>OX375873.1:113504041-116461541 GCA_947359465.1 Metellina segmentata
TGAGATAAATATTATATCGAAGAAAACGTGTTTATTTCGCTTACTTGGTGTAAAAAAAGTATATTTTGAAACAAAAAAATAGACGTCAGTGGATAAAACCATTTATTAATTTTTTTATATTCCATTTATTTGTGAAAACTAGGTACTTCAGACCGGATACGCGTGTGCGGCGTCCTGGAGATCTGCGGTACAATTGCACGCAAGTTGGACGTGCGTCGCCGCAGCGGTGCCGGAGGCATGTGTGCGCTAATCTCAGACCGCACTTGCGTTGTGGCAGCGGAGACGAACGTTGAAAACCCGGATGTATGCACCGGGCCATAAAGAACATAAAAATCACTCGATTGGGGAAGTTGTGAATCAGAGCAATGTTGATTTTGAAGTGTTGTGCGTCAAAAGAATTTGTCCATCCAAAAAATTTCACGAACAAATGAAGTTTATTTGAAAATCAAAAAATTAATCTCCAACTTCCTCTCTTAATTCCATCAGAACTAACAATGAGAAAACCAGAAATGCTGATTTTTACTGTAGATTTAACTTTCTATCAAAATCTAAAATAAATTTACAATTTCTTTAATCTAATTTTATTATACTAGGGGGCTCCGCCCCCTGCTCGCTTACGCTCGCCAACCCCCGGGGATTGCTGCGCAATCCCATTTGGTTTGCTTCGCAAACCAACACTCCTGTCACAGATACCATTTGGTTTGCTTCGCAAACCAACATTACTTTCACAGAGTGAAACTATCTGAATAATTCGTATTATGCTGATTTCACTTTCCGGTTCATGACGTCACAGGGAGGGCTTCGCTGCGTCTCGCTTACGCTCGCCGACCCCGGGGATTGCTACGCAATCCGTTTGGTTTGCTTTCTCAAACCAATACTTCTTTCGCAAGTGATTTAACTTTTTTTTGCTTTAACACTTAATGCACCCTAAACTAATAGCCGCATCAGTAAAAAATCTTCTGAATCTTGTTCCCTGTACAATTTTAACTAAACATTGTTAATATCCAAACTTTACGATCTGTACTTTGTCGGTAAACTGTCTTGAAAACAGAGGGAAAAAAGCGAGCCTTTTTCCTCGCCAAATAAAAAGAAATCGTTTTTATGGCAATTGTTGCTACGATAAATTTGATATCTGGCAAACCCGATAGTCAAAAGTGTAACCCACTACTGCTTTCGGAAGCAGCTATGCGAACTGAAAAATACGAAATTTGTGTCACCAACTTTTGATTGCATCGAATTTATTTATGAACCAATTTTAAAAATAATTGTACCGTAAGAAAGAGTATATTCTGAGGTATACTGCAATATTTTTAAAATTAAAAATTAACAGTAATACTATACAGATATGACCATTTTAGTTTTGTATCGGAAGTTACGATCTGAAAGTTCCGAAAATTGTATGACCCACTTTTATTTGCATCGATTTTATTTATTAACCAATTTGAAAAATAATTGTACCATAAGAAAGAGTGTAATGTAATGTATTCAGTGATGTTTTCAAATTTAAAAAATAATGGCTTTTGCCGTAGACAAAACGGTTTTAACAATAAGTAGCGAAAATATCCAAAGATTCCGAATTTTGTATGACGAACTTTTGATCGCATCCAATTTAATTATTAACCGATTTCAAAAATAATAGTACCGTAAGAAAGAGTATATTCTGAGGTATACTGCTATATTTTAAAAATTAAAAACTAATAGTAATTAGATATAGATATGGCAGTTTTAAAAAAAAGTAACAAAAATGTCCCGATTTTTCCTGAATTTCAAAAAAATATTATCAAGAAACAAATTTAAATTTAAAAAAAAACTCGACGAGCTGCAAAAATTTACGTTGAGAGGTACTCTTAAAAAAAACTCACGACTGAAGACTGAAAATTTGAATGTGTTTTGCTCACTCGCGGAAGAAATTTCACTTCTTCAACTTTAACACTTAATAAAACCTAAACTAATAGCCACATCGGAAAAAAATCTTAATAATTATCCAGGGAATACGATGAAGAACAAAGCATGTTAATTTCATTTTTTTCCGATCAGTACTTTCTCGGGAAACCGTCTAAGAATCGAGCTAAACAACACAGTTTTCAATTCTTCGGCGGCGGCGGCGGCGGTAACATTTTTTTAATATAGAGAGATATTGCACTGCATGGGTAGCTGTAGGCTACAATCATTGCTAATGTTTTCCTCACATTTATACCCAAACTAATGTTCAGCCTGATTAAGAAATCATTAAATATCTGTATAATTCAATTAAAATAAATTTTAAAATATTAGCCCATTCTTTACATTTACTGTTGCTACTATAACATAACATTGTATCCCACAGTGTGTAACACTGTACTCCGACAGTGGAG
Source organism: Metellina segmentata (assembly GCA_947359465.1). Taxonomy (NCBI): domain Eukaryota; kingdom Metazoa; phylum Arthropoda; class Arachnida; order Araneae; family Tetragnathidae; genus Metellina; species Metellina segmentata. The sequence goes on from OX375873.1 coordinate 113,506,396, forward strand.
CACAATGTTACAATGTACTTCACTACCGAAAACATTAAATACTGGAAATAAATGTTGCTCTTTTTAATTTTAATGATATATAAGATGTATGTAAGAGATCAAAGATCATTTTAAGGTCTTCGTTTGCTTCTTATAGATGCATATCTTGATGCCACAGCTGAAAATAAAAAACGTGTAACACTGCGCCCTTTCCCCACCTTCCCCTATTTAATTTAAAATGGCATGGAAGTTAAAAAAGAGCATTTTTTATGTGGAATTTTTCCATTGTTGAAAGAACGTTAATGTTAAATTTATAAGAACTAGGACTTTTGAAAAATCACAAGTTCTTTGTCAAAGCGACAGAAGGTCAAGCGGTCTTATTTTACCATAGATTTAGCATTACAAATTTTAATAGGTTACCTTTGTTTTGTTTGTATTGCAAACATTCAATTTTAAAAGAAGTTATTTTATTATTGCACGTGTTACAAAACGGAATTTTCAAGAATAAACGTATACGCTTTTAAAACAAACCTAGTGGTCTCAAATCTCCCTCAATATCGTCTTTTGTAGTAGTTACCTTAGTGTGTGACACCTTTCGTCAGTTTGTACCTTTAGCAGGGATGCAATATATATGAAATGTATTTCGTGGATGGGCATGCATGTACAGGATTGTTATCCAAAGTAGATTGTAAAAGTTATAAAAATGTGGGAAAAGGTATTAAAAATTATTTTACACTTAAATCATTTGAAATTTTTTTACTAAGGAGGAAAGTTATTATTTTTCTGATCACTTTCAATCTATAGTTACTCAATCCAACCAAAGTGGGTCGGGTATTTTGATAGTCTATGGTAATAAGAATGGATTGTTTAAATATTTAAATAAGTTTAATTCTGAAACTTCCGAATAAATATAGTTAAATCAGCCACAATTTGGTAGTTTTGGAGTTACTGGAAGGCGTATTGAGCATTGAAATTGGATTGTTTTACTAGTACTGCTGAAAAAACAATTATTGTTATGGGATTTCAGATATGATACTTCATTTATTTCTGAATCTTAGCTTTTGTTCTTTACGTAATATAACTGATTTCGAATGTTTGGGAGAGACGATATTTTTCAATGAACTAAAACGTAACGGAAAATCGTGGTGTTAGTTAACGTGCAGTGATATTTTCTGTTTCTTTCTCTCGGAATTAATTTCGCATTTCTGAATTTTCCGCACTTCTAACTGTAAGTTGTGGCAAATGTTTGAGATCAAGAGATAAAAAAAAGAATCACGAATATCTTCAGAACAACGTTTACCCAACAAGTTTTAATTTGGTTTTTTTTCGCTGTTTACTGTTGTTTTCTGTTTTAAATATTTACTATTTTAATAAATTGCATTTCCTTTTCAGGCCACCACTAAGGCCCGGTGCACACATCCGGTTTTTCAATATGCGGCGCTGCTGCCGCAACGCAAATGCGGTCTGAGATACATTAGATCCAATGGAGTAGTGCATACATGCCTCCAGGCATGTATCGCACGCACGTCCAACTTGCGTGTAATTTGTACCGCAGTTCCCCATGGCGCCGCAGCTCACCGCACATGCTTCTCCGGTCAAAAGTACCTAGTTTTCATAAATAAATGTAATATGAATAATAATAAGCGGTTGTATCGTAACGTCTATTTTATTTCAAAATATACTTTTTTTTCACCAAGTAAGCGAAATAAACACGTTTTCTTCGATAAAATATTAATCGCAAATGGCGCGAAATGAGTACTTGCGTCATTTCACGGTTATGCGTGCCTCGGTGCCGCACGTTGAAAAACCGGATGTGTGCACAGGATTTTAGGTGTCCTTCTCAACTATAATAAAGTTGGGACAAAACTGGGACCCAAAATGCGTTTTTTCCTCTGCACCTATGTGAATAAAATTCCTTAAAATTATATTTAATGATAAATGAGTTCTTTCGGTTATTTGACGGTTATGTGTGCATAGTTGGACTTTGGTGCCGCAACGGCGCCGCACGTCGAAAAATCGGATGTGTGTACAGGGCCTAAGTATTCGATTTAAAGTGGCAGGTAAGTCAGAATAAAACATATTTTAAGTGTAGTTTTGCCGTTATTAAAATAATAATAGCATTAAAAAAGTTCCAAACTCGAAAACTTTCAATTTATAAAAAATTTATCTGTCATAATGACAGGAGGTCGAGGTGGATAACTTTACGAATTCAAGCTATATTTAAGCAACCTGTTTATGAGTTAAATGTTCATTGAAAACAATGATTTTCTTTTAAAAATCTATCGAAACAAATCGGTTCGCCATTTTTTTAAAACGGTAATAAGTTATCTTTGTTGTTCTGGACTGAAGGCATTCAATTTAAAAACAAGGTCTTTTATTATTAGACGTGCCACAAAATGTAATTTTCAAGAAAAAATGTATTCGCCTAAAACGCGTAGTGATGAAAACCTTTTTATTTCAATTTGTCATCATTCTATTAAAAATAGGGAAATTTCACAGTGCCCGATACAAGAGTTCCCTCAAGTAACATAATATTGTTTTGTTGAATATGCCGCACTCGCCATAGATTCGTAATTTGTATGAACCGAGTTGAGGAATTTGATATGAAAAGAGCTTAAGAAGAGGAATTCCAAAACCCGTCAAAATCTTGTTTGTTAGCAGTAGTAAATTTACGGCCGTATTCACAAGTCTGAGTTAACCCGAGGATTAACGATAATCCCCGGGTTAACGAAAAAACCGTATTCACAATGCCTCATCCGTGGTTTAAGCCTCCGTTTCCGTGTTACATTTTGATCCTCCGAAATCGGCAAATTAACTCTCAGTTCAGTGCTATGCATGAGCAGTGCTACGTATTTTCGAAAGAAACAAAATGGACTACACACTTCATTTTGTGCTAAATTACAGTATTCTTGTGAAGACGCGCATTTAACTGATCTTATATGAAACGGAACAAGACGTGATAACATTTTCTATAAAATAGATATGCCCAGATGTGTTCTGGTTCGAACTCTATTGTGGCTCGCCAGAGTAGAACACAATGAGCGAGCGAAGTTTAGTATTGGGCGACACACCGGATTCTCAAGGTTCGAATAAAATAATTTGTTGATATTAAATATTAATCTATTTACAAGTGTTAGCTGGAGAATACACTCGAGAAGGCAATCGCTCGTGAGAGGGAGGATACGTGTAGCCTCGCGTTAGGAAGGAAATTGTTTACTCAACTTTTTCTTCTCTGCAAACGATATTCAACAGAGAATATGACCGTGGCAGATGCAAATTTGTCGTGGAATAAAAATGATTTTGTTGATTTATTACGAAAAGGAAAGAAAATTGACAATGCGTGTTACTTTATTTTTTATACCAACAAATACCCAAACTGACTAGTACAAAGACAATAGGATTGCATTCATTTGTCAAAACATTGGGTACAGTTCTTTCTTACAAAATTTCGGTTTCCATAAAAATTCAATTTTAAATTAAATACATTTGCATTTCTTTTTCCAAACCCATATTAAAATGCCGTATGGGTTCTATTTAATCACAATTTGGAATCAATTCTGTAGGCGAAGTACGTGTTTGACTAGTATGAATGCAGATTCGGGCGTCGTAATAAATATAAACACTATCACGGGATCATGAGGAGAGGATAGCAGTCAATCACAGCGAACGTATCATTTTAATCATTGGATAACTTAACCTGCTGTTTGAGAAAATACGGTTTTTGATGATCCGTGAATTAACCGTGATCAACTGATCCTCGAGTTAACTCGAGACTTTTGAATATGGCCGTTAGTGTCATTTTGTAGCTTTGTCATACAGCAAAGGTGCGATGTTTGTGAAATCTATTGCATGGATGGATGTGCATGTGTAAGATTTGTGTGCAAAGTAAGTTGTAGAAATTAAAAAAGATGTAGAAAAATGTTAAAATATTATTTTGTACTACGAAAGACAAAATTGATTTTATTTATTCTGATCATTTCTTCAGTCTAGAGTTTACCAATTCAATCCAAGTTAGGTCTGGTAATATTGCTAGTTTACAATAAAATCCGTGGAACAAAACATTGCTGTGTTTTACCACATTTAGATGAGCCACTGTGGCCCAGTTGCAAGAAAAGTGGATTAGCAACGAGAGGGTTGCGAATTCAGAGCTCGGTCCAGCCAGACAGTCGTGCATACGGGGACTTGTGCGCGTTAGATCTGTCGTAGCCTAACACCGACGCTAATTAAAAACGTCGATTAGTGCGACGTTAATTAAATATACGTACCTACCCCTCATGAAAGCAATGCGTATATTAAATATTCTTAATTAGGAACCTTAATAAATACACACGCAATTTTTAATGAAACCAATATTAGTAATATAAAAAACTTTCGACTAATTTATTTAAATGGTACTGATTCTTCCCACTTATACTTACCATCTATATATATAATTCTCTTACGTGGCACGCAAAAAAGACGTTATTTTTTATCGCGTTTTGGCAACATTGTACGATTATTTGTTTTTCACGAAGCCTCGCGCTTGAATTGAATTTATAGCGTTATCGGATGAAATTTTACTGAAAAAAAAAATTTTAGTTGAGCTGTTGCAGTTAATAATAGAAATCAAAGAAAGCGGAGGATCTTTTCAAGGCCATTTAAAAAAAGGTCCTTTTCAGCGCCAACAATTACAGTTCAACGAGACGCTTGCACAACTTTCGACAGCAAACTCAATGAAAATGCGTGGGTGGCTCGAGTGCAGGGGTAAATATACACTCAAGCAACATGCTGGGTATTCAATTTCCAAATCATCCCTCACATTTCGAGTCAAAATTTTCTCAAAGTTTTCATTTGAATTCAGATTATATCGGTACTGTATATATCTTTTCTGAAAAATAGCAAACAAATTTAGATTTGAAAAATATTTTTTTTTGGAATATCATATTTTGTAAACAATCCCTTCTGCTAGGACACATGTCTTCATTGATGCGAGCGAAGCGAGCATAGGTTCGCGCATCGAACCAATGAGGATTGCGAAGAAATCCTCCGGGGGTTGGCGAGCGTTTGCGAGCAGGAGGCGGGCCCCCTAGTATTTATTTATTAGTTCAAGATACTTTTCACTTACGATTTATAATTTTCAGTTTATTCATTTAAAGAAATTTTACTGTATACTCGTACTGTTTTCTGAATCTGTTGATCATGTTTCCAGGTAATGATCTTATAAGCCGGACTTGCATTTGTCGTAAACACTTCTTTTGTCATATTTTATCCCCTCATCTATAGAAGCGTCGAATTTCTTAATTTTGGTCATTTTTTGTGAATGCTATTGATAATTTTTAAATACAAAACGATTGTTAATAAACTGGTAATGGACAATTTTCTGTTTTTGGCTTCACAAAAAAATTGAATGTACCCAAGTTCTTATGACATGCATGTACATACTTCAAAGTTTTTGCAGTGTTCACATGATACTACGCTATTAAAATGTTTTATTTTATCTGAAGGATATTCACAGAGAAAGAGAGAGTGCAAGCAAATGAACCAGAGGGAAAGTGGAGTTTTATTTCCACTATTCAAATGTTGTCATGATATTAATCGAGGTTACTTGAAAATGTACGACTATGTCTAGTAACGTAACTTTTTTTGCCAATAATTTATCATATATCAATTTAGAACTTTTATTGGCGAAATACTGAAAGCTTATTCGAAAAGCAAGCTAGTGACGTCACGTACGTGTGTAAAGAAACGGGTTCCACCGCAGAAACATTACCGCCCCCTACATTTAACTTTACAGAAAATGCCCATATTTTTTTTCTTAAAACAATTATACAGATTAGTGTAACAATAGTTGAGCCATATTATACTGTTAATCCTTGGAAGATAATCTGTAAAAATCAAAGTACCTCTAGTAATTTGAAAAGGGATTATATAAAGCAGTGTTGGGCACGCATGAGGTCAATGAGAGCCGCATTCCTTTTTTTCATATATTATAAACAGTCACACCATAGTTACATAGTATTACATACACAGATTCAAATTTAATTAAATTTAATTAGTAAGGTTGCATATTCTACAAAAGTCTTAAGTTCTATATGTAAAGTACACATATAAGAAAATAAAATTGAGAGAAAGAAAATACTAATTAATTATTTCAAAATTTTAATAAAATAAAATATAATGAAAATGTATTAATAGAAGGTTTAACATTTAACGAAGACCTTTGTTCAAATCTTTAAAACTTAAAATAAGCTTAAAATTTGTTAAAGCAGTACGCAGCAATTCTTTGAGATGTACTAGCAGAAAGTTTAAAATTTAACGAAGACCTTTGTTCAAATCTTTAAAACTTAAAATTTGTAAAAGCAGTACGCAGCAATTCTGTGAGATGTACTAGCAGAAAGTTTAAAATTTAACGAAGACCTTTGTTCAAATCTTTAAAACTTAAAATTTGTAAAAGCAGTACGCAGCAATTCTGTGAGATGTACTAGCAGAAAGTTTAAAATTTAACGAAGACCTTTGTTCAAATCTTTAAAACTTAAAATAAACGTAAAATTTATTAAAACCGTCCGCAGCAAATATGTGAGATGATGATTGTTCAACTGTGAACGATATTTCGATTTCACGAATTTCATTATGGAGTACAAAAATTCACAGCAATATTTTGTACCAAAAATTGAAATTAGACGGCAAGCAGCTTTCTTCAATTGGGGATTTTTTAATTTATCAAAACCGTCCCCCCCCCCTAAGGCATACGATGTATTTAGTGTGGATATTTTGATTCTGGCACAAGTTTTCAAAATTTAACTACACGCGCTCGAAAACAAGCACAGACGACACCTATCTACGCAATCGAATATTTACTTTGGAAGCGATTACTTACAACTTGTTTACTTCATCAACCGATTCAACCGAAAACCTACTATCGAAGCGACTACATACGACTTTAACGTTTCACTTAATCAATTTAACAAGATTCGTGAAAAAAGTTCTGAAGTAATAAAATATAAAATTTAAATTTTAAATGGGAGTCGCACTTAACTCAACAAGAAGAAGTCCAGTGAACTTAGGTCTGTTGAGTGTGGAGGCCATGCCACAGGTCCACCATGGCCGTTACGTTGTCGTTTCGGGAAGTTTTTAACCGCGATAATGTGAAGCATTCAGGATTTAATGCTTTTCAATACCAACGTTTGCTTTAGCTGGCTATGACCTTTATCGACCTTGATCAGACAATCAGTTCCAAGTGGCAATACTGCGCCTTGTGACGTCGCAAACACCGCCACTGACCTTAGATTCCAAATTCCCGAAACATATGCCCGAGCCCTGCTGATGAATGTCGCAACAGCTGTCCAGTTTTTTTTGGGGTGCCAGTGATTTATGGTTGGCGGAATGGGGGGTCTGCCGACACAAGAGATCGGTTACAGAGCTCGAGGGAAGCGGAGGTTTTTGTTTTGCTGTTCTCGTTGATGAGGCCGCGGTTGTTGAGTTTGTGCCTGTTTCGCACCACCCGTGTCATAGGAATTCAAATCTCTAGTTTACAAAGTGTAAATATAATTATTTGCAAAATAAAATGCAAGTTATTTATCAAACTAGGCTGTTTCATTTTGTAGAACGGCATACCACTCGGCCCACTACGTTACAGCCTTCGCTCTAGACATTTGCATATGGCGAATGCCTCACGGTGATATTCTGGAAAAGTGCTGCTTCTCTGTCAGAACAGAATTGACGTCATAAGTAAGGACTTGTGATTGTTGGACGTGTTTGTAAGTTTTACTTTTCTGACACTCTGAGTGGACTGCGTTGTTTCATTGTAAGTATTGGTCGTCTTGATGGGTACTATCACACCTTCAACTTTTTCTAAACTGTTCAAGAACACCCTTATATGCAAAGTGAGCCGACCAAACGGTATAGTGGTTAATGTGTTAGCCTCTAGATCGGATGGATCCTGGTTCGAATCCGGGAAAGGATGTTTGTCAGCGTATGGTGCAGAGGTGGCTGGTGTACTTTAAATATGTCGTGGCCGAAAGTCCTCACGTTGGGTTGGTGTGGAAGTGTGGAGATTGGGGTGCCAGCTCAGGTGTTGTGTCGTCATCTGACCGTGGTTCAAATTTCGATGTGTTATCCTCGGCAAACAACGGCTATTTGTGAGGGTGGGCAGTTGTCACTATAACTAAAAGGGACAATCATCGGCATCTATACGCTTACAAACCAGGATTCGTTCCCTTGATCTATTAAGTGGCAGACCAACACGTTGACAACTATACTAGTTGAGCGAGCCACGGTAGCTCAGTCAGTAGAGCGTCGGGCTCGCATCAGAAGGGTTGTGGGTTCTGTCCTCGTCGGAGCCTGCAATTCTGATGATTGCGAGATCGGCGCTTCGACCTGGCTAAAGACCGTCGTGTTCACTAATGGTGACTGGGGCACGTTAAATAGGTCGTGGTCACAATGTCTCCCATGTTCCCATACCAAATCAATACCTCTGGGGGTACCTGATCAGGGGGTTATCGGCCTCTGATTGGGATCTAAATTACGATATGTGTGAGTGAATGGATGTATGAAAGGGACCTTCCTGTAAAACGGATGTGTCATGTATGTCGAGCAAAGTCGGACTTCCTCCTAACGGGGCTCAATAAAATGGAAGGCGCACCCCCTCGCCTCTTGCCGTCTTCTACAGATCTGGTACTCCTCTGGTCTGCCAGTGTAGGCATGAGAAACAACAACTAGTTGGGCGAATATTTGTTATAATTCCTTTTTAATAATGGTGGGTTGGTGTGGATGTTTGGAGAGTGGGGTTCAAGCTCAGGTGTTGCGTCTGCATCTGACCGTTGCTCAAAATTACTAGAGCTGCCCTCAGATATTTTTCTTAGGGTATTGATTCCGGAACGTCCTCAATAGCCCGTTGTCTTGCTTTAATACGACGATAATAATTAATTACCAATTACCCTCTTAACATTTGTTAAAAGAGAGTTATTTCAATAAGTTTTCAAACATTCGGAAACGTTAACATAAATGCAATTTTCATTATCCTTAATTATTAAGGCCGACCAACCGGTATAGTGGTTAAGGTGTTAGCCTCGATATCGGAAGGTTCCTGGTTCGAATCCGGGCCCGGGCATGGATGTTTGTAAACGTATGGTGTAGAGGCGGCTGGTGCACCTTAAATCTGTCGTGGCCGAAAGTCCTCACGTTGGGTTGGCGTGGAAGTTTGGAGAGTGGGGTGCCAGCTCAGGTGTTGCTTCGTCATCTGACCGTGGTTCAAAATTACGAGGTGTTGTCCTCGGATCTTTCCCTTAAGGGACTGATCCCGGACCGTCGTCAATAGCCCGTTGTGTTGCTCTAGTACGACGTTAACTAAAAAGATTACCAAATTACCTTAATTATTAAGGGGTTTCGATAGCCTGGTTGGAAAAACAACGGACTAACAGCCAAAGGGTTGCGAGTTCGAATCCAATCTAAAACCGTCGTGTACAAATGGGGCAGGTGAAATCTGACGTGACCTCAAATGTCTTCATGTTGGCGTGGTGTGGAAATTTGGAGAGTAGACATCCAGCGTAGGTGTTACTGTGGTTCAGATTTACGAGGTGTCCGCGGATGTTTCCCTTCGCATTTGGCCGACCAACCGGTTGGGTGGTTAAGGTGTTAGCCTCTAGATCGGAAGGTTCCTGGTTCGAATCCGGGCATGGATGTTTGTAAGGGTATGGTGTAGAGACAGCTGGTGCATCTTATATATGTCGTGGCCGAAAGTCCTCACGTTCGGTTGGTGTTGAAGTTTGGAGAGTGGGCTGCCACCTCAGATGCTGTCTCGTCATCTGACCGTGGTTCAAAATTACGTGGCGATACACCGAATGGCTTAGCCTGGGACGGTGGTAACGAGTTGAATATGCAAAGAGAAGACACCTGTATAGACAACAATTAAATATGAACAGTGAATTTATATCTTACCTTTTAAATAACTCCAATATAGACCTCTAAAGGAAGCGTCAATGTCGAGAGCTCTTGTATTATTGAAGAACCTTATACCTCAGCTGCTCTCAAGCATACTAAAATTAAGTGGTTGAATTGTCTTTTTTATGGAAGTAAATTCACAGACAGATGGTCGGATGTACTTTCCAAATACAAGGAAATGTCGTAGTTTAATGGATGCTTTCTTAAAGAAATTTAGAGCGAATTGCATTTGTGGACATCAGTAATTTTGCTTTGCCTTCTCTTAAAAGTCGACTATACTCTTGTAAGTATGGCCAAGCACGCGATGTTCTTGGATGTGTTTAAAACTTTTTGCCTATTTAACGAAATCCGTTTCTTTGTTATTACTTCATTATTCGATGATCGTTTCTTAAGTCTGCACTTTTTCGATAGTTATGATTTTAAAGCTTGCTCAATCCGACATTTGGAAAATTGTTTCCGGTGAAGCTCGTTCAATTTTATCTGATTGAGGGTTTGGTGCAATCGCTTTTTATTTTATTATTTACCAATGACTGCGTGGTTACTTCTAATGACTCATTAGGCAAGCGGTAGCCCGGTTTGCAGAGTAGTGGTTTCGAAATCGGACGGTTGCTAGTTCAACATTCGTTTAAATCAAAGGTCGTCGTGAAGGTAAGGCTGGTGCGAGTTAAGGCAGGTTTACACGCTACGATAAATCGTTACGATGTGATTGACAAAATTATTGTTCCAATAAATCGAAAGTGTGAGTATTGTTTACACGTTACGATAAATCGTAACAATCGAGGAGTTTGTTTAACTGCCATGATTCGAATAAAAACAACAGTTAATCAAAGAACGAACTATAAGACACAACCTTTCTGATGCAGATGCAAGTGCAAACTGAGTCAAATCGTAGCGAGAAATGGCTGCCACTTGTTTACACGTTCCAACATACCGTTACGATTCGCAGAAATTGATGCCGGCCGGCATCAACCATCCAATCCAATTCCAATTCCAATTAATCGCTACAATGTCCTGTTTACACCCAACGATAAATCGAAACAATTCTATCGTTACGATAAATTGCTACAATTTATCGTAGCGTGTAAACCGGCCTTTAAGTATGTTGTGACTACAATGTTCTTGCGTTGGCTTGGTGAGGAAGTTTCGAGAGCGCAGCTCAGGTTTTGCCTTTTTCATCTGACCTTGGTTTAACCTTTAACTGCCGTAACAGAGCCCGAGTCATATTTGACTGGTCGTTTCCACCCCTTAAAGAGAATATTGGTCCCCTGTCCTATTCAGTACCTTCCTACTACGTCCAACAGAAGCCACATTCCAAGATTGGTTTGGCTGCCCCAACTATTTCGTATTTCACGCTATTTGCATTTCCCGCGTGGTCTCTTAGACCCCTTCACGGCATTTGTGTTACCATTCTTGTTGAATGAAATCGTATAAGTTTGAGTAGGGAATTTCGGCAAAGAGCGTAAAAGAGCAACAAACTTTCTTAAAAACGACCTGCGTATCTTATACACAGAGAAATTCAGGTAATTGTTGAAGATTGGTCGGAAATAGAGTACTGGGACAAAGAAATTTCGGATAGTAGTATTGAAAGCGAACACACGAAACGGAATTTAGGCAGAAGAATACATTTCAAGTACGTCTTCACAAGAAGAATATTTCTACAGAAAAAATAACTTCTAATGGGATGCCTGGAGGGCGGTCGTGGGAACCTAATAGTGTCGTTAGAACACCAAAACACAACATAGTTTTACAGTTTCCTGGGTTGAAACGTCCTGCAAAATTAGGTCCGAAAGCTGAGCCTGAACAGAGGAATCTACTTAACTTATATAGTAATATAAAATGTATTTCATGTTAAGAATTGAATTATTTAAATTTAAAATGTATAAATAATAATTATCTAAAGAATCTTTCGTTAATATATTATATTAATCAACTTTATACGCTCTTTAGTGAGCGAGGTCTGAGAGACCCCTCCACACTAGTTACGAGACGGTTTGTGACACAACAGTTAAAGGATAAAATTACGAGGTGTACTCCGATTCTGGTTTTCGGGGATTGATCTCGGATACTCGCTAATAGCCCATTGTGTTGCTGTACTCCGGTGCGACGTCAAAGTACCTATTTACCTATCTCGGTTTCTGGCATTTACATTGAGATCTCTATTATAAAAATATAATAGTCATTTACATGAGCTCGAATCTGTTCCTTTGAGATTGATCCCGAACCATTGCCTATAGCCCGGTGTGTTTCTCCAGTGTGACGTTTCAACTACTTACATAATATCCATTTATTATTTATAATTTAATGATGTCTGTTAATTTTATATTAATACCAACATTGTTAATAAACAAAGTGATAACTGTTTCTAATTTTAAAAATTCGAATTTTGATATTCGCAATATTAAAAGTATACGAATCGCCTTTTCAAGAAACTCTTAACTATCAGTTTTGTATTACTTAAAATATTTTTTTATAAAAATTAGTTATTTTTATTTTTACCTCGAAAGGGAAAAAAATTTTCTCATATCAAGAACAAATCATCAGATAATAGTGAACAAAAGGTTTTTAGTATCATTATAATAGAGAAATATTAAGAATTGATCAATAATAAAACATGATAATTAATAAATTTCAAATTTCAAGAAAAAATAAATTAATGGTTTTTTATTTTTATATTTCATTTTAATGATAAATAAATTAGCAAAACAACGAAACTGACTATAAAGTAAGTAAATCATCAGATAATTTATGTATATTTCTTAATATCATACCTTAATGATAATAGGTTAAAAAATAAACCTTGCTTTAAGAATTTAAAATTTACGAAATACTTAATGCGCAGTAGAACTAATTTCATTTCGATATAGCTATCTTCTACTTAAATTTTGTTCAATTTTACTGATTGCATACTCATACTCAATATATTCAGTATGATATTATTTTGCTGTAATTTTAATAAGCAAAAAGGGCGAATATTCAGTTAAAAAACATTGAAAATTAGGAAAGTTTTGTGAATACAAATAAATTTCTACTTATGAATTGAGACTCCCATATAAAGGTAATATTATCTTTTAGCTAGACAATGAAAAAATTAATAAAGAATTTTAATTCTATTTATATGGTTTTTTTCTCCAAGTATAACTATGGGAGTGATGTCCAATGACATTTATATATTTCTGTGTTGTTTATGATTGAAATAAGGAAAAAAAATCACGACGAAGATCAGACACAACTGTAATAGGAAAATGCTCAAAACATAAAGAATCCTCAGTTAAGTTTTAGAATATGAATATTTAGAGCGAAAAAAAGATTAAAGTACTTGAATATGAATTCTAACCATTTGCAATGGAAATAAAAGTTTTATTTGACGTTCTTCATATTTTACGAGGTAAAAAGGAGTACTCGTTATATCCTTACTATACTTTAATACAGGCCTCGAAATAGATTTCTTAATACAGGTGCACCCAAGTTTTTAAATTAGATGCACAGGTTATATTTTAGGAGCACATTAAAAAAATGTAATGTAAGAGCATTCATGTAATGTGTTGCTGTTTCTAATGCCTACACTGGCAGACCAGAGGAGTGCCAGGCCCGTAGAAGACGGCAAGAGGCGAGGGGGTGCGCCTTCCATGTTATTGAGCCCCATTGGGAGGAAGTCCGACTTTGCTCGGCATACATGACACATCCGTTTTACAGGAAGGTCCCTTTCATACATCCATTCACTCACACATATCGTAATTTAGATCCCAATCAGAGGCCGATAACCCCCTGATCAGGTACCCCCAGAGGTATTGAATGGTATGGGAACATGGGGGACTTTGTGACCACGACCTATTTAACGTGCCCCAGTCACCATTAGTGAACACGACGGTCTTTAGCCAGGTGGAAGCGCCGATCTCGCAATCATCCGAATTGCAGGCTAAGCCGAGGACAGAACCCACAACCCTCTGATGCGAGCCTGACGCTCTACTGACTGAGCTACCGCTGCTCATTCATGTAATGTAAACTACTTTATTAGTTAGGTATGTTTAGATAGGTTAGTAGTAGATAGTAAATAAAAGTATTTAAACATCTAAATTCTCCCTTCTCCTGTGCACGGCTGTCGCGACAGTCGCTTCAACAGAGCCATTTGGAAAATGTTTCTATCATCGGAAAGTTCTTGTGGCAGTGGCACAAGTAAACCTTCCTCCTGTATAAACCCGTTACGGTTCAGCGATTTTGTTTTCTCATAGTATGCATTTAAGAATTTTAATTACGTTCCTTTGGAACGAGAGAGTTTGATACTAATATTTTGTTCAAACATCAAAATAACATAAAACATGTTCTGCATGCTGTTTCGTCACTGCGTGCACCTAGTGGGAAAAAATTAAGTGCACAGTTATATTTTCATGTGCACAGTGCACCTGTATATCCGGGTATTTCAAGCCCTGCTTTAATACCAAAATCTGCCTTGTTTCAGAGTGTGTTCTTTTTAACTTTCTTAAACGAAAATAATAAACTGGTATCATGTTACCATACTCAAAACATTCTAAACTGTCTTAAAAGAATATTTTCTAATCTTTTTTTAAACAAAAATAAACAATTTGATTTCGTGTTGACATACTCAAAACATTCTGATCTGTCTTTTAATCCGAGTCTTTATACCCAAATTAAAACTGATTAACAAAAATAAACAATTTGATTTCGTGTTGACATACTCAAAACATTCTGATCTGTCTTTTAATCCGAGTCTTTATACCCAAATTAAAACTGGTATCATGTTACCATACTCAAAACATTCTAAACTGTCTTAAAAGAATATTTTCTAATCTTTTTTTAAACAAAAATAAACAATTTTATTTCGTGTTGACATAATCAAAACATTCTGATCTGTCTTTTAATCCGAGTCTTTATACCCAAATTAAAACTGATTCTATGTTGACACACTCAAAATAGTCTAATCTGTCTTTTTTTTAAACGTGTTTAGTAACTTTTTGAAACAAAGAAAGAAACTGATTCCATATCTGAAATATTCTTAATATTTATCTTAAAATGCCAATGAGGGCAAGCAATGTAGCAGATTATTGAAAATAGTTTTTATTCCATATATCACAGGTTTTCCCATGCAAATGGGAATTTTCATTCATTTTTTTTAACTACCTCATTTCTAGATGAACTGTGAAAATATAATTTAAATTTTGATTACGTATGCGCAGAGAAAAAGTAATTGATTTTTCAAAATGGCGCTCATTTGTCTTTCCAATATTGAACAAACATAGAAGAGGTAAGAAAATCTAATTAGTTTTCTGACGTTTGATATTTATGCGCAGAGTTAACACCGAATAATTAAATTTTGTGACGTTTTTAAAGATTAAACCAAGAAGCAATTTACTATCGAAGTAGTTAGTCGAACTCTTGTTTAGCTGTTAACATTACAAGCCTTCTAGTGATTTATATTGTTTTCATTTCTACGAAAATTTAACCGGACAAAATTTCAAATCTGTCATTAACCATACAAGTATACTCTATAACCAATAAATCGACTCACCAAGAAAGATTTGTCCGATTGCGATAAAAATTGGCGTGTGTGTGTGTGTGTGTGAAGAACATACATAGGAAAACTAACGATTAATATTTTAGAACAATTGGATGATTTATTAGAGAGTTTGACCTTTACCAAAGAGAGGACGTCAATACGGCGTTGGTCCACCTCTGGCCTGGTTGTAAGCTGTCACCCGGCGGAAAACTGAAAATGTTTCCGAACGGTGTC
The DNA here is from genome assembly GCA_947359465.1 of Metellina segmentata. Lineage (NCBI taxonomy): Eukaryota > Metazoa > Arthropoda > Arachnida > Araneae > Tetragnathidae > Metellina > Metellina segmentata. The sequence goes on from OX375873.1 coordinate 113,522,039, forward strand.
ATGCGGAATATCTTGCCAAATTGTCTCCAACTGTCGAGTTAAATGGTCAACATTCCGGGATGATTGCAATCGCCTTCCCATAACGTCCCAAATATGCTCTATGGGAGAAAGATCAGGAGACCTAGCTAGGCCAAGGAAGTGTTTGGAAAGCTTGAGACAATTCATTGCAACACGTGCCGTGTGCGGCCGGGTATTATCTCGATGAAAAGTAAGTCCGGGGTGTCGCAAAATGAACGGGGTAACACAACCGGTCGTAGAATGTCGTCTACGTACAGCTGTGCTGTAAGTGTGTCAGAAATGACTAAAAAAGGGGTCCGGCTATCAAAGGAGATGGCACCCCAGACCATAACGCACTGTCGTGGGCATGTGTAGCGTGCAGTAGTAAGAGCAGGATCCCCACGCTGCCATGGACTTCTCCAGGCACGTCTGCTGTTGTCATCAGGACACAGTTGGAAACTATACGTTGGAACTAAAGACTATATGTACTCAGTCAGCGCCGTTCCAAGTTGATAGAGCCCGGCACCACTGTAATTCTACACCTTCTTGTTGCGTCAATTTTTTTGTTGTAGTGTATATTTACAACGAGATACAGGGGTTGGACAAAATAATGTGCACACCTGTGAAAAGAGAATTTTTCTTTTATTAATAGGCCGTTGGTCCTCCTTTTACATGAATTACAGCTTGTATACGACGTGGAATTGACAAATACAAGTCACGTACATTATTCAGAAGGATACGTTCCCACTCAAATTGCAAAAAAGTCCCGAATTCAGAAAGTGTCCTTTGAGAGGAGAATCGACTGCGCAGCTTGATTTCCAAAATACCCCAGAAAGGTTCAATTATATCTCTATTTCATCGTCGTGTCCATAAAACCAGTCTCCGGCAATTCCAGAGGTGTGAATGGGGGCAATATCATCTTGGAAGACTGGTCGTTTATCAGGAAACACAGTTTGCATCATTGGGTGAAGATGGTAGGCCAGAACGGTGACGCAACTCTCAATCATAGAGTTGTCGTAACCTGCACCAGCCTTTTCCAGTACCGGTCACTTATCTCCAGTCCAGTCACTTATCTCCAGTCCAGTCACTTATCTCCAGTCCAGTCACTTAACGTCATGAAGTATGTCTTCATATAATCTATTCGACTATGTGACGTCGAGGTGACAACGTCACTTATACTATTAACCCTTCTGGTGGTTCATTTTAGCGAAGTATGCCTGTAGTGGCCAGCCCCTCTGGTGCTAACACCTATTTCAAACTGTCACCAGTTCTGAGAGCAAGGAGCTATTCGTTTTTCCTACATGGATTACCATTCCCTCTGGTTTAGTTGGAAAGTTTTGTCAAAAAAAGTATCTCTTCTATAGCAAAATTTTTCAGATTTAGATGGACAAGATACCTTATTGAAGCCTTTGTAGGATTAAGGGTAATTATACTGGAAAAGTAAAACATGTATAGTCAGAAATAAGAATAATCTTATGCGTAGTAGAGAGGTAGGAAAGTTAATACAAAGATAAAAACTCCTACATATATGCAACAGTTACCATAACAACAAAATTATTTTTACTATAAATTTTTATAGTTATTTTCTTAGAATGTTAAATAATATTGACAATAGCGGTATAAATGTGAATCTGAATTTTCATTACTTGTTACATGATTTCATTTCTTCTTTTCGTTATTTCTTCTAATGTCGATTTATAATAAGAAATCTATATTAAATGCAATTCCTATTTTTGCTATTATAATTTCATAAGACATAAGCTTTTTTTCTTTACTATCGAAAAAAGTGTTAATTGAGTATGGAGTATACTGCTGAAAATATCTTAATGTATTAAACCAAAGTGGAATAAAAATGAATGCATTAGAAGCGATGCACTTAATGGTAAGATTGATTTTAAATTATCTTATTAGAAAACAAAATGAAAATTCTAACGATGAATTTTGTTAGTCAATGTTTAAATAAAACACTGATTGACTGGAGTCTTAAGAATTCTAAAATATTCATCTGCCTTTGAATTAAATATGCCTCAAATAGTTTATTTGTATATACGATAATGTAACTTTAATATCCATACTTACACGTTCTCTCATATGTCATAAAAAGGTAGTAGAATTCATGTCGCACTTAAGCAATGCAACAAGATATTGGCGATGGTCCGGGATCTATTCCAAAGGGGCACACGAAGGGTCCTTGGGTCCACGAGATTTTCAACCACGGTCAGATGACGAGATCAACATCTGAGCTGTCTGACCTACGCTTCTATAATTTAATATACACCAACCAAATCCACGATGGTCTTTGGTTCGTTTGGGGTTTTGTGGCGCAAGGGTCATATTTGGCCAAGCAACACCAAACACAAGACAATAACGAGAAAGGTAGGTAGGTATTTAAATTAACGTCGTACTGGAGAAGCACAAGGAATAACGAGGAGGGAAAACCAAGTAAAAAGCAGAAGGGTCTTTGGAAGAATTGAGTTTCGAATTCGCAAATCTCCGTATGTTTATCCGCGACTCTGCCGACATACAAGTGAGAATTCGAAGAAAAATTAAACTTAAATGTATTTGTGGTGATTATGCAAATCGCCACCCACCAATTGCAGTGCACGTGAAAATATATATTCAAGCAAACAGTACCCGTTTTGATACAAAGATAAGATTAAACAGCTGTAAACTCGCTTCCTTCCTACTATATTCGTTTCTGAGAATAATCCCAAATTTTGTGTAAAGCACTATCGTTAATACTACTGGTGGGCGAGAGTATCTTGTCATAACTCATGGAGTTACCTTGTATGTCCATGGATGGTTTCTGTTTGCCTTAAATTCCAATATGACCTGGCCTACACAGAATTGTTCAGATATTACCTGTTCTTTAACCTCTTTTGGTGTATGACTTTGGCGGGTGAATGGACTTGTGGATTTGATATAGCTGGAGCTAGGCGTGAATATTAGTAACAACAACTTCTCGTCATGAGAAGAAAATTGATCGTATCTTAAGTTCGTCTTCATCAGAATGTCAGCAATATCTTGACGACGAAATATCTCATTGATAGCAAAATTGGTCAGATCATGAATAATGAGATATCTCGTCAAAACCACTTGTATGTTTGAAAACAAAACGCATTTTGTTAAGTTGCAACGCTGTTGTAGACGATGTACGACTGCAGTCTTCATTTGACTAAAGAGGTAGGTTTTCCTGTGTTGTCCATCCTGTGTACTACTTGGCCTATAACAAACAGTAAGTCCCGTTTTAATGAGCCGTCGTGTGCTCGTAATGTAACGTGACCGTAGTGTGTCTTAACAAATTGATTACAGACGCTTCCATCAAACAAATCTGCCTTTGTTACCTATACATTACTTTCTGTGCATCTGTCTCATCCATCATCAGAGAAATTTTCGATTCAAGAACTTAAAACTATTGTTATTTGCGAGTTAAAAACAGCTGAGCTCTATTCGATTCTCTCTTATTCACATTCGTTTTTTTCGTTTAACCTGCTGGGAGTAGATAAATGGGTTTGTGTTAAAAGTCTGGGCTATCTCACACGATTAAATGCTCGTGGAGGATACCATTGAAGAAAAATTGTCTTGCTCGCAAGATATCTCGAACTATTGATTGGTATTCACAAAAGAAGTTATTCGTAAGAAAAATGCATCACTATTCGGCATTTATCATTGTCACTTTCACCAATATACTTAGAAATAGTTTGCATGATAGCTAACAATGATTTAGAATATGTTGTTTCTACTCCTGTACTCTTTGGGTCGATGCCTTCTTTTCACACTCTAAAACTCTTATGTTGAAACTTCCTCTTAATACCCTCAACCCTTCTCTAGACGCTCTTTACTTTTTGTATTAATACCTTCTATTAATATTCTCCACCCTACCTCTTCTTTTAATAACCTCTACATTTTGTTTAGACACTTTCTTTGGATATCCTCTACATCGTGGGGTACCTTTTTCTTGGTACCCTCAACCTTTTGTGTTGATACTTTCTTTTGGTTACATCTACTATTTTGTGTTGATACTTTCTTGTGATGCCCTCTACCTTTTTGTGATTATACTTTCTTTTGATACCCTATACACTTTCTGTTGACACTTTCTCTTGCTATCTCTACCTTTTGTGTTAAAGCCTCTTCTGCATATAAACTCTGGTTTTTGTTTATGAAATTAACAGGAAAAAGTGCTTTCCTAACATCTCTTGTGAAATTTCGATAATTCTGTGAATTAATTGGGATTAAAATACTCATGATAGGCCTATCTTCTTCACAGAATTCTCGAATACACGTGATACAGAATTGAAGATTACAATAAATTAAAGGAAATTCATATCAGGAAGGAAAACAACAAAATTTCAATACTGTACTTTCTAAAGTTTCCTGTGTATCAAAATGAAACTACAGTTTTTATATAAATTCTATACTAAAGAATGCAGAAATATTGGGTTCAAATTGTTAAATAATTTTTCTTTTGTTTTAAATATTCATAAACTCAGCCTACGAGACATATATTTATAAGAACAACTTCAGCTCAATTTTTTTGAGTTAACCCATGCATTTTCTGCTAAAATATTTACTAAAATGGGTTGCAAAGAGCACTTATATTTCAAATTCAAAGTAAAAGATATAACTCAAGTAACACGAAAATATGAAATAAGGAATTAATCTTTCCCTTAATTGAATTTTAGTTAACTTTCTCTCTTATATTCAGAGTTTTAAATATAGTTCTTTCTTTGAACAAAATTTTGGTCTTATTTTGAATCTATAAAGATAATTCAATTTTATAATAAAATTCACGTGTCTACGTTTTATAGTTAAAGAGTTAGAGTGCGCAAGAGTTGGAAAATCTCATTCTAAGAAAAAGGGTTTAATAAAAGAAATGAAAACACGGGTCCAAAGTATTGATTTATGTATGCCCATACTTAGGTACTTTGTACTTAATTTATGTATTTATTTATTGTTGGTTTGCATAGATATTTATATATTTAACACTCAACGGTGACTTTAAACTAGGAAACATTACTTATCAACTAGGAGGCCAGTGAATTCTTTCCGTGGAGCTTAAATTTATATTAATCTCTTGTCATCAGTTTCCTACCGCCACTATCACCTTTCAAAAATCCTTGAAACTTATCTAATTTTTTATCAAAATAATATTTGCTACAACAAAGTCCCTTGTGTCATATGCTGTTTTATTTTATTTTTTATACATCTGTAGCGTAATGACTTGTTAAATACACTTTAAAAAATATATTATTTTTATACATAAAAAAGGATGATGGTGGATGCGTATACATGTAATATAAAACAAATAAAAAAATATATAATCCACTTGATGGTAAGTCATTATTTTTCAATTAAAATTTTAAATTTTCCAACATATTTATCACATACTTGATGAGAAAACATATACATGGGAAAGAAAAAGGTTTATTATTTTTCTTAAGGAACAACAACATTCTTTTCGCCAAAAATTCCAACTAAACTGGCTGTGTCGGAATACGGCCGCTAAGTTTAAATCATACAGTACGTCAGTATGGTGAGTGAGAGTGAAAGAAATTCGAATTACTTTGTTTTAATTTCACACATCAAATGTTCATCGCTTCGCATATATATCATAATCGGAGCACTCGCTGTTGATGTTGAAGGTTGTGGCAATACAAACGACCATGGATTGAACTCCATTGTCTTTTATACTATTTGCTTCGAACTGAGCGGCGAAGGTACTTGGCGCACTCGGTATTAGACATTTGTTCACCTTGAGGGTGCGACGCCTAAACTTTCAAGAATTCCCTCCGAGCCAGTTGACACTCAGCATCGGATGTCCGAATCTTTTTGGATTCCCCATCTCTCGATCTTTCTTCCTGTTGACGTTTTCTGTAATTCTTCTGGTGTTTATTGTGCATATATTTGGATATTTTTAAATTTTTGCCATTTCGAAGTCTAATATATAAACTAGTGTTAAATATTTAGGTTTTATTTCTGTTATTATTTACAAAGGATGTATGGAGGCTAAGATTCGATTATGCAGTGACTCCTAACCAAATCGAGATTTTAATATCATTTAAATAATTTAAACCTTTAAACCATGAGAGAAATTTCTTCTTTATGTCGTCATTAACTTCTGAATCCCAATTATCTCTATTCTTCCATGTTTCTTGAAGTAAAAGTTTAGGTCGTATTAAGGCTGGAGCAAGAAATCCAATCGGATCGAATATTCGGCTAATGAGGGATACAATTTTTATCTTAATTCTTCGTTAACTTTTCTGATTCTTCTAGTTTCAACGATTCCGAATCAATTTCCAAGGTATCAGATACTTTATTCCTTATCAATCCTAAAAGATGGGCTCCAGAACTTGAAGGTGAGCAGTCAAAAGCCTCATTACTTTCCTAACCTCTTAGGTAAAATTGACCTTCTTTCATAATTTCTGTGGCTGTCTTCATAAATATTTCTAATTTTGAAACATTCCGTACGCTCATGACACAATTGTCTACGTAAAAATTGTTTCGTAAATTTTCTAAAAGTTCTTCAGAATATTGTAACTTGAAAGTCTCTTTTGATATATGATGATGAATGACCGCCATCAATAAAAACGGGCTGCTTGGCAGGCCAAAAACAACTCGTCGGTGTCTATAGGTCTTTACGTTATCTTGCTCATCATACAAAAGAAATCGTAAGAAATTTCTATCATTTTCATTCAGTCAAATTTGAAGGAATGCTCTTCTTATATCAGAAATCGCACCGATTACATACAGTAAAATCTGGCTAAAATGGAAGGAATTGTCTCAATGAAGTTCAATCCAAACTCTAAGCAATCATTCATGAATGGGTAATTAGGGATCCTGGCTGAGGCGTCGAAGACGGGTCTGATTTTCAAAGAAGACGTCACTGACGCTTCCTTAATAACTGGACAATGAAGAAGGTAATGTGACTCATGTAACAACAATTCTTCACAAGGAACTTCTTCAATCACTCCTTCTTCTATTCATTCCTCAAAAACCTGCTGGTACTTTTCTTTATATCCAGTTTTCTCCAATTTCTTATAAGTAGATTCTAACCTCTTGAGAGACAGTTCATAGTTATTCGGTAAAAGGGCATGATCCCTTTTCCATGGCAAACTTACTTCGTACCTTCCATCTGAACTTTACTGAACAGTTTCATGAAAGTGAATCATCACCGCATTTCGAAAATCTTTCTCAGTACTTTGCTCAACAGGATTTCTAATACCGAGCAACTCTAAGTCCAACAAAAATAAAACAGGCAATTCCTGAGATAGCATACTAACTACAGTCATATTCATTTTTTGATGCTGGGACTAAGGGACTTTCCCCAGTAGTGTCCAACCTAATTTAGTCCCTAAGGCGACTAATCCAGATGTCAATTGATCTCGTTTACCTGTAAATAGTTTACCATCAACATCGGCTGCTAAAAGTACTTCAATGGGTTTTAAATTATTTTGAAAGTCAGTTATGAATATTTTCTTTCGTTTTAATTCACTCATCCAATACTAGCTATGTCATTACAGATTATAACCTGATCCAAGGCATCTAAACTACAACTATATTCACCGTCAAGGTCATAAAGATAAATTTTATAACAATTATGCCGCTGTGTTTTGGTTTTCTTTCCCCCAAATAATGAGTGCGAAAACTCTTCTTCTCTGAATATCAAAACCTAACTCTTCTGCTGTAGACCTTTTAATGTAAGACTTTTGAGAACCTGTATCTATATAAATAAGAATGGAGTGTTTGTTTGTACATTCAATATTTTCGACCCATTTCAAGTTTTCTATCCGTTTTGGACCCTTCTGATGCCGAATCCGCCTTTTTCTCGTGTCTATCTGTCTGTCTGTCTGTATGTTGTGCCCTATACACGTCCACACGGTTTAATATATATTCATAGAAATTTGCATACAGTGAGTACTTATCTTCATTTAGTGAGTGAAATTGGTTGCGAAAGTCTGTCTGTCCGTCTTTCTGTTCTATGCTCGATTTTGTGTTTGTGTGTTTGTGTAGACATCACATGAATTGTATTCCAGATATTTGATTGCAGTGTATTTTATTTTATACATTATCTATTAATTTATTGAATGCAATATTAAACATGTCTTTATTGGTATATTTAGTTGAGTTTCATGCTAAAACACCTGAGTAAGTATACTTAAATCAACCATAATTTGGTAGTTTTGGAAAAATTGGAATGTCTATTGAATATTACGATTACTTCGATTGCTTTACCAGTACTGCTGAAAAAGTAATTATTTTTCAAAAAATTATATTTTTTAATGAAATTTCAGCTCTGATACTTCATTTATTTCGAGTCTTATTTTTGTTCTTTGCGCAATGAAAACGATTTCGGAATATTTGAGACAGACGATATTTTTCAACGAAACGAGAATGAACAAGATCGCGTGAGCAGTGATATTTTCTGTTTCTTTCGCTCTGAATTAATTTCACATTTCTAAATTTTGTGCACTTTTAGTTGTAAATTGTGACAACTGTGCGAGATCAAGAGATAAAAATGAATCACAAATTAATATCTTATTAACAATTTTTCCGACATCTTTTATTTTGTTCTATTTCACTGTTTTCTGTTTTAAATATTTATTATTTTAATAAATATGTTTTCCTTCTCATCACGTGCAACAGCACCACAAAGTACTAGACTAAAAATGTTAGGTAAGTCAGTATAAATTTTCAGTAAATTTTTAAGTGTAATTATGCTATTATTGAAAGAATAATGCCGTTATTTAAAGAATAATGAATTATTTAAAGAATAATGCCGTTATTTAAAGAATAATGCCGTTATTTAAAGAATAATGCCGTAATTTTAAAGAATAATGCCGTTATTGAAAGAATAATAATGTTTAAAAATCCAAACTAGAACTTTTTCCAACATTAAAAAATTCGTTGTAATAATGACAGGAGAATATTGCAAAATTTCACAATGTCGCATACCGGAGGCAAAAGTGCCACAAGTAAAAAAAAAATTTTGTTTTGTTGACTATGAGTGCGAGAGCACTCGCCGTAAATCGTAATTTTAATTAATTGAGTTGAACATGAAAAGAACTTAAGAAAGGGAATTCCAAATCTCCCTCAAAATCGTCTTTTATTGTAGTAACCTTAGTATCACCTTTCGTCATTTTGTAGCTTTGTCATACAGCAATTGTGCGATGTATGTGGAATGTATTACATGAATGGATATGCATGTGTAGGATTTGTGTCCAAAGTAAGTTGTAGAAAATATAAAGATGGCGAAAGGTGTTAAAATAAATTTTTATTCTACAAAAAACGCAAGTCATTATATATTTTGATTATCTCTTCAATCTAGAGTAAACCAATTCAAACCGAGTAAGGTCGGGTATTTTGCTAGTCTAAAATAATCCTAGCCTTACGTTGGGCCTTTTTTCTTTAATTATAACTACAAGAGTTTGTAAGATTAATTCATTCGTTGCATGAGCACACGAATACAAAGTGTCTGTAACCTTTTCTTTATCAACATTAACATCTTGTTTTGATGTTTCCCGCGACTGGTTACATTCTAAATTAGGGCACATAAATTTCAAATGTCTTCTAGAACAGATGGGACACTCTATACTAGATTGACAGAATTTAGATAAATGGCCTTTCGTCAAACAAACCTGATATAAACCCTTCTTTTAATTACACACAGTTTTTCATCCAAAGGAATAAAATATGCCTTTTTGCAAAATCGAGTTGCATGACATTGTATACAAAACATACACAAAGCATCATCATTTGAATTATGACTTATCAATTCTTTCAATTATTCTTACTTTTATTAATCAATTCTCTTTCGCTCCGAGTGGAAATGGAACATGTCTGTTCTACTTAATTTTATTTTTTCTTCAGCTTGAACTTCGTTTTTCAAAAAATAAATTATCGTGTCAAGACTCGACAATTTTTGTTCGTTTTCTATATTTTTTCACTGTCGTTCGAATGAGCGTAATGCATTTGTTGGTAATGAACTTTCAGCAAGAGGATATAATATTGCCCCACACAATTCAGATGTAACTCCTAAGAAGTTCAATGCTCTTAATTGAGTAGATAGTTTATTATATAAACAACTCAAATAATCACTTTAACGCCTATTCGCGTTGTTCAAAACGAGTCTTAACAGCTCTCTTATATAAAAATCTATTAATAAAACTTTTCTGCCATATCTTTCCTTTAAACTTTCAACGGCTAAAGTATAGTTTTCTTTCGTCACAGGAAAAGATTCTACTATGTCTCTAGCTTCTGATTTTACTTTCGTCGACTGAATTAAATAATGATATTTATCTGCGTTAGTTAAATTTACGTTTTCCTGTATATTTTTAAATTGGTTCCAAAATGTTAACCAATCTTTTAAGTCTCCACCAAATTTACAAAGTTCCACTTCGGGGAGTCGATGGCATAATGTTTTCGGAACACCATAGTCTCTTAACTGACAGCCATTACAGGGGCAAACAGTTTCGTTTTTACTCAGAATCTTTTTAAAGTTATCTAACACACGTTTAGCTTTTATATGAATTCTTAGAGCCTTTTTTCCATACTCTTCAACCGTAATGAATTTGGTTTCAAAGCCTTTTTCATCTTCTAAACTATAGAAATAACTCATAACAGTTATTTATAAAGTGTCTGCCTTTTGTTTCAGTAAACTTAGACACATTTCGATTTCGTCATGCTCGACGTTATCTACAGTTAATGCGCTTTCTAATTTATTATAGGCCTTAGTAAATGAAGCTCTTTGAGCGGTTTTGTTTCTTTTTATTATTTCTATTTCTACTATCTTATTTGTTTATTCAAAACTCCGAAAACTTTATATATTCAGAGCAATAATTTTGTATTTTTCAATAGACCTAAAATAGCATTCAGGTTTCAAAATAAACATCAAATCTACATGTATTTAATCTTCAAAATGGAAAATAAGAAATCCTCTTCTACCTTATTCTAGCTTCTTGTAGTCGTTCCAATCAAGCCGCCCACCTGGGGCCGCCAAAAATATCGCTAAAGACAGCGAACTGTCTTATAAATAAAATGAGACGGCTCTCATGAATTAACAATCAAGAAGTTTCTTTAATAAGTTATTTACATTTTATATGCATATCTTAACTATTTATAATCACCACTCAATTCAAAAACTCACAATCCAATAAAAATGCGAATAGTTCTATTTTTTTTTTCGATCTTTCTGTTGCCACTCCTCTCACAACAAAGTAAAAAAACACGAATAAGTGGCTTATCGTTTCCATGGATATGCAACAGTACCCATGTCTAGTCTTATGATTTACCTTACATTTGATTTTCTTTTAATAAATACTCTTTCAATTAAATATTTATATATTCGCAAGAGATTGTGACGTCACGCCGATTGGACCTCTTCGCAATTGGAATTTGGCCGCATTTGTCAATGACGAGGCCATCATGGCGTTTACCGTGGTGTTGGTTTTCGAAGCAAACCATAGTTCATAATATTCATAATTTGGTTTGCTTCGCAAACCAAATAGGAATTCGCAGGGAATTCATTCCATTAGATTATGAATTACCTTTTGGTTTGCGAACCAAACCAACACCACGGGCAACGGCAAGATGGCTGCTATCCAATAGGCTACAAATTCCAATTTGGTTTGCGAAGCATACCAAATGAGAATTCGTAGCAATCACCGGGGTATAGCGAGCATTGGTCAAACCTGACCCCACGAAAAGAACTGTATCGGGCAACATCGTGATGGCCACGCAGTGGCTTGCATTGTATAATAATTTAAGAAAACATTTAGAATAAGTCCTCTTTATTCAGTATTTTTTTACATAAACGTTGAAATAAAAAGTAAATTATTCTTTTTTTGGTATGTGTTGGTAGCAATAAGGTCGCGTTCGCAAACAATTATTTGAAAAAAAGTGTAAATCAAAAAATAATGCGTCATGTGACCTCCGTTTCACCACTTCTGAAGTTGAATTTACGAACGGTTCCATACATTACAACATTAACTAATGAAACACAAAACAATCTAGAACTTAATCTAATCTATCTATATATATAATTCTCTTACGTGGCTCACGAAAGAGACGTTATTTGTAATCGCGTTTTGGCAACACTGTACGATTGTTTGTTTGTCGCGAAGTCTCGCGCATCGATTGAATTTATAGCGTTATCGGATGAAATTTTATTGAAAAAAAAGGAAATTTTAATGAGCTGTTGCAGTTAGATTATAATAGAAATCAAAGAAAGCGGAGGATCTTTTCTGGGCCATTTAAAAAACGGTCCTTTTCAGGGCCAACAATTATAGTTCAACAAGACGCTTGCACTACAACTTTCGGCAACAAACTCAATGAAAAAGTGTGGGTCGTTTGAGTGCTGCGAAAATGTACACACAAACAACATGCTGGGTATTCAATTTCCAAAGCAACGCTCACATTTCGAGTCAAAATTTGCACAAAGTTTTCATTTGAATTCTGATTTTAGAGATACTGTATATATTTTTTCTGTAAAACAGCAAATTTAGATTTGAAAAACATTTTTTTGGTAACATATTTTGTAAACAATCCCTTCTGCTAGGACACATGTCTTCATTGAGGCGAGCGAAGCGAGCATAGGTTCGCGCAGCGAACCAATGAGGATTGCGAAGCAATTCTCCGGGGGTTGGCGAGCGTTAGCGAGCAGGAGGCAGGCCCCCTAGTTTATACATAAATTTCTTACGTTTTATTTGCACATCCTGTACATATCGTGTTTTGTTGTAGAGCCTACCCTTTGATAAAAGACTTTATACTACTGTGATCAAAAAGTATTCTGAATGCTTCCTTCGAAATACATATATAGTAATAGTCTGCAAGCTTTCATCAAATAATTTTACGACTTATATAAACACTAGCCACTGCGTGGCCAGCACGGCGTTGCCCGTGACAGTTCTTTTCGTGGGGTCAGGTGGGACCACTGCTCGCTAACTCCCGGTATTGCTACGAATTCTCATTTGGTTTGCTTCGCAATATGTAGCCTATTGGATAACAGCCATAACGGCGTTGACCATGTTGTTTATTTGCTTTGCAAACCAAATGGGAATTCGTTGCCTATTGGATTATAGCCATCACGACGTTGCCGAATGCGGCCAAATTCGAATTGCTAAGAGATCCAATCGGCGTGACGTCACAATCTCTTATGAAAATATAAATATTTAATTGAAAATTTTTAAATTAAAGCAATCAAACGTAGATTTCAAATCCGTTGAAATTTTCAATCCATCTTTAACGATCCCGATTTTACAAAAAAGAACTAAACAATATCAGTCAAAAATTCTTTTATTTGTTTTGCTTTCCTTCGCTGGAAGCGTTTTGAGCGCAGGAAATGGAATCTGATTTCTTGATCGCGTAGATCTTATGGGAATTTTTTTTAAATATTTCTAATGGCTGGGGTACATGACCAAGAAAACAAAAAGGAACGTGAACACACAGAAGAAGAACAACAATAATAAGTATCAAAAAGTTCAAATGATAGCCGAAGGCTATCACCCATAAGTGTCGTCTAGCTTCCCAGTATTTCGAAGTATGTTTCTCCATGGAGAGCTCCGCAGACACGCAGGTGATGTTTGCCCATAGGCTCGTTTTTGTCACACAGGGGGCAGGCAGCTCCATTAAGAATGCCCATACGACACAGGTGCGCTGGGGGAAAATATAAAAGTTCAATTTAAAAATTATCTGTTAAAGAAAATCCTTTTTTGAGGCATCGATCTAATGTGAAAGATTTCCGCAGATTTCAAATCAGTTGAAACTTTTTGCTCAATCTTTAACGATCTATTAGAAACAAAAATACAAAAAAAGAAATACATAACTCCAGTTAAAACTCTTATTTGATCGTCTGCTAAAAAATCGTTCATCGCAAAATGAAACGGAAACACTGAAAAATTACATTTAGAATCTGCCATCTCTTTATGGTATTCTAAAGAAAAAATAATAATTAAATTCCATTAAACTCATTTAAAAATATTATAGATTGAATTTTAAAATTCAGGCTTCGCACTCAAATTGCTCAAAATTCGGATTTCCTGTGTGCCAAAGCTCAATATTGTAAGTGGTATAGATTGGTAAGTGCTCTGGATAGAGACACACAGACACTTCCTTTTATAATAGTAGAGATGAGGGAATAACCAGGAATTCATCATCCGCCCCAGGTGCAGATTTGTATTCAGTGTTGTGTAACAAAACCCCAAGTAATTACAACTGTTCTGCAAGGCATTGTGTCCGAATTTTGAAAACTGCAGTACAATCAAAAACAGACGTAAAACACAATTATCGGTTAAATATGTATTACATATTTATAATCAAACATCAAAATTAATTACTTTATTTAAAACCAAGGCATACTTTCAGAATCTGCAATTCTGTCGATAACTTTCGAAATTAAATATTTTGTCATTGACTTAGAAGATGTGTTATTTATTTATAAAGTATTTGTGGTAATTTGGGCAGTGTATGGAGGTTGTTCCGTAGGTAGAAAATAAAAAAACGGTGTGACAAGGAGTGAACTTTGCACTGCAGAACATCGTAACTTATGAATTTAAAAAAATCGGACAAAATTTTGATAAAATTTAAAACTTATAAATAACAAAAAAAAAAGTCAAAATTTTGATAAAATTAAGAAAAAAATTTTCTGCAAAAACTGTTATGCGACGTATTTTGCAGTTTTAAACACTTTCTGCTCCCGGGTCGTCTGATAGTAAATTTGTTTTTAATATGAGAAAATTGATCGTTGATTTTCCAAAATGTCGAATGTTATAGAGCAAAGAACATGCATTAAATTTTGCTTCCGCAATGGAATTTCTTGTACAAACACATTTAAAATGTTACGAAAAGCTTTTACAGACGACTGTTTATCAAAAACAACAGTATTTGAGAAGAGAATCCGTCGTCAATTATTCGCGATTATCCACTTCGACTATTAATCAACATGTCAATCAGGTCAGATAATTAATGGGTGCTTAGTGATCGTCGTTTGACAATAAGAGACATTATTGAGCAAGTTCCTACATCATTTGGTTCCTGTCAAGCAATTTTGAAAGATCATTTAAGTTTTGAAGCGTCACTTCTCGTGTTCTCGGATCCTTCCCTTTATAATTGATCCCAGACCGTCACCAGTAGTTCGTTATTTATCCTTATTTATGTTAATTAAAATACCTACCACTCCTCGTGGTGATTGTCTCGAAGACGTATCTCGTCATTAGAAAAAATCTGACCAGATCCTGTGGGACGAGTTTTCTCATCAGGTCTCTAGAAATTCTGACCAGATCTTCAACTCGTCATAGTTAAAAAATGAGTAAATCTTTATGGACGAGTTATCTCATCAAAATCATTTAGAGGGTTAAATAAATTTTGAAATAACAATGGCGTTGCCAAAAATTTTAACGCAGATGCTATATCTTAGAATGGTCGTCATGCATGTGGGGGGTGGTGCATGCTAATTTGCCGTGTCCTCGGATGTGCTCACATTCTCTGAAAGTTTTGGAGTGAGTGGCCTGACCATGGTTCCCAGTGACGAAGTGTTGTCCTCGGATCTTTTCTTTCGGGATTGATCCCGGACCGTCACCAATTTCCCGTTATATAACTGCAGATCGATGTTAATTCAACTACCTACTTAGTTGAAAATACGTTTTACATGCGTTAAACTTTTTATATGTTCTGTTGTACCTTCCTTTTCACGACATATATTTGGTATTTTTTGGCGATTAACAGATTTGTTTTAGCACACAAGTCACTGCATCTTTAAAAGTTTTTTCTAACTTACTAAACTATCTAAACTCAAACCTTTCTGCCCGGAAAAATATTTTTCTCTCGAAAACTCTCTGAAAACAAGTACTTTTGAAACTCTTTCGAGGTTCCCCAACACACACAAAAAACATCAACATAAACATCGTAATTTTTCACACATCGAATCCGTGCTGTTGAGAGCATTCTAGATCTTCCGTAAAAGTAATTTCTCATGGCTTTTTCGAATAATCCTTTAATACCTCTCCGAAATACACATTTTTTCCAAGGAAAAAATCCAGACTCGTACTTCGAGAACATCCATTACCTTTAGAAAGCTTTGGAGACGTCAAACAATATGAAAAAGCCATTTATTCAAATTAAAAGAATTCCGATACGTCACCCATAACTACGAGTGGAGTTAATTACGAACTATATGCATTTAATTAAGAGATATAATCTGCTGGCTAAAACCCTTCTATGTAATTCGTTATGCATTTTTTTCTCCTACCACTGGGATATTTTTGGGAATTTTTTCCCAACTTGCTGGATACAGAGAAAAAAGCCGTTAGAAATGTCGTTTGCGAGTTTTTTATAGGTCGAGGAAGATTAAGTGAGGATTTTTAATTTTTGCTATGCTTAACTACTGTACAAAGCTTCCGATGATAATTTTGATAAAGATTAAAAACCACGAGGTTTTCTTTTTCTGATTTCCATGAATACAGTGGTTGAGACAGTTACTTTTACATTTTTTTTGCGTTTTTATTTAAATATGAGAATACTACATTTTTCGTAACTTGATGTGAAATGCGGTACATATATTTATTCAAGATTTATTTAATGACTTTTAATTGCTTTTATTATTAATTAACTGTACGGTTGATATACTGGGGATTAACTTTTAATACCGTACTTAATAATGCAGCTTGAATGGCATTCGGTTTAGATTGGGGGATTTTTTCCTCTTGTGAACCCATCACATAATTTTTTTGTTTTTAATGTAACAATGATTTATATTGTCTGCTGGTGCTTAAATAAATTTAAAATGAATTATTATAATACTTTTAAAGATAAAAATTAAACTAAACGCAAGTTTTTAAAAGGTAAATATTTCTTGAAAATATATTAAAGTTTCAAAACAATGGAAAACTTCATGGTTACGTCTTCCGCTAGAGCCATTTTAATGAAATTAATATATTTTTGTTTCTTTAAATTATGTATTCATGATGGTAATAATTAGTGTAAAATTGAAGACAGAAGTTTTTTCTTAACTATAACCACTCATGAATACATAATTATTTTCAATAAAACTGCAAGACTACTGAAATGCGAAGGCATAGTTGTATTTTTTATATAATGCCGTACGTTGCACTTAATATAAATTAATTCTATATATGCAGCGTTCATTCATTATTTATTCAATGATTTAATTTCGTTAGTCTTTTCATTTCTATTTGAATCGTCAAGGTTAAAGACTAACAATTGTGATAAAGTACAATATTTTAGCATCATGATAAATGTTATGAAAAAAATGTCGACAGACTATTGTGTTTATCGGCGTAAGAGTTGTGTTTCTTTGTGCATCCAATTATCTTGTTCTAGTGTAAAGGAGTATTTTATTCCACGTTCATTTTCTGCGGATTTCAGGTTTGAAATTTTAGTTTGGAATTTTTAGACTACCGTTAATTTCGTTGTGATTGTTTTTCATGAATTGAACTGATATTTAATTAATAATATTGCCGAGAATCTAAAGCAAATAATCGTATTTTTCATATTTAAGCCAACCAACCGATCTAGTGGTTAAGGTGTTGGCCTCTGGATTGGAAGATTCCTGGTTCGAATCCGGGATCAGGGCATGGATGTAAAATTCTGCTGTCCTTTGTTAGGAGCAATGATGGTCCTCCTGCTGGGTGCTCCTTCATAAGTGGCCATCACTTCCGGCATAATGGCCAATGATTAAGTTCATAAGTGCCCGCCATTGGAAAATAAAATATTTACCCTTTAACTGCTGTCATGGGTCTCACAGACCTCGAGTCATTTTTGACAGGTCATTTCCACCCCTTTAAGTAAATATTGGTTTCCCTGTCCTATTCACTACCTCCTACTACGTCGAACAGGACCCGCATTCCAAGCCTGGTTTGGTTGCCCCAACTATTTTGTGTTTTACGCTATTTGCATTTCCCGCGTGGTCTTTTAGACCCCTTCACAGCATTTGCGTTACCGTTCTTGTTCAGTGAAATAATCTAATTTGGAGTAGGGAATTTCGGCAGAGAGCCTAAAATGGCAACAAACTTTACTAAAAAAACGACCTGTGTTTTTTTACACAAAAAGAAATTTAGGATATTGTTGATAATTGGTCAGAAAAAGAGTACTAGGACAGTGAAATTTCGGATAATATTATTGAAAGCGAACACTAAAAAGATTCGGAAATTTAGGCAGATGAAGATGAAAACATTTCAAGTGCGTCTTCACAAGAAGAATATTTCTACGGAAAAAATAACTTCAAATAGGATGCCAGGGGAGGGGGGGGGGGGATACCTCATCGTGCCGTTAGAACACCAAAACACAACATAGTTTTACAGTTTCCAGGGTTGAAACGTCCTGCAAAATTAGGTCCGAAAGCTGAGCCTGAAGAGACATGGAATCTACTTAACTTATATAGTAATATAAAATGTATTTCATGTTAAGAAATGAACTATCTACATTAAAAATGTATAAATGATAATTATCTAAAGAATCTTTCATTAATATATTATATTAATCAACTTTATACGCACTTTAGTGAGCGAGGTCTGAGAAACGTCTCCACACTAGTTACGAGACGGTTTGTGACACAGCAGTTTTTCCTCAAAATTGTGATAGTCTTGATATGCTTATTATCGGCCAAAAATTACTCAAGTTAACTTACATTTACTACATTGCTTAACTTTGCTCCAAGTTACTCCGAATAAATATGTTTGTGGAAAGAGGTTTCATTTTTAAACGAAGAAGCAAACCGGAAAATATACGAAACATTAGAAAAAAAATTACATAGTACCAAAGCAACTAAAACATTTTCGATTGCTTTTAAAAGACGATTAAAAATATAAAATATTTTGTCAGTCTAGATGGAATGAAAGCCATAACTAACCTTGCCCGATCGGATAGTCTGTGTAGCTATGGCAACTTCCTAATCCCTCCAATTGGTTTAGACGAGATATCTCCTCCATCAAGATATGACCAATTTTGTAAATGACGACTTATTGCCAATGACGTCGAGTCATTGCCTAGACATCGTCTGTTTTATTGTCTGACGCTGCTTGGCCCTAGTACCTAGGGTTGCCAATCATCCCGGATTATCCCAGAATTTAAGATTTCTATTACACATGACTTCGTGTCTGTCCATCGAACGTCCATTCCCAGCAGTACTATCCAAAGCCAATACTATATATGTCAGTCTGTTTTGAGAGGGACCATCGTGAAGAAATGGTATTAGCTGCCTTTCAATTCTATTATACTGTATTTGAATTTTATTTTCAAAATTGGGGCTGGAGACGAACACAAGTTTTTATATTCGACTTTCTTAAAACAGAATTCGGAACACTCTCGGTTCTGTATAACTAAACCCGAACAATATCTCTATTTTGTATACGAACATTACCATTTTTATTTTTAATAGTTTCAATACAACAACAGGTTATGTTTAGATACATTATTATTACTATGTATATGAGAGGACCATTAGGCTCGTATAATAATTAAATTTTAAAATAATTTGCTCCGACTGTCGGACTACGTCATCAACGTTCCCTACGTCATCAACGTCACAACGCAGTTGTCTTCCCATCATATCCCAGAAATGCTCGATGGGAGAGAGATCTGGTGATCTGGCGGGCCAAGGAAGTGTTTGACAAGATTGAAGACAGTTCATAGCAACACGTGCCGTATGTGGTCTGGCATTGTATTGCTGAAAAATAAGCCCAGGGTACTGCGAAAGGAACGGTAGCAAAACAGGTCCACAGAATGTCGTCAACGTACCGCTGTGCAGTAAGTGTACCTCTAATGACGACCAAAGGGGTTCGGCTATCAAGGGAAATGGCACTCCAGACCATAACTCCTTGTTGAGGGCCCGTGTGGCGTGCAATAGTGAAAGCAGGATCGGCACTCTGCCCTGGGAGTCTCCAGACCCGTCTTCGATGATCGTCAGGACACAGTTGAAAGCGGGATTCATCGCTAAAGACTATACGTCCCCAGTCAGCATCATTCCAGCCTGATCGAGCCAAGCACCACTGTAATTTGACTCGACAGAGTGCACACGTGAGTGGCAGGTGACGTAACGATCGGTACGAGCGTAGATTTCGCTCTCTCAGCCGTCTGTGAATGGTCATGGTGGACACTCGTGTGTGGGTCGCACGACTGATGGTTGATAGCGATGAATCAGGCGCTGTGACAGCTGATCTGACAATCACTCTGTCCTCGCGATCTGTTGTGGCCCTACGTCGACCGCTACCATCATGACGCTGAAGTCTGCCATTGTCTACCCACTCTTGCCAGCATCTTTTAATCGCCGCATCGCTTCGACTCACATAACGAGCGATTCTCCGATTTGCCCAACCAGCCTCTTAAAATCCAATGATACGACCTCTTTCAAACTTTGAAAGTTGCTCGTAATGGGCTCGAATCCTGCGGCGAGGTATTTTTTCAGTCCTTGAAAGGTATCCTAAATCGCAATGTAGCAGAAATTTTTAACAACATTTCAAGAACCATTTCTTATAAAGATCTGCTGGATGCGCTGTTCCGATGCGCTGGATATCGCACTATTCATTCATTGGACATCAAATTTTAATCATTAGCATATTTGGTCAAAAAATTTTTGCATACGAAATTTCAAAGCAATCGCATGATTCCTTCTTGGTGCGACGATTTTTTTGTTATAGAGTGTATATATATAATCAGTTTGGGGCAATATGTCCCGGAATAGTCGCAGAAAAAGTTGGCAACCCTACTTGTGCCACAAAACCCTAAAACAACCAAACATTCTAAGCAGTATAATTCACAAGCAATAAGCCTTTAGAAGACTCGGAGCATAATTCACTGTACAATTCCCTGCAAAATTCTACAGCGGGTTTTAAACATTTTGTAAATTCCGTCCATCCACCCACATGGCAGTAAGCCGAATTGCTAGGCTTTCTTGATCCGTCCGTCGATAAGCTCAGCAAGCAGTCAACATGCAATGCGGTAGTGTTCGTATCGATTTAGACAGCGAATTCACATTGGAACTCGTGTTTGCTCCTCTACACAAGAATGTCTGCAGCTGCAATTCCCGTGAGACGGGAATTAGGATACTGGGACGACATCATTATCTTTGGTCAATGAATTTAGGCAACGGCTAATGGCCTCCTAACTCCTTCGGAGGCTCTGTCGCTAAGAATCCTCGGCAAGGAGGGGGACTTAAATAATACCAGACTCTACGAGTAAGGCGATGAACTATTTAAAATACAGGAAGAGAGGTCATGTGTACCGATTGCGTTGTCTCGTTTTGAAATAGACACGGATTGAGTACCTGAAAATTTAATGATCTGAACGGAACGAGGTTTTCGAGTACTGTAATACCTACCCCTCAACATACATAATGACCAAATAACCACATCGCGTTGTTGTGACTCGGTTTTGTAGTGTTCATTTAGAAACATCAACCGAAGCAAATCGCTCTAGCATTAATCTATTAACGAAATAGCAACATCTAATATAATCGAGGGGAAGCGCTTGCCCTGTTGTAAAAGCAGGGGATTAGCAACCGAGGGGTTGTGAGTTCGGTGTTTGGCCCAGCCAGAGACCGGCTTGTACGCAGGATTCGTGTACGTTAAATCTGTCGTCGTGGCCTCACATTGAAGTGGTGTGGAAATTTAAAGTGTAGGGTGCCAGCTCAGGTGTTTACCTCGTCAATCGACCGAGTTTCACTATGACGACGTGTTATCCTTCGGGATTAATCCCAAACCGTCGTCAATATACAGGGTGTTTCAGTGAACCGTTTCAGAACTTCTAAGAGGGGTAGGGTACATCCTGACAACTCGAAATCACATAGCAATGTGGGGTCGGAAATGCTTTCCTGAAGCGGTGTTGTACACAGAAGCACCGTAAAGAAAAGAAACCGTAAGTGAGAAATCGTTTTAATAATACACGAAAAGAAGCAAAAGGTACATGGATTAAAGTAAGTGTTCGAAGTTTCTTCCACGGGCTACAATGCACGCCTCATATCTCCGTCGCTTGGACATCCGAACGTTCTGGAATACTCCAGGCATATCGCGAATTTCTCCGGCAGCTACTGCAATTCTTGCAACCAGCTCCTCAACATTGTCAACAGGGGTGTCATAAACTAGCGATTTCAAATGAAACCAGAAATAAAAATCAAGACATGATAGGTCGGGTGACCGAGCAGGCCAACGCACGGGACCACCACGTCCGATCCACTGCTGACCAAATGTGACATCCAGGTATTTACGAACATCTCCGCTATAATGGGCAGGGGCTCCATCGTGTTGGAACCACATTGTCTGTTGCGTCGATGCAGAAATCTGTTCATCTCTCAAAAGTAGTGGCAATTCTTGCTGCAGAAAGAGCAAGTAGTTAGGTCCGGTTAGACGAGACGGTAACAGGTAAGGTCCGATGAGATGATCTCCCATAATACCGGCCCATACATTGACCGAAAATCGAATCTGTGCTGCACGACGTCGTATTGCATGCGGGTTCTCGACCGTCCAGATATGGTCGTTATGCGTGTTGAAAATTCCTTCCCTTGTGAAGGATGCCTCATCGGAAAACAACGCTTCAGCAGGAAAAAGGGGATTTGTAGCACATTTTCCAAGGTACCACTGTGCGAAAGCAATACGAGGTGCATAATCCTCCGGTTGCTGTGTCTGGACACGCTGCACGTGAAACGGATGCATGTCTTCTTCTCGGAGAACCGTCCAGACGCTGCAATGGGAAACCCCGACTGCGTTTGCTACACTTCGTGTACTCGTTCTTGGATTCCCCTGTACATGCTGCAGCACATTCTGTTCGACGTCTGCAGTCCGTGCTGTTCTAACCCTGTCCCTGTCAGCTCTTTCTAATGAATCTGTCTCAGCTAACCTCTGGTGCAGTCTTGCAAAGAAATTATGACTGGGGATACGCCTCGTCGGATATCGTTCCGCGTACAAACGCTGTGCGGCTGGCCCACTACAATTTGCAGCCCCGTACGCCAAATGCATATCGGCTAACTCTGCGATCGTGTAATCATCCATCCTACTAACTTGGCGTTCTTGTGCGAAATGAAGATTCCCTACAAGAAAGCTCGGGATTTTCGCACAACGCCATCTACCGCGTCAGGAAAGCATTTCTGACTGCCCATTGGTATATGATTTTGGTTCGTCAGGATGTACCCTACCCCTCTTAGAAGTCCTGAAACGGTTCACTGAAACACCCTGCAGAATGTTGCGTTGCTCCAATACGACGTTATTAACTACCTAATGCTATTGCTACTCAAATATAAGGTTAAATCAAGCCTCGTGGTAATTGGTATTTTTTAATTAACGTCGTATACTAGAGCAATACAACGGGCTACTGACACGACAATCCCTGATCGATCCACTAAAGGAAAGATCCTAGGACAACACAACGTAATTTTTAACTACGGTCACATGGCGAGGCAACACATGAACTGTCACCCCACTCTCCAAACTTCCAAACAATGCCGACGGACTTTCGATATGACAATGTGAGGACTTTCGGTCACGACAAATTTAAGGTGAACCAGCTGCCTCGACACCATACAAACATCAATGCACTGACCCGGATTTGATAATTGGTAATTTATAATTTTTAATTAAAGTCGTACTAGAGCAGCACAACGGGCTGTTGACGACGGTCCGGGAACAATCCCTTAAGGGAAATATCCGAAGACAACACCTCGTAATTTTAAACCACGGTCAGATGACGAGGCAACACCTGAACTGGCACCTCCACTCTCCAAACTTCCACACCAACCCAACGTGAGGACTTTCGGCCACGACAGATTTTAAGTGCACCAGTCACCTCTACACCATACGCTTACAAACATCCATGTACTAACCCGGATTTGAACCAGGAACCTTCCTATCTAGAGGCCAACACCTTACTCCCAGACCGTTGGGCGGAACAATCCTCGTGAAGTGATAATACAAATCTCATTGAGTGTTCATGCAAACCTTAAGGAGGATAAGTTCGTGTCATGGATGCGTGATTCACAAGCCTCATGAGGTCTTTTCAACCCTCGTGTAGCATAAAATAACCGTAGAGTGAAAACCCTAACCAATAGAGCCAATGAGGGGACTTAAATATTGTCAGACTATGAGTAAGGCGATAAATTTTTTTAAATATATATAGAGACCATATGTGTGAGTGTGTGTATATGTGTATCCACAATCGGTTCAGCTGTCTCATTTTGAAAGTATCATGGATCGAATATCTGAAAATTAAAACCTCTGAGGGTCAAGAGATTTTTGAGAGCTGTAATATCACTCAACATGCATAATGACTGAATAACCACATTTCTTCGGTTTGTTTGTAATATCACAAAGGTTCAAAATACGTGTTGTTGTCCGCGGATCTTGCTCTTGGGAGTTGATCCCGATACCCGTGGCCAATAGCCAGCTGTGTTGCTCAAGTGCCACGTGAATTGACCACCTGCCTTCGGTTTGGTGACTCATTTTCAGTGTTAATTTAGAAACATCTCCCGAAGCAACTCATCGTATCTTTTTTCCCTTAAGGGACTGATCCCGAACCGTCGGCAATTAGCTCGTTGTGTAGCTCTAGTACGAAGTTAACTAAAATTACCATTACCATTACCCGAAGCAACTCGATCTAGCGTAAAACTATTTACTAACTTTATGGAGGTAGTTAGATATTTTAATTAACGTCGTACTTGAGCAATACAGCGGGCTATTGATGACGGTCCGGGTAATGGTAATTTTAGTTAACGTCATACTAGAGCAACACAACGGGCTATTGACGACGGTCCGGAATCAGTCCCTTAAGGGAAAGATTCGAGGACAACACCTCGTAATTTTGAACCACGGTCAGATGGCGAAGCAACACCTGAGCTGACACCCCACTCTCCAAACTTCCACGCCAACCCAACGTGAGGACTTTCGGCCACGACAGATTTAAGGGGCTCCAGCCGCCTCTACACCATACGCTTACAAACAACCATGCCCGTACCCGGATTCAAACCAGGAACCTTCCGATCTAGAGGCTAACATCTTAACCACTATACCGGTTGGTCGGCCAATCCCAAAGGTAATGGTAATGGTAATTTTAGTTAACGTCGTACTAGAGCACCACGACGGGCTATTGACGACGGTCCGGGATCAGTCAATTAAGGGAAAGATTCGAGGACAACACTTCGTAATTTTGAACCACGGTCAGATGACGAAGCAACACCTGAGCTGGCACCCCACTCTCTAAACTTCCACGCCAACCCAACGTGAGGACTTTGGGCCACGACAGATTTAAGATGCACCAGCCGCCTCTACACCATACGCTTACAAACATCCATGCCCGGACCCGGATTCGAACCAAGAACCTTCCGATCTAGAGGCTAACACCTTAACCACTATACCGATTGGTCGGCACAATCCCAAAGGAAAAAACTCGAGGATAACACCACGTAATCTTGAACCACGGTCAGCTGACGACTAACTCTATGGAAATATCGAATTTAATCGCAATTAAAAGTATGAGGTTAATCCAATCCTCGTGTTGGTTAGTTCAAGTTGCGGTCAGGTTAGCCCTCGTCTAGCATAAAATAACCCTGAAGTAGAAATCATGATGTTGTCACGTTGGTGTGGTATGGATGTTTGGATAGTGGGGTGCCTGGTCAGGTGTTGTCCTCATCGTCTGACCGTAGTTTAAATTGACGAGGTCTTGTTCAATTATAACAGGGACGAAAGGGTTATGTATAATTTTTTATAGGCTTAAAAAGGGTAATTTTAATTTTTTACGGAGTTAGTTTGTTTCAAAAATTTTATGTTGGTTCACAAAATTTTAATTCGTTTAGTGTTTTCTAATGCACGAAAAATAAACATTTTATAACCTAGACCATTTTGCCTATTGTTTTAGTAATTGTTTCTGAGGATTTTAAAATTTTTTATTTAATGTTCCGCGTGTACAAACTACTGTTTGAGTGCCTCTATTGTTTAGTAACATAGTAACTTATAAGACACTTCATACTCGTATACACAGAAAACTGATTAAAACCGTTATGCAAAAATTGGTTAGTTCCCTTTGATAATACAAGAGCCATATTTGGCGATACAGTAGCAAATACAAGACAATTAATAGACATGAACACAAAGAAGGTGTTACTAGCACACAAGATAGAAAATACCCCAAAGAATTACTTTCAGGAACCCAAAATGCGCTGTCTACAACTCACAGTTTCCTATTTAAAGTGCGATCCCAGTGATTCACGTCCATGCCTAATAATCCTAACTTAGAGATACTGACACTGACAGAAAATTTCCTAAAAAGTTATAAAATATAATATAGAATATTTCTCGAGAATTTGTTCTTTTGTGGACATTTTTTTGTGTTTTACATTTGGAATTATTCTTATATCGTATGCATGCTAGAAATATTTTTCTGTTCAATTCTTGGGACGTCTCCTTACAATAGTTTTTGTATTCCTTTTAATGTATATTTGCTTCTTTATATGAATTGGAGTAACTGTGTTTGTCAATATATGTCTGTTGCATATTCTGATAGTATTTACGTACCTGATGTATAGTTTTACTTTTATTTTCGGAGACATTTCATTTCGGAGAATAATTGCTAGCGAACTATATCGAATGAATCCGAAGCGTGAAATGAGATTACTGCTTGCCAAATTAACTCGCTAAAGGAGCAGCTCCTGTGATATTTCTGGATTGTATTGCTCTTTTACCTATGACGGAAGTTACAGAAGCAATATAAAAGAGAGAAAAGGCGAAATAAAATTGAATGCTACTCGTCCTTTCTCGAAGGAAGTACAAAATATAACACAGATCGAAAGAACTTCATGATAGTAAAACTAATTTGTCCAATTTTAGAGTAGCTTACTGCAAGCAAAAATAACCAGACGTCTGCTATTTTGCAGTTAGAAGAACTAAAAATATATCTTTCTACGGGCGGACGTAACTTTAAAGTAACTTTTCAATTTTTTATTTCATAGATTGATTTTTTAATTTTTATGAATATCAAAAGTGAAATGCTTCGATTCTGGTGGGGAAAAAATCTCATAATTTTGTTCACAAGTAAAATTTTCTGTGACATTTCTTTTCAGTTTTAACCCTTTCAGATTAAATTTAATAATAAATTGATTTCATCGTAAATGTTTATTATATTATGAAAGCACCTTTTATCACTGACCGTACTCATGGTTGTAGGTGTTTCCTGTATGTATGTACTCTGAACGCGACATAACTTGACGTGTCTTTCGTACCTACGTCAATGAAAGAATAAATTCCAATAATAGAACTGCCCGTTTGGAAAAGTAATGGAATAGCATCCGGACGGTTTCGGATTCGAATCCAAAGACCATTGTGTACAACAGAGGGCTGGTGCACGTTAAATCTATCACCTGCTGCATCTTAAATCTATCAGGGCTGGTGCACCCTCAAATGTACTTACGTTGAAGTGTTCTGTAAGTTTGGAGAGTGGAGTTCCAGCTCAGGCGTCATCTCGTCATTTGACCATGGATCAAAATTATGTGGTGTAGTCCTCGGATCCCTTCCTTCGGGTAATATCCCGGACCATCGCTTATAGCCCGTTGTGTTTCTCCAGTGCGACGTTAATTAAATTACCTACCTACCAAATTGATGATAGTCAGTTGATAATGACTGGCCAATTATAAAAAGCCAAACGTTTCCAAAACGACGATAAACTATATTTTAAGGTAATTCCTATTTGTACCTTGCGAGAGTATTTGGACAGCAGAATTGAAATCTTCGGTCTGGTTTATTTGCTCTGGAAAATACCTCCAAGAGCAGTTTGATAAGACAGTGCAGTTTTCCAAGAGTTTTGGCTCAATGCCCCTTTTGAAAGACAATTTATTTTTTGAGACGTCCTCTAACTCCGTGGAAAACTATCTCATCTAACAATAAATTTCAAGTATAACTGGTCCTATAATTTTTTAATTTCACTCAAATATCTATGCGGCCAAATGTCTACATATGTAACTTAAGAATTCCATAAATGTAGTTTGGAAATAAAACAACGAACTTACCATCTTGGTTTATTTTTACTTCGAAATCTGCCGTGTAGAGAGAGTCCAGCCCCTAGAACAAAATCTTGTTCAAAACTGTTACCAGATCTGGGGAAGGGAGAATTTGTTTTTCCTACTTCCATCTATATTCTCACTCGTAGTAATAGCGAAGTTTTGTCTCGACGAAATATCTGGTACTCGTCAAAATTGACCAGATCTTAGGCGAGATTCAACTAGTTACCACCGTCCCAGCCTAAGCCATTCGGTGTATCGCCACGTAATTTCGAACCACGGTCATATGACGGGCAACATCTGAGCTGGTACCCCACTCTCCAAACTTCCACACCAACCGAACGTGAGGACTTTCGGACACGACATATTTAAGGTGCACCAGCACCATGCCCTGACCCGAACCAGGAACCTCCCTATCTTGAGGGTAACATCTTACCGGTTGGTCGGATCTCAGACTAGATATCTCGTCAAAATACTTTGAGGATTAAAGTATACAGCTATTTATTAGAAGTGTGATCATTTGCGGAGAATCCTTTCTCGTAGCAGGCAGATAAACGACATACTCTAAACACTCATAAATAATTTTTATGCTATCATGTGGTGCGGGATTAATTTATTCGCGTGTTCCATAAAAGGATAAATTTGAATATTAAATAACTAAAACTAATTTAATGGTATAGTTAAATCAAAAAGAAATAGTAGTAGTATCATTGGGCTGCAAAGAGTATAACCAGGAGTCTTTCGGTCGTTAACTGCTGTATGATCACCTAGGAAACAATAAGAAAAATAACAGACCTCAATGAAATGATGAGAACTCATTGGTTAAAAATAACATATCCTTTATTGTTGGCATGGGAATTAAGAAAGGATTGTCCTGGGACATTGCTGGAGACGGTGACGATATCAGAGAAACTGATAGTAAGACAATGATAAGGGGCTGCATATTTATCTGCATCATACGGTCAGTTGGTGAGCCGGATTCCACGTCCCGCAGGCGTCTTTGGAGAACGGGTTGTCCAACACTCTTGGCGTGTGTGTCAGACAGCGATATCAGGTGAGTGAGTGTCGAATTTGGCTGAGTGAGGTTATGTAACCTCATTCTTTTGAGACGTGTTGAATAGTCCTCTCTCTTCCCTTTTACTCTGAAAACGTTTCCTTGTGCTTCCGACGGAGTTGAGGGGTTCCATCATTCACCTTTGCTGCTTCGTAGGGGGAGAAGACACACTGCCTCGTTTTCCAAGGAGTTACTTACCCCTATTACCTCAACGCTAGGGTTCGTTGACTTGTGAACGAGCTATTGGTATGGTCTGATCCCCATTGCAGACCCAAAGTGGTGGGGATGTGTAGAAGACTCAGACGTACATGCAATTGGTCATTTTACAATTTGAAGACAGACGCGGAAAGCTATGTGCAAAAGCACATATGCTATTTACATAACGTGGACCCAGCACACGTATTTGTATGTCTACATAATTTTCTTTAATTCCTGACGAATACGACGCTACGCGCGTGCACATCCGCTAGCAACGTTCAACTACTCTGTTCTAGATGAGTAAAGGTCAACAATGTCAAGGGCATATTGATTGTGCTGCCCTCTATCGAGCAAAGAGTGAAACATCTATTACAAAAGAAAAGAAAATAAATTGATCACTATTACTTGTAATTAGAGTAACATCAGTAAAAATAATCAATAATGAGAAGCACGAGTCTCGTGTTGTGCTACCTGTATCAGGACAACATTAAGCATGTCATCATTATCTATCTTAGGCTCTATTTTCGTCGACAGCAACCTTAAATATCCACGATTGAATATTTACAGTCGGTTTTAGTTGAAAGAATCAATGGAACAATTCTAAGCCACAACAACTCCACTCTTCTGACAACCAATAAACAAAATAAAAACCCCGAACAATAGAGGCGAAGGTCGACAACTGTTGCAGCCATAAACCTCAAAACACCCAACAATCTTGATTTGATTTGATCGATGACAACGCACTGTAATG
The DNA here is from genome assembly GCA_947359465.1 of Metellina segmentata. Lineage (NCBI taxonomy): Eukaryota > Metazoa > Arthropoda > Arachnida > Araneae > Tetragnathidae > Metellina > Metellina segmentata. Next base: position 113,552,018 of record OX375873.1, read on the forward strand.
AGTTTTAGTGTATAAACAAGTGGATGGCTGTTTTGTTTACTCTCCTAGTAGCTTCAACGAGGTATCTCGTCCATCAAGATCTGAGAAATCTTTCTAATGACTAGATATCTCGTCCAACAAGATCCGGTCTGTTTTGCTTTTTGCGAGATATAACGTCCAACAACATCTGGTCAGTTTTCCTAAAGGCAAGATATCTCGTACAAGATCTGGTCAGTTTTACTAGTGGCAGGGCTGTAGTGTAGGGTATACGCCGTATACCCTCTGGTATTTCTAGCAAATTCCGTATACCCTCTGTGTTTTCTTAAAAACTACGTACACGCTTTGCTTTTCCTAGAAAGCAACGCAGGAAGCATCACGTGAAACGCAGATAACTGTCGAAGGTAAAGAAAAGTTTCTATTTCAAGATATCACCTTGGTACATAATTCAAAAATCGTACCTTTTAATCAAAAGCAATTCATTCAAAGTATTGTCGATAGAATGAGAAAAATCCAGACTTTGTTCTGATGTTAATGAAGAAAATTGTCAACTTTCTGGATAACCCAATACAATAAACTCCCAACTACACGAACCTTGTGAATACGAATTTGTTCTTAGGTCGAAGTTTCTTCAAAGTTCCACAATTCTCCCCTTTCCTGAAACATAAAATTAATACAGGCTTTTTTCTCTTGATGATTTGAGCTTCGATAAATTCGAACATATTCCCCGGTCCTTTGAGTATACCCCATGGGTGCCCGGAGGAAGGGGCAAGAGGGCGGTTAACACTCTGGCTTGTGTATTTCGTATATACACTGCTGGCCACCGTAAATGCAACAACCTGAAGGAAGTATGTAAATAATATGAAATTTACAACATGCATTAGCGGAGGTGAGATATGCAAATGATTAGAATTTCAGCTCAGATGCACATCACGCGCGCCTGTGGTGCCACTTGAAAGCGCTATTTAAGGCTTGGAGATTACGACGATTTCAAGTACGGCAATTGTGTTTTTCTTGTGGTTTTTTCAAAAAACGATCTATTATGCCTCGTAGAAAACAGCGATCATCTTTTGATCATGTATCCGAGTTCGACAGAGGAAGGATAGTCGCCTACCGAGATTGGGGGTTATCTTTCAGGGAAATCGGTAGTCGTGTTGGACGAAACCAAACAACTGTAATGCGGATATGTGATCGTTGGATGCAGGAGGGTACGACGGACCGACGTGTTCGATCACATCCACCTCAGTGCACTACTTCACGTGATGACAGGCATATTGTGCGTATGGCAGTGACGGATCGCTCAGCCACATCACGAACCATAGCACAGCACATTCAGTCTGTAACGTTTACAACAGAGTGGTCTGTCCGCAAGACGTCTATTGCTTCGTCTACCCTTAACGCAGAACCACAGACGTCTCCGCCACCAATGGTGCGATGAAAAAAGGATGTGGAAGGCAGAATGGAATGAAATTGTCTTTACTGACGAGTCACGCTTCTGTCTGCAACACCACGATGGTCGGATTCGAGTCTGGAGACACCGTGGAGAGAAGATGCTGAACAGCTGCGTTATGATACGCCACACTGGTCCTGCACCGGGTATTATGGTATGGGGCGGTATTGGATATCACTCTCGCACTCCTCTAGTACGCATAGCCGGTACTTTAAACAGCCAGCGCAACATCTCCGAGTTGTTGGAGCCAGTTGTCCTTCCTTACCTTCAGGGCTTGCCCACAGCCATATTTCAACAGGATAATGCGCGACCACACCTGGCGCGCATTTTCCAAGTGTTCTTCGTCAATCGCCAGATTGAATTGCTTCCCTGGCCGGCTAGCTCCCCGGATCTTTCGCCGATAGAAAACATGTGGTCCATGGTTGCTCAACGATTGACCCAGATTACATCCCCAGGTGCCACACCAGATCAACTTTGGCAACGTGTGGAAGCTGCTTGGTCTGCTGTACCCCAAGAACACATCCAAAGTCTATTTGAATCAATGCCGAGGCGTGTGGCAGCGGTGATCTCCAACAATGGCGGCTACTCCGGCTACTGATTTTGGCAGGAACCACACTTCACAGAAGTCTATAAATTTAATCATTTGATACTTGGTCAACATGTTATCTACAAAATAAATTTTGTTGTGATACCTCTTGTCTTTCTTGGTGTTGCAATTTGGGTGGGCAGCAGTGTATATACATGTACACTCACTGTCATAAAAATTTGCGCAACAAGAAAAAGTCGTCAAAATGAAACGAAATTTTACACATGTACAACTTTAATATAAGTAAGTGATTGAAAGAAAAATGATAATTTTTATTACAGGAAAAGTACAAATAAACGGAAGTTTTAGTACTCTATTGGACCCCCTCTAGCGCGAATGCACGATGCGATACGAGGGGGCATTGAGGCATACAAGGTTCCGTATGATGTCCTGAGACATCTCGTTCCACAGTTGCTGTAAACGCGCCTCTAGTTCGACCAAACTCGTAGGGTGTCCAACTTGCAGTCCCAAATGATCCCAGTGATGCCCGATTGGTGACACATCTGGGGATCGAGCAGGCCAGGGAAGGGTGGTAATGTGGCAGAGGTAGTCTTGTGACATCCTTGCTGTGTGTGGCAGAGCATTGTCTTGTTGAAAAATGGTTCTTGAGAGACCTGCCATGAGTGGCATCACGTGTGGCTGAAGGATGTCATGGACGTACTGCTGGGCTGTCATTGTGCCATGGATCAATATTAGGGGTGACCGTGTATCGTAAGCAATGGTACCTCATACCATCACACCAGCTGTGGGAGCGGTGTGTCTCTGTAAAGCGAAGGCAGGATTGAGACGTTCACCATGGGGCCTCCGCACACTAACACGATTGTCATCACTGCTCAAATTGAATCTAGATTCGTCGCTGAAGACAACCTGGTTCCATTCCGTTGCAGTCCAATCCCGTCGTGCGCGACACCACTCCAAACGGAGGCGTCGGTGGGTGGGTGTCATTGGCGGCACACATAATGGGCGCCTCGATACCAAATGTCCTTCAGCCAGGCGCCTTGCGATGGTTCGGAAAGATACAGGGGCCCTTAGTGAAGGTGCTGCCTGTGTCTGGAGAGCGGCCAATGAGGCAGTTGGCTCTACGCGTGCGTTTCGTATGACGCGACGGTCTTCTTGACGACTGGTCTGTCGACGGCGTCCTGAGCCTGGTCGCCGTGTAAATAACGTGTATTCTGTGCACTGGTCCCAACACTTCCTCACAGTAAAAGCAGAACGGCCTTCTTGACGTGCTACTCACCGAGCTGACCACCCAGCTTCCATGATTCCGATGATTCTTCCCCTCTCGAACTCTGACAGCTGCTCATATTGTCTTCGATGGCGGCGTAACGTTATGTCTACCTCAGCGTTTCCTTTGCAAAAGATTAAGTACACTCAAACAAGCTCTGCTTACGTGTTTTATACTCCAAGGAGAACGAAGCTCAACGCCCTGTAGTGGCATTACGCAATGCGCAATCACGCTGCATTTCTAATCATTTTCATATCTGGCCGACATGCACCTCTTCATGCCAAGTTTCGTTACAATCCCACAATTATTTCTTGGTGCGCAAATTTTTATGGCAATGAGTGTATGTGCGTGTGTGTACATATTTTTTTGCTTCCCCCCACCCCCACTTGTGAAAAGTGTAAGTAGTAAGTACATGTTTCGCCTCCCCCTGAAAAAAATTCTGCAGTCGCCCATGGTATACCCTCTGACTTTTTTACGACACAGCACTGCCTACAAGCGAGAAATATCGTCCAAGATCGGGCCAGTTTTGCTAATGGCAAGATATTTCGTTCAAGAAGATTAGTTCAGTTTCCCATCTTCGAAATACCTAGTCGAGATGACCACCAGGAGGGCTAAACCATTTTAAGGCGACAAATTGTTTTTAGCATCTTATTGCCCACTCTTGCTTTTCAACGCTCTTCTTTTTCCTAATATTCCTTGCATTGAGCCCCAAGATTCCTTCAGCTCCCAATGCCCACTTCTAAAGACTATGATAGAAAGATAAACATAAGAAATTAGTAGACCCTCAGCCCTGGGATCACACAAAAGCGTATTTTGAAATGTTCTTCGAAGAAAAAACTTGGGGGTTGTCATGGAAACGATGCCGATGCGTCATATCCACATGTTGTTTAGTCTGAAGACCCTAAAGTTTGATAGTTATTTTTATGCATGGAAAATATATATATATATATATATATATATATATATATATATATATATATATATATATATATATATATATATATATATATATATATATATATATATATATATATAATAATAATATATGTTTTGAAACACATTTTTACATTTCTCGATGTGACCGAACAGTTATGTTAGTACTGTTTAGCCGAAGTTCCACTAGAAGTTTAGAATTTTCATATTTGTTAAGAATTATTTTTACTTTTAAACTATGGGAGATGCTGAACAAACTGCTCTCGTGATATAAAAGTCGTTGAAAATATATATTTTATATGTAACCCAACTCCTAGCATTAAGTATCTTTTAGTAAATAAAGTTGCCCTGGCTTTCACACTTTCTGCTAACGTAGCCATTTTGTTCAAAAATATCATGCAAGTCTGGAATGTTCTAACATAACCGTTTATTATACTTGTTGAGCGCTTTATCACTATTTCTATAAAACACGCAAATTTATGGAGTATTTCTTGTTCACAAAAGAAATGTAGGAGGTTTTATAAATTTTCTTTCAAGTCTAATGAAAAATAATATTCCACGTTTTCCCTTGATAATACAGAGCGCATCCCGCAAAATCGTCTTATTTATATAGATGTAAAAGTTAAAGAGATTAGTTTGCATGCTTCTGTATTATGGTATAAAAATGCAATTTCAAAATAAAATATTTATTTTAAAAATACATGAGGAAGTATAGTTGAGAATGCAAATCAGTTTTTCTATTTATTTTGCATTCACAGATTTATGGTTTATAAAACCTATCTGTTAAAAAATAAAAAATAATATTAATAAAGAATTCATACAAGTATAAAAAGTAAAAATATATAAACTAGACATTTTTAGAATCACAATATTTGAGTAATATTTTCAGAAGCAAAGAAAATAAATAAATTAGAACAAGCATATTCTGTATCTAAAATCTCTCTCTCAAAAAGAGAATCTTATAATAAAATATCAGCCTTATTAAAATTGAAATTTTGGGTACTAACTTGGAAGAAAAAGATTTGCTAGAATTTAATTAACTATTTACTGTTCTTTTTGTTTTAAAATACAGGATTAAAAATACAAGATTAATTACAAGAAAAGTAATTTTTACACGAGTGATTAGTACATATAATAATTTATTACTCAATTTTAAGAGAGGAAAGATTGTACTTGTACTATTTCCCAACAGTTGTATGAGCAACGCATAAGCAAACGGAGGGGTAAGAGTTCGAAAAATGGCCCTGTCAAATACCGTCGAATACACTAGGGCTAGTGCACGTTTAGTCTGTAGTGGCCTCAAATTTAATCATGTTGGCGTGGTGTGGAAGTTTGGAGAATGGGGTGCGAGCTCAGAAGTTGCCTCGTCATCTGACCGTGGTTACAAAATTAGGTGGTGTTGTCATCGAATCTTTCACTTCGTGTTTGAACCTGAAACGTTCCAATGGCCCATTGTGAGGCTCCAGTGTGACGGTGATTGGAATACCAACCTACCTAAAACCCACAATTTAGTGAAAATACTGTAGTATACTTTCAATGCAATTTTCAATTTTGTTTTGAATACAGATTGAGTACATGGGTTCAATTACTTCGATATAAAATATAAAGCATTTTAGTACAAATGATCTTTAGAATCCATAGAGGCAAAAGCCAGATTCGAATGTCAAATAGTCATTTTAACTACAATGCCCCTTGAACCCGCATTTCAAAGCGTGCAGTAGTGATCGATCATCATTGAGTGCTGTTAATAATAACGGAACATCAAATTACTCGAATATGTTTACCCCCGAAAGCCAGACCTATTTCCGATGTCAAATCCCTGATGACGTTGAATCGAAAGCATTATTGTGTGACTGACAAATGACTCCGCCTCTGGAATGTGATTATTATTGTGAACTCCGTCCCAGCGTGGGATTTGAACAAAGGGTTGGGAAAGCATTGGTCAAATATAGTCATTTTTTTTTGGATCCAAGCTATTCTAGTCTGTATCAAAAAGTAAAATGACATTGAATGTCATTTAGCAATTGTTAAAAAGCTCCTGGTTGCAAAAAAAATGAAATAATTATTTTCTCTGAGGTCCAATATTCAGTAGAGTTAAAATCTATGAGTAAATATTGATGATCGCCAATTTTCATACTGGTAACCCGCGTGAAATGTGGAAAGAGCAGAGGGACTATTAGAATGGCGAATGTATCACCCGTACAATCGACAAACGGAGGGCTAACTCAAGGCAGTACCGTTAACTCTATTTTAATCCTCTGAAGTTCATCGCACTGCATGCATGTTTCATCATGGTGTGAGACATTTACTGTGAACTTAAACATAGGTTGGCAACGGTGTTTCTGCTGCGCTACATTTGGAAACACCCTCTTTCAGCTCTCGATGAGTTTTCACAAACCTTTCAATGCTTTGCATTGTTAAATATCCATCTCGATTATCCGAAGTAAGAAGTATTTCCCAATCGAAGTAGGTTATCTGCAAATTGTGGGGTCTGTTGTTACGTCTGATGTCTTTCAACGTGCATCAAGTGCTACGAATGCGGCTCTGTGGGACATAGCATATTCATCCCAGACTATGATTCTACAATCCTGTAGAACCTTTGCCTTTCCTGAATTTCTCAAAATGTTACACATTGGAGTTTCCACGCTGGTGTAACGTCGTGATAAAAGAAATAGCCTTTTTAAAAGAATTAAAGAAAAATTTATTTACAATATGGTAGCGACATCACCGTTACAACTACCTCTCATCATACGTTTTACAGGGTGGTAACAAAATCCAAGAAAAAAAGTTCCCTGATGTTTCCATGATTTCCCTGATAGTCTCATAAAAATTTCCCTGATTTAACAATTCCCTTAAGAAATGTTATGATCCGTGATTGGTATCGATATAAAGTATCCACGCAACACTTTTTTTAATATTTAAGAACAGTGTAAAAGGATCATTCTCCACAAATATTTTGTATTTTTTCTCTACAGATATTTTAATTGTTATTGTAAGGGTTGGAACCCTTAATGGAACTCTTATAATTGCAATTGAAAAAAATTGAGAAAAAATGCAAAATATTTTGATTATGAACTTTTTACACCTCACCCTACATTATCATACTATTCATCAAAATCAACTGCAAATATACATAAAAATTTCTACAAAAATGTAATTGCAAACAAAAATAACTAATTTAATACACAAAAAACATCATTAGTTATACAAATTTCAAATTGTATACCACCAGCTGCATCGCTAGACGGTACGACCGCTAAAATAACGGCGAAGGTTTTCACGGTGTTTAAATATTACGACGCCATGGTTCTTTATTCAAATTACTATTTTGGCGAACATGATATATTCGATTCTCAAAAGCACTCGTAATAGTGCATCTCTAAATGAACGATAATGGTAGGTAGCCGTTTAAATTGTCAAAATTTCCCTGATTTTTTGTAAAATTTGGAAATTTTCCCTGAGAATTCCCTGATTTTTCCAGAATTAAAAAGTTCCCTGAGAATTCCCTGATTTCCCGGTTTTCCAGGTTCTGTTACCACCCTGTTTTAAACATAACGGCTGAAACATGCCATTCGAACACTGCACTCCGTCCACACTTCAACGAAGCATCCAATCGACTAAAAAAGCCGTTACAAAAAAAATATCTTTACACCAACGTTATACACATAAAAGAAAAAATGAACTTCCGGGAAAACCATTTAAGCTCACATAAATATGACAAAAGAAAAGATATCCTTTCCAAGAGTATTAAGAAGTAAAAATAAACACAGGAAGTATCACAATATCTTGGAATAAGGAAAAAGAAATACTATAGAAATACATTTAAAAGATATTCCGGAAGTGTACGTTACAACTCTTCCCCCCTTAGAATAACTTTTTACCCTGTAAAAAGTTACCATAACTTTTCAAAAAAACTAAATTCTACAAAATTTCATACAAATATTTACAAACATATATACAACTGCCAAGTTACCTAAAAAAACAATAAAAATAAACTCAAAGGACATTTTGGTAACTCAGAACAGTCGGCTAAGGCTGTCAGCATTCTGGTGTTTTCTGCCCTGACGATGGATTACCTCATAGTTCCAGGGCTGCAATGCAAGAGCCCATCTCATGAGACGTGGATTTACCCCAGAGTTCTTTTTTAACCATACTAGAGGATTATGATCAGTTTGGATAAAGAACTTGGTAGGTCCATCCAGGTAGCATCGTAGCTTCTTGACAGCAAACACAATAGCGGCACATTCTTTTTCTGTAGTTCCGTATTTTCGCTCTGCTGTTGAGAACTTTTTGCTGAGGAACAGAATAGGATGCTCTTCCCCCTTTTCTGTCTTCTGGGATAAAACTATACCCATGCCTAAATCTGAGGCATCACATTGAACATAAAACGGGGCATTAAAGTTAGGAGCATACAGAATAGGGTTCTGAGTTAGCCTCCTCTTCAGTTCTTGAAAAGACCGTTGGCATTCATTGGTCCACTGAATTTCGGACTTCTTGACTTTTCCCTTCAGGAGTTCGGTCAAAGGAGCAACAATAACAGAAAAGTTTGGGATGTATTGGCGGTAATACCCGGCTAATCCAAGGAATGCTCGAATGTCTGTCTTGGTGGTTGGAATAGAAAATTTTTGGATAGCCTGAATTTTCAACTCATTAGGGGACCTCTCCCCCTGTCCCACATAATGTCCCAAATACATCACTTTCTCTTGGGCAAATTTGCATTTGCTACTTTTTAGACGAAGGCCCGCTTTACTTATTATCTCCAAGACACAATTCAGATGTTTAAGGTGAGAACTCCAATCCAAAGAGAATATGGCCACGTCATCCAGATATGGTACTGCGAAGATGTCACACCCTCTCAAGAGCTCAGACATCATTTTGCTGAAATAATAAGGAGCATTTTTCAGTCCAAACGGCATCCTTAATGGTCGAAACGACCCGAAACTGGTCACGAAAGTGGCATACCGTTGAGCACCTTTAGTCATGGGAATTTGCCAGTAACCTTTTGACAAATCTAGAACAGTGATGGCATTGGCATTGGAGACGGCTTTCACTCTTTCCTCGATGTTAGGGATAGGAAAATACTGAGTTTTCGTGATTTCATTCAGCTTCCGATAGTCAATGCAGGGCCTTGGGTCTTTCCCTGGTACCTCAACTAAAATCATAGGCGAAGTGAAATCACACTCACCCACTTCAATAATTTTCATTTGGAGCATCTTTTCAATTTCGGCTTTCAAGATCTGAGATTGTCGGACCAACATTCGATATGGCTTCGCACAGATGGGCTTTATTTCAGAAAGTTCGATATCAAACTGGATACGATCTGTGAGGCCAGGCACGTTTGAGAAACAATTGGAATATTTACATATAATACAACTGAGCTGGTCAATCTGGTCGTCATCCAGTCTTCCTTTCACTTCACTGTTTCTCAATATCTCCTCGAGATAAAAAAATATTGGGATTGTTTTCCACGGGCGGGAATTCTTCTTCCAACTCTGATTCTTCATCCTCACAAGTAGTGACCAGATTTATGAATTCCGGCCTCTGGTAGTAAGGCTTTAATAAATTTACATGATATATTTGTGACGAATTTTTCCGGTTGGGCACGGCAACAAAGTAGTTCGTCTCCGAAATCTTGCTTTCAATGGTCCCAGGACCATGCCATTGAACCGCTAACTTATTTACAGGTGAGGGTGCCAGTACCAGTACTTTATCTCCAACATTGAATTCACGTTTCACGGTATTTTTGTCGTACCATTTTTTTCTTTTCTTGGCAGCTTCCTCCATATTATCAATGGCTAGGCTGCGACATTTTTCCAATCTTCTCAGAAGATTCAGGATATATTCAACAACTGAAGCATTTCCTTCTTCCGGCTGTAACCAGTTTTCATACAGAAGAGTGACGGGAGTCCGTAAGTTTTTTCCATGAACCAATTCAGCTGGACTGAATCCGGTCGATTCATGAGTAACTGTCCTTAAGGCGAACAAGACTGCATGGACATGCTTCTCCCAATCTGGTCCTTCTTCGGTACACAAAACTCTCAAAATCCGTTTCAGGGTACGATGAAACCTTTCTACCGGATTGCTCTGGGGATGATACACAGAGCTAAGAACCACCTTGATGCCGAAACGTTCAAAAAATTCCGATGTGAGTTCGCTCATAAACGAGGTTCCCTGGTCGTGTTGAATCTCCTTAGGAAAACCCATTCGACTAAAATCTGAAGGAGAGCATTAATTACGGATCTAGATGTTATATTTGGTACTTCCACAGCATCTGGGTACTTCGACGACATACACATTGCCGTAATCAGGTATCTTTGGCCCGAGTCCGTCACGGGCAAAGGTCCTACAGCGTCAATATTAATACGGGAAAAAACTTCAGTAATCACTGGAACAAGAGTCATGGGCGCTTTTTTCTTGTCCCTTGCCTTTCCAGCTCTCTGGCAGGAATCGCAAGCCTTCACGAAGTCCTCTGCTTCTTTGTAACAGTTTTTCCAGAAAAAGTACTTGGTCATTCTGTCTTTGGTCTTGGTGGTCCCAAGATGACCTGACGTGCCTTCATGACACAATTTCAGTATCTTTTCTCGATACTCTATGGGCACGACGATGAGCTTCCTTTCGATGCCACTCTTGTCTTTCTTAATCTTTACCAAAAGTCGGCCTTTCACAAGTTCAAAATCTTTAGGAGGGTTTCCATTTTGGATTTGTTTTACTTGAGAGCTCATCTCTTCATCTTCACCTTGAGCCTTGATTAGTTGCTCAGTATCCACTTTTAACAATTCAGTGATATCTTGATCTTCTGCCACCTGAGTGAACTCGTCACTTACTTCCCCTGTTTCCATTTCATTTTTTCCCAAGGTACTGAATTCTTCGGCTGGGATAGGGTTATCGGATTCTTTAATTAAAGATTGAGATTCTTCCCTTTCTTTCACGTCATCTGACCGTGGTTCAAAATTACGAGGTGTTGTCCTCGGATCTTTCCCTTAAGGGACTGATCCCGGACCGTCGTCAATAGCCCGTTGTGTTGCTCTAGTACGACGTTAACTAAAATTACCATTACCATTACCCTTTCTTTCACTTTTTTCTGATGCCTTGTCAGTACTGCATTTATTTGATCCACAGATTGACAATCTTCCCTTTTTAACAAGGCAGCAGTCCGATTCCCTAAAAGATATCGTCCGCGGTCTAGTTCATCTGGAATCACAGCAGCTTTAGTGAGTGTTTTTCCCAATTCACACTCTACCAAAACTTCGGCAAGAGGTAAACAAGTTGAGCTGGAGTCCAAAGGTTGCTGTACCCAAACATGTTCACCCGTCATGTCAGCTGAATTCACCAATTTCCGACACACAATGTCAATGGTCGCTCCGGTGTCTCTTAGTAGATTTATATCCTGACCGTTTATTTTTCCTTTCATGATATACGGTTCCAGGTACTTTTCAGGTTCTTTGTCCGAAATGTAATTTACAGTTTCCGAAGGATTCTTCAACTTTGGACAATTTGGTCGGATATGACCAGGCTGATTGCAATGAAAACACCGCATCTGTCTCCTGCGGTCGAATTCCGGATTTGGGTCTTGTTCGGAAAATTTTCGTTCTATCTTAACCCCTTTACCATTTATGGTATCACTTCTCCTTGGTGGACTATCGGTCTTTTCAAACTTGTTTTGAACTCGACCCTCGAACTTGTCTTTCGCAAAGACAGGGTATCGTTTCACAGTTCGTCTAACGTCTTCAAACTTCTCCAACAGTTCCACCAAATCTGTAGGGGAGTTTATTTCTGTCCATTCTCTGAGATACATATCTTTGAATTCGGATGATGTTTTTTTCTTCATCTGATCTGTGATGATCAAATCTCTCAGTTTTTCAAAAGTAAGGACCTGACAACCTGCAATCCATCCATCGAAATAAGTAGACAATTCATGATAGAAATCCCTCCAGTTCCGATCAACTGCTTTATGGTGTGAACTAAATAACTGTCGAAATCTTTCTGGTGTTAGTTTGAACCTTTTTAACAGAATATTTTTGATGTGATCATAATTTGTAGCTAGGTCAGCTGGTTCACGGGCTATTATATGAGCAATCTCTTGGGGGATCAAACTTAATAGGTGAGATACCCACATTTCTTTTCCCAGCGACAGCAAAGTTGCCTGTCGCTCGAACAAGATTAAATAAAGACTCATATCATCTTTCATGTTGTATTTCGGAAGAATCTTGGTCAAGTCTCGATTCGTTGGTCTAGGATTATCAACTGCACTTTGCTGGGTTTGACTAGTTGCTTCTATTCTCAATTTTTCCAACTCATACTCTCGTTCCTTCTGCTTTTCTTCAAGGGCTTCAATTCTCCGCTTTTCTTCAAGGTCTTCAATTCTCCGCTTTTCTTCAAGGGCTTCAATTCTCCGCTTTTCTTCCACTTCAAGGGCTTCAATTCTCCGCTTTTCTTCCACTTCAAGGGTTTCAATTCTCCGCTTTTCTTCAAGGGCTTCATTTCTCCGCTTTTCTTCAAGGTCTTCATTTGTCTTTCGAGTTTCTGTAATTCTACCAAAAAGTGCTTTGGTGAATTCCTCATCATATCCTTCACTTGAAGTAATAAGATTCACTAATTGTTTTATGGATTTTTCTACGGTGATTTCTAAATCTATCTCCTCCACCAATTTGATCAAGTCCTCTTTCTTTCCTTTAACTAAATAAGTCATGATTAAATTCTAAACAGTTTCCCCCTTTGGACTCAAATATAACGTAAGGTACAAAATGAAAACTTTTCGAAACCGAAACTGTCCAGAATTCTGACTTACCTTATAGCCAAGCCACAAAAATATAACTCAAAGACAATAAAACAATAGAAAAAAAATAAATGTACAAAAACCAATTTTGTAACCCAAAAGACCTTCAAAAGAAAATTAATTTAAAGAAAATTTAAATCAAAATACCATTTCAAATACAAAACAAATTTAAATTATTAATTAAGATAAATAATCATCTACGACAACTAAAATCTCTTAAATTTCTATTTCACATAAATTCCAAATCAATACTAATTTCTATTATAAAAGCAAAATTTGCAATTAAGAAATTTTTTTGTTTTGAAACCCGTTACGATAAATGGAAGTTATCACAAAAACAGAAGTAAAATTGTACATTAAATATAATAGTGCATAAAACTTTAGACTTAAAACCGAAACCACTTATCTGGAACAGTTGCTTGATGGTACACAGGAAGTCCTTGAGCAGGAACCCAAAGTTCGAACTGGACTTTGCTGACGATGACAGGACGGGATGCCCAAAAAGTTCGGACCGGATGGCCCTTTTGCTGCTGAACACACGCGTTTCACACAGAGGAACAGGACGGGATGTCCCAATTCTACTGACCGGACTAAGCTTCGTTGCTGGACACACGCAGTAACAGGACACGTTTCATACACAGAAACAGAACGGGATATCCAAAAACATCGGACCGGATGGCCCACTTCGCCGCTGCCGGACGCAAGCAAATTCTCCACTCACGAGGACGGGATGTCCAAAAACTTCGGACCGGATGGCCCACTTCGTTGCTGCCGGACGCACGCAAATTCTCCACTCGCGAGGACGGGATGTCCACAAACTTCGGACCGGATGGCCTTCTTCGTTGCTGCAGGACGCACGCAAATACTCCACTCACGAGGACGGGATGTCCACAAACTTCGGACCGGATAGCCTTCTTCGTTGCTGCAGGACGCACGCAAATACTCCACTCACGAGGACGGGATGTCCACAAACTTCGGACCGGATGGCCTTCGTTGCTGCAGGACGCACGCAAATACTCCACTCACGAGGACGGGATGTCCAAAAACTTCAGACCGGATGGCCTTCTTCGTTGCTGCAGGACGCACGCAAATTTTCGCTGAACACAGGATGAGATGTCCACAGTTTATTCTCAAATCAGGACGGGATGTCCAAGACTTCAATTTAATGGGAACGATCACAGTGCATGCCACCATTAATAGGTAGCTGTAACGTCGTGATAAAAGAAATAGCCTTTTTTAAAGAATTAAAGAAAAATTTATTTACAATATGGTAGCGACATCACCGTTACAACTACCTCTCATCATACGTTTTAAACATAACGGCTGAAACACGCCATTCGAACACTGCACTCCGTCCACACTTCAACGAAGCATCCAATCGACTAAAAAAGCCGTTACAAAAAAATATCTTTACACCAACGTTATACATAAAAGAAAAAATGAACTTCCGGGAAAACCATTTAAGCTCACATAAATATGTCAAAAGAAAAGATATCCTTTCCAAGAGTATTAAGAAGTAAAAATAAACACAGGAAGTATCACAATATCTTGGAATAAGGAAAAAGAAATACTATAGAAATACATTTAAAAGATATTCCGGAAGTGTACGTTACACTGGCCAGATTTAACGGTGACTTGATGGCCGAGTAAACCGTCCTTCCTCCTGTAATAGAGTTGGGGCAATGTCAAGCATCAGAAAGGGCAATCTCGTTTCTATCTCGTCCATATTGTTCTCCCACCATGATTAAAGCCACTTCTCCTGCTTTCGGTGCATTAATCCGATTTTCTTGCTTGGCATGTATGATTTTGTCAGCTAAAATTGCCACTTTCGATTCAGGTCTGATCTTATCCATGGCCGATTTGAAGCTGCGGATGTAAGAGTTGTGCTGACTCCGCATGTATTGCAACTGTACTGTCTCGTCTGTGGAACATGTTTGCAACGCAGCTCTGCTTGTTGTGTATCATCTCCAACAAAATATATGTGCAGAAATTTAAGCTCTTCGTTTGGTAGAGTTGTAGACTCCCGATGGCGGTGATAAACGTGAGCCTGAACCTTAAATGTTGCATGTATCCGGACTCTCTAATTTCTTTTGTCGTGCTGAAATAGGTCATCTGGACAGGTCATCATTCTTTCTCTGTCTTCTCGTTGTCTTGTTTCTCTTTCTGGAGTGAATTCAACTACTCTTCATGTCAAAAGAAAACTGAACAGTAACAAACAAAAAATTGCATGAATTATACGACTAAATATCGCTTTTCTTTCAAAAAGTCTTAAATCTAAAAAAAATAGAAAGTTATGCTTTTAAAAAGTCTTAACGTTAAACCTCAATGATTCCAACAAACAACGTGAATCAAAACCAAATGAAACAGTTACAAGTAATGCCTTTAAAAAAGAAAGAAACAATACAACCTGGAACCACTGCACTGGACTGGCTCAAATATAAAAAATATATATATTCTAACAGGAAAAAAATAAAAGAACCAATAAAATCTAAGTAGAATTCCGATTTTAGCAGCCGTCGAGTAGTCAAGAAAAAAGCAAGAAGAAAAAGCTCATAAATTAATTCTAAAATATTCTAAACCAATCAAATCAAAAGAAAGTCGGAATTCCGATGCAACAATGATAAAAAAAAAAGCAAGAAGTAAATGTGGATTCCGTGACTCAAATCAAACAGAACTCTATAAGACAGAAAGAAGGAAAAAATTAGCATTCGACCATTGAGGCCTAAGCTAAGGAAAAAAGCAGGAAACAAATATATTCCGTGACTTGACGCGCGTCCAAAAACAAACACTGGACAAAAAAAAACAATCCGTTATGAAACAATTGGTAATTGTTAATTTTTAATTAACGTCGTAATGGAGCAACACAACGGGCTATCCGTTATGAAAGAAAAATAAATAAAAGAGCTAATGAAATCAAAGGAGAATCAGCAGAGTATTCCAATTTTAACAATCCATTATCCAAAAAAATGAAGATAACGCAAAAAGAAAACAAAAACTTCACGAAAGAAGAAACGCTAGATTTCACACTGTTGCCATTCTTAGGAGACCAAATAATAAAAAATGCCAATAAATTAAGAAATGTTCTAGATTAAATTTTAAAATTCGAGCTTCGAGGTGCCGAACAAGGTTTGAAGTAGTGCCGAATTTCAGGACTGCAAGTGGTAGAGATTCGTCTGAAAACACAGACAGTCTAACTAAGTTAAAACACAGACACAATACTAAGTTTTTGAATTGCGGTCAGATGACGAGGTTACACCACATCTGGCACCCCACGCCAACGTGAGGACGTTTCCAACATCGCCCACAACATTTTCCTCGATCTATATATTCCAGTTTTTTTAAATTGCAGCCATTTTTGCTTCGAACTGTGTACAGAAAACTGAATATATCCTGGATGTAGGTATGGGAAACTGGAAGAGGGCCCTACCCGGAGGAAGGCAGTTTGAGAGGATTTTTCATCGTGCAAATCGGAAGTAGGAATAGAAATAATTTCTGAACAAGGTGGTACACTGAGAGAAATACACTGGCGAGAAAAATTAAAGGAACAACAATAAAAACTTATCTAACTTGAATAATTTTGCTAATAAGAACATGAAAGATCTTAAGATCTTTATTTTGTCATGTCTGACATATATTCAAAATGCAGGACTGCCTATATCTGCAAAAAAATAAAGAAATATAATTAAAACATAAGTATATCTGATATAAGGTGGGATAAGGAAATTTTACTGTTACAACTTTTTAGAGACACATAGGAAAAATTAATAAGGTATGTGGTCAACCCTGATTGAAATGCAAGCTTTACAGCGATATTCCATACTATGGATTAGATTTTTCAGTAGTGCTTGCTGTAACAAAGTGTTTTCAAGATTAATAGCACCTTGAAGCTCCTGGAGAGTTCCAGGTGGAGGTTTCCTAGATGCAAGTCGGCATCCTAGTGCATCCCACACATGTTCTATCGGATTTAAATCTGGTGATTATGTGGTCCACTCTATTCGCTGGATTCCTTCGCCCTCAAGGTAATCAGTCACTAGTGCAGCACGATGAGGACGCGCTTTATCATCCATTAGGATGAAGTAATTACCGATTGCACCCCTAAACAACGTGATACGAGAATCAAGAACCTCATCTCTGTATATTTCAGCATTCACAGTTGCACTGGTGAAAATGTATAGGTCAGTGCGGCCATTCAAAATGATGCACGCCCATAACATTATTCTACCACCTTTGTATCGATGCCTTTCACGGATGTTTGCCGACTTTTTGAGTGTGTTTTTCTTCCTCCGTATTGTTACACGTCTGGAATCACTCTTGATAAACAATATCGGGATTCATCGGTAAAGAGAACTCGGCTCAGGACCGTGGAGTTCCGATCACGATGATTTCTGCATCACTTTAAAAGGGCGCATTTCTCTGCCCGAGTTAATGGAATACAAATAATGAGTTTCCATGCATACAACTCACTTTTATGTAGCTTGTCACTCACAGAAAATCTGGACAGTTGAGTTCCTGTTGCTGCAGCGAAAACCCTTGCAATCTGAACTGATGTCAGTTGCCAATTTCTTTTAGCAATCGCTGCCAACTAACGGTCCTTTGAGTCTGTTGTGGCACGTTTTCGACCTTGACCTGGTTGTCTGTGCACATTACCAGAGTCTTTAAACCGTTTCCAGATTCTTGACATGACGCTTTTGGCTATTTTTAAGTCTTTACAGACCCCTGTCATTGCCTTTCCTGATTCCATTCTCCCTATCGCGTGCCATTTCTCACAATACGTCAAATGTCTTCTGGACGACATATTCCACCTACTACAAGCGAAAATGTTATCCAACTACTCGTACAATCCTTGAAATTAGATTTCAAATCACCCACTTGCACTGCTGTTCACACGTGCCGAAAGAACGGGCTCAAGAATTTGCATATTTTTCTGTAGCGAAGGTGAATTCCATTGGACTACGTGACCTTGAGTTACCAACCAATCACCTTTCATTGAAGTTTACTTAATATAATTGATATAAAGCTCATTTTTTGGTTGTTGCTTTAATTTTTCTCGCCAGTATACTTAATTTAATGCATGATGCATCGCTTTGGTATGTCACTTTACGACAGTCTTTTCAACCGGTCTCATTTCATGGCACACATGCACTAAATGCTAAAAGTCTGCGGCACACCAAAAAAAATGTATTGTATTTTTGGTTTTACAAACTAATGTCGATTTTGTGTCTTTTCTGATAAAAAAATAGGCATAATTTTGATTGATTTACAAAGCAGAGAGCTAGAGTGATTTTCAGAGCTATCTAATAACGAGCTAGCTCGTCTAGTTAGATCTAGTTAGTTTTTCTAATGAGGCTATTTTTCGTAAAGACAACCCACCAGGATGTTTAAAGATTTCACTCTGAGACAATTGTTTTTAAAGTTAATAGTAAAAAATTGAAGTTAACACGTATCAGACGTGATTTGCATTTGATTGATATGAAGCTTTTTTTTAACAAGGAATATCGATTTCATTCTTCATGAAACGTTTAAATTTCGTCAAAAAACAATTTCAATGCTTTAATTTTTTTTTAAAGGAGCCAAGAGTACGTTTTCATTTCTAAAACAACATCTTGAAATTTTATTATTCCTCCATCAGGAACAGGCACTGTCTTTGGAAGAGATAGGCATTAACTCGTTTACAGTATAAAACTTTAAAAAAAAATTAAAACTTCCCCTTTCATTTCCAAGAAACTCCCCTTTCCATGGAATGAGAGTTGAAAAGTTTGTTTAACTCATTACGTTAATAAAATTCACGCTTTAATTTTATTATTTTAGCGAAGTAATTTTTTTTCCTGGACTGAATGGAAGCTTAAAACTTAAGCGAATAATTCACAGCAAATATACGGATTTTTTGTCATCTCTCGTTTTTTTTCTTCTACATACCCAATTTCAGTCAAAGAAACGTAAAAGCCGAAGAAAATTTTTTCCAAAACGTCTCACAACCGATATTTTTTTCCACTCTGCTTGAGCTGCTCTCTGCGTCATTATTTTATTTTTTTATTCGGGAAAGAAGTCAAATGTTTGCCGTGTCTCTTAAAAAGCTCGTCTTCTGTAACTGACAGGAAAGATCTTAACGGCGAAGTCTTGGGGAATTTTTAATTTAATTCCGCAGTTTTCAAGAACCCCCAGTCCTGTTTTCTTTCGTTTATTCCTTGGTATTATTTAATTCCTTTTCTTCTTGGGTAGAAAAATAACATTAGAGATGGGACTCTATCCCATAATAATTATACGATCAATGAGGACATGTGTGTTGTAATCCATTAATCCCTGAGAATTGTAGGAGGCGCAATTTCGATTCCTCCCTGTACGTATTTGTCTGGTATATGTCAGTGAAGCTTTCCTGAGTCCATTTACTTGGCGTTGTCTGGCACAGCTTGGCCAAATATGACCCTTTCGTCAAACAGCCCGATTCAAATAACCAATCAGCGGTAGCAAATAAATTATGTGGAAACGGTGGGTAGAACAGCTATATCGCGAAGCTGTATTAGAAAATCAAATTATCTGCGGAGCGATA
This sequence comes from Metellina segmentata, assembly GCA_947359465.1. Lineage (NCBI taxonomy): Eukaryota > Metazoa > Arthropoda > Arachnida > Araneae > Tetragnathidae > Metellina > Metellina segmentata. Next base: position 113,571,511 of record OX375873.1, read on the forward strand.
ATGTACTGTTTTTCAACCGCTGGAACTGCTCCAGACGCAAAGTCTGCCCTTCTGTAGACGTAGAAACGGACTGTAACCCATGTTCTATAGATGATTGAAAGGTTTGTCGCATTGGCTCTCTTGACCCTTCAAGTGGATTCGAAGAGAAACCTCGTCCATCAAGCCCTGATCAGTTTGGCTATAAACGAGATATCTCATCATCAAACTTTTGCTGACATTTTTAAGATGAGAAGATTAAGGATGTGGTCAGATTTCTTCTAATAACGAGATATATCATCCACCAAGATGTGGTCAGTTTTCTTCTAATGACCAGATGTATCAATCATCCATCAAGATGTGGTAAGTTTTCTTCTAATGACCAGATGTATCATCCCTCAAGATGTGGTTAGTTTTCTTCTTATGACGAGATACATCTTCCATCAAGATGTGTGTCAGTTTTGCTACTGACACTTCGCACAAACAACCACCTGGAGGGTTAACTCTCGAATTATTTCGAGGAGACATCTCTTCCTTCGGGTCAATTTTACTAAGCATGCGACATCTTGTCGAGACAAAATTGCTCTATTTCTGCCAAGGGAATGAAGGGCCAAGTTGGTGATCCTTCAAGTAAATGGACGTTACGCGCAAGGTAGGTAGTTATTTTGATTAACATCGCACTGGAGCACCACAACGGGCTGTTGGCGACGATCGGGGTCAAACCCGAAGGGAAAGATCCGAGAACACCATCACATAATTTTGAACCACTGCCATATGATGAGATCATACCTCAGGAGCTGGTACTAGGGATGCGACATCGATGTCGATGTTTTCAAAACATCGATGTATTTAACATCGATGTATTGAGGTCGATGTTTTTGTAACATCGATGTTATACTTGTCGATGTTTTTACGTTGTCGATGTTTTATTTTTGAATGAAAAAAATACCGTTTTAAAAATTTAAAAACTAACCAAGTAGCATAATTTTTAAATTCAGCAAATCGAACATACTTTTAGACCAAAGTGGCCAAGTGTGAAGGGTCTGAAAAGTAGGGATGCGATATCGATGTCGATGCTTTCACAACATTGATGTTTTAGAAAAAAACATTGATGTATTGGATCCGATGTCCCATCACTAGTTGCTAAACCAGTTTTAAGAAATGGGGAAACAAGTTTAAATACACTGAATTTTAAAAACATCGATGGTTTGTTGACGATATGTATTATCAACATCGATGTTATAATTTTCAGCAACGATGTTTTGCTGTCGATGTAGCATCACAAGTTGCTAAACCAGTTTTAAGAAATGAGTGGAAATAGTTTAAATACACTGAATTTTAAAAACATCGATGTTTAAAAACCTCGATGTTTTGCTATCGATGTGGCATCCCTAGCTGTACATCACAACCCCCCCCCCCTCTCCAAACTAACTTCTACACCACACCAACGTAACACACATTTCATGCCACGGTACATTAAACGTGCACCAGCTTCCTTTGTGCACGACGGTCTTTCGTTGGATTCAAACTAACAAACCCTACTCCGCTACTCTTCCAACTGTGCTAACGCATAATGCAGAAGAAAAGAGTTTAATGGCACACAAGAGAAAATGCACCCAAGGCAGTTACAGAAATCAAACACCTACCCTCCTGTAGCTCACAAGCGGCTAACATGCTCAGCAAATTCGACCTGAACCTGCAGTGGATGGGTAAGGTAATTGGTAATTTTAAGTTAACGTCGTACTAGAGCAACACAACGGGCTATTGATGACGGTCCGGGATCAATCCCTTAAGTGAAAGATCTGAGGACAACACCTCGTAATTTTGAACCACGGTCAGATGACGATGCAGTAAATGGGAAACAGTTGAAATGTCGTTGCACTTGAGCAACAAATCAGACAATTTTAGACGTTCAGGGATCAATAATGATGGGAAAGATCCGATGACACCTCGTAATTTTGAACAACCATCAGATGACGAGTCTGACTTGTCCAGGCACTCTATACCCCTATGGGAAATGGGTCGTGATAACCCGTTTGGAAGAGTAACGGATTGATAACCGTAGTGAGTTTGAATCCTACTAATGCCCGTCGTGCATACAAGGGGAATGGTACACGTTAAGCGTGTCGGGGATTCAAATGTCCTAACACGGTGGGAAGTTTGGACATGCCATCTCTGGCGCGACCTCGTCATTTGACGCAAATAACGATTGCAGCTTTCGATTTCGTGAGAGTGGCAACGAAATAAGGGCTGGAGGGAAACATTTCGGGAGAGTTGATTTTTTTCCATTTGATGGGCCAGTGACAGTCGAAGTTGTTGATGGGTTTCATGATTTGGAATTAGAGGTAATTGGTAATTTTAGTTAACGTCGTACTAGAGCGACACAACGGGCTATTAACGACGGTCCGGGATCAGTCCCTTAAGGGAAAGTTCCGAGGACAACACTTCGTAATTTTGAACCACGGTCAGATGACGAAGCAACACCTGAGCTGGCACCCCACTCTCCAAACTTCCACGCCAACCCAACGTGAGGACTTTCGGCCGCGACATATTTAAGGTGCACCAGCCGCCTTTACACCATACGCTTACAAACATCCATGTCCGAACCCGGATTCGAACCAGGAACCTTCCGATCTAGAGGCTAACACCTTAACCACTATACCGGTTGGTCGGCCTTGGAATTAGAGGACTTGCTCACTTGTTTTCAATCCAAAGTTTTATCTGACTATGGTTCAAAATTGCGTGGTGTTGTGCCGCAAACTTTCTCTCCGAGATGGACACTCAGCAATAGCCCATCGTGTTGCTCCAGTGCGTCGTTAATTATGTACCTAACTACGTCCGGCAGGATATGAAAACAAATCATATCGTGGAGAATATATATACACTGCCCTACCATAATGGACCGAACGCCAGAGGATTTGCGATATGATTTGGTACTTGTTTGGGGTGTTTTTCGTGGTATGGCCTGGGATCTTTGCATGTGGTTCTTGGTCAATTGAACGCTGACGCCTACATGAACATTTAGGACAATCAGGTTCTTTCTACGCTCTCGCAATTTTATGGAATGGACGAATGTTACTTTCAGGAAGACAACGCTCCATGTCATGTTGCAACCTCTGTCAAGCAGTGGTATCATGATATGGATGTAAAACGTATTCCCTAGCCTGCTCATAGTCCCGATCAAAACCGCAGAGAACATTAGTCGGACAAGTTAGAGCGACGCTTACGGACCAGGGAGCCACGTTCGAAATCTACACCTGAGCTGGCGACATTCTTGTAACAGGAATGGACGCATGATGGCTGTGTATCAAAACCTTGTTGAAAGTATGCCCAGAAGGGTTGCTAGTGTAATTGCAGCACTTGGGGGACCATCCCCCTATTAAAGCATGTATTATTTCATTTATACCATCACATCTTGCTGTCCGGTCCATTATTGTAGGGTAATGTAAAAATATATATGGACAAAAGTATTGGGGCACTGCAGAAATTTGGAAAAGGATCTATCTTAGTTTGAGGTTATTTTTCCTGGTTAGGACTCGGTCCATTGCGTTATGTACCATGAACGCTGACGTGTTCATTGGCGTTCTGGATAGTTCTGCCTTGTCTACACTATGGTTGATGGTTGCTTCTTCCAACAGGATAGAGCTGGATGTCATACTACAAAACGTGTGCTAGACTTATTTCCTGAAAATAAGGTTAATTTCCTTGACTGGCCTATTCATATCCCCGATCTCATTCCGATTGAGCAATTGTGGGACAGACTGGAGCGACGAGTAACATCTTCACAACAATCTGTTCTAACAGCCTTGCAAGATGCTTAGGAAGCTATTCCTACCCAGGCTTAAGGAGAACTTGTGGAAAGTATGCCTCGAAGTTTTGCTACAGTAATAGAAGCAAAAGGAGGACCTACCCGTAACTAAACAGAATAATAAAGCACTCTTTCTCAAAAACATGCAGTGTCGAAATACTTTTGTACTTTGGTCCATATAGTGTGTGTATTATAGATAGTGTTACCCTGATTTATCGTAACCCGCATTTAACGATTTCTCGCATATGTCGTCATTTTTCATCGGTCCCAAATAATTTCCTATACTTTCAATGTTAAAAAATGCCGTATTTAACGTTATCACTTCAAAATATTTCATTTAACGTTTTTTTCAGCGAGAAGAACTCAAAGCGATTGTCTTAAAATAGTCAGATACCAGCAGGCCTGCACGGTGATGCCCGTGACAGTTCTTTCTGATACTGAAAAAAATTAAAAAGAAAAAACGATAATTTTTAGAATGAGTCTCACTTCCACGCGACATGACACGGGCATGTCGCAAATACGCACAAAATTTAGACAACCCAAAGTACCTATTTGGAAAAAAATTTTATGCAGATTTTCAAATCCGTTGAAAATTTTATTCTATCTTTAAAGATCGCTAAGATTGAAAATCTCATATAGTCCTTTTTGTGTTCGTAAATATTTTTGTCTCATTCGTCAATTGCAAATTAGATAAACTAAAAAACCTACAAAAACTCATGTCTGTGGAGAATGGTGTTAATGATTTAGCTAGTAAAAGCGAAACACAAACCAAAATAACAGATTTCTTTAAACAATAAACTATTGTAAAGGAAGAAATGAAAAATAATAAGTATTAAGTAATAAGTATGTTACTTAAAATTACTATTTATCTATAGTACTTACTCTCTATAGTACTCTCTATTATTCTCTATAGTACTCTCTATTATTCTCTATAGTACTCTCTATTATTCTCTATAGTACTCTCTATTATTCTCTATTACTCTCTATTATTCTCTATAGTACTCTCTATTATTCTCTATTACTCTCTATTATTCTCTATAGTACTCTCTATTATTCTCTATTACTCTCTATTATTCTCTATAGTACTCTCTATTATTCTCTATAGTACTCTCTATTATTCTCTATTACTCTCTATTATTCTCTATAGTACTCTCTATTATTCTCTATAGTACTCTCTATTATTCTCTATAGTACTCTCTATTATTCTCTATAGTACTCTCTATTATTCTCTATAGTACTCTCTATTATTCTCTATTACTCTCTATTATTCTCTATAGTACTCTCTATTATTCTCTATTACTCTCTATTATTCTCTATAGTACTCTCTATTATTCTCTATAGTACTCTCTATTATTCTCTATAGTACTCTCTATTATTCTCTATTATTCTCTATTACTCTCTATTATTCTCTATAGTACTCTCTATTATTCTCTATAGTACTCTCTATTATTCTCTATAGTACTCTCTATTATTCTCTATAGTACTCTCTATTATTCTCTATTATTCTCTATAGTACTCTCTATTATTCTCTATAGTACTCTCTATTATTCTCTATTACTCTCTATTATTCTCTATAGTACTCTCTATTATTCTCTATAGTACTCTCTATTATTCTCTATAATACTCTCTATTATTCTCTATTACTCTCTATTATTCTCTATAGTACTCTCTATTATTCTCTATAGTACTCTCTATTATTCTCTATAGTACTCTCTATTATTCTCTATAGTACTCTCTATTATTCTCTATAGTACTCTCTATTATTCTCTATTATTCTCTATAGTACTCTCTATTATTCTCTATAGTACACTCTATTATTCTCTATTACTCTCTATTATTCCCTATAGTACTCTCTATTTACTTAAATTACTCTTTATTTCCAGTTCTAGGTTTTGTTTTTCTCCTACCCCGATTTAACGTTTTCCCGCATATAATGTTATTTCTTTCCGATCCCTTGAAATACGTTAAATCGTGGTTTCACTACATATATACTCCAAAGAGTGAAGCAGTATAACGTAAAGTATCCAAACCGAAACTTAAAAAAAGAAAACTGCACGCGTGAACATTAAAACTTTTATAGATAACGAATGAAAAAATGCAAATCGTTGCGTTGCAAATACTCGTCTCGCGTGTAATACCGTCAGAAATTTTGTATGAACTTTTCCAAATTATACCTCAAAATCGCACCTTCTTTATGATAAAAAAAACTGGAGAAAAAGAAGTATGTCCAAATGTATTCACCGGATAACAGTTGCACACTGCGCTTCCTTTTTTTCACGTTTTTCTTTTTAACTTAAGCTCGGCCTTTCCAGTACAAAGCTCCGCAGGTGGGAATAAAAACATCCCGAGAGAAGTTTAAAAAAAACTTTTTCCCCAAACTACATTTTCTCAACGTTCTTCCATCCATTTATGTATAAAAACACAAAATAACAGATAAAGAGGGAGAACCGGAATAGTGGGGAGAGAAGGGAATAAAATACCAAGAAAAGGGAAAAAGGAAACTTCCTGAAAACATTTTTGGCTAAGTCCAGTTTCTCTCCCTTCCCCCATCAGATCATTATCACGTGATTCTACGCTTGAGTTGGACTTCATCTTTTTCAGAGGAGGCAAGAAATAACAACTCTTCCCAAGAAAGACCAGGAAAGGGGGGAAAGAAGTAACCTCGAAATCTTTTCAGAAAGAATCTGAGATCCTTTTTTTCCCTTGAGGGAAAAATATAACTCTATAGATAGGTATACAGGCATGAAAGCGTTCAAGATACCCAACTTAGAACTTGATAATGCGGGAACACTGTCGATTATGCCGGAGCCTGCAGGCGCTTTGGACAGATAAGGCAAGCTGTAAAGATAGAGTTTGTTACCTCCACGAATAGTTGCCGTTTAGTAGGTTGCAAAAATTTCATTTTTCCTGGTGGTTAGCGTAATATAGGACAAGAGGACGGGGAAAGTGTTTGTTGCGCGTCTGAGGACGATTTTCCTGCTGAAAGCTGTATTTGATGACTGAGTCAATAAGTCTAGTCTTTCAGAAATAGACTGTGTCCTATTGTGAAATGTGTACGAGTCTGTAGAATCCGGCGATTCAACTTGTCAGTGCTCAATTCACGACCAAAAGAGTTTGCACAGATACACAAGTTTTTCTTTTGAATGATGTGTTGCAAATCAGACAGTTCCTACCTGAGCATCAAAATAAATACTGACAAGAGGAGTTCTAGCTGCAAATTGAAATAAAAACTGGCAATAGGTCTCTTTGGTCGTTCGAGATGTCCAGCTTAGAACTTGATAATGCGGGAACACTGTCGATTACGGCGGAGCCTGAAGGCGCTTTGGACAGATAAAGCAAGTTGTAAAGATAGAGTTTGTTTTGCATCCGCGAATAGTTGCCGCTTTGTACATTTTTAGCCCACTGCAAAAAAAAAATCCCATTCTTTTCTTGTGGTTAGAGTAATATACGACAAGAGGCAGGGAAAGTGTTTGTTGCGCGTGTGAAGACGGTCTACCCGCTGAAAGCTGTAGTTGATGACTGAGTCAATAAAACACCGAAACGTCTTGTCTTCCAGACTTGGGCTGTGTCCTAAATGTGTGATGATGGTGGTAAATGTGTGAAATGTGTACGAGTCTGATGAAACCGGCAGTTCTTTTTGTAACAGGTCAATTCATAGAAAAAGATTATACTCTTATACATTAGTTTTTTTTTCAAAGTTTGGAAAACAAGCGTTTTCTAGATGTAATTAAATATACTAGGGGGCCCCCCAACTGCTCGCTAACACTCGCCAACCCCCGGAGGATTTCTTGGAAATTCTCAAAGGTTCGCTGCGCGAACTTATGCTCGCATCGCTCGCATCAGTGAAGACATGTGTCCTTGCAGAAGGGATTGTTTACAAAATATGATATTCCTAAAAAATATTTTTCAAATCTAAATTTGCAGTATTGCAGAAAAGTACCTCAAAAATCAGAATTTAAATGAAAACTTTGAGCAAATTTTGACTCGAAATGTGAGCACTGATTTGGAAATTGAATACCCAGCATGTTGTTTGTGTGTACATTTACCCAGAACTCGAGGCACTCACACTTTTTCATTGAGTTTGTTGTCAAAAGTTGTAGTGCAAGCGTCTTGTTGAAGTATAATTGTTGGCCCTAAAAAGGACCGTTTTTGAAATGGCCCTGAAAAGATCCTCTGCTTTCTTTGATTTCTAACTATAAACTGCAACAGCTCGACTAAAATTCATTTTTTTTTTCAATAAAATTTCATCCGATGACGCTATAAATTCAATCGAGGCGCGAGGCTTTGTGGTAAACAACAATCGTACAATCTTGCCAAAACGTGATAACAAATAACGTCTTTTTTGCGTGCCACGTAAGAGAATTATATATATAGATATATATTGATGACTAGGGAACGCGTCTCTTAAATGGAGAGTTTCTCTGTAAATCTTCTCATTATCTGCTTACTGGTACTCTTTTCTCTATCTCCAGGCTTCTCTTTTCTGTTTATTTTAACCTATCTTCCATTCTTTTCTTTTTACGTACCGCTGACTGTACGCCAGCGAATAGCACCCTAAACCATTATGATCCATAAAAACCATAAAAACCATGAAACCATAAAAGTCATAGAGTATGACTACTATGACGATTAGAAATCCGCTCTTCTATATGCCGTTTCCGATTGTTTTTTAGAATGATGATCATGTCGTTATGTGTGTCTATGTCAGATGATCATGCGTCGTCCCCTTTGTGTCATCAGATTGCCATCTTTACTCATTAAAAAATATGATTAGCACCCATTCAGCATACCAATGCCTTCGTTTTTGACACCATTGAAACTTTTGACTCGTAGACATAGATTGATGTCACCTATTGTGCTAATATTGTGGATACCGCTGTGTGACTCGTCACCACCACCAAATGCTTATCTTGGATATCTGACGTAGCCATGGGTTCTCCAAATCCTTTAAGATAATGTGTAGAACCCTCCTCTGTCCATTGCACTGCTTAGCCAAATATGGCCCATTGTGCCATAAAAATCCAGACCCAAACCACCAAAACAACTCTGGTACAAACAGCTAATTAACGTCACACTGGAGTAACACAGCGGGCTATTGGCGACAGTCCGGGATCATTCCCCAAAGTAAAAATTGGAGGACAACACGACAATAATTTTCAACCCCAAAACAACTCTGGTTGGTAGGTAGGTATTTTTAACTAACCGCACTCTCCGAAGCTACATTATTGGCGTCGGTCCGTGATCAAACCCTGAGAGAAGGATCCGAGGACAACACCACGTAAATTTGAACCACGGTGAGATAAAACTCTGGATTTAAATTGGTAATTTGGTAATTTTTAATTAACGCCATACTAAAGCAACACAACGAGCTATTGGTGACGGTCCGAGATTAATCCCGTAATGGAAAGATCCGAGGACACCACCACGTAATTTTGAACCGCGATCAGATGATGAGGCAACACCTGAGCTGACACTCCACGCTCCCAACTTCCACACCAACCCAACGTGAGGACTTTCGGTCACGAGTGATTTAAGGCGCACCAGTCGAATTTATATCATATGCTTACAAACATCCATGCACTGACCCAGGAACAACCAGGAACCTTTCGATCCAGAGGCTGACACCTTAACCACCAGAAAGGTGGATCGGCTCTGGATTTAAAGCAGTAGCAAGTCCTCTAATTCCAAGCCATAAAACCCGTCCAACAGCTCCCACTGTCACTGGCCCATCAAAGGGATAAAATCAGCTCTCCCGAAATGGATACTTCCACCCTTTATCTCGTTGCCACTCTCACGGAAACGAAAGCTGCATCGTTAATTGCAATCGGAATCGGAACGCGCTTGCAGGGTATCTTTTTCTGTGCGAGAATCCTCCATTATCTGCCTCCGCCACCCGCACCATCAGCTGCAGCACCCTCCTAAGCCAGAGCCCTTAAATGTTCAAATGTCATTAGCCATTGTTTGTATTTCAAAAGCCCCCGCGTCCGACATCATTTGCTTGTCGCCCTAATTGATTAACCGTCACTTTAAACGCCATTAACACCATCCCGGAGTCCCGGAGAAGAATGTACGGTTTGCTTTAGTTAATTCACTCTTTTCAGGACCCGATGAGTGATGCAGACGCGATCCCGAGTGAATAAAATGTTCACTCAGGTTTCGTTTAAACGTCTTTTTAAAAGATTTTTCACTCCCCATTCACTCTGACAAGTTGCCGCGCTCTGGTTCTGTTAAACGAGCTCTTTTATTTCTCGAGATCATTAGCCCGAGATTAAATTAATTTTCGAGGATGATTAATTCTGTGGGACCGAGCACTCGAGCTCCTGAGTGCAGTGTTGTTTCCAATAACAATGTGGAGTAATTAATTTCAGTTAGTTGGTCACATGTTGGTCAAAGTGTTAGGGTTGCTTTTTTTGAGTCGCTGCTGTCTCCTTCTAGGCTCTGAGGATAAATCTTTGTGCTTTGGATGTCTCTTGGAATTTGTAGATTCGCGTAGAAAAATTTAGAAGCTAAAATTATATTTATTTTCCAAAGCGATTTGATTTAATTACATTATTTCAAATACGGTTTGTTGTGAAAAGATTTTGTGATGTCTGTTGCTAACGAGTTTTGCCATTGTTGCGATCTGGCTGAATGGACCTTCAGTGATAGAGAATAGTCCGTGCAATTATCAGATGCCTTCGTTTCGTCAGAAGTTGTAAAAGAAGACACAACCTAGCTATTCATGGCGCTTTCCATTTTCGAGGAAAACTCGCTTAATTAGCATGATTTCTCGGAAACGCACACGCATCAAATAGAAAAACAGTCAACAGAAGTACTTTATCGGGATCTCAATTATGTCTTACGAATTAGTGAACTACGAATGAATTAAAAATAGAAAGAGATACATGCCGTATTGTGAGATAATGAAAGTGTTTGGAAGAAAAGAGCGAGGTCGGTTAGGAAAATGAAAACGCAATATATAATAAGATTTATGATGATTGAAAATGAAAGTATCGAAAAAATAAAAATACACATATCCTCATTGATAACACAGGCATACAAAATTTAACTTTTTGTCTGGTGTTTATATGAATTTATGTAAATTACAAGAAATATGTGTGTGCTATGCTTATTTCAAAAATAATATGCATTTTTATGTATCACGTCAGGATTTTTTGGTCAGGATTGAGAAGTTAAGAATTTGGAATTTGAGAATATACAATTTACACAACATTCATTAAAAAATGTACAAAAAGAATCAGCTAAATAAATAAAATCCTATATAAATGTGTGTGCATGTTTTATAAGGAATTATATTTTAATATATTTAGTAAAATTACTTTTCTTTATCATCAAAAGAACACTTGTGTCCTTTAGATTTTGAAGCTCTTTTAGTGTCTTTTTTCAGCCCTCAGCAATAATCTGTCAACATATTGACATTCCAGCGTCCTTGATAGCGTTTTTCCATGCATTTTAATCCTGGTGAAATCTCTCACCTTGTTTTTCACTCACTTCACCAAGTTTTTCAGGAAAATATTCAAGATGGAAGTGCAGAAAATGTATTTTTAAACTCATGTTACAACATGGTTTTGGAAAGTTTTGAAGCATTTTTTCAACGATCGTTGCGTAGTTAGGATCTTTGTAATTTCCTAAAAAATACTGAGTAACGTCTTTGAAACTAAACCTTGCATCTTTCTCGACTGATTTCATTTTTTCCTCAAATTTTTCTTCCTTCATTAACTGTTTTATATCTGGGCCGACGAACACACCTTCTTTGATTTTACCTTCCGATAAATGTGGAAAAACTTCATTTAAATATCGAAAACAATCCCCTGTTTTATCTAAGGCTTTTACGAATTGTTTCATTAGACCTAATTTGATGTGCAGGGGAGGCAAGAGGACTTCTTTTGGATCAACTAAGTTCTACCGAATCACATTTTTTGATCCTGGATTTAAATATTTTCTTGCAGGCCATTCTTTCCTTTTCCAGTGTTGGTGTTTAGCTTGTCTATCCCATTCGCATAAGAAACAGGGCATTTTGGTATAGCCGCCTTGCTGGCCTAATAACAGTGATAAAATTTTAAAATCCCCACAGATTTGCCATTTAAATTCTTGATATTTTATTTTACTGAGGAGAAAATCAAGGTTTTCAAATGATTCTTTAAAAATTACTGAATGAGCTACAGGAATTGAAGTTAGAATATTACCATCATTAAGTAAGACACCTTTTAAACTTCTCTTACAAGAATCAATGAATAGTCTCCTCTGAGATTGATCATTATCAGGGGTGGAAAATAAATGAGTCGTAAGTCCAGGAGTGTCTGTACAGTATACAAGTGAGTTTTCTTGGGAAAAATACTTGGTAAATTCTTTTTCTCGATGTCTGTACCAAGAAAATGTCGTTCCTGAAGCAAGTAAATTTTTATTCTTAAGTCGAGATCCTTAAACTTGAGCACTTTGTTTCGAAAGATTTAAATCGCGTGCTTAATCGTTTAACTCACTTTGCATGAATTTTTATGGTTTATCTCGATGTCTGTACCAAGAAAATGAAATGTCGTTCCTGAAGCAAGTAAATTTTTATTCTTAAGTCGAGATCCTTAAACTTGAGCACTTTGTTTCGAAAGATTTAAATTGCGTGCTTAATCGTTTAACTCACTTTGCATGAATTTTTATGGTTCTTTATTTTTATGGTTTATCTCGATGTCTGTACCAAGAAAATGTCGTTCCTGAAGAAAGTAAATTTTTATTCTTAAGTCGAGATCCTTAAACTTGAGCACTTTGTTTCGAAAGATTTAAATCGCGTGCTTAATCGTTTAACTCACTTTGCATGAATTTTTATGGTTCAACATCAGTTGCTTTGTTTGTGTACAAGATTTCGGTTTCATCACTGCTCAATTCTTGAGAATCAGATGATAAATCAAGAGATGTAGGAGGTAGATGCACAGCTAAATCTGGACCGTGCTAATAGTCAATAGGTCTAATACCTGAAATATTTTCTGGGAACACAACATTTGCTTTTGGTTTTGCTATTGTAGCCTTTAATTTTTGTTAAACAAAAATAGCAATCTTCATGACTAGCTGGCTCTCGCCATACTATTGGAATAGCTAAAGGAAGATAATTTATTTTACCTTAAGTCCATTTCCGTAAATGTTCAACACATGTGTGACAAACTATATGTGGGGCCCATTTCCTGGTCACCAAGTTTCATACCGAAGTAAGCATAATATGCCTTTTTAACGAAATCGGTTATGTTTCGCAGCCTTTTTTTGACAACGGTATCCACCACAATAATAAAATGAGTTCGGGTTATTTATACAACCTCTTGATGCCATATTGTCATAAGAAACTGACAAAACAAAAGTAAGGTACCAATGAACGAACAAAATAAACGTACGTTCTCACGACAAATGCGCGGGAGAAAATTGCCCCTTCTCAGGCAATATCAACACATAAAGTGGAGCCATCTATAATTATATTTCACATCCTGTAGTGCAGTATTGTATTTTACATTTATTAATGTCATTTTACTAAGATATTAATTTTTGTTTTTATTAAGAATGTATTTTATTTAATAAATATTACACTTTAATTTTATTAAGAGGCACCCCCTCCTTTTTTGTTCTGTGAAAAAAAAACTGTGGGTGATAGCAAAAAACTAATGTCATATTTGTGATCAGCGTGACTGATTTACTAAGAAAAAAGTGCTATTCTACAAACTCCAGATTTGTGATGACCTGTGTAATGTAACAAGGTACGATGTTGAACTAACATCGCAATGGAGCAACACAGCGGGGTATTGGCGATGGTTCGGGATCAATCTCGAAGTGAAAGATACGAAAGCACCTCGTTCTTTTGAACCATGGTCAGATGACGAGGACACAGCCGGAGCTGACACCCCACTCTCCAAACATCCACGCCATGCCAACGTGAGGAAGTTTGAGGTCACGACAGGTTTAGTGTGAACCAGTCCCCACGCACACGACGGTTTTTGGTTGCATCCAGTATCGCCAGTATCGAACTCGCAACTCTTCGGTTACTAGGTCCGTTACTCCTGAGTACTTGATGGAGTTGGAGTGTTTGTGGAGCTTTGTCATATGGTGATAGTGCCGCACGCGTTGAGCGAAAAGCTAATACAATTTTTTGAAATGCAAATAGGAGACATATAATTGGTAATTTTTAATTAACATCGTACTATATCAGCACAGCGGGCTATTGACGACTCTCCGGGACCAATACTCTAGGGGAAAGATCCGAGGACAGAAGTATCGTATAGAAGACGTCCATCATCAGGACAGAAGTATCATCATATAGAAAAAGATCCACCAGAAAAAGATCAGGAGCAGAAGTATCATATTGAAAAAGATCCATCAGAAAAAGATCAGGAGCAGAAGTATCATATTGAAAAAGATCCATCAGAAAAAGATTAGGAGCAGAAGTATCATATTGAAAAAGATCCATCAGAAAAAGATTAGGAGCAGAAGTATCATATTGAAAAAGATCCATTATCAAGAGCAGAAATATCATATACAAGACGTCCATCATCAGGACAGAAGTATCACCATATACAAGACGTCCATCATCAGGACAGAAGTATCACCATATACAAGACGTCCATAATCAGGACAGAAGTATCATCTGAGGGGACTGAAGTATCATCATATAGAAGACGTCCGCAATCACCAGACACTAACAGGTTGGAATCTATTACATATCCTGTACATGTATGTTATGTTATGTTTGTCAAACCAAACGAGATTTGAAATCCCGGTTGCAGAAATGCATGCCAGACCATTGACGAGAAATCTAAATAGACTGAGTATTTCTATTGATATGAACTCCAAAAAGTGTGATGGACATATCTACTATAAATCACATGACTTCTCCGTAAAAAGTTGACTTCGTTGACCGATTTGGCTTCTTGTCACCACGTTTGACGATATAACATCTTATGATAGTGTGGATGAATGTGAGTATTGTGAAGATTCGTTGATCTCCAGTTGTAACAATGATTTGTCTAATGCAAAATATTTCTGATGTAAATTCAATATGTGTTCTGTGAATACGTTTTTTCAGTAAATGCGAGAAAGAAGTAGTCAATTTTTAATGTTTATAGAAAGCTGACGAGTTGCTCTTTCCGTGTATACAACATTCTATGTATTTCTTATTGATTCTTCCATAAATATTTGCGACATTGCGAAATTTTTAAAAATTTTCAACAGGCGATCAAAAGTTTCAGAACTAACACTATTAGATTTGACTTTTAATACCTCAAATCAATATATTGCGACTTTAGCTTTCTTTTGAGACCCATTTCAACGTCTTAACACTTCGCAGTCCCGAGTAATATTTTACGTGGAGCAGCGGAAAGTACCCGAAACGCCGACCTCTATCGAAGGACACTAGATGATCCTTTTTTTAGTTACCCTCACTTGGTACTGATCAGATTTAAAAGACGTATTCACGTCAAAAATGGATTTAATATCCCATACCCAATTTAATTATTTTCTTCGAGTTTTGCGATGTCTTTCAACTGGGTACTTCGGTTTTAACTTGACTCCCTAAATATGTACACCCCTTCAAAAAAAATTTGCATATATTATGAATATCTATTTTTTAATTATTAAAATAGCAGGATATCACGAGTGCTGTGTTAATTTAAAAATTTGAAACATCGAAATCTGTTATTCCTAAACACCGCTAAACATTAGAAGTCGCGCGTCCATATTTAAATTTTTTACTAATATTTCGCTCGTTTTTGAACTACAGATTTGACCTTCAGTTATTTGTACTTCATAAATGCTGAATGAGGAAAATTTTTCAGAGGATTACGTGTCGAAGGTAAAATTCCCAAGAGCGCAATGATCAGAAATAAAATGCTGTTATTGGCAAAAGTGGCTGGATCTTGACGAGCGAGATGTTTCGTGCATCTCAATCTAGCCAACTGTACTAATGACAAGATATCTTGTCAACAAGATATTGACGTTTTTTTTTAGAGTTGACGAAGTGAGATCTGGTATCTAATGACGAGATATATCGTCCATTGAGATCTTCAAATGACGAGATATATCGTCCATCGAGATCTGCAAATGACGAGATACCTCGTCGGGACAGCCACCAGGAAGGATTAGCATGCGGGTTTTTAAATATGTCCACAAGTCACCAATTTAGCATCATACGTGAAAGACGATGTATCTTTGTCTACCAAAACGTACTTCATAGGGCAGACAAGCTACACTGCTATACATAGTACTGTATAAAAGTTTATTTTTGTAGTGGGCGACTAAGTTAACAATATTAAAATATTGGAGTTTGCATGACCAATACAATTTCATTGCCATCCAATAACGTTTTTACTCTGAGGATTTGTAAAACGCAAATAAAAACATAACACGAATTGATGAAGCTCGCAGCATTCTGTTGCTTAATAGCGCCACCATTGCTTACACATGAATGGGGACGGAATAAATAAAAGGATATTTGATCATCTGAACCAGCGGAGAGATAAATGTTGATAAACGATCTCCCATTTCTGTGTACTGATTAAATACCAGCTGCCCTATACGTGCTAATGAAGATAGCTTCAAATGAAATCCAGATTGCGTATAGATAATTCTCCGTTGAAACCAGTGTATGTCTATGATTGATGACAGCTAAGGCGAATAGCGCTTGTTACTTAAGCTTCACTTGTACGCCTCGGTATTCAACAATTCTTGATAGCAATGATAAATTGCTTCACGTTTATTGTTTAAACAGATTCCTTTCCAACAAGAGAAGCTACGCAGAAGCCTATATCCTACATAAACAAAGGATTTATCATTCACTTTATCCTGTTTTCCGGAATATTCTGGATGTGAATCTTAACACAAAAACTAATTCGCCTGAGCTTCAGTAACTATTATTAATCCATTACATCGTATTGTGAAAGCTACATAGATACCAATAACCGTAAAGAGTTAATCGATTCGGTTATTATATCAAACCAAGTAAATTTACCAGAACATACTGTCGGCTTAGGTAGAAACTCATTAACTGGGCATTTTTAGAACACATCTTCTATATAAATAAGAATGGAGTGTTTGTTTGTACATTCAATATTTTCGACCCATTTCAAGTTTTCTATCCGTTTTGGACCCTACTGATGCCGAATCCGCTTCTTTTACGTTTGGTGTCTGTCTGTCTGTCTGTCCATCTGTCGGTCTGTCTGTCTGTCTGTATGTTGTACCCTATACACGTCCACACGGTTTAATATATTTTCATGGAAATTTGCATACAATGAGTACTTATCTTCATTTAGTGAGTGGAATTGGTTGAGAAAGTCTGTCTGTCCGTCTTTCTGTTCTATGTTCGATTTTGTGTTTGTGTGTTTGTGCAAGCATCACATGAATTTTATTCCAGATATTTGATTACAATGTGTTTTATTTTATACATTATCTATTAGTTTAGAGTGAATGCAATATTAAACATTTCTTTATTGTTATATTTAGAAGTGTTTCATGCTAAAACACCTGAGTAAGTATTCTTAAATCAGCCACAATCTGGTAGTTTTCGAAAAAATGGAATGCAGTTTGAGTATTACGATTACTTTGGTTTGCTTTACCAGTACTGCTAAAAAAAACAACAATTATTTTTCACAAAAAAAATCTGGTCACAAGTAAAAAAAATATTGTTTTGTTGACTATGAGTGCGAGAGTACTCGCAGATAATTGTCGTCTTTATTAATGGAGTTGAATATGAAAAGAACTTAAGAAATGGAATTCCAAATCTCCCTCAAAATCGTCTTTTGTAGTAGAAACCTTAGTGTCAGCTTTCGTCATTTTGTAGCATTGTCATACAGCAAGAGTGCGATGTATGTGAAATGTATTAGATGAATAGATATGCATGTGTAGGATTTGTGTCCAAAGTAAGTTGTAGAAATTTTAAAGATGGCGAAAGGTTTTAAAATATTATTTCATTCTACGAAAAACTTAAGTAATTATATATTTTCATCATCTCTTCAATCTAGAGTAAACCAATTCAAACCGAGCAAGGTCGGTTATTTTGCTAGTTAATGTATATATTGCCAAGTTCGAATTAATCCCATTATGCCAGATTGCCAAAGTGGTCAATATCGACCCCCAAGGTTCGATATAACATTGTTAGGGGTCGATTCGGGCTCAAGGTTCGATAAAAAAGAAGTATAAGGCATTGTATGGTTCATATTTAATTCGGTTAACTTGTATTATCTCTATCTTGAATGACAAAACAATTAAGAGTGAATATAGAACTCGTAACACATATACTTCTAAATTACTAAATAACTACTATTGGTTGAAAAATCTATGGACTTTTTTAACCTTTAAAAATGTTCTATTGTTCCTTTCCTTGGACCAGAACTCTTTGAAAAGATTCAATTGTTTCTTACTTTGGAATAGAATAATTTAATCACTTGGAAATATTCTATTCCTTTCTTATTAACAGAATCCCCTGAAAAGATTTATTTGTTCCTTTCCTTGGAGTAGAATCCTTTCGAAAGATTATAGTTCCTATCCTTGCAATAGAATTCTTTGGAAACGTTCGATTGTTCTACTTGGAGTGGGAACCTTTTGAAACATTCGTTTGTTCCTTTCCTTGCAATAGAATCGTTTGGAAGCATTCGATTGTTCCTTTCCTCTGAATGGGATCCTTTGGAAAAAGTATATTGTTCTTTTTCTTCTAATAGGAGATATTTTGTAGAAAGATTCTACCGTTTCTTTCCTAATATTAAAGTCCTTTAGAAAGATTCGATTGCTCATTTAATTAGATCAGACCTGTTTGGAAAGATTTTCTATTGATCAATATCAAAATTAGTTAGAAGTAACACAGGGAAGGGCGGAAGTCCATAAAAACCCAGCAAACAATAATTAATACATTTTTTGTGTGTTATTTGCTCGAATTCTCCAACATCATCCAGCATTACTACTCCAACTGTAAAAGTGATTTGTTGTTAATATGAATGCCTAGGTTGAAGGGAATGTATGTTACTCAATGACGTCAAATAGCTTATTGTCTAGCGTCAATCTTTCCGGAGGGTGCTCATTTCACCCTTTCTCCTGCTACTGGGAAGGATCTAGAATGATAATTGTTAGGGAGACTCCTTTGATCTCATAATAAATGCTCAGAAAAGCTCTTCGTGCTTAATCCCTTGAAGACATTGGGTAAGATATTGCGAGTCATCCACCATCTCCCTTCCGATCCCTGGAATTCGGCCAGTTCTGTCCGTATATGTATTAGTTTATTAACGACTGCCTCAAATTTTGCGACGTTTATTACTGCTTTGTTTGAAGCAGCGGCCATGTTTTCGAAGAACGGCGGAATTTATTTTGATCCACTTTGAACAAAATTGGTTTGCTTTGTGATAATTTCATACTTTTCAGACTAGTAATTTTTTGATTTCATTGATAATATTATTTTGCGTGAATTTGTGGCACAATTAATCTGTTCTTTTGAGGAAGAAACGGGACTGTTCTATGCTAACTGCCCTCTCTCCCTATTTAAATTTCATTCCTACTTTCCCCAACCACAACATTCAGATCTTTCCCTTCGGGATTGATCCCGCTTCATCGCAAATATCCCGTTGCGTTACTCCAACCCCACGTTTAATCAACTAACTAGCATAATTTTGTCTAAAAAAACAATAAATGGTACTTTGGAATATATGGGAGGGATGTTCGATGCAAATTAACGAGACGGTCTGCAAAGGTTTTACTTCTGCGGTCCAGAGCTCTCACATGGTACATATAGGGGTTACCTTAAAGTGTAGCTTATAGCCGTTTTAGTGAAGTTTGGAATTTTTATCTTCACACTATAACAAAAAAAAATAGATGCACCAGGAAGGAGTTGTCGAACAGTGGTGCCGGGCTCGATCAACTTCGAACGGCGCCTACTGGAGTCGTATAATCCTTAGTGACGAGTCCCGTTCCCAACTGTGTCTTGATGACAACCGCAGACGTTTCTGGAGGGTCAATTATGAACCCATCCAACCCAGAAGTCAGTTCAGAAGACCCCAGATAACTTGTCCAACTCAACGTGGCAGTATGAGGCACATCTCCTTTAGGTGTGTATGGGATTAGATTACAAACTGCCACAGAAGCAGATCCACTCGGGGGCACATCTTGTGGTGTGTACTGCCTTGACGAACCCCAGGTTATCTATTCCTACCCCATGGAGTTACTGCCTGTGGTAAACAGGGGGTCACGATGCCAAGCGATATTTCTCTACATCCTTTCTTTTCATGGTTACTTATCATTGTCTGTCTTGTATTCGGAGCTTCATGGTCAAATATGGCCCCATCCAACCCAGAAGACCCCATATAAATTGACTAACTCAACGTGTCAGTATGAGGCACATCTCCTTTAGGTGTGTATGGGATTAGATTACAAACTGCCACAGAAGCAGATCCCCTCGGGGGCACATCTTTTGGTGTGTACTGCCTTGACGAACCCCAGGTTATCTATTCCTACCCCATGGAGTTACTGCCTGTGGTAAACAGGGGGTCACGATGCCAAGCGATATTTCTCTACATCCTTTCTTTTCATGGTTACTTATCATTGTCTGTCTTGTATTCGGAGCTTCATGGTCAAATATGGCCCCATCCAACCCAGAAGACCCCATATAAATTGACTAACTCAACGTGTCAGTATGAGGCACATCTCCTTTAGGTGTGTATGGGATTAGATTACAAACTGCCACAGAAGCAGATCCCCTCGGGGGCACATCTTTTGGTGTGTACTGCCTTGACGAACCCCAGGTTATCTATTCCTACCCCATGGAGTTACTGCCTGTGGTAAACAGGGGGTCACGATGCCAAGCGATATTTCTCTACATCCTTTCTTTTCATGGTTACTTATCATTGTCTGTCTTGTATTCGGAGCTTCATGGTCAAATATGGCCCCATCCAACCCAGAAGACCCCATATAAATTGACTAACTCAACGTGTCAGTATGAGGCACATCTCCTTTAGGTGTGTATGGGATTAGATTACAAACTGCCACAGAAGCAGATCCCCTCGGGGGCACATCTTTTGGTGTGTACTGCCTTGACGAACCCCAGGTTATCTATTCTTACCCCGTGGAGTTACTGCATGTGGTAAACAGGGGGTCACGATGCCAAGCGATATTTCTCTACATCCTTTCTTTTCATGGTTACTTATCATTGTCTGTCTTGTATTCGGAGCTTCATGGTCAAATATGGCCCCATCTAACCCAGAAGACCCCATATAAATTGACCAACTCAACGTGTCAGTATGAGGCATATCTTCTTTAGGTGTGTATGGGATCAGATTACAAATTGCCACAGAAGCAGATCCCCTCGGGGGCACATCTTTTGGTGTGTACTGCCTTGACGAACCCCAGGTTATCTATTCTTACCCCGTGGAGTTACTGCATGTGGTAAACAGGGGGTCACGATGCCAAGCGATATTTCTCTACATCCTTTCTTTTCATGGTTACTTATCATTGTCTGTCTTGTATTCGGAGCTTCATGGTCAAATATGGCCCCATCTAACCCAGAAGACCCCATATAAATTGACCAACTCAAAGTGTCAGTATGAGGCATATCTTCTTTAGGTGTGTATGGGATCAGATTACAAATTGCCACAGAAGCAGATCCCCTCGGGGGCACATCTTTTGGTGTGTACGGCCTTGACGAACCCCAGGTGATCTATTCTTTTCCCATGGACTGCCTGTGGTAAACAGGGGGTCAAGATACCAAACCATCTTTCTCTCTATCCTTTCTCTTCCCAGTTACTTGGCATTGCATTTCTCGTGTTTGGCCCTTAAGGCTCAAATATGGCCCCATCCAACAAAAAAGACCACAAATAAATTGTTCAACTTAACGTGACAGTCTGAGGCACATCTCCTTTAGGTGTGTATGAGATCAGATATCTTCTTTTCAAATGTGGCTTAATGTCTTTAGCAAGCACTCTCGAATCCCACCCAAGTGATCTTTATCTGTTTTCATCCCCACTACTCTTCCTCAGTCCCTCTTTCTTTTAACGACATTTCTTACCTAACGCTGGCCTTCGTTTAGCGCAGCCTGGCCACACAGGGCCCCTTGCGCTACCGAACCCAAAACCAACCAATCAAGCATTACTACTCATACATCTACCCAAGACACCAAGTTTGAAGCACCAATACGTCATCCAAATCTCAATAGGATATATACCATCGGGTTTGATCCCGGAGCTTCGCCAATAGCCCGCTGTGTTGCTCCAGTAGGACGTTAATTCAACCACCTATCTACACTTGACTCTCAAAACAAACAAAATATTAAAAAAACCTAGTCACTAACCCTAATTTCTTCCGATCTGTCGCGGCGAAAGAGCCCCGATTCCAAAACAAACGTGTCCCTCCAGCGTTTGCACGAGGGTAAAGTGCTCCATCCAAAGTCCGACGGCAAGAATCAGCAGCACCCCGATAAGGTCCCAAGTCGTTAATAAAGCCATTAAGCCCCCAGGCAGCTGGAAATGGAGACCGGGGTCCCTAGGATGCAACTGTCCCTGAGTGACATCTCTCTCACTCCGCCACCCTCTCACCAGGAATTGATTTTCGCTTAGCAGACTCACGGACTCTCCTCTGCTTAGCATATAAGGTTAATGGCGCTATTCTTTGGATCATTTTCGGGAATTTAAACTTTCCGTCCCTCTCTTAAACGCCACCCCCGTACATGAAATAATAATTAACTTAATGCCCGGCGAAGGCTCCGGTTCTTGTACTTTGCCCCGATCTTAGGGGGCTCCTGAGAGCGCGGGAGGGGAGCAAAAGTTCGTGGAATCTGAGCGCTTTGAGTGGTTTATTCGGTGTTTGGGACTGGAATTTGTTTGCCCGAAATAAATTCATGGCTGGTTGCGTGTAAACTGGGCCGTTATTCTATGAGGGAGATTTTCGGGGCAAACAGACGTACCAGACGGAATATGTTTTGTAGCCTGGCGAATTGCCATTCGAGTCGCGTGGTTTCGAACGAGTCTGTTAGTTAAATTAGGGTAGGTAGTTCAAAATTAACGTCGCATTGAAGCAACGCTACGGGCTATTGGGGACAGTCAAGGATCCATCCCGAAGGGAAAGATACGAGGATAACACTTCGTATTTCTGAACCGCGGTCAAGTCAAATTTTAGAATTGGTGGTTATAAAAAAGAATCTAGAACCGTTGCCGATGATCGTTCTGTGCCGAAAGGGCCCGGATATAGGTAGTTAATTGACGTCACACTGAAGCAAAACAATAGGCTAATAACGACTGTCCGGATCGATCCCGAAGGGAAAGATTCAAGGACAATGCCCCGTCATTTTTAACTACGGTCAGATGCCGAGGACAACACTGGCGCCCCACCTCTACAAACTTTCACTCCACGCCAACGTGATGACATTTGAGACCTTCACAGATTTAAACTTTAACTGCTGTCATGGATCTCACCAGGGCCGTCTCGAAAGGAAAGGCATGCAGACCCCGAGTCATTTTTGACAGGTCGTTTCCACCCCTTAAAGTGAATATTGGTATCTTCCTACAGAAGCCACATTCCATGACTGGTTTGGCTGCCCCAACTATTTCGAGTTTTACACTATTTGCATTTCCAGCGTGGTCTCTTAGACCCCCTTCACAGCATTTGCGTTACCGTTCTTGTTGAGTGAAATCATCTAATTTGGAGTAGGGAATTTCGGCAGAGAGCCTAAAATGGCAACAAACTTTACTAAAAAGACGACCTGTGTTTTTTACACAAAAATAAATTTAGGATATTGTTGATAATTGGTCAGAAATAGAGTACTGGGACAGTGAAATTTCGGATAATATTATTGAAAGCGAAGATTTGGAAATTTAGGCAGATGAAGATGAAGACATTTGAAGTGGGTCTTCACAAGAAGAATATTTCTATGGAAAAATTAACTTCAAATAGGATGCCCGGAGGGGGGGGGATACCTAATCGTGCCATTAGAACACCAAAACACAACATAGTTTTACAGTTTCCAGGGTTGAAACGTCCTGCAAAATTAGGTCCGAAAGCTGAGCCTGAAGAGACATGGAATCTACTTAACTTATATAGTAATATAAAATGTATTTCATGTTAAGAAATGAACTATCTACATTAAAAATGTATAAATAATAATTATCTAAAGAATCTTTCATTAATATATTATATTAATCAACTTTATACGCACTTTAGTGAGCGAGGTCTGAGAAACCCCTCCACACTAGTTACGAGACTGTTTGTAACACAGCATTTAAGGGTTAATGAGCACCAGCCTCCACATTAACGACGAAATTTTGTTTAATCGAGTTTTGAACTCGTAACCATCCGGTTGATAATTCGCTATTCTTCCAACCGTGCTACTGCTGTTCCAGTTAAATTAAGGAATTGTTGGTCATGGTAGCAAATTGCTTCCACAATCAGCATCGTTAGCGAGGATCCTGATTCTTTTGTTTTATGCCGATAGCTTCATAGTTAACGCGTTGATGGTGGGAAACCAGACATGGCGATCAAAGTTCATTCTTTTGTGTTTTAGCGGACGACAGCCTTCTAAAAAAAGGTGCCAAGTGACGCCGCTTCAGGAAACATTAAATGACGTTCCTCCACAAAAACCCTACCGCCACCTACAGCTAAGGTTGGTAGGAAAGAAGATTCCTTTCCTTCTACTTTGAGCCGATCGTTGGGGCTCTTAGGAGACGGGTGCTTTGGGGAAGTGGCTTGAAGTTCTTGGAATTCGAGTGCTTTGAGTGGTTTATTCGGTGTTTTGGGACTGGAATTTGTTCGCCATAATGAATTCGTAGATGGTTGCGGGTGAACTGTCCAGTGCGCGTTATTCTGAGGGAGATTTTTGGTGTAAACAGGTAAACAGACGTACCAGACGGAAGATATTTTGAAGCCTGGTGAATTGCCGGTCAAGACATGTGGTTTTGAATGAGTGTGTTATTAAAATTAGGAGACTTGGTGGTTATAGGAGCAAATCGCTTCCACAATTGTCGTGGGGTCACGGTAACCCATAGTGATGTATTAACTACCGAAGGGACCAGAGTTTGAGACTTGGTCCTACAAAACAGAGCAATGTATGTGGGGGTTGGTGCACATTAAAACTATGATGACCTCATATCGCACCCCAGCAAGAAAAGTGACGCAACTCAAAATTGCAGAATTTGAGAAACTTCAACTTATAGGATACTATAAAACATAGATTGAAATAGTATAAGCTTCTTTAAATTTTTTAGGTAAGTATTTATGTTGGTAACATCTATTATGTTCTATAGAATAGCAATACAACACGCGTCCTACATATTTTTCAATGACAAAACATCTAAATTTTTATTTTGTGACTTAAGTCACTTTTCTTGCCGGGGTGCAATATGTCTACATGTTGGCGAAGTGTGGGAGTTTGGAGTGGGGTGCCGGCTAGGTGTTGACATCGTCATCTGACCGTTGTTCAAAATTACCAAGTGTCCTCAGATCAGTGGAATGGATTGACAACAAATATGTCATACATTATCCTTTTTAGTGGATGATCGTGTCAAAATCCACCCTGCTAGCCAAACTTGTCGGGACATCATTCTGGAACAACATGTACGTATATTTAGGGTGCTATGTGCGCAGAATTTGTGTTTATGGATGACAGCGTCCGTCCTTACCGTGCAAACATTGTAAATGAATGCCTTGAATCTGAGGATATCACCCGTATGGAATGGCCAGCATTCTCACCTGACTTGAATCTGATAGATCATGTATAGGACATGCTTGGCCGACGAGTTGCAACCCGTCAACCCCCTCCTATATGAGTATCGGAACTTCGGAGAGCATTGCTGGCTGAGTGGAGTGATCTTCCCCAAGATCAGCTCGATAATTTGATCCTCAGCATGCCTAGGCGTTGTACGGACTGTATTTCATCGTCTTGGAAACATACAATGTATTGACCATCATGCCAACCATGTCATGTTAAGTTTTTGTAAGGTCGATATTTTTTGTAATTGCTCCAGTGAGCAAAAATCGTAGTTTTTATGAATGGTATCATATATACAACATCTTTTTTGTTCTTTATCTTTTGTTTCATAAATGAGCTTTATGAATAAGTCACGTTTGTTTTGTTTCGGAACCTTTACTTGCCGGAGCTGACATTAACCTTAATTTATGGACATGAGTGTTGTATAAAAATTAAAATGAATGTTCTCTCCCTTGCCACATAATCAGTAATATTCTTTTAATTTTAATGTGTTCTTTGCTTCATATTTCATATTTGAAGCTTATTCCGAAAGTAAAAATTTTTATTTATTTAACTGGTTTCTCTTTTCTGTCTTTTTGCCACATAATCAGTAATATTCTTTTAAATTTAATGTGTTCTTTGCTTTATATCTCATATTTGAAGCATGTTCCGAATATACATAAAACTGTTTAGCACCATCTTTATTTACATTGAGCACATATTTACCTACTCATGGAAATCTCTATGGATCAATGGGTATGCCTTCTATGCTAGCAACCTCCAAGTTGATACCGAGGACTCAACACAGGGAAGGAACTAGTATAACAAGAATCGAGCCACACACAACCCTCAAGTTGCTAGGGCATCGGACAAACCCATTGAGACACGACGGTCCTAGGAAGAATGGGGAAATACGCCCAGGGAGGAATCGCACATGCGCCGCAAACAACTTGCAGGTTGTTGGTGTAGTGGGCATACCCAGTGGACCTCGACGGCCCCTCTGGAAATTGAAAGGTCAGTTTTTACGGAAGCAAACCAGCTCATAATTTAAATCTGGAAAAATTCTTGTAGCAGCTAGTCAGTATTTTACACTCCCATAAAATATACTACAGAATCTATTTTATCCCTCCAACTGGTTTCGAAGAGACATCTCATCCACGATCTGACCAATTTTAATCTTTGCTATTTTAGGTATCTAGTCCATGATCTGACCAACTTTACTCTTTGTTGTTTTAGGTATCTCGTCCATGATCTGACCAAAACTTTACTCTTTGTTGTTTTAGGTATCTCGTCCATGATCTGACCAATTTTACTCTTTGTTGTTTTAGGTATCTCGTCCATGATCTGACCAACTTTACTCTTTGTTGTTTTAGGTATCTCGTCCATGATCTGACCAATTTTACTCTTTGTTTTTTTAGGTATCTCGTCCATGATCTGACCAATTTTACTCTTTGTATGTTTAGGTATCTCGTCCATGATCTGACCAACTTTACTCTTTGTTGTTTTAGGTATCTCGTCCATGATCTGACCAATTTTAATCTTTGTTTGTTTAGGTATCTCGTCCATGATCTGACGAATTTTATTCTTTGTTTGTTTAGGTATCTCGTCCATGATCTGACCAACTTTACTCTTTGTTGTTTTAGGTATCTCGTCCATGATCTGACCAATTTTACTCTTTGTTGTTTTAGGTATCTCGTCCATGATCTGACCAATTTTACTCTTTTTTGTTTCAGGTATCTCGTCCATGATCTGACCAACTTTACTCTTTGTTGTTTTAGGTATCTCGTCCATGATCTGACCAATTTTACTCTTTGTTGTTTTAGGTATCTCGTCCATGATCTGACCAACTTTACTCTTTGTTGTTTTAGGTATCTCGTCCATGATCTGACCAATTTTACTCTTTGTTGTCTTAGGTATCTCGTCCATGATCTGACCAATTTTACTCTTTGTTGTTTTAAGTATCTCGTCCATGATCTGACCAATTTTACTCTTTGTTGTTTTAGGTATCTCGTCCATGATCTGACCAAAATTTTACTCTTTGTTTTTTTAGGTATCTCGTCCATGATTTGACCAATTTTACTCTTCTTCTTTGAGGAAGGATTTTACAATTCTTCGACAAGAGCGATCGTCGTGTCCAAAGGGGGCTGGTGCACGTTAAGTATGTCGTACCCTCAAATGTCATCACGTTGGCGTGATGTGGAATTTTGTATAAAGTGAAGTGCCAGCTCAGGCGTTGCCTCGTCTTCTGACCGTGGTTCAAAATTACGTGGTGTTGTCCTAAGATCTTTCCGGGACCGTCGCGGCTCACTGGGTATGCCCTCTGCGCTAGCAACCTTCGAGTTGTAGTGGCGCAGGTTTGATTCCAGTCAGGTGCATTCCTTCCTGGGTCAATTTCTCTCTTCTGTCTCCGTGACACTTTCGTTGTGTGTCTGTCTACTACTGAATATTGTGTCTCGCATCTGGCGCAACATGTTCATTGAAGGCCCTTGCGCCATAAAACCCTAAAAAAACAACCAACCAAGTAGGATCCCTCCCGTGGGGATTGATCCCAGACAGTCTCCAATAGCCCGTTATGTTGTGCACAGCGCGACGTTAATTAAATGTTTATCTTCCAGAGATACAACTCTCTACCAGGGTGGAAGAAAATTAAAGGATAGGCAGGTATTTTAATTAACATCGTTCTGGAGCAACGCAACGAGCTATTAACAGCCCGTTGTGTTGTTCCAGTCCGACATTTGTTAAACTATCTAGCTAGACGGCCTTGAGTGAGAGTATGTTGAGATTCGCATCCTTTATGGCCGAGAGTATAGCATCTAGCTTGCATCGAATTTGTGAGTTAACTTGATTGTAATTGTAATTTTTAGTTAACGTCGTACTAGAGCAACACAACGGGCAATTGACGCCTTTCCGGGATCAATCCCTTAAGGGAAAGATCCGAGGACAACACCTCGTAATTTTGAACCACGGTCAGATGACGAAGCAACACCTGAGCTGGCACCCCACTCTCCAAACTCCCACGCCAACCCGAAGTGGACTTTCGGCCAAGACCGATTTAAGGTGCACCAGCCGCCTCTACACCATACGCTTAGAAACATCCATGCCCGGATCCGGATTCGAACCAGGAACCTTCCGATCTAGAGGCTAACACCTTAACCACTATACCGGTTGGTCGACGTGAGTTAACTTATTGATGTGTCTACGGAAACTATTCAGATTGAGGTGCGTACTCAACACCTCTCGAGATGTCGCTGTGATCAACCTGTCGACAGACCAGCAATGCGAGATAAAAAAAAAGCCAGTTGGTACTCGAAATCTGGTGAACACCACTTGACCTTCTGTTGGTACACATGTACGAATTCATGTTCCGAAATTTAATTTTAAAATGCATTTTTATGTTTCATCTTTTTGTATATTCTTAAGTGAAGAATACATTTGAATTGGTAGTTATATCAAAATACCTCATTTGGTGACCGGACAATTTTCAACGAAGCCTTCTGATGCAAAAGGTTACTACCCTACATGACCACTCTACACAAAGGTATGTGCTGTTTTTGTTATATTCACGGAATGCTCTGGCCAATTGCTATTTAACTTAGTTATATTCCTAAGTTTAACTTGGTTAAATTCATACGAACTTCATAGGTATTAATTGTCATTAGGGCTCGTTAAAAAGACGAATGCCGAGACAGGTACAATAGAAACTGTTTCTAGAGTAGCAGTCAAATTCCCCCACATATGGAAAAGTAACATATATGTCTGCTTCGTTCAGGTAGAAGCAAATTTCGCGGTCGCGCAGATAACTAACGACGTAACAAAATACAACTATGTGCTAGAAACCATTGACACGGAAACCCTCAATGCCGTTACTGATTTAATACTGAAAACGCCAGAAGAAGATAAATATCTAGCATTAAAAAATAGACTTATTCAGGAATTTTCAGATACACAGTCCCAACAAATTTCGAAAGCTTTTGTCTGACCTTACATTGGGAGATAAAAAAAAACATCCGTGTTACTTCGGCAAATGCGTAAACTAGCTCCGAGTTCAGTAACGGACGAATTTTTAAAAACCATATGGCTAGAACGCTTGCCCACCCATACTCGGGTAATATTATCAGCATCTTCTGCCGAATTAACCGAGTTAGCAACCCTGACAGACAAAATCAACGAGATTAAAACTGAACCGACAGTTTACGCCATGACATATCCTCTCGAATCTTCACACAGCTAAATAAACAAAATAATTGAATTACAAAATCGGGTTGATAAGCTCAGCATTCAAATGGCGGAACTATCCAAAATAGGTCCCAGGCGTACTTTTTTTCGCAGTAGGTCGCATTACCGAGATCAATCCCATCACAGACGCAGAGAGTTCCGTACACCGGAACGTAACCACAACGCATTCAAATGGCGGAACTATCCAAAATGGGTCCCAGGCGTACTTTTTTTCGCAGTAGGTCGCATTACCGAGATCAATCCCATCACAGACGCAGAGAGTTCCGTACACCGGAACGTAACCACAACGCATTCAAATGGCGGAAATATCCAAAATGGGTCCCAGGCGTACTTTTTTTCGCAGTAGGTCGCATTACCGAGATCAATCCCATCACAGACGCAGAGAGTTCCGTACACCGGAACGTAACCACAACGCATTCAAATGGCGGAACTATCCAAATTGGGTCCCAGGCGTACTTTTTTTCGCAGTAGGTCGCATTACCGAGATCAATCCCATCAGAGACGCAGAGTTCCGTACACCGGAACGTAACCACAAAGAGTCTGGATTTTGTTTTTACCATGATAAATTCGGTTTTAAACGCTCGGAAATGTCGAGAACCTTGTTCTTATGACAATACTCAAAAAAACTGATAGCCGCTGCTATGTCAACACGCGAAACACCCGTTGGCTTAGCAGCATTAAAGCAGTGCAGATTGCATGCCTATGATAAAAACTCTGGTTTCAAATTTTTAATCGATAGTGGTAGCCATATTTCCTGCATTCCACCACCGAAACATTCAAATAGACTGCGACAAAGTAATTACCTTTATGCTGCCAACAATTCTAAAATACCAGTGTATGATAGTAGGATTCTAGACCTTAATATCGGAACCTTTAGATGGTCATTAATAATGGCTAATGTCTCATGTCCCATGTTGGGAGCAGACTTTTTAAGGAATTTTGCTCTCCTGCTAGATTTAAACAAATTACAGCTAATTGACTCAGTGACCGGTTTAGAGACTAAAGGCGAATTAACTGTCACCGCTCAAACTCATATCAGATACAATGTCTAACAAATCATTATTTGAAAGTTTCCCAGAATTGCTAAACCCGATACCAGATTTTAAACGTACGATACAGCATGACATGGTGCATTACATAGAAACTAGCGGTCCTCCGGTATATTCCAAGCCTCGCCGCTTGCACCCTAAAATTTTAAAGGAGGTTCAAAAAGAGTTTCAATACCTTATTGATCAGGGTATTCGTCGTCCTTCTAAATCACCTTGGGCATCCCCTATACATGTTGTGCCTAAAACCGACGGTACTTATCGTGTCTGCTGCGATTATCGTAGGCTCAATGCCGTTACCGTCCCCGATCGCTATCCTATCCCTCACATCCATGATATTACGAATATCCTTCACGGGAAGAAATTGTTTTCTAAGATTGACATTGGGAGAGCATATTCCGATGTACGAGAAAGACATACCTAAAAACGCGGTAACTACACCGTTCGGTAGTTTCGAATTTCTATCTGTCCACTTCGGACTGAAATGCGCAGCAAACACACTCCAGCGGTTTATAAACGAAGTCTTAGTGAACCTAGCTTTTGCCATTGCATATATTGACGATATACTAATTTTTTCCGATAAGGAATTCGATCATCTAGAACATATGAAACTGCTTCTAGAGACTGTCAAAATATGGACTTAATGTGAATATATGGAAAAATGTATTTCTGCAAACACAAGTGTCATTTCTTGGCCACGAAATCTCTCCTACGGGAATTCGCCCGTTACAGGCCAAAGTGGATATCATTAGGCAATATCCCCGACCACAGACACTAGCGCACCTAAAAAAATTTATTGGATTGTTGAATTACTTTCGAAGGTTTATCAAAAAAATGCCGCAACTCTTCTAAACTCCCTTAACAGATTTGTTACGAGGAAACAAAAATTCATCGCCAATTGTATGGTCCGACGCGTTAATTGGCGCTTTTAAAGCCGCAAAACTATCTCTAACAGACGCAACACTCGCGTTTCCTAGTCAGGAAGGTAACTCGCGTTTCCTAGGTCAGGAAGGTAAACTCGCGTTTTCCTAGTCAGGAAGGTAAACTCGCGATACATTCTGACGCAAGTGATTTCGCAATCGGCTCTACACTAAGTTTAAGAACTAGTATTGGGTTTTTCTCTAATTGAATCTTTTACTCTTAATGAGCTTGGATAATTAATCAACTTCTATATTACGGTGTGAACAAAAACCCTGTGTAAAAGGCTCTTACCGACTGTAATTGATGATGGAACTATGTAAAGACAGTGAAATTAGGTTTCACTAAAAGAGGAAAAAAGAAAACAAATCTTTAAAGATGAAAAAGACATTTATTTAATCTAAACATTGGTATAATACATATCTTGATTTACGTAAACTCCCCCTTGCCGAATTTTGGTCAAAAAATAGTAAAACAATAGTAACATACACAATCCTCAGAATAGGTCCAAAACGACCAAGCATTCAATTGGGCTACTCCAATCTACCCAAAATATTGGGATAACCCCATTGAGGGCTTGTAACTCGTGAGACGTTTCACGGGACAAAAAAAAAGGAAAATAACTCTAAATCAAAAAATCAATTCAGGAGCAAAGAGTTAATTAAAGGAAAGTAAGAAAGACGATAAACTATAATTGCCCATTGTAGATAAACGGAGGATGCTACTGGATTCCGGAGAGGGACGCTGGATCGGAATGATGATACACTTTCCAGAGTCACAGGGAGGCCAGAGGTTTCCCTAATTCCGGGCGGTGGATGTGGGAACTTTTCTTCTGGAATCCGGAGAAAGACGCTAGAGCAGGACGCTGTTCTTCCTTTTTGGTCACAGGAGGCCACACTTGATTCTAGACGGCGGATGTGAGAGCTCATCATCATGGAGGGGAAATCCTGGAATCCGGAGAAAGACGCTAGAGCAGGACGCTGTTCTTCCTTTTTGGTCACTGGGAGGCCACACTTGATTCTAGACGGCGGATGTGAGAGCTCATCATCATGGAGGGGAAATCCTGGAATCCGGAGAAAGACGCTAGAGCAGGACGCTGTTCTTCCTTTTTGGTCACTGGGAGGCCACACTTGATTCTAGACGGCGGATGTGAGAGCTCATCATCATGGAGGGGAAATCCTGGAATCCGGAGAAAGACGCTAGAGCAGGACGCTGTTCTTCCTTTTTGGTCACTGGGAGGCCACACTTGATTCTAGACGGCGGATGTGAGAGCTCATCATCATGGAGGGGAAATCCTGGAATCCGGAGAAAGACGCTAGAGCAGGACGCTGTTCTTCCTTTTTGGTCACTGGGAGGCCACACTTGATTCTAGACGGCGGATGTGAGAGCTCATCATCATGGAGGGGAAATCCTGGAATCCGGAGAAAGACGCTAGAGCAGGACGCTGTTCTTCCTTTTTGGTCACTGGGAGGCCACACTTGATTCTAGACGGCGGATGTGAGAGCTCATCATCATGGAGGGGAAATCCTGGAATCCGGAGAAAGACGCTAGAGCAGGACGCTGTTCTTCCTTTTTGGTCACTGGGAGGCCACACTTGATTCTAGACGGCGGATGTGAGAGCTCATCATCATGGAGGGGAAATCCTGGAATCCGGAGAAAGACGCTAGAGCAGGACGCTGTTCTTCCTTTTTGGTCACTGGGAGGCCACACTTGATTCTAGACGGCGGATGTGAGAGCTCATCATCATGGAGGGGAAATCCTGGAATCCGGAGAAAGACGCTAGAGCAGGACGCTGTTCTTCCTTTTTGGTCACTGGGAGGCCACACTTGATTCTAGACGGCGGATGTGAGAGCTCATCATCATGGAGGGGAAATCCTGGAATCCGGAGAAAGACGCTAGAGCAGGACGCTGTTCTTCCTTTTTGGTCACTGGGAGGCCACACTTGATTCTAGACGGCGGATGTGAGAGCTCATCATCATGGAGGGGAAATCCTGGAATCCGGAGAAAGACGCTAGAGCAGGACGCTGTTCTTCCTTTTTGGTCACTGGGAGGCCACACTTGATTCTAGACGGCGGATGTGAGAGCTCATCATCATGGAGGGGAAATCCTGGAATCCGGAGAAAGACGCTAGAGCAGGACGCTGTTCTTCCTTTTTGGTCACTGGGAGGCCACACTTGATTCTAGACGGCGGATGTGAGAGCTCATCATCATGGAGGGGAAATCCTGGAATCCGGAGAAAGACGCTAGAGCAGGACGCTGTTCTTCCTTTTTGGTCACTGGGAGGCCACACTTGATTCTAGACGGCGGATGTGAGAGCTCATCATCATGGAGGGGAAATCAACGGACTTTTTAGATGATTCCCGCCAGATTCCGACGGACTTTTGGCATCACTTCTACCGGAATAATTCAGCCAGGATGTAACGGATGGTTCCAGGGGGAACCAACGGACTTTTTAGAAGGTTCCAGCCAGACTCCGACGGACTTTCGGCATCACTTCTATCGGAATAATTCAGCACCAGGATCAAGGCTCAAAAGAAATAATGGCGAGGCCGGTGTCTCCGAACCGCAAGGACACCTTCCTTTTCCTTTTATCACACCCTCTCGGCCAAGGCAAAAAAAAGGCGACTCTTCAAAAAGAAAGCTCCACCGCGACTGGGATCACCGCACGGTGACCCCAGCCACTGAAACATCGGAGAGCGAATAGGACGAGTCCGATTGACCCGCCTCTCTTATAGCTTCGGAACCTGGATGTTGAGTGGTTAAAGTTCTTCTCCCGTGAACTCGTGGGAAAACTATTTTTCGCCTAAATCGGCACGAGAAAACGAAGGGTGAACTATTTCCCAGCCTTTTCAAAAACGCCTCGTCATTTCGCTGGCGTGCCGTGATTGGTTGGACATTCAAATTAAAAAAAACTCGGGGGTTGAGTACAAATGTACCGTTGAAAAGAGAGGGACTTAGCACACATTGATAGGGGAAGAATTTAGGTAGAATTTCCAGTGAAACGTCCCGGAGCAAAAGCGTACATGTTTATCAAGTATCCATGCTTATAAACTAACGACAAAAGGTTGAACGGATGGTTTCGAAAACTTTATACCCAACACTACAGAAGGATTGAAGCCTCTCGCATTTTTTTTCTCGTCGCCTAAATGCTGCTCAGTCACGATATTCCAGTTTTGATCGCGAACTGTTAGCGATCCGCGAAGCCGTAAGGCATTTTAGACATTTTCTCGAAGCCAGAGAATGCACAATATACACAGATCATAAACTAATTGTTTTCGCTTTCAGAAAGAGAACAGACAATTACGCAAACAGACAAAGTCGGTGGTTGTCCTTTATATCAGAATTTACAACCGACATAGTGTTTTTAAACGGGAATAAAAACGACGCAGCAGACGCCCTATCTCGGATAAACGAAATTCGAATACCAACTACTATCGATTATAATACACCTCGCTCCGATCAACAACGCGACCCCGAGTTTCTGAAATTAATGAAGGATAATGATTCGAGTTTAGACCTTAAATTAATAGCCATGCCTGACGACGCTAGCGAAATATATTATGACATTTCTACGGGAAAAGCACGACCTTATTTAACACCCGATTTTAGAAAGCAAATATTTTCCTCGCCCACCCGGAAATCAAGGGTACTCTGAACCTAGTACGTAAACGTTTTATTTTGCCCTCCCTTTCAGAAGATAATCGAATTTGGGCTCAAGAATGTTTGGACTGCCAGCGTTCAAAATTTTTAAGCACACACGATCCGAATTAGGAAAATTTGACCTCCCTACAGACAGATTCTCCCATATCCATTTAGATCTACTAGGACCTTTGCCAGAATCTAATAACAAAAATTATTGCTTAACTGTAATTGATAGAGCAACGCGATGGCCAAAGGCATATCCGTTGAACAACATCACAGCACAGACCTTGCTCGTACTCTCCTACCAGAATAGATTGCGCGGTTTGTCTGCCCATTAAGAATCACCTCTGACCAAGGCAGGCAATTCGAATCTGCACTTTTTAGACAACTTACTGAACTCATAAGTGCCGAAAAGTATAGAACTTCACCCTCAAAGCAACGGCCTAATCGAAAATTGGCACAGACCTCTAAAATGTGCTCTTAAAGCCAAACGAACTGAAAAATGGACTGAAGTGCTAGCTATGATCCTGTTGGGTTTTCGAGCTGCACTAAAAACTGATATCAACGTTTCCCCTGCCGAGCTAGTATTTGGTTCTACGCTTCGACTACCCGGAGACTTTTTCGATCGTACAACTGTCATTAAAAGTCCTGAAGAAATAATTCAGCGACTCGGATACATTCTTCACGATTTCCAACCTGCACCGACTCGATCGCATCATACTGTGAAACCGTTTGTTTCTCAAGACTTCCAAACATGTCCACACGTGTTTATACGCAAAGACGGATTGCGGAAAGCCCTGCAACCGCCATATGATGGACCTTTTCCAGTCATTAAAGGTTCTACTAAGTACTTTAAACTGCTGATCAAAGGTAAAACTGCGAACATTTCACTCGACAGATTGAAACCAGCCTTCGTAGTGGACATTGCACCCGTGACCCCACCAATAACGAAACCTGTGACTTTGCTTGCACCGCGAAGCACGCGATCGGGCAGAACTGTCCGTTTTCCAGATCGCCTTGCTAACTAACATCTATTTTAATTTATCGTTGATACTGGGAAGGGGGTACTCGAGATGGCGCTGCGATCAAACTGTCGACAGACCAGCAATGCGAGATAAAAAAAAAGCCAGTTGGTACTCGAAATCTGGTGAACACCACTTGACCTTCTGTTGGTACACATGTACGAATTCATGTTCCGAAATTTAATTTTAAAATGCATTTTTATGTTTCATCTTTTTGTATATTCTTAAGTGAAGAATACATTTGAATTGGTAGTTATATCAAAATACCTCATTTGGTGACCGGACAATTTTCAACGAAGCCTTCTGATGCAAAAGGTTACTACCCTACATGACCACTCTACACAAAGGTATGTGCTGTTTTTGTTATATTCACGGAATGCTCTGGCCAATTGCTATTTAATTTAGTTATATTCCTAAGTTTAACTTGGTTAAATTCATACGAACTTCATAGGTATTAATTGTCATTAGGGCTCGTTAAAATGACGAATGCCGAGACCGGTACAATAGAAACTGTTTCTAGAGTAGCAGTCAAATTCCCCCACATATGGAAAAGTAACATATACTATGTCTGCTTCGTTCAGGTAGAAGCAAATTTCGCGGTCGCGCAGATAACTAACGACGTAACAAAATACAACTATGTGCTAGAAACCATTGACACGGAAACCCTCAATGCCGTTACTGATTTAATACTAAAAACGCCAGAAGAAGATAAATATCTAGCATTAAAAAATAGACTTATTCAGGAATTTTAAGATACACAGTCCCAACAAATTTCGAAAGCTTTTGTCTGACCTTACATTGGGAGATAAAAAAAAACATCCGTGTTACTTCGGCAAATGCGTAAACTAGCTCCGAGTTCAGTAACGGACGAATTTTTAAAAACCATATGGCTAGAACGCTTGCCCACACATACTTGGGTAATATTATCAGCATCTTCTGCCGAATTAACCGAGTTAGCAACCCTGACAGACAAAATCAACGAGATTAAAACTGAACCGACAGTTTACGCCATGACATATCCTCTCGAATCTTCACACAGCTAAATAAACACAATAATTGAATTACAAAATCGGGTTGATAAGCTCAGCATTCAAATGGCGGAACTATCCAAAATAGGTCCCAGGCGTACTTTTTTTCGCAGTAGGTCGCATTACCGAGATCAATCCCATCACAGACGCAGAGAGTTCCGTACACCGGAACGTAACCACAACGCATTCAAATGGCGGAACTATCCAAAATAGGTCCCAGGCGTGCTATGTCAACACGCGAAACACCCGTTGGCTTAGCAGCATTAAAGCAGTGCAGATTGCATGCCTATAATAAAAACTCTGGTTTCAAATTTTTAATCGATAGTGGTAGCGATATTTCCTGCATTCCACCACCGAAACATTCAAATAGACTGCGACAAAGTAATTACCTTTATGCTGCCAACAATTCTAAAATACCAGTGTATGGTAGTAGGATTCTAGACCTTAATATTGGATTGCGCAGAACCTTTAGATGGTCATTCATAATAGCTAATGTCTCATGTCCCATATTAGGAGCAGACTTTTTAAGGAATTTTGCTCTCCTGCTAGATGTAAACAAATTACAGCTAATTGACTCAGTGACCGGTTTAGCGACTAAAGGCGAATTAACTGTCACCGCTCAAACTCATATCAGATACAATGTCTAACAAATCATTATTTGAAAGTTTCCCAGAATTGCTAAACCCGATACCAGATTTTAAACGTATGATACAGCATGACATGGTGCATTACATAGAAACAAGCAGTCTTCCGGTATATTCCAAGCCTCGCCGCTTGCACCCTAAAATTTTAAAGGAGGTTCAAAAAGAGTTTCAATACCTTATTGATCAGGGTATTCGTCGTCCTTCTAAATCACCTTGGGCATCCCCTATACATGTTGTGCCTAAAACCGACGGTACTTATCGTGTCTGCTGCGATTATCGTAGGCTCAATGCCGTTACCGTCCCCGATCGCTATCCTATCCCTCACATCCATGATATTACGAATATCCTTCACGGGAAGAAATTGTTTTCTAAGATTGACATTGTGAGAGCATATTCCGATGTACGAGAAAGACATACCTAAAAACGCGGTAACTACACCGTTCGGCAGTTTCGAATTTCTATCTGTCCACTTCGGACTGAAATGCGCAGCAAACACACTCCAGCGGTTTATAAACGAAGTCTTAGTGAACCTAGCTTTTGCCATTGCATATATTGACGATATACTAATTTTTTCCGATAAGAGGAATCCGATCATCTAGAACAGTGGTCCCCAGCCCCCGGGCCGCGGACCGGTACCGGTCCGTGGATCAAATGGTACCGGGCCGCCGAAGGAACATTAAATTATTTCCATTTTATTTACTATGGTGTATTTCGCTCGGGTTTGTGCGGTTCTTATCTATGAAATGGCCACTCAAATTAGGAGGCGGTAAATCAGAACTTGAAATTTGTTCTGTTACTAGAGCTTCAATTATGATTTCTGAATTCTGTATGTCTCTATTTTCCAATTTTGACAAACGTGACAGCTGTACAGTTGGCAGACAAAGTAGCTGCATATAAAGACAAACCGAAGTTATGGGACGGCGCGTGAACAGAGGCATTTTGGACATGTTTCAGACATTAGTGGGTATTTTAGGCGAGACTGAGCCTAAACATTCATTCTCCCAGTTGGTGCACGATCACTTGTCTTTGCTTTTAAAAGTGTTCGAGCGCTACTTCCCAACCACAAAAGATCCACGAACTAGTATGGAATGGATCCGCGACCCATTTGTCAACAAATCAGACGAATCTAGCATGTCTGTGCAAGAAGATCAACTGCTGGAGATTGCAAATAAAGGCGGCCTTAAAACTACGTTCGAGACAACAATTTTGCCGAAGTTAGGGATTAAAGTCATGGCGGTATATTCTGAGATTGCCACCACAACATTTAAATCCCTACTGCCATTTCCGACAACCTATCTGTGTGAAGCGTGGTTTTCTGCAGTGACAGCAACCAAAACAAAACAACGGAATAAACTGGACCTAATCAACACACTTCGGGTGTCATTGTCTCCTATTACCCAGAGATGAAACCATTTCGTAGCAAAGAAACAAGCTCAGGGCTCTCATTGATTTAGCGTTCTTGTGAGTTAAAATGTCAAATTACTTTATTTTCATTTTTTTGTGCAAATTTATTTTATTTTGAAGGCATGTTTAAATACACAATAAAATTAAAATTATTAAATCAAAACTATCTAAAATATAGACAATCAACGTCCCCCCCCCACCCCCCACCCTCAGCGGGCCGTGTTAAAATTATCAAAAGTTGATCCGGTCCGCGGCGATAAAAAGGTTGGGGAGCACTGATCTAGAACATATGAAACAGGTTCTAGAGACTGTCAAAATATGGACTTAATGTGAATATATCGAAAAATGTATTTCTGCAAACACAAGTGTCATTTCTTGGCCACGAAATCTCTCCTACGGGAATTCGCCCGTTACAGGCCAAAGTGGATATCATTAGGCAATATCCCCGACCACAGACACTAGCGCACCTAAAAAAATTTATTGGATTGTTGAATTACTTTCGAAGGTTTATCAAAAATGCCGCAACTCTCCTAACTCCCTTAACAGATTTGTTACGAGGAAACAAAACAAATTCATCGCCAATTGTATGGTCCGACGCGTTAATTGGCGTTTTAAAGCAGCAAAACTATCTCTAACAGACGCAACACTCGCGTTTCCTAGTCAGGAAGGTAAACTCGCGTTTCCTAGTCAGGAAGGTAAACTCGCGTTTCCTAGTCAGGAAGGTAAACTCGCGTTTCCTAGTCAGGAAGGTAAACTCGCGTTGCCTAGTCAGGAAGGTAAACTCGCGTTTCCTAGTCAGGAAGGTAAACTCGCGTTGCCTAGTCAGGAAGGTAAACTCGCGTTGCCTAGTCAGGAAGGTAAACTCGCGTTGCCTAGTCAGGAAGGTAAACTCGCGTTGCCTAGTCAGGAAGGTAAACTCGCGTTGCCTAGTCAGGAAGGTAAACTCGCGTTGCCTAGTCAGGAAGGTAAACTCGCGTTTCCTAGTCAGGAAGGTAAACTCGCGTTGCCTAGTCAGGAAGGTAAACTCGCGTTTCCTAGTCAGGAAGGTAAACTCGCGTTTCCTAGTCAGGAAGGTAAACTCGCGTTTCCTAGTCAGGAAGGTAAACTCGCGTTTCCTAGTCAGGAAGGTAAACTCGCGTTTCCTAGTCAGGAAGGTAAACTCGCGTTTCCTAGTCAGGAAGGTAAACTCGCGTTTCCTAGTCAGGAAGGTAAACTCGCGTTTCCTAGTCAGGAAGGTAAACTCGCGTTTCCTAGTCAGGAAGGTAAACTCGCGTTTCCTAGTCAGGAAGGTAAACTCACGTTACATTCTGACGCAAGTTATTTCGCAATCGGCTCTACACTAAGTTTAAGAACTACAGAAGGATTGAAGCCTCTCGCATTTTTTTTCTCGTCGCCTAAATGCTGCTCAGTCACGATATTCCAGTTTTGATCGCGAACTGTTAGCGATCCACGAGGCCGTAAGGCATTTTAGACATTTTCTCGAAGCCAGAGAATGTACAATATACACAGATCATAAACCAATTGTTTTTGCTTTCAGAAAGAGAATAGACAGTTACACAAACAGACAAAGTCGGTGGTTGTCCTTTATATCAGAATTTACAACCGATATAGTGTTTTTAAACGGGAATAAAAACGACGCAGCAGACGCCCTATCTCGGATAAACGAAATTCGAATAACAACTACTATCGATTATAATACACTTCGCTCCGATCAACAACGCGACCCCGAGTTTCTGAAATTAATAAAGGATAATGATTCGAGTTTAGACCTTAAATTAATAGCCATGCCTGACGACGCTAGCGAAATATATTGTGACATTTCTACGGGAAAAGCACGACCTTATTTAACACCCGATTTTAGAAAGCAAATATTTTCCTCGCCCACCCGGGAATCAAGGGTACTCTGAACCTAGTACGTAAACGTTTTATTTTGCCCTCCCTTTCAGAAGATAATCGAATTTGGGCTCGAGAATGTTTGGACTGCCAGCGTTCAAAAATTTTTAAGCACACACGATCCGAATTAGGAAAATTTGACCTCCCTACAGACAGATTCTCCCATATCCGTTTAGATCTACTAGGACCTTTGCCAGAATCTAATAACAAAAATTATTGCTTAACTGTAATTGATAGAGCAACGCGATGGCCAAAGGCATATCCGTTGAACAACATCACAGCACAGACCGTTGCTCGTACTCTCCTACCAGAATGGATTGCGCGGTTTGTCTGCCCATTAAGAATCACCTCTGACCAAGGCAGGCAATTCGAATCTGCACTTTTTAGACAACTTACTGAACTCATAAGTGCCGAGAAGTATAGAACTTCATCCTCAAAGCAACGGCCTAATCGAAAATTGGCACAGACCTCTAAAATGTGCTCTTAAAGCCAAACGAACTGAAAAATGGACTGAAGTGCTAGCCATGATCCTGTTGGGACAGGCGCCTCAATCCTATGATAGGACTTTACGCAAGTCCAACTTGATTGGCTAATCGGATCACATGACCTAGATACGTAGTCATGAGAACTTTTCTGTTGGCGATTTATCTCTTCCTTTGTGCTTTCTTCTTTTCTTTTCAGATCCATGGCTATGAGTGGGTAGAGGTGGGAGCCGAAAATTGTATCCTTTTATAAAAAAGTTAATAATTATATAAGTTAGTGTTTTATGTATGCTTTTTGTTACATCAGAATGGTCCTAAGTCAGCGGTGGATACGACACAATCATCCTAAAGCAAAGGGGACGGCAGAGGGGCGGAAAAATATCAGTTGGTAGTGAGTTCAGGAGTGGTTCTTAGATTATTTATGTAAAATCAACGGAAGCTTGGAAAAATATAAAAAGGGTATTAAAAATTGGGAAAAGTAAATTAGAATGAAAAGGAATTAAATTGGAATTTTTTTTAAATAATTTGGAGGATCTAAAAAGTTTTCCGCCAGCTGGGTTCGAACTGGGGTAGTCATCCTCCGCTGCCGACGCTAAATTGAATGTGGGTGACTTTAGCCGTTAGGCCATCGTTGCTTCGCGAAAAGAAGCTCTTTAAAGTATAAGTACCCTTTAATATAAGTTTGCAAGAAATACTACTAACAACAACCATACAACATATATATGAAAATGAGGAGCAAATCAGAGTCAACTTGTCGGACACTTACGCTGAGGCGCTAGTGTATGTATTGTATTTCTACGAAACAACGCGCATATTCAAAATCAAATGGTTACTGCAACAATCAGATTGGCGAGATATCCAAGTGAAGCCAAGCCCGTGAAACTAGCCAATCAAGTTGGACTTGCGTAAAGTACTATCATGGGATTGAGCCGCTTCCTCCTGTTGGGTTTTCGAGCTGCACTAAAAACTGATATCAACGTTTCCCCTGCCGAGCTAGTATTTGGTTCTACGCTTCGACTACCCGGAGACTTTTTCGATCGTACAACTGTCATTAAAAGTCCTGAAGAAATAATTCAGCGACTCGGATACATTTTTCCCGATTTCCAACCTGCACCGACTCGA
Organism: Metellina segmentata; assembly: GCA_947359465.1. Classification (NCBI taxonomy): domain Eukaryota; kingdom Metazoa; phylum Arthropoda; class Arachnida; order Araneae; family Tetragnathidae; genus Metellina; species Metellina segmentata. The sequence goes on from OX375873.1 coordinate 113,614,405, forward strand.
TCGCATCATACTGTGAAACCGTTTGTTTCTCAAGACTTCCAAACATGTCCACACGTGTTTATACGCAAAGACGGATTGCGGAAAGCACTGCAACCGCCATATGATGGACCTTTTCCAGTCATTAAACGTTCTACTAAGTACTTTAAACTGCTGATCAAAGGTAAAACTGCGAACATTTCTCTCGACAGATTGAAACCAGCCTTCGTAGTGGACATTGGACCCGTGACCCCACCAATAACGAAACCTATGACTTTGCTTGCACCGCGAAGCACGTAATCGGGCAGAACTGTCCGTTTTCCAGATCGCCTTGCTAACTAACATCTATTTTAATTTATCGTTGATACTGGGAAGGGGGTACTCGAGATGGCGCTGCGATCAAACTGTCGACAGACCAGCAATGCGAGATAAAAAAAAAGCCAGTTGGTACTCGAAATCTGGTGAACACCACTTGACCTTCTGTTGGTACACATGTACGATTTCATGTGTTCCGAAATTTAATTTAAAAATGCATTTTTATGTTTCATCTTTTTGTATATTCTTAAGTGAAGAATAAATTTTATGTGGTAGTTACATCAAAATACCTCACAGATGATTAAGTGACTATGTGTGGTGATTGAGTGGAATTTAAATAAATAAAGTTTTAAATGATTTCAGAACTAGAAGACGCATCCAGAAGGTAAATAAACATTGGTTGTGCGAACCTGACATGACCTTCGGACCGTTTGGACCACACTGAGCTGGAGAGGGGACCACAAGATGTCAAAATTCTACGCTGCTGGGCGAGTTTTGGGCCAGTGTGACTTTGGATTGCGTGGAGTGACTGTGTACGTAGTGTCTTTCAAAAGTTGACGAACTACATTACAATTAATATTGGAAAAAAATTCATATCAAACTGCCAATTAATCGTTAAAATCGTATATTAATTGTTAAATATTCATACACACAATAAACAATCGATCAAACTTCCCCTGTAAACTTCATTCATTCCACAATTCAGCATCATGCCGGAGTATTCACGTCAAACCTACGATTTGTGTCGGGGACACAACTGCCAACCAATATTCTTGATCGTACATCGAAAAAACGTCCACATTTTATATCATTCTTTGTTCACAAAAAACTGTTACCAAGCGTTGCCTTTGACTTAGGTTGCCTTTTCCGTCAACAAATGCTGTTACGGTTCACTTCAAAATTTAAAAAAAAAAATTATATTTGTGAAAAGGAAATGTGATACTTATTTCAAAACAAATGGATATACGTTTACAAAAACAAGATAAAATAACGAATAATGATTTTAATTGGAATCAAAACAAAAAATGAGTACAGCTAGTTTTATTTTTCAAAACACTTCCGTGGAAGGTAATTAATTAAATATTGACATGCTTATAAATATTTGACTTTTCTAGGGATCGGTTAAAATGTTCTTTTAATTGAGTCGTTAAAAATAAAGCAACTGTAATCCGAATATAACATGCGATTTGATTTTCTTGCGTTTTAAGTCTTGTAATATTTTACGCAATTTTTTTTTCATTCATGGATACACTTAGAGTATTAAAATTTAAATATCTCATATTTCCGAATAAACAAAAGTATTTTACAGTATTAATTATTTTGCTATGTCAACGATGGAATGCCAATAACCTTTTAATGTAATGTAATGAATTAATTTTCCTTGTGTGTCATAAAGCTTGTATCATGCGTTAATTTTAAATACTCTGGTGTCCAAATTTATCTTTACATGGACAGAATCGCGGATTTCTCAGGAACTGTGAACTATTATTTTATGGTAATGGTAATTTTAGTTAACGTCGTACTAGAGCAACACAACGGGCTATTAACGACGGTCCGGGATCAGTCCCTTAAGGGAAAGAACCGAGGACAACACCTCGTAATTTTTGAACCACGGTCAGATGACGAAGCAACACCTGAGCTGGCACCCCAATCTCCAAACTTCCACGCCAACCCAACGTGAGGACCAGGCGCCTCTACACCATACGCTTACAAACATCCATGCCTGGACCCGGATTCGAACCATGAACCTTCCGATCTACAGGCTAACATCTTAACCACTATACCGGTTGGTAGGCATTATTTTATGAATTTGTGTGGAATGAGACATACCATCACAACACATAATTACAAAGGTAAAAAGTTAAGAACACTACATATGATTTTAAACTATACCATGAAACAATAAAAAAGAGCAATAATATGGGACAGTGAAAGTTCAGAAGAAAAAAAAAAGAATAACTCAGAAAAAAATTAAGGTTTATGAATTTAGTATCGAATGTGATCGCCACTGACTTGTACACACATTTCACAACGAGATTTCATGCTGGAAATAATGTTGTTAACCACAGTTTAGGGAATTAAGTTCCACTCCTCCAGCATGGCCGTCTTCAGGGCATTGTATCTCCCGGAGAAGATATCTCCATGCATCTGCTTTTTCAAGGTAGTCCCGTAAGTTCTCTACTGGGTTCAGATCAAGAGATTTTGCTGGCCACGGTATTCTCTCAATGGCTTCATTTTCAAGGAATTAGTCAAAGAGGTTTGCTCGATGTGGACAAGTATTATCGTCCATAAATTAAAAAAATCAGATCCATATGCACTTCTGAAAAGCATTACATAACGTTCTAAGACCTCATCCAGTTATCCCTGGACGGTCACAGATCCTCAGTTGAAAGCTTGGTCATGTGTGGCCTTTGCGCCATAAAAACCCAACCAACCTCTGTTGAAAACGTGTACGTCCATCGATCATTATTCCATCACACCTGCACTACCAAAACAGTCATATTCCATAATGTTCGATGGACGATTTCGCGTTCCTGAGTATCTCCAGATGTACAAACGCTTCGATTCAGATGTTAAACTAAACCTCGATTCATCAGTAAAGAGAACATCGGTCCATTGGTGTTGACTCCCATTTTGATGTTCTTTGCAGCGATCCCTCGTATTGTGAAGACAGTGAAACAAATACCCTTGGCTTTCTGGCAGGAAGGCCTTTTTCATTATGCCTTCTGTTTACAGTTTGCCATGATACAAGTTTCCGTGGCGGCTGCAGGCTCTGAACTTAACTTCCGAGCAGTAGACTTCCTGTTACGACGGGCAGTTATTGCCAGATATCGATTTTGTGAAGCAGTTGTTATACGTTTACGACCTGTTCCAGGCCTCCTTACAACAGTTCCAGAGTTATGTATATGTTTCCATAGCGCGAAGGTAAGGTAATTTAATTAACGTCGTACTAGAGCAACACAACGGGCTATTGATGACAGTCCGGGATCAGTCCCCCAATAATAAGATCCGAGGACAACACGTAATTTTGATCCTCGGTCAGATGACGAGGCAAAACCCCTGAGCTGGCGCCCCACTCTCCCAACTTCCACACCAACCCAACGAGATAACTTTTGGTCACGACAGATTTAAGGTGCACCAGCCTCCACTACACCATACGCTTACAAATATCCATGCCCGAACCCGGATTCGAACCGGGTACCTTCCGATCTAGAGGCTATTATGTAGCGGGATAATAGAACTAAAATTAAAAAGTGAGGTAAGGTAATTTTTAGTTAACTTCGTACTAGAGCAACACAACGGGCTATTGACGACGGTCCGGGATCAATCTCCTAAGGGAAAGATCCGAGGACAACACCACGTAATTTTGAACCACGCGGTCAGATGACGAATGGGTTGGTAGGTAATTGAGTTTACGTAGCACTGGAGCAAGACAATGTGCAATTGGTCCAGATGAGGGAAACACCAAGGGCAATTGCATGAATTCAGTCGAAAATGCATATCACTTCGGCGACCAATATTTTATAAACAGTCACTTGTTCCATCGACCAAGCCACAGAGTCAGTTTCAAATATTTAAAAGTTCTGACTGCCACTTACTCTCTAAATGGAATTTTTTTACACATACCAGGGCTTATATACAATTAATTCCATTATATTTACGCCCAAAATTACGCATTCTTCCAACGACGTTAAGTACTTCGCATCATAAGCAACCCTATTGGCGACTTGAAAGAAAAAAATTAATAAATGGCGACGCTTCCGCCCGGCGGATCTTCGCTTAAAACCAGAGTGGCCGAGCTAAGTCCCGGTTTGTGGAACCAATTAAAAGTCTTAAGCCGAAACCCGGAAAAAAAAAACCGTCTCTGCTTTCAGCTACAATCTGGCTGAAGGCCGCTCATTCCTTGCTATTAAGATTGCGTTATGAGTAACGGTCCGCTGTTAAAGAGCGGGGGAGAGTTAAGAAAGAGGAAATACAAATTAGTAGCCCACTCTCGGCGGTACTTAAAAGCCGAGTCATTAGACCGCACTCTCCACTTAGCCCGGTGGGCACACTGGGGAGGGGAGGGCCACACGGGGATTATGTTTTGAGCTCCCCTCGGGGCTGCTAAACTGGGACCTTTTCCCAACAGAATGTGCGCTCGGGTGTGGAAGACAAGTGAGTTGGGCTAACTAATAGAACGAGATAAGGAGTCTGGTAAATAGAGGTCTTCGGGAGTGAGTTTACAAGTGTGGTGGTATATACCTAACGTGACCATTTATTTATTTTTCTCTCAAAACGGGACATCTACTAATTTTTAGGTAATAGTATAAGTTGTCAACAAAACACATATTTCATTATAGTCTTTATATACTCATTAATGAAAAGAAAACAGGAATATAAGCACTTTAAAATTAATAATTTATGTGGTCTAATATTTCTGTAGAACAAATTGCTCAAGTATATTTGATGTTGATTTTAAATTAGAATGAAATTTTTGGCAGGATTTCTTAAAATTTACTTTTGTGTTTTATAAACGGATACTTAGTTTAAAAGTTAACATTAAAAGTGCACTTACGTTTAGGCACTGTTGAAATGAAGGTTTCACTTACAAGAAATTTAAATTGACTATAATAACACGCGTCGATAAAAAAAAAACCATAATCAATCGTCAAGAAAGATGCACGAGCTGTTTACGCGTATTCTCAATGGAGGAGCCAGCTAGCAGGATTCTGACTATGGATGGGGAAAATAACAATCTGTTATTTTACAGTGTGAATTCCATAATTCTAGACGCCTAAAGTGAATATAAGTACTTACAAAAAGATGAGGTCTGTCGAATTTATTTTTATTTTTCGCGCCTCTTTTTGAAATTATTACAGTAGGTTGATCACTTTCCGAAAACGAGACATTTCGACGTCCCGAAGCTGTGCTTGGGGACAGTGGGACAGCCTACCTACAAACGGGACGTGTGGTCACAGTATATATACCAAACGCACCATAACCAATTTCCAATAAAAACATGTTCGTTTGTAATAGTAATGAAATAGCAAACTACAGCAACTCTCTTATCAGGCCAGTTATATAAAAAACAAATCAAACGAGACACACGATTTATTTAGATGCGATACGAAGCAGTACACATCTACAAACGGACTACAGAACGACAGCCAGCTCTCGCTTCTTCACACAACAGACGTTCCCGCTTTCAAGAGCCGACCAAGTGGTCTGGTGGTTAAGGTGTAGGCGTCCATATCGGAAGGTTCCTCGTTCGAATCCTGGTCAGTGCATGGATGTTTGTAAGCGTATGGTGTAGAGGCAGCTGGTGCATCTTAAATCTGTCGTGGCCGAAAGTCCTCACGTTGGGTTGGTGTGGCAATTTTTTGAGAGTGGGGTGCCATCTCAGGTGTTGCCTCGTCATCTGACCGTGGTTCAAATACAATATGACGTGGAGTTGTCCTCGGATTTTTCTCTTAGGGGATTGATCCCGAACCATCGTCAATAGCCCGTGTTTTGCTCTAATACGACGTTAATTAAAAACTACCAATTACTCACTTTCAAGAGAGAACAAAAAAAAAAAACAGACGCTAGCACATTCAAAAGGGGCACATTCAAAAGGGGCACACTCGCAGGGGGGAGCACGAACACGTGTCTTTGGATACAGCTGATGGAAAGTACTTCGTTCCGATCGGGGAATGGAAGAACAAAAACACAGGTGGCTCTGCTACAAAACTCCTATCGTGGGATTCACATTGCGTGCGCTTTGTTGTACGATAGGTAGGTAGTTTAACCAACAACGTACTTTAGCAACACGACACAACGCCAACGCGACTACATTTGAGGCCACGACCGAATTATCGTGCCCCAATCCCTCTGTACAGTCTTTGGTGGGATTCAAACACGCAACCTCCAACCGGGACACCGCGGCCGGTCCTGTGTTTGGCGCAGCTTGGCCAAATACGGACCTTGTGCCACGACAGTCGACCCACCAAGTAAATCAATCTACCACACGTAGTAAATATTCCCAACTCTCCCTCCAAACACGCACGACCACCCACGTCATTCCCTGAATCCCTGGCGTGAACACTTACGCCACAGCTCACCTTTAACACGATGCACTTATTTACAAAATCCCTTATTCAGCCGGCCGCCCCAAAAGGGAAAGGGTCGCTCAAGCAAGAGAACGCGCAGACGACTGAAACCCCTCCCTCACCACCACCACCCCAATCGAATGCATAAAACTTCAAAAGATGGAGGATTAAAACATGCATAAACATTTATTCATGAACCCCGGAAAACAGTAAACATTGACTTTGTCTCTCTTCGAAAAGGGAGGATGTCCTTAATTCCAATCTGAATTTCAATGATAAATATTTACACAAAAATGACCGCTCGGTTAATTCCGGCTTGATTAATGCTCCGGACTGACCTTCAGCGTCGGAAGATGGCCGATGGCTATTTCGCAGGATTCCATTAAGTCGGGGGGCTGGAGGTTGCTAAGTCTATTTTAATGGAAGGGGCTTGCATATGCCGGGGCTCTCATCATCGTAGTGTAAAATGAGGTTTGCGGGGGTGGAGTTTATCGTGTCTGTCCGTCCTGTGTGATGTGGAGCGTGTGGCGCCGGATTTCCTTCGGCTTCCGGAGTGTAGAGGATTCGGTTTTGGGATGACGGTCAATAGCGTAATGGAGCGCTCAAAATGACGGTTAGGGGATTGGTTAGAACAATGGTTATCAAAGAATGCGGACCCCCAGAGGTCAGCGACAAAGTTTTAGGCAATAAACTGTCAGTATTTAGAAGAAAAAGCAGAAGAGTAGGTGATGATAAAAATGAAAGGGAGAAAAGAGATCTCTCGGGTACCTCTAGTTTGTGATGCCCGTAGACACATAAAGAAGATTCCTTTTTCATGAGAAGACGATCTATCTTGTCGAAGAAGTTCCTCTTGTCGAAAATTTGTTCTAAAATACAAGTTATTTCAAAGATTTTGTGTAAGGGGACTGGTTTGTTTTGCCATCACTCGCTTTGATAGTACTAAAGAGGAATTAAATATCCAAACTTAAAATGGTTTTCAATTAAACTATATGTGTTTATATGTGAATCCGGTAATTATTGGGGGATATGGTATCCCGGTTGGAAGAGTTACGGTTTAGCAACCAGAGGGTTGTCAGTTTGTATCCAGCCAAAGGCCCTTTGTACAAAGAGGGCTGGTACACGTTAAATCTGTCGTCGCCACAAATGTTCTCACGTTGGTGTTATGCGGAAGCTTGGAGAGAGGTGCCAGCAAAGGTGTGACCTCGTCATTTGATCGTGGTTTATATGACGAGATAACACGGTGTTGACCTCGGATCTTTCTCTTGAGACCGTCGCCAATAACCCACTGCATTGTGTGTTGCTCCAGTGCGATACTTACTCCCTACCTTCCCGAATATTTCAAAGATCAACGGATAAGTAACTAGAGGGGTACTAGTTCGAAACTTGCACCAGCCAAAGATAATCGGGTACACGCGGGCTGGTGCATCTTAAATCCACCGTGGCCTCAAATGTCCTCTTGTTGGCGTGGTTTGGGTTTACCAGCTCAGGTGCTGTTCTCGTCATCTGACAGCGATTCAAAACTACGAGGCGTTGTCTTTGGTTCTTTCCCTTCAGTATCGATCCCGGAGAGATGAGAATAGCCCGTTGTGTTAATTATCTACCTACCTTCTAAAGAAATGAGTAGTTGAATATTTTCAAAGTATTCTGTAGGGAATGTTGTGAATGAAAGGAGCGATAGAATCTTTCCAACGGATTCTTATTTACAGAATTTATGACAGTAGAATCGTTCAAAAGGATTCTATTCCAAAGAAAGATTGTGTTCTAAGGAAGAAAGCAATGTAACATTTCTGAAAGTTGAAATAAAATATGGATTATTTAGAAAGATGTGATTATTTAGCCATGAAATATGTTGGGTAAAATAAACCCTACGCAACTTGGAAACGCTGTGATATGTTCAGAGCAATTCAAGTAGGAAGCAAAGTAAATTAACACGTTCGCTGTTCGATCTCGCTCCAATGCGTGATGTGGCGTCAACGCTAAAGAGCCAATCACTCGGCAGCGCGTGGTGTAAGGTGATGTCTCAGTAGCCAATCAAGTGTTGGCGCGGGAAGAGTTACGCCTCATCATTTATTATCCGCTTCAATTGACATTATATGTTAGGTGTTGACGGGGAATAAAGGTTAGTAGCTAGTTGTAAAGGTATGTGGTTTCGAATTTATAGCTGTTGTTGTTTCTTATGCCTACACTGGCAGACCGGAGGAGTGCCAGGCCAGTCGAAGACGGCAAGAGGCGAGGGGGAGCGCCTTCCATGTTATTGAGCCCCATTGGGAGGAAGTCCGTCTTTGCTCGACATACATGACATATCTGTTTTACAGGATGGTCCTTTTCATACATTCACTCACACATATCGTAATTTAGATCCCAATCAGAGGCCGATAACCCCCTGATCAGGTACCCCCAGAGGTATTGAATGGTATGGGAACATGGGGGGACTTTGTGACCACGACCTATTTAACGTGCCCCAGTCACCATTAGTGAACACGACGGTCTTTAGCCAGGTCTAAGCGCCGATCTCGCAATCATCAGAATTGCAGGCTCCGCCGAGGACAGAACCCACAACCCTTCTCATGCGAGCCCGACGCTCACTGACTGAGCTACCGCGGCTCTTAATTTATAGCTTTATTAGCTATCAAAAATATCTTGTAATATGAGTTGTAGAGACGATAGTTCTACAAGGCCTTCACGCCCCAAAAAAAGAAAAATGCAATCGAATAAGCTTCTAACAGATGGTGGAATTTCAAATTTGTTGGCTGAGTTTTCGCTAATCAATTGTGGTATTTGTTCACTTTTCAATCATATTTGTTACAAAAAGTAAATCGGCTTCTGAGAAAAACCTATTTCTACGGCGAGGCAATAACCATCAACCCATCCTAACGTGATTGGCAGAGAATGTGTTAGACGTATCAAGTGCGTTTTGTATAAATTTTTTAAATAGACCATAACCATATAATTTTTTTAATAGACCATTGTGTGATTCCCAAACTTAATCCAACCAAAGACTCGTGTCCGTGGGAGCTGGTGCTATCTATCGTGTCATATGTCCTCACGTTTGTATAATGTGAAAATGTGAAGAGAGTGGGGTGCCCGCTCAGGCATTGACCTCGTCATCTGACCTGGTTCAAAATGCCGAAATGTGGTCCTTGGATCGTTACCCTTAGGGATGGATCCCGGAACGTTCTCACCTACCTTGATACCTGAACCACAACACTTTATAAATAACACATCTTCTATGTCAATGACAAAATATTTTACTTCAAATGTTATGGACACAATTGCAAATTCTGAAAGCATGGATTGGTTTTAAATACAGTAAGTTGATTAATTTTGATGTTTATTATAAATATATAAAGCATATTTAGCCGAAAATTGTGTTTTGCGTCTGTTTTTGATTTTACTGCAGTTTTCAATTTTCGGACAAAATGCCTACAGAACAATTACAATTGCTTGGAGTTGTGTTACAGACCACGGAATATAATTTTGCACCTAGGGTCATTGGGAAGAAAAGAACTGACCAGATCTTGATCTTGACATTATAAAAAATTCTCCGATATCGTGATGACGAGATATCTTGTCATTCTCAAAATGGATCATACAAATGGGTTAAAGTTACAATGGTGTAAGTCACTTTTACGACGAAAAAAAAGACAGAATTTCCGCTGCCATCAGTTGGCCGTTGAATAAAAATCTGACTTACTCCACGTTTCCAGTTGATTGACTTATCTAGATCTGGTTTTTGTGTCCAACTTATTATATTTAGTTAAATTCGGTTATATTATACCTGGTTTCTGTATCTAAGTCTCTATTTGGAAAAAGTGAGAGATCACTGTAACTTTAAGCGGTCCGTATCTTGATGGATGAAATTTCTCCTCGAAACAACTTGGAGAGTTTATCACCAATACATGTTCATGCATCCAGAAAGATCTTTGTGGGTTGAGGTTCGAGGGAAAGTTTCCATCTTCCTCAAACGCGACATACCACTCCAAGCTTTACTCATCCCCCAGCACATCCCGAAATCTTTTTCCAACCACGATCCTCCCCAACCACTCCGCCCGATATTCACAATCCCCGTGCAGCCCCGGTGAGCCCCGCTGTCGTGATTTCCAGCCCCGAGCGCCCCAAATCCATGTTTAGCCATTAAGCCGTACCGCACCACTCATTAATGCCTTAATTTCCACCCCAAGTGCTCTGCAGCATAATAAAGGCCGCCTAATACCTGTGCGCTCGGAATGTCCACAATTCTTCGGGCACTTTACCCCGTCTGCGCCGGGCAGGGCGCGTTTAATTACATTTACGAGCGGGCGTTTTGCGCCCTCCGGGAAAAATACCCTGGCATCTGTTACGCCCCACTGAAGCCGCTTCGGTAAATACACCGATGGGGTAAAAAGGAGCAATAATAAATTTTACCTGGAACTTCGGGGATTCCTTTTTGGAAGGAAATGGATGAATTCCGATCCGGATGGAGTGTTCTTTTGTGTGTTCTCTGGGGTGGCTTTTTTTTTGCTTTCTTTTTGTAATGGAATCGAATCACATGAACGATGTGGAAGTAAAGGCAACCGGTAGTTTTGTGCATTGTTTTTGTCATTCGCTTCTGCCGAAGTTTGTGTACTTGGAGTGATTTTGGTTGCTGTACAATTATATCCCAGAAGAACGCAGTCACGGAAATATGGGGCTGGAGGAGCTGTCGTGGCTTAGCTACGCCAACAACCTGCAACTTGGAAGCTGTGCAGACTTGATTCCTCCCTGGGTGTATTTCACCTTGTTTATCTTTCTATATTAAAAAAAAGTTACCGCCGCCACAGGATTGGAAAACTCGCTTTTTCCGCTCGATTCTTAGACGGATCAGAAAATTACGAAATTAACATGGTTTGTTCACAGTTGTACAGAGATAAGACGGAGATTTTTTTTTCCGATGCGGCTATTAGTTTAGGCTGCATTAAGTGTCAAAAGCAAAATTTCGAACTTAAGTGAGCAAAACACGTACAAATTATCAGTCTTCAGCCGTGAGGGTTTTTTTAGAGTACTTCTGAACGTGAATGTTCTCGACGAACGTGAATGTTCTCGAAAAACTCAACAAACTACAGTTCGTCGAGTTTTTTTTAAGAAATTTCAATTTGGTTACTGATGTGTGTGTGATATTTTTTTGAAATTCAGGAAAAATCGTGGAAACTTTTTTGTAATTTTTCTGTTAAACCTGTCATATCTGTAGGTTATTACTAATAGTTTTTAAATTTGAAAACATCACTGAAGTAAAATTGTCCTTGTTCTGTTTTTATTGCTATCATTGTCGCATAATGGTCGACAATGGTCGTCTCGTCATTTGACAGTGGTTTAAAATGACGAGGTGTTATTCTCGGAACTTTGCCTTCTGGATTGATAACGGATCGTCATCTATTGCCCATTGTGTTAAAGTGCGACATTAATTAAGAACCCACTTACCTTGGGTTTGGCGATGGCCAAATACACTACCCTACAATAATGGACTGGATGCCAGCGGATTTGCATAAAATTCGACTACTTGTTTGATGGTGTTTTTCGTGGAATGGCTTGGAACCTTTGCAAGTTGTTCCTGGTCAATTACACGCCGACACCTACATGAACATATTGAACAGTCGGGTTTTTCCAACGCTCTAACGATTTTATGGAATGGACGAATGTTACTTCAAGACGACAACGCTCCATGACAAGCTGCAGTCTCTGTCAAGCAGTGGTATAAAGATATGGGTCTAAAATGTCTTCCCTGGCCTGCTCAGAGTCCTTACCTAAACCCCATAGAACATTTGTGGGACGATTTAGAGCGACGCTTACAAACCAGGGAACTACGTCCGAAATCTACAGCTGAGCTGGCGACATTCTTGCAGCAGGAATGGACACAAATACCCGTAGCTGTGTATCAAAACCTTGTTGAAAGTATGCCCAGAAAGGTTGCTAGTGTAATTGCAGCACGTGGTGGACCAGTCCCCTATTAAAGCATGTATTATTTCCCTTATACCATCACGTCTTTCTGTCCCGTGCATTATTTTAGGGTATAGTGTATGTAAAATAGAACTGTCTATTTCTCGATAGAAATAACTTTCTTGGGAATCTTTTTTCCATTTTATATTGTAGAACTCGGATGCTAAAAGAATAGTGTTCAACTCTTCCCTTTCTAAAGAGAAATTTGACAACTATAAGAGTGAAAGTAACGCTTCTCCAGAACATTACTGTCTACACAAAAATACAAATTTTCTGGAAGTATAATATTTTATAGCTTTACGTTGAACTAATTATGAAGTGTATCTTATTAAAATTTCTGATTGGACAAACTTCTGATGCTACTCCTTCACATAGATATCGCTTCAGGCATGCTTCCAGCTCCAATAAGTGATTGAAAGTTTTTAATGTGTTACATTCTTTTTAGAGGATGTGATATACAACATTTCGAATAAAATAGATTATTTTTGTATTTTGAAACGTTTTTTTTTTTTTTGTCATCCTAATCTTTTTCAGATATCCCGACTTGTCGAAAATGTAATATAGAGCAAGCCCCTCCTAGTCCGTACTTTTCTGGTGTGGGGGCACCGTTGTTCAGTGGTCTGTCCGCTGCTCCGGCAACCTGCGATTTATGTTCGGCGACCCATGTTCGATTCCTTCCAGGGCGTACTTCTCACTTCAGACAGTAAAATGTTCATTGCCTAAAAATTATTTCTTGGCTTATTTGACACAGCTTGGGCAAATACGGTTCTTGGGCCATACTACCCAAACCTTTAATCTCTTACTTGTCTTAGACTTCTGGCGGTTAGCTTGTATCAGACGCCAGTTTTTTTAAGTTCAATTTTAAATTAGTACTGAAGTCATGTAGACATAACATCAGAGTGGATAAAGCTAGCTGTACTATAACATATTTACAACTCCAGAAATCAGCTTATATACTATCTATTAAGTATTTGAACACCCATGCAAATGACGATATCTGCGGTCCTGATATACGTCACAACCACCGTTCACCCTTTCCGTTCGGATGGAAGGGTCTGGGTCTGGCGTCTGCCTGAAGACCGCCTCCTACCAGAATACATTGTGCACACAGTAAAGTTCGGGGGAGGTGGAATTATGGTCTAGGGGTGTTTCTCCTGGTATGGACTGGGATCCTTGGTCCAAATTCATGGTAAGTTCAACGCCTAGGCCTACTGTATTATTTTGGATGACAGTGTGCGTCCTACGTTGCGGCAGTTTTACTGGTTGAACCCATGCTACTTCCTTACGACAACGCCAGCTGTCATGTTGCGAGTCCAGAATGGATTGGTATGGTATCAATGGGGTAAACCGATTTTACTGGCCTGCCCAGAGCCCAGACCTGAATATCAAGAACCTCTGGAACGAGTTGGAGCGGCGAATTAAGGGGTGCAACAACGTTCCAAAATAGGTGAAGGAACTTACATGTCTTTTCCAACCAGTGTGGAAGAAAATACCACTTGCCGTCATACAAAGACTTGTGGAAAGCATGCCCCGGAGGGTTGAGGCTGTAATTGCCTCTCGTGGAGACTCTATCAATTATTGAATATGAATAAATTTTGTTTTTCTTTTCTATCACAGGTGTCCAAATACGTAATGGTAGATAGTGTATAAATCAACAAGAATTTAACGCAATTCCACAATCAGCGCGTCTGAAGTCTTCGAGACGGAAAGCTAGAATAACTCCAAGACTTAAAACGAACTTTCCTTCTTTTGGTTCTTAATTTTTGCACAGGTTCGTAGCTCACAAGAAGTTTTGAAGCTCCGATCTAATCGAATCTTCAACGAGAACACAAAGAACAGTTGCCATTGGTGGTCAATTTGGTGGTCATTCCCTAAGAATCAAGCATCTGACGTCACCGCGTGGTTTTTTCCTTTGCAAGTTTTGAGCTGTTACCTCGATGTAGTCTTGCCTCTACAAGACTTTTGAAGGTTCATGAATTTACGAACTTGGTCTAGTTTGTCTAGACGAAGTGAGATAAGAAACCACAACCAGTTAAGATTACTCCACCTTTTAGATTTCCATATGAAAAACACTAGTCAAGGATCTCTTGATACAAGCTAGTAAAACCCCTTCGAGTGGTTTGAACGAAATATCTCGTCCATCAAGGTCTGACCAATTTTGATAATGACGAGATATCTCGTTATCAAGAGTTGCCGATTTTTTTAATAATGACAAGATCTAGATCTGGTCTTTCTGAGCTTTCTACTTCTGAGTTTCTACAAGATCTGAGCTTTCTACTAACGACGAGAGCTTGATGAACGAGATATCTCGTCCGTCAAGATCTGATCCGTTTTGGTAATGACGACATACCTCGTCGAGACAACCAGGAGGATTAAGTAGTGAAGGAGAGCTGACGAATCTTCTCCCAGTTTCACGTTTTTGCGGTTAAATTGCACGTAAAAGAACTGACACAACCATGAGTTGAATAAACATTCGAGCAGAAGACGGGGAGAATTAACCGATTAAAGGGGGGCAGATTAATAGAATCGATTCGTTAGCGTGGGTGCTTGCAAGGAACTGGAAACAATGGTTAGTCAGCCTTCGTTCCTCCCTTCATGAATTCTGTTCCGTCCTTCTTGTAAATTGTAAAATAACGCTAATTTAAATAAATATAACATTTAAATCTAGTGATTGTTGTCGCCATGCTTCTTTTGTCATGAATCGGAGCTGAAGGTCTCAGCAAGTTATTTGCGACCATAAATTAAGACATGTACTAAAACTATACGATCACATAAATTAAACATCAGCTTAGGTTCTGTAGTAACAAAGGAAAGAATCTATTTTAGAAACATAGCATCTTGATTCTTGTTCCTCGATATTCGTTCCTCGGAGAAACATTGCATCACCGGATCCCACGAATCGGAAACGTCCTTTTCAGACTGGACCAATACCACCCTTATAAAATCATGCTCCAGAGAGCTCTCGGAGGACGCTAAGCACCACGCATTGGGCAGGAATTCAGGGCGGACGCAACGCCGAGGGCAGCCCCAAGTATGAAAGCTGCAGAACCACCCCACAGCAAGGGAATCCGAACAAGTGGATATTGAACCGGGTTTATTTCGGATGGAGAAAAGAAAGTCTGAAGTGATGGTTCTCTTCTTTCCAATCCCGGAGTCATTCACAAAAGAGCGGGTTTGAATGAGGCTCTGTAAAGTAATACGAGGGGACAGAGTTTCGGATTCATGAGTAACAAATGCTTTGCGTTCGATATAATCCATTGAGGAGAAATGCTGTAAAGGGAGTATCGGAGCTTTCTGTAGAGACCCCAGCGTGTTTATCATGCGACTGTTTGGAAACTTTGATGTATAGGATAAGAAAGAGACTTCCCAAGCAAGCTAGCGTTGAAATGGACAGGGGCTCGGTTTGGGTTGGTTGGTCTTGAGTTTAATGAGGCAAGGGACGTATTTGGCCAAGCTGCGCACAAGACATTCAATGTCAAGTAATTGATATAATTGTTAATTATGAAAGATAGACGTGACTATGTATATGATGAGTGGTGTGGAATCCCGATTTAAAGATTAACTGATTAGCAACTGGAGGGTTGAGAGTTCGAATCCTACCAAAGACCGTCGTGTACAAAAAGGGCTGGTGTATGATAAATCTGTCGTGACCTCAAATGTCCTCACGTTGGCGTTGTGTGGAAGTTTTGGAGATTGGGGTATCCTCTCAGGATGGATCTCGTCATCTGACCGTACAAAATAACGAGGTGTTCTTCTCGGATCAATACTTTGGGATTGATCCCGGACCTTCGCCAATAGTCCGTTGTGTTGCTTCAGTGCAACGCTAATTAAAATACCGATCTAACGACAGGTGATTACGAACACATGTACGTTTTAAGAACAGTTGTTCTAGTGTTATGGTTGCTACTGTTCTAGTAGACGAACATCGATGTATGACAGTGCCTGTGTTCTGATACGATCAAGAATACGAAATGTTGCGCGATGTTCTGAAGAAGAACACGAATAAGTCAGATTCGTGGTAGACTTCAGAGGAATGAAACATAGTTTTGCACCAGACGGTGTGGCGTGTATATCTGAAACTTTGTTACATTGTCAATAAATGTGCTAGTCCATTTCGAAGTATGCAGTGTCCCTCTGATCTTGTCCACTGCTATACACACTTTCTATCAAATTATACATAGCTTGGTCACACTGACATAATTGGTGTCTGGAGTGGGGTTGTGTAGTCACTTGATTGTGTAGAATGAACAGCAAGAGGTGACACTGCGCCATTTTGTAGTTTCGTGAATAGCAACTGGATTGTTGCTATACTCGATATACTGACGACGCTCCTGAATTTCTGCTTCCGTTTCGTGAAGAGCAACTGTACTTTTACTGGATTCGGGATAGTGAGGTGCCCTGGGGACCACACAAGCAGCTTTAGAGAAGTCCTGCAGTGAATTCTGTACTCAACGGAAATCTTCGAAAGATCCGGACATTGGGTCGATGCAATCATCACTTGGGTGAGTGACGATTAATTTATTTGGCTTTGCGACCCAAATCTAAATTATAATGTGTCACATAATGCAATGAGGTAATTGCTTTAAATAATACTATTCATTTGAAATTGTGGAAATCTATGTTGAATGAAGAATATTCAATATAAGATATATAAGGAACTTTTAATAATTTTAATAGTGTGTATTATTTGTATGGTATAAAATGACTTTCCTTGCAAAGGGTAGAAAAGAAGATTTAATCAATTTGGCTCAGGAATTGTGGTGAGGAAAAATTTCTCCAAACGCCTAAAATTATCGAATTTAAAAATTTAATTGTGAATTGTCGAGGTTTCAAGGAGCATTTTCTGATAGAACTACTAAAAGTCATTATAAGTGATAGAATTGAACGTGCATAAAAGGAAGAAAAGGATAGAATGGAACGTGTAGAAAAGGACAAAAGGGACCACAAATTGAAATTAAAGGAATTAGAAATGATACAGGGCAGAGAAAAAACCAGTGAATCCCATATCGATTCAAGGTCTGGGACAAATGAGTCACCTTGTTGCACGCCGGTACGAGATTAAATAAAATTACTTAGTTGTCTCTGCATGGCAACACTCTTGTGTAGTAGTCGTTCGTTAGAAAATAAATGTAGATGTTGTTCTTTCAAATATTCTGAAGTTGTGTTTTATAATTACGTTTACGCGAATTAACATCTGGTGCCGAAATACTCATACGAATCAGCGACTTGGAACTACGCAACTACTTATTTACGAAACTTTTACTAATGCGAACTTCGATCTCCACGGAAGAAAAATGGCAACTAAAGACGAACAAGTGTTCCAATTGAAACGGAAACGAAAAAATATTCGAAGCAACATAACTCGTTTCTCAACTGAGATTAATAATATGACAGACGTTACTACGAATGAAGATGTGGAATATGCGGTAAGTCGTTTAACAACCATCTTAAATGAAATGAAAACGGTTGATAATGAAATCCATGTTCTTTTTACGGATGACGAATACGAACATGACATCACCCAATGTGAAGCTTATACAGAAAGTGCTGAGCGCGCAATTTTTAAAGCCCGAAAAATCATCCAACATAAATTATCGCCAACTATTAATTTGGGTACTGACAATGTCAATTTGACGACTAATTCGTTTACTAATCCATCTCTTGCTGGTCAGATAACACCTGTTACCTCAACGTACACAGTGAAACTACCAACGATTAAGTTAGAACCATTTGGAGGTGAAATTGAAAATTGGCAAAGCTTTTGGGAACAATTCCAGTCTTCTGTAGACTCCAATCCAAACCTTTCAACTATAGACAAAAATGTGTTCTTAAGAGGTTATTTGCAAGACGAACCAAGACGTTTAGTTGATGGTATCAGTATTGTTGCTGCCACATATGAAACCACTAAAAAGCTCCTTATAGATAGATATGGGAACAAAGATAGAATTATCCAAGCACATTTGGACTTTCTGGAAAATTTAACACCAGTACGCAAATCATCGGCAACAACCCTAAATGAAACCTAAATTGAATGTAATAGAAGATTACAGGCCTTACGCGCACTTGGTGAGGATATTGACAGTTACGGTCGTGTATTAGCTCCAAAATTACTACGAGCGTTTCCAGATGACACTTGTAAACAGTGGATCATTCATGCCCAAAGAGAAAAATTGGCTGAAGGAAACATTACGAAAATGATGGAGTTTTTATCACAAGAAGTGCAAGGAGCATTAACTACGTCAAAAATAAAAGGTGATGTTATTGAACCGTTTACTCCAACTACTGCCTTTAACGTGAATACTAAGTCCACTTCTGTATACAAGAAAAAGAATTATACCCCTTTTTGACCCTTTTGTGAATCTTCTGGTCATTGGGCCCAGAAATGCGAAACCATAACTGACTATGACACTCGCATACAAAAGCTAAAAGGCTCGAACCGTTGTTTCTTGTGTACTAATAGAGGACACAGAATGTCAAATTGTCCACGTAAAGACACTGCTCGCTGCACAAAATGCAAGAAGAAACATCACGTATCCATTTGTTCGTCTGCTCTAAACACTGCGATCCAAAATAGTGAGGTTCATCACATTAACATACCTAAAACTAGCATTACGCATTTACAAACTGCACGCGTGTATGTTACTGGCCCCACAGGTCTAACGAAATTAACCCGATGCATTTTGGATGGAGGTAGCCAAACAAGTTTTGTCGATGCAAACCTCATTGACAGACTGAAACTCCTAATTGTAAGCACTGAGAAACTAAATGTACATGCTTTTGAATCTCCCAGCACTTCACGAAACATGCGACGATGTGTGCAACTTTCACTTTCAAGTTTGTGGAACAAAAACTCTGTTTCTATAACATCTTTCGAAAGCTCCAACAGATATACCTCACACCCTGCTGCCCCTGCGGACGTTGTTCGATTTGCTCGGAGCCGAAAATTAACACTTGCAGACCCTCCAGGAGACGACAACTTACCCATCGAATTGCTCATTGGTGGCGACTATTATTGGCATGTGGTCACTACGGAACCCCCGATTAAAGTTACAGAATCTCTTGCCATAGTACCCTCTATTTTTGGATGGGTACTTAATGGGTCACGAACACACACCACCATCAAACATGATTCATCAGTTCACCATGTTTCTGTTCAAATTTCTGGTGATTGTTTAGACGAAGTACGTTGCTTGTGGGAGTTAGATTGTATTGGTATCAAAGACACTCAAATTAGGAACAAGACTGTTCGAGAGAATGAAATTATGAGAGAATTTCACGAAACCTACCAAACTGAGGGAAATCATAGAGTTGTGTCTCTGCCTAGGAAGCCTACAACATCAATTTTGTCTACTAACATAGCTACTACCGAAAAACGTTTGGAGTCTCTCCAGAAGCGACTTGCATCTAATGCTGCTATGAAGAAAGAATACGATAGTTGTATGCTAAACTACATTGAACAAGGACACGTTGAAGTTTGCGAGCTAGAGCCTTCGAATTTAAACACTGTATTTTACCTACCCCATCATGCTGTCAAAAAAGTGAAACTTAACGAAACCAAATGGAGGATTGTGTTCGATGCCTCATCACATGATCCAGGAATGCCATCACTGAATGACACTTTAGAAATCGGTCCAAATCTTTTACCTGAGACGATTGGTTGTTTACTCAGACTACGAATGCACAAATTTGCAGTCACAAGTGACGGAAAAAAGGCCTTTCTGCAACTAAGCCTTCATGAAAGAGATAGAGATTCCACAAGATTTTTCTGGTATAGACTATCACAGGACAAAACTAACACAACTTTCACGGACGAAATAATTACTTACAGATTTACTCGTCTGCCTTTCGGATTAGCATGCAGCCCCTTTTTGTTATGTGCTGCAACACGAGAAGTGGCTTCAAAGCACTTACACAAATTCCCGATTGCTGCTCCCATGATCGATAAACATCTTTACATGGACGATTTTGTAGCTAGTGTTGAAACAGAATCTGAAATCACCACACTGCATAAAGAAGTCAAAGAATTGATGCAATTGATTGAAATTCCAATGGAGAAATGGGCTACTAACTCCACAATGCTTCAGAGCCAATTACGAGATCAAGATGAAGGATTCAAAACAACTGTTAAAGTTTTAGGCATAGAGTGGAATACCGAAACTGACACCCTAGGAAATTCTTTCAAAACCTCTCTCTGCGCTGTTCAAGACAAACCACTGACAAAGAGATGGCTAATCCACTGTATTGCTAGCTTCTACGATCCTTTAGGACTGTTTTCTCCTTTTGTAATCTTTGGAAAAATTATGTTTCAAGATACATGGATTCTAGGAATCAAATGGGATGAAATACTCCCCTCTAACTTGACAACTTCATGGAATGCTGCTGTTGGAGAACTTGACGACGTTTGCTCTTTTCAAATTCCTCGATTTATAGGCGTTTCATCACACGTTCCCTTTACTATTCAAGTATTTTGCGACGCATCTGAACGAGCCTATGGAGCAGTTCTATACATAGTTAGTTCTCAGGGTGAACGAACAAACGTGCAGTTAGTGTGCAGTCGCAACAGACTTGCACCTATCAAGAAAGTCACCTTGCCCCGTTTGGAACTGCTAGCGTCTCTGATGGGAGCTCGATTGTTGCGATACTTCTGTGCTGAGACTAATATTCCTATGTGCAATGCAACATTGTGGAGTGATTCCCAAGTTGTTTTGGGTTGGATTCGAAGTGACCCAAATAAATGGAAGACATTTGTTTGCAATCGAGTAACAGAAATTGTTTCTCATACTAATCCTTCCCAATGGAGACATTGTCCTGGAAAGGACAATCCTGCTGATATATTATCAAGAGGAACTTCACCATCAACACTGAGACATCTAGAAATATGGTGGTATGGTCCTAAGTGGTTAATCAAACCTGTAGACTGGCCTGATTCAAACAACACTTATGAAGATTACACTCACAACTTAGAATTAAAGAAGAAGAAAGTGCAGACTTTTCACACTGTCTCTACTCTGCCAATTATCAATGCTGGAAACTACAGCTCTTACTTTAAATTGTTACGCGTGACATCTTGGATTTTTCGCTTTATTCACAACTGCAAAACACAAGAAAAAATGGCCGGTGAATTGAATGCCACGGAACTGAATCAAGCTCGCAACTATTGGATACAAACCGTTCAGAAAGAATCATTTCCATTAGAATATGAAGCCTTGTCGAAATCAAAGTCACTTCCTAAGAACTCAAAGATAGAAAAATTCAACCCACTTTTTGACAACAACTTAATACGTCTTGGAGGCCGACTGCAATTTTCAGACTTATCAGAATCGGAAAAACACCCCATCTTATTGGAAGGTTCTCACCCTTTTACAAACCTGCCCATACGCCACACACACTTAAAAATGCACCATCTAGGTGTTAGGATTGTGCTTTCTCAGCTTCGTTCTGAATGGTGGATATTAAGAGCAAGACAAGCCATTAAAAAGGTCATATACACTTGTCTTCCATACAAGATACTGAAGCAAAAGCGTGGTGAGCAGATAGAAGCTCCATTACCTGTTGAAAGAATTCAAAAGTCGACCCCATTTGAAACAACTGGAATTGACTTTGCCGGGCCCCTCTATGTCAAAATCGCAAAATTGGTTACAAAGGCCTACATAGTCATATTTACGTGTGCTGTAACTCGAGCCATCCACTTGGAAGTAGTGTCTAATTTAAGCACTGATGTTTTCTTACTTGCACTACAACGGTTCGTATCTCTACGCTCCCTTCCTCATACTGTGTACACAGATAACGCCACTACGTTCTGCGCTGCAGACAAAGAGTTGAGATCCTTGTGAGACATCATATCCTCTTCCAAAGTACACAAGTTTTATGCTCATCGCAACATGAAATGGAAATTCATTACCTCACGAGCGGCTTGGTGGGGAGGGTTCTGGGAGAGAATGATTGGTACTATCAAACAGTGTCTGCGGAAGACCCTTGGTAAAGCTTGCTTAGACACTACCGGTCTGGTCACGGTTCTATGCGATATCGAAGCCGCCGTGAACAGCAGACCAATTGTCCATGAATATGGTATTGCAGACGATCCGGACGAAGCACTGACACCCTCTCACTTTCTAATAGGAAAACGACTCACAACTATCCCATCTGGCCCATCGAGTTCAGACTCTGATTTAACACGTATATGGAGAAGTCGTCAACATTTAATGGACTCCTTTTGGAAAAGGTGGCAGAGGGAGTATTTGATGGACTTGAGAACATTTCACCATATGAAGAACCCACCTAAAGGAACTGATATCCGCGTCGGAGATGTGGTCTTGTTGCAGGAGGACGTTAGACCCCGGCACACCTGGAGGAAAGCACTCGTCGAGTCAGTGATCTTAGGCCGTGACAACAAAGTCCGTACATGCATACTGCGAGTAAATGGACAGACAATTTCCCGGCCCGTGCAGCTGGTCATTCCCCTGGAGGTCGACCAGGGCGGGGAGGATGTTGCACGCCGGTACGAGATTAAATAAAATTACTTAGTTGTCTCTGCATGGCAACAATCTTGTGTAGTAGTCGTTCGTTAGAAAATAAATGTAGATGTTGTTCTTTCAAATATTCTGAAGTTGTGTTTTATAATTATGCTTACGCGAATTAACACACCTAATACTCCGGGAAAATCCGCTAATGGCCATTTTTAATCCAACAAACAGAAGAAATGCTTAAATTGTATGAGGTGCCCGAGGAATATCAGGGAAAAATAATTTTGTATAATCTAAGGGGGCATGTAAGATGTCTAAGCTCACAGTTAGGAGAACACGATTTTGACCAGTATGAAAAAATAGGAAATCGTGTTAAAAGAATTCCGTATAACCGCAATAGAACACAGAAATAACTTAGATATGTGTCATCGAAAGGATAATGAAACGTTTACGCAATATTCGGTTAGGATAGAAGCGGAGTTTGATTTGTATATAAAATGGAGAAAAATAAACATTTATGAGAAGATGAAATACCTGATAATTTCCGACAAAATAAAAGAAAGTTTACCCTCAAACATTAAAACCCATATTTATCTTAAAGAAACAGACAAATCGTTGACACCAGTGGAATTGGCCAACGAAGTAGATAACTATACTAGTGCAGTACCCACAGGAAATTTAGAAGCAGTTAGAAATTTAGGGAAAAGCTAGAATAACGTTTGGAGATCAACACATAAGTCCATAAATCAGAAGTGCAAACATTTATAAATCAATACAAACAACGTTTCGAGCAAAACTCAACGAAAGATATAGGTTGTTTTACATGCGGATTAGAATTTCGCAAAAAGAAAGACTGCAAAAAAAAAAAACTAGATTTATAAATAATAGGGATAGAGCACTTAATTCGGAGGTGCGTGGAATAAACAAAGTAGCTGCATCCGATTCAGAGGTAGAAAATTGCAGTGTATTTATAGCCAATATAAACGCTAATAACGTGTCTGATGCGAATCTACATCCATATATCGCACCTCTGAAAGATATCAAAATTAGTGTACAAGGTAAAATCGTAAATGCTTTGCTGGATAGGGGATGCCAAGTAACTGTATTGAGAGAAAACCACTTTTCCCAAGAATAAGTCGAAAACGATAGGTTAAATCCAGCATTCGGAAAGACAATAGTCGCGGACTTGATACATGTGAATTTGGCGACCCCATATGGAAGTAATACTAATGTGGTGCACAGACCAATATTATGCGCGATCACCCCCCATATTTCTGAGTAAGCGATCCTTAACCCTCAAATAGTTAATATTTTAGTGGGCAAAAATGACCGTAAAGACCCAGCAGTGGTCGAGACTTGCGAAGTAGAAATGGCAGGATGTAGAGGAATAGTCCTGGATTATAAAAAGAGGTTGGGGATGGCGACAAAACGATAGAAAGAGAAAAGGGACAGAGACAGTCACCCGCCGATGAATTCCAACTCACACAAAATACAAGCGACTCACTGAGGAGTGAATGGGATTTGTTAGCGAGGGGAAAAGGGAAGCTATTTCGTGCAGGAACTTAAGCGTCGACTGTGCGATACCTCCTCATTTTCCACTCTGGATTTCACCTTTCCTTTTCAAATGCATACCGATGTATCAAATCTAGCAGTATCCGTTTGTTTATCCCAAAAGAACAACGAAGGCCATTTTACACCAATTGGGTTCGCAAGTCAAAAGTTATCGGACACTCAGCGGAACTGGTCGACGATCGAGAAATAAGCCTATTGTGTACTAAAATTCGACAGAAATTCGAAGATAGGGTTTTCGGATCTGAGATATATTTATATACGGACCATAATCCTCTAAAATATCTATCAGTGACCACTCCAATCATTGCTCTATCCATAGAAGAGGGTTGCCAGAGCCTTAAAAAGGTTGGACTTCTACCTGTTGGTCCACGGAGGGTATTTTATTTCCCCTCAACCACCCAAAGGTAAAACCAATGGAGGCTTCCCCTATCCGCCACCTGGGGACGCGCCCTCTAGGGGTTACAGGCCCCCCGATAGTGACGAGGGATTTCCCCTCGTCACCCTTAATGACATAAATGCAGTGGCAAAATCAAAATTGAAGGACAAGACCATCAAGTTGAAACATCAGATCTGTGAACTAACTACAAGCAGATCACTTGCCAAAACCACAGTAAGACTCAGAACTGGACACCTTAGGGGAATGAAAATTCAGCCGGATGGAACAAGAACATATCCCAGCTGTAAAAACTGTGATACAGAATTAAGTCCCGAACACGTCCTCTCTTGCCCGGCCATCTTGGCGAGCATTCAACAAATTAGTGACTCTCCCTTGGAGGACCTGTACTCTGACAATTGCCTTAAAATAGCTGAGATTGTGTGGACCGTGCATGGCCCTATTTGAAGTGTTCTGTCCATGGACAAGACAACAACAACAGTGACCACTCCAAGAAGCCCGCAGTTGACACGTTGGGTACTGGCACTTCAATAGTATAACCTAACAATACGACGTACTCCCGGAAAGGAGAATGGGAGTGCAGATGGGCCATATCGAAATTAGAGATGGCATAACTCACGCGGAGTTATAAGTGTAAAATTGAACACTGCGCAAGAGTGATTCTGCACACTTAACATGATCTTATGTTAGAGAATTTAAGTGACATGATTGTATGTTGCATAAATAGGTTTTGTATTAATGTCTTCCATCTTTTGTAATAGGCCTTTCGGGCATACAGGGTGGTCCCGAATTCATGGTACAAACTTTAATGGTAGGTACAGGACATTGTAACAATGATTTATTGTATAGGAATGTATAGTCGCAAGTGACGCGGTGAGGCGAAAACAGGGGAAATAACGGCCGAAAGGAAAAACAAAGATTTTATTGAAAGCGTTGTTGACAAGTGTCATGTTTACAGTAATTGTTCAAAATTGCGTCCACCAGTATCGATACATGCTTGACAGCGTCGGTGGAGCGATTGGCGTACACGTTCAAAGATGCCTGGCATTTCACGCACACCTGCAGCAGCTACAGATAAGCGAGCGACGAGATCCTCATCTGAGTCAACTGGAGTCTCATAAACAAGATGCTTTAGATGTCCCCATAAAAAGTAATCGAGGCTCGATAAATCGGGAGATCGGGGTGGCCAAGGGACTGGTCCACCACGCCCAATCCATCGAGTACCAAACGTGGCATTCAGGTAATTCCGTACATCAATGCTGAAGTGTGCTGGCGCCCCATCGTGCTGAAACCACATGCGGTTACGAATGGCGATCGGAACATCATGCAGCAGTTGTGGTAACACTTCTTTCAGAAAAATAAGATAGCTTCCGCCAGTGAGCCGCGTGGGTAGTAAGTATGGGCCAATCAAAAAGTCGTTCACAATACCAGCCCACACATTAATACTGAAACGTTGTTGAAACGCATGTCGACGCGTTGCATGTGGATTATCGGTTGCCCACACATGGGAATTGTGCGCATTAAAGACACCCTCGCGTGAAAATGTCGCTTCATCTGTAAATAGCACATAATCTACGAAATCCGGCTGCAACGCACATTGCTGCATCACCCACAGGCAGAAGTTCACGCGGCGAGGATAATCTGCCGGATTCAATGCTTGTACTTTCTGAAAATGGAAGGGGTGTAAGCGATTTTCGTTTAACACTCTGCATACAGTCTGATGACTCACACCTACGTCACGCGCAACAGTTCTTGTGCTTGACTCGGGTCTATCAGCCACAATGTTCAAGATGCTTTCTTCCAGCCTTGGAGTGCGTACAGCTCTTACTCGACCAGCGCCATGTCTGTTGACGTCGAACGCACCTGTTTCACAAAGTTGACGATGTAACCGTTGAAAAATTCTATGATCCGGCATTCGTCGATCAGGATACTCCGCGCGATACATTCGTAACGCAGCTCTGCCGTTACCATTTGCACGGCCGTACATGTAATGCATGTCTGCTTTTTCTGCATACGTAAAGTCACCCATCGTCTACGGCAGCACAATTGTGAATGGCGCTTTTCCCTACTGCGATGCATCATGTTCAACAGCGGCTAGACATCTACTGCCCTCTACCGGCAATGATACCAACCGATCACTCCATTTCTCTTTCCTTTTATTTCCCCTGTTTACGCCTCACCGCGTCACTTGCGACTATACATTCCTATACAATAAATCATTGTTACAATGTCCTGTACCTACCATTAAAGTTTGTACCATGAATTCGGGACCACCCTGTATATTTCACGGCTAAGGAGGGAGCAATGTAACGATCTCCCAACAGGTGTTTACGAACACAGATAGGTTATAAGAACAGTTGTTCTTGTGTTCTGGTTGATACTGTTCTAGTGGACGAACATCGATGTATGGCAGTACCTGTGTTCTGATACGATCAACAACATGAAATCTTGGGTTCTGCATGAGAACACAAATAAAGACAGATCTATATATATAATTCTCTTACGTGGCACGCAAAAAAGACGTCATTTGTAATCGCGTTTTGTAAACACTGTACGATTGTTTGTTTATCGCGAAGTCTCGCGCATCGATTGAATTTATAGCGTTATCGGATGAAATTTTATTGAAAAAAAAAAAGGAAATTTTAATGAGCTGTTGCAGTTAGTTAATAATAGAAATCAAAGAAAGAGGAGGATCTTTCCACGGCCATTTAAAAAACAGTCCTTTTCAGGGCCAACAATTATAGTTCAACAAGACGCTTGCACTACAACTTTCGGCAACAAACTCAATGAAAAAGTGTGGGTCGTTTGAGTGCTGGGAAAATGTACACACAAGCAACATGCTGGGTATTCAATTTCCAAAGCAACGCTCACATTTCGAGTCAAAATTTGCACAAAGTTTTCATTTGAATTCTGATTTTAGAGATACTGTATATATTTTTTCTGTAATACAGCAAATTTAGATTTCAAAAACATTTTTTTGGTAACATATTTTGAAAACAATCTCTTCTGCTAGGACACATGTCTTCATTGAGGCGAGCGAAGCGAGCATAGGTTCGCGCAGCGAACCAATGAGGACTGCGAAGCAATCCTCCGGGGGTTGGCGAGCGTTAGCGAGCAAGGGGCAGGCCCCCTAGTTCATTGTACACTTCATAGGAGTGAGACGTGTTTTTGCACCGGGTGGTGCACCGTGTGTATCTGAAACTTTATATTATATAGTAAATAAATTTAACTGTCCAATTTACGTATGCAGTGTCCTTCTGTTCTTGGCCACAACTATATTTATTGTTTATCAAATTAGTCATCGCTCGGTCAGTCTGGCAACATACTTACCTATGTATGTATACATGGAAATTTTCATTATTATGCTATTGTCTGAATTAAATGCTCACTTTCTATTTACTTCCTAATCACTTGTCTGTGAGCTACTAACTGGTCCTAAGGGATGCAGTATTAATATAACATTGGTTTTGTTCATCCTTTGTATTTGTTCTGAAAGTTGCGGTAACCCGGTCGGAAGAGTAACGGGTTAGCAACCAAAGAGTTGAGAATACGAAAGTTGGCCCAACCATAGACTGCAGTGGACAAGGGAGCTGGTGCACGTTAAATCTGTCGTGGCCTCAAATGTCCTCACGTTGGCGTAGTGTGTACGCTTGGAGAGTGGGGAGTTGACTTCTTAATTTAACCGCGGTTCAAAATTATGTGGTGGTGTCCTCGGATCTTTCCCTTAGAAATTGATCCCGGACCGTCGTCAATAGCACGTGGTGTTGTTGTAGTGTGACGTTAATTAATTACCAATCATTATTTGTTCTGTAAGTATCTATTGTGATTATTTTTTGTCCATTTGGGTTAAGGACGTTATGGGGTCTGACAACGGTTCTCCAGACCACTTCTCGTGTAGCTCTATACTCTCTCGGTAGTCTAGGTGGTTATGGTCTTAACAATGTAATTGTGAAAAGAAAGGAGGAAGAGAAGAAAGTAGAGAAAAGGCTTTTTTGTAAATAGTAATAATGGTGTGTCACAAGTAAATCGACGTTATTTGCTTATTCTGGAGTAGCACAAAGGTTATGCTAATGTTATTAATTCATTAATGTCGCACTGGAGCAGCACAACGGAATATTTGCTTTACTTTGGTGGACGAGATATCTCGTCATTAAAAAAGGGTCAGTTATGTTAATGACGAGATACTTGCTTCAGGCAACAAGAATGAATAAAATGTATATCAATATCCACAAATTATAATAGGTAGAT
Source organism: Metellina segmentata (assembly GCA_947359465.1). Classification (NCBI taxonomy): domain Eukaryota; kingdom Metazoa; phylum Arthropoda; class Arachnida; order Araneae; family Tetragnathidae; genus Metellina; species Metellina segmentata. The sequence goes on from OX375873.1 coordinate 113,643,396, forward strand.
ACTTTATCAATGTCGATGTAAAGCAACACAACGTGCTATTGTTGACTCCGGGATCAATTCCTAAGGTAAAAATCCAAGGATAACGACCCGTAATTTTGAACTATGGTCAGATGTCGAGAACAACTCCTGAGCTGGCACTCTACTATCCAAACTTCCACACCGCTCTAATGTGAAGACATTTAAGGCAAAGTCATATTTAATGTGCTCCGACCTCCCTTTGTACACGATGGCCCGAGTTTTTACCTCTCAACACTCCAATTGTTACAACTATTATTCCGATTGCTATTATTATTCCAACCGGGCCGGTATGGGGTTCATTCGCCTATTTGACCGCTTAATTTAAATATGCTTGATTTGAGTATATTTCTCCCCTATGTGTCAGTACAATTGTGGTGTGTATGTCCATTATTTCGTTTGTCTTTTGTTTGGCGAAGCATGGTCAAATATGCGCCGTAAAACTCAATCCAAGCAACTAACCACTGTTTGCTTGCTTAGCGCTTAAAAAATTCATTTGATTCATTAAATGATTACGGCCAAAATTAAGATGAAATCCTTTGATATGGCGATTCGAAAATCTAGAAATATTGAGTTCGTGCAAAAGTTTGCTCCGTTTTATTCACAACAATTGAAGAAAATTATTTTATTTACTAAAAGTTACATTTAATCAATGCGGTATGTGCCGTTTTGTTCGATGACCTTTCCGCGTCTCTCATGTAGCTGCATAATCCAGCACTCATACAAGTTTTGAGGTTTCTGGCTACATAACTGATCCAAGTGACGAAACTTTATGAACCACTTGCAGCACGTGGAATCGTCAGCGCCGCCCTCACCCCTACACAATACATATTTTCTTTTGCGTCTGCGAAGAATTCTTGCCTTTTCGAAACAAAAAGCATTTGTCGAATATGCTCTCCTTATTTTCTGCCACTTTTAATACTCAACTAAATTTAAAACCCACAACCCAATAACACAATTTCCCCCTCGTGTACTCTGTCAGAGCAGTTAGTGACCAAGCGATGTCTAATTTGATAGACAGTGTGTGTAGTAGTGGCCAAGAATAGAGGGACACTGCATACCTAAATTGAACTTGCACATTTATTTAAAATACTAGGGGGCTCCGCACCCTGCTCGCTTACGCTCGCCAACCAACATTCCTTTCGCAGAGTGAATCTCCTGGACAGTGAAACTATCTTAATAATTCGTATAATCCTGATTTGACTTTCCGGTCAATGATGTCACATCGAGGGCTTCGCCCCCTGCTCGATTACGCTCGCCAACCCCCCCAAAATGTCCCGATTTTTCCCGAATTTCAAAAAAAAAAATATTATCAGGAACCAAATTGAAAATTCTAAAAAAACTCGGCGTCCTTCAAAAATTCACATTTAGAGGTACTCTAAAAAAAACCTGCTGAAGACTGAAAATATGCACGTCTTTTGCTCACTCGCATTAGAAATTTCGCACTTTCGACTTAGACACTTACGGCCGTATTCACAAGTCCGAGTTAACTCGAGGATCAACGATAATCCGCGAGTTATCGAAAAAACCGTATTCACAAGTCCTGATCCGTGGTTTAAACTGCCGTTTCGGTGTTACATTTTGATCCTCCGAAATCGGCGAGTTAACTCGCGAGTTACATTTAACGCATGCGCAGTACCATCTTTTTGAAAAAGCAAAATGGAGGACACATTTCATTCTATGCTCAATTACAGTATTCTTTCGACGACTGGACTGGATCTGTCATTACGGAGCACCTACTAAATAGCAGCTAATCTCCTCATCATAATATTGCTTAAATGGAAAAATTTAAACATATTTTTATTGAAATTCAAAAGAAAAATGAAAATAAAGGTAGCTGCGTAAATCTTAAACAAGCAGCTTAGCGAAAAGATACATGGCGCCGCCTCTGTCCTATAAGCCGGAGAGAGCGAACGGTAGAAAACGACCATGGCAGATACAAATTCGTCGTAGAATAAAAATTATTCTGTTGATTTATTACGAATGAAAGAAAATTGACAATGCAAATTACTTTTCACGACACCAACACACACCCATACTGACAAGTATAAAGATAATCAGATTACATACATCTGTCAAGACATTGTGTACAATTCTTTCTTGCCAAATTTAGGCTTGCATAAAAATTTAATTTGAAATTAAATACCTTTGCATTTCTTTTCCCAAACCCATATTAAAATGCTGTGCGAGTCCTATTTATTCACAATTTGGAATCAATTCTACGGCGAAGTACGTGCTTGATCTGTATGAATGCAGATTCGATGCGTCGTAACCAATGTAAACAATACCACGTGATCGTGAGGTAGCCAATCACAGCGAGCGTCTCATTTTAATCCCAGGATCACTAAACACGCCGTTTGAGAATACCGTTTTTGATAATCCTCGAGTTAACTCTTACTCGCGGATCAACTGATTCTCGAGTTAACTCGAGACTTGTGAATATGGCCGTTAATGAACCTTAAACTAATAACCGCATCGGGAGAAAAAAAAAATTGTCTTGTTCCCTCGACAATTTTGAACAAACTATGTCAATTTTACAATTTTCTGATCCGTACTTTCTCGGGAAACCGTCTAAGAATCGAGCAAAAAAAGCGACTTTTCAATCCTGCGGCGGTAACATTTTTTTAATATAGAGAGATAACATAAAGTTTCCAATATACACGCTGCAACGTCCGGTGTAAAAACACGTCTAACTTCTCTGAAACTACCACGGATCTGACTTATTCGTGTTCGTTTTTAGAACAGCACCCAACATTTCGTATTCTTGATCGTATCAGAACACAGGCACTGTCATACATCGATGTGCGTCTACTTTACATACTCATTGAAATTCCTTCTAAACAACATCAAAAGTTTACACATGTGAAGTAGATAACACTTCGGTTTTGCAATGCAATCCCATCTAGAGCCAAAAAGGAGATGTGTTTTTGGATCAAACTCAATACCTCTACTATTATAAAAGGATGTGTTTATGTGTGTATGTGTGTGTACTGTCCAGACGAATCTATGGCACTTACAGTAATGGGATTTGGGATACTGTTAGTCCGAATTTTTTGCGATTTTTGTACGAAGCCCGAACTTTAAAATTAAATCTAGAACATTTTAAAATTAATTTAAGGACATATTTAATTATTATTGTTTTCCTCAGAATGGCAACAGCATAAAAGATCATAGATTCTAAATTTATTTTTTCCGTGTTTCCGTTTGAACACTTTCAGTCGAAGAACAAAACAAATAAAAAGTTTTAACTGGAGTTATGTAGTACCTTTTCTATCTCCTAGATCGTTAAAGTTAGAGTAAAATTTTCAACGGATTTGAAATCTGCGTAAAATTTCACATTAAAACGATACCTAAAAATAAGATTTTTCTCTAAATCAACAGTTTTTAAATTGAAACTTTTATATTTTTTTTTCCAATACGAGCTGCCGCCGCGAAGAATGACCTTCGTTTGATTCGAGATTAATTCATTTTGATTTCCTGAGAAACGGATTAGAGCGAAGCAAAAGAAATAATTAAAGTTATGACGGGCGTCCTACAGTGCTTTTTTTTTTTAATCTCAGCTTTCGTTAAGGATAGAATAAAAACTTTAACGGTTTTGAAATCTGTGGAAAATTTTATACCAGAGTTACCTTATACTTTTGATTTTCTTTTAATAAATAATTTTTAAAAAAATATTTATATTTTCGCAAGAGATTCTAAAGTCACTCTGATTGGATCTCTTCGTAATTCGAATTTTGCCGCATGACGATTGCCGCAACGCCGTGATGATTGTTATCCAATAGGCTACGAATTCGCAAACCATATTGGTATTGGTTGCAATCACTGGGGATTAGAAAGCAGTGGTCAAACCTGACCCCCCCCCCGAAAAGAACAGTCACGGGCAACGCCGAGCTGGCCACGCATTGGGTAGTCTCTACTATTATAAAAGGAAGTGTTTGTCTGTATTTTTGTTGTCGCAAAATCTTGACGATTGTATGACACTTACATCAATGGCACACAGGTAGTCCGAATTTTATGCAATTTTTGGGTTTCGACGAATTTTAAAATTCAATCTAGAACATTTTTGAAGGAATTTAATAGTTTTATTGTGGTTCAATGTTTTACAATGGTTCTTCAACGCGTTTCTACAGGAGAGAGAAGAAACACCGGAATTTAGACTTTTCTACTCTTGCCGTCTGGCTTTGGAATCATGCTGTTTTTTTTCATCGCGCTAGATTCTAAATTTATTTTTTCCGTTTACGCTTTAATTTTGTGCAGAGGAATGATTTTCCAACAGAGGATAAAAACAAAGTTTTAGTTACGTAGTTCTTTTTTATATCTCCTAGACCGTTAAAGATAGAGTAAAAATTTCAATGGATTTAAAATCTGCGGAACTTGACTTTTTCTACCCACGTGACCTTGCCGTCAGCCTTTGAACCATGCCAACTGTTCATCGTGGAGAACACTCAGAAAATTATTTTTTTCGTTTCCGCTTTGATTTTGCGCTGAGCAATGATTTTACAGCCAGACGATAAATCTTTTAACTGCTGGAGTCAGTTCTTTTTCCTATCTCCTAGACCGTTAAAGAAAAAATTTCAACGGATTTGAAATCTGCGGAAAATTTCACTTTAGATCGATACTTAAAAACATGATTTTCTTTAAATAAATAATTTTTTAATTGAATACATCTTTTATATTTTTGCAAGAGATTGTGACGTCACGCGAAACAGATTACATCTTCTGCCCTTCGCGTCAAAACAAAAAAAGAGAAGAAACATTACATTTCCTGTCCTATTCCATTTCAGGGAATGAGAGCAAAAAATAAAAAACCTCTAGACTGGGATTGTTAATTCTTTTTCGTAAAATCGATCCGCTAAAGATAGATTGAAAATTTCAACGGATTTAAAATCTGCGGAAAATTTCACTTTAGATCGATACCTAAAAATATGATTTTCTTCAAATAAATAATTTTTAAATTGAATACATCTCTTATATTTTTGCAAGAGATTGTGACGTCACGCGAAACAGATTACATCTTCTGCCCTTCGCGTCAAAACAAAAAAAGAGAAGAAACATTACATTTCCTGTCCTATTCCATTTCAGGGAATGAGAGCAAAAAATAAAAAACCTCTAGACTGGGATTGTTAATTCTTTTTCGTAAAATCGATCCGCTAAAGATAGATTGAAAATTTCAACGGATTTAAAATCTGCGGAAAATTTCACTTTAGATCGATACCTAAAAATATGATTTTCTTCAAATAAATAATTTTTAAATTGAATACATCTCTTATATTTTCGCAAGAGATTGTGAAATCACGTGAAACAGATTACATTTTCTGCCCTTCGCGTTAAAAAAAAAAGAAAGAAACATTACATTATCTGTAGTATTACCATTTCTGGGAATGAGAGCAAAAAATAAAAAACTTTTTGACTGGGATTGTTAATTCTTTTTCGTAAAATCAGAATCGTTCAAGATAGATTGAAAATTTCACCAGATTTGAAATCTGCGGTATACTTTTCACCAGTTTAATGACTTACACCACGGGCACGGGCAACGCCGGGATAGCCACGCAGTGGCTATATTCGATATCTTCGAAATCGTTAAAAATTCCAAGAACCACTGAACTCCTGTTGCCACTCGAAGCATTGAACGTACTTTTAATGGTTTACTTCCAACCTATTCAACAAAATAAAAAGTTTGTAATCAATCATAATGACTATTAGGCGCAATGAGTATTACAAAATACCTATAGATACGTATTTTGGTTTCGAACGAAGAGTTTCGTTCCAAAAGGGAAATTAAAAAAAGTTCTAAATTGGCAGACGTAAATTCCTGCTAGCGTCATTCTTGGAAAAGAGCGCCAAACAAAATCGCCTGCAAAGGTGCTTAACCGTTACCGAGAATTTATTTTAGCTGATTTTTCTCGGAAATCGTAAAATAAATGAAGATAAGATACTTTTTATTTTACTCCACCAGCAAAGACAGTTTTAGAAAAAACTAGATATTTATGGGAGGTAAATGGGCGATCCAAATGTCGTTTTTAATTTGTTCTCTCGCTCCAATAAGACATCGTAGCGGAAAATTGAAATGATTTAAACGAGTCGTTTGAAAATGCATTTCGCCGAAATGGGTGGGGTAAAAAACCGCAACTTAAAGCAATAATTCAACACCCATTACTTAAATCGCAGTTATTCCTGCTAATCATTTTTCGTGGCTGTTGAAACTGTTGGGGGAAAAGTATTATGATTGCAGAGGTTTCGGCTAGAATCGCCATCTCTCGTTCCCTTTATTACCTCAGTATTGGCTAGATTGGGTAAGTTTAATTTCTCGTGGAACTTGAAAAATGTATCCCGCAAAAAAAAAACAATTTAAAACTTTAGCTTGAAGATAAATTTTCAGGAAAAACATTTTTTGGTTTTATGAAGTTGTATTTCAGTAAAAATAAATACTTAATTGTTTAGAGATGTGAAAATAATTCATGAATGCCGAAAATCATTGGACTTTATGCTATTAAATCGTCATTGGACCGTGATTCAAAATTATGAGTTGTCCTCGGATCTTTTCCTTAGGGGTTTGATACCCGACTGTCGTCAATAGCTCGTTTTGTTGCTCTAGTACGACGTAATTAACCTTTTGACTACGGCTATAGTATAACTGGAGCGATTATTTCTTGACGCGACTCTTGTAACTTTCAAGCCACAAGTCCTGTACCGGCCCTAGTCTAAATTCTTACTTGGCGCAATTCTTATAACTTTCAAGTTACAATGTATCGGCCGTAGTCTAAAGGTTAAAATTACCTTGCCTTGCCTTTCGGGATTGACCTCGGACCGCAACCAATAACCCACTTGTCTTTCTTCAGAGCGACACCAATTCAACAACCAACCTACCATATTCTATTAAATTTTTGTCGTTTAGTTTATTTCATAATATTTAGATTTGTCACTACTATTTTTTGTTTTGGAGGGGGTGGGGCATCCACTGAGATATCAATTTGCTAGTTAGGAAGCGCAGTTTCGATTCTTGCCAACTTCAATTCCTAACTGGGTATACTTATCTTTTATGTGTCTTTAAAGTTTGTATGCGTATGTCCCTTACTTGATGTTTGTCTTTTGTTTGACGCAGCATGGCCAAATATGGCCATTGCCACTTACAACCAAAGAATTCCACAGAATGGACCTATGCAGTTGTTCCAAATGATTCCATTCAAAAGGAAAAGAGCATTAGAATCGTTCTTAGAACCAAAGAATTCTACTCTGGAAAATGAGCCTCTATAAACGTTATTAATAATTCTATTAGAAGGGAATGTGCAATTGCCAAAGGATTCCACTCAAAGGAAAGAAGCAATGGAATCGTTTCGTAGAACTAAAGAGTTTTATTTTGCAAAATGAACCAGTATAAACGTTATTAATGACTCTATTAGATGGAAAAGAACAATAGAATCTTACTTAAGGATTCTACTCAAAGGAAATGAGCATTAGAATAGTTCGTAGAATCAAAGAATTATGTTCTGCAAAATGAGCCAGTATAAATGTTATTAATGATTCTATTTGAATTAAATGACCAACAGAATCTTACAAAAGAATTCTACACTCAAAGGAAAGAAACAATAGAATCTTTCGAAAGAAAGATTATTTTCTAAGAAGAGGACCAATAGAATAAATATTTAAAGGATGGAAAAATTCCATTGAATCTTCAGCAAGGTATAGGTTATTTAGTCGTTAAGTTTGTTGGGTAAAGGCAAAGTTCCACTACTGTGAAATTTTGCGACACTCACTTATACTTTTCTTTTTTTTTTAAACAAAAATTATTTATCTGCTATTCAATGAATGCATCTTGAGATATTTTCATGTAGATTATGTCCAATGTGCAGCTTAGGAATTTAATGAGATGACGTTAAATCACGTACGTCTCAAATTACTTTCCAGAAAACTTTCGAGCTCTGAATTAAAGGATAGAAAATGCAATACGTGTATTCAGTAACCAAATGAAAAGATGAACACAATTTTCAGTACGTTGTATTCAACATCAATGAAAAGATATCATTAGTACATGAAATTCATCATTTTTATAAGGAAGTATTGATCCGGCTTCATATACACACACAATGAAATTCCAAAAACTAATCTTGATGCTCTAAATAAATAACAGTTTTAGAAATGTTTCGATAGTATGATAAGAATCAAATGCTATATTTTATCAAGACAAAATTCGACATTAATTCTGTATTACATCAGATTCACAAATGTATTTTATTTTGAATTGACTAGATTTTCAATGAAAAGAAAATTAAATCTTGATATGTTGATTATTATTAATTTATTTAAATTAATTATTTATCTTATTTGTAAGCAATTTAGAAAATAAGCTGTTTAATAAACCATGAATCATTTTTTGAGAAAGTCAAACCTCCTGGTGGTTGTCTCGATGAGGTAGCTTGTCATTAGTAAAACTGACCGGATCTTGATGCACAAGATATCCCGTGAGAACAAAACTGACCAGATCTTGATGAACAAGATCTCTTCAAAAAACCTGACCAGATCTTCATGGACAAGATATCTCGTCCGAAAAAAACTGGCCCGATCGGGATGCACTTTTTTGCATCTCATTAGAAAAAACCCGACCAGATCTAGTTGGACAAGATATTTAGTCGGAGAAAACTGGCCAGATCTTGATACACTATTGTGCATATTGGGACGTCTGCCTAAAACCTGTTAAGTAGGACGATTGTGGTCCCGAGAATCAGACAGACAATACGGTTTGAAAACAATAACAACTTTAATGCATAATACTGAGCAAAGTGACAAACGTCCTGCCACGTTGAGTGTGTACGAAAAGGGGACCCTCTTACGAGGCTAAGTGAAGAAACATATTTCATACACTACTTCTAAAAATAGATTTCTCTCAGCACCGCTATGGGATAACATAACGTAAAGTGGGACCCATCAGCGAGGCTAGGAAAGACACCTCATGTCCATATACAGGTGTCATCGAGTCTAGACGCGGCGTCGGGGAGACGAAAAGGATGGCGGCTCTGTTCTGATCTGGCATCTATGGAGTTTGAAAGGCTGAAAGCTCTGGAAGGGAGATGATCGTTTGAAACTTGCCGAGAGAACAACGTTTTGTTCTGGCTCCCATCCTTAGAAACTTATTCGGTAGAACCTCTACCAGAGTTCGCATATTGAACAATTTTCTCGGATATCCCACCCTGTGAGGAGATTTAATGTGCTTTGACCAACGTCATTTTTGACGAAGTGTGATTAATTAAGCTTTGTATATAAATGTAAATAAAAACTCATTAGTCGAGAGTTTTGGTTAAATTATTTAGTGCCAAACGCTACAATATCTTCAGAAAAAAACCGACCAGATCTTGATGGACAAGCTGTCTCGTTGGAAAAAACTGCCTGATCTTGATGGACAAGCTGTCTCGTTGGAGAAAACTGGCCTGATCTTGATGCACTCTAGTGCATTTCATCAGAAAAAAACTGCGACCAGATCTTGTTGGACAAGATATCTCGTCGGAGAAAACTGGCCAGAACTTGATGGACAAGATATTTTCAAAACAATTTGACCAGATCTTGGTTTTCATGATATTTCATCAGAGAGAAACTGACCAGATCTTGATAGGCAAGATATTTGGTCAGTAAAAATGAACGACTAGATCATGATACCTTTATCATAAGAGAATTGTTAAATCTTGCTGACTAGATATCTGTCATTAGCAAAATTGGTCAGATCTTTATAGACGAGATATCTAGTCGAAACAACTTGGAAGGTTAAGTTTACAGTCGCTATTTAATAAAAAAAGCGTACTAAATAGTTGGTACAAAACAGCGTTTTCTAGAGGAATGCATCGATTTACGAAACTCAACTGCACGATAATGATTAAAAATGTTGTAGAGGATCCTCCCCTAAACGAAAACAGCGTGTTGACAATAAACACTCCTCGAGACGAGTGCTTTGTTAAGGAGGGATCAGATAGCGAAGGCGATGTAATGGAAGAAAACTACTCCACTCGGAATGATAGCATAGGCGGAGAAAATCAGGCACTGATAGATTGCGCGCCCGATCAGCTTAGAGACAGGCAGCGAAAATATGAAACATTGAGTGTGATTTGGAAAGGTTTTGGGGCAGAGGACTAAAAGATATGCAAAGAATATACAGTTGAGAACGGATTCCTGTATAAAATCCAAAAGGATAAGATCGGGGATGAGCAATCCCAGTGGAATATAGAATGAGGATAATGGGACTTGTACACCAGTGGTCCCCAACCCCCGGTCCGTGGATCAAATGGTACCGGGCCGCCCAAGGAACATTAAATTATTTCCATTTTATTTACTGTGGTATTACTGTGTGTACCATTTTATTTACTGTGTATTTCTCTCTGATTTGTGTGGTTCTTATCTATGAAATGTTCACTCAGATTAGGAGGTGGTAAATCAGAACTTGAAATTTGTTCTGTAACTAGAGCTTCAATTATGATTTCTGAATTCTGTATGTCTCTATTTTCCAATTTTGACAAATGTTTTCAAGTTGGCAGACAAAGTAGTTGCATTTTAAGCCAAACTGAAGCTGTGTGGACGTCCCGTGAATAGAGGCATTTTGGACATGTTTCAGACGTTAGCGGGGAGTTTAGGCGAGACTGAGCCTAAACATTCATTCTCCCAGTTGGTGTACGATCACCTGTCTTTGCTTTTAAAAGAGTTCGAGCGCTACTTCTTAACCACAAAAGACCCACGAACTAGTGAGGAATGGATCCGCGACCCATTTGTCAACAAATCAGGCGAATCTAGCATGTCTGTGAAAGAAAATCAGCTGCTGGAGATTGCAAATGGATGCGGCCTTAAACTACGTTCGAAACAACAACTCTGCCGGTGTTCTGGATTAAAGTCATGGCGGAAAAACCTTAGATTTCCACCACAACACGTAATTCCCAATTGCCATTTCCGACAACCTATCTGTGTGTAGCGGAGATTTCTGCAGTGACAGCAACCAAAACAAAACAACGGAATAAACTGGACATAAGCAACACACTTCGGGTGTCATTGTCTCCTAATACCCCCAGATGAAACCGTCTCATTGCAAAGAAATAAGCTCAGGGTTCTCATTGATTTAGCGTTCTATTGAGTTAAAATATTAAATCATTTTATATTTATTTTTTGGTGTAACTGTATTTTATTTTGAAGGCATGTTTAAATACAATTAAATTAAAATTATTAAATCAAAACAATCTAAAATGTAAACAATCAAAGCTCCCCCCCCCCAGTGGGTCGCATTAAAATTATCAAACGTTGATCCGGTCCGCTGCGATAAAAAGGTTGGGGAGCACTGTTGTACACGATGAAAAAGCGGCTGATGCCGGTATGTTTACAAACTAAAAATAGGTGCCTAGGTACTATAAAGATATAGAAAATTACGAAAGGACGTGTGACTCCAGCCAGAGAGTAGGAAAATCCTCTGATAAAAACAAAGCACCAAGCAAAAGAGTTAGGTAACAGATACATTATCACCGCTATATGTTTAGCTTCAAAATACCCCGCGTTCGAAGAACTCAGCGTTTTCTTGAGGAATGCATCGATTTACTGCACGATAATAATTAAAAATGTTGCAATCTTAAAAAAAAAACCACAAGTAAATATATTTGTATCTTGTTTCACTACAAACTTACCAGCTAGTAATTCGCAAAGTAAACAACGATAATTGAACGACCAAAATATCCATCGTTTACATTGAAAGCTTTCTTCCACAGAATGTAAACAATTTTTTATTTAAGCTTCAAAAGTAATTTTGTATCTTAACTCAAAACTAATCTGGTTCGTTTTCTTAAGTAGCAAAGTTTCTGCAACGATTCAGCCTTACGCGGATTAAGGGATTCTGAGTTACATAGTGAATAATATATGAGGAATCCACTTATTTTCTCCACGCACAAAAATCTCTGTTGCCACTAAGCTGTAACAAACTTTATTCACGTAATCCTGTCTCAGAATTTATCCTGAGAGTCACTATTACAAATTCGAAAGACAATTTGTCGAGTCGTGGCAACACCAATAAACTTGGGTGGATTAATTTAAATCATTTCTTAATATTTGTTATAATTTATGCGGTGAACTAAAAAGATTACCATTTACGTTTAGATCCATTTTTCATCTCTGCAAAAACCTTTAAATTGTCCCTTCAAACAAAACCATCAAAGGGTCATAACAAACAAAGAAAACTTTTGTACAAAGGTAAAAAAATAATTGCGTGTAAACATGTAAGTTACATGTACACAGTAAGTAGTAAATACACTGCTGTTTGTAGAAAATGCAACAGCATGAAGGAATCATCCGAATAAAATGAAATTTGCAGCAAATGCCAATTATGGGATGTTATGCAAAGTAGTAAAGTTTCAGAGCCACCACGCATGCGTGGTGGGAGCAACTCCCTCTGAACTGATGCTAAAAGCGTATGCTGTAGTAGGACGTTGAAAATAGTGCATGGGTTATTTTTTAGTGGCGAACGTTTAATGAGACCTAAGTGTGCCTCCACGACGAAATAGGGTGAAATTTCAACAACTTACGGAGTTTGAACGGGGGAGAATCATCGGCCTTCGTGATGGAGGATTTTCCTATCGCGCAATGGCAGCTCGTGTGAAGCGGAACAGTTCCACAAGGATGGCGGTGTTTGGAAGCAGTGGACCGACGAACACCGGAAAACACGAAAAACTGGGAGTGGACGACGGAAGGTAAGGTCAGCGCGCGAAGATAGACACATGGTCCACATGGCGATGAATGACCGTGCATCTTCCTTCAGGCAGTTGGCAGAACTTTGGTCTACTGCTACAGGTGTACTATTGTCAGCTTCGTCAATTCGCCTACGTCTGCTGCACCGTGGACTGTCTACAAGGATTCCTTTATACACGATTCCCCCTCACGCCAAACCATCGACGGCTGCGTCTGCAATGAGCTCATGAGCACAGAGCCTGGCGGTTTGATTGGCAACAAGTTGTCTTTTATGACAAATCCTGCTTTAATTTGTGGAACCATGATGGCCGCATTCGTGTTAAACGCTATGTCGGTGAACGCTGTCTTCCAGAGTGCGTTATTGAACGTCATAGTGACCGAACACCCAGAGTTATGGTCTGGGGTGCGATTTCGAATCATGGATGATCTCAGCTGCTACGAATTGAGGGTAATCTGAAAAGCAACAGGTACGGCCGTGATGTTCTAGAGCCCGAAGTCGTTCACTTCCTTCAAGGCATCCCTGGAGCTATGTTTCAGCAGGATAATGCAATACAGGATAAAAAAAATACAAGTACATGGTTCACAGAATCGAAATAAAGTCTTTCTAAGGGATTCATGATTGTTGCTGGTTTTTCATATAATGGGCAAGTTAAAAATAAAGAGAGTGAAAAAAAAATGTCGATTAACTCCAAATACTATCAGGAACATATTTTATCGCAAATCTTTCTGAATGAAATACCATCGCTTTACCCACAGCGCCATCAATCTGTGGAACTCCATCAAGACAAAGCTAGCAGTCACACATCAAAATCCACTGTAAATTTCCTAAAAGAAATGGAACAAAAAACCGGTATCAGGGCCATACCCTTCACTGATATCCCTACGAAATCTCCCGATGTATCACCTATGGATTTTTGTGCTTTCGGACTTTTAAAATCTGCATTATCCAAACGTCGTCCCACAACCCTTGCAGGACTCTGGAAAGCTGTTCAGGAGGAATGGGATAGAATACCTCTTCTGACACTTCAAAAGGCATTATTATCCTGGAAATTACGGTGTCGAAAGATAGTTCAGAATAAGGGCTATCAAATAGAACATTTAAAACACAAGAATTTTATGTAATTTAGTTTTGAGAATACAATATACATTGTCTAAAAATGTGTGAACAGCCTCTGTATTTGATGGTTTTTTTCAATTGTGGATCGTTAAAAGGTTGAAAACAAATTGTGGAATGTTAAGAATTTATACTATCGTTTAAACTTTGGGTAGGTAGCTGGTAAGTAGTTGAATTAACGTCTCACTGAAGCAACACTAAGGGCTATTATCGACAGTCCGGGATCAACCCCAAAGGGGAATATTCAAGGACATCCGCTAATAGTTACGTGATGTTGTTCTCGGATCTTTCCCCTAGGAGATTGATCCCGAACCGTCGTCAATAGCCCGTTGTGTTGCTCTAGTACGACGTTAACTAAAATTATCGTTATAAAAAAATAAGGTTACTTAATAAAATTACGTTAATAAAAAATAAGGACATGCGCAATGTTAAACCATGGTTGGTTGACGAGATTACACCTGATCTAGTTTGAACTTTGATGAAAACAAAACTTTTGAGCAGGTACGTTACACTCTGTCATACAGGCACACACAAGGAAGTCTGCATAGATTAAACCTACACACTCTGCAGGGTGTTTCAAACCTTCTTGCACGAACTTTTAACCCTTCCGGAGGCTGTATCAACTCATCCATCCAGATCTAGTAAATTTTTCTCTAATGATGCTATATTTTGTTCTTCAAGATCTCCCAAGTTTTCTTGAAATGACGAGACATCTGGTCCTTCATGATATAGCCAGCATTCTTCTAATGACGAGATATCTCGTCCATTAAGATCTAATCAATTTTGCTAATACGTCGAAAGATACCTCGTCGAGATAACCACCAGAAAGATTGAGACCGGTGACACGCAGGGTGACCTAGGCAGCGCGACCTGGTGCCGCTTTTTCTTTATTAACAAGACAGGGTGATAGACTCAACCGCTCGAATAGACGTCCGCGTGTCGCGAGCCAAGTCGCAACGAAAAATATTACGCGAATTGGGTTGCATCCCAAGTTAATTCCTCTTCCATCGACTTTAGTGTCACTGTAACACATCTGGAACGAATGTCACATGCGGATATCTTACCTTTGTGGTTGGTTCGAATTTATGGAACAAGGTTCATATTTCAACATTCTGCACCACAAGACAACTTTAATACAACATCAAAAAATGAACATACACACCCAAAGTTTTATTGTCACAGAAGAGAGAAATACTCTTCGGGAGGAATGGAACCTGACAGCAATCGATGCTGCGCCACCTACAACTAGCAGGTTGGCACTGCCTCTAGCTCCAGTGAGACACCCAAAAACTACCCCCCATATCTTAGTCAGAGCGGTTTAATATGTGAATACAATCAATCTCTTTGTAGTTTGTACGTACAGTTTTAAAAACCCCTGGTAAGCACGTAGCGTAATGAGAAAACTTCATTAAAAATATACTTTAAGGAAGAAAACAATTCTTACTCACGACTTAGTGGGAATAGACCCACTAAGGAAGTAAACATACCGCGAAAATGTGAAACATTTCGCGAAAATGTGAAGCCTCTCAAAATAGTAAATAGTATTACAAAAAAATCCCAAAGATTGGATCTTTAAGTACACTATACTTGTCACTTTGAAGTTTCTGCAATTTGTTCTCATATCTTGATTAAACAATCGCATCTTGTCTGCTGTCTGGTTTAATTTCCATAGATTGTTCGAGTTTTTATAGAATCGTTTGTTAAATTAAATATGAGACCTTTAGAATTTGCTTGTCAGTTTTCAAGAGAAGTTTCAAAACCTCATCACAAAATTGCCTCAACTGTAATCTTCTAGTATCTTGTCATAACATGTCTTTGTTTTTCAATGCTCAGTACCGGTTCTCCTCACTACAAAACCTCCGCAATCTGCAAGTTCGTCATCTTTATGCGAAAACAAAGACCTTCCATTAGCAACTTATCAGGTGAAAAGATCAATTAGAGGAGACTGCGAAAAGGAAAACTAAAACCCTCAAAACAGGAAGGCGGACCTGGCAACGGGAAGTTTTATTGCGTAGTCAGCCTTAACTGGAACTTTTTCGCTAATCATTCCTTCACCAGACACACCACCAGTTAATAAAACAACCATTGAAAAGCTACGGAAACTTCATTAATTCTCCATTAGGTCTAAGTGAACGGGCGAAGAAAAGGGACGAAGCAACAAAAGCGGCTTCGGGGAAGTGGAATTCTTGGGAAACACAGGAAAGAAAAAACGGAAGTCTTCGGTCATATTTGGAGATGATTAGTGTCAATTAACTGAAATCATTGCTAATTACGATAATGCTATTATTTCGCGATGGAGACCTATACGAAGAAGTTGATAAATGCATTTTGTTAGCGTGACCCTCCTCTTCTTTGATTAATGCATTGGAAAAAGAGGAACTTCTGCGAGAAATGATCTCATAACTTTTCCACAACAGGACAGCATGTTTTGAATTTTGGTCGGCGATTAGATCGAACAGTTGGATAAATTTTTAACGTTCATAGAAATGTTCTTTCGTCTTTTGTCAGTCGCGCATCACCTTGGGATAATTTAATTACCCAGTTCGCTTTGCGAATTAATTAACTGCCGCATTAAAGTTATTTGTTGTAACCGACAGAAAATGATAAAACAGACAAACTCCAGAATTCTTCCAACACTGAAAAATTATGCAAATTCGTGGTCGTGGCATAATTGATTTCCGGAGAGTAATGCATTACAATGGACTTTTTAACCACATGGGGGGCACTAGTTCAGTGGTATGCCTACTACATTAGCGATCTGAGAGTTGTAAGTGGCGCTGGTTCGATTCCTGTCGGGATCAATTTTATTCCTGAATCTATTTCTGTTTTCTGTGTCACTAAAACCTTCTTTGCACAGAGGCTGTTCGGACGTTTTTAAAAACTATTTTAATGGACTGAATATGAATTTTTACTCACAATTTTTGTGTTCTAAATGTTCCATTTGATGGCTCGTATTGTTAACTGTATTTCTGCACCCTAATTTCCACGTTAAAAATGATTTTTGTAGGGTCGAAAAAGGTATTTTGTCCCATTCTTGTTCCAGTTTTCTAAAATCCTTGAGTGCTTTTCGGTCGACTTTTCGATAATGTTCTTTTTAAAAGTCCAAAAACACAAAAGTGCATGGCTGAGACATCTAGAGATTTAGCAAGAATATCAGTAGCAGAAATATCAGTCAGGTTATTGACTTCATACCAGTCTATTGTTTTGTTTTTTCCAAGAATTTAAAAGTGGATTTTCATGTGTGACTGCTTGCTTTATCCTGATGCAGTTACTGATTGTTGGCACAGTGGGTAAATATATAGTATTTATTTTTTTAATTTTGGAGATGAAATCTGGTCTTGATAGTATGAGGAGTTGATTCTTACATTTTTTCCATTCTCTTTACTTTTAATTTTCCATCGTATGCAAAACCAGCAACAATCTTAAATTCTTTGGAGAAAGTTTCTTGAACCACTCGCGCCTGCGTTTCAAGATTTTTTTCTCCTCTTTTATGGTACTAAATTTTCTTTTTTTATTGCAATCATTTAAAAACACCCACGCCTTGTCTAATGTCACAACATTTTCCCATCTTTTTTCAGATAAATGCTTCTCATAAAGAATTCTGGATCGAGTTCTGCAATATGTAGTGGGGATATACGATGTGAACATTGTATATATTTGGCCTTTTTAAGATTCCAATCCCTGTTAACAATTTTATTTACAATTGAAACTGAACTATTTAATGACTGCAATATTCTTTTGACTTGGCTGATTCTCTTTTATATAAAATTAAAGATATTATCTTGCGAATATGCTCAGAAATTCTTTTCTTTTTTTAATACGTATTTGGAAGCATCCCCCCCCCCTTTTACGTTTTTTCTTTTGTAATTAATATTATCATACCTTTAGACATAGAATAACCATGACTTTTACAGCGTTTATGAATAATTTAATAAACATAATTCTCGAAAAGATCGGAAAAATAGCCTTTCATCCATTGCTTAATTAAAAGCGCCATTTTGATACAAAACAAAACTCAGAGTCTGCCAGATGATAAGTTATACTTTAACTATTTAACTGTGCCAAAATAAAATTCTTTCGTAGCATACACTTTTTTTACACATCAAAATCGTTCAAAAAATGTCCGAACAGCATATTTATATGTATGTTTGTTAATTGACGTTTTCTATATTTTGTTTGACTCAGTTTGGTCATACGGTTCTAGCGGTTAAATAGTGAAATCATGTAGACATAACATCATAATGGATTAAACTTGCTTTACTATAACATATTTACCACTCCAGAAATTAGCTTATTTACATCAACAAGAATTTAACGTAATTCTAGTCAGCGCTTCCGAAGCAGAAAGCTAGGATGAATCTGAAATCTCAAAACGAACCTTCCTTCTTTTGTACATAGTTTTTTTTCA
The DNA here is from genome assembly GCA_947359465.1 of Metellina segmentata. NCBI lineage: Eukaryota > Metazoa > Arthropoda > Arachnida > Araneae > Tetragnathidae > Metellina > Metellina segmentata. The sequence goes on from OX375873.1 coordinate 113,661,632, forward strand.
TGCGCGTAGCTCACAAGAACTTTCGAAGTTCCGATCGGAATGTTAGAACACAAAGAACAGCTTATACATTAATGGTCAATTTTGAAGGCGATTACGAAGAATCAAGTATCTGACGTTAGCGCATGTTTGTTTTATTATGCAGGTTTTAAGTTGTTATCTGGATGTAGTTTTGCTTCACTACACGGTCTTTGCACCACATAAAAGCCAAATCTGCACTAGCAATCTGCGAGTTGTAAGAGACGCTGGTTTGTTTCCTCTGATGTATTTCTTTCTTCTAAGTCACTAAGACTTTCCTTGAATGTGTATGTCCGTTCATTGACGTTTCCTATATTGTGTTTGACTCAGTCAGGGCAAATATGGCCGCACCATAAAAACCCAATAAGCCTTTTTATCTAGTTTCCTAGTACTGTACTATTGATCCCCCCATAGTTAACCACATCTATTGATGGAGCTTAGAAAAGATTACATTGGTCAAGATGATAAAAACTAGTCAAAATTAAAGCGAGAAGACTGCAGGATGCAGAACGAATATAAGCGTGTGAACCTCTCAAAGGGTTAAGAAGCCCTGATGGCACTACGTTATGTCTGTCTAAACATGGAGATAGGGAAGAGAGTGAATTCTCGATTTGAAAACACTTGTTAACAGTCCAAGTGGTTTTGACAAGATATCTCGTCTATCCAGATCTGACAAATTTTGCTTCAAAATATCTCATCAAGATATTGCCGAGTTTTTGATGACGACGAGTTCAAGATTTGGTCAGGTTTTTTAATACTTGATGGACGAGTTGTATCTCGTCCATCAAGATCTCATCAGTTTTGTTAAAGACGAGATACCACGTCGAGACAACCAACAAAAGCGTTGATACCTACCCACTTTTAAAGAGCTTCTTCTCTCTTTGTTGAACTTGATACAATTATTTGGATGGACCTTACCAAAAAAATTATCTTCAATTGGTTTGATAACAAAATGGTAAAACTAAAAACTATAGCTCAATGATAGCATTCCTCTGTTCCATTAAGGGTGTCCGGGACACATTGAAAAAATATTTTTATTTATTAATTTAGAATTTCGAATTTTTTTGTACTGATTACCCATCTAACTAATAAACGAAATCACAACACAAAATTTTTCCAAAAGTGTTTTAAAAATTTTAAATTAAAATTTTTTGAAAAAAGTGGGGTCATATTAAATTGCTAAAACTCAAAATATTATTGATCCATTTTCAAAATTCTGGCAGTAAATTATTCACAATTTTATAAACTTTAATTTTGATTCAGCAATTTAAAAAATACTAATTTAATAAAAAATATTTGAATGAAACTTTTTGAAAATTTTAAGGTACGTTTTTTTTTTAAAGTCATATTTTTAAAAGTAAATATTTGTTTTAAATTTGCTGAATCAAAATTAAAGTATATTAATTGAAAAAGATATATTCCAAATTTCAACCCTTAAACTTTATTGGTTTTCGACTTATAGCAATTTGAATACAGGAAATCATGAAAAAATGTATCATGGAGAAAAACGCATTTAAAGTTTTAAAGATAATTGTTGTTACCATGACAACAACTGTCAAGAGTGTTAGATTTTCAAAACAACGCACCACAAAAATTATTACATCTCTAGTTCTAATTAAGATAGAAACATTATTTAAAAGTCATTTTAAGCAGAAAAACACAGAGAATTTCTTAAAATAATAAAAACAAATTCCAAAATTTCACGATTTTTGTGTCACGGACCCCTTTAATCTCACAATTTCTGTACTATCGTGTACAAAGGGTCAAAGGCGTGCAAGTTAAATCTGCCACTGCATCAAATGTCCTCACGCTGTTTTGGTGTGGTAATTTGGTAATTTTTAGTTAACGTCGTACTAGAGCAACACAACGGGCTATTGACGACGGTCCGGGATCAGTCCCTTAAGTGAAAGATCCGATGACAACACCTCGTAATTTTGAACCACGGTCAGATGACGAAGCAACACTTAAGCTGGCACCCCACTCTCCAAACTTCCACGCCAACCCAACGTGAGGACTTTCGGCCACGACAGATTTAAGGTGCACCAACCATCTCTACACCATACCCTTACAAACATCCATGCCCAAACAGCATTACAAACATCCATTCGAACCAGGAACCTTCCGATCTAGAGGCTAACACCTTAACCGGTTGGTCGGCTGTGTTTTGGTGTGGAAATTTAGAGAGTGGGGTGCCAGCTCAGGTGTGACCTCGTCATCTGACCGTGATTCAAAACTACGTGGTGTTGTCCTCGGATTTTTCTCTTCTTAATTGATCCCGGACCGTCGACAATAGCCCGTTGTGTTACTCCAGAGCGACGTTAATTAAATTCCTTCCTCGAAATTCATTGTATTTTAGCGGTGTTGCATCGTCATCTGACCGTGGTTAAAAATTACTAAGTGTTGTCATAGGATCTTTCCCTTAAGGGACTGATCCCGGAAAGCCGTCAATAGCCCGTTGTGTTGCTCTAGTACGACGTTAACTAAAATTACCATTAACATTACCATTGTATTTTAGCAAGACGCGTGACTTTGTCTACCAAGAAGTACTTCCTGGTAGAGTTCGTTTACACTGCTATTTTAATGTAAATTAACTTTTGCAGTAGTGGCTATGTTCCATCTCACTTACCTGCCGACCAACCGGTATAGTGGTTAAGGTGTTAGCCTCCAGATCGGAAGGTTCCTGGTTCGAATCCGGGTGCGGGCATGGATGTTTGTAAGCGTATGGTGTAGAGGCGGCTGGTGCACCTTAAATCTGTCGTGGCCGAAAGTCCTCACGTTGGGTTGGCGTGGAAGTTTGGAGAGTGGGGTGCCAGCTCAGGTGTTGCTTCGTCATCTGACCGTGGTTCAAAATTACGAGGTGTTGTCCTCGGATCTTTCCCTTAAGGGACTGATCCCGGACCGTCGTCAATAGCCCGTTGTGTTGCTCTAGAGTACGACGTAAAAACAAAAAATTACCAAATTACCATCTCACTTACCCTTTCCAGAATTTAGAGTGTGATCGTAAGTTAATTAATGTCGTACTGGAACAACACAACGGGCTATTGGCGACGGTCCGGGATCAAACCCGTAGAAAAAGATCCCAGGACAACACTACGTAGTTTCGAACGACAGTAGAGTGTCTGAATCAAATAAGTTCAATCTTAATTGAGTGATTGCTATTTGCGATAGAGCTATTGGCGACGGTCCGGGATCAAACCCGTAGAAAAAGATCCCAGGACAACACTACGTAGTTTCGAACGACAGTAGAGTGTCTGAATCAAATAAGTTCAATCTTAATTGAGTGATTGCTATTTGCGATAGAGCTATTGGCGACGGTCCGGGATCAAACCCGTAGAAAAAGATCCCAGGACAACACTACGTAGTTTCGAACGACAGTAGAGTGTCTGAATCAAATAAGTTCAATCTTAATTGAGTGATTGCTATTTGCGATAGAGCTATTGGCGACGGTCCGGGATCAAACCCGTAGAAAAAGATCCCAGGACAACACTACGTAGTTTCGAACGACAGTAGAGTGTCTGAATCAAATAAGTTCAATCTTAATTGAGTGATTGCTATTTGCGATAGAGCTATTGGCGACGGTCCGGGATCAAACCCGTAGAAAAAGATCCCAGGACAACACTACGTAGTTTCGAACGACAGTAGAGTGTCTGAATCAAATAAGTTCAATCTTAATTGAGTGATTGCTATTTGCGATAGAGCTATTGGCGACGGTCCGGGATCAAACCCGTAGAAAAAGATCCCAGGACAACACTACGTAGTTTCGAACGACAGTAGAGTGACTGAATCAAATAAGTTCAATCTTAATTGAGTGATTGCTATTTGCGATAGAGCTATTGGCGACGGTCCGGGATCAAACCCGTAGAAAAAGATCCCAGGACAACACTACGTAGTTTCGAACGACAGTAGAGTGTCTGAATCAAATAAGTTCAATCTTAATTGAGTGATTGCTATTTGCGATAGAGCTATTGGCGACGGTCCGGGATCAAACCCGTAGAAAAAGATCCCAGGACAACACTACGTAGTTTCGAACGACAGTAGAGTGTCTGAATCAAATAAGTTCAATCTTAATTGAGTGATTGCTATTTGCGATAGAGCTATTGGCGACGGTCCGGGATCAAACCCGTAGAAAAAGATCCCAGGACAACACTACGTAGTTTCGAACGACAGTAGAGTGTCTGAATCAAATAAGTTCAATCTTAATTGAGTGATTGCTATTTGCGATAGAGCTATTGGCGACGGTCCGGGATCAAACCCGTAGAAAAAGATCCCAGGACAACACTACGTAGTTTCGAACGACAGTAGAGTGTCTGAATCAAATAAGTTCAATCTTAATTGAGTGATTGCTATTTGCGATAGAGCTATTGGCGACGGTCCGGGATCAAACCCGTAGAAAAAGATCCCAGGACAACACTACGTAGTTTCGAACGACAGTAGAGTGTCTGAATCAAATAAGTTCAATCTTAATTGAGTGATTGCTATTTGCGATAGAGCTATTGGCGACGGTCCGGGATCAAACCCGTAGAAAAAGATCCCAGGACAACACTACGTAGTTTCGAACGACAGTAGAGTGTCTGAATCAAATAAGTTCAATCTTAATTGAGTGATTGCTATTTGCGATAGAGCTATTGGCGACGGTCCGGGATCAAACCCGTAGAAAAAGATCCCAGGACAACACTACGTAGTTTCGAACGACAGTAGAGTGTCTGAATCAAATAAGTTCAATCTTAATTGAGTGATTGCTATTTGCGATAGAGCTATTGGCGACGGTCCGGGATCAAACCCGTAGAAAAAGATCCCAGGACAACACTACGTAGTTTCGAACGACAGTAGAGTGTCTGAATCAAATAAGTTCAATCTTAATTGAGTGATTGCTATTTGCGATAGAGCTATTGGCGACGGTCCGGGATCAAACCCGTAGAAAAAGATCCCAGGACAACACTACGTAGTTTCGAACGACAGTAGAGTGTCTGAATCAAATAAGTTCAATCTTAATTGAGTGATTGCTATTTGCGATAGAGCTATTGGCGACGGTCCGGGATCAAACCCGTAGAAAAAGATCCCAGGACAACACTACGTAGTTTCGAACGACAGTAGAGTGTCTGAATCAAATAAGTTCAATCTTAATTGAGTGATTGCTATTTGCGATAGAGCTATTGGCGACGGTCCGGGATCAAACCCGTAGAAAAAGATCCCAGGACAACACTACGTAGTTTCGAACGACAGTAGAGTGTCTGAATCAAATAAGTTCAATCTTAATTGAGTGATTGCTATTTGCGATAGAGCTATTGGCGACGGTCCGGGATCAAACCCGTAGAAAAAGATCCCAGGACAACACTACGTAGTTTCGAACGACAGTAGAGTGTCTGAATCAAATAAGTTCAATCTTAATTGAGTGATTGCTATTTGCGATAGACTGAAAATCGTATTTAAAGTCCGTAATTTCCGCAATGAATAACGGCGACCTGTGTTACCTTTAGCAGTCGATATTAAGCGACCTGAAGTCTGAACAAAGCCGTAATAAATGAAGCTGAATAGGTCTAATAAAGGAAGCCGTAATAGGAATAGAAGCAGATCCGTTATTACAGAGCTTTAGACCATTGTTGGTTGGCTTTCTCGTGCTAATAAAATTAATCTAGATTACATACAAAAGACTTCATTAATGAAGAAGGGAGATCATCATAATGCTATCATTCATATTTAGTAGCACCCAAAAGATAAAAATTATCTCTGAATATGTGCTCCGCATCGGCAATTTCCCCTAGGACTGCCTGAGATATCTCATTCTCCCTGACAAATACCGCCTTCCTCAGAAAGAGAGATGCCCTCTAATAAATTAATATGACATGTAGCAATTAAGTAAATTCCTCACCGGTTCTGAGTACCATAAATTGCTCTTGTTACTACCGAATATCTGTCCGGGTATAGAAGCGATTCTTCTTTTCTAGGAGGTAATTGTACTGGCTAGTATTTTATTCGACTTGCTGATTCTGTTCTTCAAGAATGCCTGTTGCGAGAGACCAGATCTTTGCACAGTTCATGCCTTTTAACACCAGTAGTGTAGCATTTACAACAGGGATGATGAGGTTGAATTAGCTCTACCTTAAACTATGCGTAAATAAAAGTGGTGTGTCATTTTATTAACGTATCACTGGAACCAGACAACGGGCTATTGACGACGATCCGAGATCAAACCGGAAGGGAAAAATCCGAGATAAATAACGAGGACAACGCAACGTAATTTTGAACCACAGGTCAGATGACGTGATCACACCCGAGCTGGAAACAATCGCCTAACTTCCAACGTGAGAACATTTGAGACCACGACAGATTTAACTTACATCAAACCCCTTTGTACATGATGGTCTTTGGTTGGATTCGAACTCACAACCCTCCAGTTGCTAATCCGTTACTCTTCCAACCGTGTTGCATATTACCAACCTTTACCTAGAATAGAAGACATGGGGAAATTTTAACCACACTGATTCGTTGCTATCTCTCTCAGAGATCTATGACGTCACTCACCCACAGTGCGCACTCCACATGTGTGAAAAGCATTACTATTTACTTGTAATATTTGCGAAAAAAAAGTTGAAACTGCTTCGACCGAAAATAGAATACTAACAAAAAAGAAAGCGATAAGCTTAAAAATGATTGCCAAGCGATAGTTCAACAGCTTGTGCCATGTACTCGTAATTTGATCGTAAATGTTTTGTGCTTAGTTTTAATTCCAGTGTAGATTATACACGCATGATTAAAAAAGAATCCATTTTCGAACTTTAAAGGACACTTGGGACCTTGAACAGAATAGGAGGCGGAAACAGGGAAGTTTATCGTTATTACTTTGGATCTGTTGTATAGATTCGTTATTTATGTTGCAGTGGTTTTGCCACCAGCTTTCAGTTCTAGTAGAAACTACCGAGTAATGAGTAATGACAGAGTCCACGTGAAGCATCGCCATTAATGATGATGTTACGTAGTGACGCCATAGTCGACAGTTTAAAACCAACGAATCAGCGGGCTTTAAAATTTCCCCATGTCTTCTATTCCATGTAAAGGTTGTTAATATGCAACCGGGTTACCGCGGCCTCGTAAATAGAAGACGAGGTATTTCGATTCATTATTCCGGAACTATAAAGGTGCGTGTCTGTGTGCGTCTCTCTATCTCTTTCTTTCAAGAAGCAAGTCTATTATAAAGAATATGACTTAAAAGAGTTGTGTGTGTGGGTTCCCTTTAACTCAGTAAACGACAATATGTATTTCCTTTTTAGTCGAATTATCACAAATATAATATTACAGTTGGCACAGGATGCTTAAGATTTTAGATTAGATATGGGCATCTCAAGAAAAGAAGTAAATCTTATGAAAAAAATGACCTTAAAAAATTATGTGGCGACCAAATATAGTCGTCAAAAATACTCAATTTGAAATTTTAGGGTATTTTTGAGTTGAAATAACACGAAACTGAGTAAATTTACGATGTTATTCAAAGGATTTCAACATGGATTTTGGAACCTTGCCTTGGATTTTCGTCATAGTTTAATAAATATAGAGCCTACACAAAATGTAAGCACATTCTTTCGCTCTTTTATAGAAAACATTTTTCATCCTCGGAGTTATTGAAGGAATTGTTAGAGTTTCTCGGAATTTATGTCATTCATTCTGTGTTATGCAGTTTCGTGGTAGTGTCGGAACTTTTACTTTCGATTGGTTATGCGACGTTTACAGGATATTTGTGTTGCCTGGGAATTTCAAATGCATCTATTTTAATGTAAACATTTTCTGCTTTTGACGTGAATAGGTCTTTAAAATACGAACAGCACGAGAGGGCATGCATGAAAAGTCAAGCGTTTTCAAGAAAAGCATTTAAATTTTTTGGTAATGTGACGTCTTACGTTTCCAGAACTAACAGAAACGTCTAGAACAGGGATGGCGAAACTATGACCCGCGTGTCAGACGCTGACCCATGCAGGATTTTTAAATGACCAACACGTTGATTTTTATAAACTTATCATATTTCATCATATACATAAAGAATTTTAATTATTTTTGGAACCCCTCTTTTAAAAAACATGAAGAAAATACAAGTGTTCATAAAGAACTTAAAAATGAAAAAAAAAATGCATACATGATTTTTGTAAAATGTTTTAAATTTATTGATTATACAAAATGTTGTTTTAAGATTTATATGAGAACTAGGGGGCCTGCCCCCTGCTCGCTAACGCTTGCCAGCCCCCGGAGGTTTGCTTCGCAATCCTCATTGGTTCGCTGCGCGAACCTATGCTCGCCTCAATGAAGACATGTGTCCTAGCAGAAGGGATTGTTTACAAAATATATTACCAAAAAAATGTTTTTCAAATCTAAATTTGCTGTATTACAGAAAAAATATATACAGTATCTGTTGCTTCAGGTTAAAAATGTAGATGGCGTTGCCTATAAACGCCGCCCTGTTATGTAGTATTAGTGTATCGTTTGTAGCAATAAAATTCTCGAACGAGAAGGTTGTGTCAAAAGTGCCTTCCTTGGTAGAGAAAGAAATGAGACACCAGGAGTAACGAACCCCGAACATAGTGGTGTCAGAAGTGGGGTCAGTAGATGGATGGAACTTCTGAGGGTTTCCAGATGTTTGAAGTAGGGAGTTGAAAAGTCTGTAGTTTTGAGGTGGGTGTAATTTCTTTCTCTTTGGAATGTGTTGTGTAGGACTTTGTTGATATGTGTTTGAAGATTTGATAGTTTGGGATTTATTGTTGCTGGGAAGAATTGGTATTGCTGTGTATGAGATTATGCTGTATAGGATATGGTGTATAGGAGATGTTGAATTAGATATGTTGTGCTGTTAGGTTTTGTTGCATGGGATTTTAGTTTAATTAAAGTTGTGAGTTTTTGGAGAGTGTTGGTTTGAGTTGATTTGAGTCAAGTTTTTTTTTTTTTTTAGTTGATTTATTGGAGCTGTGTTTAGTTATTTGTATATTCTTTGTGTGGATTTGTTTTGAATAAGTATGGCAGATCTTGATAAACTGAAAATGAAACGTACGGTTATTCGTACTGGAACATCAAAATTAGTAAATAAGATAGACGCTACGATTCGGGAATTAGCAAGTTTAGATGATAAAGAGAATGCAATTAATGCGTTAAAAGAATTTCGCGAGCAATTAGTAAATAAATAAAATGTGCTCAAAAGTTTAAATTTAGAAATCGAAGCAAAAATCGACGCAACAGAAATATAATCGGAAGTTACATCTTCCAAAGAATATTCAGAAAAAATTATTCTATGGAAGCAGAGAATAAGTAATCAAATTGATAGATGGACGAAAGTTGTGACTAATATAGCCAATGTTGTACCTGAATCATCTGGAGCAACAGCTCAAACGTTTAATAACCGTAATATAAGAGATGCGAAAACGGTTAAGTTACCAAAATTAAGTATTCAAACCTATTATGGAGATCCAACTTATTGGCTCGAATTCTTTAATCAATTTGAAAATGCATTGATGCAAATACGAATCTAACTAAAGTTGATAAATTTAATTATTTGAAGTCTTATTTAGGGGGCACGGCAGCTAATTGTATAAGCGGATTTGCTTAAACTTCTGAAAATTACGATGCAGCTTTAGGATTATTAAAAAGTCGTTTCGGTAATAAAAATACATTAATTCAGGCCCATCTCAATGAGTTACTAAGAATTCCTCCAGTTAAAAGTATAAGTGACATAGCTGGTTTAAGAAAATTATTCAATAAAGCCGAAACACAAGTAAGATGTTTAGAAGCGTTGGGGGTAGAAACACAAACTTTCGGTAATTTGTTAAGCCCTATTCTGTTCGATCGAATACCAAAAGATCTTGTGTTAGAATTCAATAGAAAATACACAGAAAATTGGAATTTAAAGATTTGTTTGATTTTCTTGTTAAGGAAATTCAATCTAGAGAACGAACGTATTCCTATCGGTTTAAATAAAAAAATTATCAAAATTTAAGCAACGAATATAAAAGTAATTATAGAAAACCGGATACTTTTAGAACATTTAACAACAATCGATATGCGTCTCCATCCAAACCTTGGTCTCCATCAACTGTTAATTATACGGCTAGTACAAAGAGAAATTGTGTATTTTGTAATAGTTCTGAGCATGAGTTTTGTGAAAATAAAACTTTAGAGGAACGAAAAAATAAACTTAAAATGGATAGACGCTGTTTTAGATGTTTCTCTAAGTTCCATTTCGCACGTTTCTGCAAGGCTAAAATTCAGTGTAGCATTTGCAAGAGTACATCTCATAGTAATTGGTTACATAAAAACGAAACCGATGAGAAAACGAATAATAGAGCGGAGGAATCACCCGATTCAATTATAGCTCAATGTAATTCGTCTGTTACCAGTTCAAATATTTTATTAGCGACGTGTTCAGTAATGGCTTCCTCAGAAAAAGGTTCAAAATTTACACGAATTTTCTTGGACAATGGTTCCGAACGTTCTTGGATGACGAAAAAGTTAGCGGATAATTTAAAAGTGTCAATTATTCGAAAAGAAAGATTATCGGTCTATTCCTTCGGCTCGGTAAAACCAGTGGAAAAAATATAAAACGTTGCAAAAATAAAGTTATCCAACAGAAATAATTCTAAACAATGTATAGAAATAGAGGCGTTAATTACAGAAACTATTACAGTAGCACCCATAGCAATTCTAGACTCAATAGTACAAAATGATCTGAAAAGTCGAGGAATAATTTTAGCTGACACTTGTAAAAGTGAAGATCAAAGTATCCATATTTTAATTGGGGCAGATGTTTTTTGGGATGTAATCGTCGATGCAGAGATCCAAAAAATAAACAAATTGAGCTGCATACAAACCATCTTTGGTCTTACATTGCAAGGGAGTCAGGGGGAAAGTCATAAATCCCGCGAGGGTGTGGTGTCTGCTAATCTAAGCATCGTACCAGATGTTCAAGTGCTTTGGGACTTGGAATGTATGGGAATCAGAGAACGAGACGAGTTATCTATTGCTGACAAGTGCGTTCTAGACGATTTCGAAAACAATTTGAGGTTCGTTAATGGGAAATACAAGACTCGCTTGTTATGGAAAACTGAACCAAACGATTTAAAGAGTAACTTCCATTTAGCAGAGAAAAGGTTTGAGGAATTAAAAAGAAGTTTCGATAATAATGAATGGGTGACAAATGAATATAAAGAAATATTGCAGGATCAGCAGAATAAAGGAATAATAGAAGATTGTGATAGGGATACAAATGAATATTTTATGCCCCATAGAGCTGTTTTGATAGATGAAAAGGATACTACAAAAGTTCGCATAGTTTTCAATTGTAGTTCAAAAACTAAAGAAAACCTTTCACTTAATGATTGTTTAGAAACAGGACCAAATTTGAATCCGAATATTCTAGATGTTATTCTATAGTTTAGGAAGTTTAAAATCGCGTTTAGTGCCGACATAGAAAAGGCGTTTTTAATGATCAGCATAGCTGAAGTGGACAGAAAATATTTAAAATTTCTTTGGCTATCGGATGACAAAACAGAAAACTATAAAATAAAAAGAATGACTAGATTACCATTCGGATGTAAGACATCACCTTTCATATTGAGCGCAACAATTAAAAGTCACATTAAGAAATACGAGGAAAATTCACCCGATGATGTTGAATTTTTCGTTGTATGTCGATGATTTGTACTATGGTGCAGACAACGAGGAAACGGCTTTGGAATTATCTACTAATGCAGTTTCTATTTTAAAAGAAGGAGGTTTCAATTTGAGGAAATTAAAATCTAATTCTAAGGCATTGAGGGCATTATGGGTTAAGAAAGGACTTTAAGAATTTGAGGAAGACAGTGACTCGCAGTTGAAGGTACTAGGGTTGAATTGGAATCCTGAGAAAGATATTCTATGGTTAGAGATAAAAGGTTTGTTGGATCGTTTGAAAGACTTAAGGAGCACAAAGCGTAGTGTTTTGCAAACGGCAGCGATGATCTTCGATCCGGTAGGGTTTTTAACTCCATTTGTTGTACGGATCAAATGTTTGTTGGATCGTTTGAAAGACTTGAGGAGCACAAAGCGTAGTGTTTTGCAAACGGCAGCGATGATCTTCGATCCGGTAGGGTTTTTAACTCCATTTGTTGTACGGATCAAATGTTTGTTGGATCGTTTGAAAGACTTAAGGAGCACAAAGCGTAGTGTTTTGCAAACGGCAGCGATGATCTTCGATCCGGTAGGGTTTTTAACTCCATTTGTTGTACGGATCAAATGTTTGTTGGATCGTTTGAAAGACTTAAGGAGCACAAAGCGTAGTGTTTTGCAAACGGCAGCGATGATCTTCGATCCGGTAGGGTTTTTAACTCCATTTGTTGTACGGATCAAATGTTTGTTGGATCGTTTGAAAGACTTAAGGAGCACAAAGCGTAGTGTTTTGCAAACGGCAGCGATGATCTTCGATCCGGTAGGGTTTTTAACTCCATTTGTTGTACGGATCAAATGTTTGTTGGATCGTTTGAAAGACTTAAGGAGCACAAAGCGTAGTGTTTTGCAAACGGCAGCGATGATCTTCGATCCGGTAGGGTTTTTAACTCCATTTGTTGTACGGATCAAATGTTTGTTGGATCGTTTGAAAGACTTAAGGAGCACAAAGCGTAGTGTTTTGCAAACGGCAGCGATGATCTTCGATCCGGTAGGGTTTTTAACTCCATTTGTTGTACGGATCAAATGTTTGTTGGATCGTTTGAAAGACTTAAGGAGCACAAAGCGTAGTGTTTTGCAAACGGCAGCGATGATCTTCGATCCGGTAGGGTTTTTAACTCCATTTGTTGTACGGATCAAATGTTTGTTGGATCGTTTGAAAGACTTAAGGAGCACAAAGCGTAGTGTTTTGCAAACGGCAGCGATGATCTTCGATCCGGTAGGGTTTTTAACTCCATTTGTTGTACGGATCAAATGTTTGTTGGATCGTTTGAAAGACTTAAGGAGCACAAAGCGTAGTGTTTTGCAAACGGCAGCGATGATCTTCGATCCGGTAGGGTTTTTAACTCCATTTGTTGTACGGATCAAATGTTTGTTGGATCGTTTGAAAGACTTAAGGAGCACAAAGCGTAGTGTTTTGCAAACGGCAGCGATGATCTTCGATCCGGTAGGGTTTTTAACTCCATTTGTTGTACGGATCAAATGTTTGTTGGATCGTTTGAAAGACTTAAGGAGCACAAAGCGTAGTGTTTTGCAAACGGCAGCGATGATCTTCGATCCGGTAGGGTTTTTAACTCCATTTGTTGTACGGATCAAATGTTTGTTGGATCGTTTGAAAGACTTAAGGAGCACAAAGCGTAGTGTTTTGCAAACGGCAGCGATGATCTTCGATCCGGTAGGGTTTTTAACTCCATTTGTTGTACGGATCAAATGTTTGTTGGATCGTTTGAAAGACTTAAGGAGCACAAAGCGTAGTGTTTTGCAAACGGCAGCGATGATCTTCGATCCGGTAGGGTTTTTAACTCCATTTGTTGTACGGATCAAATGTTTGTTGGATCGTTTGAAAGACTTAAGGAGCACAAAGCGTAGTGTTTTGCAAACGGCAGCGATGATCTTCGATCCGGTAGGGTTTTTAACTCCATTTGTTGTACGGATCAAATGTTTGTTGGATCGTTTGAAAGACTTAAGGAGCACAAAGCGTAGTGTTTTGCAAACGGCAGCGATGATCTTCGATCCGGTAGGGTTTTTAACTCCATTTGTTGTACGGATCAAATGTTTGTTGCAAGAAATATGGGAAACAGGTGTAGACTGGGACGATGAGTTGCCGGAGAATATTAGCGTAAAGTGGTCTAATTGGTGCTCGGAGATTAAGAATTTGGAACAGATAGTTGTTGAGAGGAATTTCTTGTCAGGATGTGGAGATCCCGGTAAAGCGAAAGTTGAGTTGCATATCTTTTGTGATGCGTCACCTTTTGCATATGGTGCGGTCGCTTATTTCCGTTATGTGACAACAAAAGGAGAAATTAAGGTTTCCTTCGTAATGTCAAAAGGTAGGGTTGCACCTTTAAAGAAGCTTACTTTGCCTCGGTTAGAATTAATGGCTTGTGTTATAGGAGCTAGAGTGGGGAAGTATCTTAGGGATATCTTCAAAGATTTAATTGGTGAAATTTCGTTTTGGACTGACTCGATGATCGCGTTATTTTGGATAAAAGGTTGTGCTATGCGATGGAAACAATTTGTATCGAATAGAGTCTTAGAGGTTCAGGAGAGATCAGATCCGAAATCTTGGTTGCATTGTAAGTCGGAGGATAATCCTGCAGATTTGGTTACCAGAGGAGTTTCGGTTCAGATTTTAGTTGAAAAAGGAAAGTGGTGGACAGGTCCTTGTTGGCTAGGTCAGAAAAACGAAAGTTGGCCTACGGAGTGTTGCAAAGGGTCACCTGCTTCGGACGTCCTAGAGAAGGAATTGAAAGGAACTGTGGTTAATAGTTTGGTTGTTAGATTGAGTTTGGTAGAAGAGTTGTGGACTAAATTTTCATCATGGATTAGATTGCTCAGAGTCGTTTCTTGGTGTCTCAGGTTCCTGGGAAATCTTAGAGGGCAAAAAGTGTCAATACCATATTTAAAGGTGGAAGAAAGAACGAAGGCACACAATTTGATAATACGAGCTGTTTAAAGTAGTGAATTCGGTGAGCAAAACGATCTTCTGCAGAAAAACAAAACGTTAAGTTCGTCAAGCAAATTGATCCAACTAAGTCCATTTTTGGATCATGAAGGATTGCTAAGGGGGTTGGAGGCAGGCTTAAAAATACAAGCCTTCCAGAGTACACAAAACATCCCCTCATTATGCCGAAAACTCATCATATCACGGACATGATAATCCGATACTTCCACATAAAGTATCTGCATGGAGCAACACAGTTAATTAACTCTGCAATTAGACAGAGATACTGGATCATCAGTGCACGAACTGCTATTCGTCGCATCATTAGAAAATGTATGGTGTGTGCTAGTCATCGAAAAGAACTGTCAAGCCAGTTGATGGGAGATCTTCCAACATCGAGAACCACTCCTGGCAGAGCCTTTTCTAGAACAAGAACGGATTTCGCCGGTCCATTCCAGGTCAAGCCCAGAAGAGGTAGAGGAGTGAAAGCGGTGAAAACGTATGTGTGCGTGTTTGTATGCTTCACAACAAAGGCTGTACATCTGGAATCTGTAAGCGATATGTCCTCGGAGTCCTGCATTGCAGCTTTAAAGAGGTTCATTGCCAGAAGAGGAAAACCCCAAGTCTTACATAGCGATTGTGGAACAAACTTTGTAGGTGCCAAGAATATCCTTCAGGCATGGCGCTCCAAATCATTCATCAACTACCTCGCTGAGGAAGAAGTTGAATGGAAGATTAACCCTCCAGGTGCTCCACACTTTGGCGGTCTCTGGTAGGCAGCTGTGAAATCAATGAAGTATCACCTTAAAAGAGTGATGGGGGTACAAGTGCTGACACAAGAAGAATTTTGCACGGTTCTAGCTAAAATTGAGGCAGCGTTGAATTTCCGTCCTTTAGTGCCGATTTCAAGTGAACCAAATGATCTATCTGTGATTACACCTGGACATTTCCTGATAGGAACTGTCTTGAAGGGAATAGAAGAACCAAACGTGACGAACGAAAAACTAACAACTTGTGATAGATGGAAACTAGTTACTCAACTATCCCAATCGTTCTGGAAGAGGTGGTCAAAAGACTATATCACACAATTGCAAACGCGTGGTAAATGGCACAAGTCTTTACCAAACTTACAGGAAAATGATTTAGTGCTCATTAAAGAGGATGATTTACCACCCTTAAAATGACGAATGGGAAGAGTGATGCAAGTTTACCCCGGAAATGACAATAAAGTAAGAGTAGTAAAACTAAAAACTGCTTGTGGGAACTCAAACGTCCAATTCATAAGATTGTTCTACTACCAATTGAAAATTGAACATTCTTTGACTTTTGAATTGATTCACAATTTTATCGATAATTATTTGATGATGTTATTTCTTTTTTTTTCTGTATAATAATTGTATATTCTTATTTAATCTAGGAAATTTGGATATTGATTGTTAATAAGTAAGTATTAATACTGAAAGTAAATTTCAGGACTGTTTAAGCTATATTGTAGATAGTAAAAGTATTTTGTGTATAGTTGATGTTAATAATAATTGTTTCTTTGATGTCCTTAAAGGTCATCGGGCCCCAGTATGTTGCTACAGGTTAAAAATATAGATGGCGTTGCCTATAAACGCCGCCCTGTTATGTAGTATTAGTGTATCGTTAGTAGCAATAAAATTCTCGAACGAGAAGGTTGTGTCAAAAGTGCCTTCCTTGGTAGAGAAAGAAATGAGACACCAGGAGTAACGAGCCCCGAACAGTATCTCTAAAATCAGCATTCAAATGAAAACTTTGTGGAAATTTTGACTCGAAATGTGAGCGTCGCTTTGGAAATTGAATACCCAGCATGTTGTTTGTGTGTACATTTTCCCAGCTCTCAAACGACCCACACTTTTTCATTGAGTTTGTTGCCGAAAGTTGTAGTGCAAGCGTATTGTTGAACTATAATTGTTGGCCCTGAAAAGGACCGTTTTTTAAATGGCTCTGAAAAGATCCTCCGCTTTCTTTGATTTCTATTATAAACTAACTGCAACAGCTCATTAAAATTTCCTTTTTTTTTTCAATAAAATTTCATCAGATAACGCTATAAATTCAATCGATGCGCGAGACTTCGCGATAAACAAACAATCGTACAGTGTTGCCAAAACGCGATTACAAATAACGTCTTTTTTGCGTGCCACGTAAGAGAATTATATATATATAGATATTAGGATATTTATGACGAAAATTGACATCTTAACTAGCGATTCGGAAATGAAATATACTTTACACAGTTACAAAAACATTTTTTAAACACAATAACAATAGAAAATACGCTTGACGTTCAAGATTTTAAAAAGATTAAAAAAATTAAGAACCAAAAAAAAAAATTTTTTTTTTTACCATCTCCTTCCCCTTTTTCAAGTGACCACAAGTTTTTTTTAAAGAGTAACTCTCAACGTAAATTTTTGCAACTCGTCGAGGTTTTTTTTTTTTTTTTTGAAGTTTCAATTTGGTTCTTGATAATATTTTTTTGAAATTCGGGGAAAATCAGGACATTTTTGTTACTTTTTTTTAAAACTGCCATATCCATATTTTATTATTATTAGTTTTTATATTTTAAAATATCGCAGTATACCTCAGAATATACTCTTTCTTGCGGTACTATTATTTTTGAAATCGGTTAATAATTAAATTGGATACGATCAAAAGTTGGTCATACAAAATTCGGAATCTTTGGATATTTTCACTACTTTTTGTTACAACCGTTAACTCTAAAAGTGTCATATCTATATCGTATCACTATTAGTTTTTTATTTTGAAAATAGCGCAGTATACCTCAGACTGTACTCTTTCTTACGGTACCATTATTTTAAAAATTGGTTCATAAATAAATTCGATACAATCAAAAGTTGGTGACACAAATTTCGTATTTTTTATTTCGCGGAGCATTGTATTCGCGGAGGGTTGTATTTTTGACTATCGGGTTTGCCAGTTATCAAATTTATCGTAGCAACAATTGCCATAAAAACGATTTATTTTTATTTGGCGAGGAAAAAGGCTCGCTTTTTTCCCTCTGTTCTCAGACGGTTTACCGAGAAAGTACAAAGTACACATCGTAAAGTTTGGAGATTAACAGGTTTTACTTAAAATTGTACAGGGAACAAGATGCAGAAGAGTTTTTACTCATGCGGCTATTAGTTTAGGGTGCATTAAGTGTTAAAGTAAAAAAAGAGTGAAATCACTTGCGTAAGAGGTATTGGTTTGCGAAGCAAACCAAACGGGATTGCGTAGCAATCCCCGGGGGTCGGCGAGCGTAAGCGAGCAGGGAGCGAAACCCTCGCTGTGACGTCATGGACCGTAAAGTGAAATCAGGATAATACAAATTATTCAGATAGTTTCACTCTGCGAAAGGAATGTTTGTTTGCGAAGCAAACCAAATGCCATATGTAAAAGGAGTGTTGAAATGGGATTGCGTAGGAATCCCCGGGGGTGGCGAGCTTAAGCGAGCAGGGGGCGGAGCCCCCTAGTATTATAAAAGATTGCAACACCAAGTCCTAACTGATTAGAATATACTATCTACTGGAAACAGTAATGTAAACACACATGACGTAAATCTAAATGCTAGGAAGAGTAATGTATAAACATTCCGGATTAACAGCACTCACAATATAAAAACTTAAAGGAAGTATGCAACAGTTTGATTCAAAATTGTAAATTAAAAGGGTGACTGATTTTATTAGCTAAAAAACAAGTGGGAAGTAAAGTTTTCGAGGCATTTGTCAGCTCAGGGGTTCCCAAAGTGTGTGACACAGCACCCTAGGGTTCCACATAGAGAGATGAAGGGTGCTGCGAAGCGCCCGTAACCTCCAATCTAAGCTATTTCTAAGCAACAGAAAAAAGGGTTAAGGGCACTCATCAAAATTCGGTTCACTCCCCAACCAAGAGCATGATGAAGGTGATTTTATTTGTTTTATTTATATTTTCACCAACTTTATGTTTTCTTATTAAAACAAAATTAAAGTGTTTGTGTGTGAATTTTAAATACTAGTTGTATTAATTATGTTTATGTTCTTACTTCTCTAATTTATTTTTTAAAGTTTATTTTTCTTATTTATATATATATATATATATATATAATGCCGTGAGAAAATTATACTTATCTTAAGGGTGGGTGCCACCGCTTGGATAAGTTTGGGAATTCCTGTGTTAGCTTTTTCTTGTGGTGTGCAATAGAGATTAAAGAGTAGAAAAAAAACATACATTTTCACACACAGCCATTAAAATGCCAACAGGAAAAAAGAAAGATCTAATATGAATTAAAACTAAGTGAAAATCCATTTATTATTGCTGCGCTCGGCAGTTTTACTATCAGAATTTACTATAGTCTGATTACTTCTGTCCTCTATTCGATTTCTCAGACTATAGTTTAAGTCTGTCACTTACACTTACTGATAAATTTGTTAACATCATAATGTAATTAAAAAAAAAACTATGTTGGATGTCAATTTGTGTTTTAAAGTTAACAAATGTTAAGTAAATATTAATTTACCATGTCACAAATTCTGATTGCTTACTTAAAATAAATATTGGTTTACATGTCATGTCACAAACTCAATAACAAATTAATATATAATTATTATAAAAACAGTGTACAGGGCTTGCAGAAATTTAAGTAACAAAAATCTGATTTAAATCAAAATAATCCGATTTAAATAAAAAAAAATCTGATTAATTTTTTTTTTCAAATTATTTTTTTACACTCTGTTTATGAATTATTTCTACATTTGTTTACATACGTGGCTCAGAGGGTTTGCAATTTCTGCTAGCAATCTGCGAGTTGTTGGAGACGTAGGTTCAATTCCTCTCTGAGTGTATTTCAGTAGTATGAGGGCCACTATACCGTCAAATTCAAGATGGCCGCCGTTTGATAAGGGGTTGGGGTTTTTTGATAAGGAATTGGGAATCACATCTGATAAGGAATTGAAGGGGTTGACGTTTGTTTACTTTTTTCTTAGGTGAGATAACATCATTATGTTGATATATTGGTGCTATGTTACCAAGGTAATGACTGGTAGTGCCATTTTCTAAAACGGGTGACTAAGAAATAATTGTACACATAAGATAACAGAGTTAAACACTGACTAGACAAAATACATACTACAAAGGATTTAAATGTCTGGAAGTCTCTGGAACTTGTGACTAAGTTTTGTTTAGTATGTGTAAGGTTAATTAAGATAACAGAAGAAACGGACTTATACACGGAATCTTTGATAAAAGTGACTCAAAAGAAAGATTAGCTTAAACTCTACCGAAGTACACGTGTTGTGGTATCTGAAAAATGTTTTGGGGAAACGAAAGAACTATTTGTACTGTTTTTGTTGACCAACAGTAATGAGTCACACATGACATCTCCGAACTGAAACTTTCTATTTGGGTTCTATCTTTGAAAATGAAACGAGGGGGTCAATACGAAATTTACAGATAACAGTTTCAAGCATACGATGGATATGGACTGATGTCTAAGAAGAGGGAAGGGGGTAAACATATGATTCTTATTGGTACGTACTAAGATTACAGAAGAAGACACGTGACTCAAAAGTGATATAAAAGGTCAGTATAAAACTATAAAAAGCCAGTATACTGTATGAGACTTTACCATACGAATTACCGTTCCAGAGAACTATGACTGTTTAGTTATTTTTTGAGATTCTTGTCAGTTTATGTTAAGGGTGTAAAATGAATTCAAGTGACCAAGACGAAGATTCTGAGTTATTTGCTGAAAACCTTTTAGCCGATGAAGAAATGGAAGAGGTCAACGAATTGGAAAAGGAAGCTCTTGTAAGTATTTTTTTTTTATTAATCTCTCTGAATTATGTGTAAGGAGTTATTAATTTTAAGAAAAGCTTTTAAGTTCTAAAGCAAATTCATTTGTTTTAGGAAGTGGATGAGGTATCACAACTGTTTTCCGATTATCCTATGACAGAAGAGGAGCTTGAATGGGTTAAAGAAATTGAAAGTGACCCACTTGTAAGTGTAACTAATTACAAGCCTATTTGCTCATTATGTTTTGTAATTTTATGTTTATTTAAAAATTAAGGTTTAACACATGTCTGATACCTCTTTTTTTTAAATACAGATATACAATTTTGAAAATCAAATTGGAGGTGGAAATGACGGGGTAATTATAAAATACCTTTTTTGTGTAACGTATTAATTAAACTATTAACAGCATCATACTCATACTTTTATTATTATTAGATTGATATGCCGTATACTTTAATAGAGAGTAGGAGAAGGGTCAACGCTCGTTTTCAAACTGAGGAACGAACTTTTACGGCCCAAATTAATGCCGACCAAATCCCCCACCATTACAGAGGAAGTGTCATCAATACTGCCTTGACATTCTTGCAAATGCTCATAACAGCACTTATTGCGGAAACAACTCTAAACATGACAGAGAACGATTTTATAAGGTACTACTAGATGTTCAAATAGCTGTGTAAGAAGTATTAACATATTTTCTTTTGTCTTATGAATATTATTTATTTACAGATTCTGCTTTTTTTCGGATAACTTGGATCGACCGATTTCAACATGTTTGAAAAGGATTCGGGATATTTCAGTGGAGTTCATTCTTTCAACGATAATGAAAGTCTTACAGGTAACATTACATGACATTTGTTTCAAGAATATAACTTTTAACTTACAAGGCATTTTTTCTTAAATTTTATTTTATATTTTAGAGCAAAGACAGCATTCCACTTGACGACCGAAGCTTTCGAATTGATGTTATTACAGTACGAAATCCGCAAGGAGGTGGAAGGCGACGCCTTTTAGATGTTGCTTCCAATCGTCTACAGAAACGCTGCATCGTGACCATACCCAGAGACGATAAAGGACTTTGTTGTGCACGTGCGATTGTTGTTGGCATGGCCTACCAAGAGAAACAACCAAACTATAGTTATATAGCTGACGGTAGGAGACCTCTTCAAAAGAAGATGTCTGAGGATCTACATAGAAAAGCTGGTGTGCCCCTGGGACCATGTGGCTATACAGAAATTAGAAAATTTGAGGATTACCTAAACGCACAGATTCATGTGATTTCTTCAGACAACTTGAATAAGGTATATTCTTGTTTTATTATTTAAAGGAAATTGTTTTAAGTTAGAGAATTATAAATTAGAAAAACCTAAAACTGGCTTTTTAACTAATTTTTTCAGGTTGCTTATAAAGGACCCCTACGACCATCTCGTCCTCAACTATTTCTTTATTTCAACGATAATCATTTTGATCTCATTAAGTCTATGACAGGTTTCCATGCCTCTAACTACTACTGTTCTGATTGTGACAAAGCGTACAATAATATCCACTATCATCGATGTGATTCTTTATGTCATACATGCTATTCACGGGAGTGCACAGAAGGTGTATATAAGATGTGCTCGGACTGTAATCGCTCATGTAGGTCTGATGAATGTTTTTCAAGGCATAAATCATTAATTAACAAAAATAATAGTTTTTGCCAGCAATTTTATGTATGCCCCATTTGTAAAAAAATTTTGAAATCGAAAAATCGACCGCGTCACTTACATAAATGTGGGGAGGTACGCTGCAATAACTGCAACACATTTTCATCTATTGAACATTCATGCTTCCTTAAGAAAACCCTTGCCAAATGCTTTAATGAAAAACTAATATTTTTTGATTTTGAGACGGACCAAAGTGATTCGGAACATAAAGTGAACTTTGCCGTAGCCATGTATGCGGATGGTACCGAATTTGTGTTTAAGGGATATGAAGCTCTCAACCAGTTTTGCACATTTCTTTTTTCTTCGCAACATAAAGAGTACACTGCAATTGCCCATAACATGAGAGGCTTTGATGGACAATTTGTTTTAGCATATTTATTGCAACAAGGTTTAACCCCTAACATTATTCCGAATGGCTCTAAAATAATGCAAATAGAACTATCCTCTTATAAAATAAGAGTCATTGATTCCTTTAACTTTTTACCTATGGCCCTTTCCAAATTTCCCAAAACGTTTGGCATAGTAGAATTAGCAAAAGGTTACTTTCCCCATTTATTTAATTCCCCTAACAATCAGGCCTATGTAGGCGATTTACCCGATGCATCATTTTACACACCGAATGCGATGCTTGCTGCTGACCGGGAAAAATTTTATGCGTGGTATGAGGAAAGGAAGAAGGAGAATTTTAACTTCCAAGATGAAATGTTAAAGTACTGTAGGCAAGTATCCTTGTTTGAAATGAAATAGTTTTTATTACTTGCGGTTGTTTATAGCTGTTTGCTTACATGTAATTTTTAATATTGTTTAGATCGGATGTTGATATTTTACGGCGTTGCTGTCTGCAATTCAGGACAGAATTTTTAAGTGTGACCGGAGTTGACCCCTTCCAGCATGTAACCATTTCCAGCGCTTGCATGGCCACGTACCGATCCCGTTTCATTTCTAATGGAACAATAGCATATGTGCCAAGAAATGAGGGTGTAAACCGTACACGGTACAGTGTAACGTCCATACAATGGTTGGATTTTTTAAACCATCAGCATGGTGCATCTATTCTACATGCAGGCAATGGTCTTGGTGAGAGGAAGGTAGGAGGCATTTCTGTGGATGGTTTTTGCGAAGAAACCAATACCGTGTATCAGTTTCAAGGTGAGTTAAGAAAACGGTCAAACGAGATATGAAAGACAGTTTTTTTAATGCAGAACTAAAAAAAAAAATCTTTTATTTACATTTAGGATGCTTTTTTCATGGTTGCTCACAGTGCTATGCGGACCAGGATATTGTAAACCCTGTGAATGGTCATTACATGTGGGAATTACGAAGAAAAACTGAGAGTACAGAGCAAAACTTGAGGTCTCTGGGGTATCAGTATATTGAAATGTGGGAACACGAATTCACCACTTGGAAAACAACCATGCAAGAATTGAAAGCCTTTTTAGTAACACACGACGTGGTGGAGCGGCTAAACCCCAGAGATTCGTTCTTCGGGGGTCGAACAAATGCTGTTCGCCTTTATTATGAAGGAGAGGCTAAGTATATAGACTTCACTAGCCTTTACCCCTATGTAAACAAATACTGTCGGTAAGACCCTATTTTACACCACGCAATTTTAAAAATAAATTTTAGAAACACTTGTTACAAAAACTTTTTTTTTTGTCTTCTAGATACCCCATTAAACATCCTGAAGTTATTACATCGGATTTTGGGCCTCTGAGTGATTACTTTGGAATTATTAAGTGCCGCATTTTACCCCCCAGAAAATTATATTTTCCTGTGTTACCATACAGGTGATTTAATTTGTTCTTCTATTATAACTATTTATTATTATTTTTTAATGTTACACCTTTAAAAAAAATCATTTTCAACACAGATCAAACAACAAACTGATGTTTCCTTTATGCAAGACCTGCGTTGAAACCTTTCAGCAGACAGAATGTCTACATGAGAGTAGCGAACGCAGTTTTGTAGGAACATGGGTTACAGAAGAGGTGAAAAAAGCACTCCAGAAAGGATACCAAGTTCTCAAGATTTATGAGGTTAATTTTTTTTAATGTTTAAGTAAGGTGTATATATATATATATATTGGCAAATTTTATAGAACAAGTACTTTATTAACTTTTTTCTTTTAGATATACCACTTCAAAGAAAGTCAGACAGGTCTCTTTTCTGACTATATTGACACGTTTCTAAAACTTAAGCAAGAATCGTCTGGTTGGCCCGTTAACTGCTCTTCTGTTGACCAAAAAGAAGCTTATATAAGAAACTACAAAGATCAAGAGGGGATTACTTTAGACCCTACTAAAATAGGAGTCAATGCAGGAAAACGTCAAGTCGCTAAACTTTGTCTGAATAGGTAAGGGGGAAGGACGACGTGATTATGTATATGCGTGTTTGCATCTTTCCAGTTTTTTCTTTTATTTATTTATGCATATATTTAGTAATATTAATTATGTGTCATTTTATAGCTTCTGGGGTCGATGGGGGATGTCGGAAAATAAAGTACAGCTGCGCTACATCACTAAACTGGCTGATTTGAACCAAATGATAGCTGATACAACTATAGAGGTAATACTTTTTTTCATAATCTGTACAGGGAAAAAAGAAGAAAAAAAAGAAATATTGACCAATAAAGTGAACATTTTTTTGCAAGTTAAAGATATTTTGTAAACCCTTTTTTCTTTACATTGTAGGTTAAAGATCTCTATCTTCCAACAGAGAATGTAGCAGCTGTGCAATACGTGTATAAGGAGGAGTTTGTTACGCCTTCCAGCAGCACCAACATATTTCTGGCTACGTTCACAACTGCATGGGCCCGTCTGAAACTCTACGACGAATTGGAAAAGTTAGGCAAAGACGTACTCTACTTTGACACTGACAGGTATTTATTGGTTCAAGGGGGTTATGTGTGTAAATTTTATTTGTTAAATAGCGTGTGACAATTTTTTTTTCATTTTTAGTATCATATACGCTTCTAATGGATCGAATGACCCTCCTTTGGGCTCCTTTTTGGGGGAATTCACAGATGAATTAGATGGCAAATATATTAAAGTTTTTGTTTCTGGTAAGTTTATTTGTATTAAATATGGGATGGGGAGGTATTTTATGCACTATGGAAATTAACTACAATAAATACTTATACCATTGCTTTTATATTTTAGGAGGAGCAAAGAACTATGCCTATGAAAAAAGCGACTCAACCAAGTGTTGTAAGATCAGAGGATTTAGCTTAAACTATAAAAATTCCGAAATTTTAAATTTTGAATCAATGAAAGAGCTTGTACAAGATTTGGACATGAACACCACTCTTTCCGTCCACAATCCTTCAAAAATTACTAGAGACGTAAAAAGACGTAAAGTTGTCAACCGATACGAAGAGAAAAAGTATAAACTTGTCTATGATAAAAGGGTGGTCAAAGAAGATTATAGTACTCTTCCATATGGATACTAAATGAGAATGATATTTTGTATATATTTTGATTTTGTATGCATATTTATTTATAATTTTCGAATATAGTTTAGTGTTTTTGGACAGAGGAATTTCAAAGTGCCTTACAAAGGAGTTACCAATTGTTTTAAGAAATATCTGTGTAAATGTACTCTGTAATGCAAGAAAGCTTGAAATAAAAATTCATTTTGAGAATTGTTACTTTTATTTTCTAACTCATTTCTTTTGTATTTTTAAGTCTTGAAATAAAAGAAAATGAAAAAAAATATATAACATACTAGAAAGTAAATACCAAAATAGAAAGAAAATTACTAATAAAAAAAATCATTTTAACACATATTTTCATATTATTTGTTTTAAAAAATATCAAAAAAAAATTTACTACTGCTTAACTTTTTTTTTTAAACTGTTAAACTTTTTTTTTGTTATTTTTTTTTTGTTGTTGTTATTGCTTTACTTTTTAAACTGAATAACTTTTTTCTACTGTTTAATTTTTTTTTACTGCATAACATTTTTTTTGTTGTTGTTTTTGATGAACTTTATTTTTTTTTCTATTATAAAAAACACCTTAACTTTATTGTTACTACTTAACTTTTTTACTGTTAAACGTCTTGGTTTACTGGTTTACTTTTTTTTTTTTTTGACTGTTTAATTTTTTTACTTGTTTAACTTTTTCTTCTGTTGTTTAACATTTTTTGTTTAACTTTTTTCTGTTATAAAAAATAGGTGCTAAAGAAAAATAGTTTTTTTTTTCTTTGGAAATCAAAATAGATGTTTCCTAAGTTTTGAGTTATGAACCAAAGGAAATATATAATTATAGACACAAAGATATACATATAAATAATATTTTTATTTAAAACCCCATTGAAATCCAGGAATTCTTTTTGGCAAATATTTTTGTTACACATTTATTTTTCTTTACATGCACCTCAAGAACAGGATCTTTACAAGTTAACAAAAATTGATTAAATAATTATTTACTAGGTAATTTCATTTCTTATGCAGCACTCATAATCACATTAGTTCCAAAAGGAACTTTCTTTTTATTTCTTAATATATATGATCAATTAAAAGAAGTATATTAGATCGTGAAATACAAAATTATTTCACGATCTAATATACTTCTTTTAATTGATCATATATATTAAGAAATAAAAAGAAAGTTCCTTTTGGAACTAATGTGATTATGAGTGCTGCATAAGAAATGAAATTACCTAGTAAATAATTATTTAATCAATTTTTGTTAACTTGTAAAGATCCTGTTCTTGAGGTGCATGTAAAGAAAAATAAATGTGTAACAAAAATATTTGCCAAAAAGAATTCCTGGATTTCAATGGGGTTTTAAATAAAAATATTATTTATATGTATATCTTTGTGTCTATAATTATATATTTCCTTTGGTTCATAACTCAAAACTTAGGAAACATCTATTTTGATTTCCAAAGAAAAAAAAAACTATTTTTCTTTAGCACCTATTTTTTATAACAGAAAAAAGTTAAACAAAAAATGTTAAACAACAGAAGAAAAAGTTAAACAAGTAAAAAAATTAAACAGTCAAAAAAAAAAAAAAGTAAACCAGTAAACCAAGACGTTTAACAGTAAAAAAGTTAAGTAGTAACAATAAAGTTAAGGTGTTTTTTATAATAGAAAAAAAAATAAAGTTCATCAAAAACAACAACAAAAAAAATGTTATGCAGTAAAAAAAAATTAAACAGTAGAAAAAAGTTATTCAGTTTAAAAAGTAAAGCAATAACAACAACAAAAAAAAAATAACAAAAAAAAAGTTTAACAGTTTAAAAAAAAAAGTTAAGCAGTAGTAAATTTTTTTTTGATATTTTTTAAAACAAATAATATGAAAATATGTGTTAAAATGATTTTTTTTATTAGTAATTTTCTTTCTATTTTGGTATTTACTTTCTAGTATGTTATATATTTTTTTTCATTTTCTTTTATTTCAAGACTTAAAAATACAAAAGAAATGAGTTAGAAAATAAAAGTAACAATTCTCAAAATGAATTTTTATTTCAAGCTTTCTTGCATTACAGAGTACATTTACACAGATATTTCTTAAAACAATTGGTAACTCCTTTGTAAGGCACTTTGAAATTCCTCTGTCCAAAAACACTAAACTATATTCGAAAATTATAAATAAATATGCATACAAAATCAAAATATATACAAAATATCATTCTCATTTAGTATCCATATGGAAGAGTACTATAATCTTCTTTGACCACCCTTTTATCATAGACAAGTTTATACTTTTTCTCTTCGTATCGGTTGACAACTTTACGTCTTTTTACGTCTCTAGTAATTTTTGAAGGATTGTGGACGGAAAGAGTGGTGTTCATGTCCAAATCTTGTACAAGCTCTTTCATTGATTCAAAATTTAAAATTTCGGAATTTTTATAGTTTAAGCTAAATCCTCTGATCTTACAACACTTGGTTGAGTCGCTTTTTTCATAGGCATAGTTCTTTGCTCCTCCTAAAATATAAAAGCAATGGTATAAGTATTTATTGTAGTTAATTTCCATAGTGCATAAAATACCTCCCCATCCCATATTTAATACAAATAAACTTACCAGAAACAAAAACTTTAATATATTTGCCATCTAATTCATCTGTGAATTCCCCCAAAAAGGAGCCCAAAGGAGGGTCATTCGATCCATTAGAAGCGTATATGATACTAAAAATGAAAAAAAAATTGTCACACGCTATTTAACAAATAAAATTTACACACATAACCCCCTTGAACCAATAAATACCTGTCAGTGTCAAAGTAGAGTACGTCTTTGCCTAACTTTTCCAATTCGTCGTAGAGTTTCAGACGGGCCCATGCAGTTGTGAACGTAGCCAGAAATATGTTGGTGCTGCTGGAAGGCGTAACAAACTCCTCCTTATACACGTATTGCACAGCTGCTACATTCTCTGTTGGAAGATAGAGATCTTTAACCTACAATGTAAAGAAAAAAGGGTTTACAAAATATCTTTAACTTGCAAAAAAATGTTCACTTTATTGGTCAATATTTCTTTTTTTTCTTCTTTTTTCCCTGTACAGATTATGAAAAAAAGTATTACCTCTATAGTTGTATCAGCTATCATTTGGTTCAAATCAGCCAGTTTAGTGATGTAGCGCAGCTGTACTTTATTTTCCGACATCCCCCATCGACCCCAGAAGCTATAAAATGACACATAATTAATATTACTAAATATATGCATAAATAAATAAAAGAAAAAACTGGAAAGATGCAAACACGCATATACATAATCACGTCGTCCTTCCCCCTTACCTATTCAGACAAAGTTTAGCGACTTGACGTTTTCCTGCATTGACTCCTATTTTAGTAGGGTCTAAAGTAATCCCCTCTTGATCTTTGTAGTTTCTTATATAAGCTTCTTTTTGGTCAACAGAAGAGCAGTTAACGGGCCAACCAGACGATTCTTGCTTAAGTTTTAGAAACGTGTCAATATAGTCAGAAAAGAGACCTGTCTGACTTTCTTTGAAGTGGTATATCTAAAAGAAAAAAGTTAATAAAGTACTTGTTCTATAAAATTTGCCAATATATATATATATATACACCTTACTTAAACATTAAAAAAAATTAACCTCATAAATCTTGAGAACTTGGTATCCTTTCTGGAGTGCTTTTTTCACCTCTTCTGTAACCCATGTTCCTACAAAACTGCGTTCGCTACTCTCATGTAGACATTCTGTCTGCTGAAAGGTTTCAACGCAGGTCTTGCATAAAGGAAACATCAGTTTGTTGTTTGATCTGTGTTGAAAATGATTTTTTTTAAAGGTGTAACATTAAAAAATAATAATAAATAGTTATAATAGAAGAACAAATTAAATCACCTGTATGGTAACACAGGAAAATATAATTTTCTGGGGGGTAAAATGCGGCACTTAATAATTCCAAAGTAATCACTCAGAGGCCCAAAATCCGATGTAATAACTTCAGGATGTTTAATGGGGTATCTAGAAGACAAAAAAAAAAGTTTTTGTAACAAGTGTTTCTAAAATTTATTTTTAAAATTGCGTGGTGTAAAATAGGGTCTTACCGACAGTATTTGTTTACATAGGGGTAAAGGCTAGTGAAGTCTATATACTTAGCCTCTCCTTCATAATAAAGGCGAACAGCATTTGTTCGACCCCCGAAGAACGAATCTCTGGGGTTTAGCCGCTCCACCACGTCGTGTGTTACTAAAAAGGCTTTCAATTCTTGCATGGTTGTTTTCCAAGTGGTGAATTCGTGTTCCCACATTTCAATATACTGATACCCCAGAGACCTCAAGTTTTGCTCTGTACTCTCAGTTTTTCTTCGTAATTCCCACATGTAATGACCATTCACAGGGTTTACAATATCCTGGTCCGCATAGCACTGTGAGCAACCATGAAAAAAGCATCCTAAATGTAAATAAAAGATTTTTTTTTTTAGTTCTGCATTAAAAAAACTGTCTTTCATATCTCGTTTGACCGTTTTCTTAACTCACCTTGAAACTGATACACGGTATTGGTTTCTTCGCAAAAACCATCCACAGAAATGCCTCCTACCTTCCTCTCACCAAGACCATTGCCTGCATGTAGAATAGATGCACCATGCTGATGGTTTAAAAAATCCAACCATTGTATGGACGTTACACTGTACCGTGTACGGTTTACACCCTCATTTCTTGGCACATATGCTATTGTTCCATTAGAAATGAAACGGGATCGGTACGTGGCCATGCAAGCGCTGGAAATGGTTACATGCTGGAAGGGGTCAACTCCGGTCACACTTAAAAATTCTGTCCTGAATTGCAGACAGCAACGCCGTAAAATATCAACATCCGATCTAAACAATATTAAAAATTACATGTAAGCAAACAGCTATAAACAACCGCAAGTAATAAAAACTATTTCATTTCAAACAAGGATACTTGCCTACAGTACTTTAACATTTCATCTTGGAAGTTAAAATTCTCCTTCTTCCTTTCCTCATACCACGCATAAAATTTTTCCCGGTCAGCAGCAAGCATCGCATTCGGTGTGTAAAATGATGCATCGGGTAAATCGCCTACATAGGCCTGATTGTTAGGGGAATTAAATAAATGGGGAAAGTAACCTTTTGCTAATTCTACTATGCCAAACGTTTTGGGAAATTTGGAAAGGGCCATAGGTAAAAAGTTAAAGGAATCAATGACTCTTATTTTATAAGAGGATAGTTCTATTTGCATTATTTTAGAGCCATTCGGAATAATGTTAGGGGTTAAACCTTGTTGCAATAAATATGCTAAAACAAATTGTCCATCAAAGCCTCTCATGTTATGGGCAATTGCAGTGTACTCTTTATGTTGCGAAGAAAAAAGAAATGTGCAAAACTGGTTGAGAGCTTCATATCCCTTAAACACAAATTCGGTACCATCCGCATACATGGCTACGGCAAAGTTCACTTTATGTTCCGAATCACTTTGGTCCGTCTCAAAATCAAAAAATATTAGTTTTTCATTAAAGCATTTGGCAAGGGTTTTCTTAAGGAAGCATGAATGTTCAATAGATGAAAATGTGTTGCAGTTATTGCAGCGTACCTCCCCACATTTATGTAAGTGACGCGGTCGATTTTTCGATTTCAAAATTTTTTTACAAATGGGGCATACATAAAATTGCTGGCAAAAACTATTATTTTTGTTAATTAATGATTTATGCCTTGAAAAACATTCATCAGACCTACATGAGCGATTACAGTCCGAGCACATCTTATATACACCTTCTGTGCACTCCCGTGAATAGCATGTATGACATAAAGAATCACATCGATGATAGTGGATATTATTGTACGCTTTGTCACAATCAGAACAGTAGTAGTTAGAGGCATGGAAACCTGTCATAGACTTAATGAGATCAAAATGATTATCGTTGAAATAAAGAAATAGTTGAGGACGAGATGGTCGTAGGGGTCCTTTATAAGCAACCTGAAAAAATTAGTTAAAAAGCCAGTTTTAGGT
Organism: Metellina segmentata; assembly: GCA_947359465.1. Taxonomy (NCBI): domain Eukaryota; kingdom Metazoa; phylum Arthropoda; class Arachnida; order Araneae; family Tetragnathidae; genus Metellina; species Metellina segmentata. The sequence goes on from OX375873.1 coordinate 113,693,190, forward strand.
TTTTCTAATTTATAATTCTCTAACTTAAAACAATTTCCTTTAAATAATAAAACAAGAATATACCTTATTCAAGTTGTCTGAAGAAATCACATGAATCTGTGCGTTTAGGTAATCCTCAAATTTTCTAATTTCTGTATAGCCACATGGTCCCAGGGGCACACCAGCTTTTCTATGTAGATCCTCAGACATCTTCTTTTGAAGAGGTCTCCTACCGTCAGCTATATAACTATAGTTTGGTTGTTTCTCTTGGTAGGCCATGCCAACAACAATCGCACGTGCACAACAAAGTCCTTTATCGTCTCTGGGTATGGTCACGATGCAGCGTTTCTGTAGACGATTGGAAGCAACATCTAAAAGGCGTCGCCTTCCACCTCCTTGCGGATTTCGTACTGTAATAACATCAATTCGAAAGCTTCGGTCGTCAAGTGGAATGCTGTCTTTGCTCTAAAATATAAAATAAAATTTAAGAAAAAATGCCTTGTAAGTTAAAAGTTATATTCTTGAAACAAATGTCATGTAATGTTACCTGTAAGACTTTCATTATCGTTGAAAGAATGAACTCCACTGAAATATCCCGAATCCTTTTCAAACATGTTGAAATCGGTCGATCCAAGTTATCCGAAAAAAAGCAGAATCTGTAAATAAATAATATTCATAAGACAAAAGAAAATATGTTAATACTTCTTACACAGCTATTTGAACATCTAGTAGTACCTTATAAAATCGTTCTCTGTCATGTTTAGAGTTGTTTCCGCAATAAGTGCTGTTATGAGCATTTGCAAGAATGTCAAGGCAGTATTGATGACACTTCCTCTGTAATGGTGGGGGATTTGGTCGGCATTAATTTGGGCCGTAAAAGTTCGTTCCTCAGTTTGAAAACGAGCGTTGACCCTTCTCCTACTCTCTATTAAAGTATACGGCATATCAATCTAATAATAATAAAAGTATGAGTATGATGCTGTTAATAGTTTAATTAATACGTTACACAAAAAAGGTATTTTATAATTACCCCGTCATTTCCACCTCCAATTTGATTTTCAAAATTGTATATCTGTATTTAAAAAAAAGAGGTATCAGACATGTGTTAAACCTTAATTTTTAAATAAACATAAAATTACAAAACATAATGAGCAAATAGGCTTGTAATTAGTTACACTTACAAGTGGGTCACTTTCAATTTCTTTAACCCATTCAAGCTCCTCTTCTGTCATAGGATAATCGGAAAACAGTTGTGATACCTCATCCACTTCCTAAAACAAATGAATTTGCTTTAGAACTTAAAAGCTTTTCTTAAAATTAATAACTCCTTACACATAATTCAGAGAGATTAATAAAAAAAAAATACTTACAAGAGCTTCCTTTTCCAATTCGTTGACCTCTTCCATTTCTTCATCGGCTAAAAGGTTTTCAGCAAATAACTCAGAATCTTCGTCTTGGTCACTTGAATTCATTTTACACCCTTAACATAAACTGACAAGAATCTCAAAAAATAACTAAACAGTCATAGTTCTCTGGAACGGTAATTCGTATGGTAAAGTCTCATACAGTATACTGGCTTTTTATAGTTTTATACTGACCTTTTATATCACTTTTGAGTCACGTGTCTTCTTCTGTAATCTTAGTACGTACCAATAAGAATCATATGTTTACCCCCTTCCCTCTTCTTAGACATCAGTCCATATCCATCGTATGCTTGAAACTGTTATCTGTAAATTTCGTATTGACCCCCTCGTTTCATTTTCAAAGATAGAACCCAAATAGAAAGTTTCAGTTCGGAGATGTCATGTGTGACTCATTACTGTTGGTCAACAAAAACAGTACAAATAGTTCTTTCGTTTCCCCAAAACATTTTTCAGATACCACAACACGTGTACTTCGGTAGAGTTTAAGCTAATCTTTCTTTTGAGTCACTTTTATCAAAGATTCCGTGTATAAGTCCGTTTCTTCTGTTATCTTAATTAACCTTACACATACTAAACAAAACTTAGTCACAAGTTCCAGAGACTTCCAGACATTTAAATCCTTTGTAGTATGTATTTTGTCTAGTCAGTGTTTAACTCTGTTATCTTATGTGTACAATTATTTCTTAGTCACCCGTTTTAGAAAATGGCACTACCAGTCATTACCTTGGTAACATAGCACCAATATATCAACATAATGATGTTATCTCACCTAAGAAAAAAGTAAACAAACGTCAACCCCTTCAATTCCTTATCAGATGTGATTCCCAATTCCTTATCAAAAAACCCCAACCCCTTATCAAACGGCGGCCATCTTGAATTTGACGGTATAGTGGCCCTCATACTACTTATTTCTCTCTTTTCTTTAATAAAACCTCCCTTCTGTGTTTTCCATTTCTTGACGTTGTCTGTCTTGTGTTTGGTACAGCTAGGCCAAATATGGCCTTAGGTGTAGAATTGTATTCAGTGTTCTGCAACACAACTGCAAGCAATTTCAATTGTTTTGCAGGCATTGCGTCCGAATTTTGAAAACTGCAGTCAAATCAAAAACAGACGTAAAACACAATTATCGGCTAAATATGTATTACATATCTATATAAATAAGAATGGAGTGTTTGTTTGTACATTCAATATTTTCGACCCATTTCAAGTTTTCTATCCGTTTTGGACCCTTCTGATGCCGAATCCGCCTTTTTCTCGTTTGGTGTCTTGTCTGTCTGTATGTTGTGCCCTATACACGTCCACGCGGTTTAAGATATTTTCATGGAAATTTGCATAGAGTGAGTACTTATCTTGATTTAGTGAGTGGCATTGGTTGCGAAAGTCTGTCTGTCCGTCTTTCTGTTCTATGCTCGATTTTGTGTTTGTGTGTTTGTGTAGGCATCACATGAATTGTATTCCAGATATTTGATTGCAGTGTATTTTATTTTATACATTATTTATTAATTTAGTGAATGCAATATTAAACATTTCTTTATTGTTATATTTAGATGAGTATCATGCTAAAACACCTGAGTAAGTATACTTAAATCTACCATAATTTGGTAGTTTTGGAAAAATTGGAATGTCTATTGAATATTACGATTACTTCGATTGTTTTACCAGTACTGCTAAAAAAGTAATTATTCTTCAAAAAATTATATTTTTTAATGAAATTTCAGCTCTGATACTTCATTTATTTCTAGTCTTATTTTTGTTCTTAGCGCAATGAAAACGATTTCGGAATATTTGAGACAGACGATATTTTTCAACGAAACGAGAATGAACAAGATCGCGTGAGCAGTGATATTTTCTGTTTCTTTCTCTCTGAATTAATTTCACATTTCTAAATTTTGTGCACTTTTAGTTGTAAATTGTGGCAACTGTGCGAGATCTAGAGATAAAAATGAATCACAAATTAATATCTTTAGAACAATTTTTCCGACATCTTTTATTTTGTTCTATTTTACTGTTTTCTGTTTTAAGTATTTATTATTTTAATAAATGTGTTTTCCTTCTCATCACACGCAACAGCACCACAAAGTATAAGACTTGAAAATGTTATGTAAGTCAGTATAAATTTTCAGTAAATTTTAAGTGTAGTTATGCCATTATTGAAAGAATAATGCCGTTATTTAAAGAATAATGCCGTTATTTAAAGAATAATGCCGTTATTTAAAGAATAATGCCGTTATTTAAAGAATAATGCCGTTATTTAAAGAATAATGCCGTTATTTAAAGAATAATGCCGTTATTTAAAGAATAATGCCGTTATTTAAACAATAATGCCGTTATTTAAAGAATAATGTCGTTATTGAAAGAATAATAACGTTTAAAAATCCATACTAGAACTTTTTCCAACATTAAAAAATTCGTTGTAGTAATGACAGGAGAAGATAGCAAAATTTCACAATGTCGCATACCGGAGGCAAGAGTGCCACAAGTAAAAAAATATTGTTTTGTTGACTATGAGTGCGAGAGCACTCGCCGTAAATCGTAATTTTAATTAATTGAGTTGCACATAAAAAGAACTTAAGAAAGGGAATTCCAAATCTTCCTATAAATCGTCTTTTATAGTAGTAACCTTAGAATCACCTTTCGTCTTTTTGTAGCTTTTTCATACAGCAATTGTGCGATGTATGTGAAATGTATTACATGAATGGATATGCATGTGTAGGATTTGTGTCCAAAGTAAGTTGTAGAAAATATAAAGATGGCGAAAGGTGTTAAAATAAATTTTTATTCTACAAAAAACGTAAGTCATTATATATTTTCATCATCTCTTCAATCTAGAGTAAACGAATTCAAACCGAGTAAGGTCGGGTATTTTGCTAGTTTGTAATAAAACACATCAAAATTAACTAACTTTCTTTATTTAAAACCAAGGTATACTTTCAGAATTTCCAATTCCGTCGATAACTTTTACAGTTAAATATTTTGTCAATGACATAAAAGATGTGTTATTCATAAAGCGTTTGTGGTAATTTGGGCGGTGTAGTTAGGTTCTTCAGTAGTAAGAACAAAAAAGGTGTGGCTAGGAGAGCGCTTTACACTGCAGAACATAGTAATTTATGATTAAAAACAAAATCGGTCAAAATTTTGATAAAATTAAAGAAAAATACGTTGCCGTTTTAGGCACTTTTAGCTCCAAGGCCTGAGTCAGTAAACCCTACCAACCTTCTACAATGGACACAAATACTACATCAGCCATCTATAGCTGACATTCATCCAACAAATAGTTAAATGTTGACTTAAAATGTTTTAGTAATCTAGCAATTCACAAAATGCTATTTAACAATTTATTTATGATTATTTATTTTTATCCACGGTCCGGAATCCATCCCGAAGGCAATGGTCAATGCAAGGATAACGTCATTTCGAACCAGATAACTAGGTCAACACGTGAACTGGCATCCCACTCTCCAAACATCCAAGACACGCCAACGAGATTTGAGGCCCCGACAGATTTAACGTGCACTCCCAGCCCCATGCACGATAGACTTAGGTTGGATCTAGTTTCGAAGTCTTGAGTCTCCTGCTGCAAATCCTCTACTCCGAGGAACCGCAGCCAAAGACCGTCGTGTACATGGTGCATGTTAAATCCGTCGTGGTTTCAAATGTCCTCACGTTGACGTGGTGTGGAAGTTTGGAAAGTGGGGTGACAGTTCAGAAATTGCCTCTTCTTCTGACCGTGGTTCAAAATTACGTGGTGTTGTCCTCGGATCTTTCCCGTTTGATTGATCCCGGATATCCCGTCAATAGCTCCGTTTCTTGCTACAACAGTACAACCTTAATTAGAATACCTACTTTCAGACCGAGCTACCCACCATTTTAAAATTAGGAAAATGTTACAAAAAAGGATACACTGGGAAAATGATACACTAGAAGTTACCGAACCAATGAGTAACAACCAAATGGAAATAAGGACTGAAGCAAACAGTAGACGTCTTATAACTGAAGTCGTGACACACACGGGTCCCATGAGATAGAAAGGTAACTGAAAACAAAAAGAGAGGTGATTGTTGGTTGACTGTATGACCACTTCGGAAACTCATGCAAGTTTTACATCGTATTTGCAAACAGATGATGAGATTGTGAAAGATTTCCTGTGGTAGCAAAACATATTCCTATGTTTTGCCTCTGACGTCACGATTCCAAAATTACAATATGTACTAGCTTGCAATCCTGGCTATGCAAATCATCACAGACTGTTTCGGTTAATTTTGAGTTTGTAACCATTCAAAACATCTGTTTTCTGTGTTTCTTCAGGCGCGTATACATTTGCAAAATGGAACAGTATATTGAACAATATTTCTCTTCCGAAAGAGAAAAAATACAGACTTCGAATAACTGCTTCGTTAAAAGCGCCATTTTGAATAAAAACAAACCTCTCAAGCCGCAGACGAAAATTTTGACTTTTAAAAACATAGTACAACTGCAATTATTTCTTTTGCAACAAACGATTTTTTATTACCGCTAACTAAAATCGTCTAAAAAATGTGCGAACAGCCTCTGTATTCTGGTGTAAAATTTTCCGCAGATTTCAAATCCGTTGAAATTTTTAAACTGTCTTTAACGAATCCGCTTTTACGAAAAAGAACTAAACAATGCCTCTCAAAATGTTTTTTTTTTTTTGCTCTCCACTGAAAGAGGCAGGAAATGTAATCTGGTTTTTTTTTTAACGCGAAGGGCGGCGGAATGCAATCTGTTTATTTTTGGAAAGGGACAGTTACCGTGACGTCACAATCTCGTTCTCAATCGAAATATAAAAGATATATTCAATTTAAAAGTTATTTATATAAAGAAAATCATGTTTTTAAGTATGGTTATAAAATTAAATTTTTCGCAGATTTCAAATCCGCTGAAATTTTTACTCTATCTTTAACGGTCTAGGAGATAGAAAAAGAACTTATTGACTCCAGTTAAAAGATTGTTTGTTTTTATCATCTGTCAGAAAAATTATTCATCCGCGTGGCGGAAACGAAAACAATAAATTTAGAATCTGTGATCTCTTCTATGCTGTAGCATTCAATAATGATTAAATTTCATTAAATTCAGTTTAAAATGTTCTAGATTAAATTTTATAATTCGCCGCGACTCAAAAATTGCAAAAAATTCGGGACTACCTGTGTGCCAAATCTCATTGCTGTAAGTGCCACAGAACCGTCAGGATTTTGCGCGCAAACAGACAAACACTTCCAGTAGAGTAGAACCTCCTAAAGATTAGTCTAAATGTTTCACGCAGAAATTCTTTAGAGCTCCATATCGAGTTAATTAGCAATCTGAACATAATCTTGTAATATCAAAAGCATTATTTGATTAGTCGGATACTACAAAATAACTGAAGATAAACAGCTACTCAAATCCTATTACGTGGTTTGAAATCCTCAGTGTTCTAAAGGTATTTTCAATATAAGAAGAAAGCAACTCATTATCTAATAATAATCGGTTTTTCTTTAGAGTGGAGAAATAGGCCTGAAGTTTTCTTGAATGCGGCTATCATAATTTACCTTTTTAATTCATCTAATTATTCTCAAACACAAACACAGTATCAGTTTATTAAGACACCGTATCAATTTCTTAGGAGTTTCCTCGTGTATTTTAGTAATTCTTTAATGCAATTAGATGGAAAATCTTATTTTACAAATGAACGACCCAATTTTCTTTCATATAATGCGATCGATGACATAAGTTTTATTTCATACCACGAATAAGGTAGGAGGGTATTTTAATTATCATCGCACTGGAGCATCACAACGGGCTATTGGAGACAGTACGGGATCAATCCCCCACGGGAAAGATACCAGAGCAATCCCACGTAATTTTGAATCATGGTCAGATGAAGAGGCAACACCTGAGCTGGCACTCCACTCACCAAACTTTCACACCAGACACCAACGTGAGGACATTTGAGGCCATGGCCAATTTAACGTGCACCAGCTTCCTTTGTACCCGACGGTCTTTGGTTGAATTCGAACTCGAAACCCTCCGGTTGTTAATCCGTTACTCTTCTAACAGGGCTACCTTGGCCATCCACTACTATTGAGAAACCTAATTTTGAACAGACGTATATTGCGCGAATTTAGAAAAGGGATCTACGATACGTTCTCATGGCTTACTTATGTATGTTGTATGGAAATTCTAAGTATGTGGAAATATTAATCACGAGGCAAATGCTGGTAACTCCTAATATTATGCTTCAGCTGCTGTATTTCACTAAGGAGTGTTTAAAGAGAAGGTAGTTTAAAGTACTGAAATTATTAATCGAAATAATATTTAAACGTCAAGCACATTTTAAAGCTTATATTTGAATTAATTCTTACATAAAGGTTATGCTTTTAAAACCTTTAAGGTGTTATTGACAGTGAAAATCGGGTGGCATCCGGCCTTTGGAGATTCCCAAAATTCCATTCAACTGGATGCCAACTTGTTTCCATCAAAATTTACACTACCCTGCAATAATGAACCGGACAGCAAGATGTGATGGTATCAGGGAAAGAATACATGCTTTAATATGGGGGTGGTCCCCCCACGTCCTGCAATTACCACTAGCAACCCTTCTGGGAAAATTTTCAACAAGGTTTTGATACACAGCTATTGGTATTTTGTGTCCATTCTTGCTGGAAGAATGTCGCCAGCTTAGCTGTAGATTTCGGACGTGGTTCCCTGGTCCGTAAGCGTCGTTAACTCGTCCCATAAATGTTCTATGGCGTTTAGGTCGGGACTCTGAGCAGGCCAGGAAAGACGTTTTACGTCCATATCTTGATAACACTGCTTGACAAAGGCTACAACATGACATGGAGCGTTGTCGTCTTGAAAGTAACATTCATCCATTCCATAAAATTGCCAGAGCTTAGAAATAACTTGATTGTCCAAAATGTTCATGTAGGCGTCGGCGTTCAATTGACCAGGAACAATATGCAAAGGTCCCAGGTCATACCACGAAAAACCCCAAACAAGTAGTCGGATTTTTCCATTGTTGTAGTCCAGTCCATTATTGGAGGGTAATGTATTTGTTCGTTGCTCTTCAACTATGTTATTCCACTTGTGTGTGCGTGTATAGTATGTCTCCCAGATATGTGTTTTAATCAGCGTCGTTCTGAAGCAACGCGACTATTGACGTTGGTCCAGAATCAAACCCAACGGGAACGATCCGACGACAACACCACGTAAGTTAAAACGACGAGGGTAATGGTAATGGTAATGGTAATTTTAGTTAACGTCGTACTAGAGCAACACAACGGGCTATGGACGACGGTCCGGAATTAGTCCCTTAAGGGAAAGATTCGAGGACAACACCTCGTAATTTTGAACCATGGTCAGATGAAGAAGCAACACCTGAGCTGGCACCCCACTCTCCAAACTTCTACACCAACCCAACGTGAGCACTTTCGGCCACGACAGATTTTAAGGTAAACCAGCCGCATCTACACTATACGCTAACAAACATCCATGCCCGGACCCGGATTCCTACCAGGAACCTTCCGATCTAGAGGCTAACACCTGGGATTTCTAGGAACTTAAACAAATCGGTTCCACAAATTGCATCTTTGCACGGATTGTGGTTCAAAGTTTATCGTTCGTTGTTGAAAACGAAAGCAGTGATAACAAGTTGGTGGTGGTGAGAAATAATCCACGGCGATCACAATTGATGCCTTTGTGCTTAGCAGTCTTTTGCCAACAAGGTTTCAGGACTTTTCAAAAATCGACTGACCTGAGGCCTTCTCATCGTTGTTACTACACGATGCGAGTTTGCAAGTGCGGATGTAGTGAAAAGGCAGATGACCTTGGGGAATTTCAGTTTTAGAAAAGTCGTAATCTCGCCAAGGGACCCAAAACAGCGATCACCTCAGTTGATTATCTGCTTCGCTAACTCATTAACACCGACATCGTTCCCGGAACTAACGATAGCCTTCTCTTTGAAGAATGAAGTATTTGCTTTTATGTAACTTCCGCTTTAACGCTCCAAATGGTTTCAACTACATATCTCGTTTATGGATTGAACCGATTTTGCTACTGGCAAAACATCTTGTCATCAAGGCATTGCTGATTTTTTTATGATGACGGAGATGAAGATCTGGTCAGTTTTTTTCAGTAACGAGGCATTTGTAGATTCTTTTATGATGACGGAGATTAAGATCTGGTCAGTTTTCTTCAATGACGAGGCATTGTCGATTCTTTTATGATGGCGGAGATCAAGATCTGGTCAGTTTTCTTCAATGACGAGGCATTGTCGATTCTTTTAGGATGACGGAGATCAAGATCTGGTCAGTTTTCTTCAATGACGAGGCATTGTCGATTCTTTTATGATGGCGGAGATCAAGATCTGGTCAGTTTTCTTCAATGACGAGGCATTGTCGATTCTTTTAGGATGACGGAGATCAAGATCTGGTCAGTTTTCTTCAATGACGAGGCATTGTCGATTCTTTTAGGATGACGGAGATCAAGATCTGGTCAGTTTTCTTCAATGACGAGGCATTGTCGATTCTTTTATGATGGCGGAGATCAAGATCTGGTCAGTTTTCTTCAATGACGAGGCATTGTCGATTCTTTTAGGATGACGGAGATCAAGATCTGGTCAGTTTTCTTCAATGACGAGGCATTGTCGATTCTTTTATGATGGCGGAGATCAAGATCTGGTCAGTTTTCTTCAATGACGAGGCATTGTCGATTCTTTTAGGATGACGGAGATCAAGATCTGGTCAGTTTTCTTCAATGACGAGGCATTGTCGATTCTTTTATGATGGCGGAGATCAAGATCTGGTCAGTTTTCTTCAATGACGAGGCATTGTCGATTCTTTTAGGATGGCGGAGATCAAGATCTGGTCAGTTTTCTTCAATGACGAGGCATTGTCGATTCTTTTAGGATGACGGAGATCAAGATCTGGTCAGTTTTCTTCAATGACGAGGCATTGTCGATTCTTTTATGATGGCGGAGATCAAGATCTGGTCAGTTTTCTTCAATGACGAGGCATTGTCGATTCTTTTAGGATGACGGAGATCAAGATCTGGTCAATTTTCTTCAATGACGAGGCATTGTCGATTCTTTTATGATGGCGGAGATCAAGATCTGGTCAGTTTTCTTCAATGACGAGGCATTGTCGATTCTTTTAGGATGACGGAGATCAAGATCTGGTCAGTTTTCTTCAATGACGAGGCATTGTCGATTCTTTTAGGATGACGGAGATCAAGATCTGGTCAGTTTTCTTCAATGACGAGGCATTGTCGATTCTTTTATGATGGCGGAGATCAAGATCTGGTCAGTTTTCTTCAATGACGAGGCATTGTCGATTCTTTTAGGATGACGGAGATCAAGATCTGGTCAGTTTTCTTCAATGACGAGGCATTGTCGATTCTTTTATGATGGCGGAGATCAAGATCTGGTCAGTTTTCTTCAATGACGAGGCATTGTCGATTCTTTTAGGATGACGGAGATCAAGATCTGGTCAGTTTTCTTCAATGACGAGGCATTGTCGATTCTTTTATGATGGCGGAGATCAATATCATAAAATTATCAATATAATTTAATGACTTTCTGTCTCGTCCATCAAGATTTGGTCAGATCTAAAACTAGATATCGAGACAACCACCACGAGGGTTGATTGGATGAATAGACAGAACAAAACGTGAGATTCATTCTCTATATAAACTGCCATTAGACACATTTAAACGTTATTTATCATCATGATTGAAATGCCTTTCCGAGTCCGGTATCCGTAATCAACACGATTTCCCAGACTTGATTGAAAGATTCGCATTTGAATGAAATTAAACGCGCAATCAATCAAAAACAATATCCCACGGCACCTAACTGCCGGTCGATGCGAACGAATTACACCGCACCTGATCAATGCCCCCAATACTCACCGTGACAAATTACATTTGCCGAGGAATTTAATATGAGGTGTTGGCTTTCATTTCTAAGAAGTTAATCTCCTTTCTGGAGATTACTTCCAGGCATTATAAGAAAAGGAGGGAAACACTCAAGTGTTGTAGAATCCGAAGACTAATGTCCGTTTTATAAATCACGGCGATGAAATATCCCGCTGCAATCGAGGAACATTCCTCGGAACACTAAGATTAACAACAAAACTGCAGCTACATAAATCTTCAAATCCACTTGTTTTCCGGCTCAATTTGATTGATAATCTTCCGCGGGAGGATAACTGTAAGGCAAGTAATGGCAGGTGCCTGGGGTTTTTTTTTCCTGCCGAAGGAGGTGAGCTCTGCAAATCACGATTCCTGCCGATTTCGGAAGTGGTCGGCCCTGAAAGCAAGCAACGGCTCCGGGACATGTCCTTTATTAATGGTCCCTGCAAGCAGTGAATCGAAAGGCTACGCTAACATCGCGAAAGAGGTATTACTAAGTGCCCCAAACAACATTGCTGTACATTAGCAAAATGTTATTGGATTTTTCCTATGGAAAGTGCGTCTAGAGCTCTAAAGAAGGCTATACTCAGAGGAGTGGTGTACAAAGCTTAAACTTTTTTTTGACTACGACTAGAGATGTAACTGGTGCGACTCTTTCTTGGCGCGATTGTTATAACTCTGTCAAGGTTAACTGCTGTACTGGCCGTAGTTTAAATTCTTTCTTGGCGCAATCAATGTACAACTGCTGTACCGGCCGTAGTGTTTAAAGCAGTGGTCCCCAACCCCCGGGCCGCGGACCGGTACCGGTCCGTGGATCAAATGGTACAGGGCCGCCCAGGGAATATTAAGTTATTTCCATTTTATTTACTTTGGTGTATTTGTCTCGGGTTTGTGCGGTTCTTATCTATGAAATGTCCACTCAAATTAGGAGGCGGTAAATCGGAACTTGAAATTTGTTCTGTTACTAGAGCTACAATTATGATTTCTGAATTCTGTATGTCTCTATTTTCCAATTTTGACAAGTGCGACAACTGTTTTCAAGTTGGCAGACAAAGTAGCTACATTTAAAGCCAGACTGAAGTTGTGGGGACGGCGCGTGAACAGAGGCATTTTGGGCATGTTTCAGACATTAGCGGAGATTTTAGGCGAGACTGAGCCTAAACATTTATTCTCCTACTTAAATTAGCACTTAAATCCCTATTGCCATTCCCGACAACCTATCTGTGTTAAGCGGGGTTTTCTGAAGTGACAACAACGAAAACAAAACAACGGAATAAACTGGACATAAGCAACACACTTCGGGTGTCATTGTCTCCTATTATCCCCAGATGAAACCGTCTCGTTGCAAAGAAACAAGCTCAGGGTTCTCATTGATTTAGCGTTCTAGTGAGTTAAAATGTTAAATCACATTATATTCATTTTTTGGTGTAACTGTATTTTATTTTGAAGGCATGTTTAAATACAATTAAATTAAAATTATTAAATCAAAAGAATCTAAAATATAAACAATCAACGTCCCCCCCCCTCAGCGGGCCGCGTTAAAATTATCAAACGTTGATCCGGTCCGCGGCGATATAAAGGTTGGGGAGCACTGGTTTAAAGGATAACACTTACATGGCATAATGTTAAAAAAAATGTTTAACTTCTGAGCTGATCACACATAATTCAACATTGCGACCTGCAGTCTTTCTTGCATGACTTTTAATCAGTTTTAACCCTTTTTTTTACGAATAGAATCTTTATTAATGGTCTATTATGGGGATAGGACCAAAGAAATATTTCCATTCCAAGAAAAGGACCATGGAATATTTTCAAAGAATCAAATATTTTCGAACTATTGCATTTCAAATAAAAGACTAATGGAATATTACCAAATGATTGTATTGTCAGAAAACGTTTAATATACCACCGAAACGAAGAAAACGGCCGAAAAACAGAGCATTTCCAAAGGATTGTATTCTTAGAAAACAACCAATATATCTCTGAAATGAATAAAATGACTGAAAAATAGAACAATAGTCAAATAATTTTATTTTAAGGAAAGAAAAACTAGAACACACACACATCTCCAAAATATTTTGCTATCAAGAAAGGGTAAATAAAATCTTTCCAAAGGATTATATTGTAATTAAAGAATCAATAGAATCCTTGCAAATGATCTATTCCAATGATATCGTTCCAAAGGATTATATTGTAATTAAAGAATCAATAGAATCCTTGCAAATGATCTATTCCAATGATATCGTTCCAAAGGATTCTATTCTAAAATCCGTATAATATCTCCAAAGGATTCTATTCTAAGAGATCAATATATTATCTCCAAAGGATTCTATTCTAAGAGATCAATATATTATCTCCAAAGGATTACATTCTAAAGAAAAACAATAAAGACTATATTTAGGAAAATACCAGTAGAATCCTTCTAAAGGTTTCTATTTAAAGAAAATGATAAAAAGAATAGCTTTCTAAATGTTGATAGAATACCTGTATTCTTTCAAAAAACGACATGCAGTCTTCTTTAGATGACTTATACTTGTTTGACTTTTTTTTAAATATGTAATATTTTCTAATTAATTCTATTATAAGAAAGACCGGTAGATAATCTTTTCACAGGATTCTTTTCTAAGGAAAGAATCAATATAATCTCTTTCCAAATGATTATATTCCAAAGAACAGTAGAATCTCTCCATAGAATTCCACTATAAAGAAACGAGCATAAAATATTTCCGAAGGATAATTTTCTATGAAAAGGATCATTAGATTCTATTCTCGGGGAAGGATCAATAGATTATGCTCTCGGAAATGGATCAATAGAATTATATTCTAGAGAAAGAATTAAGAGATTTTATTCTCGTGTATTAGTATCGATAGATTCTTTCATCGGAAGGGATTAATAGATTCTATTCTCGGGAAAGGATCAATAGATTTTACTTTCGGGAAAAGATCAATAGATTATATTCTAGGAAACAGATCAATTTATTCCATTTTCGGGAAATGATCATTAGATTCTATTCTCGGTAAATTATCAATAGTTTGTGAATGAATGCATTGATTATTTCAACCAATAAGAAGTGGTTATTTTGTCGCTATTACGAAGTAAAAGCAATACTACACTAGAAATCTCTTGGACTCAGAAGGTTAGAAACTGAGACCTATGTGGATGTGTATTGCTCATAAAACCAACTTCCTCTTGCTTTTAACAAAGTACTTTTTCATGTCTCAACGGCCATCTAGAGCACTAATACAAATGAATAATAACAAATGAGAGATTATTTATACGCCTTAGCACAGTCTTGAAATATTTATTTATCGCCTGTGGGGTACGAATTAATGTACGTATAATATTTTTGTGTAGCCATTGAGGGGGTGATGGAACAACACATGCCAGACATCGAACCCCTTGAGTCGTCAACTGACCGTGATCCAAAATTACGTTCAATTGTTCTCTGATCTTTTCCTTCTGGTTTGATCTCGGACCGTCAACACTAGACCGAGATTACGCCTCAGTGCGACGTAAGTCTACCTAATATACCTAACTTGAATATGTAATTTTTATGTTTGTTGAATGCTCGGCCTCTGAACTCTTCGACACAACAAAGTGTAAACGAACGAAAACTAGTGAGAGAGTACCCAGTTGGTAAGCTGCTGTTTCTCCTAATAGGGATACTTGGAAAGTCTGGTGCGCGTTTAATCAGTCGTGGCCTCCAATTTCCTCACGTCTACGTGCTTCGGAAGTTTGGAGTGTGGAGTTCCAGATCAAGTGTTGACCTCGTTATCCGACTGTGGTTCAAACTGACGAGGCGTTGTCCTTGGATGTCTCACTTCGAGATGGATCCCGCACCGTCTATAATAGCTCGTTGCTCTAGTACAACTTTAACTGACCCAAGGGTCTGGTTGTTTAGGTGTTAGCCTCTTGATGGGAAGGTTCGTGGTTCGTTAGTGCATGGATGTTTGTAAGCCTATCCTGTAGAGGCGGCTGGTGCATCTTAAATCTGTCGTGGCCGAAAGTCCTCTCGTTGGGTTGGTGTGGAAGTTTGGAGAATGAGGTGACAGCTCAGGTGTTGCCTCGTCATCTGACCGTGGTTCAATATTATGTAATGTTGTCCTCGGATTTTTCCATTAGGGGATTGATCCCGGACCGTCGTCAATAGCCCGTTTTGTTCCTCTAGTACGACGCCAATTAAAAATTACCAATTATTTTATTACCAGTACAACTTTAATTCAAGTACACTCTATAACAAAAAAATCGACGCACCAAGAAGGAATCATCCGATTGCTTTGAAATTTCGTATGCAAACATTTTTGACCAAATATGCAAATGATTAAAATTTGGCGTCCAATGAATGAATAGTGCGATCTACAGCGCATCGGAACTGCACATCCAGCAGATGTATATAAGGAGTTGTTCTTGAACTGTTGTTAAAATTTTTTGCTGTATTGCGATTTAGGATACCTTTCAAAGACTGAAAAAATGCCTCGCCGCAGGATTCGAGCTCATTACTAGCAACTTTCAGAGTTTGAAAGAGGTCGTATCATTGGATTGAAAGAGGCAGGTTGGGCAAATCGGAGAATCGCTCGTCATGTGAGTCGAAGCGATGCGGCGATTAGAAGATGCTGGCAAGAGTGGGTGGACAATGGCAGATTTCAGCGTCATGATGGTAGAGGTCAACGTAGGGCCACGACAGATCGCGAGGACAGAGTGATTGTCAGATCCGCTGTCACAGCGCCTGATTAATCGCTATCAACCATCAGTCGTGGGACCCACACACGAGTGTCCACCATGACCATTCACAGACGGCTGAGAGAACGAAATCTACGGTCGTACCGACCGTTACGCCACCTGCCACTCACGCCTGCACACTGTCGAGCCAGATTACAGTGGTGCTTGGCTCGATCAGGCTGTAATGATGCTGACTGGGGACGTATAATCTTTAGCGACGCATCCCGCTTCCAACTGTATCCTGACGATCATCGAAGATATGTCTGGAGACGCCTAGGGCAGCGTGCCTATCCTGCTTTCACTATTGCGCGCCACACGGGCCCTCAACAAGGAGTTATGGTCTGGGGTGCCATTTCCCTTGATAGCCGGACCCCTTTGGTCCTCATTAGAGGTACATTACTGCACAGCGGTACGTTGACGACATTCTGACACCTGTTTTGCTACCGTTCCTTTCGCAGTACCCTGGGCTTATTTTTCAGCAAGACAATGCCAGACCACATACGGCACGTGTTGCTATGAACTGTCTTCAAGCTTGTCAAACACTTCCTTGGCCATCCCGATCACCAGATCTCTCTCCCATCGAGCATGTCAGTGCTATGATGGGAAGGCGACTGCATCCGGTAGAGAATGTTCATGACGTAGTCCGACAATTGGAACAAATTTGGCAAGAAATACCGCAGGAGACCATCCGGGAGCTTTATCGGTCTATGCCACGCGGTGTGGCAGCTTGCATCCAGGCTAGAGGCGGGTCAACACCTTATTGAGCTCGTTTCTGTAACTCTGAAATAAATCATTCAATTGTTCTGAAATTTTAATCATTTTCTATTTGTACATAATTTTCCTATCCACGAATTTTTGTCTCCATCGAACAACTCCTTCTTGGTGCGTCGATTTTTTTTGTTATAGAGTGTATTTACCTAACCGGGCCAGTCACCAATATATATGGGCCTTTTAAAGCGAGATATTCATCCCCGTGACTTATTGACTGGTCCTGCGAGTTGTGGGTGGCACAGATTCGATTCCTACCAGTTTCTATTTCACCTCTGGTATATTTCTGTCTTTTGTGTCAGAAATAGTTTCTTGTGTGTACTCGTATATCCATTACTTGATATTGTACGACGAGTGACTGACGCAACATTGCCAAATATGACCCTTCATATTGGCGGGATAGGTAGGTATGTAATTAACTTCGAAAATTACAACATTGGCGACGGTACAGAATCAATAGCGATGAGAAAGATTGGAGGACAACAACACGGACGGATGTCGAGTTCACTCCTGAGCCGGTTTCCCTCTCTCCGAACATCCACACCATGAGGACATTTGGAGCCGCCCCAACAGATTAAACGCACACCAGCACTCTTTGTACACATCGGTCCTTGGTTGGATTCGAGCTTCATATAGGGACGGAAGATTTTTGTAACGATACGTATATCCGGTGCATCTCAAAATGGCGTAAATTGACTTGTTTTACAAATACTATTTCAGCTAGTAAAAATTCCTTCACCTAACTGCATTTTTCGAATCACCATTTCATGTTTTATACTATGACAAGGCCACCAATCATCTTGATTCTAAATTGAAATGAAGATTTTCATGAGAAATCTTTGGAGTCGTAACTCGATTTCGTCCATACCATCAAAACTTTGAATACGTTTTCGGAAGAAACGTCAATTATGCAGATTCGTGCCTTTGGCGTGGTGCTTACGATATGATTGTTGATTGGTCGACGCCAATTCGATAAACCTTTAGACTACGGCCGGTACAGTACGATTGCACCAACCAAGAAAGAATTTAGACAACGGTCATGCATCAATTGTACCTTGCAAGTTTTTAGAATCGTGCCAAGAAAGAATTTAGACAGCGGCCAGTACATCTGTTGTACCTTGAAAGTTATAAGAATCTTGCCAAGAAAGAGAGAATTTCGACAACGGCAAGTACACTCAAACCTGTTTTGGTGCGATCGTTTGTTTTGTGCGATCTTTTTTTGTGCGGTGCATGAAAATAATTTATTCAGTACAATCCACTTACCGTCCTTTCTAAATTGCAATCCAATAAGAACATAATTGACAAAGTTATCAATAAAAATTATTTAAATAAAAAAAAATTAATACGTACTTAGATTGCTTTACCAGTACTGCAGAAAAGGCATTTTTTCCCCTAAATTTTTTTTTTTCTGGAATTTCAGGTGATATTTCATTTATTTCGAGTCTTATTTTTGTTCTTTGTGCAATGTAAACGATTTCCGAATATTTGGGACAGACGATATAGTTCAAAGAACGGGAATAAAACGAAAATTCGTGTTTCTTTCGTTCTGAACTAATTTCGCATTTCTTAATTGTGCGCACTTGGAACAGCTACACTCTACGTTTATGAGCGATGGCAACGGCATTGGCGATATTTTTTTTTGTCGAACTTCTAAAGTTGCCAAGGAAATAATTATTTCCTAACTCTTTTTCTGACACAAATTTTTTTCTTTATACAGCACACTTTTTAAACACAATTCAGAACGTTTTAAAAAGTATATTTTTTTTAAAAACTTTCACTAAAAGTAGTAAGCTTAAGCACATATCAAAACACATTTGTGAACCAGCAGAGAAACTAAGCTACGAATGTTGAGTAAGAATACCCTGAAACATATGAATTACACTGAATACAGTGGGCATGTTGAAAAGAAAAAGATTTACAAAAGAAAAAAAAAAGCAAGAAATAATACAACCTGATAACGTCAGAATTCTTCCGTAAAAAAATAATGAAAACGAAAGTGGTCAAAAAAACAAAACTTTTAATCCTATCGTAAAAACTACTGTAGTAAAATAAAAATTCCACAACTGTCAAAATACAAATAAATGGACCAATGGTATCACAACGATTTAAAAGAACCAATGCAATCAAAGGATATTTTCAAAACAAAATAGTCAATGGGAGGAAAGAAAAAATTTCAAACGAATCAATGAAATCAAACGACTTTAACGAATTTTGGAAGAACTTTCTAGAATATTCTAAATGAAAATTGAAAGTTTCCGTTTGCCGAGGTTGCCATGAAAACCACAACATCAGTAACGAAAGATGGGTTGCCTTAAGTTATCGTAACTCGCTACTAGAAGTGCGCCAAAAAAATTCGCCCACCGTTGCCATCACTCATAAACGTAGAGTGTAGCTGTACCGCGCACTTTTTAGTTGCAAGTTGTGGCACCTGCGAGATCAAGAGATAAAAAGGAATCACAAATTAACAGACGAAAGTTATTTTGAACCAGTTCACCACAAGAAAATCCGCGTACTGTCAGACTACGAAGGACAATGGTTATACATTTTGAAAAGTTTTGTATGTGTACAATAAGTGCATGGAAATAAAATATTTAAAAATGTTCGCAAGTGTATTTTCTAAACGAGAGTTCTAAATGAGATTCCAAAAGGTTTGACGAGATTCCAAGTAGTTGACAAGCCTCATGTGTTGATTTCGTTTAAAAAAGCAATTTCTAGTTATTTCGTAAGGTTTTGAGTTATTTTCGACGTGAGACTTTTTTTTATGCGGTCCCTATTCACCGTATAAATTATTTTTTTTTAATGTGTTGCGATAAATATTTTTTATTGCTACTCGTCAATTTTTTGAAGATTTTTTTATGCGTTTTCTTTTATGGGGTCCCTATCCACCGTACAAAAACAGGTTTGAATGTACATCAGTTGTACCTTGAAAGTTATCAGAATCGCGCCAAGAAAGACTTTAGAATTAGAAAGAATTTAACGTCGCACTGGAACAAATATAATGGGTGTCTTAAAGTGAGTAAAATCGGAAGTCGCTTTGTTTTTCATTTTAAGAACAATGTACAGTCGATTTCACGGTACACAATTACAGTATACATGAGCTTGTAGCTCGTTGAGGAAGGGTTGTTGAATTTGATGGTGCCTATTTTGAAGAGATTGGTTGGTTTCCATGGTACTAATACAAGGATCGTATATGAACAACCTGGGCGTCAAACACAAGACGGACATCAAGTAATGGTTATACCACATATAAAGAAAGCTTCACTGGCAGGGAAAGACATAATTCACCCAGGGTTGTGTTCAAGCCCTTATTTAGGCTAAGAATATCATTTTTGAAATAATTCTGTAGTTCTTTAATTTTTTTACGAAAATGCGTCGGCACTTTTCGGGGCACCTGAAACTTTCTAAATCAACTTATAAAGTTCACTCGTTTAACGTTTCAGTTTACCTCTTCTGATTCATTTGAGACTTGATCATGCGCGATTATTCGTGAATGTGGAGCATAATTTAAATTTATTTTAGAAATAGAATTTCGAAACCAACTATTTTTGTTTCAAATTCGGCAAAGTCTGTTTTTTCATAGATGGATTTCATTCGTGAACTCATCATCTTGATATCGAGTCGTTGCCATACGACAGACTTAATTTACATTTCTTTCGCACCTCGTGTGGTACCGAGATAGCTTGGTTGGTAATGGTAACAGATAAATAGGTAGGTAGGTATTTTAAATAACGTCGTATTGTAGCAAAAGAGCGGCCTCTTGACGACGGTCCGGGATAAACCCCAAGGGAAAGAGCCGAAGACAATGGTAATGGTAATTTTAGTTAACGTCGTACTATAGCAACACAACGGGCTATTAACGACAGTCCGGGATCAGTCCCTTAAGGGAAAGATCCGAGGACAACACCTCGTAATTTTGAACCACGGTCAGATGACGGATTCGAGGACAACAACACGTAATTTCGATCCACGGTCAGATGACGAGATAAAGAACCGGATAGCGTTGAGCGTTCGAGGTAGGTGAGTAGTTTGATGAACGTTGCACTGAAGCAACACAACGGGCTATTGGTTCAAAGTTCTAATCTAACCCAAGACCGTCGTGTACAAAAGGGGATGGTGCACGTTAAATCTGTCATGGACAGAAATGTCCTCACAATGGCGTGGTGCGGATGCTTGGAGAATGGAATGCCAGTTCAGGTGTGACCTCATCATCTGACCGTGGTAATAATTGGCAATTGGTATTTTTTAATTAACGTCGTACTAAAACAACACAATGGTCGATTGACGATGATCCGGGATCGATCTCCTAAGGGAAAGATCCGAGGACAACACCTCGTTATTTTGAACCACGGTCAGATGACGAGGCAACACCTTAGATGGCACCCAATTCTCTCAAACATCCACACCAACCCAATGTGAGGACTTTCGGCCACGACAGATTTAAGGTGCACCAGCCGTCTCTACACCATACGCTTACAAACATCCGTACTCTGACCCAGATTGGAACCAGGAACCTTACGATCTAGACGCTAACACCTTAATAAGTATATGGAGTTACCATATTACAGTGTATAAAGGAGGCTGGTGCACGTTAAATCTGTTGTGGCCTCAAATTTCCTCACGTTGGTGTGGAAGTTTAGAGAGTGTGGTGCCAGCTCAATGTTGCCTCATCATCTGAACTTGGCTCAAAATTACGTGGTATGGTCCTCGGATCTTTCCATTGGGGAATTGATCCCGGACCGTCGTCAATAGACCGTTGTGTTGTTCTTGTACGACGTGAATTAAAATTATCTTAAGTAACCTTACCCTCAAACTTACGCACCACGCCAACGTGAGGATATTTGAGACCATGACAGATTTAACGTGCACCAGTCCCCTTTGCACACTACGTCCTTTGGTTGTATTCGAAAGCTCGACCCTTTGTCACTACTCCGTTACTCTTCCAACCGGGCTACCGCGTTCCGGTTCGAAGTAAGATAGCCTTTGTTGAAGACAGTTATTTTGAATTCTCGTGTATTGGAAACTTGTACTGAATGATTAATTGACGATACAAACAGTATGCGACTATTTTTTTTTCGATTCAGGTATCAGGATTTCGATAAACAAACTAAAATTTTTATAAGGTTATAAACTGCTTTCTCTTAAAAGCATTAAAAAACGTTTGTACGATTGTTGTATCGTGGGTTTAGAGCAGAAGCACAAAAACTGTGAAAAGATAGTTTTATACTGAATAGTTGTTAATTAGCTTCTACTGCATATTAGCTAGCTATACAGCACATTAGCTAGCTATACAGCACATTAGCTAGCTATACAGCACATTAGCTAGCTATACTGCACATTAGCTAGCTATACTGCACATTAGCTACCTAAACTGCCTATAAGTTAGCTAAGCTCCCAATTAGCTAAACTACCTATTAGCTAAATTACCTATTAGCTAAACTGCTTATTAATTAGCTACACTGCCTATTAGTTAAACTGCCTATTAGTTAAACTGCCTATTAGCTAAACTGTCTATTAGCTAAACTGAATATTAGCTACCTAAACTGCCTATCAGTTAGCTAAGCTCCCAATTAGCTAAACTGCCTATTAGCTAAATTACCTATTAGTTAGCTAAACTGCTTATTAATTAGCTACACTGCCTATTAGTTAAACTGCCTATTAGTTAAACTGTCTATTAGCTAAACTGCCTATTAGCTAACTGTCTATTAGTTAGCTAAACTGCCTATTAGCTAGCCTATTAGCTAAACTACCTATTAGCTCAACTGACTATTAGTTGGCTAAACTGCCTGTTGGCTAAACTGTCTATTAGTTAAACTGTCTATTAGCTAAACTGCCTATTAACTAAACTGCCTATTAGTTAGCTAAACTGCCTATTAGCTAAACTGCCTATTAGCTTAACTGACTATTAGTTGGCTAAACTGTCTATTAGTTAAACTGTCTATTAGCTAAACTGCCTATTAGCTAGCCTAATAGCTATTTGCCTATTAGTAAGCTAAACTGACTACTAGCTAAACTGCCCACTAGTTAGCTAAACTGCCTATTAGTTTTAGGTGAAAGAATGAAGATTTTCAGCATTTTGAAAGGGATGTATTTTTTCAAGCATATTATAATTTGTGATAATTTCAAGCATATAATAAATTTCTCGTCCACATAAAACTAAGCATTAAGTGCCCAAATTTCAGTTATTGTGTATGCTCAATCCGAGGTGAGTACGAGTGTGCTATTTTTACGAATTAAACTACATAAAATATTTCCCAGTACTTATAAATTCGTTTTTACTCCTGATACGAATTTGTCTGTTTAAAATAGGATCTGAAAATTGAGTTTACATAGATGTTTTAAGGTGCTTTACTAGGACTTTATAAAATCTCCTAGATTCTAGAAATATTCGGTATCGATAAATGTTTTCTTTTAAAATTCCTATTTCGGAGAATTGGATAACGTTGGGAAAATTTAAAGTTCAGAGAAATGATTATAAAAAGATGAAAGATTCTTCAGATTATATTTGCATAAAAAAGACTAAATAAACTGTCAAGGTAACTCCGAAGGAATATGTTTTGATTTTCGATAGCAACAAGAATTTGAAAACTCAGAGGACACACATATAATACAACGTAGCAAGATCTATCAGAAAATGCTTGAAGTTATTACTAACGACACATGACAGAATTCAAATGAAATTTATAAGCAGACATGCAACAAACATTCAGAATTCGAGAAAGCTCTGAAAAATATCATAAAGTCCAAGTTATTTTACTTTACATAGAGGTGCATAACATGATTAGTATTAAATATAATTTATAATAAACATATTATTCTAAAAGATAAGTACGAAAATTTTAAACTTAAATAACCTCAAGGCGTGAAATTATTAATTTATAACCAAAATCTAAATTGAAAATGAAAATTTTAGTTTCAGAGACAAGACCATATTAAACCATTGTTACCACGTGCATTTTTGTAGGAATTCTTAAGGGCAATATTATAAACTAATAGATGCCGAGCAACCGGTATAGTGGTTAAGGTGTTAGCCTCTAGATCGGAAGGTTCCTGATTCGAAACCGGGTACGGGCATGGATGTTTATAAGCGTATGTTGTAGAGGCGGCTGATGCACCTTAAATCTATCGTGGCCGAAAGTCCTCACTTGGGCTTGGGCACCGCAGGTGGCCCCCTCGTCCCCGCTGTGATAGCAGGTTATGAGCGGTTTTTTGTGGCCAACCACGGAAGGAGAGTATTCCCCAGAATTGGGGCGAGGACTGGGCAGGGGGCGCCTTAAACCGCCCCCCGGCCATTGAGGTGCTATTTGCAATGGTGTTTTCTCAGCTTGGCATTGGAGTTTTGGGTTGGTGTGGAAGTTTGGTACGGGCATGGATGTTTATAAGCGTATGTTGTAGAGGCGGCTGGTGCACCTTAAATCCATCGTGGCCGAAAGTCCTCACTTTGAGTTGGTGTGGAAGTTTGGAGAGTGGGGTGCCAGCTCAGGTGTTGCTTCGTCATCTGACCGTAGTTCAAAATTACGAGTTGTTGTCCTCGGATCTTCCCTTAAGGGACTAATCCCGGACCGTCGTCAATAGCCCGTTGTGTTGCTCGTGTACGACGTTAACTAAAATTACCATTACCATTACCATCATTATTCTCCTCATGAGTTGAAAAGAAGTCAAATAATATTGGCTGTATTTCAGCGTTTCTTGGGTATGGTAATGGTAATGGTAATTTTAGTTAACGTCGTACTAGAGCAACACAACGGGCTATTGACGACGGTCCGGGATCAGTCCCTTAAGGGAAAGGTCCGAGGACAACACCTCATAATTTTGAACCACGGTCAGATGACGAAGCAACACCTGAACTGGCACCCCACTCTCCAAACTTCCACGCCAACCCAACGTGAGGACTTTCGGCCACGACAGATTTAAGGTGCACCAGCCGCCTCTACACCATACGTTTACAAACATCCATGCCCGGACCCGGATTCGAACCAGGAACCTTCCGATCCAGAGGCTAACACCTTAACCACTATACCGGTCGGTCGGCCAGCGTTTCTTGGGAACTAAAAGCTTCTTGAAGGATGAAAAAACAATTAAGAACAAGCAAAACCTTGAAATCTTGATGATTGGTAATTTTTAGTTAACGTCGTACTAGAGCAACACAACGGGCTATTGACGACGGTCAGGGATCAATCCCTTAAGGGAAAGATCCGAGGACAACACCTCGTAATGTTGAACCACGGTCAAATGACGAGGTCTGACTTGAGCTGGAACACCACTCTACATACTTCCACACCACGCCAACGCGAGGACTTGACGCTACCCGTCGTATTCTCCCAATAGCCCACTCTGTTGTTCCAGTGCGACGTTAGTTAGATATCTTTCTACCGTCGCACAGTGGAGTATTTGATGCAAAAATCTGACTAAAAGTGTAAAAAAATTAAAAAATGGCCAAAAAATTGTAAAACGTGCATTTTATTATTTCTGATTTTATTTTACTTTTTCAACATGCCCACTGTATTGAGTGTAATTGATAAGTTTCAGGGTATTCTTACCCGACATTCGTAGCTTAGTTTCTCTGCTGGTTCACAAATGTGTTTTGATATGTGCTTAAGTTTACTACTTTTTGTGAAAGTTTTTAAAAAATATACTTTTTAAAACGTTCTGAAATATGTTAAAAAAATTGACAAGTCCGTTGCCATCGTTCATAAGCGTAGAGTGTAGCTGCTCCTAAGAAAATTTTAAAGTTTGAAAAATGATATTTTTAAGATTTTTGGGATGTAATTTAGATTTTTCAAATGCTTCATGAAGGTGTGTCAGGGCTTGTCCAACCTAATTTCAATTATAATCGTAATGGTTACAGTATTGAGAGTCTATTTCAAAGAAAAATGTTCCGCAAACAGCTGCCATTTTTATATAGAATTTTTTTTACAAAGTACTATTTTTATTTTCACGATATTTCTTGACGGGTATGATTTGAAAACGACTTGCAACTAAAGATGTAACCTGTATAAATCTTGTTTACATTTACAACTTTATTTATTCTTAAGCCTTTCAGACAAAACAAAACAAGTTTTAAGAAATAAGAGTAAATATAGTATTGAACTTAACCAGACAAAAAACATCAAGGATATTATAAAACTTTTATTTATATTATAATAATAATGATGGATTACATCGTATTTCATTTTATAAATTTATTACTATTCGTCAAAAATAAAAATATATTCCCTTAAAACAGTTTATATTATTGCAGACAAAAGTGGACAATCAGTAAACAAATTAAAAAGATTTGTTACGTCACAACTTAAAATTTCACTCCATCAATACTGATATTGATTTTAGCGATTCTTAAATACCCTTTTTTGTAGCCTAATTGTTGAGATAAAAACTATATTTTACTGGCACATTATAGGTTTTCGTTTTTTAACTTCTGAAGATGGAAAGGGAATTTAGTAGACTAGCTTTGTACGAATTGGTTAAGCAATCTCCCGAAAAATCAACTGATGAAAAGCTCTAGTTATTTCAGATACAGAAACTGTCTCACAATTCACTGGAGTAGATCTTGAAATGATAAAAAGGCTGAAAGTGATATTGGAAGCTATAACAAGTGGGCATCACATTGATGAAAAAAGTTTCAAACATATGCTGATGAAACAGCAAGACTGTATGCGGACCTTTATAGTTGGCATCCTATGACTCCAACAAAACAATGCACAAAGTTTTGGTTCATGGGGCTACTGTAATTAGGCAAGAAATAGTACCCATTGGCCAGTTATCATAGGAAGCTGCAGAAGCTAGAAACAAACATTTTAGACTGTACCGTACAAAATACTCCAAAACGTTCAATAGAGAAGTTTGCAACAGAGATGTCTTGAAGAGGCTTCTTTTAAGCAGCGATTCTTATATGAGCTGCTCTAGACAAAGGCCAAGGAAAACAAGCAAGCCTTATAGTAGTAATACCCAATAACTTCTTCCAAAGGGGTTTGATGGTGGTCCTCAAAAAACCCTAGAAGAGAGTAATGAAGAAGATGAATTTGACAAAGATCAGAGTTCAGGAGAAACAGAATGAAAAAAAATCTTCTTAAGTCACTAGAAAACTAAGATCCCTATAGTGACTAAACTTTGGTAAATATGAAATGTAAAAAATATATATACATGATAAAGATTGATTTATAGAGATCAATTTTTAGGAGTATTTATATATACTATTACAAAGTAAGTGTAAGTCAGAAGTCAACAGCATTGGTTTTAACTTTGAAACACTTGCGAATGCTGTTTTGGCCAGGATTTTGCCTCAAATACTCCACTGTGCGTCGTGTTCGCAGATTGTCCAAATAGAGTTCTTGCACCAGGAACTCTTACCAATCAAGCCACAAAGCCAAATTATTCAAAGGTCTGTCCAAAAAAAAAATCATTCGTTTTCTGACCGTGTTTCAGAATTTTGTGTTGTCCTCGGGTTTGTTCCCAGGCAGTCACCAATAGCCCGCTGTGTTTCTATAGTGAGCCGTTAATTAAAATACATGTCTGTATACTCTAGTACTATTGTATTCTTTAGTGCTATTAGTCTAGCTTTAATATATTCTATTGTATTTTTATCAGAACTAAGAGACTATATACGATAAAAATAACTTCCTTTTTGGATTTCAATTCCAATAGCTTTAGTTTAAAACCAAAATAGAAAAATCCAAAAACTAGTGCTGTAGTCACTGTAATCTATATATACGTATATAAAAAAAGGATGTGTCTGTATGTGTGTATATTCTCTATACAAATCTACACCGTTTAACCGATCCACACCAAATTTCGTACACGTATACTTTAGAACACTGCAAAAAAACCATAGGCTATTACTTTTCTTTCTTCCCAGACCAATCTATAGCACTTACAACCATGAAAATTGGCACATAGGTAATCCTAAAAGTGCCCTCGAAGCCTCAATATTAAAATCTAAAGTTTGTTTTCCTGCAATAATGAATACGCTCTACAGGGTTTATGTATTGAGTTAACACGGATGAAAAAAAATGTCTCGGTCGTTTTTGAGCAATACTAAATTTTTATAAATCATTATCATTTTTATCAATATTTTTCCAATGTCTTTTTTTTAATTGCCCTATTTCAGATCAGGAAGTCGAAATTCGATACGTTGCACATCTTTCGTTTTTCGAGATCTGCATTTTTTTCATCAGCATTTCGTTTATGTTTGTATATGTCTTAGTCTTTTGCATATTGCAATATATTATTCAGGAATGAAATGTATATATTGGCAT
Organism: Metellina segmentata; assembly: GCA_947359465.1. Classification (NCBI taxonomy): domain Eukaryota; kingdom Metazoa; phylum Arthropoda; class Arachnida; order Araneae; family Tetragnathidae; genus Metellina; species Metellina segmentata. The sequence continues at coordinate 113,721,239 of OX375873.1, forward strand.
CCGAAGTAAGTTGTAGAAACTATAAAAAAGTTAAAACGAAATTTAAAAGTATTTTCCGTACAACTTAAATGATTGCATTTTTCTAAGTAAGAAAAGTGATGGTTCTATTTCACTTTTCTATCAATATTTAACCATTTAAATCCGAGCAACGCCGGGTTATTCAGCTCGCGTACTATGAGCGAAACAAAATTTCGGTAACTTTTTAGCTTTTCAGAACTAAAGGTACTTTTCAAAATAAATATATTTCAAAGTAACTAGGAAGTTATAAACTACTGCCAGTTTCAAAGAAATTTACTGCAAATTTAAGGCTGAAGCATAGTATAAAGTTGAAACGCATAGTTTTGTTTACTTAAATATAATAAACAAATAAAGAGTATATTATGAAATAAATAATTTTAGCCTTTTAGGTTAATGAAGAATAACAAATTCAATTCTTTATTTCTAGCAAAAGTTGCTCAAAATGTCTTTAAAAAGCAATTAATGGGCATCTGTATCTCTGTTGGAGGAGTAATGGATTAACAAACAGAGGGTTAAAAGTTTGAATTCGACCAAAAACCGTCGTGTACAAGGGAGGTTTATGCACGTAAAATCTGTCGCGATCTCAAATATCCTCCAACCGGTATAGTGGTTAAGATGTTAGCCTCTAGATCGGAAGGTTCCTGGTTCGAATCCGGGTCCGGGCATGGATGTTTGTAAGCGTATGGTGTAGAGGCGGCTGGTGAACCTTAAATCTGTCGTAGCCGAAAGTCATCACGTTGGGTTGGCGTGGAAGTTTGGAGAGTGGGGTGCCAGCTCAGGTGTTGCTTCGTCATCTGACTGTGGTTCAAAATTACGAGGTGTTGTCCTCGAATATTTCCCTTAAGGGACTGATTCCGGACCGTCGTCAATAGCCCGTTGTGTTGCTCTAGTACGACATTAACTAAAATTACCAATTACTCAAATATCCTCCCTTTGGCGTTGTGTGGAGGTTAGGATCGTGGGGTGCCAGCTCAAGTATGACCTCGTCATCTGACCGTAGTTCAAAATTACGTGTTGTCTCGGATCTTTCCTTTCGGGTATAATCCAGGTAATTTTAGTTAACGTCATACTAGAGCAACACAACGGGCTATTGACGACGGTCCGGGATCAGTCCCTTAAGGGAAAGATCCGAGTACGACACCTCGTAATTTTGAACCACGGTCAGATGACGAAGCAACACCTGAGCTGGCACCCCACTCTCCAAACTTCCACGCCAACCCAACGTGAAGGTATAATCCAGAACCGTGGTCAATAGGCCGCTGTGATATCCAAGTGCAACGTTAAATAAAATACCTAGATACCTTTAAAAAGAAATTAAACACGAAAAAAATGCATAGATTACAAGATGTCACAATTCAATAACTTCAGATTTTGCCAAAAGGGAAAAGAAATTCAACGAACGCATTTATTTGTTACTTGTATACTAAATATGTGGATCATGAACGTAAAATCGAAACTAAACATTTAACATGTAATCACATAGAAGCAGCCGACAATGGACATCCGTTTTGTTGTAGCAATCATTTCGAAACAAAATCCATGCAATCTCAACCTATTCGCAGAAGTATTCTCTTCGTGTGACAGTATTGACGTCCCCTGTCAACCTGTAAGGGCGTCATTCGTCTTTCTCAACCGACAAAGACGAATGGTTTGAATTTAGAAAACAAAACTTTCGATTCGTTTTCCGTAAGAACAACGTTAAGCAATTTCCGATTTTTCCGCACTACTGTTCCGAAGCGAAATGGAATTTATTTCCCCCTGCTATTCCGAATAGAATGGGCTGTTGGTTTATAAATAAGTGGGCATTTGGAGCTTTTGACAATGCAATGGTGGTGGGTTTGGACTTCTGTGAGATTTCCGTTCTACCAATTTTGAATGCGTAGACTTCTTGTTCCAAGAGTGTCACAAGTAATAAAAATCTTTTCAATAGAATACCATATTTATCTTATCTTAATACAAATACTGTACTTTAGATTAATTCATCATTAGAATGTCAAAATTATAAACCCCTAATACGTACAGACCACGCCTAGTCCTATCTTCCTTCATCATATCATTTCAGTTGGAATTGATGCTTCAATATTATTTACGCTACATGTGGCTGTCGCGACGAAGTATCCTGACATTAGTTGCCGATCAACCGGTATAGTGGTGGTGTTAGCCTCTGGATCGGAAGGTCCCTGGTTCGAATCCGGATCAGGGCATGGATGGTTCTAAGCGTATGGTGTAGATGCGGCTGGTGCACCTTAAATCTGCCGTGGCCGAAATTTCTCACGTGGGGTTGAAGTGGAAGTTTGGAGAGTGGAGTGCCAGCTCAGGTGTTGCTTCGTCATCTGACCATGGTTCAAAATTATGAGGTGTTGTCCTCGGATCTTTCCCTTAAGGGATTGAACCCGGACCGTCGTCAATAGCGAGTTGTGTTGCCCTAGTACGACGTTAACTAAAATTACCATTACCGAAAGTCCTCACTTTGGGTTGGTGTGGAAGTTAGGAGTGTTGGGTACCAGCTCCGGTGTTGCTTCGTCATCTGACCGTGGTTCAAAATTATGAGGTGTTGTCCTCGGATCTTTCCCTTAAGGGATTGAACCCGGACCGTCGTCAATAGCCCGTTTTGTTGCTCTAGTACGACGTTAACTAAAATTACCATTACCGAAAGTCCTCACTTTGGGTTGGTGTGGAAGTTAGGAGTGTTGGGTACCAGCTCAGGTGTTGCTTCGTCATCTGACCGTGGTTCAAAATTATGAGGTGTTGTCCTCGGATCTTTCCCTTAAGGGATTGAACCCGGACCGTCGTCAATAGCCCGTTTTGTTGCTCTAGTACGACGTTAACTAAAATTACCATTACCGAAAGTCCTCACTTTGGGTTGGTGTGGAAGTTTGGAGTGTTGGGTACCAGCTCAGGTGTTGCTTCGTCATCTGACCGTGGTTCAAAATTATGAGGTGTTGTCCTCGGATCTTTCCCTTAAGGGATTGAACCCGGACCGTCGTCAATAGCCCGTTGTGTTGCTCTAGTACGACGTTAACTAAAAAATTACCAATTAATTACCTAATACGTACAGACCACGCCTAGTCCTATCTTCCTTCATCATATCATTTCAGTTGGAATTGATGCTTCAATATTATTTACGCTACATGTGGCTGTCGCGACGAAGTATCCTGACATTAGTTGCCGATCAACCGGTATAGTGGTGGTGTTAGCCTCTGGATCGGAAGGTCCCTGGTTCGAATCCGGATCAGGGCATGGATGGTTCTAAGCGTATGGTGTAGATGCGGCTGGTGCACCTTAAATCTGCCGTGGCCGAAATTTCTCACGTGGGGTTGAAGTGGAAGTTTGGAGAGTGGAGTGCCAGCTCAGGTGTTGCTTCGTCATCTGACCATGGTTCAAAATTATGAGGTGTTGTCCTCGGATCTTTCCCTTAAGGGATTGAACCCGGACCGTCGTCAATAGCGAGTTGTGTTGCCCTAGTACGACGTTAACTAAAATTACCATTACCGAAAGTCCTCACTTTGGGTTGGTGTGGAAGTTAGGAGTGTTGGGTACCAGCTCAGGTGTTGCTTCGTCATCTGACCGTGGTTCAAAATTATGAGGTGTTGTCCTCGGATCTTTCCCTTAAGGGATTGAACCCGGACCGTCGTCAATAGCCCGTTTTGTTGCTCTAGTACGACGTTAACTAAAATTACCATTACCGAAAGTCCTCACTTTGGGTTGGTGTGGAAGTTAGGAGTGTTGGGTACCAGCTCAGGTGTTGCTTCGTCATCTGACCGTGGTTCAAAATTATGAGGTGTTGTCCTCGGATCTTTCCCTTAAGGGATTGAACCCGGACCGTCGTCAATAGCCCGTTTTGTTGCTCTAGTACGACGTTAACTAAAATTACCATTACCGAAAGTCCTCACTTTGGGTTGGTGTGGAAGTTTGGAGTGTTGGGTACCAGCTCAGGTGTTGCTTCGTCATCTGACCGTGGTTCAAAATTATGAGGTGTTGTCCTCGGATCTTTCCCTTAAGGGATTGAACCCGGACCGTCGTCAATAGCGAGTTGTGTTGCTCTAGTACGACGTTAACTAAAATTACTATTACCGAAAGTCCTCACTTTGGGTTGGTGTGGAAGTTTGGAGTGTTGGGTACCAGCTCAGGTGTTGCTTCGTCATCTGACCGTGGTTCAAAATTATGAGGTGTTGTCCTCGGATCTTTCCCTTAAGGGATTGAACCCGGACCGTCGTCAATAGCCCGTTTTGTTGCTCTAGTACGACGTTAACTAAAATTACCATTACCGAAAGTCCTCACTTTGGGTTGGTGTGGAAGTTAGGAGTGTTGGGTACCAGCTCAGGTGTAGCATCGTCATCTGACAGTGGTTCAAAATTTCGTTTCTTTCTCTTAAGGGATTGATTCCGGACAGGTGTCAATAGCCCGTTGTGTTGCTCTAGTACGACGTTAGTTAAAAATCACCAAAAAATTAGAGAAATTTGTAGTGTAAACAAACAAACTGCCCGAAGGCGATGATTGTACTTCCGGCTTCCTAATACGTACACGGAACACTTTCTTGTACAAAAACACCAGCGCCGTCTACATTTAGCTTTACAGAAAAAAGCCTCTAATTGAAAATGGTAGTTGCGTAGGCATTTATTTAAATTACCGTCGCACTTGAGCAATATAACCGGCTATGGATGACGATCGGGCACCAAACAACAGGGTTAGGATATGAAGAGAATACCACGTAATTTTGTACTATGGTGTCAGATGACGAGGTCATACCTGAGATAGCACACCACCCCAAACTTCCGCACCATGCTAACGTGAGGACATTTATGACCGTGTCAGATTTAACGTGCATCATCCCTCGCTTGTACACGACGGTCTGTGCTTCGATTCGAACTTCCAACCCACCTGTTTCTATACCATTACTCATTCAACCGGGCTACAACGACTCCATTGAAAATGTGTGATCGCTTGAGCTTCATTGATGGTAATGGTAATGGTAATTTTAGTTAACGTCGTACTAGAGCAACACAACGGGCTACTGACGACGGTCCGGAATCAGTCCCTTAAGGGAAAGATTCGAGGACAACACCTCGTAATTTTGAACCACGGTCAGATGATGAAGTAACACCTAAACTGGCACCCCACTCTCCAAACTTCCACGCCAACCCAACGTGAGGACTTTCGGCCATGACAGATTTAAGGTGCACCAGCCGCCTCTACACCATACGTTTACAAACATCCATGCCCGGACCCGGATTCGAACCAGGAACCTTCCGATCTTGAGCTTCACTGAAGTATACTCTCAGAAATAGGCTAAATTAATGAAGACCATAGAAGCAATTTTGAAAATATAAGTAGACGCATTGGGAAAGAAAATGAGAGGATTGGTAAATTTTTAGAAAATATAAAGTTTTTATGAGTAACTCATTTTGGTCGGTTGGCAGTTAAATTATCGTCGTACTCGATCAGTACAACGGGCTATTGACGATGGTCCGGGATCAATACCCAAAGGGAAAGATTCGAGGACAACACCTCGTCATTTTGAACTACGGTCATATGACGATTTAAACACTTGTACTAGTATACAACTCTAAAAACGTTCATACCACATCAACTTGAGGACGTTTGAGGCCTCGACAGTTTTAACGTGCACCATTCCCCACGTACACGACGGTCTTTGGTTGGATCTAGTTTTTAACTCTCAACCCTCTGGTTACTAATCCGCTAGTCTTCCAACCGGGCTACTAGGGCGCCTAACACATTTCGGATGTACTGTATTCATTTGCAATGCTTTGCTTTCCCCTCACTATATATTCACTTTTTCAGAATATACCTATTATTTAAAACAATCAACTTTGCTACTTAAACTTTTGTAAAACTTTATAACTTTAATGATAACTTTATAAAACTTTATTTGCTAGAAGTTAAAAATAAACTAAAAGGATAGAATGCATATAGGTGGAAAGAATGTTCACAGAACGATGAAAATCAAGAAAAAGTACACAAAATAACAAAACTTAATAAAAAAAATCAACAACCCCAAACAGGTAGGATCTATGAAATGCTAATGAATAAGTTGAGATAGCCATGAGCAGTACCTGAATATTCTGTATGATTTAAAAACAACTCGGCTGGGATAAACAGTAGACAGATGTGAAGAAAATGTTAAAGAAAAAAAAGTATATATATATATATATATATATATATATATATATATATATATACATATATATATATATATATATATACATATATATATATATATACATATATATATATACATATATACATATATATATACATATATATATATATATATATACATATATACATATATATATACATATATACATATATATATATATATACATATATACATATATATATACATATATATATATATGTATATATATGTATATATATGTATATATATATATATGTATATATATGTATATATATATATATATATATATATATATATGTATATATATGTATATATATATATATATATATATATGTATATATATGTATATATATGTATATATATATATATGTATATATATGTATATATATACATATATATACATATATATACATATATATATATATATATATATATATATATATATATATACATATATATACATATATATATATGTATATATATATATATATATATATATATATATATATATATATATATGTTTATTCTAGTGAAATGTGTAAGTGACACTGGTGTTAACGCCTACTGTACCCACCAATACAATGTCGTAAAGACGCTGCGCAGGTCAGTCGTTGTCGGGACAATGTTATGTGAGTTGTAATTGCATCATGTCAGATCTAACAGATTTCGAACGTGAGAAAATTGTTGGAGCTCATCTAGTGGGTACTTCCGTAAGCAAGGTAACCGAAGTGTTTAGTGTTTCAAGAATTACTGTATCTAAAATTTATTCCACATATTTGAAAATCGGGAAAACATCGTCCGCTAAATCACAACGCGAACGAAAGTGTGTGTCTGTTGAGTGATCGTGACAGATGATCATTAAGGAGGATTGTGATTAAAAATAAGAAGACCACACCTGCAAAAGTTACTGCTGATATGAATGTCGTGCTCACAACCCTGTGAGTACCAAAACAATAACAAGGGAGCTCCATAAGCAGGGTATTTCTGGCCAAGCTGCAATTCAAAAACCATTTATCAGTGATGCTAATACCTGTAACAGGAAAAAGTGGTGTTTAAGTCCTAAAGCCTGTACTATTGAGCAATGGAAGACAGTAATTTGGTCGAATGAGTCTTGTTTCACATTGTTTAACACTTCTGACCGAGTTTACGTCTGGCGAACGCCAAGCCTATGATACAGACTGCTTGTTGCCAAGAGTGAAACATGGCGGGGGTTCTGTGATGGTTTGGGCAGCCATATCGTTGTTTTCTGAGAACCCTACGATTACTCTGCAAGGGCGCATTAAGGTCACGTCCATCCCATGATACAAACTTTGTTCCCTAATGGTGTTGGTGTCTTCCAAGACTACAAAGCCCCTGTTTACACAGCTCACATTGTCCAGGACAGGTTTTCTGAGTACAAGGATGATTTATCACATCTCCCTTGGGCACCACAGTCACCAGACCTCAATATTATTGAATCTTTGTGGTCTACATTGGAGAGGGAAATGCGCTATCCACCACCATCATCGTTACTGGACTTTCCCCCGTTTTGTAGGAAGAATGGTACAAGATTCTCTTGGCAAGCATACAGGAACAGTACTTATCCACTTTTCGTGGTATCACCTGGGACCTTTGCATGTTGTTCCTGGTCAATTGAACGCCGACGCCTAAATGAACATTTTGGACAATCAGGTTCTTTCTACGCTCTGGCCATTTTATGGAATGGACGAATGTTACTTCAAGACGACAACGCTCCATGTCGTGTTGCAGCCTCTGTCAAGCAGTGGTATCAAGATATGAATGTAAAACCTCTCTCATGGCCTGCTCAGAGTCCCGGCCTAAACCCTATAGAACATTTGTGGGACGAGTTAGAGCGACGCTTTCGGACCAGGGAACCACGACAGAATTCTGCAGCTGAGCTGGCGGCATGCTTGCTGCAGGAATGGACACAAATATCCATAGCTATGTATCAAAACCTTATTGAAAGTATGTCCAGAAGGGTTTCTAGTCTAATTGCATCGCGTAGGAGACCTCCCCCCATTAAAGCATGTATTATTTCCCTTATACCATCACATCTTGCTGTCCGGCTCATTATTGTAGGGTTGCTTATTCAGAGCATTTCGAAACTCATGGGCCAAAATTCAAGGGGTGATAGAAAACATCTAAACAAGCAATTTTCACCCTACAATGCATGGGTGGAGAGCATGCGGTGAACCGCTAGACGGTGCTGTAATGGAAAGCATAAAGCAAGAGTTTTCTTACACATCGTCCTTTCTACCGTGGATTTCAGAAGGCATAGCGACGTATGTTGGCGGAGCCCCCTAGTTTTAAGACAAAATATAAAATTAAAACCTCAGAATTCGTTTGTAATGAAAATAATTCTATTTGCCATGATACATTTAAAACCAAATGTCAATGAAAAATTATACGTGTACATATAATCTAATCCTTTTTCACATTTTTGAATTATCTTTAGTTATGATATTAAAATATTGAAATGCATAATAAATAGAAAACCTTTTTCCATGAACAGAAAAATAAAAGAATTTTCTATTAGCTCAGGTATAAATAATATGTAAATAAACTTTAATTTCAAAGAATTCTGACCTGTAATCCTACTTCAAAAATTGTCCTTCTTTCTTCAAATTCAACTAATCCTCATTCTTTGAAAAGGTAAACTCAAAACTGAGCTGAAAGAAATCTCGTATATTAAATATCCTGAAATGTGTTTTATTTTATTGGTTTCTCCTTTAGAAAACTCCGAACTATCGTATCAGAGAGCGTTTAATTTATTCAATTTAATAGGATATTCAATGCACTTGCTTAAACATTATCTGTATTCACATTTCTGCAACTGTTACGTTTCCAATTTACTGCTGTTTTTCGGTGATAAGCTTTGTCTTTTCTCCTCCACCCGTGTGTTTGTCTTGTAAACAATATTCACTTAATTCAACAATACCGTCCTCTATTTTCTGATTATGACACAAGAGGTTCAAATCCTCGCTTTCAATCTGCCTTTAAACTGAAGAATTAATTTGATTGTGACAGAGCACAATGCTTCTTTTCGTTGCAAAGTCCTTTTAAATATCAGTCGAGTTATTTTGATAACCATTGCAGTTCTTTGATATTTAATAGTGATATCTAATGGCTCTTGACAACATCTCATTGATGTTCGAGTGAAGAGCATGTATTCATGTCCTAATTACTATTTTTCCAAAAGTTTATGTTGTGTTGCTGTAGTACGACGTTTACTAAAAAATTACCAATTACCATTATCCAAAAGTTTATGGCCGACAAACCGGTATAGTGGTTAAGGTGTTAGCCTCTAGATCGGAAGGTTCCTGGTTCGAATCCGGGTCCGGGCATGGATGTTTGTAAACGTATGGTGTAGAGGCGGCTGGTGCACCTTAAATCTGTCGTGGCCGAAAGTCCTCACGTTGGGTTGGCGTGGAAGTTTGGAGAGTGGGGTCGTCAATAGCCCGTTGTGTTGCTCTAGTACGACGTTAACTAAAATTACCAAATTACCAAAAGTTTATGAGCTATAGATGCCAAGATGTAGAGAATTTGATTTGGTAAGAGAACATTTAATGGAAAATAGTGCCAGAGAGGAAAAAGTTCTTTCCCAGTGTAAAAAAAGAGCAATAATTAATTGCACTTTTAGAGAGCAATAATTAGTTAACATCGTACTAGAGCAACACACAACGGGCTATTGACGACAGTTCGGGATCAATCCCTAAAGGAAAAGATCCGAGGACAACATCTCGTAATTTTGAACCACGGTCAGATGACGAAGCAACACCTGAACTGACACCCCACTCTCCAAACTTCCACACCAACCCAACGTGAGGACTTTCGGCCACGGCAGATTTAAGGTGCATCAGCCACCTCTACACCATACGATTACAAACATCCATTCCCGGCCCCGGATTCGAACCAGGAACCTTCCGATCTAGAGGTTAACACCTTAACCACTACACCGGTTGATCGGGGGAAAAAAGAGCAAGTTACACTAAGGTATTGAGTCTTTGAAAAAAAGGTTTTGGGCAATGTCAGACGGTTCCTTAAAAATGTCTGCATGTAAAAGTGCGTATATATTTGCGAGCCGAACCGTTCGTTGAGAGTACTTTCACAACGAGCTTCCAGCGATCCTTGGGAAAGGAAAGAACCACCATGCAATCATTTGGGAGCATAAAGAAAAGCGACGAACTAGTCACAACGCCGTCCAAATCTGAACCGAGAACGCCTTTGTGTTCGTCGAAAAAACCGACAGGAAGCGGATCGCCACGAGCGGTTCACGAACCGTTCATTTGGCGACCAAACCCAGTCCCAATCAAGAGAACTAGAGGCTCGGAAATGTATACGCGGCCTTAGGCTCCGATGCAATTCAGGATGTGTGAGGGAGAGACTGGTAATGAGCTACACTTTGTACAGAAGGGAAAGGATTTCTGACCATTAAAAAATGTCACCTTTTCCAAATGGCCAGATTGGAGACTGGCAAGCACAGAGAAGGTTTTCCGGGCAAGTTTAAGGCAAGCAGCTCTACTGGACCAGTGAGATACTGGAGATGATCTGCACAATTTTTTAAAGTACTGGTAGGTGGGCCGCCTTCTGGGGTTTTGCACAAGTCCATGAAATGGATAGAGATGTAGTAAATGGACGTAAAGATGGATAATAGATGGATGTAAAGATGGATTATGTAATAGATGGATGAAATAAATAGATGGTCAAAAGATCTGGGAGCCATGTCTGTCGCAGTCCGACTTAGCCACCCGTTAGCCTTCACGCCTTGGGTGGCCTTATCTGGAGTATACACTCCCAACTGTACTTCGCCTGTGCTACCCGCTTCACCCTCTCGACACGAGGGTGCTATTTCTGAACTCGAATGACAACCGGAAATATTTTGTTTTGTTGCTTATGACTTGGAAGGACCTGAGGAACTCAAGTTATCTTTTCTTTTACCATGGGGTTTACTGTCTTTAGTAAAGATGGGGTCGCGCTCCAAGGATATTCAATGGATCTTTTTCTGCTTTCATCCCAGAACTGTGTGCCTCAATCCCTCTTTCTTCCCTTTCACATTTTTCACTTGATGTTGTGTTTGGTGATGGGTTGCTCCAATATGGCCCTTGCGCCATGAGACCTCAAAACTGATGAACCTCTTCTAATAAAGTGAGCACTAGATCCAATGGAGAACTCTGTTCACTGTCCTTATTGGCAAACGAGTCAGCAGTCTCGTTTCTAAACAGGCTAAAATCTCCAGTTATCCTTGAAGATGCTTTCCTTAAAACTCTTGGGCCGTTGTGCCTCAGCTGGTATTACCATTGCCCTAGCAAACCATCGAGTTTAGACGGTGCAGTTTAGATTCCTTTTCTGGATGTATTTCTCTCTTCTGTGTCAGTAAAACTTTAATTGTGTGTATATTCATTACTTGTTACTAGCGGATCGTGGTCAAATATGGCCCTTGCGCCTTGAGACCTCAAAACTGACGAACCTCTTCTAATACAGTGAGCACTAGATCCAATGGAGAACTCTGTTCACTGTCCTTATTGGCAAGCGAGTCAGCAGTATCGTTTCTAAGCAGGCTAAAATCTCCACTGTTATCCTTGAAGATGCTTTCCTTAAAACTCTTGGACCGTTGTGCCTCAACGGGTAATACCATTACCCTAGCAAACCATCGAGTTTAGATGGTGCAGTTTAGATTCCTTTTCTGGATGTATTTATCTCTTCTGTGTCAGTAAAACTGTAATTGTGTGTATATTCATTACTTGTTACTAGCGGATCGTGGTCAAATATGGCCCTTGCGCCTTGAGACCTCAAAACTGACGAACCTCTTCTAATAAAGTGAGCACTAGATCCAATGGAGAACTCTGTTCACTGTCCTTATTGGCAAACGAGTCAGCAGTCTCGTTTCTAAACAGGCTAAAATCTCCAGTTATCCTTGAAGATGCTTTCCTTAAAACTCTTGGGCCGTTGTGCCTCAACTGGTATTACCATTGCCCTAGCAAACCATCGAGTTTAGACGGTGCAGTTTAGATTCCTTTTCTGGATGTATTTCTCTCTTCTGTGTCAGTAAAACTTTAATTGTGTGTATATTCATTACTTGTTACTAGCGGATCGTGGTCAAATATGGCCCTTGCGCCTTGAGACCTCAAAACTGACGAAACTCTTCTAATACAGTGAGCACTAGATCCAATGGAGAACTCTGTTCACTGTCCTTATTGGCAAGCGAGTCAGCAGTCTCGTTTCTAAGCAGGCTAAAATCTCCACTGTTATCCTTGAAGATGCTTTCCTTAAAACTCTTGGACCGTTGTGCCTCAACGGGTAATACCATTACCCTAGCAAACCATCGAGTTTAGATGGTGCAGTTTAGATTCCTTTTCTGGATGTATTTATCTCTTCTGTGTCAGTAAAACTGTAATTGTGTGTATATTCATTACTTGTTACTAGCGGATCGTGGTCAAATATGACCCTTGCGCCATGAGACCTCAAAACTGACGAACCTCTTGTAATACAGTGAGCACTAGATCCAATGGAGAACTCTGTTCACTGTCCTTATTGGCAAGCGAGTCAGCAGTCTCGTTTCTAAACTGGCTAAAATCTCCACTGTTATCCTTAAGGATGATTTCCTTAAAACTCTTGGGCCGTTGTGCCTCAACGGGTATTACCATTGCCATAGCAAACCATCGAGTTTAGACGGTGCAGTTTAGATTCCTTTTCTGGATGTATTTCTCTCTTCTGTGTCAGTAAAACTTTAATTGTGTGTATATTCATTACTTGTTACTAGCGGATCGTGGTCAAATATGGCCCTTGCGCCTTGAGACCTCAAAACTGACGAACCTCTTCAAATAAAGTGAGCACTAGATCCAATGGAGAACTCTGTTCACTGTCCTTATTGGCAAACGAGTCAGCAGTCTCGTTTCTAAACCGGCTAAAATCTCCAGTTATCCTTGAAGATGCTTTCCTTAAAACTCTTGGGCCGTTGTGCCTCAGCTGGTATTACCATTGCCCTAGCAAACCATCGAGTTTAGACGGTGCAGTTTAGATTCCTTTTCTGGATGTATTTCTCTCTTCTGTGTCAGTAAAACTTTAATTGTGTGTATATTCATTACTTGTTACTAGCGGATCGTGTTCAAATATGGCCCTTGCGCCTTGAGACCTCAAAACTGACGAACCTCTTCTAATACAGTGAGCACTAGATCCAATGGAGAACTCTGTTCACTGTCCTTATTGGCAAGCGAGTCAGCAGTATCGTTTCTAAGCAGGCTAAAATCTCCACTTTTATCCTTGAAGATGCTTTCCTTAAAACTCTTGGACCGTTGTGCCTCAACGGGTAATACCATTACCCTAGCAAACCATCGAGTTTAGATGGTGCAGTTTAGATTCCTTTTCTGGATGTATTTATCTCTTCTGTGTCAGTAAAACTGTAATTGTGTGTATATTCATTACTTGTTACTAGCGGATCGTGGTCAAATATGGCCCTTGCGCCTTGAGACCTCAAAACTGACGAACCTCTTCTAATAAAGTGAGCACTAGATCCAATGGAGAACTCTGTTCACTGTCCTTATTGGCAAACGAGTCAGCAGTCTCGTTTCTAAACAGGCTAAAATCTCCAGTTATCCTTGAAGATGCTTTCCTTAAAACTCTTGGGCCGTTGTGCCTCAACTGGTATTACCATTGCCCTAGCAAACCATCGAGTTTAGACGGTGCAGTTTAGATTCCTTTTCTGGATGTATTTCTCTCTTCTGTGTCAGTAAAACTTTAATTGTGTGTATATTCATTACTTGTTACTAGCGGATCGTGGTCAAATATGGCCCTTGCGCCTTGAGACCTCAAAACTGACGAACCTCTTCTAATACAGTGAGCACTAGATCCAATGGAGAACTCTGTTCACTGTCCTTATTGGCAAGCGAGTCAGCAGTCTCGTTTCTAAACTGGCTAAAATCTCCACTGTTATCCTTAAGGATGATTTCCTTAAAACTCTTGGGCCGTTGTGCCTCAACGGGTATTACCATTGCCATAGCAAACCATCGAGTTTAGACGGTGCAGTTTAGATTCCTTTTCTGGATGTATTTCTCTCTTCTGTGTCAGTAAAACTTTAATTGTGTGTATATTCATTACTTGTTAATAGCGGATCGTGGTCAAATATGGCCCTTGCGCCTTGAGACCTCAAAACTGACGAACCTCTTCTAATACAGTGAGCACTAGATCCAATGGAGAACTCTGTTCACTGTCCTTATTGGCAAGCGAGTCAGCAGTCTCGTTTCTAAGCAGGCTAAAATCTCCACTGTTATCCTTGAAGATGCTTTCCTTAAAACTCTTGTACCGTTGTGCCTCAACGGGTAATACCATTACCCTAGCAAACCATCGAGTTTAGATGGTGCAGTTTAGATTCCTTTTCTGGATGTATTTATCTCTTCTGTGTCAGTAAAACTGTAATTGTGTGTATATTCATTACTTGTTACTAGCGGATCGTGGTCAAATATGACCCTTGCGCCATGAGACCTCAAAACTGACGAACCTCTTGTAATACAGTGAGCACTAGATCCAATGGAGAACTCTGTTCACTGTCCTTATTGGCAAGCGAGTCAGCAGTCTCGTTTCTAAACTGGCTAAAATCTCCACTGTTATCCTTAAGGATGATTTCCTTAAAACTCTTGGGTCGTTGTGCCTCAACGGGTATTACCATTGCCATAGCAAACCATCGAGTTTAGAAGGTGCAGATTAGATTCCTTTTCTGGATGTATTTCTCTCTTCTGTGTCAGTAAAACTTTAATTGTGTGTATATTCATTACTTGTTACTAGCGGATCGTGGTCAAATATGAGCCTTGCTACTTACAAACTCAACCAAACAACCAAAAACACTTTATTCATTACTGCATTTCGTAATAATTTATGATGAAGTATGAGTAAACGAACGTTATTTAACTTAACTAAAAATATGAAATATTTAAGTAACTAGAAAATTTAAAAGCAACGTTGGCTTCAATCAAATGCTAATATCATTCCATAGCACAAAACCAAGCATTATCTTTTCAATATAAGATTTCTGATACCATTTTCTTCAATAGAACTCGTAACGATACACGTCGCAGAGACTAATACAATCCTAATAACGAACACAATGCCACAACAAAGATGCCATATTAGGATTCTTGTTACTAATAGAATGAATGGTGATTTCTCGGATAATTGATGCGCTCGGTAAATGACATTGGATAGTTACGTGCAACCTGAGCTGTGTTATATTAACAGTACTAGGAACGAAGCCAATGATTACTAGGAATCCTGTGTCCATCAGAATATGATCTTGGTGCCTCGTGTTGCCTTGAAGTTAATGGGCTTTTCTTTGTCTCTCCGGGCATTCAGGGAGGATAAAGTTCTGTTAACTTTCTAATGAAAAGATATTTTTCGGTTGATTGAAGACATCAAAATACTCGGTCCTTGAAAAATTGAGTGAAGGACTATACTAAACTCATAAAAGCAGTATTATTTTATTTTATTCATGCAAAGCGAATTGATTTGTCTCGCATATCCGTTCTGCAACTATCTTCCCTGTATGATTTCTAATTAGAGAAGGGCAAAAACTGTTATTTTACGTCAGCAGTGTGTTAATTGTTATTGCTGATTTGCAGAAATAGTTATTAATAACTTAAATATAGTTTTGCGTTACATATCAGTTTGCGAGCCGACCAACCGGTTCAGTGGTCAAGGTGTTGGCCTCTGGATCGGAAGGTTCCTTATTCGAATCCGGGTCAGGGCATGGATGTAAATTGTGCTGTCCTTTGTTAGGGACAATGATGGTCCACCCACTGGGCGCCCCTTCACAAGTGACCATCACTTCTGGCCTTGTATAAGGCTACAATGACTTCGGTCAATTCTGTACTGTATTGTATTTCTGAATTGTATCATGTATTGTATTTGTATTTGTCTTTGCAATCTGTACCCAGCCTTGCCATTGGAAATATATATATATATATATATATATATATATATATATATATATATATATATATATATATATATATATATATATATATATATATATATATATATATATATATATCAGTTTGCGAATATTACAGTCAGCAACTAAATTTAGTTGTTTTGTTAAATTGTTAGAAATTGGCATTAATGGTTAAGGGTTATTAACTACTTAACTAGCCAGTTAAAAAATAGCAATTAAACCTTTTTATGTATATATTATGAACGAGTTGCTCCTTTTTTATGGTTGTGATGGATTGTAGGACAGAGTTCTCATCATTTTAAACAATTTTAATTGTGATTTAGCAATTTACAGATGTAACTACTTACAGTTAAAACAAAAACATTTAGGTAATTGCCAGTCTCAGCAAACTACATCTTCATCTCTCTCTGACTCCGCTTCTTCTCCGGCGTGGGTGTTTTCACCTCGAGTGTTGACTGAATCATCATTGGTTGATTTCATCCAATGGATGGCCTGCTGACAGGAATTATATTGTTGCTAGGGTCTCGATGGTACAATGAATACTCTCTGGCTGCTTATTTCGGAATTCGACATTAGTGATGGGAAAAATTATTATTTTCAGGGATCGGATCGGAACCGCTCGCTCACTGAAAAGAGCTAGCTCTTTTTCATGACTCACCGCTCGTTTCAGATGTATAATAATGTATATAACATATCGAGATGTCTCTACTATTATAAAAGAAAGCGTTTGTTTGGGGCCGCAAAATCCCGACGATTCTACGGCACTTGCAACAACGAGATTTGGCACACAGGTAGTCCGAATTATTTGCAATTTTTGGGTCACGGCGAATTTTAAAATTCAATCTAGAAGATTTTTAAATGAATTTCATAATTTTACTCTCCATCGATTTTTCAAACGCGGGGAACGTTTTCTACTCATGCGACCTTGCAGTCAGGGTTAGGAATCATGCCAAGTTTTTTTCATCCGCAGAACACGTAGAAAATTATTGTTTACGTTTCCGCTTTGATTTTGCGCGATTGATATCCCAGCCAGACGATAAATCTTTAAACTGAGGTCAAAATTCTTTTTTCTATCTCCTAGACCGTTAAAGATGGAGTAAAAACTTCATCGGATTTGAAATCTGCGGAAATATCAGTTTAGATTAATACCTAACAATATTATTTTCTTTAAATAAATAAATTTTTAATTGAATACAACTTCAACAGATTTGAAACCTGTGGAAAATTTTACACCAGATTAATACCTTGTATTACGGGCAACGCCGGGCTAGCCACTCAATGGTATATAATATTTTTGAGCCATCGAACATCCCTCGTTGTCACGTGAGCGCCAGACGAAGAGGCGCCAAGCGTGCTTGAACACCCACGCAGCACTCACTCATCCAGCAATTGCGCAGTTTGCCTCTAAAATCAACAAAATGAGGGAGACGGGGCCTGAGGACGAAAGGCATTGCAGCATACGGTTGCTAAGCTGTAAACTTTAATTGATGGCCCAAAACCATGTCAATTCTTATAACTTTATAATTGTCCATAAAGAATAAATTACTTTGAGGACAATTTTTTTTTGTAATTCCCATCATGAACCCAAACAGATTACAGAAGTAGCAATAAAAGTATCCGAACACGTTAAAAATGTCATTTTTGACCAAAAATTCCAAAAAATGTTTTCGATTTTATTGGATAAAGTACTTATTTGACTTTCCAAAAGTCAAAAGAAGGCGGGAAAACAGGAAGTAGGTATGGAAAACACCGGAATTGGCCATTAAAAGACCATAAACCTGGCAAAATCTAAATGTAAAGATTTTTTTTTTTTTTTTTTTTTTTTTTTTGCAAATATAATTTTAGAAATGTTTTTTTTTGGAAATAGTGTGTGAATCGTTTCCATTTGTATAGAAAATTTACTATTTTTTTTACATATATATATATATATATGTATAGAGAGAGAGAGAGAGATCGGTAGGTTCCTGGTTCGAATCCTGGTCCGGGGATGGATGTTCGTGATCATTTGGTGTAGAGGCGGCTGGTGCACCTTAAATCTGTCGTGGCCGAAAGTCCTCACGTTGGGTTGGTGTGGAAGTTTGTAGAGAGGGCTCCAGCTCAGGTGTTGTCTCGTCATCTGACCATGGTTCAAAATTACGAGGTGTTGTCCTCGGTTCTTTCCCTTAGGGGATTGATCCCGGCCCGCCGTCAATAGCAAGGGAACAAAATTTAGAAGAAATTCAAAAGCTCTGGAGAAAGTCAAAATATTTATGGGAAATTTTTGTTTGGGGAACCTTTAATTCTGTCCGCGTTGTGAGTTTTAAAGTTTAACGATACTCTTTTACCGTAAAACACCTCCTTCTAGAATGTCCTGGGCTAAAACCACTTAGGGACCAAATGAGACATTCTGATAATTTAAATGATATTTTGAAATCAAATAATAAAAATATTAATAACTTATTTAAATACTTAAGATTTTTAACTATTTATTTTAAGATATAGGTATAATATACCCTCGAATATTCGTTGTCCCAAAGATTTTCGAAATCCAAATCCCTTCCCTGTCTTTTGATAAAACTTTTTCAAAATGTCTTGCTTTGTGAAGGCAATGCAATAAAAACAAGTTACGTTTAATTTAATTTTGTGTAGCTTTATAATGATATCACACCCGAGATATCGAGGTTTTATTATTATTATTCGATTAATGTTCAGTAAATAATATAATAATTGTTAGAATATGTTTCAATAACAATCTTAAAACTAGTTTTAATTAGTGCTAAAAGGCGTAGTATGACTTAAGCCGTTAAAACGCCCTTTCAACCTAAAATGGAATTAAAAATAAAAATAATAACATTTATCATTTGATAATACATAGATATTTAAAAATTTTAAACTTCAAAAAAGTAACAAAAAGCTGGGGAGCGCAAAAGAGCGTATGCGGAATTGACTCTTCGAGAGCGATAGTTATCGAAAAGAGCCAGTTTTCGAAAAGAGTTAACTCCCAAAAGAATCAACTCCCTAAAGAATCAACTCCCTAAAGAATCAACTCCATAAAGAATCACTGAGCTGGTGATCGCATGCGGAAGCGCTGATTCGTTAAAAAAGAGTAACCGCTCTTGAGCCCTGATTGGTTAAAAAAGAGCTACAGCTCTTTTTTAACGAATCAACGCTCGCTCACTCCGTCAAGAGAGCTAACTCTTTGAGTCAGCTCCTGAGCGGATCGCCCATCTCTATTCGACATGGCTAACGCATGAGTTTTCCTGATTTCGTTTGCCCAATGCCACATGCATGTGAAGTGTTTTTATGAATTTCAGTTTTTGTTTACATTTTTTTTTCAGTTAAATTTCCTTGTTGTGTGAGCGTGCGTGTGTATGACAAGTATTTCCGAAAATGAGTGTTGGTGGATCAAGGGTGAACTTTTTAAAATAGGAATTGAAACAATCTCGGTTCATGGTAACTAAACTAGAACACTATATTTTTTGTATACGAACATTACAATTTTAATCTTTGAGTATTTTCAAGGCAGCTAGTTTAACTATCTTTAATATTAAAGTTTTGTTGGACGATATAGATAGTGACATTTGATGGCGATCTTCGGGGTAAATATCACCTGTCTCCCAGCTGCTATTGTGGATTTGGTTTCGTATTCTTATTCTTTTTTTTATGGTTTAAAATTGTGTCGGAAAAGCGAATTAATCTGCCTCAAGCGGTTGATCGGGGACGCGGACTTTAGGATTGATTGCTAATTGATTTACCTCATTTGGTCGCTGGGCGATGCGGAGCTGTCTCTGAGTTCTGCAAAACCGAAGTTGGGGTGTTTTTCAAACAGGCGCCTCAATCCCATGATAGTACTTTACGCAAGTCCAACTTGATTGGCTAATCGGATCACATGACCTAGATACGTATGTCATCAAGGTTTATAGTTGTTGGCGATTTATCTCTTCCTTTCTGCTTTCTTCTTTTCTTTTCAGATCCATGGCTATGGGTGGGTAGAGGTGGGAGCCGAAAATAGTATCATTTTATTATATAAGTTAATAATTATATAAGTTAGTGTTTTATGTATGCTTTTTGTTACATCAGAATGGTCCTAAGCCAACGGTGGATACGACACAATCATCCTAAAGCAAAGGGGACGGCAGAGGGGCGGAAAAATATCAGCTGGTAGTGAGTTCAGGAGTGGTTCTTAGATTATTTATGTAAAATCAACGGAAGCTTGTAAAAATATGAAAAGGGTATTGAAAATTAGGAAAAGTAAATTAGAATAAAAAGTAATTAAATTGGAATTTTTAAAAAATAATTTGGAGGATCTAAAATTTTTTCCGCCAGCTGGGTTTGAACACGAGAAGTCATCCTCCGCTGCCGACGCTAATCTGAAGGTGGGTGACTTTAGCCATTAGGCCATCGTTGCTTCATGAAAAGAAGCTCTTTAAAGTATAAGTACCCTTAATATAAGTTGGCAAGAAATACTACTAACAACCATACAACATATATATGAGGAGCAAATCAGTCAACTTGTCGGACACTTACGCTGTACGCTGAGGCGCTAGTGTATGTATTGTATTTCTACGAAACAACGCGCATATTCAAAATCAAATGGTTACTGCAACAATCAGATTGGCAAGAAATACAAGTGAAGCCAAGCCCGTGAAACTAGCCAATCAAGTTGGACTTGCGTAAAGTACTATCATGGGATTGAGCCGCTTCTGTTTTTCAACCGTTCTCCGGGCCCGTCGTTTCGCTACTCTGCATTCATCGCCCGTGAATGATCTTTTCGTGGGGTCGTATGCCCATTGCAGACACAAAAGGGTGGGTTCGTGTAGAAAACGCAGACGTAACTGGAAATGGGTCACTTTCAAATTTGCAGAGAGCCGTAAAAAGCTTTGTGCAACAGCACACCGCGAGTGAACAGAACCGACTTTCCGTGAGTGAGCAGAACCAACTTTCCGTTAGTGAACAGAACCAACTTTCGAGGAATGGATGGAATCAACTTTTGGCAAGTGAACGGAACCAACTTATCGCGAGTGAAGGTATCCGACTGTTTAAAAGTTGACAGAATCAATTTTCCACAAGTGGACGGTACCAACTTTCCACAAGTGGACGGAACCAACTTCCCACGAGTGGAAGGAACCAACTTCCCACGAGTGGACGGAACCAACTTCCCACGAGTGGAAGGAACCAACTTCCCACGAGTGGAAGGAACCAACTTTTCACGGGTGGACGGAACCAGTTTCCCACAATTGGAAGGAACCAACTTCCCACGAGTGGAAGGAAACAACTTTTCACGAGTGGACGGAACCAACTTCCCAAGAGAGGAAGGAACCAACTTCCCACGAGTGGAAGGAACCAACTTTTCACGGGTGGACGGAACCAGCTTCCCACAAATGGAAGGAACCAACTTCCCACGAGTGGACGGAAACAACTTTCCACGAGTGGAAGGAACCAACTTCTCACGGGTGGACGGAACCAGCTTTCCACAAGTGGACGGTACCAACTTTCCACAAGTGGACGGAACCAACTTCCCACGAGTGGACGGGACCAACTTCCCACGAGTGGAAGGAACCAACTTTTCACGGGTGGACGGAACCAGCTTCCCACAATTGCAAGGAACCAACTTCCCACGAGTGGACGGAACCAACTTCCCATGAGTGGACGGAACCAACTTCCCACGAGTGGAAGGAACCAACTTTTCACGGGTGGACGGAACCAGCTTTCCACAAGTGGACGGTACCAACTTTCCACAAGTGGACGGAACCAACTTCCCACGAGTGGAAGGAATCAACTTCCCACGAGTGGAAGGAACCAACTTTTCACGGGTGGACGGAACCAGCTTCCCACAATTGGAAGGAACCAACTTCCCACGAGTGGACGGAACCAACTTTTTGTCGAGTCGAGTGTTTTTTAATATTAAGTGGGTCCAAGACACAAAAATCGTCAAATGTTAGAAATTTTTTTTATTATTTTAAGAAATTCTCTGTGTTTTTCTGCTTAAAATGACGTTGAATCATGTTTTTATCTTAATTAGAACTAGAAATATAATAATTTTTGTGGTGCGTTGTTTTGAAAATGTAACACTCTTGACAGTTGTTGTCATGGCAATAACTTCTGTCTTTAAAACTTTAAATGCGTTTTTCTCCATGATACATTTTTTCTAGATTTCCTGTATTCAAATTGCTATAAGTCGAAAACCGATAAAGTTTAAGGGTTAAAATTTGGAATATATCTTTTTCAAACATTATACCTTAATTTTGATTCAACAAATTTGAAACAAATATTTACTTTTAAAAATATGACTTTTAAAAAAAATACCAAAAAATTTTCATTCAAATATTTTTTTATTTTTTATTAAATTAATACTTTTTAAATTGCTGAATCAAAATTAAAGTTTATAAATTTGTGAATAATTTAGTGCAAGAATTTTGAAAATTGATCAAGAATATTTTTAGTTTTAACAATTTAAAATGACCCCTCTTTTTTTCAAAAAATTTTAATTAAAAATTTTTTTTAAACTTTTGGAAAATTTTTGTGTTGAGATTTTGTTTATTAGTTAGATGGGTTATCAGTACAAAAAAATTCTAAATTAATTAATAAAAAAAAAATTTCACTGTGTCTCGGACCCCCTTAAAATCCTATTTCTAAACCAACTGCGCACTGAAAGAACCATCGCTAATATAGAATTTATCAAAGTGTTGTCTCATTTTCAAAATTTCGATATACCGATAAAATCCTTGTCAGGAAGCTGTCGCCAAGTGGAGAGGTTGGCGAGTGACAAACGCGACAACCGGGTATAAGGGTTGCCAAGATCAGAAGAGAGTCTTGAGAAAGACGAACGGGAAGAGACTGATTGGTTTTTCTTCCGGATTAAGTTAATCTGCGCTACCGTCGTTACTTACCAGACAATGTTCTCTGGTTATGTTTTTTTTCATGTCATGTATGGTGTCCCTTTTCATGTAATAAATTATCTTTGAACTAAAGACTGCTGGCTTGACTTTTTATGATTTTGGAAGCAACAGAAAGAACCCAACCAACAATCCTCTTAGAGGTTACCTCAACGAGTCATCCTATCAAAAGCAAAACTAACCATATCTTGATCTCGTCATCATTAAAAAGTTGACAGTATCTTAATTACAAGGTATCGAGTCATAAGCAAAATTGGCCATACCTTTTTTATTTAAACCCAACACTTTCCAGCTCACCAAAAATGGGTTAGAGAGAAGTTACAGAAAGTAGGTGAGTTGGTCAGACCTTAATGGATGAGGTACCACATCGTATTGACTTGGAGGATTAAATGTATATAAAAACATATTTTTCATTGAAAATTTATGTGTGTGTGCGTGTGTATGTGATAAAAAAAGGGTCTACATATAATAAAATGCATACCGTCATACATCTTACCTCTTATAAACTTATTTACTCAATGCACACACATATTTGAAGCACTTTTTTTAAGTATATGTTTAAGACGTACCAGTGTGTCATTTTCACAATCTAGATGGACAAAATTCAATTTTCTTAGTGTCGCAGATTGTCAAAATACACCCTATCTTAAAAGCAATATGTTCCCATAACAAGACTACGGTTTTATTTTTATAAACAATTTCTTCTAACAAAAAGTACAGGGGTCCAAAGACTTACCTTCTGTGTTGGATACGAAACCAATCTGGCGAATGCGTATTAGTACTTTGAGGAAAGCTGAAAGGTATAGGTCTTATATTTTCTTCAGCGCTATTTGGTGGATAATATCATTAACTTCTGCTCATAGAGATATGTTAACGTGCTTTTAGTTTTTTCAATACATTTTTATTAATTTGCAAGATCTTTTGGATTTTGTTGCTAATGAGCGTCTTACGCAACTGCTGATTTCAAATTTCAACTAGACTTTTAACATATTATACCACCCGCACATCACTAAAACATTACATTATAGCCACTCATTTGACGTGCGCAGAACAAAATATTTCTTGAGGAAGTTTGCGGTGCTGATAGATAGCCCTTAAATCTCAGAATTACTGGAAAATGTTCGTCAATCCATTTTTGACATTTTTCTGATAAATTCGAAGCAAATTAAAATCGATGCTATTTTAGCATATATTTCTCAAGAAATGAATAAACATTTGTTACCATATGCTGTTTTGAATGTTTTAAATTGTGTTAAAGTGAAAATTCTCTAATTATCTACAAAAGAACTGAGCTAAAGAGGAGTAAAGCACAGATAACTATTCCTCAGAAAT
Organism: Metellina segmentata; assembly: GCA_947359465.1. Lineage (NCBI taxonomy): Eukaryota > Metazoa > Arthropoda > Arachnida > Araneae > Tetragnathidae > Metellina > Metellina segmentata. The sequence goes on from OX375873.1 coordinate 113,745,564, forward strand.
AATTCTTCTTGACACATAGAAATCTTATATTTTCTCACTCTGTGATTCAAGATCTACCAAGTAATTCACATAGTAGTTTGAAAAATAGGCCTATAAGGCCAAAAAAAAAAAATTCAGCTTGTAGTTCCGAGGTATGAAAAACGAAACTCGTAACCTTGTAGACAATAAGTCAAAGAGAATTGTTAATGACATCAGAAATAGATTACGAAAATCAGGTGTACGATATTCTACTTCAGAGAGCTCTTTGTTACTTTTCCGGAAGATGTGTACAATTATGAAAAAGACCCGTGTCTGACTAAAAAGTCAGTAAAATTATCTGCAAATCAAGTGTTTGGCTAATAGTCGACGCTTCTCTTTGTATGCACCAATATAAAATTACACAAACAACGTAAAGAACATTAACTCTTATTTGCATACTCCATACAACACAAAATTGAATAAGCTAAGCGTTTGTTACTCTTCTGGAATAATGATCATGAAAACTTCATCTGTACAACAACTAACTACTTATCAACTGCTCTTTTATACGGTTACGTACAATTCATGAGCAATCCTTCAGACGGATTTTGTCGTGAGATAGTACCATAAATACAATTAATTATAGTGAGGGGCTGTACTGGCACTGAACAGAAAAGATATCGGCAGTCGTTTTCAGAAATATATCAACCTGAGAAAAGTATGTTTAGTATTTCTATGGTACCTTTGTTTGCATTAATGAGAGGGTAAACAAATTACCTGTAAAAATCCTGCTCCAACATCGACTAAAACTGTCGTTCCATCAAATTTCTTTTTGCCAAGTATTTAGTAGATTTAACTATTAGGGAAGTTAATAAAGTGCAAGATAATTTCCAAAGAGGTGTTTGCTGTTTTGATAAATGCAATCAAACATCAAACAGGCAATACTAACGATAGAAACACCGCTCGTAGATTTTTTTTTTTTAGATATTCTGAAAGGTCTGCTAAAATAAATTGAATTAATGTTATTAAGCTCTTCCAAGTCATATTAAAATGTTTAAATTCCGGTTACCAGATAAACTGATAGGTTTTCTGAGCACGAAGCAAGTACAGGGAATATCTCTATTATTATAAAAGTAAGTGTTTGTCTCTACGCAGTGTCCTGACGAATCTATGGCACTTACAATAATGAAATTTGGCATACAGGTAGTCTTAATGTTTTGCGATTTTTGTGTAGCGCCCGAATTTTAAAATTTAATCTAGAACATTCTTTAATGAATTTGTTAGTTTTTTTCACACCTTTCTTTCTTTTCTCCGGAATGTGACGTCATTGAAGGAGAGGATTTTTCGATTTTCACAGGCGTTTTTCGTCCTAATGCCTTTGGAACCATGCCAAGTTTTCCGATTCTAACGTGTTTTGATTTACGTTGTTAATAATAGCCACTTCTAGGCCATCACGGCGTTGCCTGTGGAGTTCATTTGCGAAGAAACCAAATGGGAATACGTAGCAATCACCGGGGGTTGACGAGCGTCAGCGAGCAGCGGTCACACCTGACCCTACGAAATGAATAAACTACATATAAATTATACATAAAATTCTTCATGAAAATATCATGTTTCTTCTTATATTCTTTCAATAGGTCCGCTCTTAGAAGCACAAAAGATAAAAAAATAAGCACAATAATCGCTAAGTGAAATATTAACTATAAATATATCAGGAACTGATACGAATACATTTAATGACGTCAGATCCACTAATCGTAAGTTTATGAGCTCAAACACAACGCAGCCAAAAATTTCCAAAAAGTTTGCATTTATTTGATGAACCTTCCCTTCAATAAATATACATCAATAGACTATTTAGGCTTAGATTTCAAGTGTATGATTTTGCAATGTCTTTTAAATAAAGATTCTCCCCTCCAGAGTTTTTCTATTACATACATCTACTTTATTTTTAAACGGAACTGTTTAGAGTATATTTGACCATTATTCAGATGTATTTTAATATAAAATTGCAACAAATACTCTTAATAATTGATCTCTCTCTCTCTCTCTCTCTCTCTCTCTCGAAGTATATTTTATATGTAGAGCAAAGTTGACAAATTTCTTTAAATTTAGTATATTTCTGCTTCAAACAATAACTAAAAATTGATTAATATACACCAAACCACACACTGTATTTTATCACTGACAATCTCTTATAATCATCTAAAACCAGTGTATTTTTAGTCAATATTTTTGTTTCTGATATGACACATTACGTACAATTAAGAGATACTCTCCGTGATATCTATACTGACCCCCACAAGACAATTTATTCTATGTAAGTTCATAAAAAGAACTCGAGAAACTAGAAAGTGGCGGAAGGAAGGGATCTCGTTTGGATAGCTATACGGTGAAGTCAAACACCGGGGAACAAAAAACAAACTGCGAAGAGAAACTTATTGTTTCTTCATGAACATTCATTCATTGATTGTGCATTGTAAATAGCGTGTAGATAGTTTCCCATTCGTCAATTGAAACCTGTTAAGTGAAATAAATAACTTGTAAAGGTCTCCAGATAAGTCCGACTCAACTGTATAACTTGTGCCAAAAACGCTACAACAGCAAACAACTCGGAAAAGAGAGAAAATGTATCCAAAAATCCTAGAGCAAATGAATAATTCTTAGCAAACATCCGTTAGTATTCGAAATGTAATACCGACCTGCTAATTTTCCCCTGCGAACGTTAGTGACATATCCCATCTGGAGAAAGTGTGACTTATCTTTGAATCCAGCTGAAGACAAATTAACGATGCTTTTCAACCCACGTGATTTGTACAGTGATATATGATATGAAAAGATGTATGGTTCTCGAAGAGAGGAGACGAATTTTCGTTTTCAAATGCTTTTGGCGCTTTCAGTTTTAATGACGAATTTCCTTACTCAAAATAAGGTTTCCTATTTTCTAAATCCTCTACATTGTGTTGCTCTAGTACGACATTAATTAAAATAATTATCAACTAAGAAGTAGGGCAACTTTTTGCAACAAATGCAACTTTTTTTCACGCGTTCTACGCTGCATGTAAAGTACTAAAACCAAAATTCCTCCTGCATGGGGTGTATAGTAAGTGAGTTATAACCGCAACATAAATGCAACTTTTTGCATAAATGCAACCACATGCAACTTTTTAAAATATAGCTTAAAATTAATTAATATCAAATTACTATTCCATTTTTTGCTCACTGAATCAACCCTTCGATCACGTGTGTTTGATCTTCCGAACGCTGCAGTATTGCAGATCAAACAAGTTCATGGTAAGAAGGTGTTCGTCCTAAGACGAAAGTGAAGTAAATAGCAAGAAGTACTTTAACACATTGGTTGGCACTCTTAAAATCCAGAGAAAACTTGCGCTATCGAGTGTAGAGTTTGCGATGTGAGTGTCGATCATGAATATGTTGTTCACCTTATAGGTGACGTTTTAAAATCTCTGAATATTGAACGAAAGGATTTTGCGCTTCTACTATACGATACAGCACATTATATAACTGCGGCTGGCGCAGTTTTTCAATGTTGAAGAAATTACTGGCCAAGGATCGGCCATTCAATGTTCTTCTGTATTTCAGTATTTATTATAGTACTGTTGTACACGACTAAAATTGTCAATATATTTTGAATTTTTTTTTTCATTTTTTACGAATAATTTATATTAGAATTTAGTGTATCAAAAATAAATGCAACTTTATTTCCATAAATGCAACTTTAAGGAATGATAGATGCAACTTTAGGGAATGATAAATACAACTTTTCCCATTTTTATGCAACAAAAAAGTTGCCCTACTAATAAGTAAATCCACAGATGAAAGTAGGCGCCGACTATGCGATGCCTCCTCACTCGTCACTCCGGATTTCACCATTCCTTTTCAAATGCATACCGATGCATTAAATTTACCAGTTTCCGCTTGTTTACCCCAAAAGGACAACGAAGGCCATTTTAAACCAATTGGGTTCGCAAGTCAAAATTTATAGGACACTCAGAGGAACTGGTCGAGAAGGAAGTCTATGGTGTACTATTCGGGTTACGGAAATACGAACATTGGATTTCGGATCTGAGAAACATCTATATACGGACTATAATCCTCTAAAATATCTATCAGTGACCACTCCGAGAAGCCCAAAGTTGACACGTTGAGCACTGGCACTTCAGCAGTATAATCTAACAATACGACAAACTCCCGGAAAGGAGAATGGAAGTGCAGATGCCATATCGAGATTAGAGATGGCATGACTAACTCGGAGTTATGAGCGTAAAAATGAGCTGTGCTCACGAACAATTTCGCACCGTTAACATGGTCTAGTGTAATTGTATATTAGTGAATTTATGTGACATTATTGATGTTTGTATTATTTTGAAACTTTGTATTATATAGTAAAAATAAATTAGCGTGTCCAATTTAGGTATGCAGTGTCCCTCTGTTCTTGGTCACAACTACACACATTGTCTATCAAATTAGACATCGCTCGGTCGCTCTGACAAACTTCTAACTGGTTATCCTTTGATGAATTTGATTCAAAAAAGTTATAAGACGCTTTAATAAATCATATATGAAAAGGTCCGAAAACGTCCATAAGTTATAGATTACATCAAGAAAAAACTTCCAGAATTCCAGGTCGAATAATGCCCAATCCAAGTATAAATCATAAGTGCCGAACACAATAAAATCAAATACCATGTTCTTATTGGTAGTAAACATATTCTTCGAATTATATATTTAATCCTGTACAACGATGAACATGTTCTTGGATATAACAGCTATTTAAAATCAACCACGCGTTTTCGGAATTGCACTTCAAATTCAGACCGTTAGGTATTTTATAAGTACAATAGTTTTGCAGTTATTTAACGCTTTTATTAATCATATCATTCAAAAAAAAAGAGTCTGGAATCCTCCGTAAGTTAGATTACATCTAGAAAAAACTCAAGTCCAAAATATATTCTCCATAGAAATCTTCTCATTCCTTTCAGGTAGGGTAAAGCCCCCAGTCTACTCTACTATACGGAATGAAGACTTATTTTCTGTCGAATACCCCTCTCTTTTCATAACCATTTTCCGTTCACAAAAGCACCTCCCTTTTTACTCATAATATCAGCCCGCCTCGAAAAGCTATAGCAAATCCATAAAATAATTTCCATTCCGCTCTTTTCTTCGAACTTGGGCAAACACATCGATCCTGTCTCCTTATCCGAACTTAACACGCCAAAAACTTTATCTCCAAAGGATATTTCTATGGATTTATTCGTGGCTGCGGCCGCCAATGGTCCCAGAGGTCTCGCCAACCGAGACTCCAGATAAAACATTTGCTTTGACAAAGTTAGTTCCGAATATTGACAAGTTAAACAATGGGGTCCGGCTTAGCGGCTTTATCACTTTTGATGCAAATTCCGATGTGTGTTTCCCCGATCAGGGGCCCTGTTTGTTCTCGCATTATTAATAAAAGATGGAACTATTTGTTGCGAGGAAAAAATGGCGCGTGGAATTTGTCTGTGGCTGTTGGAAGTTGTTCATGAAGGGATGTTTTTCTCAATAAGCCACAAGCCTCACCTTTTGATGATCAGCTGGAGGTGGTCTTGGGGAAAATATTTGTATTTATGTTGCCAAATTGTATTCTCAAAATTGGCAGCACTTTTGTTTCTAAAAACTCCTAATTACAGCTGCAGTTTCAGCGCTAATAAGGAGGACCTTCGGTAACCATCCAGAAGAAGTGCAACCAGTTCAGTCCCTCAGTAATAGCATATAAGTTTTAAAATACTTGTCTTTAAAAACAATTAATTCAACAGATAAAAATACTTAAATGCTGCCCGCCTCAAAAAGTCCCGTGATTTACAATATTATTATGTTTTGAAAATAAATCAAATAATCCTTACAAAATTTTAGTTGCCGTGGTACCTCAGTTGGTAGAGTGGCTAATTGGCAACTAGAGGGTTAAGAGTTCGAAGCTCGATCCAACAAAATACCATCGTTGTAATGTGTAAGTGGATGCACGTTACATCTCCCGACACCTCAAATGTCTTCACGATGACGTGATGTAGAAGTGTGGTTAATGGGATCCCAGTTCAGGATGTTGACCTCGTCATCTGACAGTCGTTAAAAATTACGAGGAGTTTTATCTTTCTCTTAAGGGTTAATATCGGACCGTCACTAATAGCCCGTTGTATTTATTGCTTTGTCACGGGGTAAATTTAACTATCGCCTACCTCTATATCAATGGGGCTGACATGGCTCACTGGGTTTTCCCACTGCACTAGTAACCTAGCACTACTAGCGAGTTGTTGGAAGTGCAGGTGATTCCTGATTGTATTTTTTCTTCCTTTGTGTTGGTAAAGCTACTGCCTTGTGTTTAGCGTGACTCAGCCAAATAACTCAAACCCTTACGCCATTACAAAAAACGCAACTAACCATCTTCTTTTCTGATCTTGTGTTAAGCGTGTTGTTTACCGAAAATATCTTAAGGCACTCCTTACTTTCTTGCCTCGTCATTTAAATATCGATTAGAAGATATCGTTTTTTGAACCAAAATATTGTTTAGTACACTATATTTGTTCTGATAGCAGCATGATGTATTCTGCAGCACATGTCAAAAAAAAAGTATCTCGCGTTTTGGTCTGAGAGTTGACGATGTTGTATGTTGCGTTTATGAGCATATAATACTTAAAAAGCACTAGGTCCTGCTTGCATTTGTAACCTTTTTTAAACCACAACTTCCGCTTTCGGCGTTACAAGGGGCTTGACTAGCTCGGTACCCCCATTGCGAAACAGTATAATCAACTTCCTCTGAGTCAAATACAGCATAAAATATTGTTCTGAAGAACGATTCTGTTAATTCTGTTTGGAAGTATAAAAGAAATTTATTTTTCAGTTTTCCAATAATTCTCTTAATAAAGTAAAAAATATGAATTTTCCTTCTTTTATGTTGAATTATATTTACCTATGTATAGTAATTTTAATAATGCTTTCTATTTCATATACAGTGTCAGCATATATTCCTGAAACGTACATTAAAAAGTCTTATCTTATAAATGTAATTCTTTTTATCCATTTTGTGTGTGTGTTCCACAAAACAAATCACAAGAATGGTAATGGATGCCCCGCAAGCTGTTAAGAAATGCGGGCTCAAAATAGAAAATATTATAAATGTGTGCCTCTGTGTCATATCGATCTTGTTTAAAAATGTCACATCTCTTGGACAAAACATGAATACTCAAGTTATTTGTTGTGTTCTCGTATTCAGGAACAGGACAATAAATAGCATTTTTCTGAACAGTTTGATAACAAAGACTATCTTTTGGTTGAAAAATGGATGTTAACGAAAAATATTAAAATGAAAAACAAGGAATAAAAATATTTCATAAAACTCTAAACTCTATTCCAGATTCCACATTACTCAAATACGAACAAAAAAAATGGAGTGGAATTATTTTTTCTAAAATTCACCTAATCTTTGTGTTATTCGTATTTATACCCATTTCATAAATATTTGCATCAATCAATCAATACGTGATGCAATTTTATTCTGTTGCAATAAATAAACATGTTACTTAAATTCAGTTTTTTTGCTTTCCTCATAGTTGGAAAGTCTTTTTATTTTGTGCTTCATGTAAATTACTTATGATTATATTCATGCATTAAATTATACTATATAATAGAAGGAAAAAATACGAAATAGAAGGAAGTTGTTAGCTAAATTTGCACCACTCTGATGCAACACAACGGCTATTGGATAAAATAAAGAAATCAGCCTGAACAATTCATGTAAAAATATATATATGAATATGGTATGTGAATACTGTATATGAATATGTGTCAGCTTGATACATGGGGAACGACGTTGTATACGGAATACATTAACTAGTACCTCCTTCAATGTCATCACCTCAATTATATGATAGTTTATTCGTCAATGCCAATTAGATTAACCGTCAAACGTTGCCTAAACGGCGATAGCCTACATTTTAAGGTAACCCTAATGGGTATCCTTAATTAGCATTTAGAATAAAAAGAGATAAAATATTTCCATAGGTTTTTTTATCCCATTGATTCCCTTTCATTATTCTTTGACTAACACAAATGAGGCATGTCACCACAAAAGGGCCTATATCCACTCACAGAAATTCAAGTATTTGCGGAAAAACTGCTACAAATAAATAATAAGTGGTAATAGTTATAAAACTCTTGAATTATTCTTACCAACTCATAATAAAACCCTCTATGACGCATCAACATTTTATCAATACATGCGTTGAGCTGTACAGCTGTTAAAACACCGTTCAACTCAAGTTGACTTTCCAAATAAAAATGGATACATGGGCCCTTTTGTAGTGACACGCCTCAACTAATCAGTTATATATTCATGCATATTTTCAGTGTAATACAACTTACAAATTGACTTTCAATGGTTACCTATGTCCAATGTAGGTAAATTATAAGGCTTAATGTTTGTATTACACATTACAGATATGTTACTTAAAAAAGGAAAATAAATCATGTAACTTCTATTATGTTTCACTGATTATTGGGAACAACCTATGTTGATTTGGAAAGCAAGCACAATGCAATTGCATGTTGCAAATGTAATGCAAGTATAATAAACCCCATATCTTTTGAAACACGAGTGTTACACTGTTTATTTTATAGGCGTTTCAGATTCAGCTTACTTCGTTTGCAATGAAAATTACATAACACTTCATTAGTTCCAAATTTGTTAATTGGTGATTTATAGTCATTTCATCTGTTCTTTTGGAGAAGTTAAACTAGCATTTATGAAGCTAGATTAATTATTTTCCTAGTGTTTATAAAAAGTATCTACACAGTCCAGTCACATTAATGTGACCACCACCTACTTTCAACGTCAACGTGAAATAACCAATCACAAAAAGCAGGTGGCAGCACATTGCAGTGGAGTGTATATAAAGGATGTCATAGGGCATCGGAAAACATTTCAATCGTTGGCGTAATGCAGATACGTAGCGATTTATTAGACGTCCAAAGGGCATGATTATTGGCTTTCGGGCAAAGGATGGAAGCATTTAGGAAACGGCTAATTTTGTGAACTGTTCGTGTGCCGCCGTGGTAAAAGTATACCGTGCATGGAAAAATGGCACTATCCAAAATAAGCGGTGTGGCACATATGGTGCACCACGGGCTATAGATGACAGAGGCGAAGAAAGGCTACGGAGATGCGTTCGGGCGAATAGACGTGCAACTGTTGAGCAAAAGACCGCCCAGATGAACCAAGGGGCTTCCAAGAGTGCGTCCTCAACAACGGTTCAGCGAACGTTGCTGCGTATGAGCCTCCGCAGCAGACGCCTGGTTAATGCAACTATGCTGACTGCTGTTCATCGGCGAGGAAGACTGGAATTTGCACGCCAGTACCACAACTGGACGTCCACAGAGGGGCGGCAGGTGGCTTTTTCCGATGAATCACGTTTTATGCTCCATCGGACAGATGGACGTTGACGTATACAGCGTGAAACGTCTGAAAGCAAACACCCTGCAACAATTGCCGGAAGGATCCAGGCTGGAGGAGGGAGGTAATCTAGCGCAGCTGGCCACGACAATGGAGTCGGCATAGCTCAACATCCCAGTAAACACCTTCAGAAACCTAATTGACTCTCTTCCTTTTCGTCTCGCAGCGGTCCGCTCTGCCAAAGGTGGTTATTTGACAGGTGGTCACATTAATGTGACTGGACTGTGTATTTTCAAGCCAAATATAACCAGCGACGATACGGTGTTTCCTGTACGTATTCTGAACGTGACGTCAGTTGGCTTGCTTTTCGAATACTCTTTCACCAACCACTTCACCAATAAGAATTCCAAAGAATAAATTCCAGATTGATGTATGATACTTGATTGTTAAATACAAATGAGGTTAAACGCCAAACGTTGATAAAACGGAGTTAAATTTGTGGCCTTAAAATAACTTTCACTCTACATAAAATTACTTTCACTCTACATAAAATAACTTTCACGCTTTGGAGGCCATCTGTAGCTTATCGAATAATCGGAATGGAATCAAATTTGGTATTGAGACTCGAAGACATAAGTAGAAATGTATTGCGAAAAAAAAATTAAGTGCTAAAAATTGCTGATAGAGGAAAATCTGGCTCTGCTTGAGTCGAAAACAATTGAACTTTTGCATTCAACAGACAAAATAGAATATGCGAAGTTTCGACTACCTCAACAACCACACCACTCATTCCACCTAGACATAGATAAGTAAAAGACAGAGGGTTAACTGTCATAGGAAGCAATGGACTTCTAAATAACATGGGAAACCGCATAGACGCTGGCGCCCTCGGTGGGGGTCACTTGACACTACTATAGAGTCGGATCTAGGCCTAGTTTCCATAACAACCAAACTAGGTTTCCATAACAATCGAATTAGGTTTCCATGACAACTATCGCATGCTGTTTTATTTTATTTGAAACACCATTTGAAATCTTACGAATGTATGAACTTGTTTCTTTAATTTTAGTTTATTCTTTTATGTTAATGCTTTTTTTTCAAAAATACAAAAATATTCCAAAACACGCCCCTCTTTGATTTTTTATTTGGAAAATTGTTGATCTCTGTTGATATAGTCTGAAAAATTATTTCAATGAAAAAGTACATTATAATTTTTTTTTATTCACATAATCAGGTATTTAGTCTGAGATCAGATACATCATTCATTTTCTGCAGTATCACACAAAAGCATTCCAATTTTGCACAAAAATCTTTATAAATATATCCTCCCATAAAACCGGTTATAAATCAGAAAAAGGTCAATTTTAATTACACAAAAACAGAATGTAAATAATAAAGCAACAAATACACAAAATTCGATACAACAAAAATAGCACAATTGTACAGAATTCTGAATACCACATTTTTCGTAAATATAAGAACAAATGAATATAAGAATATAAATATAAGAACGATTGATTTTGATAAAATAAAAATGTACAAACTAACACTGAAAGATTGTTAAAAATTAATTATCTTGGGCGAATAGTCTTAACACTAAATAGAATGATTTCATGTTTTCCTTCCTCAATTGGAATTTAAAATAAATGTGTAATTAATTTAACTTGATTGTGTAAAACTATTTCTAAAATAGCACAAAATTCATATTAATGGTTAGAATATATTAAGTTATGAATAGATTTTATGAAAAACAAAAGCAATTTACCTTTCAACAGAAGCAGGAAACTTGAACAGCGGTCTTTTCGTTGAACTGCAAGAGCACCATGAAATTTTGTTGAGAGACATTTCAAACCACAAAGAAGTGTTTTAAACAACCAGGAAAAAATGGAACAATGAAAAAATATTATTTAAAAGCTGCAAAGATTCTTCTGCTGAATGACACTTCAAAAAGTCCGCAGATTAGAAAATGGCTACCGCTTTGAATGAAACATATCAAACTCCGCCCACATTTAGGGACAATTGACCCCCACCGAAGGCGCTATAAGTCATGCCTTCAGTGAACTCTCTGTCTTTTACTATTGTATACATTTAGGCATGTGCTACGTTGCAATTAAATAAAAAACTGCCAATATAGACACCCAAATTAATATGGAATCAATTCACAGGAAATAATCCTTCATTCACCTGAACTTTGCATAATCCATTTCGCCTACGTTAAATGACTGCTGCGGTGTTTGATTATGTTTTTATTTGAGTTAATCTTAACTGGCATTCGACTGTTTTCGACTTCAATAGTAGGTTGGGTCGAAAAAAATTAATTTATTTTCGGAATGCTTTGGTGCGAAAAAATGTTCTATTGCAATAACAAAAACAGCGGCATAAAGAAATTAAAATCGGTTAACATCTTCCGTTTACGCATCGTCTTTAAAGTTGGTTAAAATTTTTAAATAAATGCGTTTTAGCTTTTTATGCTTGTTTTATGGTTTAAATAACCTAAATAAATTAAATTCTGTTCAATAATATAATTTTTTCCGTTCACGCAACGTCTTGGAAAAAAACAGAAATTTCTAGAACTCACCGCGTGGAACCTCACCCACAACCATCCAACTGTTGGATGTGGTATTTACATTATATTTACTACTATTTACCAAGATTTTCCATAGAGTATGATTCTTTGTCTTACTGTGTGTTTTCCTTTTATATCTTCTACGCATTTAAAGTCTGATATTTTGGAGAAATGAGGCACATAACCGATCTAGACTTCAGTGTTGCTCGGATATAGCCATCTCTAGCTTCATGTTTACATATTTTATTCGAGACCTCTGTCACAAGTTCGACGCACCTTTACATAGCTTGAGTGCGACGGGGAAACTTTTCTATTTCTCTGATGGGCTTAGTGTCAGAATTCATGATTGATTTAATATCATCTTCACTTAGGTCCTGCAGCATTGGGGGAGGATACACCACACAAGAATTCCAATTAATAATTTCAATGTAATCGGAACCTTGAAAGTTTATCTTCTATGGCCTAAATTTCTAACAGTCTTCTTTGGGACGGTTTGTCTTGCTTTTATTTTAAGATCCTTCTGTAACCGAGCTCCCGAATATGTTCTCTTTCGTCGACAAGCATTGCCAGCAGAACATTCTCTAGGTGCGCAAAGAACTCATTTCGTTGTATTACTGGATCGACAACTTGAAGTAAATCGTCGGATCAATACCGTGATGTTTGTATTGCTTGAAAGACATGTTTTGGTCCGTCAGTAAAATATTTGCTCTTTTTTATGGCAAACCACACAGGCATATATGATATTAAGATGAAGCCAACTATGTTTCCGGATGGATCTGATGAACCTATATACAACCTAAGGACTCGGTTGGCCGCAGTTAGTCATCTGGAATGGCACAAAGAACCAAGGGTCCCAGTTTTCCAAGTCTTCTAGACAATGTCCAAAGATGATTACATTTGAAATATTTAACAAATACTGTTGGTCTTTGCACAACAAATTCCTGTCTATATCAGGAATCGAACAATCTATGGGTTCATATTCGACCACAGGGAGTTTTTCACAACAAGTGAGCTGCTGCCCGATTAGCCCACTAAAAGATTTAGGCCCTGCAGTTTGACAGTCAATATGTTGGAAAATGTAGCGAAAAGGAAGCTCATCAAAATGCAGGAGGCATATGCTCCACTGTAGAGGGCGTCCTACATGGTTTTCTAGTCGGTGGACGACACCGTTCTTCCATCAAGTGTTAGTTAAGAGGGCTATCACAACCTACTACTTCTAGTTTTTCTAGTGATATTGATAGTTCAAGCAAACACAAAAAACAACTAATGCTTTGAGTTGCATCATTTGATGAACTGGAGGAAGGAGATACATGTCGAATATAAGTTGATCCAGGTTCCTGGATAAGAGAATAATGTTCTTCTTTCACATACCTGCGAAATATTGCTTGGCTTTCAATTTTTCGACAAACAAAGTATCATTTTTTCGTCCGTCAAAGAAAAGACCCCAATTTTTCTCAGGAGGTTCAAACCAGTTCAATCTATTTCAAGTGAGTTCTTGTTCGTTTTGTTCCGACAAAACGAACGAAGAGTTGCACTGTGAAAATTGCGAAATATTGGTAAATTTCTGTTTTTTCTAATACGCGCGTACGGAAAAAAATTAGATAATTGCTCAGAATTTAATTTATTTAGGTAATTTAAACCATAAAACAAGCATAAAAACTAAAGCGTATTTATTTTCAAATTTTAACTAACTTAAAAAATTTACAAAAAAGGCGCGATTTTTTCAATTTTTTTATTAGTTTCAAGTACGATGCGCGAACGGAAGATGTTAACCGTTTTTATTTTTTATGCTGTTTTTCTTATCACAGTAGAAAACTTTTCCGCACTAAAGCGTTCCGAAAAATAAAATTTTTTTTTCAACCCACCCTATCCAAAATTTCCCCTGTCGGCGGGTTCTTGGTTCGAAAACGGGTCCGGGCATGAATGTTTGTATGAGTGTGGTGTAGAGGCGGCTGGTGCACCTTAAATCTGTCGTGGCCGAAAGTCCTCACTTTGGGTTGGTGTGGAAGTTTGGAGAGTGGGGTGCCAACTCAGGTGTTGCTTCGTCATCTGACCGTGGTTCAAAATTACGAGGTGTTGTCCTCGGATCTCTCCCTTACGGGATTGATCCCGGACCGTCGTCAATAGCCCGCTGTGTTGCTCTAATACGACGACGTTAATTAAAAATTACCTTACGTTACCATATTTGTGTCCCATTCCGTTAATTCGATTTAGCTACAGATGCTTACAAAGATTGAAATTTGTTTTATGGTCACACTGGGGGGGGTACATTTCAAGGTAACTCCGATACGTATTAAAGCGTAATGGTAATTTTAGTTAACGTCGTACTAGAGCAACACAACGGGCTATTGACGACGGTCCGGAATCAGTCCCTTAAGGGAAAGATTCGAGGACAACACCTCGTAATTTTGAACCACGGTCAGATGACGAAGCAACACCTGAGCTGGCACCCCACTCTCCAAACTTCCACGCCAACCCAACGTGAGGACTTTCGGCCACGACAGATTTAAGGTGCACCAGCCGCCTCTACACCATACGTTTACAAACACCCATGCCCGGACCCGGATTCGAACCAGGAACCTTCCGATCTAGAGCGTATTAAAGCGAAATAGTTTGTTAGGTATGTAATTAATTACCGTCGCACCGAAGCAACACAACGGGCTATTAGAGATCGTTTGGAATCCAGAAGAGAAATTTTCGTACACCATCTTGTGTGAATGTTTACACTTTAAATACCTGTCATATTACGTCATCTGACCATTTTTAAAAATAACGAGGCGTCCTTGGGATTTCTCCTCGGGATTGATCCCAGCAGTTTGTCAATAGCCCGTTCTGTTGCTCCAGTGCGACGTTAATTAATTACCTACCTAGCTGTCCTTTTACATTTGAATCAGTAATATCTTGGCATTGTTGGTGATGCGAACCAGAAAACAAGAAAAATCTTTATTTTTATCGCCCTATTATGATATTTATTATTATATTCATTCTTTTATTTATTATTTATTGAACTGTTATTCCACCCAAAGCTTTTATTATTCTACTTCTGGCATTTCAAAAGTATCATTATCCATATGAGAGCAAACTCAAAGCTGAGATTTTGCTATCACGAAAAGCAGAATGCAAAATATACTGGTCCTAAACTTTTCTTTGACAATTTTAACTACTTCCTCCTCTAACTGCTAATCATAAACAGAGGAGTTCATATATCTGCAGCACCTCTGGAGGTATTCCTGGAAATATTCCCATCAAGAAAGGTAATATCTTCCACCATGTGACAGCTCATCATTCTACTGCAGAATATTTGTAGCACGAAAGAAGTTCTTGTCAGGAAATTAATATTGCTCAAACTTTATTTTCGAAAAGTGGAATCGTGATGGCTATGTCAGGTAACGTAGAAAGGAGAACACTTTGCACTGTTGCTCTCTCCAATCTGTCACTGGCGAATGTGCTTTATGACATGGTTGAATAGGGTGAGTCGAATATGTTAGCAGTTGTGATTCCTTGTGAGAGGAAAAGGTAAAAGGCAAACTTCATATCCCAATACTTTATCGCTATTTAATGTCTTTAACATTTTGAAAGATTTTGCGTAATTCGAGGGAGCATTAATAAGTAACGCACATAATATAAATAATAATAATAATAATAAAAGCAATTAATGACAATAGGAAACAGATATGAAAGTATTACCTATTTATTACTTTTCCACATAATTTCTATGCATGTTGAGGCATTTTTACCAACGATGGATCAGTTTGGAAAAACTCATAAAACTCCGTCGACTGTGAGAAGAGCCACCTTCGCACGGCCCGTTTGAGAGCCGTCGTCAGAGTCAAACTTCTTACCGTCAAGGAACTTCTTTATGGGTCCAAAGTGCAGTGCGACAAATCAACACATTCGACTGCTACACGGCATCGCTCGTCCGCAGGTGTCTCGTCTAGTTCGTGCAAAAGTGCAGGGTTTCGGTTGGGAAGATTTGGAGCACCGTCCATACAGCCTGGACGTGGCACCCTCCGATTTCCATCTGTTTGGACCCATAAAGAAGTTCCTTGACGGTAAGAAGTTTGACTCTGACGACGGCTCTCAAACGGGCCGTGCGAAGGTGGCTCTTCTCGTAGCCGACGGAGTTCTATGAGACCGGGATTTTCAAACTGATCCATCGTTGGGGAAAATGCCTCAACGTGCATAGAAATTATGTGGAAAAGAAATAAATGGGTAATACTTTCATATCCGTTTCCTATTGTCATTAATTTCTTTTATTATTATTATTTTTTTACATTATGTGCGTTACTTATAGATACACTATCGTAGTTTATACACATATTCGTGTATCATCTTACAATAACTACAATAAAACTATTATTATGGAACTTTTTCAGTAAACATTCCAATTTAGCCCAATTTGTCAGAAGGATCAATAGTTTATCCCCTAAACTTAAACTCGGTCAAGCCAATTACCGCCGTGTATACGGAGATGGTGTACGTTAAAACAGTCGTGACCTCAAATTTTCTCACGTTGGCGTGGTGCGGAAGTTTGGAGATTGAGGTGCCAGCTCAGGTGCTGGCCTCTTCGTCTGACCGTGGTTCACAATTACGAGGCGTTGAATCTACTGCCCTTTGGGATTGATCCCGGACCGTCGCCAATAGCCCGTTGTGTTATTCCAATCATAGAAATGCAGGTAGACTGAGCGTTATTATCAATAGGAAGCTCTCTCTCGCTCTCACATATACACACAAAAGTGTGACCCTGTCGAGGGACTGTTCTGTGAAAAGTGACTTGGTTAGCCGATTTGTCAACTTGTCGCCTTTATTGGCGATATAAAATCTTATGACAGTGTGGCTTGTGAATGTGCATTTCCATAGTGAAGAAAAACGTTTTGGTACAGCCAGTCTACTACTATGTCGCGTCGACCAATGATGAATTAATGGATGGCTCTTCTCCTGTCCCGTCAACCAATCAGATGACGAATGTTCGTTTCCACTCGGCAGACAAAAGTAGTCAAAACGTCATGTTACTGCTAGTTTAGGTAACATAATCATTGGCACACTCTAAAAGGTTACCACTAAAAGGTTACAATCTACTTATATTTCCTCTTTGGCTCCAATCCCTGGTTAGTATTGTACTCGTACTGTGACGGTTCTTCCTTAGGCGGATTTCCTAATCATCTGCCTTGTCGTCCTCCAAACAGTAATACTAGTCCATGAGCATATTTCAACGTTTATTTACAAATCTTGACTATATTATTTACAGGATCATTCAGTCTATAATACATGGTCGGGAATAATCCCCTATGATCTCCATCGCAAAACAACGCGTCCTGCTTCCTCGCTGGCCGTCGTGCAAGTCCCTTTTCTTTTCAACCCTCTCCAAATGGGTTCCTTTTCAAAAACCCGAGGACCATGGAATCGAACTCCCCCGTGGAGTTCGATTCCATGTCCATCGACCTTACCTAAACCTGGTGAGGTTACAGGGAACTTCACACCTCCCCTCCGGTTTATAATTACGGGGCCACTTGGTCCCGAAATTGAAACCATAAAAAAAAACACTATGACGAATGCCCCTCTCCTCGGGCAACGTCATCACTCCAAATCCAGATACCCAAAAGGTGTATTGATGTTTGTGTCCCCAAGTCGGCAAGTATGCCTGAAATGAGTCTCTCATGCATGAGCTCACAAATTTTAATTTTACTACTGTAATTATAATTTTTAAACTATCTTTGTACTTATGATAACAAAACAGTTTACTCAAAATACCAAAATATTAACCCGTTTAATTAAAGAATACTAGCAATCCCAAAACATACTCTTCAAATCAGTTGCTTCGTGTAAACAAAACCAATTAAATTGCTATATTATGTGATCCATTGGTACAGTACAACATATCTTTAGTGATCATAAAATCACTAGCATTGTTCTTCATACAATCTCGATAAAGCATTAGCATCGGCATTTAAAATACCTGGCTTATGAGCTATCGATACATTGTACCGAGGTAAAGCCAATGCCCACCTCTGAAGTCTGGCGTTTTTGGGTACACCTTCCGTTAGATATTTCAATGGATTATGGTCAGTGTGCAACAGTATACTCTGACCATACGTCCAAGTGTCAAATTTTCCCAAGCCCAAATTACCGCATAAGCCTCTCTTTCAATTGCGCTCCATTTCATTTGCGCAGGTGTGAGCTTTTGGCTTGCGAATGTTATTGGTCTTGGGTAGCCTTTCTCATCTCCCTGGACCAGACAGGCTCCTATACCCGTTGCTGAGGCATCTGTGTGGATTTCAAACGGCTTATTTATATCCGGTGTAGACAGATACACCGCTTTACACAAAGCCTCTTTAAGTTTCTTAAACGCGTTGTCGGCGTCATCGGTCCATGGGATATCATTGGGGACTGGTTTCTTCGTTAACTCTCTTAGGGGTTTCGCTATTTCCGTATAGCGTGGCACATACTCCCTGTAGTAGTTCATGAGCCCTAACACTGACCGTAGTGCCTTTTTCGTTTTAGGCATGTTCAACTGCTGTATTGTCGCTATTTTCCCAGGATCTGGACCATGTTTCCCTGAACCCACCACGTGGCCCAAATACCTTACTTCTGCCTTCGCGAAGGAACACTTTTCCGAATTAGCCGCGAAGTTCAAAGACCTTAGGGTTTGGAGTACTGCTTTTAGATGAGTCAAGTGGTCCTCCCATGTCTGAGAATAAATGATTATGTCATCTATAAAGCTCTCTGCGTAATCTGAGTGTGCCCTCAACGCTTGGTTCATAACCCTTTGGAAAGTGGATGCGGCTCCTGAGAGTTCATATGGCATGACCCTCCATTGGTATTGCCCTTTGGGTGACACAAAACTAGTTAGTTCTTTCGAACTCTCCTCCATCGGAATCTCCCAGTATCCCTTTAAAAGGTCGAGCGTAGTTAGGAATTTTGCGCGTCCTGCATTGAATCTTAATTCATCCGAATTTTGCATTGGGAAAGCTACAATCTGACTCTCCGCATTGTGACCTCGATAGTCGCAACACAACCGTACAGTACCATCCTTTTTTGCCACACAAACTATGGGGTAGGCAATCTCCGCTGTAGAAGGTTCAATGAGCCCCCTCATTATCAACTCTTCAATCTGCTTCTCGACCTGCGGTTTAATTGACTCGGGTATCCTATAAATGTGCGGTTGTTTCTACGCCCGGTCTTAGGCGAATTGTGTGGGACCCTACATTGGCTTTCCTCATCTCTCCATTGAATAGAGAGCCAAACCCGTTCAACAAAGAACACAATTCTCGTTTTTGATGTCCTCGTAAGTGATCAAGTCCCTTGCTCATGTTGAACGTCTCGATCTCTTGCCTGCCGTTTATAGGTTTATCAATAGGCGCGTGCAGGACTTCTCCGAATTCTTCGTCTGACTCATATATTACTCCCACTGCCCCGATGGGTTGTACGTACTTGCGTATCTTATTTTGATGTAAATGACGGGAACTACCATCTGACAATTTCACTATATACGAGTGGGGTGATTTGACTTCCACTATTTCTCCCGGCCCCATCCATCTCGAACAAAGCTTGTTTGTACTGTCGGGAACCAGGACAACTACTTCATCATCCAGTCCGAACTGTCGATTGGAAGACTTTAAATTGTGGTTATGGACGTGTACCGTGCCTGTTGTACTTCAGCCTGTGTCGTAGCGAATTCCTGAGCCGATTTTAACCTATCTCTGAGTGACCTGAGGTATTCTGAGACTAATTCCCCCACTCCTTGAGGTATCACGGCTTCTTCCACCCCACTGGATTTTAAAATCGCCAACGGGCCTTCTGGTAAACGACCGTACATTAACATGAACGGTGGTACACCCGTAGTGGAACTTGGCGCTTCTCTATACGCCCATAATAAATAGGGTAGTAATTTATCCCACTCTCTTCCTTGATCACTAATAGCATGATAAAGCATATTTTTCATGGTCCCTATAAACCTTTCCACTAATCCGTTCGCGAAAGGGTATCCAGGTGTCGAAAACTTTGGGGTTACGCCCAACTTATCCAAAAATTCCTTGGTTAACCGGGATGCAAAATTTGTCCCATTATCCATAGCGATAGTCCGTGGGACCCCCATCCTCATGAACACCTCAGTAAACGCCTCACAGGTTGCCTTCGCGGTTAACGATCTCAAAGGTACCACCTCCGGCCATCTACTGTGTTGGTCCATAATGCATAACACGTACTGATGCCCCCTTGAAGATTTAGGCTCTACTGGCCCAAAAATGTCCGCATTAACCACCTGAAAAGGCAACTCAGGCCTTCCTACCGCTTCAATTGGAGTTCGATCTTTCCAGTTTATCCTCCTTCTTAACTGACAGTTGTGGCAGGCCTCACACCATCTCGTTATCTCTTTGCCCATTCCTTCCCAGTAAAATGACATTGCGATCCTCTCTTTTGTTTTCTTAGAGGCTAGATGTCCCCCCGTCAAGGTTTCATGCGCTAGTTTGATGATTTCCTGTCTCCGACTTACGGGAACTACTAACTGACTGTAGGGCTGTCCCACGATCTTCCCAGTGTGGTATAAAATCCCCGAGTCTAGCCAGTAATCGTTCTTCCTTTCTCTCGCATTGCTAAACGCGCATCTTAAAGGCTCACACGCCCCCTGCTCTATCCGAAATTTTTGCGTTTGTGATAAGGGCATCTCATTATCGGTTTCCACTATCCCTTCCTTGACCTTCGGATACTCGATCGCGTCTATTGTTACCGTCCTTACATCGAGGACTTCCATTGTGCTTTCACCACTCGGGTCATTCTCCCCTCTATCCCCAGGAGGTAACTTTCCCTGTTGAGCATCGTCTTGAATTCGTGGTTCTACGAATTCCCCTAGATACCTGCGCTGCTGCTCTCTCATAAGTCGTTAATCACGTGGTGTCACCAATGCGACCTCGTTTAAATTTTCCACGACGGCTGCCTGGATAGTAACAAAAGGCCTTATATCATCCGTGTCTGTCCATAAACTTAACGGAATTGAAATCAGTCTCGCCTCTACTTCAGGACCTATAGCTGATTTTAACAATATTCCCCCCCCCTGATTCTAAATATTTTTCGGGGACTATTGATTTCCTCAACACCGTTATTTCTGCCCCGCTATCGATAACGCCTTTGAACTTTTCATTATCAATTCCAAATTCTTCCCGAGGTAATTCCCCCTCTTGATTTCCTTCTGGAATTTCGAAATGTACGGCCACTTTGTTTAATCCCCTTTCAGCCGGGTAATTATCCAACACCGAATCTGTTTTGCTAACCACCTGGTTAATTTTTCTTTCCCTTCCTCTCTGATCTCTTAGTTTTGGACAATTGGATTTAAAGTGCCCTATTTCCTCACATAGGAAACACTTCACCTTCTGCTTTTCCCTTGTTCTGTAATCTATACTATCCCTTCCTTGGCCTTTCTCATACTTATTCGTCTTAACGATGCGATCTCCAATACTACTTTTGCTTCCAATTCTCTGTCCATCCCTCTCGTTTCTATTACTTTCTAACCTCCAATTTCTCAACCCTATGTCGCCACTAAATTTATCTAACGACCTCGCATGAGGTTTAGCCTCCAGATAAATATCTATTTCCCTCACCAACTCGTTTGGTTTTAACCATATTTCTCCCTCTTTGACCAGAATATGGGATGTAACGTGGTTTGTCAATAATTCTTTTATTTTATCTGTCATTACCAGATCTTTTAAATCTTGCAATGAAGAAATATCTCGGCTTTTTAAATAGTATTCCAAAAGAGTTCTTATCCGAGCAGCGCATTGTACATAGTTTTCTCCTGGTCTCTTTCCACTATTCTCAAAATTCCTTTTGTGCTGTAATGGGGTTAGTTTATTCTCCGCTAAAACGCATTTTTTAATTGATTGATAATCAGTAAGTTTCTCGATACCTAAATTGTTCGTTAAACTACTAATAAAATCTGATAATTTATGTAAAATAATTTTTCCCCAATACTCTTCTGGTACCGAACAAATCTCAAAGATCGTTTCCGCTTGATGGTAGAAAAATATCCAATTTTCAGTTCTTTGTGGGGTTTTCGGTAGTTGTTCCTTAACAAGTCTCACGTATTTAATTAGATCACCCTCCGATGTTTCGGTACCCGTGCTTTCTAGTGATCTACGGTTTTGTTGTTCTTTCAGTTTGATTTCCAACTCTTTTAATTTAATCTCCTGTTCCCTTCCTAATCTCTTATCTTCGCGTTCTAATTCTAATATCTTATCTTCGCGTTCTAATTCTAATCTCTTATCTTCGCGTTCTAATTCTAATCTCTTTTCTTCGCGTACCAATTTTTCCTGTTCTTTTTCTTCGCTCTCCCTCTCTTTCCTGTCATTAACAATTCCTTCCAGAAGTGCCTTAACCATCTCTTCCTCATACCTTTCACTGCTACTTATGATTTCACTTAACCCTATCACTGTTATTCTTGGATTCAACTCCAATTCCAGTTCCAGAGCTAGAGAGATGAGATTGGCTTTCTTCGTTCTCAATAGAAAAGACATTTTCCCCTTTTTACGCTAGATTATATCCAACTAATATAATACTTAATACCAATAATAGTCTATCTTTTTAACTTGTTAGGTTAATCTTAAACAAACAAGTTATTTCTATCCTTGTATTATATTGCCAACTTATTCTAGTTTTAATTCAGTTAATATTCTGTTTCACACTTCCATCTATATATAGAATTCACCGTATAACGTCTACCCTTTTGTATTGTTTCTTATACACTAGGTTCCGTAGACAGTTAAACCAATTACATATATATACACTAACAACAATATTACTAGTTTTGGCCCTCAATATACACAATAACAGAACAGTTACAACACTCTTGTATCCTTCCAAAGTATACCTACACTTTTATACACTACAATAAACAACTTAAGTTATATATTCTAGTATGCAATCCTAACATAATAATATTTTACCCTATTAAAATACCTCTTAATCATTAAGTTTCACAAAACACAATATTCTCAATTTAACTTTCAATAATATTCTTAAAACACTGGCATGCATTTCTTGTGTAAACCCCCCCTGTTCAATTTTAAATAACAACAAAATTAAACGGGAATCTGGATTTACCTTTATCGGACTTTTCTTGGGATGGCGTCGGGATCTTGTAGGCTTCGTTGATTCAGCCTCGCTGATGCTCCGTAAGTAGGCTTCGCTGCTGCTCCGAAATAAGGCCTCGCTGCTGCTCCGGGAGTAGGCTTCCCTGCTGGTCCGGGAGTAGGTTTGGCGCTTTCACGGGCTTTCCAGGTACAAGCTTTTTTTTTCTTCTATACCGGCGTATCCAACTCAGACGATTCCCCGCAAATGGCTTGCAGTTACCTTGCAGACGGCTTCCCTCGATGCTGCTGCTTCGGGAGTAGGCTTCGCTGCTGGTCCTGGAGTAGGTTTGGCACTTTCACGGGCTTTCCAGATACAAGCTTTTTTTTCTTCTATACCGGCGTATCCAACTCAGACGATTCTCCGCAAATAGCTTGTAGTTACCTTGCAGACGGCTTCCCTCGATACTGTGAAGACATTACTTCGGCGTTCACTTCCAATTATCAACTATGGGGTCTCCCAAGTCTCCGTAATACTTGAAGATTCCTTTCTCGCCGTCCGGTGTGGAATCCGGATCTGCTCAGACTTTTCTTTGGGATTCTGGACGACAATCCTGCCGTGTGAGCCACTGTGACGGTTCTTCCTTAGGCGGATTTCCTAATGATCTGCCTTGTCGTCCTCCAAACAGTAACACTAGTCCGTGAGCATATTTCAACGTTTATTTACAAATCTTGACTATATTATTTACAGGATCGTTCAGTCTATAATACATGGTCGGGAATAATCCCCTTCGATCTCCAGCGCAAAACAACGCGTCCTGCTTCCTCGATGGCCTTCGTGCAAGTCCCTTTTCTTTTCAACCCTCTCCAAACGGGTTCCTTTTCAAAAACCCGAGGTGGGACCCCCGTGGAGTTCGATTCCATGTCCATCGACCTTACCCAAACCTGTTGAGGTTACGGGAAACTTCACACGTACTATGTATTTTTTTCGTGCTTTTATGTTTTGCTTGTATAATTGTACTGTTTTTTTTCTGTTAAGTAACTGGAGTGATATGGTTTTTTTTGGCAGTATAAATAAACATACAAATGTACACATGAATCGTATGAATTCAAATATCTCTGCGATGACAAAAATCTATGCTATTCTAAATTTAAAGTTCATCCACTGACATGTCTTAAGTTTGTGATTTAGTAAATCGTAAGGGTACAGAGTTTTTTTTTATTTATGAGTATGAATAATTATTATTTTTTTAAGTGTGAAGCACATGCACAGTATTCATTTAAAAAAATATTTAAAATTTCAACTGTTTATTTCAATATTTTTAATTCATTGGAAAGAGTTTAAGAAAATAACATGGTTTTAAAGTTATGAGATGTGTGCTTTTGTTTTGGGCATTTCAGAAACTAAAAGCATTTGTGAGTGTTTAAATGAAGTACATTGATCATATTTCTCCTTGCCGGCATAAAAATAAATTTGTTTCATATTCATCCTTATACATCTTTAGAACCTGCACCATAACTAAGAAAACTGTAATGGATCCAACACAATGTTAATATTATACTGGTATAATAAAAAGCTTAATTTATCAGTTTTTAATTCCTTTACATTAAATATGTTTAATTAGTGCCTATACACATAGTCAGATTTTCACTCTTGATAATCTTTCTTTGAGTTTATTTATAAAAATAAAATACATCAAAAAAAGATTAACTCCCATGGAGTGTTTCAACAAACAATTATTTGAACAGGAATATTTCAAATGCAATCATAATAAAGTTAGTCTCTTGTGTTGTTATTTCGCTTGAGAAATTTTAAAAATGCTCTTTACGAGTTTTCAATAAAGGACGTTTTTAATTATTTTTTAATTTTAATTTAAAGTTTATATTACGTTATTAATTTATTTATTAATCATGACGTGTGTTTAATTTTTTTCGTTTAATATTGACAGTGTATGTTCCACAAACAGTTATAAGATCTGTAGTCTTCTCTTAATTCAAGAGTTTGTTCGTTTTATTCATGATACACTAAAAAAAAATACAACTTCTTTTCACCAAAACACTACAAATTGAAAGTTGAAAAGCACAGATATCCAGGCCATATTGCATAAACCACGAAGCGTCTGGTGCATCCTCGTTCTAATGAATACATGATTTGAATTTTGCTCCTTCAACAGGTTACTAATAAACTGCCTGCCACGTTTTGCCATTGGAAGAGACAGAAGTTTGAAAAATAGCTACTTCTCAGCTGTATTTCAATGCTTACAAAGACTGCAGCGTATACCTATAGCCAAAATTGTAACTAATTTTTAAACAGGTCTATTTCAAATTTCTGATCTGCCCATTAAATGTACCACATGTTTCGTATTTCAATCTATCACAGTTTCGCACAGTAATGTCGTCATTTCAAAGTTAGGAAGTCCTTTCTGAAACACCCTGTATGTGTACAACGTTTTTCAAATGGTGCAAACCAGTTCAATAACTTGGCACCGGAAGCCTGGCTTCAAAAGTAAAGGATCAGCAACCGTGGCGTTACGAGTTCGAATCTATTCAAAGACCTTCGGGACAAAGGGGCCTGGTACACATTAAATCTGTCATGATCTCAAACGTCCTCATGTTGGCGTGGTGTAAGATTTCGAAGGGTGGTGTGGGACCTCGTCATCGAACCATGGTTCAAAATTACGTGGTACTGTCCTCGAATGCTTCCCTTGGGATTTGATCCCGTACCGTCGCCAATAGCCCAGTGCGACGTTAATTAGAACACCTACCTGTCTAACTTGAAATTTTATGTACACTACCCAACAATAATGGACCGGACCCCAGCGGAATTGCATAAAATCCGACTACTTGTTTGGGATTTTTTTTTTCTTGGTGCGGCCTGGGATCTTTGCATGTTGTTCCTGGTCATTTGAACGCCGACGCCTACACGAACATTTTGGACAATCAGGTTCTTCCTACGCTCTAGCAATTTTATGGAATGGACGAATGTTACTTTCAGGACGACAAGCCTCCGTGTCATGTTGCAGCCTCTGTCAAGCAGTGGTATCATGATATGGATGTAAAACGTCTTCACTGGCCTACTCAGAGTTACAAACCTAAATCGCATAGAACATTAGTGTGACGAGTTAGAGCGACGCTTACGGGCCAGGGAACCATGTCCGAAACCTACCTGAGCAGATATTCTTGCAGCAGGAATGGACACAAATACCCACAGCTGTGTATCAAAACCTTGTTGAAAGTATGCCCAGAAGGGTTGCTAGTGTATTTGCAGCACGTGGGGGACCATCCCCCTATTAAAGCATGTATTTTTTCCCTTATACCATCATATCTTGCTGTTCGGTCCATTATTGTAGGGTAGTGTATAATACTAGGAACATTTCGTATTGTAACGTTATATTCTAACTTTAATTTAGTTAAAATTAGCTTACCTGTATGAAAATGTTTTTGAGTAGCGTCTTTCTTACTGTTCCAATTTACAAATAAAATATAATGCAAATAATTGCGAACTGTGATCGATTATTAAGGTCTACAAACACGAATTACTATTCAGTTAATAGCTAATAGAATTAGTTGAATATAAAATGCATATCATATTTTCTTCTTTGTTTGAATTATAAATATTAAACAAGTTGAATTCGATATACGTATTGATAGATAGATTTTTAGTATGAATTCTAGAATTTAAATTTCGTCATTCAGGTTTTAAATTCAGTTTTCTAAAATGCAAATTTTCTGATCAAAGGCGGTCAGAAATTATGTATTAAAAATATTTTCTCTTTGAAAACGTTGTATTTTAAAAAAATTAGAAACGATTATCAGATTTGAAGTCTTATTGGTGATTATTGCAGGATTGTGTCCGCTATTCAACACAGCTCAATTTTCGGACTTAAATGAATAGTTCATAAGTAAACGTTTTACTTTCAACTGAATAAAAGAGTGTGTGCTTTTGTTAAAAAAAAAACTAATGTTTTAAAGAAACAAAAGAAAGATTAAGAT
Source organism: Metellina segmentata (assembly GCA_947359465.1). NCBI lineage: Eukaryota > Metazoa > Arthropoda > Arachnida > Araneae > Tetragnathidae > Metellina > Metellina segmentata. The sequence goes on from OX375873.1 coordinate 113,772,580, forward strand.
TCGAGGGCAGCCTAAATATGGGGCGAGTACGTACAGTAATGCACACATTGCGACTTATTACTTAATTTAAGCTAATTAATTAATTTAAAAACCCCATGTACTCGAATAAGTTCGATTCGTTGTTTTCAGATTTAAGGCTCATCACGAATAGGCAATATTTGCCAAGCTGCGTCAAACACAAGTTAACGTCAAGTAAAAAACGTCATAAAAGAAAAAAAGAGTGATTGGGGATTAGAGTTGTGTGATGAAAGTGTGAAAAGATCGCTTGGATACCCCAGTAGTGCGATCCACCGTGTTTACTAGAAACAGTAAACCCCACGCGAAAAGAAAGGATCAGGACCTCTGGTCAGTGAAGCTCCAAAGAGATATACAGTACCCTACAATAACGGACCGGACAGCACAATGTGATGGTATAAGGGAAAGAATACATGCTTTAATAGGGGGATGGTCCCTTACGTGCTGCAATATTGCTAGCAACCCTTATGGACATACTTTCAATAAGGTTTTGATACACAGCTATGGGTATTTGTGTCCATTCCTGCTGCAAGAATGTCGCCAGCTCAGCTGTAGATTTCGGACGTGGTTCCCTGGTCCGTAAACGTCGCTTTAACTCGTTCCACAAATGTTCTATTGGGTTTAGGTCGGGATTCTGAGCAGGCCAGGAAAGACATTTGACATCCATATCTTGATACCAGTGCTTAACAGAGGCTACAACATGACATGGAGCGTAGTCATCCTGAAAGTAACATTCGTCCATTCCATAAAATTGCCAGAGCGTAGGAAGAACTTGATTGTCCAAAATGTTCATGCAGGCGTAGGCGTTCAATTGACCAGGAACAACATACAAAGGTCCCAGGCCGTATTACGAAAAAAAAGCCAAACAAGTTGTTGGATTTTATGCAAATCCACTGGCGTCCGGTCCATTACTGTAGGGTAGTGTATTTGGAGTGTTCAAACACAATATATAAATCTAAGTAAGCATTACAAAATAATTTTACTAATTATGTGTAACAGAACAAAACAGTAATCGTTTGTCCTATTCTTTTAAGCATGACACATTATATGCAAAAAACTAGTTCTGTATCAATTATTTTAACTGTATTTTTAATTTTAACGCATTCTCTATCATAATTTCAGTTGGAGGTTACGACTTTTCTCGTCAAGCTAAATGTAGGTCACAATAGTGTTTCCTGGGTCCCCGTCTCATTCTCTCTCGAGCAAAAAATGACCGTTGGGCGGAAAACCAATGAGTTTATACAGTGCTTTGTGGAATATAAACTTACATTTTCACCGACAAATAACTCATCAGTTTCAACTAGTCGGTAAATGAATTAACCTCGCGTAGAAGCAACACAACCTTCTATTGGTGACGGTCCGGAGCCCATCCCTAAAGAAGATATCCGAGGACAATAGCTATTCTTCTTGAACCTCGGTCAGATGACGAGATCAACACTGGCACCCCACTCTCCAAATTCCCACATCACGCCGACTTGAGGACATTTGAGGCCGCCAAGACAGATTTAGAATACACCAGACGGTCTTTGGTTCGATCGAATTTTGCTCTTAAATGCACGTTCTTACGAATCAAGTTTAATTGACCAATTATAGTTGATCCAATAAAAGTTGAATACGACTTGAATCAGTTTTTGTTCACACATTTCAATAGAAACTGATCAACAGTTTAATAAACGAAAATATAAAGTTATAATTGAAAAATTATTTATTTATAGAAAATCACAATTTAAAGTATCGAACTGGTGTAAAAATATCCGCAGATTTCAAATCCGTTGAAATTATCACTCGATCTTTAACGATCGCGAAGATACAAACTTGGCCTAGGCCTAGAGAATAAAAACACTTTTGTTTTGTTTCTCGAATAAAATAAAACCACGGCAGATCGTTTGCGTGGAAATAACTCGAAAGCAGATGGCGGATGACTCATCACTTCAACGATAAAGTTTGAACGGGTTAAACTTTTCTTGATCCGCAAAAAAGTTGATCTACTCTCTTGAAACTAAGGTTCTCCCTATAGTTTTCATTCAACTATAATCGGTCAATTAAACTTGATTCTTGAGAATGCGCCTTAACCATCCATTGCGAATCTGCTACCATTGGCCCTCAGTTTCAACCGGAACAGAATTTTCCCGATCCAGTTTATATTTAACTTCGCGTGTGATGTAGATCTTTTATTTCGTGCACTCAGCACCTTTTAATCCCAAACACTTACTGAGCCTTATCTCATAATGAGGCCTCTCCCAACCATAATCGTCGCTCGAAAGAGAGTAGAAATGGATATATTTACACCCTCACGCCATGTAGCCGTTAGCCACAATTCCTAACCACTTGCGAAAATTTCCGGAATTAGAACGTCTTCTGCTCCCTCTTTAAGCAGCGTCTTAACCTCTTAGAATTCTCACAATAAACAACTTTAAGAGAAAACGCTGGCCCATGTCTCGGGACTATTTTTCGTAATTCTTTTTCTCAGTCCTACCTCTGCGCGCAGTGTAAAAAGGAAATTCGTTTGATATAACGAAAGAAATTGAGCTTTGCGAGCGGCGAACGATTTTTTTTATGTTCCGCGTTGCCATCTTGTTATAAATTCTCCAATCTACGGGAGGGGTGCTTCAATCTTCCCGCCATTTGAATTTTCTTTTGTTAAGATTCAACGAAGCGTTCGACTCGAAGGGAATTCGAACGCGGCGAAATTGATCTGTTAAAAGTCTCATTTGATATTCGATTCGGAAGAAAAGTGTTACAGAAAATGTCAGCTGCCTGGCCAATTTATTTCAAAAGCAAGTTTCTTAATGCAGGATGTTTTTTTTTATGTTGGACACCATGTTTTGCCATAATTTTAAAATTAAATATTTTCGTTAATTTTTGTTAGAAAGCGCGCGCGTAAGCGATCCCAGGATTTAATTTTTATTGAAAGTTGCATACTTTATTTATTATGCATGGTTGTTCTATTTATTTATGCATCCATTGAAGTAAAAGGAAATTGAACAAATCATGAGATCGAAAGAGTTCGTTTTTGTATTTATAGAGCAACCCGAAAATTAGTTAGTTAAAAATATGTTTAAATATTTATAAAAGAATATTTTATTTGAAAGTTTTAAAACTAAATGGTATCAAAAAGATCGAAATTCATATTGTTGAAAATTGACTTTTCAACTGGTCTTTTATCAAACTATTACTAAAAAATGTTCCACATTATATGCATTGTTATACATCTAATATGGTAAAAGACATATTTTTTAAGGAGACTACATTGGATCATACTTAGACCACTATTGATCTTAAATCTTCCGTCTCTACTATTATAAAAGGAAGTGTTTGTTTGTCTGTCTGTTTCTTGCCGCAAAATCCTAACGATCCTATGTCACTTACAGCAATGAGATTTGGCACACAGGTAGTCCGAATTTTCTTGCAGTTTTGGGGTCGCGGCAAATTTTAAAATGTAGTCTAGAAGTTTTTTTTAATGAATTTAATAGTTTTATTCTCTACCTGGTTTTTCAAACGCGTTTCTTCAGGAGAAAAGAAGACACTAGAATCTGTACTTTTTCTACCCACGTGACCTTGCCGTCAGCCTTTGGAAACATTCCAAGTTTCTTTCATCGCGGGGAACTCGGAGAAAATTTTTTTTTGTTCGTTTCCGCTTTGATTTTGCGCGGAGGAATGATTTTCCAGCCAGACTATAAATCTTAACTGGAGTCACTTAGTTCTTTTTTCTATATCCTAGACCATTAAAGATAGAGTAAAAATTTCAACGGATTTGAAATCTGCGGAAAATTTTACACCAGATTAATATATTACATCACGGCGTTGCCCGTGGTGTTGGTTTGCGAAGCTTACCCGCTTGCACGGGCAACGCCGCGCTAGCCACGCAGTGGCTAGTATTGCTCTACTTGTTGGTTTTATTCGCGACTGCAGTTGAAATTTATTATTAAAAGCAAAATTTTTTTTGCAAAACCCTTTTCATAACTTTTAAACAATGATGATAGTGACGTAGTGGATTTCAAACAAATTTTATTTTTATAATATGAAACTTAGGTTGTTTGGTAAAATGAAAATATTCAGTCCAAAGAGCAAACATTATATTTGTCAAAATAATCTTAAAACAAATTTGCTTGATCGAGTTACGAAGTTGGACTCTGCCTATTGAACCTTTCAGCATGCACAAAAAATAAGTTCGTATCGATTATTGTTTTTAGAAGATACATGAATGTGAAGAACAAAAAGCAACACCATTTATGAGTAGATTCCTAATCGTATCTTCCTATTCATTTACATGAATGGAAGCCAGATTGGCGTGAATTGCGTGGCCCAATAATCGGGCGTATTTTTTCGCCAAGTTTTGCATTGAACACATTTCGGGTATGAAAATGATGCGCTACGTAGCATCATTTGTCTATCAACAGAATATAATTCTTGAAAGTAAGGTGTATAAAAATATCTTTTGCGTTTTATACTCTTCATGAAGATATATTTTTTTTCAATTAACCAACTCTGTTGGGTTAAAGAGTAAGACGAAATATAGAGGGCACGAGTATTTTTGTGGCAGTACTTTTCCTATTTCATTCCAGAAGTGACGTTATTTTCTTCTTTTTCGAGTGCGATTTCATCTTTTGAATTGATCATAATTTTTTGTTTAGTATTTTAACTGAAAACATTTCCAGATATGCTGCAAATTCCTGATCCATGATGTCAGTTCTAATGGTTCTGTGCGAATAATTCCCGATTCGGTAAATTAACATCAACCATCATCAAAATGGTAATAAATCAAATTAGTTTTAACCGAGAGGAAATGTTTATCCGTATTCAGGTGATTGCGTTCAGGTTTGCACAGAAAATCCCTCATAAAGAAATGTCTGTAACAAAAATAAATTTATTTTTCTTTGAAAAAATGGGGCAGCGGTAGCCTCATTGGAAGAGTAAAGCTTCGGTTTCCTAAGAAACGGTAGCCGTGATCTAGCGGCCGTGATGTATCGGTGGTTGACGTCACTAAAACGTTGCTTATACTAACACATGGTGTTGGTTTCCGAGAGAGCGTTGTTTGTGAGCGTAACAAAAATGATCGGAGCCGCCATTTCCATGACTGGCGTCATAGCGGTCTCAAACAGATGGGGAACGTTTTTTCTCTTGTAGCGGCCAGATTTCATTTCCTGCTCCAAACGATTCGAACGGAGAGGAGCGAAATAAATAAACATTTTTGACTGCCATTGATCAATTCGGTTTTGTAAAATCGGGATCGTTAAACACAGAATGAAAATTTCAACGGATTTGAAAGCTGCGGAAAATTTGACACCAAATCGATACCTTAAATGTGATTTTCTTTAAATAAATAAATAATTATTTAAAAAATAAATAAATAATCAAATGGTAAATAATTGAATAATAAAACTGTTTTTGATATCGATCTGGCGTAGAAATTTACGCTGATTTGAAATCTGTTGAAATTTTCACTCTACCTTCAACGATCCCGAAGTTAGAATCTTTAAACTAGAGAATAAAAAAAACCACTTTGTTTTGTTTCTCGAATAAAACAAACCACGACAGCCGTCTGTGTTGCCCATTCTCCAACGTATTCTGTCCGTCTAAGTTGACACGTCGGGATTTTTGTTTAGACGGCCGTTTAGTTATGCCCGCGGAATCATGACGTATCACGGCTGTTAGATAACGGCTCCACTTTCTTAGGAAACCAAAGCTTAACAGATTAATGAACGGAGGGCTGCGAGTTCGAGACTCGATCCAACCAAAATCCACCGTGTTCGTAGAAGCTCGTGCACGTTAAATATGTCGTGACGAAATGCGTTGTACTTTTTCAAATCAGGCAGCCCTTAAGCTTTGGTTTCCTAAGAAAGTGGAGCCGTTATCTAACAGCCGTGATACGTCATGATTCCGCGGGCATAACTAGACGGCCGTCTAAACAAAAATCCCGACGTGTCAACTTAGACGGACAGAATACGTTGGAGAATGGGCAACACAGACGGCTGTCGTGGTTTGTTTTATTCGAGAAACAAAACAAAGTGGTTTTTTTATTCTCTAGTTTAAAGATTCTAACTTCGGGATCGTTGAAGGTAGAGTGAAAATTTCAACAGATTTCAAATCAGCGTAAATTTCTACGCCAGATCGATATCAAAAACAGTTTTATTATTCAATTATTTACCATTTGATTATTTATTTATTTTTTAAATAATTATTTATTTATTTAAAGAAAATCACATTTAAGGTATCGATTTGGTGTCAAATTTTCCGCAGCTTTCAAATCCGTTGACCTTTTCATTCTGTGTTTAACGATCCCGATTTTACAAAACCGAATTGATCAATGGCAGTCAAAAATGTTTATTTATTTCGCTCCTCTCCGTTCGAATCGTTTGGAGCAGGAAATGAAATCTGGCCGCTACAAGAGAAAAAACGTTCCCCATCTGTTTGAGACCGCTATGACGCCAGTCATGGAAATGGCGGCTCCGATCATTTTTGTTACGCTCACAAACAACGCTCTCTAGGAAACCAACACCATGTGTTAGTATAAGCAACGTTTTAGTGACGTCACCCACCGATACATCACGGCCGCTAGATCACGGTTACCGTTTCTTAGGAAACCGAAGCTTAACTCTGCCATGCTACAGAAGTTAGTCTGCTGAAATTTATCTGCAGAACAGCCGAAAGACTGACACAAGCTATCTTCAAACTCCCCCAACACTTAATTTCGGCTCAAGTCTCAACAACATCCAGGATACGTCCCAAACAACAACAAAAAATCCGTGCCTACAAGAATTTTTTTTTTTTACCTCACTCTTCGTTTATGTGTGTTCCGGGACAAGTCTGTCAGGAACGAAGATTGATTCACCTCCGCAACTCCTGAAACGGAAACTCGGGAACGGAGACCAGGCTGTTGGAGTGTCTTCCCGGAAATGAGGTAGCCTTCCTCCAGTGCGGGACCCTGTCCCCTTTGACGGGGACGGGACGTGGTGACATCGACTTCGCCGCGTCCCTTCGGACGCCGAAAAACAACCTGATAGAGTTAAATGGGCGTAAATGGAGGGTTAATGCGTTTTCTGTCTCTTCTTCTTGCCCCTCTGCTCATTACTTTTGTTGGGTAGACTGTCAATGAGTCAACTGTTTTAGGTAGGGTCGTGTGAGGCTGCTGTATGGTTAAGGAGTTTTTTGCTGGGGTCGTTTGTGCGTGAACGTTACGAGAAGTGATTTGTAAGGGTGACCCTTTCAGTTAAGGCGCGTTCCCAAGAATCAAGTTTAATTGACCGATTATAGTTTATCGATAAAAGTTGAATATGATTTGAATCAGTTTTTGCTCACGCATTTCAATAGAATCAACAGTTTAATAAGCGAAAATATAAAAGTTACAATCGAGAAATTATTTATTTATAGAAAATCACATTTAAGGTATCGAACAGGTGTAAAATTTTCCACAGATTTCAAATCCGTTGAAATTTTTACTCTATCTTTAACGAAGATTCAAACTTGGCCTAGAGATTGTGACGTCACGCCGATTGGATCTCTTCGCAATTCGAATTTAGCCGCATTTGTCAATGAGTGTTTCCCTTGATCCAACAGGTTACAATTTCATCGAAAGAAAGCAAAACACATAAAAACATTAACGAACTACTACGGCTACGAATTCCCATTTGATTTGCCAAGCAAACTAACACCAGGGGCAACGCCGTTATGGCTGTTGTCCTATAGGAATTTGTAGCAATCACCGGGGGTTAGCGAGCAGTGACCTGATCTCACGAAAAGAAGTGTCCAGGGCAACACCGTGCTAGCCACATAGTGGCTAGTGTTGATATAAAATGCTCTATTGCGAGAACTGAGTTTTGAAAGATAAATCATCCAACTGGCGTTTCTATGAAAAATATTATGACAAATTTCAGTGCGAACAAACAAACCACCGGGAGATTGAATAATTTACCTTCTGTTACCCAAAACGCAATACGTATAGGAATCACGTCCTACCACAAAACACTTGCGCCACCTTCACTTAACTTTATAGAAAAGCTAATACAAATAAAAATATTAGTTAACGCTTTTCAAATCAAACAGTACAATATATTCAAAACTAAAATTGAATTTCTCTCTTGTAGTAGATAAGAAATAAAACAACATTTTGAAATTATCTCTGCCGAGAAAATTTTAATGAAGATATTGTGTATAATCTAAAATCAAATCTACTGTACTGAAAACAGACTTGAATATCCAAGCATCAATTTTAAGTTGTTTTAATTTATTTTCTCTTAAAACCTTCAAATAATTCTTGAAATCGAATGCTTATTTTTCCATTGGGATATGGTTTAAATAACAAGTAGAGAACATCTGCTACATCTTGCATGTGATAAAGAAAATGAATAAGCACCACGAAGTCCAGGCAGAGAAGAGGATGGCGTACAACCATGTGGAAGTTGGGAGAATGAGATGCCAGTTCAAGTGTGGTCTCTTCATTTGAACCATAGTTCAAAATTACGAGATAATGTCCTCGATTCTTTCTCTTCGGAATTTACTCTACACCGTTGCCAATAACACTTTGTGTTGCTCTAGTACAACATTGATTCATCGACCTTCATACCTTGCTATTAATTTGCGTACCAATTACAATCAATTTAGCTATTGTATTTCAGACTATTTTTCGTAACCTTTTAAAGTCACATTTTGTGAAGCCATAGCTGGCAGAAATTCAGTGTTCCAAAATTACCAAGCAATAATTTTCTGTTCTCATAGCTCCAAGAAAAATATTTTATATCATTATCTCTTGTAACAAGATTTACTTCAATGCCTCCTTCAAATTAAAATTACCCCCTAAATAAAAACTAAACTCGATCATTCTCAAATTACCACCATACCCTATACAGTCATAAAGAAAAAACCAGCGCTTAAAAAGCCGTGCATAATCAAATAACCATTTCACGTTTCGAAAGTTCCGTGATAATTTAAAACACTTTATGAAGATGAAAAATTTATGCGCATGCAAGCGAAGTTTAAACAGATTCGTTTTCCCCTTGAATTAAGACTAAACTTCACGAGTTACAAAGTTTCGAATTCGCCGAGCTGGAGCAAAAGCGCGTGAGGTCTTTTTTTTTTCTTCAAACATGGAAGACCGGGATTTTAATGAAAACTTTCATTTAGGTGTTTCTAGTGTGGAACGGGGCTCCCGAAATTTTACGTCAAGTGAGCATTAAGTGGTAGGTGCCAGAGAAGGGATCTCATGCGGCGTGCATAAAAAGCAGAAATCCAGAATATTACTACCCCAGTGCAAAGTTTGGCGAGGGGAAATTTACATAATTTCGCGTATATGGGAACCGGCAAGTCGGGTGAAGTCACAGCTTCATGAACACGAAAGTGCTCTCTCACTCTATGTTGCCACAGAAGATGTTTATTTTCGAGTTTTTTTTATCGTCTGACACTGCAAATGCTGTTCCAATTTAAAATGTGAACACACGGTAGGGGGCTTTTGGACCAAGGAATCCATTTCGGAAGACTTTATTTAGTCACGTACTGTGAATGTTTTAAAAATGGAAAGTTTAAGTATCCACACTCACAGTCACAGCTCAATATTTCGTGTTCACTTTTATATGGCAGTTCGAACCCTTCAAGTACGTGAATTTGAATGGGCTATTGCTATTAACTCTACAGGTGTTTTCCACGAGATCTATCATCCATCAAGATTTGATCAATTTTGTTAATGACTAGATATCTCGTCATCAGGATAGTGCCGATCTTTTGATGGCGACTAGATTAAGATATGGTAAATTTTCTGCTGCAAAGATATCTTGTCCTTACAAGTCTGGTCACTTTTGCTAATGACGAGATAAATCGTCTAGACAATCATCTGAAGATTTAAAAATCATAAGGTCCGCAAACATTGTATAAAAAGGTTGCATTTTATTTTCAATAGCGTCTGGTAAGTACCATTTTTTTTTACCCATGGTCAAATGGGTTTTGTTCTCGGAGAGGGTTTTCAAGTCGTCCGGTGTAAGAAAAAAATATATAAAGATGTAGGAATACTAAACAACGGTAGTTGTCTACTAGTCTGGAAAGAACTCATTATAAGAGCAACGAGACTGGTAGGAGTCAGTTGCATTGTAGTAGGAATGCAAGGCAAGACTGTCACGAGCCAGTCACATTCCGGTATTCAGTTACGAGAAAATTAATAGAACAGACACTTTTTCCCCTGGACGCCATTGAGAGCTGACGTATTTTTTCCGAGCAGAGACGACTGCTGCAGATAATGACGGAACTGTTTTAAAATATAACTCAACTGTACATAATAATTGTGGATATTTATTCATTAAATGTCAATGTGCTGTAAGATTCGAAGTCTTTAATATAGACCTTACCAAACAGAACAACACGAATCTTACAAAGATATGGGTAGAAAACGTAAAACCGAAGCAGAACGTGATCAGGCTAAGCGTAGAAAGATTGAATACAATCAGAAATATAAGAAGGAACGATCAATAGAGACCAAGGCCTATGATCGTGAAAGAAAACGAAAAGCCCGTTCGAAGCCTGAGGCTCGAGCTCACAGTAATACACTCCTGCGTGAGCGTCGTGCTCTCAAGCGTCAACAGGGTGCGTCTGAAGATGAATTTAAAGGACGTAAGAAGCAGAAGGTGAATGACATCTGGATAGAATTCACCGAGAGTCCAAAAGTAGGTTCTGAAGCACGTGCAGCATCTTATCGTTACATGATTCAGAATAAAATCGATCATCGATGGACGCCTATAGAGCGTCAGAAAAGAACTGTTCTTCAAACGCGAAATAAAGCATTGAGTGTGAGTAGAAAACAATTTCCACTCATTGTCGCCGAGAGCATGACAATCCACAAATCACAAGGTTGCACCTTCGATTGTGTCGGAGTTGGAATGTCTTCTCGCATGGGACGATCATTGCAATATGTTGGCTTTTCTCGCGTAACAAAGGCATCTGGTTTGTATGTCTTGAACGATTATAATCCACCGGCACCTGTTAAAGATGACGACCCTCTGACAGTAGAGTTAAAACGTCTCGAATCTACGGCGTCTGCTCCAATGTTTGCATGGCTTCACGAACGAGATGAGAGTTACAGCTATCAGTTCATGTATCACAACGTCCAATCCCTCCAAGCGCATCATGAAGACATTGCCTGTGATCATAGTTTCATGCACAGCGATTTTCTATTGTTGGCCGAAACGTGGACGATTCCAACCGATCGCTTCAAGTTTCAAGACTTTAAATTGTGCATCGAGATTCATTCGAGCCAAAGTCGCACGAGAAAGCACAGCGGTGTTGCCATTTACGCCAAGAATAATATTGAAACACAGGAAGCTCTACAGTTCCCAAATTATGACACGGGAGTTCACATTGTTGTCGTCTATTTAAAAAACAATGTTCGTTTGGCCGTACTATATGCCAAGCCAGGTTCGAGTACAGATGACATTTTAGAAGCGATCTCAGAAGCATTGGGCACAGATTGTGACGAGTATAAATCAGTCTTGGCTGGAGACTTTAATATCAACATGAACACTGAAGATGGGAAAGAATTCTGCGAAGTGTTGAGAGAAGTCTATTGGTTGGATCTAAAGACAAATCCTAAATATTGGACAACGAGAGGCAGAACTTCGATTGATGCAATCTTTTCCACGCACGATTTGAAATGTTGTGGAGTTTACGAGAGTACGTTTAGCTATCATGTTCCGCTTTACGGAAGACTAACATAAAAATTTAAGCAACTAGTTATATATCTATTATTAAAAAAAAATAAAAAAAACATTTGACCATGGGTAACTTGTAATTGGCTTTCAAGACAATTACAGATAAAGTTTTTTTTTTTTTTTTGATATTTAAAGTTCAATTATTATAATTCTGTTAGAAGCAAATGTATCTTGATTTTAATGCTTGATAAATTAAAAAAATTTATTTATACAAAAAAAAATATTGATATATTTTAATCTGCAAAAACCCGTTATGAGCAAGAAGCTTCTTTGTTTTTTTTTTGCATTAGTTTGATAACTCTCCGTAGTATTAACCATTGCTACAGACAATCTTTCTTCTTCGGTTAAAAATTATACTCGTTTTGACTGAGAGATCGAAGCAATTTGCGTGGTATTAAAAAAGCTACTGAGAAAATATTCATTCGAAAAAGCGGTTATTTTATCTTACATCTGTAATACAAGCTGTTACGATTTATAATTTTATTTTTAACTATAACTTTATTGGAACGATAAATGCTTTCTGTATGTAGAAAAAAAATCGTTTGCTGCTGTGTGCAACACTCGAAACGCGGCTTCTCTGATCAAGCCGACACAAAGCAGACATATTCAAGAATTCCCTAATTGGAGAACATAAAACTCCTTTCGAGTGATCAACTGTCCATAACTATCCTAGAAGTACAATTACAACACATTACATCGGTCATAAAGTTCTTTACGATCTCATAAACTTCAAGCCCCTTGAAAACAGTCAAAATTCCATCGACATCTGGTTTTCAGTTGAAAGGCGACCTGAAAGACGCTAGAATTTTCCACAGAGACCCTTGAGAACTGAGAGCGAGAAGACACGCTCGTTACTTGACGAACCCTTCTTGTCCCAAAAATATCTGTAGCCTTGCTGTAAATATCTGCTAAGCTGTATGATGTTAAAATAAATGTTGTAGTGGTGAAACCCAAAGATCTTGTTCTTTTACGCTACCATTTCATTTTTGTCACTACACCATTTCATCCGGTACACTGTGTTACTCGTTTTTGGGAGTGATCCATCTAGAATATTCCATGTAGAACATTTAATCTGGTTGGCTGTTTTCGGAGTTTTATGGCCCAAACGCCATATTGGTACAAACTGCGCCAAACACATGACAGACAACGCAATGACAGAGAAAGAAAAAGCAGAAGGGTAGACGAGGTAAAAATGAAAGGGCGGAAAGAACACTCCAATACCTCGGGGTTGTGATGCCCTACACACCTAAAGATGTGCCTATCTGGAATATTCCATCTAGAATATTCCATGCAAAAATTCAAATTGAATTGTAAAATAAACGGATTACAACACTAGCGGTCTCTGCAAATTCATTCAAATTGCCTACGAATTATACGTAGGGGAGACTGGGGACACTTGATCCCTAGTGTTAAAAACAACAATAATAAAGAGTTAAGTCTTGTAAACTTGTAACACTGGTACAGTTATTCTTAGTCAACAAATTCAGCAAAAAAATTTCTTTCAGCCATGGTTGTTTTTATTGTAAGAAAAGATTGTTTGATTTCCTGAATTTGAACTTTTTTTATTGTAAGTGGTTTAAGTTTTTTATTTTTAACTAATTACAATTAAAGTAGTTATATAATATGATATTTCATACTGCCTTTTCTTACCTTATAAATAATACTATTTATGTGTAATATAGTTTTTTTTTTCTTTTTTTTCCAACAATATTTTCATGGTGCATGTGCATTGGGGACACTTGATCACCATCATATGGGGAGAGATGATTCCGGGATCAAATACCTCCAATGTCACACACACACAATTTTTTCTTAGTTTACTTTTTGTTGGTGAAGTCATGCCATGTTTTTATAAACGTAAAGATGGTGTTAAGCCCAGTAAAATATCAATGTTGAAGATATGCAGGTAGCAGTAAATGTTGTATTAGATGGTGGCAGTATAAATGGGGCAAGAACATTTGGCCTTAATGTAATGACATTAAAACGTTCTGTTAAAGAAGATGTTTTATGCATATATTTGAAAACATCAAGTAAATTACATCATGAGCTTACTCCTATGCATTTAAGGAAGTTATCATTCCAGTATGGCTGTAAAATAGGAAAACAAGATCCCTGAATCATGGAAAAAAGAAGGATGTGCGGGGTATGAATGGTGCAGAGCGTTATGAATCGTAATAAGTCATTGTCTCTTTGAACACCAGAGGCAGCCAGCCTTAATTGTGCCATTAGTTTCAACAAACACAACAATAATATGTTTTTGAAAATCTGGAACTGATATATACTAAAGAAATGCTAGACCCACAAAAAATATGGAACATTCATGAAAGTGGCTTTACCACTGTGCATAAGCCACCAAAAGTAGTTGCTACCAAGGGGAGAATATCGCACCCCGGCAAGAAAAGTGACACAACTCAAAATTGCAGAATTTGAGAACTATCAACTTAAAGGATACTATAAAACTAATATTCAAATAGTATAAAAGCTTCTTTTAAATTTTAGGTAAGTATTTATGGTGGTAACTTCTATTATATTCTACAGAATAGCAATATAACACGCTGGGACAACTCATACATATTTTTCAATGACATAGCATCAAAATTTTTATTTTTTGACTTGTGACACTTTTCTTGCCGGGGTGCGATATGTTGACGATTCATCGGAAAGTGATAGCAATTACAATGTTCACGATTTAACAGAAACAGGATAACTTTATGAATTTTCTGATGAAAATGAAGACATCCAAGATGTATCTTTTAATGAGAACGATTTTGTAGTTGTGAAATTTCCCGGGGGAAAAAATTAAATCACTTTGTTGTAAAAATCGAAAAAAAAAATTTCTGTTTTCGAATTTGAAATGAATTTTTTGAGAAAAAAAGGATCAAGTGTCAATCAGTTTATATATCCTGAAAAAGTCGACAAAAGCATTGTTGATAAAGAGGATTGTGTTAAAAAGTTGCCAAAACCTATGAAAACACTCCGAACAGCAACAGTTTTGACATTGTTTGACTTTTCACGTTTTAAAAATATTCACTAGTTTTTTTTTTAATACAAATAACCCTGGCTTTAGTATTTGTAGTAAATGTAGTACTTTTTCAAATGTTTCATTTTACATGAAAATGCAAATTCTATTTTTGTTTGCTTTGAATTGTTTAAAAGTGTTTGTGTGAAGGATCAAGTCTCCCCTTGTGGAGGATCAAGTGTCCCCAAAATTGGGATGCAGCATTTTTTTTCTCCCATTGTTGAAAAAAATTTATATAAAATTTCAAAATTCATTTATGAAAATGAAATAAATGTCATATCAAAGAATTTAGTTGTGCAATTTATAGTGATTCAAAACATTTAAAAAATAACAATATTTTAGAAAGATAAAAATTAAAAACTGCAAAAAGGGATCAAATCTCCCCAGTCTTCCCTACTGCCATTTCACCCCTCGAAAAAATGGATAAAATAGTAATTCAAACATCACTTATAAGAAAGACATGTCAATAGTGACTCCGGCCGAAAATCCTGAAACATATATCGGGGCTGTCTGCCATGGTGGTCTTATTACCCTCTATATGGTTTTTAGTAATGTAGGTGTTGCGTTGTGTTTATTTTCACACCTCTCGGCTCACTACATTACAATGGTGCAAGAATAAATATTGTAAATTCTTGACCTTTCCACCAGACTCTTCAAGGAAAGCTTCAAGTGCTGAGTTTCGTTTCCTGACTGGGCATGACTGACACTCATTTTATTGCAATAGTGTCGACTCTCCTGACTATTTTATGTGATAGTAGACAACCTAGTGGATATTTAATTATTCAGCGTATTTTGATCTTATTGACAATTCTCATGTTCATTTCTATTTGAAATACTTCTCGTGTTAAGCTACCGAATTATAGTGTTTGTTATAAAACTCCTTAGAGTTTTATAACAAACAGTAGTTCGAGTAGTATGTAAACAACTTTATTCTACACTCGAGTACAGAATTTGGATTCGTCGAAATTCTGGCTTAGGATGCACTACATAATTCGAAAAGCAAAATTTGTTTATACGCATTACTAACTGGAGTGTCTCGTTTGAAGTTTGACTGATTGAATCAAATCGAACGGCTCGGAACAACAAAAAGTAGCACACTTCTAGGTGTATTGAGTTCAATGTAAGAAGTAAACATTACTAGAACATGGTACTGGAATAACCTCTACCTTATGATTCTTACACGTTTATAACTCAATCTCTCGCTCTCAAATGAGCATCCTTTAAAAACAGTTTGAAATCCATTCTAAATTCGAATCAAGGTGCTAAACCATTTCAACTTAGGACAGTAGTAGTCCGATTGGACCCGTAGCGGATTAGAAACCTCAGAGTTGAAAGTCCGAAACTCAACATATCCCGACAACGTCATGTACATGGGGCTAATGCACGTTAAATCTGCCGTGGTCTCGAATATCGTGCCATTGGCGTAATGTGGAAGTTTGGAGAATGGGGTGCTAGCTCAGGTGTGATCTCGTCATCTTAACGGTTCAAAATCACGAGGCTTTTTTCTCGGATCTTCCCTTCAGGTAAGATCCCGGACCATCGCCAACAGCTCAAACTATCGCTTCATCTGGTACGACCTTAATTAACTACTTAACAACCTGCGACAGTAAAACTTTCCTAATGTGTGTGTCCATTTACTTCACGTTGCTTGGTCAACTGTGACCTATAAAACCCAAACAACTACTTTCTTACTTTATGAATCACTTAACACGCAAAGGGTCGTTGTGGATCACTGGGTATGCCCACTGTGCTAGCAACCTTCGAGTTGTAGATGGCGCATGTTCGACTCCTGTCAGGTGAATACCTGCTTGTGTGTATTTCTTTCTTCTGTGTCGGTAAAACTTTCATTGTGTACATGTCTATTACTGTATAGAATATGTTTTGTGTCTGGCGCAGCGTAGCCAAATATGGCCCTTGCGCTATAAAACCTCAAAATTAACCAACCTTTAACAGCCACTAAAATGGTTTCTTCTAAACACACAGATAAATAACTTATAAACACAGAGCTCTAAAAACGAAGTGAAGAAAAGGCAAAACTTCGAAAACAGTTTCTTGCGCAGTATAAAGTATACCGCATCATATTTTTTATCAAGATCACGGAAAAAGCTATCATCCATATGTCTGTTACAGGAGAGGAAAATGACTTCAATTTCAAGGTACCTAACAAAGGAGGAGGGGAAATCCCCCCCTTCCTCCACCCTTTACGAGGTGGTCACCATTAAGTGTTCCATGCTCAAAGGGAGAAAAGTTTGGGTGAAACTTCCTTTCACAAACATTCGCCGTCTCCTTACTTCCATCAAAAAGTGACCGAAATAAAAACATAGATAGGGGAAGAAAAAGAATGAAAAGAAACAGACAAAAATAAAGCGGACTGTTTTTCCCCTTCTTTTACGCAGAATTCCTACTGTTCGGCCTCCACTTTGTTTCGTTGTAACAGCAGTAGATAAAAACCCAAGAAAGACAATTCGTGTTCGGTTTCCAAGCCTAGAAAGAATCGGTTCGCGATGGACTTTGGATTTATTTATTATTTTTTTTGCATCGCTTTGGTATTCGGTTGTTAAAAATCACACTTTATTAAACAAGACTTCCTGCACCTGCAGTGTTTCGAGAAAACGAGAAAGTTTAATAAGCCTTTTCCGAGAACAATGTTGCTTTGTTACGGCTTTCGATGTTGTGTGGTGTAGGATTCGTGTCAAATTGGGATCGTTACTATTCTTTACTCAGACTGGGAATCTAAAAGCATTTTTTAGTTCTAAGTCTTTAGACCGGAACACAATAGTTTTCGATATTTTGAAAAATGCGTGGAATATGTGGAAAAACTTTTCCGAGAGTAATTGCATGTCTGACAAGAATCGAAATATGCCTTGTGTGAAACACTTAAATTTCTCTTCTTTCACAAGTATTACTGTTCTAAATCTAGAATTAGTATTTTAACTCTACGAAAAAGTGTACTTAAATATATTTTAAGCCAACTGTGAATTGGGTTTTTTTTCACTTAGTAGATGTATACTATCATATTTACGATTTTATTTTATACTTCCAGAAATACCAGTCATTTCTAGGGTTGAGTAAGGGAACTGAAATTTAAAAAATGACAGTAAGAATAATTTTCTCTCTGTACAAGTGCTATCATTTAAGTGTCATGAAAGTAAATTTGTAGCATCTTTTCGACATTCTAAAAATTTCTACAAATTAGTTTGTACTCAAATCGTATACATGTATATCTACCTAAAAAGCCACTTCACATGCACTACATCATTCCTGTCAGATAAAATTACGAGATATGGCTGCTACAAGAGTCGATTTTGAGTTTGAGGATAATTATGAATATCTTTAAGTTCGATTCATGCAAAATTGGCGTACCGCAAATCGTAAAAATTGCGAATCTAACGGTGAATAGTCTTTCCACTCATAGTTGCCAAACCAATATATTTTTACCTGTGGCATTCCTACTCTATGTTATACATTTTTGAATTTCACCATTAAGGAAAGAATGACAAATTGATTCGACACGATATTAATGACTAGTTTTTTAAAGCAAATACATTTTTAATTCCATTTAGTTCCACGTGCAATAAAAAAAATAACATGTTTCTAAACTTAATGTCTTTAATACAGACTGTGTAAGGTATCAACCCTTTCTAAAAAGTCGAAGGTTAGTTTGATAGTATTTTTTAAGAAATTCACACACACACACAGTTTTTTCAACACACTTTTAACAGGTGTATATGTTGCCTATATAACTTTAATTCATAAAGTAGACTACCTTGACCTTCCGTCACTATTACAAAGAATTTTTGTATTAAACGTCCTTGTTCGGGATATTTTCTAACTCTAATATTCTTTCAATATCGGCAAGAGCCATTTGAAATTTGCATTTTTTCAAATCGAATCCTCAAAACACCCTTTTTAATTCAGATTCAGATTTGAAAGGAAAGAATGTATCTGTTTAGATAATGAGAATAATGGTGTTACTCGCCTAGTCACGAAAACAAGATACTAATCAAACAACGCCTTCGATAAAAACAAATATGAAAAAGAAAGCATTTTAATGAGTTTAATCGTATTGTAAAGACTGTTTCAAAATTTTAATGCCCTTCGAATAAATTCTATAAACTTCCAGTTTCAATTAAAAAGGTTTTGATGCCGTATGTTTGACTTGCTTTCATATATTGTATCCAAATTTTAATATACTTCGAAAAGATTCTATAAACTTTCAGTATTGGTTTAAATGGTCTTGATGCCGTGTGTTTTTTTTTCCTCACAAAATTTAATTATTCAACCTCGTTTGTTAAACCTTGGACTTTTGAGGAAAGTTGATCAAACAATACACGTCATCCAAATATGAACACACGTCCCTAGCAATACTGGACACAAAATACCTACTGTCTACCTTGGTCTAGTGCAAAATTGAATACTTTGTTCTGATATTAGCAAAGAAAAGGTAATTAAAAAATCAGTTCACATAAATTCTTAAAATGAAACTTCTGAAAAGGTTTGGAATTTTATTTATGGCGAATGGAAAGAGATGACTGAAAGAATCAGAATTTTTGTGGATACTTGGAACCGACGTAAATTTAGTCTGCAAAAACAGAAATTAAGATTAAAAAATTACATCCATTTCCAGACTTCCCCGTTCTATATTTGGACAAGTCAATCCTAAGATGTCGATTAAAACGCAGCACTTTTTGTAATATACAGTTCCACAGATGTGTATTTGTTTTTTTCCTATTGTAGTCCGATTTAACTATCCCTTCACGCAGGCTAAAAGTAACATTTTAAAGTGGCAAACGCAGACTTATGTTTTAAATGCATGTAAATTCAGTGTTGATTTCACTGCTCCTCCAGAATTGCCTACTGATATATAAATCTCCTTATTGATCTTATTCGACGTTTCTGAAATTTTTATCTTTGAGAAATGTTTCAGATGGAAACAGTTTTATTTACTACCACTTCTAAGTTATAATTTGTAATAAAACTTTTACTTATAAGGTGTCAGGTCGCACTTATTGCTCATGTTATACAATCATAACACACATAATTTTCGTTCTCTTTAAAAATGCAATAATGCATTTTTATAAGAGAAAGTATACCCCAACATACAGATTTGAATACAGTAACTTGCAAAATTATTAACAAAGTTTCTTATGCCTTTTACGGTTCACGGCGTTTCTACATCGACCCTATAAGCCTAAGTTTATCAAGCAAAACCACGAACACAGCACAAAATGACCATGCATCGTGTTTTTAAGCAGTTCTTTCCTCATCTACGACAGAGAATTAATCCAGCCGAGTTTCTGCAGTTAACCGAATTAACACCAAGGCCCAGAAACTGCCGCGCCTCCGATAACTCGTTTAACTCGGCCCTGCGAGTGAAAGCTGCACTTGCGACCGCCTCGTCTTTTTATCACGCGCACAGAGGCCAGAGGCGTTGCAGCAACTAGCAAAGTAATTAACAGAGTGGAAATAAAGAAGAGCGACGAGCTGGCAGAATTCCATCTCAGCCCTTTCAGAAAGGTGCAAGAAAAGGAAGCAAAGTGCGTAGGGAATATGCAGCTAAGACCCACGGAAACAAACTCGAAGCACTCCGAAATTCAATCCGTATCATAATGGACAGCTCGTAGTATGACAGAGGTACCAAAAAAAGAGAACTGGAAATTTTAGATCTCAATGAATTGTAACGCAAAATCACAAAAACCTTTTCCCTCTCCCTTGGTTGCAATAAAAACTCAGCTGTAGTGCAAATCCCCTAGATCAGTTATTCCCAACCGTTGGAACGCGTACCACTGGTGGTAGCGACAACCTTTCAGGTGGTACGCAAGGATGATACGAGCGACCCAAATATTCTACGAAGTTTGTTCGATTTTTTAGTATGTACAACCACACGTTATAGGAAAAATAGAATTATTTGTAATCTATTTTGTTATTAACGTTTTTATAACATTGTAATACATGACGCTAACATTAGCACATTATTTAAAGAGAAACTTTGTTGCTGATTATCTATTTCTATTCAATGGCTATCTCGGCGAAGACAATTTTAAAGAGAAATCGTTAATTAGCTTCTGGATCGGATGTAAAACCGAGAACCCAATGATCTTCCAACAAGCTCTGCTATTCCTTATGCCATTTGTTACTAGTTACTTGTGTGAGAGTGGTTTTTCTGAACTTTTGTATACAAAAAATAAATATAGAAACAGAGTAAGTGTTGTAGAGGACTTAGAGTGAAGTTAAACTCTATTGCTCCTGATATTGATATTTTAATAAAAGACAAACAACAAGTTTTGCACTAAAAATTGATTTTTGATTACGTTAATCCTTGTTTGCTTAGTTTGTACTAATTATTTAATATCATTTGTTTTTAGACCTGTGAGTAAAAAATAAACTGTAATTTTCAATAATCGTTTTATTTTTTCCTTTATTAAAACATCATTAATACGAAATACAAGTGCATTAATCATAAAATATGAAGCTTTCTTAGTATTTTAATTAAAATAAAACAAGCCATTGGGCACTTTTCTGACATTAGATATATGTTTCTAAAAAAATATAAGACTGGTGGTACGCTAAAAATTTCAAGTGGTACGTAGTTACCAAAAGGTTGGGAAACCCTGCCCTAGATGACCATCGTCTACCAATTAACAAAAGAAAACCAAGAGACATCACGAATTATGCTAAAAATGTAAATTATATAACTTAAATTCATACGTTTGATTTAAAATCCAATTTTTTTAAATTCAATCTCACTATCTCTTTGGAATATCACGTAGTCTTCCAAGCCTTCTAATTAATTCATAATTTTAATACTACTTTTAACCGCAGTATCCACATGTATTTTAGTGTTTTCTGAGATCTCACTGGAGTGATAAGCTTGCCTACGCTTATTGTAACGCCTGCTACCATCGCACAACTACAACAGCAACCTCCTTGATAACCTGACACTTGGCTATATCGTTGAAAGTTTCTGAGATACAGCTACACTCTACGTTTATGAGTGATGGCAACGGCTTGGCGATTTTTTTTTTTTTGGCGCACTTCTACTAGCTAGTTACGATAAATTAAGGCAACCCATCTGTCGTTACGGTTGCTGTGGTTTTCATGCAACCTCGGCTAACGGAAATTTAAAATTTTCATTTTGAATATTCTAGAAAGTTCTTCCAAAATCCGTAAAAATCGGTTGATTTGATTGGTTCGGTTTCAAATTTTTTCTTTGCTCCCATTAGTTATTTTGATTTTAAAATATTCTTTGCTTGCATTGGTCCCCTTTTAAATCTTTTTCTGTGATACCATTGGCCCATTTATTTGTACTTCGACAGTTGTGGAATTTTTCTTTCGTTATATTAGTTTTCACAAAATGATTAAGAGTTCTTTTTTTTTTTTTTTGTCATTTTCGTTTTGATCACTTTTTTTAACGCAAGAGTTCTTACGTTATCAGGGGTATTATTTCTTGCTTTTTTTTCTTTTTCAACATACCCACTGTATTTAGTGTAATTGATAAGTTTCAGGGTACATATATATTCTTACCCAACATTCGAAGTTTTGTTCTGCTGGAACACAATAATGAACCGACGGTTATTGCTACACTTTCCCGAGATGATTTTCCCCAAAGTCAGTATTTGCTACTGCAACAATGTCAGACAACATCAGTCTCTGTTGAGCTCAGATTTTCAATGTTAAAGAAATTACTGGCCAAGGATCAGCCATTCAACGACATCAACGTTCTGCTGTGTTTAATTATTTCTACTATTATAAAAAGAAGTGTTTGTTAGTCTGTTTGTCTATTTCTTGCCGTAAAATCCTGACGATTCTATGGCACTTACAGCAATGAGATTTGGCACACAGGTAGTCCGAATTTTTTGCAATTTTTGGTTTTTAAATTCAATCTAGAATATTTTTAAATGAATTTAATAGTTTTATTCCCTACCTAGTTCTTCAAACGCGTTTCGTTCGGACGAAAGAAGAATTATCCCAATCTTGACTTTTCTACCCACGTGACCTTGCAATCAGCCTTGGAACCATGCCAAGTTTTTTCATCACCCCGTAGAACGCTCAGAAAATTATTTTTTTCGCTTCCGCTTTGATTTTTCGCGGCGGAGGAGCCCTTTGCGTTTAAAAAAAAGAAACATATTACATTTTCAGTCCCATTCCATTTCCGCTTCCATTCTCATTTTCAATTAGAGCAAGAAATAAAAAACCTATTGACTGGGAAGTTTTTTTCGTAAAATCGGAATCGCTAAAGATAGATTAAAAATTTCGACGGATTTGAAATCTGCGGAAAATTTAACTTCAGATTGATACCTAAAAATATGATTCTCTTTGAATAAATAATTTTTTTAAATTGAATATATCTTCAACGGATTTGAAATCTGCGGAAAATTTTACACCAGATTAATATCTAACATCAAGGCGTTGCCCGTGGTGTTGGTTTGCGAAGCAAATGGACACGGGCACGTACAACACTGGGCTAGCCACGCAGTGGCTAGTGTATTATAATACTGTTGTACACGACTAAAATTGTCAATCAATTTTGAATTTTTTCATTTTTTACGAATAATTTATTTTAGATTTTACTGTATCGAAAATAAATATTTTTATTTCCATAAATGCAAATTTAGGTAATGATAAATGCAACATTAGAGAATGAATAAATACAACTTTTCCCATATTTTGTCTGCAACACAAAGGTTGCTCTACTGATAACGTATTCGGAACAGAAGGACTTTGTTATCTGGAGAGAGAGGGCCCACGGCCCAAGAGCTACATGCGATATTCAGAAAAATGTGTGAAATTTGCAGATTTCATCGGGCCCCCAAGTGATCCATAAAAGCAGCACATTTTAATATTTACATCAAAATAAACATCGACAGCAATTCCTCTGATCGAAAGAGTAGAATACATCTGTCAATTGAATATTTGGTCAGTTTAAACATTCCAGAGGAAGGGTAGGTAGGTAGGTATTTTGATTAACGTCGTACTGGAGCAAATCAACGGGCTATTGACGACGATCCGAGATCAATCCCAACGGGAAATATCCAACACGTAATTTCAACCGGTATAGTGGTTAAGGTGTTAGCCTCTTGATCGGAAGGTTCCTGGTTTGAATCCGGGTCCGGACATGGATGTTTGTAAGCGTATTGTGTAGAGGCGGCTGGTGCACCTTAAATCTGTCGTGGCCTAAAGTCCTCACATTGGGTTGGTGTGGAAGTTTGAAGAGTGGGGTGCCAGCTCAAGTGTTGCTTCGTCATCTGACCATGGTTCAAAATTACGAGGTGTTATCCTCGGATCTTTCCCTAAAGGGACTGATCCCGGACCGTCGTCAATATACCGTTGTGTTGCTCTAGTACGACGTTAACTAAAATTACCATTACCAACACGTAATTTTGAACCACGGTCACATGACGATCCAGAGGAAGGGAGGCCACGCAGACCTTCTATCCTGATAAATCCAAGGCCATGGTAGCCCGATGGGTAGAGTAGCAGATTAGCAACCGGAGGGTCACAAGTTCGAAACTCAATCCAACTAAGGACCGTCGTGTACTTGGATGCTGATGAGCATGAAATCAATCATAGCCTCAAATGTCCTCACGTTGGCGGGGGGAGGGGAGAGAAGAAGGTTGGAGAGTAGAGAGCCAGAGTGGATAGACCATGTCTAAACCTATATATTTGAAATTACAAGTTTCTAAGGGCCGTTGTCACCCGGTTGGAAGAGTGACGAGTTAGAAACCGGACGGTTGCGAGTTCGACCCTAACCAAAGACCGCCGTGTGCAAAAGGGGCTGGCGCATGTTAAATCTTTCGTGACCTCAAATGCCCTAACGTTTTCGTGGTGTGGAAGTTTGGAGAATGAGGTGTCAGTCGAAGTGCGACATTGCCATCTGACCGTGATTCTAAATTACTTGGTGTTGTCCTTGGCTCTTTCACTTCGGGTTTGGTCCCGGATCGGCGTCAATCCAGTTGCTGCTCCAAAGCGACGTCATTTAAAATACCTACCTGCAATTTTCAATGAAGCTTTTTCTGTAAAGCTAAATGCAGATGGCACTAGTGTTTTTGTAGCAGTGCTATCTCTCTGAATGAGATTCTGTTGTTGTTGCACATCCCCCTGGTGTAGGAAGGCCTACACCAGGTCCAGAAGGCCCCGTCGTGCCAGATCCCCATATACCTGCAAAAAGTCCTGATCAACCAACAGCTGCTTATACGAAGCGCCAAGACAGAGAAGAAGGTGATCAGGACTGGCAGGTAGGGAACAGGAACAAGGAGGGAAAATTCTCTCCCCGTTCTGAAATTTGATACTTTTAAGATGGCCACTTCGAAATCTGGCCATGGCCGATTGAAAAGGCCGAGGGCCACAGCATGTGATTGAGTCCAGGGTGATTGCCAGCATACCAATGGTGGGATGGCGTACGGCGCCACAAGGAAAGCAAACGTTGTTTTCCCAGGGAGTGGACCTCAGTGGGAGTGAGGCGATTCAAACAGTCCATAGGGAGATCACAGCCATTCTTGGCGAGTACATCGGCTGTCTCGTTGCCATACACCCTGATATGCGATGGAATCCATTGGAGGCTTATTGGTGTTTTCAGGCCAATCTCGCAGAGAAGTCAAGTCAGTCTTCTGCCCTAGTGGTTCCTCTAAACAAAAAGAAGCTGCAAATCACCCTTAGCCAGATGGAATGAGATTCTTTGAGAAATATTTGCTGCTCAATTTATCAGTACTGAAAGAATGATAACTTTAAGTACTCAATTTTGAAAATTAAGAGTGATTGGTTATAAAACCTTTTCTATTTTGAAATCTATTTCTATTAAGTACTTTTCAGAACAGAGTGGATTCGTTCTCGTACTGGTACCGACAGTTCCACAATTTTATTCCGACTATTTGTAGTGCAGAAGAAGACATTTATGAAATGACACAGTGTAGGAGCCCTAAAAACACTTTTTAACCCAACCCACGAATTCAGAATTGGGTCCAGCTTTTCTTATGCAATCAGTGTGTCAATTGTTTTAGGTAAGGAATTATACTAATTATGGGAATAAGACTAGGGCAATGAAATGCTTATAATTACAATTACAATGAACCGTCATTAGGAAAAGTATAATTTTTCGGTTAAATAATTGTTTGTTTACTATTGCTGCTTGTCTTCAGTTTTTTAACTCAGAATACTTGAGCTGTTTTTATTTTAAGTTGTCTCGCTACAAAATAAATTTTTGATCATGTAATGGCTTTTCCTCTCTTTCAATGTTGCCCTCAGAGAACCTCTCCTTTCAGTGGAAATCGACTTCACGGAGCCGTGGGATTCTAGTGATCTTTTCTTTATCCATGGAGTTTACTGTCTTTAGCAAACACGAGTATCGCACTTCTGGGATATTCAAGCTATCTTCTTTTGCTTTCATCCAATTATTATGTTTTTCAATCCTCTTTTCTCCCCTTTCCTGATATTCTGTTACTTAAAGTTGTCTGTCATGTTTCTCACCGCATGGCCAAATGTGGCCCATGTCCATAAAACCCCCAAAACAACCCTTACAATGTCATTTTGTTTATATTGCATTCAAGTAGAACACAAGAAGGTCTCTGTCTAGAAGGTCTAGAAGTCTGTGGTTAGTAACGACCAATGGAGTTTATGGTGTATTTAAAGATGATACTATTGTCAATTCAAAAAACAAACCAAATCTCAAAAGAGAGATTTGCTGTTATAAGAATATTTATTATCTACAGTTACCATCAAGCAGTGCTGTAGTCGTAAAAAAAAAACAGAGGGTATACCATGGGCGCCCGTAGAATTTTTCCCATGGGGAGGCGAAACATGTACTTACTACTTACACTTTCCAAGAGGGGGCATAAAAACATGTACACCCACCCACATACATGTATATACATATACATCAAATTATTGAGAGAGAAAAAGCTTATAATTAATTATATATTCCAGGAAAGGGGAATTGTGGAACTTTGAAGAAACTTTGACTTAAGCAAAAATTCGTGTACATAAGGTTCGATTTTTTGGGAGTTAACTGTATTTATGCAAAGCAAAATATGCAGATTAGCAATGAGTGATATTCAGATTTGAAAATATAACTTAATATTTAACTATGACATAAAATAATTACAGGAAATGTTAAGAGAAAACTATTTAAACACATGCAAAAAAGGAAGTAATTTTTTAAAACAAATTTTAAGGTTTACCTCTATTATTTTCATTGAAATATTTTCCAATCTGCTTGACTATAGAAATCCGTCTATGTCCTTTTGTAGCGCATACTCTTAATCTACCGAAGAGCAATGGCTGACTAACCAAGAATTTACAAATTTTTCCGGTTGAGAGTGTTCTATAGGTGGTCTATTTGCATTAATAAACATTAGATTGGGGACGTTAGAAATTAATAAAGATGATCTCAAATATGTTACACTGTGTTATTCATTAAACTAAACCCGAGCTCGCACTCGGCCGTGGAACATGGTAATATTTCAATTGTTAAAAGAGGCTTTAATTTTTCTTTAACAATTTGAGCGTTTTCATAGGTTCCTCAAACTCTGAATAGTGCACATTTTATCTATACCAAACCGTCGACAGATCCTTTTTACCTCCTTTTCTCAATAGCGAATATCACCTGTATTTATATTTTATGGATCAAACATGGATATCTCCTTCAAAAGTTGACAATTTTCTTCATTAACATCAGAACAAAGTCTGGATACCATTCTATCGACAATACTTTGAATAAATTGCTTTTGATTAATAGGTGCGATTTTGGAATTGTGTACCAAGGTGATATCTTGAAATTGAAACTTTTATTTTGCTTCTACAGCTATCTGCGTTTCGCGTGATGTTTTGCGCTATGTTTTCTAGGAAAAGCGTCGTAGTGTAAGTAGTTTTTAAGAAAAAGCAGCAGAGGGTATACGGCGTATACCGCCGTATACCCTCCACTACAGCCCTGCCATCAAGTACACCTAATGTAAATAAAAGGATTGAAACTGGAAGACAATTTCTGATCTAGAGCTCCGGAACTAAGCATAGTTCAAATCATAAATTAGCTCCAAAAGCGACAGTTAGTTAATTAACGTCGCAGTGGAGCAACACGGCTGTCTATTGGTGACGATCCGGGATCAATTTCAAGGTGTTAGATCCGAGGACAACACCTCGTAAATGTCACGATTCCTTGTCTTTCGCCACGTTAATTACGAACACAGATAGGTTACCAGAACAGTTGTTCTTGAGTTCAAGTTGCTACTTGTTCTAGTGGACGAACATCGATGGATGACTGTGCCTGTGTTCTGATACGATCAAGAACATGAAATATTGTGTGCTGTTCTGCATTAAGAACACGAATAAAGACAGATTTGTTGTGCATTTCAGAGTAGTAGGACGTGTACACTAATCCACTTTGTAACGATCTCCCGACAGGTGTTACGAGTGGATAAGAACAGTTGTTCTTGTGTTCTGGTTGCTACTGTTCTAGTAGACGAACATCGATGCATGACAGTGCCTGTGTTCTGATACGATCAAGAATACAAAATGTTGGGTGATGTTCTGAAAAAGAACACGAATAAGGCAGATTTGCAGAAGACTCTCGGAGGGAGACGTGTTTTTGCACCGGAGGGTGCGGTGTGTATATTTGAAATTTTATATTATATTGTAAATAAATACCGATGTCCAATTTAGGTGTGCAGTGTCTCTCTGTTCTTGGCCACTACTATGCACACTGTCTATCAAATTAGACATCGCTCGGTCACTCTGACAGTAAATTTTGAACCACGATCAGATAATGAAATCAACACCTGAGCTGGCACCAACTCTCCAAACCGGGACATTTGAGAACACGACAAATTCAACGTGGATTTGGTTGGACAGTTTTGAACTCGTTACTTTTCCAACTGGGCTACCGCTGGCCAAAAATGAAATTTCAATTCAAAATAAGGCTCTTCGAAGAGTTTTTGCAACAGCATTAATCACAAGTCAATGCTTCGCAACAGTGTCACCTGGTGATTTAGAGAAGCTGTAACTCAATCCTCGGCCGTAAAACGAGTGCGAAATACCTTCCGAGTGAGGCTTTATCTGAGTTGGATGAAGGAACCAGAGGAGGAAAAAACGCCATAACCAAACTTATTTTTTTCTGGGAAGTCACATCATCTCGAGATAAAACGGAAAATTGCTGAGGGCTCATTCTCCACGCTATGCGAAAGTATCATTAATATTGTGGAGTTAAGGCGACACGCACTTAGGCAGTACTTTTTCCACGCTGCGCTGATTAAAGTCTTAAGGGAGGGAAGATTTCTCTGAGTAATTTCTTTTCAGTTCCGCTTTCACTTGTTTACTTTTTCTCCCACCTTAGCAAAAGAAGTCATCAGTCAACAAGTCCTGGAAGCAAGGAGCATGCACTGGTTTCGTTGGTGAGACAACAGTTGCTGAGGTCGATGACAGATTTCTCGAGACCTTTATTTTTTCACAGAATGCTTATGGTCTGCTATTTGTCCAAAGAAGAATTTTCTACAGCTTATAAATACAGATGATTGCATTCGTAAGCTGTAAGAAATTACATGAGATCATATTCGTTTAGTCCTACATTTAAGTACCTTGTGCTGAATTAAAATAAAAATGTATTTGCAAGGGGCTCTTTTATACTGAAATGTATCAATTCAAGTCACAGAAAATATTTCTGTGACCTCACGATTTGAAACATATTCTGCTAAAACTCTTTTGTAACTAATTTTTAAGCTTTAGCATACAACAAAGTTAAATATGTATCGCAAGTGTAAAAAAAAAAAAATTATATACTTTGACAAATTACAAGAAATGGATGAAGGTGAGTAATGTAAAATGTCCTTTAGTGAATGAATTTCACCAAATATACTACTTATATTTTGTCATGTTCTTAAGCATGTCTGTATAAAAGAAACATAAATGTAATCCATTCATTGTTTATCGTAAGTTATAATAAAGAATAGAGAGAGATAATCTTTATTTTTGTTCAACTATAATTGTTAAGTCCACCGTAACAGTCTCTAGTATTATAAAAGGAAGTGTTTGTCTGTCTGTTTGTTATGTGCACGTTCCTGACGAATCTATGGCCACTTACAGTAATGGGATTCGGCACACTGGTAGTCTGAATTTTTTGCACGAAGCCCTAATTTTAAAGTTTAATCTAAAACATTTTAAAATTAATTTAATGGAATTTAATTATTACTGTTTTCTTTAGAATGGCAACAGCACACATTCTAAATTAATTTTGGTCAGTGGTTACAGTTAGCCACACGAAAAGAACTGTCACGGCCAACGCCATGCTGGCCCAAAACCCAGTGGCTTGTATATACTGAAGCTATGTCAAAAGGATTCACAACGGGAGTCAAATAAAGTTAACAATTCATCATACTTTTTTTTTTGTTGCCTTTCCTTATTAGCTGATCTGTCTCAAAATGTTTAGCAAAATTTCTAAAGTCTATCGTAGTAAGAGTATGCTGCCAATAATGTGAAATTTTCAGCATTCGCAAAACTTATATGTCCTTAACAGATCTACTTTTATTATTGAAAAGGCTTGGATAATCATTTATTAAATGTTTTTCTAGATACGTATTTTTGATAATTGAATCTTTATAAACACTGAGCGTTCAATTCTTTTGTAATTATTGAAAATCTCTGGGTAATTGGTAATTTTAGTTAACGTCGTACTAGAACAACACAACGGGCTATTGACGACGGTCCGGTATCATTCCCTTAAAGGAAAGATCCGAGGACAACACTTCGTAATTTTGAACCACGGTCAGATGACGAAGCAACACCTGAGCTGGCACCCCACTCTCCAAACTTCCACGCCAACCCAACGTGAGGACTTTCGGCCACGACAGATTTAAGGTGCACCAGCCGCCTCTACACCACACGCTTACAAACATCCATGCCCGAACCCGGATTCGAACCAGGAACCTTCCGATCTAGAGGCAAAAATCTCTGGGTCTACTTGGTCTTTTACTACAAGACATTTTTACAGCAGATTGTTGTAAATATTGAATGTATTTTGAAGAAACACAACGTAACTCAGTCTTTTTATTTTAGAGGACAAACATTTACTAATCAATCAACACAGTAGATGGTCGTCGATAGACGAGGCTTACGACCTTGTCGGCGTTTGATGGGAGACTGGTGTGTGTGCAATGAACCCAATGAGAGAAGCGTCTCAATCTCATGATAGTACCTTACTCAAGTCCAACTTGATTGGCTAGTTTCACGGGCTTGGCTTCACTTGGATATCTCGCCAATCTGATTGTTGCAGTAACCATTTGATTTTGAATATGCGCGTTGTTTCGTAGAAATACAATACATACACTAGCGCCTCAGCGTAAGTGTCCGACAAGTTGACTCTGATTTGCTCCTCATTTTCATATATATGTTGTATGGTTGTTGTTAGTAGTATTTCTTGCAAACTTATATTAAAGGGTACTTATACTTTAAAGAGCTTCTTTTCGTGAAGCAGCGATGGCCTAACGGCTAAAGTCACCCACATTCAGATTAGCGTCGGCAGCGGAGGATGAATACCCCAGTTCGAACCTAGCTGGCGGAAAACTTTTTAGATCCTCCAAATTATTTAAAAAAAATTCCAATTTAATTCCTTTTCATTCTAATTTACTTTTCCCAATTTTTAATACCCTTTTTATATTTTTCCAAGCTTCCGTTGATTTTACATAAATAATCTAAGAACCACTGCTGAACTCACTACCAGCTGATACTTTTTCCGCCCCTCTGCCGTCCCCTTTGCTTTAGGATGATTGTGTCGTATCCACCGCTGGCTTAGGACCATTCTGATGTAACAAAAAGCATACATAAAACACTAACTTATATAATTATTAACTTATATAATAAAAGGATACAATTTTCGGCTCCCACCTCTACCCACCCATAGCCATGGATCTGAAAAGAAAAGAAGAAAGCAGAAAGGAAGAGATAAATCGCCAACAACTATAAACCTTGATGACATACGTATTTAGGTCATGTGATCCGATTAGCCAATCAAGTTGGACTTGCGTAAAGTAGTATCATAGGATTGAGGCGCCTGTCCCCAATGAGGGTATAAATTCAAACGCACGATAGGAAGCGCTGTACAAGAAACGACGTGGGCGTTGCTCGTTGCTTTGACTAGATACTTATTTTTGATAGTTGTATCTTTTTAAACTTATTGAGCGTTCATTTCTTTTCTTATTATAGAAATCTCTTAGTCTGCTTGGTCTTTTACTACAAGACATTTTATAGCAGATGTTGAAGTTTTTCTCGTCTATTCGTAATGAAACGAGCACTAACCTAGCAATTGATTTACATACACCTTAAATCGTAAGAGTCAATGAATAGAGCCATGTATAATTCCATCGGTCTAAAACAAGCTCTATCAGGAAAGTAATTACTATGGGTTCATCATCTAGGGTTTTACCCTTACTCAACATTATATATTCTTTATGGGTACAATCCTCTGCGGAGCAATAAATACATTTTTGGATCCCATAGAGAATGTGTCCCATATTAATGGTATTTAAACATCCCTTTAACTTAGCGCAGGGCTCGAAATACCCGGGTGCACAGGTGCACATGAAAATAAAATTGTGCACCGAATTTTTTCCCGCTAGGTGTACGCAGTGCACCTAACGTTAAAATTAATTTGTTAATTATGTAATTTTGTTATTTATTTGTTAATTATGTTATTTTGATGTTTGCACAAAATATTAGTATATACCTCTCTATCTAAAGGAACGCAATTGAAATTCCTGAATACACAATATGCGAAAACAAAATCAGTGGGTCATAACGGGTTTATACAGGAGAAATATTTATTTTTGTCACTGCTACCAGAACTTTCCTATGATCGAAATATTTTCCAGCTAGCTCTGTTGAAGCGACAGCCGTGCGCAGGAGAAGGTAGAATAAAGATGTATAAATATTTTTATTTACTATCTACTATTAACCTATATAAACATACCCAACTAATAAAGTAGTTTTTCTCTATATTAAAAAAAAGTTGCCGCCGCCGTTGCAAGATTGAAAACTGTGTTGTTTAGCTCGATTCATAGACAGTTTCCTGAGAAAGTACGGATCAGAAAATTACGAATTTAACATGGTTTGTCCTTCAATGTGTTCCCTGGACAATTTTGAATTTTTTTTTTTTTGATTCGGCTAGCAGTTTATAGTTTATTAAATTTCAAAGTTGAAAAAGCGAAATTTCTACAGGGGGTTGGCGAGCGAAAGCGAGCAAGGGTCAGAGCCCCCTTGTATATTACATTAATGCTCTTATATTACGTTTTTTATTTTAAAGGGGCACCTAAAATAAAACCTGTGCACCTAAATAAAAACTTAGGTGCGCAAGGTGCACCTGTATTAAAAAATATATTTCGAGGCCTGACTTAGCGGGTTGAATCCGGGAATATATTTAATGGGCATTACAGAGAAACAAATCTCAAAACTTAGTTTTCTTTTCTACTTAGGGCTGCGGCAGACCGGTTGGTAGAGTACCATATTAGCAACCGGAAGGTTGCGAATTATAAACTCGATCCAAACAAATATCGTCGCGTACAAAAGTTGCCGGTGCACGTTGAATCCGTCGTGGCCTCAAACGTCCTCACTTTGTGGTGGAGTGCCAGCTCAGATGTAGATTTTCTGATCGTGGTTCAAAATGACGAGGTGTTGTCCTCGGATATTTACCTTTCGTTTTGATCCCGGATCATAGCCAATAGCCCGTTGTGTTACCTCAGTGGGACGTGAATTCAACTACTACTATGGCAGAAAACCTTCCTTGTATGTGGGTATATTATCTTGTCTTGAGTTAGTGATCAGGGGAGGCATGAGAGGAGGAGGCGATTTTTAACAACTAATAATTAAGAACATCACGAACACGAAACAACGAATCATGCGAGAATACCAGCGTGTGTCCATCACAATAATAATCATAATACTCTCGCACAAACATTTGTTGACTAGCGCCATCTATTGGCCGTTAAAATTATTAAAATACAATAAGAATATAACAGATATGTCCATTATTTGATGCATTCTGCTTTGCGCCTCTTGGCTCTCTATGAACTGCTCCATTGAACCCATTTTTCTCTGTCTTATCATCTGTGATCTCAAAGTAATTTTACCGAAGCATTGAGTCGTTCCTAACTCCGCTCTAGAGTTTGACAAGCTCTGAAATGTTTATAAATGTATCCTGGTTTATTCATGAATTTCATGGCCATCAATTTCCTTAACGTAATCTATCAAATAAAAGTTGAGTGCGGTTGAAACATGAAAGATTTTTAAACTATTCTACGAGTTGAGTTAAGATCTCAACGAAGGTGTGATTAAACGAGTAAAGCTTCGAGGTGGAACATTATATAAACCATGATAGTTGCACAAAATGAATAAAGTTTCCCCGATATCACTGGGTAATTCTTTCTTCGAGATGTTCTTTGATGTTGTAAGACAGTTTATAACGAACATTTACTGCAGTTGAGTATTGGTGGTTAATAATTTCACCGTAGAACAGAAAAAATAATTACTTCTGCCTTCGAGAAACCCTGAGAAATAATAGCTTCTCTCTCTCAAGCATTTTCTTTTAGGCAATAAATTCATTTATTTTGATTAAAACCTTCAGGCTCAGTGGGTGGGTTGTCTATACTCTAACAGTCAGCGAGTTGTAGGCGAGACAGGTTCAGTATCTTCAATTACCCTGGGTGCCTTTTTTTTCCTACTAAGGGGCTCCGCTCGCCAACCCGCGGGGATTGCTACGCAAACCAACACTTCTTTTGCAGAGTCAATCTCCTGCAACGTGTAAACTATCTTAATAATTCGTAAATCCTGATTTGACTTTCCTGTCCATGACGTCACAGCGAGGGATTCGCCCCCTGCTCGCTAACTATAGCTAAACCGCGGTGATTGCTACGCAATCCCATTTGGTTTGCTTCGCAAACCAAAACTCCTTTCGCAAGTGATTTCCCTTTTTTTTTTTACTTTAACACTTATTGCACACTGGAATAAAAGCCGCATCAGTAAAAAAACCTTCTCCATCTTTGTTTCCTGTACAATTTTGAATAAACCATGTTGATCTCGTATAATTTTGTGATCTCTACTTTCTCGGACACCTTAAACAACGTAAAAACGTCCTTACTACTATAAACTCCTGAATAATAAGTCCCTCCTCATCCTTTAGGTGTGGACGGACTGCGCGGTCCCGGTGAAGCTGAGAGATCTTTTCTTTTCTCATGGGGCAGCGCTCCCAGGTTACCCAAGCAATCTTTTGATACCTTCATCACACTACTCTATTCCTCACAATCCTTTTTTTTTGTTTTTGTCCCTTTCACATATTTTCTTGCAGTTGTCCGTCTTGTATTTGCCGCAGCTTGGCCAAATATGACCACCAAAAAAATACCAATCAACATAAATTTAACACATCTTGCACGTTTCAGGTTAATAACTGTTTTCGGTTGAACTTATCTTAATCGTTATAGTTATGCTAAAAAAAGTGAAACGCGTCGTGTGTAGACCTTTCGCCTGTGTATTTGGCACTCCACAAAAAAAATTGAAACTTATGGGGTAGGTGTATGTTTTGACGTAGAATACATCTTTACCTTTCGAAACCGGAATACCACGCTTAAATGTTGAACGTCACAAAAAGTGCGAAAAATGTAACTTTGAAAAATATAAATGACTAGCAGGCCAGTACGGCCGGCGTTGCCCTGGAGTTCTTTTCGCATCCTTACTGATACTGAAAACATTAAAAAGAAAAACAATAATTATAGAATGAGTCCCACCTCCACCCATAGCACAAGGTTCAGCAATTTGTAGCAGTCTGGAAAGTCAGTACTTCAGTCTACCGAAAAGTACTTCACAGTTGGGATCCGTCGTACTGTGTATTCGCTATACTCATTTACGTTAGCCGACCAACAGGTATAGTGGTTAAGGTGTTAACCTCTAGATCGGAAGGTTCCTGGTTCGAATCCGGGTCCGGGCATGGATGTTTGTAAACGTATGGTGTAGAGGCGGCTGGTGCACCTTAAATCTGTCGTGGCCGAAAGTCCTCACGTTGGGTTGGCGTGGAAATTTGGAGAGTGGGGTGCCAGCTCAGGTGTTGCTTCGTCATCTGACCATGGTTCAAAATTACGAGGTGTTGTCCTCGGATCTTTTCCTTAAGGGACTGATCCCGGACCGTCGTCAATAGCCAGTTGTGTTGCTCTAGTACGACGTTAACTAAAAAATTACCATTTATGTTAATAAAAATGACCAGCTAATGTTTCCGTTGATGGTAGGTATTTTAACTAACGTCGCACTGGAATAACACGACGAGCTATTGACGACGATCCGGGATCCTTTACCCAAGGTCAGATGACGAGGTTACACCTGAGCTGCCCCCCTCCAAACTTTCATACGCGAGTTCAGTTGAGGCCATGGCAGATTATCGTGCATCAGCTTTTTTAGTACACGACGGTCTTTGAATTCGAACTCGCAACCCTCCGGTTGCTAATCCGTTACTCTTCCAACCGGGCTGGATAACACGTGGCATGATCATTTTGCATTTGTGCTTTAAATCGCTGGATGTAGATTGTTATTGTGTAATGTCGCAATGGCTAGTAGTGACTATAAACACAAGGCGACAATTTTTTCAATATTTATTTAACACCGATAATGACCAATAATTTAACGAATTCAATGTAGATTCACAAAAATATTACATCTGGAAAAATGCACATGTAATATACACCACCACTAGAAGGAATAAAAACTGTAGAAACACTTAAGTTTTAATGGAGAATACCACAAACTAATAAAACTACTATTATTTACATCACATCCTTCACAGTGGAAAGGACTTCTTATATTATTTTAACAGCTCAAAATTTTATCACAGTCTAGTGGACTATTCATTATAGGTATATACAACGAAAGGATGTTTTCCTACATATATGTTGCTTTAACAGGTCATGTAACGAAAAGTCAAATAACATCACCATTAGTCAACTATGCTTTACCATACAGTATCTAATTTGTGGAAATATTTCATTCAAACACACAAAACCTATAATTGAATACGTTTACTGGAAGATACAAAACTTACAAGAACACCTAAAATGTCACAAACCAAAATTTGTACAGAAATTAATTTTAATTGAAATCAGTTTCAACATACAAGGAGCGCATTTTCTTTACGTTACATAAATTAATCTTTCACAATAGTAATAAAAATAGTAATAGTAGTTAAAATTAGTCTTTCCCTTTAGTAATACTAAGGTCAAATCACAGTCATGTCATTTTTGATAAATCTTTGGGATTGTCATGGACACAAGTGAGGTTTAAATAATTTTCCCTTAAACTAAAGCAACCTCACTTTTTTTAATCCTGCCTTACACGTATAATCCAAACTTTCACATTCTTCAAGTATAAACTATTGTTCGTTTATGCAAGTCTCACAACGAAACGAAAAAATTACAACAATAGTTTCAAAGTTAATTGACCGAAAGAAGAGCAATTCGACAGCACTAGAAATAATACAGTAATTTTTTTTCACTCAAATATTAACTACAACCAGTTTTTTTTTCGAAAATTAGACTTCAATTCATTTGTCTACACTAAAACAATAACGTATTCCACCAGCATAAAGCATCTAAAAATTCATTGCTCTACCATGAATTTCTGACGCACCACAAAAGGCATCAAAAGTTAATAAAAGCAGTGTTCCAAAAATAGTACATATTCATTGCTTAGATGTTATTTTAACAGAATTCGATCGCGTTTTTTTAATTTAATAGCTAGAAAATTTTATGTATCTCAAGAAATAATTAAATACATTAGATTCAGCAGATTAATTAACAGATATTTAATTTTTAATTAGTAATAATCGATTTGACTTAAAATTTTAAAACATTTCACTTGATTTTGAAGTTTAAACTGTTAACACTAATGTGAGAGAACTAAGTAATGTTATACTTATAAGTTATGTAAGAGAACTAAGTTAAGTTTTGTTTAATTTGTAGTTAAGTATTTATATTCAACAGTCAGAAATAGGAACAAGACTTGAAATGGTGAATAATAAAAGTACCGAGTCAATATTTTCAATATAAACATTTTTGTCAACCAGACACATTTGTACTTGTTATCTGAACTCCCTGGTATCTAAAATAAATCATTCTATATAGCACTTTTAAAGTTCATTATTATACAACTCAATTTTTCAACTTCACATTTGACTTCCATACAATTTACTGGTCTCACTCACTCTCATGACAATAACTCATCAGATTTATCATCAAAAGCTCAATTAAGAATTCACTTACTTTTCTAAACAAACGAATTTAAGTTATTCGCACAATTGAAAACGTTACAAAATTCACAAATGTAGGTTTCAGAAGAAAACTCCCTCTATTAGGATATTAAATTATTTATTCCTATCCCAATTAATATTAACCCCTCAATACCCAGGACATACAATGGGTATGTCATCATGTTTCATTAGTTCAGACCTGGCCATATGCACTGCATGTTGCTTACTCAATATCCTCTTTTTATTTACATAATACAAATTATGTAAATAAAAACAGTCTATGCTTACATAATATATGCTAATTGGTAATGCATATCATAAAACTCAATTATTGTATTAGAGTAATTCAACCTCAATTAGAGAGTTCAACCTTGAAGGAAACCAGAATTCTGCAACAGAGTGATTTGAAATGATAACAGAATTTGGTTGTATTTCACCTGCAATTCTACTGTTACTTGTTCTGTCCTTTTGATTTTGCTTGCTTGAATGATTCTGACATTCACAAAAAATATTTCGGTAAAATATTATATTATAGTAAAATGTTGCAGAAGTTATTGTGATACGAAAAAACAAAATAAACTACAAAATTATTTTGAGCTACAATACTACTGTGTATAAAATTATACTTTTTCTATTATGGTGACTTTGAATAACATATGCATTATTTTGCTTTCTATTATTAATTAGATATATCACGAATCATAGCAACATAAGGTTAGTAAAGTTTCAAAATAGTTAGAGCACATCACTTTTTTTTCATCAATGTACAGTTGCTAATTTATATTTAGAGTCTGCTTCTGAAATTTAGGACATCAGGGTCACACTAAATTTAGATTGGAATAGACTAAAAGGAATTTCAGATTTTTTAAGTATGGTCATATTTAACACATACCATACTTTTTAAACTATTCAACTTGCATTACTTTCACAGAATAAAGAAATTTAACAATAGTACATATAACTTTACAACTTTCCATTTCACAATCAGCTTTTGAGTACTTGATACTCGATGAAATACAATTTGCATAAATGTATACAACTAATTACAGTAAGAATGCTTTCAGAGAAGGAATAAGTAAACGTAGATAATTTTAATTACCTAATCAACTAATAGCGAAAAAAATTGAAATTTTAAATTCCTACACAGAATATAGTTATTTAAATCAATACATTTCAGAAAGACCAAAACAGTTTTTTTTTTTTAAACATGGAAGACACAACCCACTTTTATTTTGAATTTCTTTCCAGGATTCACATTTTTGGATAGAGTAAGTACCACAGAAATAAAATTACGACAATATCTATAGTATAATTGCAGCACCTTTTTTAGATATATATTTTTTTAGCACAATATGTCTTTCTATATTTCCATTGCTAAAGTTATTTTTGTATCTGTTCATTTTTTAACAGTGTGTTAACAATGCCTTCAGCATTTTACAGAAAAACTTTTGTTTAAAGTTACAATGGTTGGATATAAAGATTACAGTACAAAAAGTACAACAGTACAAAATTAATTAAGCATTGTGTAAATACAGCATTTTATATTCTTCATGATTTAAAAGACCAATTTCATTTATTTAGTAATTTGTTCACATTTTAATACACAAGTATAAATCTTCTATATTCAAATACTCATATGTCCCAATATGTAGTTTCCTTAGATTAACTAATCAATTGACTTAGGTTACTAGGTATATTCACTTGTAATACAGATTATACACGGGTACTTTTCTCAGTTTTTATATCTAGACTTAAAGAGTCCTATATACTTGCATTGGAAATCCCAAAAACCTCTTTTAAAATCAAAACTATTTTCATTAAGGAAAATTATGACATGCAATCCCTAAACAAAGCAACCTATATTTAACCTAATAGAAAACAGATTATAGTGAAATGAGTTACATAAACACAGAAGCTAGAAAAATCAATACAAATAAAAGTATCAAAATTTTAAATTTGAATTACCACCACGAGGTACATTCTAAAGAATTTCAATCACTCATTAATACATTATACTTTAAAATTTCTCAAGGGCAAAGCAAAAGAGCAAAACAATTTGTTAAGATAAAATACACATAAACCCTAATCTTCAAATTTTGAACTATACAAATTATTTTATCTCAGCTGGATTTATAAAACTAAAATCACATCAGATAATTTTACAGGAAAAACATAAAAAGCATTTAAATGCATCCATAGGATTTATATAACATTTACAGAATGAAGAAAAAAATCGAATATAATTAGCATGCAAAAGTTTGAGATCCTTTATTATAAGCATACAGAAAAGAGCAAAAAGAAATTAAAGGTTCTGAACACAATTACAAATTTGATAAATGTATTGCTCATGCATTTCTAGAATTCAGATTAACAAAGTTAGTAAGTTTTTTAAATCCCATTATCAAAATTTATATACACTTGGATCATTTCATTCAGTATAAAGATTCCTCACATTTCATAAAGCAAAACTCCTGTTAAGTCTACACATCTTTAAACTGATGCTGCATTTCAAACAAATGTGCTATGTATAGCTATGTCAATGTGCGTAAGCATATGCATATCAATGGCCTTTTAGTTTGAGCAAATATGCAAGCACATTTTAAGTAAAAGTATTTTATGCAGGAGTATTGGTGAGCATAATGAGCACACACACCAATATTAGGCAATAAAAACACAATATTTATATAGTTCATATAAAGCTTGCATGTTGTGACATGATTTCTCAAGTTCCAAAAGCAAGGCTACAGAAACAACATCGTTTCTATCTAACTTTGAATTTGAAAACTGTGCAATGGCTGATGGATGGCATGTTTTTAGCAACTCATTAAAGCTTTCATTGAAAACTGATAGTGTTTTTGCTTCAAACAGTTAACATCAATATTGCAAACGCAAAAATTATCGTTTGAAAAGTTCTTGGACTAGTGGGATTTATGAAAAGATCAAAA
Organism: Metellina segmentata; assembly: GCA_947359465.1. Classification (NCBI taxonomy): domain Eukaryota; kingdom Metazoa; phylum Arthropoda; class Arachnida; order Araneae; family Tetragnathidae; genus Metellina; species Metellina segmentata. Next base: position 113,813,500 of record OX375873.1, read on the forward strand.
GACAATACCATTGTTTAATACCAGCAGTATGCAGGACAAAGTGAGTCGAGGAATAAGATTATATAAGAAAAGTACGTGATGTTATAACTATAAATACTCAACATGGTACTTTAGTGGATGAATTGAAATTTTCAAACAGTAGATGAGGATAAATTATGAATGGTGAGAATTTCGTCATCATAATTTCTGAACAGAAGACAGTAGTCGAGGAATAACTACAATCAAGTATAACTACAAAATTTCAAAATTGATTCAACATTCGAGAAGTACATATTTTAAAGCTAATTACGCATTAGTAAGTGCTGAATTTTTAGATTACAACAGGGGATAGCAAAAATTTAATCTAGTAATGCACACTTTAAAGCAAATCTAATTGCAAACCTTCTTATTTAAAAAAAAAAATTCTTTAAATTTAAAACTAAAAAATAGCTGAAGTGGAAAGATATTTTAGATTTACTGAACAGGCAGGAAATTTTCAAATGGTCATAAATTTATTTAACAAATATAAACATAATTGGTGGTCTTAAAATATGCTGTCTAAGTTAAAAGAGGCAGTTATGTTAAAAATTTTAACATAGATAAGTTAAACAAAACTGAAAGATTGAACTAGAAATGCTCAAACTTGAACAATTAGATGGTTGCATCATCATAAACACTAATTTTAAATTTGGATTTCAGTATGCATTAATTCTTCAGCAAATATACTGAAAATTCTTTGTGTAAAGTAAATCATAAGTTAAAATAAAACAAGACTGAGTTTTAACTTTAACAAAAGTATCAAATTAATAAAAATGCAGTTTTCTGTTATAATTAATTGAATATTAAATTGAAACATACACACAGTTTAATACAGAATTGCATAGATTTAGACATCGATTAGTAGTTAAGGAATAACTTTGTAAGACAATTGCATATAAGAAAATGTTGCTACTCTTCAGAAATTCCTAAGGAAATGTGCCCATGAACTTTTCAAACACCAGCTAAACACTTAAATCTGTCGAACTAACACTATAAACAGAAATGTTTAATTTCCAAATTGTTGTTTATAAGTAATAATTCTGAAGTGTTAAAAATTGCATGAAATACAATGTTTTTTTAATGTGTATGTTGAAAGCTTTGTACTTGAATACCGCGCGACTTTGCATTACATCATCTCATATATAAGCCTTCTAAAACATCGTAACAGTTAAGAACAACAGTAGATTAAGACAGACAATGCACTTAAATGCTACCACAAACAGATACTAACCCTGGTGAATAATTTCTCAGAACTTCCCATTGCCTTCTGAGAAAGAACCATTTCGTGTGGCAAGTGGATAGGTACAAAATATGGCAAAACACTAACCACGTTTTCCTAACAGACATCTAACTAATAATGTGACTTATATATAATTGCTAATTTAAACTAATTAGTTGAACTTCAAAGACGGACACAAAGGGTGGAGACATTCGAATTGAATACCTATCGATAACTAAGCCTAGGCTAAATATCTTGCAGATAACTAAATGTCCCAGTGTAAGCCAGATTTGTAAACTGTCTCAAAATATTTTTATGCACAATTTAACTAAATAAAAATTAAGGCATTAAAATAAGATAAATAAGCATTTAATGAAAGTAAAATGACCCTCTCGTCACATAAATACAGAAATTTGTACATAAAAATTTATTTAGAGAAACTTCCATTAACATTTTGCAGATATCAATTTAGATTAAAACAAAAGATATACATGAACAAAGATTTACATTTTATGTAGGCACTAAACAATACAGTATAAATGATTTTCAGGAATGATGAAAAATTATTACAATTTGGTACTGAATAATTAAAAAAAAAAATTAGCAGACCCATGTATAGCATCTGCACCTAACCTTTCTTAACTGCTTATATCCATTGATGGTAAAATGTTACTCACATTTGATACCTTATTTCAATGTGCAAAAGCCCCTATCAATCACTTCTAAATGTTAAAGCTACAGAAGAAATTGCCTATTTTGCTAATTTTCGTCTGAAAATAATATTGAGGTGCATACCCTACACATGCACACCGAATCTGTAAAAACAGACTCAACACTTCAACTACCTGAGAAGAGAAAGTGCAGAACAAGACGTATTTGTACATCAAAAGCTAACGAAGTGTACCATGGGTAAAAAATTAATGGAGGACGATTAAAACAGATTGCTTTCAGGCTTGGTTGTTCATAAAACCATACAGGTGGTATTATATACCAACCAACATCCAAGAAAAAGACTCAGGAAGATTTCTACAACAAAATCTAACAAATGTCAAAAACGAAAACACTAAAAAATAATTAAAAGCACTAAATTAGCAAAAATTACACCAAATTGGGCTTTGAGAAAGCAATTCAAAACAGAATACGTATCCTATTGCTTGCTTCCACAGGCATGCACTTGGCAGCAGTTCAAACTGGTCGAAACCGAATTGACGATGCTTTACACCGAAAGGTGTCAAATATACACAAAATAAACCATTTTTTCTCGAGTTTATTAGGGAAGGTTTTCCTTGATAATTTTGACAAAGGTTTTTGCAAAAATCTAGTAACCAGATTCCGATGCTTTTCTTTCATGGTTGCCATGACGTGGTGCCAAAACTTGGAAAATGACGTCACTAAAGAAAAATCACGAAACCAGAAAAAAAAGTGGTCGCGCGGAAGACTTCTGGAAAAATTGGCAGGTGTGCAACATAGTTCCTTCATGGACTGCCATGACAAGTCACCAAATGATGAATTTGGCATTGCTTGAAAATGTCTCATGTCAAAAAGAAAAATCCGGAAGTTATTTTTCCATCCTGAAGACCAGAAAAAGTGGAAATTCTGGAAAATTCAGAAGAGTTGGCAGGTATTGAATTATATTGAAAAAATATTTTACACATTGAAAGACAAGCTATGCATCAAACATAAATGACACTTAACAGCTTGCTCGCTGTAGTCTTTAAAGGTAATTGTCTTGACCTTTGGTGTATAGCTTTTCTTTGTCAGTTCAACTAATTAACAGTAAGAAGGAAGAGATAAATACTGCACTTTTGATGAAAATTGGCAGATATACACCAATAAGTGTGACAAAATATTCATTTATAAATAATAATCAAAACATAGCAAAGACCACAGCATTTATGTGCAAGTATAGAAAGCAACTGCAGTCCTAATTAAAACCAATAAGAAACAAATAAATACTAGCTATAATCTCTATAAACCAGAAAGAATAAAAACCTTATCTCTATAAATACCAATGGAATCTTCCTACTACACAAATAAAATACAAATTGATATAAGCGATTTTATAAATAACTACAACAAACATGATCACAAACAAAATAGCTTCATCCCAACAGCTATAATGGAACTAACATCTATTTAACCTTAATATAAGTAGACTAAGTAATTGAGCAAATAAATCATCTAAACAAATACTTTTACAAATGATCTGTACACTATTAAAATATAAGCAATAATATGACAAAATTAAAGATTTACAAAACCTGTATCACGGATATTGATAATGAAATACAAAACACCACTGAAAATCAAAGATGCATCACATAAGGGCAATGCTAAAATTAACGCATTTGAAAAAAAAAATATTAAGATTCAGCCTGGGATGTAAAGCTGCTAGAATCATCAGAAAAATGACACTTAAATATATCAGGAAAATAAAGATACTGTCATTTTAATAAAAAATTCTATATAAATTAGATATGTTCGTATCAGTAGAAACACTATAAAACTTATTTACAGGATAGTTCAAGTTTATTTTAACATAATATACATGTAAAGGTAAATTAAGATAAATAATTGAATTGATAATTAATCCAGAAAACAATTTCTGGCCAAATTAAAGGGGATGAAAACATTAGAAAATATTTTTTTAATTAATTCATAGCATGAATATTTGAGTTTTAAAATTAATGTTTGACAGTACAGAAACTTGCCTTTAAGAAAAAACGCAGAAGCCAAGTACTTTTACTCTAGTGATTTAGTTTTACTTTCTTAATATATGGCACATCCATGTAATATTTTGAACTCAAGATGATTTTTTGGTTCTTTTTTAATTCAAATGTAACACCCTTGAATCAAAATATTGTCAAAATACAGAATACCCTAAATGATTTCAACACAAAATGTTGATTACTGGCCATTTTATAAAAGGAAGATATCAAATCAATATTGAGTCCTTTTTTAGTTTAAAAAATACAAGCAGTCGATAATAATAAACAAGATTGTAACTAGTTAAATTTTCATATGTAATAAATATATATGCCTTAAATATAACATTAAAATTATATAATATATATGTTTAAGGTTAAATATAATATATATGCCTGAATAATTTACTTAGCTTATTGATAAATAAGCTAAGTAAATTATTCTTATACCCTCAAAAATTCTTAATAAATATTTTTTCAGTACAAAAAAAATTTGGTACACAAAAAAAAGCACTTAATTTACCTTTAAATGAAAAACAGTGATTTCATAGCAAGTCATATATATATATATAATAAATATGCACATAGTCAAATCGTTAATGAAAGAAATTTTATAAGCGCTTTGGTTAAAACACCAAAAAATGGATTTAGTAGAAATGGTTCTTAACCTAATTTCACTTCACTATTTGCTACCAGAATACACCATACACATAAGCTTGAATCAAGCAAAAAATTATAAAAATAAATATAAGAAATTACAAACAAAACCGACAGAAGACTAGATCTCAAAAAAACTCAATACATTTTGAATATGATTGTTGCTAAGTGAATCCAATCACGTATTTGTGTCTCACCAGGAAAACATAAGGGAACAAATTTAGAGCAGGATTCACACGCCTACCATTAGTCATAATAAGAATTCTAAAGCAAGAAAAGAAAGGAATGATAAGTAAAACTCAATAACAAACATCAACATCAGCTGGGGCTTGTCACTTCTCCCGAATGGCCGAGCTGCTTGCCCGCAGCCACACTGGGGAGGAGGGGAGTGCCTACATTTTGCCTCGGACGCCCGATGCTGCACAGCTTGGCCTCGGGTAGCGTGATCACGACCCTCCACAGGATCAGGGCCATGATGACCGACCAGGTGTTGGTGAACCCCAAGAAGAACGCCATGCTCCCGTAGGAGAAGAAATACATTATGGCCCACAGAGATTGCCATGTGATGAACAGCAGCATCAACAGGTGGCGGCATATGTACGAGAATAGACTGCAGGGCCTGGGCCGCCCGTCAGTCAGGCTCTTGTACTGGTGGTACAGGCAATGTGAAAGGCACAGGATGAATGGGATATAAAATGTAAGGAGCTGAAAAACCAATAACAGTTTAGGAATTTTAAACTTTGTTATGGTAATCACAATATAATTCTTATAGATAATATGCTTATACAGGGTGGTAACAAAATCCTCGCAAAAAAAAGTTCACTGGTATTTCCCTGATTGTGTCACAAAAATTTCCCTGATTTTACACTTCCTTTAATAAATGTCGTGATCCATGATTGGTATCGATATACAGTATCCACACATTTTTTTTTTAATAATTAGGGTCAGATAGGGTAAAAGGATAAATCTCCGCAAATATTTTGTATTTTTTCTCTTCAGATATTTTAATTGTTATTGCAAGGGTTAAAACCCTTGATGGAACTCTTACAATAGTAATTAAAAAAACTGGAGAGAAAAAATACAAAATATTTTGATTATGAACTTTTATATCCAACCCTACGTCTCTACTATAAAAAAGGAAGTGTTTGCTTGTCTGTTTGTCGCAAAATCATGACGATTCTATGGCACTTAGTAATGAGATTTGGCACACAGGTAGTCCAAATTTTTTGCAATTTTTTGGTCGCTGCGAATTTTAAAATTCAATCTAGCAGATTTTTAAATGAATTTAATGAAATTTAATCATTAATGAATGCTACAGCATAGAAGAGATCACATATTCTTAATTCATTGCTTTCATTTCCGTTTTGATCGGAGGAATAATTTTTCAGCCAGATGATAAAAACAAACAATCTCTTAACTGGAGTCAATTAGTTCTTTTTCTATCTCAAGACCGTTAAAGATAAAGTAAAAATTTCAGCTGATTTGAAATATGTGGAAAATTTCACATAAATTGCATGTTGTGCCGTTTGCGTTAAAAAAACCGGTTTACAATTCCTGTCAAATTTCCTCGAATGAGAGCAAGAAATAAAAATACATACTGACTGGGATTGTTAAGCTTTCTTTTCGTAAAATCGGAATCGCTAAAGATAGATTGAAAATTACTTTCTGCAATAAATGAAATTTCACTTCAGATTGATATCTAAAGATATGATTTTCTTTAAATAAATAATTTTTAAATTGAATATATCTTCACTGGGTTTGAAATCTGCGGAAAATTTTACACCAGATTAATACTTTACATCACGGCGTTGCCTGTGGTAGCAAAGTACAAAAAAACAAAGTACTTGCAAAGCAAAGTACCGCGGGCAGCGCCGGCTAGCCACTCAGTGGCTAGTTATCATATTATACATCAAAATCAAATGCAAAATACTTAAAAAATTCTACAAAAATGTAATTGAAAACAAAAATATATTAATTTAATGCACAAAACAATATCATTAGCAAAAATTTCAATTTGTTTTCCACAAGTTGTATCGGCGGATTCGCAGCTTTGGTTTTAGCCGTGTTCAAAAATTACAACAGCAGTGTTCTTTATTCAAATTACAATTTCGGCTAATATGATTCATTCCATTCTCAAAAATAATCGTGCATAGCTAAATAGGACAAACGATAATAGTTGCCTTTTAATTTAGCAAAACTTCCCTGATTTTTGTGAAATTTGGAACTTTTCCCTGATATTTCCAGAATTAAACAGAATTCAGAGAATTCCCGGTTTTCCAGGATTTGTTACCACCCGGTTATAGATAATACTATGAAATATGTATACTGTAAATATTTCCAGAGACAAAAACATTGCAATGTCTGAAATGACAATTTGATATTTAAAGAGAAATACATTTAAAATTTTACCTAGCTTTGGGTTTGTTTGTATCCTAACATTACAGATGGGAAATTGCTGCGAGGTCACTACATGTAAAATGAGCAAATCGGCTGTGGCTGACATATCACTGATTATAAAGAAATTTAGTTTTTAAATAGATCACCTATCGTAATGATGAGGAACTGCCAAATGTTAAATGTCAGAAATGTATATTTTATTTCTTATTGAATTTCAAATGTAGATTTTTTTAGATTGACACAAAGCAAAATTTTTTATATTATTACATTATTCAGTAAAATGTCTTTCAGAAATATAGTTTAAAATCCCTTACTGCTCGTTCAGAGGGATTGGCCAAAGTAGAGATTTCACCAATACAAAATTCAAATTGCTCTAGTACCTCTAAAAATGGGGAAAGACAGTACCAAAATAATTCTTAATAAAGCATTTCTTCTATCTAAAAGTTTGGTGTGATTTAGTGATTGTGTTTCGATTCCTTTGTTAAGAAAAAAAAAATGAAAAGCAAAATTAAGGAAAACAGTGCTTTTTCTATTTGTTTTAAATACAAATTTTAATAGAAAGGAAAACTCCAAAAACATCAAACATGTTCAGTACTATGTGTTAAGTTGTACACAGTCCAATCACATTAATGTGACCACCACCTACTTTCGACGTCAAAGTGAAATAACCAATCACAAAAGGCAAGTGGCAGCACATTGCAGTGGAGTATATATAAAGGATGTCCTAGGGAATCGGTAAGCATTTCAATCGTTGGCGTAGTGCAGAAACGTAGCGATTTATCCGACGTCCAAAAGGGCATGATTATTGGCTTTCGAGCCAAGGGTGGAAGCATTTCGGAAACGGCTAGTTTTGTGAACTGTTCGCGTGCCGCCGTGGTAAAAGTATACCGTGCATGGCAAAATGGCACTATCCAAAATCAGAGGCGTGGCACATGTGGTGCACCACGGGCTATAGATGACAGAGGCGAACGAAGGCTACGGAGATGCGTTCGGGCGAATAGACGTGCAACTCTTGAGCAACTGACTGCCCAGATGAACCAAGGGGCTACCAAGAGTGTATCCTCAACAAGGGTTCAGCGAACGTTGCTGCGCATGGGCCTCCGCAGCAGACGCCTGGTTAATGCACCTATGCTGACTGCTGTTCATCGGCGACGAAGGCTGGAATTTGCACGCCAGTACCGCAACTGGACGTCCACAGAGTGGTGACAGGTGGCTTTTTCCAATGAATCCCGTTTTATGCTCCATCAGCCAGATGGATGTTGGCGTATACTGCGTGAAACGTCTGAAAGCAAACACCCTGCAACAAACGTTGGAAGGATCCAGTCTGGAGGAGGGAGCATTATGGTTTGGGGAATGTTTTCCTGGCATTCACTGGGTGCACTCATCATTGTGGAAGGCACGATGATCAGCACAGGTACGCATCTGTCCTTGCCGACCATGTCCACCCCTACATGCAAATTATTTCTCCTCAGAATGATGGCATCTACCAGCAGGACAATGCGAGGTGTCATACAGCTCACAGTGTATGTGCGTGATTCAAAGAGCACCAAGATGAGTTTATCGTACTCCCCTGGTCAGCAAACTCACCGGATTTAAACCCAATCGAGAATCTGTGGGACCACCTCGATCGGGTTGTTCGCGCCATGGATCCTCAACCGCGTAATCTAGCGCAGCTGGCCATGGCACTGGAGTTGGCATGGCTCAACATCCCAGTGAACACCTTCAGAAACCTAATTGACTCTCTTCCTGCACGTGTCGCAGCGGTCCGCTCTGCCAAAGGTGATTATTCTGGCTTTTGACAGGTGGTCACTTTAATGTGACTGGACTGTGTATATTATCTGTACTGAAATTTTTATTTTTGAAATTTGCTTATTTACGTCCCAGGAACATTTTTAACTAGATGGAAATTATAGTTTTATTATATCACAGGATGAATATAAAAGATGGAAACGTACCAGTTAAACATCCATTTCCGCCTTTGAAAGGGATGCTTATACATTTTATGTCAGGTAACCGAATAAATAAACACTGTTAAATGTATTATGGTTATTAATGTGCTTGGTTTGCCAAACTGATAATTTTTTGCTGAATTGAAAGCTTTCGAACACTTGTGAATGTTCTAGTGGCAATCCAAAAAGTGTTTTTCCTCAGTGAAATAATCATTAGTCAGTTAGAGAAGTCTTTTTGATTTTGTTGCATTCGTAGGAAATATAATTGCTATGTCTGCTGATATTAAAAGAGATTTTAAAATTCCTGAACTTTAAAATTGTGACACGGGAGAATTGTTGCAAGAAAACTGCCATAAAATCCTGAATGTAAAATCAACTGGATTAAAAGAGCTTTCTGAATTTACAGATAAAGCCAGAGAACTGTTGTATTTGAGATTAGGTTGGAAATTTGAAAAAATTTGTCTTAACCACAAGAAAATCGCTTATTTGGACAAACTTCTAATCCTTTGAAAAGTCACAAATGTGCCGTAAAAAGGTCTTTGAATAATAACACGGGATACTGCCAAGAAAAAGATCAGTCTCACATGTGGAACTGTCATTAAAAATTATATTGCAGAAGAGGATGAAACTGATTCGTCAGCATATAAACCAAATTTCAATTTTAGAAGATGTAAAATTTAACGTGGGAGTTTTACTGCATTGTAAGTGAATTTGAAAGGGTAATTCGTGAAAAGTCGTAATGTCTATAATACTAAGTTCAAATTTGGAAGCTTGTTTTAAAAGTGATTTTTTCTGCTCTTGTAATTCACTTTTTAAGTTAAAAATGATTTGGTATTTCTTTGTTGATTTAGAGTTTCATTATATGTATTTCATTTCACTATTATCATTGAAGTTCTCGTAATATGCATAGAATGGGAAGCAAATACTGTGAGTTATTAAACTGCATTTTTGTGAAATGTCAGTTTTGTCCAGAGCTTTTCTTAATTTTATTTTTCTATGTTTATTTAGAGTAGAAAATTGTTATTTTCGTTACCTATTTTGAAGATGTAAGAATTAAAATGCGATTTCCAAACTTTATCAGTAATGTTATCACACCCAGCACTGTAACTGGAATAAATTTCAACAATGTCTTAAAATTCCTTTAGCCAATATAAAAATGTTTTTAGTTGTCAAAAATGACAATTTTAAATTTTTTGCAACTAAATTTTAGATTATATATGATGTTTCAAATTGTTGTTGCCAAAGTGTAAAAAAGAAAATTTTGTACAGATTAAAAAAATGTCAAACATGTTTGTCTACGTTAATCAGTTTTTGAGAAAGAGAACTTAACATACAACATTCAGCGATTTCACAACTGCTCTTCAAAGTTACAAGTCCTTAAAATGCTTGAAACTTCGAAATTATTTAATTTTGAAACCAAATTTTTTAGATGTTGTTTTTTAGGAATAAACTAAACCCCTGTACCAAATTTCATTTCCATACAGCCACAGGTTTTTCCTGATTTTTGATAATTTTGCATGGAATGACTCGATCCTGCATACAACTCAGTTGAGGATTGGGAAGTTTTTATGGTGTATTGTGCAAATAGTATATTATAAGTTTAAAAGTTATACATCTTTTCACTGTATTTACAAAAACGCTGTACATGCGTCCAAGGAAAATAATAATATATATGCATTGCGCAAGTTGAACATTGAATATTTGGAATGTGTATTTTATTTTACCATGAGCATGTCATCTAATCTGGTACTGTGGCCATAGTACAAATGTGTGGGTCCCCTGTAACACCATAACCTTCAAACAATTTGGTATAAGATGTAGCATACTTTTTCTGACACTCAGCATCGTAGAAGCAGTGTAGTGTCAAGCAATCTCTGAACTCAGTAATTGTGTGTACTTTTTAAAAGATTTAAATGAAAACTAAAACTTGAACAATCCATATCGAAATATACACTTACATATGAAGTTCCAGCAAAGAATGTTAGTCCACCTGGTAGGAATGTGCCAGCCAAGAATATGCCCCACACAAAGCAAACTCCAATCTCAGAATCAATAACATATCCAACAAACCATGGACCTGTAGGAAATCCCAGACACAATTACAAGGTCAACTTCACAAATGAAGTTTAAGTGGAAACACATACATAGTAGTAAACAAATTCTGAAATGTTAAAAATGCACATCAAGGATACGAATCATTGATTTTTTTTTTCATAAAGCCTTTCCAAATCAAAAGCTTCCAAACTTTTTCTCAAAACAATCATTGCATCATGTGTGATTTGAAAGGTGCAATCTTCATTTCTTAACATTATTTCATTATTGCACATGATGCAAGTCATCCATTACTTGCAGTTTAGCCATCCATTACTTGCGATATTCCAAGGCCGCCAAGAGGAAGCTTGTCAGCCCAACGCATTGTGTAACTGAACAAGTACTTCCTTGCAGATCTCTGCTCATAGTGTGGTACATAGCTGCTCATGGGGCAAACCTCTTATATTTTAAAAAAATAGAAAAACCTATCTAAACTTCTGTTGATTTCCCTTACTTTACAAAACAAAATTCAGAAATTCCAATATAGAAAAAAAATGTACACAACGTTCTTGCATAAAATAATTATTTTAACATAGAATTGTACTCACCCACAGCCACATACAAAGCTCCAATAACTACTGGCCAAAACACGCTTTCTATACTGGCAAGAAGACTCAGTTTGAATACGAATCTTCGAAAGCAATTATTCTCAGCCTTAGCTTTAATCACTTCACCTAACAATCAAAGGAAAAATTTCATGCAAATAAAACATAATTTTAACGAATATTTATACCTAAACAGCTTTAGCCAACTATGTACAACAGAATGAATACTCTTAACATTTTGTGTTCACGCAAATTCATCATCACACAGTGCTGTAATCAATTGAGAGCTACAGGTTGGCTCACACTGGATATTTTCTTTGTACAGTAAATCCTTCTTTCACAGCTCATAATTAATACAATTACTTCATCTAATATTTTTTTGCTAATGCTCAGCCAATTGAACTTAATTATCATGAAACTAAAGGTTGGATTTGTGAACCACTTTGGTGTACTACGAGAGTGAGGGATCATGTTACACCTCACATTCTAGGCAACACCAGTTTATAGTGCCCACACATTCATTCTACACAGACAAACATCTATGTCTAACCCATCTATAGCCTACACATTCGTTCTAGATTGACACACACAAACATCTATGTATAACCCATCTATAGAGAGCCCACATATTCGTTCTAGATGGACAAATATCTATGTCTAACTTATCTATACAGGTCAAACATTCATTCAATAGATGGATAAATATCTATTTCTAACCCATGTATAGACAAGTCTCATTCATTCTAGACAAACACATATGCCTAACCCATCTATAGAGGTCACATATTAATTCTGTGCTCAGATAACAAAATGTTATAAAGTCACTTTTCCCAAAAAATTGACCAAGTCTGGAGTCTTTTTTGTTAATGTTTAGGAGGTGACCAAATGCTGTAAGTCTTTCTTTCAGTTTATGAGAAAATAAAGGTGGGAAAATTGTAATAAATCAAAAACCACGGATTTACATGTTGAATCGTGAATCTTAAAATTGTTGTCACGAAAAATTAAAAAAAATGACTTGTAACATTTTGCCATCAGAGCACAGAATTCTAGATAGACAAACATCTAAACCTAACCACTCATCTAGAGGTCACACATTCAAGACAGAAAAACATCTTAGTCTAACACATCTATTGCGATCATTCATTCTAAATGGACAAATATCTTTCTTAACACCAGACTCAAACAGAGAACCTTTCAATTCAGGCACCAGCACCATGAAAATCAGACCAATCAGTCAGTATTAATACAGTAACTATTTCTGGATTCTAATAGCTGCTGAGGGTACTAGAGGCAGGTAACAAAAATTCATCGACAAACTCCAAATAAAAAATATTGATCTGAGGTTCTAGCAGAATTTTTGAAAACTCCACACAGGAGTGAATCTCTCTATTTCTACAACTGTTAATAAAATACACATTTACAGATCTTATTTTTAAATTTCTCAATGACAAATTAAACTGTGTAAAATATCACTTTCTGATTTTTTTTTCAATCACAAGTATTATCACAAGTATTGCCTATAAATGAAAGCAAATCAGCCTTACGCACCTTTTCCAAAACAAAGGTAAATTCTCAAGATACACAAAGGCAGCAAAGTTATCAACAAAGTACCTCCGAAAATGGCTTGACCCTAAAAGAGGATGCATTTAGATATTGTCTGAACACTACAGAAGATAAACCAGATCAAAATATAATTTACCGTACCACTGATATGTGTCCCATAAGGGCAAATCTAGCTCCAAGAGGAAATTTAGGTCGTGTGCCGTCCAAGGAAAACTGATGATGGAAGGTTTTCTCATTTCCATTTCGATCCTAAAAACAAAACAAATGTCTAAGTCTCAGTATCTACTTGAATAGTTGTGCTTAAAATCACAATTAATAGTATGTCTTACTAATTTGAAATTGAAACATTTCTACTTTTAAACTTAAGTCAATGAATAACACACAAATAAATTACGGCAAGTAAGAACTTAAGAGAAGCTGAACTTTTTTATTAAGAATCTAATCGCTTTTGGAAAAAAAATTTTAAAACATAAAATTTATAATACTGGAGTTTTTAAATAACTTAAAATTTGTGTGCTTTGATTAAATAAAATAAATCAAATCAATTTACTTCATACAAATTTCAGGGCTTATAACAGGTTTTAAAGTGTAAAAAAGTGACAAATCGAACCAAAAAGTGACTAATTGAACAAAAAAAGTGACTAATCCAAAAAAAAAAAAAAGTGACAAATAACAATAATGCCAAATATATTCAAGTATAAAGATAGAATAAGAAAAGATACTCTCCACAGTCACCCTTATGTTTTCCTTTTCTTTCCTTGGAAGGATGGATATTTATTTTCTTCATTTAAAAAGCATATTATTTTGAAACGATGCTAACAAAAATAAAATAATTTGTACTTATGATTTTTAAATATGTTGTTCTTTTTCGACATAGCTTGAAGAATTTTTTCAATTTCTTTGAAAGATTATCTGATTTTTTTTGGTAGAAAAATGGCTTCTCTTAACAATTTTTAAGCGCTGTCCAATGCCTTATCGCATGCCTTCCTTACACATAATTTAAAGTTTTCGTTCTTCCATTACCTTTCTTTTCTTTGCCAGCTGCTCTAAAAAATTTTCTCTGCTCATCCAGTCTTTATTTTTCTTTCTTTTCCTACTCAAATTTTTCTTGTGCCTTCAGTTTTATATCTTTTAAAAAGACATCGTAGGCTTTAAATGCAACCTTTACCATATCCATTAGCTTTGACGTGTTCGGCACCAAATAAGGTTGATTGTCACAATTTGCCAAGCTTCTTTTGACCGTCATCAATGCATTGAGTGTGTGTTCTGAGATTGATGCTCTGTCTCTAGTCAAAGCTCATCCTGAGGCTGAGAAACCACGTTCCATGTCAGCACTACCATGAGCAGCAGAATGGACCAATGGAAGAGGCAGAGCAGCTTTCACTAGCTTTGACACAACTGGGTACTTAAAATCCACATCACTAATGTCTCGCAGTCTTAAGAACTGGTTCCAGTAAACATCAATAGGTTTCATTCTTTGGAGTAATTTCCCCTTATCCAGTAGTATGTCTCTTGGGACCTCCCATGGCATTGCTCTTGCAACTTCTAATACTTGTACACTCTCAACACTGAGTCTCTCAAATGGACCAAGACAGGATAAACTTTCTAAAGATATAGGAAAGATGAACTGAAGGAGGACTTCTTCAAAAGATATTTAACACTAGCAATGTATTGCTTCTGAGCCCTTAGTAAAAATAAATTCATTTCCTTCTCTTTCACATTCTGAGGCGCTTAAGAAATTTGATCTGCAATCACAATATCAGCCAGAGGCAAGTTTCTAACATATAGCTTCCGTGTCATCCATCTTCAAATCTTGAATAAATTTCTCTTTGTAGATCCTACCTAAAATTGTTTCTTATAAACAATTCAAGTTGAGAATGAAGGTTATGCATTAGGGGTACCTTTTTCTGAAGAAATTCGGTCACACGATAATATATACAGTCAGTACCAGGGAATGACCAGAAGAAAAAACCACTGTTCAAGCAACCTTTCAGCAGCTAGCTTTAAGATTAGTCACATGCTTGAACAATGCTTAATGAAATAGTGAGTGGGAAGTTTTCAAGTCTCCTTGAATTCGTTTGTATGTTGACCAATGCTTAGGCCACTGATTAAAAAATCTTTGAATACAAAAAACTAATTCAAACACATCTTCCCAAAGCTCCAAAGTCAACTCCGTTCTTTCTATATCGAATTTCTTAGCACCAGGCTATGTGACCAAAGGTGTTGTGGGGGAATTCCATGGAACAGTATTCCACTGCCTTAATGGAAATTATGAAAGAAGGAAGAAACTATATTCTGCTGCTCCGTATTTAGAGGGTTGCTATTGGTTATTTGATGGCAAGATTATCTTATTTGGTGATACTTGAGACTCCAATTCTTTTCATGAACCGAAATCAATATTATAGAAGCCGGCGCCAGCCATAGCATGACATTACGATCACCTCAAAATAAATATAAAAAGGGTTTGATTTTGGCAGAAACACAGGCACCATTCAGAAGAAGGAGGGGAATTGCCAACCCCTTCTGAATGACGCTCAAATGGCGTACTTGCCTTGGAGAAAACTAGCCTGGACAAGTTCCAATGCAAGAAACAATTACTCAATATGTACTAGGTTGACATTGGACTTTTTTTAGAGGAAAAAATCAATATTTTTAATTACACACTAAAAATTGTTTTCTCCAAGTAGAATTTAAGAACTTAACACCTGAAAAAGTGACAAAATGTCAAAAAAGTGACAAAAGAACAAAAAAATGACGTGTTATAAGCCCTGAAATTTTAAATTAAACAGATTTCTTATAGAAAAATGATAATCTTTTTTTTATCAGTAATTAAATAAAACCATCAAAACTTTTGCAAAAATATTTTGTTAATTTTTAGAAATCTTTGATCAACTTGTTCATTTCACACACACAATTCAAATTCCACTCATAATACTTACTTTGACATACACCATCATTTTATGGAGACCCTCCATATATTTGTACGGCTCCCACGGAGCCACATATAATGGTGATTGATTGGCTTTAAGTTTCCGCCATTCACCATTGTCAATTTTAACCTCAGCAGCGTCAATAGGATAAGGAGAAAATATCAATACCCTAAAAGTGATAGAAATGAAAGGGAGGATTATTAGATGCAAATTAGCAAGCTTAGATATGGGACTTCAAAGCTTAAAATTGAAAGTATGAGAAAATTTTATTGAAAATTAAATATTCACTGGGTGCAGCATTCAAAATCATTTGGGGTCCGCTGGTCCGAGACCACGAAAAGTGCGATCGGACCAAGAGATAAAAAATCTGGGTGGTCCACGGGACCAGTTGCTATGAGAATTGAGTGCACAGTTTTTTTTTTTTTTTAAATAAGTTTCAAACTCCCAAACCTTACTTTTGGCAAGTTGTCAAAACTTATTTCGGTCACGTGGTTGAGAATTTGGAAGTTCGTATCAGTGTATACTGGAGTCATTTCTGGTTTCTGCATCCATATTACAAACACAATAATTGGCAAGTCCTAAACCAAAGTGCAGATTTTCCGGTCTCGTTATCGGTGAGTGCGCTTACTTGACCACATGGTTTATCACACTGTTATCTTGCGATGGCTGGCTCGTTCGATATTTCTGAGACGACAATTTCTAAGGGACAGTTATAATTCATTAGACTTGAAGCTAATAAAAAACATCTACAATTTGACAGAATTTCTATTCGGCAAAGGAGTGGAAAATTCGTGCCCTGTATTAACTAAATTCATTTATTATTTGAGGAGTGAACCAGCTATGATGGCAGCCGATCAGTATATTTTATAACACAATGGTCCTTGGGACCAGTCACTTTTATTTTTATTTTCTAATGTTGATAGGTGTAAAAAAGTTTGTTGACCACTTGGATTTTCAGAAATCCATCTCAGTGTAATCCTTTTCACAACAAAACCACATAACTCTTTCCAAGCTTTTATTAAAAAAAAATTTATGCAGACTTGGTTTGCTTTGCCACTAGACATTTTATTTAAGCTGTATGAGAGCTAATTAGTCCTTCATATCTAGATTAAGTAACAGCATGCATCGAATCATTAAGAAATTTGGAAAAAACAAGTTTTGAATCAACTTATTTTTTCCAATACAAAAGAAAGCTGGTGTATAAAAATTAAGGAATTGCAACAATTCATTAACAAATTGAGGAATTACACAAATCATCGTAATATTGAATCAGAATTATTATACATATAATTATTTCACAAAATACTTAAAGATTTTGAAAGAAACTATAATGAAAGTATGAGCAAATGAATAAAAATATATGCAAGCAAAGTCACAATTTAAAAGCCCACCAAAATTATTTACCTAATATGCGTAGATTTTAACATCCGATACAAAGGTTCAATGGAAGGCATTGTCATCATGGAATCTTTAGGGTTTGTAACTAATACTAGAGGCCAATCCTCTAAATAGGTATCTACAAATGAAAATATACCATGGTCCACAGCACAAATACGGTACCTATAAAACAATTTGAGTAAAGTGTAAATATTTTTTGGCTCCTTGAGAGTAATATATATATATAATCATATATATATAAATACACACACACTACCCTACAATAATGGACCGGACAGCAAGATGTGATGGTATAAGGGAAATAATACATGCTTTAATAGGGGGATGGTCCCCCACATGCTACAAATACACTAGCAACCCTTCGGAGCATACTTTCAGTATGGTTTTGATACACAGCTATAGGTATTTGTGTTCATTCCTGCTGCAAGAATATCGCCAGCTCTGCTGTAAATTTTGGACATGGTCCGTAAGCGTCGCTCTAATTCGTCCCACCAATGTTCTATGGGGTTTAAATAATCAATAAGATAAATTCAATGCTATGAGCATTTAATTTTTTTTAACACATGCAAATAAGCATATGTATCAATTTTGGAATTCTACATTTTGAATTAATAAACATTTAGGCAAAATAATTGTCTGCTGTTGATTTTTTATTATAGAAGTAGGTCTTTTTCTGTAAAAATGTATGTGACTGACGTGACTTTATTTTAATTTATTTCATTCAAATTCCAATATATATAAATTACCAACCTAAAAGCAGTAAGACTTCATCCAGACATGAGTAAGACTATATTTGACACCACAAACCTAGACTAAATCAGAATCTTTATAATGATCTACATAGATACATTCAATGATTATATATATGTCATAATAAAACCTACTCCTTAGAGCCCAATTAGTTTACACGCCCAATGGAAATTAAAGCAAAGCTGCATGAACTTTAACATGCAGCAGCTTTTGTGAATAAATTGTATTTTATCTGACAACAGAAAATCCTCTTACAATGTAATGTGTTAGAACAATAATGCTGGCAACTAATACTAAATAACCACTCAAGCAGTCAGAACTATGCAATTGAATTTCAGGAATGTCTGCTAAAGCAAACATGTCAAGTAATAGGCCTACTTACAAATGATAACAGAAGTCCAAATGTTCTGTGATTTAGATAAAATAAGTCCAGATGTTTGTGTTTTAGAACGTAAAATTGTAACTATTCATTTAAGCATCTAGAAGAATGTATAGCAAAATTTTTGTAATTTTTAAGGTGCTCAGATTATTTAATAATTCAAAATGTAAAACTTTAAAAAGATTACTCCAGAATTCCAAATAGTAATTTTCACATTAGGAACATGAATTCATGTTAAAATCTATTAATTGGCTTACTTTCGGTTTTCTTTCCAATCGGCTAGTTCAAGTTCAAGGGCTCCAGTTGATTGTAGAGTGTACATCTCAGGGACCATCCCACCGAGAGTATGTAAATGGCCACAGAGATAAGGACCTGTTCCCCTACAGAAACAAATGGTTTAATAATATGAAAAGGTTTAATAATTAGTCACATCAAAGTCTAAAGAAACTGGCTAGCAGGTCTTATATGTAGATCTAACTGCTTTTGCAACACACAAAATAATCGGTTAATTTAAAATAGGAAAAAGCAGACAATTACAACCTTACAATGATGTTAAGAGAAGAGGGCAGATGGGTGGTTCTCAAGGCATGCGCACTAAAAGGACTGGATGGCTCCACCACCATCTCAGCGACAACCAACATGCAGGACTTGATTTTGAGAAGCGACCGACTGTTCTTTAATATATTTTGTAACCATATTGGCTTATTTGGATTAGTCGGCCTAGTAATGTGGTATGCCTGCTTGAATGGGCAGTCAAAGAGATAGTGGTTCTCTTAATTTACTAGGTCCTAATCTATTTTAATGTTTTAGAAAATTTTAACTTTGTTTCATTTTCACCATTTGATTTTTCATCTCATAAAACTCATTTCATTTTCACATATTCACAATTCATCTTCATCATATTTAATCCATTTCATCATAATATTTATTTCATTTTTCACATTTATGCGCTCATTTTGTAAATACCCTCATGTTAATTTCTATTGTTAGGGCGTCTTTTATATCTCTTTTTCTTTGTCTTCTTTTATTGTTATTCTTTTGGCACCCAATTTAATCTCCGATTATGTATTTTTGTAAATTTCGTGTTTCCCAGTGTGCTACCGGAGTATTTGTGTTTGTATTCCTCCCGGTACGCCATCAGTGTTCTTGTTTATTTTTGTACTTCTCCCAGTGTGGTACCGGAGTTTATATGTAATTTCAAAATTATGCTCTTGACCAGTTTTGATCCTGGCTTCTCTTTGTTTTGTTTGGACCTGTTGCGACATGTAGTGTTTTTCTTTTGATCTAAATAAATGCTCAGCCGGTCAATGTGGGGCCCCTTTGGGCCTCCCCCGGGAAATAAAAATGCTCTACACCTCAGGTTGAGTAGGTCCGGGGCGGGTCTACAAACCCCACAATGACAGGAAATTCATTCCAAGGTTTATGACTGTAGGGCTGCCAAAGCACTTGTGGAATAGTATTAATAACATAACTTTTTAATAGTAGCAATACTCTTAAACACTATTTAGATGGCAAGTTCAATTGCTCAGATACAAAATGAATCAGCTAAAACACAAAATGTGTTAAACAAGACCCAAACCCCAAATTTCGAAGAAAAAAAAAATTAAAAGTGTTTTTTGGTTTATTGGATAAAACGATTCATCAGATATTCAAGAACAAATGGACAAAATTTCAGAGACAAAGGAAATTGCTAACAGCTGCTTTTTAACTTATATTTGACCTTCCAACTACATAATCCACTGCCAACCATTGGTTTCAGTTTCCATGAAAACCTCCATTTATGCAACATTATATCATAGTGAAGCCACCGATGATTATACCAAACTTTTTTAAATAATAGACTTCTGGTTCTTCTATCAATCCGCAAAAGCTAAAGAACAAAATCCCTGTCCTCATGTAAAACATGTGGTGACATCATTGAAGGAAACAAATTGAAAAAATAGCGCTACATTTCATCACATGCGTATCACTATACAAAAGGCTCGTTTACAGAGAAAAAAAAAGCTGTAGAAAAAAAAAGAAGGTGTGGTTTATGCAGTGGTGGCTTATTTTTAAATAGTACTGATCCAATAAAATATTTTATTTCATTTCACTAAACAATAAATGAATAATTTTTCAGTGAATTATCACAAATCACTCAGTTGTCATCAGAGATAAAACTGGCTTTAAAAAAATATATACGAGTTTACGGTAAAAACTATTGTTTTGATAAGAGTCTTAATGTAATAGAAAATACAAAAAAAAAATATAGTATTTACAAAAAGTAAGTTGTTTTTGTTAAATTCTGTTGTATTTTGTACTTAAAAATACAATTATCTCAAAATCAGTTTTTTGCAATTTTTCCAAAGTTCAAAGTACTAATGCTTTTTGATATACGCACTTAGAGTTAAACTGTTTATATTTTTTAGATCTTGAATATTAACAGACTATCTATTAAACATCTATTTAACAGACACAAGGAGAGCTTTTTTGTATAAATAGTTCAGAAAAATTTACAAAAATTAATAAACATAAAAAATTGGAAATTTTATATGAGTAAAATAGTAGCAGCTGGAGCCAGACATAGCATCACATTACAATAACCTCAAATTAAATATTAAAAAAATAATAATTAATATTAAAATATAAAAAAGTTATAAATATTAAAAAGTTTCGATTTTGGCGGAAAACCAGGGATCATTCAGAAGGGGGGGGGGGCAATAACCGCCCCCTTCTGAATGATGCTCAAATGGGGTACCTGCCATAGAGGAAACTAGCCTGGACAAGTTCTAACACAAGACGAAATTACACAATATGTACTCATGGTTCCCACACCTTTATCCAAAAAAAATTCAAGGACTTTTCAAAACTAAAAAAATATTTTTCAAGGACCTAAAAATTTTTATAACGACCTAAAACAAAGCATACACAAAAGTTGTCATTTAAAAAGAAAAATATATAAAAAAAGACATAATTTTTTTATACTACTGATAGTAAAAAAAAAAAGAAAAAAAAAAAAGAAAGGTTTTCATCAATTTTTTTTATAATTTGAATTTCTTTCCTCACAGAACCTGTGATTTTTTTTTGCAAAGTGGGCTTTTTGTTTCAATACTAACTATTAGGCTACTTGCACACATATTGATTTAGGTCGTTTGATAAAATAGCTTAAGATAAATTATTTTGGTTTGAGAAACAAAACAAAAGTTTTGATTGGTGTTAGGGCTTTTTTATCCTCTAGTCTAAGTTTCTATCTTTGCGATCGTTTAAGATAGAGTATAAATTTCAATGGATTTGAAATCTGCAAAACATTTTACAACAAAAAGTTATCTAAAATGTGATTTTCTCAACAAAATTTTTTTTCAATTGTAATTTTTATGTTTTTGCAATAAGAATTTGGCTTTGTTTCTTTGGATGCGTGCCAATTTTCCAATGACGTCCTGACTGCTAAAGCTATGGTTTCCTAAGAAAGTGGCGCTATTATCTAGCGGCCATGATTAGTAATGATGTGGCGGGCATAACAAGGGGGCCGTCTTAACGGAGACCAGAGGTGTCAACTTAGACGGACAGCATACTGTGGAGATCTAAATCTAGCATTATAAGTATATCACATAGTGTCAAAGCGTGTTACACTGGTTTCATTCAGAATGACGCTCAAATGGCGCACATGCCTGAGGAGGAAACTAGTCGGGACAACTTCCAATGCAAGTCGAAATTACACAATTATGTACTTGTTAAAAAAATCAAGTACTTTCAAGGACTTTTCACCAAGTTCTGTAATTTTCAAGGGCCCCTAGTTAGGAAAAAAAAATTCAAGGACTTTTCAAGGACCATGGGAACCCAAATAAACAAAATAAGCTTTAATTTTTTCTGAGTTATTATTTTTTTTCTGCACTCTCTGTCACATATTATTGTCATTTTTATTGTTTCTTGCTACAAATTTATATAATATGCAGTGTTCTTAATCTTTTTTCTTTTGTATTTATGTGTTCTGATGTCATTCTACAAAATTCATAAAATTATAGTTCAGTTTCTGAAAAATCTGTGATTCTATTTTCAAGATAATTTTGGACATACTATATGGATAATTGGACATTGGATAATTTTGTATATACACAAAATTTTAATCGATAAATTATGAACAAGTCATCACCAACACTAAACAATACAAGAATTAAGTAAATAATTAATTGTACTTTAGATTATATTATACATGAACAATGTGCTTTCTTCCCTGTTCTTTACACATGAAATTAAAAACAGGGAAGGAAAGCACAAAAATGAAAGTAAACAACAGGTGCTCAAAATGCAATAAAGCAATGAAAATATAGTGATTGTTCAACACAATACATCTTCTGAAATATCAATGCATAGGAATTTTATCTTTTGATTTTTCTCCTTTTCATTGATACGTTGTGGATATAGAATAAGCATATGTGAGGGTATAATTGTATTAAAAATAATTCAGTCTCAGAGTATGTATAAAATTTTAAATATATGGTGTGAAAATTGATACAAACCCCAAAATATTATGGTTGTGAAGATAAAATTTATTTCTGATAGGTCTAATTTTGCACAAGTTTTACACATAGCAATGAAGAAGTGAACTTGACTGCATACATCTCACAATACAAAACTAATATTATGGGTTTAGCAATATTAACTCTTGAGTCATAATTTTTATACACGTTTTCCAAGAAAAGCACATTTTAAACATGATTTTTTTTAAAGTTTTGAAAAATGTAAAATTTAAGGATTTTAATTTTAAAACTCTTATTTTCTCCTGTCTTAAATACCCTTGATTGATATTTTATAATTTCAGAATCATCAGTTAAAAATATACTAACTTCATGAGTTCTCTGAACCCAGGATAGGGAGCCACAATCGTAGAAGTAGGGTAATGGCCAAACCAAATAGTCATGTTACCCTTCGAATCTTGAAGAAGTTTCTGAACATGCGAATATTCATCCTGTGGGTTTGAAATACATTTATTTATTTTATGTTCTTTTTAAAAACAAGCTGTTGTTCAATTGGTTAATTGCTATCAATTTGAAAGATAGCAGGAATAAAAAGTTATAACTGTAAAAGATTTTAACATAGCTTTGGAATTACACACGCCTTTAAAAATAAAAAGTTTGTGCAACATTGCATTACATTTGGTACATATCATCAGTGTCTTTTATAAACATAAACTGCAATGCATATCAAAAAAGGATTTAAAAAAAAACCAGGGGTACAGCTTTGATTCAGTTATGTAACTATGCTTTTGGGTCCGTTTTTTCATGATTTTTGTAGCGACACTGGCAGACAAAGACAACACTGTGTTATTAGGATTATGGCAACCTCATGTAGCTAAAATTTTTAGATAAAATTTTGGAATGTTCTTTTTATTTCCACTTTATTATCCTTTTATTCCTTCACTGATTAAAGTTCTAAAGGAATGGGTTGAGCTGGGGACCACAGTACATTCAGACTGATGAAAAGCATACCTAAAATTGGGGGATGAGGGATATAAACAATTTACAGAATATCATAAACTTATGTTTGTTGATTCCATAAAAAAAAGTGCCATCAACACAATCGAAACTATGAGGAGAAACGTAAAAAGCTCTCTCTAATCTCAACAGACAAAAAGAATTTCATTTTTATTTAACTGTGTAATTGTTTAGAAATTCGTGTGAAGGAAAAATAGATTGTTTCAATAAATTTTTAGAAGTTGTTGGAGATTTAGATAGGAAACAGCTTAAAATGTCGAAAATTTTCAAAAAAAAAAAAAAAGAATAATCAGCTGTGTGAATTTTTATTTCTATTCCAAAATCTGTTTCATTAGTTTTTCAATTATTTTCCCGCTGAGCCTAGAGCGTTTTTTTTTTTCTTCTCGTTCTTCGTTGGCAACATAAAAACACACCAAAGTATTGCCGCAAAAAGTCTATACCAAAGCTGTACCAAAACAGAGAAATGAATTAAATAGAAGTCTGTACATCAATTTAAATAAAACTTCAATTTCCAAAATGAGACATGTAAACATCTTTTAAATCTTTATTTTTTTTTTTTACATTTTACTAATCAAACATTAAAAGCATTTTGCAAGGGAAAACTTTGCATTTGAAAAGAAAAACTTCAAAAAAGAAATGTGGAAGTCACCTCAAACAATTTGGCAGTGCACTGTGCTATATGTCAGAAGTTTACAGTATCCGAGCACTTTTTGATATCTTCAAGACTATATGGTCCATTTACCATTTTTGTAAGTTCCAAAAGGGTCAAAATATGAAACACCTGTGGTCACTTATACTTGTTAAAATAATTGTTTCGTTCTCATTCAAAGCAAGATTCAAGAATTCTAAATAAAAAATTGATTTTTTTACAAATGAATAACCAATTTTTTGTCAGAGTACCTTTTGCAACACTCCAAGAAAATTGAAAGGACGTTTAGGGCCTGGTTCCATGCATGCATCAACACCAATGAAGTTATAAACATCATTTTCTTGTTGAAGGGTATAACGGTAGGATCGTCTATGTTTACTTCCTTGAGAAGAATATTTCCTAAAATATTGCAATTTTATTAAAGAACAAATACAGATTCAAACAATTTATTAAATTTTCCCACAATTAAGATATTTATAAAAGCTATTTTGTTTTCCTAATTCTATTGGATTCATTCTGCAGTCTAATTCATTGAGTTCACATTTTTATTGTTCTTTGATTTTACTACAAAGCCATGTAAAAATTAAACTATACATACAAATGTTAAAAATCATGACAAAATTTATGTTTAATTTGCATTCTCTTAAAGATAACATTCTAACTACGCCACTTTTATATTGAAGAATTTTATATTTTGCTGCTAAACATAACAATTTAATCAGATTATTGTTTGTGATTGAAATGATAAAAATATAAGATTAAAACATAAATAACTAAGAAATCTTAGATGGCATGTAGTATCCTATATGTTACAACTTATGGGCGATTTATGGCCAAATGTGGTAATTGGATATACACACTGTTCAGAAAAAATTCTTCAATGCTTCGATCGTTGGATTTACGTTGCTTCTGGTATATGTTTGTTGATTCGTTCAAGTAAGTTACACTTTTATTTTGCTTTATTAGGGTTTACTCCTCTCGAATTTTGCGTTTGTAAGTAGTGTTTTAAAAAGTGAAGTAAAATATCAGAAAGATAAATAGGAATAATTTTTTAAGAAGGAAAAAACCTTTTGCATACAATGGAACAAATTTTACTTGCAAATCTTCTAATTTTTCTGTATGCTATTTACTCTAAACATGTCCATTATTTTGCGTTATTTCATCAATTAGATCTAGGTTTAACTCCTTAATTTTTAAAAATTGTCGAAAAGATGTAAAAAAGTGGGGGGGAAAACGGCAGTTAGAAAAACGTCCGGATTTTGGATGTCCAGTTTTGGGATTTTGTACTGTGTAACTAATTGTATTTTTTTTTTAATGTTTAATGAGAGCATACATTTAGAAACTCTAAAGATAAATTCAGTAATTTATATCAAAAACACTGGATGGCCTTTGTCTAGGAAATTCTCAAAATGTACAATACTGAGGAACCAAAATGAGGGTGACACTGGACCATGCCTGAGTGGGCACTTAATAGTGATTTATACGCATGGAATCGAATGGTGATTGTGTCTCACTGGCAGGCGTGGGCCTTGCATTATATGCTGTGACTTATCTACAAAAAATTCCTCCCTGTACAGTGGTTTATACGCATTGAAACCTCGTGCTTTATGCGCTGTGACTTACATACAAAAATATTCCTTCTGGTACCGTGGTTACAAAAAAATTCTTCATTTTCAATACCATATATTCATCTCTAACCAGGAATATCCCCATGGAGATGTCCACATAATGCCAAGTAAATTGCTAGAATAATTCTAAAATGGTATTCCACCTCAGTTATGGATAGGAGAAGTTACTCCCTTGCTTTTTCTCTCATTGAAAAATATCTGGTTAATTATCTGGATCATAGAAAAGAACCAATTTATTTACAAAAATCCATATTTTCGATTCCATACAGTACAAAGTCCGAAATCCAGACATTTTGCCTACCGGTGTTTTTTCCCAGTTCTTTACATCATTCCGAGAATTTGAAGAAAAAAAACAATTTAAACCTGGATTCAATTGATGTAATAACGCAAAATAACGGACATGTTCAAAGTCAATACCACACAGAAAAATTAAAATATTTGCAAGTGAAATTTGTTGCTTTGTATTAAATGTTCTTTTCACATTTTTAAAAATTGTTCGTATTTATGTACTGTATGCAAGATTTCACTGTGTGGATTTTGCTAAATGGCATCCATCTTGGAAATGCTTAGATTGGACACCATCTTGATTTGGTGACTAACGTATCGGATACTACATCTCAACAAATCTTAAATTATAGTATATAATCAAAGGTTTGCACATTAATATAGTAAAACCTCAATAAGTCGTCACCCAGATAAGTCGTCACTCCGTTTAAGAAGTCGTTTTCCTTTGGTCCTGACAAGGTATCGTATACAATGGAGTAAAATAACCCTCCTTTACCCGTAACCAAATTTAATTATCCTCACCCTCAAAAATGGCCAAAAGCATCTTTCTTCTCCATTTTGCATGCCATTATGTTGTCTTTTCAGCCCCACCCCTTCACATAAACCCTCCAACTGGCCGCGACGATTTAACTTGGCGGTAAAATGTGCCGAATTTTAATGATGACGAGCCCACAGAGCTTTAAGCACTAGTTTTCACTGTGAGTTTGACCAATTCACCCCCTTCAGGAAGCTTTTACAAAGGGAACCGTTAATGACCTCCCCTAGTGTCCAGCCTCTGACTGGGTGATTGGCAGGTGATGATCCCTTGAACACAATGGTCAATGGGGAACACAGTGAATTTATCAGACCTTAATTTTCTTATCAGTGTTACTTTACATCTAGGTTCTGCACCTGGATACATTCAAAAGGGGAAGAGAACTCATTGTGACCTTTCAAAGAATCTCTGTTGTACTATAGTTGCTATCTACTCTGCTCTACAGAGCGGAAAGAAGCAAGCAGAAAAAACTTTACAAAAAAAAAAGCTTGTAAAGGACCTGATAAAAGCATTGGATAGGAACGAAAAGCTAGAAGTTTCGGTTTAAGATGCGATTAACCATGTACACAAAAGTTGGAGTTCCGTTTCATCACAAACTGTTTCCAATTGTTTCCGACATGCAGAATCAGAAGAAATCCTCAGCGAAGAGATCATCGACCCGGAACCATTAGACTTTGCTGCAAATCGCAAATGAAAAAGCGTGCAGCAGTAATGACGTTAATGTGTTTGTCAACATTGATAACAACATCGCTATCTGCTCACAAGCAACTGTAAAAGCTTTCACATCTGAATTTTTGGAAGAAAAACAAAACATTTTCTTTCTTTGGAAGAAAAACAAACAACAGTTCAAGTGAGGATAGCGTTGTTGAGAACATGGATCAAACCCCACCCAACAAGACAGAAATAATTGAAGCCCTGGAAAAAGTTTGACAGTACTTAACATCCATTCAAGGTACAAGAGACAAAGAATTTAAAGCCTTGAGTATATTAGGAAATAAAGTTTTTTCCAGTAATCAGAACCTTCATCAATCAACACTGTTATATTATTTTAATGTACCAAAGAAATAAAATAAAATAAAATGTGGTAACTATAAAATATGGTTGTTTTTTTCCTACTCGTTTATTTGCATGTATTAATTTTTGAAAATTTTGTTTTTGTCACCGAATTCTGCAACAATTCATAAAAATAGTATTTCAGTGTTTTTTTTGGGGGGGTTTTCTCAAAAATTTCCATTTTGCCTAAGTAGTCAAAAATGTTTGGTCCCTTCAGTGACGACTTAACGAGGTTTTATTTCATTTTTTTTTAGATTGATAAATGAAGCAGATAAATTTTTAAATGAAAGTGAGGTTAAATTGGGCAATTAATCAGACTGCAATATTGCAAAAATAAAAGACAATAGAATGAAGATTTGTATATATTGATAAGATCCTTACCTAAAAAAATCATCTTTATCATCAATTGATAAAACATTAAAGTTATCTGAAATAGAAACAGATTTAGGCAATCTGCTGATAACTGAAAAATATAGGACAAGGTCATATCACATGGTATAAAAGACAGGCACCTTTTTTAAATGGTTACTTTTAAAAGGAAAATCTAAATTGCACAAATATTGCTTTCTACAATGGAATTGTTTTTTTACCTTTTGACCTGCATATTTACAATACAATAAGATGACATCACATTACTTGTAATACATTTGTTTCCTCTATGGTTTGTAAATTAAATTATTAAATTTCAAAAAGATTGGTTTGATTTTGTCCTACAATTATTTAAGCTACATGCAGACTGGGATCTATGACAAAGGTGTCTCGAAAAAGAAATTTATAAAGCTGTTAAAAAAACTTAACACACTGAATGCAAATTTGAAAATACTGTTTGTAAATTGATAGACTAGTCCAATTCAATACTACTATATGAATAAATTGAAATACACCTTAAACAGAGAACATAATTACAAACATAAGTTTTATGTCATCACATTGTAGTGTTATTAAAAAAACTTATAAAAAATATAATTGTCTAACAAATTAACAGAAATAAAAGTTGGTCTTCATTTTAAATAAAGAGTAAACATTTAATCTTTGCAATCATTTTTGTACTTTTAAAAAAGAATTTTTTATTTACCATGATTGCCTCTGATATCGAGCCAAGTTGTATTGATAGTTACACCAGAATCATACAAAATCTGTTGGTACATACGCCATTCCTCAACATATTGTCTAGAACCTAATAAATCTTGGGTTCTTGCATCAACCAAATCCCCTAAAAAACATAATTGCAGATTGTCATACTTTCAAATTATATGTAACATGAACACATTCATAATATAACACGCACTCTGAATAAGATAATAAAAATCAACATATACATGACTGAGGTTTTTAAATTTAATTAAATGAAAAGTATAATCATTAAATCAACTTGAAAAATTGATAATGGTTCACATTTGGTAGAAAGAGTAATATTAATCTTTGATAATGATGCATAACATCATGATCTTTAATTTTATGAAAGTACGTGCATACTTATAATATTTGACGTAACACTATTGAAATTAACAATGCTAACAAATATGACTCCTCAGCCTGATAAAAAGTTTAACCCTGGAAAGCAGAAATTAAGAATCATGTTCTAGAATGGAATTAGTTTTTTCATTATGTGTTTATGCTAGGAATAGAAGCAATTTTTATTTGTACATTAAGATGTATTAAAGTTGAAAATAGTATACTATATCATTAAATTAAATTTTCATATTTACAATTAAACTATATTTTCTAATAACAAACAGTACTGTTAGGCTTCATAAGGTTGATTCACAAAATGTTTCTTCAAAAGAAAGCACTTAATTTCTGTGTATTAGAAAATGAAGTAGACCAATATCATAATTCCAAATATTTAAGTTACGTATAGTTTTAAATTCTTCCTAATCACTAGAGCTACATATTTACAAAGTACAATAAAGCATCTGTTCCGTTAAACTACTGGTTCAAATAAAAAGTCAGACATTTTAAACATGAACAGTCTGTAATTTAACCCTATTTTAAATTTCAAAAAACTAAACCCAACCTCATCACTTAATGTTATAACATTAAAGGTTGATGTCTTTCCGGGTCATCAGGAAAGTTCTGCTCTTTTTTTAAGATAAATGCCAACGAAGCAGTACAAAAACATAAGAAAATTTTATTGAATCACATAAGCCTCATTTTGTTCTATGACTTTTTTTTCATCTTTCTGACAGCTGGAAAACTCCTTTTTTAAAAAAAATCATTGGGCTTATTTGAAAAGAAGTTATCCAGGTGCTATTTGACAGTCTCCAAATAATAACTCCAGGCCATTCAAAGAATTTTGAAGTGACCTGAAGAGGTGAAAATCTGAGGGGGCAAAGTCTAGTAAATATGGGGGGGGGTGACATAAAACATCTCAGCCATACTGTGCTTTTTGGAATATATAGTCTGTGTGATAGTTCCTGAATTGAGTAATGTGGATTTTCAGCGATAGCATCTTTTAATAGGTCCTCATTTACAGAGGATGGTCGTCCAGAGCAGGCATCATCTTCGAGGCTGACATTTAGCGCCTAAATTTATCAAACCACCTTCGAACTGTGTCATCAGAAACAGCACTTTGTCCATGTACAGCACACATTTTATGAGTTGTCTGACTAGCATTTTTTTCTTTCTTAAAATAAAAGAGCATAATGACAAAAATGAACTTTCTGGTTCTTCATTCTTAGCACTGCAGTGAAACAAAAATATGCCACAACACATGCTATAACTATGCAGTGAAAGCAAAAAAGACTGAATTTCAACATCTGCTTCAATCATGGTCACTCCTTATTAGCGGTAGCAAAATAATAACAAAGCTAGCTTTGATTTGAAAACGTGCAGAACTTTAAGAATGACCCAATATATATAGCTATAACATGAAGGAAATTGATCACAATGCAGAAGTCTTGTGCATATGGAACCAAAAGACACCAGCAAGAGCGAAAATGTTTAAATGCAATAGATAAAATCCTGCAATTCTTCAACCCATGCTAAATAACAAAATTGTTTGAAGTATATATTTAACACTGGAATTGGAAGCAGCTTTCCAGATGGTAGGCACCAAAAATTTAAGAAATGCAATAAAATGTCATATTTTATAAATATGAGACCCTCAAATGAATTTATACATGAAGCTGGACTTGATCTATCATTTGATGCCAACAAAATTAAAAATGATGCAACAGAAAGTGAACCTTCCATATAGGCAAAGAGCAACATAGAGTTTTACTTTTCATTAATTTCTATTGATTCAATAAGTATATTCATTTGGTGTTATGCAAATCAGATAGGATTAAATGTTTAAAATGTTCAAATTTAGAATTGTTCCAATGAAGCTAACAAAAAGGCTTGGAATACTGAATCTTCCATAGACACACATATTTAAAAAATGATAAAAGTATCATGATCACGAAAAAGGAAAATTTTATATTTTTCAAAAATGTACTTTCCAAAAATGCATATACTGAACATTTCAAACTGCATATACTGAACATTCCAAAACGACTTTGTACATAACATACAGTGCTTTACCACTGAACTGCACCAGTTGTTTGGGGTAAAAGAATACAGTTGGAACTGGACATTGAAGATTAACAGGATGTTCAGCTGATTTTACAGTTATGCAAGTCATTCATTTTAAACTTTGTTAATAAAAATTTTTATCAAGAAAAGAGCAGTATATTTCATTAGTTATTAAGTATTTTGTATCTGATGAGACTTTTCACAAACATTTTTCTATTTTATATCTATCCCATATGGATTTTTTAAAGCCAAATTAACAGTCAGTAACGAAAAATTATAATTTAAATTCTTTCAAAGAATGTGATGAAAAAATTAAATCCACAACAAAATATATTTTATGGTAAAATAATCTATAATTACACCAATAAAAATCAAGCAAACAATTGTGTAACTGAACATATTTTTAAAAACTTGCTTCAACTCCATATAAGTTTATCTTCAAATCAATTGAAATATATGTAAAATTATGTGTTTTAAGTTATACATTAAATTTTTATTACTTCCCAAGTGTCTCTTTTTATTTCTTAGGACTAATACAATTCAAAGTACTAATAAAATGCATGAAAGTACTTTCACATAAACACAAGTGCTTAGTAATATATCACATAGTTTTAAAGTAATGTATGTCTACCTGGTTACTTTTCTTTACTAAGCATCTTAATCTGGAGCATCATAAAAAAAATTAAAGTATCAAACAATATGAACAAATTCAGCTAAAAACATAAAAGTAATGGTTTTAATAATTTGAGTTCCAATTGACAGTCAAAGGCAAAATCTTTTCTCAAAAACTGACAAAGTATTTTATAACTATTCATTTTTTAATTTTAAATACACAACAATCACATTGTATTCAGAATTCCAAGATAAATCCAAGTTTAGTTAATAAAATGTAACTACAAAATAAATAACCTGTAGCAAGAACCAAAGACGGTTGAATCACAGAAACAGTGTCAGTGCAAAACTTTTTCAAATCAGATCCACGACTTTGATCTTGAAATATGCTCAAATGTAGGTCAGATATCTGAAAATGCAGTAAACATATAAAGTATAAATATATATATCAGTATAAATGTGTGCATCATCTACCATAAAAATATTGGTGAATTATAAATTATACTAGCTATTTAATACAATAAATTTATAAATTTTAACTTGAAATTAAATTTTTTTTAAAGTTAGAATGCATTTTACATAAGCCAGTGCTAATATTATGTAATAAATTTAGATCTGCTATAAACAAAGAAAAAACATACTAAGCACATGACAGCACTATATGTTGACTGAGTTCTACTGCTTCAAAACATGCAAAGCATTCATGTACAACATACAGTAAAGAATAAAAATAATTTCGGAAACAACACTTAACTGCTTTGAGTCCGTGAAAAGCTTGGACAAGCTTCAAAAGGATATATTTTATTCCTTATTTTCAATTATAATTCTGTTTTGTTAATTTACAGCACATTGCAAAGAACCATACTACAAGCTTATAACATGTAACCTTAACTCATTTATAAACATAAAATACAATATACTTCGCTACAGTTTCTGAAGATTGAAAGGATTTTCTGGAAACATCAAAATGACATGTATTAGGAATCTTAATCCTTGTGGGATTGAGGAATGAATTTATTATGAACATTCACATATGAACAAAACATAAACATGGTCACACTATAGACAAGAATATCATCTTTTGAATGATACAATATGCAGCACTTGTTTCTTTTACTCATCATGAATAAAATTATGCAATTCTCACTGATTTGGTAAACACAACAAAGTGCATTTGAAGATATGCCACTCATAAG
Organism: Metellina segmentata; assembly: GCA_947359465.1. NCBI lineage: Eukaryota > Metazoa > Arthropoda > Arachnida > Araneae > Tetragnathidae > Metellina > Metellina segmentata. The sequence goes on from OX375873.1 coordinate 113,847,046, forward strand.
GCATACATTAGAGTATCAAACAAAGTGGTTTTGCTGAAAACATAACATACATCTTGCAATCAACCAGATGTCACGAATTTTCATGATCATGATTTTTTTCACGATATGTCATACTGATGTGTGGTTTTTCCAAGGAAATATGAACACTAAGAGTAGATTGTTTTTATTTCTGTAAAAGATATCTTCAAATCAACAGAAAATAGCTTTGAAATACACTGTCATAGCCACTTCTTAACAATAAAAACATTTTGTGTAAATCTTAAGATACTACTTTTTTAACAAGGAATTTAGCAAAACACAAAATCTTGAAAAAGAAATAACGAAAAACAAAAAAGTTTAACAGCAGAAAAAATATAGACAGGTAATTACTTGCAAAAACCACATCAAATGTCGATGCCTATCATCGGGGAACACATCATCTTGCATCTCTCTTTTAACATCTTCGTATTCGACGTCATTACTAACATGAACAATGTTTTGTAACTTTGCAACTAGTGTTGATATCACAGCCAATGTTGCTAATACAAAAAGAGTGACTTTGGACAATGACATTGTAAACAATGCATGCGGAGGTTTTTGGAAGAGCAATAAAGAGATATGTGGAGAACAAATTGGGCAGATGAGAAATATCTTGTTCCTTCTGCAATGTGAAGAACAAAACTTATTTAAAAAGAAAATTTGTTGACAGACGGCATAGCGGTTATACAAATGATGCCATCTAACATGGTCTAATTGTAAGTGAAAACTAAGTATGCTATTAGAACACAGGAATGTATGTCGGTGTTTCTTCTCAAAGTATTTTCATTTAAAATTTAGATGAAATATTTCGATCAAATTTAATCCCGTTTTACCATAAGAAACCATCGATTAATAAATGTGATGGATTTAATTCAATCTTCTACAGTAAAGCTAAACACCAATTTGATAAAGTCTTGTTATTTTTATTGAAGTGTTATTATTTATCAGTATTCAAATAGCAGTGAATAAATGACATTGAAATAATTTTTAAAATTTGGGGAAACGCTATTTTTTAATAAGAGGCATTTTGGTTTAAATGGCAACAACATCAGAATTTCGTCTTATTGCGCAATAAGGATGCCCAAGAAGAAATTTGTAAAGTGGTTGTTTTGAAACAATTTAAAGCGTTAAATGTCAAACTTCGAGAGATGCTTCACAAGAATTCAACAAATTTGTGCAAAAATTTATAATTTCCAACTATTCGTTTGAATTGGCTAGGATATGAAATTAATTTTTATTGTATGACGAACACGATTTGATCACCTATCTTCAAAAGTCTACATATTTGTTTTCTAAGGAAATGTATGAGAAAACCTTTTTGTTTTACCCTCATTCTGTGTAAAATTGGTGTTGTATGCTACAGCTTGTTTTCTGACTTGTTTAAACTACAAACTGATTGGGTAATTTTCAAAACTTAAGCAGCTGAATCATGTTTTGAATTTTAGACTTGTTAATGTTACATAGTTCTTAAGAAAAATCATGAATTTTGCAAATATTTGCATGTTTAAAATCGGAAATTTGTTTGTAATCATATTTACGTTTCTGATCTTTCTCTGGAGTATCCAATGCTAATTATTCTGCCTCGGATCAAATTAAGAATATATTATCTGAGTAATTAAAATGTGCTGTCTAATAAATTGTAGGAACTAATTATGTGTCAAGTCACAAAATACATTATGAAAAAGTATTGGAAAAGGTATATTCTGAATTTCACATGAAAGATACTACTTGTAAATAATTTTCTTAAATTGCATACAAGTTACAATTTACATCACTGGTACAATGTTATATTTTCAACTGGTGACATTTTGATTGAGTTGGCCCATAATATGCCGTCTGCTTCAAAAGAACAGATTTTTGGAAATTTAAAAAGTATTAGTCTCATAAATTTTTAAAAATGCATGTTTTAAATATATTTTGGTATAAAAGTATATTTTTTAAACCATAACAATCAAAAATATGCAAAGATAGATGTTTGGTTACAGGCCTAAACAAATTTTGCTGAGCCCTTGCTTCAGATAAAAATTTATTTTGACACCCATGTTTCACCTTGAAATTTTGTTTAATGTATATATCCTGCAGTATTATTAATTTAATTATCTGTTAATAACACAGAATAAATGACTGTTTGATTTAGTGTATCAAATATCTTAGTTATATTCCATGGCAATATCTTACTAATCACAAGTGCACAGATATTTTACAAAATGTATATCCAGTAACTTCTTGATATATTAGGCTTCTTGAGGGGACAAGAAAAAGCTTGATATACTTGAAAGGGAGGTATCCTGAAGGGGGATGAATGTAAGAATAATGTGCTTAGTATAGAAATAGAAAAAGCATAATTATAACTTAATTCTTTTTACATTTAAAATAAGTAACAAAATATTGGTCACTAAAATGGTACTACCTACTTCCCTTATATAGTGGCCCGGGCTAGAAACAAACATTTACGGACACACTAAAAACTACTGACATTGCATATCTTTTCTAACATACAATTGCATATTGAGGCCATTTTCACTTATTTTTTTCAGAGTAAAATACATTTCTCTAAGAAAAAAGCTATAGCTATATATATTTTTTTGTCAATGGCAGATTGAAAATAGTAATAATTAAATATTAAACAATTAGCATTTTAAAAGAAAATTTTCACTAGCTGAAGAAACGAATTCACATGCAGATTGGTAACCATTTGTTTCTTGCAAAGGCAAAAACGCACCAATTCCTCTTTCTCGTCAACATTGCTATGAAAGGAAAGTGCCTCTAAATTTAACCCATAACAATAGAATATAATTGAAAATTTCATTCTCGCGGTCAGACCCCAAATATTTTTTACCAATTCAGCTTTTAAACTTTGAGCTCCTAATTCTTAAGAAGCAGTTTGAAATTTACTCTGCTTTTGCTGACCAAAAATGTGTTAGTGAAAATTGCCAATGTCACAAGGAGTCGATAATGTAGTGTGTGCATTTTCAAAGAATGTTGAAGCTCATAATTACTCATTTTTAAATTTTGTATGTTGTATTTTATTGTGTTCATGTTATATTTCAATGTTGTACTTATTGAAAATATTTACTCCTAGGTTGTCATGTTTTCTCCTGTTGAAACAGTGTCACATACAACTCTGCCTTCTCAACCAGCTGGTAAGTTTCCCAAAAAATATTTAATGGAATTGCAGGGCTCCTAACACGTCACCTTTTTGACATTTTGTCACCTTTTCAGGGGTTTTTAAGTTCTTAAATTATATTTGAAGAAAACTTTGGTGCGCAATTAAAAAAATTAATTTCCTCTAAAAAAAAACAGGGTTTGCACGAATTCAATTTCAAAATGCGCGTTACGTTCCACTGCAAGAATGGATTAAAAAACGTACCGTTTCAGTTGTGAAAGGATACTTCACGTTGCCCGCGGTGTATTAGCAGCAAGCTCTGGAAATTTTCCCTCAGGAAAAGGCTATCAGTAAAACGAAGCGGCGAAGTGTAAGGGAAGCAGGGCAATCTGCATGTCCGACCCCCCCTCGACAGGGTCGAACAAAAGGAGTAAGCCTCTAGGAGGTCAGACGCTGACAGCTCGTAAATGGTGATCGATGCCAGTGGTCACTTAAAAGGGGGGGGGTAACATCCTCCATACACAGATCTGAGCGCGGTCTCAACAGACCCATTTTATTTTCGGATTCTGGAATAAGACGAGAATGGAAAGGTCAAGACACCGAACGGATCAAGCTGATATTAACTCAACATTAACCCAGGAGGAGAGGTAATGCGTTTAGTACCTTTGTCATCACATGTTGCAGTTTCTATTGTGGGTCTGATTATGTCTAGAAGGTATATATACGTCAGGGTAAACACTGAAATGATGGTGGAATCTTCAATATGTATGATAATTTACACTCGAAGGTGTCTTCGACACAGTTTTTAAGGGATAGATCAGCAACCTCTCGAACATTCAAAGCGCTCAAAGCTCCCCATCGAGAACACCGACATTCCTGTCTACGGAACGGAGGCTATTCACGCGCTGCTCTCTTTGTGGCATGGAAGTCTTAATAGACTTCAGCCGTTTCTTCAGGAGCTTGAGATCTGAAAGATTCCAAACCCCTCCGTAACCAGATAATGCAAAAATTTCGTCCGTCTCTGTATCCAGAGGGTTAAATATTGAAGGAGCATTGCGAACGTATTGAAAATCATTCTCTGTTATCATCGAAGTTGATTATTACAAATTCTTAAAGTTTTTTTTAGTGAAAGTCAGTTTTTAAAAAAATTAATGACTCATTACTTTTTATCCGAAAAAAGGAACTAATTAACATTGGGACATGTAATATTCACACAATACATAATGCTTTTCTTAAAGGTCTAAAAGAGTTAGGGAAATATGTGTCTGAACTAGTTTTTACTATTCACAGATTTTTTTAATCAGTGGCCTAAGCATTGGTCAACGTACAAACAAATTCAAGAAGACTTGAAACTTCCCACTCACCATTTCATCAAGCATTGTTCAAGCAGGTGGCTAAGCCAAAAGCCAGCTGCTGAAAGGTTGCTTGAACATTGGATTAAAGTGCGAAAGTATTTCCTTGACTACATTCCATTAAAGAAACCAAACATGATACAAAGACCATGCTACAAAAAAATTGTTCATTTACTTAGTAGAGAAACTATGAAGGCTGAGGTGATATTTGTCTTATCAAGTGCAAGTATATTTAGTCATGTGACCTAATTTCTTCAGAAAAAGGAACCTCTAATACATAACCTTCATTCTCAACTTGAATTGTTGACAGAACAATTTTGGGTAGGGACTACAAAGATGAATTTATTCGAGATTTGAAAATGGATAAATTAGAAGATATGTCCTCAGAAACTGTTGCCTCTGGCTGTTATTGTGATTGTAGATAAAATTTCTAGAGCACTTCATAATGTGAAAGAGAAGGAAATGAATTTCTTTTTTTCTAAAGGCTTAGAAGCATTACATTGCCAGTGTTAAATATCTTTTGAAGAAGTCCTTCTTCAGTTCATCTCTCCTTAAAAGTTAATCCTGTCTTGATCCTCTTGAGAGACTCAGTGTCGAGTGTGTGCGACAAGTATTAGAAGTTGCAAGAGCAATTCCATGGGATGTCCTGACATACTACTGGATGAGTGGAAATTACTCCAAAAAGAATTTGAGTACGAAGGTTCTAAAATGAAGCCTATTGATGTTTACTGGAACCAGTTCTTCAGACTGTGAGACATTAGTGGTGTGGATGCACATTCTTCTATTGAGAATTCTTAACTTAAAGAATAACTTAAAACAAAATGCACATTCTTCTATTGAGAAGAAAAATACAAAATTAATTTCAGACTTTTTTAACAAAAAGCTTCAAGCTGTGTCAAAAATAAATGAATTAAAAAATCCCAATTACGATTATTTTTATGTCAATATTTAAAAATGATGTAAAAGAAGAAAATAACAATATCCTTCCAAAGAAAGAAAAAGAAAAAATAGAGGTGGTTGGGGAGGATCTTTTTATTTTCTATCTTTTTACTTGAATATACACTCATTGCCATAAAAATTTTCGCACCAATAAATAATTGAGGGATTGTTACGAAACTTGGCATGAAGCTACATGTCGGCCAGATATGCAAATGATTAGAAATGCAGAATGATTGTGCATTGAGTAATGCCACTAGAGGGCGTTGAACTTCGTTCTCCTTGAGAGTATAAAACAGGTAAGCAGAGCCTGTTTGAGTGTACTTAATCTTTTGCAAAGGAAACGCTGAGGTAGACATGCAATTACGCCGCCATGCCATTGAAGACAATATGAGCAGCCGTCAGAGTTCGAGAGGAGAAGAATCATCGGGAGGATGGAAGCTGGATGGTCAGCTCGGCGAGTAGCTCGTTAAATAGGCCGTTCTGATTTTACTGTGAGGAAGTGTTGGGACCAGTGGACAGAAGATACGTCATTTACACGGCGACCAGGCTCAGAACGCCCTCGACAGACCAGTTGTCAAGAAGACCGTCACATCATACGAAATGCATGCGTAGAGCCAACTGCCTCCAGACACAGGCAGCACCTTCACTACGGGCCCCTGTGCCTTCCCAAACCATCTCAAGGCACCTGGCTGAAGGACATCAGGTATCGCGGCGCCCATTACGTGTGCTGCCAATGACACCCACCCACCGATGCCTCCGTTTGGAGTGGTGTTGCGCACGACGGAATTGGACTGCAACGGAATGGAACCAGGTCTTCAGCAACGAATCTAGATTCAATTTGAGCAGTGATGACAATCGTGTTCGTGTGTGGAGGCCCCGTGGTGAACGCCTCAATCCTGCCTTCGCTTTACAGCGACACACCGCTCCCATAGCTGGTGTGATGGTATGGGGTGCCATTGCTTACGATACACGGTCAACCCTAATATTGATCCATGGCACAATGACAGCCCAGCGGTACGTCCATGACATCCTTCAGCCACATGTGATGCCACTCATGGCAGGGCTCCCAGGAGCCATTTTTCAACAAGACAATGCTCGGCCACACACAGCAAGGATGTCACAAGACTGCCTCCGCCACATTACCACACTTCCCTGGCCTGCTCGATCCCCAGATTTGTCACCAATTGAGAAAATCTTGGATCATTTGGGACGGCAAGTTGGACACCCTACGAATTTGGTCGAACTAGAGGCGCGTTTACAGCAACTGTGGAACAAGATGTCTCAGGACATCATACGGAACTTGTATGCCTCAATGCCCGCTAGTATTGCATCGTGCATTCGCGCTAGAGAGGGTCCAACAGAGTACTAAAACTTCCGTTCATTTGTACTTTTTTCTGCAATAAATGATCCTTTTTCTTTGATTTTCTAATCACTTATTTATATCAAAATTGTACTTACATGTGTAAAATTTCGTTTCATTTTGACGACTTTTTCTTGGTGCGCAAATTTTTATGGCAATGAGTGTATTTAGCATTATTGTTATTTGTCACTTTTTTCAGCTTGATTAGTCCCTTTTTGTCACCTTTTTGGTTCAATTAGTCACTTTTGTCACCTTTTTTAGACCTTGAAACCTGTTAGGAGCCCTGGAATTGTAGTCTGACCACCTTTTACAAAAGACTTCAGCACACTTAGGATGAAATCATTTCAATCTAGGTAGACTCCTTAGAAATGAGAGAACTGCAATATTTTCTTTTCTGCCTTTGCACTAGGCCCATTCATGTCACCAGTCATTCTTTATTCTTAATCATTATTTCCTAAAATGGGCGATACTGCCCCTTGTGAGCTTGAAGAAATTTGGGGGCATCTTTAGCCCCCAAATTATAGGGTAAATTGGGAGCAATAAGATGCTTACAAATACATGCCACTTAAAATATTGTAAGTAAACACATATTCTCTTGACCATACAGGTACACTCACTACATTGATACATTGTTAAAAAAAAATTTATATTATGAAATGCAAGTTACTGCTAATCAATCTGAAATACAGCAGGTCATAAGAAGCAAGTGTTAGCATGTATATATATTTGCAGATGGTTCCGACTTAAATATTTTATTGCACTTCTGTCCTTTTTAATTGGACGTAGATTTAGTGTGATAGTAAGTTTAGGAACAAGCTGCAAATATTTAACATCAAGATTTAAGGATGCTGTCAAAAATGAGCTTAATGTAATAGGAATTGGTATCATAACACCAACTTCATTTTTTTTCTTTGTGGTTATCTTTTATTTTACTCATATGGGGGCGTGAAATTAGTCACTAATGATAGTAAGCTATCTAGTGTGTTAATGGACATTTTTTTTTGTTTTCTTATAGCTTTGTAATTTTAGCTTAAAGGTTTTTCTAAATTAGATTCTTTTTTTTTTTTTCCATTTTTTGTAACACACAAGTACATAAATATTTTGGCGAAATTCAAAAATTAAAGCCACAGACTTGGGATACATTATTAATTGAGAAAGAGTTTTCGTGAGCAGACAGACAAAGAAAATTTTCTTTGAAAAGGGAGCATTGAGAAAAATTTCACCAAATGCTTTTTCTATAATAGTAAAAATAAACATTTTATTGTATATCTAATTTTAAAAATTTCATTGTTTGTATCATCTATCTTAAATTAAAATGATTTTAGGGAGAATACCTTGTTACAACTACAGCTTACCACAAGAAATAACAATTAATAGAAGTCCACAAGCATTTGTTGAAATTTTAGAGCAACCAGTATCTATTGGTGCGAGGTTCCGCTACAAGTGTGAAGGTCGATCTGCTGGATGTATACGAGGTGTCAACAGCACCGATAAGCAAAAGACATATCCAACCATCAAGGTTTGTGCTCCAGTTGTAATTTTCCATACTGTGCTTACCTTAAACTTTTGTAGTTACATTTTCAATGACCTCCATCATGATTAGTTCACTTGAAATGAGGTAGTTCTTACATTTCTTGCTCAGCTACAAATTAAGTTATAAAGTGATCCTGTGATAGAATACTTTAAAGTGATACAATACCCATGGTGGCCAACTTTTTCTGAGCAGCTTCGGGAGCATTCTCATAACATTTCAGGAGTTTTGAGGTTGCTTCAGGTGCAACGGGAAAATAAGGACAAAAATGAAAGACTGGCATATTTTTCTTTAAAAACAATCATAAAATTCCCTATAAAATGGTTAAAAGGTTCTATCCTTAAATTATAGAAGCAAAAATGTAATTCACTGTTGAATTGTTATTCCATAGCTGCCAATTCTTCCGGATTACCCGGAAACTTTCGGTTTTCCGGCCGGAAACAAGTTTTTTTCGCTTTTTGCATTTTTTAAAGATTATCGCTAGATTATAGATTACCAAGCATTCCCAAGTAATGTGTAAATAAATATTGTAACCAAGAATAGAAATATTATAATCAAGAATTCTGCATTCAAATTATGCTATTAAATGCTATTATTAAGATACAAGCAGAAACTTGATGTATGTTAAACTGCTATGTATACATCTTAAGGTTTGTAGTTATTTTCTAAAATTACTTTAAATTGAGGTTAGTTTAAGTTTTCTAAAGGTTGTTTTAATACATTGTTATACTGATATTACTCAAATTTTTATTTTAAATCATAAATTTCTGCCCTTCGGTTCATATTTTTAATAAAATGTCGATGCCAAGTATGAATAATAAATTTTTTTGTTTTTTACCCCAAATCTTCTGTTTTTTTATCTTATCCAGTTCGCAGCTATGTTATTCAATTTGAAAAATGAAAGCATCTAGAAGTTCCTGGGAAACTCTTCTTTAATGGTACCTAGTTAATTGAGAAAAATTAGCTTTACCTGGGGAACCGCTTGAGCATGACAAGAGACTGAGGTTTTCCGTCAGATGAAGAGGGAATGGATTCACCGAGAACATGTGGACATCAGTCGTAGGAGCTGGGCATCATTGGTGGGTAGCATCCGTAGTAGTGGTTCAGGTCGCCCGTGCCTCTCAGGAACAGCTCAGTCCGGTCCCCCTCCCTCCATCGTCTCCTTCTTTTTTAGGAAAGTTTGAAGGGGGCGAAGCTCGACTCTCGCCAATCCAGTGGGAATCCCCAAGTTCTGCACATACATAGGAGGATGCGAGGGCCTTCAGAGATCGTAACATAACACAATTTTCCCATGAGTTAAAAAAATTTCCCTTTTTATAAGAAAATTTGGAATTTTGATTGAAGAATATGGCTGTTGTGTAGAACCAATATCTTTCAAATTGGAAGAAATAAGAATTGTCCTACCTCATTTCTGTCCCGGGTGAGAAGCAATCATCCTGACCGTTGAATACTTCACTCAAATTCTAGAATACTAAAGGAAAATCCACTCAAGAACACAAGGAGACTAGTTCTTTAAATTAAACTTATATATTTGAAATAGAAAGAATATTACACTTCTTCACAGGTATAGAATAGTCAAAGTAAACAGCAAGACAATGTTTGAGAGCGACTTTTGAAATATAACAAACTGAGTTCTAATTTGTATATTTAATTTCCACGAAATCTAACTGTTTTATGCTCTAGATTTGGAGGTTTGCTTTCACTTCACCTGCTCCGTATTTGATTTCTAAGTCCATGCAAGCGTTTCAAAATTTAGAACAGGCTCGCATTCACGACAATGGCGGAAACTTCCCCCTTAAGTAGAAAATATTTCTCTTTAGGGGAAATTTCCCTGTATCAACGCCAGGGTTCCCACGGTCCTTGAAAAGTCCTTGAATTTATTTTTCCGAATTAAGGGCGCTTGAAAATTACGGAACTTGGTAAGTACTTTTAGTCTAAGAGTACTAGAACTAAGAGTCTTTGAAAGTACTTGATTTTTTTTACTAGTACAAAATTGTGTAATTTTGTCTTGCCTTAGAACTTGTCCAGACTAGTTTCCTTCATGACAGGTGCGCCATTTCAGCATCATTCTAAATAAAGCCGGTGTTTCGCGCTTTGACACACCACGTGATATGTATCAGACTAACCGCAGTTGAAGGCATGGGTAAAAGAAATGGAGTAAAAAAATTGTTGTTTTTTCTCACGTTTTTCTTTTTAATTGTCAACTTTTGCACAACTTGTTTTAGGCCGTTATAAAAAATTTCAGGTCCTTGAAAAAATTTTTGGAAGTTTTGAAAAGTCCTTAAAAATTTTTGAATTTTTTGTGTGCAAAGGTGTGGGAACCATGAACGGGATTTCCGGAGTGCACCATACATTACGCAGAGTTGCGTATTTTCGATGCTTTAACGGAGAAACTCTGGAAGTACCGGAGCACTTGGCAACTCTGAATACCTGAATTAATTTTATTTTTATCATATAATTAAACTTATTGTGTACATTTGTTAATGCTGCCATGTAAGAAGTTAGCACAGCTAACTTAAATGCTGAGAAGAGCACTGCTGTTTTCCTCAATATGTTTCATTTTTTTAATGTATCAAATGCTTCTTGCATCATGTTTGTAAGGAACCTAATAGTAAAATTTTATCCTGTTTAATAGTTTCCTTTACCTACTAAATGTATGTGAATTTATTTTATTAGGTCCATGGTTATCAAGGTGCAGCTGGTGTTGTCGTGTCATGTGTGACCAAAGATGGGCCACCTTATTATCCCCATCCTCATAATCTTGTAGGGAAAACTTGCACCAATGGTGTCTGTTATAAATCTATCAATAACCCTGATATGGTTTGCAAGTAAGTGAACATTAAAAGTATATTGCTTAATGATAGAATGAATTTATTTAAAAAAAATTTATTGAGGTCCTCACTACATGATGAAAAATATAGAATATGTTGAAAAATTACCTTAAGTAAATATGGCTATCACTGTTTTGTATTAATTCTGATGGCCTTAAAAGTAGTTTTTCATTGGCATTTTTCTTTTCTCCAAAAATGTCATGGGTTAAAATCAAAGTAATCTAAACCACTTGAGAACCAGAGGGAAAACATTTCATATTGTAGGCATTTTTTGTGGCGCTCTTCTATTTGCTCCGTCATGTGATTAACTTTGCTATTCCCTATGTCAGGATTTAATCTCAAAGTTTTACCCTTCTATGTTTCCTGATGCATTAATGTTATTCATCATACTTGTATGTTAATGTTTATATTAATAAAAACTAGAATATGGTTTGCATGTCTCATATCCAACAAGTTTAACATTTAACAAGCAATGAATTATTAAAATAGGACTATTTGACTTAAATGAAAAAATCTTATTTAAATTAAATAATTTCTATTTTTATGATTTTTTTAAATACATGGTTTTTAAACCCTGCCATAGATGTAAACATTGATGTCTTAAATGTAACAACCCCTTAATGTATCGTCCCTATTGGAGGGCAAGGGGGAAATCGCAATGTGGTCAAGAAATACGTGCTTGTTACAAGTAAAATGGCACAAATAATACATAACACCAAGTTAATTAAAATTATCTAAAAAAAAAACTACAAGTTAAACTCAAAAGGGATGCTTGAACAAAACTAAATACTGTACTTATTTAGTTTATGTAACTTTATACTGTAGTAATATATCTCATATCATAGTTTTATTGAATGATTAACCATTTTCTCCCCAGTTTTGCAACTTTGGGTATCCAATGTGTGAAGAAAAAAGATATCAGAGAATCTCTTACTCATCGAGAAGCCATTCAAGTGGATCCATTTGGAAGTTAGTATTTCGTGCAGTTTTAGAACTATGAGTGATATAATTTTTTTATTCACTTAAGAATTTTATATGTTTTTTAAGGTCTTAAAGATTGTTTATATTTCTTAAATGTAGTCTAAAAGTTTACTGTTTTCTTTTTAGCTGGTTTTGGTCATCATTTAGAAACAAACAAAATAAATCTCAATGCAGTAAGACTATGTTTTCAAGTATTCTTACCTGATGAAAGTGGTAAATTATGTGTTCCTCTCCCACCTGTGATAAGCAATGCAATATTTGATAACAGTAAGTGAAATAAATAGTTTCCATGAGCATTCCTTCACAATTCATTTTAAATATCTCAAAACTGTTTTACAATTTGTTCAATTCTATTGCTATGGTAATGATATGTGCAATCATTGCTTTATGTTTCAGAAACTGTCTCTGATTTGACTATAACCAAATTAAGCCATTTCTCAGCCCCAGTTACTGGTGGACAAGAAGTTATTTTATTGTGTGATCAAGTTAATAAAGGTAATTTTTGCTGTTCACTGTGCATCCTGGTTTTGAAAACTATATGCTGTAATGCTACTCGTAGCTGTTCTTCAATCAAGGTTACTTTGTTTTACAGATGACATCCAGATTTCGTTTTACGAGGAGAGTGATAACAAAGATGCCTGGCGGGCTTATGGCAAGTTTGCTCCTCATCATGTTCATAGAAAAGCTGCCATCTCCTTTCAAACACCACCCTACAAAAATCTGAATATTAAGCATTCAGTGGAGTGTTTTATTCGCTTACAAAGGCCTTCCGACGGTGCTGTTGGGAAACCTAGAACTTTTAACTTCCTTCCATTGCAAAATGGTATGTTCCAGGCTATGTATTTCTTTTACTGACATACATGGCAGTGAAATCAAGGGATTTATATTTTGCTGAATGGCAGTTTATAGTTGTAAACAATATAAAGTCGACCGCTACACGACTAATTCACTGCAAAGCTTAAATGTACCTAATTTGAGCTAGGAACTACATGATATTGCTCTAATTGCACAGAATAACCCTCGTTATTATTAAATTCATCAGTGGTCTGATGACCGAAGGGAATGGGAAATCTGGAAGATAAAAATTAGCTCAGAAAAGAACATCCGAGTCAACCCTAAAATGGGTTTAGAAGTTTTAAAATATTGAATCGTCTTGAATGAGTTGCAATTGAAGTGGACTTTCAGAAGCTAATTGTTGTAAAATATGACTGAGATGTGAACTTTTTATTATGCCCTTTACTGAAAATTAGATAACACCAGTCGGAGTACATTTGAAAATTGTAAACAAAATGATGATTTTTATGTTGACTAATTTTACCTTATTTAGGGATGTATGAAATGTGTATGTCAATGCTTACATTCATTCTAAATAGATTTATATAAAGTATTAAATTAAGAAAAATTAAACTGTCATTAATAGAAATTAGCAACTAAGAAACTTTAGAGCATATGCTATTTGTATGTCTGCTTCAAAATGCTGAGTTAATTTGCTGCTTTTGTCTTATTTTTTAAATGTGGATGCAATTAATTTTCTAACCATTACTTGTAACTTCCTTATTTGCTTCTGTGAGAAGTAAAAACTAAAAAAAGGTTTCCCATCATGAGAGAGATTTACATTTCAATTCTAACATTCTATGAACCTTTTTCTCAGTTTTATTTTGTTTTAAATTAATAATGTTTTTATTAAATTTAGTTTTTACATTTTGATACAGAAATAAAGTTCCATTTCTGATTTCAAAATAATAGGATAGTGTTGGCATTTATATTTCCCCGTAATTTCTTTAGTTTACTGTTATGAATGATATTTGATATAGTTATCCAAAATACACAGCCTAAAATTTGGAGGCATAGAAATAAACAGTGGCGCACCTAGGATTATGTTCTGGGGGTTTGACTCATCATGACCAGTATCACCACATTTTGGTAAGGTTATGATATAAATATATATGTCTGTATATATATATATATATATATTTAAAAAAGAAAAAGATGGTGAAAAAGTGACCAAACTTAGTCAGTTTTTTAAATATGCCTATAGACGTAATTGCCATGTTTGGTTAAATATTTAAAAATTTATTGTTACATTAATCAAACATTAATTGATTTATAAAATTTACGTTTTCAATTCCACCGTTTGCATAGGTGGCTCAAACTTAAACCAGGGCATGGCCCTTGTGCCATAAAACTCCCAAAATCAACTGACTTGACCAGGCTGGACACTATGAACGGCACCCGTTTGACAGTACTGCCATTTTCTCCTAGGCTTCGAAGAAGGGCGAGGCTTTGTTGTCCCGATATCTGGTTATGTTAGAGTGATCGAGCAATGTCTTAGTTTGATAGACAATGTGTGTAGTAGTGGCCAAGAACAGAGTGACACTGCATACCTAAATTGGACAGGCACATTTATTTTACAATATAATACAAATTTTCAGATATACACTAGGGATGTGACATCAATGTATTGGAGTCAATGTTTTATTTTTAAATGAAAAAAGTACCATTATAAAATTTTTTAAAATAACCAAGTAGCATAATTTTTATAATCAGCTAATTGAACATACTTTTAGACCAAAGTGGCCAAGGGTGAAGGGTCTGAAAAGTAGGCATGCAATGTCAATGTTTAAAAAAACCCCATTGATGTTCTATAAAAAAAAACTTTGATGTATTGCAGCCAATGTCGCATTACTAGTTGCTAAACCAGTTTTAAGAAATGGGGGGGGGAGTTTAAAAACATCGATGTTTTGCTGTCGATGTTGTATCAATAGTTGCTAAACCAGTTTTAAGAAATAGGGAAAATAGTTTATATGTACACTGAATTTGAAAAACATCGATGGTTTGGGGGCGATGTCGCATCACTAATATACACGCTGCACCGTCCAGTGCAAAAACACGTCTCCCTCCGAGAGTCTTCTACAAATCTGCCTTATTCGTGTTCTTTTTTAGAACAGCACCCAACATTTTGCATTCTTGATCATATCAGAACACAGGCAATGTCATGCATTGATGTTTGTCTCCTAGAACTGTAGCAACCAGAACACAAGAACAACTGTTCATATCTGTGTTCGTAACACCTGTAGGGAGATCGTTACAAAGTGTATTCCCAAAAGCAATTGCTGTGTATACATGCTGAAAATTAAAGATCGCCATGACAAAAGGTGCAGAAAAATTAAACATGGCAGAGACATTAAGTATTTTATTGATTCATGCTCTGCCCAGATCAACAATTAGCCAAAACAAAGTCTTCTGGGGCCTCAAGGGTGTACCAGGTCTGGACTACATCACTGCACAATAGCATAAGAAAAGGACAACAGTGCACTAACCCCATGCTATTTGCTTATACTTTCACAGTAATTTTTCTCTAAATTACCTTTTTTTGGCTCAAGGGGAGGGGGTTTAACCTTAAAACCCCTTCTCTGTGTGCACCACTGGAAAAAGTACAATGGAATGATAAAAGAATAACTATTCAGTATTGATAAATGTAGTTCTGTAAAAGTAGTTTAATTGTAAGTAACTTCAGTTGTACTGGGCAAAAGGGTCAAAAAAGCACTAAAGAGAGTAGCTGCTTAATACCATAAATAACATTTCCGTCGCTAAACCATAGACCAAAATAATAAATTTGCATTTTAATGCTGGGTGTTGCATTTAAATTAAATGTAAATATAATCAAATAATAATGTTATAATTGTAATGTGTATAATTATTTATAACAAACATTTTTAAGTTTTTAATTTGGAGAGATGTCTACTTTGTTATCTGTATGCATTTATTACATTCAGAATATTTAAATATAAAAGCTTGTCTATTCAATTATTTCAAGTATATGTGTATTTTAACCTGTTATGCCTTCTCATAGATCCAGAAGGAATGGCTCGTAAGCGCAACAAGTTTGAAGCACTTCGTCTTGATTGTGTTCTCCAACCAAATAACTTACCAAATATTAGTGATGGTAATTTTTCATTATTTCTCTATATAGGTATTGTATTTCAAAAAAAAGTTATTTATTGTTTTTGTTGCTTACCAATTTTACAATGTATTTAAGTTTTTGTCTCAACTGATATATTTCTTTCAGAAAATTCGTTTGCTGTGCCAAGGCTTATAAAGCAAGCTGTGAGGTCAAAAAATAGTTGCCAAAGCAGTAAGTAATATACCTTTATAATTTTTGTGATTATATACGTATCTGCTAAAAAATACTGCTGGGCACTTAAATTAACTTTTCTCTCAAATATTTACTGCAACCAACTTGAAAATGAACTACTCATAAAATTCATGCTTATCTGGTTATATTGACTGCAGTCAATGGCCGTAATTGTATTTTTCCTCATTCAATTGCTTCGAATGCATTATAAGTTTTATCTAACCGTATAGATATTTTATTTTGTTTATTAATAAGTAGAGTTCTAGTTCTTAAAAATTGGATAGAGTTCTGCTAATTTATGTATTGAAATATTGATAAAAAAAGTAAATTCCACACATCCGTGTATTTCTGAAAAATAATTTCCCTGGATTTGTAGGTCAGAAAAACACTTTATAATTTATAAATCCTTACATTATGATTTATTTGCAATTGAAGTAAATTTCCTGGAATACATTTTCAGAGAACATTGCAATTAAGTTAGGATAATATTTGTTAAAGAATATATTTTATAAAAAATTTTAAATTGAAGTTTTAACATTTATAAACATGTTTAAAAGTACCCTAAATGTTTGCAGGTTTTTTTTTAAGGTCTGTTTCAAAATGCAATGTTTTAAAATAGCAACCTAGATTTAGTCCTTATGCTATTTCAGTGAACTTTTAACCATCACTAATGATTTTTTTTAAACTTTCATGCTAATTCAGCTTATTTTGTGGTATCACTAGCAGTATTCCCCTTCATTTGCATAGGTTGCATAAATGTTGATTCAAAAGTGATCAGACTAATTACTTTATAAAAGAAAGCAAGCATCATTTAAGTGTACCAAAAATAATCTATATATATAATTCTCTTACGTGTCACGCAAAAAAGACGTTATTTGTAATCGCGTTTTGGCAACACTACGATTGTTTGTTTATCGCGAAGTCTCGCACATCGATTGAATTTATAGCGTTATCGGATGAAATTTTATTGAAAAAAAAAAGGAAATTTTAATGAGCTGTTGCAGTTAGTTTATAATAGAAATCAAAGAAAGCGGAGGATCTTTTCAGGGCCATTTAAAGAACGGTGCTTTTCAGGGCCAACAATTACAGTTCAACAAGACACTTGCACTACAACTTTCGGCAACAAACTCAATGAAAAAGTGTGGGTCGTTTGAGTGCTGGGAAAATGTACACACAAACAACATGCTGGGTATTCAATTTCCAAAGCAACGCTCACATTTCGAGTCAAAATTTGTACAAAGTTTTCATTTGAATTCTGATTTTAGAGATACTGTATATATTTTTTCTGTAATACACAGCACATTTAGATTTGAAAAACATTTTTTTGGTAACATATTTTGTAAACAATCCCTTCTGTTAGCACACATGTCTTCATTGAGGCGAGCGAAGCGAGTATAGGTTCGCGCAGCGAACCAATGAGGATTGCGAAGCAATCATCCGGGGGTTAGCGAGCAGGGGGCAGCCCCCTAGTTGTTAATATTGCTTTAAATTTCTCATAGCTTTTACGATTTACTTCAGATGCATATGTGTATACAGGATGTGTCCATCCATATACTCCATTTGATAATCATCACACTTCTGCTGTAACTCAAATTACAAAAGTTTTCTCTAAAGTGACTCCTACAGAAGTCGATTTGGAGTGATTACGAATATCCCAATATGCGTGCAATATCGATAAAATTGGGATATTTTTGGCTTATTGCCTTGAACTTATGAGTATGCTTTACTTGTGGCATTCTTGCTTCTGGTAAACTATGCTTTCGAATTTCATCATCAATCTGAGAGGATGGCAAATTAAATTGTTACAGCATTCTAGACTAATTTAGTCTGAAGCAAACACATTTTTTCTTTAAATTCAGTGTCTTGTGAAATAATGGAGCTTGTGTTAGGAAATGTCATCAATATAGACTAATTAAACTCAATCTATTACAATTTTTCAACGAATTATTCACATATATCTCAGTTGCATAAGAAGAGATTCAATTTGTAGAGTAAGTAACCTTGAATTTCCTATCACTAAAGACAAAAAGTTTCAATTTTTTAAAATTGCTAACTATATTATTCCAAGATTGACAGTGTTGTTTAAAATACCCTTTACTCCAACAGACATTGAGTTTTAAATCGAATCCTTGTGGTACTTTTTAAATTCAGATATTTGGTTTCTAAATGGAAACCACGTACCTATTTAAAATGATAGATGTAGTTACTTGACTATGGAGTGCAGCTTTCAATAACATCCAAACATGAAAAACCAATGTAAATTTAATTGATTTTTGCAATGGAAAGCTATATCAAAATTTTGAAATGTATTAACTAGTGTATGACTACCTGTTTTAATTTAGTGTAACCCATCTTATTTTAAAGTGATTTTTTTTTTAACTTTACTGGTCATTTAAAAATAATAAACTACACAACTTACTAAAAACTGTTTTGTTTTGTATATTTTGTTTTGTATATTTTTATGAAACAGCAAAATCTACAAACCATTACTCATTCAACCGGACTTAAAGAAAGTTTGCCAAAATATACTGCCAAGAAATTACGCATGTCTAGTTTGTAGAAAATTAATAATTCATTAAATTCAACTTCTGAATAATATATCTGCAATGTTTAAAATACTACAACACAAATGCAAACAAAATTCCAGTCATTTTAAAATAAGTTACATTCTTTTTAAAAAAAAGCTTTTGTTTTGTATATTTTACTTATTTTTCTGAAACAAAATACCGACAAGGTATTTTGTCCTTAGTATTTAACTCCTTAATATATCTGCAATAGGTAATATACTGGAACAGGGTGGTAACAGAACCAGGAAATCAGGGAACTTTTTAATTCTGGAAATATCAGGGAAGTCTTGGGGAAAATTTCCAAATTTCACAAAAAATCAGGGAATTTTAAAAAATTTTATGAAAACTGTAACTATTGTCGTTTGTGGCCTATTTAGAGATGCGCAATTACAAGTACTTTTGAGAATCGAATAAATCGTTTTCGCCGAAATTGTAATTAGAATAAAGAACACTGGCGTTGTAATTTTCGAACCCAGCGAAAATCGGCGCAGTGGTTTTTGTAACCGGAGCGCCTCGGCGCAGTGAGGCCAGCGATACAACTTGTGGTATACAATTTTAAATTTGTGTAACTAATGATGTTTTTTTTGTGCATTCAATTAATATTTTTTGCTTGCAATTACATCTTTGTAGAATTTTTTGGTAAAGCTACAGTCTACGTTTATAGCAGTGTAACGGCCTTGGCGCTTTTTTGGCACACTTCTAAATTTGCCATAGAAGGAATTATTTCATATGAACCAATAAAATCAACCGACAGTTCAATGAATTTAAAAAGAACTTTAAAGAATACTAGTCACTGCGTGGCCAGCACGGCGTTGCCCGTGACAGTTCTTTTCGTGGGGTCAGGTGCTTACTAACTAGGTACTGCTCGCTAACCCCCGGTGATTGCTACGAATACGGTTTGAGAAACAAACCAAATGAGAATTCGTAGCCTATTGGATAACAGCCATCATGACGTTGCCCATGGTGTTGGTTTGCTTTGCAAACCAAATGGAAATTCGTAGCCTATTGGAATGAATTCCCTGCGAATTTCCATTTGGTTTTGCGAAGCAGACCAAATTACGAATATAGTGAACTATGTAAAGCTTCGTAAATTGGATAACAGCCATAACGAAGTTGCCCATGGTGTTTGTGGCAAATGGAATTCGGCGTGACGTCACAATCTCTTGTGAAAATATAAATATATAGTTGAAAAATGATTTATTAAAAGAAAGTCAAACGTATAAGGTATCTATCTGGTGTCAAATTTCAAATCCGTTGAAATTTTCAATTTGTCTTTAACGATCCCGATTTTACAAAGAAGAACTAAACAATGTCAGCCAAAATGTTTTTTCTTTTTCTTTTCCACTTTTGCTGAAAATCTCTCTAAACGTCACTATCTCTTGTGAAAATTTTGAAGATATTCAATTTAATAAAGTCATTTATTTTTTAAAAAAAAACATATTTTTAGGTATTGATCTAATGCGAAATTTTCCGCAGACTTCAAATCCGTTGAAATTTTTACTCTATCTTAAACGGTCTAGTAGATAGAAAAAAAAACTAAATAACTCCAGATAAAAATTTATTTGTTTTTTATCATCTGCTGGAAAATCATTCCTCCGCACAAAATAATAACGGAAACGAAAATTTTTTTCGAGGATTTTGTTGCCACCCAGTGGAATCATAATTACAAACAAACAAAATTGCAATCCTTGATGAAATGCAGAATTCTAAACAAAAAAATATCTGCAAATGTGTTGAATTTCAACTTTCTGCATACATTCCGAAATAGAACAATTTGACCGAAGACTTTAGAACAATATTGATAAAGACGATTTTTTTTTTCAAAAATAACACATATTAATAATACTTGGATATCCTCAAATTTGACCACAACATCTCACTGCCAACTCAAATACACAAACACAGAATTCTAAATCAAACTAAAAAATTAAGCAGTAATTCTCGAGTTTCCAGATACCGAGTAGCAAAATTACCCTTTTACGATCAATCGGTTCTTCGTTTGGGCTTTCCGTGTTCCATTACAAAGTGTAAGAAGTGTAAAATTGAATCTTTTAAATATTCTCTCTTCATCAATGAAATGTTTATAAAGTATTTATCATATGAAGAAATATAAAAACTCAATTCAAACATAAATACAGTTGAATTTGTTTTGGGGGAAAAAAAGTCTTTTTCAAGCAATACTGGTGAAACAATGTTATTGGAAAACTTGATTATTTATCAACACTGGTAAAACAATCCAAGCTGCATACAGCAATTATTTCATACTCAATAAAATTTCTAAGGCGATTTCGAATTTTTTTAACCACTTTCTGCATACCTAGGTTAAAGAGAAACGGGGTTAAGAGTTAGCCTTCAATACCTGCAGAATTCCAAGGGATAAGTACCAAATTTGGTGTGGATTGGTTGAATGGCGTAGATTTGTACAGAGAGGCAGACAGATGCCAACTCTGCGGTGAAAGAGTTGTTTAATTTAATTGTAAAAAAGTTACTATTTTCCAGGGTGTAAAAAAGTTATGAATTTTTTTTTTAATCAATTAATCGGATGTATTTGATTCAAATCGGATTTTTTTATTTAAATTTCTGTAGGGCCTATAAATTTGTTAAATAAAAAACTGAGTTTCTGACATGACATTTTAACCAATATTTATTTAAGTAAGCAATCGGAATTTGTGATATGGTAAATTAATATTTATTTTACTAAAAATCATTGTGTGTTACATGGTAATACATTTAAAAAATTAATTTTCAAAACAAGAGAAAAAGATAAAACATTTGTATAACTTTAAAACACAAGTTGACATCCTACATAGTTTTTCTTGAGTAAATTAACATCATCATGTTAACAAATGTATCAAAAAGTGTGAGACCTAAATTAGTCTGATTAAATTAATATTTGTTATGGGTCACTACTCTTAAAGTGAAAGGTGACTGTTTCAGGGTGCATTTTTCAAAATAAGAGATGTTCATGGTGTTTAAACTTTCATCCTTTCAAATAGAAAGCTCAGTTGAATTTTTTATTTAATAAATTATTAATCACATTAATTGTGTTATTTTGTATTTATGTCTCAATTAAAAAATCACTATAGCTAAGCCATTGGTCAATCAATTAAAGGGGTAACAAGTAGTTTAGGTCTACTTTGTGGGGATTTTCTTTGGCTGTCTTGACATTTACGTAGATGTAGGCCTACTACTTTATTGTTTGTAACATAAAATTATCCATGAACATTGTAAAAACTTTCAAATAGATGTCAATCTTTTTTTTACTTTACTGTTTGGCAGAATCCCTGTCTCAACACTCAACAGATTACTTAGTTCATAGACACCTCAGATTATTTGCAAGTTTCCAGTACCAACCATTTTTTTTTTGAAGCTCATCAGTACGAGGTTTAGCCATGAGTGCAGAAAGTTCAAAGCATTTGAAAAATTCTGTGATTTTTCTAGGGTGTATTTACTTAGTTATAAAAAATGTAAGATTGGTTGTGATTTTTAAATCAATGATTTAAAATAAAATCATGATTTAAATCTTGACACCCTGCTATTTTCATTTTAACTCTTGTAGCTTTACTCTAGCTCATTGATCTTTATCCATCACATTTAGGTTTGCAATTTATTATGTCATAAAAATTAGTAATTCATCAGTCTCTGAAGTCCATTAGTTTCTAAACCTCTCACAGATTAACCTGAACAAAATTATAAAGTTTAAAAGTTAAAGAATATTTTGTAAAATTGGTTTTAATTGAAAGTTTATAAAATGAATTGAAGATTATTTCTATGGTAGAGTTACATTCTTTGAAGTTGAAGATTAATTTTAGCCTTTCTATTTATAGGTTCAATAAATAATTATCAAAGAAATTTCACTCCTGCAAACAATTACCACATGCAATCTTCGTCTGCACTGCAAGGGGAAATTGGTTTTATTCCCAACATAGGTATGCAAAGTGGGAATCAGCAAAAATGTGCCTCATCTTCAATAGTGATGTCTAATGCTCAGTCATGTTCTCACCAAAAAGTAGAGGAGATACTTGCTATTGCTAAGGAGCAAATAGGCATGAATACTTCAACAGGATACTGTGAAACCCCTAGTGATGAAACTCTAGATAAACTCAGTAGCCTAGATTTGGGCATCGATCCCAGTGAATTGGATGTTAATCTAAGTGGAATTACTTTGGACTCTTTTTCTGAAACATCAGGGCTTAATTTCTCTGCTCCTTTAATGGATACTAAAAATGTGATTCCATGACGAATCGCGAATATTTTGCAGAAATTCAATCTATATTATAAATGTAATGCTTTGCATTGTTATGTTGTGAGACAGTTTATTCTGACAATGTGTGTGTAAAAACTAGTAATGTTTTTAAAACTTCATAAATATATTTTTGTCTATCTCATGAGACTTTTTTTTTTTACATTATTTAGTCTTTAAAGATATTGTGTTATGTAAATATGTTTTATATTGTTTATGACTGTATATATTTATAAATCGTTGTCATCTTATTTCTTTGTACATAGAAAATCATATTTTATCTTAAAGTGTTCTATTTGTTGAGATATTTTATGAATGATTGCAATAAAAAAGTTGTTATTTTCATTTGTGTTTCTCATCTGTGCATGTTATATTGTATGAATTGGTTTTTGATGACCATTAAGTTTAATGAATTAACTGCTTTAAGAGTTTTATCAGTGCTAATTTCTTGTAATACAGTATTCAATTACAGAAAAATGCTGCCAAATACATGAAATATCGAAATTTATTTCCATTTTATTTTAATAGATTAAAAATTAACTGATGCAATCTTTAGAACATGATATTTAAGACTTTTTCACAAGACAATAACTGAAATTATGCTGTAGCAAAACAGCTATACACACTGCTTTTACTAAACAATTTTATATAGCTTATAAAGTTTTCCTTTTACTATATAGGAATATAAAACTTCAAATTCTTGAGCCAGAGGTTGAAATCATAAAAAACAGAGTAGCAGAAAAATTAGAACTCCAGAAACTGTAAGGGTCAAGAAGGAAAATATCATGCCCATGTTATGGGTATTTCCTGTTGAACAAAAAAAACTGACTCAGTAAAAATTGAGCATATCACTGAAAGCAATACAATGTGTGTAAAATAATGCATTTTAATGAAAGCTTTTTTGTGAAAGGTTGAAAAATATTCACCTTCATGCTACCCATATACCTACAAATTCAGAATATCTGAACTGACCAATTAATTTTCAGTAATTACCTATTTAAATGACGTGACAAACAATTTCGAAGAAATTAATGAGCATTTTCTATGATTCATCAAATAATTTGTTTTATTGAACCTGTACCTGCATTTTAATATGTTCTTTTATGAATTCTTAAGATCTTACATTAACTTTACTCTCATGTAGTCAAATTTCAACTGGATGCATGTCTAGCTAGATCGATTTTTTAGTTGGCACAATTTTTTACTTTGAAGCTAAAAGCCTAATGATTTCTATCTTTCCAATGTCCGTTTTTGCATTAATGTATCAACTGAAATTCTTGAATTCGTATAAAAATTATATTTTCCAAAATCTTGAAATAGTAGGACTTTTCAAGTCTAAGTTATTCTCAAGAGTTCCTAAATTTTAGTGTCCTTTGAGATTGGTATCTTATAAAAAAATTGTTTTGATTGAAACTCAATTGAGAAATCAATATCAAATTTAAAAAAAGTCTGAAAACGGACATACATTTTTTGAAGGGAGATCTGAAAGTAGGAAAGATATTAAAACTCTTCAAAAGCAATACAATAAAATTTAGCTGCATGTTTTTATCCACAGAAATGTATTTGTCAAACGAATTGATGGTAATCTAAAGAAAGTCAAATAAATTGTTGAATTACAAAATACCGTATTAAAAATTTGTCTAGCATACAAAATTTAAAAAAAAAAGACATTTTAATAAATATTTGCAAATTGTATGTACTATCAAAATATGAGTAGCTTCTGTTTATTATGTTTCAGTTATTCGTTTTTTCACCATTTCCAGCTTACTCTCTAAGAATTCAGCCTCTAGCATGTATGCTTGTTTTTTTAAGTTGTCCATCTTTTTCATGGTTTCATCTTCATACTTTTTAGTTAAACTAAAAGAGCAACATTAAATCAAATTATAAATTGAGAACATGTAGAGTAAATACGTAAAAATTTGCTGTATAGGAAGAATTTTAATGTTAAACACTAGCATAATGAATATAATATCAAATGGAAATTACTTTTCAGATTTAAACCTTTTATATAAAAAATAATTGCAGTACTTAAAAAATAATATTGAATATGCAAATATTTTGGCTTGCTCATTTAAATTATTGATCTGCTTTTAATATAATGCACTGCTTTAGTGTATGTGCAAACACTTACACGAACTCTTGGCTCCAATCAGAAAATAAAGTCCTCATTTCAGAACCCAACTCTAAAATAAATATAATTCAGATCATAAAACTCATTCTTAAAATAAAATTATTTTGTATTTACTTAAATTATTTTGTATTTACTTAAATAATGAGAATAATTTTTAATTCAAATGTGCAAAAACTTGAAAGTCAGTAGAAATAATTTTTTATGCAAATTGAAGGCATGTGTCATTCTGGTTAACTAGAATTGAGAAATTAAATTTTTTAGAGCAATTAAATTTTGTCAAATGCAAGAACAGCATTTTGGTACACGGTATTAATCTCTCATTTATGAAATACTAGCCACTGCGTGGCGGGTGGTATGTAGTATCCGATACGTTACAACTTATGGCGATTTATAGCCAAATGTGGTAACGTTCCAGTTTGCGCGCTTTCGTCCATTTTAAGTGAACCCTTCGTATTTCTGCCTTTTTTCTTACATCAGTAGTGTCTGGTTGTTTCGTCCGGAACTCTCGAATTTTTTTGTTGATTCTTTCAAGTTGCACTTTTATTTTGCTTTAATAAGAGTTAACCCTTAGGGAATTTTGCGTTTTGAATCGTAAAATATGAAATATATAACTGATTAATTTGTAAAAAACGAAAAAAAAAAACATTTTATAAATTTAATAGAACAAATTTTAATTGCAAAATCTTCTAATTTTTCTGTGTGGTACTTACTCTAAACATGTAAATTTTTTTGCGTTGTTTCATCAATTAAGTCGGAAAAATGTAAAAAATTGAGAAAAAAAAACCGCTGGTTAGCAAAACGTCCGGAAATTTGAACAATTTTGGACTTTTTACTGTATAACTAATCGTATAAATTTTTTTTTTTTTGCAAAAATGTTTGATGAAACATTTGGAACTTGTAAAAATGTATTTTAGAAATTTATATTAAAAACACTGGATGTCTTTGTGTAGGAAATTCTCAAATTGTACAACACGGGGGAACCAAAAAGTGTCCTTGCAGACCATGCCAATCCTGACGATATCTGCATTCAAGAATCTAAATTGAAACTAACACATATGCGATTGCCAAAAATATATTCTGCAAACGGTTTAGTGTACATGTTTTTAACACTGGGATATGTAAAGACTTAAATCAGATTTTAAAGTAAAAACTAAGAATCATTATTTTTCTCTTCCATACACCTATTTTATGCCACTTATGTGTACAATCTTCTATCCTGTAAAACTGTCCCAACTCATGAAGGGACATTTTAGTTTTGTTTTCGTAAAAGCAGTGATTCCCAATGTGTACATTGATTGTGTTTAATAATCAGAAATTGGGAAAATGTGAGAACTAGATTAGTAGATTGAATTGTGGGGAAATAAAACAGTAAAATAGTTATTTTTCCTGAAATTAGTCTTACTTGAAACAGTTTCAAATGGATCTAAATCTTCTAAAGTGCTTGAATCACCAGATGAGCTGGGATTTGTATCTACAAAATGAGAAAATAGTTTTCCTTACAAAATAGATTGTACAAACATGTATCATGGTTGGAACTTAGACAAAATAATGTATTGATATCAAATTTGAAAACAAATGTTTGATAAAAGCCATGTATTTTGTTTCTAAAAAGGACCTATCGGGAAAAAAAAAATGTTATAATTTTCATGCACCGAAACATGTCTTTGTAACTTAAGTTCAAAGTAACATCTTACTATACAACTTTTTAAATTTACATCTGTTAATTTTCGTTAATGTGTACTTAAGGCCAAAAATATCAATTATCTTATCTATCTTACCTCGTATTCTGTATTCATGAGACGTAAACTTTTTTACTTTATTCAAACCTTTTAAAATATAAAGGTTAGCCTCCAAGTTTAAAAATTTAAAGTACAATCGAAACAGCTGAACACTAACTTATTTGGCAAGATATTCTTTAAACTTGAACCAATTCTTATAGCTCTTAAAATAGTTTCTAAATTAATATATCTATACATAAAATTTTTTTTTATGTTTGGTCATACTTGACATAACATTTAAGAAGCATGTGCTTTATTAATACTAGAATGTTTTGCAGTATCTTTTTAATGAATTTGAATAAGAAATTTCAAAAATGAAAACAGGTTATGGCGTTTTTAAATTAAACGCTCTCGCATAAATTCAGTAACCAAATCAGAATATAGAGAATTATTTTATGTGTATCTATAGGGGCTGATACACTATATCGCTCATTCCTTTCAACAACGTCATAAGTCAAAAAACGTGATTTTTCAGGAAAGTGATTTTAAAGTTTAAAACTAGATGAATTTTTTTTTTTAAATAATTATTACTTCTGCTCTCTAGCGGCGAAATATTGAGCGGTGAGATATGACGATCTTGCAGGGATATACTACTATTTCAGGCATTCTGTAAACAGAACTAAAAATCGCCGATTTTTGAGGTAAGACGTTGTTGAAAGGAATGAGCGATATGTGGAAATAGTGCAAAGTGAAAACCATCAGGATTTCCGTTGTAGCTTCAATTTTATGTAGTAAAAATCCCATGGGAGTTAAGATTTACTGTTTCCGATTTTCAAATATGGAATGTACCAGCTTGAATTGCATGCTTACATAAATCCATGACTCGGTAAAAAAATTGTACTGGGGCGTCTGCTATATGGCAATATCATATCCATATTTCAGATATAGAAAATGAATCCTGATATAAAAAGTAATGAATTAAATACTTCAATCAATAATTTTTGTAACCGATTGTTGTTGGTCTTACTTTTATTTTTAGCACAACCATATCGTGCACCTTATGATTAACACCGAAGCGTCTATAATAAAATGAAATGAAAACTAAAAGTTTTAATTTTTTTTATTGTTCTTTAAAAGTAAAGTATTTCCTCAAGCTAGAAAACCTCTTTGGCAAAGTGAGATAAACAATCTATTTCGGATCAAGTACTTAGCTATTTCTATTCTTCATGAAAATCCACACAAAAATCAAAATCCATTAATTTTCATTGGAATTTTGAATTCCGACAAAAAAATGTAACTATGCAAGATACTAAAAAAATAACTTTGCAAGAGAATTTTCTCGATCGGTAATAAAATAAAAATCTGGATTTAGCAGAAAATGTGTTAAATTTTCATATTTTTTAAATAAATTTTTTCTATTTTTCAAAGTTTATTCAGAGATGAATCGTACTAAGATGCTAAAAATAAAAACAAAACCTTTTTTTCGCTAAAAGGCGCAATCGATGTATTCATGTCATAAACGTCTTATCTATTCAAAAAGTTATGGAAAACAAATATTCTTAGGATTCACCCCTATTGAAATTGTCTGAAAGCAAACTTGGAATTTTTCACAGAACTTTTATCCAAAAATTAAATTAATCGTACTGAAAAGTTTATTATTGTAACCGTTAATCAATATAAGAAAAACAGTCAAAAGTAAGTGAATATGTATAAGTTTTAGACCAACTATTGCTTGATTTAAATATTTTAAAGTCACATGACGAGTTGGATTTTTTGTTGAAAAAAAGCATACCTCTATGGAATGGAACAGCTTCGTATCGGCTTTGTTCCTCTAAACTTCTTGCATCACCTGATGCGTTGGGATCTACATTATAAGACGAAATATCGAAGCATTAAAAATATATTAATACTTTTAAATCCAACTATTTGAAAACAAATTACTACAAGCATTTCAACATTGCACCTTTTATGCTCAGCTCTCTGGACACATAATCGTCATCCTTTTCACTGTTCATTCTATTAAAACGTGCAATTCCTGAAAAACAACACAGGTTTATTTTACATTGTGTAAATAAATTGAAGAGAAATTATAATTAAATAATTGTAATGTGAAACATAAAAATCGGTACTGTATTAACTGGGCAACAATTGCAAACTGCGAAAAGTTAAATTTGCAAATGGCTCTTGTATATGAGTCTCCAGAATGGTAGTAAAATAAAGGGCCCGGTCTTGTTATCTGCTCTTCGGAGGTTTGTGAAATTTATTTTTGCTTGCTTTTGTCTCTTTTCTGAACAGATTTCAGATGTATAGAAAAAAGTTATATCGTTATCTTCGAAATATGGAATGCCTGAAAACATTCACTTAACACACATAAAGTTGGGAAATATTTCTATGGCCGGTATTACATTATAAAAGTTATTTGACAAAGATCTTTTATAAAATAAGTTTGACAACGAAATATGATAGTGTACTGGTTAACTTTGAAAAAAGACCCGTATTTTCAGTTTCTTTCATCAAAGTTAGCCTCCTCATCCAATATTTGATAAAAGATTTATGTTTATGCATTTTATATCCTGCAGTCAACCGCTGAAGACTACATACATATTTTGGGATTTAATCAAATAATTAAAAAAAAAAAAAAAAAAGACAGGGCTGTGTCTAGGTACAGCCGCTAGGTTTAAGGCGTAGAATACGTCAGTGAGGCCATATTAAGAATTTTCTAGTGTGAAAGTAATTATAAAAAAATGCTGCGCACATATATCGTAATTGATGCACTCGCTGTTGATGTGGCTCATTATCGATCTCATTGGTTAAACTTGTAAGATTTTCAGAATTTTTGTTCTTATTCTCAAAACTATTCGTATCAAATATTCTTTGACTGACTTTATTATTAGACGAGTAGATCAATCGGTATTGCATTCCGATTTATTTGTATGTGTGAATTTGATTGAGAATTGTTTTTACCGAGAGTTGTTTCTCAGTTGAAGTTCTGGTCTCTTCTGCCGAGATTACTGGTATTTCTACTAATATTTCTATAGCTACTACTATTTCTTTAGCCGATCAGGATGTTAGATTATTATGTTTAGTGTTTGTAATAAATTTGATTTCTATTTTAAATAGTATGAACTTATTCCGTTTGGAATACGCGAACACGAAAAGAGCTCTTATCATTCGATTATAAAACATTTATGTAATCAAATATGCTATTTGAGTCGAACTGAGCGTTGGAGGTACTTGGCCCACTCGTATCTGGCATTTGTTCAACTTAAAGGTGCGACACATAATTTCAAGAACTTCCTCCGAGCCGGTTGACACTCAGCATTGGATGTCCGGATCTATCGATCTTTCTTCCTGTTGACGTTTTCTATAATTCTTCTGGTGTTTATCATGCATATATTTTGAAATTTTTACGATATCTAAACAAGTACTAACAATTTATAAAGCGCAAAGACACGAAACAAATGACACCTCAAACGTCGTGCTCGCACAAAGGAGGCAGGATCTAGACTAAATTATGTGAGCGGCGCTCTCATCGAGCTCGTTGACGATCAGCATTGGATGTCTGGATCTTTCTTCCTGTTGTTGATGGATATAATTTTTCTTGAGTTTCTTATACATATATATATATATTATATATATATATTTGGACATTTTGAAATTTTTGCGAAATTTCCACTTTAAAGTCCGATATCTAAAAAGTATTAAATATTTAAGTTTTATTTCTATTTTTTTATTTATAAAGCGCAAAGAGACCCAACAAACGTCTTGCTCACAAAAGGAGGCCGGAGCTAGCCTAAATTAATGTAAGCGGCAGTGCGAATTTTCGTGACGACTCAACTTTGCGCTGCGATTGCATCAGCCGAAGACGTCATCGAAAGATCAATGAGCATTTTTTCATTCTTTGTTTAATGCTATTTTTAACGCGATATTGTTAATTTATGTATCATTTATATTTTTTAAATTATTAAGTTTTCCGCTTTTTTGTGAAAATTGAAAATTAAGCTTGGTACCCCAGATTTGAAAGGTAAGACGTATGCTACGACAAAAATGAGTGATTGGTGATAAGTGTGAGTTACAAAGAATGTTATATGAATATCAGATATTTGAATTTCTCCATGATAACTACAAAATCAGAAGCAAACGCGGTTGGAAGCTTATAAAGAAATAGAAAATGTTTGGAAAGGAAATGAATTGCAGTACACCACTGGAGATGTGAAAAAAAATTAACTGTTTGACGAGCCAGTACCATGTGAAAAAGTTGAAAGTAACGCATTTTCCGTGATACATTAAAGGTCCCTCCTATAGAGTCAAATAATTGGAAGTATCTTCACCCATCCTTAAACGCGTAGTTCATGTAACTTCTATGATATTCCGTGACCAACCACACCAAAATTTCTTTTTATTCCTATTTTTTAAAATCGAAGCCATTACAATGAATGCAAATAATAAATTTGAAAAAAAGTAAAAATAGAAGTTTAAAAAAGATCTATGCCAAAGAACTTTTATAGCGTAATACCGACCTTATTATTAAATAAAAGAAATTTTATAAAATAAATTTGAATAAAAGTTTTCTTAAATATCTTTGTTGAAGAACTTTTATCGTGTAATACCGGCCTATGAGACCTGGATAAAATTGTGCACAAAAAAATTATAGACAATTTCTCCCAATGAAAGGCAATTTTTAAATAAATATTTCTGAAATGTCTCCTCTTTAGGCATTGTTGTTGCCCCAATATTAACTACGCCTCTGTCCACTCAACTATTTTTGTACTTTCCTATCATTGGAAATTTGTGACAATATATAAATTATATTTTAATGCATAGAAGTTTTGTATATGCACACAAAAACTTTAAATACCTATTAACCGAAAGGAAATTGAAATCTCGTGTTGTATGTGCAAGAGCATTTCTTAAGTCTTCACGTTTATCAAAGTTGTTTGAGGCATTTTTAATTAACGTCAAACTGGAGCGGCACAACGAGCTTTTGGCGATGGTCCGGTAACAAAACCGAATGGTCAGATCCGAGGATAACACCAAGTAATTTGGAACCTCGGTCAGATGACGAGGTTACACCTAATCTGGCACCCCACTCTCCAATCTAAGTTGTTTGAGACGTGAAGTGTACGAAATCTAAATGGTGTCTTACCCAATAGGAATCAAACGACCTTTGTAGTCCTTCCTGCTTGTTTATCCCTCCAGGTGATTGCCTCAACGAGGTATCACGCCCTTTTTACAAAACTAATTCCAGATCTCGATGGGCGAGATAGCTCGTCATTAAGAAAAACTAACCAGGTCTTGATATCGGCAATATGTTGAGGACGAGATATCTCGTCATAAGTAAATTTGGTCAGACCTTGATGGACGCGATATCTCGTCGAAACCACTTGGAGGGTTGAGAACTACGAGTTATTTTTAAAAAGTGTAGAGCGGCTAAGGTGCATTCTGAGACAAGTTGTAGAGTGACTGCTTGAAGATAGTTCTGAATTGGAGGCAAAAGGTGGCTTGATTTAGCTAACGATACAAAATACTTTTTAATGTTTACGTTATTTTGTTCCACTGGTGAAATTGGATGACTTTACACTTTTGTAAATATAATGACAAGCAATGGAAAAATATTTCGTCGACTTAGCAGAAACTCGTTAATTGACATTCTTTAGGGCCCACTATGTTTATTTCCATGACGAAGAATATATATTGCTTCCATGACTAAATACCATATTAAAATCTGATTAAAAGATATATATAACACTATCAATATGCTAAGATTATTTTTTTTAATCTAAAAACTAGTAGTTCGCTAAACACCTGTACATTAAAAAAATTCTCTAAGTCTACGATTTGTAAGTTGTAGCAAGGGGGAAATGTCAAAAGTATCTTCAATCAGGATTTGTTAAATAGAACTATCAAATAAGAATATTTGTGCTTTTCTAAGGTCTAGGAGAGGCTTGAGCTACCATTGCCACTTCCGTCGGTGCGTCCCTGTTCCCTAAGCGTGTCTATTCTTAACATAAACCTCTAACGTCTCTTCAGCTGTTCTAGAAATAAGACTTTTCTGAGGGGGATTTAATACATATATATATACAATATAATTTCAATCATAATACGTTAAAAGTTATATATTAATGCTGAGTGCAGTTTGCTTTTATACTTACATAAGAATTAATGAAATAACTACTTTTAATCAGCTATTTTATTTCAAAAATTTATAAACGCGTTTTAAAATTTCGACATAAACTGGTCGGTTGTATTTTCAGAGACAAAACTCAGGAGTAAAATTAACTTACAAATAAAAAAGCCAAGAGTAAATTTATATTGTTCAAAAAACAATAAAAATTATTGCTATCAACGAATTCCTTTATTTTGAATTCCAAACAAATCAATCTGAGATTTGACCATGGATGTAGGAAAGATCTCATCCATAATTTCTTACATTGTGATATAACATAGCACCTAAACAAGATAGCAAGAAAAATGCAAATTTTAATTAACAAAGAAAGCGCAAATTTAATATTTAATGGACTTGGGGGAGGGGCTCCGCGCCATGCTCGCTTACGCTCGCCAACCCACGGTGACTGCTACGCAATCTCATTTGGTTTGCTTCGCAAACCAACACTCCTTTAGCAAGCATCTTTCCGGGCCACGACGTCACAGCGAGTTTTACATGGCCAGGTAGAACGATCTAATGTTTCATCTCGGCGATGAAAAATTTGTGCACTGTCGCGAAATTATACTTTTCATCGCATCGGATTTATTTATGAACCAATTTTTAAAATAATTATACCATGAGAAAGAGTGCATTCGCTTTCACGTGGTATTTTCAAATTTTAAAACTAAAAGAATTAAGCGATACATGTGACAATTTCAGTTTTGTAACGGAAATTACGAGCTAAAAATTCCGAAATTCCAACTTTTAATCGCATCTATAGCCGGTCAGAGGCCCATCCGACTGATGCGGCCGCATCAGGTGTCAAGAAGGGGGCCGCCAGTGCCGTATGAAAGACTTGACGAGGTAACCGCCAAGGGGATCCGAAATAAAGGGGCGCCGATTGGCGCCCCAATTAAACCTCATTAAAAAACGCCGTCCATACAGAAGCAGCAGAATTTTTGCTTTTCTTCCCCTGCGAAGATATAATAATGACAATGACAAAAGAACTGAATACTCTAGTCAGAAGGGAAAGGTGATTTGGGGTTTCAATATTCGAAAGACATTAATGTTGAAAACTTAGTTAATAAAATTCGATGTTTCAAACTCAAGTTGTGGAACTCAGTGAGGATATAGAGAAAATTAAGTTGCAGGTTTTACTTTCATGTAGTTTATTTTATGATTTCTTTTATTATAAAAGAAATAGTATATCCAGTTAAGCTTTTTTATTTTTAGTCCTAGTTCTGCCTGTATACATTTTGACATGGGGGCGCTAAGGACGCTAGAACCCTACAATAGGACAATAACGCCTGTCACCCACACAAAAAGCTGATTATCTTCAGAGGGCCATTCATAAATATCGATATCAATTTTTCGTGACTTTAAGACTCCTTCCCCCCCTCCCCCCCTTAAAATGCCAAACGATATCAAGCACCAAAATCCCTCCCCTTCTCATTTGATATCGATATCACCCTGAATGAAATTTCACACTAAAAGCCTTCTTAAACCAATTTCTATTTTCTTTTAAATATAAATTTAAAGTAATTGTAATTTTTTAATTAACGTCGAACTAGAGCAACACAACTGACTTCATAAATTTAAAGTCTTAAAGAATGATATCGTTATCAATTGCCATACGCGATTCCTCTCCTCCCACATCCAAACAATAAGGCGAATCTTTGAAACAAGATGATGGGGGGGGGGGCACCAAATCCTCATCTCGCATTTACAATAAATTTCTCTCTGACCGGCCCTGATCGTATGGAATTTATTTATTAACTAATTTCAAAAATAATAATACCATAAGAAAGAGTACATTCTACGGTTTTCAATGATGTTTTCACATTTAAAAACTAATAGTATTAAGTTATAGGTATGACAGTTTTAACAAAAATAAGGAAATTTTCCCAAAATTCTGACATTTGTATGATTAACTTTTAATTGCATCGAATTTATTTATCAACCAATTTCAAAACCAGTTGTACCATAAGAAGAGTACATTCTAAGGTTTCTTGTGATGTTTCCAAATTTAAAAACTATTAGTAATAATATATAGATATGGGAGTTTTAACAAAAAAATAACAAAAAAATCCCGATTTTTCTCGAGTTTCAAAAATATGCTAACAAGAACCAAATTAAAATTTCTAAAAAAATTGGCGAGGCGAAAAAATTCACGTTTAGAGGTACTCTAAAAAACACTCACGGCTGAAGACTGAAGATTTGTAAGTATTTTGCTCACTCGCGTTAGAAATTTCGCTTTTTTTTTTACTTTGACACTTAATGCACCTTAAACTAATAGCCGCATCAGAAAACAATCTTCTCCATCTTGTTCCCTGTACAATTTTGAACAAACCTTGTTAATTTCGCAATTTTCTGATCCGTACTTTCTCGGGAAACCGTCTGAGAATCGAGCGAAAAAAAGCAAGTTTTTAATACTGCAGCGGCGGCATTCTTTTTAATATAGAGTTTCTTTGTTACACATATCTGTTTTGCATTCTGTTTATCGAAATGTATCTAAAAGGTTTGTTTGGTTAATTTCTATGGGAAGAATTTATATCCTGTACAACATTTTTAAAGTTTAATCCAGATAAATTAATTTCTGTTTGAGCAACATAGATTGTTATAGTTCCTCGTTGAATCTTGTAAAAATTTCATTTTATACCTATCATATATGCTATAACTCTACCAAGATTACAGATAAATAGAAATAGAATGTTCAGATTTATGTTTACTTATCCAAATTTGAACTCAGATTTCGAATGTTTATAAAAGAAACAAAATTACTAGTTCAATGCATTGAAAGAGACAAAATATGTTTACCTCGAGGAAAGCATCAGAAGCGTCTAAACTATAGTTTTTTTAAAAATAAAACCTTGAAATCTAAATTATATTGCCAACATTCGATAGATAAAAGTGTAAAATCTGCTTAATCATAAATTGCGAATCTTAAATTTATTCTACCGCATAACGCAGCGTTATATTTTCTTTTTCATATTCTATAATTTTCATTTCTTGTTGCAAACGATTATTCGAACTATGCAACTATAAAAAATCTCTATTTTTTTTAGATATATAGACCTTATAAATCATTTCAGACTTGTAAACACGACTCCAACAAGAAAATTAAAAACTCAAAAACTGCAAACGATTGCCTTTTCATTAATCCTTCGGTTTTATTTTCAGTGCTATTATAGTTCGGTTTTCCAAAGAAGTTTAGAACGTTAGTAAAATTGCTATAATTTATTTTAAAGATTTGAATTCTTAGGAAATTTGTGTCTCTTTTAATTCTAAACTACTTTCTTAAACTACGATACGGTCTGCGTGTATAAGTAACCTTTTAGAAGATTTTACGTTTCTTAAGAGCATCTCATTAAAATCCTAGGTATATTTTATCATTTAGTAGCAGAGTTCTGCAATTAAAAAAAAATAGGAAGTTATTAAAAATGTGCTCTCTGGGATCACTCAGGCTTGTCCTTACCAAACGAAACGGAACTAATTAAGTCACGCCAGAATCCAATAAAATGCAAATCCTTCCTGCACAGTGAAACTTTTCGTATATTACAATGCCATAATGTTTAGCGATATCTTAATTTGAGACGCTTGTTCCGGAAACAAAAAAATCGTAACAATTTCCATTAAATTGAAGGGTTTGATGAAAAAAGAAGGTAGCTCCATCCTAGGGAGTTTGGAGTTGCATGTACTATCTTGTGGCAAATAAAACCTTTTTCGTTTGGTGCAAGAAAGCTGTAGCTCCAATCGGTAGTTAAGAACAATTAAAGAAATTTATCATGAAGAATATTTTCACACAACTTAGAATTTTAAATTTCAAGCGTTTTTACGATTTTCCAAAAACTTGAAATATTGGAGCTACCTCCTTTTTGCAAGCAAACCCATCAATTAAGAAAGGACTTAAGAAAAGCCTCTCACATTGAGGACAAAGCAAACAAGCTTAGAATCATTTTATGGTTGAGCTGAATCAAGCCAAAAATGTCCGCTTGGTACCATTTATTTTTAGGAAAGTACTAGGAAAAATAAAACTCATCGATAAATACCCTCTCTATCCCATTTTTCCAGGTACACTATAAGGACAGCGGTAGCCCAGTTGGAAGAGCAACGGATTAGCAACCGGAGGGTTGCGAGTTCGATACCAGTTCCAGCCAAAGACCGTCGTGTACACGAGACTGGTGCTCGTTAAATCTGTCTTGGCCTCAAATGTTCTCACGTTGGCGTAGTGTGTAAGTTTATAGAGTGGGGTACCAGCTCAGGTGTTCTCTCGTCATCTGAAGATGTTTCAAAATTATGAGGCTTTGTCTTCGGGATCCGTATTGTCGCGAACTGTCTGTTTTGTTAATTAACTACCTACCTACCAGGTACATTATAAAACACTTCGTTTAAGTTTGCAATAATAGGCTTCACAGATTTTGTTGCAAGATAAAAAAAAAGTGAAAAAAAGGATGTTTTATTAGCTCTTTAGATTATAGGAGAAAGGAGGGTAAGTGTACGCACCTAGTGTTTTTTTTCTTTATAAGAAGCAAAGTAATTAAGATATAGGCTTCAAAAATTTACACAATGTACTTTATTCAACTGTGAATCAATAAATTCAGGCTGTATGATTTTATCTCTTCTCATTTAAGTGAGAAAAATATAAATTAAAGAAATAAAAATTGCGTACTCTTGCACTACATGGAGGGTAAGAGTACGCAGGTAGGGTGGATAAGAGTTCTGGATCTGTCTTAACAATAGTCGCATACAAAAGGCCCATTGCCTTCGTATGCACTGTCATCCTCGTACCACCAATCGTTGTACAATCCACATTGAATCCGTCTTCGTAAAAGAATTGTCACATCCTGGGCAAATAACTAAAGTATCATCATCTGCAGCAGAAAACATAGGCTGGGTTGAGCCACTACATCCTAGATTATAAAGCCTTCTGACTGATACGCAAACCTTATATGACGTCACCATCAAAAGGTATACAATTCGTGTCTTGTTTGAATTGAATGCTGAAGCCATCCGAGCAAGTGTTTCATCAGTGGATTTGCTAAAAGTAATTCAAATTATCGTTTGTACATTAGTTATTGTTATATTTCAGTATTATCGTTTGCACATTAATTTACGTTTTCGTATTATCGTTTGAACACTAGTTACTATTATATGTTCGTGTAATTCCAAAAAAGAATATCTGATAAGGCAGCCGTGTAAATATTTCTATGTGTGAAGTCGGATAGAATAAAGTGTATTTTGTAGAGAACGATTGAAGAATTTTATTTAAGGAGAATCTCGTAACATGATTATCGTGATTAAATTTTACACTCGCAGTTGCTAAGAAAGGGAGAAAAAGATATGTTAATTTCATTTTTAATATACTTTAAGTAATTAAAACCAATGAAATATTTGTTAGGTTACGAAATTCTTTTCGAATCACCAAAAGCCCAGCATCTGTGATCAACCTGTTTTATTCTCCTTTGGTTATGTTAATTATTCAGCAAGTTTAATAATATATCGTATTATAATGGTATTCAACAATTCACAAACATAACTTTATTGAACTTCGCCTTACGTGCTCTTTTGGTTAAATCAAAATCTGTACACAACAAATATCTATAGAACAGCACTTTTCAGATTTTTTGGTTAATATTATTACTCGGTTACTTTTATCAAACTCTGGGAGTCGAAGTAATCACAATACGCGTATTCTACTGTGAAATATACTGGTGTATAAAAGTGTTTATATGCGTTTATGAAGCCATATTAATTCTACATATTGTGGTCACAGATAATGACATAGATTCAATTTCTGATAGCATTCCTTTGATCACATATTTAGCTGGTTATTGTTATTCAGTTGTAAAAAAGATTAAATGTGAAAGTGTTAGTGGCAATTTAGTTATTGAAAAACCACTAATTATTCATTCAGGCTTTCAGCACATCCATAATTGTGACAGAGGTGGATTAAAGTATCCAGCTGTGAATGCTGTAAATATCATAATGCATAATTTTATTGTTCTGCAAAAATTAATTGGGAGAGAATTTGAGAGTGAATTTTTTAAAGTATCAAACCACCTGTTTGTTTTACGTGCTACTCAGGAAGTACTGATATCCAAGGAAATAAGTATTACATCATGCGAGCGGCATTCATCAACTAAAATTATGAAGTTGCTTTTGGGATCAGCTACAAATATATCTTTGAAAAACTATTGTAGGCCCAAAAATGACAAGATGATCAAATTACCAAATGAAAGAAAACTCGAAACATTAACACAGGATAAAAGGTAAATTAATTGTGTTTAATCCATTGTTGTACATTTTCAATTTTTTTCTCCGGCTTTCCCTTTAAGGATGTCTAATGTAATTCACTCGAGTCTCTTCCTGGTTGTTTAATTGCCTAGTCAACTTCTTCACTAAGACCTTTGGGCACATTCATTCCTATTATTTATGCATCTTCGGTTAGTTCGTCATTTCCCTTATATAATGTACCATAAAATGTTTTAATAAAAGTTAGAATTTTGTTAGATGCCTTGTCTACAGTAACATTAATATTTAAACTTAGGCATCATTAAAAAAAATTAAAACATCAATTTTTCTTTCTATTGTGTACATATTTATATACGTTTTTGTATTTATTAACCAGTAATTTGCTATTACATATATTCTTAGATTCCTCGTCTACAATAGCATTCATATTTAAACTTAGGCATCAGTAAAAAAAAAATGAAAGCATCTTAATTTTTCTTTCTTTTGTATTTTATTAACCAATAATTTGCTATTATATCTATTCAACAACTGTAATAGGCTTCAAGAATCTAATTATAGAATTGCCTCGAATGTAAAGCATAAAAAATTTGTTGTATGCTTTGTATGTACATTTTGTGTACATAAATTTTTGCTTTTTCTATGTACCCAAATACTGAGTTTGTACCTTAATAAAAGTAATTTTCTATGGAAATGGATATTTCTTGGAGTATTTTTCTTAGTTTTAATAACCTTTAACAAGTGCTGTTTTTGTTTAGAACCCTTCAATTGTATACCCTGATACACACTGCTTTTTTTAGCAAACAATCTCATTTTCAAAAGTTTTCTGAATTTGCGATCGGAAGACTTTTGCCCTTCTGCTGGTGATGTCATAAACTAGACAGATGGCTTTATTATCTAGGAGGTAGTGGCTGAGCTCGTTGATGGTTGTTGGTCGTTGTTTACGCCTGCCTGAATTGTAAAGCGGTGAAGAAAACATTTGAAAGTCACGCGGGTTATCACCTTATATCAGATATATGGGCAACCTCTGGCCCGCGGGCCGGATGTGACCTCTCCCGACTTTTGATCCGGTTCACGAAACATTTTAAAATCGCTCTCGAAAAGTAAATATTCTCGGTTTTCGCCAACAAAAGAGTGAGAGGAGGGGGGACACAAAAGCCTGAACTACGTGGGTCAGTGTTTCTCAACCTTTTTTAGTTGACGGCACACTAAAAATATCTTGAATTATTTGCGGCACACATGAATATAAAAATATAAAAGTAGGTATTTCCAATGCTACCTTATATAGTTATTATTACTAATAAAATTAGTATTGGATATATGAGATAAATGAGCCTGTTTTCTTGAACAAATTAAATCAAAACGAGTTTTTAAAGTCGCCAGATAAGTTATCGGCGACACATCACGCCACTCATTCCACGGATAATCGGGAATGATAATTATAAATTTCGTTATTGATTGTATCCGAGAAACGGCCTTGCACTTCTTGATTCCATTCCTTACTAGCGGATGTGATTGTTAAAAAAACACTGATACAGATCAACCATGCTCGGATTTCTGGCCTCTAAGAAGGACCACTACTGGAGAAGATATTTTTCATGAGGTTAAAAGTTTTATTGAATAGTATGGTTTGCAGTGGTGCAAATTAATTGGGGTTTGCACAGATGGTGCAAACCCCAATTATTGTCTGTAGTCGGTTCACGAAAAGGTTTCATCGGAATTTTGAAAGAAAAAACAATTGAATATGAAAAAAAGACGATTTAATAATCCTACATTGCATTATCCACCAACCAAACTTGTGTTCTAAGTCCATTCTATTGTAGAACGTTATGGATGTGGTAATAAAGACAATCAATATTATTCGATCCCGCCCGCTTAACCATCGCCAGTTCAAAGCATTTTTGGATGACCTTTCTACAAAACATGGTGGTGTGACATATACTTGCGAAGTAAGGTGGTCAAGCAAAGGCAAGGTGCTAAAAATATTTTACGATCTTAGACGGGAAATAGACGATTTTATGGAAATCAAGGAAAAATCATTGTCTGAAGTCAGTGGCCAGAAATGGTTATTTGATTTAGCATTTCTAGTTGACATCATGGGTCACTTAAACGAGTTGAATTTGAAGCTTAAAAAACAAGGTCAGTTGGTAAACAAATATTACAACCATCTGAAAGCTTTCCAAAACAAAATTCAGTTGTGGGAAACACAAATGCGATCTGGAAGCTGTTATCATTTTTTTAACACTATCCAGTCACGAAA
Source organism: Metellina segmentata (assembly GCA_947359465.1). Lineage (NCBI taxonomy): Eukaryota > Metazoa > Arthropoda > Arachnida > Araneae > Tetragnathidae > Metellina > Metellina segmentata. Next base: position 113,888,612 of record OX375873.1, read on the forward strand.
ATATTGTTTGAACTCAATATGCTGAAGCACTAAAATCACTGTCGGAGCAATTTTTTAAGAGATTTTCCTACTTTGAAAACATGGATAACTGCTTTAACCTTTTTGCTACTCCGATGAAAAGTGACATAGAGAAGGCTCTATCACGCAGATGGAGTTGATCAAGCTTCAGGAAGACACATTTGAAGTCAAAATTTGAAGACGTGGAGCTAAGGGATGTCTACAGAACATACCTTTCCGAAGAAAAGTACCAGTAGCTGGGAGCATTTGCAAGAAAAATTATTTGATCATTTGGAAGCACTTATAAATGTGAACAGTTTTTTTCCACGATGAAAACTAATAAATGGAAGTATCGAACCAGGCTTACAGATGAAAATTTGAAAAACACTCTGGCGCCTGAGTATTAGTGGGATTGATCCCAACATTGATTATCTTGTTTCTCTCAAGTTCAAGCTTCTCATTAATTTCAAGCGATTGTGAGTAAATGGACCTTGACCACCTCGTTTGCTCTTGACTAAAACGCTGCTAGATGAAAGCATGTCACAGATAGATAAACTCTAGCTACACCAACTTGTAGCTTATGACACATGCTTTATTCTGAAATAAGTTTATAAAAATTATTTCACTCTATATAATGACAAACACTTATGTTCTATGATCGAAAAATTACATAGAAAAGTGAGAAAACTGAATTTTACCTTGTAAATTAAAATGAAGTGTAGCAAATCGATGGGGATAAGTTGTAATCCAACACAGTAGCAACAGAACTAAATCGCCACAATGGCGATTCTCTGCAGTGTTACCAACAAGGTGAAATTTTCATGCGTATTCTTAGCCGCCCCCGTACGCTTACAGTTTCCCTAATTATATGCTTCTTAATCTTCACACGATAAATTTTCTTCTTTTACGTCCTTTAGCAGATTCATTCTTACTTCAACGTTACTTTTTGAGATGTGCACCTATTGTTTTAGAGAAGTACCGAAAAACACACACACATTTGGATTTTGTCGCAACGCAGCAAATTTTACGCGTACCTGCTCGGTCTATTTCATTATAAGATCTGTAGTGTGAAATGTATTACGACCGTGTGTGTACTTCCGTATGTTTGATTGTGACGGTTTTGCCTCAAATAAGTTGCCTTTAGCAGCCGAATGTGAGTGCAGAACTACAGAATTTTTCAAATGAAGCTGAGTGGCAAAGGAAGGTGCAGCTGTGATGAGAGTAGAAGCGGTGGCGGTCATCACAGAGATTCAGACATTTGTCGGAAGTAATATGCATGGCAGTGGTAATTTAATTGTTCATCGTGGACCATTCATCGAAGTGCGAACCCATGAAGCCAGTAGTTTATGGAATTTATCGTAAGCGTCATATGCGACTTGATTGAAAGTGTGTGTGTGTTACAAACACGTCCTATTATTAATTGTGACTATGCATGGTCAGTGCCACAGATAATTAAAAGACAAAGGTTCAACTGAAGGCATGACTTATAGCTCCCTCGGTGCGGGTCATTTGTCCCTAATTGTGGACGCAGTTTGACTGGCTTCATTCAGAACGGTTGCCTTTTTCTAATCATCAGACTTTTTGATGCTTCATCTAGCTGAATATTTTTTGCAGCCCATTTTAATAATATTTTTAAACTATGCTATCCATCAACAGAAAAGGTTGATCCCCGACCATCACCAAATTCTAGTTCGTTGCTCCAGTTGAGACGTTAATTGGAAATATTACGTCAACAGAAAAGGCGTTATTTAAGTTTCCCGCTTGTGTAGAAAGGCAAAATGCTTTTATTTTTCATAAAATATATTCATAACGTAATACATATTCTAACCACTAATATGAATTATGTGCCATTTTAAAAATCCTTTTACAATCAAGATGAATTAATTACACTTTTATTTAAAATCCCAATTGAAGGAAGAAAAAATGAAATCGTTCTATTTAGTGTTAAGGATCACAGAGATTAAGACTATTCGCCCAAGTTAATTGATTTTTAACAATCTGCATTTTTTATTTATCAAAATCAATCATTCTTATACATACGAAAAATGTGGTATTCACAATTCTGTACAATTGTGCTCTCTTTATTATATTGCATTTTGTGTATTTGTTGATATTATGTTTTGCATTCGGTTTTTGTGAAATTAAAATTGACGTTTTTCTGAATTATAACCGGTTTTATGTCAACATTGATAAAGATTTTTGTACAAAATTGGAATGTTTCCCAAGTTTAACACATATATAAATATTTCATTTCTGCTCCTTTTTCAAATTGTATAATTTGTTTAAAAATAAATTATGTACCAGATCTCAGACAAAATACCTGATTATGTGAATAAAAATATTCTACAATGTACTTTTTCGTTCAAATACTTTTTCAGACTATATCAACAGATATCAACAATTTTCCATATAAGAAATCAAAATGGAACTTGTTTTGAAATATTTAAAAAAGAATCACATAAAAGAATACATTAAAATTAAAGAAACAAGTTTATACATTTGTTAATTTCATAATTCATAAATTAAGGTTCTTTTTAAGTTCAGAAAGCATTAAAAATTGCTATTTTAAAGCATTTATGCTAAAAATATATAAAGAATATACAGGGTGGTCCCGAATTCATGGTACAAACTTTAATGGTAGGTACAGGACATTGTAACAATGATTTATTGTATAGGAATGTATAGTCGCAAGTGACGCGGTGAGGCGAAAACAGGGGAAATAACGGCCGAAAGGAAAAACAAAGATTTTATTGAAAGCGTTGTTGACAAGTGTCATGTTGACAGTAATTGTTCAAAATTGCGTCCACCAGTATCGATACATGCTTGACAGCGTCGGTGGAGCGATTGGCGTACACGTTCAAAGATGCCTGGTATTTCACGCACACCTGCAGCAGCTACAGATAAGCGAGCGACGAGATCCTCATCTGAGTCAACTGGAGTCTCATAAACAAGATGCTTTAGATGTCCCCATAAAAAGTAATCGAGGCTCGATAAATCGGGAGATCGGGGTGGCCAAGGGACTGGTCCACCACGTCCAATCCATCGAGTACCAAACGTGGCATTCAGGTAATTCCGTACATCAATGCTGAAGTGTGCTGGCGCCCCATCGTGCTGAAACCACATGCGGTTACGAATGGCGATCGGAACATCATGCAGCAGTTGTGGTAACACTTCTTTCAGAAAAATAAGATAGCTTCCGCCAGTGAGCCGCGTGGGTAGTAAGTATGGGCCAATCAAAAAGTCGTTCACAATACCAGCCCACACATTAATACTGAAACGTTGTTGAAACGCATGTCGACGCGTTGCATGTGGATTATCGGTTGCCCACACATGGGAATTGTGCGCATTAAAGACACCCTCGCGTGAAAATGTCGCTTCATCTGTAAATAGCACATAATCTACGAAATCCGGCTGCAACGCACATTGCTGCATCACCCACAGGCAGAAGTTCACGCGGCGAGGATAATCTGCCGGATTCAATGCTTGTACTTTCTGAAAATGGAAGGGGTGTAAGCGATTTTCGTTTAACACTCTGCATACAGTCTGATGACTCACACCTACGTCACGCGCAACAGTTCTTGTGCTTGACTCGGGTCTATCAGCCACAATGTTCAAGATGCTTTCTTCCAGCCTTGGAGTGCGTACAGCTCTTACTCGACCAGCGCCATGTCTGTTGACGTCGAACGCACCTGTTTCACAAAGTTGACGATGTAACCGTTGAAAAATTCTATGATCCGGCATTCGTCGATCAGGATACTCCGCGCGATACATTCGTAACGCAGCTCTGCCGTTACCATTTGCACGGCCGTACATGTAATGCATGTCTGCTTTTTCTGCATACGTAAAGTCACCCATCGTCTACGGCAGCACAATTGTGAATGGCGCTTTTCCCTACTGCGATGCATCATGTTCAACAGCGGCTAGACATCTACTGCCCTCTACCGGCAATGATACCAACCGATCACTCCATTTCTCTTTCCTTTTATTTCCCCTGTTTACGCCTCACCGCGTCACTTGCGACTATACATTCCTATACAATAAATCATTATTACAATGTCCTGTACCTACCATTAAAGTTTGTACCATGAATTCGGGACCACCCTGTATAGCTTGTAATCATAGATACAAATGGAGTTTCAAATAGAATTAAACAGCCTGAGATAGTTGTTATGGTAACTTAGTTCGGTTGTTATAGAAACCTAGTTTGATTGTTATGGAAACGAGGCCTAGATCATTGTCCTCGTCCATAGAGGAGATATAAGAAGTTAACTTAGTTATATTACAAGTCTATGGCCTCGCCTAGATTTAATTCCATAGTAGTATCAAGTGACCTGCACCAAGGGCGCCAGCCTCTGTGCGATTTCCCATGTTATGTAGAAGTCCATTGCTTCCTATGGCAGTGAACCCTCTGTCTCTTACGTCTCTGTGGGCAGTGCAACGTCAGTTAATAAAGCAAGTATTTTATAATTGATATAGGTTACACTGTTTCTTTATTGTAATCTCATTTTTCTAATGGTGGATGAGAGTTTCTTACAATTAAAAAAATTCCTGCAAAAGATTTATTGATTTTCATCAACTTTAAAAATTCGTCCCAGTCTGGAGTTGCATGTTCAAATTTCTTTCATGCCTAAATAAATATACGCAAAGTTTATGTATTTTTAACTTGAAATTATTTTTAAAAAAAAACCTGGATAATTTCTAAAAAGGATATGGAGAATAAACATCTCAAAAAGACAATAAACTATGCTACTATATAAGATGTATTCTATAACAGCAGGTGTCAACTATATATTTAATGCAGACGCACATGTATTCCATCTCATATCCCAACCATGGTATAAAATCTGTCAAAACATTTAATTTTTTTTTATTATTCAGTTCTTTTCTTATCTACCAATTTATTAGGATGATCAAATACCAAGGCAGGTCCTTTTATCAAGTGCTATACTGTCAATACTGAAGGTTGTGGCCCCTTCGAGACCAGGTTCTCTATGACCTCATCTACACCTATTCATATTATGATAAAATAAATTTGTTTTGTGTAAACGTATATTAAAAATGGTAAAAAAAGAGGCAAAAAAGACGTCGTCATTAAGGTAATGTCTCAACTACCTAGGAAATTCTTCAAGTTTAGAATTTCTTTTAAATAAAATTTGTTTGAACCTCGCTTTTAATCAGAAATATATCACAGTCAATATAATCATTTTAAATCGTTCCCTCTGCTCTTAACCTCTAAAAACCGTTTTTCAAATCACCCACTTGATCAACTTCATTTTGTCATTACGACATTTCCCCCAGCCTTGGAAAACAGCTGTTATTGTCCCTATACTGAAACCAAACAAAAGCAATAGATCACATGAGAGTTACAGGCCAATTAGCTTGCTCCCAGTCCTCAGTAAAGTCGCCGAATTTATTATTAATAAACGGCTAGAAGCTTACTGTAATGAAGCCAATACCCTTATACCAGACCAATTTGGTTTCAGAAAACAGCTTTCTACCACCCATCAACTTCTAAGAGTTTCAGAGCATGTTTTGGAAGGTTTCAAAAACAAAGAAAGTACTGGTGAGATCTTACTAGATATAGCCAAAGCCTTTGATAGGGTCTGGATTTACGGACTCATCCACAAATTAATTACATTTGGCATCCCTGCCTCATTCATCAGACTTCTTTTTTCCTACTTAACAGGTAGGCACTTTGTCGTTCGAGTAAACAAGACCCTTTCAAACACCCATGCCATTCAGGCTGGCACTCCACAGGGTTCAATTTTAGGACCCAAACTATTCAATCTGTATGTGAACGACATACCACAAGATCAATCATCAATGCTTTGCATGTTTGCAGATGATACAGCTGTGTTAGCCAGACACCATGATCCTACAGATGTCATGAATACACTCAACAACTACTTACACTCACTTGAATCCTGGCCTACTGCTTGGAAAATAAAAATCAATGTTGACAATTGCAAAGCTGTTTACTTTAAGAAACGGAATACTCCTGACACCCCTATTTTTTACGGCAATGAATTACCTTGGTCCCCTAAATGTACCTATCTTGGAGCCATTTTAGACTTTCGCCTAACGTGGAAACCCCATATCACTTCATTAAGAAATAAAGTCATCGCCGCTAGGTCCAACCTTTACCCCTTAATAGGTCGAAATTCTTTTCTTTCAATCGACAACAAATTGCTCCTTTACAAAGCCATGATTAGACCAAAAATCAGCTACACCAGTTTTGTCTGGGGATACGCAGCGAAAACTACCCTCCAAAAACTTGAATCTCTTCAAAATTCTACACTACGTATTATCAGTGGTTACCCCTGGTACTAACGAAACGTTAAAATTCGCGAAGATCTTGAAATTACCGAACTTAAAACTTACTTCAGTAAACTTGCCACTAATTTTTATGCTAATCTTGAATTAATTGATAACCCTGCCATCCAGTGTATCCCCAGATATGACCCTCGTCAACCCGAGTATAATAAAAGACCCAGTCATACTTAATCCTTAATGTATTTACTATTTAAATCTCCTGCTTTCATTTTTTTATTTTTAATTTAATAATTCTTAAGCCTTCCTTGTCATCTAATGTACTGTACCAATTGGACTCGTCTGTGACCTGCCCACTTTCAAAGCCACCTGTTTTCATTGGACAACCAACTGCACTCACTCTACCTTACATATTTCAGTGAACTTCAAAACCTGCTCAGTTCCCAACTACCTTCTGAGGGAGAAAGAAGGCCTTCGGCCTAAGTTCTCCGGCTCACCCATTATTTAATTTAATTTCATTTCTGCTCTTAAACATGCTGTAGACATAAATTCATTTACACTGTTTGCCTCTAGATCGGAAGGTTTCTGGTTCGAATCCGGGTCCGGGCATGGATGTTTGTAAACGTATGGTGTAGAGGCGGCTGGTGCACCTTAAATCTGTCGTGGCCGAAAGTCCTCACGTTGGGTTGGCGTGGAAGTTTGGAGAGTGGGGTGCCAGCTCAGGTGTTGCTTCGTCATCTGACCGTGGTTCAAAATTACGAAGTGTTGTCCTCGGATCTTTCCCTTAAGGGACTGATCCCGGACCGTCGTCAATAGCCCGTTGTGTTGCTCTAGTACGACGTTAACTAAAATTACCAATTACCCAGAGATTTTCAATAATTACAAAAGAATTGAACGCTCAGTGTTAACTGAAATTACCATTACCATTACACTGTTTGCAGTACTTTTCTTACTTTGTCGCTAGTTGTATCAAATTTAGTTTCCAATAAGCTTGGTAGGTATTTTAATTAACGTTATACTGGAGCAATAGATCGGGCTATTGACAAAGCACCGAGATCAACACCCAAGGGAAAGATTCGAGGAGAACACCGCGTAATTTTGAACTATGATCAGATGACGAGGCCACACCTGGGCGGGCACCTCACTCACCAAACTTCCACACCACGCCAATTTTTCTCCAGTAGTTTATAACTAAAAATGGTATGTTACGTTTTGTTACACTAAAGATATACTCTCACACGAAAAACAAAGGAATTTTCAGAGTCATATTCATACTTGTAAACTGGGCCATATATATAGTAATTAGCTATAGACTGTTGTGTTGCTCCAGTGTGGACGTTAATTAATATACCTACCTACCTACTAACCAAAGTCAAATGATGAGGTCACACTTGAGCTGGATCCCCACTTCAAACTTCCACACCATATAGACTTGAGGGCATTCGAGGCCATGACAGACTTAACGTGCACCAGCCCCCATTAGTACACAACGGTATTTGGTTGGATTTGAACTCGCTACGTTCCAGTTGTTAATCCGTGTTGCTCTACTAACCGAGCTACCAGGCTTCTCAATATTTGTGAGAAGCAGGAGCCTATCAACTAAACTGAACTGTAGGAATTCGGAAAAAGGAAAAAAGTTTTGATTTGTCTTGAGTGTTTGGTTTTATACTGACAAATTCACATTCGAAAATATGTCGAATCTCGTGAGAGAAAAGCTGGAAGATTATTTTGCAACTATCAATCCCACTTCCAATCGCATGATGGCTGACATCTTGACTTCGAGGCAAAAATACAGCAGTGAATGGGATACCATGCCTCATGAAGAACAGTCAGATATCCTATGGCAGTCTATCGTAAAACCTGAAGCTTTACAAAAATATGAAAAAGAACCTTCCGAAAACGTTGATTGTGATTCTTTCCCTGTTCTTCGACTTCGGCCTGGTGAAAAAATTGTTGTAGATGAAGATGCAACGGCTGGTAAACCATTTGTAAGTAGATGAGATGGCCCGCAAATATTTACGCATCTGATTGTTATGATATGTGTTTCATCAAAATTTTCATCAGTGCTTTCTCTTGTCACTGTAATTGTAAGTTAACCTTTGATCTTGTTTTGCATCTGTGACAGCACATCTCAAATTCACTTAGTGATGTGTATCATTTGAGTTTTTGATGTTTCTAGTGATAAATGTTTTCATTAAAACAAACTGTTTGTGAATATGTTTTCTTTGTTTTCAAGGGTTGTTCGTGGAGGGATGAACATTCTGCCCCTTTTCGATGGGAAACTCAGGTATTTATATTGTGTTTTACTTTTTCAGAAAATCACCATTTATGTAATGCATATTCAATCACAATTTATATTAATGTTCTCCTTGTCTTTTTTTTTTGTTCAGAACTAAGCTTCCTTTCTAACTGCATCTTGATAATATGTGTCAAACCTATAACTTTTTACTGAAGAAAACTGAACTCTAGTTTTGTATTGATTATACTGTAGTAATACTATACTATACTAGTGTAACTATACTAACATGAAAAAAAACCTCCCCAGAATATTGGGATAGTGGTTATCTAATATTCTGTATTCATGAAAAAGTAAGAAATTGTTCTTAGAGATCATCGTTAAAACTGCAGTTTCTCATTTTCAAATTGCAAGGATAGATATAAAACTAAAGATAAATCAAAACTTTTGTATATTCTCCACAAAAAAAACCCTGCAGATATCTACCAAGAATTAAGTTATGATTACTCCATGGTTAAATGATTTGTTATCCATGATTTTGATATACAGTCATACATAAATGATTTATAATAATTTGTGACTGAGTAACATTAAAGTATATTTACCAATTTGTAAAAGTAACATTGAAATGTCAATTTTGCTGATTGGTGCCTTTGGCATGGTGGTAAAGATAGGTTACTCTGTTTTGGTGCTTCGGGAAAATCAAATTAAGACTCAAAGGCTGTTTTCTTATGAAAATAGGCATTTCCACTAAGAATCAAGATGTTTCAAGGATTAAGATGCAATAATGTTCTATTTTCGAAACTGTTTTTTTAATTGAGGTGTTGACCTTAAAAACGAGGTAATGTTCCATTTCCAGTAGCACTGGAAAAGAGGTAAGTTCATAACTCAAAAACTCCAGTTCTGAAAAAAACCCGCAAGATACCACACTTGATCACATCACTTGGCTCTAAAAAGGCAGTGTTAGAAAAGAAAAATAAAAGTGACTGGTTCCAAGGACCAGTATATAGAAGAATATACTGGTCCGCTGAAATCATAGCTGGCTGTAAGGTTTTATGGATTTTTAAAAAATCTTTTGCTTGATTCCAGCCACAATGATACAGCAGGCACTGGATTGAAATCCTGAATGTCTGGTGTATGCAGATACTCTCATGAGGTCTATCAGTATCTCTTGCCAGTTGATTTCTCCAAAATGTTTTCATATCTCCCATGTTTCTAAAACCTCTTTCAGCTTGTTCTGATGTATAAGGAATACACTGCATAACATACAAAAGGGCCAAAATATTCTCATGTCCAATATAGAATTAGGAATTTATACTTTTCCATGTTTCTTTTTTGTGGAGCTGTGAAACTGTAATATTCAGTTTCACAATTTGGAGGCAGATCCTACATGGATGGTTACAATGTGGAGGAAGATACCAAAAACAATTCCTTTAAGTACATGCTGAAAGGAACTTCTAAATTCTCAATCAGGTGACTGATATAAATTTTGATGCTTGCCAAAAGTAAGGTTTAGGAGTTTGAAACTTATTTTAAAAGAACACATGTGCATTCGCTTTCTCATAGCTACTTGGTCCAGCGGACCACCAGATTTTTGATCTCCTGGCCCTTTTAGTGGTCTCAAACCAGCGGACACCACCAATCATTTAAAATGCTGGAAGGAGGTTAAGTGAAACCTTAAACTTGCTTGTCCTGTAAAATTTAGTTTTTTGGAGCTTATCTTATTTTTAACGTCAACGCTTCAATTGTCAATTAAGGGTCTAACATACAATATGTACAACATATTTTCTTCTAAAAAAATTTTAGGTAACTAGGGGGCTCCGCCCCCTCCTCGCTTACACTCACCAAACCATGGGGATTGCTATACAATCCCATTTGGTTTGCTTCACAAAGCAACACTCCTTTTGCAGGGTTAATCTCCTGCGACTCCAAAACAATCTTAATATTTCATATAATCCTGATTTGACTTTTCAGTCCATGATGTCACAGCGAGGTCTTCGCCTCCTGCTCGCTTAAGTTCGCCAACCCTCGGGGATCGCTATACAATCCCATTTGGTTTGCTTTGACAAACACTCCTTTTACAGATCCCATTTGATTTGCTTTGCAAACCAACATTCCTTTCGTAGAGTCAATCTCCTGCGACAGCAAAACCTTTTCTTAATAATTTGGTCCATGACATCACAGTGAGGGCTTCTTGTTTAGAGGTACTCTAATAAAAAAAATCACGACTGAAGACTGAAAATTAGTACTATTTTGGTCACTCGCGTTAGAAATTTAGAAATGCGAAACTAATTCAGAGCAAAAGAAACAGAAAATATTACTGCATGTGATCAACTGATCAACCAACACGAGTTTCCGTTTCATTCCCGTTCGTTGAAACATATTGTATCTATCAAATATTCGGAAACTCATTTGCTCACTCGCGTTAGAAACTTCTCTTTTTCAATTTTGACACTTAATAAACCCTAAACTAACAGCCGCATCAGAAAAAATCTTCAAAATTGTCCAGTGAACATGATGAAGATCAAACCATGTTAATAATTTTGTAATTTTCTGATCCGTACTTTCTCGGGCAACCGTCTAAGAATCCAGCTAAACAACACAGTTTTCTATCCTGGAACAGCAGTGGCGACCACGGCAGCGGTATCTTTTTTAATTTTGAGAGATTTTTCTCCTGTTCTTTTACACTTTTCTTTTTTTCCTATTCATTTAATTTAAATGATGAAAATTGAACTTATAAAATTATTTAAAATAGTTTATTTCAAATATATTTATAATAAATATATTTAATATATATTATTTAAATAAGTAAAATTGAATGTGTAAGATAATTTAATATAGTTTATTTCAAACATATTTAATGTATATGTAATTTAAATAAGGGATATTGAGTGTGAAAGATAATTTAATATAGTTTATTATGCACACTATCTTTTCATCTTTTATAATATATTTATTTTGCCAATCGGACAAAAAAATAATTTTGCTTCATTTACAAAAAAGAAAATTTCATAACTTCTTTGCTCCAAAGTGGTTTTTAAAAATTCTTTTTGAAATAACTTATATACTGAGTAATTAAAATATAGTTCTCAAAATAATTTGTATGAGTATTACTTCAAATTATTGATTGATACACACTCGTCATAAGTACTAAACTATAATGTTGAAAATAGCTGAATTGTTGTGCTGTATCAAAGCTATACTTAAAATAGTCATGTACATTTGAAAGCATTTAGATGCAAATGGTAATATATTAGAATAAAGTAGTACCATAAAAGGGAGAACATTAATATTTTCACCACAGGAATGATAGGTATAAGAACTGCAAACAGAAATAAACTAAGTATTCAGTTAATCATTGAAAATGATATCTAAATTTGTGAGACAAGTGTTAATCTTTTCTAAAGAACCAATAAAAATAATATAACTTGAGGGTATGGCAACAAAGACCTGCAAATAACATTGACAATTTATAAAATGGTAATTGTTTTCGTAAGACAGTTCATAAGATATTCTTGAGCTGAACATATATTTTCATTTAACAATGCTTTGAAATTATTACAAATAATGTAAGATCCCTTATAGCCATTGTTAAATATTGTCAATGCTTGTTTTAACGAACTCACATTTTTTTTGCAAGCTTTCACCAATCAAATATCATGGAACAAATTTAAAATAATTTCCAATTTTAGAAACATTTCTCTCAGATCCTTAGATAAAGGGGTGTTCATTGTTATATAAATGCACTTAAAGTGTCACAGATTTAATTTTTTTTTAAAATTGGCACACATATAAGCAATGCACACAGAAACTAAATTTCAGCAGTAACTTTTGGATTAATACAAGCCTATAGCATTTATAGCTGTTGGATACTTGATGTTTTTTGTTGGCCTTAAGTTGTTTTTACTTTTCTTATCAGAGTCAATTGGACCTGCACCTGGATGGTGAGGAATCAGATACAGAAAACATCCGAACTCTTGAGAAGCCCCCACCTGAAAAGCCAGTTGTAGAACCCGAGAAAACTGAAGTGAAAAAAGAAGAGGAAGTGAAACGTCCATTGGCTGTGAAAAGACCTGAGGTTCCACCTCCTCCAGTGCCTCCTCACTGCCTACCACCTGTGTTACCTCCTCATTCTGAATCTCCAACACAACCCCAGCCTCAAAAGTCGCAGAATGAAACACCCATCTATGCGAAAGTTGTGAAACGCAAGTCTGCGGCCAAAACTCTAGTCTTGAGCGATATGAAAGCACACCGTAAAGCCAAGGAAGAAATGAAACCTGCTGTTCCACCTCGCATGTCCCTTGAACTGAAGGGAGACTTCAATGCTTCTAAGTATAAGACGTTACCCATTGATTTTGATGTAAGCAAACCTTTATTTTTAAAACTGAGTGTCCAATCCAATTTTGTAGTTTCAATATTCAATTTTAAGCCTCCTAACTGGTATGGTTGTCATAGTGCTCTTCCACTCACTTGGTCATGGGTTTGAATCCTGGTTTGTAAGTGCATGGATGTTGGTGATTGATCCTTTTGAAGTAGGGCCAGCTCACTCACTGGATGCTTCTTGATAAGTAGCCGTCAGTTCGCACCCTTTGTAGTGCCAAAGACTGTGAGGTTAGAGGTTTGGCATTATATAAAAAATATTAATTTTAACCCTAATATGATCTCAATTGAAAAACTGTTTGCACTGGTGGAATGAAAATGATTTCAAATGTTGACATGAATCATTTTAAGGTCATTGAATTTTCTTATAAATTAAAAGGGAACAAAACTAATTTGTACTATGCTGAGTTTTGAATCTTAACCACGTTCTTTGAAGTTTGTCATTCTACAAAAAGAGATTCAAATCGTGACAAAATGGAAGTGATTATTCTTATTTGCATTTGCCCTTCTATGGGAAAATATCAAAGGCCAACCTATAAGTTGTCGTTGGCTAATTTTTACAAAACAAGATTAGTAACATTTCAAAAACTTCAGTAAATATTCTCAAATCCTTTTAAAATTAAAAATAAATCAATTTTATTCAGGGTGATTTCTCTGCCATTTTCTGTATCACCATTTATTAATGTTTACATACTTGGATGCTTTTCTACACAATTACAATCTATTCTTTTCTACACCTACAGTTTTAAAGTAGTGTTGGGCTTGAGCCTGTAGCTGGTTGACAATATTTGTATTTGCATTAGAATACTCTGCTATGTTGGCTTCTTATGCAATGTATTGTGTACATCAAACTTGATATTTATTGCTTATTAAATTTCAACAAAACAAATTAAAATTAGTCATGGAATTTTAACTTAGTTTTTTGACTAAATGTTTTTGATTCCTTACCATATATTTCTCATAAGCTATAACTATGTCCATGGGCTTAAAATGAAACAATATTTGAACAGTAATTTCTTGTTTTTCAAATGTTATAAATTTGACATCAATTGATTTTGCATGTCGTGTGTCAATTTAGGAATATCTAAATTCAAACCATTTTCTGTCTTGCTTAGGCAATGTTTTTTTGTTTGTCACAATGGCAATTGTTTGCTACGTGAAGGCTAATTAGACAGGGACCTACAGTTTTAAAGTGGTTTTGCTCCACTTCATATACATGCATGCCTAGACTGGGATTCGAGAACCTTAAGCATATTGAACCATGGGCTAAATACATAGTAGGAATTATTTCAATTAAGTATAAACACAAAGCAAGCATTCTTATCTTAAGATCACTTTAAAAGTTATAGTGACATTTTATATTTGCCATATGTAAAAATTTGTGGTAAATTTATTTAGTTGTTTTACGTAAACACTACTTCTTTAGGTTGGGCTTGCATGAGAAGTTAAAAATTTTATTTCTTAAGAAAATTTCAAAAGTTAAGATATACTATTTTTTAAACTGTTCTGTGACTATTCTATAATATAATGCTGCAGTATTAAAGTGCATTTATAATTTAAATACCTTTTTTTTTTGCAGGATATACCTAAAACTGGATTTGACTTTTTAGATAACTGGTGAAAGACAACAATGACTTACTTCTACCTGTTACTTTTACTTTGTTACATTTGTACTCACTTTTTATTTATTTGTATTACATTTGCACTATGAACGGTTGCTTTTTATAATTACTTTATTTTAGTATTGTTTCTTACTTTATTCCTTTTTGGTTTATTATGTGATATTTTATGAAATGATTTAAATAATAATTTTAGAATATATATATATATATATATATTAGTATAATTTGATCTTCATTTGCAACTAAAATATGTACTTTGAAACAACTGTTCCTTCCAACTCTTGTTTGCTCGCAAGCTTTTTTTATGTGTAATTCGTTTTTTAATTTTAAATAAATTATATGATTCTAAACTATAGTGTGTGTTCTACTGTTTTATATTCATATCCTGTATGACTTTTGCAGGAAACAGTTTATTGTCTGAAGTCACATATACTCGAAATAGGAAGATTTAAACCCAGTGAATCTGTATTGAGCCTTAGGTTACAAATTTATATATAATTTTAACTGCAGAGAAAATGTAAATTTGCTTTAATATATATTTGAACTTCAAATTTTTAAGAGTTATGAACTTGAATGGTTTATTCTTTTGTCCCTTCTCTAAAACAATTGTTTGAAAGTAACATTAAAATGCAGTTTTCATTTATTTACACCCCTTTTAAAGGAATTATTCTAATATATATTTCAACTTCAAATTTTTAAGAGTTATGAAGTTGAATGGTTTATTCTTTTGTCACTTCTCTAAAACAATTGTTTGAAAGTAACATTAAAATGCAGTTTTCATTTATTTACACCCCTTTTAAAGGAATTATTCTAAGAATTACTTATTTACTTTTATAAGTTAATACACACATTGCCATAAAAATTTAAGCACCAAGAAATAAATGTGGGATCGTAACGAAACTTGGCATGAAAGTACATGTTGGCCAGATATGCAAATGATTCGAAATTTAGCGTGATTGCACATTGTGTAATGCCACTAGAGGGCATTGAACTTTGTTCTTCTTGGAGTATAAAACATGTAAGCAGAGCTTGTTTGAGTGTACTTAATCTTTTACAAAGGAAACGCTGAGGTAGACATGCCGTTACGCCGCCATCGAAGACAATGTGAGCAGCAGTCTGAGTTCGAGAGGGTAAGAATCATAGGGAGGATGGAAGCTGGGTGGTCAGCTTGGCGAGTAGCTTGCCAAGTAGGCCGTTCTGATTTTACTGTGAGGAGGTGTTGGGACCAGTGGACAGAAGAGACGTCATTTACATGGCGACCAGGCTCAGGACGCCCTCGACAGACCAGTCGTCGAGAAGACTGTCACATCATACAAAACGCACGCGTTGAGCCAACTGCCTCATTGGCCGCTATCCAGATACAGGCAGCACCTTCACTACGGGCCCCTGTGTCTTCCCGAACCTTCGCAAGGCGCCTGGCTGAAGGACATCTGGTATTGCGGCGCCCATTACGTGTGCTGCCAATGACACCCACACGCCTCCGTTTGGAGTGGTGGCGCGCACGACGGGATTGGACTGCAACGGAATGGAACCAGGTCGTCTTCAGCGATGAATCTAGATTCATTTTGAGCAGTGATGATAATCGTGTTCGTGTGTGGAGGCCCCGTGGTGAACGCCTCAATCCTGCCTTCGCTTTACAGCGACACACCACTCCCACAGCTTGTGTGATGGTATGGGGTGCCATTGCTTACGATACACGGTCACCCCTAATATTGATCCATGGTACAATGTGATGCCACTCATGGCAGGGCTCAAAGGAGCCATTTTTCAACAAGACAATGCTCGGCCACACACAGCAAGGATGTCACAAGACTGCCTCTGCCGCATTACCACCCTTCCCTGGCCTGCTCAATCCCCAGATTTTTCACCAATCGAGCATATCCGGAATCATTTGGGACGACAAGTTGGACACCCTACGAATTTGGTCGAACTAGAGGCTCGTTTACAGCAACTGTGGAACGAGATGTCTCGGGACATCATACGGAACTTGTATGCCTCAATGCCCGCTCGTATCGCATCGTGCATTCGCGCTAGAGGGGGTCAAACAGAGTACTAAAACTTCCTTTCATTTTTCTGCAATAAATGATCCTTTTTCTTTGATTTTCGAATCACTTACTTATATCAAAGTAGTACTTACATGTGTAAAATTTCTTTTGATTTTGACAACTTTTTCTTGGTGCGCAAATTTTTATGGCAATGAGTGCATTCAGAAGTAAAGAGTACTTTCAGTACCATGATTTATAGGTTCATTTAATACATGTGATAGAAACAGCCTGGCAATTAAATTTACTTTATTTTCACTGTAATGAGTGTGATTTCAGGCTTTGAAAATATTAATAGTTACCAAAACTAATATTCTGAAACATTTTTTTTTGTGTTATAATATATATATAAGGTTTGTTTCTTATTTCCCTTTTTTTATATGTTGTGTTCTCTAGTGCACATTTTCACTCGGAGTCAACATGACTGGGGAATACTATCCTTATCTTGGAACATGCACATAAAGCATATTGTTGGGCTGTAATAAAGCTTTCGAGTGGGGTGCCAGCTCAGATGTTGATCTTGTCATCTGACAGTGGTTCAAAATTCTGATTTGTGTCCTTGGATCTTTCCCTTTGAGATTGATACCAGACCATGATCGCCAATAGCCTGGTGTGTTGCTGCAGTGTGACATTAATTAATTACCTACCAAAAACAAGTTGCTTGTCTTGCATAGATGGGGACTTTCATTGATAATATATTGCGTCATTGTTTTTCATTTCTGTATAGTGAGGGGCGATTGTTTTACATAGCTTTTATTTTTAATGTTTCATTTGATTAAGTGTTAAAATTTTGACCTTTAATTTCACCTAGTAGATATATGTATTGTTTGTTGGGGTATCCCAAGATGGAATTAAGTTTTTCGCAAATCGTTTACACTTGCATAATAAACATAATAATTCTCGGATTTTTGAAAAATACTTTGAAATAGTGTTTAAATTTGATATTCGGGTGCTGTAGCTATTATTATTCTCGATATACGCGACATTCAATGTGAATATATATCATTAAATATATTCGGATATAAAGATAGTGAAGACATGAAATTTCATATTTAGACAAATTTAACGATACAGACTCTGATTATGACATCAAAACATAGTGTTTCCATCGTTGTTAGTGCCAAATATGATATGAAGACGTTCTCTCATGCAATTTTTTTTGAATATGTAGAGGACGTTATTTTCTATTTAATGATACCTTTCAATTTGCCTTAGCATGAATAGTGCTCGAAATAAAGGAGGTGGTTCTTTCTTTTTCTGCAACTGTACATATACACAGTCCAATCACATTAATGTGACCACCACCTACTTTCGACGTCAACGTGAAATAACCAATCACAAAAGTCAGGTGGCAGCACATTGCAGTGGTGTGTATATAAAGGATGTCCTAGGGCATCGGAAGTATTTCAATCGTTGGCGTAATGTAGAAATGTAGCGATTTATCCGACGTCCAAAAGGGCATGATTATTGGCTTTCGGAAGCGGCTAATTTTGTGAACTGTTCGCGTGCCGCCGTGGTAAATGTATACCGTGCATGGCACTACCCAAAATCAGCGGCGTGGCACATGTGGTGCACCACGGGCTATAGATGACAGAGGCGAACGAAGGCTACGGAGATGCGTTCGGGCGAATAGACGTGCAACTGTTGAGCAGCTGACCGCCCAGATAAACCAAGGGGCTACCAAGAGTGAATCCTTAACAACGGTTCAGCGAACGTTGCTGCGCATGGGCCTCCGCAGCAGACGCCTGGTTAATGTACCTATCGTGACTGCTGTTCATCGGCGACGATAGCTGGAATTTGCACGCCAGTACCGCAACTGGACGTCTACAGAGTGGCGACAGGTGGCTTTTCCCGATTAATCACGTTTTATGCTCCTTTTTATGCTACGTTGGCGTATACGGCGTGAAACGTCTGAAAGCAAACACCCTGCAACAGTTGCCGGAAGGATCCAGGCTGGAGGAGGGAGGTAATCTAGCGCAGCTGGCCACGGCGCTGGAGTCGGCATGGCTCAACATCCCATTGAACACCTTCAGAAACCTAATTGACTCTCTTCCTGCACGTCTCGCAGCGGTCCGCTCTGCCAAAGGTGGTTATTCTGGCTTTTGACAGGTGGTCACATTAATGTGACTGGACTATGTATATTATAATACTATGAGGATAATATTTACCTTTATGCATATATGTAATATTAATTTATGCAACTTAGAGAATGCAAATAATTTAATATATAAGCCTATGCATGTAGTTATTAACAGTATCAAAGTGGAACTATGAATCAAACTACAGGAAGTACCAACCTGTTGCTCAACAGCAGGCCACATTTTCTAAAACAATCTTTCAGTTAGCTATTAAACCTGTGCTGAATGGACCAGATGTTTCAATCCCCACAAATCTGTATTTCACTGTTTGCAACTTCGAAAGAGATTTAAAGTAATGATGAAGTATTCATTCCGAAGAACTAAATTAATGAGCAAAAAAAAAATGCATTTATATTCTCAATACAAAGTATCCACGTTTCCTCTGACTGATCCAGTCAAGTAAAGAAGTCTGCTTCAAGTAAAACATTAGCAATAAAAGCAGAAACCTACATTCCTGTTTAACACGAATTTCTCGAATCCGAGTATTTTCATTACCTAGTATGTTTGGTTTCTTTTGTTCACCCCCCGATCACTAAACTAAATTTCACGAATATATAACTATTAAATATCGATAACAGTCATAATTTTTATCAATGGAAAGTGATAACTTTCTCATATATTACAATTTAATATCGTATGCCTATGAGTAGAATTCGTATCCGTACAAATCGATTTACCAAACGTACAAATCGATCAGAATGTGAAAGGTAAATGTGAATTGAATGCCTTGTTACGAAATACGTTTATCACTACGGGTGCAATTCCTTCGGGGTTTTGGGTATGCAATATATATATATATGATGTTTTAATAGTAGTGAAATAAGTACCATTAAAATAAGTAAAGTAGGATGACTTGATAACCTTCATAAAAATGTAGAAATCACCGAAGAACAATTGTATAATAGCATTTGTTTTTGAAATATATTTTAGAGAGCGTGTTGCATTTTTATAAGTTGAAGGAAGTGAATTAAAACGTAAAAGTTTAGTATCAAATTTAACGCTTTATAATGCTTTTTTGGTTTTGTGTTTATAAAAGTATATTTGTTAGATATCAGTTGAGAGTAGAAGCATTTGAAATATATTAAACAGAATTATAAAGATCCTCAGAAATTTAAGGAAAGTTTCCAATCTGTGGTCAGAAAAAAACAAGATTTCAATTGGAATGTAAAAGCACTATTTTAGACAAGTTGGTACAGCTACACTCTACGTTTATGAGTGATGGCAACGGCTTGGCGATTTTTTTTGGCGCGCTTCTAGTAGCGAGTTACGATAAATTAAGGCAACCCATCTTTCGTTACGTTTGTTGTGGTTTTCATGGCAACCTCGGCAAACGGAAACTTTCAATTTTCATTTTGAATATTCTAGAAAGTTCTTCCAAAATCCGTTAAAGTCGTTTGATTTCATTGATTCGTTTGAAATTTTTTCTTTCCTCCCATTGGTTATTTTGTTTTTAAAAATTTCCTTTGATTGCATTGGTCCTTTTAAATCGTTTTGGGTGATACCATTGGTCCATTTATTTGTATTTTGACAGTTGTGGAATTTTTATTTTATTATAATAGTTTTCTTGAAAGGATAAAGAGTTTTTTTTTTTACCATTTTTGTATTCATTATTTTTTTACGAAAGAATTCTGACGTTATCAAGTTGTATTATTTCTTGCTTTTGTTTTCTTTTGTAAATCTTTTTCTTTTTCAACATGCCCACTGTATTTAGTGTAATTGATAATTTTCACGGTATTCTTACCCAACATTTGTAGCTTAGTTTCTCTGCTGGTTCACAAATATGTTTTGATATGTGCTTAAACTTACTACTTTTTGTGAAAGTTTTTAAATCATATACTTTTAAAAACTTTCTGAAATGTATTTAAAAAGTGTGTTGTAAAAAGAAAAAAATTTGCGACAGAAAAAGAGTTAAGAAATAATTATTTCTTGGCGACTTTAGAAATGCGCCAAAAATATCGCCAAGGCCGTTGCCATCGTTCATAAACGTAGAGTGTAGCTGTACCGACAAGTTTTTCGCATTTATTGCCTATCTAAATAAGAATGGGAGTGTTTGTACATTGAATATTTTCGACCCATTTCAAGTTTTTTATTCGTTTTGGACCCTTTTAATGTTAAATCCACCTCTTGAGCGTTAGGTGTCTGTCTGTCCATCTATCTGTATGTGTGTGCCGTATACCTGTTCACATGCTTTAATATATTTTCATGAAACTTTGCATGCTGTGAGTACTTATCTTCATTTAGTGACCGAACTTGGTTGCGCGTAAATCT
Organism: Metellina segmentata; assembly: GCA_947359465.1. NCBI lineage: Eukaryota > Metazoa > Arthropoda > Arachnida > Araneae > Tetragnathidae > Metellina > Metellina segmentata. The sequence continues at coordinate 113,909,565 of OX375873.1, forward strand.
GTTTGTCCGTCTCTCTGTTCAATATTCGATTTTGTGTTTGTGTGTTTATACAGGCGTCACATGAATTTTATTCCAGATATTTGATTGCAATGTGTGCTTTATTTTAAACATCATATATTAGTTTAGTGAATGCAATATTAAACTTTCTTTATTTTTATATTTAGGTAAGTTTCATGCTAAAACACCTGAGTAAGTATACTTAAATCAACCATAATTTGGTAGTTTTGGAAAAACTGGAATGTATATTGAGAATTACGATTACTTTACCAGTACTGCTGAAAAAGCAATTATTTTTCCAATTTTTTTTTAAATGGAATTTCAGCTCTGATACTTCATTTATTTCGAGTCCTATTTTTGTTCTTTGCGCAATGTAAACGATTTGCGAATATTTGTGACAAACGATATTTTTCAGCGAACGGGAATGAAACGGAAACTCGTGTTGGTTGATTGCGCGTGCAGCGATATTTTCTGTTTATTTCGCTCTGAATTAATTTTGCATTTCTAAATTTTGTGCACTTTTTAGTTGTAAGTGGTAACTGTGCAAAATCAAGAGATAATAAAAGAATCACGAATTAATATCATTGAAACAACTTTTTTTCCCGACAACTTTTATTTCGCTGTTTTCTTTTGTGTTTTCTGTTTTAAATATTTATTATTTTAATAAATTGTATTTCCTGTTCATCACATGCAACATAACCACAAAGTATTCCACTTAAAGTGGCAGGTAAATCAGAATAAAGCAAATTTTAAGTGTAATTATCGCTCGGCGGGGATATATCACTTTCCCAATTAGAAGTTCCGCTTAAGACCCCGTGTTAATTATTTAACCTAACGCCAAATATTTGTTAAGAAACGCTTATTTGGTGGACGAAATTCGGAATTTTCAATTTAATTGCCATAAAATGATAGCTCCGTCACTACAGCTGCGGCTGCAAAGAAGCGGCATTAGCATAAACTGAGCGGTGTTTAAGGATTTATTAATTGTCTAGCCACCGGTTACGCTAGATATTAGCGCGCTCCTTTGAAACTGCGCGTTAGTGCGATGTGTAAGTTTGGGGAGAGGGGTGCCAGCTCAGGTGTTATCTCGTCATCTGACCGTGGTTCAAAATTACGAGATGTTGTCCTCGTATCTTTCCCTTCGGGTTTGATCCCGGACCGACGCCAATAGCCCTATGTATTACTCCAGTGCAACGTTAATTAATTACACCTTAGTTTTTACACAACGCATGTGGGTTTTGCAATCGGAATTACTAGGTTTGCCTAGTATGTAATATATTTCATTTAATAAATGAGTACACTCATCATTGTTGGATACTTCTTGGGTTCATTGGTCATGAAAAATGGTAATTAGCGCAAAAATAAGTATTTTAGGTTTTTCCGCTCGTCACCACTGTGCGCCTCACAGTGTGTCATTTGTGTTTCTAGGTGGACAAAATTCAATTTTCTTAATATCTCAGATTGCCAAAAAGACATATCTTAAGGGGGTCCGGGACACAAAAATCGTCAAATTTTCGAAATTTTTTTTATTACTTAAAAAAGTTCTCTGTGTTTTTCTGCTTAAAATAACGTCTGAATCATGTTTCTATCTTAATTAGAACTAGAGATAATAATTTTTGTGGTGCGTTGTTTGGAAAATCTAACACTCTTGACAGTTGTTGTCATAGCAACAAGATCTGTCTTTAAAACTTTAAATGCATTTTTCTCCATGATACATTTTTTCAAGATTTCCTGTATTCAAATTGCTATAAGTCGAAAACCGATAAAGTTTAAGGGTTGGGATTTGGAATATATCTTTTTCAAACATGATACTTTAATTTTGATTCAGCAAATTTGAAACAAATATTTACTTTTAAAAATATGACTTAAAAAAAAAGTACCGAAATTTTTTTAAAGATTTTCATTAAAATATTTTTGATTTTTTATTAAATTAATATTTTTTAAATTGCTGAATCAAAATTAAAGTTTATAAATTTGTGAATAATTTACTGCAAGAATTTTGAAAATTGATCAAGAATATTTTGAGTTTTAGCAATTTAAAATGACCCCTCTTTTTTTCAAAAAGTTTTAATTTAAAATTTTTAAAAAACTTTTGGAAAAACTTTGTGTTGTGTGATTTTGTTTATTAGTTAGATGGGTAATCAGTACAAAAAATTTCAAAATTCTAAATTAATTAATAAAAAAAAAATTTCGATGTGTCCCGGACCCCCTTAAAAGTAGTATATTACTTTGTAGTACTGTATACTTTTATGTATGTAGTACTTTTATAACATCATATAACATCAACTAAAACTTTTAACATATACCACCGTATACCACTAAATATTATATATGAATTACAGCCTGACTCATTTGACCGTGCGCAGAACGTAAAATTACTTGAGGAAGTCTGCGGAACTGATAGGTTGTGCTTAAATTTCAGAATGACTGGAAATTTTTCGTTAGTCCATTTTTGAAATTTGGGTGATAAATTCGATGCAAACAAAAATAGATGCTATTTTAACTTATATTTCTCAAGAAATGTTTGAATATTTGTTACCAAATAGTTTTGAATACTGTTAAAGCGAAAATTTTCGAATTACCCGCCAAAGCATTGAGTAAAAGAGGAGTAAAATGAACGGGCACAAAGAACTATTCCTCAGAAATAATTATTCTTGACTTCAAAGAAATCGTACCTTTTCTCACACTGTGATTCAAGATCTACCAAGTAATTCACAAGGAAATATGAAAAATAGGCTTAGAAGGACTCAAAAAGATTTTTAAGCCTGTAATTCCAAGGTATAGAAAACGATACTCGTAACCTTGTTGAGACAACTAGTCAAAAAGAATTGTCAATGACCACTGAAGTAAAATTCGAAAGTCAGGTGTACGATATTCTATTTCAAATCATCATAGAGCTCTTTGCTGTTTTTCTGGAAGAGATACAATTATGAAAACGATCCGAGTCTTAGTAAAACGTCAGTAAAATTATCTGAAAATCATGTGCTTGGGCTGAGTTGACATTAATCTTTCTATGCACCAATATAAAATTACGTAAACAACATACAGAACATTAACTCTAATTTGTATGAATGAGCTAAACGGTTGTTACTCTTCTAGGATGATTATCACGGAAACTTCAGCTGTACCACAACTCGCAACTAGTCACTTAGCAACTGCTCTGTTAAAGGGTTACTTACAATTTATAAACAATCCTTCATTCTGATTTTGTCGAAAAATAATATCAGAAATACAATTATACTGATGGGCTATCATGGCTCTGAACAGAAAACTTTCCAGAAATTTTTTCAGAAAAATATCTTTACAAACAATGTGTGTTTAGTATGTCTTTGGTACCTTTGCTTGTACTAATGAGGGTAAAAAATTATTTGTCAAAATCTCAACTAGACCTTGTCGTTCCATCAAATTTCTTTTTGTCAAATAATTAGTAGATTCAACTTCAAGGGTAGTTAATGGTCCATGGGAATATTATTCCACTTCTTGTATTCTTCCAATTGGTAATTGGTCCGCTTCGTAAAAGCGCAAGACACAAGGAATAAACACAATAGGCGATAAGAGAAATATTTTCTATAAAAATGTCAAGAACTGATACGTCATTACCTGACTGATTAGTCATTACCTCATATCCACGAAAAAAAGTTTACGAGCAACGTCTAAAACCAAACGCAGCAAAATGTTTCCAAAAATTTTGAATTTTATAAGAACTTTTCCAGTTGGAGATTCCAAGTATATAATTTTGTAATATTTTTCAAATATTTCCCCATTAGTTTTTGAATTATTCTTTATTTTGAAATAAAGTGTTATGGGTAAATCTGACCTTTGTTCAGGTGTATATTAATATAAAATTGCAAAATATACGGTTAATAATTGATCGAAGTATATTTAATATGTGGAGACAAGTTGACAAATTTCTTTAAATTTAGCATATTTCTGCATCTAAATAAAAACTAAAAACTTCAATATACACCAAATTAGTATTTTATCACTCACAGTCTCTTATAATCACCCCAAACCAGTGTATTTTCGAAACAATAATTTTGTCCACCGAGATTGTGAAAATGACACACGGTGCGCTGTTTCGATAATACGAGCGTGATTATTTTTTTTTGCAGTTTTAGCTTTAATTTGATTTATTTTAATCATCGACGTAGTGTATAGTGGATAATCAAAGTTTGTATGAAGTGGAGAGTTTTGTTGCCATGGTTACAGTGTCAAAAAGGCATCCAAGGAACAAATGACATCATTTCAAGGTGAAATGCCATTCTACAGGTCAAGTGTTTGAGCTTACCTTGAAGTTCAAGTAATTCAAGTGCGGCTGTACTTAAAAATGACTGACAACAACTCAAACTTCCACCAGAGGGCGCCGCTAAGCAGAACAAAAGGGATAAGGGATTTTGCGTTGGTTTCGCTCTATTTCCTTCCACATAAATTTGATTTCTCATTGATATTTGATAAGGGGTTTCTTAAATTTCATTGGACAAGTTAACAGTTGTTTACAAAAGTTTCTTTTGTCTCCAAATAAAATCAGAAGTGCTTTTGCTCTGACATGGGATTTGGTGTTAATCGATCCCAGACTTGTTTCAAAAACAAGAGCGGTCGTTTTTTTGAATTCAATTTTAAATTCTTTCAACCTTTGGAAAGATTATATTGGTCCTTTCCTTGGAATCGAATTCTTTGGACAGATTCTATCTCTCTTTCAAAAAGGAAATAATCATTTGAAAAGACCTTCGATCAAATTCCTTTGGAATGATGCTCTATTGCTCCTTTCCTTAGAAAGGAAATCGTTGAAAATTTTCTGTTAGTCATTTTCTTCGAATCCTTTTGAAATACTCCTACTTTTCGCTCCTTTCCTTGGAATCGAATTCTTTGGACAGATTCTATAAACAACTACAAAAAAAATTCAAACCGACTTAAACCGAATTAAAAACAAAAACAGCCAATTGGACGCAATGCGAATTTAATGAGCAAATTGAAGTATCACTTGGACTGTGATATTTCAATTTAGCCGATGAGACGGTTGCGTTGACTTCTAAATAAAACTTTGAAAGTGCCAGAGAACTAATTTTGAACTTTAGAGTGTGTTTTAGTTGTGTAATATTCTGATTTCACAATACACACAATGAAGAAAAGGAGCTGGAAAATAATACTTTTAGACTTCGTGGGGTGTCTTCGTATACAGGTCGACACGCTACTGAAGTGGAAACTAAATCCTGTCTGGTTTCGTGGTTACTGTGGGATGTAAAAGATTTTAAAAACATTTTTTAGATAGAATTGGGTTAAATCAGTGGTAAATGGGTAAAACAACTTTGAATAATTGCACATATCAATAAAGCTTTCAGAATTTCACTCAGTTTGTCGTTCATAATAGGGTTAAGTCAATAAACGCGTTACTACGTCTAAAGACACTTCAGGTGGGTTCTTAACCTTACAGGTGGTTGTCTCGACGCGATATCTTGTCATTAGCTAAACTGACCATGTCTGGATGAACGAGATATCTGGTCAAAAAACAAAACCTGACCAGATCTTGGGCTCGTCATCATAAAAAATCCACAACATCTCGATAACGGTAGAACGATGATGACGAGGTATCTAGCCATTAGCAAAATGGTAGATCTTGATGGACGAGATATCTCGTCGCACCTACTTGAATGGTTAAAGCAGTGCGAAAAGGTACTATCAAAAGCTTTGCACGGCTACCAACTAGGGTTGAAACTGGATTTAAAAATCACTGGACTTCAATCACGGTATGTTTTTCCGTGATACGGATGTATAAGTTTCAACACAACGCGCTACTCTCTAAGTGGAGAGATTTTCCTCAAATCCTCTATTAATAGACAATTTAAGAAAAAAAAATCCATTCCTTTCAGGTCCTGCAGGAATAATTTGGAGAAAGATCGTATGGGAACATCCAGTTACGCACAAGCTTACGGCTACACAGCGCGTCTATAAGAAGAGCTTCATTGCTACCTGTCGTCCAGGTGTCAAAGTAGGACACAATCTCAAGATTGGAATGAAATAACAAACATGAAAAAAGTTTCGCGTCTGTGGAGAAAAAGTACAAGACGAAAAGGAGAAAGAACCAAAAACAAAACAAAAAAAAGGGACTGACTTTTCTCTCTGGTTTTAGAAAATCGAGAGCAGCACGTGCAAAACCGTTTCTACCCACGATATCTGTGTGTGGGGTAAGATTATTTTTTAAATATTTTCTTGGAGAGTTTCCTATGTGGTGTGGAACTCCTGCAGGTGATTCCTTTTCATGTTCTCGCAGGTGCGAAATTTCGAAACCGTTTTCAGGAAACTTCCTTTTTTTATGTTCAGCTCTACACGGAAAAGGTGGGAGTTGAGTATTGCATAACCCCACGGGCTCGGTTTGTTTTCTAATAATAGAAATACTTGGGATCCTTTGATTGACTGCCTTGCTCGAGTGCATTTCAATGCTTTCATCACAATGTACGAGAGTAAAAATTCTTGTTCTCTTGGCTGTTTTTCCGTTTGACCCACTGGGAATGTTTCCCTGAACAATAAAAACTGTCGAGAAGCTTGGGAATATGATTTGAAAGTTAACAAGGGATTATGTTTTCCCTCTAAACCTTTACAAGGTTTTAACCCTCTGAGAGTCGCACTATTTCCAAGCAGTGTTTGTTTTTACCCCTTACAACGCACTTAAAGACTATCAGCTGAAAGAATCAACGGATTCTTTCAACCTTTGGAAACGTTATATTGGTCCTTTCTTTGGAAACGAATTCTTTGGACATATTCTATTTCTTTTTTAATTAGAAAATAATCACTTGGAAATATTTTCGATTAAATTCCTTTGGAAAGATGCTCTATTGCTTCTCTCCTTAAGGGGGTCAAAGACACAAAAATCGTCAAATTTTCGATTTAAAAAAAAAATTATTTTAAGAAATTCTCTGTGATTTTCTGCTTAAAATGACGTTTAAATCATGTTTCTATCTTAATTAGAAATATAATAATTTTTGTGGTGCTTTGTTTTGAAAATCTAACACTCTTGATAGTTGTTGTCATGGTTACAACATCTGTCTTTAAAACTTTAAATGCGTTTTTCTCCATGATACATTTTTTTAAGATTTCCTGTATTCAAATTGCTATAAGTCGAAAACCGATAAAGTTTAAGAGTTGAAATTTGGATTACATCTTTTTCAAACATTATACTTTAATTTCAATTCAGCAAATTTGAAACAAATATTTAGTTTTAAAAATATGACATTTAAAAAAAAAGTACCTCAAAATTTTCAAACATTTTCATTCAAATATTTGTTATTTTGTATTAAATGAATATTTTTTAAATTGCTGAATCGAAATTAAAGTATATAAATTTGTGAATAATTTACTGCAAGAATTTTGAAAATTGATCAAGAATATTTTGTGTCTTAGCAATTTAAAATGACCCCTCTTTTTTTCAAAACATTTTAATTTAAAATGTTTAAAAAACTTTCGGAAAATTTTGTGTTGTGATTTTGTTTATTATTTAAATGGGTAATGAGTACAAAAAAAATTCAAAATTCTAAATTAATTAATAAAAATATTTTTTCAATGTGTCCCATACCCCCTTAAATTGGAAACCGTTGGAAATTTTCTGTTGGTCATTTCCTTCGAATCCTTTCGAAATACTCATACTTTTCGCTCCTTTCCTTGGAATCGAATTCTTTGGACAGATTCCATTTTTCTATTAATTAGAAAATAATCACTTTGAAAAATCCTCGATTAAATTCCTTTTTTTCCTTAAATTAGAAACCGTTAGAAATTTTCTGTTGGTCATTAATTCGAAACCTTTGGAAATACTCATACTTTTCGCTCTTTTCCTTGGAATCGAATTCTTTGGACAGATTCCATTTCTCTATTAATTAGAAAATAATCACTTTGAAAGATCTTCGATTAAATTCCTTTCTTTCCTTAAATTAGAAACCGTTGGAAATTTTCTGTTGGTCATTTCCTTTGAAACCTTTGGAAATACTCATACTTTTCGCTCTTTTCCTTGGAATCGAATTCTTTGGACAGATTCCGTTTCTCTTTTAATTAGAAAATAATCACGTGGAAAGATTATTATTATTTTTTTAAATCCTAAGCTCGTCTTCAACCAATCGGTCATCAATCTTTGTGGATCCCAATAGAGTTTCTAAGCGAAAAAACATGCCCCTATCAAGAGTGTTTGCAATTCGACTGTCACGAATTTTAGGGCAGTCCTTGAGGTGATCACCAGTCATTTCGTCCAATTCGCTGGTCTCGCTACTCCAATACAGTGTAAGGGTCTTTGCCGATAATCATATCCTGTAAAAAGTCAAAAGCAAGCGACTCCGACAGCACTGGGAAAGGAAACTGGAATACGAGCTTCATTCCGCAATAATACATTCCAATTCATTCGTGGATGCGGTATTAGACGCGTAATAAATGGACGCTTTTCAATATCTATATCGAATATTATTTCTTTAATGCGTTTTTATTTTGAAAATTTTCGAAAACTAATTTTTTAATGAACAGCAGATTTTTAGTTAGAATCTTTTCTAAATTATGGTGTTTGAATCGCACCAACAAAATCTAAATTCAGGTCGAAAACAAAATCAATGATATCCTGATTAACATAAAGCAAGAAACAGCTTTGTCCTCATAATTATAATTCCGATCTTTTTTGATGTTTGTTTCATCATAAATTTCGAATTTGTTTGGTGCTTTTCGAGTAAAAGAGTAAAAGAAGAGTTCGAATAAAAATATTCAATATGCAAAGGGCGTTCCATAAAAACTGAGAGTAAAATCATAAAAAAATATATATATATAAAAAAACCAAGAAATATATTTACAGAAAAAAATACATATTTCTTCTTCAAAATACCTTCCCTCAGATGATATGCAACGGTCCCATCGTTCTACACACTTTTCAAAACAAGTAGAGAAGCCTTTTTCTGGAAGCTGCGGTACGTTGACGACATTCTGAGACCTGTTTTGCTACCGTTCCTTTCGCAGTACCCTCGGCTTATTTTTCAGCAAGACAATGCCAGACCACATAGGGCACGTGTTGCTACGATCTGTCTTCAAGCTTGTCGAACACTTCCTTGGCCAGCCAGATCACCAGATCTCTCTCCCATCAAGCATGTCTGGGATATGATGGGAAGGCGACTGCATCCGGTAGGGAATGTTGATGACGTAGTCCGACAAGTGGAGCAAATTTGACTAGAAATACCGCAGGAGACCATCCGGGAGCTTTATCGGTCTATGACACGCCGTGTGGCAGTTTGCATCCAGGCTAGAGGCGGGTCAACACCTTATTGAGCTCGTTACTGTAACTCTAAAATAAATCATTCAATTGTTTTGAAATTTTTATCATTTTCTATTCTGTTCATAATTTTCCTATCCACCAATTTTTGTCTCCATCGGACAACTCCTTCTTGGTGCGTCGATTTTTTTTTGTTATAGAGTGTATTTTGGTTGAAAACTGATTCAGAACTTTTCTTTATGACTATCCCGGGAGCAGAAAGTTCTTAAAACTGCGACGTACGTCGCAGAGCAAAGTCTTTGCAGAACGATGTTTTCTTAATTTTATCAAAATTTTGGCCGATTTTTTTTTCAATTATAAGTTACGATGTTCTGCAGTGCAAAGCGCGCTCTGTGTCAAACCTTTTTTTTCTTCTCTAGCTATGGAACAACTTCCCTACACCACCCCAAATTACCACAAACACTTCATAAATAACATCTTCTATTTCAATGACAAAATCTTTAACCAAATGATATCGAACGAATAGCAAATTCTGAAAGTATGCTTTGGTTTTAAGTAAAATTCTTTTGTTTTATTATAAATATGTAATACATCTTTACCGATAATTGCTTTTAACGTCTGTTTTTGATTTTACTACAGGTTTCCAAATTAGGACAAAATGCCTGCAGAACAATTGCAATTGCTTGGAGTTGTGTTGCAGAACACTGAATGTAATTCTGCACCTGGGATGACAATGCAAATTTAAGTTATTTCTTCCTGATAGTTCATCATTCCCTTTGTTTACAAATAATGAATAAGAGAAATGACATGACTACGCAAGGAATGTTTAGGTATTCCAATACTGTCGTAAATTGGTGGATGAAGGAATGCATTCTCTTCCTTCTCCATGGTCCATGATTGTCGAAGAATGCGGGTGGTGTATCAAAGCCGTTTGGTGTAATGAATGTAACAGTGTCGGCAGTGTTCACCGAGCAGAAAAAAATCAAATATCAAAATTTATGCAATTTATTTTGTCTATAAGTTTAATTAAAACACAGTAGGACATTTTGTCTGCTGAACAATGTTCTAAAGATAATGATTTGCATTCTGACCAATTCTTTTTTCCAAGTAGAAAGTGTTGTTTAACTTTGATTTGTTGTGAACTTGCGCAACTTCGCTTCTTTCGCTAGTTAAACACATTTTGATTTTCAAGACTGCTAAACTGCCCACTTAACCTGTGGTGTTCTAAATTTTTGCATTTAGGGTTGGCTTGTCGGTCTGCGCTTATTTTTTGCTGCACTAAGGCTAACTAGACCGAGATCTGCAACTTTAAATATATACCGAATTGTTTTGCAAACATCCAGGTTGTTACTGAGATTCGAACTTGAGCCTGTTTGAATGAGTCGGTAGATTGGCAATAGGTAGTTCAGTTTACATCGCACTGGAGCAACACAACGGGCTATTGGTGACAATCGGAGCTTAATCTTGAAGGAAAAAATCCGATGTCAACATATCATAATTTTGAACCACGGTCAGATGACGAGTTGTTTTGCAAACATCCAGGTGGTTACTGAGATTCGAACTTGAGCCTGTTTGAATGAGTCGGTAGATTGGCAATAGGTAGTTCAGTTTACATCGCACTGGAGCAACACAACGTGCTTTTGGTGACAATCGGAGCTTAATCTTGAAGGGAAAAATCCGAGGTCAACATATCATAATTTTGAACCACGGTCAGATGACGAGTGACAAAACTTGAGCTGGCACTCCAAACTTCCTCATCACGTCAACTTGAGGATATGTGAGGCCAAAACAGATTTTTTTATGCACCATCCGTACGTACGCGATAGTTTTTAATTGGATAGAATTTTAAACTAGCATCCCTACGTTCGGTAATTCACTACTCTGCCAACCGGGCTACCATGGTCTCTTGAATGACCCAGGTGTGTGTGGGCTGTTGGTCAGGAGGTTGTGTGAGTTATCCAATCGAATTGGCGAGTCACGGTTGCATCAACACATTTCTGAGTTCTTGCCCTATAACCAGAAGTACACCCTACTTCTTCATGCAGAAGTGAAAGTCCCCTGATCCTGCACAATAAAGGACATTGTAGATATGCTGTCTGTCACGAGAACCTGTCCGAACACAGTCTACCCTTGTCTGTTGAAGTAGGAAAGGGCATTATCCTTTTTTAAACAGGAGGAACTTCAAGAAATGTATTCGTTTATCACATTGGGTATTCGATAATAAATTATAAATATATTTGTACGATTTATTATTGTCGCCGATCCTACTATGCTAGTAAAATATCCGCCGCCAACGTTAGTGGAATAATAATAAAAGTTAATCGCACCCAAGATCACCCTCACTCCAAATGAACGAGGCCTGTTTCCATAGCGACCCCCCACAACTCCGTCAAATTGGGCTCTAGGACTTAATAGGCCGCTCAAACAAGATCCTCCACATTTGCAGAGGATGCAGTGGTCGAAACTGGTTCCAAAAATTTGCATCTGGTGATGAGACTCTTGGAGACACTCCTTGTTCCGACATACCACCAATCTTCCATCAGACTCTATAGCGCAGTTTGTCGGCTTTTGGACCTTGCGCCATAAAACCCCAAAATCCAATCCATCAGACTCTGCTAAAGAACGGTATCGAATCAAGCTATTCAAAAATTTACATCAAGGCCAAATGTGATTGACAAAGCCATCCGAACCTATTTGCCTCGAGTTGGAAAATCATGGAAGCTGAGCAAGTGGGTTCCTCACCTACTTCGCGCAACCAACAAGCTCGCGTGGATGAACATTTGTTGTCTCGACACAGTACCGGACAACTTAAGGACTGCATATTGACCTTCAATGAAAAGTGGATGCAATGTAACAACATGAAGACCTGTAGATGTACTCACCATTAGTTGTCGTCAAAATATTTGAAACGACAGATGGCAAAACCCAGTATCCATCAACAAGAAGCTCCTTTGTTTTTGGTGGACTACCTCCGGGATCGTTCACTTTGAGCTTTTGCTGCGGATTTTAGTTGTATTTACGGCGAAAGGGCTGTATTTGGTCAAGCTGCGCCAGATACAAGATATATGTACAAAGGGCGTTCCATGAAAACTGAGAGTAAAATCATAAAAAATCAAGAAATATGTTTACAAAAAAAAAATACATCATTCTTTTCAAAATACCTTCCCTCAGATGATATTCAACGGTCCCATAGTTCAACCCACTTTTCAAAATAAGTAGAGAAGCCTTTTTCTGGAAGCTGCTTCAAAGAACCCTGCACTGCTGAAATAACTTCAGAATCTGCATTAAATTTTCTACCACGGATCTTCTCCAACGCCAGAAATTGCATGGTGCGAGATCTGGACTGTAAGGGGGATGTGGCATGATTTTAATATTGCATTTACTAAGATATTGTTGAACAGAAGTAGCGACATGCGGGCGAGCATTATCGTGATGTAATGTCCAGTTCCCTACCAGGTCATGTCTCTTTCTCATTATGTGTTGTCGCAAAATGTTCAAAACTGAAATATAGTATTCACCATTCACAGTAGTTTTTGGAGGCACAGCATGCTGATAGATTACACCTTTATGATCAAAGAAAATAATCATCATGACCTTTCCAGCAGATTTGGTTTGTCGGATTTTTTTCATGGGCGGAGAATCAGTGATTTCCATACACTTGTTGCGGACTTGGTAAGGGGATCAAAATAATGCACCCAAGTTTCATCACCTGTTATTAGTCTTTAGGAAATTCGGATCATTTTGAAGCATCTGTTTCCACTCACAACATTGGTGAATTCTTGTTTGCATGTGTTCTTTAGAAAGGTGATGAGGGACCCATCTGGAACAAACATGGCGAAGCTGTAAATTGTTGCGTGGAATACGAAATATCGACGTTTTCGAAATGTTACTTGATGTCGCTATCTCCTCACATGTCATTCGACTATTTTCTTTCGAGATTGCCCACGCAGTGTTAATATTTTGATCATTCACAACACTTTCTGGTCGGCCAGGCTTAGGAGACTTCTGCAGGCAAACGTCCTTTATTGAAATCACCATGTCATCTAAAAATCGTAGACTCACCAAAACATTGTGTAGGCTTCTTTGTAAGCTTATTTCATTAACTTAACTGTTTCTGGAGCTGTTTTGCCCAAATGATAGCAAAATTTTATGGCAGAACGCATTTCGTTTTTTTTTTTAACTTTGAATCACTCACCTCCATTTACGTAGAGCAAATAAAAACAGTTCTTTAAACAAGCACGAAACTAGGAAAATAAAATCGTCTGATCCATTTAGAATATTTATAATTGTACAGTTAACAGTTTGAAAAGTAGCCTGCACTTCTATTTTTTAGTTTCGCAATGTTGCCACTCTGAAAAAAAATTCATTCTAAGTTTTTATGGAATGTCCTTTGTACAACATCAAACAATAGATTCGCAGAATGAAAGTTTTACTGACAGAGAAGAGAAAAATACACCCAAGGAGGAACGCATCTGACTGGAAGCGAATCAACACTAGCACTGTGGACATACCCACTGAGAAACGACCTGCATGATGCCATCTCAAGTGTTGACCTCGTCATCTGATCGTGGCCCAAAATGACGAGGTGTTGTCTTTGGATCTTTTGCTTCGTGATTGCTTTAGGACCATCGCCAATAGCCTGTGTTTTGTTACGGTGCGACTTCAATTGAACCACCTCCTCAGCTCCTCCTTAAAATAATTGTCGACGTTGCCTGCTTGTGTTTGGCGTAACATGGCCAAATATGGCCCTCGCGCCATAAAACCCAATCAACCAACTTCATTTCATCAATAATTTCATGATATAGTTTTAGGATGTTTGGATTGAAGTGAAACACGATAATACCATTATGATAAAGCTTACTTGTTCGTATCGATTGTTCTTGAAATCTTTAACATTTCAGTTTACTCTTTGCTCTGATCCCCTGATTACTTCAGCTTGCTGCTCTTCGCTTAGTTTGCTACACAAAGGCTAATAGGACTAGAACTTTCGTCATGGTGGATTCCGAATCATTAACATACCTGCTAGACCATGATTCGAACTCAAATTTGATCGTAATTCGTTTGACTCCCAGCACGGGATAACTTTTCTCCTTCAGGCTACTCTCTAATCTACTTTATTATTTTGATCTAATGCTCGAGCACTGACCTCTTCGGCCTTCGGCACTACACGTGGTGAACTGGCGGCTATTGCGAGGGAGTGACGCTGCTACTCCTAAGGCAAGCCGCACATTAGTCCAACATCAGTCCTGCGACACTAAATGGGCGGAACAAGCATGCGCACCGCCATGTTTTCCACACAGAAACGGATTACGCATGCGAATAATGTATGTTAGATCACGTGCTACTCCAATGCGTAAACGGACTATGGTAAACCAGGCATTGGTCCAACATCAGTCCTGCAACTTTAAATACGCTCCAATACACACGCGTACCAACATGTTTTTCTGAAAAGAAACGAAGCACGCATGCGCATGTCCTATGTCAACCGGGATGATACGGGCCTCCATAAGTTTACGAACCAAAATTCGAACTCGGGACCTGGTGGTAGAAAAGCGTTGACCGTTAAGAGATGCGCTTTCTGTTAAGCTAAATATACACTACCCGACAATAATGGACCGGACAGGAAGATGTGATGGTATAAGTGAAAGAATACATGCTTTAATAGGGGGATGGTCCCCCACGTGCTGCAATTACACTAGCAACCCTTCAGGGCATATTTTCAACAAGGTTTTGATACACAGCTATGGGCATTTGTGTCCATTCCTGCTGCAAGAATGTCGCCAGCTCAGCTGTAGATTTCGGACGTGGTTCCCTGGTCCGTAAGCGTCGCTCTAACTCGTCCCACAAATGTTCTATGGAGTTTAGGTCGGGACTCTGAGCAGGCCAGAGAAGACGTTTTACATCCATATCTTGATACCAGTGCTTGACAGAGGCTGCAACATGACATGGAGCGTTGTCATCCTAGAAATAACATTCGTCCATTCCATCAAATTGCCACAGCGTAGGAAGAACCTGATTCTCCAAAATGTTCATGTAGGCGTCGGCGTTCAATTGACCAAGAACAGCATGCAAAGATCCCAGGGTATAACAAGAAAAACACCTCCAAACTAGTAGTCGGATTTTATGCAAATCCGCTGGCGTCCAGTCCATTATTGTAATCCATTTTTGTTTCTTAATATTTACATAATGCCATGTTTATACTGTATGCTTTGCCAAATTAAGATTATTTCGTCTGTTATGCAAATTAAATAACACTTCATTGTTCGAAATATGTAAATGTGTGATATATATACAGTCATGTACATGTGTGATATATATAGTCATTCCATTAATCATATCTTTTCTCTGGTTCTTTTAGCATTTATGTAGCTGGATTAATTATTTTACTAGTGTTTATAAGAGGCATCAAAGTC
Source organism: Metellina segmentata (assembly GCA_947359465.1). Classification (NCBI taxonomy): domain Eukaryota; kingdom Metazoa; phylum Arthropoda; class Arachnida; order Araneae; family Tetragnathidae; genus Metellina; species Metellina segmentata. The sequence continues at coordinate 113,925,204 of OX375873.1, forward strand.
AAGCTAAATATAAGCGAGGTAGTGTTTCTGATGCTATACATGTTTCCTGTTCGAATTCTGAATGTAACGTCACTTGTATTGTTTTTAGAATACGATTTTAGCACTTCGCCAATAAAAATTACAAAGAATAAATTCTTAATTGATACATGATAGTTGGTTGATCAATGTCAGTTATATTAAACGCCAAAACGGCGATAAACTGAATTTTAAATTAACCCTGATATGTATCATGCATTTGAACATCAGACGTAAAATCTTCGCAGATATTCTGATTTGCTTTGTTTCGTTGAAAATCTCTCTCCAACCAGGAAGAAGTTCTAATTTATTTTGTAAAAAGGAAAACAAATTAAATGCAGTTTTTCCGTTAAAATTATTGATAGTTGTCAGATATAAATTTTACTTTGAGAATGTTTTGTTTCGAATCAGTAACCAAAAATTCGGGGGTTATGGAGTAAAAACTCTCATAGTAAATTATTAGGATTGAAGGAACATAAGACTGCTAAAGATATAAATATACCCATGCTGATGATAATTTTACAAAACTGATACCCAAGATAAGTTTTAAAAGAAGTCACATAAGAATATTACATTGTGGTAACTTTTTAAAGCTATCTATTCAATATTTTGATAGTCAAGTGCTTGAAAACAATGACGGTCATAAATAAGAATGATGCATTACTATTCGAGCCGATTGGTAGAATTAATTGCGTTAAGCAATATCGCCAACTGACCGCGGTTCAAAATGTTGTCTTCGAGTATTTTCTCTTAGAAATTGATCATGGACAGTCACCGAGACAGCCCAATGCAACGTTAATTAAGTTACGTAACTTCCTAACATTAAGCAATTTTTTTCGAACCAGGAATCCCATTTTGTTTGTACCTATGTAGATATTGTGTTCTACCGAGGCACTTAGTATCATTCAATTAGAAAATTGAGGAGGCATGCTAGACCTTTACAGACTTGAAATGTTGCCTATCAAACATGATATTCTACGTTAGATTGATGGGAATCGCTATATAATTCGGCACATATTTTTCTGTTTATGCAGGGCCAATTGAATTTAATCATTATGTCATTAAAAGGGCGGATTTGTGATATACTTAGCTTTTACTTGGGAGAGCACGTTACACCTAACATATATCTAAACCAGGGGTAGCCAACCTTTTACATACCATGCGCCAATTTTTTTTTCACATCAAGTTCCGATGCGCCATACAATTCAAGCACCCTTTCTACCTTACGTTCATGGTCCTACCATATCCTTAATAACTTTTTTAATAAAAGTATGTTTGTAGACATAATTAACATTTGTAAATGCTTTAACTATTGTACGTAAAACAATGTCTATTACAGCACATAAACATTACCATTAATAAGACTTTTGAGCTTGTTTGGATATCGCTAGTCTTTCAATGTTTGGTGTAAAGTTGTTACTGAGAGCAACAGACAATTTTTCAAATTTGTATCATTCATTCTCTACCTTGTTTTCCTTTTAATGAATTTCATGGATGAAAATGCTTGTTCATTTGTAATCGAAGAATATATAGGCGCAAGGATGCAATGCGCCACTTGTAATCATCCAATGCGCCAAGTTTGGCGCATGCGCCACAGGTTGGCCACCCCTGATCTAAACACTCTCGCCGTTTACAGAGATAAATAGTTAACGTCGCACTGGAGCAGTACAATGGGCTGTTGGTAACGGTCCGGGAGTAATCTCGAAGACAACATCTCGTTAATTTGAACCACTGTCAGAACGACGAAGTCAACACCTGACCTGGCACCGCACTCTCCAAACGTCCACAACATGCCAACTTGAGGTCATTTGAGGCCACGAAAGATTTAACGTGCACCGACCAGCGTGTCTTTGGTTGGATGGAGTTTCGAACTAGCAACCCTCCGGTTACTAATCCGCTACTCTTACAATCACTCTTCCGTGGCTCCTGGATAATTGCTGTCACGAAACTCTTCTGTCGTAAAAGTCGCTATAACATTTAGAAAGTCTTTTGGAGACGTTAATCTTTTAAATTGTCTAGAGATCGAACAATAAAGTCTAACTCAGAAAGCCTCCATTAAGTCATTCAACTGTTTTAATTCTGTATCAATGCAGAGAGCGTCATTCCACGTTTTAGAGAACAATAGAGTGGCCAAAGGCAGCAGGAGGATGGTTCGATGACATCATTGCCCTCTATCCCCGACTAAAATAGTTTAAGGTAAGCGTAGATTTTCGTGATTACTTGTTAAGTAACATGCCTGTTGCCCTTAACGAGCTTTTACCTGAGGGGTTAGGAGGGATTAGTATCATACTGCGAGTTGGACTATTTAGAACACTTTCGATTCCAGATACGAAGCTTATAAACTCCATTTCACAGACATGACAAAAGGACGGACGTGATTTGTTCGACTAAGCTGAAGAAGCTTTGAATACTCTACATAAAATTTTAATTGGGACCATCCTGTTTAGTATTCCAGACTCGAATTCAAGTGGCCCAGGACTAACACATTCTTTTCTTTTTAAAGTGTTTTTTGGTCTTAAAATTTTTTTTGGTTTCTACGATTTTTAATTTTTTTTTATGCACTTGATGGTAGATAAAACAAAGTATCTCGGTTTCACCTCAATATATTTCTTACCGAAACTGTGCTGTGGTACAGTTATGGACTTTCTCACTGAAAGAAGAGTTCCAATGTGCGTGTGTTCAGGGTAGAGTCAAATTATTTTTCTTTTCACCATTGTCCCCCCGTATATAATAAATGTATTATTTTCTTCATTTGAGAAGTTATTATTTTTTTTGGCTCAAATGTATCCTTTTTTGTCTTTCTAATCAGTCATTAATTACTTTTTTAAACGTTTCTAATTAATTATACATTAGTTAAGATCGTATTGATTCAGTATGAGATGAATTTTCAATGTAAACAGACGGGAATAGGAGATTTTACTTCTTGTTACCCTGCTCTATTATGATCGGGGTTATCTTAAATTATAATTTTGTGACATTTGACGTTTACGTTATGGTTACTAACGTTTTTGTGACATCTGTGTGGTTGTCAGTTGAATCAACGTCGCACTAGAACACAATGGGCTATCGGGGACGGTGCCGGGATAATTCCCGAAGGGAAAGATATATATACACCTTTGTATATATATATATATATATATATATATATATATATATATATATATATATATATAATAGCGGATGCAAGGTGTTGCTAGGAGACAAGGTCCGAGAATTCCCAATGGAAACGGTATCTGGGCAACGCGAGGTATGTCAAGTTCTCATTTAGTTATTCCTATCCTACTGAAATTCCTGTTTTATGACGCCGCATAGCGAACGATAATCAACCCATGCGATGTTACCATGTAATTTTGTAGTAGCGGGAGGTTGTATCTCCATTTGTGACACATCCTCCCTCTTGCTTTCTTAACTGGAGTATTTTCATGAGTATTAAGACCTTTGTTTTGACGAAATAAGAAAAAAAATAAGGTAGAGGTAATTTATGTATGAATATTTTTATTTAGAAGATGTCTCGTTTATACATTAATCATCGTTATCATCGATGTCATTATCCTCTGGAACGTCATCATCTTCATTTTCCCCACGTCATACCGTCTTCTTTTCCATCCATAACATCTCATTTTCCAGTCTTTTTAAAGCTCCACTATTTCGAGAGTTATGATTGCTCAAGCTTCTACAATTCATACACACATGGCTTCAATGGACGGTTTTCTAATTTACCATGCTGATGAGAAAGTGTGCATACCTGAAGCAATCAAAATGAAATTAGGAAAAATAATCTTAAAGGGTTTGTCACGTATCGAAGGAATAAAATGACAAGTTAGCTATAAACTGGAAGAGCAAGGGGTGCTATTTGAGACAAGCCTCCAAAGATTTTTAGCTGGAATATGAGGGGAAGAGTTTAGATAATTGAAGGATATATAGTTGAAAAAATACTGTACTATAGTGCATAACATTATCAGAACTATGTAGATCAGATATCTAGAATTCAGATCGCTAGAATTCAGGCCTAAGGGTACGTACACTACGAAACCTGGATGGGCGCATGTAGCCTAGCTGGTCGCAAGTCATGATCGCATGTAGCCTAGAAAGTAACCTAGTATTAAAGCGTGTAGTAGAAACACAACGGAGCTGAGCTTGCACGCATAGAGCCTGGAGACAACGGAGTTGCACATGCGCAAATAGAGCCTTTCATATCTTCTTTGTATACGTTTGCAGACCGTAGTTTGTTTTAACATATTAGGATGTTTCACATAAACATATTTTATGTAATGTATTTGATATATATTTGAAGCTAAATTCGCTTTTAGTTTTTTTACCGTCTAAATATTTTTATTACAAAGAACTACATTATTCAGTATTTTAAATCACTTTATGTGTTATGTTTTTGTTTATTACCATTTTAATGACAGGAACTATGTTTTAAAAATAATGAAATTCAAACCAATATAATATTACTTCACTGTTTACGCCAAAAAATGCACAGACGAAAAAATCGAGGCGATCGTTCAGTTGACCCGCGCACTACTATGTAAACATTCGCATTGGCAAATCATCCAGCTTCCTGCTTTGCTCACTGCGCCAATCTAGCTGACCCGCCAGGCTCGGTAGTGTTTGCTCCCGTATGGAAACACTGGTCAATTCTACAAAGCGGTAAGCTAGTAGGCGATCAGCAAGGCTACATGCGCCACTCCAGGTTCCGTAGTGTACGTACCCCTAAGCCTTGGAAATTTGGGATGCCCTTAAATCACTACCGGCTTTCATTTCAGCTGCATTCTACACTGATAGTCAAGCTTCCATTAAAGCAATAGTTAACAATACTCACCAAAATCCTATCATCCGTGAAATACAGGACATCCTCTCCAACTCTCCTTCCATTTCTATCTTTTGGATTAAAGCCCATACCGGACAGGAGGGAAACGAGGAAGCAGACTCCCCTGCTAATGCCGCATCAAACCACCCCTCTGTTCCCATTTCATTCTACCTCTCAAAACCGGCCAGCCATCTTAAAGCATTTTTTAGGGAGCGTATATGTATGAGATGGAGAGATGTATGTGAACAAGAGAGATAATGCTAGACGACCCCTTTTAGAGGTGCTCATCGTAGTATTCTTCCACATTGTGATCCGAGATAGGACACTTATGATTTTTATTAGTCATGGCCCTTTCCAAAAGTACTTTTACCGTTTGGGCAAAGCGAAACATATCTCTTTGCTAATGGGTTGGGAGGATCCCCTCTCTACTATGCTACCTGATGTCCCCTCACCATCCAATTTCACGTGCGCTGCCACGAAAGCGAACCTGACAAAGCTTGGAGAAAAATTACATTTGTAGAAAAATTGCACAAGAAAACGGAGTGGACTGGTGCATTTCCTGCTGAAGTATGGACATGATATGACAGCAGTAACTTAGTCTTTAATTACTACCTCTTTTTTCTTTCACTTGTTTTGTTTGTAGCAATATTATTTTTATGATTAATTTGTTCCAGTGGATATTCCCTTCTGACAAAGGGGTTGTAATACCATAGTGGGGAATTTTTTTTTTTCAAAATCTCCACTCTATAATTTTTCTCTATTTTTTTTGTTACTTTTACTAAAGTACCCATGAGTGCCCATCAAACTAAAAGGGTCCCATAAAAGGACAGGCTCGTGGGATCTTCTGATGGTTATGTGTTTAGACTACTCTAGAAGAGAAGGATTAGCAATCTTCGTTAATCAGGATGTATCTTTGCTGCTAGTTAAACCCGTCAAAAAAAAAAAAAACGACTCACCCAATTGCAATTGCAAAATTTACATCACAGAACAAAACGTAAGGTAGCAATCGATAGGGATTAATGTTTTCCACAAATATCAAAACTTAAAATTTGTCTAAGGGGCCGTCTTCATATTAAATTGGGAGCTTGCTCCAACAATTTCAATACGAATTCCCATTTTTTTTATCACAAATTTGGATTCTACACACAATTTCAGGCGGATTTGATGAAAACATTATGTAAAAAGGCTTAAAATTGACCGAGAAAATTCATAAAAGCCATTGAGGGAGCGTGTAAATGTTCGGAGTTAAATCACATTATACAAATACAAATACAAATACAAATATTGACGACCAGCTACAGGCTCAAGCCCAACAAGGCTGGTCCTTTGTTTATGAATTCCCCAATTCCCACTGACTATCCAATTGTGTCTTAAATTCGTACACTCCCTTTGAATTAACTATATTTTCAGGCAACGCGTTCCAACTGTCTATTACCCTATTAAAGTAGTAGTTTTTCCTTAAATCCCGATTAAAATGTGTCTTATTCAATTTATACCCATGACCCCTTGTTCTGTTATCCCTATTGAAATTTAAGCCCTCTGTGTCCCCTTGTTTTACAAACTTGAAAAGCTGAATCGAATCCCCCCTCCTTCTTCTTCTTTCCAGTGTATACATGTTTAGCTTACTTAAACGTTCATTATAGTCGAAATTTGCTAGCCCCTTTATTATTTTTGTAGCTCTGTGCTGAACCCTTTCAATTGATTCTATGTCCTTTCTCATATGTGGAGCCCAGAATTGTACAGCATATTCTAGATGTGGTCTTACTAAACCCTTATATAACGGCAAGATTATATTCTTATCCCTTGAAGTTAATATAATAGTCTTAATTATAAATATTAATAAAGACGTGTAGTGGCCGTCGCAGTCAATGACCTGTTGCAGGTGTCTTGGTATGCAGTCCATTAAGATGGTGACTAAGTCACAATCCATTCTGATTGAATCCCAGGATCTATTGGCAGAAATTTCTGTTTTCACTTTGTGAATATCCCCAATAATGATAGTAATCATCGAATTTTGCAAATATACTCACTGCGCTACTAATTATGCACGTAATGACCGAAATTTGGAAATCCGATGTTTCAGTAACAGTTGAATCACATGGTGTCAAAATGTGTCCATGTTTCTATTCATAATTTTTATGAATATTAATTTCATAATTAATATAAAATAGTAAATTTTTTAGTTTGATAATTAAAATGTTTATATATTGTGTTTGGGTTTTTGGGTAGCAAAGAATGAAAAAACAATTTCCAAAAAAAAAAAAATTAATGTTTGTAGGAAATATAACAAAAAACGTGAAACACCAATTTAACTATAGGATATCTAATTTTCAAAAACTTACAAATTGGTGAAAAATTCAATAAAATTTATGAACTTTTTTTTCTTTCCGCCTGAAATTGTGTGTAAAATCCAAATCTGTGATAAAAGATGGGGGTTCGTACTGAAATTATCGGAGAAAGCACCCAATTGAATATGAAGACGGCCCCTTAGACAAATTTTAAGTATTAATATTTGTAGAAAACATCAATCCCCGTCGATTTCTACCTTGTGCTTTGTTCTGCGATGTAAATTGTGCAATCGCTATCGTGTGAGTCTGGTTTTTTTTGACGGGTGTACCTTGCCTATTATATCAATATTGTGGCTTTCATATACCCAATAAGATGTTTAACCCTTCTCGACGAGGTATTTCTTGTTATTAGCAAAATCGGTCAGATATTGATGGACGAGATATCCCGTTATTGAAGGAAACTGACCAGATCTTGATCTCCTCATCATAATAAAGTCGGCAATATCTTGATGACGAGTCATCTCGTCATTAGCAAAATTGGTCAAATCTTGATGGATGAGATACCTCAACGAAACCACCTGGATAGTTAGTGAAATAACAACCATCGTATTATTAGGAACAAGGGTAAATAACACTTCAGTTCTTTGTTTTCAAAGAATGTTTGTGGTTTGAATACCTAAACCAATTTATAAAACGACAAGGAAATTATTTTTCTATCGATGTCAATGTCGCTCCAAAACTGAGAAAAAAAATAACTTTTCAGTTTATGGTTAGAGTTACAGAAGTGTTCCAAAGATAGATCCATAGAGTGGTATATCGCTGTTCTAAAATTCGCTTGTATTTTTTCCGAACATTTCCTTGAGAGTAGAATGAACGTGGAATTTTTTTAATCATGGATTCCGCATACCGCTTTTAATTTCTCAGCAAGAAATTCCTGAAACCACGCTTGCAAATTCACTTTCTGTGAACAAAGCAACCATTAAATGCTGTTCCTTTCAAACTAGAGGTAAATTTGCCAATACACATTTTCTTGGCAAAGGTGAGCGAATATGTTTTAAACTATTATTCGAAAAGGAGTAACGTTGGCTTAGTGCCGAAAGATGTTACACAACGTCTTCAGACTTCATCAGTCATTTATGAAGCGAATGGCCCATTGTAACTTCCCTGTACCCAATGGATGCCTGTACTTTGATTTCTATCCAAAAAAGCAGCTAAGACTAATAATATCCATTGCGTCATGATAGCGTAATTTTCATTTTTACGATCAGCAGTATCATTTGTTTGAAGTGTCTATAAGGAAGTTTGTGCATGCATTCAATATCTTTTTTTGATCAAGATGTTCTTTACCTAAGCATTCAAAGCCTGTTAGGTGCAAAATGTAAAAATTTAAATTTTGTCTCTTACAACATATTTTATGGTTTATTTAGTGGTTATAGTTAACTCTTCATCCTTGAATTTATTTAAAAAGAAATATTTTTTCCAACTATGATGACAAGTTGTTTATGATCGAAATTGAATTCTCTCGGTTGGCCTGAGGTTCATCAACCGTAAATTTTACTATTTGGATGTATACTCAAAAGAAAATTCTCTTATTCCTTAGATTATAGTTAAAACTGTTTTTTTTTTAAACGTAATTTTTGCCATTTTGCGTTTATAACTGGCTTAAATCCGTCTTCTCTGATAAATTGTACCACCCTTAAAATATTCTTATTAGTTGATGGATTTGTTGTCAAGGGTTTCAAAATTAACTTGTCATAGAACAGTGGTTCATAATGTGGTGTTGTCCTCGGATTGATTCCCTTCGTAATTGATTCCAGACCGTCACCAATAGCCTGTTACGGTGCTCCAGCGCGACGGTAACTCAACTGCCAATCAACTATAAGAATAAGTTAGAAGTATGATCGTATCTGAGTATCAATTTGTCCATAATCCATATTTTGATAGGAAGCTTTGTGAACATTGAATGATGTTTTGTTAACGTTGAAGTGCGTTTATTCTGAAAATCCCCCCATCTATGTGACTTTAAGGCAATGAAAGATACCCTAAGTGGTTAAATAACCCCCCTCCCCCCCCCGAACGGAAAAGACACCAACACCTCCAAACTTCTCTGATCCAACCAACTAAAGCAGGAAGCTGTAAAATTGCCTTTCCAATTACATTTTTTTCGTTATCTCTTCAAACGCGCACAATCACTCTCGATAGTTATAAATTTTTCATTTGTCCTGTTTAACGAAGGTAAACACTACTCCTAAACGAGAAGTGAAACATCGAACAAATAAACAATCAAACAAAAATGTAACAAATGACCAACGAGGAAAGGAAAAACATTTTAAAGCGGCCATCTTACAGATCAAAGTGAGAAACCGCCATAAAAAGCTGACGGTAATAGTGTTTTCACTAGTTACTTTTCCCGTCCGCTGGAAGTAAGAATAAGAAAGAAAAAATCAGAAAGGAAAGGAGGGTGAGATGGTGGCAGAGTATCTTGGAAAACCACCCGAGGTTCTGAACAAAAAAAATATATATCTCATGCAACTCGGTTGGGAAAGTTGAATCCGCGGACAGTGTCCGACTTAAGGCCTCTCACTTCGTACGACACTATCAGTGAAAATAAATACAACGAGACGAACATAACAAAGAAGTGTAAGGTAAGAGTGAAAAGGAGGCCAGGTCACCGCACGGGATTTCTGAAGGGGGAGAGAGGGGACAAGGGATGAAGACGGCAAGCTGTTGAGCAGTTAAAGGTATATCTGCTTTCGCCTATTGACCTAGTTTCCCTGAAAGGTGGCCACCATTCAATTGCTATGGTCAGGGGTAATGAACTTTGAGGAGTTGTCAATGAACCCTGTCTGAGTTTTCTCTCTCATGCACCCCTCCCTGCCTGCTTGCGCAACTATCCCAGACACCTGTGCAGTGAGTGAGAAAATAGCACCGAGGCCTACTTTCTTTGGGTTTTTTTATGCGGCGGAGTAGTTCTATGTCGTGGTGCAACCGAAAGTTTGAGAGAGTGAGAGAGTTTCGTTTTCGTAGATTGATATTGTGGGAAGTGTTTTTCCCTTTGCACTTTTGGTAGGAGTTGTTTACTTAAGAATCGCACAATGTAATCTGACCCCGAGGGAGAAATTGCGATTTCACTCTTAATTTTCCTTTTGCTTTTTTATGCGACAACTGCGAATTCCTTTCCCAATTCTTTTTTCTTCTTTTACCATCCTAAAACGGATGTATACAGGTGGATTTATGTTTTTGCCTGAGATGATACTGGGCCTGGGATCCGTTTCAAAGAGTTGCTTTCGGAATTTTCTCCCACTTGCTCTACGACAATCCACGAATTAAAGCTGAGGCTAGGTTCATTTAAATTTCAAACCAGCTGTTGGTTGGTTTTAGGTTTTATGTCGCAAGGGCCAGATTTGGCCAAACTGCACCAAACACAAGACAACAGCAAGTTAGAAAAAAAGCAAAAGGTAGAAGGGTAGGCCAGGGTAAAACAGAAACGAGGACAGATCACTCGGGGTTGTGATGCTCGTACACACCTAAAGAAGATAAGCCCGATTTTAGAATGAGACCTTAGCAAAGACGAATTGAAAAGTTTTTAAGTGTATTGAAATAGAAAAACACCTAACACTGTTTGGATTTTAGTTTCATGTAATGTTTCAACATAAGATTGTTTTTATATGAAGTATAGGAAAAAAACAACTTTTACATGAATTTTTATAGGTCAAAAAGTATTTTGGAAAACGTATTAAAACTCACACCTTCACACTTCTTTTGTAATCCTTTCTTATATTTGCAAGATTCCAAGTAACCTCTAAGCTCATCACTTTCGGCACGTAAACTATTTACTAAACTAGATTGTCACCAAAATTTCGCTGAAATTTATTTAAACTTTAAGAAAATTGTTTGGGCATGCAAAAAACACTCCATAAACCGAGCACACTTGATGAATATGAACTCAGGGAATAGGCAATGAGTTTTGCTTAACACACGCTCTTTGAGTTCATAATCTCTATTCGAATTCATATCCAACAAGAATTTATAAAATTTACCCAACACATTTATTTTTATGCGAGGAAATTATGGCTGAATGTTAACAATTGAAAATACGATAGACTAGGATAAGATCCGGTACCGAAATGTGCTATTTAGACGAAATGAAACATTCCAGTGATTTGCATAAAGGGGTCATTGCTATTTATATATCTGTTCTTTTCAAGAGAATGAATTACAGCATGCCTTTTTAATCATTTACTGGCTAATATCGCGCTACCTTGGTACCAGTGTCTACAAATTTCCACTGAAAAGCACGTCTGAAAGAACCACTTTTGTGTTGTCATATACCAATAAAAGTAATTGCTTCTGTTTATCACCTTCAATGGAATGTATCAGTCACTTTGTGCATTTGATCAGTATTTCCTACATTTGAAGTACAGTGATATTGAATTTTTCGCAGCTTCATTCATTCTATTAGACGCCTTCTAACGTCAAAAGGTCACTTGGATATAAATGCTATTTGTTTTTAATAATTACCACCGAGTGTTAGCTAAATGCTTATTTAAGGAAATTATTTCACTGAAAGATCTAATTATAATTTGATACACAAACTTTGTAATGGAAAATTAACACTCGAGATAACTCTAGTTTTAACTTCCGTCTCCTATGAAACTCCTCTTTAGTTTCTACACACGAACAGATAATATATGTTTTCCTCGTTTTGTTATGCAATATAGCTATGTGCACTTCGCAATCTTCGTGCAAAGGAGCACTTTGCTTTCATTGCAATCATTCTTCCTTAATAAGCTTGAATGCAAAGGAATGTTTCTTCGGTATTCTGTGTTTAAAACAAATACGGTAGTTGACTTACATAAGGCACATTCTAGATCTAGTTTCAACACTCCAATTGCTCTTATTGATTTTAAAAGAGCTTGTAGCGTTAATTTGTTTTAAGTAAGCTTATTGTGGAGGTTAAGGTAGTAGAGAGGCAGATGCTATTGTTGAATTTGAAAGGAGGCAGCATTTTGTGGCATTTGTGTTGTTGGGCTACAAATGGTTTATAAAATCATCTATATTGTTGCATTTAAAGAGTGGATGACGATTTCTTTGCTCCCTCGGGGGCACATCTGTAGGTGTATAGTCAAATTTACGAACCATAGCTACACTAGTGATCTATTCTTTCCTCACAGTCTCTGGTGAACATAAGGGATTCGACTCCAAGGATGCTCAAGTGATCTTTCTATACTTTTCCTTCCTCCCTCCCTTTTACATCTATTTTCATAATTTTTCACGTTGTCTGTCTTATGTTTGGCTCAGCTTGGTCAAGTATGGCCCTGGCGCCATAGAACCCAAAACCAACGATTTCTTTCAAAACTTTTTAGGTCAGAAGAACGAAATACCTTCAGTAATTTACTTAAGTAAGCTAACGAAAGAAGTGAATTGACAAAACTTAAGATGTCTTTAAAAAATGACTTTTTGGATATCCTATCGGGCAATGAACTTAAAGAAAAAGCCGTACAACTCAAACATACTTGCTCATAAAAAAAAAGAGCTCATGCCATATAATAAATGTTAAAAATATTAGTGACGCTGTCATAGTTGTTGTCGATAAAGCACTTCCCGAAAATGCCGGGGGATAAAACATTGTCTCAATACAAAAAATAAAGCCAGGTAGTAAAGACCTCGTCTTCAAAACACAGTTTTTATTTGTCACCACTGTCCGATCCTAAATAATAGTATTAATGAGATCCTTGTTCTTTGACTTCGGCTGTGGATTTTTTACTATCGTCCACACGGATACGGAGGCTCCGAAAGAACTACCAGAAACGTGCTCGTTGGATGTCTCACCGAAAACAAACTGGGAAAAACCGTCGGTGATACCAAACATCCGTATGTTGCATACTGGCACCTTTTTTTTCAGCCGTGCAAAGGAGGAACTGCGCAGCGCCGTGAGGGGGTCTGCAACTGAACAAACCCTTAAGGGTGGTCTCAGCAGCACACGTCTGCGTGTTCCTGATCGGTGATGACACACTTTCCCCCTTCCGAACAACCTAACAAACACGAAAAATATTAAAAGGAAGTCTGCTTGACCTTATTCACAGACGCGATGGCGAATTTTCGCTTAATTTAGTTTGGTGCGTGCGGTATTCAAAATGGCGGCGGGCAGAGAAAAAAGTATATAGACTGACAAATGAAATCTACCCATTCTTTGTTTTCACCCATTGTTAGAGCTCGTCGAAGACACTACAATAATGAGCTGTCGACCGTCTTCTCCGGCATATTGTTAAGGACGGCTTGTTTCCCCGATAGATGGAGTGGTAGACTGATCGAGGCGGTCTCTGTAATTTTGGAGTGTCGGCAATTAGGTCACATAATTCTAGAAAGGGAAGTGATATCGTGATTTGAAGCACTTTGTTATGAGATATGATTTTTTACAAAAAGGCTTTTTTCAGTTTGGGTTTCACGTTATTAGTAGGTCAGAAGAGAAAGCGGTTTGGGTTAAAATATTTTTTTTTTTAAGATTTACAAAGACGGTTTGTCTTCTGGAAAAAAGATTAGTGTTAACTTTAAACAATAAGGGTTTTTTATTATGAGGTATTATCTTTATATGATAGTGAACTCGTCTTTGTTCACTGTCTGTTTGCCCTGAAATAATTTCAAGTTTTCCAGTTTACCTAGCTTCTCGGTTGCTTAATTCCAATATAAGATTCAATCATATTTGTTTCCAGTGTTCCATCCTTCACGATGCCCACTAACAAACAACGGTGGATTTTGAAGAGAGTTTTTAGAATGGACCATTTCTTATATACTCCCAAAGGCTTACTACAACTACAGTTTCTTATAAATCCTAGGGCCGCGGAAGCTCAGTTGCCAGTCATCGATTAGCAAGCCGAGGATTGCGAGTTCGAACTCGATTTAACTAGACCGTTGTGTAAGTGGAGGCACGCTAAATCTGGCCTAAAATGTTCTCACTTTGGCGTGATTTAGAGAATGGGGTGCAAGATGAGGTGCTGACTACGTCATCTGACCATAATTCGAGTTGAAGAAGTGGATCTTTCCCTTCGGAATTGATCCCGGAGTTGCCAATGCCCATTGTGTTGCCCAATGAGACCGTAAATTCAACTACCTTCCTATACATCAAATAAATAAATAACGATTTACGCATAAATATTTTCAATTATATAGTTATAATTTTCATTGAAAATTATTATTTCTTTAACATTTGCACTATTTGTAGTGGAATTATCTTATTGTAAGGGAGATGGTTGAATACTTGAATTTTATGGAGCAAGGGCCATATTTGACCAAGTTGCGTCAAACACAAAACAATGCCAAGTTATGCACATATGAACTTAATCATTGATCACTACAAGGCCAGAAGTGATGGTCACTTGTGAAGGAGCACCCAGTGGGAGGACCATCATTTCCCCTAACAAAGGAGAGCACAATTTACATCCATTCCCTGACCCCGGATTCGAACCAGGAACCTTCCGATCCAGAGACCAACAACCCACTATACCGTTTGGTGGGCGGTAATGAACATACACGCACAAGAAAAGTTTTACTGATACAGACGAATAAAATGCACTCAGGGTAAGTTACTGAGATCGAAACTGTGGCATCCTATAATTCTCAGGTTGCTAGCGCGGTGAACAACCATCCCCTGAACAACCCCCCATTTTCATCGTAGGGCAGAAGCTGAGCATTCTTTCTCAAAGCGTGTTCGATAGGATAAGAAAATATGATTTGAATAAAAAGAGACTTAAAAGCTATTTAGCTAATTGGGGTACGTTGGAAACTTGATAGTTAAAAGTCTAGACCTTCACACTGGATTTTTGAATTATATGCATTGAAATCCCACGTATGTTAAGTTTCCATCACGCGTGCAAATACGTGCATCGGAATTTCTAGAACAGAATATCTAGAATCCATCACATGTGCATCGGAATTTTAGGCACATCATAATTTCTAAATGTTACAACCTCAAAATTAAACAAAAATAGCCTGTGGCGATGTACACAGCCAAAGACATTGAGTAGTAAACTGGCACATACTCCAGTTTTGGAATCATGAAGTCAAAGGGCTCTAACATAGGAATGGTCTCTGAAACCGCAGGAATCCACCCACCTCTTTCTCTTCATTCAAATACAGTGCAAAGCCTGCATCAGTGTTCGAGGTGGCCATACAGGCTACAATTGACCGCATCCCCCTTTTTTTTATTAAGTTTTCAAGTTCCCTTCTGCTTTATGGCACGCAGTGAAATGTCATCACTTCGCTTCTAATACTTCTCTTGCCGTTCGCTTTTGTTCTTGTTATCTCTCGTTTCGTTTCTACAAAATGGTTCTGTAAAATTTAAAAAATATATATATTTTGTATCATCACCCCTCATAAAGTACCTTTTGTATAATTGCCCCACATCCAGGTCGATTCACTACAGAGCAGCAAGGATGTTTTGTACTAAGTCTCCTAGTACGAGTTATCTCATACATAAAGATAAGACCAATTTTGTTAATGACGAGAAATCTCGTCGTCAGGATATTCGATGATGTCAGGATTTATCGATGATGTCGAGATCAAGATATAGTCGTTTTTTTTCCATGGATAAGATATCTCGTCCATGAAGATCAGTTCTTCCAATGGCTAAGTATTTCTTCGAGACAGTAAATAGGAGGATTAATAAAGATAAATTCAGTCTAAAAGTGTTCGTCATCCGAAAGAGAGCATGTTATCTTGCTCGTTAACTGGTTAACCCAACTTGTAAGATAACTAGCACAAATAATGTCCTCTGCGAAAAATATTGCATATTTGCTGCCTTGGTTGATTTAAATCGAACGTCAGCTTGAATAAATAAATGCGGCAGTTAAATACAGTGGCGCAGTGTAACATTGTTAACTGGAAATTGGATCATGATCTCACGCGAACACATCCCCCCCTCCCTCCCGCAGCAGACATTGCAATGCAAATCCAATTCTTAGCTCTTATTTATATAAAGAGCCCGGAGGTATTGTTCCAAAATTTATGATTAATTACCAAAAAATTATCCTCTTACAAGGGCGACAAATGAGGAGAGAATGATGAGACCATGGCGCAAAGTCCAACTGCTCAGATTATCTAGACTCGATGCTAGCCCCAATAAGAAGCATGCGGCAAGACAAAAGAGTTAGCGCTGGTGGCGCTCATGACAAACACTACTAACCAATCATAACAAGAAACCATTTGAAGCTGAAATGATTGGTATCTTGCGTTGAAAATCAAAGACTTCAGGACATAAATTGACGTCTCACTTAAATTTAATTAAAAAAGGTCTTTTTTATTGTTTTTTTTGTGTGTGTGTGTCCCCTAATTTTAATTATTTTATTAGGGGATGCCGGGCTTACATTTGACACTCAGCCACTGGTGAGATCTCTACTATTATAAAAGGAAATGTTTGTCTGTATCTCTCTTTCTTTGTGATCAGTGTCGTTGACGTATCTATTGCATTTACAATAATGAAATTTGGCACACAGGTAGTCCTAATTTTTTGCGATTTTTGTGTAGCAACCGAATTTTAAAATTTAATAGAGAACATTTTTTAATTAATATTTTAACTTTTTTCGCTTTTCGTCCTTCATTTCGGAATGGGACGTCACCCCTACCTCGAATGAAGAAGCGAACTGATTTTGCGATTTTCAACCGCTGACGTCACAAGCATTTTTAGTTCGAATTGCCTTTGGAACTATGGCAAGTTTTCCGATTCTAGCGTGTTTTGATTTACGTTGTTGATAATAGCCACTTCGAGGCCATCACGGCTTTCCCGTGGAGTTCGTTTGCGAATCAAACCAAATGGAATACACAGCAATCACCGGGGGTTGGCGACCGTTATCAAGCAGTGGTAACACCTGACCCCAAGAAAGAACTGTAACGGGAAACACCGTGTTGGCCAAGCAGTGGCTAGTATATAATATATCATTATGTGGAATATTCGATAGGATTTTCCCTGTAGAATATTATTATACAATCGACTGTAGGGGTACGTCGACTTGTAGATTTTCTTGTGGTTTTCATATAAATCCCCTTCATATTGTGTAAGAAGAAATTGAAAGTTGCTTTCGGTACTCCTTTGCTTATAAAATTAAAAAGAACCATGGAAAGCTCTCTTTAAGGAAATGTTTCAGTCCTAGATTTTTATTTTGAAATACAATTCTTACGTTTAGATATTTATCAGGTCAAATAAAAATTTCCTCATCATCTTCTTAAGTTTTTCATGATATGGAACTCTTTGCAAGAAAGCGACGCAAGTCAAAAACATGAAATTTTTAAGAAGCAATTGCGGGGGGGGATATTGTAGTTTCATAAAAACTGATATCTTATTACAAAAAGAATCAAATAGATGAAATCATAATTTAAATCATCTATATAAAAGACAATTAAAAGCCTTTTTCAGCATTGTTTTAATCCCTTAAACACCAACCCCATTTTATTTTATGTCGTTTGTTATGTAGTGATTTGTTTATTATATGATATATTGAAATATAACTGAAAGAAGTGTAATATTGTGACACAAAAACGAATCCATCATAAATAGTAAATAATCTCTCTCTCTCTCTCTCTCTCTCTCTCTCTACATATATTTACACAAAGACTCCTAAAACAAACTACGACATTTTCTAGAATTATCAGAATTTTAGATATGTGATGTAAAATTATAAGCTTTGTTTTTTAATTCTGATTGAAGAGTTCACACTTTCAGTCTTTCCTGCTTCTCACCAATTTTGACCGTGATCACGGAATCTTTCCAAAAGATTCAATTCTAAGGTGATGAATAATATATTCTTTCCAAAGGATTCTACTCTAAGACGGACCAATAGAATCTTTCAAGGGATTCCATTCTTTGGAAAGGAGCATCATAATCTTTCCAAAAAAATTACAATCTAAAAAAGGACTGTAAATCTTGCCGAAGAATTATGTTCTTAAGAATGCGCCAATATAGTTGTTACAAAATATTCTATTCAAAAGAAAGGACCAATAGAATCTCTCTAATTCCAAAGAGATATTCTGTTCTAAGGATACGACCAATAGAATCTTTCTAATTCCAAAGAGATATTCTGTTCTAAGGATACAGCCAATAGAATCGTTCACAAATATTCTATTTTAACCCTCCGTTTCGACAAGATATCTCGTCCAAGATTTGGCAAGTTTTGTTAAAAACGAAATAGACCCTGAAGTCAAAATTGCCATATTACTCCAAAGGGAATATAGATACAAGTAAAAAAACCAAGTTGCCCCTTTGCCAAAACTGGTGAAGGTATGGAACATATTTTTTGCTCCTGAGGCTGGTCATTAAAGGGCAGTTTTTGACGCGAAAATAAACCACCAGGAGGGTTAAGGAAAGGACCAATAGAATCATTCCAAAGAGATATTGCATTATTTCAATCAATAGAATTTTACAAAAGGTTGAAAGAATCCCCATAATTGTTTGGTTGATGTGGTTAGTTAATCATTGAGTGTGTTGTGGGGTAAAAGAAACTTTACACTATTAGAGAATCTCGAGACCCTCACAGAGAGTTAAGTAGACTAATAAGCCATTACCGACACAAAACGCATCGTGCCTACAGTAGTATTCGGACACTCTAGTGCGATTTTGATTTATCAAATAAAACAAATTCCCCCAGTAAAGAAGAATATCTCGATTCTTTAACTACCTGATTCAATAGTTCGAGTGTTCATAGGAAACCGAGGCAACAAGAAATAAGAGAATCAATCAATATACAAAAGAATAGATTATACGTGACCTCGGCTAATGGGCTGGGTTACGCCGTATATGCAAGTTCAAACGGAATGAATGGAGTTGGCTGCGAACAGGTGTTTTTCCAGCAACCAGTTCCATCTGGCTGTTGAAGAGGGTCTGCGTGACGTCAGCGATTCATTCTTTAAAAAATTACAATCACTGCCGCACCTCTCGGAGACGAATTTGGAAAGCCTAATTAAAAGACTATATTCGCAAGAATAGTTAGAGTCAGCTCTCTGTAGCTGATAACTTGTTTGTAAGATATGGGTCAAGTCTCAGCCGAACTTAGCCTTGCGTATCGTTCACAGGCCGTAAAGAAAGGGATGGTATGATGCGTTAGTTCGCCTGCTACGTGCGCTTCCACCAGAGAGACCACCATCCATGTCGATCGGATTCAGATCAGTAAGCAATGTTTGCTGCTGATTTTTGCGATCGATTCTGAAGCCGGTCTGGATTGAGAAGGGAATGAGCAACAGGGTTCGTGGTTTGGGTTTAACCTTCCAAGATTTCCGAGAAGAGTAGTATTGCTATTTCTACACACATCACACTCTAGTTGACATTATGTGGAAGTTTGATCTGACCATGGTTCAAAACGACGAGGCGTTGTCCTGGACCTTTATCTTCGGGTTTGATCCCGGACCGTCGCGAATACCCCGTTGTGGTGCTCCAGTGGGACGAAGATTTAACTGCCTACCACCACAACACGCGAGTAAATAACCGTATCTATTGGTAGAAAAAAATCCATGAATTCGTTCAACTTTAAAAAAACTTACTTGGTCCTTTCTCTTAGAGTAGAATTATTAAAAAAGAGATTAAATCGGTCCTTTTCTTAGAATAGAATTATTAAAAAAATTCGATTGATCCTTTCCTAAGAATAGAATACTTTGGAATGATTATATTGGTGTAGCGCTGTGGACAAACTCATTGTGTTAGCACATACATGGGTCTATTTATTTCTTTGTTTCGGTACTACTTTCCTTTAGTGTGTATGTCGATTTACTAGTAATGTTTGGTGTAGCTTGGCCACATACGACCCTTGTGTCATAAATCCCAACTCCTGAGGTGTTCAGTAACATGATTGCACGGATTAGGTTTTATGGCTCAAGGGCATATTGTACAAAGAGTAAGCCAGACAACGTAAAGTAATGGACATACATACGAAGTTTTCTAGTATAGAAGAGGGTAACTCACCCAGGGTATGTTACATAAATCCAATCAGCATCCCTATTGAACAGTGAGCAAGTTCACGGAATCAAAGCAACTCCAACAGGGAAAGGCGAGCGCTTTTAATCCCTATACCAGATTATACACGGTATGATCCTTCAAAGATTACTGCACGGGAAAGCGGCATTCTTCGTCGTGTGACAACATGAGAAACGTTGCTACATCGCACCCTCCGTGAGCTGTAGGGGTAACAAAACTTGGATGACGGGGCCCCGTGTCGCTTTGAAGAAACAAGGACACTTCAAATAGCCAACCTGACTTCGGCACATAAGAAATTCGAATTTGTGATCCAGTAATTCAGTCTAACAGTTTCTTAAGAGCGACGCGCCCTTAACCGTTCAACCAATGGGCGTGGTGGATGAAGTAAAGATACGAGTTGAACGGAAAACTTACAAAATATTTTAGGAATATACTGAATCTTCTGATTCACAGTAACTAGCGTAACTCCAGGAACTCTTGGGCTTTGCAGAAGGGGGGGAAAAGGGCTCAGGCCCCTACCTTTTTTGTCTTTAAGTCTCAAAATACCCTTTGGTAAGAATACATGGATCCCAGTAGGAATAATTGGGCCTTGCTGAAGGTGAATCCTAGAGAGGGGCTCAACTCTGGCCATTGAGTCTCAAAATACCCTTTGGTAAGAATACATGGATCACAGTAGGAATAATTGGGCCTTGCTGAAGGGGAATCCTAGAGAGGGGCTCAACTCTGGCCATTGAGTCTCAAAATACCCTTTGGTAAGAATACATGGATCACAGTAGGAATAATTGGGCCTTGCTGAAGGGGAGTCCAAGAGAGGGATTCAAGCCTCTGCCCATTGAGTCTCAATACCCTTTTGTAAGAATATGTCGATCATAGTAACTCCATGAACCATAGGGCTTAGCAGAAGGGGGAGGGTTATATAGACTTAAGACCATGCCTTTTATCTTTCAGTCGCGATTGCCTTTTGTAAGAATGTGTAGATCATAGTAACTCCTATAACCTTGGTTCCTAGTAGAAGGGGCGGGTTGCATATGCTCCTACCTTTGTCTTTGTCTCAATACTCTTTTGTAAATGTACGCTCACTGCCAAAAGTTAAGCACGAAAGATAAATTGCGAAAAAAACGACAAGTACAGCATTTATTGACACGAAATGCGGCAGGAAAGTAGCAAATAGGTTTATACAAAAAAGAAGACGAATAATTAAATGTAAAAATGAAAACAATATTGAATTTTCATAAATAATAAGATGATGTCATATTGGAGTCATTAACAAAATGATGTTTAAATGCAAAAAAAATATAAAAAAATGACATTAATAGGGTATGTGACCACCCCTAATCCTCATACAAAGTTTACAGCATGTGACCATACTTTCCATGAGGTGATTAACCACCCCATAGTCAAGTAATCGCCATTCCTCCTGTAGAGCAGTTTGCAACTTTGTGAGAGTAGTTGGAGGAGGTAAACGTGCAGACACAGCACGGCCGAGGGCATCCAAAAGAATTTCAATGGGATTAAGGTCGGGCGAGTACGCCGGCCAAACCATACGCGCAATCCCCTCACTCTCCAGGTAGTCGACGACGATGGCAGCTGTATGGAGACGCGCATTATCTTTCATTAAAACGAAAGAAGGACCAAGTGTTGCAGCGTACAATCTCACAGTGGGTTCTAGGACTTCATCCCGATACCGAACAGCCGTCTAAAACTACTCGTATGAAAGTTCTAAACTCTTTTTATCAGCACTTACATGCAACTCCTCTAACCGTTCACAATGTTGACTTCTTATACGATTGCCTGTTTTGCATATTTCTGACACGAAACCGTGATTGGCAGTTTCATAACATATATGCATACTTCCATCTACCTCTGCAGCAAATTGCAGCCTCTCAAATTCAGATTGGCTTCTGGAAATTAATATTTTCCTCTCCGTGCTTAACTTTTGGCAGTGAGTGTAATTCCATCATAATAACTCCAATAAATTAATGGGCATGCAGAAGGAGAGGTGTTACACGTGCTCAAGCCCAAGTATTCTTTATCTTTGAGTCTCAATAATCCGTTTTGTAAGAATAGGTTCATCATAGTAATTCCATGAACCCTACGACCTTACAGAAGAGGAACAGATGCAGTGCTGAAGCTTTGCCCTTTTTGTCTTTCAATAATAACATGAATGCGTAGATCATAGTAACTCTGGGAACTCAAGGGCCTTGTAGAAAGACGTTACGAAGCCCCTGCTCTCTTTGTCTTTTAATTATAATTCTCTTTTGTAAGATTCGGTTTATTATAATAACTTCAGTAAACCTAGGGTCTTGCAGAAGGGAAATGGCTATAGATGTTCAAGTCCCTGATCTCTTTGTCTTTGAGTCACAATGCCGTTTTGTAAGAATGAGTTACTCATAGAATGATGGAAAAATTTGCCTGGGTTATGATAGATCTAGTTATAGTTTATTAGCCATTTCGAATTCGTTTGATCATAGCATCATTCAAGAGTGAGTTCTCTTTAAGTATTGATACGACTAAAATTTTTTATAGTAAAATACTTCCTTAAATTACCTGATTCAGTTATGTTTTTACAAGAAGATTTTGGAATTTTCTGTGAATGTGTCACTATTCATTTGAAAGAGGATTCAATATACCACTTGCATTTGTTTATAAGCTTCCCCTCCAGTAAACTCTTTCTTTTTAAATTTTAACTCCTGTACATAATAAACTCTGCACAGCACGAAAAATATTTTCTTAAACTAAAAAAACTAACACAGAATGCATAATTTTCTGTTACTTTTTAACAGAGCACATTTCAATTAAGGTTCACACTGCAAATATCAAAAGTCGTATCCGCAGAATTTTCAATATTGGGTCCTTTTTACCGTGTTCGCCACTTCTTTACTTTTTTTATAATGGGGATCGAAAAGTACTGATTTTATTAAAGTAAAGAAAAGCTCGAAACATCAGGTTGTAATTTGAACGAGGTTCTTTCACAGAGAAGTAGTTTAGGGACATAAAAGGATCAAGCAACATCTGTTAGAATCATTGGTTATCTGATTGAAAACGGCAAACCATTTTAGTAGCGTCGTAGTCAGTGCAGGATGTCAATGATTTTTCAACAATTAAGGGGTCACCGTGCCCGCTGTTCTGGAAACCTACGAGTTGTAGGCGGCGCAGGTTCGATTCCTCCCTGGATATATTTCTGTTTTCTATGTCAGCAAAAATCCTTACTTGTATGTCCATTACTTGACGTTGTCTACCTTGTGCTTGGCGAATCTTCGCCAAATATGGCGCTTTCAACATAATCCACCATAAAAAAACAATAAAAACTAAAAAAAAAATGTTTGAGAAATAGAGAACTACAACACAATTCAAGACAGAGGAAAGAGCTTAAGTTAAGAGGAACGCTTGTCTAAGAGGAGAAAAGAGGATTTTTTGATGTCGGATTGAAGGAATGCAGCTTGAAGAGGAATGCAGCCGAAATAAATTAAACAACTTAAACCAGAAATGGTAAGGTCACATAACAATATTTATCAAGGATTCACATACTTAAGTAGATATTCAAATCTAAAATCTAGATATTTTTCCTTCCGGAAGCATTTACGCGATATATCATTTTCTAATAAAGTAATAAAGTTTCAAAAGTAGAGTAAAGAAAGTAAATTTCCAATAAAGTAAAGAAATATCCGTTTTCAATTTAAGCAGTGAAGAGGGTAGAAAAATTCCATAACCTCTCATGTGGAAGTGAGTGGTTTCCTTTCGAAACAAGGTGGAAGAGTCTCGGATTATAAACTGGAGGGTTGCGAGTTCGAAACTCGATCTAACCAAAAACCGTCGTATATGTGGGGACACGTTAAATCTGTCGCTGCCTCAATGTCCACACGTTAGCTTAGTGTGGGAGTTGGAAATTGGGGTGCTAGCTCAGATGTTGTCCACGTCATCTGATTATATCTCAAAACTAAGAGGTGTTGTCCTCGGATCTTTCCCTTCAAAATTGATCCCGGATTGTCCCCATTAGCCCGTTGTTGGGTTGTTCTAATTCAAAGTAAATTCAAATACCCACTGACTACAATGGTCTTGACTGCTGCAAGTTGATTTGTTTCAATTCTACACAGTGAAAAAATAAATTTAAATAATAATTTTTAAGTTATTTACTTTTTGCGTCTTAAAATATACTATGTGTTATTTCTTTAAAGAATAATTAATGCATGTGTAACTACTAAAGAAAATATTGAGCGCTTCACAGATGTATTACGTTCTTATTTGTTTAAAAAAGACCCTCCAGAGTATGAGTAGGTAACTCTAGTAAGTAAAGGCTTTTGTTTAAATAATGGTATTACTTCATTTATTTGAAAATGTTTTCAAATTCATCTTAATTTTTAATCCCATACTCATTGTTAAATTTAAGTAACTGTTCAGGAAAGGAAAAAAGGAAATCATAATATTTTCAAAGTATCAAACTGATTAAAAATAGCGATATATCAGAATACAGAGTAAAGGGAATTTATTATTTTTATAAAAATGAATTTATTCTGTGAGCAACTAAAATAAAACGATTTTACCAGAAATACATTCGAAGAATACAGTAATCTATATCTATAAAATTCAAATACCACTCACTCACTGACTCACTGACTCATCGCTGTATCTCAAGAACTACAAGTCCTAGGAAGCTGAAATTTTGCAGGGGGATTCTTCTTATACCGTAGGGGTGCACTAAGAAAGGATTTCGAAAAATTCGAATCCTAAGATGCCTAAAATTGTCCTAAGGCCTAAGCCAAAATCAAGTTGAAATCGCCATTGGAATAACATTGAGTGCAAAACGATTGCTGCACGCATCTCAGATTGCTTTACCAGTGTTGATCGAAAAACAATTTCCTTAAAATAAATTAAATCATAACGTTCATGTTTGAACTGAAATTTTACTTCTTTCCTTGATGAAAATAATATTTATAAATATTTGATTGATGAAGAAAGAATATTTAGAACATTTAATTTTATATTTACTTAAATTATATAATGGAGCACGAAAAGCCCTAACGATCAACTCATTGATCATAAAAGCGTAATTTTGCAACTCGGTATCTGGCAACCTCAGAATTAATGTTCAATTTTTTTAATTTGATTTATAATTCCTTTTTGGGGTATTTGAGTTGAAAACGAGATGGTTGCGGTCACATTTGGGGAATCCCAAGTATTATAGATATGAGTTCTTTTTGCTTATAAATCATTGTCTTTATCAATATTGTTCAAGTTTTTTGTCGAATTGTTTTACTTCAGAATATATTCAGGAAGTCAGACTTCAACATGCTAGAACATATATTTTTTTCAGAATTCTTCCTTTCTTAAGTATCGGAATTTTGTTTCTGTTTGCTTATGTGTTCCGGTATATTACCTATTCCAGAAATATTAATTAGGAGTTTGATTTTATTTATTTATTTCCTGCAAAATATCACTAGACATGGGTAATTTCATGGTGGTATATGTATATTTCCACCAACTTTCTTTAAATCTTTGGTTGAATACGTAATACTGTGTAGGTAAAAAAAATTAATAAAATTTACAAATCCAAATATTTTTAAGTGTGAATTTATTATTTTAAAATTATATGAAAAATTTCTCAAAAATAACTTTAAAATAAGATGGGTTACGTTAATTTAAAACTGGTAGTCATACTTTGTAATTCAAAATATATTTAAAAATTTTGATATAGCTTTTCATTGAAAGACGATTAAATAAACTAAATTTCATTTGTTTTTCGTGTTTCATGGGTGTTATTGAAAGCTTACGCCGTAGTCAAGTAACTACATCTATCATTCTAAATAGATACGAGCTTTCCATTTAGGAACCAAATATCTGATCTTAAAAAGTACCATAAGGGTTCAATTTAAAACTGTATGTGTGTTGGAGAAACGGGAATTTTTAACAAGACTTAGTTGATCTTGGAATAATACCACACTAAGTAATTTTGAAAAATTGAAATTTTATGTCTAAAGAGACAGAAAATCGAGGTTGATAACTCTATTTATTGTTCTTACGCAACTTAGATGCATGTAAATCGTTCGTTGAAAGGGATTTTCTTTTTGTAAAAGGGCTGTAAAATCAACCTTCTGTTTATTAAAAAATCGTTATCGATTGGGTTTAATTTGTCTATTCTGATGACATGTATTTCAAACAAAAGCTCTGTTATTCGACATGCCACTGAATGAAGTTTTCTGGGAAAAGTGCGTTTGCTTCAAATTAAATTAGTCACGAATGCCGTAAATTTTTAGCCCCCTTGTACAAATATGTAATATGTAGCCTATCATATCCGCATTGTTTTAAAATATAAGTGTACCAAATATGTGGATTGGTCAAAAGGTGGATTAGTGTAGAGAACAGACAAACGTCAACTCTGCTTGCTTTATATGTCTAACAGAAGTTCCGTTATTCCATCTGCCGCTGAATGGAATTTTCAAGAAAAATCGCGTTTGCTTCAAACTAAATTGGTAACGAATGCTGTAACAATTTATACTATCTTCTCATATTGATGATGAAATTCGAAAATATCGCATACTAGGTGAAAGAATGGCACAATGAAATCATATTCATAGGAAACTAAATGCAAGATTATCCACCGAAATTTCTCCATTTTTGCTGAAATTGAATGAACAGGAATATTCGTAGTCACTCGAAAACTTAAAATCCACTTCAGCAGAAGTGTGACGAATATGAACTGGTGTATATTGTTGGATACAACACATATGCATGTTTACGTCCGAAATAAATTGTAGAAACGATAGAGAAGTTAAATTTGTATTAAATTTTTTTTCCCGTACACTTAAATGATGCTAACATTCTTTTATGAAAAAGAATTGTTTATGACTTTTCAATCAACATGTTATTTATTCAATCCGAGCAAAGCCGGGTATTTCTGCTAGTAGAATGATATATTTTCTGCTTTCGGTCTTTAGTAACTACTTATGATGAATGAACGATTAAAAGAAGAATAGAATTTCCAATTTTTATAATGAATCAAATCGATTACAAAGATTGCGATAGCAGAAAAACAGAATAAAACCATTTAGTTCTGCTAGAAAGGGTTAAGGCATTAAAACCAGTTAAAACTAAACGAATACTTACTTCAGTAATGCATGCACCGAATACTACGATGGAATTTATAATTTTTTGATCTTAGTCGTTTCGAAAACACGCTATAAAAAGAACTATCGTACGTTTGATCTCAGGTAATGCACTGCTAACGATGTCAGGTAAATGGCGGGCGTGTTGAAAGACAGTTGACCTTTCAAAAAGAAGCAGAATAATAATAAAGTCTTCAAGTTACAGAAATTAAGAAACGGTGTTTATATTCAGGACACACGAGATAAGACATTGAACTTTGAAAATTCTTCATAGAGTTTCAGAATTTACATTTTACTTAGTTTCTATATAGAAAAAGAATATTTTTCAATTTCGTTGTAGTTTGTAACTTTTAGTAGAGTTAAAAAAGTAAAATAATTATGTATCAAGCGTAATATCTCAAATAAAATCTTGACAGTTGAGCACGTTTTAATCGTCTACTCTGGCTAGGTCTATTTTTAATGATGGATCAGGACAGGATATCTCGGCACAACTCTACACAGAAAAACAGCACAAGCAATACTTATTATTTTCAGATTTGGGGAAAATATGGATTCGATTTTTGTCGTTTATTTTAAAACTGTGTAAATAAAAGAGTACAGCTTTTATAGAAAATTTATCTGTACAACTTTTTTTAGTGTCTGAAAATTTCTGGTAAGTTTTTAAACAATACTCTAAAAACTAAATATTTATTTAAATTTGAATTGGGCAAATGACTTAGTATTCTATTCTAAGCCCAAGTAATTTAATTTCCTAAGTAAAATTGTTTTATATTTAAAAAATAATTACGTTTTTAATCCTTCGGGAAAAAAAAGACAAATTTTGCTGTAACGAAATAACCATTTTTTTAGTTAATAATTAGTTAATTAATACTTAATTAGTTTAATTAATTAACACGTACTTATAATTAAATCATAATAATTTTTTACTTGAAATTGGCAAACTATAATAGTATAAAGCAAATGAAATTCCTTTGAAATCTAAGATTCCATTAAAATTTGGTTGTTGTAAATATATTGAATTGAGAAAGAACTAAATTAGGGTAAATCAGTCAATAATTGACCAGTTAGTGCTCTTTTATCATGCAAATATTTCCCTAGAGTGAATTAGCAATTGCCTTCCAAGATTTTCCGTACTTAACATCTAGTAAAAATAGTGATTAAAACGAGCTATAGTACAATTTTTAATATTGATAGTTTCTAAAAATGTTATCTATAAGTTGAGAAGAGTGAATGAATATTAAGTATCGGATATTAAACAAGTAAAAATTTAAAAATATGTAACGAATCAATATTGAACAAGTAAATAAGCGCTGCAACAAAGAATTTATTAAAACATGAACTAAAGTCAGTCACACTGGCATTTCCCTTTTTATCTGAGGTAACCTTCCTTGATTCTTTTCTTAAATTTTTAACCGTTTATTATATATATATATATATATATATATACATATATATTCTTTCTTTCATAATAGATTTAGTACATTATTTTAAAATTTATGGAAATAACTGTCCTTGTCTTATACACCTTGTCTTTATGGTATTTATTAACAAATACATTAAATTAAAGTAAAATTAATAGAACCATAAATTAGATATTTTTATCAAAATTTCACGGGGAAAGAATAGTTAAATATAGCTAAATATATAGTTAATAAATACCTAATTAAATATATAGAATGTAATTGTTACAAGAAAATATTATGACATGAGTTCTATTTTAATTTATTAATATAAGTACTGAATATGAAAATGCGATCATATTCTATATGAATTAGTTCTATGTGTTAGGATTTATAGATATATGATATGTTTATCCGATAAACATATAACTATGAAGCTCATTAAACTTGTTCTAAGACTTTACAGTTCCTTCCCATCATCTTAATTTTATGAATATAAAGGTAAAAGAAATCTTGACTTATTGCATTATTTGAACAAGATTTTATTCGTCGAAAGCAATTGTAAGCGATTTCTCTTGTGACCCAGAATGCTTTGAAGTTAGTGAATATGAACATCCGGGTTTTTCGAAGAGAAGCACACATGCGAAAAAATCGGGTCATCAACAATACGAAGTATCTGAATTTGTTTTGAAATGTTTGTGATTGTTGTAGGAAACACTTTTTTCTTCAATTGTTTTCATTCCATTTTGTTCCTATTGAATTAGTGTTTCTTCTTTTTTGGGAGAAACTGTGTTACAAAATGCTTTAGAAAACGCCTACTGAATGAAACTTTCTTGTACATGTTATGTATTTGGCAGAACGTTTCCTATT
The DNA here is from genome assembly GCA_947359465.1 of Metellina segmentata. NCBI lineage: Eukaryota > Metazoa > Arthropoda > Arachnida > Araneae > Tetragnathidae > Metellina > Metellina segmentata. The sequence continues at coordinate 113,954,645 of OX375873.1, forward strand.
TTCAAGTGATTCACTTATATATGCATTATACACTGTATTTAATAGGCGCTAACATAGGCGTTTGTTGTATAAAGAATTCTTTCCAATACCTGCATATGGATTGTAACTCAAAGAACTTAAAACTTTGCTTTTCACAAGTTTCTTCTATATGATTCTATTCTTGTAATTGGACATTTCATAATGACTTATTTAACATTGAGCACAATATTTTATTTGGTTCATAGTCGTCTTTACACTATGATATGCTTTTTTCCTGTGAAGCTAAATGTAGATAGCATTAGTATTTTGTAGTAGAAGGTGCTTCCTGTGTGTATTTCATATAGGATATGCGGATGTAAAATTATCGTCTTTCGGTGGTTTGTTTTACACTAAAATTCTTTCTCGAACGTAAATACCAATGGCTTTAAAAAGAGTGCATTCGAATTAAATTATTTCTTTGAACTAATTCAATTTTAATAAGGAATATTAATTTAACTAACGTAAATTGTTAACTTACGGTCATGAACAGGATGAGTAATAATCTATATTTTAAAAAGCAATACTTCTTCCACAGAAGCGCACACGTATGTGACGACAGTTTTAACGCGACATATCCGTATATATTACTTCCTTAAGTACAAAAACCGCAGAGACGCGACTACGGTTGACCTTCTAGAGTGATCATTAGTTGGTTTTTAAAATGTGGTGATGGTAATGGTAATTTTAGTTAACGTCGTACTAGAGCAACACAAAGGGCTATTAACGACGGTCCGGGATCAGTCCCTTAAGGGAAAGATCCCAGGACAACACCTCGTAATTTTGAACCACGGTCAGATGACGTTTTAAAATGTGTCATCTACTAATAAAAACATTAGTAAAATTACTACTATTACAAAACTCACTATAAAATTTTTTTTATATTTCTTTAATCTCAAGTGATCTTTTATTTTAAAAATTTTCCATCTCACCTATTTCCGCCTTGGTTTATCCCAACAGTGACCTCAACTAATGATATTAATTGCACAAATGCCAAACACATTTTTGTAAAATGTTCTAAACAGCAAAACACTAGATTTTTTCTTGATTTCATGACATGAAACTGCAAATATAATATAGACAAATGTACAGAGGTTTTCGGAGACACTCATACATCCATGACTCCCTTGACAGATGGGTAAGAGTCCCTTTGGAACAGCGACACACAGTTTCAAAACCTCTGTAGTAAATATGCGATGAGCATATCAATTGGATTTAATATGAAAAAGTTACTTTTTTTAAAAGTAATCAAATATGAAAATTAATTGGTTTTCATAAATCCACTCTGTAGTATAACAGCCTAGCTTCTCCGTTTGTCTAAAGTTTTCTAATAAGAATTTATTATTTTGCCTCATTGACTGCGCAGTTTTGAGTTCTAAACTTAAACAGAAATAAAATATTTTTACAGCTCTTTATTATTTATAAATCTAAGTAGTATGTATAGATTTGTTTAGTGCGTCAGAAATTGGCTCAAATAATATAATCAGAATAGTTTTTTAATTATTATATGCATTATATGCGATTTGAGATTGGAAATCAGAATTGCAGTAACTCTTAATGTTATTTTATATAGGGTTTAGCTTTAGATAGTGTACAGTAAATCGTATAACTTATGTTACGCGCAGTATCTTTAAAAGTAACTATGAAAATTATTTAAATGGGTTTAAGGATTGTATACAGAACACACCAGCTATATTTTATGTGTATCATAACTTAATTATAAAAATGTGTTCCTCATTGCCCAAGTCACAGGTTTTCAAAATTTTAAAATAAAGCTAATATCGTTTCCTACGAGAGGCGTTTTCTGTTTGCCTAAAATGGGTGCTCATAGTGTCTGCTACAGAACGTGTTTAATGTACATATTCCAAACGTGACGTCGCATTGAATGTTTTTGAAAGCTTTTCAGCACGTTTTAGTACTTACGATTAGTGCTTGATGAATCATGCGTAATGAGGAGTGATCATCCATAAGATGGCCTGGAAAAAATTACTTGAAGAATATCACAAACCGTTTTCTATGCGTTTTTAATCTTTCATTTGTAAAGGGTATAAAAATAAGAATCAATAGGTTTTGAAGAGGGACTTGCTTCCCAAAAATCCCAATGGGGTAAGACACTGAAAAGTTACCTATTTGTAGTACTGAGAAAGAAGTTTGTTATGAATGATGGCAATGGTTTATGATCCTGTGCACAAGAAGTACCTCCTTGTTTACTTTCAAAGTAGCGTACTTTTTAAAATTTTACGTAAAATAAATCTGGTGGTTAAGAGAAAAATAGTACAATTATATTTCAAATATTAGCTTTCATAACAGGAGTTTTGTCATGACCGGAAGTATACGAAGAAAACGCATAACTTCACATACATACACGCACAGGCGCGCACATACACATGCACGCACACACACATGCACGCACACGCACACACACATGCACGTACACGCACACACACCTTCGAAGATTATATAATATTTTCACTTCCGTATAAAACCAAGAATGTTTCATTTTCTTTCCTTTGCCATCTGATTTCAAAGCAAAACAACAATTGATAAATCATCTTTGGGAAGTTAGGGAATTTGAATGCCATTCTTCCGTCCAAAAAAAACCTAGTGACCTCTTGCACCAAAAAACACGACTCGAAATTATTAAATTGTGTGTGTGTTTCGGAAGAATCTCCTAATAGTCCTCGGGTCTCCGGAATCGGGAGTTCACGCATGACATATATTTTTAAGACAAAAATGGGTGTTTTTCTTTCCTTTCCCGTCAAAATATCAAAAGAACTGTGACTTATTGGACAAAGTTTGACGCTCTACTGCTCACGCTCCTCTCGAGCTGAAGGATTTTGAATTCTAGGAAGCGACGCGCGCGGTCTCTCTCTCTCTCTGAGTCAGTAGTCACAAAATGTGTCCCACAGCCGGAAGGAAGCTTGGATTGTGATAGTTTTCCGCTTTGTCTCATGAGATGAACACACTCAATTCGCAGCTCCAGTTACGTTTGCGCAGTTCAAATTCCTCGACAAGTGAAGTGTTACAAATGGACATGCTTCGGGAGAAAAGCGCTTTCATTGGAAACACTTAATTTGAGTTTAAAATTATTATTTACCTTTTAGTATTCTCTAATGTTTTTATATTAGTTAAGCATTACTACATTTCATAAGTAACTCTTTCGGGCTCTTGATTGAATAGATATTGTGTTCGAATATACGATTTAACATAGACGTACTTAATGATTCTGAATCCACCTTTATCCGTTGTGGGAATTTCTATCTTTTGTCAGGGGAAAGCATGATCAAAGGATCTAAAGACGACGAATGAGTATCAAATACTAATTTGCTGCTTCCCTTAAAATCTTATGGAACGATACTGTCATGCAAAACTAGTGGTTATTTACAAAAAGTGGAGAAGTTTCTCTTTAAAAAAATATTTATCAAACATCTTTACATTTATATTGAACCATGAAGTCATAACCTATAAAATTGTTTCTAAATGTTTTATTTTCAGTTACTCCTGTAACAAGCAAAAGTACCCGATCTTACTCGGGCTGAATTAAGTCAAACTATATATTGAAGAAAGGATCATATCTAATCACTTTTGCCCTGCGTAGAATAAAATATTTTAACATCTTCTCGACATTTTTATAATTTATACAACTTACTTTGGACACAAATCCTACTCATGCATTTCCATCCATGTAATACATTTCACATACATCGAACCCTTGCTGTATGACAAAGCTATGAAATGACGAAAGGTGACACTAAGGTTAATACAATAGGTAATTTTGAGGGGATGAAGGGTTTCTTTCATGCTCAAATCAATTCATAAAAATGACGAATCTATGGTGAGTGTTCTCGCACTCGTAGTCAACAAAATAAGTTTTTTTTTACTTGAGCACTCTTGAATCAGGAATGCGACCTTGTCGATATCCGCCATTTTAGCATTATTATTCTTTAAATAATGGCAAAATTACACTTAAAATTTTCTTTGTTCTAACTTACCTGACACTTTAAATCGAATACTTTGTGGTGGTGATGCGTGTGATGAAAAAGAAATGCAATTTATTACAATAATAAATATTTAAAACAGAAAACAGAACAGCATAATAAAACAAAAAAGTTGTCTGGAAAAAGTTATCCTAAAGATATAGTTCGTGATGCTTTTTTGTCTTTTGATCTCACACAGTTGCCACAACTTACAACTAAAAATTAGACAAAATGTAAAAACAAGAAATTAATTCCGGGCGAAAAAAACAGAAAACATCACTGCACTTGGCAAACGAACACGAGTTTCCGTTATGTTGCAGAATATCGTTTGGCCCAAATATTCGGAAATAGTTTATGTTTTGAAAATAATATAAATAAGACTCAAAATACAAATGTATTAGAATTTAAATAAAGTAAAAATAGTTTTTGAAAAATAATTGGTTTTTCAGCAGTACTGGTAAAAAAATCCAAGTAATTGCAATGCTCAATATAACTTCCAGCTACTCCAAAACTACCAAATTATGGCTGATTTCAGAACAGTTACTCTGATGTTTTATAAAATTTGCCTAAATATATAAGCAAAGAAATTTTAAATAATGTTTTCACTAAACTAAAAAATGATGTATCATAACATTGCATTAACATATGACAGCCAATGCGGTTAAGTCCATTTTTTGATAGTTTCTGATATTTGTAAATTTTAATGGAATAAATAATACTTTTTTAGTTGTTAAAACCTTTCCTCGTTGCTTCGTTTTTTTCTTGGTCAGAAAGCTCTTCTTTTTATAGCTTCTGAATAATGTTGTATAATAACTTCAGAAGCCAATGTGAATAAATCCACTTTTTTCAATATTTTTCTACATATACTTTGAAATAAAAACTTAATTCTTCTCCTTTCGATATTCGTTGGTAACACTGAGGCCGCGTTTGTAAACAATTCTTTGAAAAAGAAATGTAAACCAGAAGATAATCTGTCATGTGACCAACGTTTCATCATTTCTGTAGTTGCATTTACGAACGCTTCCATACATTGCAATATGAGCCGATGAAACCCAAAACAATCTCGAACAATCTATTTTTACATAAATTTCTTACAAATTTATTTGCACATTCTGTACATATCTTGATTTGTCGCAGAGCCTACCCTTTAAAAAAGGACTACATACTTTTCTTATCAAATTAATAATCCAAAAAGTTTAAAAAACACACAATCTCTATATTAAAAAAATGTTACCGCCGCCAACTCCGTAGGATTGAAAACTGTGTTGTTTAGCTCGATTCTTAGGCGGTTTCCCGAAAAAGTATGGATCAGAAAATTACGAAATTAAAATGGTTTGTTCTTCATCGTGTTCCCTTCACAATTGTAAAGATTTTTTTTCCCGATGCGGCTATTAGGTTTAGGGTTTATTAAGTGTCAAAATTGAAAAAGCGAAATTTCTAACGCTAGTGAGCAAAAGATGTACAAATTTTTAGTCTTCAGTCGTGATTTTTTTAGAGTACCTCTTGACGTGAATTTTTGCAGCTCGTCGAGTATTTCAACTTGGTTCCTGATAATATTTTTTTGAAATTCGGGAAAAATCGGGACATTTTCGTTATTTTTTAAAAATTGTCATATCTACGTATACCTTGTTACTATTAGTTTTTATATTTGTATACCTTAGAATGTACTCTTTCTTAAAGTACAATTATTTTTAAATTGGTTAATAAATAAATTCGATGCGATCAAAAGTTGGTCACACAAATTTCGGAATATTGGGATATGTTTGCTACTTTTTGTTAAAACTCTCATATCTACAGATTAATACTATTATTTTTTTTTAATTTGAGAACATCACTGAATACCTAACATTGTAATCTTTCTTATGGTACAATTATTTTTTAAATGGGTTAATAAATAAAATCGATGCAATAAATAGTTGGTCAGACAAATTTCTTCTCGGAAATGTAGGTTAAATTTTCTGACTAACGGGTTTGTCAGATATCAAATTTATTGTGGCAACAATTACCATAGAAACGATTTTTTTTTATTTGGCGAGGAAAATGGCTCGCTTTTTTTCACTCTGTTCTCAGAGGGTTTACCGATAAAGTACAGATTAGAAAATTACAAGACTAACACACACACACACGGTTTATTTACACGGTTGGCGAGCGTAAGCGAGCAGGGTATAAAGCCCTCTAGTATATTAAAAATCCTTACTTTTCACAAATTTTGTTATCTGGATTTAACCGCAATGGCTCCTGAGTGACTCATGAGTTGAATTTAGTAAGTGTGATACTTGTACAAACACACAGACACAAAATCGAACATAGAACGGGAAGACGGACAGACATACATACGCAAACGAGTTCATTCCCTAAATGGATGCAAGTACTCACAGTATGGAAAGGTTCATGAAAATATATTCAACCTTTTGGACGTAGTATGGACACACACATGCATACATACAGACAGACAGACACCAAACGCGCAAGAGACGAATTTTGCATCAGAAGTGTCCAAAACAAAAATTGAAAGAAAACTTGAAATGGGTCGAAAATATTCAATGTATGAAAATATTGAATGAAAATATTCAAATAGCAAACACTTCATTCTTATTTATACAGTTTATTTGTAAATTATTTAAAAAAAATTGAAAAGGTGATAGTACCCATCAAGGTGACCAATATTTACAATGTAACTTTTGGTCGCAATCCACTCAGGGTCAGAAAAGTGAAATTTAGAAACACGCCCAACAATCACAAGTAATCAATTCTGACGTCCATCCTGCTTTTCCAGAAAAGCAGCATTTCTCCAGAATATCACCGTGAAGCATTCGCTGTATGCAAATGTCTAGTGCGAAGACGCAGAGGAAGTGCTTCCAGGATTGTTTTAACCTATTTTCGCTCATCACACAGAGGGACGTAGCTTCTGCATGATAAAGCAACCCCAGCATACTCTAGCACCGCGGACGGAATGTTCTGAATGCCAGATATTGCGGTTGGTGGAAGTGGTGAACCTGTGACGTGGCCTCCACGCTCACGGGACCTAGATCCACTGGACTTCTTGTGGGGACACATGAAATTATTGATGTACGAGACCTGTACACTCTGTGGAAGATCTCGTCCTTGTTTCAGCAGAAAAGATCGATTCGACCCCAGGAATCTACGAAAGGGTGCGCCAATCTTTCACTCTCCGGTGTGAACTGTGCAACGAAACCCTTGGACGTCACTTTCAGCATATCTTTTGAGTCTTTCACTGTTCTGCACGAGATTGAGTAACTTGTGGTTTCGTTATGTCTCTTGTTTAAACAGTTAAAAAACTTCAACGTGGATAATTTACGTTTTCTGACACTCTGAGTGAATTGCGACCATAGGTTTCACTGTATATATTGGTCGTTTTGATGGGTACTATCACCCTTTCAATTTTTTAAAAACAGTTTACGAACATAATTTAAAGATTTTGGCCGAATTTTTGTAAAATTTGAAGAAGCGGTTAGCAGTTTCCATCACTATAACGTACCTGAACCGCTTGGTTGAACCTGATCTCTTAGGTCCATTTCTCTTTTGAAGGTGGCTTTAAATTACTTTCTGTCCCTTAACTTAATTTAGCATTTTCGAGCATGCATCATTGCAGATTTTTCCATCAACTATTCATTGTGAGCAGTGTGTAACTTTTATTAATTTGTTTGAATGTCTTGGTTGTTTTAAGTTCTAAAATTTGACCTTCTAAATGTGACATCTGGTCAAGTTGTCTCTTTATGGTATTAAATTCTTAATGTTCTCAATTCTTATTCGTATTGAGAGTTGTCCTTTCTCACTTCATTGAAGACATCATCTTGCAAGCGTTAGCACCTCACACTAGAATCTGATCAGTTTGTTGCTTCCTCCAAAAATTTAATAAGTAAGAGATTAAGCAATACATATAATTTACACATTAGGAATTCGATTTGCACAATCGCAATTGATATCTAGTCAAAACTCTTTGATTTGACGAATACGTGTATTAGAAATGGTGACTTCTAAATCGAGAATGTTAATGAAATAAACAAAAAGTTAAGCAATAGTTTGTTTTATTTTTAAGTGTAAAAAAATAACATTACAGAATAACATTACATAACAGAATTATTTTTAAGTGTAAAAAAATAACAAAAGAAAAGCAACTAAAAAAATTGTAAAGATTAAATCAAAAGCAAATGATAAAGATTCATATTTCATCGATCATATTTTATTTTACTTCGAATATTACTATATCATATGCTGTAATGTATTTGAATTCAGAGAGGTAAGTGACAGCAGATCGTCGTCGTGCGAAAGATATGGAAGAACTTCCTTCAAATTTCACTCTAATGGTATTTAAAGATCTTTAAAAGGATAAAAATAATTTATTTAAGGTGATAATTGCAGGTGTAGTTACATTAGATTATTTCAATGTGTTAATAAACCTATCAGAAAAATATAGAACACAATTTAGTAATTTAATTTCAACAAGTCAAGGAATTTCAAATTGAACTTTAAGTGAACTAAATATTATGAAAGTAAAAAACTAATGTCTTGTTTTCAAGCACATTTTAACTATTAGGTTATAAGCATGTTTTTAAAAAATAATTTCATAACATAATCGTGATTCAAGTAATATTTTACAAGCATTAACAAGAGGAAAACTAAAGTTGGAGATCAAGTTCGAACATTTCTATATGATAATTAATTACAGATAGTAAAATTGCTGATGAAGTTTCAAAGGAGACACTATATATATATATTACTGACACAAATTGGGGTTAGCTGAAAAAATCCTATTCTCTGAACTTTATAAAAACTCATTTTAGTCACGAGTTTGGGTTTCCGTCCCACTGTGCATTAGTGATGCGACATCGATGTCGATGTTTTCAAAACATTGATGCATTGGAGCCGATGTTTTTTTCAACACCGATGTTTATACTTGGCTATGTTTTTACGTTGTTTATGTTTTATTTTTAAATGAAAAAAGTACCATTATAAAAATTAAAAAAAAAAATAACCAAGTAGCATAATTTTTATTTTTAGTAAATTGAACATCTTTTAGACAAAAATTACCGAGGGTGAAGGGTCTGAAAAGTAGGGATGCGACATCGATGTCGATGTTTTATAAAAACCTTGTTGTATTTACCATTCATTTATTGGAGCCGCTGTTTTTTTAACATCGATGTTGAATAAAAAAAAGTAGCATAGTAAAAATTAAGAAAAATAAACGTGCAACTAAGTATTTGTCAGTGATGGCGACATCTGTCTCATCAGATTGTTTTCCCTAAATGGTGGAATAGTTAGTGAAAAAAGAAGTCGCTTACGGTGGAGAAAGTTAAACGTCTTTTACAAACTGTAAATATTAAATATTGGGGATAATAATAATTATAGGCCCCAATATTTTTTATTTACAGTAAATAAAATTAAGTTTGTTGTGTTTCCCGCCCCCAATAAGTTGATAAGTAATTAATAATAACTAACAATAATTATTGTTATGTACCTACCTAATTATACTTGCAGTTAGTAGTAGTCAATTTGTTATAAATATTATTTTGTTTTATATTATTCAATTTGAAAATAAAAAAATTAGTTAAATGTTTTTATTAATTTTTTTAAACTTTGTTTTGACAGTTAAATTTACAGTCTTATAAATTAGTTAATTAAAAAAACAGTCTTACTTATTAATTAATAAACATGGCAAATTAATAATTAAATCTCCCCACCCCCTACCCCTGGCGAACATTAATGTTTGAAGTTGCTAAACCAGTTTTAAGAAATGGGGGGGGGGGGAGTTTAAATACACTGATGTTTAAAAACATTGATGGTTTTTGGGTGATGTATTACAAACATCGATATTTTAATTTTGAACATCGATGTTTTGCTGTTGATGTCGCATCCCTACTATGCATGAGTTAAATTCACTCCATTTAACGTGGATTGTTAATGTGAGTTTCTTTGATAGTTGTTTTTAATGATTAAAATTAAGAAAAAACTCTCATTTAAAAAAAAATTATTCATGGAATTCAGCAAATATATTAAAAAAATTTCCTAAAAATCAATTGATTTCAATCATAACATAGCTTGAATTTGAATATTAGTTGCGAAATATTTATTAGCATCAGAATTATATAAGTCTTCCTGAACTTTTTACAAAATTCAATGTACTGACAGTAGAGAGAGAAATAGCGCAGGTTAAGTTGCAGGAAATAGAACCAGCACACCATGAAAGTTGTAGAATAAAGTCTTATAACTTGGTTAGTCATTGTTAAAAGAGTAAAAATTGGAATAGCTGGAAAATTTCTAAAAAAACCTAAAAAAAATGGCTGGAAGTGAATTCTAAACCACAACGAAAATCCATGAGAAGATAGGGATTCGAATCCGGAACAAGGGGCCCGAACTTAAACAAGGGGTTCGAGACTTAACCACTCGCCTACCGAGTCGGCTAATTAAATCTCGAAATCCCTTCATTCATATTCTTCAAGGTTCCAAGGTATTTCTAAATTCATAATGCCAATAAATAACAATTTTAATGAAAAACAACATTATTTTTCAATATTCATCATTGAATCAAGCAATTTATTTTGATAGAAATTAAATTAATTTCGTTTCACGTTATAAAAGGTCGATATACTTCCATTTTATGTATTCGATAAATGATAAAATGTTATGAATTTTTTAACTCCTCCAAACATAGGTTTTAATAGATAAAAACTGTTTTTGTATTCCAAGATATTTCAGAATAATTGTATTTGCAAGCATTAAGTTTTCATAGTAATAATAATTTTTAATGTACGTATGGGTTTACGGTAATTTCCCTTTGAAGTGTAGCTACATATAATTAAAGCAATTTTAAAAGAAGGCTAATTTTGATTTTTTTTTGCATTTTGTGTGCATCTTTAATTTGAAAAGAAAATACGTTCGCTAAAAACATCCATCTAATGACTTATGAAGTTCGGTGAAAAATTAGATTCAATTAATAAAAGTAATTCAAAATATCTACCATTTGTTTATGAAAATTAGTTCTTGTTTTTTTTTCATTATTCCAAGAATCAAAGGCTGCATTTTTAATTAAGTTATACGCTTATTTTCTTTAATTCATCGTGCCACATTACGCAACAGTTAAATTAATAGCTGACAAACTATTACAACAATGAAATCTTGTGTTCTATTATTCATTTTTCCATTGCTTCTTCGCTACTTTATTTTTTCATTCATGGCATAATAACTTAAGTTTAACAATTTCTACCAACAATTAGTGTTATATTTTAAAGTGACGTCACCTGTGTAAAAGTGATTTTTGGAAAATGTGGGTGTGTAATAAAACTGAAGTTGCTAAAATCAATTAATTACTATTTTAGCCCTCCAAATGGTTATGACCTGATATCTCGTCCATCAAGCTTTGGTCAGTTTTGCTAATGACAGGACACCTCGTCGAGACAACCACCGGGAGTGTTAAATGAATTTAAGATTTATTTTTCAGAATGTCGATGTTTATGAAATAGGTTAAATGGATAGCTGGTTATTCAAAAGAAGCAATTATTTTCTCAAAAACACAAAAATGCTTTTACTTGCCTTAGAAACGAAGGATTCAAAAGAAAATGGAGATTGCAAAGGTTGGGAAGAAATATCTATGTCATAGTGAGAACAATGATAAGAGACTGCAGGAGTGAACTGCTCTTTAAACTTTCTTCATTTATTTTATACACACATATACAGGGTGATTCTACGATCATGGGACAAACTTGGAGAAGTGGTACAGCTTACTAAAACATATCTGTTTCGTATGGGAATGTATAGTCGGAAGTGAGCGTGGAGGCACGAACACAAAAAATGAGACATGAACAGAAAAATATTGTTTATTTATAGCATCTTTGCAAAGTGCTTCATTGCAGCAATGTTTACAATAAATTCTCAAAATTGCGACCACCAACATGCTTGGTAGAGTCGAAGGAGTGATTGGCGAACTGGTTCCAAAGATGCCAAGCATTTGAGCATTTGAGCAACGCGGTCTTCAATTGAGTCAACTGGAGTCCCCTAAACGATGGTCTTCAGATGCCCCCATAAGAAGTAATCGATGCTCGTTAAATGTGGAGATCGGGGTGCAATTACCTGGATGCCAGTTTTGCGGGACGATGGATTGGGTATGGTAGACCAGTCCGATGGCCACCCCGATCGCCAGATTCATCGAGCATCGATTTCTTCTAATGGGGTCATCTGATAACCATCGTTTACGGGACTCCAGTTGACTCAATTGAGAACCTCGTTACTCGACTATCCAATGCGGCTGCAAGCGTGCGCGAAATACCTGGCATCTTTGGAACTGTTCACCAATCACTCTTTCGACGCTACCAAGCATGTATTACTGTTGGTGGTCGCAATTTTGAGCATTTATTGTAAACATTGTTGCAAAGAAATATTTTGCAAGGATATTGTAAATAAACAATTTTTTTCTGTTCATGTCTCATTTTTGTGTTCGTGCCTCCACACGTCATTTCCGACCATGCTTTCCTGTACGAAAAATGTATGTTTTAGTAAGCTGTACCACCCCTCCGAGTTTGTCCCATGGTCGTAGAATCCCCCTGTATTTCACCAACGTACGTGGCATAGAAATCAGTATTATTTATGTATTTGCGTTGCCAATATGGCTTATAAACAAATGTGAGTAATCGCTACGAGTTCGTTGCCGGTTTTGCCTCTTAGCTCGAATGTGGCTTAATATGTGTTACGTAATTAACTGTAGGATATGATTAAAAACGCAGAGGGTTCACCGTTCCCAATGATTAAAGTTGAATTCTATCTTTTTAAAAAGCTTCTACTAATGCTTTTATTAGTTATCGTGTGCCTGTCTCCATATATATGGAGAGAACTCAATGCTAAAATTACCAGCCAACCAAACAACTTGCAACTTTAGGTTGCTCATGGTTTGTGATTTCTCATACGACTTGCTACTACGAATTCATCTGCATTTAGTCATTTTAATACCAGTACTGCAACTCCAAATTGTAAAAAATGTAAAAGAGATTAGCAATCTAAAATTTTCAGTTTAACTTTGATAATAAAAACAAAATGATCACTACGCAGTCGTAGGTGGTCGATTTCTGTTGCTGCTTTAACAAATCCAAAACGAACTCAAAGAGAGTTGAAACACGTAACATGTGTCAATACATACAACCAAATGGGTGCTCTGCGAGAGTCGACTAGAATTTATCTAATAGTACAATTCTAGAACCGAAATGCATTTCGTTTCATTTTTTGAAGCACTAGTCAATGACGATTTCTATTCCGGACAAAATAATTTTGCCAATTACCGCGTTGCAGCCAAAAGGGAAATAATTAAAATAATAACTCGTGAATGAGACTTATTGCATTAGAAGTAGGACAAGCGCTCTCCCAACGGAAGTCTGTTCCCTCAAGTACCGCGAGACATCGTATCGCGGCTTTTGAACAAAGATCCTTCATGCTTGAGGATAAAGTGTCGTCACAGAACTTTCGCAACACCCACATAACGGTATTACAAAAAAATGGCAACCACCGAAGGAAGAGGCATCAACATAAAAAAAAAAATGGGAGGGAAATAGAAATGACTATGGAAAGGTAGACGCAATAGAACATCTGTAGCTGAGCGGCCATTTTGGAATTAGACCGATTGACCTCGATTCGTCTCGCTTCGGAAGCGGCATCTGGCGGAAAGTTCAGTTATTCCGCAGCGAGCCGCGGATCGGTTGATGCATTCTTACTCAGCGTGGTTAGTTCTGTGACACATGCGCCGCAATTTGGATAGGACTAAACGCAATTTCGCCCTCGTGTGAGTGTTTAACACGAAGAAGTCTGAATTGTGGTGTGGGAGAAAAGGAAGTGTCATTTGGAAGAAGAGTAAACAACGGTGATTTTCCCCCTGCTCTCGGATTTTTGTGTTGGTGCGATTTGCTTTCGAACGAGTCAAAACAATCTTTTTGTGTTCCCTCTTCAGAATAAGGGTAAGTTTTTGAATGCATGATACGGATAGATAATTAAGTTAGCGTTTATTTGTCAACGTATGTGAAATTTTTTTATCTCTGACTACCCTATAAGTTTGACAGCAGCTAATTTTTAAGTTGACATTATTTTATATTCAAAGCCTTTACAAAATAAATTCACTGCAACTATAACACTACGCACCGTAGATTTAAATTTAAAATAAAATAGTAAACTCTTTTCACTTCAAAAGTGTTATTAAAAATTGTTGGGGGGGGGAGCACTATCGTCCAGTAACGAAGTGCTTCATAATTTCATCATCTTAGATAAAGAAAACGAATTGTAGATTGAATTTTAAAGAATTATTTGTATTTTTTCCCATTGTGTGTGTGTGTGTGTGTGTGTGTGTGTGTGTGTGTGCCATATCTTAGGCGTGAAACAAAATTTAAGAAATATGTAGTGATTTCTTTGCACCTGTCTATATGTATTTCAACGAAGAGAGAGATTGAGAGAAAATATCCACGTGCTCCTACATTAATATGCATTCCTAAAACTTCCACCTTCATAAGTGCGCAGTGGTTCACTTGTTGTCATTAACTATTTCTACTTGATTTTAACAATAAATAAATACACTGCTTTTAAGTTTAACTACAACTGTTTCTTTTAAATAATGATCATGTGCCTCAAAATATAAATTATTTTTATTTTTACTTGTACTTCAAAAAGTTAAATCCACAGAATGAAATATAAACTATCTTTAAATGATATTTGAGCTTTTGATGATTTACATAAATGAAATGATTAAATTATAAAGTGTATTTCGTTTCGATCGATTAATGGAAGAAAAATATACAAGGAATGGTAAATATTTACTTTTCATAACGCGTCGACTGAATGTTGAAATACTTTACGAAAAATTACTAAATTTTCGTCATTAAAATTTACAATAAATAGCAATTTGTTTGAGTTTTAGAATTTTTTGAATGATAATTTTTTAAATATATTTTACAAATGATTATTTCAGTTTTTTATGTGGATATATTTGGACAGTTGATTTATAAATGATCCCCTCTTTATAATACGCTTGCATAAAATCTTACATTCGATTGTAAGCATTAATTAAATTTAAATAAACTTTAAATCACAAGTTTAAAATGGAGTCTAAATTGAAAGTGTATATTCGAACTTCGTTTCGTTCTTTTGTCATGAAAAATAAATTTATGCTGTGAAGACAGTAATTATGTTTGTTCTAGAATTAGTATGCTAATTTGGTGTAAATTCTGTTAATTAAAAACATTAATGCGCTAAATTAGTGAGATATGTTCATCTTCAAGGTAATGTGATGAAATTCATGCCTTATGTATTATTCAACCAGCATTTTGAAAATTAGACTGCGCATCTATTTCTTATATTGTAATATATTTTGTATGACTTCATATCTACATAGACACTCATTGAACTTTTTATTTATTTATCTTTTAAAATATCTACTTCGAAATTTATCCACCATCGCCATTTTTTTGCACTTGAAAAATTGATTAATTCAATTTGCATATTGCATCATTTATTAGCACAAGTAACTAGTCAACTATTTTCACAATGTGATAAATTTCATTTTTAGAGAAATCCTTGTTTTTTTCCTGTCATAGTTAAATTTTATAAATTTATCGACTGTTTGGGAGGAAAACGTTACAACGTTGTTATAGGTGTTTTAAATATCATCCCATCTAAAGACTATAACTAACTTAAATATGAGTGGTGTAAACTGAGATTAATGAGTCGATCGGGTTCGAATTTTCAGACTTTTCACGATTCCAAAGGTGTAATTTGCACGGGCTTAAAAAAAAAATGTGACAACTTTACAATGCACGAGAATAGGTTCTGCAACCGAAAGAACGAAAAGGAAGATCAGAGATGCTCGTCGTATCTATAATAATCACCTTACCAAAATTATGTTAATCATTTCGGCAATAGTTTCAGTGGCTTAATTTCCTTCGTGTGGCTGTTGGCATTTCGCTCACGTAGAGCAGCATCTCGTAACGAGACAGTTGGCTCGGAATCTGCCGATTGCGTGTCAATGTGACACTGCTGTCGTTTCTTGTTCTTTTCCGCTCCGGTAAACCTGTTCAGTGGAACCGGCCTCGTCAGGAACTCGTCTTGTTCCGCTCGCGCGACCCGGTGAAACTTGAATGAGCGAGGGCCCGTGCCCGAGTGACCGCCACGTCCAGCACCCTTGAACACACGCATTGAGAAATACCAGCAACATTCTTTTCCCGAATGCCCATTGAATTCCTCTCGTTAAATACCACATTGCGAGATCAATAAATCATATTTGTTTGGAAAACAGTCCTCCAGCTACGCCACCGTATTTATCGGGCACCACGTAACTTGTTGAAAATGATTGATCAACGTCATCCATACGAAAGGCGAAATTTGGTGTTTGGATCATCACCAAGTGGGATTCACTCTTAAAGGTACTCGTTCTTGGATTTGCAATGGAGAATTGATAAAATAAAAAACGACAAAAGAAACCTGCTCTTCGTTTGGTATACTCGTGATCAATAAACCATATTTGTGAGGAAAACAATCTTCCATCACGCCACCATATTCATTTGGCATTAAATCTCCACGTAATTTGTCAAATATCATTGATTTAGATGTGGTATTTGGATTGACACCAACTGGAATCACTCTTTTAAAAATACGTTCTTGGATTTGCAAAAGAAGACGTAATAAAATTAGATGCAAAGAAAGAAAATGTACTTGTTGCACGTTGGCTATACGCGAATACAATAAGTCATACTTGGATAACAGACCTCCAGCTACGCCACTAGATTTCTTGGGCTCTAAATGATGAATATCATTGATTAACGTCATTGATACAAAATATACGATACAATTTAGTTGTGATGTCTGGATTGTCATCAGGTGGGCATTTTGCATTTTTTTAAATTAAAGTCACACTGGAGCAACAGAAGGGGCTGTTGGTGACGGTCCGTGATCGACCCTCGGCGGGAAAGATCCAAGGACAACACCACTTAATTTTAAACCACAGTCAGATGACGAGGTCACACCTGAGCTGGCACCCCACTCTCCAAACGTCCACACCACGTCAACGTGAAGACATTGGAGGCCACGACGGTCTTTAATTGAATTTTAACTCCAACCTTTTGGTTGCTAGTCCGTTGTTTTATCAACAGGGTTACCGCGCCGTCTCCCACCAAGTGGGGATTCTCTCTTAAATATACAAGTTTTTGGATTTGCTAACGAAGGATTTGTAAAATGAAATGTAACGAAAGAAAATGTACACCACCTAAAGTAATGTACCGGACAGCAGATTTATGGTATAAGGGAAAGAATACATGCTTTAATAGGGGGATGGTACCCCACATGTTGTAATTACACTAGCAACCCTTCCGGGCATACTTTCAACAAGGTTTTGATATACAGCTATGGGTATTTGTGTCTATTCCTGCTGCGAGAATGTCTCCAGCTCAACTGTAGATTTCGGAAGCGGTTCTGGTTCGTAAGCGTCGCTCTAACTCGTCCCACAAATGTTCTATGGGGTTTAGGTCGATACTCTGAGCAGGTCAGAGAAGACGTTTTACATTAATATCTTGATACCAGTGCTTGACAGAGGCTGCAACATGACATGGAGCGTTGTCATCCTGGAAGTAACATTCTTCCATTCCATCAAATTGCCAGAGAGTAGGAAGAACATGATTGGCTAAAATGTTCATGTAGGCGTCGGCGTTCAATTTTCCAGGAACACCATGCAAAGGTCCCAGGCCATACCACAAAAACACCCCCAAACATGTAGATGGATATTATGCAAATCCGCTGGCGTCCGGTCCATTATTGTAGGGTAATGTATTTGCTATACTTTTGCGTTCCGAGACTTTTTACGAGATCAATAAATTATATTTGGAAAACAGTCCCCCAACTATTCCACGAGATTCATCGGGCACCACGTAACTTGTGGAATATCTCATTAAATGTATTTGTTACATTAATTGTTATGTGCTTGATTAATGTATTTGAAATACATTAAATTATTTTTATTACTATAAATTTACGTTTTGTAAGGTTCGAATTCGGGATCAGGGCATGGATGTAAATTGTGCTGTCCTTATTCGGGGTCCAACGATGGTCCTCCACCTGGGTGCTCCTTCACAAGTGGCTGTCACTTCCGGCCTTGTAGTGGCCAACGATTAAGTTCATATGTGCCCGACATTGGATAAAAGAAACTTTTATGATCAAGGAATTAAAAGGAATATATTCGGGACATTGTCCTTTTAATTCTGTATACATAAAAAGCATGAACCATACTTAAAAATGGGGCGGGTGAATATAGAAACAAGTCTAAAGTATTTTTATATGCTTATTTTCCATACGATCACCTACAATTATTAATATATTTTTTGTGTATTTTAAAGTTTCATTTAGTTTTTAATTGGATGTGTGTAACCTTTCTATTCACCGGTTTGCATTATATGAGATTTAATTGCTTGATTCTTGAATAAGATTTAAGAATAAAAAGACTCACCAATTT
Organism: Metellina segmentata; assembly: GCA_947359465.1. Classification (NCBI taxonomy): domain Eukaryota; kingdom Metazoa; phylum Arthropoda; class Arachnida; order Araneae; family Tetragnathidae; genus Metellina; species Metellina segmentata. The sequence goes on from OX375873.1 coordinate 113,973,122, forward strand.
AAATCGTAACTATGAACAAGAATAATAGCGAGTGATCTATTTGTTAAACAAACTTCATTTTTGACTGAAAAATCAATGCTCATGAGACAATTATTTCAGTTAGTATGTTTGACAAAATTTGTAACCTTTTTCTATTTTCTTGTGGGTACAAAGTTTCTAGTTATTGATCTGTGGATATTATACAAATTTTAAGACTATGACAAAGGAAAACTATCACAATTGTTGTTAGAAAAGTGCAACTAACTTAATGTGTGTGGTAAATGTTGTCGTCTTTTTTATAATATGAGAAAATAAATAAGAAGTATCACTATCAAATAGTAAAACTTTACATAATTTGATTTTATAGATTATATATAAGAGAATAGTGTAATTTTTCATTAGAACGTTTTTTTTTAAATCAAATGTCAGTCATGTGTTTTAAAACGAGCAATATTGTTTTGACAAGTATGGACAAAAATATCACATTCCATTGATTAAAGTAAAATTAATTATATAATTTTCACAACTAAAATTTTTTGTAAAAATGGTGTTTTGTTCACTAAAAAAAATTGCGCAGTTATTTTTATATCCAGTTGCTTGGTTATATAACTGCACCCTATAGTCATAAAACTGTTAAAAAAATAATTTAAAAAAAAGACACCCATTTTATTTCTTTAAAACCTGATTCCATGGAAATTGTGGGGGGGAAATGAAATACTCTAGTAAAGAAGTTGCGTATACGAATATTTATAAAAGGTGTGCCAAACCTTGTAAATTATGTTTATTTGCATTAAAAATTAAAGGCCGTTTAGAAAAACGAATGTACGGTTTCGTAAAACTTTCACAGAAGTAAAATAATTTGCGTAAAATCAATAACTTTAGAATCGACCGCAGCCTTAACTTGTGATCTCCAGAAATATTTAGTGCCGTGTTAAGTAAGTGATGAGAGAAGGTATTTTAAAAAGCTGTTTACTATCTCTCACCCTTGCGTTCGTGACACCGCTAGGTCACAAAAGACATTTTACTGTAGGTCGGCGTTAGGTGGGAGACGTAATTGCGAGGTTATCAGGAGTTTCTAAGGTTGATGAACAGGTTTCTATTAGGCCGTAAGCGAATTAACGAAGAATTTCATTTCTGTTTTGTTGTGGTATCGTATGACAGCTGATGCTGCTTCATCTCTGACCGGAAAATTTAAAATGCGGGCTTTGTTTACAACTATATACACTGTAGTCATTCTCCGATGGAGTCACGTACTGTCACACGATATTCTTTCACCTTAGGGGTGTAATAATAAAACTACACGGGATAAAAAAAACTTGACACGTCATAAGTACCTTAACTTTTAATTATGTTCTAGGATTGATTATTTTAGATTTATTTCATTCGTAAATTTTTCAGTTTCTCACCTAGGCAATACAAACGTGTACAGCAGTTGATTTTTATTTGCATTATATTTTCACAAAAGGAAAAAATTATTACAATTGTGTGTGTAAATCTATCAGAATTCAATGCTAGCATTGTTTATTTGAAGTGCAGGTTTCTCTCATTTTACTATATAAAGGACAGAAGATGACAAAAATAAAAAAATTTAGGAGCCAGCCCGCTTTTTTTAGGAGCCAGGACCCTTGCAATACATATACTAATATTTTTTCGAATGCTGAGTATTTCGCAGAAATCATTATACACACGCGCGTAGTAAATAATAATCTATTTATGGTGTAACTGAGCCAATAAAAAATAAAATTTTTATTGTCTACAATAGACATTTTGCTACATTTTTGACCTTTTATAGTCTAGAAGATCAAATTTTTATTTCATGAAAAATAAACTTTTTTAACAGAAACATAAAACCTAGGCACCAGACCAAATTTTTTAGGCGCCATGGCGACCTGGAGCCCGGGATTTGTCGTACCCTGACCAGGATGATTCCTCAATCTTCTATATCCAACAAATTACATCACATTTCAGCTATCTTTTTCGATGCATATTAAAATATAATTTTTTGTATGAACCACGTGAGACAAAGCATTTCGTTCTCGCATGTATTTTTATCCGACAACATTTTGTCTATCTATTTTTATGCTTTTGTTTGGAATCTTGCGCATTTTTTTTTTCAAATTGCGTAGAAATTATATTTTACTTACTGTAGCAAAATTATTCGAAAGAAAGAATATTTTATTGATGGCCAGGTTATTTATAACATTAAGAAACATATATATATATTTTATTGATGGCTCCATTCACAGTAAAGGTGATTACTATTCCTCTTACATAATTCACAAACTAAAAGGTTTCCACAATCCTTTGCCAGGTTATTTATAACGTTAAGAAACAATCAAGTGAAACAGTAATTTGTTTATTACATTTATTTATATAATTATGAAAATACTGAAATGAAAAAATTACATACTGTCTGTGTTACTGAAAACAATTTGTTGATCAATCCCCTGTTTTAGAAGATAGTAGTACTTGAAAAATGTCGACCAATTTCCTTTCTTTTATAAAGCGTGTTCGTCGCTTTATAAAAGATAGTTTGCTTCGCAAACCAAATGGGAATTCGTAGTCTATTCGATAACAGCCATAACGGAGTTGCCCTTGGTGTTGGTTTGCGAACCAAACCAAATGTGTATTCGTAGCCGAAGCAAACCAAATGGGTATTCGTAGCCGAAGCAAACCAACACCACGGGCAACGCTCATTGAAGGCCCTTGGTGTACGTTTTGCCGCCAAATTCGTATTGCGAAGAGATCCAATCGGCGTGACGTCATAATCTCTTGCGAAAATAGAAATATTTAATTGAAAATTATTTATTAAAAGAAAATCAAATGTATAAAGTATCTATCCGGTGTAAAATTTTCCGCAGATTTCAAATCCGTTGAAAATTTCAATACATCTTTAACGATCCCGATTTTACGAAAAAGAACTAAACAATGCTAGTCAAAATTATTTTTTATTTGTTTTCATTTCCTTCGCTTAAATCGTATGAGAGCAGGAAATGGAATCTGTTGATTTCTCAAGCGCCACGTAACGTCACATCTCTTGGGAAGATATAAAAGATCTAGTCAATTTAAAAATGATTTGTTCACAGAAAATCGTATTTTTAGGTATCGATCTAATGTGAAATTTTCCGCAGATTTCAAAAATCGTTCAAATTTTTACTTTAACGATCTGGGAGAGGGAAAAAAATTACATAATTAAAGTTAAAACTTTATTATTTTTTTTTTAGTCTGCTGACAAATTGTTCCTCCGCAAAATCAAACGTATGCGGGGAAAAAAAATTTAGAATCTGTGATCTTTTATGCTGTTGCCCTTCCAAAAAAAACTATAATAATTAAATTTCCATTAAATTAATTTAAAATTTTCTAGATTGAATTTTAAAATTCGGGCGCGATAGTAAAATCGCAAAAAATTCGGTCTACCTGTGTGAAAAATCCCATTATTGAAGTGCCATAGATTCGTCAGGACAGTCCATACAAGCCCGCACGCAGACAAACACTTCCTTTTATAACAGTAGAGAAACAGGTGAGATCTGAAATTACATGTGTCTGAGTCTCCACGAGATCCATGTTTTCAAGTCAAATTAAAAACATGGATCTCATGTGATCGCAGACCATTTCTCTTATATTATATAAGCTGGATTTTCAAGGTACTTTAACATTCTTAAGATGTTTTAAATGAAGAAATTTTTAACTGTAATTATCTTGAAATCACTATTTTGATTTAATGTGGAAAAAACATGCACAACTGTTTCAACCAAGCTCGTAATATTTCATTCTTAGGTAACAAATTTTTTATTATTAATTGTCCTTGATACAAAATACTTCCCTTGATAAAGACTCTAGGGATGTAATTGAATCTATATTAGCTAAATAACACTAATAGTTGATTTTACCTATTAATAATACTAAAAACTATATAACTATTTCACTCAACGTTTTATTAACATGAAATTGCAGTTAAATGAAATTTAAAAACTAATAGATATACTAGGGGATAAGAAAAATACTTCTAGAGTGAACTTAATTTTTATTGATACAAAAAGTTTTAACTAAAGGCAATATTATTAACCAATATGCTGTTTTTTGATAGTTTTTGTTCTTTGAAACTGAAGAGAGAGAGAGAGAGAGAGAGAGAGAGAGAGAGAAACTAACGTTTAGTGTGCCTAAGGACAAGAGTGTTAGATTCATTGCACTACGAAATGAGCGAAAGCAGATTCATTGAGTAACATCTATAGAATATTAATTGATTAAAGCATTTTATATGAAGAATCATTCCCAAAGATGATTAATAAAAAAATTTCACTTCAGTTATAGTTTAAGGGTATATATTGTCATTTCATTCACAGTTGTAATCATGAAAATTTAGTAAAATTCTTTCAATTTAAACAGAAGAATAGTAAATAATTGTGGAGGAAAGTCATAAACTTGAATTCAAACTGGATTATGATAAAAAATTTTAATTTTTCAAAAATCGTCATCATCATCGTGACACTTGATATATTTGTGTAATAACGTAGTATACGTGGAGTTCTGTGTGCCCATGCATATATTTACTTTCCATTCAAATTCCCAGGGTTGCCCCAGGCTACTAAAAGTTTTTGCTACTATTTGCTATCAAAATCGTCTCAAATGTTACTAAATGTTTTTACTTTTATTGAAAATTCATGAAAAGTCAACGAAAATTAAGTCCTTTTCTTAAAAGAAATAATAGCGGACTGAAAAAATATATTTACGAATTTTTCATTAGGGATTTTGAGTACATTTTCCAAGTTTTAGCGCAAAACCGTGGCAACCTTGAAAGAAAATCAACAAAATCTGTGGTTTCTATGTTGTCGTGAGTTTTGTTTAAGGAAATATGTTTAATTATTTTACTTTAAAATTTAGATTTCTTGTCAAGCTTTTCAACGTTTGTTTCATACCTAGGTATCTCATTTTATCTTTTAGCCGATACAATTTGCATCTCAGCAATGAAAACTGCCTCTAATATAGGGTTCTAAGAAGGCCTGTTGTGCTAATACTCTTACAAATTTAAGCTACTTATGTAGTCTAATAAGTATTTTACAAATGTTTTGGGTGTGGTATATCTGCCATGATACATCTAATATCAAATGTATCTCTTTCCTGATGTTGAGATTCTAATATGCTCCTTGTTTTCGACACGAATAAGTCTGCAATAAGTACTCACTATTAAAGAGTAGTAATAGCATTGCATTAGTCTAGTTTCAATATACCGTACTCCAGCTCCAAAGCGTCTTCCTCTCTGTTAGGTTAAAAGAAACTCAAAATGCTAAATGAAAAGTTGTATCTAGTCTTCGTAAACAGCTCGTCCTGAAATTCTTGCTTCTGAAGTGCCTGTAAGCGTTTCAGAATTGGATGATTTTGATTGATTGGTATTCCCGTGTCACTTAATGACGACACTTAGAGGAACATTTAATGCCCTTGAAATCTGTCCTGTTTTAAATCTTCCAATCATTCTACCATGCAAACACATTCATCTTGGAGTCTGTATTCTATATTAAGTTCATGATTAACATTCGCGAATCTTCCTCACCAGATTAGTGAAGTAAAGAAAGGAAAAAACCAAGAACGCGTGCTTGTGCTGGGTAGATTAAGCTTCATTTACGGAAGTTTCTTTTGTGAATTTGATGATATAAAATTTCAAAAGCAATTTAAATACTTCAAGCAGACCGATTTTGGTGTCCAAAAAATAGATATTTATAAATTTATGGAGGAAGATTCTTCATTAAATATACTTACAAATGTCGAATAACTAACATAAAATATTCCTATTAATAATTCGAATTAATTATTAAGGGATGACTTGATTCGTAGCACATAAACATTTGGAGCTGAGTTATATCGTTCTAGCAAATACTATTTATAATGTGTGTCTTATGTAATCTTAAATGTCACATATATATCTACTAACAATGCTTTGTGACATTGATGCATTTGCGTGATTAAAATCTTTAATAAGAGTTTCAAAATTTTGCTAACTGAAGTTCATATAGTTTATAAATCTTTCAACCGCATACAATGTATTGCATCTCCATCAAGAAAAAAAAATGCGATAAATTGTGTTTTTGAATTGCAAAAACTGTTCAATAATGAATTATGATAGTATACAATTGATTCAAATTTACAAAAATTGCGTTAAAATTAAAAGAAATAGAAAGATATAACGGACGGTGAAAGTATTTTTGAATTTCAACAAAAATGTATTAAGGTGACCAAAAGCAGCTCAGTTGAGTTTCTTATCCTGTCCGTCTTGAGTTGCGTCAGGATTAAGTAATGTTTGACAACAAAATGACCAATCATGCCCAGAAATCCTCGATATCGGTCATATCGAATACATATATCGGTCAGTGTGAATGGGAAACATAGTGTAACAGTCAAGTTTCGAGAAACTATTATGATTTAAACCTCACTAACATTAACGAGTTTGGACATTTGTTTCTTAACCCCCTAATCTAATTAAGTTTCCGAGTTTAGCTGTGGGACTTTGGAAACAATAGGCAAACAACAGATTTACTGGGAACTGGAAGCTTCTATGAGACAAACATTTTACCCATAAAAGGGGTGGTGGGGATTTGGATTAAGATATCTGTGCACTAAGCACGTCTAGGCCGATAGTAGGACAACCGATGTTGAGAGTCTATGCAGCACGATTAAGGATGTTTTGGCAGATGGGGGTTCTATCTTCAATTTATTCTATCATTTATTCGATTAAACTTTATCCTTATTGATACAACGCAATGTAAATGTTAATGTAAGTGCAAATGTATGTATCTTAAACTATAGAGAAATGGTTGTTATTTTAAATGCAATAAATGATACTTATTTTAACTATGATTTGTTAATTGAAGCATGCACCACTGTGATATTAGTTTGGTATACATTTTCGACCAAATAACCTCTGGAACTATCTTTATTCGGGACCACTGTGGCTCAGGGTTTTGCCCTCTGCGTTAGCAACTTATCCTGGATGTATTTATCTCTTCTGTATCTGTAAAATTTTCCTTGTGTGTATGTCCATTATTTCACATTGCCTGGTGTTTGGCGCTTCTAGGCCAAATATGAACCTTAGGCTATTAAACACTCAATCAACCATCTTTATTCGACGTATCTTACTTAATATGTATTAATTTACAAAATGTAAGCCATATTTTGGATTGTATAAATATTTTCCTTTGCTCTGAAAATTTAACATTTTCTAATCAGTTTTCTCCATGAGTTTCCTGGGAATCGCCTTTCCTTTTTGATGATGTTATATAAATATCACTAATGGCATATTAGTTTTAATTGTTGCGAAATTTTACTCCTTACAAACCGTGTGTATATTTTTAACGTTGAAATTGGAAACAACTTTTGATGTAAGATGCGTCTTTTATGGAGTGCCGGTTTGTTAGCAGCTTTTATAATGATGTGTAAACTAATTCCTTTGATGAATTATAATTAGCTTTGACCTTTTTAAGGCTGTGAACTGATTTTAATTCAAAATGAAGCATTATATTTTAAGTACTTTTAATTGCGTTTGTATGCGCTGTCTTTCCAATTAACTATTATGATTGAGATTAGTCAAAGAAAGTTTTGATGGAAAAGCTCTGATATATTTAAACATAATTTTACAAATCTAATCTCAAAAATCATGAATAATTCGTTTCAATTAAAAATATATTAGCCTTGTTATATAGCTAACACATTCGGCTTCTGTGTTCAGATTTCCCTTTTACTGCAAATATATTATAATAATAACCACAGGAAAATAAAGTATTGATGTACATCAGAACGAAACTTTTTGAATACATTTTTACTTTAGGTTGTTTCTTTAAGCCTTGGGTTGCTGTCTTAGCTTTTGTGATCAAAAGTGACCTTAGACAGACAGTTTGTTTTTGGAACCGTTCTCAAATGAAGAAAATGTGCTGAAATGGGCAATTGGGCTCTAAATATCACGTATCTGAACAGATTTTCTTATAAATGTACTTCTTTTTACGAATTTTTGTATTTAAGCTTATTTTGAATGCAATTGTAATAATTGTTTTGATAAGGATATAATAACGATGTAAACATTTTTCGAAATCGCTAATAGGCAGCACTGTGTATATACTGTTTTGAATTATTGCTTTAAATGATGATATTTGTGTTTCATAATAGCGAAAAACCTTTTCTTGTGTTTGGTGAAGCTTGACCAATTATGGTCCTTGCACCATAAAACCTAAAAACAAACAACCATCAAAATTTTTGAAACGTTGTATTGTGTCTTAACATATTATGAATACATTTTACACTTATTTTGTTACTTTTGATTTTTAATGGTTGAGATACAGTTTTGAATGTGAAAGTGATCATATAAAATAAAATTTCAAACTAAAATAACACTTTCAAGAATTTTTACGAAAGAGAAAAATTTACTAAATTTATTATTCCGCTATCTATTAATAGTGTTTTAAAAATTTCAATCTGAAATTAAAATTAAAAAATTTTTACATTAGAAAAGTTTGCGTGATGAAAAAATACTACACTCACGTAGTAGTAAAAATTGATTACAGTGAAGAAGTAGTAGAATTAAAATTCCTGAAACACCTCGTCAGTATTGCATTTTGCTCTTTATAAGGTAATTATGCGAAGCATTTTTTTATCATATAAGTAGTACCTGTCTATACGTTTGGTAATATTTATTTTAGCGCAGACTTTTGCATGTAGAAACCCATTTAAACATGTAACCTAAATTTACGACCCATTTTTTATTTATTATATATTAATGAAACAAATATTGTTTATCATAATTATGCGTGAGTGCTATTCATTATTTTGTCAACATCTATAAAGACACCATTTATCAGAGGCTTTTTATGTTAAGCTAGCAATGTAGGTGGAAGTAGTGTTTCTGCGACAAAACTTGGTTGTTGTACTTATAATATCGCCCATAGCTTATTTTTCGAATACGATTTCAGCACTGAACATGCAGCTGAATTCGATTTGTGAAAAATAAAAAATTTCAAAGAATGAATTCCGAATTAATACGTGATAGTTGATCGCTCAATGTCAATTAGATTAAACAACCCTATCACCAAAACTGTGAATAGCTACATTAAAATGTACGAACATTGCTTTAGATCTTGTGATGAGAGAAAAACGTGTGAACAAAACAACCGTCATCCGTATAAAGAGATATATTTTAACGTTTATATTTATAATGCTTTTAAAATAGTACGAGCAAGGTAATCGTCATCGGTACAGACATATTTTAACATTTGTACGTTTATGCGTTTAAAATAGCACGATCGTTGTTTTAAATTCTGTGACGGAGATGAAAGCGCAAAGCCACCATCATCCGTATAAAAGACATCTTTTAATGTTGGTAATGTTTAAAATAGTAGCAGCGCTGCCTTAGATTTTTGTGACGAAAGGAAAGTGTGCGGCAAAACAACCGTGGGGTGTCTGCTACGGCTGTCCATCAAGCGACGGGGAAAGTGCATGTTTTCAAGAGTTCAATGCTTCCTTTTACTTTCGCAACGTCGCTCAGCTTTCGGTTTCTCTTTCAACGGTCCAGAAACCTCCCCGGGGCTCGATGTGGGGTCGTCGCAGCCTTCGATGATCCGTACCCGCAGACTTCCACTTTTTTGTGTATTTTTATATCTGATCTACTTTCTAACAGCCAGCTATCACGGAGTAAATATAGGCAGGGGGAGACTCGTATATCCTGAAGCTCGAAACCTACTTCTGTATTTGTGTCAGATCACTTTTTCTCATCGGCTTGTGGTTAGCTACTGGTTTTCCAAACGAGTTTGCAGGGCGAAGGAGTACGCACTGAGCTTCGTTTTATGCCCGTGGATTAAAGATTCATATCGTGATGCTAAGTAGACCCGGTCCCATTGCTAATTTTAGATTTGCTTCCTCATTTCCACGAGCACTCGGAAATTTAATTGCTTTTCATTTAACCGGGCGCGTTGATTTATTGCGTTTTCATTGGGCCTGTCGTGTTTTAGAGGAAGCATTCATCTCAATAGTAGCTACTTTCCACCACTTTCACTTATAGTGTTAAAACTTGAACTGCGAAACGCTTATCTCGTCGACAACACATCGAATCAAAAAACATAGTTCTGATAAAACCAGGGGGGATTCGAATTCTCGGCAACGTGGAAAAATTATAATTTAAACAACTATTTATTGCATTTTGTGTTTGCTGAATTTATTACTTATTCAGAGAAGGGCACTTTCATTATGATTTTGTATTGATAGAGCCCCGTATTAATAAAATTATTACAAATAATGTACATTTATCCATTTGTTTACGGTTCTCAAGGATGTTTCTCAAGAATCAATCCAACTTTCATAAAAAGAAAAATAGATTTTAGTGGACCACCTGCGAACTATATCCGCATAATCTTATGTGTATAGACATTGGATTTCACTTATAAGCCGACGATTTGTAACAGTTAGTTTGAAATACTTAAAAAATATTGGCGAAAAATGGCTAAAATACTTATAGGATCTGTTTGTTGCAACTCAGCACAGAGAAAAGAAGAAACAGGAATTCCCTGTTAGGCAAGCCACAAATTGGTCCAACATCAATCCTAGGACACAAATTTGGTTGAAATACCGACTTACTTTCTGTACAGAAATGGAGTACTCATGCGCATATCGTATATTTTGTTACATGTTGCTCTAGTGTGTAACCGGGCTTAAGGTTCAGATATATCAAATATGTTTTCCACCGATTTTCATAAAAAACAATTCTTTTATTACATAAATGGAATAAATAGAAACATATCTCAGTTATTACTCGATTTTTTAACTTTACATCAGTCTCATGCTCTGTAACGTTGTTATCAAAATTATTTAATTTGATAATTACTTAATAATTATATGATTAATGCCTAACAGAATCAAACAATCACAATTCCATTTGAGTGGTCTTTGTATTTAAATGTCTTTCTTTTTTATAAATTTTACTGTTATAACTATGCAGACAATATAAAAAGCCGTGAAACAGATTTATAAAAGAAGTGTGAACAACTAAATAGAGTTTTTTAAAATTTTGTTTGATGTTAATAGGGATACTATGAAGCTTGTATATATATATATATTTCCCCTTGTTACTCTATTTACCTCATAGCTCAATCATTGATTTTGAAGAAAGTATTAGTTTCCAGACATCCATAATGTAATACTCTACATGACAGTACATAATTAATACTGTCGATTCCTCATGAAAATTTCTCTCTAGCAATAATGCTGATTCACAAATAAAATATTATAATAAAATATAAAATATAATAAATAAAATATGGCCGCGGAATAGTATTGACACTTCTGATTTTGTTTTCCACTTTTCTTTTAGCATACTTTAGCCTAGCCTGTTGGCATTTGTATTTTACTAGCGGATGAGCATATATGATGTTTTGTTGTCTACATTAACAAGCTTTTGTTTAGGAAAGTTTTGATCAATTATTACTTCCTTAAAATTATGAATGAAGGTTGTAAACAAAGCTAAAATTCTCATATATATATATATAAACTAATTGGGATCGGGGGCTTATCAGTGTATGAAGCATATTCGGGAACTATTGGGTATCTTTATTGTTACGGTCTGAACAATATTTCATCCTTTCGCAATCAAAAGCATGTAAATATACATTGAAATTTTTCGCGAACGATTTATAAACTAGGTATCAAATTGTAGACCAGTTATAAGATACGTAGTTTAAAATACTCCGATATTATTTATAACTGATGTTGACTTAAACTTTTGAAACAAGTTTATTAAGTATATTTGTAACCAAATAATGTTAAAACCTCATAAACCAAAAATATTGGATTTTCGATGCTTTCAAATTGAAAAAAAAAACCGATTTATTATGATGAACATAAGACATTTTGTTTTCAATTTTCCAGTTTATGATCCAATTTGATTTAATATGCTTTTGTTTCAAATGAAAAGACGCAATATTAGACGTAAGAAAAACAATATTAGGCCAAAAGGAAGATTTAGCTTTAGCATCAAGCAATGTAACTATTAGCTGTCAAAATAAAGGACTATATAAAAACTAATAGTTTATCACACTTAAAATTTAATAGCTATCAAACTAATAGTTATTTTGCGACGTATTTATGAAAACACAAACGTGATGCACTACAATGCGAGAATAAAAATATTTCACATTTAATGTAACTTAAAAAACTAACGAAATAAACTGTCTAAAATTAATTAAGTAATCTGAATAATAGTAGTTTGGGATAGTGGAAATGATGTGTGAAGTAAATGTAGTAATTTGTTTTTACTATACTAACATCTTTCAAAAGTAAAATATGCTTAGCAATATAAAAGCTAATTCGGTAAACATTTTTTCGTGCATGCACGAAGGATTTTATTAATAAAACAAACGGGAAAAAAATTGTTTTCACAGTTAAATTTGAATTTAAATTACAAATTTTGCCGTACCTTTTGGAATTACACGTTTGTATTATGTAGTAATATGTAAAGTACATTACATAGTTTATGTTTATAAAAAGATATTGTGTAATTATGATTAAAGTTACAGAGAAAATACTTCTTCTAATAGGCAGTTGTTTTTGAAATCGTTATCTAATATACAATCAGTATCTAATCTTTACCTCTATTATCTAATATCTCTCTATTTATCTAATATAATACCTTTATTTATAGAGAACCTCTAAATTTAGCAGTGCGGCTTTGTTTTTCTAGCAATTCAAACGTTTATACAGCTTGAAAAAGAAAGTTAAACCCATTTCTTGGTCTCATCCATCACTCCATCTTTCAAGATACTTTGCCTAGTATGTTAAATTAAGAAACTGAAGTTGAAATTGAAAATAAAATAAAAGTACCATTAAAATGTGACGGTTGCAGTTCTTTTATGATTGCCTCCACAGAAATCGACCTGTTTTAGTTTAAAGAAGGATTAGTTTTAAGGTGTTAGTTTTTAGGAGAGGATTATGTAGATGGAGGATGAGGGAGGTATCTATTGTGAACTAAGTTCCATTTCGAAACAAAAAAGGGACCTAATTTATAGTACAGTTGAAGGTGAAAATATTTTGTTCCCCAAACAAATACCAATAAAAAACGAATATTTTAAGATAAATTGTTCCTTTAACATAAACAGGATTTCAAGGATGCTATCTAAAATGTACATTACGAACAACATGTTTAAATCCATGCAATAAGAGAAGTCTGTAATTTTTATGCGTTCCGAACACAGCTTTAGTTTTCCTTTCCTACCTTTTACATAATTTTACTGGTCTCCTATTGCGCAAGATTGAGACACCGATTGAAACTAGGACGCCCATTTATATGATTTGTGAGGATACTTTGCTTACTACGTACCAATACTTTTAAACCGAGCAGGATATCCTCTTTTATCGAATCGAACATAACTCGATGAAGCGTTGCAACTCGTCTCGCTTTGCTTCGTCGAGCATAGGGAGAGAAGGAAACTGTGGTATTACTTAATGTCTGGGAGTTTTCTCGCTGACGTGTGAAAAATTCACTGAGCTGTTTTTGTTCATTGTTGAAACTCAATTTTGAAAGACTTTAAATTGTGTTAAATCTCAAAATGGAGTATGTTCATAAAAAGCACTCTTTCAATTTCATGGTTGAGGAAAATGGTTTGTATTCCGCCGAAATTCTACGTTGGTGGATGTCAAATTGTGTGTTAAGTATCGAAATAGAATAATTCCATGAAGAGCAATTTTCAACTTCGTGCTTTAAGGGCTTTTGTTTGGCATCATTGCTATTAAAAAAAAAAGCATATATATTTGCTGTAGTTTGTCATAAAAATAATTTTTGATGTTGTTAAAAAATACTTAAATGTTAAAATAAAATTAAGATCAATCTTTGCAAGAATAACACACATTGCAACATACCTTTGATTATATTGTTAGTAACTCAAATAAAAACGTATCTATATGGATAATTCCCTTACGTGGCACGCAAAAAAGACTTTATTTGTTATCGCGTTTTGGCAACATTGTACGATTGTTTGTTTATCACGTAGCCACGCGCCTCAATTGAATTTATAGCGTTATCGGATGAAATTTTATTGAAAAAATAATAATTTTAGTCGAGCTGTTGCAGTTTAGAATTAGAAATCAAAGAAAGCGGAGGATCATTTCATTGCCATTTAAAAAACTACTTTTCAGGGCCAACAATTATAGTTCAACAAGACGCTTGCACTATAACTTTCGACAACAAACTCAATGAAAGAGTGTGGGTTACTCGAGAGTGTTGGAAATGTACACAAACAACATACTGGGCATTCAATTTCCAAAGCAGCGCTCACATTTCGACTCAAAATTTGCTTAAAGTTTTCATTTGAATTCTGATTCCAGGGTACTGTTTATATTTTCTGTAATACAGCAAATTTAGATTTGAAAAATACTTTTTTGGAGTACCATATTTAGTAAACAATCCTTTCTGCTAGGACACATGTCTTCATTGATACGAGCGAAGCGAGCATAGGTTCGCGCAGCGAACCAATGAGGATTGCAAAGCAATCCTTCGGGGGTTGGCGAGCTTTAGCGAGCAAGGGGCGGGCCCCCTAGTTAATTATATAACTCTTGAAAATTAAAAATTCATATTATAAAAGGTTTCTTAAATTAATAGATGAATTATTTAAAAATTAATTAATGTATATGAAAGTATATAATACTTCAATATTTTAGTTAATATTAATCTAGTATTTATTCCAAAATTGAATACTTGAAATACTTTTTAACGAATCATTATTAGATACACAATCTATCTGAGAATAGTTTTCCATGAATCACAATTTAAAATATTTACCATTTTGTAACTGCTTCATTTGCTTTACAAAAATAATGATTGAGGAAATTATTTAGTGATTTTTAGAATTTTTGTATATACCACAGAACTCTTGAAAGCAGTCTTGAAAGAATTGTGTTAAAAATTGTGCTCCAAGTTTTCAATTCATTTGCTAATGCATTTCTGTTATAGAAATATATAATAGTATATTTGTCGAATTTTGTTATTTAGTACCAAATAGAGATAGAATTAACCATTTAAGTACCATTTATTAATTTGTAATGAATTTTATGCACTAACAAAGAATGTTTTTTTTTTATGTTGGTTATATTTTAATTTGTTACCGTAAAGTAAACTAGTTATGATAGTTTCTTAACTCGCGCGCTCGGCAAATAAGTCTATTTGAACTGTTCAAAGAAATAGTTGTTTATAGTTTGAATTCCAATAAATCATTTCATGAACAGGTTTCTACATGTAATGATTATCTATCCTGGTGGAAGCTTCAGAGGCACACAAAGATATTTTAATCAATTAATAAAGTGTTAAATTAATCCATTTTCCATTTGTATGTTTTGATTTCGATTCAAAAGGTACATTTCCCCAATGTTTCTAATGATTCATAATCTCTCTCTTTGCACCTGTTCATACAAGAGAAAACACTAAGCAGACTTAACTTAATTAAAATACCTTAAGTCAGAAAGAACCAAGACTTTAAAATCATAGTAACACTATCTTAATGTGTATTAACTTTATTTAAAAACATTCATATTTATTTAACGATATTGTAGACTATGTGCTCTAACAGGTAAAATTGTCTCACAGAATTCACTAATCATCTTTACCACTTGAGTAACAAATATAAAATTTTCCGGCTTTAACTAAAAGATGGCTCGAATTCGGATTTTTTTGTCAATGTCAAATGAACCTATTACATGTAAAATTTCGAATCTATCTCTTGGGTGGTGGATACATTGTAATGTAGAGAAACTAATTTACAAATAACGCCTCATTTTTACATATTATTCAGTATGTAGGATATAAATTAAAAGTTACATCTTTCTTTGATTTATATATTTACGCGGTATTTATCCAAGGAAAAATCTTGAAACTTTATGAGGAAGGTTTCTAGAATAAATATTATAGTAGGAAAGTGGCGTAATATACAATCGTATGCTTTTGCGTTATACAATAACTTACGGAAGCACATGCCGTGTATCTTAAATATAGTTACGACGGCCGAATTATGTAAGGGCCTTACTGCATCGTAATATTATCTATGCTGTATGCATTTTCTTTGGTTTGTATTCTTGACCGTTATTCAGAGATCCTCTGAAAAATTTGAAACAAAACATTTCTTGCTGTTCAAATTTCTATTGAATATATAAATCTATGCATCGAAACTAATAAAATTGGTGAAAAACATCCGGGTATACATTGTTTTTATAATTTTCTAGTTTTTCTAGGGAATTCGCAATTTGAAATTTTTGTGTGTGTGTGTGTGTGTGTGTGTGTTGTGTTTTGTCGTACAAAATGCACCTGAATTTATATTAATTCATGTATTTGCAACTACTACAAAAAATATCGCCTTAATTAAACGATATTAATTTCTTTGAGGTTGGAGACTATCTGTGTCAGCAAGGCAAATTACAACCTCAATTTAAATACACTTTCTGCGACTTATAAGCATACCAAGTGGGATAGACCTTTAAACTTCATTTCATTAGCTGTCATTTATAAAGCCATATAAGAAATAGAAAAAGCTCTCCAAAACTTCCATGTTTTCTCCAAATTAGTGGAGGAATACTATTGCTACAGCCTTTAATAATTCACTGTTCGAATCCAATTTATGTTGAATATATAAGATGAGAAATAGAACTGAATATGCGAACACCAGCAAATTTGCTTTACCGTAATACTGCTTTCTTAACTCTGAGCTACTTTCTGTCCCACACTAAATGCATGTGGTGGTAGTGTTTTTGAGGTTGAACAGTGTTTCTTGTACGTATTACGAACATGTTGTCACCTGGCTTGTTTTTCAAATACGATTTCAGCACGTCGTCAGTACAATTTACAAAGAATGAATTGACACCAATTTCATTAAATTTGGCGTCATCAAAAACAAGCGATAGACTACATTTTAAGATAATCTTGACAATTATCGTGCGAGAGCCATTTGGATAATAGGAAGTAAAATCTTCGTTTTCGTCTGTTTGTTTTATTCTAAAAATAGCTCTCATAGTATTGGGATGATTTTAACATGGTCTATAATGCGTGAAAATGAAATACTATGTTCATGAGATAGTATGCATTTGGGTGAGCACCAATAACAATACGAAGCAAAACGTAAATCTGCAAAACTACTTGTGCCTAAATAGCAATAACTAATACATAGTCGCAAAGAATAGAAGATCTGTGTTTATAAAACCGGCGAACGCGTACACCGTTGGAAGACTAAAACCTATTGTTTTCTAAGCTAATTTTGATTCGAGGACGAAAGTTGTATTGAGTTATCACACGCGAGTCTTGTTTTAGCTCTCAATCTACGATATAACTTTTCTGTTAAGATAAATGTAGATGGTGCTAGTGTTTTTGTGGTAGATTGTACCTTTGCGCGCATTTCATATTGGGTATGTTGTATCTTATTGATTGTTTTTATGTGAATATTCGAAGCTTGTCTAAGATAAACATTAATAACGTAAGATAATATGAATTACAAGAAAATACACCAAAGTAGCACAAAAGCGATTCGGTTATTGCTACACATTTATGTTGATTAAATAACCTTTTTTCACTTGATTTTACTTTATATGTATGGTAGAATTAAGTATGGGATATAAACAGATAAAAATGGGTTGTTTGTCTTTAAATATCAATTCAAAGTTTATAATACTAAGTAAAAATATAAAGTTAAGTTATAAAAAGCTAAATTTCTTGTAGAATAAACCAAGCTTTCAATTACATGACAAAGTATGGCATGCATCTTTCAATGACAATGTATGAATAATATATTTATTACCATTGAAATTAATATGATAGCTTGAGAAAGTTGTTCAAGATACATGATTTAATGATATATAAACTGTACTTATAAAAGTGTTGGAATCACATAAAAATACCTTAGGTCAAGTCCCTGGAAAGTCTTGAACTGATCAAGGATAACAAATGAGACAAGATAACAATGGAACTTGCTTGACATACAAACAATCTCAGGAAGTAGTGAAGTTAAAATTGTTGACACATGCACAGCACGTTGACAACTGTTTGGCAGAAAAATAGGAAATTGTTCAGGCATAACATTCATTTAAATGATTTTTAAAATTTGAATACTTGTGTTTCTGTGTGACAGAAATCTGTAAATTAAAAATGTATTATAATATTTTGAGCTAATATGGTCTAAATCTATTTAATATTTATTTATTTAGATTACAAATAAAATATAACAAATTGAGCATCCTCATTGGATTAGAATTTAACTTTCATTTTTGAAATATAGATACATCTCTTTAAGAATAGCGTTTTTCTTACATTTTAACAATTAACGAATATCCTTTGTTTTTCAGTTTATTTTGTAATTCCCCTAAATGTGTAGAGAAAAATAGATTACTTTTAAAATTTCACTCCTTTTTCTGATTGAAAACTAAAAGTAGTTTAACCTCATCAATAGATTATTAAATAAATTATTTGAAAACATAATTTTTCTTAACCACTATCAGTATATATATATATATATATATATATATATATATATATATATATATATATATATATATATATATATATATATATATATATATATATATATATATATATATATTTATTTATTTATTTATTTATTTTAAATAGATTTATTTATTTAACATATAGGGGAGACCGGGGCTAGGTGGCATAGTAATTACAAATTAATGAAGAGAACAACACTAAAAATAGTATAGTTTACTCGCTAAATATTGTTTATGAAAGTGTTCAAATTATGCCATCTTACCCATGATGTGGTATGGTTAGGTATAACGCCTGGGGTAAGTTGGCGTAGCATATAATTTTATAAGATCTAAGCAATAATGCGAGTTAATCACTTAAATATTTTATATTTTAATACAAAATAAGGAAAACTAAGAAAACAAAACAAAAAAAAAAATAACCAGGAAATTGTAAACGCTCCATGTCTACCAAAAATGTAGGGCCAAAAATGTAACCATTTGCATTGGGGGCTTTCATTTTAGCAAAATCATAGTGCGGTTGTACCAGAATATATATATGAATTCATTAATAGAGAAAAAAAGACGATGTCTACAACGTTTCTAATGAAAACAGTGATATTCGAGTCTTACGTAAACGTATTCGCCCTTTACTGTCTGAAAATTAAAATGAATAACATTTTATTATGTGGTAAAACAGATTTTTTTTTTGTCCATGAAGAATATTTTTCATTTCAAATGCAAATGTACTTTAAATGTACTTATGACGGCGACTTTTCCCTGTGTTAACTCAGATACACTAACTCTGTAGAACGTGTTTCCTACCGCGACAGCTAAAATATGTGCGCTGCATTTCCCTGTGTTAACTCATACACAAACTTTGTAGAACGTGTTTCCTTGTCCATGTTCATTTAGTGCAGAGAAACAAACTTTCGATTTTAAAATTGGGACTTCCAGGGGCATTTTTATTACTACCTGTGTGCCATTTTTCATAGCTACAGATTAGTCTAAAGACAGGAAAGAAATAGCCTATATTTTCCGCAGTGTTCTAAAGTATAAGTGTACCATATTTGGTGTGATTTGTGAAACGGTGTAGATTTGTTTAGAGAATATACATACACACATACACAAACAGTGCCGTAACTAGGCAGGTGCAACAGGTGCACCCGCAGAGGGCCCAATTGGAAGGGGGGCCAAAACAGAGAGAGAGAGAACACAAAGAGAGAAGATTTACGAAAATGAAAAAAGATGAAACACCAGACGAAGGAAGTAACTTGACCCCGAAAAATTATTTAAAATACAAATTTACAGTGTTTTTGACACACTATTGTCTCAAATGGATAGACGTTATCAAAAAATAAAAACTATGTCCGACGATTTTTGCTTTCTCTATGGCTCGTCTTTACAATACACGAGTGTTGCCGATTAAAAAAAAATTGGCAGCAGATCTCGCTATTAAATTTAGCAAAGATTTCAAAAGTACGAATTCACATGTGAAATTTAAAGTTTTAAGTTTGAAATAACGACTCTATATACAAAATATAGAAACTGAATTTCCGCTTAATATTCTACAGGTTCTTCATGATTTTTTTGGTTTAGTTGAGTCTTACCCAAATATCAATGTTGCTCTTCGAATATTTTTAACTTTTTATTTTAATTTATATATATATATATATATATATATATATATATATATATATATATATATATATATATATATATATATATATATATATATATATATATATATATATATATATATATAATATATATATATATATATATATATATATATATATATATATATATATATATATATATATATATATATATATATATATTTATTTATTTATTTATTTATTTATTCATTCATTTAATTATTTAGAGAGAGATGCAATTAATTATAATAGTATAAAACTGGATCGGTTGTTTAAAAGATTTAAAAATTGGCAAGATTGGCAAGTTATTGTGCAAGTGAAATACCTGAATCAATTTATTTTGTCTATAATAATTATCTTTTTATGAGTTTATTTATTGACTCCAGTCTCTTACTCCTAGTGGAAGAAAAAAATGTATTTTTAAGCTTGAAAACTCCACTCATAAAAAGAAAGAAAATAAGTAATTGGAACGCTACATTACGTCATACGAATGAAATATTTTCGTTTCTCTTCGATTGGAGTAGAAACAGGATTTCTGATTTACTTCAGGAATGTAGCTATAGTAAAAAAGGGAAAGTTATCGTGATTTCGTAAACCTTACTTTTTTATTTTCATTTCTCTGACCTCATTATTTGATGACACTGTTGGAATGGAAAGTATATAAAGGGATATTTCTAAGTTATTTTTATCGCTTGAATCAAATATCATTTCCGACCCTTTTACTGATGAAAAAAACGAGAACATTATCTGGTTTTTGTTGTCATCTTATACAACTCCACCTAAAAGATTGAAGTGGATAAAAAGATTAGTTAAATGAACAAGAAACTTGTTTCATACTTTTCCGTGTGTGCTTGACCTACCTTAGGTGAAAAATTCTATTTCATTGGAAGGAATCAGCTAAGCTAATCTATAAAAAAACTTTTACGAAGTCTTGATATTGAATTGTAAACCATGTTCTGTCTTCACATGATACAATTTTATTACTTAAGGAATGAATGTAACATCTAAGAAGATTTGTAGAGGATGTAGAAATGAGGAGAAGAAAGATCTTACTTGGGAACAAGTCTCACATGGGTACTTATTTATCTTGCAACTTATAAACTGAAGCATTAGGTAGACCTTTCTGCTTTATACCCATATTAAACAAACATGGTATTCATTAGTATAATTTTAGTTTTAGTTTTGTTGTTTCTGCAAATAACTTTCTTGGCCTTGTTCAACTTACATAAAAATGGTTCATTGATCTAAGCCTTCCACAACGAAGAGGACAATTGAATACAAATCGCAATTTAACTAATATATTTTCGTACTAAAACTGCTACCTGATTTAACATACACATGGATTTTATGGATCAAAATATATTACTCTCAGATAAGTTCTATTTGTCCCTTAGACTCGTTTGCCTATTAAAAAAACACAATGAGCAGCAGAAAATATGAAAGTATGCACTCGGATACGTATTCTGTAAAAGAAGTTTTGTTTTTATGCTACAAAGGACTAGATCATTTGTATTTATCCCCATTTGTTGTATGTAATTGATATTATGTTACAGTAACAACTCGGTTCTATAGATTATTAGAAAGCAAATTACTTTAATACTCGCTTAGAACTTCGCTGTTTTGTAATAATCGAATAAATAAAATTACGTGAATAACTATAGAGTTATTAAATGTTTTCCATTATCAATTATTTAAAAATTAAAGTACACTCGTTACTTATAAATTACATTTCGCTCAACAATAGCAACGGAACAGAGGTTTTTAACTTTCCGTATAGTTCAGAAATCCATGATAAAAGCTCAAGAAATATTTATTCGCAACTCTTCTATGAATTGAAATGCATAATAGAAACTGTAAACATTAAACTCCTAATTTAAGCAATATCATTAGTTATGATAGTGCATACTTAAAAAATTAAAAATTGTTTTTGGAAAGAGAAATTCTTTATTTACTAAAACAGCAATATAGTAAAATTTTAAGAAAACATGCATTCAAGTCTCTGTCACCTGTATTGGGAATTTTAAAATACCTACAGTAACTATAATATATTATCTGATGGGTAAACATAAGTTTGTAATAACAGAAGCTGTGTTTGTCAAAACTTACATAACTTAATCTTCTTGTATTGTTTTTAAATCACTGGGCATATTTTTTGTTATTGTTTTAATTTTTTACTTCGTATTAAATTTTTGCACAAAAAAAATTAATTCAATTTGTGATGAAAATAGGATAAACTTTTCCAAATAAGGGCATACAATTTTGGATTTGCAATTTTATTTATGTGCAGAGGGTTGAAGTAGGTAAAATAAGAGGGGCTGATGGACTTCTAGAATTCACTATATTGCCCAAACTTATGCTTTCTATTCGGGTCGTCCCCATTCCAATGCAGAGTGTGAGAGAATCTTCAGCCTCGTCAGAAAGAACCTAACTGAATACCGTTCTCTCATTTCTAACAAAACGTTGGAAAGTTTGTTGGTGTAGAAGACACCAAATCCCAAATTTTGTTTTGAGCAGAAATTCAGTGCAGAATTATCAAAGAAGACCAAAAAAGCTACTACAGCTTCAATTGGATTTTTCTGCAATACCCCCTTCTGGAGGAAACACTGAATAAAAAACTTTGTAAATAAATAGAACATTGATTTTTTTCTCTTTCGTCTACTTGTAAATAAGCTTTATGAAAACCAATGATCTGGAATCCTGACATAAGTTTAAATGGTATGTAACATATACAGTTTTGGATGCATTTGTGTAGATACCCATAAAGTCCATTTCACTCGTAGTATTAGCAATAAGATTTCACAATTTCAAAGTGGATATGATTTTGGTGGTCTCCATGATTGTATGAAAATCATTGAAGCTATAATTGAAGGCGAAAGAGATTCTGAAAAATTAGCAGAATTCAGGTACGTGCGAATGAAAAATGATCAGTCTACTATTGCAAAAGCGTTAGCGTTAGTGAATATGTATTTACAGTGGATGTGTTCAGTTTGGTATTACAACACTACTGCTTTGCAAGGTTTCTGCAGTTGATAAAAATGTGAATTTTTACTTATGCATTTTTAAATACAAATAACACTTCTTATTGTGACATATACGGATATTTCTCATTCACATTCATGTATTTATGTAGTGTTTTATGTCAAGGGGCGTCGTGTAAAAGTTTTACTGATGCACAGTTTTGAATGTTGGCAAGTATGCATTGTAGCTGTGATAGTGTGATGGTATGGATTGTTTTTTTTTTGTCGTAAGTGTCGTATTTGGTCAAGTCGCGTCAAGCACAAGACAAACAACCAGGGCTCGAAATAAGATTTTGAAGCTGGCAGCAAATATTGTCGTGAGATTTTAGAGATGGCAGCAGAAACTATTCAGCTCGTGGCAAAACCTAAAATTTCCGTAATAACGGTAAATTACAGCTTTAAATTTTTTGCTAAGCTTTAAAACAATTGAATAAATACTGCAGAATGAGTAGAAGAAAAAAATCTCCACTTTTCTTGTAAGCTTTCTACTACTTCATACAAAACCCTAAAATACATCTGAGATAAAAAAAAAAAGAAACACTCAAATAATATATTGTAGACACACGTTTATTTCTTTACTATCAAGTTTACGAAGGCATCAGTTAATAATTAGGCTAGAGAAAATAGCAGCTGTTTCATAACTACATAGCTAAAAGTAAGGTCTGCGATCACAAGCACGAAACCATTTGTGAACTGCTCCATCAGCCTTAAAATCTGAAAGCAAAGGACCATCCGCACTTATCCTCATTAAGGCACATAGTTTTTTTTATTTTAAAAGTTCTTTTAATAGCTGGTTTTTGAAAGAGAAATAATAAAACATCCGGTTTCAAATACTCACAGCAAAACTTGCCGTGAGAACCGTTGAGTTGATCGTCGCGGCGATTTAAGCTAAGCTCACGGCATTTTCCGTGGTTACCGCGACATATTTCGAGCCCTGCAAACAACATCAAGAAACGGACATACACAATGATGGACAAAAGCAGGAGAGAAATATTCTCATTAAGTATCGAAGCTGCGCCACGTACAACTTGAAGATTGATATCGCGGTGGAGAATTTTCATTGGGAAACAAAACCAATCTAGATATGTTCACAGGTAACACTATGTTGGACGAATCGTTTTGAGACCGGATCTTTTGAACGTGTGACTATATGCGACAGCAGTCGGTCCAGATTTCTTTTTGATGGACAATAATCCCGGTCCATATAGTACGAAGCTTGTGTAAAAGTATCTTGAGAGTAAGGGTATTGCTCGGATGCATTACCCAGCATATTTCCAAGACCTCAATTTGATCGAAAATATGTGGATTTCCTCGAAATAGCTGTCGTTATCCGTCTACCCCCAAAGTGCTACAAACTACATTTTTGTAGAATGGGAGTATTGCTCCCCTGGATCATTTGTTTGAAGAGCTGAATCATCCATGCGAAGGTTGCATCTTTCAGGGCGGTATATAATAACGCTCATTTAGCTAGTCTGGGCACCACAGTTTCCTTTTCCTTTACAAAAGTAATGTGAAATGACCATTTTAGGTTTAAAATAAATCCCAAACATATTATTCTTAAATTATGATTTTAATGGGAATAAATAACGGAACTATCAACTTTTTGTGAAATTTGGAGTAAAAAAGAATTTTAAGAATCATCAGTTTTGCTGTTTCGTAATTAACTTTTGAAAGGCAATGTATACAAATATTTTATTATTTATCTATTTAAAAGAGTCACTATATAATTTACTTTAACTCTCTTTCTTTAAAAGGAAAAGTACACGATTGTCTTCTGTATATCTCATGAATGCACACTTTATACCCAAATGTAACTTGAAATGTGAATTCATGAAATTTCTATTTCTCAAACCCTCTATTTAAACAGTCGTTGATAGAAATGTGCATAGTTAGATATTTTTATTCGAGCTAGCTAATTGAATGTTATTGAAACGGTTGTTAAAATTATGTAAACTAAATGAAAAAGAAGCAAAATTACAAATGTTTTATGGATTCTATTATATTTATATACTTTAAAAATGACTATTAATTCTCAATAGTTCATTAGTTCTTTTTTCAGTTACGTTTTTTTCCCATGTTGCATAGCTCAACGATTCCTAAATTCTAATCCTTTCTTAAAATAAAATTGGGTCCCTTAGATAATTTATATAAATATAATAATTTATGCATTTTTAACTTAAACACCTTATTAGTTCCAAATTAAATTCAATAGTTAATTATTTTACTCAATATTCTATTCAATATAGGTTACACAAGTATTTATTTTGCACTCGAGCTGTGACAAATTCATAACCTTTTCTTATAAAGATACTTCAATTTTTTAGAAAGACAATACATAAACGCTATGCTAGCTAAGAACAATAAGATCCAATAATTTCTGTAATTTCTGGAGAAATGTTCGAATTCAGATCAATGGATAAAATAATTAAATCTTCCAATAATACATATTTTAATAGAAATGAATATATATATATATATATATATATATATATATATATATATATATATATATACTTTTATTATATTCTAAACCATGTATTAAAAAAACTACAAATTTATTGATTTGTTCATTTGATGGAGTGTTACAAAGCACCAAAAATTAAGGTAATAAGGGTAATATCCTTTAAAAGCTTATTTATCTATTTAAACTTCGATTATCAACGAACACACATAACGTACATTACAATCAATATCTGACAAAAAAGATATCAAGAAATTTAATAAAATATCGCGAAATGAACAAATCAATAAATTTGTCTATCTATTAAACTATTATATATATATATATATATATAATAGATAAACACACGTAATAAATATAAAATAGATAATATATATATATATATATAATAGTTTAAATAGATAAATAAGCTTTTAAAGAATATTACCCCATTAAAGGTTCATATACATATCCTTTCTACAACCTGCAGTCTTCTCAGTATAACTTATAACCAGTTTTGACTGTCTTGACAAGAACAACTTTTATTAGAATTCTTTGAACCAATGGATATGGTTCTTTAGTCATTATGCGTGTTGTGGTGGAAAACTACACTACTTGGAACTATCATGACGCTTAATGGGTTAAGATACTGTAGATTAAATAAATTTAACATTTTTTTATTACATCTAAACAAGGATGTGTAACAAATAATTTTTGGTGCTTTGTAACACTCCATACGATAGATGAAATCATAATGATCTCAATTTGTTAAATCGAAACATTTTAGAATGTTTGCAAAATTTAATATGAAAACTTTCCTAACATAACATACTAGAGTTTCAGCGTCATTAAGGATCCAATGAAATCGGATTTTTGAACGTTTATTTGCAATTACTTTAAAAATATAATTTGTATTCTGAGCTTAGAAGCATAGTGGTAACGTTAAAATAATATATTCAAATGTGTAAAATAAGGAAATGAGGCTCAAATTAATATTTTTTGGTATTAAATAGGTTTTATATTTTAAGACATAGAACCCACCAAATATTCAATCTGATTCGATTTAAGGTTATAAATATATTTTACTATAATACTGTAGTCATTACATTTTAGTGTTCGATTTTACTCGGGTTTAAATCACATTGTCTTAAT
Organism: Metellina segmentata; assembly: GCA_947359465.1. Lineage (NCBI taxonomy): Eukaryota > Metazoa > Arthropoda > Arachnida > Araneae > Tetragnathidae > Metellina > Metellina segmentata. Next base: position 113,999,842 of record OX375873.1, read on the forward strand.
TTTGATAACTGAGTATAACTAGTTATAACTGAGAAAAAAAGCACGCGTTTGGATTAACTTTATTTAGTATGTACATTTTAAATAAACCTTTAATTCACAATTTTTGTTCTTATAGTGTGGTGAATTTCACTTCTCATTTGTCATATCTGTGGCTATATTAAAAATAAGTTGCCTGTCTTGTTTTATTATTTCCTGCACAACATTCCTGAAAATTTGAAAAAATTGTGTAAATTCATTCAGTATATCAAAATGTCAAAATTGTTTTAATAAAAATTAAATTATTAAAAACTATTTTTGGTTCCTTCAAATAACTCAAAGTATTACAAAAATAGAGATGAAATATTCCTTTTATCCAAATATCATCCGATGAATATTCTAGTTTTTCAAACTACTTTCCAAATATAAAACTCTTAGTAAATTTCTCTACTTTACTATATTCTCGTATTTTTTAGCATGTACTCGTGTAAACCTATAAGAGCATAGCATTGGATAGTAAAAACCTACTGGCTTTTAGTTTGAATTTTTTAAATTCTAGTCTAAATGATAATTTAATTAATTTTTAAAAAATGCTGTGATCTATGGGATGAGGGAACAGTTCGTTTTTTAATATGCGAGTAAAAAACTTTTTGTTGATCCCAATATGACGTTTTGCAACACTGTTGTTGTCCTCTTAACATTATATATTATAATTTTGTTTAAGGATGTGCAAACAATGTGTGCAAGTTACTGAAATATGAAAAGTAAAATACAGTGTTCCAGATTTCGATTATATTTACCTTAATATTTTCATTGTTAAATCTTGAAAAAAAAAACGTATAAGAAGTATCATAAAGTTAAAAAAATTATTACCATTCCTGATGTTTATGGAGAGTTGTTAATCTCTCTATATTAAAAAATGTTACCGCCGCCGCCGCCGCAGAATTGAAAACTGTGCTGTTTAGCTCGATTCTTAGACGGTTTCCCGAGGGTTGGCGAGCGTAAGCGAGCAGGGGGCGGAGCCCCCTAGTAGTGGAAAGAAATATAAAAAAATCCAATATTCCTAGAAGAAATCTAAAAAATATTCTTGCATTAGTCCCTACAGCTTCATGCAAATTAGCTCCAAAAACATGTGATAAATACATTAAGGAAAACTTCGCATTGCGAGTTTCTTTGAAGTAGATAATGTTATTATTTCAATCATCCTTGCAAATGCTATTGCTGGTATTTAATGACATGACAAGACAAAATTATTTTTGACATCAGTGAAATATCTGATTGGTGGCATCTTTCAGAATTTAAAATGATACAAGGAAAGATTGTTGTTTTTTCCTTTACAGTCATCAAAACAGACGGGAAAAGGGATTTCTTTGTTTATTGTGTGTATGATAATATAGAGCATGTTTCAAAAACTTTATTAGGAAAAATTTTCTTTCGAAAAATTTAATTAAGATTAGTCGAGAAATGTATCAGATTTTTCACTTGGAGTTTTTATTTTAGGTTATTATAGCTAAATAAAAAGAATCGAATGTATTCATTCAGTAAGAATATTTCTCCCTTGTGATTTGGCTTTTGATGTTAAATGCTATTTGTAAACTGAAAGCGTAAATCAGAATGTTTTATAATTGAGTGAATATTATATGGATGTATTTTAATTCAAGTCTTTTAAACGTGTCTTCCAAAGTAATTTGTGAAAACGGTATTTTTAATTCTTAATTGCAACCACATAATCTATTTTTAACTGTGCAACTATACACATGTATTAAATACTCTCTCTCTCTCTATTGCTCATTAATATAATTTCTGAAACAATATAAGCTTATATGGCGTAAAATGACTTATTTTACAATGAATGATTTTTTAATGTGAGAATAATGATATAACTTCACACGAACTATAAATTATCAAAAATTATCTTTCAAGCATACAAGGTACTGAAGGAAATAAATTTATGTGGTATTTCAGTATTTAAATTTACATATATCCTTTAAATATTAAATATTTTTAACATAATTGCTGTAACATTTAAAATCTTACTTTTGTTACAGTACGAGAAAAAAAGCTTTTAAAACTATTTTTTTAATGAAAAACGAATGTTTTCATATAGAAAATATAGTACACATAGATGTAGTACTCGTGGTGAATCTTCCATATCACTGTCTTAATTTCTTATAGTATTCCTGTTTTTTCTTGATAAGATCGATTTCAAATTAACAACAGATTCATCGCCACCTAGGCATCTCGAGAAAATGCAAGAATACGTACGTATATCATACAATTTTCTTAGCTCAACAGCCTTATTGAAGACTGCTTAGTGTACAAACAAAAGACAAATAATGTAAATTGATTTTCTTTTCCAAAAAATGTAATTGCTACTATTTCTGAAGGGGCCGTTGGTTTACTTTACATGCCCATGAAATGAAGAAATGTGTTAAGACTCAATCGGGTACATAGATAGATCGCCATCCTATTTTACATAAGCTATTGCTATGCTCATTGCTTTCATATTAGTAAGTATTTCCTATGAGAGAAACAAATCAGGGTATTTTAAAGAGGTACATTTACTTTATGAAACCTGTCTATTTATTAAAATACTTCTCTCTCTTCTAGCAGCTAATGTAAATCAGTTCCACAATGTATGTCGTTTTCATCATCCAAAAAGAAGTTTTATCAAATAACTAATTGAAATGCAAGTTGTACTAAAAAAAACTTTGAAACATTTCGAAGCCAGTGTTCGATTGGAAAGAAATTTATTGTGTGTGATGTACTTGACTACATAAAGAGACGATCCCAATAATCTTATATAGAGAGTACTTTTTATTGTAGTAAAATTACATCAGAAAGATCATAAATTTGTAGGTTGAAAAGCTCCCTCTGGTGGCGTTACATGACGGTATAAGGTGTGGAATAGAGTTAAATGGAGTCCTCATACTCTTCAGCGGTAAATTTCCCAAGCAGTCTTGTCGCAGCTCCAGATCCTTTATGTTCCGGGGTGGTTCAATTGACGGACTAGCATATCCCAAGCATGCTCAATGAGAGCTTGATCTGGGCATCTCCAAGAAAGGGTTTCAACACAACGGATGGACTCCTGGGACAAGCTAACCATAAGTGTGATCGGGCGTTATTATGTAGTTAAACAGCCTTTAGACATGTGACACGAAAGACAAAATAATGGGTTGTAAAATAGTAGAAGTAAAGAGGACCGGCTATCGTTAGTGGTAGCTCCCCACATTATAATGCTGTGAGATACAGCACTATGCTGCTCCACAGTAAACTGAGGTGTCACAGGCAAATGCGGTGATCATATACTCCAAGGCAGACGCGCGATTTGTCACCACTAAACATGATGCGCTGCCATTTCATGTCAGCTCAGGACTTTCGGGTAAAGAACACAGCCAATGATGGTCGGTGGTCAAAGCTAGAAGTCTTGACTACTCGATAGATTCGTATAACTCCACCTCATACAGGTGGAGTTATACTCTACCGTATAACTACCGTATATACTCTACTCTATACGTATAACTCCACCTCATACAGGTTACATACAGGTAACTCTATAGTAGGGTAATGAAAAAGAAGCGCATTTTATTTTTAAATTGACCTAGTTCTAGTGCGAAAATTTTGGCTAATGGAACATCTAGATTTTTGATACAAAATTTCAACTATTTAAAGTAGATAGATGGAGCCATCTGACGTTAAAAAATAAAAGACCCCCAAAATAGTGATTTTGACAGAATTAAAAAAAAAAACATTATCGAATTTGTAAAAATACAGTAATAAGGTGAAGTATTGAAAATATTAAAAAATTGAAATTCATATGGAAAAACGGTGATTTTAGGCATAAATGTAAATAAAAGTTATATTAAACTAGTTGCATAGTAAACGAGTTGCATAGTTGAGGAATGGACCCTAGTAACAACACAGTAAAGCGATTTACATTAATATCGGGGCCTTCTAGCCTTGAAACAATAGAAAATTACAGGAAGTAGGTAGCTAATTGACGTCGCACTAAAGCAACAGAACGGGCTGTGGGCGATGGTCTGGGAAAAATCCGAAGACAACACGTAATTTTGAACCATGGTCAGATGACGAGGTTACACCTGAGCTGACTACCCAGTCTCCAAACTTCCACACCACGCCAACTTGAGAAAATTAGAGAAAACTTATTTTTAAAATCTCACATAATTTCTCCTTCTATAAACACACCTTAAAAATCTCAGTGTTGAAATTTTATGTAGAAAAGTAAAAATTTTAAATAATTGAAGGTGGAAAAGTTGTTTAGGGTATACCACATTGCTCCCAAAAAAATATGATCTTCATCAATATGAAGCCAAATTCTTCGGACAGTGAAAATTAAACTGAAGAACTAAAGATTATACAACTACTTCGAGCATATAGATTCTATTGAAGTGATATTTATATTGTGAGAGATAATTTTAACATAGCATAACGAAACTTCAGTATAGCTTACTTTCGGACAATGATGTTCCCCAATGAGGAATTTCCTTGTTATATTGTCTGCTATTGGTTGATTTAAACGACACATGACATAAATATTGCTTTCGTTACTCATCGAAGCCATATTTGACTGATCGTCCTGCTAGTTGTACACCTCGGGATTGATTGCGGATGGTTACCAATAGCCCTTTATGTAGCTGCAGTGCAACGTGTCAACTATAGCCATGCTGTTTGTACACAAAACTTTGTACTTGATTCTTGTAGAAAATAATTCATTGTGGTGAATTGCCTTTCTTGCAGTTGAGTCTTATCTAACACTCTTTCCCTTCAAATCTTATTCGTGTAATTTTTGTAAAATGTTTTCTGGTTAGAGTTTGGTATCTTTTTAAACACAAGGCCAAACTCTGCTTGCTTATGTTCGCCAACTCCCGGTGATTGCTACGCAATAACATTTGGTTTGCTTCGCAAACAAACACTCCTTTCGCAAACCTTTTTTCCGGGCCATGACGAACAAAGCGAAATTCGCAAGGCCAGTTAGAACGATCTGGCGTTTCATCGTGTTCGTCAGGGGAATTCTCGTTTGCTTCGCGGACTTCCTTATTTCAGTTTTATTTATGTTTGAGATGGAAATATATCCAATCGATATCGTATAATTTTCATTCTGATTAATACCTGACATGCTATTATGAGCTAAACAATCTTTTTTACTGTAATTTTACTCCCGCTTTGAATTCTTAGCATACTTACTATATCATATTCTAACGACATTCTGAGTATAATCTTTAATTTTTCTTCTCATATAATTACTATGTCCACATTCTCGATTTCCATCTTTATTTTAGTTTTATTGGTCCTTTAAAAAGACTTAACTCTGACGTGCAATTGCGTTATCATAACTACCATAAAATTACCACTGCACATTAGCATATATCAATATCGAATAACTTTTCAACATTAGTTTACATTAGCCGTGCTCTAGTATCCGTGTATTTCTCCTTTTCATGGGTTTTCTCAATGTCCTTTATTACAGATCATTATGATAAATAACCCGATTTAGTCAGAGGGTAGGAAGTAAATCCTATTCAATACACGGATTTGTTTGTCAATCAGTATACAGGAGACTTTTTAATTCCATATCTGCAATATTATAATCTGCAATTGATCACTCGAAATACAATAGCATCTTGAGGGTATTGAAATTTTCTCTGTATATATCTTTATATCGATCATGCTAAGATGAAACAATTTGTATCATTTCGAGTTTTCAATAATAATTTTTAGGTACAGCTACACTCTACGTTTATGAGTGATGGCAACGGCTTGGCGATATTTTTGGCTCACTTCTAGTAACGAGTTACGATAAATTAAGGCAACCCATCTATCGTTTCGTTTGCTGTAGCAACCTCGTCAAACGGAAACTTTCAATTTTCATTTTGAATGTTCTAGAAAGTTCTTCCGTACTCCGTTAAAATCGTTTGATTTCATTGATTCGTTTGAAATTTTTTCTTTCCTCCCATTGGATATTTTGTTTTTAAAATATCCTTTGATTGCATTGGTCCTTTTAAATCGTTTTCTGTGATACCATTGGTCCATTTATTTGTATTTTGACAGTTGTGTAATTTTTATATTATTATAATTGGTTTTCACGAAAAGATTAAGAGTTTGTTTTTTGACCATTTTCGTTTTCATTACTTTTTTTTACGAAAGAATTCTGACGTTATCAAGTTGTATTATTTCTTGCTTTTTTTCTTTTGTAAATCTTTTTCTTTTTCAACCTGTCCACTGTATTTAGTGTAATTGATAAGTTTCAAGGTATTCTTACCCATTCGTAGCTTAGTTGTGCTTAAACTTACTACTTTTTGTGAAAGTTTTTAAAAAATTTACTTTTTAAAACGTTCTGAAATGTGTTTAAAAAGTGTGTTGCAAAAAGAAAAAAAATTTGTGACAGAAAAAGAGTTAAGAAATAATTTTTTCCTTTGCGACTTTAGAAGTGCGCCAAAAAAAATCGCCAAGGCCGTTGCCATCGCTCATAAACGTAGAGTTTAGCTGTTCCAATTTTTATATTTCGTTAAAGGGTTTTTTAAGGATATGACTTACTAATCACCGTGCGTTTTATATTTAAATACAAATCATGTAACGAAATGGACGTATCAATTACGGAGTACAAAATCGAGTACGGAGTACTGTTAACAACTTACCTCTACATCAGAATTGATACAAATTTTACAGTTTGTTGAATATTTCAATAAATAAGAGAATTAAAAAAAGAAATTGATCACACACATTGAGCATTATAATAAACTAGCCACTGCGTGGCTACACCGGCGTTGCCCGTGCTCGTGGTGTAAGGTATTAAACTGGTGAAAAATTTTCTGCTGATTTCAAATCCGTTAAAAATATATTCAATTACTAGCAGAAAGACCCGGCTTTGCTCGGGTTGAATTAATAATATGTTGATTGAAAAGTCATGAATTCTTTTTCATAAAAGAATGTTAGCATCATTTAAGTGAACGGGAAAAAAAATTAACTATAATTTAACTTCTCCATCGCTTCTACAATTTACTTCGGACGCAAATATGCATACATGTTGTATCCAACCATATAATTCATTTCATATTCGTCACACTACTGCTGAAGTTGATTTTAAGTTTTCGAGTGACTACGAATATTTCCGTGCATTCAATTTCAGTAAAACTCTGACGAATTTCGGTGGATAGTCTTGCACTTAGTTTTTCTATGAATCAGTTGTCATTGTACCATTCTTTCACCTAGTATACGATATTTTCGAATTTCATCATCAATATGAGAAGATGGTAAATTAAATTGTTACAACATTTGTTACTAATTTAGATAGAAGCAAACGCAATTTTTCTTGAAAATTCCATTCAGAGGCAGATGGAATAACGGAACTTCTGTTAGATATATAAAGCAGAGTTGATGTTTGTCTGTTCTCTACACTAATCCACCTTTTGACCAATGCACACATTCGGTACACTTATATTTTAAAACAATGCGGATATGATAGGCTACATATTACATATTTGTACAAGGGGGCTAAAAATTTACGGCATTCGTGACTAATTTAATTTGAAGCAAACGGCACATTTTCCCAGAAAATTCCATTCAGTGGCATGTGGAAAACAGAGCTTTTGTTAGAAATACATGTCATCAAAGTAGACAAATTAAACCCAATCGATAACAATTTTTTAATAAACAGAAGGTTGATTTTACAGCACTTTTACAAAAAGAAAATCACTTTCAACGAACGATTCACATGCATCTAAGTTGTGTAAGAACAGCTTCAATAAACAGAGCAATCAACCTCGACTTTCTGTCTCTTAAGACATAAAATTTCAATTTTTCAAAATTACTTAGTGTGATATTATTCCAAGATCAACAAAGTCTTGTTAAAAATTCCGTTTTCTCCAACACACATACAGTTTTAAATTGAACCCTTATGGTACTTTTTAAGATCAGAAATTTGGTTTCTAAATGTAAAGCACGTATCTATTTAGAATGATAGATGTAGTTACTTGACTACGGCGTAAACTTTCAATAACACCCATGAAACACGAAAAACAAATGAAATTTAGTTTATTTTAATCGTCTTTCATTGAAAAGCTATATCAAAATTTTGAAATATGTTTTGAACTACAAAGTATGACTACCAGTTTAAATTTAACCTAACCCATCTTATTTAAAGTTATTTTTGAAATTTTTCATGTCATTTTAAATTAATAAATTACACACTTAAAAAATATTTTGATTTGTAAATATACATATACCACCACGAAAGTACCATGTCTAGTGATATTTTGCAGTAAATAAATAAATAAAAGCCAGCTCCTAAATAATATTTCTGGAATAGGAAATATACCGGAACACATAAGCAAACAGAAACATTATTCCAATCCTTAAAAAAGGCAGAATTCTTAAAAAAATATATTTTTTCTAGCGTGTTGAATTTTACTTCCTGAATATATTCTGAAGTAAAACAATTCGACAAAAAACTTGAACAATATTGATAAAGACAATGATTTATAAGCAAAAAGAACACATATTTATAATACTTGGGAATCCCCAAATGTGACCGCAACCATCTCGTTTTCAACTCAAATACCCAAAAAAAGAATTATAAATCAAATTAAAAAATTAAACATTAATTCTGAGGTTGCCAGATACCGAATAGCAAAACTACGCTTTTATGATCAATGAGTTTATCGTTTGGGCTTTTCGTGCTCCATTATAAAATTTAAGTAAATATAAAATTAAATGTTCTAAATATTCTTTCTTCATCAATCAAATATTTATAAATATTATTTTCATAAGGGAAAGAAGTAAAAATTCAGTTCAAACATGAACATTATAATTTAATTTATTTAAAAAAAATTGTTTTTCTATCAACACTGTGGTAAAGCAATCTGAGATGCGTGCAGCAATCGTTTTATACTCAATGTTATTTCTATGGCGATTTCAAATTGATTTTGGCTTAGGCCTTAGGTCAATTTTAGGCCTCTTAGGATTCGAATTTTTCAAAATCCTTTCTTAGTGCACCCCTACGGTATAAGAAGAATCCCCCTGTAAAATTTCAGCTTCCTACGACTTGTAGTTCTTGAGATACAGTGATGAGTCAGTCAGTCAGTGAGTGGTATTTGAATTTTATAGATATAGAAAACATTATTTATTTAAAAAAAATCATATTTTTATGTATCAATCTAAACTTTTTTTTTCTGCAGAAAAATTCAAATCCGTTGAAATTTTTACTTTATCTTTAACGGTCCTGGAGATAGAAAAAAGAACTAACTTCAGAAAAAAGATTTATCGTCTGGCTGGAAATTTCTTCGTACGCGCAAAATCAAAGCGGAAATGAAAACAATAATTTTCGCCGTGTTCGGCGGATGAAAAAAATTTGGCATGAATATAAACCCTGACTTCAAGGTCACACGAGTAGAAAAAGTTCTCCGAGTTTGAAAAAGCAATGGAGAATAAAACTATTAAATTCATTTCAAAACCTTCTAGATTGAATTTTAAAATTCGTCTTGACCCAAAAATTGCAAATAATTCGGACTACTTGTATGCCAAATCTCATTGCTGTAAGTGCCATAGAATCGTCAGGATTTTGCGGTCCCAAACAGACAAACAAACACTTCCTTTTATAATATTAGAGAAGGCAGGTAAACAGGATAAAAGAAAATAATTGATACAGTTGGTAGTCCAAAACATATTAGAAAGTACAAGTCGAGACGTAACATTTATACAATACTAGTAAAATACCCGACCCTACTCGGTTTGAATTGGTTTACTCTAGATTGAAGAGATGATCAAAATATATAATGACTTACGCTTTTTGTAGAATAAAATAATATTTTAACACCTTTCACCATCTTTATAATTTCTACAACTTACTTTGGACTCAAATCCTACGCACGCATATCCATTCATGTAATACATTTCACATACATCGCACTCTTGCTGTATGACAAAGCTACAAAATAACAAAAGGTGACACTAAGACGATCTTCTAGGAGATTTGGAATTCCCTTACATAAGTTCTTTTCATGTTCAACTCAATTGATAAAAATGACGATTTACGACGAGTGCTCTGGCACTCATAGTCAATAAAATAATATTTTTTTACTCGTGGCACTCTTGTATCCGGCTTGCGGCATTGTTGAATTTCGTAATCTTCTCCTGTCATTAGTACAAAGAAAATGTTTGAAAAGTTCTTGATCGGATTTTTTAAACATTATTTTTCTTTCAATAACAGAATTATTCTTTCAATAATGGCATAATTACACTTAAAATTTGCTTTATTCTGACTTACCTGCCACTTCAAATCGAATACTTTGTGGTGGTGTTGCGTGTTATGAAAAAGAAACACAATTTATTGCAATAATAAATAATTAAAACAGAAAACAAAAGAAAACAGCGAAATAAAACAGATAAAAGATGTCGGGAAAAAGTTGTTCTAGAGATATTAATTTGTGATTCCTTTTTGCCTCTTGATCTTGCAGTTGCCACAACTTACAACTAAAAGTGAACAAAATTTAGAAATGCGAAACTAATTCAGAGCAAAAGAAACAGAAAATATTACTGCACGTGATCAACTGATCAACCAACACGAGTTTCCGTTTCATTCCCGTTCGTTGAAACATATTGTATCTATCAAATATTCGGAAACTCATTTGCTCACTCGCGTTAGAAACTTCGCTTTTTCAATTTTGACACTTAATAAATCTTAAACTAATAGCCGCATCGGAAAAAAAATTCTTCAAAATTGTCTAGGGAACAGGATGAAGAACAAACCATGTAAATTTCGTAATTTTCTGATCCGTACTTTCTCGGGAAACTGTCTAAGTATCGAACGAAAAAACCCAGTTTCAATCCTGCGACAGCGGCGGTAACCTTTTTATAATATAGAGATGGAAAAATAATTTTGTACATGAATGTACTTTATCTTTCCTTTTTGATTAGATTCTCTCGATTCAGTTTGCTGAAACGGTAAATTAAATGTTGTTTTCTATAAAAAAACAGACTTATATGATAATTACACCTAGAAATATCATTAAAATGTGTATCATTTTTTTTTCTTTTGCTTATTATATTTTTTGGAGATACATAGTATATAAAGTGAAATTTATTTGAAATTGGTATAAAAACAACTGTGGTAAAAGAGTTAACCCATAAAAATAACTTTATGGTTTGTGATTGTAATTGGTTCTGTCTATGTATTTATGTGTGGTTTTTCATCATTCTTTCAAATATGTATTCATAACAACATTATTACAAGAGAAGATAAGTTAAAATGTCTTTTGATAAAATCTAAATTCAAAATTTACTAGTCAAGTATGTTCCCATTCCCTTGAAATTGGTTAGAATGAAAGTACACAAATTTAAAACGAGTTCGCTGACAATGTTATTAAATTCAATAAACTATTTTCTACTTGAAGATAATGGTAAATGAAAGAAATATAACGGCTAGACCTCAGTTTTGTAATCTTTAATCGTTTTAATAAGTCTAGTGTAAAGTTCACTTTTAAAGAAGGGCAATACTCAACATTTTATGAACAAAGGACCATAATGGTTTACTTTAATATTTAACACTGCTTGGAATATTGGTGTCAACTTTTTATATCAGCCTATTTTATTTTCATATCGGTTAAGTCTTCCTTTGGTTATTTCAGAAATTCAGAGAGCTGAACTACGAAGTCACAAGAAAAAAAATGGATTGGAAAAATATAATGCAACATGTGAGCTAATGTAAGTACTTTATCAAACCTTTTTTAAGTTATATTATCTAAAAACCTCAATTATTTTCAAACTAATATTTATTTAATGCACTTTTATTGGAGATATATTAATCATTGATAATCTAATCAATGCATAAACTCGTATAAAAAATCACTTGTCCAACAAAATCTTTTTTGTTCCCCTTTTATGTAGTGTTTTATAACGACCCATAAGCCGAAAGTTATACTGTCATTACTTGATACAGATTTGAATTGGTCGGCTGCATTTTTGTTAACTTTTTCAGAAAAATGTTTTTGATCTAAAGTGAAAAGGAGTTCCAGATTTTCTAGAAATTTCTGAAACATAAACAATATTTTTAGAATTTGCTATTACACTGTGAATTGAGTGAGTCTGGACTTGTTCGTACAGATTTAAATCGCTCGTTCAAGTTGTTAATGTTGCTTTCAATTGTTTCTTTACATAAAAATTATATTTGTTTTTTGAGTGTTTTCCAGTACCGTACAGTAACAAAATTTTCTGCCTTCAGAATTGTTAATTGTCTTGATTTAATTTTTTGCCACATTTGAAATTTCACATGACCACTTACAATATCAGGTGCTTCTTTGCCATGGTTGAGCTTAACTCCAAAATTTTCTTCTCCATTTGTAATACTGAGCAAATTAAAGTGCTATTTGAAATGTTGTGAAGCACCATCTCGAAATATATTAACTTCCTTTAACTTTGGAAGTTTAGTTTTCAAGTCTTTAATTATTGCTTCATGGAAAGAGTAGACTGCATATTTATAATGTTGCATGTAGTTAAATATGATGGCATATGATTTAACAGCTTTACACAGTAACCAAGCATCCTCAGTGTAAATTGTGACCTGTTCGTCTTTAATCCAATAGGTTAATTGAAGTTCATCTTGAAACTTTATTGGAAATTTTTTCTCAAAAATCAATTTGCAGAGCTATAGATTGTTTTGATACATTTTCTGTTGCTTTTGCAAAAAATTGAAACGGTTCTTGCTTAATAAAACAATGCTATAAAAAAATCTTTAAGCTCTTCCTTAATGGTTTCAATAACATTTCCTATAGTGACTTATTTCCTTAGTTTTTACAACTCCACTCTCCACTGAATTCCATTGATACCATGTTACTTCTTTGCTTTTTTCTTCTAAAATTTGTAGTTTGTGGGACTTTCAAAATTTTTAAGATTTTTACGTCTGACACAATTGTTTAACATGCATTCTTCTCTATATAAGTACAACCTATTTCTTGAGTAAAATCCGTAGTACGTTTTGTAAAACTGTGATGCACTAAAGCATCCAATACGAATTGAATATTGCTATGGCGTGGACAGACACATACATTATGTGGAGTCTGAGAAAATAACAATACATTCTCTGATATTAAAGTTTTTTTTTTTTTTTACAATTCAATCTTTTGTTCAGGATTTTTTGTTTTGCAAAGCTCGTGAGTTTCTTTCAGTGTTAAATACATATGCCGCTTTTGTTTGTTTTTTACCACTTTTCGAAACTGCTTTAACATCTCTTCGTCCTGGAGCCTGACGGGAAATATCTTGATAAAATAAAATCACTGCGTGTTCTAACTATCTAGAAAGTAATTTTTTTTAGGAAGGAATATTTTCTTAATACAGCCAATTTCCTTAGCAAGTTGGGAATTAATGTAAACCTTATTTGCTGGATTTTTTGGTAGGGTCATTTTAACTTTTTTTAATTGCTTTTCTAATGACTGAGGTGATCTAGATTTGTCGCCAAATAATAAAAATTACAAAAAAAAAAAAAAAAAAAAAAAAGGACATGTCAACACAAATATTAGCTAATTCATGTAAAGGTACGGCACAAATTGTTTTTATCCTGATTAAAAAAAAATATTTTTTCCACTTAAATATTTTTTGTACTTAATATTGTACTTTTATACATTAATAATTTTTTATTCTGAAATCAATATGGTAACTTTTTTCCTAATAAACTTGTAGAATCACTATCCATGTTATATAAATAATGTGTTCGCTACACAGTAGTGATACGTCCGTTACATATCAATGATACGTCTGTTACACATTTAAAAAAAATGTTTACATATTTAAAAAAATATTTTTATTATACATTATTATGCCTGTTGTGATTGCTTTAATGTTCAACGTATCTATACTCGTAACTAATGTTGTCAGAAAACTTTTCCCCAAAATTTGTAACTGACGTATTCATATGCAGGAAATAGAAAGTTTCCTCCTTCCCAAAACTCTAACATAAATAATACTTTCATTTTTATCAGTTTTTTTAATAATATACTTTCATATTATTACTGGAGATTTAAAGTATTCAGGTATTATATGTTCCTCTATCAGAAATATGGTAATAAATATGATATGCCTAAACCAAGTGCAATAGTAGATATATTTTGATCCAACTTTAAATGACTTCTGCACTTTTGCAGAGGTATAAAATTACTATCCGTTGATTGATTCTAATAGCCAAACAAATTACCTTTATTTTGTTGTCTAACACTTTTTATTTTACGCATTTTAATTTTTTGATCTTCTGGTTTACTTAAGCGTGGAAATGCCCATATAGAATTCAGAACTTAAACATAAAATATTCCATTCATGTTTCAACGTTACACATAGTATAAAGTTGCTGTATCATCCTTACTTTCTTGCTTGTCGGTACAAATGTGTTTACTATTGCTGAAGCTATTCAAGTTTGGTAAATTACAAAATAAAATTCAAAGGATATATTTAACAAAATTTTTATAGGTAAAACTAATAATAAACAACAGTTAGTCTTACTAAAAATCACATAGTAAAAAAAATATTTGACGTTTGTAGTGAATATGAATGCATTGTTAGTCCGGCATCAAATATTTTTATAATAACAGTGTAAAAATGTTTCTTGATTTTATAACACGTAAAATGCTGATGTGTGAATTCATAAAAGAATTGAATTTTCCTACATATTTTTATGCATTGCTCATCGTCGATTCCATATTTCGCTTTCTTTATATCGTCGGCTTAGAGCAAAAACTCACTAAATGGCATTTTTTTGGAGACACTAAATGCTTAATTTTACAATGATGAGAATCATATTGTCGAGTCACGATATGTTTGAAAGATATGTTATAACAGTATCAAAATGCATATAGTTTTTATTGTTTTACCTGAAAAACTAATAGTCAGTTTTTCAAACAGCTGTAAAGTAAAATGTTTGTTTTGTTACTTAATGAGCTTCTCTGCTTTAAGCCGATGATGCTTAGTACATCGCAAAAAAATGTTCTACGAAATGAAGACTCACGTAAAGGTCTATGCCAAGCAAGCTCTTCGCCACCATTTTTCAACACCGTATGCCGGGTTTCACATATCCGTAATTCTTTTCCGTGACGCAGATAACTGTATTATTATATCTGTTATAGAGATCAATGATATTACTGTATTCTGATCTCTTAATCCTTAAATATTCATAATTATTATTCTTAAATTTGATGGATGGATTTGTGATTGATGTTACCACTGTCGTCGTTTTCAAGTGACGCGAACCGCGCCCAGCCCATACAAAATGGCGAACTCGATCGATAAATGTCGTGGAGTGATTTGATTGCTCCATCGATCGGATGGACCTCCATCCCTCTCATCCTCCTCTCGGGCTTCCCCGCTCCCCTATAAAGACAGCCATATTGAAACTGAGCTCACTACATCTCAAGACCGCCTGCAGGAAGGACGTCTCTCTCTCTCATCCCATTCTCTCTAGCTCTCTTTAAAATCGTAAGATATAAATGGTAAATTCAAGCAAGTCGAAAGCAGTGAAACTGGAGAGTTTGTAGGAGGCAAAATGCTATAGAACATCATGAAATTCAGCATTGGATGCTGCAGATTAATCTCAGGTAAAGGTTTCATGAAAGTATGAGTTAGTGGATGGTGATGGCTGCCGCTATGAGTCATCCGCCATTGCGATCGGGGCAACACCCTTCCCCATTGTTTGAGAGATCGTGACTCATAGAATGTTGAGATGGAGTTTGAAATGTTTTTTAGAAGTCTAGGTAAGTATACTGTTTTTTGGATGTAGTGCTTTTTATCGCACTGTGTCTGAAATTTTGATTTGCTACGCCTAATTTTCGTTGAGGAAACTTATGTTCTACGTCTGTTTTTCGTTTTCTGCGGGCGAACAGTTTTTTGGATGGACAACCTAGTCTTTAATCCGTAGAAGTTTCTATAAAATAAATGCGAGTTACCTGATTACTAGACAAGTTAAAAAAGTAATAGCGTCTTTTGGAATTAGAGATGATTATGAGTAACATATGTTGGTTTAGGCTAAGTCATAAATAATAAGGGTCTTTCGTTAAAAATATTTACCTAACTTTCTTTTTCACATTTGCAGGAAAACAGACAATTTTTAAGATTTCTGCGATATAGTCATTCTTTATTTTCCTTAATCTCTCTTGTGCCATCCACCTGTTGATCGCTTGAATGTATCCTCGAATGTTACATATTTTCTCGTGAGGTTAGACGATTCATTACAATTTAATAATTTTAAAGGCATTATTTAAAAAAAATTAATTACTTGCTTTCAGAAGACTAAAATAATGTTTCTCAAATTTTCCATATTGGATCAGAAATAGCGAAGTTAGGAAACGCAATGGAAATAAAAGCTTTTAAATCAAGTAAATAAATTTTAAAGAAAAACTACTTCATCAGATGAAAATTACTAGGAGTCAAAAATTATAGTGCCTAATTTCTGTGTAGAAGTTTCATTTATTTGCAATTAAATTTAAAGCTTGGCAATTCCGAAATATTATCGATATCAACTACAGTGATTATTACCCTACATATCTTACATAAAACTGTTTGCTCGCAGAAAGAAGCGTTACCGTATTCTTACTTTACGAGATACTATCTTTATCATAAATTTCATTTCCGTTAACGCAAAAATAAATGTTACAAATTTCGAAATTAAAAACCTGAAAAGTATTTATCGATCAAGGTATTTAATTAGGAAAATCTCAGTTTGTTTGAACTACTGAATTAAAAATACTCTTTGACTCTATTCCCAAAACCTATTCATGAAGTACATTCATACATTTTCATCCTTGCGCTGTTATTTATTTTCAATATCAACTAATACGAAATGGCAAAAAAGTTATTTTTATGTAATTTCCATTTATTGGTCGTTGTATGTTGGTATGACTCTTTGTTTTGACAGAAACGCTTCTATTACTAACAGTATTCCATTTGACAATCCATTTCTTATAATTTGCTTTTTAAACATACCGAACTGAAATGTTTCTGATAGCACAATAGGGGATAATCTTTATGAAATCTGATATATTGGTGTAATTTAGTACGGGAATTGTTTTATTTTTTTTATGGTGCAAGGGATAGATATAGCCAAGTTGCGCAAAGTAAAGTTTTTCCGTCAGGAAAGTATTTTTGAAATCTTGTAACCAGCAGAGAAGAGGGGAATAAAACTTATGAACTGGCGCTGCTACGAACTAGATCTCAGTATTCTGCATTCACATAAATCATTCGTTAATAAAGCTCATGGTACTCATGCTATGAAAACTCATGCTATTGGCATGATTTCAATCCAACTATTTTACATGATATTTTGTATTACCGCGTTTTTAGCAAATTTAGGAATCTAAAATTTTATTTGAATTGGAGTTTTACATGCATTGCTCACACATGATTTAATACGTCTTGATTTGGCGTTAATTCAAAGAAAAAGAAACCTCGAAGATATCTCAACTAATGTAATTTCAAGGCTAAAGCATGCAATAACTAATTCATACAACGACCAATGAAATAAGTGTGTTTATTAAAAAATTTTGAGCTGTAAATTGAAACATTCTAATTTTGTGATTTTATTTTTAGACTTCCTTACGCCCAAATAACTTCATAAAATGAAAATTGTTACTTTTTGTTTACGACATTTTTTTTTGCATAACGAGCAAATCAGGCACAATAATTTAGACATATAAGTAGACTATTTTCATCTTGTTTATAGATGATACCATTTGAAAACTCACTAAACTTTTAGAACTCAAAATTGAAACAAATTTTTAGAACAAGGATGTGAGAGAAGAAATTATCTCTAATGATCTGTAGAAAAAGTTTAGTTTCGTCCAGTGTTTTCGAAGTTTACATATCTCTTTCCGTCTTCGTATTTTATGTGTATTTTTGTTTCATTCTTTCATCTACGGAATTGTGTCTTGAGATTTATATCTACTCGTTCTAAATTTAAGGTCACAAATTATGTGGCACATCTACGAGATTTTTCATACATTACAATTTGTGAAGTGTGTTGAAATTTAAAAAATATATTTTTATTATATTAGGCTATTGATCTATGAATCACGCATTAATATTTACTGATAACACGTGAGGCAAATGATAAGATTAAGCATCAAGAATAAATCAAAAGAATTTTCCTCCTAAACGAAAAGCGTTTCCGTGGATGAAACGGTTTACATCTTCTGTATACAGTTTATTCATAAGTTTAAGAGTACGCATTAAATGTTTCAAAAAGCGGAAAATTTATATGTTTGTGCGTATATTTATTAACTAAATCAAATCCTTTAATGATACTTATGGTGAATCTTAAGTTACACAAGAATGAAAAACTCTCATGTTGTTATAAACTTCCTGTTTGCGTAGTGATTCTGAGAAGTAGATGCGTATTTTTCAACGCTCCTTCTTACTTCAACTTAAAATATTTTATCAGGTTCGAGATCTTAGAATATATTGGGCATGGAATTCATTGGTTAGCTTCACTTTCTAGTTACTATTAGTATCTAGAAAGTACAAAAAAAGGTGTCGTGAGAAGGCTGTACATGTAGTAAATCATCTGTACAGCAAGGAAGGGGTAACATTCCAGAATTAAGGACAAATTGCAGAGTTTAAAAGTAAGTGCTCCTTTTTTGAGAATCGAATCTTAACTGATGAGACCACCACAAACGTCCGATTGGAACAGGTAAATAAAGATTATTTCAAATATATTTTATATGAGAGCCAAGAAACAGCAACAAAGAAAACTACGAGTTCCGACTATTGCAAGAGCTATGTCAACTTTCGGGAGTCTAAAAATAACAGTACACCTCTCCGCCCACAGTTCAATGGCATGGTGCAAAATATTCAATCATGCCATTGGACTGCGGGCGGAGAAGTTAACTATACATAACAGTTGGACCACTTTGTTAAGTAAATTCCCATCTGTTACCGAATTAACTGTTTAGAAAAGTACAGAAGGGCAAGGAGTGCACCTCTCCGCCCGCAGTTCAGTGGCATGGTGAAGAAATTCAACTATGCCATTGGACTGCGGGCGGAGATGTTAACTGTGTAACATTTGGAAAATTTAGCAAGTAAATTTTCTTTCCCAAAATTGTGTTCATTGTTTTGAGTACAGAAGTGCAGCAGTACACCTCTCCGCCCGCAGTTCAGTGGCATGATGAAGAAAATTCAATCATGCCATTGGACTGCGGGCGGAGATGTTAACTATCCTTAACATTTGAAACACCTTGTTAAGTAAATTCCCTTTACCAAAAATGTATTCACTGTTTGGAGAAATACAGAAGTGCAACAGTACACCTCTCCGCCCGCAGTTCAGTGGCATGGTGACGAAAATTCAATCATGCCATTGGACTGCGGGCGGAGATGTCAACTATCCTTAACATTTGGAACACCTTGTTAAGTAAAGTCCCTTTACCAAAAATGTGTTCACTGTTTTGAGAAGAATTACAGAATAGCAGAAGTATACCTCTCCGCCCGCAGTTCAGTGGCATGGTGAAGAAATTCGATCATGCCATTGGACTGCGGGCGGAGATGTTAACTATCCTTAACATTTGGAACACATTGTTAAATAAATTCCCTTTACCGAATAAGTGTTCACTGTTTGGAGAAGTACAGAAGTGCAGCAGTATACCTCTCCGCCCGCAGTTCAGTGGCATGGTGAAGAAAATTCAATCATGCCATTGGACTGCGGGCGGAGAAGTTAACTATACATAACAGTCGACTCACCACTTGTTTTAAGCAGACCTTTGTATATTACAGAATATGTATCCAATATTGGGATTAGTCCTTAATTACTAGAGTAGCGCTCTCTGCCCGCAGTTCAGTGGCATGGTGAATATTAATCAACCATGCCATTGGACTGCGGGCGGAGAAGTTAACTAAGTGTAACGGTTTGAACTTCGTGTTAAACAACGCTGCTTATTGAAGAACATGTATCTAGTGTTAGGATTCCAGAATCACAAGAGTACACCTCTTCGCCCGCAGTTCAGTGGCATGGTGAAGAAAATTCGATCATGCCATTGGACTGCGGGCGGAGAAGTTGACTATAAATAGCAGTTGACACACCTTGTAAAGTAAATTCCCCTCTATTATCGTATAAATATATATATTCACTGTGCGGAGAAGGACAGGAGGTACACCTCTCCGCCCGCAGTTCAATGGCATGGTGCAAAATATTCAACCATGCCATTGGACTGCGGGCGGAGAAGTGAACTATAATAACAGTTGGCCCATCTTGTTAAGTAAATTCCCATATGTTACCAAAATATGTGTTCACTGTTCGGAGAAGTACAGAAGGGCAGTAATACACCTCTCCGCCCGCAGTTCAATGGCATGGTGAAGAAAATTCAACTATGCCATTGGACTGCGGGCGGAGAAGTTAACCATATCATTGCCGAGACCTTGTACGTCGTAAGAGCCAGCTAAAGTGGGAACCATGGCCTCCTCTTGATCCTGTTGGCGTAAAGAAGCTTCCCTTGGCGGAGGGCTAGTTTGTCTTCGTAAGTGAGTTGAGTACTTTGTAACTGCATAGATTACTGTGTGTTCAAGTCTTCGAAGACTCATGTGGCGAATGAAAGAAATTCTCAGTTTCGTTTCAGACCAGTAAGTTACGCTTCATATTCGTGCATGCACTGATCGATCGTCCACAAACGAGAAAGAAAAAGTATTGCTATCGCCAGAACCGGATACGTCTTGACCGCAGAATCCGACCTTCAAATCAAAGATTATTAACTTTGCTAAATAGCTCCTCAAAGAACTAGATTCTAGGATTGTCTCGGGAGGAGGTAAATCTAAAGAAGACACAGTGAGAGAGGCTTGGAAAAATGCCAGTCTGCCCCCTTTCATTATTTTAAATCTTTCTAACAAACAAACTCGAGGCCTGTTGCGTTAGCTGTGATAATAATACTAAGGATTTTACCCCTCGATTCTCGAAAAAACGACGATGAGAAGGAATAAACCACTCGACGTACTTTTGCCTGCGAACATAAACATTTGAATAAAAATGTGTGTGCTTGTATCTTATGTAATGTGTATTATATCTGTTCCGTGTACAAGTTCGTGTAAATTATATGTTGAGTCTTGAAAAATTCCTGAATTTTAATTAGTTTAATTTTATATGAACTTCGAAAGGAGAATTGTAGGTTTGATAAGCGGATTTTCAAACATATCGAATTTTTAGAAAATGTATGTATTTTATACATGTGTGTATGTATATTTAACCCAATAAGACCTTAATAAAGGTAGTAATCTTCTAACCAACAGTTGTTTTGAATTTATTTCATTTAACAAAGGTTGTGTACTTACATTGAAATAAAAAATATGTATCATACTATTCATAAAAATTTACTGTCATTCCCTTTTCTGCGCTTGTCAAACATCTGCAATTACAGATCACATGTCTATAATAATCTGATTTTTTAAAACTTGTTTTACTTACTATTTGATAAATTTACGATAAATGGCTGAAGAGGTATTTTCCATGTTTCTTTTTTTTGCTATTCGCAGAGTGAATTCATTTCTAACAGAGACTTCATTTTTATTTATATAAAAACTTGCAGTTGGGATTTAGTTCTGTATTGTTTTGTGTATGAAATAAAAACAATGTATATTTTGAAATCATAAGTTTGTTAGAATAAAAAACAAGATAAAACCTTATTTTATTTTAAATAATCATCAATAACTTTTTGAGCCAAAACTCTTTTTTTTTAATCTTTTAGAAAATAATTGGCGTACTAATTATTTTAAGATAAAAAACAAAACTTTTTGTTTGGAATGCATGTAAGTTACAAATAGACATGATAATAGGGAAACCAAGGACACAGGTTCATTTTTCATAAAATGTAAAAGAAATTTTAAAATTGGCATTATTAATCTTATCTTGCACTATCAAATCATCATAAATTGTAAACCACCTTTAAAAATGTGAAAATGTTAAATGAGAAGTGAACATGACATCAAATCAATAAGCAAATATGCCCCAACCAACTGTCATGCTATGTCTGTGATAAGTAATTTATTTTCTAGTTTCTGATGACTAAAGAAAATTTTTTTTAAAATATCTATCACATAATGTCAAAGCACGCATCAGTTGATCTTTTACTTCGTAAAAACAAATATATGTCCCATTACTTTCTTAAAATATACAGGTATAGAATAAAATATTTTTGACAGATACATTATTTAACTATCTTCACCTCATATCTTACCTATCATAGCAGTGATTTTTACCGGGTATCTTCTCCATTGGTTTTATCTACATTCCTTGTAACATATTAACATATTAACAGTAGTACATATTAACACAACATAATATATACTACTTAATAACTTCTTAAGTACTTTAAAATTCCTTAAAATAAACTATGTGTTAAGCACTTTTTAATTTCCATTAAGTTTTCACTAAGTTTCTTTATAAATATTGCTTGCGTTTTCTACTGTTTTGCACTATACATTATCACTTGCATTACTCGATTCTTTATACTTATATCCTGATACAATATTTGTTTATTGTGCTGGACCAATTTCTCGTGAAAGTATCTCAATATAACTTTAGCCAGTAATAGAGTGAGTATATAAAAAGGGATCCACGTACGTCATGCTGAAGTTTACATCGACATCCTTAATGAAATAGAAGAAGTGTGCGCGCGCAGCTTCATTTAAAGATCTGTCACGTGGTTGTGAGAAAGCACGAATCCTTATGTAATAAAAACTATTGATTGGTAAAAGTGATTGTTCAGTATGATTAAAAACACTATTTTGTACTTCGACAGCCATTCGAATTCTAAGCTTCGAATTCTATTCGCAAGACCACCTGGCTTACGATTCAGAAATCTTACGACAGTGATTCCACTCACGTGCTGTCTATTTCATTAGAAGGTTGATGCAAGATTTCAAAATTTGTCTTTTATATGTTATGACGATTAGGTTGCATCGAAGTTCACAAGTAGAAGAAATGCTTCCGAATAGGTATTTCGATTACTAAACTAAATACCCATAAAATAAGGGTAGTGCAAAAAATTTTCAAGTCAGTTGATGAAATGCAATATTTTTAATTAGCTCCAAAGTCATACTTAGTAAAGTTATGATTTCACTAAGAGTTACAATTGAGTGATTTATAACACAATTACAAATAAAACTTTACAGTGCGATGCATAATTGTGTAGTGGAATGTGTACTAATATAGGGATTAAACCCCTATGATTTTAGAGACTTTCCACCCTTATCTAAAAATGCGAGATTAATAGTGAAAAAATGTAATAGAAAATGAAAAATATTCGCGCTTTAAAAATTTTGAGTTAATCATCAATTTATGAATACAGTCCAACCCTATAAATATCTGTCACACTCAAGTTCACCAAATTTTCCAAGGTACCGCACCATTCTAGAAGGGAAATATTAACATTCGGTTTCGAATTTATTTTCGATTTAAAAAAAACTTGTAGCAGATTGATTCCACCGGTCGCAATTTTACTACTCAACATTTTTTTTGTTTTATAAAAATAAACGAAACAACTAGTTCATATACAGCAGAAGCTTGATTATCTGAACTCTGATCAATCCGAGTATCCGTGTAATACGAGCGCAATTTGATAATTTGATATCGAGGTGGTCGTCTCAGATTACCAGAAACTCTAGGGTAATACGATAACATAAAACAGCTAACATATAAATAACATAAAAATGCATAAAAATACACTGTTCTGAATGTTACATCTCTTTCTACTGAAAAATTCATACAGCACAGAATCTCTATGAATCAGAGATCGTACAATCAAGCTTCTATTGTATGTATAGTTTCATATCTATTGGGAGTTAATTTAGTGTCCAAACTAGAGCCTTCGTACTTATTTCTGTAGTGACAGTAACTGTTATTTTGGTGAAGAAAGTAAAGTGTAGTTTTTTGAAAGCACATGTAACTATCTATAAAAGATAATTGTGATTTTCTTCGGCATTATACTTACATTGAATGCAATGCAAATGTCCACTTGTTTGGGAAAGTGAACTAAACTATTGTAAAAAGAATACTTGAAGTGCTTAGAATATACAATAGTACATACCTTCTCTGTGGTACATACAATACACATCAATAAGAAACCCAGCAAAAATACTTTAAAAAAAGTAACAATAATAAAAAACACGGTTTGTTTAAAAAAATAACTGATCAAGTAATAATGCTTAGTACAGAATTCAGGTTTCAAATACTCTTGAATAAATAAAAACAATTAACTGCGAAAATCAAAGTTACAAAACGGTGCAAGTGAATAACCAAGAAAATAAAGTTAACAAGTTTGCACTTTACAGCCTAGTTGTCACGGTAACCATGACGCCAATGAAACTGACATCAACATACAGCGGAAAAGAAGAGCTTTCGATTCAGACGGCCATGCTCTACTTCTGTCCAGGCGGCCTTAGTTCTGAATTTACCTCTATTTCGGATGGGGGATGGAGGTTTTTACCCACGTGAATTATTTTGTCATGTTTTTTTTTTGTTGCTGAAAGTATCATTTAGTTTCGAGCACATTTTGTTTGCTATCGTGACAACTTTCAGGTATTTTATTTTTTAAGCTATCTTATTCATGACCATGACGAGAAACAAACTTTATGCCGGCCAGAATAAACTTTAAAAGAAATATTTGATAAAATAAACAAAAAGGAGATCCATTTTTCGTTTAAATTATATTTCAATAAATCTTTTTATACTACACGTGGAGCACTTCTGCCATTTTCAAACACAAGCCATCGCTCTTGCTTACGTTGCCCAAGAAATTACGTATCAACTTTGGTATGTCGTCACCTTGGGTTTGAAATTCTATAGACCTTTACCCGTTTATGTTGGATTTCCTCAGCAGCTTCGAGGACGTTGTTCTCACAGTAAAAAACATATCCATAGTCAAATCTATCTGCAGATTGTCTAGCATACAGTCTGTAGATGGGAGAAGAAGCAATAGTATGGAGGAATTCGCAGGAACTAATTCCAGTAGCGAATAAAGTTTGACCGACCTCCCTACAAAAGCATTTCGTTCTTCACATTCAAATAATACCTTAAAAAATTGACTTGTGATGTACGTTCCAAATTCTGGAGTTTTGCCACTCGATATCGTCTGAAATCGCTTTATTCTAGGTTTTTTTTTACTCTAAGAATGTAAATGATCTAAAAGAATAGTTAAACGTTACTATTAATTGCACTCAACTCAATTTTTATGTGAGTCAAGTTTAACTTACAATGACCAATACGTCCCGTATTGGTGGAGCATTTGACAGTTTATGAAAAACGAGAGATGGAAGGAATTATCATAAAACTTGAGGTGCTCATTATTGCGTCTTTTGAGTACATGGATTGATGCTTAAATCCTTGTTTGCGCATCTTGATCTAAGGAAACGTCCCGTATCTGTACTCCCAGTTCCTATCGGAAAATACCTCTCACGTATTGTGAGTCTTCTACTGGTGGAATTCAAACGCCTCGATAACAACCTTCCGGAATTCCTTCAAAGTTGATTGCAGATCAACACATTACCTATATCATATTTAATTATAGCATCTTATATGGAACAAATTTGTCAAGAACGTATTTCGTTCTATAAATAAAAAATATACAACTAATAAAAGTAAACACGTTTTATCTTTCTACACTAACTTTTACTTCAATGAAACTTTTTTACCTAGAAAAGGATTCTAAATGTTTCTATACGAAGCACTTCTGCAAAAAGTTTTATACTACCTCAAACCAAAAACCTCTTATTAATATCAATAACCGCTCTGTTACGAAGTAAGTTTTAGAACCCCTACCTCCTTAATCATGCCAGTGATGTATTCTACCACCGTCGCTTGTATAAACACTGGCGATGTAGTTTTGTACCTAGTGATGTGTATATCTATATTGGTTGTTCAAATTCCTCGTCCGACAGAGATTCAATCATACTTCATCTCATAATTTCCTTTTTACAAGTGCAGCTTGGGTTTTCATGAGTGAAAAAAATAATTAAAACAGTCACACTTAAATTCCTTAATACATTTAATAATGTATATTACTAAAGGACAATTCGTACCTTAAAGTAATTATTAATTAAGTACTTTAAAGAAATTATTAAACACTTATTTAATTTCAGCCGAACTCATTTCTCTGAATTTGAGCGCCAAATATTGTTTAGTAAAATTTATAACCCTTAAGAACCCATTAAGAACCCTTTTTTCGGACCGAGAATGTGTTCTACACCATGAAGATTCTATTCCTTTCAGTGTATGTTAGAATATGGGAAATGTAACCGATATGGAACCTGTTCCATACTGCGTGCAGTAGAGGTTTTTCATGTTACGTACCCACGTGCTTCGACGAAATAAAGTGTCTTATGAAGAAAAAAACACAGGAAACAGCATTTGACATTTACAAACAAACGTATTTTACGATAAGCCATCCAATAAAAATACTTCGGAGAGAACTCAATTTCTCTCAAATACAACTTTGTCTTTTCAAATAAGCCTCAAAAATATTCTTAAAGCACATCGAAATGCAAAAATGCTTCTTTTTTAAAAACGGATTCTCGATTGACCCTCAAAACGAAATATGGGTGCTCTCTTTTAACATAAAGTATTAAATTCAAACACCGAGAGAGATATTTATATGCTTTTGATAACCTTTACAGATATTGCGGTTTTTCCTTTTTCGTGAACTTTCGCTATGCTCGTCTGAAGTAATCTTGCAAACATTTTCTCTACAAGAATTTGTTCCGGTGAATTTCAGGAACAAAATCCGAGCAATCCTGCGTATCCTGAGTATTGTACAAGCACGAGTTTTTCTGAGTGATTCCCTTTTGGGTTGCAATATATATATATTATATCAAACTAAACGTTTATCGTATTCATAAGGAGTTTGTGTTAGAACCTCTTACCGTTTGGAGAAATTCGTCATTAAGGTACAACTCATACCGATAAACTTGGTCTTAAAAACAACCCACTTTCTGTATGGTAGATGCCGTAGTGTGTAAATAAATTTAATTTTTTTAAATATATATATTTTTTACTTTTTTGTTATTTTTATTTTTTATGAATTATTATTATTATTATTATTATTATTTACCTAATCATCTTTTTTAACCCTTTTTTGTTAACCACAATGTATATTTTCTATAATTTTTGTCCATGATTTTCGCTCTATCTCTATTGAATAAAAATCATTTCATGCAAGGATGTGAGAACGACGTGCTCTCATATTTAGATTGCAATTTGGGGGTTTCATTTACCTTAGTCTTCACTGAAAATTTAGAATATGAAAAATCCGTTAAATATCGAAGTTTACGTGAGTGCCTATGTGAGTGTGATTTAGTTCTGTGTTCTTTACCTTCTAAAGCTTGATCTCGGAAGATCTGAAACTTGTACAAATCTTGAGTGAACAATTCTTGAAGCTTGTATAAATCTTGACAAACTCCAACTCTCAATGATTGACATTGAACACATAATTTCATTTTTTAACCTCTAGTTAGCTAACAGGAAAAAAAGTACAACCCAATTTTCCAAATTTATCTTTGAATACAGTTTGGGTTCTTTGACGCATTGGTCGAGGACTACAATCCCAGATTTTTGGGGATTTAATCATTTTTCCCAAATCAAGAGTCATTTCGCTGCTACTAATAATTTTAAACTTGCTTCACTTGAATCATTTTACACTTAACAACTATTCAATACCCGTAGCGCGTGACTAGATATTTAAAATTTCTAATACTTTCTCTTTGCCATCTTATCAATTGTTTCGTAGTCATTACAGTTATCTTTAATCGATAATAGTAGTGCTGATATTTACACATAAAATGTTAAGTATTTTTTAATCCGCGAATAATCAAAAATAATAACTCTGAAACTTTCAAAAGAAAGCTTTCTTTTCTATGTTTAGGCGCATAAAATAGGGTTGCATGTTTAGAGCTAAGTAGTTCAATATAACGCTTCAGTTACTCTAAAAGAAATAAAAATCGTTGAAAGAGCATAAATATTAGATTAATTCAACCCTGGGGCCGATCTAATTTGAAAGTAGTCTAATTCAAATCCATTAGAGCAGTAAGAAGATCCTCATTGGAAATAAATTTAAACACAAATATGAACAAAAATAGCCACATTTTTAACTTATATCAAATAGAATAAATTATACCGATCGAGGAGATTTAAAACGATTTCTTTGATTCCGATGGAAGTGCTCCCCGTATAATTATTTAAGTGGAAAATCCATCATTCAGTACAAGAATTATTTTCTATAAATCAAATTCACAACAACAGATGACACTCCATACAGCTGCTAGTAAAATCAATTAATATAAAAAAAAAGTTTAATGTCTGTTAATGTAAATAAAATGAATGCTGAGAAACAAGGCTAAATACGAGGTCTCCAAAATTTTACAGAACTTTTATTCATTGCATACATATGTAGTTTTATAACATCTTAGAGCATCAGACCTATGAATTTTGGCACAAACTTCACAATGTATTCTATAAACATGAAACGCAACAGAGCAGTAAGAAGATTAATAAAAATGCACAGAATGGATAAAAATGCAATATGCATAACAAAGGATTAAAAAACAAACACACACACAATGGATTATGAATCATATAGTCTAGTAAATGTTTCCCAGAAACAGTTCTCTCTAGTACAGAGAATCAAGATCTCCGAGGTTTTTTCTGTTCTTAGTGACATTGCAAAATGCAGATGGTAAACCAGTGAATTTGTATCTTGACAAATAGTTCCTTCCTGTATATCGTAATGCTTCTGTAGGTGTTAGCAATTTTTGAGAAGACTTATTTTCACGAGTAGAGCGGCAACATTAAGCGTAAATTCGTCGCAGAGATAAACGTTTACCCAGACTCAAGTGATGAGATAAGCATTTGCGGATTAGCGTATGACCCACATGTCAAGGGGGAATATTTTGAACATTTCTCGGGAGTCTGCAGATGATGACCCAGTTCGAGATGATCGTCATCATCTGACAACGCTCCTGTTACCCAAGTTTGTGAAATTCAGCATTCCAATTGCAATCACTGGTTACTATCTCGAATTACTGAAAGGTCAAATTTCAGTTAAGACGAAACAATTATGTGCTTATATGTAAAAGTGTATTAGTACTAGTGTAACGTTTGTTTTGAAGTGGCATTTTAGAAGTATATTTTCAAAAACCGAGACACTAAAGAAAATTGAAATTTAAAAACTGAATTCCCATTCCTTGCTTTTTCTCAGTCATTAAACAGAATTAATTTACAAAGATCAGACAGATACTTTCTATGATTTGTAACATGGTTTCAAATTTTCTCACAAATTTGATGAATATCTTACTCAAATTACGATACCATATGTTAGAGATGAAACAGATATTGAAAAGGAATTTCTACAGATAGGCTTTTCACAAAAAGATGTATATTTTTGTGATATTTGTATGTTTCAGAGCAGCTTGTGTATTACATAAATTACATAAAATAAAGTGAAAATTTATGGAATAAAAGTGCTTGTTTAGAAGGAATTTTCTAGCTAATTATTTGTTGAGTACAAAAGCAGCATTCTATTCAAGTGTAGTATTGATAAATATCCTTTAACTCACGTCATTTGTAAAGATGTACGTGAATGAGAGTAGATGAATAATTTGTTTTGACGTAACATACCAATCTAATAATCAGAAGAGTTCTAATGCATTCTATACAAGTATGGTAGAGATAAATATTCGATAACAATACTTAATTTGTAAAGATGTACGTGTATAAGAGTAGACGAATAGTTTAGAATGCCATGAATCAAAATACAATTTGATCGCAGCTGTAATGACATGAAAAAAAGTGGAAATAAAACAGGGGCGTGATTACGAAGTGAAAGTATTGAGTTCACATATGACGTTTAAAATACTTCTCATTTGAAATTCAACACTATATTCTCTTCGATTTGAAGTAGATATGGCATATTAAATTCGAAAATGAAAATAATGAATTTGTATTATCCAACAAAAGATAAGCTTTGGGCTTATAGTCATTTACTGTTGAGAATTAAATATAGTTACCAATTCCCTTGGGAATATGGGTTGCTGTGGAACCAGGAGTTGAACGGGGATTAAGCAAATGAATCGGATTGAGGTGCAAGAGCTACCTAAGCATAACTGAATTCGAGATTATTTCTAGAATGCGGAACCTTTAAAAGAATTTCAACCGCATCATTTTGTTTTTGTCAATCCTACAGCCTCTTGAAGCAGCCGGTATGTCGATAAAAATGAACTTACAGATACGTATGCATGCCTTTTTAAATATTACATTATCCTTTTGAAACTCAAACTTAGAACTACTGGGTCTTTTTTAAGAAGTACTTTTTAATTCGGAACATATGTGTTTTTTGAGCTAGGGAACATATCGTCCGGCAAGAAAAGCGACACAAGTCAAAAAATAAAAATTTTGATGTTATGTCATTGAAAAATATGTATGAGGTGCCCCGGCGAGTTATATTACTATTCTACAGGATATAGTAGAAGTTACCACCATAAATACTTACCTAAAATTTGAAAGAAGTTTATAGCATTTCAGTATAAGTTTTATAGTATCGTTTAAGTTGATCTTTCTCAAATCCTGCAATTTTGAGTTGAGTCACTTTTCTTGCCGGGGTGCGATATGTTGGATGATCGACTACATACTTTGAAGGCACATTTCTACTAATTTTCTTCCTTCCAACCTATAAACCCCGGTTGGAATCTTATTTTTTAATTGCGTAATATTACGCTATATTGTAGTATTAACACGACTCATTTAGCGGTCACAAAGAAAAAAAAATTTATGTGCTTTTTAAACTTCTTGATACCTACACCAGTTTCTGATATTTCAAAGTTACGTCTAGTTATTAGTTTTTATGGTAATGTGTAATAAGGGCCGTACGACAGCGTGTAATTTGTTTCAAAGTGCTGCTCAAACGAGAAAGCAAATCGACATTGGGTCAATCGATTTTTGTCGTGTATTGTATACTTTACATTCCTTCCAAAAATATTATTTCATTAAGTTGAACTCTATTAAATAATATTTTGGTATGGAACGCAATAGGGATGGAACTAATTGAAAGAGAAGTTAAGTGGTCCAAAATTTACTAATTTCTTGTATTCAAGCAAAGTAAAACACTGTAGCAGAACACGTGTTTTTTCTTCCCATTTCTCAAAGCAAAGCGAGAAACTGTTTAGCAGCTGTTTCCATGGAGCATCATTATGCTCTCTGCGGCGCATGTGCCCCCTTTGAAAGTGTCAGCGTCTGTATTCTGTTAATCGCGAGGGCATTCGTTCTGTTGTCCGTTTGGTGATGTGTACCGTTTTCGCTTCTTGACTGTAAATAAATGTTGTGTCTCGTCCTGAGATTTGATTTTATATTTTATATAGCTGGCCTGATAAGTTGCTATAGCGCCTTTATTTCCATGTATATTATTTTTCCTTTTGAACACGACCTATTCCAATGAATAAAATCTTGCGATAAACGAAAGCCACGTGGTTAACAGCAGATTTCGTGAGGCGTGATGATTTACAATGTGGCATCATTACATGAAGATGTAAAACTGATTTACAACGTGAGGGGAGAATAATATATTTGTCAAACTCCCTCTACAAACTCCCTCTGTTCATTCTGATCGAAAGAACATCTACAGTATGATATGAGCAAAATTCGGATTGTTGAAAACGAGGTGTCTTTGATATTGTCTTTTTTGTACTCTCACTGGTGTTTTTTTTTTTTTTTTGACTCAAAGGTTATTTTTTAGGTTTCATCGAAACCTTTCATACATGAACCGGTATCTAAACAAAGTTTATCCCTATGAAATATTACTATATTTGTCGGTAAGCTGAGTAGTCAAGAAAGAGAACACGCTAGTTAAATTTCTCCAGATTTACTAAATGTAAGAGAAAAATGAAACTAAAGTGATGAAATATACCTTCTATAAGAAACAATAATTATTATTCAAATTTTAAGAAATATGTGAGACTTAATAACGTCACAATAATGAACATCATAGATGAGGAGAACATAATTATAGATGGGATGATAAATTTAAAATGATTAAACTATCTAACAAAGAGCAGGACTGGGATAATATTTAGAAGTGTAGTCGAGTTGTTCGAAGAAAAATGTTTATTCAAAAATCTACCGTCACAAAGATCGCCATTTTGTTATGTTTGCGCACTGAACTATGTTCTTGAATATATTTCATACCATGTAAGATTCCTGTCTGGAAAGTACAGCTTAAAATTGTAGTGGAGATAGTGAAACGGACAATTTGTGTATATTTTTACTGCGACACATTTTTTGGTTCCTTTACCAAGAGCTTTTAAGAATACTTCTAGTTATTTTTTTAGTTATCATGAATATTTAATCATGAAGGGTGATGGTTCGATTTCAAGTTTTCTGCGTTTTTTTCGCAGTTGTGTTATAAAAATCTTATATCTAATTTTTACTTTCACAAGTAACCCTTGTTTGCAGGAATGATTCCAAAAAACTGTAAGACAATTCTGTGGACGCTGTAGAACAACAAATAGGGGATTTTAAGGGCATACTTGATAACTGAGACACAATTTCAATTTAATTTTTGACTCGAGTTGCGTTGTTTGTAAATATTGCAAAAGAACTCATTCTTCAAAGCATAAAAAAGTAAGATGTGACTCTTATGAGTCGACGGATGACCTTGGAAGAATCCAGATTTCAATGGTGGTAAACACGCCAGAGGTGGGGGGGGGTAGGTTGCCATACGGAAAATCATGTATCGCGTTCGCTTCCAACTTGATCGATAAACTCGGACTCAAAATCCACTCTAAAGACAATAATCGTGAGAACGCAGTGATAAAACAATATTGTTTCAAAACTTCCGTAACATAGTCAGTATTAAGTTGTATTAACCCTAGTATTAACCCTAGTCAGTATTAACCCTCCAAGTGGTTTAGGCGGGATCATTCCTTCATCAAGATCTGACAAATTTTGCTAATGATGAGTATCTCGCCATCAAGATATTGCCGAATTATTTTATGAGTTCTCTGGTCAGTTGTTTTTCTCAAATGACTAGATGTTCTCCTCTAAAGATTTGGTTAATAATTACGAGCTACATTGTCAAGGCAACCACCAGGACGGGTAAACATGACTATTCGTATATTTTTACGATAAGGTAGCCATTTAATATCTGTTTTCTTCCTGAAGTTTACTATTTAATGCTTTTTGCATAACCCGAACCATTTTCTACCCCAACATTTGCGAAAAATGGTCAGTCATTTCTTGTTGAATGTTATTAATTCCATGTTACATTCGGTTCCTCCTACCTCCTGACAAAAATTTGTGAACTTTTGATGAATTTCTAAGTGATGGCGATATTTATGTTTCTTATCAGTACATTACAGGTTGTTTACTGGCTTAAGGATATCCGTGAAATAATTTTTCGCATGCATTTATTGATAAAATATGAGGAAACATCAAATTAAAATCTTTAGCGACCCAGACATAGAGAGCGGATCCATGAAATTGGAAAAAATTCAAGATCTATTTCACTAAAATACATCTCTGAAAACTTTACTGAACAACTTTTAATTTAACCAAATGTATTCATTTAATTATTTTTTAACCTCTAAATTCTTTTGACGTTGAACTACGTCTTTCACTTCGGCATGTGGGAAGAACTTGTAAACTGAGCGTCACAACAAAGTACAACGAAAAGGCGTAGAGATTGTGTGCATAATACGGTTGAGTAGAAGAAACAACGCATCAAACGAAACATTAACCTTTAGACTACGGCCGGTACAGCAGTTGTACCTTGATCTTACTAAGAAAGAATTTAGACTACTACGTAACAGCCGTTGTACCTTGAAAGTTATAAGAATCGCGCCAAGAAAGAATCTTGCCACAGTTATATCTATAGCCGTAGTCAAAAAGGTTAATTGGCGCTGCCGGTTGAACCAGCGAGTTGGCAACATCGCAAATATAAAACACTTTTGGCTTGTTATCGAATGCCACTTGTCCGTTAGATCTCACTCCGTTTGAATCACATGTTATGGCACTGACATCACCCCCTCAGTTCGAAAGCAGAAAGCAATGATATCGGACGCGTATCAGGCTGGTGGGAAAACTTAAATTTAGCCTGAGGTGGATAACGAGGATATAATCGGCTAATGAATTCAAAGATGTACAAGAAACACAAATCGTGGCTCAGTGAGTGTACCCACTGCACTAGGAATCTGCGATGTGTTGGCGTATTCGAGTCCAGTCAGGTTGAATTCCTACCTGAAGAATTTCTCTGTTCTGTGTCAGTAAAACTTTCCTTGTGTGTCTATGTTTATTACTGGACGTTATCTGAGGAGTGTCACTACGAAAGGGCCTTTATCCGTTTACGGTTGGAAATGAGTTGAATGGTGTTTTAACAGCTGTGCAACACGCCGCATATGCTAGTAAATATTTGATGCGTCAGAGGGTTATATTATGAGTTGGTAAGAATAATTCACAAGATTTTTATAACTATTACCACTTAAAATTCATTTCCACAGTTTTCCCGCAAATACTGGAATATTATTGGAAGTGGATATAGGCTATTTTGCGGTTGACACGCCTCATCTGTCTTGTGTTTAGCGCAGCATATCTAAATATGACCTTTGCGCCATAAGACTCAACCCAACCAACATAGCAACACACACCAACCCGATCGACGAGCTACGCTTAGGGAAAAATTAAAGACCTCTAAGATTTGAAGGACATTTCTGCAAGATACCGTATAAGCGAAAGTGTGAGCAGCGTGTCCGGGAAAAGTCTACACGGTATTCTTAGTAACAGATATGACATCTGGCGAGTTGGATGGGGAATCAGGGCCGCAGAGTATATCCTGTGAATGGATCATTGTAAGTGCGCTGGAAACACATTTGGCATTCTTTTTGTCACATTTTAACACGTCCACGAAGTGTGTGACACGCAGATACGCAAGCTCGATCTGAGTCGTCAGATCGTCGCAGGTGGCCGTACTCGAAGAGTTCTCCTTCGAGAGCGATCAACTGCCCGTGTTCAGTCTGTGCTCTCTTGCCACCAGGCGCTCAAGGTCCTTATATCCCTTCTCTGAGTCGAAACAAAAGCTACACGTATTCTAATCATATGATGTACCCATTGATGTCGGCACTATAGTGAGGCAGCTGCCGCACCAACTGAACGACGATTGCGCCGTCAACGCAAGCATAAAGAAAAACTTGTTACTTTATTTTCTTACGCTTTCGGTGAACGATTTCATTCAATCTGTAGAATGTACGATTTGTAGTCCAATGTATGATTATTGCAACACAATCTCCTTTCATTTCTTGCACAACCCACACATAGTTATGCGTATAGGTGTGCAGGTTAGTAAACTTATGGAACCTTCTTAGGTTTTTTCTGAACGAAGCGTATAGAGGATGAAAAATTTTAAATATTTCAATACTTGCATACTCCTATCTACGAACCAGTTTCCTATCGGATAATTCGCATTTCCATCGTAAATTTAGGAGAGTAAAATAGTTTTAATAGTGGAATGGTACTACGTTGAATAATACATAAATAGTATGAAGGTACAAATATATTTTGTTATAATTTTATATTCATTTATTGATGTCATAGTCACAATATTTACTATAGATGTATACCCTTCTCTAACTCTAATAGGTGGTATTTTATTTTACAGATTCTTTACATGCCATAGCTATGTGAAAACAAGAAAAAATATATAAATTTCAAGCATTGAAGTTAAAAATATTCGGTAAGTACTCGTTGTTTAATAATTAAGTTAACTAATTACATGCTCATTTTCGAGTTTTGGGCGAATTTTTTTACATTTTATTTTTGTTCTTTAAATTTAATAAAAACTAAACAATATTTTGACTGTTTCGCAATAGATTTTTATTTTGGCTAATTTTTAAACGTACTAAATGTTTTCCCTTCAAAAACACTTATTAACTCAATTCTATCACAATGTTA
Organism: Metellina segmentata; assembly: GCA_947359465.1. Classification (NCBI taxonomy): domain Eukaryota; kingdom Metazoa; phylum Arthropoda; class Arachnida; order Araneae; family Tetragnathidae; genus Metellina; species Metellina segmentata. Next base: position 114,035,762 of record OX375873.1, read on the forward strand.
AATATTTAATCGAAACTTAGAAAGAATGACACTCTTAAAGTTACCTCGAAATCTGCGACGATAAATAATAGGAACAGATTGTACGAATTACAAAAAGTTTTTAGAAGCACTCAGAAAGGAATATGTGCTACATTTTCTTTACCACGTTTGTTTTCAAATGAGAGCTATTTGTGGATTAGTCATTTCATCAAATAATACAAAAAGCGTTGGTAGATTCTATTTGCTGAGTTCAAAATAGGAGTTATACAAATTTCTGTATAAAGCGCTGAAGTTAACCACTAAATTTGGTTAAACTCACGGCAAATGATTCTGACGAGCACCAAAAACACCCAGAGTTATAGAGCACCTGAACAAAATAAATTTCAAATCATATTTGCATGGTAACTGAAAGTTGGACAGATTGAATGTTGATAACAATGTTTACATAACATTCTAAAATAAATGCATACAATTTTTTTCAGTCCTTAAAATGGAAACGAAACATATACTGGGGTGCAAAACATTCTTGGGACATTAATGTTTTGAGCAGCTACTTTGCAGTAAAGTGATTTGGATGTGGAAGAATGATACAAAATTTAAGTCTAGAGTTACCAAACCGATAAGTAAAAATAAAACTATAACAAAAATAGAAGAGAACAGTAAAAAAGTATGTGAATTGAAACTGTGACATTGCATTGGGCTATGAGACAGAATAGTAACTAAAAACTTAAATAAAGGAGATATTCTCTCTCCCTCTCTGTCCTTTATAGGCTGTACAATCGCCTCCAAGCTTGTATTATCACCTCCAATCGCGATGTAGGCTTTCCGTTGCGTTTGCATACTGAAAATAATGAGGTTGCGGATTGAGTTCCTACAAACAGAATCCATTCCACAGTCAGAACCTCTGACATCTGAATGTATGTACCAGCTTTCTACTAAATATCCTTGGTTATGTCAATCGCCACAGGCTGTTTCTTTTAATTTTGAGGTTGTATTTACCATAAAAATAAAGGTTTTTCCTTAACTATTGCACTCCTGTAATAAAAACAAATGAGGAAAATGGGATGGGTAAACTTCAGTGCAGGACTTTGGTGAATTGTATGCATGCAGTCATTTTCAACTATAGCTATATTTGTAAGATGTAACGTAGGGAGGAATTGCTCATTTCATGTAAGGGCGTTGTAGGAAATGAACAATGGAGGGGGTTTTACGTATCAGACATTTCGGTTATCTAATTATTTTTATTGAAACCTAATTAATTTAAACATTGATAGCTATGAAAAATGCACAGAAAAATACGATAATAAAATAAATATAAAACATAAAAAACACATAGAATACTTAATTTTATTCCAATACATGGTATATGTTTCATATATTACTGATAATCGGCAACACCTATCATCATCTTTCTACATATAGTATGGTGTACATATTAAAAAAACCTACTCGATGAGGATATATTAAAACCAACCTTTTGAGTGAACTCGAACTTAACTAGTACTGTCAAAGATGTAAATAATTCACCTTTCGAGTAAAAATTGATGAAAAGAGCAGTTTACAAAAATAACTTGAAATAGTTACTTCTTTTTCTAATATCAGCCTGGAAAGTACCACCTTTTTAAACATAATTTTTTCATTTATACATTCATTCCTCCATTGAAAAAGTATATTGCTTGACATTTTTATGCCTTCAGAAGAAAGTTATGCCCCGTTCTCCTCTTGGACAATATCCTTTTAGAATATTTTGGAGAATATTCACCAAAAGAATATTTCAGATTTTTCTTTTAAAGATTGATCCCGGACCGTCGCCAATAGTACGTAGTGTTGCTCCATTGCAACATAAATTGTACTACCATCTTACCAAAATGTTACTATCGAGAATTTTACAGCTCTTCTGAAACGTGTCGAACTCATTAGGAACACTGTTGTATAACTAGTGTTCTCTTAGTTTCCTGTTCCTTAAACATTTTATACCTCCTCGACGATAATCAGAACTATGCTGTTATAGCTAGGTCACCAGGAAATGGTACTTGGCTCCTCCTAGGTTACATTGTACCGTTAAAATTAAAATTATAAAATTAAAATTGAAACTTACCTACCTACCAAAGGATTCTCTTGGAATTGATTTATATTGTTTATGGGACACATGGGCAGAATTTTGAGATCGTAAACAAAGTAAACTGACAAGGTTATTTCTATGCTTATAATAAATGGTTCTTTAAATTGCTACTCCAATTCAGGAAACTATTAAATTGATGCTGCAATTACCGTGGAAGTCCGGTGGAAAAGTAGTGGATTACCAACCAGAGCGTTGCGAAATTCGACCCAACCAAAGACCGAGTGTAGTACTTAGGGGCAAGTGCACGTTAAATATGCCGTTACTTCAAATGTCCTCACGTTCGCGTGGTGTAGAAATTTGGGAGTGGAATGCAAGCTCTGGTGTTGACCACGTCATCTGACCGTGGTTTAAAACTAAAAGGTGTTGTCCTCGTATCTCTCTCTCTTCGGAAATCCTACCGTTGCCAATATCCCATTGGATTTATTCAGTGCTGCGTTAATTAACCACCTATCTACCTGCCTGGATTCGATCTATATTGTTTTATGTTTATGTGGGCAGCATCTTGAAATATTAAACGGAAATAAGTGTCTTCCAACACTTATATTTGTTTCTTAAATTAATACTTTTTATTTAACAAAATATTTGTAAAATGTCGATTCTCGGACGCAGTGGGAGTATCCAATTCGTATTGCGAGTAGTGCAGTGGGAGTTGTTCGCAGAGCAGTGCGAGTTCACAGTACGAACGCGCAGTGAGAGTTGCGAGTTCACTTTATTAACGCGCAGTGCGAGTCTGTATAGCAAAGCAATAAAAAATTTTAAGTATTCAGTCTTCAGGGATTGGCAGGTGGTGTTTTGCTGTTGCAAACAGAGGGCGTAGCCACCTAACATTACTGAAAAAACGAGATAGAATTAATACTTAATTCACTTTAGCACTTTGCTGGCATTTGTGAATATATATATATATATATATATATATATATATATATATATATATATATATATATATATAGATAGATAGATAGATAGATAGATAGATAGATATACATATATAGATATAGATATATATATAATTTTAATTTGATATACAATATAATTAACAGACCTCGGATGTGAAAATGAAAAAAGCACTAAAGAAGCCACTGCTCCTACGAGCCTCGTAATGTGGTGTACCTGGGTATTGCGAGGTCGAGGTGAGAAGGAAGTCTCCAGAAAGGCGGACGGGGGCGACTGCGACCTTCATCAAGGTCACGTGGAATTCCATGCTGAACTCGCAATGATGCGGCCGTGCCGTGGGATGGGCGTCTCTCTTCCATTTTGTTGCTTCTCCCCCTCTCACACGTTCCGTTGTGTTCGAACTCTTAACCGCGTGCTTGGAATTCCTTCACTCTTCCTTGTGCACTTTCTTACAGTTGGAAAACCGAGCTTTCAACAACTGCAATACGGTATTATTAATAGTCGTGGCAAAGGAGCTGTTTTTATGAGCCTTCTCTTTTAGACCTGTTTTATTATTCTCCTGTGGACCGATAGATATTGATATTGACGCGTTTTTTAAACGAAAGTAAGAATAGCCCAGGTGCAGAATTATATTTCCAGAATCCAAGCAATTGCAATTGTTCTGCAGGCATTTTGTCCGAATTCCGAAAACTGCAGTAAAATGAAAAACAAACGTAAAACACAATGAACGGCTCAATGTGTATTACATATTGAAATAAAACACATCAAAATTAATTAACTTACTTTATTTAAAACAAAAACATAATTTCAGAATTTGCAATTCTGTCGAAAACTTTTGAAGTTAAGTATTTTGTCATTGACATAGATGTGTTATTTATAAAGGGTTTGTGGTAATTTGGGGCAGTGTAGGGACGTTGTTCCGTAGCTAAAAAAGAAGGTGTGCTTTGCATTGCCGACCATCGTAACAAATGACTGAAAAAGAATCGACCAAAATTTTGATAAAATTAAGGAAAAATTGTTCTGCAAATACTTTGTTTGTTCTGCTACGTACGTCACAGTTTTAAGCACTTTCTGATCCCGGCAAGAATAAATTGATTGTTTTGGGGATTTTGACACGAGGTCCAGGCTGCGGCAAACAAGACAATAACTATGAAAAGAACGATGGTAAGTAGAGAAAAACCGCTTGGGAATCCTGAGATTGCGACTTCATGTTTATCAGAGGCAGAAAATCTCACAAGAAAAGAATAGATCACCAGGGTTCCTCGGGTTCGTGAAGCCCGTACACATTTAAGTTTTCCAAACATGTTACAAATGTCAATTTTGACCAAATATTCCAAGAAAATATTTTGATCTGATAGAGTATTTATTTGACTTTCTAAAATATATTTGATTTTTTCTCTAAGTTAATTAGTTGCAGAGATATTAAGATTTTAATCAACGCGGAAAAATCTTAATTAGGTATGGAAAACACCGGAAGTTGCCGTTAAACACCAAAAGCCTGTCAAAATGAAAATTTACTTTATTTTTGCAAATATAATTTTTAAAAGTTTTTCTCAAATGTTTAAATGGTTTATCTTTTGGAAATATTGTGAACATTTTAAAAGAGAAGTGAAGAACAAAATTGTTTGCACAAACAGTAAAAGCAAGAGATATCAAACGATATACTTCAAACTATTTTTTACTCTAAATTAATATTTATGCATTAGTTTCTCAAAATTCCTTAAAATGTTATAACACAAAAAGTTAATGATGGATTCTCGTAAAACTTTCAGAACTTTTTCTTTATAATAATGTCTAGGGAATGAACTAGAATAATTATGCTGAGTTGAAATTTTTTTAAATTATGGCCATTTATTTCAGAAATAGGACTGTAAAACTATCAAAAATCTTGTATTCATTTTTTGATCCCTTGTAAAATTTTTGTTTATTTAAAAATACTTTTGGTTCTACTTTATTACCTAGAAAATGTATGTAGTTTATTTTGGTAGTATTATTTTGCATATTGGTTGAATAGATTTTAATGTAGAACATTTGAAGCTTTTGATAAATTTCTTTAAAATTTCAAATATAATTATTCTTTTTACAAAATTATTAATATATATTTTAAATATTTATAACCCAATGCTATTTTTAGTAACAACAAACATAAACATATCATTAAAATGTTTATATACCACACACAAAGTGTCTTGATACACGAGATATATCGTGGTAGGTAGACGAGATATCGGTCATTCGAAGAAAACAGCGACCAGGTCTTGATCGCACATCATAAAAAAATTGGCTATGAAAATAAACCGGCTACATCTTATTTAGTATTCTATTTTTATCTTATCTCTTTCTTTTGTTATAAATGTTTCTTAATTTGTTAGTATTCTGTTATTTTATTTTATCTCTTTCTTTTATCACCAGATCATAAAATAACTTTAGCATAAACATTCCACGGATTTGTGATTTTAAAAACTTTCTTAATTTGTTTGCCCTCAATGATGTTCTTATTCAAATATCCGTTCCGAGGTCCTTCCCTGCATGACTTTAAATCAGTTCTGATCTTCTTGAATTAAGCTAGGATTCTTTCAACCCATGGATGTGGCTATTTAGTCATTATGTGATATAAAGCATTACTACAGATCTCGGAAATCTCATTCAGAAAATTAACATGTTAAAGAGCAATTTACGTAGTTACTGATTGATGTTACTTGGGTAAATATTAAAATGGATTTCTTCTATGAAAACAAAATATCTTTTCGTGAAATTCTTTTCCAAAAATTTTAAGGAGTTGCTTCATTTAAATTCTTTGAGAATCTATTATAATAACCATTTATCTATTGGAAAAAATTCTTTTAAAATTATTTTATTGGAAGTAAAGAAATTTCCACTCTAAACTGGTACCATTATTAAGCTGCCGCACTGAAGTCTTGTGTCGCAAAATCAGAATGAGAGAGGTGGTTATATATATAACCTATGAATAGTTACTATACCTCTTGCTTAAGCTTACCAATTCTATATCGTATACTGCATTTAAATGTTGTAGTTAATTTAAATACCAGAATGGACAGAAACTGCCAGGCTGCTCTGGATTCGTGAATGAGCACATCAGATCCCTATCCTTCGTTCAGGCTGGCCTAAAATGTAACATTGAACAAGCCTCCCTAAGATATCTTCTGGCCTGCGTTGATTTGGAGAGGGAATGCAAATTCTGATCTAGTGTTCGTCTCTTTGGAGCATGTTCATGGATTTGGTCTAGCTGTTTCTTCTTCTAGACCCACCTTAGACCAACTCACCGTTAGGGGAATTTAAGATATGGAGAACTACACAGAACCTCCGGGAGGAAAAACCGGGTAATAAATAAAACTCTGGCAACACGCCAGGAAAACATCAATACAAATTAAAATAATACACAAAATACATAAATACACAAAACGACAAAACAACACAACACAGTACAAACACATAAAACACATATAGTTAAAAGTTAGTTTTACCTTGAACAATTAACAACAACTTAAAAAAAGAATAATGATTATGTTCAATGTTGAGGAATAAAATAAATATTATATGAGAAATGTAATTATTATTTTACTGTACAATGCAATATGAACGTTAATAAATTTTTAAAAAATCTAAAAGGTTAAAATTCTGTAAAGTTTAAAAGTTTAAAAAATTTTTAAATCTTAAAATAGAGGGGAACCTAGTTCCACCTCTCTACCTAAAAAGAAGGGTCAACCAAATGGGGGTGCCAAGGAACCATCACATTTTTTATTTATGGGTCGTGGTACTAATAGCTGTTTAACTAGACCTTAACACTAAATGACTACAGATTTGAGTGGTCAAGTGGAATGTGGCGAAGGACACATGTACTGAAACATGTATCCTTTTTACTTATCTCACTTAACGTAGGTGCCACGTAGGTTTACATACTGCTCTAGCAACCTGCTAATTGTAGGTGCGATTCCTCCCTGTATGCATCTCTCTCTTCTGTGTCAATAAAGCTTTATTTGTGTATGTGTATTCCCGTAATTTTTTAACGTTGTCTGGGTCGTGTTTGGTGCACATGACTAAATATGCCTCCATAGCCATAAACCAATTCACGTTACCTAGACTTAGCAACAACAGGTTCAAAAGATGGTTTTCACTAAGTTAATTTAGAGTCGGCGTCGGACGTTTTAGGTAATCCTCCGTAGCTACTCAACATAGGAAGGAAGGTGCTCAGATGAAAGTGCACTTGGTGCAAAATGGAAAATTGTGGGCCTTGAATGAATTTACACCTTTTGAAAAGACTGCTTGATCCGCCCAGTCCCCAGAGAACTCGAGTGGAACGATGGATGTAGGATCTTTGATGCCAATGTTGACTTCAAATGTCCTCACTTTAGAGTGGTTTGGAAGCTTGGAGAATGCGGTGCCAACTCGGGTGTTAACCTTGTCATCTGGCTGAGGTTTAAAATGGAGAGGTGTTGTCCTCGGTTCTTTCTTTCGTGATGAATCTCTGACTGTCTCCAGCAACCATGATGTGTTGCTCCATTGCATCGTAATTTTCATTACCTTGACACCAGTCATGTTCAAAAGGCCTCCTCCACATACATAGAGAGGAAACATAGAGAAAATATCCGGATTATCTCGATTTTAACGGTATTATCAGCAGCTTTAATGACAAAACCGGAGGAGCATTAGCCCAATTGGTAGAGAGACGTATTACCAACCGAAGGATTGCGAGTTCAAAAGTCGATCAAACCAAAGACCGTCGTGACACGGGGAGGGGGAGTTACATATGTCGTGGCATATAATGTCTGCTTAGGTTTGTGCTGTGTGGAAGTTGGAGTTGGGGTGCCAGCTCAGGCGTTGACCTCGTCATCTCACCGTGGTTCAAAATGACGAGGTGTTGTCCTCAAATATTTCTCTTGAGTATTGATACCAGGTCGTCGTCAATTGCCCGTTGTGTTGGTCCAGTGTGACATAAATTTAACTTCCTACCTATCTTCCTTAATGAATATGCCACTGTTCCTCGCTCATTCTTGATCCCGTCGTTGGAAATCCGTGTAGCACGCATCACGGAATATATAAATTAGTAGGAGTAAAGAACTATTTTGTGATAATAAAGGGGATAATACATTGTTGTTGTTATGCCTACACTGGCAGACCAGAGGAGTGCCAGGCCCGTCGTAGACGGCAAGAGGCGAGGGGGGTGCGCATTCCATGTTATTGAGCCCCATTGGGAGGAAGCCCGACTTTGCTCGACATACATGACACATCCGTTTTACAGGAAGGTCCCTTTCATACATCCATTCACTCACACATATCGTAATTTAGATCCCAATCAGAGGCCGATAACCCCCTGATCTATTGATTTGGTATGGGAGACTTTGTGACCACGACCTATTTAATGTGCCCCAGTCACCATTAGTGAACACGACGGTCTTTAGCCAGGTCGAAGCACCGATCTCGCAATCATCAGAATTGTAGGCTCCACCGAGGACAGAACCCACAACCCTTCTGATGCGAGCCCGACGCTCTACTGACTGAGCTACCGCGGCTTGGGATAATACATAAACAATACAAGTGAGGTAATGTAGTTATGTGAAAACAAAAAATAGTTTAAAACATAGCTTTGAAAATAGATATTATTTATCTTTAGATGAAAATCTTTACGCATCATAACAAAACTCGTTATTGAAAAACATAAGAGGGACATCAAATTGGAGGGGTTGTACAAGACAGGAAAAACACACGCACACATTACGTCGCAGGATAATTTATGAGTGAACTGGCACTTCACTCTCCTAACTTCCACCTCACTGTGAAGGCGTTTGAGACCAGGACAGGTTTTACGTGTACCAGCCCCCACGTACGTGACGGTTGCAGATTACATCTAATTTTGAACTTGCAATCCTCTGGTTTTGAATTCACAATTGCACCAACTAGGCTATCACGCGATCTCCATACATTTAATAAAACTTTAGTGGTGATGTTAGTGCAACCAGCATTATCTCTAACGTTTGAATTTATTCATCAGAATGTAATGTTAAGTGTGAAATTTTTAGTTATGAGTTACATATTGCCTTGCTCTTTTCAAATGGTCAGATTCAATGAGATCACATTTAGTATTCCTAGGAAACAGTGACCGTATTCTAATGATGAGTAAAATTGGAGAATTTGTAAATGTGTTTGGAGTTGTCAGAGTTGTATAAAATATTTGGTTGATGCAAAATTTCATTCTGTTTTTGTCGCTAGGAGGCGTTGCATCGCTAAACCGAAGTAATATCTTCTTACTACGTGTAAAAGTTTCGATGTTTGAAAGAAGGAATTTCAGCGAGTACTTGGGGAAAATTGTGATATCAGGTTGTGTTTTTAAAAATTTTGTTAGGCATTAATATGGCTGAAAATAAGGAGCATTTACGACATATTATGCAAGAATGCTTTGCAGATGCAAAAGAAGATATGTGTTGTGTAGGTTGAGGGTGCCGTTGAAGATGCCACGTTCTGTAAGTGGCTCATAAAGTTCAGTCACCTGGATCAGTTCTTCAGCCAGAAACCTCGGAACTTCTATGAGCGCGGGATTATGCAGCTACCGAAGAGAGATGGAGAAAGGGTATCGAACAAAAGGGCACATACTACTATATTTATTAATATAATTTTTAGTACACAAAATAGTTTTTCTTAATTTTTTGTCAAAAGAAAATGGTACGAACTTTTGCATCAACACAATACCTGTTTAAACATAAAATATATTTCTTTTCAATAAAAAAATGGATACACTGAACTTGTGAGAAGCAAATTATTAAAACTTCTTTACCTCTTTTGATTGAACAGTCCACAATGGAGGAGACTAAAAATGGAATAAAAGTAACATTCTATACAAAGTTACATATTGTCTAAATCCTATTAGTATCCCAAGATTTTCGAGTAGTGTAGTAATGTTATCACATCGCTTAATTACTTAATATCCTTATCTTTTGATTGAAAGAAACCTAGAAAATATAGTTTAAAGTTGTAGTCAAGATGGTCAGAACTGGTTAGAATTCATGCAGAAATATAGTACTGTGATCGAAAAGTACCCGGAATGTTGTCATAAAACAAAAGGTATCAACTTATTGGTCAAACTTTATTACATTTCCTTGACCGTAATCTCCGACTTCAATGCACTCCTGCCAACACTTTTTCCAATCCTCAAAACATGCCTTAAAGTTGTTTTTGTGAAACCCCTTCAGGGGGGTTCGTATCGAATTTTCTTTTATTGCATCAATGGACTCAAAAACGGTGACCACGAAGAGGGAGTTTCACCCGTGGAAAAAAGAAAGTGTGCACGGTGTCATATCAGGTGAAAAAGGAGCTTGTGGAGCCGTATTTGTTGAATGCTTTGTCAAAAAAAATCACGAATAATAATGACATTGTGATGGCGCATTATCGTGATGCAAAACCCATGAGTTATCTCGCCACTATTCAGGTCGCTTTCGACTTGACGTTTCGACGAATGGTATAAGAACTTGTTCAATAATGTTTCTTAATGTTAAACGACGATCGCTAAGCACTAATTTTCTGATCTTATAGACATATTTATTATTAGTCGAAGTGGATGGTCTATTAGATCGTGAATCATCAACGACGGATTCTATAACTTCTTTAAACTTTTAATACCCATCAAATTTTGATTTTTTTTTAAACAGTCGTCTTTAAAAGCTTTTTACAACATTTCAAATGTGTTTGTAGCATACATTCCAAAATTTAATGCATGTTCTTTGCTCAGTTACATTGGACATTTTGGAAAATCAACGAAGTGAAAATTCTTCTCTTATTAAAAACAAATTTATTTTCAGACGATAAAATTAACTAAATTCCTGATTGCTGCCACATGTTTATATAAGTAGTAAAAATATTTGACAAAAGCTTGCAGACGATATCTGCTACATATGTATTTTAAAGGAAGCATTCTGGATACTTTTTGATCCCATTAGTGTATGCGAATGCACTTCTCAGATGGTTAACCCTCCAAATATCAACGAGATATCTCGTTTTTCGTGATCTGATTAATTTTACTAATTACGACATACATATATCATCCTCAACATACTCACGATTTTTTTTATGATGACGAGATCAAGATCTGGTCAGTTTTCTATTGACGAGATATCTCGCTCATCAAGATATGGTCAAATTTTCTAATTACACCTCTACGAGGCAACCTCCAGGCGGGTTTAAATCATAAAAAAATCAACATTTTAATGGTCTGCAGTAGGTCCTACATTAGAGAAATCAAGGCTTATAGTCTGACCAGAAAATGCACAAGTTTTTCTTCTAAAAATTAGAGCAACTGTTTTGTGGGAGCTCTGGTTAAATAACTTATTTTAGTATAAAATTATGCGCTTGTAGATGTGAAAGAATGTACGATATATTTATAATAACATTTTTAAATGTTTATTATGTAAATCTTTAAACAATTTTTTTATTTTTGAGCTGAATTTGGACACATGAGATTTAAGTTCGGTTTTTCAGATTTCGTACATAAATAGGTCAAATTGTTAAATATTTTTTATAACCAAATATTTTTTAACTGAAATATCTTTCTTGAAGATTGCATGAAATTAAGTTAATCAGTTTTAACAGAAGGTTTAAGTGTGTTCGATGACTCTTAAAAAGTCTTTCCTGATTCTATAAAACTATAAAATAAATTATATTTTAATATAAACCTTAACCCCTCTTCAGATGATTCTGTCTCGACAAGGCATTATTGGTGAAACTGACCAGATCTTGATGGACGAGATATCTCGTTATAGACTCGTTATAGAAGAAAACTAACCAGATTTTGATTTTATTATCAACAAAGATCGGCAGCATCTTGTCGAAGAGATACCTCGTCATTAGACTAATTGATCAGATCTCGTCAAAACAACTTTAAGAGTTAACCACATTCAAAAAGTTTGAATAATTTGTAATAGGACTAATTTGTTTGCCAGTTAAAAGTTTTTAATTTTTTAAATTTTACAATTCTGTTTTCGATTCAAAAGAAGTATCTACTTAAAAGATGTTTCCCTGAGAAATCATGTTTAAATTTTAAATTAATATAGTACAAACATTTTTTGCGTTATTAACTACGTCCTTATCACATGAGGTGACTTCTAACGCCCGTTTGCGAGGCTTTCGATATCCGCTTTCCGTTACCATTAAATTATGTTTTTTTATTCCTCTAATTCAAGTTTCTATCTTTGCGATCGTTGAAGATAGAGTGAAAACTTTAACGGCTTTGATATCTGCGGAAAATTTTACACCAGATCGATACCTTAAATGTGATTTTCTTTAAATGGATGATTAATTATTTAATAAATAATTAAATAATCAAATCGTAAATTATTAAATAATCAAAGGGTAAATAATGAAATAATCAAATGGTAAATAATGAAATAATCAAATGGTAAATAATGAAATAATCAAATGGAAAATAATTAAATAGTCAAATGGTAAATAATTAAATAATCAAATGGTAAATAATTAAATAGTAAATTTGTTTTTGGTATCGATCTGGCGTAAAATTTTACGCTGATTTGAAAACCTTTTAATTTTTACTCTATCTTCAACGATTTCAAAGATAGAAACTTGAATTAGAGGAATAAAAGAAAGATACGAGTAATTTAATGCTTACGGAAAGCGAACCTCGAAAGCCTCGCATACGTGCGTTAGAAAACGCCTCATGTTAACTGAGCCGATGTAGGGTGAACTGGGACTAAGTGTACATCCTATATCTTACTTTACATGTGTTTATTAAAGATACTTTAAAACATAAATAACAATGGAAATATCTGAAAAAAAAACGGTTAAATTTTAGTATCAAATCATGCATTGGGATCTTTAATTTGTTGGTCGTTTTGTACCCAAAATCAAGTCTATACTTAAAATAGAATTTCGTCATCACTAAATAATCATGAAAGAAAATCATTTCTAAACTAATGAAGTATGTTTATATCATGCTTATATTTATATCCCACCAAGACAACAAACTAAACTTTAAAGTAGGTCGTTTTATTTAAGAAATTAATTTGCAGTCGTGAGTCGAACTGTGGATCCACGCCCCTTCACATGAGGTAGGTCGACTTTGAGCTCTTAACACCATGCTAGTCACGGCGAGAAAGAACATATTGTCAGAAGATATGCCCTACGGGATAAAAATGCAAACGAAGAGCCTGGGAAAGTATTTACAACTAGCGCTGACAGCAGTATTCAAATCAGAGGGATCAAAGGAAGCGTGAGAAAGAGGAAACGAAAGCCGAAATTAATATTACACCAAGTGAACTACGCTAAAATGAGAGATTTTAGGTAAGCTAAATTTATACATTTTCGCTTCGTTTCATAAATAGAAAACTAAAGGGGATTGTTATCAGAAGTAACGGATCACTATACCATACAAAGTTTTATGCATTTTGACGTAAAATACGTGTTGTATTTCGAAACCGATGTACCATGCTTAATTTTTGAGTGCCACAAAAAAAGGTAATCACGGAAAATTTAATAAAAAATACAAAGGATACATAAATGAACGATATAGCGTTCAAAAGTGCATTAATCAAGGAATGTTATAAATGCTCATTGATCTCGCACTGACGTCATCAACTGATACAATCGCACGGAAAGTTGAGTCATGAAACTACACATGAAATAAAACCTAAAGATTTAACCCCTTGGGTACATTTGATGACTGAGACTCGACATGCACTTATTTTGCCTAAGTTACGGAAGACGAGTCTAATTCTTCATTCAAACTAGAAGAAAATTAAACACGTACATTCTTGTTCGTGGCAAGAGTGATTGGTGCTACGAGACTCTTCTTGAATCAAATTAATCAATCGTTCTCTACAAAAATACACTTTATTTGATCCATACATAGAAATATTTACACGGCTGCGTTATCAGACATTCTTTTTTTGGAATGAACACGGAGATCAGAAGCTGTGCTATCTCTCTCCTACTGTTGCCATTCTTATCAAACGAAATTATACGAAAATATAACAGTAACTATTGTGCAAACGATAATAACAATATAACAGTAATTAGTTTACAGACGATAATACGAAAATACAAGTATAACGGTAACTAATATGCAAACGATAATCCGAACTACTTTTTATCAAATAAATCTGTACCCAAGGGGTTAATACATGTTTAGATATCGGACTTCAATGAGAAATTTAGTAAACATTTCAAAATGTCCAGATATATCGCACCCAGGCAAGAAAAGTGATACAAGTCAAAAAATAAAAATTTTGATGTTATGTCATTGAAAAATATGTATGAGGTGCCCTAGAGTGTTACATTACTATTCTATATAATATAATAGAAGTTACCACCATAAATACTTTCCTGAAATTTAAAAGAAGCTTATACTATTTCAATATAAGTTTTATAGTATCCTTTAAGTTGATGTTTCTCAAATTCTGCAATTTTGAGTTGTGTCACTTTTCTTGCCAGGGTGCGATATGCATAATAAAACAAGAAAAATTATTGAAGCTTCAACAGGTAGAAAGATCGAGAGATGGGAAATCCAAAAAGATCAGGACATCCGATGCTGAGTTTCAATGAGCTCGGAGGAAGTTCTTGACAGTAAAGGCGTCAAACCTTCAAGGTGAACAAATGCCTGATACGAATGCGCAAAGTACCTGCACCGCTCAGTTTGACACAACTATCACATCTTATGACGTAAACGTTTTATAATCGTATGATGGAGTTCAACTCATAGAGGTCGAGTAATAAGCCACAGTCTTCAACATCAACAGCGAGTGTACAAATTATGATATATGAGCGGATCGATGAACATATGATGCGTGAAAATAAAACATTAGTATTGATTTCTATCAACTCTCTTTTACCATACACAGCCTCGTCCTTTTTTTTCTTGTAGAGTTCCCTTTGTTTGATAATAAACAAAAGTTTGGCTTGAAGGTTTTTTAAAAAGTATTTCAATACTGAACAGAACAATGATTTTGTTTCCGAAATGTTACCGCAGCATGAATTCGAGTCCCCTATGCCTAAATATTTTCATTTTTATGTAACAGTAGCTCCACAATTAAGTATAACCGTGTTATCGATAACCGAGTATAACTGAAAATATTTGTTACAATAAATTTATTTTATTTGATACTTGGAGGGTTGTCAAATTTTGTGACACAAAGGCCATATTTAATCAAACCGCGCCAAACACAAGACAGACAAGAAGGAGGGAGAAATAGAAAAATCAAAAGGATAAGCGAGAGGGAAATAATTAAAGGGAAGAAAGATCCCTCTGGTTCATCAGGATTTGATGCACGCACACACCTAAAGAAGATGTGCCCCTGTAGGCATTTTATACTTGGACATAGCATAATAGGGCATGCCGAAAATATCGAAATTAACTTAAATATCATCTATCTATATACAACTATATAAAAAAGGATGTGTGTATGTATTCTCTATACAAATCTACACCGTTTGACCAATCCACACCACATTTGGAACAATTATACTTTAGAATACTACGGGAAACATAGTCTATATCTTTCCTGTTTTCAGATCAATCTCTAACCATGAAAATTGGCTCACAGGTTGTCCTCGAAGCCCCAATTTTAAAATCTAAAGTTTTCTTTTCTGCGATAAATTGTCATGGATAAGGAAACATGGGTTTGTGTATGACTTAACACAGGCAAATGTCTCGGTAATATTTTAGCTGTCGCGGTAGGAAACAAGTTCTACAGTGTTTGTGTATTTGAGGTAACACAGGGAAAGTTGCTATCATATTTTAGCTGTCGCGGTCATATTTGAAACCCCAGCAACGCCGAGTTAATGAGCTAGTATATATATAAAAAGGATATGTGTGTATATTCTCTATACAAATCTACACCGTTTAACCATTCCACACCAAATTTGGTACGCTTATACTTTAGAACACTGCGGAATATATAGGCTATTACTTTCCAGTCTTCACATCAATCTATAACACTTACGACCATGAAAATAAGCACTCAGGTAGTCCTAAAAGTACCCCTCGAAGCGACAATTTTAAAATCTAAAGTTTGTTTTCTTGCAATAATTGATTATTACAGGAAACTTAACACAGAGAAATGTCGCGGTTCTTTAAAAAGTTGAAATGGAGTTAAAAAAGTATTTTCCGTACAACTTAAATGATTGCATTTTACTATGTATGAAAAGTGATTAATCTAATTCACTTTTCAGTCAACATTTAACATTTTCAACCCGAACAACGCCGTGTTATTCAGCAAGTTTCTGTTAACGAAAAATGTTGAACTAACAACCACAGAAGAACTTATGGATCATCCGTATTCAAAATATATACATATTAGTACAAAAGACTGGAGTTCTTGAATTTTGGTGTTTTAGCTTTACCACAGCTTTTACCTGTGGAAATTCCAAAACAATTTAGGAAATCCACTTCGTTGTCAAACATTAAGAACCAGCCTTTGCTCTTAAATAGTCATAAACCAAGTTCACCAGCACTTTCAAATCCTACCCATTCCCTCTCATCTGTGAAACATGATTAAGGGGGTACGGGACACATTGAAAAAAAAATTTATTAATTAATTTAGAATTTTGAATTTTTTTGTACTGATTACCCATCTAATTAATAAGCAAAATCACAACACAGAATGTTTCCAAAAGTTTTTTAAAAATTTTAAATTAAAATTTTTTGAAAAAAAGATAGGTTATTTTAAATTGCTAACACTCAAAATATTCTTGATCAATTTTCAAAATTCTTGCAGTAAATTATTCACAAATTTATAAATTTTAATTTTGATTCAGCAATTTAAAAAATATTAATTTAATAAAAAATAAAATATATTTGAATAAAAATTTAAAGGTACTTTTTTTTTTAAAGTCATATTTTTAAAAGTAAATATTTGTTTCAAATTTGCTTAATCAAAATTAAGGTATAATGTTTAAAAAAGATATATTCCAAATTTCAACCCTTAAACTTTATCGGTTTTCGACTTATAGCAATTTGAATACAGGAAATCTTGAAAAAAGTATCATGGAGAAAAACGCATTTAAAGTTTTAAAGACAGATGTTGTTGCCATGACAACAACTGTCAAGAGTGTTAGATTTTCATAACAACGCACCACAAAAATTATTATATCTCTAGTTCTAATTAAGATAGAAACATGATTTAGACGTCATTTTAAGCAGAAAAACACAGAGAATTTCTTGAAATAATAAAAACATTTTTTCGAAAATTTGACGATTTTTGTGTTCCGGACCCCCTTAACGTCTGAGAGGATGGTAGTCTAGTATTAAGTGAATTTGGGGTGTGAAATGAGAGTGAATATTATGTATACAACTTTGTTAAATCCTCCACTGTGTTCTACAGTGCCTTGAAACAATTTTTTCACAATTTCAGTGTGTCAAAGAATGTTTAGAAAATTTTCCATGGTACTAACAATATGTACAAGATCGTAGATGTACCATGGCATAATTTCGAGTACCAGTGAATGCAATTTCTATCCAATAATTGGCTCTCTGTGTTACGTGAGCTTGGAATTTATTATTTCTTCAGAGGTTTTGAAACCTTAACGGTACCTGTGATTTCTCTATAACATACAGAATTTGGTTTAACTCATTGCTACATAGATTTTTTTGCGTGTGGACAGAAGATTGAATTCTAATGTTTTTATTCAATCATTATTAAAATGCGTTTGTCCGATCACAGAGTCGACGAGAGTGTTCAGAGACAGCAGAACCTACTTAGGTGTGCATTAACAATTATTAGTATTTTAAATTATCTTTGCATTAAACAATTTGATATAATTATGTGTTTACAGAAGCCACTTTACGCAGCTTTCTAGTGCTGTTAAAATAATGTACATCAAAACCTTTCTTATCTATTTGTGAATGTTTCATGATTAGAGTGGCTGGTCTTATATACTTTGTTTTTCGCTGAAATCTTATGGAAATCATTGTTTCCATTCTTCAACTGTTTCGAACTATTAAAAATGTATAAAATAAAGATTTTGAAAGAATTCCTTTATAACATTGCTTTGGATTTCTTTCAACCAAGTCTCGGTATGCATCCATTTATACGGAACTTGGGCAAAGTTTGGTTTTAAGGTTTGTCACTTATTTTTTGACTACCTGAAGGTGTCTAGGTAAGTAGATAGGTAGCTGAATTAAAGCCGAACTGGAGCAACACTGAATGAGCTATTGGCGGCGGTCCGGGGTCAGTTCCTAAGGGAAAGATCCGAGAACAACACCTCGTTATTTTGAACCATGTTCAGACCACGAGGTCAACATCGGAGCTGGTATTCCTCTCTCCATACATCATCACCGCAACAACGCGAAGACATTTGAGACGACGACAGATTTTACGTACACCTGCACTCGCTTACGCGACTGTCTTATTGGGATAAAGTTTGGCAACCCTCCGGTTGCTACTCTATTGACTACGATAAGCACCCAGTGTTCGAGGAGTTTATACTAGTGAAAACCATTCTTCTAGGTCGTTTTAAAATTGCTTGCCTGGCTGGAGATGGTTCAGACAGTGTCATACGGAAATGCCAAAAAGCTTGAACGGCCCCTTCTTTGAGATATTAATTAATTTTAAAAATCGGAAAATCCTTATGTTCTGGGTGATGCATGTAACGTTTTTCGCTATTCGAAATGGTTTCAGTGAATTACGATAGCTTTGGCTTTTTCTGCTGTAGTATAATGCCTAGAATTCATATGTGACATAAATCATGTATAGGTTGAGTGTTCTGTATTTCATTTGATTCATACTAGTTTGAAACTTTCAAATAGATTTTTATTTAAAATATTATTTGTTAAATGTGGTATATTTATTAGTACTTTTCATTCACATTATTGCATTTCTAATACTACTAGCAAATCTGTGCCCAGATGGCAAAATGTTATGACACTTTTCCCAAAAAATTGACTAAGTCCCATCCTGGAGTATTTTTTGTTAATGTTTAGAAGGTAGCAAAATGTTATAAGTCGTTTTCATTCAGTTTATGATAAAACAAAGATGGGAAAATTATAATAAATCAAAAACCATAGAACCACATGTTGAATCTTAAATCATAAAATTGCTGTCACGAAAAATTAAAAAAAGTTACATAACATTTTGCCATCTGAGCACAGAGATATAACCAAATATATAGATTGAAAGAGATGTAAAAGAATTACTTTTTTTTCAGTATATTAACTCTACAATTCTCATATTTTGAATGTTTTACTATATAGAATCTCTTATCCTCGAAAACGTAAGAGTATAACTAACCCAAAGGTGTGAGGACCTATTTGCGCACGCTGTTTCGATATTTTTCTCAACTTATTGCGAAAACCACAAAGTGCTGTTTTCTTAATCATCACGATCAAACACAATTCGCTGAATACATAATTCACAAACGTGCGTAACACATGAATTGGTAATTTTATGCTTGCAAATATCAGTAGACGCATGAATACGGTAATGATAATTTTAATTAACGTCGTACTAGAGCGACACAACGGGCTATTGACGACGGTCCGGGATCAATCCCTGAAGGAAAAGATCCGAGGACAAAACCACGTAATTTTGAACCATGGTCAGATGACGAGGCTAAACGCATGTAAACAGTGTATAGTTACACGCAACGAAATTCGTGGCCATGGTGGCCCAGTTGGTAGGGATTCCCAATTAGAGGGTTGCGAGTTCGAAACTCGATCCGAGTAAAGGCCGTCGTGTGCGTGAGGGCTTGTGCTTTCTGGTGTGCGTTAAGTCTGTCGTGGTCTCAAATATCCCGCGTTAGGAAGTTTGAGAGTGGGGTGCCAGGTCAGGTGTTGATCTCGTCATCTAACAATGGTACAAACAACGAGGTGTTGTTCTCGGATCTTTTTCTTCTGCATGGATCCTGGACCGTTGCCAATCGACCATTATGTTGCTCCAGTACAACGTTAAGTCAACTACCAACTTCAACAGGATTCATTTGCCAATTTTGAATATTCATTCAAATGTACTTAATTTGAGCAGTAGAACTAGACACTGCTAAAAAAATAATACTTAGAATTCCGTATTCTAATTGCATTTAGCAGTCTGGCGATAGAAGGTAATGAGAAAATTATGAGGTTAGAATCAGGCCAGAGGGAAAAAAACGTCAGCGAACGTGAAAATAGGCTAAAACTTATAAAGCCGTACTGAATCGTCTGTTTAACAAATGAGTGCGATGAAACTAAAATGGACCTTCCTATGCTAACTGTGGTGGTGTGAGGTTTGTACTTTATATCATGCATTTTATTGGAATTTACACCGGTTAAAAGTATATGAAATACTGTAAGATTTTTTCTTTTATCAATTTCACTTCATTTTGAAGAATGCTTATCGATTCTAAAATACACTATGTGAGAGGTTTCTTCTGTTAAGCTAATTGTAGGTGACGGTAGTATTTTTGCAGGGGATTGTGCTTTCTGTATGTATTCTGGATGTGTATCTCCTTGACTTGTATTTCGATTTCGATTTAAACAGGCCGTAATTAAAAATCCAAATTGATTTATGATAGTTGATTGATAAACACCAATTAGATTAACGTCCAACTCCCTAAAACGACTATAAACTGTATTTTAAAAGTAACCCAGTTTGTATCATAAGAGAGCATCTGGGATGCAGTAAATGAACTATCCATCTTCCGCCATTCTTTCTTTTGAAAACATTGGAAATACCTCTCAAAAATGGATTTAAAATAAAGTAATAAATGAGGCGCTTAACGCCATCAACAGACATAAGTATTACTAAAGTACCTTGGGAGGAGATGCTACACTTGAGTAAGTTTCCTATATTTTTCAAACTGATTTAGATTTAAAAATTAAGATTAACTTTATAGTAAAACAGATTTCCCTGTCCCTTTTATACGACCCTTCACTGCCTGGAGATTAATCATAATCCCAATTGCATCTACCAAATCGTCCTCTTTGTGTGGTTGGTTTTACCACGCACAAACTAATCGTGCAAAGAAATTCGTTCTACAGAACCTACTTTGGAGTAGCTCGTAAAGTTGTAGTAAAAGTTGTTCTTAATAATTTAAAATAAAAAAGAAATCTTATTTTAACAATAGTTTTCTTCTTACAAATGTAAAATAAACAAAAAAAAATGCAATAAGAAATATTTGACATGTTTTTTGGATCGAATTAGGGAAAAAATGAAACTGAGAAGTGGCGTTAAAAGAGAGAGACATCGCTGTATTAAACAGCCGCGTAGCTGTAATAAACAGCTTTGTAATATAAGTGATCTAGCCCTGTGTAGCCAAAAATAATTCAATAAACCAAACCAACCAAATTATAACCCTTATTCATAAATATTCTTCTTTTCGTGCGTTAAATAAGGTAATAAATTGGTAATTATTGGATAACGTCGTACTGGAGGCAACACAACGGGCTATTGACAACGGTCCGGGATGAATCCCTTAAGGCAAAGATCCGAGGACAACACCTCGTAATTTCGAACCACACGCGTTAAATAAGGTAAAAGCTTGCAAGCGCTTAAAATAAATACTGTTTAACTTTGATTACGTGTACATCGGATTTCGGTTTATCTAAAGTATATACTGATAGATGATTTGGTATAGTGAATCATTACATTTACATATATATATCTTTTCTCATTATAGTTTTGTTCCGTCTGATTTTGTGCTTGCGTGGGGTGGATCGACACTAGGAAACTAATGATCTAGCACTGACTGATGATAAAATTGCTATAAACAATGTGTAAAGAGCAATATGAATAAGTTAAAATATAAAAATTGTTCCAGTTTCCATTAAAGTTTTTCAGGTTTTGTTTACCTCAAGGTTTGTGGTAGTGTTGATTTGGAGTAGCTAATTTTTCAAAATTTATATATATTTTTTATTGGGTCATCAAGTTTAATTTCGATTATTATTTTTTTATTTAGGCGAGCCGTAAGAAAAAATCCCGTTGGGTTGGGGTTGGCCAGTCTTACTTATGAGAAGGATTTTCAGTGCAAACAAACGAGACGGTCTGCAAAAAATTTTACTTTTGCTGTTCAAATGGTCTCATGGGACTTTTCCCGGGATTACTTAAATTGTAGTTTATCGCCATTTTTGCAACCTTTGGCGTTTAAGATGTATGTATACACAAGAAATCACGAAAATCTACCAGAATATCAATATTTCTTTTATTAATTCAAAACATTGTTCAATTTCTTAGTTTCAAACTATGTTAAGATCTTGCAAATATTCCAAATAGGTTTTTAGTTCAAGGGTTTTCGTTAGGTACTGTCACCATGGATAGACATGTTTTCAAAACTTTAAACTCTATTTCTGAAGAACTGCGTTTTTGCAATAGGATGCTTTGCTCAAAACATGATAACTCCACAATGAATTCACCGATTATAATTGTTTTTTATCATTATGATCTGTATAATGCAGTGGGTGTTTTGAATCTTAATCGGAATATTTAGTCAAGAAATGGATTTTTAAGTATTGAAATTCCTAGAAGGAAAACGTTGATTTTTAAACGCTTCCTTGATTAAAAGATTGTAAAAAAAATATTTCTTCCAGCAACTTGATGTAGGTTCAAAACATGAAGAATTATGTCTTTCTGAACAAATTAGAATTCGAGTTATCACGTTTCAAAGAACATGCAAATTTTCTAATTATATCTTAATTAGATAATTAATTATTTGCACAATCCTATTCTTTCTTTTTGAAATGATTTTAAGAATACATCAATTACCTGTGGTAAAAAAAACTGGATTTTTAAAGTCAAAAAATTTAAAAAAAATCTTCTTGTATATACGTACATCTAATCGAATTGGAGTGATGTATCAATTTGGAATTTTTACTGTCGGTGTCGAGGGGCTAAAATCATTCGAAATGGTACAGGAACCACGTTCCGTCATGAAGCACTACCATCGCATATATTTAGCTATTTACAGAAAATGCAACAAATGCACAATACATCAGGATGTCCTGAAAGAAAAGAAATAACTGCACGATTAGCAAGCCACTGCGCAAAGTTTTATTAGCGTCACAGAGAATCAAAAATAGAGGTATAGCTTATAATTTATTGATGCGATATGCCTCTGAACATTTTATAATGTAATACGTTCCCCCTTAATATGACACCTGGAATATAGCACCTGCTTTTCTGAAGAAAACAGCATAATTTTATCATTTTGTCAAGCTCCAATTTTCTTCAGCATCTTTTGTGGAATGTTAAGTTCAACCGAAAAAACAAATTACACCTATCTTTAGCTCTTTTCACACTTTACATGTCATTTATTCTTAAAAGACGCAATCTACTCTTAGAAAGTAATGTGGTTTTAAATTAAAATACTTAAATTTTTACAAAAAAATGGGTCATATTTAGAATGTAGCGTTATTAAAAATAATCATCTGACATTTTTAGAACTATACTTAAGCTTTGCAGTTAATATTATTATAAATACTTTAAATATTACATTTTTTTTACTGCCAATCAACTGAAATATTTTTAATGTTTTGATGAATTCATTTCAAAATGTGACATTATATTCGAAGTTATTAAAATAACCTGAAAATATACATTATCTATTGTTCTAATGTTTGAATTCATACATCTAAAATAGTTTTCTGGTGTTTATTTTTTGGTGGATTTTAATAGAAATTTCCAACTGTTAAATATATTCAGAACGTGTCCATTTGTTCTTTTTTTTTTTTAATTTGTACTCATGAAATGAGCACAAAGCTCGAAAAGCCACACTTATTCCTGTCTAACTCAGAAACGTGCTCCATAATAACAAAATCATTTGCCCATATGCTTCCATGATTTTTATATCGTACAGATTTCAATTCTTTGGCTGCCTCCTTCATGGTACAACTTTCAATATCCCGCAGTGTATAATGTGTTCTAATTTCTCAAAAGACATTCACTTAATGTGGTCAAGGTGGTAATGAGGTGCGTATTAACAACCCGATAAATATAAATATTTAGATTAAAACTGTGAATGAACACTTAACTGATTTTATGGATGATGTTGGAAAAATTTAAATTCTTTCATTTCATAGCTTACGAGTAGTTGATGGTAATTATATACTTCGCATTGGAGCAACACAACACGCGTAGTTTCAAAAATGTAAATACTACTATTTACAATGCTATTAAAAATATAAAAATAAATAGATCTATCTTGTACAAAGTCATGTCAGCAGTAGGTAATCAATATTAACATAGGAGCAACACAACGGAATATTGGCGACAATCCGAGATCAACCCCAAAGGGAAAGATCCAAGGACGAGGTCTCGTAATTTTGAACCATGGTCAGATGACACGGTCAACACTTGATCTGACATCCCATTTTCAAACTTCCACGCCACACCACTGGGAGGACATTTGAAACCATAAAAGATTTAACGTGCACAAGCCCCCATGTACACGATAACATTTGGCTGGAACTCGGAACCGTTCGGTTGCTAGTACGTTGTTCTTCGAACTGGGCTACCGCGGCTTGTCGTGTCACCGGAATGGCTGTCGTACAAGACATATGTCGATTGATAGCAAATAATCTTATTGAGTAACCTTCAACAAAATGGCGCTATTCTTCCACAATTGCATTCTGGATACTTTATGTTTTCGAAGGTCATCAAGACTTATTCTCACAACGGAGTATATTTCCTTTTTAAAATGATATTTTCTTCCCGAGTCATAAAACACTTCCTATTTTGCACAGACGTTTGCATTTTACATCCCTCTTCAAACTACAACCACAATTTTATGTGTAAAAGAATAGACAATACTATTTAAATAAACATCGAAAAATTGCCTCTGAAAGTTGTCTTAAAATAAAGTTCATGGAAATATATTCTCAACATAACTGGGTCTCACAAATTCAAACGCTTAACAATGGTTAGATATTGTCTTTCTCTTCAACCAATTCGCAAATGAATTCTTTGAATGAGTTTATTGCTTATGGGATGAATGGGCATTGAAATCTCGCAGTAAAGTGTATTTTCTTC
Organism: Metellina segmentata; assembly: GCA_947359465.1. NCBI lineage: Eukaryota > Metazoa > Arthropoda > Arachnida > Araneae > Tetragnathidae > Metellina > Metellina segmentata. The sequence goes on from OX375873.1 coordinate 114,060,707, forward strand.
TTCCTCCACAGCCACCCTTTTGTGAGAGAAAGGAATATGAACGTGAATATATCCACAGAATGCCCATCCCCACCCATCCACGCTTCTGCCTGATTTCGGACGCACTAGGACCCCAGAAACTCAACTCGGACCCAGGAACTCGACCCGGCTCGGCCTTTCGGATAACCGCTTTCCAGCGGGGGCCTCCTCTGACAATGGAGAGTAGGTTTTTATTTTCATAAATCTTATCCTTTTTCCTTCTTGATACTGTGGTGAACTTAACCATCACTACACAAATTAACTTGCAATACAAAGCATTGTAACCATACCTACCAGGAAGTACTTTGGGATATATAAGGTTGCATTGTTTTTTACATTACTAAAAATAGTGACTGGCGGACGTAGTTACGAATACGCGTTCTTGAAATATAAGCCATGTGTCGCTTGTGATGATCAGCATGACTTTCCATGGATGGTCCACGACAAGCAGTTGAATTGCCAGTCCCACCTTAGCAACCACTACTACACTAATTAACTTGCAATGCAAAGCATTGTAACCATATCTACCACAAAGTACTTTGGGATATATAAGATTGCATTGTTTTTTACACTGCTAAAAATAGTGACTGGTGGACATGGTTACAAATACGCGTTCTTGAAATATAAGCGATGTGTCGCTTGTGATGATCAGCATGTCTTTGCATAGATGGTCCACGACAAGCAGTTGAATTGCCAGTCCCACCTTAACAACCACTACTACACAAATTAACTTGCAATGCAAAGCATTGTAATCATACCTACCACAAAGTACTTTGGAATAGATAAAGTTGCACTGTTTTTCACACTGCTGAAAATGGTGATTGGCGGACATGGTTACGAAAACGCGTTCTTGAAATATAAGCGATGTGTCGCTTGTGATGATCAGCATGCACTTCCACGTATGGTCCACGGCGAGCAGTTGAATTGCCAGTGGTTCTAATCACTTCCATTAACTTTATGAAGTCCTGTGATAACAGACACTACTTCCATTCCCATCACGGCTTCATTCTTCCTTTCCACTGAGCCTTTTCTTCATACTGCGTCTCACATTTGGTTGCTAAACGAGGCACAGGACAATCAACAGTCGCAATTATCTACTGCATGAGCACGCATATGGAAATACTGACGAGATCTCAATACAGCGATGACGATCTCCCGTATGTTGTAATCTCAATTAGTGTTAATACTAACGAATTTAGTCACTTCTAAATTCTGGAAAGGGAGTAATGTGGATAACTTAGCCACCACTATTGAATAATTGAAAGAGGTGAACTGGATTGACTAGAGTTGGATGATAGCAGAATGTACTTGTCTTTAAACTCACTCCCAGACGATGAGTTCGAAATCCACAAGGAAATGCAATAAAATGGACGAAGCATTACACAATAATAAAGTAGGATGTGTTATATGCAGCCAGTTATAAAAACCCTCCACGATACGAATTTTTTTCCCATCTACTGCGAAATCAAAGATAACCTAAAATAGGCTGATGTTTTAATTGTATAATATATCGTAGTTTATCAACTTTTAGTAGGAAGTGTAAACATTTCGTACTACTTTCTTCTGTGAAGCAACAAAATCTCAATTTAAGAGCCGAGACACAAGTTCGATGTCCATATAAGAGCTACTCTAGCTTGGCATATGTGATCAGGCTAAGACGACATGTGTGTGAGAACCCCAAAATCAATTCTTACAACTACTACTAACCGTTAGTTGCAAGGAAAGTATGTTGGAGCTCCAATCAGATAACAACATTACATTTATAGTTTAGGTTTAATATATGCTACTTTAGCTTTATAGCAGACTTGTGGCAAGATTTTAAACAATAGGAAGATTACCATAACAAAATTTGTTAGTTAAATAAATATATATAATTTCCTTTCTCTGGTTGTCTTTTTATTTAAGACTGTCTCTAACTATCCAGACTTCCGCTAGATAAAAATCGTTCGCGTTTTCAATACCATTCTTATCAAACAAAAAACATATTTAAATTTTATTCACACTTTATTCTTCTTTTTGAAATTCTTACAAGGACTAGGCCTTTAGACTACGGTCGGTACAGCAGTTGTACCATGATCGCGACAAGAAAGAATTTATACAACGGCCAGTACATCAGTTGAACCTTGAAAGTTGTAAGAATCGCTCCAAGAAAGAATCGCGCTTGTTATATCTATAGCCGTAGTCAAAAGGTTAATACATTTATTCTCCTCAAATGTAAAAGGATTCTATATTGATAGAAGAATATATATAAAAATATATTGAAGGATTCTATCTTATTGTGAAAACCAGAATCGCTTCCGTTTACACTATTCAATTCAAAAGGAATAATTTTCTTTCGTCACTTCCATTCTTCTTACCGACGGCAGTATCCTTCGTGCGACCACGAAATGTGGACATAAAATGTCTTATATTCCTTTGTGCGGTAATAAGCATTACAGTGGGCATGATAATGCGTAAGGATAATGAACTGACGATCAGGTGCAAATGTGCGTCCTTGGGATGGATGTCCGTCTGCTTCTGGAGTTAAGTCACGACAACAGAGGGCAGCTGTCCCATGGCATAGATTTACGAAGCTCATTCGAATTTCATGTCCGACGTTAGTTGGAAGCTGCTTGTTACGGTCTTCGACAGTCTTCGGTACTGAAGCGGAAATTTTCATCATGTTTTCCATCGATATGAGGTATTTCTTAATTACTTATTCAACTCATTTAACCGTTTTTAGATTCTTAAAACTTCGAAATTTTCAATATCAGACTTGTATGAGTTTATGCTTGTATGGTGACGCTTTGAAAGTAACAAATCCGAACAAACAAACCGAAAGTGTGCTACTACGTTTTGAAATTTGAGCAGAAAATATTGTTTTGTGTCTTATTTTATTCAATAAGTATTGACCAGGGAAAAAATCATTGTAATTAACCTTACATATTTGTAAAAACATCGCATGTAGTCGACAAACTAGTTACAAATCTTTGTTATAATTCTCTCTAAAACGAATTTTCGACATTTATAAATGTTACCAGATACTGCCTTTTCTAGTAACATCTAAATTTAGAAATACTCATCTAACGTTTCTCTTTTTTACTATCTTGGGAACTTGGCCACTATACTTAGAAGTCTGATATCAGAACAGGAATTTTAGATGAAAATTACTTATAGGATAATTTTGCTTAAATTACTGCTTTCATGCTTTTTCAAGATTTTTTTCTTGACAATATCTCAGTCATATAAATGGATTTTTTTTGACAGTGAAAAAAATTTGCTACTCCCATTTTGTTTTCTATCTAAATCTTCTGTTACATCCCAATAATAAGGAAAAAATTGATGCATCGAGGAGTCTCCATTTATCTAGAAATGAGAAATCGATAGAAAGTAATAGTTGTCTTTAAAAAATGTATCGTCAGAATTGTTTATAAAATTTTACACCTTTATGACGCTAGTATAGGGTGCATGATGGAAGAAAAAGGACTCGCATATCTTCCCAACTTTAATTTTTGGCATTCTAACAGCACATCAAGGTTTCATTTGCAGAAATTATAAGTTATTTTTCGGTGTCATCAAGATTGCTGTTAAATTTTGAAGATGTTTTAAGGGCATTTGTCCATTAATTTGGAATCCGCCGAACATACGAAAAAGTGCCGAGTGTATCCATAATAACGAAGCTTTAGTTTTGAATGAACACTTTTTAGAACGTGTCTAATTCCGGCCAATTATTCGATAGAACAAAATCTGTTTTCAAGAAATTCTGCTCTACCTTTGAAGCCGGTCCATTCATATTTTCAAGTTTAAATTGAACGCGTTTGAATTTAGATAATTCTAAATACGAATAATTACTGCCCTTACACGTAGTATTTGACAGCAACTTCTGCAATATGTGAAATTTAGATCTAAAATTTCTTTGGTTCCTCTACTATTATGCTCGAGAAGAAGATAGTGTGATGATAACAGATCAACCAATCACTTTGCTGAAAAAAAGGTACGTGTAACACATTTACAATGGCGTAGCCAGAAAGCGGCTATATCCTCCGCAGAAAGTATTGGAAACTTATTTTTATCACCTTTCAAATTAAAGACAAACGTCTAGAATACTTTTTGTGATATTTTCCCCACAAAATAAGTTATTAAATTAATCAACTAAGAAGTGTGATTGTGAATTTATTTTTATTACTAGTATTCCACATATGCGTACAGTCTCAAAAAAAAAATATAATTCGAGAAATGCTTTTGGAAATAATAACTTGCAATTATAGTTATAAATATTAGGTGAACACTGCCATTGTGAAGTGATTGGTTGGGTTGTATGGCCATATTTGACCATGCTGTGTCAAACATAAGACAGACAACACATCGCGAAATAGATATTCACACAAGTATTTCTCTCTTCAAAGTCAATAAAACGTTTCGTGTGTGTGTGTGCCTATTACTTGATGTTGTTTATCTCGCGCTTGGCGGAGCTTGCCCCAATGTGAACCTTGTGCCCATCCATCCTCATTTGACTCTCACGTGCCACGATGCATTTGCAGGTGTAAAGTGATCGACGAGTCTTCTTTTCAACTGCATCACCCGCCCGAAGAAGAGCTGGATCAGAGAGAAGACACCCTGAGGATCATCAGCACCGAGGAGCAAGCGAGGATGTCACCCAACGCCAAGCCGGAGGAGCCGGACGCTGTCGTCGGACGACTGGACGAGCTTCGCGAGGGGGCGGAGGCGAAGGGCGACTGCGAGAACCCCATCGACCAGCCGCCGCCCTGGCTGGACAAGGAGCGATTCTACAGGGCTAGGGAAATCTTCAAAAATCATTTTTTCAGGTGAGATTCCTACTGCGCTCGCTCAGACTTTCGCGTAGCAAACGGTGGCCGTAGTGCGACAAAACAAACCCGATTGTCGCCACTTAAGGCTGTTAATTCTCGGAATATCAGAAATCCATCGAATTTCAACTTTGATTTTTCAATCGATATCGGAACTTTCGCCGACCAACCGGTATAGTGGTTAAGGTGTTAGCCTCTAGATCGGAAGGTCCCCGGTTCGAATCCGGGTTCGGGCATGGATGTTTGTAAGCGTATACCAGCTTAGGTGTTGCTTCGTCATCTGAACATGGTTCAAAATTACGATGAAATTGTTAGGAGCAATGATGGCCCTCCCACTGGGTGCTCCTTCACAAGTGGCCATCACTTCCGGCCTTGTAGTGGCCAATGACTTCGGTCAAAATGTGCCCGCCATTAGAAAAAAAAATATCGGAACTTTCAATTAACTAGATGCTATCACAACACAATCCTGCTAGTCTTAAAGTATATCTAGAAGTGGTCTAGAAGGTGGGCAAAACTTAAGGCACATTAAGGTTTCCAGCTGCTGCTTTGCAGTGAAGTGACCTGTGTATCGAAAAATGATGCAAATGGTACTCCACGAGTTACCGAACCGTTGAGGAATTAGATTCATATATACGCAGTTTGAAACAACTGTCAACTCACAAAGACCAAACTGTGATTGAGTTTGACTAGAACAGCAGAATTAGACACCTTCATATGAAAATTCAATAACAATGCATAGGTAAGCAGAGAGTAGTTTATCTCAACATTGTCGTGCTTGTATTTCTGATACGTAACACCCCAGGTGCAGAATTACATTCAGTGGTCTGCAACACGACTCCAAACAATTGCAATTGTTCTGCAGGCATTTTGAAAACTGCAGTCAAATCAAAAACAGGCGTAAAACACAATTATCGGCTAAATATGTATTATGTATTTATAATAAAACATCAAAATTAATTAACTTACTTTATTTAAAACCAAGGCATACTTTCAGAATTTGCAATTCTATCGATAACTTTTGAAGTTAAATATTTTGTCATTGACATAGAAGATGCGTTATTTATAAAGTGTTTGTGGTATTTTGGGGCGGTGTAGGGAGGTTGTTCCGTAGCTAGAGAAGAAAAAAGGTGTGGCAAGGAACCCGCTTTACACTGCAGAATATCGTAACTTATGATTGAAAAAAAAAAACGGCGAAACTTTTGATAAAATTAAGTAAAATATGTACTGCAAAGATTTAAGCACTTTCTGCTCCCTTGAACAAAACTACCCTATTTACTCCCAAGAGACAAAATGTCCATTGACAGAACTAATAGTGAGTTTGGAACAGGTTTTTGCACCAGAGGCTGGATACTACTGGGCAGTTTTCGACGCAAAGATAAACCACCAGGAGGGTTAATGTGAATTGGTATGCAGAATATTTCCAATGCATAGCCACGGAAATAATACCGAATCCAGCCTCTTCCATTTTCACAACTCATTAAACTTGACTCTTTCATTGGCAAAAACAAGTGTTTAAAAACTCCGACCTTTTTCCAGTATCTTCTTCTCTCATCTGGCCGGCTTGATGCTCATCGTGCACATGCCCAGCATGTCGGCGCCGCTCATGTCCACGGGCAACTCGTCCAACATCGTGTGCCTCTTCCGCCGCTACCTCAGCACGCTGGTCCACATCCGGCGGTGGTACGAGGGCGACATCTGGAACCCCGAGGACCCCGCCCACCAGAGCATCGCCATGGTGCGCGGCATGCACAAGCGCGTAGCCGACAAGCTCAACGGTCCGTGCCGCAGCCGCCGGGGCTGCCCCGCGGTCTCCCAGTACGACATGGCCCTGACGCAGTTCGCCTTCGTCGGACTCATCATCCTCTACCCCAAGCACGTCGGCCTGCACTGCAGCAAGGAGGACCTCGAGTGCCTCATCCACTTCTGGCGCGGCATCGGACACCTGCTGGGGATGGAGGACCGCTACAACCTCTGCAACGGCAACCTGGAGGAGACCGTGGCCATGTGCCAGGACATCATGGAGACGGAACTGAAGCCCGCCGTGTCGAACGCCACCAAGGAATCCTCCACCATGAGCCGCGGCATCATCAAAGCCATGAATTCCTTCATCGTCTTCCTCAGCTGGGAAGCCATGGCGCGGTTCTGGTTCGAGCAGATGGGCCTACCCTGCAACTTCCCCATGGGCGTCTACGAGGGAACGGGATACTGGCTCATGCGGTTCACCTTCGGGAAATTGCTGCGCTTTAGGATGTTCCATAGGTTTTTCAATTTCCTCCTCAGAATAGCCGTCAAACAGGCTCTGCACAGCAAAGAGTACTACGAAGGTTATCTGGCCCGGTACCACAACATCACCAACGTGTGACGACGACCCAACCACACCCCAGTATCGCTTCAGAGTGCGCGGGTTACGACATCTCCGCTCTTCTACTCGAATGCTGACAGGACTCTTTTTCAGGGCTCGCAAATGGTAGTGAACACACTGCTAGTCTCGGTAGGGAGGAATAACTAATACAATGCGTGCCGGAGTTTTACCCTCACTTCTGTATCGAACAATGACGAAGACACATGCCTTATAGAATATAACTATACCTTTTCTACGAACTGGGCCTAGAGCTGCTTCCAAATCCAGAAGTCGTCGGATTCCTGTTACGTACTTTACGCAGGAGAAAGTGCCACAAATTAAGCTGTATATGTTCAATGTGTATAGCAACGGATAAGTTATTATAAATGTACAGCTCAGCTACGTTTCTCGACTATCCACGGGCATGTATAGAGCAGACCTGTCCTCTAAGGTACACCAAAGCCTTCTTTCTGCATTAGAGACAATTTTAAAAATTAAGTTAATCCTCTTCACTCGTCTTTAGACTGGACTAACAAAATGCAATTGGAGCTTAGTGGACAAGATGCTTCTGAAAGTTACCAAATATATCAGTTATTTCTTGAAGTAATAATTTTAACAGCACATTGAGTTGTGGGTTCAGTTTAAAAAGAATTTCTTGAGAGCATAAACTCCTTAATTATTTTAAGGTAAATTTTTAAAGAATTTGGTCTCAACTTTTTTAAACTGAATACACGAACCTTTGGGATAGCGAACCTTTTAACAGATATTAAACTAGCTAAATAACATTTAAAGTTTTTGAAAACTTGGAACATATTTTACCAAAATACCGAAGCTCTTTAGTCCGAACTCTTCGTTTTATTCAGGAACTAACGAAAAGACTGGGAACTTGTCTTAAGACCCAATTGCATGTCTTTTTTCACTTAGCAGGTAAAAATCGAAGTGTACCATGCAATTGAAAGATATGCTGCGTTAAAAGTTTTTTTTTAACTAAAATAATTAGCCATTATATGGGAAATTCTTTGTAGTGTTTCTGTGCTTAAAAAATTGTGCAATCATTTGTCGAAACTGAATGCAATTTGTCCTTTATTCCTCAAGGACGTTTTAAAATGGTGAAGTTGTTAAAGGAAATGAATGTATTTTTGCAACAAAAATTTATTTATAAATGTTGAAGGGTTTTTATTAAACAAAAATCATGGGGAATGATAAGAAACATGGCAAAATTTACATTTATATTTGTACTGGAGATTGAGATGTGTTTGATGTTATGTATTTAGTTAGTCAGTAAAATATTTTAATTATAGCTCATTAATATACACTGTAATTTATATGAATATGTATGTCAATGATAAAGAAAAAGAAAATGGTCCATGAAATAAATTTATTTTTAGAATTCAGACAACCTTAAATATCTACAAATTTCAATATCACATAAAGTTCCCACTTGACTAATCTAAATATTTCACAAAATGGATCTTTTCCATTACAACTTTGATTTGCATTTGAGTGCAACTTTGCAACAATTGTAACTGGCATTGAATTCGTTCATGTACAAGGTTTTTGTAAGCATGGTTTCTTGCACAATGCTTTGAATCTAAAAGTTCTGAGAGGATGGCACAAAAATTTTCCATGCTAATTTAAACCAAAAGATGCTCTCTAACTCAGTGTAGATTTGCATCCAAACAAAAAATTATTTGCATTACTCTTAACATTGCAGAAAACGTCAAAGAAATCAGCATTAGGAACACAACAGATACAAGTACAAAATTTTACAAAAATGAAAATACCAGTTATTGGTGTACAGAATAAATAAACCCGTTTTGAAGCTCATTTCATATTTATGTTCCCATATGGTCCCTATTCAGTGGATGAAAGTATGGTTCACACTTAAAATCTGAGGCTTCCTGCATACACAACACAATTACATTATAAAATATAATTTGTGTCTTCATATTACTTCATTAGTGTAAAACCATTCACGAGTTTGGTCACACTGGTTTGAGTTGCTACAAAAACATTGTTATGACAATTAAAAGTATAAATTTATTTACAATTCGTTTTGAATCCAACTCGGACAAAATTTAAAAAATGCTTCTTTGATGACGGAATTTTGCGCAAGATTTTGAACTGAAATTGACTCACCAGCAAGGATCACTTCATGAAACACACAAGGACACATAATGCATATGGAGAAGGAAAGAAATTGAAGCAAAACTTACAACACATTAAATGAAGCAGAGAAGTACACAAATGATAGACACACACTCTATGAAGCACATTTATAGTACAATAACACGCGTCTTGCTCTTCTATTTTTATGGAGTAGATCAATAACGATTTTCTTTTGGACATTCAATGACATTAAGATCATTGTTTGAAAACTTGAACATTTATATTGACAAATCATTTTTACTAGCGTACACTAGTTTGCAGTACATGAAAAACAAAATGTCAAAAATATTTAAACCTTATAAATTTGCATAAGTTTTAAGTGATATTTCAGATGGGATTAGCTTTTGACAAAAGAGCATTTTGTTATTGGTATAAGAAATGACATTAGAAAAGTTTCATTGGGCATTATACTATGATAGATAATGTATGCATTCCTGTAAAGAATATCTTCAATACATTACGAGCCTTTCTGAAAAATTTACATTCTACCTTCTTTACAGCCGCTTCTAGCCTTGTAAATCGTAACGAAAATATACATATGAAATGTACACAGAATTCTCGACAGCTTCATTTTATAAGACACTAATTTTCGATTCGAGTAAGAAAACACAGATCAGACATCCAACTTATAACTTGCTTTCGAGTTAAATAGTGAACTGTGCAACCATTTTGTAAAAGTACCAGGTTTTTTCTGAAAATAATATTTTCTTTAATAACTATTTTGTCTTTTGATGATAAATTCAATATTAGCTCTAAAACAATGCTTGTTTTGTTCCTATTATTTGATAATCAATATTATGCTTTTCAAGTTAAGTATATGAAAAGACCAAAACAAGTCAATTTTAACTGGAATTTTTAGATTCAAGATGTACCAAATAGTTTGCATTTCAATTTATGTAGAAGCGGAAAATGGAAATTCAATTTCAAAACGAAGTTTTTTCAAATAACGATACAATTTAAAACAATATGTCTTTGGATGTCTTGCTGATCTGTACTTTCTAGTATTCTCCTATTGCAAAGAACAAATTTCATCATGGAAGAGAATGTTAGCTATAAAAGACTAGGGCTAAATAGCATCCAAAAGTTATTTTTATATTAATTTTCATGCAAGAGTTTAACAATACTTCACTAAACCTTTTTTATACATTTTTGTTTGAAGCTAAGTCATTCTACAACAAACAATTCCTAAAAAATACATAGAATACGGATTACAAAAAGTTTCCTATGACAAAAATGAATACACACTACAGGAACAGAAATCGACACTGGCATAATGTACAAAGAGTACCACACGTTATTTCAGATATGTATACTAAACTTCTGCATTGCATAACATGTAACAGTACACTGACTAGTAAAATGAAAGTACTGATGGCACCGAGTAGTATCATTATTTACTTTTATAAAAATTTAAAAAGTAGTAATTTACATCTTAGTATGTGGAAGAGCTGGAATGAGATTTCTTACTTATTTTCTTTCTGAAAGAGGCAGAATTTGCCACACGAGTCCTCCTACACCAAGACTAGAGTTCCTCAAAATCAGTCTGAAGACTTGCAAAAGCGGTTGCACGCCTCACAAAATAAGGTGCTTTGGGGGCGGTACTTTCTGCAAGACTGCACACTGTTCAGTTGAAAGGTCTGCTTCGAGATTGGTCGGCGTACGCGGAGATGGCAATTTGAACTCTTGCTTGCACCCGCAACTTCTGGTAGAGGACACGGATTGAGTCGGAGACGGCGGAGTTTCTGGACAAGTAAGAGGTCAAAATTAGCAACACATTAAAAGAAATCACTCGACCTCGCCTGTGTACTTATTCGTAATAGTAACTACTTTAAAATTGAAATCAGGTGTTCTAGCATTGAAATATTAAGACAAGCACAATGGAAAATGAACCATAAAAACTATTACTAAAACTACATAAATATAATTTATCCCAGCAAATGGGAGAAGCATGCCCAAACAATGACAGACTGATTGCATAAGCATTTAAGACATTGGGTTGGTTTTTTTAAGTGCTTTATGGAGCAAGGGACATGTTTGGCCAATCTGCACTAAAAAACCAACTTCAAGTAAAAAATTTATTGAAAGTGAAAAAAGAGGCATTGGGGATCAGTGATCAAGACAAAAGCATAAAATGATTGCTTAGGTAACCCAAGAGGACGACCCCAAGGTTAAATAGACAGTAAACCCCATGTGAAAAGAAATGCTCACAATAGTACCTTAGGTCCCTAAAGCCTGTAAACATCTAAAGGAAATGTGCCCCTGAAGGAAAATTACTTGGAGATGTTGCAAATGGAAATGTTTTGATTTTATTCATTAATACAAACAGTTTCCCTTTCTCAAGGTATAAATCCAAAATATTTTTTTTTCAATGGTGGGCACACATGAACTTAATCATTGGCCACTACAAGGCCGGAAGTGATGGCCACTTGTGAAGGAGCACCCAGTGGAAGGACCATCATTGCCGCTAACAAAGGACAATTTACATCCATGCCCTGACCCCAGATTCTAACCAGAAACCTTCCAATCCAGAGGCCAACACCTTAACCACTAGACCGGTTGGTCGTCCAAAATATCTATAGCAAATTTTTCCCAAAATTTTATTTTGAACGTTTTTATCCAGACATTTTGTACACTATCCTTAATACAATATTGCTTACTATGATCCTTCATTAAAATGCTACCTAAACCAACAGCTAATTTAATAATATTTGAAGTATACTAACAATGAAATAAGCATTGTGCAATTTGCTGTATAAAATTAAAGTATCCTTTTCCAATACGGATCTGGTAAACACTGGTATTTTAAGGCCATAATGAAAATATGTCTTTATCTAATAGATAAACAAACTTCCTACTCACTGATTGTTGGACTTTTGGGTAAGTCTTTGATTTCCACTAAATTTCTTGGACTTCCCGGAAGAGATTCATCGACTAGAACAAAGCCATTGTCACAGCTACAAATATCACTTTCAGTACTAGTTCTGGGACTGTAACTAGAGTCACCATCTGATTGACTACTCTTTAGCTGTCTTCTCCAGGGTCTTTGGATTTTTGGCTTCAGCTTAGGACCATCTAGAAACAGTTATTGATATAAAATTTGCATGAAGTGGAAATTGATGATAAATGGTTTGATACGAATCAAAAGAGAAAAAAAAAATATTCATTCTTGCATTAAATTACTGAATGTCCCCAACATAGGAGAATCAAAAGTAAAGTAATTTACACTAAACACACCTATTACTCTAAAATAGAGCGGATTGTAAAACTGCTGCAATGTTACAAGTGGCTTTTACAACGTTCTCAGACACATTAAAAGGACATTTCAAGAGCAATAAATTGTGTTTTTTCAATGCGAATATTAGAAGAAATAAATGCAGCTATTATTAAAAAGCTCTAAATACCCATTTCAACAGTGTATTTCTTGGACTTCCCGGAAGAAGATTCATTGACTAGAGAGGGAGGGGACATCAGACAAAGGAGGTTCAAGAAACACACAAAGGGTTCTACTGTAAAGTGTAGGCTATATCTCAAGTTGTAAAAGTTATAATTCCTTTTATTGTATTAACCCCTTGGGTACATTTGACGACTGAGACTCGTCATGCACTTGTTTTGCCCAAGTTACGGATGGCGAGTCTAATTCGTCATTCAAACTAGGACAAAATTAAACAAGTACATTCTTGTTCATGGCAAGAGTGATTGGTTCTACGAGATTCTCCTTGAATCAAATTAATCAATCGTTCTCTACAAAAATACACTTTATTTGATCCATACATAGAAATATTTACACGGCTGCGCGTTATCAGACATTCTTTTTTTGGAATGAACGCGGAGATCAGAAGCTATGTGATCTCTCTCATGCTGTTGCATTTTTATCAAACAAAAATATAACAGTAAATAGTGTGCAAACGATAATATGAGAATATAACAGAAATTAGTGCACAGACGATAGTACGAAAATATAACAGAAACTAATGTGCAATTGATAATACGAAAATATAACAGTAATTAGTGCACAGACGATAGTACGAAAATGTAACAGTAACTAATGTGCAAACGATAATCCGAACTACTTTTTTTTCAAATAAACCTGTACCCAAGGGATTAATAATGGTCACAATGTATGTGAGAGTCAGAAGTAACAGAATCTTATTTCACCTGACTAATTAAAATTCTGCATACATCTCTTTAAAACATATCTGAAATACATTTTCTTTTCAAAGATCATCAATCGATCAAGATTCAATCAACGATTTAAAACCAAGCAAAAATTTACAAAGCTTTTAATATCTATTTCATATTTCTCACCAGCAGCTGCAAATGAATTTGAACGTGAAGTAGTTGCAGAGGTTCTTCGGCATTCCATGACGACTAATTCTTTGCAATGTTTATGAGCATTGATACCACAATCTAAAATTTGAAAAAGCACAACCATTAATTTTGGTACAGAAAACATCAGCAAAGTTCACTTGATAAATTGGAATAGCTTGTGTCACTAGTAACGTAAAATGCAATTTCAAATCAAACTAATTTGTAAAAAAGTTATCTTACTTACCACGGCATTTATAGCCTTGTTTAATCAGACCCCATAACTGCAAACAAGGAAAATGCAATGACTTTTTACTAAACCAAAAATAAGGGTTTACAAAGCATGTCCTAAATTGGAAAATATACAGATATATAAACTTTTATAAAAGACGTATCTACACTCACAAGTCCTGCACAGTGAGCACAAAATGTTGGTTTGAAGTACGTTGTTTCATTAAAATCATGCTGAAAGGCAACTCGAACTGCCTTGGAGTTTGCAGTGATGAAATAACTAAGCAGTTCAGGTTTGCTGATCATGCCATCCCTGTAAAAAGAAAATAAATATTTGTTTGTGAATACAGTACAAAGTCCAAAATCCTCCATACCATGGCCATTCCAGATTTTGGACCTTTCCGGATATCAGACAATTTGCATTTTTGTCATAAAAACCTTAATCTAACCCCTCCCCCACAAGAATTTTGCGTTTGCAATAGTAAAATAGCAGATATATAAATAGGAATAATTAAAAAAAAAAAAAAAAAAAACCTTTTTGATACAATGCAACAAATTTTACATGCATATCTAATTTTTCTGTGTGGTATTTACTCTGAACAAGTCCGTTTTTTTTGCGTTGTTCTATCAATTAGGTCCAGATTTAACTCCTTGTTCTTTAAAAATTGTCGGAAAGATGGAATAAAGTGAGAAAAAAAGTGATTTGGGACTTTGTACTGTACTAATTATTCTGGGCGGATTTAACGAGAAGGCAGTCCAGTTGCAGTTTTGTACAAGTCTATTAGTTTAATTTTGTTGGTTTTCAGTTTTTGTGGTGAAAGGGCTGTATTTGGCTAAGTTGTGCCAAACACAAGACAGATAACTTCAAGAAAAAAAAGGGGAAATGAAGGAAAAGGAAATAAAATAGTAGGACGAAAGCAGGAAAAGATTGCTCGATTCTCCTGGGAGTGCAACACCTGTTTAACAAAGACAGTAAGGCGCCGTTCACATAAGGTGTCTTTTAACGCACGTTTTCAAGGTCAGCTTTTTGTAAGCATTAAAAAAAAATTTTATTCCTCTAATTCAAGTTTCTATCTTTGCAATCATTGGAGATAGAGTAAACATGCTTTCAAACCTTTTCAAAAATCAAGACTCTAGGTCGACTGCCTTCTCGTGGGTGCATTACAATTTAGTTCTTCAACACTGAAAATTGAGCACAAAAATGGATTTAAAATACAAAGCCTCACTTTAGTGCTCAAAAAGGTTTTTTCTTGGAATTAAGAGCTTGTAATCTTTTTATGTATTTTGTCAACCTTAACTTGAATTTTGATAAGAAAGAATTTTCTTTTCGAGATCAACAGTCTAAGTAACATAATGGTTTAACATGAAAAGTATGCTAAAAACTTGTAACACAAAGAAAAATTAAGAATTGTTTTTGTCCTTTTTCAAGTATGAATAGCACAAAGGATTGATCTTTCAGAATTTAAGTTTATCAATTTTACAAACTTGCATGCAAACAAAAATTAGTTTAGTAAAAATTACTTACAAACAAAAATAGATCAGTGATGGATTGGTTTATATGTTTGACAGATCTAGGCTTTTTTTTTAGTAATACTTAAATGTGCAGTAGCGATTTTTCATATCACTACCATTATTTTATGGTCTGGACCCATAAACTTCTAGCATAGTTTGGTAGCTTAATTCAACCATGATCAACCCTCCTTCCAAGTACAACAGAAAATTATTGCAAGCTATATATATATTTATTTATTTTATTATTGATCTGCAGCAGTTTCGTGCCTTTCTAACTGTAGAAACATTGAAAATGCTGCATAAAATAAACTCTTTGTCTACTGTTACATTTTTTCTATTAAAAGCTCTAAGAATTTTCTAATGGGTCTGTCCAGAATCTGTCTTAATCAGATAAATTGTATTGTGTAAAGAAGCAATAACACATGCATATTAAGTAACATTGGAGAAATTAGCATTCGATTGAACTTCGAACATATTTTACTTAATTTAGTATTAGAGGATAAACAAACCAATAAAGTACTGTGCGTTCCTTGCTCTTTTTTTTTATAAAAAGCATAAAAAATATAAGTCATTTACTGAAGCAATACAATAAGGGATTTCCAAAAGTTATGGCACGAGTAATAGAAACGTACCTATCAGAATCTATAATGGAAAATGCATCTATGTATGGAAAATTTATGGACACAGCTTCGAATTCTTCAGATGATAGACATCCATCTTTGTCTAAATCATATTTCTTCATTATCACCTAAAAGATGGAAACTGGAGTGTAGAAATTGTAGTGACAACAGGATAAACAAAAAATTTCAAATCAGTAGTATTATGGTTCATTAAACACAAAGTAACAGCAAAATAAACTGCACAGCTCCAGAAAGGCAAAAAGAAATCATTACCACTCCAAAAATTGATCATACAGTTTGATATGAAGAACATTAAATTTAAAGAACCAAGTAGATAAAAATTACATGACATTTCAACAATATGGACACACAGAAGCTTAATTTTTGTTTGACTATTCAGAAATAAACTTTTCTAGAGGTAACATATGCTTTTTCTAAATTGACAACATCATTAATGCTTAATTTTGTAAAATGTATGCTCTTAAAAGTTCAAATTTGTTTCCAAGTCAGAAATAAAAGTTTTGTACAGCAAATGTATTCGGCTAGCTACACTTGGAATACACCATAAGAGTATCCCTGGCTTAATATTTACGAAAACTCTAAAAGCATGAAGATCTGTTGCAACTACAAGGTAGAAGTTGAGTTATTAGAAGTGCCTGGAAACACCAACATACTTCAATATCATTAAAAAATTTATCATTTTTGCAAAATCGCATCATATCATGTATTTTACTAAATTATTAAACTACCGAACTGACGATACTTAACTCAAATCAAACAAAATATTTCAAACAATCTGACTATTTCAGCATACTAAAAAGGTGTAAACTAATCGAATGATTTGAAAAGCCATTTTTTGTGCATTAATCAAATTCAGAACACTTAAGCTACAAGAATTATGGTTTTAATAAGAAAGTTTAGAAATTCTGACAACAGTGTAAATGAAGAACACACTAGAACTTGGATACATTGCCCAACTTGGGTGACAAGAAAAAGAGGGATAAAAAAAACTTCGTTTATAATACTGCACAAACTACATATTCAATTGCATGGTTTTTATTTATATTATAATTATGTAAAGTTATAAAATGAAGGAAAAATTTTTCAAAATACTAAATAGAATAAATTTGCAAGCAAGCAAATAATAAATAATGTGCAGTTTATGATACAAGTGAAAATAAAGAAATGATGTAACTATGAGAATACTCACTTCTACAATGGACTGGTAGAATCTCTCCAAAGTTTCTGTGTCTGCAGGTCCGCCTATTCCAGCTGCCCACTCAGAAAATGCAGTTAATTTAGTTGGAGAGGACTGTGGCTAAAAATATTATCAGAATACACATGATATTCCAAAGAAGAAACGCATCAAATGCTTAGTAAAATGCACAAAATCGTCATGCAATACTAATTTGCAGATAGAAAAAGGAACTTTAACTTTATCCACTCTTCAGTTTAGTTACTTTTTCATTGTACAAAATCTGTTTCCAACTATTTATATACAAATACAATCCAAACTTCTAGTTATCAAGAAAATACAAGATTCCTTCCATTTTGTGGCTTAGGGTTCAAACTAAAGTGCAGTTTGGGATAGATACTAAAATAAAGAAACCAACAAATCTGCAATTGTTAGCATTTTTATTTAGTACAAGCCAAAATAATTATATCTCAAAACACCATCATTGAATTAAATATTACATATTTCAAATTTAACATAATGAACTGGTTCAACAATAGTACTGCTTCTCCTAAAGCATACTTAGAAATGTAGAAGTTGCTAACACTGAGAAAAATTTAATTTTATTTACAAAACTTGAGGTTTTTCCTGTTTATGTATATTTGTTCTCCTGAGTGATGCTGAAAGAATATATCAATACAAAAACGGCCATCGTCTTGCAACCAAAAAAATATAATCTTGGCATGATTCAATATTCTTCATAACAGACAGTTATGAAGTTAAAATTTTTATACAGGGTGGCAACAAAATCCTTGAAAAAAAGTTCCCTGATATTTCCATGATTTCCCTGATAGTCTCACAAAAATTTCCCTGATTTTCCAATTCCCTTAAGAAATGTTGTGATCCGTGATTGGTATCGATATACAGTATCCACACAACACTATTTTAAATATTTAGGGTCAGAGGGTGTAAAAGGATAATTCTCCACAAATATTTTGTATTCTCTACTGATATTTTAATTGTTATTGTAAGGGTTGGAAACCTTAATGGAACTCTAAAATTGCAATTGAAAAAACTGGAGAAAAAATGCAAAATACTACGATTGTGAACTTTTTACACCTGACCCTACATTGTCACACTATTCATCGAAAACAAATCCAAACATACAAAAATGTAAATGTAAACAAAAATAATTAATTTAATACACAAAAAACATCATTTGTTACACAAATTTCAAATTGTATCCCACAAGTTGTATCGCTAGCCTCACGGCGACCAAGATGCTGCAGCCGCGAAAAAAATGGCGGCAGCGGTTTTCGCGGTGTTAAAAAATCACGACGTTAAGGTTCTTTATTCGAATTACAATTTAGGCGAATACAATTTATTCCATTCTCAAAAGTACTCGTAATCGCACATCTCTAAATAGGACAAACAACAATGGTAGCAGTTTAAATTGTCAAAAATTCCCTGATTTTTTGTAAAAGTTGGAAATTTTCCCTGAGATTTCCCTGATTTTTCCATCAATAAAAAATTCCCTGAGAATTCCCTGATTTCCCGGTTTTCCAGGTTCTGTTACCACCCTGTTATATGTTTCTACACTAAAAGGCATTCACATTTTTTACTGTTCTCCAACTATTTCTTAAGTATCGATCATTTCTAGGAAATTTTCCTTTGTGTTGTAACACAAAACAGCACAAGTAATAAACTTCTTCAGTTAATAAGTTTCATCGCACTTATGGCCGATTTGCACAAGCGAGAAATATACTTTTCAGGAAACAAAATTTTGCCAATTGAATAAGATGAAACACCATAACAGGAAAATTTTGCAACAGATCCATAAAGATGAAATTAAATGCAGAAGAATGTAATGACCTGTTTTCCTCAAAACAATAAAAACAAAATTGGTAGTATAATTTTCAAGTCTTGAATTAAAAATCCTTCTGACGTGTCTCATAACTTTAACTATGTCACCTAAAGCATGTCAATACATTTTACACTGAATGCTTTCACAATGCGTCATTTAGAAACTGTTCAGCTTTTATGATCTCCAGTTATCTGATTGCAAATCCCTACTTTCTGGACTATAGGGATTCCTCAAAACAAAACTTGAGAGTGCTATATGATTAACATTCATGAGCATTAAACATTTTTCACGTTTCTTTTTTTAATAAGTATATATTTACATTGCAGAATAAGTATATATGCATATTGCAGAATTTATTTAAGGAACTATTGAAGGGGTGAGAAGAAGGAGATGTTATGTGACATTTTTGTAGTTTCGAGATATTTGGCCTCAAAGTTAATCATACTGCATGAGTTGAAAGGAATTTGAGCTTGGTGTTGTTGTAAGTATCCAGTAAATTTATCAATATATTGCTTTATTTATCAGCACAAGTCATACCATACCCTGAGGCAACTTCAAAACTGCAATAATCCCAAAATGTAAACAAATGTCACATAACCCCTTCTTCCACTCACCTTCCTCCCTTCAATTAATTTTACGCTCATTCTCAGAAAACTGAAGACTAAGGTTAATAAAAAAGTATTTCTGAAAAATATACTGAGATCACCACCCCTAACTCTAACCAAAGGGCTGCAGGGCTATGTAGGTTGTGGGGAGAAAAGATTACAGAGGTAAAGGGACTTCCTGCTAGTTCTTGAAGAAAAGTGGACATGCTGTCCCCAGCTGCCATGTCATTTTGATTTTTATGAAAGTACTTATCGTGCTCGTCACATAATTGTTACGTGCTCGTCTGTTGCGAAAATAGACGTGCTTGTCCTCAAATTATCTTTATAATCTGACACCACATATCATAAAGAGCCAAAAATAAACCAACATATACATGATATAGAAAATAATTATGTATAAAAATATTTCAAGAAAAAGATTGGACTAAAACATTATCTTCGCAGAACAATACTAAACACATTTCAAAAGATGAAGTTCAGAATTGTAAAATTCAAGTTCCATCTGAATTCATAAAAACTATGGAAATCGCAAAGTAGGAATCAGGTTGAAGGAATAACTAATCCCTTCATGTATTAAGAGCTTAATATTTCTGAAACAGCCATTTGCAGATTTTAAGTGTAGACTACTTTCTGTACTTTCAGCTGTCCAACTCTAAACCTGTAAAGTTTTCAAATCATCAAAAGAAAGCTTTTTTTAAGAGCAAAGACAAACATCGATCAAACTTACTGAAAGACAGTTTCTAGGTTCTTTAGAAAGGGATAACTCATACAACTCATCCTCAGTATATGGAGACTCTAGAGACAACTGAAACATAATAAGTGGTTATTTTACATGGGAAGAATTGCAAATGACTTTTTTACACTCAAACTTGTAAATTGTAGCAAGATTAGCTATCACTCCAGAAATTAACTCACGATTGAGTAGTATTAAATATCAGTGTAACCCAACTCTACCGAAGTACTTTTCGGTATACTAAGTTAGGCTGATTCGTTTCGGCTTGCTATATAAATGTATCAAAAATATCATTCATTCAAAGAAAGAAAAATCAAAAACTAAATTTACCCTCAGTGTGTTGACTAGATCTGCATTGACAGCAACTTTTGGAACAGAGTTCTGAAGCTCCCAAAGCTCTTGAAAAATTAAAGATAGCTGTGCAATTTTCCTAAAATTTACTAGTCTATTTTCTACTGTGTCAGGTAAAGCCACATGAAGAGATATCAAGTCTTTCATATGAACACCCCTAAGAGAAATATAGAAAACATTAATATTCATGTATACATTAACATAAACAATATTGCTGAAATTCTAGTTTACTATTGGGTTTTGCTAGATTTCAATTTTTGGTCGCCAAGTCAATACCAAATAGTCGGCAATGCTTAGAGATGGCCAATGTTTGTTAATGATAACAATTTTTTACAATTATTGCCAATTCGCTCAGCATAAACTGCTACTATTAACAACTTCATAAAAATTAAGTTATTGAACAAATTTAAATATTGCTAACTGATAGATGGTAGTTGATTTGGGCTTTATAACACAAGATCTAAAATATTGACTGCTAGAAATTGATGCCAAAGTTTACTTTTCCAAGTTATTAACTTTTGAAATAACCGGACATTTCAACTTTTCTTTGTTCTGCATTTTTAATAAATTTTAATATTTAATTTCTGAATTTTTGTAACAAGTTGTTAGCAACATTTATCAATACTGTTAGCATTTTTGACAGCAGTTGTAAATTGTTAATTTGAATATGACTTAGACTACTATTGTAATTGGATCGCAGAAAAAGGGCTGATATTTTTCAGCTGATATATCAAGACGATTGTAACTTTTAGAAACACTAAAACAATAACTTCTGTTTCTTTGATTCAGTCTAAAAATATTTACTTATTCTAGGCTTGTGTGTATTCAACAGAAAAATCATATGTATATTCAGTAGACTTCATTTTAATACTCTCATGTGGTAGTCAAATTAGCATTGCACTGGAGCAACACAACAGACTTTTGGCAATGGTCCTGGAGGACAAAACCTCGCAATTTTGAACCAGTCAGATAAAGAGATCAACACCTGAGTTGGCACCCCACTGTCAAAGCCTCCACACCATACCAACATAAACTCGTTACTCACATGAGGTGTTTAAATACTTTTCACAAGTTGAACATGTTTCCAATTCTCTCTCTCTCTCTCTTTAGTTCTAACGTATTTAAAACCAAAACACAAAAAAACTTCCACACAAGATATATAAAAACAGATGGTTTCAACATACAAGATGGGTATTTTGAATCCTTTTGCATCCATGAGAGCCCGCCTGTAATTGCTAAAATTAGATGCAGATGCAAGAAGTTCCCCCAGTTCCAGCAGAGTCTTCTTAGTTTCTGCAGGCACGCAAGACATTGTGTTCGTCATTCTGGCAAGAGCACTGTGACTGAGGCCTCCGACAACTGACATTAGAGAGTTGAAGTTATTTTGCTGTAGAAGTTTCTGCAAAGGAAAGCAAGCTAATTATAAGCAGAACTGGCAATCAGACATATTCAGTATTTTGAGCTATAAGAAGAGCATTTTGGGACCATTATATATTTATTCAAAGTTAACAAAATCCCAAGAACATTTGCTAAGAGGGATTTTCCCATGTAAACATAAACAAACAAATAAAAATGTTCTAGTACAGAATTAATTTGATTTATCGTCATTTTGAGTATGTTTGGCATTAATTTTTAATACAAGTGGAATGAATTTCCATTAGAGAGTAACATACCAAATTTCAACAGATACTTAAGGGGTTACCGAAACACTAGCGGCCTTTGTATTTAACTATACAGAAAAACTCTCACATCTGCAATAGTGCCAGGTTAAGGTTGATACCTTACTCTGGTACTATTGCAGATGCTGTGAGATTAAACATCTGCGAATAGATCAACTATTCATAATTGTGATTCTGTAAATCTAGAACTCACGAAATGTAGTTTTTCTAATTCTACGAATAAAATGTGACATGAATGTAACAAAATTTGAAAATTCTTAAAATTAAAAAGAAAAAGATGTTTTGATCGCACATTCGTTTTTCTCTCTAGGTAAAATATAAAGTAAATAAGTAGCTTTCATTTTTAGGCTGGAAATGCAAAAGACTAAATGGCTTTTGCATAACAATTAACAATCAATTGTTAAAATCTTGCGAAAAAAGAGTAAAATAGGCTGTATTAGGGTAAACATAGCCAGTCAGTTTAGCTTTTAGTAAAAAATATATAAACTTTTCAGTTTACATCTATTAAACAAAAAAACAGAACCATAAGAATGGATGAATCTCAAAATGTTTCCATCTTTTCATTCAATTTCTTGTTACTAACAGCAAAAGTACATGGAGTTTTTAGAATGCGTGAATAGTTAAGATTCTGAGAATAGCTGATGGAAATTCAGTCTGGTATATCTATGTTATTTGCTTGTCCAGTTCATAATTATCAGCTACTCTTGTGAGAGGATGAACTGTATGCTACCTCATTTCTATGTACTAAACGTAAAGAATTGGTAGACACAAGTTGAAAAAGAGCACATACCTGAGCAACATGTACAAACTTAACAATAACATCAGCTCTTTGTTGTGGAAATGACTTGCTCAGCACCATCCACTGTATCCATTGGGAGAGACCATTGAACAGAGATATGGATCGTTCTAGCTTGGGGTTGTCTTGTGGGGTGCCGCACTCCGCATACGCTTTAAAATCTGAAAACTGAGGAAGAACATTATTACTCCTAATAGTTAAATCATAAATGAATCAAATAAACAATGAAAATAAATTATCTCCTAAAACATAACTGAAAATTGTTGGTAATATAATATCCATTTGAGTCAAATGTTTTTGGGCTCAGCATTCATAGCTTTTTCACAATAAAAATAATGCAAAACTAATTGATGAGGATACACTAATACATATCAGATATTTTAAAAACTGTCTTGCTTCTTCGATAACTTTAGTTTTACATATATGTGTAAAATTAGCCACCGTGCGGCTGGTACGTCGTTGTCCGTGACAGTTCTTTTCGTGGGGTCAGGTGTGACTACTGCTCGCTAACCGTACTGTTTTAATAACTGTTTTAATTTAATTTCAATTGCTGTGTGTCACTATTGTAATTTGTTTGTAACACATGAGGATTAAGTAAACCGAGACCTATGGCTTAACACTTCTGGTAGTTGGCATTAGCAAAACTGAATATCTTGGTCAGATATTGATACACAAGATATTTTTTCAGATCAACTTCTTTTAAAGTTGATTCTTAAACACCATAAGCATCCATGCAAATGGATTTGAACCAGCACTAACCACTCAGTTACCAGATCAGCATGGAAAGTGTGCAACTGCTTCATAGAAATTGGAATTATTTTTATCAGCCTTCGTGACTTTGCTTTTTCCTGTGTTTTAACACTAATTCGTGACAAAAACTGAAACATTTTACAGTTAGAACTTACGCTCTACCAGTACAAGCTCACATAATCTGCTACTCCTCATCTTTTTACATTATTTTCAATTAAATTGACTTTTCCAGAGAGCAAGTAAGGTATGCAATAAATTACAACAGTATAAACATGTTCCTATTTTGAGTCATGTATCAATAGTTCCAAGCAGGGCTCGAAATAAGTCGCAGCAACCACAGCAAATGTTGTGAGCTTAGCTTAAAACGCCGCAACCATCAACGGTTCTCAGTGCAAAATTTGGTGCAAGTATTTGAAACCGACTGTTTCATTATTTCCCTTTCAAATACCAGTTATTAAAAGAAAATTAAAAAGAAAGAACTATGTGCTTTAAAGAGGATAAGTGTGGATGGTCCTTCGCTTTCAGATTTTAAAGCTGATCGAGCAGTTCAGAAATGGTTTCATGCAGACCTTGCTTTTAGCTATGAAACAACTGCAGTTTTCTCTAGCCTAATTATTGACTGATGCCTTCGTAAACTTGATAGTGAATATTAGATATAAACGTGTAGACATAAACGTTAGATATAAACGTAATAGAAATAAACGTGTGTCAAGAAGAATATACTATTTGAGTGTTTTATTTATCTCAGAAGTATTTTAGGTTTCATATGAAATTGCAGAAAGCTTACAAGAAAAATGAAGTATTATTCATTCAATTGTTTTAAAGTTTAGCGAAAATTTTGCAACTGCAACAACTTATCGTTATTACAGAAATTTTAGGTTTTGCCATGAGCTGAATAGTTTTTGCTGCCAGCTTATAAAAGCTCACAGCAGTATTTGCTGCCAGCTTCAAAATCTTATTTTGAGCCCTGGTTCCAAGATCATTGTGGCTTTCATTCAATTCTAGAAATCTTTACTAGACACAGTTATTCTTATTCCATGGCAATAAATGAACAAGGTAGCAAATTAAAACATCTTAATACAGTTGAAATCAATGTTTGATTTACACTATAACCATTAATATAAGAAAATAAAATGAATTATATTTGTATTTGAAAATTTTAATCAAGCAATAAAAATGTACTTTTGCGGCAATTTTGAAATTAAATTTCTAAACAAGTAAATATTGTTAAAATCAGATTCATCAGTAATTCAGGTGAAGATATTTTCTAGATGCAGGCTTATATTCATTTTGTAACATTATATCGTTCATATTTATTCTAATTTCCAGACTGTTTTTCCATACACTAGGTGTCAGATACAAAACACACTTACTGTTATCCTTCGCATTACTTTATGTTCAAGGAATGTTATATGCTCAGCAAGTTCATTTGGTTCCAGATGATCAAATACTAATGATATTTTTCTTGTGTGTTTGGCAGGTGGATTCCGAACTGACATACTCCTTGCCCAGTCATAGGATGGCCTAAAAAATAAAGCATTGTGTAACATAACAAGGTATTTAAAAATTATGCAAAATCAAAACTGCAGGGTTTCTTTAAACATGTTGATGCAGACAAATGGAACCCTGCTTTGTTAGGATTATGGAAACCTTGCAAAGATAAAATTTTCATTTCTGGCCTTTTTTCGTTTTTGAATATTATGATATTCTTCAATTATTGGATTTTTCAAATTTTTTTCCAATTCTTCTGTTATTACCTCCTTTGATTTCTTTGGTCCTTTTAAACTATTTTCAGTTTCCAGTAAATTTGAAAAACTAAACTTTGAGTTTGCATTTTAAACATGGCACAATGCAGTCACATCAAATTGATTTGTTTTAGCTGTTATTTGAATATCTTTATTAACTTTTGTAAATTATTATTTTTTTATTTTAACATGCCTTCTGTATTAATGTTGTAGACATGCTTCAGGGTGTTCTTACACTGAGTTTAATTTTTTGGTAGTAAGACATCTTTAAGAAATTAGGGAGTTGCTAATCGCTCATTTTGTATAAATTTTTTGTATTTTTTCAATTATTTCCTGCCAAGCCTAAAATGGTGCTTTTCAAAGAAATTCTTTCCTGGCAATAAAAAAAAGTAAGCCCAAAGCATCGCCACCAATCTCTTAAAATTACAGCTGTACCAAAGCATGTAACATCAATATTGTATTTTTATTTTAACTCAAAGGTGGAAAACTAGTCATTAAAATTCAATTGAATCTATCATGAATCATAGTATACAAGTATCATGAGTCATAGTACAAGCGATTGATACGAATTCCCATTTGGTTTGCTTTGCAAACCAAATGGGAATTCGTAGCAATCACCAGGGGTTAGCGAGCAGTGGTCACACCTGACCCCATGAAAAGAACTGTCACTGTAAACGCCATGCTGACGATGCAGTGGCTAGTACATGATAAAACATGGGAATGATACTCATATTAACAATGGATACACACAGTTTACAACAAACAACAAATTTGTATATTTATATTCAGTATAACTGCACTATTCAATTATAGATATTTGAATCTTTCTCATAAGGGCTGACCAACCCAAGACCAGAGGGCCACGTTGTTTCTTTTTAATGGCTCACAATAAATAACCCACAAAGGCCCTTAATAATAGCCCATAAGTCAAAAAAATGTATAGAAAATAGAAACAAATACAAGGAAATGTAATAAAAACCATTATTGCAAATCATCTACCACAAGAGAGCTTGAGACATACAAAAACCGGAATACATTAATAGTTTTAATTTTAAAACTTATTCATGTTTTCACTATGGTAACAAGATGAAGATTATTTACTATGAATAATTATATTTTAAAATAGTGGACATCATTTTTAGCAGGAATGACATCATTTCATGAGATATTTTAAAATTGTTGCTTTGAAAAGGAAACAAGAAGGTTTCAGTCTGAAGGTATGCCTTTCTTCTGCAATAAATAAACATCTGTGGGATTATTATAAATTTTTCAAGATTTTGTGCTTCTTTACTTTTTAAAATAAACTTAGATCATGTAGGAAAACAAATGACTAAGGATTATCAAAATTTAGAAACATCAAAGAGCAATCATCTAATTGATTATTTATAAGATTAGTGAATGAAATACAAATTTATATTTTGCTAATTTCTTAATTATTTATTTTATGAGTAGTCTGAGGGAAACTCTTCAAAGTGGACAGTTTGGGTTAGGCAGGCCTGCTTATAAGCTATGACACAAGCAAAGGATAGAAAGAATCACATGGACTTACAATTTTGATAGATCGAGATGATCGGCTAATATACAAAAGCTTTGATTATAAAGATGATTCTGAAAGTCTTGTATAGTAGTTGTCAATGCAGGGTTAAGATCAAAATGAATGGGAAACATGCGTATCCAATACCTGAAAAGGAATGGAAAATGTCATTTCAATTAAAAATCTGTAACTATTACAGGGAATTGTTTAAATACCATAGATCAAGCAAAACTTATTTATTACAAAATGCTATAACTAAGAAAAAAAATAGTTACATTTAACATGACAAGAACAGATTGGAAGGTTATTCTATATGAGAAAGTAGAAATTTAATACACACACATTGCATGAGTATCCATCTCTAAAATTTCCACCTTGTAAAAATGTAATTGAATATAGAAGTTTTCTGAATATCATTCTTATTGTCATATACCATTCTAACAATAAAGATTTCACACAAATTACAATATATAGCAAATTGGAAATGAGTTGTAACATGGCTAAAAATTGCAATATCATATTAAAATTAAGCGTTATTCCATACAAAACACCGGCAATGCGAATCAGAAAAATTGTGTTAATTCTAGAACAGAAAGGAAGATGCAGAAAACAGACCTGAACGTTTGGCAAATGCGTGCTCGATACTGGTATATTGTGCACTCTGTGACTTTTTGGTATGTATGAGGACATGATGAATGACAATTATGCAGAACAGATTCGGAATCCCAAAATGTAAAACAAGATTAAGGAGAAGCAACACAGTTCATGGATTCAATAAGTGCAGTTCTTATGAAAAACAGATATGTTACATAAATGTATTCAGTATTGTTATACTGTTAACAAGAGAGGATACTAATTATGAATTATTAATGTGCACACACACACACACACACATATATATATATATATTATATCAAATGAATTTGTAAATCAAATAGAGAAATCTGAATACATCAAAAGGAAGAATTTAAAATCAAATAATGGCAAAATACTGAGAGCAAACTTACATCCATTTATAAACCAACAGGAAAACAAAATGTCAAAACTTTGCATACATAGTAACCTTTAGACTACAACCAATACATCAGTTATACCTTAAAAGTTATAAGAATCACGCCAGTTATATCTATAGCTGTATTCAAAAGGTTAAACTCTAATTTAGAATTATCACATGTGCAAGGGTCCTTCAATTGTTGAACAAGAAACCAATCTGATTTCTCAACTGCAAGTTGTAACAATTTTGGGAATTGAGAAATTTTATGCTGATATAAATAAAAATTTTAACTTAAAATAGCTATTTACACGAGAATCTTCAAACTAATCTTGAAAATATAAACTTTCTGTAGTATGTGCCATTTCTCCATCAGAAGTTAACACCTTTTAAACAAGGCTTTTTCTGTCAAGTTAAATGCAGGTGGCAGTAGTAATTTAGCAGCAGAACATGTTTTCTGTATGCATCACAAAAGTGACATCAGTTGGCTTGTTTTTAATACAATTTCAAAATAGAAATAAACTATATTCTGAGGTAATCCTGATATGCATCATGTGAAAGCATTTTAGGTAGCAGATACAAAATCTTCATTTTCATCATGTTTGTGTGCACTGAAATTCCTCTTGTATCATATTTTTAAAAGTCAAAAATGTGAAATAGCCTATGAATTAAACATAAACAGACATATTATTATACAGAGACTAAAATTAGAAATATTCAGTTTAAATCTCAGCTTAACAAATTTGCTGAATAAAAACAATAAGAAAATCACAAGTTCTAGTTTTATTTCAGCATCTCAGAAACATTTAGCAAATACATTGTTCAACATTATTGTGTTTATTTCTCTAAAATAAGGTTTTCCACAATTTCACAATAGTCTATGAAAAAAATTTGTTCAGAACGTGGCATTACCTGCTCTGTTGTTTCCCTATGCCCTATCATGTTTGTTTCATACATTATAACTTGGGAGTAATCTTATAGGGTATGTCATACTCATCTGTTGCTAACTTTGTTCTTGCACCTAAGAAACCAGTTTCAACTCCTCTTGGTTTCTTAGAATGGTTCCCATAGATACATTCTAAACGGGTAGGAGATACTTGGCACATTACTCTTTTCACATCGCATACTCTAACTCAAAAAGAACGATAGTCTACAAATCTTTATAACACATGTGCCTTAGTTTCACACTAGTATCCGATGTTTATTTGCCCCCTTTAAATTTAAAAACCATTTCCGGGCCCTTTAACAGGACTGCAAGAATTTGCAACAATAGGAGTGCTAGATTCCTCACATGCCTTTATGTAAAAGGAGTTAATAGCATTTAAATTTATAAGACAAACAATTGGGTACGTAATTCAAAATTCTTAGTACAAACAGTCTAGGAAAGTAGATACCCCATGGCCGTCTATGTTAGGATCTAAGCCTCCCATCAGGTTATAAACACTTTATAGAATGTTTACAATTTGTAAAGACACTAAAAATCCAAAAAATAAGGATAACGCAATCCTATATTGTGCCTAGTAACCTCAAATGACAAATAAATATTTCACAAGCCACGTGGAGTAGAAAGAGAGCACCCACATGTCTTGTGGTTGCACAAGGAACTAAAGAAATGAAAAAATTACTTAGGTGATCACATAGTAGATTTTAGTAATTTAAAAATATAATTTTTGTTTTGTTAAAAGCAACTTAATAGAGAATGTGCTAGCCTCTGACATGTAAACAAATTTCTCATAATGCTATCCAAGAGTTCATGTGGCAAAGAGTCCCACTTACATGCTACAGCTTCACTCTTGTGCAATCCTTGGTGGTTATGTGAAATTCAAGAACATTCCAAACATGCTCTATTGGACCGAGATCAGGCAATTCTGCTCGATATTAATTCAGTATTATCCATAATTCTTGGGCATGTGTGTATATTTTAAAAATTAGTTACATGTATAAAAGCAGCTTCAAAGGAAAATGACTGATTCTGCAAAAGTAAATATAAAACATTAAAGGAAGAAATTAAAACAAAAGGATATCTGGATATGAGACAATGAGCCAAGTTTTCTGATGAGGTAAACCATTGGTGCATGAGTAACATCACTCTCGCAAAATTGCTGTTTTCTTCCTTCAGACCCCCAGAAGGTACTGCAATGAAAATGCAAAATTCTGAACATTACATTAAGATACTGTAAACTAATCATTGCTTTTTTGCATTACGCAATTTTCGAGAAAAATGAATTTGAAGTCATATTGATTTTGTAATACACTTCAAGCAGGGATGTTATACATTCAAAGGGAGACTCAGATAACCCCTGAAAAATCTCTTTACAAAAATAAATGCTGTAGTTAGTTATTTTGTTTAGCTCATACATAGAAAAATCACGGATAGGTCTGAATATAGTCAAACATAGTATATGCAAACAAAATGTTCATTCAAGAAATTAAAATTCTAAATATGTTCTTAATAAGACTTTCACACGTAAACAGTTTCCAATGTTTTCTTCTTGGTTATCACAGCTTCGCACTTCAACTTTAAAAATGGACCCTTGAAAAAATTTTCTTGCAAAAAAATATTTTTTCTGTCTGTTATAGTTTAAAAATGGGGACACAATTTTTGTTGACCCTCGAATTTAAAAAATACCATTTTTTTATAGTTTTGAGTTTCACTTATAGTTTAGAGTTTCGCTTGAAAAGATACCCTAGTTACCAAGGTTGAAAAATAGTAGCTAGAGTCACCTGTGGCTGCCCTGTGATTTAGTATCAGAACAATTCCATCGGTCGGTAAAACACTTGATTACAAAGTGAAAAATCCGTCAATATGCCTGGTCTGAATGGAAAGGAAACAGAATATTGGACAAGGTAAGAAAAGCCTAACTCTATTTGTCAAGAAATGAGTGACTAAGGACGTATTCAGAAAGAGGTCCCATGTCAAGCTCTGCGAGAAGTATTTAAAATGCTAAACAATCAAAAATACATTTAAAAGCTCCTATTTAATCAGTCAAATTGTTTATCTCACAGTTTTACAAGTTCTGTTTATCACATAGATGAAATGAATGAAACTGAAAACAGTCAAAAATCATTAAAAGTAATACAACATGCATTTAACATCATAGCCCCTCTTCGAAGTATGGTATAAAAAATATATATAAATTATGTATATGCAAAAGCAACCTAATTGTAAAGAAAATTAAAAGATTGTAAAAAAAAATTCTAAAAGGTTTTCCCTACAAGATCTTTTGTAAAATATACCAATGAATTATTGAAAAAAACAGGGAAAACTTATTATGCAAAACCTACGATTAATTCTTTGTTAGAGCAACACTAAATATAACTAAAATACAGCAAAAACTTCACATTTGAGGATATACAAATAGTATGTTTGAAAAGAACTTACAAAAGGACTCAATCAATAAGTCCACGAGTGCATCTACCGTAGCAGCTTTTACAGTAACTCCAGGAACAACAGGACGATCTTCTTCTAGCAACATACCATTATTATTTAAGTGCTTAGAATCCTGAGGCCATGAAGTACAGTAGTTATTCTCTGAAACATAAAAATTCGATACTGAGAATGGAGAGTAGCTAGAAAAGCAGGTAAACAAAACAATCAATACCTGTAGTTTAAAAAAAAAATGCTTTCAGAAAGCAGACAACATTTCATTAACTTAGTTTTTTTACACATGAAGTACAGTAGTTATTCTTTGAAACATAAAAATTCGATACTGAGAATGGAGAGTAGCTAGAAAAGCAGGTAAACAAAAACAATCAATATCTGTAGTTTTAAAAAAATGCTTTCAGGAAGCAGACATTTTATTCACGTAGTTTTTTTTTACACATGCATAGCATTAAAAGTACCAATAAAATTGTAGTCAGTTTAAATAAACAGTTATAATTTGTCACAAATTTAGAGAGCAGACCTTAACAGTCTAGCATCTTAGAATCAGAATTATCAGGTATGAGTAACTTTAAGTTGAACCAAAAGTATTTTGAAGTTTGAATTGA
Organism: Metellina segmentata; assembly: GCA_947359465.1. Taxonomy (NCBI): domain Eukaryota; kingdom Metazoa; phylum Arthropoda; class Arachnida; order Araneae; family Tetragnathidae; genus Metellina; species Metellina segmentata. Next base: position 114,092,920 of record OX375873.1, read on the forward strand.
TCAAGAACTTTTTAATGAAAACACAACTATTGAGATCATATTTGATGCGGATTTCTTTTCGAACAAAAATTATTGATTTCATCGATAGATATGAATCTAGTCAACAGCTAACACAGAAAATATCTATGCAAATTGATTGGGCTGTTTTGTGCATTTGGTCAAGCAGCATGAAACAAGACAAACAATAAACCATATTGGAATCAGTTCAGTTAATCTATACACAAAATCTAGATTGAATGATGGAAATCAATAATCAAATTCTTTGAAAAACAAATCTTATTTCAATGCTAGACAAACTGCAGGCAAAATAAAAGTTAACTTTCAGCAGTACCTAATAAATCCTGCTGCAATGTGAGGCAACACATTACTTTGAATTGACAAATATATCTACACTAAAACTAAGTATCAAAAAGCATTCTTCAAACAGTTTTCCAATATAAATAACACAATAGCAATTTCAATTAGTGCTCTAAAATGATGCAGACAAACTATTTGAACAGCAGTCACAAAACTAAATTAGATCACAAAAGGAAAGGCACTCTAACAACCTTCAAGTGCATTACAAGTAAACAAATTCAAGAATTCAATGTATATATTTTTAAAATTGAAAGCTGCAATCAAAGTACGAATTGAATATATTTCATCAAAGCAATGCTCGCTTCCAGAGACCAGCCAGTTCCGTTTCCCGTCCCGCATGACACAAAACGTTTACACACAAACAAACAAACAAAACAAAACTTGCTTTCTTTTTCTTCTGGCATGGTAATTTGGGTCGCTTTTAGGTCCCGTCAGCTTGGCCCCTCTGAGGACAGCAAACGCTCGTGCAAATCGTAGTGGTCAGCCGCCATGCTTGCACGTAGGGCATACGGGAAGGGAAGCCGACAGATAGAAACGCCAAAATGCAAATAAAAACACCGCAACAACAATGGGCAAGTCTCACTCGTTAGAGCAAAATCGGAGTTTTGAAGAGATAAAGTGAGAGCTGTGCTGCTCACGGGGGTATACAGGATGTTATGAGCGCCGTTTCCACGGCAACGGCGATAAGCCGATGACGTCAAGAGGTCTTTTCCCGGGTTGGCTGACTTACGAAAACGTGAACATAAACCAACGGAAACAACTCGTAGGGTTTTTTTCTCCTTTGATTCTTTTTCGTGTGCCCCTTTCTCTTTTCTTTCCAGCGCTACCGAACGGCGAACCGGGAAACTGCGCACAGGGGAAAGAACTGCATGTCTTGAGGTTCTTTTGTTGCCGTTTAAAAAGTCTTGGTAAATTGGGAAAGAGTTATTATTTTTTTTTTGCAGTTCTTGAAAGTATTACGGCGGTACTTGAAAAAGCTCGGTTCGGGGGTTGACAATTTGAGTTTGTCAAAATGTTTATTTTTGAGCTTTTATTTGCTGCTTTATACACCTTTCCCCATAACGTAGAAAAAGGTTTACCCATAGAAAGGAAGCTATTACTACACGATTTTTATTTTGGGAAATGTTTCAAATCACTCCTTGTTCTTTCCCCCTTACTTCAGTTACAGCGTCTCAATAAGTAAAAATCGATGCTGCTAGTTTTTGTATTAGAAAACAGGTAGCATCAATTTAGTACTTAGTGATAACAAATCGCTTTTGTATTAGGAAACAGGACATAAAAAAACCCGTCCTGAATTAAAAGTTGAAAGATGAAAAATGTTTTCTTCGGATGTGATTCGAAAAGTTTTCATTTACAAAATAGTTTAGTTCAAAGAGGAGACGAAGTTATAACAAATTCTATCACACCCAATACTTAAAAAACTAGCCCATAAACTTTAAATGCTTATATATAAGCATTTACTTAAATACGTAAGCACTATCTAAATAAATGTGCAAAAAAGAAACATTTCATTGAAAACAGTGAAACATCTTCATTACACTGTTTCATTTATTTTTACGTTTCATCGATACGTGTCAACGACGATGACATTGAACGACAAAAGAGGCAGGAAAGGCAACAAGAAGCCATAACATTTTACTTCATAATTGTCATTTTGTGAAAGGTGCTAGTGATTTATGCAAATTACGTGCATTATCACTGCTGTTAATTGCCTTTCCTCCATTTGTCCTTCTATTTATCTTCTTTAGTACTTTAACAGTAGTTTTTAGTGCTAAAGGTACGATTTCAAAGCCTCTTGTGGTTTTTCATTATCCCGTTCACATTGCGATAAAAAAAAAAAGTTTGTGTTGCTATTCGAAATCTATTAACTGTATCCGTAACAGCTCGATTCTTGTTCCTTACATAATTCTCGAGCGCAAAACTTAGAATCTCTAAATCTCAACTTTCATTCTTATGCTATTCTTATATTAAAAATTGAGACTCTTCCTAGGGAATCGTACATAGGGAAGTTAATTAACAATTATTTTGTATGTATGTTTGTATGTTATGTATGTTGGTATGTATGTTTTGTATGTATGTAAAATGTATTATTAACCTTCCAAGTAGTTTCGACGAGACATCTTTCGTTCAAGATCAGGAAAATTTTGCTAACAACAAGATATATCTCGTCCAAGATCAGGAAAATTTTGCTATTAACGAAACATCTCTCGTCAAAGAACAGGAAAATTTTGCTTATAATGACCCATCTCTTCCGTCAAGATCTGATCAGTTTTGCTAATGACGATGCCTAGTCGAAACAAAATTACCCTGTTACTCTAAAGAGAGAAGATCTAATAGGTAAACAAATTGTGTCTTGCCTAGAACTATTAAATGTTTGGAACAGGCAGGTTCTGGCACCAGTCTCGCAAATACAGGATGGTTTTTGACGCAAAGATAGACTTTCAGGCAGGTAACCCCATACTGTGAGAGAGAAAATTAGGCAACCACGAAAAAAGTTTCTGAAATACCTGATACCAACCATTGCATACATAGGGATTTTCACGGAGCAAATTGTGTCAGTACAAGTAATAGCAATTTAAGTGAAAACAACCATTTATGCCCAAAAGATGCTGAATTAAAAATATATGTACCACTTGTTTGAATACTGATGTTAAAACCCTCGACGATTCAATATACATATTTTTGTGTACCAGTATGAGAGATTTTCAGTGTGAACAACAAGCCAAATGGTTTCCGACGGTTTTACTTCTGATCGAAGAACAAAAGCGAGAAAAATGCTTTGTTTCATATTTGTCCAAATAACTGGAATGATTTTGGGTTAGGTTAGTTGCTCTACGGTCCTTTTTACTATTCTAGATCTAGTTAAATAGGGACCTATGACTTAAAGAACCTAACTGGAAAGTGAGACGAAGCGAATAGAAACCTTCATAGTGAAGACGTGCAACCGAAAGAATTTTCTGCACATGTTTCACATCCAACTGGTGGTGCGTGAAATGTGATACAGATGATACAGGTTACTAAATATACTATGATCTCTTCCCAAACGTCTTCACGGATACCCGATTACAAGAGACGTTAAACAATCCAAGTGGTTCCGACGAGATCATAGTATATTTAGTAACCTGTATCATCTGTATCACATTTTAGGTATATCGTCATGTACATTTAGGTACATCGAGATATATCGTCAATCAAGCTCTGAACAATTTTACTAACGACGAGATATCTCGTCAACAAGTTGTTTATCCTTTTATTACGACGAGATCAAGATCTGGTCATTTTTTTTCTAATGACGAGATATCGCATCCATCAAGAACTGGTCAGTTTTGCTAATGACGACATACCACGTAGAGACAACCAACTGAAGGGTTAATCCAGTAAGTAAATCCCAGCACGGGTCATGGCCCATTCACCAACAATCACCACTGACTCAAACTATCGCAGACTAATCAATCCTCATGTGGTTTGGTTGGTTTGGCCGCAAGCTCCACATTTGGACTAGTTGTGCCAAACACAAGACAAACAACTTGGTCACGATTCCCTGTCTTTCCCCACGTTGGTAACGTAGCAGATACGCCCGAAAGGTAATTACGAACACAGATAGGTTACAAGAACAGTTGTTCTTGTGTTCTAGTTGCTACTGTTCTATTGGATGAACATCGATGGATGACAGTGCATGGGTTCTGATGCGATTAAGAATATGAAATATTGGGTGCGATTCTGAAAAGGAACATGAATAAGAATAGAATTGTTTTACAATTCCGAGGAGTCGGACGTGTTTTTTCATCGGACGATGTGGCGTGTATTTTGAAACTTTATACTGTATTGTAAATAAATGTCAATGTCCAATTTAGGTGTGCAGTTTCCATCTGTTCTTGGCCACTACTACAAACACTGTCAATCAAAATAGACATCGCTCGGTCACTCTGACAAACTTCATTTAAAAAAAATATAGTGAAAGAGGAAAAGGAAGGAATATGACAATGAGCTGAAAGCCAAAAAGAGATCGCTTGGGAATCCTGGAAGCGCGACACCCGTGTTTACAAAAGACACTAAACAACATGGAAAAATAAAAGATTCCTAGAGTATCTCCGGCCCATGGAGCCCGTACAAATCTGAAGGAGATGTGCCTATGAGGGTCTCACATGGGTAGGAGGAAACACCAATTACCATGCCTTAGAACATCTCCGCACAAGCTCAAACCACCGACGTTGTCCACTTCCAACACTCACCTCAAGATGATTGAACCAAGCTCTGAGGCATATGACGTACTAAGACAACATGTTCAAAATTATCGACACCCTGGTCTGCCCCTAGCGGTGAGTTCATAGCAGTATAAACACAGCTCTCAAATCATCTGATTTCCAACGAGAAGGTAGCAATGATTTAAGTGCATGTAAGAAACTCACAAAACTCCCCAAGGCAAAAACACTAAAACTTAGTCATTTCTAACAATTATCTCTGCCGGATGTGCAGTTGTCACATTCAGGCGCATCATCAGAGCCGGATCCAAGCACCACCACACCCGAAATGTTATTGATGTTTCAAAAATAAATGGTTGAGCAAGCTTAATCGATGATCTGTTGAACACACCAAAAGAAAAATCGTTCCTCATGTAAAATCAAGTCTGAAAGTATTCAAATAAGTTTGAAAATGAAATGCTCATTTAGTAATATAGCGATTTCGTCGGTTGTCAACCCACTGGTGACATATCTTTGCGTCGAAAATTCCCCTGTAGGGGCCAGCTTCTGGTATAAAAGCCTGTTTCTAACTCTCGCTAGTTCTGGTAAATCACAATTTGCTTTGTGTACTTGTATCTTCATTCGCTTTGGAGTTATAGGGCAGTGCTGTCTCGACGAGATAATATTGACCAGATTTTCGACGAGCTAACTCCTACTTAGCCAAATTGACCAGATTTTCGCATTCTTAGCCGAATTGACTAGACTTTCGACGAAATAGCTCATCCTTAGCCAAATTGACCACATTTAGGAAGAGATATCTCGTCGAAACACTTCGAGGGTTTAAGGAAGTGAAGAACCCGTCTATTTTTTACATCCCATGGTTTCCGAAGACTGGATCGCTGAAAAGATTCTTGAAATAGAGAACCCTTACAAGAAAATTATAAAATATTCTATTATATTCTCCGATTCTTTTATGTTCCAAAAAATGAATATTAAAATGTTTATTATGTTCTAAAAATAAGAACCTTTAGCTAAGGTATTAATGTAAGGTAAGGTAAGGCCAGTACTTCAAAGTGACTGATGACCGTGATGTCGCAATCTGGCTGCAATACAGCCATAACTCAAAAAATTAATTCCTAGTTTTATGAGTAGGAAAACAAAATACATGCTTCTGCACGCTGCGAAATTGCTCTCCACTGGAGCCTACAATTGTAACAATTTTACAGCATGCAGAAGTATGTATTGATTGTCTTTCTACACATAAAACTAGAAATTCGTATATACATTCCGGGGTCATGGTGGTATTGCATCCGGGTAGCGATATATGCATAATGAATCTATTTGCAGAAGGGCTATAAACCAACTATCTCTACTAAGAAATGTTTTAGCTGGTCTTCAACTGACAGTTCATTAAAACTAAAATCACCACGAGAACTTTTGATTGTGAGTAATGACTGACTATCCTAAAACCCGAGAGAAGCTTCGAAGTGCTCAACTGTGTTCCCACTTGGGTGAAACTGCATTCTTCCAGCTCACATACTACAAAACTAACTTAAATTGAAGTTGGGTAATTTTTAATTAACGGTACCACTCTATACCAGACCGAATTAAGGAGACATTCACGTCAAAAACAACTTTCTGTAACCACATTACAACCACTTGACACAGACAACTCAGCGACACAACATCCAATTACACGACCGAGGGGTGAAAAGGAGAGAAAAAGAAGACAATCAATTCAAAAGAAGGGAATCGAAATCCCGGTCCCTTTTTAATCGGAAGTCCAGCGAGGTTATTTATTGCACTAATCAATGCGATCCCAGAATAGCGTGCGCGACTGCCCCTAAAAATAGCCGCCTCGACCTCAGTTTCCACTAAACCACCGAGCGATAAAACATATTATAACTCCGAAATCCAGACGCCCGAAATAGCCCCGAAGAAGAAAAGAATGTTCCCCCTTATTATTTTGGGCGGACACGTGTGGAATAGGGTGCCGTCGCGACAGAGATCATTCTTCGGACGGGGATTTCTGTGGCAGACAAAAGATCGTGGAGAGAGGTTTCCGAATGTGAAAGGGGTTGCAAATTAATACGATTCCGTGGCTCTTCTCATTGGTTCGGCGTTGCGCTTTTGCAGAGGGTAATACAATTTGGGTAGTGGGACAACGGGATGGTGAATTTACTAGTGAGGAATACCGATGTGGTGAGCTCAGGTACCCCTCTGCGATTCTCATGGACCCACCACATTGACCGGTTTCTTTCCTTTTTATTAGTCTTTTATTTTTTTTTTTTTAATTTTTTTTTATTTTTTTATTTTTTTTTAATTATTATTTTTGTTTCTTTTTTTTTCCTCTTATTTTTCTTTTTCTTTCTTTTTTAATTTTTTTTTCTACTTTTCTTTTGTCTTTACTTTTTTTTCCCCTTTTTCTTCTTTTTTTATTTATTTATTTATTTATTATTATTATTTTTTTTTATTCATCCTTTTTTACCACCTTACTTCCTATTCATCACCACAAATCATGCATTTCGCCACTTCTTTTCGGTACTGATTGCTTACCACTCCTCGATGTCCCCGCCCCCTTTGGAACGGGAATTGGACTCCTCATTGTATCAATTATTAAATTCTATCTTCTATCTCAATTATTCACCTTTTTCAAAGTGCATTTGTCACTTCCTTTAACTTACTTCCCTCATTTACTGTTTACAATCATAAACTTTCTATTAATTCTGATGTGGAGGTTCGCAGTTTTCTGCAAGGTACTCTTTAATTGATACGTCCGTTCCGTTTTTTAGTGAGGAATACCACACTTATTTGGATGCGAAAGTGGCATTGGGGTCGTCGTGACTCAGTGAGTTTGCCCAGCACAAAGGACAAAAAAAGTTGAGTAGGAAATGGTAAACTTTTTACGTGTCCATGATCATGTGATCCTAACTAGTAACGTGACCCTTAGATTACTTTCGACTGCCGGGTGGAACGAACATTCATCTGATTGGATAAAACGCCCGTACATTGATATCTGGTAATTTTAGTTAACGTCGTACCAGAGCAACACAACCGGCTATTGACGACGGTCCGGAATCAGTCCCTTAAGGAAAAGATCCAAGTACAACACCTCGTAATTTTGAACTACTGTCAGATGCCTGTACATTGAATCATTATCTTATAGGTCCGCGACTAGCAACCGGCAGGATCCGAGTTCGAATCCAACCAAAGACTGTCGTGTGCAAAGGGGGCAGGTGCACGTTAAATGTCTTCACGTTGGCGTGGTGTAGAAGTTTGGAGAGTGGGTTCCAGTTCAGGTATAACTTCGTTATTTGACCGTGGTTTACATAGTGTTGTCCTCGGATCGTATCCTTCAGGGGTGGATCCCGGGCCCCTGCAAGTTTGACTCCAACCAAAGATCATCGTGTACAAAAGGGGCATGTGTACGCTAAATCCGTCGGAGCGTGGCGTGGAAGTTCGGAGAGAGGGGTGCCATCTCAGGTGTTGCCTCGTCATGTGACCGTGGTTAAAAATTACGTGGTGCTGTCCTTGGATGTTCCCTTCGAGATTGATCCCGAACCGTCGCCAATAGACCGTTGTGTTGCTCTAGTGCAACGTAATTAGAGAATGTCAATACCCAGACCGACACTGCGTTGTGTTGCTCCAGTGCGACGTAATTAAAGAATGTCAATACCCAGACCGATACCCCTTTTTGTTGCTCTAGTGCAACGTCAATAAAATACCTACCATCAAAGTTGGTGAACTCTTTATTACAGTATAGTTTCTTAAAGAAAGATTTTTTGGCGGCCCTTTTTTTTCCGAAGTTTAGTAATTTTTAATCATTTTTTATTAACGTCGACCTAGAGCATCACAACGGGCTATTGACGACGGTCCCAGATCAATCCTCTAGGGCAGTGTTTCCCAAACTTTTGACACATGTGTACCCCTTCTATAATTTTCGTAACGCTGAGTACCCCTCGTCAAAAAATGGATAAATTTTAATAACAATCAAAATGTATTTTTTTTTCTTTTTTGTGACACATACAAAATAATAAGAAAAGAGAAATAAAATTATTCATAACAAAATATAAATAAAAGTTATATAATAAATAACGTTTATTTGGATCAGTGAGAAGGATGAAATTGTTTGTGCTGAGATAACAGATCGTCATAATTTGGTTCCCTGGTTGTTAATTTTAATCTGAGATGTGGTTCCACGTCCAATAGTCTGTTCCTGTTTTTTCGACTTAATGTCTACAAATGCTGAAAAAGCAACTTCACATAAATATGAAGTTGGAAAAGGCAAGATGTATTTTAGAATTTCTTCTGTTAAAACCGGATACACACAAGTTGCAATTGTAACCAGAATAATGTTTAAGTACTCTCCTTATATTTATTTTTAACATCCGTCCGAAGCCAATTCCAACAATTGCTCTTCTTCCGCATAAGACAAATCTTCTGGCATGGATGTTGTGTTAATGATAAACGGATATCTTATCCATTCAATATTTTTGGTTAAATCAGGGGAATAGTTTTTAGCAGATTTCTACCCCTTCTTCGAGATGAATGGGAAACGGTTGCGCCTGACGGAGGGTTAACGAAGTTGTTTCTGTAACGAAGTGTGGTATACTTCCGCCGTGTCACTCCGGACCATCTCACGCCTCACAAAACTGTCTTGACTTGACTCATGAGAACGCAGAATTAGGCGAAGCTAAGCACAGTGTAGTGCATATCCCCTTCAAACTCAGGTGCAACGCGTACACCCCCCCCCCACCAAACTATTCCCGTACCACTGGGGGTACGCGTACCACACTTTGGGAAACACTGCTCTAAGGGAAAGATCAAAGGACAACACCACGTAATTTTGAACACAGGTCAGATGACGAGGCAACATCTGAGCTGGCACCCCACTCTCGAAACTTCCACACCAAACCAACGTGAGGACTTTCGGCCACGACGGATTTAAGGTGCACTAGCCGCCTCTACATCATACGCTTACAAAGATCCATGCACTGACCCGGATTCGAACCAGGAACCTTCGCAACTGGAGGCTAAAACTTTAACCACCAGATCGGTTGGACAGCCTTAACGCGATCAACATATCTCAAAATTTCGAAGAAGTGTCGTAATACACAGTCCAGTCACATTAATGTGACCACCTGTCAAAAGCCAGAATAACCACCTTTGCCAGAGGGGACCGCTTCGAGACGTGCAGGAAGAGTCAATTAGGTTTCTGAAGGTGTTCACTGGGATGTTGAGCCATACCGACTCCAGTGCCGTGGCCAGCTGCGCTAGATTACGCGGTTGAGGATCCATGGCGCGAACAACCCGATCGAGGTGGTCCGACAGATTCTCGATTGGGTTTAAATCCGGCGAGTTTGCTGGCCAGGGGAGTACGGTAAACTCATCCTGGTGCTCTTCGAACCACGCACGTACACTGCGAGCTGTATGACATCTCGCACTGTCCTGCTGGTAGATGCCATCATTCTGAGGGAAAATAATTCGCATGTAGGGGTGGACATGGTCCGCAAGGACAAATGCGTACTTGTGCTGATCCATCGTGCCTTCCAAAATGATGAGTGCACCCAGTGAATGCCAGAAAAACATTCCCCAGACCATAATGCTCCCTCCTCCAGCCTGGATCCTTCCAGCAATTGTTGCAGGGTGTTTGCTTTCAGACGTTTCACGCAATACGCCAACGTCCATCTGTCCGATGGAGCATAAAACGTGATTCATCGGAAAAAGCCACCTGTCGCCACTCTGTGGACGTCCAGTTGCGGTACTGGCGTGCAAATTCCAGCTTTCTTCGCCGATGAACAGCAGTCAGCATAGGTGCATTAACCAGGCGTCTGCTGCGGAGGACCATGCGCAGCAACGTTTGCTGAACCGTTGTTGAGGATACACTCTTGGTAGCCCCTTAGTTCATCTGGGCAGTCAGTTGCTCAACAGTTTCACGTCTATTCGCCCGAACGCATCTCCGTAGCCTTCGTTCGCCTCTGTCATCTATAGCCCGCGGTGCACCACATGTGCCACGCCGATGATTTTGGATAGTGCCATTTTGCCATGCACGGTATACTTTTACCACGGCGGCACGCGAAGAGTTCACAAAATTAGCCGTTTCCGAAATGCTTCCACACTTGGCCCGAAAGCCAATAATCATGCCCTTTTGGACGTCGGATAAATCGCTACGTTTCTGCATTACGCCAACGATTGAAATACTTTCCGATGCCCTAGGACATCCTTTATATACGCACCACTGCAATGTGCTGCCACCTGCCTTTTGTGATTGGTTATTTCACGTTGACGTCGAAAGTAGGTGGTGGTCACATTAATGTGACTGGACTGTGTAGTATAAAATTGTGTGTGCTCAATACAAAGCGTTGTTAAAGTTTATACTAGTAAAAAGCGTAGAAGTGTTCATTGAACTTCAATAATTTTCGGGGAGCCTGTAACTGCATCAAACATTAACACACTAAATTTAAAATGACTGACCAACTTTACAGGAGTTAAGGAGTTAGCATCTAGATCGGAAGGTTCCAGGTTCGAATTCGGGTACGGGCAGGGGTGGGTGGCCACAAAAACCGCTGATAACCTGCTATTACAGCGGGGACGAGGGGGCCACCTGCGGTGCCCAAACCCAAGCTTATGCTGTAGAGGCGGCTGGTGCACCTTAAATCTGTCGTGACCGAAAGTCCTCACGTTGGGTTGGTGTGGAAGTTTGGAGAGTGGGGTGCCAGCTCAGGTGTTGCTTCGTCATCTGACCGTGTTTCGAAATTACGAGGAATTGTCCTCGGATCTTTCCCTTAAGGGTCTGATTCCGGACCGTCGTCAGTAGCCCTGTTGTGTTGCTCTAGTACGACGTAAAACTAAAAATCACCATTACCGTTAAATTTAAAATGAAGGTTGAGGCCGCCACAAAGTTACCTGGATGAATATTGACACCAAATCCAACTCATTCGTTTAACACTAGAAATGCTTAGAACATGCATACATATTACATAACAATTGACACATGAACTTACATAAGCCCAACACTTTTAGTACATTTCAAGGTGACTAAATTTCCGGTTTATGATCAACAAAAACCTGTCCTCAGCTTCCTGCTATTTAGATAGTTTCGTGATGGCCGTGATCTATAGCTCGTCTTAAGACTGGTTTTTGTTTTTGCAGGAGGAGGTAGGAGGATATTTTAATTAATTTCGCACCGAAGCAACATAACGTGCTGTTGGCGACGGTCCGGGATCAATCCCAAAGGGAAAGATGCGAAGACAACACCACGCAATTTTGAATTACAGTCAGATGACTTAAGTTTTTGGAAATTTAGATATCTGCAGAGCAAATAGTTGCATTTCTTGCTACCATATTTAGTGGATTTAAAGTATCCAAACACGTTAAAAATGTCATTTTTAACCAAAAATTCCAAAAAAAAAGTTTTTGATCTGTTTTGATAGAATATTTATTTGACTTTCTAATGACGACCAATCGTTATAGTGGTTAAGGTGTTAGCCTCTAGATCAGAAAGTTCCTGGTTCGAATCCGGGTCCGGGTATGGATGTTTGTAAGCGTATGGTGTAGAGGCGGCTGGTGCACCTTAAATCTGGCGTGGCCGAAAGTCGTTGCGTTGGCGTGGAAGTTTGGAGGGTGGGGTGCCAGCTCAGGTGTTGCTTCGTCATCTGACCGTGATTCAAAATTACGAGGTGTTGTCCTCTGATTTTTCCCTTAAGGGACTGATCCCGGACCGTCGTCAATAGCCCGTTGTGTTGCTCTAGTACGACGTTAACTAAAATTACCATTACCATTTACTTTCCAAAGTATATTTGATTTTTTTCAATAAGTTAATTAGTTGAATAAATTTAAGATTTTAATCAAGGCGGGAAAAAATCGGAAGTAGGTAAGATAAATACCGCAAGTGGCCATTAAAATACCAAAAACCTTCTTAATTTAAATGTTTTGCAAACATAATTTTAGGATGGTTTCTCAAATGTTTGAATGGTTTCTCTTTTGGAAATATCGTGAACATTTTTAAAGAGAAGTGAAGAACAAAATTGTTTACGTAAACAGTAAAAGCAAGAGAGCAAACAATACACTTGAAACTACTTTTTACTCTAAATTAATATTCTTGCATTAGTTCCTCACTTCAAATGTCAACATTAAACGTTATTGATGGATTCTCGTAAAATTTTGAAAACTTGTTCTTTATTATGTTGTCTAGTGAATGAACAAGAATAATTATGCTGGATTAAAAAGTTTTCAAATTATGGTCCTTATTTAAGAAATAAGACTATAACTATCAAAAATCTTGTATGCATTTTTCAATCGCTTGTAAAATTTTTGTTTAGTTAAACATCCTCTTGATTCTAGTTCATTCCCCAGAAAAATGCATGTAGTTTATTTTGGTAACATTTTTTAAATTAGTTGAAAAGATTTTTAAATTTGAAATTTTTGACAAATTTCTTTAAAATTCCATACAAAATTATCATTTTTACAAAATTTTTACTAAATATTTTAAATATTTATAGTCCAATGCATTGTTTAATAACTCTAAACATAAAAATATCATTAAAAATGCTTCTATACCACATTTAAAAAAGAAGGGTTTCGAACGTGTTCGGAAACCTTAATTTGAAAGGTAAAATGCACATTATAGTTTGAGGCTATCAGTTGTACTGCATTAAATGAAACCAAAAATATGTAGCATGTTTTATAAAACTTTTTTCTCCTCTTGTCTCTCTTTTTTAATAGAGGCTCTTGATACCAAATTTGAAGGTCTTCCACACATCTGGCATCCTTACGATTTATAGGAGGTATGGGTCTATTGACAATGATTTCCTTGGTTTAAATTCACCAAGCTTGAGTAAAAAAAAAAAGTGCAAAACACACCAATTAACCCCTTATCACTCCAAGAATATTACAGTATGCAAGAACTCTGGCTTGCGCTAGGCCGCAATACTGCCGGTTGGAGCAATAAGTGCCACGTCAATGTTTGCAAATGCAAATACAGATTCATATAAATAGATAGGAATTTTAATTAATGTCACCAAAGGGAGGATATTTGAAGCCATCACAGATTTAACGTGTATCAGGCCCGGTTACATGACTGTCTTTGGTTGGATCGAGTTCAGAACTCGCAACCTCCTGGTTGCTAATCTGTGACACCACCAACAGGGCATCCGCGACCCAATATTTAATGGGTTTGGGTTGTTAATTAACGTTACACCGGAGCATTATAACTGGCTATTCCAATACTTAATGGAAACGTGAGCAGTGGTTATTTTTTTATCGCTGAATGCAGTTAAGGAAGGTTAATGTATGAATACACCGCCAAGAATAATCGCCTAAAAAAGGCTACATCCAACTAGAAGTCTTAACTTGAATTCGAAGCGAGAATGACCCATTCAAACGGGTAAAAACAATCCAATGAAACAAGTAACGAAGATTAATTTGTAGGCAATTCTAGCCTTTGTGCTTCTTAAAGGATCTGTACTTCAGATTTCAATGATTCTATTCTTGAATTTGAAAAAAAGTCGCTGTTTGTGAGTAGGTAATAGGGATTGGCAATCCGGCGCGATTTTTAATCCGGCCGGATTGACGCTGATCCGACCGGATCCGGCGGGATTGGTACTTTGATAAGTTTATCTAATCAGTATGTATTTTTCCAAAATCGGCTGAGTGAAAGTAGGTAAAAAGGATATTATTCCAAATTGACGAACAAAACGTTTATTTTAGCATTAGAAAATCAACTTTATTAATAACTATCCATAGGTAGGAAATGACTCACCAACAACAAAATTACAGTAACTACTAGTAGTAAGTATTAAACGATTGATGATATATGATCAGTCACACTAGTTTCCACACCAAAAAACATCAGTTTGTTTTATACGTAGTACTTTTCAATTTATCTAAAATTAAGTAGTCTCTATCTCTAATGTCGTTGAGCAAATGACATAAATTGAACCTAACCTTGTCTCATACTAACATAAAAATCTATTCTTTGGCAGTTTTGGTCAACGCGACAAAAACTCTTAATTCTTCTTAATTGCTTAAATCGAAATTATATAGTAATGAAAATCACGTTTAAGTTTGAAAGAACGATCTTGGGGAAACAAATCGTATTAATTGTGGTCGTCCGACAACCAACTTCTCAAAGAACTGTAAATATAACCAGCGGCCGAGAAGGCCCTCTCAGCTTCAACACTAGTTGGTTTAACCGTCATCAAGTATTCGTACATAAAAGACAAATATTTTCCTTTGACTCCCACTATTTCACATGAAGTCATTTCTTTCTGCAGTATTTTCTCAAAATCTGTTTCTTTTTTAAAGTTTGCCTTTTTGCAATGGTCTTCATTTTCTGGCAGAATTTGCTTTTCTAATTCCTCTTTTAATATTAAATTAGTTTGCAATCAAAATGAGTTGGAATTTAAGCTTTCTTCTGCTGCAGCTTCCACTTTTTCATTGTCATTTTTAATGACTTGGTTTAATATTTTTTTCATTTCCTGTCGCATAAGATTCTTTTTAGGCATAAGAAACGTACTGTCAGCTTGTCTCATGTTTCGATCATTTTTTTGGATTCTTTAAAAAAAAAATAACATTCCTGTTGTTATATCGTGCAACGGCGTTCTTTTACCCTTACACGCAGTACCTCAAATAATTCAGCGCTTAAGACAATGTCTTGTTTTTTCAGCTTTTCTAAAATGAATTTTAATGTTGTTCCATCAGTAAGAAAGATCGCATCTTATCTGCATAGTGCCTCCATTGCCAATTTAAATGGCTGCAAACAATTAATTAAATCTTTCATTGTTAACCACACTCTTGGTCGGTAAATTTTATGTCAGATTGTATATCAATTAAAGATTTATTTATGCAGACTTTCATATTGTAAAATCATTCGATCATACAGTACAAAGTTGAAAATCCGGAATCCTCCGGACCTCGGCCATTCCGGATTTCAGATTATTTGCACATTTTTTGTCAAAAAAAAAAACCTTAATAAAACCTCTCTGCAACAGTAAAATAGCAGATATATAAATGTGAATAATTTAAAAAAAAGAAAAAAGCCTTTTTAATGCAATGCAACAAATTTGATTTGCAAATCTAATTTTTCTGTGCGGTATTTACTCTGAACATGTCCGTTATTTTGCGTTGTTTCATCAATCAGGTCCAGGTTTAACTCCTTGTTCTTTAAAAAATATCGTAAAAATGTAAAAAAATGAGAAAAACATAAAAAAACGCCGGTTAGCAAAACGTCTGGATTTCGGACAATTCCGGATTTAGGACTTTGTACTGTACTTAGAAGGTTGTTCCAGCGTGTACGGCAATCCAAAACGAGACTTAATTCTTTGCCTGTCTCTTCTTTCACATACTTTTCAAGGTATGTATCATATTTGGTAGGCGACTTTTTGAATAACTTTACCACTTTCCGCTCTTTTTGAAGACGATAACTGTATTTAGGGATATATTCAATGCATGAAAGATCAGTATAATAATGATGTTGATGAAATTATGTTGATGCAGTGTTTTGTTTCTAAATGTACTTTTAAATCTTTGTAAGTTTCCTTCCTTTCAGTAAGTATCCTTCCTTCGTAAAAAAATATTATTGATAATTTAATTCATTATTTTTGCTAGAATTCTCCAAACTGATGATTGGAAAATATAAAATCGATTAATTCACAATCGATTGCTTAATAAACGATCTTGCGACTTTAAAGTTGGGTTTGAATAATCGATTAATTAATTTTTTTTTTAAATTCGGATGAATCGGATACGATAGATATTGCTGGATCCAAACGATGCCAGATCCGCCGAATTGGATTGCAATCCCTAGTAAGTAAGTTAATGTCCAGGGCACTGTCTTATAGTGAAAATATTTCTAAAAAAGAATCGAGTATTTCTTCCAAAACACTCGCTTACCTGTCCAAATGATGAGAGAGGGTGGTGGCGTGAGGGGAAGCATATTGAGCTTGGTATCACCGCGTTCGCATTGCACATAATAGCATCTCTAACCACTATTCAGGATCCTAAAAGAAAGATAATTAGAATTTATGCGGGTTCTAAAACTGAAATAATTCCTCATTAGTTTTTTTAGACACTTAATTAAATTTGTACTTCTAAGTACGGATAATTGATCACTTTTAATTTTATCAGAAGATAGTATTTGGTAAGTAGGTAGTCGAAATATAACGTCGCACTGGAGCGACACAACGGCAATTGGCGACGGTCATGGATCAATACAAAGGGAAAGATGCGAAGACAACGCCTCGTAATTTCAACCACGGTCAGATGACGAGGCCAACACCTGAGCTGGCACCCCACTCTCCAAACTTCCACATCACGCCGACGTAAGGAAAATTTGAGGGCACGACGACTTTACGTGCGCTGGATCCCACCTACACGACGCACAGTGTGTCATTTTAGCATTCTAGGTGGACAAAATTATTGCATCAAAAATACACTGCTTATGGGTGATTATAAGAGGCTGTGGGCGATAAAATACTGATTTGGTGTATATTTAGCGTTTTTAGTTACTATTTGAATGCAGAAATATTATAAATTTAAAATTTATCAACTTTGGCTCAATATATTAAATATACTTCGATCAATTATCAACCGTATATTTTGCAATTTTATATTATTTACACCTGAGTAAAAAATAAAAAATAAAAAATGGTCAGATATACCCATAATAGTTTCATTTAAAAATAAAGATATATGTAATATAAAAAAACTAAAGTGGAAGATATTTGAAAAGTATTACAAAATTATATACTTGGAATCTAAACTACCTAAATTAAATAGTCTACTAAAGAATTAAAGTGGATCTGAGGTAATAACTAATCTATTCAATAAATTTATTAGTATCAGTTCTTGTCATTTTTACTGAAAATATTTCCCTTATCGCCTATTGTGTTTATTTTTTGTCTCTTGCGCTTTTAAGAAGCGGATCAATTACCAATTGGAAGAATACAAGAAGTGAATTAATATTTCCATACAAATTAAAGTTAATGTTCTTTACGTTGTTTATGTAATTTTATAATGGGGCATAGAAAGATTAGTGTGAACTGTTAGCCCAAGCCATGATTTTCAGATAATTTTACTAAGACACCGATCGTTTTCATAATTATACCTCTTCAAGAAAAGCATCAAGAGCTCTCTGACGATTTGAATTAGAATATCGCACACATGACTATCGTATTTTACTTCAGTGGTCAGTGACAATTCTTTCTAACTAGTTGTCTCTACAAGGTTACGAGTTTCATTTTTAACTTGGAACTACATACTTAAAAAATGTTTTGAGGCCTTCTAGGCTTATTTTTCCAATTTCCTTGCAAATTACTTGGTATATCTTGGATCACAGTGTGAGAAAAGGTAAGATTTCGTTAAAGTCAAGAAGAATTATTTCTGAGGAATAGTTCTCTGTACCCGTTCACATTACTCCTCTGTTAGTCAATTCTTTGGCAGGTAATTCGAGAATTTTCGCTTTAAAACTATTTAAAACATTCAAAACAGTATCTGGTAACAAATATTCATCCATTTATTGTGTAATATAAGTTAAAATAGCATCGATTTCCGCTTGCTTTGAATTTATCACCTGAGTGTCAAAAATGGACTGACGAAAAATTTCCATACTCATTCTGAAATATAAGGTTTATTTATCAGTTCCGCAAACTTCCGCAAGAATTTTTTTGTTCTGCGCACATCAAATGAGTGAGGCTATAATAAACATCTAATGTTTTTATAACATATGAACATATTTTGTGTTGAAAGTGTAGTTTAAATTCGAAATCAGCAGTTGTGTCAGACACTAATAAGCTATAAATTCAAAAGGATTTTACAAATTAATGAAATGGTACCCAAGAAAATAAAAGCACGTAAACATACCTCGATGAACAGAAGTTAATGATAGTATCCACCAAATAGCGCTAAAGAATATATAAGACAGACTTTTCAATTTTCCTCTTAGTACTAATAGTCAGGGATGACGAATTTGGGGAAGGTATTTTAGGCACTGTGATATTGTAAAATAGTAGTATATCAATGGTAGTTGAATAGGGAATCGAGAGTCGGGAAAGCCGTTTGGGGTTATTTCGCTACTGCGCAGCATATGACATTTGCAAAAAATTAATCTCACCTAGTATCCTTTAGGCACTTAGAAATTTTTTTTAATCTCTTATTTTAGCATTTATAGAATCCAGAAATAAAAATACCAGACTGTTTAGACGGTTTTAAAGTATTACCCGACTGCCCTGAACTTGTATAATAATAAACACAAAAAATATTCTTTAGGCACACTGAAATTTTTAGAACAAGTTTATTAATTAGTATTGAAAATATGTGAAAAAAGCGAGACGAACACGGCGATTTTAAATAACTATCCGATGCAAATAAAGATTTTACATGAATGCGACAAAAAAGTCTTATTGGTAGATATGAGTACGAGAGAACGTTTATCGGCTCCGCTGGCAGCTACCTGGGCCCTGGCTCGCTGAACTTCTTGAAGCTTTGGTCGCTGTTAGAGTTTTCATAATTTTTTTGGAAATGTTGCCGCGATTGTCGCTGGCAAATCATACATGGTATACAAAAGATGGAAACCATCAACTATTACGATATCAAAATCATTAGGTATGTTTCTAGTTTTGTGATTTTTTTCAAAAACTTCTATGATGACTAACTATCAGATGACTTAAAAATATGGGGGACAGTGGATACCAAGTTACAGATAGGAAATTTACAAGGAGATTTTGATAAGATATCTGAATGGGCTGTAAAATGGGGTATGTCATTTAATGTAGGGAAATGTCAAGTTCTGCATATGGGTTACAGGAACAGTGGAGCCGAGTACTGTCTGCAGGGAGTAAAGGTAAAGGAGGGAGAAACAGTCAAGGATCTTGGGGTGATAATTCACAGGGATTTTAAAATGGGTCACCAATGTTCAGCTGCGGGTAAAAAGGCTAATAGGTTATTGGGGTATATTAAAACGACTGTAACTTCAAGGGATAAGAATATAATCTTGCCGTTATATAAGGGTTTAGTAAGACCACATCTAGAATATGCTGTACAATTCTGGGCTCCATATATGAGAAAGGACATAGAATCAATTGAAAGGGTTCAGCACAGAGCTACAAAAATAATAAAGGGGCTAGCAAATTTCGACTATAATGAACGTTTAAGTAAGCTAAACATGTATACACTGGAAAGAAGAAGAAGGAGGGGGATTTGATTCAGCTTTTCAAGTTTGTAAAACAAGGGGACACAGAGGGCTTAAATTTCAATAGGGATAACAGAACAAGGGGTCATGGGTATAAATTGAATAAGACATATTTTAATCGGGATTTAAGGAAAAACTACTACTTTAATAGGGTAATAGACAGTTGGAACGCGTTGCCAGAAAATATAGTTAATTCAAAGGGAGTGTACGAATTTAAGACACAATTGGATAGTTAGTGGGAATTGGAGAATTCATAAACAAAGGACCAGCCTTGTTGGGCTTGAGCCTGTAGCTGGTCGTCAATATTTGTATTTGTATTTGTATTATTGCTGACTTTTTGGTTTTGCAAATTGACCCATAGAAATGACATGAAGACATTGGAATCGGTATAATTGGATAACATAAAATCTTCCCAAAATCGACACTGTAATCCATTGATATACCCAGCATACTTCCCAACCAATCCCGTTGCATCCGTAATTCTTGTACATTATTACCACTTTTATTCCTTTTTTTACAGTTTCAGCAGAAATATTCATAATGCGTACTCTTGTATTTAGATTTTTCAAATCTCTCACAATCAAAAAAATTTTCATGTTTTCTGAAGCTGCTTTTCTATTAGAAATATTGAAAACTAAACTTTGGTTAATAGTTGATCGACTAAATCCATAAACTTTGAAAATCCGCCAATAAAAGTTTTTAACAATTTAATATCTCTCTTGATAGTATGCTCTTCCAAATCGGATGTTACGTCCTGTTTCTTTTGTAGATCGGTAGTTTCATATGCAAATGATATAGCAGTAAATCGAATTTCTTGGCTCTTACACCAACGTTGACGAGCTGAGATGGAATTTGTAAAATTTATGGCACAGACTAATCTCTTTGCAGCTTCAACATTGATTGTTTGTTCCAGAGTCAGATCGATAGGCTGTCTTGAAAAAGATTTATCAGTTCTCTGGTTTCCGAAATATTCTTTTTACATAACTTCTGCAATTTCAGGATGTTTCTTCAATTTTCATTATGTTGTCGTGATATTTAACCAACCAATGAGCATAATTCGGCTGGTTAAAAAATAGATTAGACATTTTTGGCAAGTTGAAATTAAATAGTGCAAAATCTCCTGTTCTGATACTAAGGCTTAACATGTGATAATAGTTAATTAGGTATATATAAGTCATATAAAATTGTGCTGTTTTTATAAATGATCCATTCAGAGAGGCTTCTCTATGTGCAAGGTAAGAGGTCATAAGCTCCGACATACAGGTACATTGGTTTTCCAGTACAGTCGTGAAAGACAATCTACCCTTATTAAATTGCAAAAGTTTCGAACGTAACTCGTCCTCAATTGTGAATCCTCCTTTTTCGAGAAATAATTTAAAGTTCATAATTTCTAACCCCAGTGCCATTAATGGGTGCAATCTTTTACATCTATTGGAATGTTTGCCTGTGAGGAATGATTCAACAGATCCACTAGCTAATAACTCACAATCAACAGCAACATTCATTAATCCGCAACCACTAATAAATTTCCCAATAGCTTTGAAATAAGCAAACATAAAAATGAACGCTTCAAAATGAATAAATAAACTGTCGTACAATGGTTCCTGTATTGATTGAATTTGCATCACAACTTTGGCAATAGCTAAATCATATGTCACATTTATACTAGGATCTCCAAGTTCTTGGGTAATTTTTTTATATTCTTTCATCTTTTCAAGAATTACTTTCTTTAGTCAGCTTTGTCACACGAAACATAAATTTTTAAGTCGAGAAAATCAGTTGTATTATTGTCTAAATTTGTTTTATCTAAAAAAAGGTCCTCTGGATAGATAAATTTCCAAATATTAGAAAAGTTACTATTATTAAATCAATTAAATCATCAATATATCTATAGGCAGAATTCATTTGAAGGTAAAACAATTATTATCACTATAATAATTAATTATTACTATGCATACATAGTTATATACCTGTGCATATGTTAATACTTAAAATGTTAAAAACACAACTGTATTTAAAAAACCTCAAAAAGCAGTATAACAATGAACTCAAAATAATTTTCAGCGTGGTCATATTTGCGTGAAAAAAAAAACTTCGCCAAAATACTTTACGAGCAGCCTCAGCTGCACACTAAACTCGAGTTATGTGGTTGGTTTCTCAGAAACCAATCACAGACCGGCGAGCCAGGGCCCTGGCAACTGCCTTATGTAATATTTTTTTTTGCGTCGGGTTGTTATTTAAAACCGTCGTATTCGTCTGGCTTTTTGCACATATTTTAAATACTAATTAATAAACATGCTATAAAAATTTCGGAGTGCCTAAAGAATATTTTTTGCGTTTATTATAAATACAAGTTCGGGGCAGTCGGGTTATACTTTAAAACCGTCTTAACAAACTGGAATTTTTATTTCTAGATTCTATATATGTTAAAATAAGAGATTAAAAAAATTTCTAAGTACCTAAAGTATACTCCGTGAGATTAATTTTTTGCATATGTCATATGCTGCGCAGTAGCGAAATAAAACCAAACGCCTTTCCCGACTCTCGATTCCCTATTCAACTACCATTGATATACTACAATTTTACAATTTCACAGTGCTTAAAATACCTTCCCCAAATTCGTAATTAGCTCTTGGACTATAATAAGCATTCGCCAGATTGGTTTTGCAGCCAATGCAGAATGTTCGAATTTGGACCCCTGTACTTCTTATTAGGAGGAATTATTTAGAAAAATAAAACCGTGGTCTTGTTAAGGAGACATACTACTTTTAAGATATGATGTATTCTTAACAATCTCCACAATTAAGAAAATTTAATTTTGTCCACCTAGAATCGAAAAGGACACATTGTGCGACGTAAAGAAATTTTACGACAGACTTTACGTGCGCTGGCTCCCACATACACGATAATCCGATTGGATCGAGTTTCGAACTCGTAACCCTCCAGTCGCTTAACCGCTACTCTGCCAACCGAACTAACGTGACGTCTGAAAAATGGCTATGCCTTTAAAAGAAGGTTTGGTCAATTCCCAAGAATAATCGAACATGCGTATTAAAAGGTCGACTGATGCAAAATGGCTTCAAGTGACCATAACTAACTATTGAACCTTGGTCCATTTTGTTTGTAAGAAATATAATTTTTTATTATTGCCTCAAGAAAAGAGTTATCTGCTTACCAAAGCCTTATTTGAAGTAAATAATTCGTTGCTGTAGTCATGGGGGGGGGGGGGGTATCTTTGATACAGCTTCATAGAGGTCCTCTTCGAGATATCCTCTGTTACGTGGATTCGCCGTCGAAGGGAATCGGCTGACGAATTTATGACCGGATGGGGGTAGAGCAATGCGAGGTAGCCCCTCGTCTTTGAATTGTAGCGCTTCGGAAGTACGTGTGCGGTCTCCCCTCGAAGAAGAGACAATCGTTGAACGTGTGAACGTGAACGGACTCAGAACTGGACTGCTCCGATGGAACCACGGGGCTGAAACCATATTTGTATTTACCTTATGTTAGCCTAGAAATAGCCTTAAATTGTATATATCTACAATAACTAATCAAACGTGCTGTATATCTAATAGCTGTTTTAATTGCCTACCAGCAACTCGCCACTTAAATTATTCTCACGACGTTACAATGCTAAACAAGTGGGACAACAATCCCATGGAGTCCTCCAACCACATTTTGTGTTAGGAGACACATCTCCTAAAAATGATACAAAGGTTATAAAAATACAGATAATACAAATAGTAATGGTCATGTAACAGATAGTAGGATACATACTAATATACAGATATAAGAGTAATAACTTCTGATTCATATAAATATTCCTCAATTGCTGTTGCTAAATTCAAGACCGCATCACTAATCCGGGCCCCACTACCGGACAGTCAACAAACCCCTCCGGAAGTTGAGCATGTCGGGGATATACTAGGCTGCCAATTTAAACACTCCAGGAAAGGGAGTGTTTAAATTATAGGTAGGTATTTAATTAACGTCACACTGGAGCAACACAATGGGCTATTGGCGAAGGTCCGGGACCAACCCTTAAGAAAAGGAATCTGGTGCAGCTGCTACTTGACATAATAAAGGATAACATAAGCGTTTTATTTGACTAAGCATATAAGCCGCCAGAAGCTTTCACAATTTACTAATGTATGACCTTTTTATTGTTATTCTGTAATAGAGTCCTCTAGATTTGAGCCCACCAACCGGTTTGGTGGTTAAGGTGTTAGCCTCTAGATCGGAAGGTTCCTGGTTCGAATCCGGGTCAGTGTATGGATATTTGTGAGCGCATGGTGTAGATGCGGCTGGTGTACCTTAAATCTGTCGTGGCCGAAAGTCCTCACGTTGGGTTGGTGTGGAAGTTTGGAGAGTGGGGTGCCTGATCAGGTGTTGCCTTATCATCTGACCGTGGCTCAAAATTACGTGGTGTTGTCCTCGGATCTTTGCCTTAAGGGATTGATCCCGGACCGTCGTCAACAGGGCTGTAGTGGAGGGTATACGGCGATATAGACACCGTATACCCTCTGGTTTTTACAGAAAATTCCATATACCCTCTGCTTTTTCTTAAAATTACGTATACGTTTTGCTTTTCCTAAAAAAACAACGCGCGAAACACTATTTTAAAATATCACTTTGGTACATAATTACAAAATTGTACCTATTAATCAAAAGCAATTCATTCAAAGTACTGTCGATAAAATTAAAACGAGACTTTGTTCTGATGTTAATGAAAGCAAATTGTCAACTTTTGAAGGATATATCTATGCTTGATCCAGAAAATATAAATACAGGGGATATTAGCCATGGAGAAAAGGAGGTAAAAAGGATCTATCGACGTTTTGGTACAGATGAAATGTGTACTATTCAGGGTTTGAAGAACCAATGAAAACGCCCGTTATTCCAGAAAAATTAGACTCTTTTAAGAACAATTGAACTATTACCATGCTCTATTTCCGAAGCGAGCCCGCTTTTTTTTAATGATAGTGGTAATGGTAATTTTAGTTAACGTCGTACTAGAGCAACACAACGGGCTATTGACGACGGTCCGGAATCAGTCCCTTAAGGGAAACATCCGAGAACAACACCTCGTAATTTTGAACCACGGTCAGATGACTAAGCAACATAAACTTCCACACCAACCCAACGTGAGCCATCTCATACGGATATTTTCTTCATTCCTAAAATAAGAGGAATACTTACTTCTCTCGTATCAGATCAGAACTCAAAAGGTGTCGTCAATGTATTGACAAAATGAAAAAACTAAAATATTCTAGAGACCAGAAAGGTAGGTAGTTAAATTTACGTCACACCGGAGAAACACGACGGGCTATTGGTGACGGTCCGGAAACAATCCGGAAGAGAAAGATCCGAGAACAACACCTCGTCATTTTGAACCACGGTTATATAACGAGGTCAACATCTGAGTTGGCATCCCACTCTCCAAACTTCCACACCACGCCAACATGAACGGTCAGGAATGACAAAAAATAAATTGAAAATTACGCGAAAAATAAAAATGTACCAATTAACAAGAGTTTTTGCATCTTTTTAAAGACAAGCTCTGTACTAGGACGACGGTCCGGAATCAGTCCCTTAAGGGAAAGATTCGAGAACAACACCTCGTCATTTTGAACCACGGTTATATAACGAGGTCAACACCTGAGCTGGCACCCCACTCTCCAAACTTCCACGCCAACCCAACGTGAGGACTTTCGGCCTCGACAGATTTAAGGTGCACCAGCCGCCTCTACACCATACGTTTACAAACATCCATGCCCGGACCCGGATTCGAACCAGGAACCTTCCGATCTAGAGGCTAACACCTTAACCACTATACCGGTTGGTCGGCATTTTTTTTTTAATGAATAACATAATGTAACATATATTTCAAATATAATATAATACATAATATTTCAAACGTCTCCAATCTAATGTTTATTAATGCAAAAAGACCACCTATAGAACACTTTTAACCGGAAAAAATTTGTAATTTCTTGGTTGGCCAACTATTGCTCTTCAGTAGACAACAGATTAAGAGTATGCGCTACAAAAAAAAGACACAGAGACGGATTTGTCTCGTCAAGCAGTTTGGAAAATATTTCAATGAAAACGATAAAGGTAGTCCTTAAAATTTAAAAAAAAACAAAATTACGTCCTACTTTATATGTGTTTAAATATTTTTCTCTTAACATTTCCTGTAATTATTATGTATCATAGTTAAATATTATTATAATGATATTTTCAAATTTGAATATCACTCGATGCTGGTCTGCATATTTTGCTTTGCATAAATACAGTAAACTCTCAATAACTCGAACATTGTAAACACGAATTTCTGCTGAAGTCGAAGTTTCTTCCAAAGTTCCAGAATTCCTTTCCTGTAGCCTACCAACCGGTATAGTAGTTCAGTCATCTAGATCGGAAGGTTCCTGGTTTCGAATCAGGATCAGAGCATGGATGTCTGTAAGCGTATGTTGTAGAGGCGGCTGGTGCACTTTAAATCTGTCGTGGCCGAAAGTCCTTGTTTGAAAGCGTATGGTATAGAGGCGGCTGGTGCACCTTAAATCTGTCATGGCCGAAAGTCCTCACGTTGGGTTGGTGTGGAATTGTGGAGTGAAGGGTGCCAGCTCACAAATGTCGCCTCATCATCTGTCCGTGGTTCAAAATTTCGTGGCAATACACCGAATCGCTTAGGCTGGGACGGTGTAACTTAATTGAATAATGTAAGTAGTAAATACATGTTTCGCCTCCCCATGAAAAAAGTTCTGCGGTCGCCCATGGTATACCCTCTGCTTTTTTAAGACTACAGCACTGGTCGTCAATAGTCCGTTGTGTTGCTCTAGTACGACGTTGATTCAAAATTACCAATTATTACTATCCTTTCGAACTGGCATCGGGTTTTCAATTTTTGGTAAAGGATGTACAATGAAATGATACGTTTTTCCTATTTTATGGGCCCTTCATAAATCTCTAGTCCACAATACCACGTGCCTCTGCTGTCTAAGGCCCAGTGCACGCATCCGGTTTTTCAACGTGCGGCGCCGCTGCGGCACCGAAGCCCAACTATGCCTACATAACCGTGGAATGACGCAAGTACTCATTTCGAGCCATTTGTGATACATATTTTATCGAAAAACACGTGTTTATTTCGCTTACGTGGTGTAAAAAAATATATTTCGAAACAAAATACACGTTACTGGATACAACCATTTATTAATTATTATTTATATTCCATTTATTTATGAAAACAAGGTACTTCAAAGAGGAGAAGCATGAGCAGCGAACTGCGGCGCCGTGGGGAACTGCGGTACAAATTGCACGCAAGTTGGACATGGGTCGCCGCAACGGCGCCGGAGGAATGTGTGCACTACTCCATTGGATCTAATGTATCTCAGATCGCACTTCGTTGCGGCGCCGCACGTTGAAAAACCGGATGTTTGCATCAGGCCTTAGTGGGAACTCCTAGGGTCGATTTTTACCACAAATTGATGCCGCTAAAATTTAGTAAATCTCTCCTAACTTTCAAAATAAATCATGAACTAATAGTTCTATCCAATATCGATGGAAATTTTATGCTTAAATACCATCTTACCAATGATTATTCACATGCGTAATGCCAAAGGTTCACAAGTAAACAGGCTTTAAAAGAAAACAAGGCATGAACGTAACACGAAACGAACAATTTTCACTCATGAGGGAGAAAACAGTTTAATAAAGACGCACAGAAATTCGATGCCTGTCTTCCCCGAACCCCTCAAAGATCGAGTTGTTTACGATTTTCCATGTACTGAGACAAATAGCAGTTGCCTAGGCGACATCGAAAACAAGTCCGTGCTTGCACGATTCTCAAAGACCGAAGACGATGGAGACCCAAAAAATAAACATTTTCGACACGGTAAATACGATATCCCACCACTTCCCCAAACGATTTCAGTTCGCAGCATTAAAAACATTTATTTGCCCGTTTCTTGGGTTCGTTTACGAACGGTAAATTGTGGGATATATTATCAATTTGTTTCTGGAGTTCGGGATTCGGTCAGGACACAGACGGAGAAGATGTTATGTACACAGTGGAAAAGTAGTTGGTTCGATGATCCTTTTGGTTCACGTTTTTAATTTTCTGGTAAATGCATCGGTTAACGAATGATTCGTGATAAGAATGGGTGAAATTCTTCTTATTTCTACAGTAAGTGGAACATTAAATTGACTTCTCCAAACCAAAATGGCACATTTCCCATTTCTTTCCCGGCATACGTTAACATCATGTCCCAGAGCTTCCTGGGACTGTAGTGGCTCAGTGGGTAGCTCACTGCGCTAGCAATATACGAGTTGTAGGCGGCGGAGGTTCGTTTTCTCCCCCGAGTGTATTTCTCTCATCTGTAAGAATTAGTAAAACTTTCCTTGAGAGTAATGTACATTACTTGACATTGTACATCTCATGCATGACGCATCTTGGCCAAAAGTGGTATTTGAGCCCTAAACAACCAAAACCCACAACTTTCAACAAAAGTACCACAGAATCAATTGCCTTTAGACGAGCTTTACCCGTTACTTTAAAATATTGTGAAAGATTTTAAGAGATCCTATCTTTTAGCTTCTAGATCCTGACTGGTACACAATCAATTGGTAATTGTAGCCCATGAACAGGGTTGGGTACAGGTTCGATGAACAGGGTTGGTTGCATATATGAACAGGGTTGGTTACATATATGAACAGGGTTGGTTACAGGTTCGATGAGTTGGTTAAGTTTATATGGTACACAGGTCACATTTTTCCCAAGCTGCTCCAAACAACGTCAAGTGAATGTAACATTGAGACAAGGAAAGTTTACTGACATAGAAGAGAAAACCACTCAGGGAGGATTCGAACCTCCGCCGCCTACGAATCGCAGTTTACTAACGCAAAGGAGAACGTACAAAGGTTGGGATCTTACATCAGGTATATCTTGGGTTCTATTAGATGTGAAGTAACCGGTGCTTAGATTTCTATTATTTTGTCTGTCGAATTTTCGCATCCTTGGACCCTTTGGCACAGGCCCCAACTTCTATGGTGCCAAGTCCCTTGGGCTTCGACAATAATTATAAGTAGAGAACATAGGACTCCCAAACGGAAGGGCAAATATTCAAATATTACCAATGAATTAGTACCAACTAATCTGTTTCAACGAAACACATACACAAGGTGGGGGCACGTCCTAGAGGCCAGAATATCCTGGGCCACCATGTTTCAATAATTGATGCTCGGGTCCCCTCCAATGCCCGAGATATTAATATTAAAAATACACCGATAACATTGGTAGTGACATGTATAGACAATTAAAGAGCAACACAACCACACTTATGAAGTAGCCGGGATTTTTTTTTCTTAATCTCCTGAATAATAAATCAAATTGATTGGTAATTTGGTAATTTGTCATCTGTGATACACATTTTTACTAACGTATGCCTGTGAGTATTGCTGTAGTATCGTCCGCAGCGTCCTATAATGTCAACGTGCACCCCTCGAACATGAATAATAGCAACCGAAGGGTTGCGAGTTCGAAACTCGGTCCAATCTGACAGTCCTGTAGGCGAGGGTTGGTGCTCGTTAAATGTGGCGTGGTGCGTAGCAGTTTGGATGCCATCTCAGGTGGTGGCCTCGTCGTCTGACCCTGGTTCGAAATTTCGAGGTGTTGTCCTCGGCTCTGTCCCCCTTCGGGATTGATCAGGAACCATCGGCAATAACATGTTGCGTTAATCCAGCGTGACGTTAATTAACTACTTACCTACCGAATACGAAAACAAATTAAAAACAACAATATTTAACCTTTCTCAGTTCTGTGCTCAGATGGAAAAATGTTATCAGTCACTTTTTTTAATTTTTCGTGACAGCAATTTTAATTTTCAAGATTCAACACTTGGTTCAGTTGTTTTTGACTTATTACAACTTTACACCATTGTTTTCTCATAAACTGAAAGAGTAAGACTTACGCCATTTGGCCACCTTCTAAACATTAACAAATCAGACTCCAGGATGGGACTTGATATAATTTTTGGGAAAAGTGACTTTTTACATTTTGCCGTCTGAGCAATGTATTGCAATGAATTTTGAAGGTACTTTTTGTCAATTTAAACACAGAATTTATGTTCTATACCATCGCTACCGCACATGTGGACGTTGAAGGAATAAGGGGTTGGGCAATGATGGGACCCCAGAGGAAACCGAGAACAAGAGTGGGCAATCAGATACCACAAAACATTGTCAACTAAAAATGTTTTAAGCAAATACTTATCAATTCCAAACTTTATTGACACTTTCTACACTATGCAGTGTCGGAAGAATTATACGTTGTAAAATGCAAGTTACAAGTGATGGTCCTAACTAGACGACAGGTAACAAGCGAGTGTTAGCATGTATGCATTCGCGTGCATTTCCGACTTAAAGTTTTTATTGCATTTCCGTCATCCTGTTACTAGTGAACGTTCATTTTTTAAAACTAAGAGGAACCGATTGCAAATTGTGTAGATTTCAGGAAGCTGCTGACGAAAATAGAGTCCCAATTAGACGAATTGTTAGCATACACTTGCCTCGTCCTCCTAGCGAGTGATTTTTAATTTTATGATTTAACTGATTTTAATAACTAAAATAACAATGAGCAATTTCGTGTGTTTATTAGCCATTTATGGTTCGTGATTTCATTTAGTTTTATATCAGTCAAGGTAGTCTTTAAGGTTTTTAGTTCCAAGTTATTTTATTTACAAACAGTTTTTAGAAGTACTAAAATTACACACACAGCTACAAAAATATTTTGGAGCTATGCGAATAGCGAAATTCAAAAGTTATAAGCATAGTCTACACTTTCAATTTATTATTATTGGAAATAATTGTATAGATGGCCGAAGGAATTATCTTTAGAAACGGGGAGTTTGTCGAAAAACGTTTGAGAAACTATGCTCAATACCAATCAAACTACAAAATCCGTAGAAACTAAAAACATTCCGAATGACAGATATTTAAAAAGGATAGATTTTTCTCTTGTAGTACAAATTTCATTCAATTCGTTACTGTCGGTATGGAATCAGTAAATAGAACTCCAGTCTTGGAAATATGAACTTTTTTCTATAAATTGCATTTATATACGAATGTTTTACACAGTTCCAATCATGTTTGCGTTTTACCGGTTTGGATGAAATTGATTGGATTATTTTACAAGGTGATCAAATAATTGAAGCGACTTAGGGGTAACGAATTGGAGAGCTGCCGGAGACCTTAATCCTACAAGTGGTTTCGACGAGATATCTTGTCCATCAAGTACTGACAAATTTTGCTAATGACGAGATTTCTCGTCAAGGTATTGCCAATTGTTTAATGATGACGAGATCGACATCTGGTGTATTTTCTTCAAATGACGAGATATCTCGTCCATCAATATCTGCTAATGATTTTGCTAATGCCGATATACCTTGTCAAAAGTTAATGATATAACGACAAATTGAAATATAAGTATTGACATGAAACCTTAGATATTATTCTTATAAAAATTTGTAATTTATACAAATTAGAAGACTGATTTCTTACATTTCGCACAGGAAATCGTTTTATTGAGCTGAATGAAAGCAACAGAAAGTCAAAGACTTATTAATGAAAAATTCATTTGATTGTATTTTGATATCAATTACAAGTACAAGAAAAGCGTGTCTCATTGGTATTATATTTATGTTTGGATTAATATGTTGGTAAAAGCATTGTGTATAGTGAATGAGCAACAGATTGCCGGTGATAACAGTGGGTTACAGTAAACTTAAATTTTTAAAGGAAATCATTTTTGTTTGGATTTTGAATGAAAATACGACAGAAAAAGACATATGTTTATCAACAAAAATCTTCGTTAATTGTTTTTTGACATTAATTGCAAGAGGCAGAAAAACATGCCTCATATTGCTACAATTTTGATATTGATATTAAGTGGTGGTAACAAAAATTATTTTAATCTCCACAGTTAAAAAGCATCTGGTGTTTCAATGTTTGATTTCCCTTTTTGAGAATGAAAATTAGCAGATTTAGTTGCAAACACGTGATATAGAAAACCTTGAAGGTTCTTACCTATGCTCGACAGGGAAAATACAACCACTGGCGCCTAAGTTCCTTCCGATAACTCCATGAAAACAAAAGCAGCTTTACAAACCAGATCAAGCGCACAAACAAAAACACGATGGAAAAAAGGTAAGTCTCGCTCACAAAAACTTCACAGGCTTTCCGTCTCATCTCGTCAAGAAACTGGAGCGCATCCACCCGACCTTGGCTCTCGAGAAGACGGAAACAAAAAAAGAAAAAGAAAAGGAACACAAGAACTCTTTTCCCCGAAGCTGACGTTCCTACTGACACCGAGAGCGACTCAGATCCAACAGCTGTTCAGACAAAAGAGGAAAAGCAAGGCACAGAAATAAGAGAGAAGGGCGACCCTGCGCAGGTTGACAAACAGTCTTGGTAGCAGAGAACGGTTTCGGAGAAGTCTGCTTCCAGCGAGTGTGAGCGGAGAAGAAAAAAATTGAGAAAATAAAACATGAAGGCGGAGGCAGGTATGTGAGGAATGTTGGTGTTTTCCCGCCGACACTAAACTTTATGGGATTTTCTGAGAAAAATAGCCTTGACGTTCTTGATGAATGAAATCATGCGTGATGTGGAATGAACGAGTGCGTGTCTCGGTGTCGGAAATTTAAACGTAATGGTATTTCGCAGTTTGGGGAAGTGGGTCTGCCCACTGCGCTAGGAACCTGCGAGTTGCAGACGGGTAAGTTATAGGTTGTGTTCTTGTAACTTTGTGATTGTCAATAAAACGTTACCTGTCGTGTTACCGCTCAGCTTGGCCATTTTTTTTTACATAACCCAGATCACCCAGCCTACCAACAAATATTCAAGGCAGGACTAGAATCTAGGTATCCTTTACATACCGTACATTCATTCACAAGCGTTTCATCCATAAATACTTATAATAATCTGCTACAAGCGGGTACAGAACAACAAAACACATTTAAAATTTCAGAGAAAACAGGCCGCTTTCTAGAAAAACGAAAGCAAAAATTTTCTATACTAGGGGGCCTGCCCCCTGCTCGCTAACGCTCGCCAACCCCTGGAGGATTGCTTCGCAATCCTCATTGGTTCGCTGCGCGAACTTATGCTCGCTTCGCTCGCCTCAATGAAGACATGTGTCCTAGTAGAAGGGATTGTTTACAAAATATGTTACCCAAAAAATGTTTTTCAAATCTAAATTTGCTGTATTACAGAAAAAATATATACAGTATCTCTAAAATCAGAATTCAAATGAAAACTTTGTGCAAATTTTGACTCGAAATGTGAGCGTTGCTTTGGAAATTGAATACCCAGCATGTTGTTTGTGTGTACATTTTCCCAGCACTCAAACGACCCACACTTTTTCATTGAGTTTGTTGCCGAAAGTTGTTGTGCAAGCGTCTTGTTGAACTATAATTGTTGGCCCTGAAAAGGACCGTTTTTTAAATGGCCCTGAAAAGATCCTCCGCTTTCTTTGATTTCTATTATAAACTAACTGCAACAACTCATTAAAATTTCCTTTTTTTTTTTTTTTCAATAAAATTTCATCCGATAACGCTATAAATTCAATTCAAGCGCGAGGCTTCGTGAAAAACAAATAATCGTACAATGTTGCCAAAACGCGATAGCAAATAACGTCTTTTTTGCGTGCCACGTAAGAGAAATATATATATAGATAGGCCCTTTCCTATATTAATAGCCTTTAAATAAAGCCCCTGTGGCCCTAAAACACAATCAACTGAAGATGACGTAATCAGAAGGTTTTTATTTAAGAGCATCACAGCACATGCACGTTACACGACAGAAAACGCATAGAAGTAAGCGTTATATACAAATGAACTGAAACTAAAAGCAATCAATAGGAATCACGGTTTAAGAAGTGAAATTAAGGGGAGTCAGAACTGAAGCTGTAGTTCGTTTCAACTCAGTTGGCGATTTCACACCAGCAAGTCCGTTGAAAATGGTGGCGTGGTTCAAGACACCGCACAACCATAAATTGGGAAAATGTCTCCTAAAAAGGGGACCGCTGTAGCCCAGTTGGTAGAATCGCGGATTACAAATAGGAGAGTTGAGTTCGTAACTCGATCCAACCAAAGATCGTTGGGTTAGTGTGCGTTAAATCTGCCGTGGCCTTAAAATGTCTTCGCGTTACAGTGGAGAGGACGTTTGGTGACGTGCCAGCTCAGGTGTTCGCTTTGTCATTTAACCCCTTGGGTACATTTGACGACTGAGACTCGTCATGCACTTGTTTTGCCTAAATTACGGATAACAAGTCTAATTCGTCATTCAAACTAGGACAAAAGTGAACAAGTACATTCTTGTTCATGGCAAGAGTGATTGGTATTACGAGACTCTTCTTGAATCAAATTATTCAATCGTTCTCTACAAAAATACACTTTATTTGATCTGACTCCATACATAGAAATATTTACGCGGCTGCGTTATCAGACATTCTGTTTAGGAATGAACGCGGAGATCAGAAGCTGTGCGATCTCTCTCATACTGTTGCCATTCTTATCAAACGAAATTATATGAAAATATAACAGTAACTAGTGTGCAAACGATAGTACGACAGTATAACAGTAATTAGTGTACAGACGATAATCCGAAATATAACAGTAACTAATGTGCAAACGATAATCCGAACTACATTTTTCAAATAAATCTGTACCCAAGGGATTAACCAAGTTTCCAAATGACGAAGTACGGTAATAGAGGCCTCCCGAACACACTCATATTTGTCACAAGAACAATTTTTCTTGATAACATTAACTATACATTGCGATTGATTATCAATGTATGGTTTAACCAAGTGAAAATCTTTATAGAAAAGACAAGCGAACTCGAGTTATCAGGGTCACCCTCCACCCCACACGAACAGAGGAAAGTTCTCTTAACCCCTGGTGGTTTTCTTGACGAGGTTACCTAGACTTCCCAGACTTGCCTAGACTTACAAGATCGTGATGGACGAGGTATAACGTCCTTAGAAAAAACTGACCGGTTCTTGATCTCGTCATACAAAATAGGCAATGTTCTGATGACAAGATATATCGCCGAAATCACTTGGAGGTGTAATGTTTAATCCGTGTAAATATAATAAAAATGAACAGTGCTCTGGTCAAGAGTTACTTGAAAGGAAACTATTTTTTCCCAACTATAGGTTATTGAATCAAGATCAGTGGGGAAGACTGCATAATAGCAGAGTGCTTTGTACTCTTGCTCTGTATGCGAATCGTGCTCTAACATGAATGTTCGTAATGGTTCGCAATCCCAAATATAAGCTATGGGTACCGGTCTAAAAATAAATTTGGAACTACAAAACCAACGCAATGAGTTATTGCCAAACTTTGTATCAATAATTTTTCAAAGAATATAATTACAATTCGATGGAAACTAACGACTTTAATTTTTATTCCGAAAATTCTATGAGTAAATAAAGCGAAATTCAATCTGTATTCGTAGATTCGAGCCTCTCAAAAAATTACTCTTGACAACAAAAGCGTTTCAGAGAACTAATATATCGATCCACCTTTTACGAAAAGTAGAAATCGAGAACATTCCAGAATGTTTACTTTCGCATGCAAAGATGCCGCCCCACAGTAGTCCAATTGCATCATTTTGTTTTGAAATACGATCAAGTGAAGAAAAAAAACATTCCCACGAGTCGATAACGCGGCTGCATGTCTCCCACTTCTTGTCCCGAGCCATGTGCTAGTTACCATAGTAACCGAACGTCATAATCGTCTTGAACGCGTTAACCTTCCTCCGTACCTAATCCGTAAGTGATCTGGAGGGTACAATAAAAACAAGAGATTGCACAACCTTGACGTCTTGTCACTTTCATTGCTCGTTCTGCATGGTCTCTCTCCTTTCAGCCAGGAAGGCTCACGAAATCGTCTCCCGTTGATTGCGTTATTTAAAACGAACGGTTCATACTTCGGTCTCTTTGACGGAAACTAATTTTGCCAATGCTGGAAAAAATTGGGGAGGATGAAGTGATACCATAGTTATTTCATTCACGGGGTGCTCCCAAACTGCTTTTGATAACTTTGTAAGCTGGGAACGCGAGATTTAACCTCATTCACCGTTTGTTCCAAAGGGTGGTTCGATTCCTGTGTGGATGCATTTTTACCTTCTGTGTTTATAAAGCTTTGATTGTGTGTGTTTGTCCATTTACTTGATGTTGCTTGAAGCAGCTTGGCCAAATAGTTCTTGCGCCATAAAACTCAACCAAATGGAAGTGCCATTCCATGTGCGAGGTTACATTACGGTGCAGAAATGAAACTCAGTTAGCAAGTACGTGAGCAACATTTTCAAAAGCCCTAATTTTTCAATTTGACAGTCGTTTGCACTTAATTTCTCTGTAAAAGCTCAAAGAGGCGGCTGCCAACAGAAATGCATGTCCAACAGCGAACGCCGCATAGATTATTACCTTATATGCTGCCATAAGTTAACGTTTACGTTATCTTACTCATATTCTAGATGCATGTCAGTCATCTCGCCATGATTCATGTTATCGGTACGAAGGCAAAGTCTAAAAGGAAAACTGGTCAACAGCCGCGCTGTCGAACAGCTCCCTAAGGAACTTTCGGGTGAATCTTGTGGACATACATCCCTATGTGAATACCGTTTAATCTTATTCCCTACCACAGCTTAAATTTGTACAGGTAATTTTGAAGCACCC
The DNA here is from genome assembly GCA_947359465.1 of Metellina segmentata. NCBI lineage: Eukaryota > Metazoa > Arthropoda > Arachnida > Araneae > Tetragnathidae > Metellina > Metellina segmentata. Next base: position 114,129,374 of record OX375873.1, read on the forward strand.
CCTGTGTGTGTATTTTTGGAACACCATGTTATTTTCAATATTAACAGTCTATTTGAAAGAAAATTTTACTTCTCATATTGAAGCCGGCCAACCGGTATAGTGGTTAGCCTCCAGATAGGAAGGTTCCTGGTTCGAATCCGGATCAGAGCATGAATGTTTGTAAGCGTATGCTACAGAGGCGGCTGGTGTACCTTAAATCTGTCGTGGCCAAAAGTCCTCACGTTGGGCTGGTGTCGAAGTTTGGACAGTGGGGTGCCAGCTCAGATGTTGCCTCGTCATCTGACCGTGGTTGAAAATTACGTGGCGATACACCGAATGGCTTAGGCTGGAACGGTGGTAACTAGTTCAATTTCTCATATTGAAGGATAGAGAACCTAACCATAAAAAAGTTGGGGTTTCCAAGGTGTCCTAGAAGTTTCCACCTTATTAGAACTCTTAGGTTTTTGCTCTTTTTAAATGACTAATTTGAGATATAAACCCATATTCTAATTTCCTTCTACCTTTGAAAGGAACAGAATGGGTGTGCTAAGAGAGAGAGAGAGAGAGAGAGATGGAACAATCTCTGGGGGATATGAGTGTTTTTAGTCGATTCAAAATTAACAACTGAGTATTTCGCATCCAAACTCAGAGAATTGATTTTGACTTAAATATTATATCCGTGCTGAATTTCAAGACTGCATGCATGTGGGTGGTTCCAACAATACAACACTTTACACACAACTGTGTGTGTGTGTTTGCCTAAATAACTTAATTAATACTATGTAGGTATCAAGTTTCGACTTTCTTTTCTTTGAATAATTCGATTGAATAAATCATAAAAATACATTCAATGTCAGTAACTTTTCATATTAAACATTAATCTCTTAATTAAAATGTGAAATAGCAATTGCAGCTGATTTAAAATTTATTACAGTGACTTTAATTATGCATATCTATTTGACTCTTGTACTCGACAAAACATTTCTTCCACTTCATACAGCCAACTTAAAGATTTCCATTGTTTTCAGACTTTGAATTTTTGATACGACTCTTGATTTGATTCATTATTCCCCCACTACCTCACACCTAGGGGTTTTAAGTAACATCTCAGTTATTTGGAGGAAATCACTCGTGATAAAAATGCTAATCGTATCAGGTCGTACCCAATGCGATTTTCATCCCTTGACCTTGAAGTCTAATCTAGTGTAGAAAAAAGATAACCGTATAGCGAGAAACCCAAACTAATCTTGAATAGTCCAGTTAATTTGAACTCAAAATGGACCAAAACTAGACATCGAGTGGTGGTCAAAACCTTGATGATTTTTGAAGATTTTCTTGGAGGTATTTAGTGGGGTCCTTGAACACACACATATTTCATCGGTCCTGCTAACAATTTTTTTTAATTTTAAACAATAAAATTAAAAAGCATTTAAAATTGTGTTCCATTGAAAATTATTTTAATCTTTTCAAGATCACATAAATTAAATACTTTGTGCCAGAACTCCTTGATGAAATTCGTTTTTAAAAGCTTCGGAATGGTTTCCCGGAATATCGGCAATAGCCCGTTGTGTTATTCCAAAGTGACGATAATCAACTACCTACATACCTCTTAAAAAGGAATGCTTCACAAAAAAAATCAGATATCCAGGTCAAAACCTTCGAACGCAATTATACAATTTCTGTAAAAAAAAAAAAAAAGTAAAATTCATAACAGCGGACAATTTTGGCCACAAACGAACAACTTGCAACCGTGTGTTGGAGATTTTCTCACGAGCATCGAGATGTCTCTTAATGCTCACAAACGAAACCAATTGGAAAATGTTTACTGTCCAATTGGTTTTTTCCTTTGTTTTTTAGGGTGTCACCCTTAGATCCTAATTAAACTGGATTAGAAGTTTAGAAATATATCTTAATTCTACGCCCACTCACCACATCTCAGTATTAGAAATGTATAACATTTACTTATAGATAGATTAAATGAAAACCCAAGTTAAACTGGCAACAAATAAATGTAAAACTTCAAAAAATCCTACTAATAAATATTAAAAACTTCATACGAATCGCCACGGCCTTTTTGGCGGAACAAGACATCAACAAACAAACAGGACAAAAGTACATTTACGAACATCTACTATTCGAACTTTAAGTATCTTTGAAACTATGCTACAATGGTTTCCTTGTAGTAGTACCCAGCAAATACATTTTTACCACACAGTGCACAACCTAACGTTCTTTCAATTTCTATAAAGTTTGAATATAATCGTCTTTAACATACAAAATGGAAAATCTGAAACTGTCGAATGAACACATCACACCTGCAAAGAAAAGCGTTCGTTGATAACATCCGGATTATCCAAGGAAAACACCCTTTAAGACAAGTCAAGGAGACGAATATAAGCGGATTGTGACTTCCATCAGAAATAAATCGTTAAGCAGTGAAATAATTTTTTTATTCGAAAAAATCCTTTAGCTGCTTATATGGTGATTTGTTACAGTTTCTTATTCACGGCTTATCCTTTCTAATCCTACCTTTAACGTAAAGTTTATCCAAGACTTACAACATAAGCACTTATATTGCATGTATTTATGAAAGGATCAAAATGAATATTTTAGTTACTTGATGCAGGCATAAAATAGTGTAGGATTGTAAACAAAGCATTATGTGTTTATCGAACGAATGATTAAAAAATAAAGTTAGTGTCGAATAATTCAATGAGAAAAGTTTATGCCCTAAGTGTGTTCATTACACAAACACAAACTTGCAACTATTCGCATAAAATATATTATTCCTTGATAATTTTCATACCGTATTTTTACCAATCTTAAGCTTCTATGAATTATGTGAAACACTATTTCATAGGCTTAGAAAAAAAACTAGAACAAAATCTCAAAAGTTAGTTCTGGAACGAATGTGCATTTCGTTCTTTTACTAATAATATTTTTTTACCTAATATGAACTTTATACTTTGTGAGATTTGGTTGTGAAGGGTGTATTAAGGACCTATCGTTTTATGCCTTAACTTGTACACGAAACACAAAATTTTGAACTGATTAGTGTTAATAGATCATTTTATGCTCTTTTTTTTTTAGCCTGTTGACTGTTTCTTGTAAGCCGACAATTTAATATAGGTTATTATGCTTTCTGGGCGACAGAAAGACACAGTTGAAAGAAAAAACATTTAATTAAACATAGAAGAATCTATTTTACAAGGAATTTGACAGAGCTATCAAGGGAGTCACCACACAACCGTTCTTTCCTCTCGAGATAATCGCGCTTGCGACGATGTGATTGGACGGTAGTTCACAGTTCGAATGAGGTTAACGCGAGGATTATCCTTCCCCGACACATATTCCATTCAACAGAAATGTAGCTTTTACATATTAACCATATAATCAAATTAGTAAAGTTGTCATAGCGTTTGTCTGCCACCCCCTTATGTCCAGAGTTCTCATCTCGGTTTGTTCCTTGTAGTGTCAAAGCCAATGGCCGGGCATTACAAGTAAAAAATATCTGGATTATATATAATTGTATTTTTAAAACAACAATGAGATAACAGACGCAATGATCAAATTTTGAGAATAATTCCGAAAACCAAAAATCAACATATATAAATACATGTTAATAAACAACTATCATTTACCTTTCGCAGAAAATATACTCCCAGCAAATGGTTAGGAAAGCAGTAGGTACCATTAAACACTCACGTTTCAGTCAATAGGTGGAAGTTCCGAAGAGGTTTAAAGTTCTGTAAAAAAAAGGTAATTTGCGGTGAATTCTTTTCAAATCTGAAAGGTTTATAGTGTGAATGTTACATTTAAAAAGGTAATCATTTTGAAATTTCTTTCATTTATATTTTGTGAACTAAAATATTTGAAACATTTTGTTCAAGTGTTGTTTTGTGGTCCACAGGATATTTCTAAAACCAATTACTCCACAATAATGAAATATTGCATACTTAAAAAATTAACTACTTAACAACAACTATAATGATCGCAGAAAATAATGCAAGGTTTCATTTTAGTAGAATAATTAGTTTTGGAGTTATCTTGCGGGCCGCTAAACAACACTTGGCCAAAATTGTTTCGTATATATACTTTCAAATATTCATAATAGTTTACACGATAGAAGTTTTGACTTTAATTCCTTTTTAAATACAACATCCATACGATAAAAGCACTAAATTTGAAAAGAATAATTCAAGATATAAATCTTTTACAGAATTTTGAAATTTCTGCCTCTTTTCATTGAAACTTGAGCGTTTAAACATACTGTCCCCCAAAACTAGCAATTGACAAAAGCAACTTCTGAACTCAAGATTCAGAGAAATATTTTAAGCTAAAAATAGCTTCACAAAGTAATGCCGAAACGTATCTCCTTCAACGATAAATCACAAATTGAGTAAGAACAAAAGAATTGAGTAAGAACAACAAAAGAAAGAACTTCCAACACTTGGTTTCACAGTCAACATATTTCTCCAACAAAGTTTTGCCTTACCAAACAATTTATTAAAAAAAATTAATATATGCGTTACGATTCCATTCGCAAGAGAAGTGTATTTCGACCCTCAGTTGTAACGATCCTATTCTTTAGCAATAAAATCCGAAAAGTATGGATAATCATCTCAGGAGTCGCCCTTTAGACTTGCGCAAATTAATTTTCTCGTGGAAAGCGTCTTTTCGCATGGTCAACCATGTAATCACGATTATCGGGGTTTCAACGTGAATTCGAAATCATCATTTGATACAGTAGTTTTCGACACAGACGCTAAATTCTGAAAGATACGGGGCTGATGTGTAGCTTATGACTTGTAGAACAAAAATTTAGAAAAAATGAAAAACTAACAGAACATGCAGTTGTACCAATTTGTGCTCGGGTTGAATAAACTACATGTTAATTGAAAATTGAACAGACAAATCACACTTTTTTTCCCTGAAAAGAATGCAAGCATCATTCAAGTGTAAGGAAAATAATTTTTTAAACATCCTTTTAATTTTTTAAACAGCAAGCTACTAACCATTGCGTATTCGTCCAAAGATTTAAAAAAAGTTGGTCGAAATATTTTACATAATTTTTAAAAACAAAAGCTCTCTTTATCCGAAAATATTTGCTTTTTTACTACTTTTAAAATTAGTATTTTTTGGTTTCTATATTAATTTTAAATTTCCTTTTGTTTCTGAACTTATATTGCTTACCTTGTTATGTCTGCAGCTTCAGCGCGCTTGCATGGTTAGTTTTGACTTTCGTTTTCTGGTTGATTGCACCCCTGCTGTTTCGTGTTCTTCCAGTCTTTGACGGAAATGCAATGCTGTTAAAGGCAATCGTCGTAACGGTCTACGTGAGTTTAGTCCCACGCCGTGAAACCGTCTACAAATGGTGCGATCACTTATTGGATGACCGAGAGAGATTACCACTGCCCGTTATATGTATGCAAAAGTGGCTGTAGAATCAGTACACGCAGTGTCTTACAACACGTCGATCCTCTCTCTAGACATTCCTGAGTTTGGTGGACGCTGGCATGTGCCTTGTTGTATCCACCGCTGCCAACAGCGCGCAACAGTAACATCACTAAAACCAATATGTTGCGCAATCCGTCGATTAGACCATCCAACTTCTCGAAGGCCAATGACTCGGCCTATATCAAACTCTCCCAGTTGCTTAAATTCCTTGCGAACTTTTTTCCGAGGCATAACTCAACAAGAAACGATGTAACCAACACAACTGCACGAGTCGAAATTAATTTGCTTTGCTACTGGATCTCCTTTTATGCCTCAGTATGCAGCGTGCTTGAGAGATGCCCTGCACTTGGCGCATGCTCAAACGATTCTGAAAATGTGATCATTTGCATCTCCAACGCAGATGTACCACTCCTCCCAATTTCATTTATACCGGTCTAGTACTTCTGGGTGCAATTTTTTTTTATGTCTTAGACTGTATTTTAGATTTTGTAAAATAATTTTTTCAACTGGTGGTAGCACTGCGCAGAATTCCATGAGACAGAAGATAACTGAAAACTTAGAGGTGGCGACTGAATGACCACCTCGAACAGCGATGCAGATTTTTCACGACGTTTACAAACTGAGAATGGTTGTTGTTAAGTTTCTAGTAGCATAATCTCTTCTAATGTTAGAGCCCTTTAATGTCATGATTCCTAAATTGGAATATGCGTCAACTTTCTATTGACTATCCCAGGTTATGCAAATCACCAAGGCTGTATTGTTTAATTTTGATGTAGCAACCTTTAGAAATAAAGGTGTTCCTATGGGTTATTAGCGACAGTACACGATCGAAGGGAATTCGAGGACAACACACCGTAATTTTGGACCTTTGCTGACTGACGAGATCCACGCCTGAGCAGGCACCTCCTCTCCAAACGTCCAACACTACATCAACGTGAGGACATTTGAGGTCGTAACAGATTTAACGTGCACTATTTCCAAGAACACTACAGTCTTGAGTTGGATCGAGTTTCGAACTTGTATTGTCGGTTGCAAATTCGTGACACTACCAACTGGGCTACCGCGGCTCTCTGTTTAAAATAGGATTCCCCACCTCTTAATGGTTATCCAATAAATTTGTAAACAACTAGCATATTTTAAAGCTTATAATGCACATTATAAATGTTACATGCAAAAAAATTATGTAAAGAAGCAGAGGTGAAGACAACAGTTAAGTAAGTTGTTGGGAGTTTCTATTATTGAGAAAGTTTGAATAATACTCGTCTAATAAGGGAGCTATGTTGTCGATAACCTGATAATTCTTTAAACACACTCTTAAAAAAACTTAAAAGAATGCTCTAGCTGTATTTTAAATTGGGTTGGAAAATTCCATTGTGTGAACTAAGTTTGTAGCATATTTCTGCAACAACAAAAAAAAAATTCTATATCAGGCGTCAACTAATGACTTTGGAAGAAAACAAAAGGAAAGCCCATAGTTATTTACACCCAAAGCGGTCAATGGAGATTCCCCATCTCCCAAACCCGTTTTATAACCTTGGAATTTAAAACCTTGAAGACAAACAATGCCTGTTCGAAAGCGATAGTATAGTATAGCAAAATCTTATAACTTGTAATAACTAAAGAGAAATCAGCAAAATAAAACTCAAAATAGCGAAACACAATAAACAGTACGGAGTGTAACATATATATATATATATATATATATATATATATATATATATATATATATATATATATATAATATATATATATATATATATATATATATATATATATATATATATCACGATTTCTTGTGTTGTTCGTAAAATTCTCTAGCAAGGTTTTCTTTATTAATGAGACCACAGAACTGTGGTACAACCAGTATTATCTCCTAATATTCGAGTTATCTAATAGGAGTTGTATTTCTTGACTTAGAAAAGAAATGACGCACGAACTGTTATCAAGAGCTGTCTTGTCCGGATGTATTTTTTTCCATTTGTAGCTTGTCTCTTGTCCTTTATCAGTCTGACCAAGTGCAGAACATAATAAAAATAGCTCTTATGCAATTGATAGTGCATCGATCAATCTTGTAAACACTCTGCTACCCCAAGCGCTACCGTTGTTCTACTCAGAAAAAGACTTTCTTATTATTCTATACTAGTTTTCCTATTGGTCTATTCTGGTGTTAAATTCCTAGTACTTTCTTTAATACAGAATTTTAATACGAGAACAATGTTCATACGTTACGATGCTCATTGACTAACATAAAATTCTGTAGTTGGAGGAAAAGTTAGCAACTCGACAAGGATTAACGCTCCACGTGGTATCGATGAGTTATCTCTTTCATCAAGATCTGACAATTTTGTAAACATGTATTGTTGGGCTAAAAAGTATTGGAATAAATGCAATCTGAAAATACTGCAAAGGCTTTTTTTGCAGCATAATCGAGTTCAGGACAGTGAGAAAACAATGACCGTTTCAAACACAATCTATGAAAAATGCAGAGATATTTTTTTCAGGTTTCAGTGTGCTTGGAAAAAGAACAAAGTAATAAATTGCATATGTGTTACAATGAACGATACAAAAAAATCGTTCTTACCGTAAAATGAATAACTTTATCATTAAGAAATGCGGTGACCAAGGCAAGTACTCACTATCGGATTTATCGGAGTGTAAGAACTACGCCAGTGCTCTGTATAATCGGCACTTGAACTTTCAACACGGAAACTCTGAAGTGAGATGACAAGTTCTTAACACTAGAAGCGCCGGAATTTTAAGTACCTAGAACTCCCTGAAGGAATGAAATTGGAGTAGTTTTTCTGTGCTCTCTAGTTTTCAAGCTTCCCGGGTGCAAAATCCCGATTTGTAAGCGCATGGTGATTGTCTCTATTAGAAGTAACGGCGGCTTACCCACTAAGTACTCATTCAAAAATAACCGTCAGTTCGTCCCTTGTAGTGCCAAAGGCCAAAGTCAAAGGTTGGGTAGTAAAAAATATTGAATTTTTTTTTATGTGTAAGGTAGTAAAATAAGAGCTAATTCAATATTTTTAATTCGGATTTAACAGGTGTCACGGCAGTAAATTCAAAACTGGTGGCAGTAAATCCTATGAAAGCATTTACAGTAATTGCGGTCCTTGAAATTGATCTATAAGGTAAAATGGTTCATTATTACTATTTCAAGTGAATAAATTTATTTTCACGTAAATATTTATGCGTTCTCCATACCTCATGATGTCATGAAAAAGTAGTCCTGAAACATTCAGATTAATCTTACCAAATTAAATACAACAGCCGTTGGTACTACGTAAGGACGCAATGTCCTACAGTGGACTGCATAGTACAATTACAGCTAGCTCAATAGTGCAAATAGAAACTACACGGGAATTCAAAAGCACAAAACCAAGCAAAATATTTATTAAAACTGTATCTTTACATGACACCGACAGCCCGTAAACTGACGAACTGTTCTGAAAGCTAAATTTATCGTTCTTCCAAATCGGAATTCCAATTCCTGTTAAAGTCAAAATCAAAATAGGGTGGGAAAGTTGCACCACGCGATATCAAACAATTAAAATAAATTGAAACATTAATCGTGAGCTCAAACTCGCACGCTCCAAGATTCCAAACGCCCATTTTGTAAATGTCAAAGGAATACCAGAAACCAATTAGGCTAATATTGTTTTTGAAGGGGACACAGAGAGAGAACACGTGTCCGCATACCACCGAGGACAGAACCCCAAGGAGCTGGTCAACGACCCAACCAGAAATCGCGGGCGTTTGTTGGGGCCTCCTCTTGCCCAATCGATTCCGCCATCAATTCTTGGCTTCGTTTCAAACTATCTGCGTCAAACTTCATGCGATGAAATTGCATCGCAGTCCTCCTCCGGCACGACGCCAACCGATAGCGGGGGACATTTAAAGTTTGTTGTGTTTCAGAGGGACAAAAGGGGGAGAGTGCGGAGCATTTTGCCCCGTTTTAGAACGCAACGACGACGAAATTCAAAATCGAAATCGATTACAGAGTGGCTCCGTTTGGTTGGGAAGTTCAGAAAAATAAGGAATCGGTAGCGTGAACTTCCAGAAGCTGATATTATTGCAGACGAATTTCATGAGACCTAAATTTAGGATATTGAATTAATAGTGTACTGTGGGGTTTCGTCGTACTTGGAAGAAAATATCGAATAGGTTTTCATGCAGATGTATTGCTAAAAATATGTTCGAATGCCTTTATTCATATTAGGTAAGCTATATACAGCTAAAATAACGTCACACCATAAAGACAGGCGTGATTTCGCTCCAATAAAACAGTCGTAACACAATACTTGGATTAACGAGGTTCGATTCCTTAATCGTACAGAATGACATTTCTGCAGTTCAAAAACTCGACCCCCAACGAGCATTCGTGTCGTTATTCTTACTATAAAATTTGGATTGGTATATAGTGTCACTTTAGAGTTCGGACAGCATGCAATGCATCATATCAATCTCAGTTCAAAAACGACACATCTTATACGGTAATGGTAATTTTAGTTAACGTCGTACTAGAGCAACACAACGGGCTATTGACGACGGTCCGGGATCAGTCCCTTGAGGGAAACATCCGAGAACAACACCTCGTAATTTTGAACCACGGTCAGATGACTAAGCAACATAAACTTCCACACCAACCCAACGTGAGCCATCTCATACGGATATTTTCTTCATTCCTAAAATAAGAGGAATACTTACTTCTCTCGTATCAGATCAGAACTCAAAAGGTGTCGTCAATGTATTGACAAAATGAAAAAACTAAAATATTCTAGAGACCAGAAAGGTAGGTAGTTAAATTTACGTCACACCGGAGAAACACGACGGGCTATTGGTGACGGTCCGGAAACAATCCGGAAGAGAAAGATCCGAGAACAACACCTCGTCATTTTGAACCACGGTTATATAACGAGGTCAACATCTGAGTTGGCATCCCACTCTCCAAACTTCCACACCACGCCAACATGAACGGTCAGGAATGACAACAAAAAATAAATTGAAAATTACGCGAAAAATAAAAATGTACCAATTAACAAGAGTTTTTGCATCTTTTTAAAGACAAGCTCTGTACTAGGACAGTTTCTTTCAGAGTTCAGACATTAAAGGAATATACTATAAAGTTTCATTTTTCGTCGTACTGAACAACCATTGTTTGAGTTATAATGTTGTAGGGGTCGACTTGTGATATTTTGATTCCTACCTCAGTTCAAGTCTATTATTATTTGCAGGGCTACACATCTGAACTGTGAACCCAGTACTTAGTAATAGGTTTCACCTTATTACATCAGATACACCTAACAAAAATATATTCTAAGCCCTCAACTCGCACAAATATATAAGTATTATTTTTTTCCGTTGTAAACTTGTTATTGAACGTTTAATAATAAAAATACAATGGTAAATAGTTGAATTAACGTCACACTGAAGCAACACAACGGGCTATTGGCGATGGTCCGGTATCATTCCTTGGGTTCCCACTCTATTTCAGAAATAAAATTCCCTGACTTTTCCAGGTTTTCCAGACAAATTTTTACAAAATTCCTGGTCACATACTTAAGGAATTCACAACATTTTTAAGGTGAAAAACCAAGAAATAATTGAGCATTCAATAGCCAATAATAAAAAACAATTCAAGAACAAAACACTGTAAAAATTAATGCACAAAACCCAAGTAATTTTGCATTAAAATAATTTATTCAAATAATATAACATGTTTGACAGAAATCAATTTGTTATTTTATGTATCAGCATTAAGTTCTTCAATTTAAGCCGGTGAGTGAAACAAAATTATTTATCTATTTCTATATATATCGGTTGATTCTATTCATAAAATAAAGTAATACGAAACTGTACGAATCGTATTGGCTACTTTTCTTCAAAGCGTCTGAAGCCATAATCAATCATAATCCAGCTCATTGAGGCGATTTTGTAGGTTTTAGATGAAAATGCGTAATTTTCCCTGATTTTTTTGGACAAACCTAAATTCCCTGATAATTCCAGGTATTTCACGTTTTCCTTGACCCGTGGGAACCTTGCAATCCCGAAGAGAAAGATCCGACGACAACACCTCGTCATCTTGAACCACGGACCGATTACGAGGTCAACATCTGCACTACCACTCCTCTCTCCAAACTTTCACACCATGCCAAAGTGAGGATATTTGAGCCGACGACAGATTAAACGTACACCAGCCCTCATTTACACGGCGGTCTTTGTTTGGATCGAGTTTCGAACTCTGTGTGTGTGTTACGACGATGAACCACATTTATATAGATGAAAATAAATTTGTTAGACAGTATAGAACTGCATAGCACAAAATACTCTACTATGTGTTTCGTTTTTTGTGTAAATCCTTGTTGGGTTGCTTAATTTTACATCAACGATAGAAATGTATGCTGTCCATAACCATAGGAACGCATTATCATTAGTCCCATATTTAATTTCCATGTTGTGTTAGAAAAACTAATACTATTGGAAGAAGCTGTATTCAGGTGGTCAGAGGCTTGATTTTACGGCTCCTGCTACAAACCGTGAGAATCTTATGTTGATCCAATGCGATTTTTTTACGCAAAGGGTAATAGGGCAAGATAACATTATACCTTTCTATTCAATTGCTTTGCTTATACATCATTCCATTGTTTCATTTGGAAGATTTAAGGTCCGAGCCGATGGAGATGAGTTGACCTCCCAAATGGAACTTTCTTCTCCATCCTCGTATGAGAGGTTGGTAGGTAGTTGAATTAACGTCACATTGAATCAATACTGTGGGCTATTGGCGACGGTTCGGTTTAATATTGAAGAGAAAGTTCCGAGGGAAAACACTGCATCATTTGAACCACGGTCAGATAAAACACCTGAACTCGCACCCCACTATCTAAACTTCTGCACCACGCCATCAGTGTGAGTACATTTGAAACCAGGGTAAATTTGACGTGTACCAGCCCCCACGTACGCGAAGGTTTTGACTGGATCTAGTTTATATGTATCTCCGGTGAGAACGTGTTTCCTATTCATATTATTAATGTCAAATCAGTTGGTTTGTTTTTCGAATACGATTTCAGCACTTCGCGAATAAAAATTTCAAAAATTTAATTCGGATTTTATATATATAGCAATTGATTGAGTCTACACCAATTAGATTATACGCTGAAGTTGCCAAAACTGTTAACTTCTATGTGTATAATGTGAGAGCATTTGTACAACTCAAATAAAACATTCATAGACCGTCTGGTATGTTTATACTCCAAATCAGTCTCACATCTCTAAAAAATCGTTCGATATTAAAGTATAGTAAATTTTATGTTGACTGTTTAACCCTCCTAGTCTCGACGAGATATTCCGTCATTAGTAAAATCTTGGTGGACGAATTATTAGAAGAAAACTAACTATATATTGATCTCGTCAGCATAAAAAAATGGCAATATCTTGATGACGAGATATTTCGTCAGTAGTAGAATTGGTCAGATCTTAATGGACGAGATATCTCGTTGAAACCACCAGAAGGGTTAATTATGGTTGTCAAAGTATATCGTCTCGCTGGCTCGTCAAAGTATTAAATATTACGACAATAAAATTTTCAGTATAATGAACTTAACTTTAAAAACAAGTGAAGCAGTGATCACACATCATATTACTTGTTACGTCATCAATTAAAGAAGGAGTTCATTTAGAAAAAATCGTTCGCTGTTAAAAAGCGAACAAGTTATTAGAATCCTCTGCGCGGGAAAGAAGAAAATCGAAAATTTTATTACTTACAAAGTTGATCAACTCCCGATTTCAGAAGTCTAAATAAAAAAAAGCACCTTTTGTTAACAATGAGAAAAAATAAATTAACGAATACTTCTGTTTATTAAATCAACGAAAACTGAATGAAGTGCGCTGTTACCATCAGCCATAAAGTAATAATGTAAGACGCAAGCAGACAAGACCGATAAAATGTAAACAATATCGTTTTGACGTTTGTGATCACGATGCGGCGCACGCAAATGAGCAATGAGAAATAAAAATTATTGCGCGCATCATAAACAAAACAACTTACCAGCCAAATTTATCCAGGGGGGGGGAAGCAATAGCCAAATCGTTCTCCTTCAAATAAAAAAAATAGATCAAATTTCTGTCTCGTGGAAATGTGCAACTTAAGAACACATTTTCACAAACCTCCAATGTTTGGAAGAAATCGTTTTCTACCGTCGGTCGGATTGGGGTTTTCTTCCTATACATTTAACGTGACGTTGCTGATGGCGAACCATTGGCCGAGAGGTTCACTGACGTAAATTGTCAAAAGAATGATTTCCTATTCCTACTTCATTTCCGCCAAAAGGAGCTTATTGATTAAAAATTAGAAGGCATAATTTCCAAAAATATGTGACAGCCGGCCGTTCTGATTTAGTGTTCGTTTTCCCAGCTGCTCTCTTTCGGAATGATTAAATTCGTGTGGACAGGAATGGTTCTGATTTGGTTCTATTTCGGAGAAAGGCGGGTGTTTCGGCGTTTAAAATATTCAGTTTGCTCCAAGAATAGGCACGTCGTTCTATTCTTAGCCCTTAATGCATATTAATTTATTATATTTTCAGGCTTTTGAAAGGTTTGTGCTTTATTCGCTGGATTCGAAAGCCAAAGTACAAGAATAGACAGCTTTTGTTATTGTTCCACAAGCAAACTTGTACCCGTACAGACAGAATTGATCACTTATGGCAAAAAAAAAATTTCTTCGAAGTGTAAGACCGGTTTTTAAGCAATTAAAATTACAAATTATTTTCGTGTTTCTTCTTGCCTACACTTTTTTATTAATAAAATGAAACTTTAAATCCAAAAATGAATAATCAAGCGTAGAGGAAAAATCCTTACACATTCGTAAACATCAATTCGAAATTGCTAGTTAAATTAAATTTGTTCCTTCTGTAAATTATTTTCGTTCAAAATCTTAACTGAACTTAAAAACAGAAATTGTTTCTATCCCAAAGATATATCTTACTGCACCGATTTCTAACGTTTTCCATTTTTTATTTCCATCAAAGGAACTGAAATGTGAACACAAATTATTTTCCTGAGATTGACTATGAAAGAACTTTTTGACATATCCATCTCAGTAGTTGACTAAGGTCGAATAGCTAAGAATATATACATTGCTTAAAAATGTCTCTTTTAGAAACCAATTTTTAAAATATTTTAAATTAAAATAAAATTATTTTAGATATCTTTTGTCGATTGTAGTCCGCTTAAAATTACCATTAATAAAAGAATGTCTTCGATAATGGTTCAGAAGTCAAGGAATAAAAAAAATATGTGGCTAATCGTGATAGTGAATATTAAGATGTTCCCTTCTTGTTATATTCCAGAAAATTGTAAATATTAGAAATGTGAAATACCCGGGAATATATTTTACCAGACCACAGTTGGGGCCGTGGTAGCTCAGTTCGTAGAATCACGGATTAGTAACAGGTGGGTTTCTTCAAAATACGATCCTTTTTAAAAATCCGTCGTGGGATCAATTGCTTTCACGTTGGCGTGGTGTGGAAGTTTGGAGATTGGGGTGCCAGCTCAGGTGATGACCTCATAGATTCAAAATTACGAGGTGTTGTCCTTTGATCGTTCCTTTCGGGATAGATCCCGGACTGTCGCTAATAGCTCGTTCTATTGCTCCAGTCAGATACCATACGTACCAAACGATAATTACTCAAAAATGAAATTCCTATTTATATTTTTTAGACAATAATTTTTCATTCAAAAGTACAAATTTGATATGAAAGGGATTTTATGTGCAAACAAACCAGACGAAAAAAGCAGATTTTACTTCAGCTTCTCAAATGCGCTCGCATACTACGGGTTTACTCTAAAATCTTATCGGATTTACTTTAATTTGTAGTTTATCACCTTCTGCCGTTTATTCTAATTAGTGTTAACCAATCAATTATTGTACATCGATTCAGAATTAATTCCCTTGGAGCCCTTCGTGATCTTCTGAAATCGCATTAAAAAAACAAGTCAAGTGACGTCACGTTTAGAATACGTAGAGGGGATACAATCTCATACTTTGCAAATTATCGCCATCAATTTTTTTAAATGTCATTACTTTCCAAATTAAATTTATGTAGTATTTATATTTATTAACATTCTTTAGCAAGGTGGAAAAAGAAAAAAGAAAACAATGAATCAAGAGATGTTCCAAAAAATGTCGGTACGAAAAAATCTCTTGGAATTTGTTAAGGGGATATGTTTGAATAAAAATTCTTAATTTACAATTCTTTCCGGTTCTTCTATTACCACAGAGAATATGTGTAACTATCTCCCGACAGGTGATTACGAACACAGATAGATTATAAGAACAGTTGTTCTTGTGTTCTGGTTGCTACAGTTGTAGTAGACGAACATCGATGTATGACAGTGCCTGTGTTCCGATACGATCAAGAATACGAAAGGTTGGGTGCTGTTCTGAAAAAGAACTCGAATAAGGGAGATTAGTTGTTATACTCCAGAGGAGGTGGAACGTGTTCTTGCACCGGACGATGCGGCGTATATATTGGAACTCTATATGTTATATTGTAAATTTATGTTAATGTCCGATTTAGGTATGCAGAGTCCATCTGTTCTTGGCCACTACTACACATTCTATCTATCAAATTAGACACCGCTTGGTCACTCTGACAATATGTGCACGCAAGAAACTACAGAAAGCATCGTGGTTGAAGGCTGACAACTGCTTCACTTTATTTCTTTATTAAAAGAAATCGTATTCATCTTGATTGCTCTTGCTCGTCACCCTGAAAGTAAGTTGAGATATCTCTTCATCTTGTTTGGAATCGGCAAGGAACCAATTCCATAAGGTAATTGCCAGTTTTCGTTGAGTCTGTTCCTGATAATCCATCTAGAAATAAAATCCAAACTTAAACAATTCTGACCTGGAGCTTTAAATAGCAAAATGTTTTTAAAAAGTGTTAGAATTGCTCTTCTCGGATAGTGAAAAAATGTAAGCATATTTTTTTTCAAATTAATTTAGTTTCTTATATTTCACTAATGTACGTTGCGAATAAAAGCAATATAAAATTAACCGTAAAGAGATTCATTCTTCAATTTTATCGTTTAGTTTATATATATTTGGTTTGAGCTACACCTCCATAATATTACTAGAACCAGACACAAGGATCGAAATTCTTTAGCTGCCTGATACAGCAGGCAGAAATTCAGTATTCATGATCCAGGACTATGAGAAATCTGGAAGACTCCCTTGAAGATCGTTTTGAACTCATGAATGATATGGAATTGTGAAGTGGATGTTGGGGTAACATGCCGTAGGTGTAAACTTTCAACTGAGCTTGTGAAAGTTTTCCTCTAGTAACAAAGCCCGTTCCTAAACTAAAATATTTGACATCATAAATCCAAAATTTGAACATATGTATCATCTTTCCACTGAATATCTTTCGGTTATGCAAATAGCTACATGCTTGTGACGATTCCCTGTCTTTCACCACGTTGGCTAAGAACACAGATAAGTTACAAGAACAGTTGTTCTTGTGTTCCAGTTGCTACTGTTCTAGTGGATGACAGTGCATGTGTTCTGATGGGAATCAGAATATGAAATGTTGGGTGCTAATCTGAACAAAAACACGAATAAAGACAGATTTGTTGTACACTTGAGAGGAGTGAGAAGTGGTTTTGCAACGGACGGTGCGGCGTGTATGTTTGAAACTTTATTTTATATTGTAAACTAGCCCCTGAGTGGCTTTCACGGCGTTGCCCGTGCCGGTTGCTTTTGTGCGATAATTGGTTTGCTTCTCAAACCTAATAGGAGTTCGTAGTCCATTGGATAACAGCCATAACGGAGTTGCCCGTTACAGTTCTTTTCTTGGAGGTCACATTGCCCGTGTGGTAGTTTACTTCGCAAACCAAAAAATACAAATTTTTGATTGAAAAATTATTTTTTTAAGAAAATTAAACAAATAAGGTATCTATCTGGTGTCAAATTTTCCGCAGATTTGAAATCCGTTAAAATTTCTTTTATCTTTAACTATCCCGATGTTTCAAAAAAGAACTAAATAATGCCAGCCAAAATATTTTTTATTTTCTTTGCTTTCTTTCGCTGAAATTGTAAGAGGGCTGGAAAGGCAATCT
Source organism: Metellina segmentata (assembly GCA_947359465.1). Classification (NCBI taxonomy): domain Eukaryota; kingdom Metazoa; phylum Arthropoda; class Arachnida; order Araneae; family Tetragnathidae; genus Metellina; species Metellina segmentata. The sequence goes on from OX375873.1 coordinate 114,146,927, forward strand.
GTTTATTTTTCGAACACGAATGTTAGCGTGACGTCACATTCTCTTGCAAAAATATAAAAGATATTCAATTTAAAAATTTTACTTAATTAAAGAAAATTATATTTTAGGTAACGATCTAATTGTGAAATTTTCCGCAGAATTCAAATCCGTTGAAATTTTTACTATATCTTTAACGCTCTAGGAGATAGAACAAAGAACTCATAACTAAAGTTAAAATTTTATTTTTTGTAGCCTGCTGGAAAATCATTCCTCCGCGCAAAATGATAACGTAAACGGAAAAAATAAATTTAGAATCAGTAATATCTTTATGCTGTTGCCATTCCAAAGAAACAATAATAATTAAATTTCATTAAATTCATTTTAAATTGTTCTAGATTAAATTTTAAAATTCGGCTGGACTATGAAATTGCAAAAAATTCGGACTACCTGTGTGCCAAATTTCATTATTGTAAGTGCCATAGATTCGTCAGGACACAGCGAAACCCCAATACACGAACTTAATTTTATAATAGTAGAGATAAATGTCAGTGTCCAATTCAGGTATGCAGTGTCCCTCTGTTCTTGGCCACTACTACACACATTGTCTATCAAATTAGACATCTCTCGGTCCCTCTGACAATGCTCTTTCGTTTAATTTTGAGATTGTAAACTTTAAAATTTATGCTGTTGCTTAAATTTTGAATGCCTGTGGAATGTGTTGGGTATGTTATAATTCTATAGGAAGGATTTCAATGTAAACAAACAAACCAGAAGGAAAAGAAGGATTTTACTTATGTTACCCATAAGCACTCGCATGGTATCAGGGTTTCCTTAAAATGTAGTTTTTGTCATTTTTTTGACATTTGGCGATTGATCTAATTGGCCTTGGCCAATTAACAATAATTTCGTCGACCTACATGTGAAACACACAAAGTCAAAATGTTTAAGATGAGGGTTTTTAGATTTCCTAGACAAGATTGTGGTGATCTTCAGGCTAGTGAAATCCAAGCTAAATTAATACAATTTTTTACTTTCGTTTTCTCGGGACTGTTTTTGACCTATAAGTGTGTTTTACTAATAAGCCGATAATATATAAATTCGAAATTAATCTGTTCGAATTTCTTGTGGCGACCTTCTGAAATGATATTCTAGAAACAAGTCAAGTGACATCCGATTCGTAAAAAGTACACACAATTCATGTTCTAACTCGAAAACTTTACCATCACCGACATTTAGCTCTTGGCATAAAAAGTCTCTCTTACACATATATTGTTTCAAACGTTTGCGACATTTTAAACACTTGAGATCTCAAATATCAGTTTTACAAAATTGATACGAATCGTAAACGATTTATTGTCTGGAAATTATTTGTGACTGTCAATAAAATATAGTTTACTAATAAATAAACTACTTCTATTGGTCAGTAAAATATGATTTACTGCAAATAGAAATATATCAAACAGAAAAAATAATTTTCAAACAGTTAATATTTTTTAAGCTTAATAAAAAAATTATGGTTGAGATATGAATGCCTCTGTGATTCAGTAGGATTTACCAATTGTCTAGCAGCCTTTCAATGCAGAGATGCACAGGGTGGATTCCTGTATGATTATTGGAACACAAAACTTCGTTCACCAAGAGTTGCCAAATGTTTGCTGAAAATCAAAAGCATCTACAAATGTTTGATTCGCCTCTTAGAACCATCGGAATCGAAAGAGTACAACATCAAGACAGCGAATGAAGATATCAGATCGATGGATTTAAAGAAGTTCTTTTCAACCTTAAAACGTATCTTAAAAAACGACTGGAATAGAATAACGACGACCTGACGTTTATTGCTACACTTTCCCGAGACGATTTTCCTCCAACTCATTATTTGCTACTGCAACAATGTCGGGCTACATAAGTCTGTTGAGCGCAGTTTTTCAATGTTAAAGAAATTGTCAACGACATCAATGTTCTTGTGTATTTAATGATGTATTATAATAATTTTGTACACGACTAAAATTGTCAATAAATTCTGATATTTTTTCATCTTTTACGAATAATTTATTTTATATTTTAGTGTATCAAAAATAAATGTAACTTTATTACCACAAATGCAGCTTTAGGAAATGATAAATGTAACTTTTCCCATTTTTACTGCAACAAGAAAGTTTCCCTAGTCATTAATAATTGTGTATTACATTATGAAAGGTGTATTTCCGTTTTAGCTTTAAAAAAAATGTTGATTTTTATCCAAAAATTCAACTTCCGATTTTAGTACAAATTTGTAAAATGTCGATACTTCTTTAAAGATCTCGAAATTTCCTTAAGTTAGCACAAGTATAAAAACTTCTCTGCCAGAACCAGGCTGTAAAAACTAATGTAAGGGAATTGAGAAGAGAGCTTTTTCGGCAGCGAAAACGCTGCTTGTGGTTTTAGACAAGAGATAAGATTGAACTGTGACAGTTGGCTGTTATCGCGAGCTATAATTGTTGTAAATTGCCGATGTATAAATAGTTTTTTGAGCTGCTGGTGATTCTCGTAAATTATGTCAGAGTAAATTCGGATAATCGGAATAAAATCAATATGTTATTAACCAATAATTGTCGTATCATCGATTATATCTAAGTCTATACACTAGGTCAGCTATTTTCAATAGGTGTGCAGAAAAAATGACATTGATGCGCTTTAGATATGGTGAAACGGTTTAAATTGTGTGAGGTTTATTTCATTTCAAAGGTTTCGTTTTGGACTATTGAAAAATTTCAAGTAATACACGTACTTTTCATACCCATGCAAATAATTTTGAGTACTATAAGAGGAAGTGTTTGTCTGTGTGTGTATGTGCGTGTGTGTGTCGACTGTCCTGACGAATCTACAGCACTTACAATAATGGGATTTTTCACACAGGTAGTCCGAAATTTTTGCAATTTTTCTATCGATTGAATTTTCAAATTCAATCTAGAAAATTTTTCAATGAATTTAATTATTATTGTATTCCTTAGAATGGCAACACCTTAAAGATATGAGATTCTAAATTTATGTTTTCCATGCTACCGTTTGATTTTTCGGAGGAACGCTTTTAGCCGACTAACAGAACAAATAAAAAGTTTTAACTGGAGTTATGTAGGTTATCTCCTAGATCGTTAAAGATAGAGTAAAAATTTCAACGGATTTGAAATCTGCGGAAAATTTCACGTTAGATCGGTACCTAAAAATATGATTTTCTTTAAATAAATAATTTTTAAATTGAATATATTTTATATTTTCGCAAGATATCATGGCGTCACGCCAACCTTCAGGTTCGAGAAATCCATTTCCTGCGCTCATACGATTTCAGCCGAGGAAACCAAACAAATTAGAAACATTTTGACTGGTATTGTTTAGTTCTTTTTTGTAAAATCGGTATCGTTAAAGATCGATTAAAAATGTCAACGGATTTGAAATCTATGGAAAATTTTACACCAGTTAGATTTACCACCTTTACATTTGATACACCTTATACATTTAATTTTCTTTTAATAAATAATTTTTCAATTGAATATTTATATGTTCGTAAGAGATTGTGACGTCACACCGATTGGATCTCTTCGCAATTCGAATTTGATTTGGAACCTCTTTTTTAGTTTTCATACTTAACACTTTGTTTTTTCATGGCACTCAGTGCATTGTCACCACCTCAGTTCAAAGACTTTTGTACTGTTCGCTTAGGTTTCTACTAATCATTTTGCTTTTACCCATCGGTTTTTAGCTAACTCTGGACGTACCTTTTGTGTCATTTTCCCACATCCAGATCACTTTACTGCAAAGTAAGAGCTGTACACCTTACAATTCCTCGTTTTGCACACCGATTGAACTATTACAGAGAGGCAGAAAAATTGAAACTGAACCTGCAACCATGTTGCAATTCCATCGGACACCCATATCTTTTATTCAGGGTAGGGATCAACAGGTCCACAACAGGGTGAGAGAGCACACTCTCAGTCGGGACTTCCACCATCCACTGACCGTTATAGTCCCGTATGACGAACTCGAGCACGGCCATGCGGATGCGTTTCACGGCTCGCAGAATCACTTGGAGAGTCCTGCAAAGATCGTGTGTGTCGGTGGTCAAATCGTTGACGAACTCTTGAAGATCGGCTTCTTTTGTCAGAGCCATTTCGGTGGCAGGTTGCACGACTTTGATCCACAGGTGGCGGATGAGGTTTCGGAGAGTGTCCGTCAGAGCTGATTGCACACCGTGTACAGTGTAACTTGGATTCACAATAACATTCTCGAACCTTTAAAGTAAGGGGTTGATTTAGTTCCCAGAAAAACATTTCCCTGGATTTTCATTCGCAATCGAAATTGTCTAATTGAATCTGTTTTAGTTTTGCTTGAGGCACCAGTAAAAGGTGGAAGCTCCACGAGTATGATTCTCATTCTCCTTCAAGGACTTTTATATTTCTGTGCTCAGATGGCAAAATGTTATTATAAGTCACTTTTTTAATTTTTCGTGACAGCAATTTTAAGATTCAACATGTGGTTCGTTGGTTTTTGATTTATTACAATTTTCCCGCCTTTGTTTTCTCATAAACTGAAAGAAAAAAACTTACGACATTTTGACGCCTTCTAAACATTAACAAGAAAAAATTCCAGGATGGATGGGACTTAGTCAATTTTTTGTAAAAAGTGACTTAAAACATTTTGCCATCTGAGCAGAGATTTTATAATGCGGTTACAATGACTTGCCAATAAATACTTGACTTAAACAAATGTGGCTTGTCAATACATAAATTTTATTGGTGTTGTTCAACAAAAATGTGAACTTTGATTTAGGGTAATAAAAAAGGTTGAGATACTACAGAGGCTGTTCACACATTTTTTAGACGATTTTGGTTAGCGGTAATAAAAAATCGTTTGCTGCAAAAGAAATGATTGCAGTTGTACTATGTTTTTAAAAGTCAAAATTATCGTCTGCGGCTTGAGAGGTTTGTTTTTATTCAAAATGGCGTTTTTAACGAAGCAGTGGTTCGAAGGCTATATTTATGCTCTTTCCTAAGAGAAATATTCATATTCCGTTATCCAAAAACGATGTGAGAGTCATGGTTTTGTGATATCTAAAGCGTCGATGGGTAATATCGTCAACAAGAAAGAAAAAAACGTAACGCACATGTAAATTTTTAAATAGGAAACTAATTAGTCAAAATGAAATTATTTAGTAAAAAGGGTACTAGAGGTTGCTACTGACAGGGCGCAATACAAGATCTCGCGATTAAACGTACCTGTACCGTTCGTCAGACACCGGTAAAATGGCGTTAGTGATTACATCGTCAACTGTGGAGGAGCAACGAGTTGTGATAAGATTTATTTTTGCAAAAGGACAGAAAGTTGGAGAGATCCATTCGGAGATGGTGGAAGTTTTACGGAAAAGACTGTAGTGACCGTACCAATGTGGGAAGATGGTGTAAAATGTTTCAAGATGGGAGAACGAGTTGGGTCGATGAAGGCCTGGGAGGCAAGTGTCTTCTTCGACCTGTTCAATTGTTGGTGAAATCGACAACGTTGTACGAGAGAACCGTCGAACCAAGTTGAATGAAATAAAGAAACGTTGCTACATTTCTTATGCCTGGGACATGAGAAGCTAGAGTGAATAATTTTTTTTTCTCGCTAGGTACCAAAACAACAGTCGGAACAGCAGAATGGCTTATGCAGTATGGCAGTATGCAGAATGGCTTGCAATCTGGCACCTTTGCAGCGGTACCACGAGGAAGGTAATGGATTTTTGACGAGTATTGTCACGGGAGATGAAACCTGGTTCTTACACATGACACCGAAGTCAAAATCTGCGAGCATGATGTGGAAACATCCATCGGGATGCGGTTGGGAAGTTTTGGAGCACCCTCCATACAGCCAGGACCTGCCATACTCCGATTTCCATCTGTTTGGACCCATGAAGAAGTTCCTTGGGTCGTGCGAAGGTGGCTCTTCTCGCAGCCGACGGAGTTCTATGAGACCGGGATTTTCAAACTGATCCATCGTTGGGACAAATGCCGCAACATGCATGGAAATCATGTGGAAAAGTAATAAAGGGGGCAATACTTTCATTTCCGTTCCATATTGTCATTAATTGCTTTATTATTATTATTTTTTTAATTACGTGCGTTACTTATTGAAACGCCCTCGTACATTAGTTGCCTTGAACTGTATTTTCTCTCTGGAGAGTGGGCGCCAGCTCAGGTGAGACTTCATTATCTGACCGTGGTTCAAAATGACGTAGAATTGTCCTTGTATCTTTTCCTTCGGGTTTGATCCCGGGCCGTCACAGATAGCCCGTTCTTTTGCACGAGTGTGACGTTAATTAAATACCTACCTGTATTTTCTCTCAGGTGAGAAATCATTTTTATCTAACAGTAATTTCTTCAGTAAATTAGTCATTCATTTTTAAGTTTTCATTAAGATTTTTTTTCCCTTTTGTCCCTTAATCATAGAAATCACTGCACCAAAGAGGATAAAATTTCGATAAAGAAACTCATGATATTGATTGTTGCAAGAACTTTCAAAGTAAAGAGTAATAATTTGGAATTTTACAATCTGTGGGAGGATAGGAACATATTACCCTTCTGTGTATATTAACCTTTAGATACCTAAACATGACGAATGGACTCAAATTAAAAGTATTTCATAGTGTTTTTTCTGTCATTTTGTCAGGAAACACCAAATGATGCAGGTTCAACAGCCACGAGGTCATTTCCTGACTTGGACTATAGTTTTTTACACAGATTGGTACTGGTCCCTAGTTCTAGTAGTGTTAATACTGAATTAGCAGTAAACCTGTTATAACTTCAATCGTTGATTGATCCCTATAATATCCTCTTCGCCTGGGCTCAAGGAATATACATTTATAATTTTCAAACCCAAAATACCTGGTTGAGATAGAAGCAAAATTTATGTCACCATTATAGTAGTAAGCTGTAGGTATATTTCTTACTACCCAACGTTCCCCTCCAGGTGTCCGGATCTCATAGACTTGCGATGACCCCTTTTGGGTAAAAGTGGCGTGAAACTCCAATCACCCATGCGATATTTAAACAGAACATGTAAGGCCATTCCAAGGCCCCCGTAACGATTACAGTGCTCAAGAAGGTGATCCGTTGAGCAGCTCATTAGCGGTAGTAAATGAGCAAATTCTATTGATATTGCTGTCACGTTTTTAAACACAAGTACGTAGTGGAGATATAAAAATGCCTAATGCTTGAGCGAGTGTTGCATGCGTAAGGGAATGCTGAGGACATCCTGTAAAAATCCCATCCCCCTATGTGACAAAAGTCCAGTGAATCTTCCATCACCCATGAGATATTTGAACAGATTATGTTAACCATTCCAGGACACTTTTAACGATCACGGTGTTCAAAATGATGGACTGTTGAACTACCCAAATGGGGTAGGTAATAAGTGAGCACATTCGATCGATATTTCTGTTAATTTTATAGACATAAGTATGTATTGTCGAGGATGCAGATAGCTTATAGCGAGTGGAGCATATACAAGGGCATGTAGTGAGCTTCCACTGTTCTGATTTCCACAGATAGACACCGCAAAGAGGAACGATGACGGCTTTGAATGGAGGCAGACGAAGCACTATTGGCACTATTGACGTGACTATGTCCTCAACCCCATGGTATTACCTAGCTCCAAACTGCAAATATCTCAACAGGGGTCTCCAGCTCCATATGTCAGCGGCAATGAACACAGGAGCTTTTCTCACGCTGCAGTAAACGCTCACATCAGCCATGCGTGTTCCGTGGTACTCCAACTTCTTCCTTCGGGCGTGCTCTAAAAAGAAAGAAAGGTAATCCACCGTGCCGAATACGTTGTGCTGAGATCTCCGGTGTTTCGACCTCAGGATACCTGAAAAGTGAAGAGGGCCGAAAGAGGACCAACAGTCGTAGAGCAAGTCCAGAACCTTGAATCAAACAAAAAAAAAAGAAATTCATCGTCTTGTCTCTTAAGAATTATATTACTTTGCCACAAAAGTAAGGCTATTGGATATTTGATTTAGAATGTTTTAGTTTCCTATTTGTGTTTTTCTTACAGTGACTTTGATCTCTGAAAATTGAGGCCCACTCTATCGTATCTAATTGGTTTATATAATCAAGTAATTGGTACAAAACAGACTAGAGCTTCTTCCTCCTGGTGACTGTCTATCTTGCCATCCGACAAAATTTACTAGATCTTGATGGACGAGATAGATCGTCGTTTAAAAAAAACGGGCCAGATCCGATTTTTAGCTATTTCCAATTTTTATTTAACATTTACCGCCACTTTCTTCGGAAGAAAGGAAGTTTCCATAGCTAAAATCTTTACAGGTTTAATATGGCTTATTTTTACTGTGTATTTAGACACGTATGAATGGTCGTTTAGACATTCAATCCAATTAATTTCAATTCCTTATACGTTTGGGTGTTTTTGGAGCTCATTCATTGCGTCACAAAGAAGTGTGAAGAAACTATTTTAATGGATTGGGATTCACGAACTTCCATGGATGTAAGTCATTTCTGAAAGCAAGATTTTATAAATGAGCTGAAAGTTATAGTGATAGATAGGGGTATAATTAGACTGAAAATATAAAAAGTAATATTCAACCCACCATGATCGCATATTCTAAAAGAAAAGTGATTATGACAGAAATGGCAAGTTTATCTGTTGTCGCATTTAGGCATTTTTACACGTTCGTCTAATGAATCGGTAAAATAATTTGGTTAATATAGATGTATTGGAATAATTAATACTAAGGTAAAACAGATTCAAGTTGAAAAATGATTATCTACGGTGACGAATTGCACAGAAGTCTAACCCATGGGATAATTAATGTTTCGATGTTTAAGGACTCATATCTTGTTGGAATTTACAGTAACTCTCCTAGTGGTTGTCTCGAAGAGGCATCTCGTCATTAGAAGAAAACTGACCAGATTTTGATGGACGAGATATCTCAACGAAACCATTTGGATCGTTAGTTACTCTAGGCTAAATCAATTCCAGATTTTTGGAGAGTAGGGTGAGACCATAGCTTTAGTCTTAAGAATCGGAGTATTCTACCTGACTGATCAAATGACTGTTTTGGGCTTGAACACGGTAGCAAACTTCCACAATGCCATCCGTCAACACATACTCTCTTAACGGCATAGAAAGGTCGTCCTTGTAGATGCGGAAGCATTCGATCATCTTGCGGATCATCATATCAGCATTCTCTGAGTTGCAGTTATCGACGGCACTCCTGAACCAGCGGAAGATCCTTGCGGATACCAGATTGTGATCCGAGATCAAAGTTACGGATTCGTATGTCAGTGAGGAAGATGGAAACGGGATCTCTGTGGATGACACTATGACTTTGTATTCCTCCAGAGATTCTACAACGATACATCTGAGAAGGGAATGTGTGATGACCATGATTTTTGAATCGCATTCGGTTATTCTAAAGTCAAATAAAGGAATAAGGAATAATTTTTTTTCTCACACAATAACACACGTAAATAATAAATCACAGTAAAAAGTAAGTTGTAAAAATTTATCACAACATCTTAAAGAGTCGTTATAAAAGAGTATCCACCATTGGGTTTGTGAAAATTGGTTGTAATTTTATTTCAAGTCTGACTCCACCTTCAAAGGAGGCATTGTTTTAACCCTCCGAGTGGACTCGATGGGATATATCGTCCACCAAGATATCTCCAATTTTGCTAACGACGAAGTATCTCGAGAGATAATCAAAAGGAGGTTTAAGGACAGAGATCATTTACCATATTTTCACCAATAAGCACTCTCATGAAAAGATACTGACAGACACACATTGTATAAAAACACATGTATTCATAAATGTATACTAACGCATGTCATGTTGCAAACATATACGCATAACACATTTCCACAGTTTCTTAAATGCAGTATAAAACTCCATGCAGATTTAAATCTGTGTAGTTTACTTAGATTTGGTGGGATTGTAGTTGATTTGTTTCTATCTCTGCACAAAAAAGTAATGTTTAGAAAGTGATTATCGCCGTATTCAAATCAAACAATAAAATAATTCAAAACTTTGCAGAAGTTTGTAAGTAATTTTTAAGCAAATCATGTACATCTCTAAATTATAAAAGGAGGTGGTTGTGTCTTGCTACGCAGTGTCCTGACGAATCTATGGCACTTACAATAGTGAGATTTGGCACACAGGTAGTCCGAATTTTTTGCAATTTTTGTGCCCATCCCGAATTTTAAAATTTAATCATAGAACATTTTAAAATGAATTTAATGGAATTCAATTATTTTTGTTTCTCTTAGAATGGCAAAAGAATAAAGATATGACAGATTCTAAATTTATTTTTTCCGTGTTTCCGTTTCATTTTCCGAGGAACGATTATTCAGCGAATGAAAAAAAAAATAAAGTTTTAACTGGAGTTATGTAGTTCTCTTTTCTATCTCCTATATCGTTAAAGATGGAATAAGAATTTCAACGGACTTCAAATTTTTGGAAAATTTCACATCAGATCGTTACCAAAAAATATGGTTTTCTTTAAATAAATAATTTTCAAATCGTAACTTTTATATTTTTTTTGACCAATACGAATTTGACCTTCGCATTACAGATTCCATTTCCTGCGCTCAAACGATTCCGGCGAAAGCAAGCAAAATAAGTAAAAGACAATTTTGACTAGCATTGTTTAGTTTTTTTTTTTTGTTAATGCGAGATTGTTAAAGATAGATTGAAAATTTCAACGTATTTGAAATCTGCGGAAAACTTTACACCAGACAGATAGATACCTTATACGTTTAATTTTCTTTAAAAAAATAATTTTTCAATTAAATATTTAAATTTTCGCAAGAGATTGTGACGTCACACCGATTGGATATCTTCGCAATTCGGACTTGGCCGCATTTGACTATGACGAGGCCACCACGGGCAACGTCTTGATGGCTGTTATCCAATAAGCTACGAACCAAATGAGAATTCGTAGCAATCACCGGGGGTTAGCGAGCAATTGTCACACCTGACCTCACGAAAAGAACTGTCACGGGAAACGCCGCTAGTTTTTATGAAAATTAAAGATGTTTGTAAACCTGTTCGATCCTATCCTTATTAAGATAGGTAGTTTTTTACGGTACATTGGCACAACATATCGGGCTACTGATGAAGTTGCGGTATTAATACCCAAGGAAATATTCGAAGACACCGCGAAATTTTGAACCACTGTCAGATAACGAGATGAACATCTGAGCCGGGCATCCCATTCTCCAGATTTCATACCATGTCAGCGTAATGACGAGTTTTGATGACAAATTTAAAGTGCATCAGCTCCCATGTACACGACGGCTTTGGTTAGACCAAGTTTTGAACTCACAACCCTCTAATTGCTAATCCGTTACTCTTCGAACTGGGCTACCGCGGCCACCTAGAGGGTTAAGAAGTCAAATTTCTGAAGTAAGCTTCTTTTTTACCATGTATAGACTAGCAAAATTTATAGTTTAATTTAAATAATTAGAATGAAGCAAATTCAATATTGAAAGAAATTAATATATGCAGAATATTATTATTTTCTAATGTCTAAAAAATATATTTAATTCCAAATAATAAATTATAAACGCGCCGAAATATATATATATATATATATATTATTCTTACCATAAAGTTTGATAGATGACTTTATTGTTCACAACACACACACACACACATATACATCTCTTTTGTCTCACTTTTAATGTATCCTTCATAGTACAGCTTTGTGCAGGTAAAACAATGTGGTTAAATGCTTGTATTCGAGAAATAATAACTGATTTTATTCTTTAAATATAATTTTAAGTGTGCATTATACTTAATTTATAAATCTGATTCATTCATTTCCTAGAATTTATTTAAATATTTTATACCTAAATCTGATCTTAGAATTTATGCAATGGATTTGTTTATTTATCAGTCGAGTTATGTTCGTAAGTGCTCTATTTAAAGAACACTGGCTTTCATCAATCCTTTCCTTTCTGTGTAAAAAATATAATTTTTTTTTTAACTACTCAAAAGAGACTTATTTTTCCTGAGAAGTTTGTTCCTATTTGTACGTTTCATAACTGAAACTGGAGACGGTCAGGCCAAGGTATCCCAGTTGGTGGAGTTTCGTATTATAGCAACGGGAGGGTTGGGAATTCGATAAGCGATGATAGGCTTCCCAGTAAATGTGAAATTTTCTTTCAATTTCATTCGTCGCATCCAAAAATATTTCTTTCATTTTTCAGAATTTAGATGTCCCGTTCTAGTTTCATTAATTTTATTTCTTGAATAGAAGAAGAACGGGAAATAATTCGACTCGTCATTTAATTGGAAAAGTTTTTAGAATAGCTAGAAGACAATTCTTTCAACTTCAAATTACTCCATTGTTTTTCAAAGGAACAGGAAGGCTTGTATTAGAATCAACCATTCATTTTTTAAAAAGTTTTCAGTTTTCTTTTCATTTAACTCAAAACGCGCCCAATAATCTGCAAAGCTAACTGTAGATGGCGCCAGTGAGTATTGGTAGAGAGTGCTTTTATGCGTATTCCTTTCTCCAGTGTGACATTAATTGAACTACATACCGACATGCGAAGATTTTACTTCTGCTGTGCAAATGCTCTCTCATGATATGTATGTCAGGGTTATCTGAAAGCGTTGTTTATCGCCGTTTTGAAAATTTTTGACGCTTAATCTAATTGGTAGTGACCAATCAACTATCATACAGCTATTTGGTATTTATTCTAAAATCGTGTGAAAAAACAAGTCAGCTGATGTCACTTTCCATGAAATACGATCACCGCAGAAATATAAAACGGCTTTTCAAAAAATGCTGGTCTGGTGGTTAAGGTTTTAGCCTCTAGATCGGAAGGTTCCTGGTTCAAATCCGGGTCAGTGCATGTATGTTTGTGAGCGTATGGTGTAGAGGCGGCTGGTTCAGCTTAAATCTGTCGTGACCGAAAGTCATCAAGTAGGGTTGGTGTGGAAGTGTGGGGTGCTAGCTCAGTTGCGACCTCGTCATCTGACCGTGGTTCAAAATTACGTCGCGTTGTACTCGAATCTTTCCCTTAGTGGATTGATCCCAGTCCGTTGTCAATAGCCCTTTGTGCTGCTATAGTGCAACGTTAGTTAAAAATTACCAAATTATTTTTTATAAATGCCTCCTTTGTGTAACCGGAAATAAATCATCGTCTGGCAGTGGTTTATCGTCTAAAATTCCTTTCTTTCATGTATTGTAACTAATTATTTCGCTATGAAGTATTCCTTCTATTATTTTACATTAAATTGTCAGTATGAATTACAGAGCATCTTTAAGAAACGACGATAAATCAAATTACATTTTACCGGAAGTAATGTTTCGTCTTCTAGTAGTATGTTTATAAACTTAAAAATTGAATGTATTCACGTTTAAAAACTCTCTCCAGAAGATATATCTTCCTGCAACAAAATTGTTTATTAATATTTTAGTCAATGAGTATTCGAATCTTATTTATTTCTGAATAAAATAATGGTTAACTTTCTTAACTGTGTTTGGGCTTTAGTTAGGCGCTTCTCGTTTCTGTTTTGATTTTGAAGTTAACTCCATGCGGTATAAAGAGTCCTTTTTATTTGATTGCACCTTTTGTTTGAAAAACAAAACATGGATTTATTGCGAGAAAGCATTGCTTTCATGTCTAGCGAAAATAAAAAGATCCTATTTGAAACGTCAGAAGCTGAAACCTAACTGCTACGGTTAAGAGAGCGAAAGAAATGAAATGAGGGTATTTTATCCTCGCCACTTTCTCTGTAAATGATCCTGATGTAATATATTTTCTTGTCTAAAAATTGCAATAACAGAAAAAAAACAAATTACCAGTCACTCCATTGTAAATGCATGGCAAAAGTGGAATTTATTTGCATTTGAATGGGAATAAAAATACTTCATAATTTTTTTAAATACATCTTCGATGCAAATGAATGAGATTTTGACAACGAATTGATTTTCTATTCACTCTTTAAGTGGAAATTTTTTAAATAAAAATAAGTTCAGTATTATTTTGCCTTTTATGAAAGTTTTACGATGTTTTGTTTCTTGCCTTCTCCTTCGAGGTTGTTGCACCCACAAATGATATATCAGAAATCTATAATGATCCTTAAATGCACATAATTGTTCATTAAGCTCAAAAGTCAGGCCTGAAACGACATCTACATATGAAGGAATAGTTATTCTAATCTGCCTTATGCCAATCATAATTCCAAATGAAACGACCAAATTCACAATTGAACACAAAATTTGTTTTCATGTTGAAAATTGGGTTTCGGTAGCACAGTTGGAAGATAAAAGCTTTGGTTACCAGAGGGTTGTCACTTCAAAACTCGTTCTAAACTAATGACCCTCGTGTAGTTGGATACTGGTGCATGTTAAATCTATCATCCTCATGTTGGCATGGTGTGGAAGTTTGGAGAATAGGGTGCCAGCTTAGGTGGTGACCTTGTCATCTGACCATCGTTCAGACGAGTTTGATCTTCGAATCTTCCCTTTGGGATTGATTCTGTGTTGCGCCAGTGTGACTTTAATCAACTATCGATCTATCATGTCAAAATGTAGATTTTTTAAAGTTTAGGTTGTTCTATGAGAGGCCTTTTCTGTAAAGCTAAATGTTGATGGTCCAAAAATTTTTTAGTGTTGTTGGGCCCTCAGAAGTGTTTCCTGTGCATATTCCATTTTGGGTAACTGGAATTAAAATACCCGTCTTCTAGTGATTTCCTTCATAAGACGCTTAGATGTTTTAAGGAAATCCAGTAAGGTAATAGTTGATAAAATTTTTAACTGTGCGATGTTTGATTCTGGTAGATGTTTGTGAAATTATTTAATTTTGCAATCCATTGGAAATGATATTTTTCTGAAAAGGTTCAGGCTAAATAACTTTCAGGCTAAAAATATTTTCACCAATTAGGAAGATCAATGAATTGTTTCATTGAAGTATATTGTTGTATCCATTGTGGGTCATTAGAAAAGAAATAGATGAAGAATCTCCAAAAGGAGTAAGACATTTATAAAATTTTATATTTTTATCTAGACTGATCACTGAACTGCATTTCAATTTTCATTTTTAAATTACTCATCGTCTTCAAGCGTGGCTCATGAAGTGGCATGCGATTCATATCACTAGTCTTTTCAACTATATACAACAGTGTAAAGTATTGCATATAATTGAAATGATGGTTGCCAAATACTGTACAGAAGGATCATAAGGAGCAGGAAGAATGTTTTGTGTATTAAAAACTAAGAACTGTTTTTTGGAAACAACTGTCTGAAAAATAGGTTAGATCCAGGGAAAGGTATGGTTACAACAATTATCAGCTTAGCTAATATTTGGCATTGACTTGGTGAAAATAAAAATTGAAGTCCTGCAAAGACTGCTGGTTAATTAATTTAAGTATGTAAAGTATATAGAATTATCATTTGAATAAGTATTTGTAAAATAGTATTAAGGTAAGGTTATCCATGCAACTATAATTCTCTGGAACAAAGTTTTTATATTTTTAACAAAATTGGATCTTATGAATATTGTTCTAATAATGGATGATTTTTGACTTTTTCTACTTTGATATTGTTCTGTTGAGTGACTGAAAACAAGGCACTTGGTCCACAAGGTCTTGTACTAAAAAGATGCTTTTATGATTATTAGTACAATACAGGTGATTTAAAATTGTTTGTTAACAACCTTTTAAAATAGTTATTGTGTCTATTAACATGAGATTTTCTAATCATCATATCAGTTTTTCTAATCATCATATTTCATTTCTTTATAGTTATGCAATAAACTTGGGAGCAGTGAATATTGTAATGAGCTGTACAACTGTTCAAGATTATTACAAATACAAGTTCTATTATCGTTATAGAATTGTTGATGTACTTCAAACAGAAGGCAAAGGTTGCCCTTCTGAAGAAATCTGAATATTTTGGTAAAAAAAGAAGCTATTATAAATTAACTACTGTCAATTCAGAAAATATTTAAATTTAATTAGTAAGTATACCTTTCTCCTTGATTTGGCTGAGTAAAATTTGTCTTAAATGCATAATGCTTTGTGAATAATTTCTATTCAAACTGAACTTCAAATTTAAAACAGTATTTCTGTAATATACTAACGTTAAAAAGATTGGAAGAATAACACATTATTTTGAGCATCCCATATTTATCTGATATAGTTGCAAAGGAAATAAAAATTTGCAAGCCTTTATAAATTTTTATTTTGAAATACATACACTTCTTAGCTTAAGAAATTATCTGAATGATTCAGTTTGACAGTATCAAGTAAATTATGAACATAGTGTAGTGAACAGTTAAAAATTAGAACTTTTGAGTTCAAAACTCAATTTAATATGATGTAACACTTCAAATTTTTCCAAGAATGTTATTGGTGTACGACTCTTTTTTAAACTGTCATAGAAATAGAGGGAGATTACATTCCTGAACACAAACAAAACTTTCATGATAATGCTTGACAATTTGAATGAAAAATTTGAGAATAAAAGACTTCTGTTGCTTTGAAATAGTGCAAATTTTTCTACTTTTTTTTATCAATGTCTTAAAAAAATATAACAAGCTTTTAATCTTTTAAGAACTTGTTATCTCTTTTTTGGGTAGTTGTAAGCTTAAATTAATCATTCACTTTCAAAAATTTAGTAAAATTTCAACTGCAATTTATCTTTTTCCTCTTTGTAATTGATAAACTATACTGTAATTTATGTTTGTTTATTGAAAATATTGTTAATGTAATATTATAAAATTTTTTTTTACAGCTTAAAGAATAAAATCGTTTCAAAATAAAATGTTATGTATTGCATCTTATGTATATATTTTGAAATATAGTCAAAACGAAAAACCTTATGCTTCGTCAAAGTTTATGTGCCACAGGTTTCACTATTTATCCAAATCTGTTCACATTTAAATCTGCTACAGAAAGTACAAGGAATATTTATGAACGCTGATACAGCTTAATAACTTAACTTTAAAAATTTTAAGCTGTAGTAAAAGATATGATACCTCATGCTCACAAAATGTGTTTTAATGATTGATTAGGGCTGGATGATGTAGAAATTTCTTAAATCGATTTATCATGCAATCCAATATCGCGATTTAGTGATAAATCGATTTTACAGACACCGATTTTACCTTAAGAATTTTGGAACCCATTTTTTTAATAGATAGTGACAAAAAATGATCTTTATGCAGCCCCTGTATTATATAGGGTACTTATCTTTTTCCTCCAAATAGTTTGAAAGGTATGTTACCTATAGAAAAAAAGTTGGAACCCTTCTCCTGTACACACAATTTCTGATATTGATATGTTGATAATTTTTTTATGTCAATATCAATAAATCAATTTTATTTTGATTTAAGTCTTAGAGTAGTACATAATTTAAATTCAAGCTTAAACAATAGATTGAAGTAATAATTATCCTCCTCAAATGAAAAATTCATTGAAATAATTTTAGTATATTTATTTGTTGTACAATACTATATGTAACTGGTTTTATTGGCACGGTAAATCGGATTCACTGGTCAACTCTTAAATCGAGAAGATTGGCTGGAAAGCATTCAAAGCGTCTTTGATACAAAACCGGTTTCTGCAATGAATAGATCGCAGCATGCTAAAAACGAATTGCGTCGTTTGAGCTAAATCGGGTTCGGTACATTGATTTAACTTCGGATTACCTTGTATGCAATAGATACATCGATGTAGATTGGAATTTCGCGGAAGGTTAAATAGATAAATCAGATCGCTGATGTTAGCTTTAAATAGATATTTTGTTTTACATTGATTTAAAGCCCAGTCCTAGTAATGATATTGTCGCATCTATCTATAGTAAATTAAATATATTATGAATCTTTAATGTAATATTCTTGGCTAAAGATCTGACTATATAAACCAACAATCCTTATTGTAAGATGCTTCATTTAACTACACAAAAATGTTGAAACTTTGGTAATTAGAAACAAATCTATTTTTCGATATTTACATCTTTAAGAAGCTAAACATGTTTTGTAACAACTATGAAAATTTAACCAATAATAATTTAATGCATATCAAAAGATAATGTTGTAAATTTAAGAAGGGTGACAGTTCTGTTTTGTATCTAATCACTTAATTTTTTAAACAAAAATCTCAGAAAGTTGTAAATATGGTAAACTTTCCTAAATTACAAATGCAATTGCGAATAAAGAATTTTATCCCGATTTATTTCATCATTATCCCAATTTATTTTACTATCATCAAATGTCACTTTGGTATTGCTCTTTCTTGCTGAATTAGTTCTATAAATTTAAGGAGGCTAAAATTGTGAAAAATTTAGTATTAATCCAATTAATAGGGCCCACTGCTTGGTTAGCATAAAAATTTTGTGGAAGTTTCTTCAAAGTGAAATAACTTGGCATTAGTCTTTGAAGACTACTTGATGTAGTCACATAATTTACACAAAGGAATATACATAATTGTTTATTAAAGATGTATGTTTACTTAGCATCCATGTCGGAATTCCATATTTGTAGGAAGAATGTAGGTTTTATTACACTACTAATTAATTTTCACTGTATGTGACTCTTACGGCCGTATTCACAAGTCCGAGTTAACTCGAGGATCAACGATAATCCGCGAGTTATCGAAAAAAACGTATTCTCAAGTCCTGATCCGTGGTTTAAACTGCTGGTTCTGTGTTACATTTTGATCCTCCGAAATTGGCGAGTTAACTCGCGAGTAAGAGTTACGCATGCTCAGTACTACCTTTTCAGCGAAATGGAGGACACATTTCATTCTATGCTAAATTACAGTTTTCTTGCGACGATTGGATTGGACGTATCATTACGGAGCACCTGCTATATGGCAGCTCATGTCCTCATTATAATATTGCTTAAATGGAAAATTTAAAACATGATTTTATTGAAATTCAAAAGAAAAATGAAAATAAAGGTAGCTGCTTAATCTTTTAAACAAGCAGCTTGGCGAAACGATAGATGGCGGCACTTTCGTCAGCAAAGCCGGAGAGAGCGAACGTTAGAATATGACCATGGCAAATACAAATTCGTCGAAGAATAAAAATTATTTCCCAAACTCATATTAAAATACTGTGCGAGTCCTATTTATTCACAATTTGTAATCAATTCTACGGCAAAGTACGTGCTTGATCAGTATGAATGCAGATTCGGGCGTGGTAACCAATGTAAACAATATCATGTGATCGTGAGGAGCCAATCACAGCGAGCGTCTCATTTTAATCCCCGGATCACTTAACATGCCATTTGAGAATACCGTTTTTGATAATCCTCGAGTTAACTCTTACTCGCGGATCAACTGATCCTCGAGTTAACTCAAGACTTGTGAATATGGCCATTAACCACTTCTATAACCTTGAATTTTCAAATGTTTTCTTAATTTTCAGTTTTATATTAACAACTTGAAAACTGCAAAATTGTAACAAACCATAAAATGTAGTCAAGGATGAACAGTATTACTCTTTATGGAAAATTAATGCTCCTGTGATTAAGAAATGTTTAAACTGTTTACTACATTACAAACTACATTATTGAGCAGACCTTAACTTTCACCATGTTAAATTCTGTTAAATCATAAATTTTGATCCCTGGTCAAATGCAATATAGGACCTAATTAGATGCATGCAATGGCATAATTGTTTGCCATACTTTATGAATGAGAGAATAAGATAACACATGAAATCAAGACTTAAAGTCAATTCAAAGACAATGTCTTTTACTCAATTGATTTTGATAAAGTTTTCTTGTAAGGCACATCAAGTATCTTCTGACACATGATAGAACAGGAATCAAAAGATGGGAACAAAAACTTTATCAGTCTGCTATAAATGAAGGAGAAAATTTGAGAATGAACTTAATTTGGTTTTTCGCATTTATTGTCAAAATTGTATTTCTTCATAGCTTTACTATAGGGACTATGTAGTAAGAAAAGGTCAGCCATACCACTAAACTGTAAGCTTACTGTCATCTAGGACTTGAAATAAGAAGTTTGTGTACATTCTGAAATTTTCTATGTCTGGATACTTGTAATCTAAAAGCTGTCCCTTATAGATGTTCTAAAAACTGAACAGTTTATCTTTTCAATTCATTTCTCTTTTCATACATTTCTTAACTTCTGATTTGAATGTTGCCTTTACTTTGCTTCATTTTTGATTTGTGTACATATCGATGCATTACTCATACTCTATAACAAAAAAATTGCAGCACCAAAAAGGTGCATAATCACAGTGGTGCTGGGCTTGATCAACTTAAAATGGCGCTGACTGGGGATGTACAGTCTTTAGTGATGATTCCCGTTTCCCCCTCTGTCCTGTCGACAACCGCAGACATGTCTGGAGATGTCCAGGGCAGAGTGGGGATCCTACCCTTACTATTGCATGCCATACATGCCCACAACAGGGGGTTATGGTCTGGGGTGCCATCTCCTTTGATAGCCGGATCCCTTTGGTAGTCATTTCTGGCACACTTGCAGCACAGTATGTAGACGACATTCTATGACCGGTTGCTTTTTTGCGACACCCTGGACTTAATTTTCAACAAGATAATGCCCGGCCACACACGGCATGTGTTGCTATGAATTGTCTTCAAGCTTTCCCGATACTTCTTTGGTCAACTAGGTCTCCTGATCTCTCTCCCATAGAGCACATTTGGGACAATATGGTAAAGCTATTGCAACCATCCCAGAATGTTGACCATTTAGCCTGATAGTTGAAGACAATTTAGCAAGAAAGTCTGTACGACACCATCCGTGAACTTTTTCAGTCTGCCATGCAGGTGACAGCTTACATCCAGGCTATAGGTGTGGACCTATGCCTTATTGAGTTCCCTTTGTAATGGTCAAACTCTGAAACAAATCATTTAATTGTTCTGAAATTTGAATAGTTTGGTTTTCTATGTATGTACACATCCACCCATTTTATTGCAATCAGACAACTCCTTGGTGCATCAATTTTTTTGTTATAGAGTGTATTAGGGTACAATTCCTTCTCAATGTATATTGAGTGCTTTAAATATTACCTCTTTTATAGAATTCACTCTAAATGTTACTTTGCCCTTTGGGACCCATCTCGTTTGGGTGTGTGTACAGGCTTCACAAACCTAAGGTACTCTAGTGTTTTTTTCTTTTACCATGGGGTTTACTGTCTTTAGTAAACATGAAAGTCGAGCTACACGATACACAAACGATCTTTTTCTGCTTTTGTCAAACTACTCTTTTTCCCATTTCACAACATTTTTTACTTGACCCATGTTTGGCTCAGCTTTGCCAATTATGACCCCTGCTTCATAAAACCTAAAACAATCGACACAATGTATCACACCCACCTCTTTTCTCTATCTCTGGTGAGTGTGGTTCGTTTAATCTACTGGAGAGGGCCGCGACTTTATAGATGTATTTTCAACATTTATTGGACAATTCTAGGTTATCTAGGAATATATTACATAATAGTATAAAACAGCAACAGAGAGCCACTCATCCATCCGTTGTCTACCGGTCGAATTTCTTCTTTCTTTCCTCTCACCTTTTCTCCTCCTGACCAGGGTGACCTTTCAATGTCACCCCATCAGGATGTCTCTTTCCCCTGCCAACCATTCCTCCCTGTGTTGGTAGGAGAACCTCACATAATGCTACTTATAAAAATCGTGTGGTTCAGTAGATGGTAAATCCTAAATTCAATCAGCTACCACTTTTGCTCTAGTAACAATTAAATAAGTTCATTTCATTTGTCCACTCATCTCTTAACTAAAAAACCTGATTAAATTAACTATTAAATGTATTCCAAAGTATGTCTAAAAAATTAACAATAAACTCACTTTAAATTAAAAGTATATACATATATGCATATATTAGCAAAAAAATTATGTATTTTTATCGTACATGTTGATCAAAGTTTTTAGTTAATAAAAAAGGGTTGAAAGTGTTAGAAAATTATAGTTTTTCTGAACCCTTTGATACAAACCTTTTTTCCTCCTATAGACTACAATATCATCAGTGCTGAAAGAAAATTATTATGTAACCACATCAACACAGAAAATATAAATTACTCTTAGAAACTATCTACAATAGAAAATGGAATAATCATCCAGCTGATTGTAACACTCCCTCAGAACAAAAAGAAAAATGCTTTTTTATATCATATTTAGTCAGATAAGCCCCCCTCAAGATTCATAAACCTGGGAAGGATGATTCAAATGTAACTCACCACCTCAATATTCTGGCTATATTTTTTTCCTCAGTATCTTTGCATTCCACTATCTCCATTCTAACTGAAAACCTTAAAAGTTTAGTACATAAATTACTCAAGTGTAGATTATTCTAGCAAAATTTCTTTTAAGCTTATTAAACAAAGTTACTTTTAAGTTCCCATAAAAAATTTTAATTTCTAGGCTTTCAGGTTAATTTAACTGTTAGTACAGGTATTTAAATTTGTGTCATTTTTATTTTATTCAACTTGAAATTTTCTAAATTCTTCAGATTATCAAATATTTAATAACTGAAAAAATAGTTTTAAGAGCAAGGAATGTTTTCATTTACATAAAATGTCTAGTACCTAAAATAATTTTTTCATCTAAAAGGGAATGTAAAAACTTTGGGTACAATAAAAAATAATGAAATATAAATTGCTAAATATTATTTACTTTTGGATGCTGGAATATTCTAAATGACATTTTAACTTGCCTGTTGGGTTTCATTTTTAAATTACATATATGTTATCAAATACTAATTTGCCAATTTCAGCATTCCGTGAAGGTAAAGTAAAACTGGCGTGGGAGACCAGGGCACATCGAAAATCATCTTTTGGTTTCACAAGTAAAAATAAGTCATACATAATTATACAGAATTAATGTTTAATTATCTCTTTAAGCATTAGAAAGTCAAGAAATTCTGAAGTCATTAGAAAATTTTATCAATCAGAGAAGTTGAAAAAGAGGCAACTGATTTATCAGGACTGTCAATTAATCTGGAAGATGGACAAATTCGCAGACAACAAATGAGAAAAAATGTTTTTTTTTTTTTTTTTTTTTTTTTAATGAAAACAAAGGAGTTGGACATGAGTTTACAATAAGAGAAAATTTCATAGTCAATTAATTCATTTTATGCCATATGTGATAACACCAAGGCAGAATTATCTCAAAGAACTCAGACGTATCAATTTGTGTAAAAATGACATTGCAGTTTGTACTTTTGAAGACGAATTTGAACATTTTTTAATATTTCTAAAAGAAAACGAGGACACCATAAAAACCACACCAGACATCTATGGAGCCGCCAAAGAAATGTTTTGCACATTTGCGAATGTTAAAATATTATTGAAATTTTTTTTAACAATTCCCTTCTCTAATGCAACAGGAGAAAGGTTCTTTTCCAGTTTTAAAGCTTATAAAAATTATTTAAGGAATTCTATGGGAGAAAAATATATAGAGCAATAAATCGCAAACCGAATTGACACTTCCAAAATAATTGACGAATTTGCAAGAAATAAAGCGGTTTTTTTTTTCAAGAAATAAAGCAAATTTCGAGGGTTTTGATTACAAATGATCTTTTCTAGTATTTCTAAGTTTAAAAATCCTTAAATATTGCGTTTAAACTTTCAAAATAATTTTGAAATGATTATAAAATCAATTTTAATTTTGTTGAAAACGAAACAAAGTCACGTGATCCGAAAACAGGCCGCCATTGGACGTGACGTCATTGCGCATAGCTGAGCATTTGTTTACATCTCTCATCTATGCTCCCTGTACACTCGCAATCGCTCTTGTATGAAATCAGCACGTGTCTATATTGATTCGCAAATTTATTTCAAAAGCAGCCGTAAATAAGATAGTAACTGTTTCACTAGTTTCCCCAGGATCTCTCGGAACGTAAAAAAATAACCTTTCTGGCATTTTTTCATACCTTTATTATTATCATTTTTTTTTTTTTAAGTTTTCCTTTCCTACTCTTTAAATGGTTAATTTTTTTCCCCCTCAGTTCCTTAATTTAAATATAATCTTATTCTTAATGAGATACACTTTAGATAGTTAATTACCTCAAGTATTGTTTGTTTTTTATGGTTCACAGGCTATATTTGGGCATGCTGTGCCAAACACATGACAAACTAGGTCAAGTAATACAACACGCAAACAAGTTAAGTTTTACTGATACACAAGAAAAATACATCCAGGAAGGAATTGAACCTGCTCTGCCTGCAACTCACAGGTTGCTAGTGCAGTGGTCACACCACTGCCCCTAAGTATTGAAAAGGTCATAGAAAGACAAGAAAATGATGTTCGACCAGTTTCATATTCATGAGAGATTTCAAACATCTCAATAAGTGGCCAGTAACAAAACACACTCCCTGCATCCACCCCAATATATACTATGGACCCTAGTACCAGGCTCTACATGAAATACATAGATGTAATCCAAATACACCATACAATAATGGACCGGACAGCAAGATGTGATGGTATAAGGGAAAGAATACATGCTTTAATAGGGGGATGGTCCCCCACGTGCTGTAATTACACTAGCAACCCTTCTGGGCATACTTTCAACAAGGTTTTGATACACAGCTGTGGGCATTTGTGTCCATTCCTGCTGCAAGAATGTCGTCACCTCAACTGTAGATTTCAAACGTGGTTCCCTGGTCCGTAAGCGCCGCTCTTAACTCGTCCACAAAGGTTCTATGGGGTTTAGGTTGGGGCTCTGAGCAGGCCAGGGAAAACGTTTTACAACCATTGCTTGACAGAGGCTGCAACATGAAGCGTTGTCCTCCTGGAAGTAACATTCGTCCATTCCATAAAATTGCCAGAGCATGGGAAGAACCTATTGTCCAAAATGTATCTGTGTAAACAGCTGTTTCGATTTCTCCCTGGGTGTATTTCTATCAGTAAAACTTTACTTATGGGCCTTTACTTGATGTTTTGTCTTGTATTTGATGCACTATGTGCCGAAAAAACCCAATCCAACTTGGCAAATGTTTTAAATTCAAATTTTAGAAGTTGCATTTGGTAGGCAGATCCTTACCGTATGTAATAAAAATCCTGAAGTTTCTAGTTACATCTTCCTTCAATTTCAATCTTTATTGATGCAGCTTGGCCAAATATGGTCCTCGTACCATAAACCCATCTTATCTAATGTCTTTTAAAGTTTGATGTATCGTAGAGCTTGAGTTGTTTTATCACTATTTTTCAGCATGTGTCTTCAGCAATAATAATAGTTTATACTATCTCTACATATATGTTACTGAGTATCTAGTGCATGATACAACTCCCTCACCCAGCATTTAGAATTTTCCAGTAATTACTGGATTGAAAATGTCGGTGATTTAAACCCTACTAAACAGCCCCATCTATTTGCAGAAATGCCGTCTGGAATGTTATAGTGTAATCAGAGGGTGTATACTACGTAATTAACTCACATCAGTTAATTATGCTCTATTAAACTACACCTGAAAATTCAAGGTAAGATCTTAAAACTTGTTTTATATTTGAAGATTTCTGAACATTTATAAATTGTAATGAATTAAAAAAAAAAAATGCAGAACTTAATTAATAAATATTTGATGAGACAGAACAGTTGACCTGAACCATTGTGTAAACCAGTTTTGAGAAGTAGTAATTTTACCTTTGTCAGTTGCAGCTGCAAATAATGACATTTATTAAATGATAGAAAATTAATTTTGCGAGTCAATAGAAAGACTGGTGTATTTATTATTCTTTTCAAAAATGTGCTGAAGTTTGCATTGCACATAGGAATTTTTTTTATATTTAGAGTTCAATAGTGTATAATCAATCATTCCAGGGGTTAAGTTCTATTCTTGATACAAGCAGTGCAACAGCTAAAACAAAGAGAATCATTTGTTTGTATAAAATTATTTGCCAGTGAAGATATTGCCAAAACCATGAATCTGCATTTCTAGCCTATTCAATGTTTTAAGGGTGCGAAATAAACACTTGCCTATATACTTGTACATATAACTTTAATAATAACTCTATTTTTCAAAAGCATCAAACCTGTGAATGTTCATCAAAGAAATCTTACATATTCCAACCATTAAATGCCATTTATTTATTTTTTAGATACACGTTTCTTTTTTTATGTCAAAAGATATTTACATATTCTCATGAGCATGTTTAGCCATTTCAAAATTTACACCAGAAAGTTAAACATCTCCACTGAAGAACATATAGTTACAAGAATACATAGCACAGTTGCTGCAGCCAAAAAAAAGTGATTCCAATTATTTCATGCCTGTAAACACGGCCAAAATAAAAATATAGTTGCTTATTATTTAACAAGTGTTTTTGAAGTATAAAGTAACGAATGTTCTCTATGACAATATGCAGAAAATTGTTCATCCAGTACAAAAAAATACTAATGGCATGTCACAATCTTCAAGTGTTTTTTTCTAACAATCATGCAGTTTAAAATAAAATAGCCATGACAAATTCAGAAATAAAAATTGTTTAATTCAACAATATTCACTTAAATAGAATAATTGCAAACATTCACAATGCATCAGAATTGTAAGCAGATGAGGTAATTTTTAATACTTCATTTTGTATAAATCGTTGAAACTACAAAGTGACAAGTCTTAAGTTGTGTAATTTACTTTCAATTTTTATGGGACATGAATGCTTAGAATCACTAATTTTAACCAAAAGCTGCAATATTTGTCTTGTCTTTACAATACCAGTCTTACACACTATATACATTGGTAACAAAACATATACAGTTTTCAAGGCAGGTAATGTCCATTAGGAATACCTGGTTGAAAGAGATTCATACCTAACAAAGTGCACCACAATAGTGTTTTAAAGCAAATGTTTAAAATACATAAGGCAGAAACAGGATATTAGAAACAGCTCACCAAGTAAAAAAAGGAATTGACACCTACCACGGGTTAATATTAATCCCCCTCCTAATGGATTTAATATAATTCTCAATTCATAAATACTGTTAATCTTCAAATCAATTTTCATGCTATTTAAAAATATTGAATAGTTAACTTTTAAAAATCCCAACTTTGATAACCATTGATCCGTTAAATTTTTTTATTAATTTGTCTAACTGATGATAACAGGAAAACAATGTATACCCCATTTCCTTTGTACAGTTACTGAATAAGAAAAAATTGTAAGAATTTCAGGTGACATTTAGCATTCATGTTGACATTGGACAAGTTTCAACATACAAATGACAGAAATATAGCAATGTATTATTTATTGAGATCATTCAACACAAGAGACAAAACATCAAATGAAGTTAACTTGATGTGGGGAAACCACGTTTTAATTAAATGTCACAAATGCATCCAATGATTGAATGTGACTATGTGAAATTAAAGCAAACAAGCCTGTAACAATAAATTCCAAATGAAAGTCGTAAAGGTTTCTCAACTTAAAACATCCATTATTCAGTTACATCAAAAAAACCATTTGTATGTCCCCCCCCCCATTGAATTATAAAATATTTTTGAATAATCCTAGGCTACTTTAAGTTTGTTATTAAAAATCATTTAAAAATTTAAAAACAATGTGTGTGTGCTATTTGTACACAAGTTTGCATTATGGTAAACTTATCACAATAGCAAACTATGTTTTGGGTACTTTCTGCAATTGGTAATGCTTAATTCAGTGCATCATAGTTAATAGCTGAAAAGGCAACTTGGGAACATATTGTTTTTAATCCTTAAAAAAACATTTTTTGTTGATTAATCATTTCAAATACATCTAGACATAAAACTGTAAAGAAAACAATATTAGTATGCGATTTAGATATATACTAAACCATCACAGCAACAACTGTTAGAAAAATATTTTTTTTTTTCCACTGATGTACAAAGGAATAAAAGCATGGGGCAGATATTTGTTTTTACTACATAATTTAGGTGATAGTAAACTATCACAGGTAAAAATATTTTTCTAACACTGGCACAACACAGGGAGAAAAGAAAGCACTGGGCACCCCTCTAATTATTACTTCACAAAAAAGCATCCCTGCTATAAAAAAAAAAGGAAAACCTGCAATTGTTACATAATATACACAGTATGTAAAAAATAAAACAGAAGGATGATAAAACAGAGTGACTAGTTTTAAAACACAAGTATTTCTTAAAAAATTGTAAAACACTTCAGACATAAAGCATCTGTCTAAACAACAAATGTTTTTGAAGTAAAAGCAGATGCAATTAGGGAAAATAAAAAGTTTTGACATATATTTATAATATAATACAAAAAGTACAAATTCTCGATCAAAAGAACGCAGCTGCTTTTTAAACAAATGGTTTACTAATTACATGCAGTTTAAGTAATGCATGCCTTTGCTTAAAAATCATAACAGTATTTTGATTTCATGTTTAAGGTTTCACTCTGTTAGGAAAATAAAATTTCAATTTAACAGTTCAACATAATTTATATAATTTCATAGATAAAATTCTTTCCATTATATTTTTAATGCAATAGTAATAAAACAAGATTAAAATAAATTTCAATTCCTTAATTCTCCTTCCTTAAAATATATACAAGCTCTTGAACCCTGACAATTGTGTATGGTATATCATATATTAGATCCTTGCATTTTCTACATAGTAGCATATTTAACTTCAATTTTGCAACGAATAGATCACATTTTGTAACATAGCAACATATAACAAAACTCTCTTGGCAGATGAAAATAATGCTCTCCTCCGTCTCGTCAAAGAGCAATAATTCCAATATAACCATTTCTTTTTTTATGTATATCCGTACTTTTTTCCCCGTCCTTAAAAGCAGGCTGTTCATCAGGCAGGGTCATGCCTGCCTCCACACACGCCGCATCGGACCCCACACTTGTGGCAAGCACGGAAGGGCAGGTAGCACCAGAGACAGGGCACGAAGATGGAGAGCAGGGTGAGCGCAGTCCACCGCTTGGGGCAGTGCCCGTCCGACGTGTCGCAGGAACAGGGGTGCTGATTGAAGTCCCCCTCGCTGTCGGACATGCAGTGGTACAACATACACTGAGCACAAGAGATGCAGGAAGCCCCACTGATGCACGCGAGCACCTTGTCGGGGGCGTACTCGCAGCTGCCGCGGCAGTTGTCCTCCGGAGAGTACATCTCCAGGCAGTGGCGGCACTGGGCCCGTGCCATGGTGAGGTTCTTGCGGGCGTCCTTCCGCCAGTCCTTTTTCTTTTTGGCCTTGACAGGGAGTCTCGGGGCAGGCTGGCAGTTGAACGTGTCGAAGTGGTGAGTCTTTTTCAGCGTGTCCCTGTTCCCCGAAATATAACTGTCCATGATGGGGTATGAGTAGTCGTGATCAGTCCGGCAACCCTTGTCTCGCGATAGCTGCACGTAGGAATTTAGATCTCCGCTCATTTCGATTTTGTCACTGTCCACTAAAAAGTCTTTCCTGGGATCCCTAGATGCTAGGGATATGTCTTTAGTCCACGTCTCTTCGTTCCGCCCCCGCTGCGTGGGATCCGTGACGTAGCCCCCTATGTTGTTGTTGCCGGAGGAGGGGTTGACCCCTGCCGGGAAGCGAGGGGAACGGACGAAGTTGATGCGGTGGAGGTGGTGGTGAGTGTAGGGTGAGTTGGCACTTCCCACGTCTGGATATTGGAGAGGCAACCCGGATCGGAAAGGACCCCCACTGAAGGAGCTGGATCCGGATGAGGAACGGGAGTCTATGGGAAGCTCCAGTGTCTGCAACGAAAGGAACCCGTTAAGCACTACCAAGTTCAATCTGACAAGCAAATCAAATGCATTCACATCAAGAAAACATTGCTCACCATAAACACATCATCTTCGCCATTATCTGAGTCATGAAAATTTGGAAAATCACCAATACCTAAAAATTAAACAGTATTTTAAGTAAAAAGATTACATTACTGGGCAACACAATACTGAATTTATTGTTACAGAGATATTTAAATGTGTGTACTATTAATAAACAACCCCTCATTCATTACTAGTGTTATATACAGTATTCTGGAAAAGTGACTGTAACGATAGTTTTTATACTTCAAAAATTCAGTTAACTCACCGAATCATCAAATCGCAGCATGAAAAAATATAATACTGGTTAGTTCTAATTTTATTTCAGAAATGAAAATTTTAAAAATCAAGTTTTGTGTTCAACAAATATGACAACAAGAGTTAGTTGATTTGAATTACTTTGTACATGCCTTTTTAAGATGTATCCAAGTTCTAGCAATTATGCTGAAAGAAATATCTAATGTGCAAAATGTAATTTGAAACTGATTTGGATAAGTGAGTTCAATGCATAGATTAATTCTCTCTCGAATTATATACGAGCCCCTACAGAAAGCAATTTTCAATGACTCGGAATGAAACGAGATTTAGAGGTTTCAAGACTGTGCTCAAGAATTGTGTAAACAAGAATAAAGCTCTTAGTTACAGTTAACAAAATTTCAAATTGTAACATTTACTTCTATATTGCAGATTAGCAATGAAAATCCAAATAATGGTATTGAAATTTTATATTTAAAATCACCTTTGCACAGAAACTACAGGGAGCTTGATTTAAATCGAACTCTTAAATTTTCTTTTGAAGTACAATATTTAAATAATATGGGACAGGATGCTCTTTATTTTTCAAATAAGATTTAAAAATTGCTTCTATTCTACCAAATTCCAATGACCTTTTTTGTAATAGAAAATTGGCGAAAAACTGATGTTTATTGATGGTGTGGACAATTATTTGGGACTAAATAACACATAAATCCTTACCGATATTATCAGTATATTTTTTCTGGAGGGGAGAGAACTGTGTGCACTGGGCAAACAAAAATCCCCATAATTTGTATAGTAACCCTTAAACGAAGCCAAAATAACAGCGTGATGCAGCATCACACTTTGCCCTACTTTGAACGTGTGATTCCACAAGTTTGAATGACATACACTGTCACATGTGCTCAATATGCAGCGACATTAACGAATTGCGTCATTCCTAAGTTTGCAGCCACAAAATACTGTGTCCGACATGACATAAGACAGTGCACCCGACATGCATCTCAACACTTCGTTTTCTGTTAATATTTGGGAGTTTTCTGTCAATTTTGCATATTGTGAACAAGATTCAACACATTTCAGAGCCTATTTGAGCTATTTTATGATAAAAATACTGTTATTAAATGATTGGTGAGTGCAGAAACCACACTAATCGCATTTTTGAATTTTTACCGGAGAGCAAATAACTGTACAAATCCGATTTCACAGGGTTTCTTGTGTATGTGTTTCTGTTGGGTAGCTTCAAAGATTAATTTGAAATTTGTTTATTATCACTGTATGTACTTTCTACAAGTTCAAAAACCAGATTGGCACCAGTATCTGCATTATATGGAATAACTTTAGGTGAAATGAAGTTTTATTAATGAAATCATTTTACTATTTGAAATAGTTTATAGAATTGTAAAAATATTACAAAAACTTCAAACACTGAACTAGATTGACTGAAACAGATGGAATTTAATTGATTGTGTATACACAAATATTTGATAATTTAATTTTGCATGCGTTTTTAAAGTCCGTGTAAAGTCTCCTGATAATTAGCAAACTAGAGCATCACTCATAGTACTTTTTACATGGTATCAGGTTAAATTGACCCAAGTAGTGTATTTAAAATCACTGAAGATCAGAAATATATGAAAGATCAAATTAAAAACATACATACAATTGCCAGAGTGAAAAAAAGTAAAACATATTTTTTGGCTTCAAGATAGTTACAAGATTGTTAGAAAATAAACAAAACTTGACTGAAAGAAAGTTTGGTAGTTTGTTTAACGTACCATTTGTGCTTACCACTTCTTGAAAGAATCCATTATATAGTTATTAATCAACACAAAGCAATTATCCAACCAATTTTAATAAGTCTAGATATCTTATTTTTCAATTAATTTGCTCTATAAAATTAGGATCAAAACTGAACTATGCTAACTTGCAGAGCATAATTGATATCATAACTACAAAATACAATTTGATAAAATGACAACCAAATATATCATTTTGAGTATCCTTGAGGGTATGTAATTCACATAATGGAGGTGAAATGCTCTTGTTTGTGTCCTTATGAACTTAATACAATCTTTTGTTTTTCTACTGTTTTGTTGCATTCTAAAATTTGTCCCAGAACTAAAAATATGAAATTTATCACTTCTATCTACTATGACTGCAAAACAAAAAAAAACAGGTTTTAAAGTTGTGTTTTCTCAACTACAAACATCAATATTCATACAAGTGATAAAACACTGAAAGTAATTTTTACCTTCAGGATGAATAAATTCTTTGTTTCGACTCATTTTCACAAAGTTTTCTTTATCCAGTGAAAGCACAAGAAATTAATTACAAACTTAGTAAACAAGTAATGTAAGTTTAAAATACGAAATTAAATACAAGAAAAGGGATGGAACAAAGTATGTAGGATTCAAATAAATCACGATTTAATAGAATACATATATTGTAAGATTGATTACAAAAGCCATGCATGTTGAATATAGGTTTACAATATCAAGAAATAGTCTATCATTAATCCTCTTAAAACATGATTGCAAAGCATAATTCTGCCGTTTTGTACAATTACTTTTTACTCCTCCATTCAAGTATAATCAATGAAATTAACTGATTAACATGCAATGAATATTAATTCATGAACATAACATTACAGGGTTCACACTCTTTTTTTCTAACTAAAAATAAGGACTTTCTAAGACAAAATAAGGACTTAAATAAAACATTGAGGAAACCGTATTATACAATGTAACACCCGATTTTCGACCAAATGAGGATGCTCTTACAGATTAGTTAATCTTATAAGAACAGTTGTATGTAAAAAATTTAATATTCAAGTATTTTCTAAAAATTATACACAAATATTGCCACAGAAAAAGGAGATTTTTCAAAATAGGCTGTCTGATTTTTACAAAATTTAGCAGTTAATATATGCGCATTTACTTGTCCACGTATTAGTAATATGTGTAAGTACATAAACAAATTATAAAATGGTGATTGCAAGAAAAAAACTTTGAAAGTTTTCCTTTTATCTGTTCGCCAATGTATTTGCTTTTATAAAAAGGGAAAGAAAGAGTTAAGTTTGATGAGGACTTGGGTGTTGTCGGTCTCCCATCTGCTGTTGAGAGTTCGATATGGTTTTCTTATTCTTTTCATATTGTTTTGTTTTTACTTTTTAATGGTCTTTAGGGGAGTGTATGAGCATTTTTTTTTACAATATTGCTGCTCATGAGTAGGAAACATCCTTTTGTGTTGCCTGGGTCAGGCTCCTCCCTGATCCACCAACACTTTCATTTTCAAAAAATTCCTAATTTTTTTTTTATTTACTAGGGGGCTCCGCCCCCTGCTTGCTTACGCTCGCCAACCCCCGGGGATTGCTGCGCAATCCCATTTGGTTTGCTTCGCAAACCAACACTCCTTTCACAGATGTCATTTGGTTTGCTTCGCAAACCAACATTCCTTTCACAGAGTGAAACTATCTGAATAATTCGTATTATGCTGATTTCACTTTCCGGTACATGACGTCACAGCGAGGGCTTCGCGCCCCGCTCGCTTACGCTCGCCGACCCCGGGGATTGATACGCAATCCCGTTTGGTTTGCTTTCTCAAACCAATACTTCTTTCGCAATTGATTTCACTTTTTTTTGCTTTAACACTTAATGCACCCTAAACTAATAGCCGCATCAGTAAAAAATCTTCTGTATCTTGTTCCCTGTACAATTTTAAGTAAACAGTGTTAATATCAATACATTGTACTTTGTCGGTAAACTGTCTCGAGAACAGAGGGAAAAAAGCGAGCCTTTTTCCTCGCCAAATAAAAAGAAATCGTTTTTATGGCAATTGTTGCTACGATAAATTTGATATCTGGCAAACCCGATAGTAGAAAATGCAACCCACTGCTGTTTGCCAAACCAGCTATGCGAACTGAAAAATACGAAATTTGTGTCACCAACTTTTGATTGCATCGAATTTATTTATGAACCAATTTTAAAAATAATTGTACCGTAAGAAAGAGTACATTGTGAGGTATACTGCAATATTTTTAAAATTAAAAACTAACAGTAATACTATATAGATATGACCATTTTAGTTTTGTATCGGAAGTTACGATCTGAAAGTTCCGAAAATTGTATGACCTACTTTTAATTGCATCGATTTTGTTTATTAACCAATTTGAAAAATAATTGTACCATAAGAAAGAGTGTAATGTAGTGTATTCAGTGATGTTCTCAAATTTAAAAAATAATGGTTTTTGCCGTAGACATAACGGTTTTAACAAAACGTAGCGAAAATATCCGAAGATTCCGAATTTTGTATCACGAACTTTTGATCGCATCCAATTTAATTATTAACCGATTTCAAAAATAATAGTACCGTAAGAAAGAGTATATTCTGAGGTATACTGCGATATTTTAAAAATTAAAAACTAATAGTAATTAGATATAGATACGGCAGTTTTAAAAAAAAGTAACAAAAATGTCCCGATTTTTCCCGAATTTCAAAAAAATATTATCAAGAACCACATTTAAATTTCAAAAAAAAACTCGACGAGCTGCAAAAATTTACGTTGAGAGGTACTCTTAAAAAAAAACTCACGACTAAAGACTGAAATTTTGAATGTGTTTTGCTCACTCGCGGAAGAAATTTCACTTCTTCAACTTTAACACTTAATAAAACCTAAACTAATAGCCGCATCGGAAAAAAATCTTAATAATTATCCAGGGAATACGATGAAGAACAAAGCATGTTAATTTCATATTTTTCCGATCAGTACTTTCTCGGGAAACCGTCTAAGAATGGAGCTAAACAACAAAAATTTCAATTCTTCGGCGGCGGCGGTAACTTTTTTTTAATATAGAGATAATTTTATATATATATATATTTTAAAGATTATAGTGCTTACTTTTGTTATATATGCAGCTTCAGCCTGCTTATGAAATGGAAATTACTCACCCCAGTAATTATTTTAAAATACACTTTCATAAATTCATAGTGAAAATAAGAAGTTAATTCATGTATTGGTACATCGGAGATTTGAATGAAATAAAATTAGTGGCAAACTATTCATTTACCAAAAGGACATATAAGGATTGCAAGTTGCATACGTCAGAGTCAAAATCGGAGACCAAAACGGATCATAAGAGTTATTCAAAAACTATGACAAATTTATCTAAAGGTTAAAAAAATAAAATGCAATTTAATTGAATAGATATTCAACTAGTTGTCACCATCCAAGTCTAGGCCATTCGGTGTATTGCCACATAATTTTGAACCACGATCAGATGACGAGAGATCTGAGCAGGCACCCCCACTCTACAAACTTCCACACCAACCCAACGCGAGGACTTTCGAACACGACAGATTTAAGGTGCACCAGCCGTCTCTACACAATACCCTTATAAACATCATTTTAATGAAATAAAATTGGAAAATAATCATCTAAGCTGACGATGGAAACAGATTGCGCATGGCATAACAAAAGCAAAGTGAAATTCAAGCACAGTCGGACATTGAGTGTTTGTCACCCGGACACAAAGAGAGAAAAATTATAAAGCACTGGCAACTGCGTTGCTAGCCCGACATTGCCCGTGATGTAAGGTATTAATCTGGTGAAAAATTTTACGCAGATTTCAAATCTGCTAAAAATATATTAAATTAAAAAATTATTTAAAGAAAATCATATTTTTAGGTATCAATCTAAAATGAAATTTTTAGCAGATTTCAAATCGTTGAAATTTTTAATCTATCTTTAGCGATTCTGATTTTACGAGAAAAACTTAACAATACTAGTCAATATGTTTTGTACTTCTTGCTCTCATTCCACAAAATTAGATTGGGACAGAAAATGTAATTTTTTTTTTTTTTTTTGGGGGGGGGGGAGAGAAAGAGAAAGTTCATGATACATTCAATTAAAAAATTATTTATTTAAAGAAAATCATATCTTTAAGTATCTATCTAAAGTGAAAATTTACGCAGATTTCAAATCTGCTAAAATTTTTACTCTGTCTTTAACGGTCTAGGTCTAGAAGTGCCATAGAATCGTCAGGATTTTGTGGCCACGAAAACAACAGACAAACACTTCCTTTTAATAATAGTAGAGGTTGAAAAATTACTTTCGTGCTCGGTCAGCAGCCAAATACGATGAGTGCAAAATTTTCAGTTTTCAAACGAATTTTCCCCATTTATGGAATTTCATTGTCTCTGTTCTCCAGCACTCTGGTTTATGTTTTTGCGATCGTTTACTCCAATGTTTTTTTCAATCGAGCAGTTTGGGTTTTTTTTTGCAACTGATAAATGATTGCTTCAAACTTACAGAGCAGAATCACCCCGAAAATCTTCAAAATTTTTCTTTATATATCTTTACTGGGATAGTTTTTACAAAGAATTAGAAGCATAAAAAAAGCTAGATTAAAAAAAATTGCAACACATCAGGTTGCCACTCAGATAGCAGTATTAATCGAAATAAATTATCTTTATATTGTTTTAGATTCACCTACAAACTTAAAAATACACTTCTCCATAATTATAATAAATTTTTAAAACATTGCACTAGCGGGTAACGGTATGAAACAAAAATAATTAACATTAACATAATTAATTCTCTACCAGGGCAACTATTGTGTGCATTGCGCGAGCCACTCACAAGTCGAATACAGACCGATTTTTATGGGTTTTCAAGTTTTTAAAGTGAATTATGTGCTCATCAAGAGTCGATCGACGATTTGTATATTGCGTATCAAGGGTTGCCATTCAAGCAAGCCAGTTCCTGAATCATCACCAAAATCGTACTTGTAAGCAGTTTTATCGCCCATTAGCCGCTAAAAGAGGTCGAAAATATTGTGACAAAATATCGTCATTTGAAAACTGAATTTGGTTTTCAAAGGAAAATAAGCACTTTCTAAGGACTATTGATGCAAAATAAGCACTTGAAAATAAGCACTAAGAAATCTAACAAATAACCAAAAAAAAGTCGAAGATTTCAAAAGAAAATATTTTAAAATTCATTTTTCAAAATGTTTTTGTACTTAGTGTACGACACAAAAGGATAATTTCCAATTATCTCACACTGCCTGGATGTTTTTCAAATATATACTTAGCTTCACATGCAGGCACAAAAAATTACATATTATTCTAAAATACAATAAACAAATATATACAATATATTTAAACCTTTCTACATGAATGAAAGTCTGTCAATGGATACCAACCCTACAAAGGGTCCGTGGTTCAATGTTTTCCACAACAAAAAGAATCTTACGACTATGTGACAAAAATATTTCCGAAGCCAGAGAAAAAGATGCAGCAAACAAGAAAGACATACCATCAGAGAGATCTTCAATTGCCATTCGGACCCCTTTGTCGAAAGCTCTGGCATCAGCAGCTGTTTGGAAGGTGAGACCAAACTTCTTGTCCCCCGTACGCCAGTGATGAAAAGTTGGCATGACTTTGTTATATTGGAAATCTTTTTTGATGGTACAACTGAGAACTACCTGAAATTGAAGCACATAAATTAAGTAAGGAAAATCAACTATTTTCAACAACTGCCAATTCATTACAGGTATAATTGACTGATGACAATGCAGACTTCAAGATTCTTACAATTTACTACTTCATTGAAACTTGTTAACATTTTGTTATAAACAAGTAAATACATCATTTGCTGCTGTGACGGCAAAAGTTCAGTTAATTTTCCACACCAGATATACTTATCTATGAGCTGATAAGCATAATACATATATAGTGTGAAATGTATTTAACCCCAAACACAGAATGCATACATGCTAGAATAGCAGCAGTACAAAGACACACACTATTCTACCCTTTATTGACGAAAAACCTGTATGGAGGATTCTATTGTCACATGGAACAAAGTTTAGTCATAAAAATTGCATTCTCTTTTAGTATTTATCTCAATGAATTCTGAATTAGATTAAATTTTCTTTGTCACAGTAGAAAATAATTCAACTGAGTCAATTTACATTTCACCTTAATACAGATTTTACAATACTTAAAAATTGAAATTTTTTCACTTTTTTGATGCACAAAACTTGAAAACCTATGTACACACTTTCTATCGATTCACAATGCAACAGCATTTTAAAACTAAGATGTGACTAAAAGGCAATTACATTTTATTGAAATACAAAGATTAAAACAGAATAACAACTTTTGTAAGGTTATAAACATACAAATATGGCCCAGGTTTCTTGCACATAAAGGAACATTTTCAAAAATTAAGTTGTGGAACTCAAGGAGTCAATGTTGGTACTCAAATGAGGAAACCACTATGCGATTCTGTTTTTACAGTACAGCTGAACAGCAGTTTGCCACATGACAATCATTACTACTAAAACTACCAACAGTTCATTCAAGACCTTCTCAAGAGCTATAAAAACCTTGGGTATTGAAGGTCCTTAAAAATAAATTCCTAGATTCTCATCCAGATTTCTTTTCTCGATAGCCTTGGAGCGGTCAGCGATGAACGAAGAGAAAGGTTCCGTCGATATATGAAGTATGGATGAGAGGTATGAAGGCAGGTGGAATCCCACAATCATGAGTGATTACTGCTGGTTTTTGCAGGAGGGCAAACAACACATAAGAGAAAAAATGAACTAAGCGTATGAGTACAAATTTAACTGAGAAGTTATACATGTTTGCTTGTTTTGCAGTATCATACAGTGATGTGAAAATGGATTTATATATTTTTTAACATTAATTTTAATCTAACAAGAATAAATTCAGTAATAATTATTTTAAAGCTCACTTATCACTTGAAATTCGATAAAAAGATATTTCCATTTTCTATATGTGGAAGTATTGCATATATGTGTTTTGAAATATGGCAAACTAGTAAACAAAAGCTGCATGTCATAAGATATTTTTATGTCAGAATTGAATTCAGCACCCCAAAATTAGTAGAAAAAACTTATTTCATTCATGTTATGGAAGATTTAAAAATTGTCAACTATTATTGTTCGATACATGGTTAATAATCAATAAATACACATACAATCATAAAATTTAACAAAAACTGTCCTAAATACTTTCATATTTAAAAAAAGTAATCCTTCGGTTCTCCCTCAAACCAAACAGAGAAATAAAATTTTAAGAATTTTAGCTTTTAGGTTTATTCAATTTTTTTCCCTATTAATTCATGTCATTGTGAGTTGCAAAAGTTGTCCTATTACTGGATGCTGATCAAAATATTTTTGAAGTTGGGTCTTTCATATAGCAACATCATTTTTGTTATGGTATAACATTGCCTCATTATCATGGCTAAATAATAATACAAATCTGACTTACTGAAATTTTAAAATATTTTTCTAGTCAGGCATAACATAATATGGTTAACAGTGTTGATATTTTAATATACAAAATTATTTGTATTTACATTATTCAACAATCACTACATGGTAAAAATAAACTAATTAAACAATAAAGTTAAGTACAAAGAAAATACTTCTAGGAATAGAAAACTGAACAAAGGTATATCATAATGAAATCGGCAATTACAGCAGAGATCACTGACACACAAAATAATGTTGAATAATGAGAATCAAGAAAAAATCTTACAGTCTGGTCAGCTATTCTCTTCCCATAGATAAGGTATTCTACTTTGTCTTCCTCACTTGACACTGACCCTTTGCAAACGGAAACATGGCTTAGTCCACCAGCTCCCATGGGTACCCAGAGGCCAGTAGAGTCATCCCTGGTCATCACCTGGGCACGAACACGCACCAGGTAATTCCCACTGAAAGATGGAAAGGAAGACACCCATAAGCATTTTGAAAAATATTAACACAAACAAAAGAGAACTATGTACATGATTAAATGTCAAACAAGAGAAAATTAATATTATAATATGAAGTATTTCTTTAATAGTGGATTTGAAATTGCAAAGGGCTTACATTGGAAGAAATATATATGTTCTTCTAAATATTTTATCTTTTTATTCAACAATATCTGTATGCAGATATATTTTCATAATATATATATATATATATGTCATAATAACAGAAATTATAAGCCTGCAGTCGTGACACGGAGTGGTCTAGGCAACAGGATGAGGATGATGCATTGGAGGGGAGTGTAGTGCTGGTTCCATAAAAGAGACATAAATTATCTAACAAAATCTTTATTCAATAACAAACTGGTAAAATCATAACTGGCGTGAAGGCTATTGAGGGGACGGAGCCCTGAACGAATATGTGGCTTCCTATTCTAAGGGGCTCATGGAAAAAGTGTATAGTTCAAAATGACTTCGCCAGAGGGATGAGAATTAAAAGAAAGACTATTGGAGAGGGAATCTAGCAAGAAATTTCATTGGTAGAGGTCGGGAGTTAAGCGAAGAGGTAATTTTATCTTACAGGCGATTTGAGAGGAAAAGTAGTAGTGGGTGGTCAGTCATACTGGGAGGTCCGGAGGTCAAAGGTGATGGCAAGATATATGACCTATTGAACAAACAAGACCAGAAAGACTGAAAGGGAAGTGGGGTAATTAAGGGACTGGTCTCTGGTTAGAATTGTATTGGGGGATTATTTTTAGGTATCATTTCACACACACATTATATATATATTATTGAGGCTTTTCAATAACACATGTTAATCAGTTTTAGATATGTTAATGATCATGAACTCAAGCTTAATGTCCAGGATATAAACATAAAATAGAAGAACATAGGACTTCTAAATTTGTTTGTGTATAGGTTAAAAAGTTTCAATCCACCCAAAGAAAAGGATAGTGGAGTTAAGGAGGCACTGAAAGAGAAATGTAACATATATATTACAAAGTTTTCTTCAAATGCTTATCCCCCAAAACTACAGCAATTTACAATTTCACTTAGTATTTGTCCCCTCAATTGTACTCAAAGCAAATATTTAAAAAAAAATTCAATATCCATTCAAATTAATCACTTAGACAACTTTGTACCAATCACTCAAGTTTTAAGAGCATATTCTAACTAAAACATATAGATTATAAACTATCAAACCTTTTATCACATTTTGAGAGGGAAGTTTTTAATGATTATTCTTGTCACACATACTATCTGCATCCAAATTTTTCCATCCCTTGAATCGTGCATTTCTAAGAAATTCAGGTGCACTGAAGAGAACACTAATATTTAAACACATATAGTAGAAGGACTATTCCAATCCAACGTATCAGAGAAATTATAAAATTGTGTCCAAGCAAATATTCAATGACAACAGGTGTCCTTCGAAGTGTCATAAAAAAATTATTGTCTACTCACGCACACATCAAACACTAGTTAAAATCTATCCCAACCCCTGATAAACAGAGGGGACACTGATAAGAAGCAACTACACCAACATGATGCAAGTACCTGTTGACAGTCATGAGAGACTTGAGTTACATCACTAATGACTGCATAAAAGTTGCAAATGAATTCATTTTTTTGGTAAGTTAAGAATTTAAGAGGTAGCTTGAGTCATAAGAATTTACAACTTTTTTATAAGGTCTTGATACACTAAAACTCTGTTTCTCCAACCAGAGTATTTCTTTTAGATTTCGAGAATGTTAGTCAAAGGGTGCTAGACAGCTGGCTATATGTTTACCACAGTTAAGCTACAAGGTTTCTAGTGGTTAGTTCATTGTTGACAGGCAATGTTGTAAAAATTGAACTAGATTGGCAATATAAAAATGTTATGTTAGAAAAGACAGATCATTTGAATGTAGTATAAACAGTACTGTTTTCGTTATTTTGGGAAAAACTTTTTCTCAAGTTTAATTCCAAAAAGTATGTTCAAACTACCTTATTACATTCAATTCCAATCCAAAATATAACATTAATAATTTTGAAAAATGTTCGTTTGAAATTAAGTTCAGAACAAAATATTAAACATTTTAGGAAGGCAACTCATTCCAATAAATTAACACAGAACAAAATCATTAACGATTTTCGTTTAAAATTATGTGCATGCACGAAGAAAATAATTTTTTTCTGAACTGTGTAATTCAGAAAGTTACAACACAATATTATGTACGATAAAATGACTATAAAAAAATTCCAGATAATCCATTAAAAACCTTTCATTTCTTGAATTCCTACCTTCTGTGGAACAAATATAGATGTGAAACAAACTTGGGATAACCCAAACTTGAAATTTATACCTTAAGGAATCAATCAAGTACAAATAACATGTGGAATAAACTTGAATTTTTAACTAACATCACAATGCAAACAAATCTTTTGAACATTAAAATGTGATTCTTAAAAACATTTTAACATCACTAACTACATGCATTTCAAAACATTGTAACAAAATTTTCATACGCAAATTTTATAATGGAACATTTATTATATATATGCTCAAATCCGTATAATTTTACAAATCCTCTTCGTATTTAAAACAGAGAACTTAATACAGTACTTTAAAAGTTATGGTTAACCATTATCGTAAAGTATAAATAACGTAACAAAATATTTCGAATTACTTTTCTTTAATTTCAACAAATGGAATATTTAAGTGTTTCGATTGAACAAAAACCATCAAGAAATCCACCAGATCAACACCGGGATGCAATTATAAGATCAGAATCTCAAATCCACTCCCATGCATACGCCAACTTAGTACACCGTAAAATCTGACTCGTTCATTCACAAAATTTCGTCCATTGAGAAAAATCAATTTGACCTCAATAACATCACGACCTTCTAATACTATGAAATAAATACAGACTATTTTTAAATGATCTATTGTAGATCCCCTACCACTGATAATAGTCAGAATCGCTATTATTACAAGTCAAAAGAATTAAATAGAATATTTCACGATAAATCAAATAGAGCCACAGGGCATAAGTTAGAGCTAGAGCGTCGCTAGTAAGCTAAGCCTATTCGGAATTCATATTTCAGAGCTTTTATGAGAGGAAATTAAAACACAACTTACTCATCGTGGCTACCTTCCATCGTTTTTTATCTGATCGTTGTTCATTTTATGGAGATTTCGATGAAAAACGTGGCCACGAATAACTAAGCCTTCACAAATTTTCCATAGGCCTAACCATCCAGAAACCGTAAGTACGTGCATCCAAAACTTCAACACAGGAAATAGACCGAAGTACACCGTGTCTTCTTACGCAGTGTAAAGAGTTTCGTAAAAAATCGAAGAATATGACACTTCGGAAGAAATCTACTGAATTATAATTATGTAATCACTCAGAAATTCAACTTTGAGTCTTAAAGAGTCAAAAGGTATCGAATTCTGAGTAATTTTAATAATAACATTGTCATTGTTTTGATTAGAAGTACGCGCGCTCTGTGAGTTTCATATTGCTAGTGAATAGGAATGACACTGTTTGACAGAAAGTATCGGAGGTCAATATTCGTCGATTGAATTTTAAAACTTTAGAAGCATGCAGAATGTCGTGAAAATTAATTACGGGGCATCTCAACTGTAAAACGCGAGAAATCGATCCCGATCGTTTACTGCGGAGAAGGAACGAAGACCATTCTATTCCGTTTTTCGGGTGGGCGCAAAACTTCGGCCAGATGCGATTTCATCCTACACAGGCGATAGGATTTTACCTTCGGTTTTATTTATTTTTGTGTGATTATCTCTTTCTCTTCGCTTCCCGTGCGCTTTTGTTCTCTTTTCGACAAATCTTTTTTTCCTTCGAATTGAAGGTCATGGCAGCAAATTCCTCCATTTTAGGTGAATTTTTGGTTTACTATCGCAGTTTTAGTTTCGGATTCACGAATCGCTAATCCAGGAATAACTTGGACAAATCCAAAGGAATTATACATTTATTGCATGTGTGCTCTATCGATTTTCTCTTAAAATCGTTAAAAAAATGCACAATTTTTTTTCAAAGGTGCTTTTCAGATAGTATAATTGCTTTTATGTTTTCGCAATGGATTATTTTCCCTGTTAAAAAATTTGACGACCAGCCTTTGTGCAAAGCCCACGTATTATTTTATACACTGTAATCAATCGAATTTCTTTTGTTTTGGCAACCCTTTGAATATTATTTTTGAAAGAAATATTGTCCTGTTCCTCGTATTCTATATTTCTATCAATTAGTTTTTATTATTGTTGCTTCTTATATTGAACTCTAGAAAACTTCTCATCAAAATTTAAAATATTTTTATAATTACTGTCTTGTATTCTCTCTCTATCAAGTAGAAATTATGAAGGTGTTTCAAAAATAGAGGGATTCGTACAAAATTTGAAACGTTTAACTGCACTGCCGTTTTTTTGGTGAACTAACGAATGAAAAACCTACACTCACAAAACAATTTCTGTCTGACAGAATTTGAAATGTCTTGTTTAGATTTTCATTTTTTCTTCAGTTTCAACTTCTCGGCCATTCATTCCCAGACCAAACATTTTTGCATATATTTTTATTTTTCACAAATTTATAGACAAATTGCCCTTTTTTGAGATCTATGCTTGCGCAAAATCTATTCATGTATGTTTCGAAACATTTAAAAAAAAATTCTCTTGCAATGAGCATCCTAATA
The DNA here is from genome assembly GCA_947359465.1 of Metellina segmentata. NCBI lineage: Eukaryota > Metazoa > Arthropoda > Arachnida > Araneae > Tetragnathidae > Metellina > Metellina segmentata. Next base: position 114,191,405 of record OX375873.1, read on the forward strand.
AATTTTGGGCACACAAACGCTTCCTATATTAAAGTAGATACTATGCGGTGGTGTTGCGTGTGATGAAAAAGAAGAACAATTTATTGAAATAATAAATATTTTAAATAGAAAACAAAGAATTGAAACAAAAAAAAGCTGTCGGTAAAAAAGTTTTTCTAAAGACATAAAAAAAAATTCGTGTATCTTTTTTATCTTTTTATCTCGTATATTTGCCACAACTTACAACTAAAAATCAGACAAAATTTAAAAACACGAAATTGATTCCGAGCGAATTTTACTAATTCACTGTAATTTATAGTTTTGTTTTGGGAGAGACAAATTTTCTACAAAGATAGTAATTTGTCTCCCAAACTGTAAAAAGTAGAAGAAGTTAGTAAAATAACGTCACACTGGAACATCACAACCGGGCTATTGGCAACGATTAATCCCGAAGGGAAAGACCCGAGGACAACACCACGTTATTTTGAACCACGGTCAGATGACGAGTCAACATCTGAGCAGACACGCCAATCTCCAAACTTTCACACCACGTCAATGTGAAGATATTTGAGGCCACGACATATTTAACATACATCAGCCTCTTTGTACACAACGGTCTTTGTTGGATTCGAACTCCCAACCTTCCGGTTGCTAATCCGTTACTCTTCCGACCGGGCTACCGCGATCCAATCTACAAGAAAACAGAAAAACTGCCTCTAATTATTAATGGTGACGCGGTATCCCAGATAGTAGAGTCATGGTTAAACCAACAAATTCGAAACTCGATCGAACCAAAGACCGTCTTGTACGTGGAGGTTGGTGCAAGTTAAATCTGCCGTGTTGTCAAATGTCCTCACGTTGGTGTTTAAGAGTTTAGAGAGGAGGTTCCAGCTTTGGTCATGTGGCCAAAAATTATGAGATGTCTTCGGATCTTTCGATACGGGACTGATCTAGTGATGCGACATCGACAGCAAAACATCGATGTACAAAATTAAAACATCGATGTTGATAATGCATCGCCCCCAAACCATCGATGTTTTTAAAATTCAGTGTATTTAAACTTTTCCCCTCCATTTCTTAAAACTGGTTAAGCAACTAGTGATGCGACATCGATAGCAAAACAACAATGTTTTGAAACTTCGATGTTAAAAAAAAAGGGTTGATAATGCATCGCCCCCAAACCATCGATGTTTTTTAAGTTCAGTGTATTTAAACCTTTTACCCCATTTCTTAAAACTGGTTTAGCAACTATTGATGCGACAGCAAAACATCGATGTTTTTTATAAAACATCAATGTTTTGAAAACTTCGGCATCGATGTCGTATCCCTACTATTCAGACCCTTCAACCTTGGCTATTTTGGTCTAAAAGTATGTTAAATTTGCTGATTATAAAAATTATGCTACTTGGTTATTTTTAAAATTTTTATAACGGTACTTTTTTTCATTTAAAAATAAAAAATCGACAACGTAAAAACATCGACAAGTATAAACATCAATGTTACAAAAACATCGATGTTTTGAAGACATTGATGTCGCATCCCTAGACTGATCCCGGACCCTGTCGCTAACAGCCCGTTGAATTGAACAGTGCAACTTAAATACAGCTAACTAACCAACTAGCAATTCTTAATCTTTCTCAATTTCAAACACGATTCTGTCGAGAATGAATATTTCAGCTTTCCTTGTAAAAAGTATTTTCACAAAAAACCCCAGTCTGAAAGAAAAGGATCAATAAAAGCACTCTACGACTGAAAATTCTCTATCGAAAGCAAGCTCTCTACCACTCTTGTTTTCTTTGCAGCCACACACGCCATTCCTCAGGGGATGGGGCTCTTAATGCTTCTTCGCAATCACGATCTCTATGGAGTCGGTCACATACCCTTCCACTTCTACCATTAGAGATCCGCAAAAGCATTATGACGAGGGATAAATTTTGAAACATTTCTTTAACAGTGCATAGGACACTCTTAAAAAAATGTGGATTGCAGCAAATGCCACAGCCAAAGCACTTGTGGGATGGTAGCATTAGTAGAATAAATTTTTAAAGTACAAAAAAGTCTTCCCTTAAACCTTGTTTTAGTTGCTCATATACAAAAGGAATCTGCTAAAGCACAAAATGAACAAATTTAGTATGTAACAGACGTTGAAGATAAATTAAAATACTTTATAGTGTCGGCTTCGAGCAGAAACTCATTTCCTGACAAAAATCCTCTTTTACTGTGCCGATGTTTGAAAACAAACTATTCATTTTTAGGGTAAAAAATTAAAATTATACGCATTTTTTTAAAAGTGTTATGTATTTTACAAACTGTTTATAATGTGAATATGTATTTTTCAATATAATGAAAGTAAGTATATACTGTCTCCTGGAAAATGTCAGTTAACGAATTCGTACTCTAAGCCAACGATATTTTTTAAGGACTAGGGAGCCCGCCCCCTGCTCGCTAACGCTCGCCAACATCCAGAGGACATTGGTTCGCTGCGCGAACATATGCTCTCTTCGCTCGCATCAATGAACACATGTGTCCTAACAGAAGGAATTGTTTACAAAATATGATATTCCAAAAAAATATTTTTCAAATCTAAATTTTTTCTGCATTATAGAAATGATAGCTTTATCAGAAATGATTAATTCTGATTCCAGTACCTTTGGAATCAGAATTCAAATGAAAACTTTGAGCAAATTTTGACTCGAAATGTGAGCATTGATTTAGAAATTGAATACCCAGCATGTTGCTTGTATGTACATTTACCCAGCACTCGAGGCACCCACATTTTTTCATTGAGTTTGTTGCTGAAAGTTGTAGTGCAAGCGTCTTGTTAAACTATAATTGTTGGCCTTGAAAAGGACAGTTTTTAAATTACTATGAAAAGATCCATTTTCTTTGATTTCTATTATTAACTGCAACAGCTCGACTAAAATTCCTTTTTTTTTTCAATAAAATTTCATCCGATAACGCTATAAATTCAATTGAAGCGCGAGGCTTTGTGATAAACAAACAATCGTACAATGTTGCCAAACGCGATAACAAATAACGTCAGAGAATTATATATATAGATTTTCGTGATTATGCAGCAATCATAAATTCCGATGGATATTTTGCACGGGTGTCAAGGTTTGGCACCAGAGTTTCGAAATTAGTGTCTCTTGGGTAAATTTTCTCCTAAAAGAAAAATTCGAAATATTTCTTCCGTCCGTAGACCTTAAGTGAATTTTGAAAAAAGCGCCAAATTTTTTTAAAAGTCGTCAAACTATTGAAATTAAGAGCTTTTGGAAACGATTTTGCATAAAAAGGTACTTTTAGCTGTCGACGTTGGAAAACAGTAGTAAAAATTACCTTTTAACCGTCTGTGGCTGTTCTAGAATTGTAAATCTCGTGCATAATTTACCCAGAAGAAAGCTGTCAATGAATGTACAACGCTATTCATTTTTGAATTCGAAAAATTATGGTTGCATTACGGTCATTTTTTTGTTGTAAGGGGGCTTGTTATAGCCATACCCTTTCCAAAGTGTAGGTAGTAGGAATCTTGGAGGGAGCAATGCTGGCCCTAAGAGGAATAGGGGGTGTAAAAGAGTAGGTTGGTTTGTTGATTTGGGTTTTATGCCGCAAGATCCAGAAAAGGATAGGCTGCGCCACACAAGATAGAACGCAACCCGATAAAAAAAAATTAAATATTCATAGTAATGAGATCAATAAATAAAAGTAGATATGAAATATCAATTACGATTAAAATACAATGAGAGCAACTAAAATTAAAATACAATGGAAGAGCAACTATGATTAAAATATTAATTTAAAAAGGGTAAAAAATGAGTTCTACATCAATGGTAAAATTGGCAACCGATGAAATGTGCTGTGGTATAAAAAGTATAGACAAAAACATTTATATGATGGTTAAAATCCAATGACATGACATAAAAAAATATAAATAGATTTGAATGGGGATTTTCTCCCACCAAGTCTTGTAAGTTTAACCTTTACGCTGCGGCACAGGTAGACAATAGTTAACTCTACATACAATTTCGTTTACACCATAGGTATGGTATAGATCTGTGTACGGTGGATGTCATCCTCCTTTGAAGTGACCGTTGGCATCGATCACCATTTACAAGCTGTCAGCGACTGACCTTCTAAAGGATTCCTCCTTTTGTTTGGTACTCTACCCTGTCGACTATGATGTGTGAACGCTCTGAGGGAAAGGCAGAAGGTCGCTCTGGTGATATCTCTCTAGCGTCAAACGATACGCCACACAATACTATGAAAGGAAAGCGTCAGTCATAAATCCCACTCAAGGCTCTACCGCTCAAGTTAGGTAATTAGGTTAGTGGGGGAAGGGGGTTTGACATGAAGGCGAAAGAGCCGTTCCTGGAGACGATTGAAAAAATCTAAGGGCCGCAGCGTAAAGGTTAAAATTGGATTATTAAATAAGTTTCGACAATGATATGATGAACGTTAAAAGGGACCACACGCAGGGACATTCTCCTAATAAAAAGTCCTGTAAATAAAAACGAGTGTAGCCGATATGAAGGCGAGTTAAAAGCACGGTCGAAATGTCAAGAAAGTAATGGAGGCCATGATGAAATGTCTCGATGAATGCCATGGAGCTTTTTGTTTGTTTAGTTGAAAAGTAGAAGTAGGCAATACGATACAAATTTTTTTTTAAATAAGCATTTATCCACTTGAGTTTAGACACACTCACTACAGTGATGCATTGTCATGAATTCTTGAATCTAAAAAGAGGAACAGATTGTAAGTAGTTAACGAGATTTAAAGATGCTGCTGACTAAAATAGAGCCAAATAGGTTTAAAATAGTAGATTGGCAGCATAACACCTGGCTCATTCTTCTCATGAGAATTTTTTTTAATTTTGCTGATTTGATTGATATTAATTACTTATAGAGAGCAGTATAGTGTGCTTATGTGTAATTTTTGTTACTTCATTTTTATAAATAGCATTATAATTTTACCGTTCCTAGTTTGTTTTCAAACAAGCTTTTTGATGTTCTAAAATACCACGCACTACAAAGATATTTTGGCAAAATTGAAAAACATTATAACGACAGTACCATTTTTAATTTATTATTGGTTAAGATAAAGTTTTCCCGAAACGAGATTTTAGGTTAGTGTGTGTGAGCGTGTGAATATAAAACCCATTCTCACATCAAGTGGTTTCGAGGATATATTTTGTCCATCATGATCTGACAAATTGTTATGGACGAGATATCTGATGATCAATAAATAACCGATTTTTCTTTTGATGACGAGTTCAAGATCTGTTCAGTTTTCTTCTAATGACCTCGTCGAGACAACCGCCAAGTGGGTTCATACTTCATACTTTGTTATAAGAATAGTAGAATAAAGAACTTTTTAATTGTAACGAAATATAAAACACAGAAAAGCTTGTTCGAACGCCATACTATAGTAGAAAATAAAAACTGCTTAATGGCAGAACATCAATCATTGCAGAACAAAAACAAAAACACGAATGTTGAAAGGGTAAATTCCGAAGGAAAGGTTGAAGTAAACTATTAAAACGATCAGAACAGTAATTACAAATACATAACTTGTAAAAAATTAATAGTATTGAAACTGAATAAGGTTAGAATAATTAATAATTAAACGATGTAGGCACAGGAGATTCTTATCGAGCACTCACAAATGAATACTTCAAAAATTCAACTGTCTATCCTCCTTCTCTATCTTAAAGCTTGGTTGTGGTGGGTATAACATGTTTTATTCTGACATACTGGAGACTGCATACAGCAGAAATTCTATTGATTTCTGAGCTGTTGGAATGCAGGGACATACTGGTGTATAAAAATCCATACCCACCATGGGATGATAGATATGCCGCGGGTGGCATCTTTCACGATTCTGTTTTTTCTTTATTTCGCCATTTCGTTTGCCTGCCAAGGTAAGAATAGTTCTCAATCTGCTCTAAGCCGAAAAGGATGAGGAACCCTTACTCGAGCTTTCTTCAAATTATGGCTCTCGGACTCATTTGTAGTTCCCAGAGAAGGTATTTTTTAGATTAAATTATTTTAAGTAACAAGAGGAAAATATCCCGTAAAAATCGGAAGCAGAGTAATACCTTTTAGGTTTTGTGATTTGGCGTTAATTGAAGTCTTCCATCCACAGCTTATAACCAACTGAAGTCGAATTATCGGTAGCAATACTCCAAGTTAACCCTCCAAGTGGTTTCGATGAGATATCTCGACCATCAAGATCTGACCAATCTTGCTAATGACGAGATAACTCTTTACTGTCGATTTTTTGATGATGATATCAAGGTTTGGTCCGTTTTTTCTTCCAATAACGAGATATATGGTCCTTCAAGATCTGGTCAGTTTTGCAAATGACGAGATATCTCCTGTCGAGACAACAACCAGGAGGGTAAAATACTCGGATTTCATTGCCTGATAAGTCACCATTTCGACAAACTTATAGAGAACCCTATTCTAGATATTAAAACAAATATTGATGGATATTTCGCGCCGAACAGTTCGAAAAGCTCTTAAAACAATGACTTCTTGGGTGTGCTCGAAATTCTTTTGCATAATACGGAGGATCAACAGACGTTTAAATTTTAGAAGTTATAATTATCATGTTCCACCTCCATCCAACAATTGTTTACAACTTTCATGTCACCTGTCACCAAACTATTAACTTTTTGTTTATTTTCTTCGACACCGCTGCCGCATGTGTGTCTGGATTTGATTTCAGGCGTGACTCTGGATTATGCAAATAATCACACCAAGGGTGTGTATTTCGGAAATTAACTTTGTACTGTAAGGACGGGTTTCAACGCCATTTTGAAATTTCAGGACCACCCATGTGGAATTTCGTCTCATTGGGATTTCCCAAAAGCCAGTTTCAAAAAACGTCGTTCTGCATTGAAATCAACCACTGTGCCATCGTTAATAGGATCAGGGAAAATGAATTCATTAAGATAGAAATAACTAATTAAAATTAAGAAAATAATTAATTTAATACGAAATATTTCCTTTACTTAATTGAACACAAGATTGTTCTCAGCATTTATTCAATGCTAATAAAATTATAAAAATGCAACTCAACAATCATATAAAACTAAAGCTATGCGATTTAAATAATGCATGAGTGTGATTTTCAGTACAAACAAACCAGGCGGTCTGCGGAGATTTTACTTCTGCTCTCCAAATGTTCTCGCTTTATACATATCGGGACACCTTAAAATATAGTTGATTGCATTTTTGGTGACGTTTCGCATTTAATGTTGTCCATTCAAAGCCAACTGACACCACGCTTAGAATACGTACAGGAATCATAACATTAAAAGCACTGTCACCACTAGGGTTTCCAACCGTCCCGGATTGTTCCGGAATTGAAGTTGCTGTCCAGAATGTTGATGACAAACTGTCCCGGAATTTCAGAGAAAGCTTTTGACCAATATCGTTTGCATACCAAAATAATTCTTTCTATTGCACATGACTTCGTGTCCATGATACGTCCGTTCCCCACTACTGTTCCAAGTCTATACTATATATCGTCATTCAAAGTTGCAAGGGTCGTATGTTAAAAATTTTGTATATATTTTTCTTTTATTATTGCTATGTGTGGCATTTTGGGATTTTCACCTGGTGGCAAAATATCTTATGTCATCAGCTGATCAAATAAACTGAGAACATAACCCAAAGAACATAATAATAGAATCAAATCATAAGGAAAAAAAATTTTTTTTTTTGCTCACCTGAAAAGTGCAGCTTTTAGACATACGACCTTTTGCACTTTGAATAACGACATAAATATTTTCAGTTTTGTGCAATATGTCTCGGAATTGTCTCAGAAAAAATTGGCAACTCTAATCACCACCCATACATGAAATATAAAAGTAGAGTGCGCAATGCAACCTTTTCATGTGACCAAAACTAGTAGTAACGTGACCCTTTAAACTACTTTCGTCTATCGGATGGAAGCAAACATTCCTCTTCTGATTGATCGAATTTTAGTTTTCTTCACAGAAATTATTATTGAATTCTACAGAACTCTACAAAATGTTTTCGAAGGAGTCGTCCCCGTACTTTTGAAGAGTTTCAGTGTATTTTAGTGCTAAGCCATGGGACTAAAATTTACCCACATATTTTCATACATTCCCCTGTAAGTTTTTTGGAAATTTAATTGGCTCAACCCGAAAGTCTATTCTTTTTTCAGAAGAACAGAACTCCCTGTAGAACAAGTTTTTTTTTTCATGGAATCATCTTGAGGAACTCTATCATTTTTTAAACCAGACATAACATGAATGTTTCAGTCCAGGAATGTTCTAAATGCATTAATTGTTCTAAGAGTAATAAATGGTGGGTTTAAATATTCTACGAATTCATGCCTTCATTCTTTTTTTTTTTTTTTCAGAAATATCGCACTTCTTACCTGAAAATGATCTTTCCCTATCCCTTATTGGGTGTTGAAATACACTAATATCCAATTTTAAAGGAGGGCCACGGTAGCCCATTTGAAAGAGTAGCAATCATAGTTGTAAGTTTGAAACTCGATCCGACCAATGACCGTCGTGTACGTGGGTTCTGGTGCACGTTAAATCTGTCGTGATGTCAAATGTAGTAACGTTGGTGTGGTGTGAAAATTTGGAGAGTGGGGTACCAGCTCCAACAATGATCACCTAGTGATCTGACCGCGATAAAAAATGATGAAGTGCTGTCCTCGTACCTTCCCTTCGAGATTGATTCCGGATCGTCACCAAAAGTCTGTTGTGTTGTTCCATTTTGACATAAATTGAACAATCCCTGTTTCAAGGGACCGGAAATTCAGGAATTGTAAAACCAATCAGATTGTATTAACGAATTTTGATTTCTCAGAACACTTCTATAGTTATATAGTATTTATTAAATCCATTGACACACTAACATAATCGATTGTAGAAAAACACTCTTCGTAGCAATGGGAAGGATTTTCAGGCACGCTAGACGCTCTGCGAAAATTTTACTTCTGCTGTTACAAATACTGTAGCATGATACGTATCGGGGGTTTAAAATGTAGTTTATAGCCGTTTCGGTAACGTTTGGTGATTGATCTAATTGGTGCTGACCAATCAACTATCACACATCCATTCGGTATTAATTCTTTGGTATTTTTATTGGCGAAGTGCTGGAATAGTATTAGAAAAACAAACCACGTGACGTCACTTGCAGAATACGTACAGGAAACACGTTCCACTACAAGACACTACTGCCACCTAAAGTGGATAAAAAAAAGTTTTCGTCCGGAAACGAAAACGGAGAATAAATTATTATAAGTTCTAAAGAAATCTCACCACACACAAAAAGTTTCAGAAACTGTTCAAGAAACGCATTTCATACTAGAGAGAATGTGTGTTCAACAAAAATTCCTTAATTTTTATGAATAAAAAGTAATTAATTAAAACTATGAGAAAACATACAAATCGAAAGGGAAAAAGTTTCCGAACGCACTGAGCAAATTGATTAGAACGTATAGTCTAGCTGCCCCGCATTCAATTATCATAAATATCGAATGAAAAATAACTTCAGTATAGTGCAAGTAATCATTTCTAACAATTTTTATTTTTATGGTTCGCCTAAAATGTGAATTCCGAAAGCTATTTGCGTGTTGGTGATAATGTCGAGAAATTACGGCTTATCAACGAAGAAAATATTGGAAAAATCACAAACAAATTTAAATCTATGGTAAAAATCATTGAAAGATATAATGAGGTAGAAACTGAAAATAAGGACAGATCCGGAAGATCTCAGAAATTCACCCCTATGTACGAGGAAAATTCTGCGAAAGGATTGCGATAATCCACGAATTGGTGCACCATAACTTGCATTCTTACTTAAAACTGACTACAATCTTGAAATATAACCTCAGACTGTAAGAAAAATAATCAAAAATGGTTGCTACAATGGGCATGCCACACGTATTAATCTATTCATTAGAAAACTTAACAGAAGCGTCTTGAGTTTGCAAAAAGGCTTGTAAGAAAGCCAGTAAGCCCTTAATTTTCTGGGATTCTGTATTTTTCAAATATCAATCCAAATTTTGTCTCTATAGTCCCCCCCTCTCCCCAGATGGAAGTGTTATGCCAACTAAAAATATAAAATGCCAACTAAAAACTTATGTAGAACTGTAAACACGGCGCAGAAAATGTAAACGTATGGGGTTGCATGAATTCTTTGGGGTGTCATTTATATTTTGTTCAAGGTAACATGGATAGCTATATGTACTAAGACATTTTGTAACAAAATGTCCATGCTAGTACTACGAAACTGTCTCTTGGAAGACCACTTATCTTCTAACAAGAAAACGATTCAAAACACACTAAAATGTTCTGAAAATAATGATACCTTTACCATATGTTGGATCAAATTCACACGCCACCAATATTCTGATTTAAACTCCATGGAACAACACTTAAGGCAATAAATCTGTCGTGAATTGAATACTTATGATACCAGCAGCAGAGAGAGAGAGATAGGGATTCCCTGAAAAATGTCATTCACAGGACGCCTGGAACAAAATTACTCCAGAAACAACACCAAAAAAATCTTCTGGATTTTCTTCTTTTAATTTTATATGAAACGTTCTAGATGGAATATTCCAGATGTAACGTTCAATGTCGTGGAATATTCCAGATGGATCATATAAATATGTACAAATAGATTAACTCAGTAGAAAATTACATACGAACGAGTAACACAGAAGCGAACGATTTTTTCTGATTTAAAATGTTATATATTTGTCGTTCCATTAAAGTTAAATAAAAAATTAAAATATATTTAACCGATTCTTAAAATGACAGGATCATCTTGTGCATGTACACGAATAAATAATAAATCATAACAAAATTAATTTTCTCTGCTTATTGCCTCTTTCCAGGCAAATTTCCACTCAATTATGTGAGAATATTTCACAGGCAGGTTTTTACAGAACAGTATTTCAAATTTGTTTTTTCATCTTTGGAATCGTAAAAAAATTAAAGTATCTCCTCTGCTTCTGCTAAATGTGAATGTTCTGACCCTTTCTGACCTTGAAGTTTGCATAATACATCAAAGTAAGCTCCGTTTCGTGGCCATATGTCTCTTCCTAACCCACACGTTCCTTTTGCAAACGATCTACTTAGGAATCCCACATGCAATCTGTCGTTCGGAGGCGGACGGGTATTTCTACTAAACGGAGAACAGTATTGGCAACCGCCAATTCAATGAACTCTCCGAACGATGGGCGAAGCATGTTCCATTCAGAAATGGAATTTCTTTCACGAAATCTGTTCCTTTAAATAATAAACAATCTTTGAAACGTGCTCATGAAAATTAACGATCTTCTTTTGGTGGAAATGAATAAGTATGTGGATGTTTGAAATTACACCTTAACATTCATATTGCATGCTCCGAAAGGTGGAGTCAAAATCTGTTTGCTTTTTATTTAAAAGTGGAGTAACAGAAATAAGCAGGAGTGATTATTCAAGACTATATGTAATAATTACTACCAATCTAGATCTGTCTAGCTAATGACGAGATATCTTGTCACCTAGATATTACCGTTTTTGATGATGAGATCAGGATTTGATTATGAAACATGATGATGAGATGAAGATCTAATCAGTTTTCTTCAAATGACGAGAAATCTCGTTCATCAAGATCGCGTATGGTTAGCTAATGACAAGACACCACCTCGATTGCTTCTTTAAAAATCGTGTATAAAAGTGTTTTGATAAAAACTGCTTGAAATCAATAAATATTCATTACTTTTATCCCATTTACGAAAATGTTCCATTTTCTTATTACTGGAGTAAGAATTTTTTTTTTTTAATCTGGATCAGTAAAATTCGATTTGTTCTGAAGTAGTTACTTAAAAATTAGACTAGGTAATTTTCTAAAACTAGTCTCTAGGAAACACACTCTAAAACAAATATCTCTTGTTAACACACTCTAAAACAAATCTCTCTTGTTGACACACTTCAAACTATTTTGGAAACACACTCTGAAACTAGTCTCTGAGTAAACATTAAAACTAGTCTGAGTAAACAAAACTAAAATTAGTCTACATTTAAAAGAAATTTTTTTAATATTTAGAACGCCTACGAAGTAAAAAGCTTACGATACAAATGTAGTCTCCAACAGATTTTTACCTTATTGCTGACAGTCCGAGAACAATGCCAAAGAGAGAGGTCCGAGGACAGCACCTCGTCATTTTGAGCAATGGTCAGATGATGAGATCAACACCCGAGTCTCCCACTCTTCTCACCACGTCAGCATGAGGACACTTGAGGCCACGACAGATTTAACTTACCCCCACGTACACGACAATCTTTGGTTGAATCGGGTTTCGAACTAGCAACCCTCCGGTTGCTAATCCGCTCCTCTTCCAACCGGGCTACCGCGGTCACTGGAAGGCACGAAGAAGAGGGCTAGGAGTGGTGGTAGAGGTACCTAATGCGCATTTACAAAAACCTCTCGTGGCTACCACCAAGATGCAAACTGTGCTGGTTCACTGTGCAAAACTGATTTAATGACTATTATCCTAAGTATACGAAGGTAGATAGGTAGGTATTTTAATTAACGTTGCACTGGAACAACACAGCAGGCTATTGATGACGGTACGGGATCAATCCCCAAATGAAAGATCCGAGGACAACAACACATAATTTTAAACCACGTTCAGAGGACAAGGCAAATTTCACTCCATTCTCCAAACTTGCACACCACGTTAACGTGAGGACCTTTGAGGCCCTGACAGATTTAATGTGCACCAACCCCCTTTGTACACGACGGTCTTTGGTTCGATCCGAACTCGCAACCCTCAGCTTGCTAGTTCGTAACTCTTCCAACTTCGCTACCGTGAGCTCATAGAAATCATCAAACGCCAACACGGTCTTGCATCAGCTGTGTGGTTCAATAGTTAGTAGGTACTTGAATTAGCGTCGCACTGGAGCAACACAATAGGCTGTTGGCAGCCGTCATTTTAAACCACTTTGAGATGACGAGATCAACTCCTGAGTTGGTACACCATTCTCCGGAATTCCACATCACGCTATTGCGAGATATTTGAGGTCACGACAGATTTAACGTGCACCATCCCCCAACGGTACTGAGTTGGATCAAGTTTAGAACTCGCAACCCCCGATTGCAAATCCGTTACTCTTCCAACTACACCAGCGCCACCCCCACAGAAGAAACATACCCAGGGAGGATTCTAACTTACTCTACCAGCAACGTGCAGGTTGCTAACGCAGTGGTCAAACCCACGGAGCAATAGCGACCCAGTTTGAGATTCGGCACACGACTTTCATAGTATCGTTCACGATACAATCTAACAGGGGTTCGTCGTCATCTGATCGCGGTTCCAAATCACGTGACGTTGTTCTCGTATCTTTCTCGTATACTTCACCATCCCGAAACGTTACCAATAGCCCGCTGTGTTGGATATAATGCAACGTTAGTTAAATACCTACCAACATAACGGCGGTTGGCCCGTTTTCCTTAGCTGCCTCATATGCTAGGTGCATGACGGTTATGTCAGTATTCGTGAAGTGATAGACTTTTCCTGTATTTACACACAGAAATTGCCAAAACTGGACATTTGCCAAGCGGTTGAACAGCCCTCTACAACAAATCCAGGAGGCGCTTGCGGCCATGCATTCCATATGAACACGGTTTAATTTCGTGTTCAAGAAATTTTGAGACATACTATATGTTTAAAAGAAAATTTAGATAATATGGATAAATTGAATTGTCCAATAAAAGTAAATTCGATATTAATTAGACATAAACTGTGTTACACTGGGGGTCAAAGTAGTCCGGTTAGAAGAGTTGAAGAAGAAATTAGCAACCAAGGGGTATCGTGTTTGAAACTCGGTCCAATCAAAGACCATCGTGTACGTTGGGGTACGCATTAAATCTGTCGCCCCCCCCCCCCCTCAAATGTCCTCACGTTGGTTTAGTGTGGAATTTTGGAGAGTGTGGTGCGAGCTAAGGTGTTGATGTCATCATGTAACCATGGTTCAACATTACGAGGTGCTTTTCTCTGATCTTATCTTTCGGCATTAATTCCGGACCACCAACAAAAACCCGATGTGTTACTCCAGTGCGACGTTAATTCAACTACCTACATCTGTATAATTTTTATAGACAAAATAATCTTCCATTTTTTAAAGTGTCATTTTATAACTGACTAACTGAATAACCCGGCATTGCTCAGGTTGAAATGGCTAAATGTTGATTAAAAAATGCATTAGAATAATCACTTTTCTTACTTAGAAAAATGCAATCATTTAAGTTGTACAGAAAATACTTTGTAACTTCAATCATTTAAGTTGCACGGAAAATACTTTTTAACTTCGTTTTAACTGTTTTATAGATTCTACAATTTACTTCGGATGCAAATATATACAGTTAATTCCTGAATAATATATTGCAATATGCAAAGATACAAACAGAAACGACATTCCGATGAAAAATTGCATAATTATGAAAAACGAAAGATGTGCAAAGTGTCATATTTCGACTTTCTGAGCTGAAATAGAGCAATTCGAAAAAAGATAGAAAAGTATTGATCAAGACAATAATGATTTATGAAATTTAGATATGCTCAAATATGACCGCGACATTTTCCTGTATTAACTCAGATACACTAACCCTGTAGAACGTGTTTCCGTGTCAACATTCCATTATTGCAATGAAACAAACATATGCTTAGTACATCCAATTTAATTGACTTTTCTGCTTACACGTCTTCAACGGTATTCAACCATGGGAATTTCAATTTTACATCTTTTCCTTTTTGGTGAACCATATTAAAATAGTAGCACCACGAAAAAAGTAGAAGCAGAGACTTTTGATCCTTAATTAATCCTTTTTAATTAACAAGATTAACTCAAAAGAAGATTAACAAAGGACATCATGTGAAACTTTTTTCATCGTTTGATGTCTCCACCCTTGTTTTTTTAAATCAATTTATTCATCAAGTGCGTTTAATAAGCTTAAGTAATTCAGAAAATTATAAATTCTATAAGTAGCAAATACATTTATTTTCTGCATGCGAATTTGAAATCTAACGCAAAACAAAATATCTATGAAGAATGAGAGCTAGTTTTTTTTAGAGCAAGTAAAATTAATATTTTTGTTCTATGTTGACCTTTATCAAGAGAATAACGAATTATTCGGATACTAACAAGTTAACTGAAGTATTCAGGGCACTATTTTTTTTTACTTTAGTAATGTTGAAAGGCGATATAAAGAGTTAATTTTCATTTTTTAATGATTACTTTTCTCCCTTTTACAAATTAGAAAAATTCAGTACTACTCGCTTAGGTGTGGTGTGGAAGTTTGGAGAGTGGAGAGCAGCTTAGGCTTTAAGCTCGTCATATGACCGTGGTTCAAAATTGCGTGGTGTTTTCCTCGGTTCTTTCCTTTCGGGATGGATCCCGGACCTTCGTCAATAGCCCATTGTGTGGCTCCAGTGACGTCAAATAAAATTCTACCCACACCAGTAGGAATTAGGCCGAGACCTAAGTTCCGAACGTAACTCGGAATCCGAACCACTACGAACACTCATGCCAACGTCAGGGGTTTGTCCCCAGAGCCTGTCGCCAATAGCTCTTTCCTTTGCTCCAATGCGACATTAATTCAACTACCTACCCTGAAACCAGAGCCTGTTGAATAATTGGCCATAATGTTAAGCGCTCGGCTGTCATTGTCATTGAAGGGACGATACGCAGAATCAACATAAGCTCATTCGTGAAAATTGAATCGCGTAGTTTTAGGTGTCATCAGAAGTAATTGTTGCAGGCAAAAATCATTTTGTTAAAATTAAAATACAAGAGGTTATATCGTTCATTATCGTTAGATGAGATGACGTCAATCGACAAGAATCCTGTCATTTGAAAAGTCAATTGAGAGAAAGAGTACCAAAAAGAATTTTAAGAGATCGCACATCACTCGGTAAATTTAGTTATCACTTACCTAAAGTTGCTGCCGACAAAAATAAGGCTATATAAAAATATTAGTAGTGTAGCGCAACATGACTCAAATTACAAATCATCGGGGAGATTTTGATATTTAATGAGACAAAATATTATACATAAATCACGAAACAACCCTCAAAAAACAATTACAAAGTAACATACACAGTCCAGTCACATTAATGTGACCACCACCTACTTTCGACGTCAACGTGATATAACCAATCACAAAAGGCAGTTGGCAGCACATTGCAGTGGAGTGTATATAAAGGATGTCCTAGGGCATCGGAAAGCATTTCAGTTTGGAGAGTGGGGTGCCAGTTTAGATGTTGCCTCGTCATCTGACTGTGGTTCAAAATGATGTGGTGTTGTCCTCGTATATTTCCCTTAGGGGTTTGATCCCGGACCGTCGTCGATAGTCCTTTGTTTTACTCTGGTACGACGTTAGTTAAAAATTACCAATTACCTAATACTCATGAATCTCCATAACTCCAATAGCTGGCGTTAAGAATTTTGGTGAGGTTAAGTAGGTATTTATGTTAATTAACGTCGCACTGGGGCAGCACAAACGGCTATTGACGACGGTCCGCGATCAATCCCCCAAGGGAACGAAACGAGGACAACACCCCTAATTTTGAACCACGGTCAGATGACGAGGCAACACCTGAACTCGCACCCCACTCTTCAAACTTCTACACCAAGCCAATGTGAGGACATTTGAGGCAACTAAAATTTAACTTACCCCAGCCCCCTTGGTATACGACGGTGTTGGTTGGATTCGAACTCGCAACTTCCGGTTGCAAATCCTTTACTCTTTCAACCGGGCCACCGCGGCCTCTGCATGGTTAGGAGAGGGTTACAGTTACACAAAACTATGCTCATTATTCTCACGAGAGGTTATTTTTAAATTTACTGATTTGATTGATACTAATTACCAATAATAGTAAGCAGTATTGTGTTATTATGGGCAATCTGTTTTTCGTTATTTTATTTCAATAAATTCCTTCATAACTTCAGTTAAAATTTGGTTTATTTCTAAACGAGCTTCTGGAATTCCTAAATTTACAAGCAACTACATAAATATTGTAGATAAATTCAAATATTATAGGAAATTGCGTTTGAAAAGAAGGCTTTGAGCCAAAAAATGTTAGGAAACTATACTCTAAAGGCACCATTTACACTTGCACGTATCCGTGGAGCCAAAGAGCAACAAGAGTTCGATTCAATCATTCCCCTACTCATTGGCTCAACCGAATACGGATATTACTATCAAGTTCGGATTGACGCACTGATGTAGATGAACCTCGAGGTATAATGCGTTGATGTTCCCTCTAACCTAAGTTGGTTGGGAGTTCGAAACTCGACCCCAAAATTCCGGGATGCATGTGGGAATAGTTGCACATTAAATCTTGTGTACTCAAATGTCCTCACGTTGGCGTGGTGTGAAAATTTGGAGAATGGGGAGAAAGTTTGGAGAGTGGGGCTGTAGTTTGAAGATTGTGGTGGAATATGGGAAAGTGAAATCCCCCAAGTTTTAGAGTAGGGAAGTGAAAGTTTTTAGAGTAGGGTGGAAGTTTGGAGAGTGGGGTGGAAGTTTGGGGAGTGGGTGGAAATTTGGAGAGTGGGGGGAAAGTTTGGAGAGTGGGTGGAAATTTGGAGAGTGGGGTGGAAGTTTGGAGTGCGGGGTGGAAGTTTGGAGTGTGGGGTGGAAGTTTGGAGAGTGGGTGGAATTTTGGAGAGTGGGGTGAAAGTTTGGAGAGTGGTTGGAAATTCGGAGAGTGGGGTGGAAGTTTTAAGAGTGGGGTGGAATATGGGAGAGCGGGGTGAAAGTTTGGAGAGTGGGTGGAATTTTGGAGAGTGGGGTGAAAGTTTGGAGAGTGGGTGGAAATTTGAAGAGTGGGGTGGAAGTTTGAAGAGTGTGGTGGAATATGGGAAAGTGAGGTGGAAGTTTTTAGAGTAGGGTGGAAGTTTGGAGAGTGGAGTGGAAGTTTGGAGAGTGGAGTGGAAATTTGGAGAGTGGGGTGGAGGTTTGGAGAGTGGGGTGGAAGTTTGGAGAGTGGGGTGGAAGTTTGGAGAGTGGAGTGGAAATTTGGAGAGTGGGGTGGAGGTTTGGAGAGTGGGGTGGAAGTTTGGAGAGTGGGGTGGAAGTTTGGAGAGTGGGATGGAAGTTAGAGAGTGGTATGCTAGTTCAGGTGTTGCGCTGGTTATCTAATCGTTGTTCAAAATGACAAGTGGTTGTCCTCGGACTTTCGCCTTCGGAATGGATCCTGGACCGTCGCCATTAGCTCGGCATTAATAGATCCAGTTGAACTCGCCAAACCACGAACGGGGATCACCGTGCATTGTTTCCATCCCTTAACTCGATACCACTGTTATCGGTTTCGGTGCTATAGCTTTCGAACCATAAACGTAAAATCAGAATCCAGTTGTCTCAACACCAGACGTGGAATCGCGTTGTTTTCGTCACGACCTATCACCTAATTTAAAGAATAGACTTCTTACAAACCACATGACTGTAATGCCAACTCCTCACGAATCGAACACAATAAAGATGTTGCGGGGTAATGTTAATTAACACCATCTTTAAAAAAGGTTTTTCACTGATGTTCCATCACCGGCTTTTAAACCCTACTGCACATGATAATATTGTCTGTCTATCAAGCGAACTGCTCCCGAGATTAAATTTGGAAGGTTGCGGTCGCTATAGAAACAAGGTTCTTTCATTTTTTTAAGGGTAACTCTATGGATAGGCAGTTAGTTGAATTAATATCGCAACCGGTAATCCGATGTTAGCCTTACTGGTGGTTGTCTTGACGAAGTGTCTCGTCATTACCAAAACTGATCAGGTCTTGATTTCGTTGTCGTAACAAAATAGACTACACCTTAATCACGACATACCTGACCGCGGTAGCCCGGTTGAAAGAGTAACGGATTCGTAACCACAGGGCTGCGAGTTTGAATCGAACCAAAGTCTATCGTGTACGAAGAGGTGCAGAATTATATTCAGTGTTCTGCAACACGAACTCCAAGCAATTGCAATTGTTCTGCAGGCATTTTGTCCGAATTTTGAAAACTGCAGCCAAATCAGAAACAGACGTAAGACACAATTATCGGCTAAATATGTATTGCGTATTCATAATAAAACATCGAAAGTTAATTAACTAACTTTATTTAAAACCAAAGGCATACTTTCAGAATTTGCAATTCTGTCGATAACTTTTTAAGTTAAATATTTTATCATTGACATAAAAGATGTGTTATTTATAAAGTGTTCGTGGTAATTTGGGCGGTGTAGGGAGTTCCGTAGCTAGAAAAGGAAAAAAAGGTGTTGTAAGGAGGGCGATTTTTACTGCGGAACACCGTAACTTATGATTAAAAAAAATTGAGGAAAATTTTGATAAAATTAAGGAAACATTGTTCTGCAAAGACATTGTTTGTTTTGCGACGTACGTCGGAGTTTTAAGCACTTTCTGCTACCGGGCAATTCACCATCTTGATGGATGCCTCTACGAGGTATATCGTCATTGGTAAAACTCATCAGATCTTGGACGATATATCTCGTTCATCACATGTCTTTCCTCATTAGAAAACTGGTCAAATCTTGATATTACCATCATCAAACAATTGGCAATGACGACGTCTCGTTGTTCTAAAAAATGGTTAGGCCTTAACTCTTCAGGTGGTTGTCTCGGCATGGTATCGGGAATGCGAAGTGTAACGGAGCGCGAATCCAACCAAAGACCGTCTTATCAAAGGAGGATGGAGCGCGTTAAATCTGCCGTTGACCCAAATTTCCTCACGTTGGTGTAATGTGGAATTTTGGAGACTTGGGTGCCGGCTCAAGTATAACCTCATCACGTGGTGTACGTGGTGTTGTCCTAGAATCTTTCTTTTCGGGATTGATCCCGGACCGTCGCCGGCCGATTAACCGGTTTGGTGGTTAAGGTGTTAGCCTCTATATCGGAATGTTCCTGCTTCGAATTCGGGTCTGTGCATGGATGGTTGTAAACTCAGGATGTAGAGGTGGCTAGTGTACCTTAATTATGTCGTGGTGAATAGTCCTCACGTTGGGTTAGGATGGAAGTTTGGAGACTGTTGTCCCAGCTCAGGTGTGACCTCGTCATCTGACCGTGGTTCAAAATTCCGTGGTGTTGTCCTCGGATCTTTCCCTGAAGGGATTGGAACAGGACCGTTACCAATAGCCCGTTGTATAGCTCCAGTGCGACGTTAATTAAAATACCTACTTGATTACCATTAAGTATTTTTAATCCAATCGCTGGTAGATTAAAAAAAATACTCCCAAGTAATAACATATGTTGCGAATCTTTCGTCACGGAAGGAAAGAGTAACATTAACTTCCAAATGTTCCCCAAGGAAGAATGGAAGCCGGCCTTTCCACTTTTCCTGTTATTGCAGCTGCTCTGTATATTCAAGCCCTGACCTCGTTCTACTGCCAGCAAAGTCTATTTTTCTCCACCGAACATCCCTCTTTTCCATATTCTGGATGAACGAGCGAATTTCACGCGCTCAGCGTGCATATATGCCTCGAGTGCATATTTCCTTACATTCCACGGGAAAAGCGCCTTCGCTTGAACTGCATTGCAGTCTGAGTTGAATTGCCCTTTTCTGGAATAAAAATTTATTTTAAAGGGGCGGAAACAAAATCTGGACTGTGAAAAACGTGTGCATAAATTTTTAACATTCTTAAGACCTTGGAGGGTTTGATTATTTTGGAGTGCTTTTGTTTGAAATTTCCTCACACCTCGTTGAATAATACATAAACAAAAAAAAGTTCAATTTCTTTACAAGTGAAAAAAGAAGCATTGAATATAGAATAGTACATAAACATGAAATGTAAGTAGAATGAGCATTGAGGTAGGAAGGTATGTTAATTAACGTTTTACGGGAAGATAACGTTGGATAGGCGTGGAAGTTTGGACAGTGGGGTACCAGCTCAGGTGTTGCCTCGTCATCTGACCGTAGCACCAAATTACGTGGTGCTGTCGTCGGATCTTTCCCTCAGTGAATTGATCCAGGACCGTTGTCAATTGCTCGTTGTGTCCCTCTAGTACGACGTTAATAAAAATTGTTTTACCTCACGTAGGAATTTAATTAATGTCGCACTGGAGCAACACAACATTGACGAAAGTCCGGGATCAACCTACGAACGTAAAGGTATGAAGACAACAACACTTAATTTGAAGAACGGTTTAGATAACGAGGCAATACCTGATCTGGCGCCCCACGGTCAGGGGACGAGGTCGCCTGAGCTGGCAACCCACTCTCCAAATTTCCACACCACGCCAACATGAGGACATTTCAGGCCACGACAGATATAACTAGAACCTACTCTCTTTGAACACGACGGTCTATAGTTGGATTAGAACTCGCAACGCTCCGCTTGTTAATTTGTTACTCTCCCAACCGGGCTAGTGCGGCCCACGCGAATAAGTTTGGAGACTGGGATGCCAGCTCAGGTGTGACCTCGTCATCTGACCGTGATCCAAAATTACGTGGTGTTGTCCTCGAATCTTTCCTTCGGGGTATTGATCCCGGACCGTCGTCTATAGCCCGTTATGTTGCTTTAGAACGACGTTAATTAAAATACCTACCTACCCTTCTGGTTTGATCCCGGACCGTCGGCGGCACTTTGTGTTGCCCCAGTACGACGTTAATTAAAAAAATTACCCAGACCGTCACCAATAGCTTTCTCTAGTGCTACGTTTTAAAATGGTATTTTTAATTTACGTCGCACTGGAGCAACTCAACGGGCTATTGGCGACGGTCGGGGATCAGACCCAAAGGGAAGGATAAGAGGACATCACCTGAAAATTATGTGGTGTTCCTATATGTTCCGCTATTTTTGAAAGTGGTATAAGTCCATTTTTTCATACATCGAGATATTTAAGGGTTTGCGTTTAAATTAATTATAAAATATTGGCAAACGTTATTCAATTCTGATGATTTTTTTAACACTATAAACCTGTTAACTTTTACTATGCAATAATCTATATATATAATTATCTTACGTGGCACTCAAAAAAGACGTTATTTGTTAGCGCGTTTTGGCAACATTGTATGATTGTTTGTTTACCACAAGGCCTCACGCATCAATTGAATTTAAAAACGTTATCGGATGAAATGTTATTGAAAAAAAAATGAATTTTAGTTGAGCTGTAGAAATTAAAGAATGCGGAGGATCTTCTCATGGCCATTTTAAAACTGTTCTTTTCAGGGCCAACAATTTTAGTTCAACAAGACGCTTGCACTACAACTTTCGGTAACAAACTCAATGAAAAAGTGTGGGTGGTTCGAGTGCTGGGGAAATGTACACAAACATGATGGGTATACAATTTCCGAAGCAGCGCTCACATTTCGAGTCAACATTTGCTCAAAATTTTCATTTGAATTTTGATTTTAGAGGTACTGTATATATATTTGCTGTCATACAGCAATTTTAGATTTGTAAATCTTTTTCTTGGAATTTCATATTTTGTAAACAATCCGTTCTGCTAGAACACATGTCTTCATTGATGCGAGCGAAGCGAGCATATGTTCGCGCAGCGAAGCAATGAGGATTGCGAAGTAATCCTCTGGGGGTTGGCGAGAGTGAGCGAGCAGGGGGCGGGCCCCCTAGTAATTATTAAAATTGTTAAAGAAAATAAACTATTTTCTTTTTCAGAGTGGACTTAAACCACTTTCAAAATTCACATTAAAAACAGCTCACATTTTAAAGGGGCCGCCGTGGCTCAGTGGGTTTGCCCAATGCGCTAGCAACCATAAAGTTGCTGTCGGCGCAGTTTCGTATCCTGTTAGGTATTTATTCTTCCATAGGTTGTTCTCGCTTCGCGTTGCTGAAAAGCTTCTTTGTGTGTGATTATATGAAATTGACTTTGAATAAAAAAATTGAAATGTCAGAGCGACCGAGCGATGTCTAATTTCACAGACAATGTGTGTAGTAGTGGCTAAGAACAGAGGGACACTGCATACCTAGATTGGACACACACATTTATTTTTACAAAATAATACAAATTATCAGACATACACGCCGCACCGTCCGGGGCAAAAACACGTCTCACTCCTCTTAAGTATACAACAAATCTCCTTATTCACGTTCTTATTCCGAATAGTACCAAGATTACATGTTCTTGATCGTATCAGAACACAGGCTCTGTCATACATCAATGTTCATCTACTAGAACAGTAGCAATCAGAACACAAGAACAACTGTTCTTATAACTTATCTGTGTTCGTAATCACCTGTCGGGAGATCGTTACAGGAAGTTAAGAAACTGATTTGAAAACAATAAGAAATTCACGTTTTTTGATAAATGTTGCGATTTGACTGGAAAAACTTTCGTTTGGTTTCAATAAACTTAAAATTCTTTTGAATGGATAATAAGCCCTCGTGTTTTATAAAACTCATTTCTTAAAAAATAAAGTTTTGCTATTCAAGATCAATAAAAATTCAGAACCTGTAGTTCAAATCGAATAAATTCGTAGATTGGGAAACGCATTATCTGTATATGTCAAAAGACAAATTATAATTTTTAAGTATTAGTGAACTTTGATTCCCATTATATCGAAACCCATTACAATGATTCCAGGGAGGATTACTAATATTACAACCTGGGTTTCATAGTAATGGTTCAACAAATTCAAGGAATTCCCAAAATGAATACTGTCTTACTGTCTATCTAAACCGAAAAATCAATTTGAATCGAAATTGTCATGTCTGCAATTCATTAGAATACAGTTTTAGAACACGTTTAAGTATTTTCATGCAAATATATTTTTAGTTTAGCCTTAAAATAGATATCGGTACGCATTAATCTAGTCTGGTAATACAAATTAGAAGAATTCCTGTAGTTCCAAAAGAAATACTGTCTTTCTAAACTGATAAATCAATTTGAGTTGAGCATTTATGTCTGTATATCCTTAGGATACTATTTTAGAATAAGTTTCAATATATTCATGAGTACATTTTTCTAGGTTCATCATAGAATAGATCTCCGTACGCGTTAATCTATGGAACCCCCTGTAACAAAAAATTAAATATAACGCAACTCCTTTAAAGAATTACAACACGAATTTGAAGTATTTACTTTATGGACATCGTGTGTGTGAAGATAAATTTCAAAACAAATGTTGGAATTGCACAAATCATTATCTTAATTTCAAAATGAATATTAGAATTTTTAGAGAAGCATTCAAAGCCCGTCCAATCAACAATTCATTCACTACTAACCATAATTCAAAATCGGGTAAAACCTTTATCAAATTTTGAGTTCCTTTCCAGCATTATAATATAAATTTTAAGTACTAGGGGGTTCCTCCCCATGATAGCTAACGCTTGCCAACCCCCGGTGATTGCTACGCAATCCCATTTGGTTTCCTTCACAAACCAACACTCCTTTCCCCAGCATCTTGGTAAGGGTCAGATGTTAATGTGTTTTAGCTTCGCAAACCAACACACTAAATCTTGCTTGCTGTGCAATTTCAAATTCCAAGGAATCAGTTCCACCACCACCCAACATAACACAGGCATATCGCCTCATCTCTTCCCTAAAAGAGGGGGGGGGGAAAGAAATTATTTAAGAAATCAATCCCACCTCCACCCGACATGATATGGGCATGTCGCCTCATTTCTTCCCTGAAAGAGAAAAAAAAGAAATTAACAGGAACTAACACTTATAATGACGTTGAGAAAACATGAACTGATCTTGAAGTTCTAAGTTGTGAAACACATAAATTCAATGTAATACTTTCATATACACTATATATTGTATCTTTTTTCAATCTTTTACAAAGATCTTTATGTTTTCAGCAGACACATATTTCGACAGAGCAACATAAAGTTGACCATGTACAAATATGGGACGCTCAATGTGAATACCTACGCATTCATAAGTCTGACCTTATGACTTGTTGACATAAATAATAAAAATTAATTCAAAAAGTCTTAAAGCTAACAATAAAAGCAAGAAACAATAACATTGCAGAAACGATACAAGATTGAAATTATATAAGCCTTACAAATTACGAATAACGTAGATAAAAACCAAAATGATAAAAATTAACTATACCAAATTAAACAGAACTAAACAATAAATCAATGATAAAAATTAACTATACCAAATTAAACAGTAACATACAAAAAATTGCATGACTGATAAAAATTATTTCAAAAAGTCTTAAAGCTACATAGAAAAGCAAGAAACAATAAAATTCCAGAAACAATACAAATTCAAAAATAAGCCTCACTGAAACCGACAAAATTTTACTCACGACTGAGGTCTGAAAATTTGTATGTTTTGCTCACTCGCGTGCGGTAGAAATTTAGCCTTTTTTTTTTACTTTAACACTTAATGCACCCTTAATTTATTGCCGCATCGAAAAAATCGTAATTTTCTGATGCGTAATTTCTCGGGAAATCGTCTGAGAATCGAACGAATAAAAGCGAGTTTTCAATCCTGCGGCGGTGGCAGTAATTTTTTTAAATATATATATTTAGTAAATGGATATAGTGTGTGTGGAGGACCAACCACAAAATGTTGGAATTTCAACAACATTAGTATTATCTTATTAACAAATTGAATAGTGGAATTTACAGAAGCCATATTCAAACTGAAACTTATCCAATCAACAATTCGTTCGCTTTTACCTGGACTCCATATCACGGGAAATTATATGTACCAATTATATTCCTTCCAAGAATAAAAACACAAATTTAAGTGTTTAACAAATGGACATTGTGTGTGTGAGGATAAAATACAAAACAAACGTCGGAACTTCACAAACTATTATCTTAATTACGAAATGTATATTGAAATTTCTAGAAGCCATTCGAAGTTCGTCCAATCAACAATTCTTTTTTAACCAGAGTTCCAGATCAGACGATTCTATCGTTTCCAGTCAGATATATTCTAAACGTCAGCGCACCGATTTCCTTTATCTGGCTTTCACGTGTTCTCAGTTTCTGTGAGAGGAAAACAAGAAAATTCACCGTGTAGTATACTATTGCCGTTCCCGAAAAATGACCGGATGTTGCGTCGACCGGTCCCACTACTAATTATTCATTCAGTCCAGCTGCCATTCATTCACTCGTAAGGGGGAGGGGGGAATGAGTTCGACACGGCATCTACAGGAACGAAAATAAACAAAGAAATGAAAAAGAATACGTTCCAAATACGCTAAGTGACGTCAGGACTCTTTTTCTCCATGAATGAATGAAGGACTGTCACTTCCGTCAGACTGCGTTGGCGGGAAAAAAATACGTGTTCCACGCCCTTATTGAGAAAAACGACCTTGATATACTAATGCTAGGAAAAGTGGGGGAAAGGAATGATAAACAATGAAAAGAAAGGGAAATATGGATCATATGATCGTGCAGATAGCTTGACGGATGCGCTCTCTTCGGCAGTTTTAATGGAATTGACGGGCGTACGCCTCAACGCGACGGGGTAAGGTTATAGTTAATGAAAGCGAAACCGATCAATCGATAAATACGGTGACGCACACAAATGAAAGATCGCGTACAAGTTCTGCGAACAATCGTCTGCGCATGCTGTTGAGAATCTTTTCCATTGGTAATCAATTTGAGCAATGCTATGGATTCTAAAAGCACAATTGGCGCCCATTTGAAATTTTAAAAAATCTTCGAACTGTTCAATCTAAGTTTTGAAAGTTTTAAAAACGAATAAAAAAATTGCAAAATATTATTTATTCGAACGAAATGAATGCTAATAGAAATGTTTGGTAAGATTTAATAAACGTCGCACTAGAGCAACGCAAGGGGCTATTGGCGACGGTCCGCGATAAAACCCAAAAGGAAAGATTCGAGGATAACACATAATTTGAGCCACGCTTAGATGACGAGACTAATAGGAATGGAATTGTAAACAAAACTTGAAAAGCCATTTTGGAAGAAACAATTCTTCAACAGAAAGTTAATTTAAATATAAAAATCATTGCAAAGTGTATTCGAAGAATATACGTACACGATCAAAATGAAAAAATTCGAATTTTAAAGAAAATTAAACAGGTTTTCTTTAAAAATTTGATTTGCTTCGGCAATAAAATTTATTATTTATCACTCGAGTGTGGATGAAGCAAAGAGGATGTTTCAAATCAGACATAAAGAATATGTACGAATTACAAATCCGAATGAAAGAAATATACTCGAAATAACGAATTGGAATTGAACAGATATAGGTAAAAAGATACCTGGCAGTATACATTTCGAAACAAATTGAGCAACAGATCCTGTAAATCTAGTTAAGAATCAGCCAAAGTATTTTTAAATGTCCCAGTTTTGAAATAAATGGAGTATGTAGAATTGAGAGCTGTTTATCAATGATTAGAGAAATAGTGAGTAAAATCATTTTTTATTAATAAAAACGCATATTTGAAAAGTTGATTTCAACTTTTACAAAACAAATAATTTAACTGTTTCCAAGCAGCTTTCATTCAGTTAGATAACAGATTTTCAAAGATAAACGGTGTATTTTACAAAGCCTTGAACCCTCCTCTTGGTTGTCTTGACGAGGTATATCGACCTGGAATAGCTGATCAGATTTTGATGGGCAATATATCTCGCCATCAGAAAAATACTCGCCGTATCTTGATTTCATCATAAAAAATTGGCAATATCTTGACAATATATCTTGTAATAAGGAAAATTAATCAGATCTTGATGGAAGAGATATCTCGTCGAAATCATTTGGAGGGTTGCACAGTATATTTCTATCTGGACTCAGAGAAGGTCAAACATTTAATATGCCACTAGGTTAGACTAGAGAAATACATTTCAATTTGAAAGCATCGAGAAGAAATTCTTTCAGAAGAAAGGTAAGTCCTATGTCGGGGAAATAAGAAGGTAAGTAGTTAATATGAAGTTGTGAATTTACTCAGCACTGAGCTATTGGTGACGGTCCAGGATCAATCCAGTGGGGAAAGATCCGAGGTCAACCAGTCAGATGATGAATGCAACACCTGACCTGCACTCCACCCTCCAAACTTTCACTCCATGTCAACATGAGAACATTTGAGGAGACGACAGATTTAACGTACACCAGTCCCCGTGTACACGGCGGTCTTTGGTTGAATCGAGTTTCGAACTCGCAACCCATATATTTCCATATTTTAACAGCATGAGGAAAACACGAGTTTCAATTTCACTAGGCAGAAAAGTTATGTTTATTTTTTTATACCTCATTGTTTCACTCATGGAGAAAATATAAAGTAGAGTCAGTTTCATGTGCCCAGAGGATCATGTGACCAAAACTAGAAGTAACATGACCCTTAAACTACTTTCGTCTATTGGATGGAAGTGAACATTCATCTTCTGATTGGTTCACGAGAAGGTAGAGTATGCCCGTCCATTCATCCATTATCTGATTGGTTCACGCGACATAGTAGAGTTTGCCAATTTCACCAATTTTGTCGCCACTCTAGAACTGCACATTCTCACACAATACTCTGTCATAAGTTGTTAGAGTGCCAAAAGAGGCCAAAACAGTCATGTGACTACTAGTACGTATGTTTGTCACACTTTTCGAAGCTGTTCTCAATAGCAGGGTTCAGTCTACTTGCATTTCAGATCTACGGGTCCACAGGAGTAGCAAAAAGCCAGAATTATTCATCTTTTATTGGTCCTTTTATAAAATTGAATGGTGCAGGTGGATGTTTTTTCCAACACTGGTTTCAGGCATCCTAAAACTCCATAATCAAGGTTTCAGTCAAACGTAACTGCAATGGCTATTTCATATTTAACCCTCCAAATGCTTTCGACGAGGTATCTCATCCATCAAAATCTGATCAATTTTGCTAATGACGAGATATCTCGTCATCAAGATATTGCCTCTTTTCAACGATGACGAGATAAAGATCTGGTCAGTTTTTACTACAGACGAGATTTCTCGTCCATAAAAAACTTTGATGATGACGAGGTACCACGTAAAGACAGACAAGAGCGTTAAATATGGAATTGAACTTTGGACCATTCATTAGCATCCCCCAAATGGCTAAACTCTAAAATTACACGGGCTAAACAATTGCTCTGATGTGATGAATTCTTTCATGAATTTATCTTCCATATGGTTTCTATGAGATATCTCTCCATCAACATCTAACCAATTCTGCAAATGACAATGTATCTTGTGGTATGTATTTTAATTAACGTGCCACTGGAGCAACACTATATGCTATTGGCGACGGTCCAGGATCAAACCCGAAGGGAAAGATCCGAGACAGCGCAAAGTCATTCTGAACCACGGTCAGAACTGAGGTTACAACTGAGCTGGCACCCACTCTCCAAACTTCCACACCACGCCAATGTGAGGGCATTTGAGGACAACGCAGATTTAACATGCCCCTTCGCCCGGAAAACATAAAGTGCTGAAACTGTGATGTACGTCGCAGAACAGTCTTTAAAGAATAATTTTCCCTTAATTTTAACAAAATTTTGGCAATTTTTTTTTTCAATTATAAGTTACGATGTTCTGCAGTGCAAAGCACGCTTCTTGCCACACCTTTTATCTTTTGTGGCTACGGAACACCCTCTCTACACCGCCCAAATTACCGCAAACACTTTATAAATAACACCTCTCCTATGTCACTGACAGAATATTTAACTTCAAAAGTTATCGACAGAATTGCAAATTCTGAAAGTATGCCTTGGTTTTAAACAAAATTATTAATTAATTTTGATGTTTTATTACATATACGCAATAGATATTTAGCCGATAATTGTGTTTTACGTCTGTTTTTGATTCGACTGCAGTTTTCAAAATTCGGACAAAATGCCTGCAGAACAATTGCAATTGCTTGGAGTTCGTGTTGCAGAACACTGAATATAATTCTGCACCTCTTCGTACACAATAGACTTTGGTTCGATTCAAACTCGCAGCCCTGTGGTAACGAATCCGTTACTCTTTCAACCGGGCTACCGCCGACAGGTATGTCATGATTAAGGTGTAGTCTATTTTGTTATGACAACGAAATCAAGACCTGATCAGTTTTAGTAATGACGAGATACTTCGTCTAGACAACCACCAAGAGGGCTAACATCCGATTCTCTGCTCCCAGTAACGACTGTTCTGTTTGTTTGCGTGTTCACATGGACATCTTAAAGAAATAGACGCAGCATGTGTGCGTAGCTCCACGCTATTTATTCTGATCGCTGGGTTTCAAGATCTGTGGTGTGGTTGTGGGAAAAACCACGAAAACCTAATGCGGCACGCATATTTGTTTGTTTAACACATTCGCTAATTATCTCGCGCCAACGCGTGATGTGGCGTCAACGCTAAAGGGCCAATCACGCGGTAACGCGTGGTGTGGTGTCTCAGTAGCCAGTCACGCGTTCGCGCGGGAAGAGCTGCGCCTCAACATTTATTATCCCCTTCAATTGGCATGTGTTAGGTATTGGCGTGGTATTGGCGTGGAGTAATGGTTAGAAGTATGTGATTGTTGTTGGCTGTTGTATGGTATAAGGTATGTTGTATGGTATAAGTATGTTGAAAAGGTATGTGGTTTCGAATATATATAGCTTTATTAGTTATTAAAAAAATATTGTAATATGAGTTGTAGAGACGATAGTTCTGTCGGGCCTTCACGTCCCCCAAAAAGAAAAATGCAATTTAATAAGCCTCTAAGAAATGGTGAAATTGCAAATTTGTTGGCTGAGCTTTCGCCAACCTATTCTGGTATTGGCTCAATTTTCAATCGTATTTGTTATAAAAAGTAAGTCGCCTTCTGGGGGGAAAACCCATTTCTACGGCGGGGCAATAACTATCAACACGTCCTACCGTGACCGGCAGCGAATGGGTTAAAGTGATTAACCATTCTGATGAAAAACATTTCGATAGCCAATCGGCCCTAGGCGATTTGTAAGCCCTCGTGACTAACCCTTTCGACAACGATTACGCCAATGTGCTGTATTTTTTTATCAGAAGGTGGATGTATATCTACATCGACCTTCTAATGAAATAGACAGCACAGTGACGGAGTCGCTGTCGTAAGATTTCTAAAGGCGGTAAATCAAGTGCACCTAGTCGGTTGGCTATCGAAGTGCATACTAGTGTTTTTCATCAGACTGGTTAATCACTTTAATCAATTTAGGATTCATGATTTTACCCGCAACCTCGTGATTGATCTTCAAACGGAACGACCGTAAGAAATAACATATAGCATCGCGCGCTTGCTCCGTCTAAGTCATTAGAATATCGATGTATATTCACTGATGACGAAATCGAGCCTGAAGAAATTGAACAAATCACCAGGTCGAAATTGCAGAGACCAGAGGTAGCCTTTAGATCGATTCATGTTCCACAAATTGTCATTAATTGAGAAAACAACGTGTAAAAAAGTTATTCCAAAACAAAATGGTTCCCCTTAAAAAAATACCCAGAACATCACACTTTTTAATTATTTGATTCACCTTTTAAAAACTACAACAATACCGGTTCCATGTATTTAGTTGGCCACGCATTATCCACGTATGAGTTGTGACAAATATGCCATTTTTGTCAAGAAAACCAGTCCACGGGGACTTTACTTTCAGGAAATGTGGAACTCTGGCGATGTTTTCCCACGTACCCATCCTCAGATAAAGGTCATTCGACCTCTGATCGCAGATGAGATTTACAAATGGATGTCCACCACCGATAAGAGAGTCATCGCCCGTCTACAGCTATATATAGTAAGAAAAGAAATGGGAAGTATTCGAGATTAAATACATTGCATATCCTCTGATAGCTAGGCTCCTGAATTACACGGAGTTCAGACACCAATACTGCAGCTGTGTCTTTTCAACGTCGGAAATTTAAATGCTCAGTTCAGTAGCATTATCTATTGTCCCATTTCCGCGTAAGGTGAAGTTGTGACCGTTCGGTTGTATGCAAATTTATTTTTTTATTTCAAATCTAGGCCTATGTTTGACCTTAGTCGGTGTTGATAGTATTGTCATCTTCAATGTCGTTTTCTATAATAGTATTCATTGCATTCAAAAACATTGTATATGATTTTTTAAAATTTCCAATTGAGGGGGGGGGGGTCAGACACTACAGACGAACATCATTTAACTCAACACATAATCGAGGTTTGACTGAAAACACATATTCTCTATGATGAATTAGAAATGGTTGTTTTTAATGAACGTAGTCATAGACAGGTACTTTAAAGGTCTAAGACTTCAGGTACCTTTTAACATCTGTTTATACATTTAAAATTAAAATGCACGTGATAATTTAGTGATTGCAATATCAAAATGAGAAATAACATCTATATATATAATTCTCTTCGTGGCACGCAAAAAAGACGTTATTTCTTATCACGTTTTGGCAACACTGTACGATGATTTGTTTATCACGAAGCCTAGCAAATCAATTGAATTTATAGCGTTATTAGATAAAATTTTATTGAAAAAAAATTTATATTAGTCGAGCTGTTGCAGCTTACAAACGACATGCTGGGTATTCGATTTCCAAAACAGCGCTTACATTTCGAGTCAAAATTTGCACAAAGGTTTCATTTGAATTCCAAATTGTTAGTTCTGAATCCAGAGGTACTGTATAATTTTTCAGTAGAAAAACAAATTTATATTTGAAAAATATTTTTTTTTTGGAATATTATATTTTGTAAACAATGTCTTCATTGATGCGAGCAAAGCGAGCAAGGTTCGCGCAGCGAACAAATGAGGATTGCAAACCAATCCTCCGGGAGTTGGCGAGAGTTAGCGAGCAGGGGGCCCGCCCCCTAGTTAAATAAATTAGTCTACTATTATGAAAGGAAGTGCTTGTCTTTGTATCTCTATGTAGTGCCATGACGAATTTGTGGCACTTATAATAAGGAAATTTGGCACAGAGGTAGCCCACATGTTTTGCAATTTTTGGGTCCAGCCCGAATTTTAAAATTTAATCTAGAACATTTTAAAATTAACTTATTGGAATTTAATTATTATTGTTTTCTTTAGAATTGCAACAGTATAAAGAGATAACAGATTCTAAATTTATTTATTCCGTTTCCGTTTGATTTTCCGAGCAACGATTTCAGCGGACGAACAAGTCAAATAAAGTTTTGTCTGGAGTTATGTAGTTCTTTTTTCTATCTCCTAGATTGTTAAAGATAGAGTAAAAATTTCAACAGATTTGAAATTTGTGGAAAATTTTACTCTAGTTCGATACTTAAAAATATGATTTTCTAAAAAATAATTTTTAAATTGCAACTTTTATATTTTTCTCATAAAAAATTTGACCTTCACTATCGAGAAATAACAAATTGGATTTCCTGCGCTCATACGATTCGAGCGAAGGGAAGCAAAACAAACAAAATATTTTTTGCCAGGCATTGTTTTGTTCTTTTTTGCAAAATCGGAATCTTTAAAGATAGATTGAAAATTTCAACGAATTTGAAATCTGCGGAACATTTTACACCAGATTGTTAACTCGTATTTTTACATGTATTTTTACCTTGCATTTGATTTCCTTTAAATAATTAATTTTTCAATTGTAACTTTTTTTAGTATATATGGGCGCATTAGACAGTGACGTCACTTTTACGTCGTTTGGAATCGTTTTCGCGATTATGACCCCATGACAAGAACTGTCACGGGCAAGGACAATTTTACATTAGATCGATACCCTTTTCATTTGATTTTCTTTTAATAAATAAATTTCAATTGAATATTTATATTTTCGCAAGAGATTGTGATATCACGCTGATTGGATCTCCTCGCAATTCGAATTTGGCCGCATTTGACAATGACGAGGCCATCACGGCGTTGCCCGTGGTGTTGGTTTGCGAAGAAAACCAAACGGGAATTCGTAGCAATCGCCGGGGGTTAGCGAGCAATGGTCACACCTGATCCACGAAAAGAACTGTCACTGGAAACGCCGTGCTGGCCACGCAGTGGCTAGTAGTTCATAAATTGTGGTTCAAAATTATGAAAGGCTGTCCTTGTATTTTTACCTTCGCGATTACGTTAGTTATCTACGTTATGACGTTAGTTATCTACCTAGTTTATTAACTAACCATTAATAGTTTATCAATTAACAATGTGGAAATTTAGGTTGAGTTTTTTGAAGCAAGGGATATATTTGACGAAGCTGCGCCATACAACATCTCGTAAATGAACATACGCACGCAAGGAAAGCTTAATCGACACAGAAGAGAGAACTACACTCAAGGAGGAATCTAACGTGCGCCCCCCCCCCATACACCTCGCAGGTTGCTAGCGCAGAGGGAAAACTCAATGAGCCACATCAGCCCCTTGGAAGTGTAGGAGCATAGAAATTATTAAGTAGGAAGCATGAAGGTTGGTACATTTGTTTTTCTACATTCTGATATCATCTCTCATGTTCGCAACATCTACATATTTAGTCTCAAAGACCAACGTATCAATCTAATGTTTTTACTACCACAATTTAAAAATGCTGTCTCCAGCAGGATCAATTGAAGCGCCATCACACTTTCTATACATACACAATCCCTTATTTTAAAAGAGATCTAGTGACGAGAGGCTTTTTGTGTCAAGTTAAATGAAAGCGGCGGAAGTGTTTTTGTGGCGAAATGTGATTCCTGTACGTATTCCGGACGCAGTTTTAGCACGTCGTCAATAGAAATTTCTAAGAATGAAATCCGAATCAACTTTTGATTCGAAGCCATTTAGATTTAAACTCCAAACGTCGAGAATACGGCGATAAACTGCATTTTAAGATAACCTTATATGTGGTAACAAAAAGTAAAATCTTCCTTCTGGTTTGTTTGCTTTCCTTGAAAATCCCTCACAACAAAGCAGTATTTAGTGGAAATTTAAATTTCTAATTTGGTCTAGTTCTTAATTTCCCTTAAATAATCGTATTTCTAACTTTAGTCCCGAAATGCTACGCAATGGTCGTTGCTAATCCCTACTTGACTATCACTATACTACAGCAAGTACAGACCATGCGTTTAGTCTTTCTTGTGGTTCTAGATCCCAAATCTCAAAAACTATTACAAAAACATTGAGGGAAGTTGTTACATACTCAGATATGTTGTATTTGAACCAGCAAGGAGTGTTCAAGAAAATTGGCCTTTTTATGCAATATGCATAGACATAGAACAGAAATATTGCTATGAAACATGATTGCCACCAAAGTAATTTCATTTCTATCCCGTCCGTCCACAAGCAATCGCCCGCTCTTCTCGCTTTATTGCATAATATTATTGCATTTTAACTTCGATATTCTTTTATGAAAAGATAACCTTTAACCTTCACACAATATATTTTTCCTAATTAAGACATTTTTTAATTTACAGTATAGGATAGCTTGCAGTCGATAAAAGTCTGACCTATGCAAACATTTTTATTCAGAAAAGAAATATCTTGGTTAGCCACTTTTGAAGCAATAAGCAACAGCATTTCGCTATTGCTTGTAATGAAAGAGATCCAACATATCAATGCCGCCGAAAACTGTTCAATAGCATTGTACGAGTACAATTACTAAAAAAAAAAGATAATTTAAAATGCTAATACCGTTTCTACCACAGATGAAAAATGATGAATCTGATACTTTGTTGGAATTAAAAAATCTTTCTCAAAGCTGTGGAATGAAATATGGTATTTTACTCCCTTCCTCCAAACAATAGCTTTTAGAGAAAATACATAATGAGAAGTATTAGGAGGAGGTAAATGTGTACCAAAACATTTTTGATCACAGAATACTTCACTTTCGTAAAAATTGAACATAAAAAATAACATCAATTCTTTTTAAACACTAGTTTCTATTTATGTAATTTTTAGTGGTTTATAGTGATAGAACGGAAATAAAAAACAGAACAAACAAAATGGAAGATAGGTGGAATGAAATGAGATAGAAAATTATTGTTAAAATCTATAGAATAGTTTGAAATAAACCAAATAGAATGTAACTTGGAATAGGATTAAGAACAATAGTAAACTAAAAAGAACATAGTGGGAAAATGAACAGTCATCAGAATCAAGATTCTTTCGAACCGTTTGAAAAAAAAAGTTATTGAAAACACTCTTCGAACATCTCATCAATCGGGAGAAATGTTCTGAATTTATTTAAACATGCGCAAAAAATATCGAAGCATAAATTTAATTCTGTACCGTAGTTGAAAAAGCGCCCATGTCCAAATTCGCATGTTTTGCGATAGGTCCACAAATCACTTCAAGGCAATGAAAGTTATGTCCAAAAAAGTACCAGTGATGTACTCTGTCAGAGCATTGAAGGAATATCGTAGTGATTTATCGTCTGCACAGTTCCATTATTATTATATTAATTTTTAATACAGTTTATAAAATGCCTTTACAGTGTTGTGAAATTTTCATTATACAATGTATTTGTATAATGAAAATTTCACAACACTGTAAAGGCATTTTATAAACTGTATTGAAAATTAATACAGTAATAGTGGGACTGTGCAGACGATAAATCACTGCGATATTCCTTTGATAACTCCTGGTTTTCGTATTCTTACTTTTTCATTCCTTCATTGTGTTTTGGCAAATACAATGTAAAATTTTCTGGAAGCATTTTTACGAATCATAAAACTTCAAAAACGATAACTACTATTATTTTATGTAACACTGATTATTATTTATTTATTATCACTTCTGTTACACCTACCGTATTTATCTTCTCCAAATAAAACTTTAAAGTTTCCTCTTTTCGAAATTTCAATTATTTCTTTAAAAACCTTGAAATTTTTCATTTTTTACCTCTTCCTACGTTGCAGACTTCGTGCAAGCTCCATAAAAAATTTAAATGGCGGTAGAAAAACTACTAAATTAGTTGTTACACTTGCAAAATGGATATTATGGCACCTTTAATAATAAGATACTGAATTATATGGCCACATGCTGAATTGTGCAGACGATAAATTGCTACTATTTAAAGCTTCTAGATTTGTATTAGTGTTTGTAATTTTGATAATGACATCGTAAAACATCTTCGAATCATTCGACTACAAAACGATTACAACCATTTTATCTAACGTTGATTATTATTTATTTATTATCATTTTCCACTTGCGTTACACTTCACTGTGTTTATCTTTCTTTAAATTTTTAAATTTTAATTCTTTCCACGAAGCCAAAATTTCCATTTTCTACCTTGTTCTGTCAGAGCACCCAGACATCATTTCGAAACATTCTCCACAACAGTTTTGTGCACCCAGAACACAGAATTAACAACACCACATTAGCAAAATACACAAACATATCAGCAGACGCAAACGAAGTGATGGGGGAGGGGAAAGGCCCTAATTGAAATAAGAAGGCAAAAAGAGCAAGGGAGCGGCGGACGGAAGCCCGAAACTCACCTGGCCTCAGCTTCCGGAGGAAGCGTCATTTCCGCTGTCGGCCAATCCAGAACGGGACATTCTTCATCGCTGCAGTACGCTTCGTGGTAGGAAAGGCCTAGATTCTCGTACATGGGATACACCAGCTGTGGAAGGAAAAACACGCATTAGCACCGGCTGGTTAATTGAATTCAATCCGCGGCTGCAGTGACTCTCGACTATTGTAATTATTATTCCGAGTACAAATAATATCCAAAGAACACTTTTTAATTATGGGAATAAAGCACAAAGTAATGCAAGGATTTTCAGAAGAATTTCAATAACGGAATGAATATTCTTTTCAAAATTAAAAAACAGACTGCACATAACGATACGAAGTGAAAATTCACATTTTATTTCTAACTTGCAGGTTACTTATTTTGGAGCCTGAGTAATAGATCAATATTTTTGGGCGAGAATCATGGGATTTCAATGGCTCAGAGATAAATCTATGCCACACAGCAGTCCAAAATATTTTGTTACTTTCAAAAATAAACCAATAACAACAATTCACAAAAGCATTTAATTGATATTAACTGCGTGTACTGTATTTCCTCCTTTGCGTTAAATCGGTTTTTTTTTATCGATAACAGAAAAAAATTCCAGTGACATTGAAAATTAACAGTTTGAAAATAGATTGAAAATATCAACAGTTATCGATAAATATTATTATGAATTGTTTCTATTGCCTTATTTTTGAAAGTAACAAAATATGAACTGTATGTCATAAATTTATCCTTGATACGTTTATATCCTATTCCAGCAACGGTTTTTGCACCACAATATTAATCTTTTACACAGTCTCCTAAATAAGTAACATGTAAGTAAGAATAAAATGTTAATTTTTATAAGAAATTTTGCTAG
This sequence comes from Metellina segmentata, assembly GCA_947359465.1. Classification (NCBI taxonomy): domain Eukaryota; kingdom Metazoa; phylum Arthropoda; class Arachnida; order Araneae; family Tetragnathidae; genus Metellina; species Metellina segmentata. The sequence continues at coordinate 114,229,563 of OX375873.1, forward strand.
GAGAATTAAGAATTGTTATTTTATTGTTGCTTTCTGTGTGTATTGTGTTTTGTCCTATATGCCTGGCAATAGCTCATTGTGTTGCTCCGGTGCGACGGTAACTCAACTACCAACCCTTCATACCTGGCTGTTGTTTCAGTACAGTTTAAATTCCAGTTCCAAAAGTAACAGTTGGAAACTGTGATCGAACATATTGGGAGTGATTGATAAATGTTATTGTGATAACAGTGGAAACTTGTTAACTTTGCCCACCTGGCGGTTGTCTCGACTAGGTATCTTGGACATTTTAAAAGAACCTGACTATATCTTGATGGACGAGATATCTCGTCATCAGAAAAAAACTGACCAGATCCTCATAAAACGAACCGGATCCTCATAGAACGACATACCTCGTCAAAATTATTTGGTGGGTTAAATCTAAACAATTGATCTTTTCAGTGGCAATAGAAATCTGAGTACTATTAGTTATCCTCCCCAACAACCCCAATAATGTCGAAATAATCACATCTATTAGTTGAAATATTCTAGTGGTGAAGAAAATATAAAGTTTAGAAATAAAGCAGGGAGTTGCATGACGGTTAAATGAGCGTGAATCCCTAAGAGGGTTAATGACTGATAAATTTTAGAGTGGAAGATATTAAATGTTAATATTAGATGTTAATAAGTGTTATCGCAGCAATAACCATTACATCCATCCAACCGAGCCCGCAGCATTCATTAAATTGCGTTCCTCTGGTCTATATCAAGTGAAAAGCTCCAAACATACATCTCAAAACCAATCCAATCTCGACCAACAACAAAACACATTTGTTGTAAAACTTTCATTAATGAACGGCGCATTTCACTCATTTTGACATTCTTCGCGATGGATGATACCTCAAACACAGCTGCAAATCTCATAGCATTTCCCCGCCATACGTCACGAGCGAACACGCCATAAATCATACTTTGTCATTCCAGTTTTCAATTAGCTCGTAAAATTAAACCGTAAAAATGAATCAGCCGAAAGCTTTTAGCAGAGGCACATAATCGACGACCCAGTGCTCAAAATTCTGATGGAAACTGAACAAACGTTGTTGGAGCCTACTGACCTACTTTCCTCAGCCAAACGATTTCTGGAAAGCTGTGATAAGACTTCTCAACTCGAGCGTGTTTTGTGAAACTTTGGATAATGGAATCTTTTATTTTACATTTATGAATTCTTAAAAAAAAAAGAAGCTTTCCGGGTGAAAATGCACGTCAAAATAGTGTTAAGCAACGGAATTCCTGGATATTTCTCACTTCTGCTGGCGCAAAAATCGATATAACGGGGAAATGTTCTTTTTCTACAGTTCCGATTTCGCTGCTCAGAAATTCCATCGAATAAAAATATATAGATTCGGAGATTGTTGAAACTGTAGTGCAACACATCCAATTCGTAAACACTACTTTTATTAGTCACGGAAAAAGCGAGATAGCTTACTTTCGTTTTGTCTCAATATCACAACTCTATAAACAACAATAAGTATTCATGTCGGCGAAAGATTTTCAGAGAGAAAAACAATTTTTCTCAAAATAATTCTTCACACAAAGATTTAATTGTGTTGATGTTTCAAATATTTTGATTATTAGTTAAATTATTACCAAAATTTTATGATAGTTTTACGATTTTTTTAATACATTGAAATGTCTCTAACAGAACAGGCCAAGTGGTTCAAGTAACAAAGTTAAAATTTTAAACGAATCTCTAATATCATAAAAGGAAGTGTTTGTGTATTTGAGGTGTCGAGACGAAGCACTTACAGCCATGAAATTTAGCAAACAGGTTGTCCTAAATATGACTGAATGTACCTCGAATCCCAAATTTTAAAACTAAATCAAGAACATTTTTTTAATTAATTTATTAGCTTTTTTCTCCTGTTTTTTTTTCCACTCGCTGTTCTTCTTTACCCAGCACCACTCTCTGTCGCAGTGCATGATGGTTGCCTAATGACGTCACTAGTCCCATATGTTTCTTGCTTTTTCCTTTCTCTATTTCAAAGCCTTCTGTAGTATTTAGTAGATAAGTTTCAGGTTATTCTTAATTTCTCGCAGTTATTCGCAGCTTAGTTTTTTTGCGGGTTAGCAAACTTTTGGAAGTGAGGAAGTGCTAAATCGTTTATTTTGTGTTCATTTATGTCTATAAAAACAACTTCTGTAGGATTTAACTGAGAATCGGTGTTGTTTAAATCAGAATTATAGTGCGAAAAGTGCACCGCTCCGATGAACTTTTGTGTAGTGGATCCAGGCTCAACCCATTCCGTTAAAACTAATTACTTTGTTAAAGCTTATTACTCTGTTAAAACTAATTATTTTGTTAAAGCTTATTACTCTGTTAAAATTAATTACTTTGTTAAAGCTTATTACTTTCAGTTGAAAATTTTGCTTTCCTTTTAAGCTTATCACATTTGGTTTTCATTTCGCTGACATTGTCATTCATTTTCTTGGTTTGTCGGAAACAGTGAGGTTTACGCTAACACTTTTTAAAAGCACAATTTACTTTAGAATTTGTATAATTTCTGCAATTTTGTGGATCATTGAGGTGCAAGGAAAGAGGCGATATGCCTGTGTCATGTCGGGTGCAGGGGGGGACACCTTCTTAAAATTATTGTTTTTCTTTTTAATATTTTCAGTATCAGTATGGGCATGACAATAAGCCAATAATGCTGTAACGGGCAACGCCGTGCGGGTACTGCTAGTGTGGTATAAAAGCGCATGAGGTAAATGCTGCAAAACACAAACAAAACGAATTCCATAATGATGAGATTTGCAGTTTGGATTGGGATTTGTCTGATGACAATGAAGATGTTGATTTTGTTTGGGGCCTATGTGTTTTGGAGAAATTGATGAAAGTACAATCATTAATTTTAGTTTCTGTTACAATTGATGCCAAAGAATTTTTATTGCAACAATTATTTACTTGTTTAATGTTAGTTTGTAATGTATTTTAACTTGTTTAATAATAGTACAAACCATTATAATGGTCACTTTTTAAAAAATCGCACTCTTACCATTATGTTTGAGTGTTCATTATTCGAAAGTTTGTTCTTTTACTAAGTTTACTAAGAACATGCTGGGAAGAAAAACCGTGGTGAGGGACACAGCCGCTAGGTTTGAGGCGTAGAATACTTCAGTGAGGCCATAAAGTGAATGAGAGTTAAAAGAAATCAGTATTACACTGCTTTAATTTTACACATAAAATGTTCTACGCTCCATACATATATCACAATTGGTGCACTCTTTGTTGGTGTTGTAGGTTGTGGCTCATTACCGACCTCTATGGGTTGAACTTCATCATTCGATTATAAAACATTTATGTCATCAGATATGCTATTTGCGTCGAATTAAGCGGCGGACGTACTTGGCACTCGTATCAGGCATATGTTCACCTTGAAGGTGCGACGCCTATACTTTCAAGAACTTCCTCCGAGCCCGTTGACGTTCAGCATAGGATGTCTGGATCTTCTTGGATTCCCTATCTCTCAATCATTCGTCCTGTTGACATTTATACAGTTTTTCTTATGTTTATTATGCATATATTTCGACATTTTGAAAATTTTCTGAAATTGCCGCACTTTGAAGCCCGATATCTAAACAAGTATTAAATATTTAAGTTTAATTTCTAATAATATTTATAAAACGCAAAGAGACGAAACAAATGATACTTCAAACGTCGTGCTCACACGTTGGAGGCCGAAGCTAGACTAAATTAATGTGAGCTGCAGTGCGCATTTTGGCGACTCAACTTTGCGCTGCAATTGTATCAGCCGATGACGCCAGCACAAGATCAATGAGCATTTGTGACATCCCTTATTTAATGCTCTTTTGAACGCGATATCGTTCATTTATATTTCATTTATATTTTTCAAGTTATTAAATTTTTTGCACATTTACGTTGCGACACCAAACATTTTGCGTGGTACCCTGGTTTTGAAAGGAAAGACATTCTACGTCAAAATGTTCTGCTTACATTTATTTCATGCACATTTACTGGTGATGGCTAAGGTAATTGCAGATGTTTTAATTTGAAAACAAAATAGTGGTCAATTACTGGATGTGGGGTGATCAATTCCTCATCCAGTCATTAATCTGAACTTTGAGTTAAAAACATAAAATGCTATCCCACATATTAAATATTTTACAATAGCTCATTTTAATTGCCGTTTGTATAAATTTCTAAGTACGAAACATCTTGAAAGTGCAATTGCAAAGTAACTCTAGAGAAACTTTTTCATGAGAAATGAGCACTGACTGGTTCATCTGTAACTTGCTTAAAAAACACTTTAAAAATAAATTTATTTTCATGGCTAGTTAATTGGCATAAGATTACAGATAATTAACATTTCTTAAAACATCGTTTAACCTTGAGAAAGATATAATTATTCTCATAAAAGAAGTAAGAATTGAATTTCATTTGCAATATCTTCTAAAAATCGGATCATCAATTTTGGGGGTTTCATTTGGGAAATTGAATTAATATCTCTACTTTAGGGCTTTTCGCACAAATATAATGCAATGTTATTTGAGGAATAGAGTGTTTAGTTTCGCATTTTTAGATGGCAATACATAGTAATTGACGAAAATTGAGGCAATTCTGCTTTATAAAAAATTTAATTATGTATATTTAGACAGAAAAACTATAATTAACATGATATCGTTTTGTGAAAAAAGAGAGGAATTGATTTATCGGAGTATAACTATGATTTATTATGGCAATTATATTAGTTGAGTCATTATTAAGGTCTTCGATAAGTAATAAAATTTTTATCAAAAGTAAAAGTAGAATAAAATGTTGAAACTGTAAACCTGAGAAGTAAAATAAATTGACTAATAGGGAAAAATAAACAGGAGCTTGAAAATACTAATTAAGTCATTTTATATATTTTCTATATGTGATGACATGCAAATGTTAGTTCACCGGAAAATTTCCGTTATTAATTATATTATAAAATTGTTCATTGTGTTTGAAATGCAAATACGTTTAGAAATATTGATTTCTACATACGTTATTTTTTTTGTTGATGATTATATAAATTGTAAAACTAAAGAAATAAAAGATCAGAAGTTCGCAATGAAAGTTACAAAATGGATGTAACGAGTCACGAAATCAATGTAATGTAACGCCGATATTTTAAAATTAAAATTCAATGCCACATTTAAATTCTAAATGGGTACAAATATTTTCAGCTTATTTTTGAAAGATTTCATCAAAATTCCTCTACGTATTTGATAAAGTTTGGAAAATATTTAAATTAAAAAAAAATGTACAAAAATTTCATGTCTTGTATACTGAGTCATACTGTTATTTTTGTGATACACTAGTAAAATAACCCTACTTTACACGGGTTGAATTGGTTAACTCTAGATTGAAGAAATGATCAGAGTATATAACCAATTTTGTATTTTGTGGAATAAAATAATACTTTAACTCCTTATCGACATCTTTATAACTTCTACAACTTACTTTAAACACAAATCCTACAGATGCATATCCATCCATGTACTACATTTTAAATTTATCGCACCCTTGCTGGATGACAATGCTATAAAATGACGAAAGGCTACTATTACAAAAGACGATTTTGAATTCTCTTTTACAAGTTATTTTCGTGTAAGATTTCTCAAAACATTCATAAAAATGAAGAATCAACGAAGAGTGATCTCGCACTCATAGGCGACAGAAAAATATTTTTATATAGTCGAAAATATATATAGTCGAACTTCACCATCTTTAAGGGAAGGATGACAAATTTTATAAGATACTCAAAATAAGATTTTTTAAGCCTAATACATTTGTCTGAAAATTACATCTTGTGGCACGTCTAATATTAAAAGAACTTCATTTAAAATTGCATGACTTCAGTAAAGAACTAAAAAGGTAACCTATTATCATTAAAAATGGTAAATGGATTTGTTTCAATCATGTTTTCAATAAACTTTTAACATTATGTTATAAGTTTCTTAAATTTACGTAGCTTATAGCTGTATGCTCATTTTTTATCTCAAATTTAGTAAGTACGCAGCGTTTCTCATGAAATCATAATTTTATCACACTTTAAAAATCAATTTAGAAATATTTAAAAAAATTTTGTATTACACTTTAGATTGAAGACTTTAAGTCATTGTTTTCACCAGTTATTTGTTCGAGCTGGTATCAATTCCATTATTTTCTGTTCCAAGATAGATTTTCAATAGATTTCTCTATGGTATGGTAAAAAAAATGTTTCTTCAGATGTCCTTTCAAGGTAAGATGATGATACAAATCTCTAAAATAAGGTAGGTTTTAACGTCGTTTTTATCTTTTACTAGCAAAATACCCGACCTTACTCGGTTTGAATTGGTTTACTCTAGATTGAAGAGATAAGCAAAATATATAATGACTTACGTTTTTTGTAGAATAAAAATTTATTTTAACACCTTTCGCCATCTTTATATTTTCTACAACTTACTTTGGACACAAATCCTACACATGCATATCTATTCATCTAATACATTTCACATACATCGCACAATTGCTGTATGACAAAGCTACAAAACGACGAAAGGTGATACTAAGGCTACTACTATAAAAGACGATTTTGAGGGAGATTTGGAATTCCCTTTCTTAAGTTCTTTTCATGTTCAACTCAATTAATTAAAATTACGATTTACGGCGAGTGCTCTCGCACTCATAGTCAACAAAACAATATTTTCTACTTGTTTCACTTTTGCCTCCGGTATGCGACATTGTGAAATTTTGCAATCTTCTCCTGTCATTATTACAACGAATTTTTTAATGTTGGAAAAAGTTCCAGTTTGTGGATTAATAAACATTATTATTATTTCAATAACGGCATTATTCCTTAAATAACGGCATTATTCTTTCAATAATGGCATAACTTAACTTAAAATTTACTGAAAATTTATACTGACTTACCTAACATTTTTAAGTATAATACTTTGTGGTGCTGTTGCGTGTGATGAGAAGGAAAACACATTTATTAAAATAATAAATATTTAAAACAGAAAACAGTGAAATAGAACAAAATAAAAGATGTCGGAAAAATTGTTCTAAAGATATTAATTTGTGATTCATTTTTATCTCTTGATTTCGCACAGTTGCCACAATGTACAACAAAAAGTGCACAAAATTTAGAAATGTGAAATTAATTCAGAGCGAAAGAAACAGAAAATATCACTGCTCACGCGATCTTGTTCATTTTCGTTTCGTTGAAAAATATCGTCTGTCTCAAATATTCCGAAATCGTTTTCATTGCGCAAAGAACAAAAATAAGACTCGAAATAAATGAAGTATCAGGGCTGAAATTCCATTAAAAAATATAATTTTTTGAAGAATAATTACTTTTTCAGCAGTACTGGTAAAGCAATCGAAGTAATCGTAATATTCAATAGACATTCTAATTTTTCCAAAACTACCAAATTATGGTTGATTTAAGTATACTTACTCAGGTGTTTTAGCATGAAACTCATCTAAATATAACAATAAAGAAATGTTTAATATTGCATTCACTAAACGAATAGATAATGTATAAAATAAAATGCACTGCAATCAAATATGTGGAATACAATTCATGTGATGCCTACACAAACACAAAATCGAGCATAGAACAGATAGACGGACAGACAGACTTTCGCAACCAATTCTACTCACTAAATGAAGATAAGTACTCACTGTATGCAAATTTCCATGAAAATATCTTAAACAGCGTGGACTTGTATAGGGCACAACATACATACATACATACAGACAGACAGACAGACAGACAGACAGACAGACAGACAGACAGACACGAAACGAGAAAAAGGCGGATTCGGCATCAGAAGGGTCCAAAACGGATAGAAAACTTGAAATGGGTCGAAAATATTGAATGTACAAACAAACACTCCATTCTTATTTATATAGATATACCAACCAGACCTTTGTTTGCAAATCACTACTTACTGAATTACTGATATGGCAGACCAAAATAACACCAATTCCAATTTAACGCAAAAGTGTCAAAATGCTACTTTAAAAGATCGATTTATGTGCATTGATATTAAAAAAAAGATATTCGGAAGGTGACTGAATACTGTGTCTGTTTTAATGGCTTACGTTACATTTTAAATGTTTATACACAATTTAAAAATTATTCCGATAATTATTTTGATGTGAAGCTAAAATAGAAAGCTTTTCGAAGTGGTAAAATTTTAAGTCGTAATTTTAACTACATCATGAAATTCATGAAAATAGTTGCAAATGTGAGGTGGACGAACACTGTTGCGACCCACTGTAAAAGAAAATTGTCCAAAAGTACAGAATGCTGCAAATGACGACCTTTGAAATAAAATAACTGTCTCAAGGAACAATTTCAAGTACTTGAAAATATAAATTAAATAAGAATGATTTTCTTCATTATGAGACAAAATAAACGCGAGATAACAGACGACCTTTCATTTAAAATAATGAATTCGTGTGTATTTAATTTCCTGAAGTAAACTTCATTCCAATTAAAGTATTTTTAACAAACATTTTTCCAACGTTTCGATTTCTGGAGCAAAGCATTTGAAGAAATTCGAAACTCGGAAGAGAATAATCCGATTCCGGGTCTCTCCTTTAACGAGTTGCGACACTACAACTTGCGTAAGTAAAATAAGAATCAAGTTTCCGAAACTCTCCAACTTCTCATCTCTACTCCGTGCTAGCAGACGATTTGTTAAAAGTTTCTTCTTACAATTTGGGCAGAACGCGTTTTTAGTTTTCGCTGTGTGGTTCATTTTCTATGGTCTCGTTTGGCAATTTAAAGGTAGCAAACAGCTTTAAAATGCGTTCTCTATCGGATTTTTAGAGAAATTAAGATTGAAAATTAAGCACACTTGATAGTTTAAAGTTTTCTTTGAGATACTGATTTATGGGATTTTACTTATTTTCATAAAAAATGCAACGTAAAACATATAACTGAGTCTCAAAAATGTTTTTATTTAATGGATCACCGTCGTCGTATGCTGGGATATTTTTGAAGGAACCAATTTTCCATTTATATATAGATCAATTTTTATTGAAAAGTTTATTACTTGAAATGTCTTTCAAGCTAAAACCGGGAATATTTCGTGACAAACATTATAAAACATAAAAAATGGAAAAATTGAACTACATACAACTTATATTAAATGCAGCAATAGACGTAATGTACCGATTTTAAAATTCCTTTTTGAAAAATTTAATGAAAGAAACCAATAATACGATGACATTATTGATACGATGAAAATCGAAAGTTTCCGTTTTGAGAAATATTTCAACGAAGTGTGATTTTATATTTATCTTATAAAACATAATGAAAAATAGGTTGCGGGATTATGAGAGCGTAAAAGCGATTTTGGAATTGAATTTTTATTGCGCGCGTGATGACGATCCTAGAATTGTTATATTTATTATGCAAGCAATAATATTGCTAACTCTAACCATAATTAAATGAAAAAAAATGTGGAATTTAAAATTTAGAATAATTTGATACAAGGGAGAAAGAGTGTTGATCAATGTTCTACATAATTTTGTATATCGTCTCTAGTGTTCTCAATAAATATGAATTTTTCAATACGCGCTTCATCTCCATGTATGCAATTAAATAGAGCATCTCCAATTATTTAATTCATTCGAACTGAGATTCTGATAATATAAAAGAACTAATATTCCGATAATCCCAAAGAACTGATATTAAGGCCCGGTGCACACATCCGGTTTTTCAACGTGCGGCGCCGCTGCGCGTTACCGAAGCCCAACTATTCACACATAACCGTGAAATGACGCAAGTATTCATTTTGTGACATTTGCGACAAATATTCTATCGAAGAAAACGTATATTTCGCTTACTTGGTGTAAAAAAAAGTATATTTTGAAACAAAATAGACGTTTTACTGGATACAATCATGTATTAATTATTATTTACATTCCATTTATTTATGAAAACAAGGTACTTCAGACCGGAGAAGCGTGTGCGGTGAGCTTCGGCGCCGGATGCGGCATGTGTGTACTACTCCATTGGATCTAATGTATATCAGACTGAACTTGCGTTGCGGCAGCGGCGCTACACGTTAAAAACCGGATGTGTGCACCGGGCCTAAGATCATCAAAATAATGAAAACAGTGAGTTTTCCTCCATGGAATATTAAGTTTGGTATTACCACGCAACGTGCAGGAGAAAATGAAAATGAACGAAAACCAACTTTCACAATTGCATTCGAAGCGAAATTATGTACATTCAAACCATTCACGAACATTTTCTATCCGCATCTATTTTTTTTTGATACCATAAATATCATTCATTGAGGTTATTTGATAAAAATAACCTCTTCAACGATTTTAATCCTTGCCGTTCGATTATTTAACGTTACGGCACTTCCGTACATTTCCTTCCATTTCTTGACAAAGGGATTGCATAAAAGCATTGTATCCCGTGTTTGGGTTTAAACCGGAAAAAATTCTCTTTTATCCAAATAGAGCTTTCGCTTCGGAGCTTTTATCTTGAGGGCGAAATCGCCGGAAGTAATATAGTATTTGACGGAATAAACGAGATTACTTTCCAAGTTGAGGGATTGCTATTTTTGAAATCGTTCAAGGATTCATGGAATGATTCAGCCATCGAGCGAGAGATGGCGCTCGCTGACCTTGGTTACAGAGGGGCTAAAAATATTTCAACTAAATACTACGTGCAATAATTTTCATGGCTTACCAAAATAAACAATTGTTTTGTTTATTCGGCAACTATTATTTCGTGAATTGCTGTTAGAAGTTGGCGCCAATTTATAGCAAAGTGCGAATTTCTCGCCACCTTTCTTAACTTTTTATATCTCGGCAACTGTATACATTTTTAAGCATTTATTTATAATAACCATACTTTAAAAGTCTCATGATATTATTCGATTGATCGTGACATCGATACGATCAAACCTACACTTCAACTTTCACTCATTCACATTTATTCTAATTCAAGATATATTTTTGTGATTGGCTGATTGAAAGTTGAAGATGTATGGTTATGTAAATAACTTAACCCAGGCCTCGAAATATATTTTTTAATACAGGTGCACAAGGTGCACCTAAGTTTTTAAATTAGGTGCACAGGTGCGCCTAGCGGGAAAAAATTAGGTGCACAATTTTATTTTCACGTGCACAGTGCACCTGTGCACCCGGGTATTTCAAGCCCTGACTTAACCTATATATATATACACGCAGACAAGTGTATCTGATGCTGTATGGATTGTGAGAGACAGATCTATTCGATCTTGTTGATACTGATTGCACGTTATCCCAGTCTGTTAGGCGAATAACGTTCTTTATTTTATTTAAATATGTTTTTAGTTTAAAGTTTAATAAAAACTTTATTTTATTTAAGTTTGTTTGGTCAACCTTCTGTTAGTTAGTTTTATAGACTAACTGGTTACGTGCTCGGATCCACTACTGCACCACATACTGCTTATTGGATTACGACCCACTATATCGTTTCACTAATTGCTGTCCATTGGTTTTTGCTCTAATGACGAAAAGTTCGCAATTAAATTTTTTTTGACATATTTTTCCCTACCCTTACTTATATTTTCGTGTCGTGCCCAATGCTTTAAAAATGACTAAAAGCTCGCCGTATACGTGAGGGCTGGTGCACGTTAAAACTGACGTGGCTTGAAATGTCCTCAAGTTGACGTGGAGTGGAAGTATGGAGAGTAGACTTCCATTTCACGTATTGACCATGTCATTGACCCGAAGCGTCACATTGTTGCTTCAGAGCGACGTTAGTTGAGCTAGTACCTACCAAGATGCTTGCCACAACAGTGACACAAAAGCAAAAATGAATTCCAAGATTTGAATGGTTATTTATTTTCGTAATGATTTGCGGAATATTTCTACTGTCATTCGTGTACTTAGATTAATCGGATCAAGAAACGGTCGTTATTTTTATATGCATTTACAGAAATCCTTTGAAGTTCATAATTTGGAAACCTAAACGATAGAGCGGAGGTAACCTTCTAAAAATATTATAAGGTATGAACTTCCAGTAAAATATTCCATCTTTAACTTTAAACCCTTCCGAAATACAATTTTTACTAAGGCTGTTGGTCACGTAGATAGTTGAACTAACGCGGCACAGAAGCAACTTAACGGGTTATTGGCGACGGTCTGGAATCTATCCCGAAGGGAAAGATCCGAAGAAAACACCTAGTCATTTTGAACCCCAGTTGATGAAGAGGTCAACACCTGAGCTGGCACCCCATTCTCCAAACTTCCACACCACGACAATGACATTTCAGGGCACGAAAGATTTAACATGCACCAGATCCCATGGTTTTGATGCTCTTTGGCTGGATCGAGTTTCGAACTCAGAACCCTCTGGTTGCTAATACGATGCTCGTTCAACTATGTTGCCGCAGAACTAAAATCGCCTAGGTAAAATATACGTCTGAATACGTCAAATCGTCTGGAAACAGTCCTAAGCGGGCTGGTGCACGTTACGTTTGCCGTGGCCACAAATATCCTCTAATTATTTATTATTTGATTACTTAATGATTTATTAAATAATTAATTATTTATTTAAAGAAAATCACATTCAAGGTATCAATTAGAGACTCGACATCGATGTCGCTGTTTTCAAAACATCGATGTTTTTTAAAAAACATCGATGTATTTAACATTGATGTTTATACTGGTCAATGTTTTAACTTTGTCGATGTTTTATTTTTAAATAAAAAAAGTACCGTTATAAAAATTTAAAAAATAACAAAGTAGCATAATTTTCATAATCAGCATATTGAACATACTTTTAGACCAAAGTGACCAAGGGTGAAGGGTCTGAAAAGTAGGGATGCGACATCGATGTCGATGTTTTCTTAACATCGATGTTTTATAAAAAACCTCGATGCATTGGAGCGGATGTAGCATCATTAGTTGCTAAACCAGTTTTAAAAAATGGGGGAAAAAGTTTGAATACACTGAAATTTAAAAACACCGATAGTTTGGGGGCGATGTATTATCAACATCGATGTTTTATTTTTGAACATCGATGCTTCTAAACATCGATGTTTTGATGTCGATGTCGCATCCCTAGTTTCAATCTGTTGTAAAATTTTCCGCAGATTTCATATCCGTTGAAATTTTTACTCACATTCAACGATCGCAAAGATAGAAATTTGAATTAGAGGAATAGAAAAACAGAATTTAATGCTTACGGAAAGCTGACCTCGAAAACGCCACATGTGAACAGGGCCTAAAGGTCGAGCGTGGTGTCTTCACAAAGATGGCAGCCCACTCTCCAAACTTCCACACCACGCCGACGTGAGAACATTTGAGGCAACGGTAGATTTAAACGCATGAGCAGTAACAAACATGCTTACTGGAAAAGCGGAAAATTCCCAAGAGACTGGTGTTTTCAAAAGTCCGGATAGCCTTCAAAAATGTTTTTAAGGAACTAGGGGCACCGCCCCCTGCTCGCCATCGCTATCGCTCGCCTATGCGAGTTAGGGGTGCGACATCGAAAGCAAAACATCGATGTTTTGAAACATCGATGTTCAAAATTAAAACATCGATGTTGATAATACATCGACCCAAAAACATCGATGTTTTTAAAATTCAGTGTATTTAAACTTTTACCCCTATTTCTTAAAACTGGCTTAGTAATTATTGATGCGACATCGACAGCAAAAACATCGATGTTTTGAAACTTTAATGCTCAAAATTAAAACATCGATCTTGATAATACATCGTCCCAAAACCATCGATGTTTTTAAAATTCAGTGTATTTAAATTTTTCCCCCATTTCTTAAAACTGGTTTAGCAACTAGTGATGAGACATCGGCTCCAATGCATCGATGTTTTTTTCTAAAACATCAATGTTTAGAAAACATCGATATCGATGTCGATATCGAAACATCGACATTGATATCGAAAACATCGAAACATCGCATCCCTACTTTTCAGATCCTTCATCCTTGGTCACTTAGGTCTAAAATTATGTTCAATTTGCTAATTATAAAAGTTATGCTATTTGGTTCTTTTAAAAATTTTTATAACGGTACTTTTTTTATTTAAAAATAAAACATCGACAGCGTAAAAACATCGACAAGTGTAAACATCGATGTTACAAAAACATCGACCCCAATACATCGATGTTTTTTAAAAAACATCGATGTTTTTAAAACATCGATATCGATGTCGCATCCCTATACGAGATTAGCGGATCCGTATTTTAGTCGACCCCAGTACTTTAGCTTTAGAAAACGTTCACGGAAATATAGCGCAAATAAAAACAAAATGTTTTAAAAAATGTCAAGAACAAAACATCTCATTTTCACAAAAAAGGAAATATTTTAGCATAACATATTGTTCGAATTCAGAAGAAATCTCATCATCATTTTAAATGTTTTAGCTAATTCATGTTGTTTGTTGTAATAGTATTTTTTAAGATTTTCATATTCGACTGCTGCTTTGGAAACGGCGTCCGAATTTTCCGGTTCCTCTGAAAACATTGCAAACTTTCTAGCACGGGCTCTCAAATTTTATGAATGAATTAATTGAAAAATATAACTGTGTTTATCGCAAGACTCGCTATCACGTGACTCGCTATCAACCAATCACAAAGCGAATAAACCTGAAAAAGACTGAAATTTTTTCTTTTATAATAGATAGATAGATGGCTTAAATAGTTTATGAACTAAGAACACAGTACTATGAAATCGATAAGTGAAACGTTTGTGCACTGAGTGTTTTATGTCCAGTTATTTATCCGTTTTGTATTTTTCAGTTACACATCGGGGGCTGCGGTAGTACGGTTTGAAAAGCATTGGAGCAACCGGAGGGCTTAGAGTTCGAGTTAAGCCGTCTTCAGTTCAAATTTTCTGACATTGGCGTGATGTGGAGGTTTGTTGAGTGGGATGCCAGCTCAGATGTTGCTTCATCAACTGACCGTGGTTCAAAATTGCATGGTATCGTCCTCGGATCTTTCCCTTCGGGATTGATCCCGAACCGTCACCAAAAGATAATTTGTGTTTCTCCAGTGCGACATTAGTTAAAAATACCTACTTGCTATACTATCTTTGTTTTATTTTTGCTTCATGATACAGGGTATGTGTCTGATTTGAAAGTTTAACAGTTATTTTTATTTGAAGGGACATGAATGCATTGACACGAAATTCAAAATCTCGCGTGTAAACTTAAAACTAAGCTAAAAATCGTGTACAGATTAAATTCAACATTACAGTCAGGGAATTAAAAATAATTCTTCCATTTCGAAACTCGTCAAATTTTAATTTGTCTTATTCAGAACACGTGCTAAAATTTTTTAAAAACTTCCCGATACATTCGTCTGTAAAACGAATTACTTTTACTAAAAATAAAAATCTGGAATTGCATTTCATGTGAAAATTAATTCGCATAAAGTCGCATTTTTCCCTCTCTATCTATAGCTGGCAACAGTTTACTACTTTTAAATTAAAACAGCGTGTAAAAACATAAAACTTTAACGTTGATTAAAAACACGCCATCTAACTTTTTTCTAAGGTACAATAAAAAAGAAGTGATATTGGCTTGAAATGCTATCGTATTCTGGAACATGTTTTCATCAAAGCTCTCTCTCGTGTATGTAACTACTCAAAAAAAATTTTCACAAGCAAGAAAGTTCTAGTGAAATTTAATTAAAACGTTGAAGTTTTCAGTTTACATGCACGTGGTGTGACCCAGATAGAAAACTTTTATAAATAATAAAATAAAAGTTAATTTCGAGTTATAATTTCCGTTTCTGTCAATCGCAAAAAGTTTGAACTCTTTTTTTTTTTTTTTGAAACGTTGGATTTTTAAAATAACTCGTGTTGATGTGAAAATTGAATGCTGGTTAAATAGAATTTACAGAGCATAACAAATTTTAAATAGCTTGGCTGAATCTATAATACAAAATAAGCATGTTCTCCTTTCCCAATTTTGCTGGAAAACGAAAACATTTTGTTGAAAATATCAACAAGATTAAATATTTGTAAGATGGAAAAAGGTATTTACTGAAAAAATATTATAAATGCAGGAAATACTATTTTATCTACCTATAAAATAATATATATTTTATTTCAATGCAACAATTATTTTGTGAATTATCATTCAATACAGTTTTATACTCTAATGTAAAGCAATGGGTAGTAGGAAGCAGTTATTGTTTATAAAATAATCTGTTGATTTTTAAGGAATCTAACTTAAAAAATTTAATTATTTTAACTATTTTTTCACATTATCTATCATTAACACTATCATTGAACTGAGGTAAATACAAAACAATAAAGCGTTAATTCTTCGATTCATTGAAACTGCATCACTATGAAAGAAATGATGAACTGGCTCTTTGAGTTTGAAGAATTTAAAAATTCAAAATACTCACGAAAATTAATTTAAGTAAAAAGTAAAGTAAGTAAAAAATATATATAAAATAAGAAACAGAAAAATTTCTAAAATTATTCTTTGTTCAGAAATTACTTTTCGTTAATTTTGGAAAAATTCCTAGCAATTATTATTTTTGTGAGATTTTTTGAAAAATTATCTCGGATATAGTCGATGAAAAGTAAGGCATTCATCTTTACATTCTTCGTATTACAAACAAACACAGGATCAGAAATGTTTAAAGTTTCGATAGTAGGTAGGTATTTTAATTAACGTTGCACTGGATTGAAAGACCGAGGACAACGCCAATTAATTTTGAACTGCGGTCCGATGACGAGGTCAACACCAAGTATTTTTGAACTACAGTCCGATGACGAGGTCAACCACGCCAACATTTGAGGCCACGACAGAATTAACGTGCACCAGCCCCGTTTGTACACGGCGGTCTTTGGATGGCAACCCTCCGGTTGCTAATCCGTTTCTCTTCGAACAAGGCTACTACGTTTCCTGGTATTTCTACGATACATATTTCCATAAACTGTTATGTAAACATTTTAAAACCAAAAAAAAAAAAAAAAAACAATATTTTCTAACAGCACATCTATATATATAATTCTCTTACGTGGCACGCAAAAAAGACGTTATTTGTAATCGCGTTTTGGCAACACTGTACGATTGTTTGTTTATCGCGAAGTCTCGCGCATCGATTGAATTTATAGCGTTATCGAATGAAATTTTATTGAAAAAAAAAAAGGAAATTTTATTGAGCTGTTGCAGTTAGTTTATAATAGAAATCAAAGAAAGCGGAGGATCTTTTCAGGGCCATTTAAAAAACGGTCCTTTTCAGGGCCAACAATTATAGTTCAACAAGACGCTTGCACTACAACTTTCGGCAACAAACTCAATGAAAAAGTGTGGGTCGTTTGAGTGCTGGGAAAATGTATACACAAACAACATGTTGGGTATTCAATTTCCAAAGCAACGCTCACATTTCGAGTCAAAATTTGCACAAAGTTTTCATTTGAATTCTGATTTTAGAGATACTGTATATATTTTTTCTGTCATACAGCAAATTTAGATTTGAAAAATATTTTTTTGGTAACATATTTTGTAAACAATCCCTTCTGCTAGGACACATGTCTTCATTGAGGCGAGCGAAGCGAGCATAGGTTCGCGCATCGAACCAATGAGGATTGCGAAGCAATCCTCCGGGGGTTGGCGAGCGTTAGCGAGCAGGGGGCAGGCCCCCTAGTTTTATAAAATGTGCTATAAATATAACTGACATTGAAACGATCTTCCCACAAATCTACTCACATGTCTATTTCCAGAGAATTACGAGAGCATGAGAATAGAAAAACAGATGTTTTACCTATTCTTACCAATGTAAAACAAATATTTTGAATGCTGTTCTTAATTTGTTTTGATATATCGTTAGTCTTTTCCTTTTCCTTTCAGGGTTTCCAGCAGATTTTGACATTGATCGATTTCATACACATGAAAATAAAGCATTCTGTGAATCATTTATGAAAATGTAATTTCTGGATGCATTGTTAATAAAATTGAAATATGACTTCGAGTTTTTAAAATAAATGTTATTGTTGGGGGAAAATGAATTAAGTTCTAACCCATTCAAAAGTATTTTCAATGCATCAGAATGATCACCAGTCTTCCCAAAGCTACAAGATCCGAAAACTGTCTATTTTCCTTGACATTTTCCCCAAAAGACGCCGCAATGTAAAATGATTATGAGGTTGAAGAAATCGTTTCTTATTTAAACAGGAGATTCGAAATTCTCTGCCCAGATTTTAATGTGGCAGGTTGATTCGTTTTATGGCGTAAGGGGACGCATTCGCCAAGTTAAAGGATGGTAGAACTACTCAAGGCGATAACCAAAAGCAATAATTGCCAGACTGCGTCGGCGCATTGGTTAACGCCATATTTTAATGTACCAGATATTTCACGAATAGCATCAGCGACAGAAACTTTTGAAACTGGGCCTTCATTGGTAGTTAGTTATTTAACGTAGCACTGGAGTAACCCAATAGATATTGGCGATGATCCTGTATAATCCCAAAGGGAAAGATATGAAGACAATACTTCGACACTTTGAACCACGGTTAGATGACGAGCTCAACACCTGAGCTGGCACCCTACTCTCCAAACTTCCATACCACGCCAGCGTGAGACATTTACGGTCACAACAGATTTGACGTGTACCCTCCGTGTACACGATGGTCTTTGGCTAGACCCAATTGCGGACTATCAGTTGCAAACCTGTTGTTCTTACTCCAGGTCCTCATTGGAGTCAATAGAAGTCTCATACACATACACTCTCATATATATGGTCTCCCGATTTGACAAGTCTGGATACATTATAATGGGATACATACAAAATGGGATCTTTCAATCTGACTGTATTTCTCATCATGAAATTAAGCATTAAGTGTCTTCGAATAAATGTCTGACGATGAGGTTCTTTCTGTTCTAAGCCGATGATATATGAAGGGACTTAAAACAGTTTATTGGAATGGAGTTCCATTTCAATTCGATTTATTCCAGCGACTGATCCCATCGGTTGCTTTACAACATTGAGCAAATTGCTGTTTTCGAATAGTATTTCTTTCAGGAAAGTATATAGCCTCCGTTCTAAATTGTTTTTTCGGATCATAGTTTGTAACTCTTATTGAGTTATTATTGTAGTTCTTA
Source organism: Metellina segmentata (assembly GCA_947359465.1). NCBI lineage: Eukaryota > Metazoa > Arthropoda > Arachnida > Araneae > Tetragnathidae > Metellina > Metellina segmentata. The sequence continues at coordinate 114,248,671 of OX375873.1, forward strand.
TTGATTTCCTTATTTTTGTTTGGAACCAATGTATATTGGTTTGTTTTGCCGTTGTGTGTAGTTACTTTTTGCTACACTAGAGCCAATTCAGCCTCAATCTAAAGAACTAATTTAGTAAACTTTTAACAAGAGTAATTTGCAGAAATTCCACGAGTGAAATTGCTAGAACACTTTGAAGTAAAAGAATATTTTGAACCATTAAAAAAGTACTAAGTAGCCTCCGATCAAAATTGTTTGTTCGTATCATAGTTTACAACTGGAGTTCTTATTGATTTCCTTATTTGTTTGGAACCTACGTATATTTTACTGTTGTTTGTAGTTACTTTTTGCTACACACACGAGAGCTAATTCAGCCATTATCTAAAGGGGAATTTAGTACATTATTAACTCTAACAATTTTCGGAAATACCACTAGTGCAATCACCAGAACACCTCAAGGTAAACGAATATTTTGAGCAATTTTTAAAATATTGCATTTTTGGAATGTCCGAAGAATTGTCCCACAAGGAATTACCTGTAAAGTAAAGATATCTGTGAGGAACAATTACGTCACAAGTCTGACTTTTCCCAAACATTGCAATTCTAATTGCAACGGTTACTTCACCATTCAATGGAATTAGAAATGTTCATTCTTTCTACTATAAATTTACAATTTTTTGAGTTGACAATGCTGTGTGAGAGTGCGGCGTGACTCATTCCTTTGTCATTGATTCCGCAGAATCTCAATAGAAACGTGGATGAGGATGAGTTCTCAAGGTGATAAAAGCCGGCTCTTCTGAGGTGAACCTTGTCGTTATCAGTGTTTGTGGATTCAGGTTATCATATCAGTGGTTAGTTTTCGTGTCTGGAGTTTCGTTGACAACGATGGTTCATGTTCTGATAGAGGCTAGTAAGTACACAGACCTTGATATATCTCTATCTCCTTGCGAAAGAGAGAGAGGAGATATTATCGAAGTCATTTCATTCATTTCCTTGCTTTATCTGCTGATTCGCATTTTATCAGCCACCGGAAAGGGATTGCGACACCCGTTTCAATGTTTACGCGTTACTGTTTTTTTTTCTTTTTTGCATCACACCATCTCAACCTCGAGTAATATTTTTAGAAAGATTACTGTCCGTGTGGGAGAAATGGTCATCCGTTCCTCGATTCGTGATCAGGTTGTGAAATATTGCGCACTAGTTCGAATGTCAGTTTCTGGACGTTGATTTGTAGTGGTGCATAGGATTGGGATCTTAAGCAATCTGCATTTTACATTTTTTTTTTAGTTTTCATATGGCAGTCAAAAAATCTAATTTACACTGCAACGGTTTGAAACAAAAGTAAGTCAAAAAATTTCAAACTTATTGGCCCAAAGATAACACGAATGATGCTTTACAATTCCCTTTTGTTTAACGTATTATTGGCTCTTTCTGACACAAGCAATTTCAAATTCAATCATCGTACTTATGAATATTAAATTAAGAAAGGTAAGATCAGAAAATATAAATAATCTCGTAATCCAAGTTATTTAAATCAGTTTCTCCTCTCAGATTGCTGACAAAATGTGGACTCGATCCATGTAAACTACGCTTCAAATCCCAGAAATCATCTAGTTGGGAACATCGTTGAATTCACGATTTTTTTTTTTACCGAACTAAAATCACCATCTACAAACAATAATGACTTAAATTATGTATTTTAAGCATCAAAAGAGGCTGGAACGTAAACCTCTCTCTGTTCGTGTGCTTGAACAACCTAAGGATACAAATAAACACCCAAATTCTTTATGGATCAGATTATTTCGGATCAGACTTCGGACTATATTCAGATTGCTTAACTATTCTGTTTCATTACAATTGTTTAATTCTGATAGATAATTATTTTTTATGTAGGAATTCCAGAAGAACACGACTAAAAATGAATAAAGTGCAAGAAATTCAATCCAATATTCGACATGTGTGTCTTTTAAAACAATAATTTCTAAATGTTTTCTATATTATTATTAAACAATATAGCTTTTTATAAAAATTATAAGAGGTACCTTATTAAAATGAAATAAATACCGAATTCAAACACAGCCCGGTTGGAAGAGTTGCCGTTTAGAAACAGGAAGGTTGAGAGTTCGAAACCAAAGACCGTCGTGTACGTGGGCCAGCTGGTGCATGTTAAATCAGTCGTGGGGTGCTAGTTCCGGTGTTGTCCTCGTAATCTGAACATGGTTCAAAATTACGTGGATCTTTCCTTTTGGGTTTAATTTTTGAGGACGTAATTGGATCGGCATAAAGTTTTTATTTACGTTCTGATCTAACCTAATACAAGTGAGAAAAATGGAAATGCCAAAATTCTTTTAATAGTTTATTATTTATTCCTTGCTCAAGATTTGTTCATATTTCTGCCAATGTATGGTACACACTACTCTTTTATCAAAGCTCCACAAAAAAAAATGACATTTTTAGGAAAAAGAAATTGATAAGATTGTCAAGCAACATAAGAATAATTACAAAAAAAAAAAAAAAAAAAAAAAAAAGACTGTATTCTAATAGTTTTCGAATACCAAAATAAACTTTTCTATCCCCAAATACTTTTGACGCGAATACTTTAAAATCGAAGCCGTTGCAATATCCAGAAGATAAATATAGCGTCGTGGAGACGAAGGATGTCCGAACATGATATACCCTTCGGACGTAGTGATCAGGCGCACTGAGCGGTGGTAAGGGTCCATAATATGTTGAAGTGCAATGGTGCTGGGCGAACTTTGGGCCAGTGTAACTTTGGCTTGCGTGGAGTTAGGACTGCGTATAAATGTCATTCGAAAGCGACTGAACTATTATCCAATTAATATTGGAGAACAATCTCTCAGCGATAATTATTATCTTTCAAACAGTAAATTAATTGTTGAGTATTTATGCACTAAACAATCGTTCAACCTTCCTATATCTGCTTCATTCATTCCACAATCCAACCTCACATACTCGAGTATATTCACGTCGATACTACGATCTGTGTCTTCGACACAACCTTCATATTTTTCTTTTAAATTGTACATAGACTGTTCATCAAGCAACATTTTTCTACACTTTTCATTTAACGGAGTTCATTGTTGCAGAATTGCATGCTTCGTTCGATCATCAAAACATCACAAGTATGAGAGAGATTTTCAGTGGAAACAAACCAGACGATCTGCGAAGATTTTACTTCTACTGTCCAATTGCGCTGACGTAGGGAATATCTTAAAGTGTACTTCATCGTCGTTTGGGCTAAAATAATATGATTTTTTTTTTGTGGCCGATTGTATTCGGACGAAAAAAAGCCTAGTGACGTCACGTTCAGAGTTCGTACAGAAAACACGTATCGCCGCAGAAACTCTAGTGCCACCAAAAAGCTTGACAAAAATTCCTTTCATAGACAAACGTTTGGAATGTGTTGCGTAAGAAGAGAACAAAACAAATTCTAAAGATAAATTTCTGTTCCAAAAACATGTTATTTATGGAATGACCCGCACACTGGTTCAAAGAAACTTCTCAGGCACGGGAATAATTTCGAAGCACAGTCTACATCTTGTTCCATTGCCCTCTCCGGAACTATAACTCAACAGAAGCAGCTCTTCCGTTCAGAAAATGGCTTCCGAAATCTTCAGACAATTTATCCTTGCACTGTCATTATCCGTTCGTCATTTCACACGAACACTTCTTCCGTAGAATTCGTGCAGTTTCCTCGCCGTTTTAATCGCATCGCCATTACGCATTTTGGCTGACAAGATGGAATATAATTCGGATGGACGTAAAAGGGTGGAAATGGCAGCCGCCATTTCCAGACAGTTCCTCTGTGACTTCCTTTTAATTTTCGCACCATACACGAGCTTATTTGTAATCACGCTTGCAGTTAAATATTATGACAGTTCCAACGAAAATGTGGCACACACCGTATACGATAACAAAAACACTTAACCCTCCGGGGGGGGGGGTCTCAACTATAATTCCACTTTAGAATCTACAATCTTCGCAGCATGACTTCTAGCCAATTTTGAACTTCTTGATCAATAGAACCTTTCCAAAGAATTATTCTATTCTTAGGAAAGAACCAACGGAATGTGGGTGTATCCGTGGGATTCTAAAAAATGGACCAATAGTATTGTTCCTAAGAATTTTTATATTCCTAGCAAAGCATCAATAGAATGTTTCCAAAGGATTATATTTGAAGAAAATTAACACTAGAATGTTTCCAATGGATTCTATTATAAGAAAAGGACCCCAATAGAATTTTTTGCCAAGAAATATTCTGTTCTATGGAAAGTATCAATAGAATGTGTTTCCACAGAATTTTATTCTAAGGAAATGAGGGATAGAATGTTCCCAAATGACTGTATTTTTTGGAAAGGGTCAACAGCATCCTTCCAAAGATACATTCTATCATTAGAAAATAAGCAATAGAACGTTTCAACGGCATTCTATTCCAAGGAATGGACTGATAGAATCATTCCAAAGAACGATTCTATTCTAAGGAAAGAACCAATACAATCTTTCTAAAAGTTGAAATTATTCATGGAACCTTAAGAAAGATGTTTCTTAAACTAGAGGATTGAGCACATTTGAAAAAAACCTTAGCGTGGTCAGACATTTTCGATTATGAAGCCAAATAATCGTAAATGGGGGATAATTAGGATTAACTCTAGATTGCAAGTCTCATTGACGATAAAAATGTCACCCCTCTCATTGATATTTAAAAATGATACCCCCTAAAACGGATTTTTGTTCTCCTTCCTCACTTAACATGGACCGCGCAGCCTGGTTGGAAGAGCAGCAGATTAGCATCCGAAGCGTTGGGAGTTCGAAACTCTACCCATCCAAAGTCAGTCGCGTACACGAGGGAAGGTATACGTTAAATCTGTTATTTCCTCGAATCTAATCACGTCGGCATGGTGAGGAAGTTTGGAGAGTGGGGTGCCTACTGAGGTATTTTCTCGTCATATGACCGTGGCTCAAAATTACGAGTTGTTGTCCTCGGATCTTTCACTCCGTGATTGACCCCATACCTTCGCCAACATCCCGATGTGTCCATTTCCATTGCGACGTTAATTAAACGACTCCCTTCTCACTTAGCATCTTTTGTCTTCTTCTAAACAAACAAATGGCCGTCATCGCTCAATGTCTTTACCCGTTGCGATGTCCACTAGCGAGTTGTAGGCGGTTCCTTCCGGGATATTCTTACTCGGTTCCTTATTAAAACCTTTCTTGCGTACGAATATCTGTTACTTGACGTTGTCTCTTCTGTTTGGAGCAGCATGATCACATACGACCACTGAGCCATAAAACCACAGCAACCTGCCATCCAACCAATAATCCATGTGATCCACTATCGCTTCCCTATCCGCCAAGTACAAGTTGTGTACACAGTATCTGAGAGTATTGTTTCACAGTATTTGAAGAATGAAATGTAATTAAAAATTCAGAGTCAAACTTACCAAAAAAATGTAGTTGATAAATGCAATGATTGGAGCAACACAACATCTGGATGACGACAGTCCGGGATCCCGAAAAGAACGATCCGAAGACAAAACCTCACAATTCTGAAGGACGGTCAAATGATGAGCTTAACACCTGAACTGGAACCTCGCTTTCCGAACTTCCACGCCACGCCAACATAGAGCCAGGACAGATTTAACGAGCACCAGCTCCCACGACACGTTGGAATTTCGTTGGATTGAATGTATCACTCGCAACCCTCGATTGCGAATTCGCTACTCTTCCAACCGAGAGATACCGAGGTGGTAAATAATATTACAGAATAAAAAGTTCTATGAAAAAGAAAACGATTTCCGAATGTCATGCTATTATTATTATTTTCCTCTATTATGTATCCTGCGTTGATCCTTCGCTTGAAGATTCCTCAAGGAACTAACTGCTCGTAATGTAGGAGAAAACGTTTTCAGGGCTTTCAGAACAGTAGAAAATATTTTCTTTGTGTTAGTGAATAACGCAAGGAACAAATATGCCAGGATTTTGCATTTTTGCCGTATTGGAAATAATTTTGAACGAAAATCCTCCTCTGGAGAAAAGCGGCGAAACTCAAAATAGTAAATTTGCCAAGGAGCCACAAGCAAAAGATTGAGAGTGGATTTTACGGAGCAATTTGAAATTCATAAAATTCCATTCGTCTTTATCTTTAATTTGTAATATATTATTATATCCTGATTTAAATTACATGGTTTGTTTGAGTTTAATACAATAATTTGTAGATTGAAAATCTTCATTTTTAATTGCGTTTTTTTATCGAGAAGATGCGATATCTTTAATTGTATTCGTGACAAGTAGTTTCTTATATAAGTTATACAGAGGCTGTTCGCACATTTTTTTGATGATTTTGGTTAGCGGTAATACAAAATCGTTTGCTGCAAAAAAACTAATAGCAGTTGTACTTGTTTTTAAAAGTCAAAATTATCGTCTGCGGCTTGAGAGTTTTTTTTTTTTCAAAATGGCGTTTTTAACGAAGCAGTGGCTTGAAGACTACATTTATGCTCTTTCCGAAGAGAAATATACATATTCCGTTATCCAAAAACGATGTGAGAGTCATGGTTTTGTGATATCTAAAGCGTCGATAGTTAATATCGTCAACAAGAAAGGAAAAAAACGTCAAATTGGAGCCTCAAGTGGGACAAAAATTCCCAACAAGTATCCAAGGAAGAAACGGACATCTTTGACTATTGCAAAGGTACCTTCTTTAATGTTAAAAAAAAAATCCCCCTAGTCAAAGGACAGTTGCAAAATCATTAAAATGCTCGGTGTCCACTGTAAACAAAATGATAAACGTTGATTTAAATCTTAAGAAAGCGAAAAAACGTTATGTGCATCGTCTTTCTCCAAAGCATATCGCTGAAAGCAGGACACGCTGCCGAATTCTATATGAGAAACACTTATCCAAAGAAAAATGGAAAAACATTGTCACAATAGATGAATCATGGGTATATTTAAATGATTGCAGCAAAAAAAAAAAGCCATTTATTATCATAAAAGGGGTGAAAAAAATTTAAGTACAAGGTTTACAGAATCGAAAGAAAGTTTTTCTAAGGTTTCATGATTGTTGCTGGTTTTTCATATAATGGCAAGTTCAAAATAAAGAGAGTGGAAAAAATGTCAAGATTAACTCCAAATACTACCAGGAACATATTTTATCGCCAATTTTTCTGAATGAAATAGCATCGCTTTACCCACAGTGCCATCAATCTGTGGAACTCAATCAAGACAAAGCTAGCGGTCACACATCAAAATCCACTGTAAATTTCCTAAAAGAAATGGAACAAAAAACCGGTATCAAGGCCATACCCTTCATTGATATACCTACTAAATCTCCCGATGTATCACCTATGGATTTTTGTGCTTTCGGACTTTTAAAATCTGCATTATCCTAACGTAGTCCCACAACCCTTACCGGACTCTGGAAAGCTGTTCAGGAGGAATGGGATAGAATACCTCTTCTGACACTTCAAAAGGCATTATTATCCTGGAAATTACGGTGTCGAAAGATAGTTCAGAATAAGGGCTATCAAATAGAACATTTAAAACACAAGAATTTTATGTATTTTAGTTTTGTGAATACAATATACATTGTCTAAAAAATGTGTGAACAGCCTCTGTATTAATTATTTTTTTTCTAAGTAAAACAGTTTCTAATCACGTTTCGAAAATTAAAAAGAATCTGCCCCACTGCGTGTCAAACGAAATGAATTGCAAACTGTGATAACGATCGTAATATTTGTTCTGTGCAATCATTAATTCAACAATACCACCTTGAAATGCGAATGTTGATGATCGTCTTCACGTTTTTTTGTGAATGAGCGCTTGTCAAAAATACCCCACAAAATCAAAACGTTTATCAATGTCAATCCAGGAGTTACAAAACCACGCACAGTGAACGCGAAAGAATTTTTCTCGAAAAGCAGACGACATTTTTGAACAACTCAAAACCGATGTTTTCGGAATGCCAACTGCGGAAGAATCTTCAATTTCTCTCTTCGTTTTTCGTATTTACTATTATTATTATTCTCTGAAAAACGAATGCGTGCCATCACGTATTCAATAATACCCAAACGCCAGATCGGCATCTGACTCGCCAAGTTTTGTAAAATAAACAAGAACGAAGTGAGAAAAAAGTGAACAAGCAAGCAAGAGGAAGAGAGAATAGCGTCGTTCCCTTGGCAACGGTGTGTCCTCCTTTCCGAAACCACGCCTCTTCGCCTATCGATTCCGTACGTGAATGAGTGCTTAAATGTATGAATGAGGAAAGTCTTTTCATTCATGCTGCGTCGCGTGTGCGTGTTCTCAGACGAAACAGAACGGGTTCGGTCCGTCATTCCGGCTTGGATTGTTCTTATTTTTAGTCAAGTACTTAAATACCCGGTATTATCTCTCTGTGTTTGGGGATTGTAATCTAAGGCGTAATTTATACGTCGTTTTGGGAAACAATTTTTTTTGTTTTAGATAAGCGCGTTTTCCGTGCTGAAAATTTAAGATTCAAATTTTGGAGAGCCCTTTTTATTTCCATTACAAAAGAAAATTAAACCTTTTTTGATGAAACACGGAATTTGAAATATGCATAATTTGATTTAATATTTGGAAAGTTCGGATTTCGTTTTCACCAACTAGCAAAAATTCGCTGTTCTCAAACAAATAATTGATTTAAATATGCCCACGATTTAAAATTTGCGTTTTCATTTTAGAAGTATACTAGCAGAATTATCTGGCGTTTTTCGGGTTGAATTAATTAAAGGTTGAATGTTGAAAGTGATTTGTCTGATCACTTCTGTTTCATAAAAAGTATGCACGCATCATTTAAATTATTATTATTATTTTCCATCATTTAAATTACTATTATTAATAAATTATTAAAAATTATTTTCCGTGCACTTAAAAGTGCACGGAAAATAATTTTTTAATATCGTTTAAACTTTTTTATAGCTCTTATACAATCTACTGGACGCAAATACGAATACATGATAAATTCATTCATATAATCTATTTCATATTTATCGTACTTTTGCTGTAAGGCAAACTACAAAAGCTTTATTAGGTGACTAACACAGAAGTCGATTTTGAGTGATTACAAATACAAATTTAATTGATTTTATATATAGCTGCAAACAGAAACGAAATTCCAATCATTGAAAAAATGCAGAATTCTTAAATTTTCAGCTTTATATATGCTATAGATAATCGTTTGAAATACGAATCTCAGTTTGATACTCACATTACATCATCCTTTAAACATCAAACAAATCCTCAACCAAATGACTCAATTTTTTAAACCAATGACTTTCTAAGTCATTTCATTATTCTAAAACCTTTATTTTGTTATTGAAATTCAGGTAGGTATATGATTACTTAACGTTGTTCTTGAGAAACAATGGGCTATTGGCAACGGTCCGGGATCAATCCCGTAGGGAAAGGTAAGAAGACAACCCCACGTAATTTTGAACCACGGTCGGATATCGCCGATTCAATCCAAATGTTGAATCGCTTTGTGTATAAAAAATGTCAGTCGTCAACGGTTGTTCACTGAACTGTATGTGCAAAGTAAGTTTTTTCTGTTTAAGAGGTATTTTTTCATTTGTAATAGTTTTGTTTTTGTTCGGAACAGTGTTTATATTTTCCAGTTTGCATTTCATTTGTACTTGAAATGTCAAGAATTGCAATTGAGTTTGACAGGAACTTCCTTTTTTCGGTCTGGTAACCCTATTTTCAAGTCGATGAGTGGCAGTCAATTACGTATAGAAGAATCAAACAACCAATCAGAAGACAACATGGGATTACAATAAATGATTAGCTTTTCAGTTCCAAGTCTTTCAATTCTTTTTGAAGCAATGATTAAATTTGTTTTCAAAAGGTAATTTTTTCTAGAAAGTGAATTCAAGCTTTATTGTCCTCAAGTGGGCGTTTTTAGTACGAGGTATTTTTTGATTGTTCTGTGAACAAGATAGATTGGTATTTTGTTTTTATGATTTGTTGTGTATTCTTCAACTGCAATTTTAATGGAACCATAGATAATTTATTATTACGAATGCAGAAAAATATCGTTTGCTACTGTGTTACTCGTTTTGTACATATTTCTGTGTAATCCATCGAGAACATTACATGTAGAATATTCCATGAAGAACATTCCATAAAGAACATTCCTGTAGAACATTCCATACAGAACAATCCTTAAAGCACATTCCTATAGAACATTCCATACAGAACAATCCATAAAGCACATTCCTGTAGAACATTCCATAAAGAAAATTCCTGTAGAATATTCCATAAAGAACATTCCTGTAGAATATTCCATTTAAAATTAATGATGTACTTTTCGAAAATACTGCGACTACAACAGTTATAAATGGAAAGATAACCATTGGAGGTATAGTAAAATCTGTTATTCCAGATTCTTTTCTTTTTGTCAGAAAAATTTTATTCCAGAGTTAGCAATTTGAGAACATTCTATATCTTTCGAACAAGCATGACCAATATCGTTTCAACAATCTGAATAACTTAAAACCCTGAGGAATTTCTGTCGAGATTTTCTTCGTTCGAAATTTCTTCAAAACGAACAATAACAGGAAAAACGACCATTCTCGATCGACGCGACAGCATACTGGAATCTGGAAAGATGTCCCAAAATTCCAACACTCGATCCTCCCGCAACATAAGATTTCTTTTCCTTCTTCGGGAACATAAAAAAAGAACGCTCGAAGTGATTATTTGCTACGACTTCGGAAACCTCTCGCCCCTCCCCCTATCTCCGTACCGACGCAGTAGCGCCGTACCGCAGTACCAGCGTAACGGAAGAGAGGGGGGCATTGCAGTATCGTCAATGGCATGCGTGGGTGGAAAGGACGAGCCGACCCCACTTACTACTACTACTACCCACTATCCGGCCCTCCATTCATCCTCCGCCAGACTATCCGGCACGGCAGAAGGAGGAAAAAAAATCCCCCATCATAAATTATTTTGTCTTCGATTGTGATTCGTGGTGTAGAAGTAGTCGCTATTCGTTGATGAAACTTCCATTTTGGAACTATGTTGCCGGATTTCGTTCCCGTGTCAATGTGTGCCGTTTTCGGGAAAAGGATTTTGTTGTTTTCTCCCGAGGGTAAATCCTATTTTGGAAAATTAAGTCGGAGCATATGGTTGTGAACGCCCACAGTAGCTGTCAAAACATTCTTTCGTGGAAAGGGGATCTTGATCTAATTATGATCTTAAATTGGATCTCGGTTCGACGAAAACTTGCCGAGCATTCAGTTTTACCGAAATTTTTCAGCTAGTCAATCCTTGCTGAAGGTCAGTTGATAATCGCATGTTATCTAGGATTATCAGACCTAAAAATAGAAATTCCTGACGAACTCAATTGTAATTCCTGATATTTCAGAAAAAGTTCTGACGAATAATTATTGAAGTATTAATAAAAAAAATTACACTGTGTGTAACAATCAAATAAACATTGGGATGAACAAGAAATAACATTTTCAAAAGTTATCTGTCAAACATAAAATTTAGGATCATCAGGAACTAAAAATGGAAATTCCTGATAACCTCAATTATCATTCCTGACATTTCAGTGAAGATCCCAGCAAATAAAATAATTGATAGGGATTTAAGAAAAAAACGTTTTCCATTGAAATGGTTAAATAAACAAGAAATAACATTATAACAAACAAAAGTTTATAGTATATTTATAATTATTTAAAATTTATAATGTATTATATTTATAATTTATTGTATAAAAAATTATGACAACGCCATACAATTCAATTGCCGTAAAAGACTTTCACATTTTGCGTGTACGAAGCAATTATTCAATATTTTGATTGAAATGGTCAAAAAGCTTTATTATCCCACTAAATGTTTTTAAAATTTTGAACAGAGGCTTAAGTCACTTTTCTTGCATCCAGTTTTTCTTGTTTCCAAGACACAGGAAAGCAGTTAACAAAATAGGTAGATTTCTCCACAAATAGCTGGTTATGTTGTCATAACAATCAAGAAGTATCCTTACACTGGCGAAAATGTTTTCCTTCCTGCTTGAAAACGTTTTCCATTTGGATAAAACAAGGCGAATTTTCTCTGTAAGATTTATTTTATTCCTTTTTATTATTGAATCCTTCCCAAGAATATTTAGTACACAACAAAGGGTAACGTAGGTAGTCGGCTAAGGTTAGTCTATAAGATCTTCAAACTGATGTAGGAATGAACGAAAGATTGAAAACACTCCAAGAGAAAGAAGTTCGACATCCTTCCAAACTTTCAGTCGGGATTAAAATGAGATACAAAGGTTGAACATGTCTGGAAATTAATAAAAAGTATCCTTATTAAATGTAAAATGTTATGATGGTGTGCTAACGCGTTTGATTGCGTCTGCTATCGACAACAAAATCTTCCGTTTGTAAGTGTATACCAGAATTGATTCAAACAAAACAGACGAACACGAGGAACATTCTTTAGAAACAAAATCCAGTAATTTGATTATTATGTCAGAAAATACTATCAGTGACATCGTTAAATAAGCAGAAAAGCGTGTTTAAAAATATGCTTTGTTTCGAAATACTGTTTAATAAATAAACTATTTCTATTTAATTTTCAAACACGAAACATTTCTATGTTATAATCTCATTATAATAGTGAAGAGGTAATCTTTAAAGATATTTGACCGAGGTTCGGGAATTTCTGGTTACTTTCTTAAAAAAACAAATCAAATTTTAAAAATTTTAAAATTTGCAGTTCAAATTTATTTGTAGGTCAATCGTTATCAATCGTCATGTACAGAAAAGTAAAATTAAAGACTATAAAAAAAACTCACCCCAAAGACAGTATACGATTGGAATAAACAAAACATGTTTGGTGTACATGAAGAGATAAAAATTAAAAGAAAACTGACGAGATCAAGACAGGTAACTTGACTTTTCAATGATACATCTGTTGGGTTTGTTTTATAAATAGTTAAATAATTTTTTTAAATGTAACGCAATTCTAAGAAGGGATAATCGTTTGAAATTTTAGGAAATAATAGTTTTATTTACTTCTGAAAGTATCGTAAAGATGACTTTTCTTTACCACACATGAATGTGAATGAACTCCCATTAACAAGTTTTACTTAATTTTAACCTTCATTCCGATAGGTCCTAATCCACTTAGAATTCGACGTCACACATTGCACCTTCATTCTTTTATGCATAAATATTAGTAAAAAAAATTTCAATTCTGAAAATCAGTAATCAAATTACGGATTAATCTCGTTGTAGTAACGAGATTTCGGCGTTTTATAGGAAAGAAAATCTTTTGCGAGGGTCTTTCGAATTTGCATGCTTGAAAATTATTTTCTGGAACATTCAAATTACATAAAGAAAAATAATCACGCACTCACTTTGACAAAAAATGGTATTTTAAATAGTGATTTTTTTTTATACTGAACTTCATATGGGAATAAATTCTAAAATTTAAATGTGGTAGTTTATCTTCTAAAATGAGAATAGTTCTTAGCATTTCACGGTTTTTCTGATAAATTTTTATGCGGTTCCAGATTAAAATTCATTTTGAAAATATTTCGCCTTGAATTTGCGTATAAAAGATATGTTCTTTTATAAGGCATTTAAGGAAATATATTATGCTCATGAGAATGTTCTTTTACATAATTTTCAAGATACAACAGTTGAAGAAATTTTGAAGGAATTTCCTTTTGATCTTTAAGAATCCTTCTGAGTATCAAAGAAAGCAGAACCCAAAACAAAATCAACAAGAGGTATTTTTGAATTCTTCTTTAGTGAGGAATAAATCCATCATGTGAATGGAGGAGTTAACTTTATTTTGTGCATGCGTTTTACAGTACCACGAAGGGTTATATCACAAGGGATATCACAAAGGGAGGTTCAATTTAATGATATCAATTTTTGGTTACAAAATGTTTTTAACTAAATGCTAATTCCGTTTAGATTATCTCGTGAATTTGAAGAATATAAAGAGCTTACATTCAACACACTACGAAAATTCATTCTCAATAATTCCTAGTGAAAACGTTCTTAGTGACCCGAAAACAATATTGTTAAGATCATCTAGAAATGATAATTCGTCACTAACCTCAACGATAGCATACAACAGAAATGCATTTTTGGTTGAAATAATCAGGTTTTATCTCCTTTTGCAGATTTTTTAAATTATATATATATATATATATATATATATATATATATATATATATATATATATATATATATATATATATATATATATATATATATATATATATATATATATATATATATATATATATATATATATATATATATATATATATATATATATATATATATATATATATATATATATATATATAAGATAAATAAAAGATAAATTAAAAAGATAAAGATAAATTTAAATCGAAGAATATCGATCGTTTGTTTCAGTTTCGCATACATCGTCCTGTTTTGCAGAAACCCCCCAAACTGTCGAAGTTAATTTCAGGAACAGCTTTCCACGTGTGTTTATCCGCCGGAAATGCACAAGGTAAGGCCATATTTAAACTAAGAAGAGGAAGGTTATTTTACTGAAACCAGATCTTGCTTTCACCACTTTTTTCTTCTTTTGCGTTCATCAATACATCCATTCTCTCCCGCATTTCATATTTTGCGCTGAATTGAAAACATGCATTTCTGTTCAAATCGCGCCCAAATGGAATAACGTTAAATTCTTCACGTTAAACAATGCTTTAAGAACATTTGATGAATAATTTGTTATAGTTATCAATTTTTTTCTCACAAATCCTTGTTTGAAAAATGTTGTTTTCCTGGAACAGATTTTTTTCTTTTCGTCCTATGTGATGAACTGGACAGTAAAAATTATGTTCAACCAAGTCGATTTCTGATCAAGCAATCGACAACTAACATCACATTATTCCTTTTTGTGTAACATAACTTTTCAAGTTTAACTTTAACTTTCCCTGAATTAGGGATTATTTCGTTTTATGCTTCTAAGTTTCACTCACTGTTAAACAAATACGTTTGTCAGGGATTAATTAGTTCTTTATATTCTTTTGTATTCTAAATAGAAATATTTGTACCTCGGAGATGCTAACGGAAACAAAATTTTCAAAAGAATTCCAAAAGACGTTAACTACTAGAGATCGGATAAGTAGTTTACGAAATGGGAATTTAAAATAATGGTTTTGTCATTTGAAGAATTTGTAGTAGAATTTATAGAAATATTTACACAAGTGTAAAACTTTATCAAATGCATTTTTGTATTTTTGCAAAAAAAAAAAAAAAAAAAAAATCACTTTTAAGAAATCATTATTTAGAAAGCTGACGGTTAAATTATTAGCCTCCAAGAAAATATAATAGACTTGAGATTATTTAAAGTAAATAGGACCTTTTCTATGGGAAAATGATTCGAATTGGTATTACCCAAATCGAAATGAAGTTCTTAGGTTGCGATTCATATTCTGAATATATTTTGGTTGCTAACGTTTCGATTTTATGTATATTTTCTCCTAATTTTCAATGAAAGTAGAAAAGCAACAGTTCATTTTCTATTTTCTGACTATAAAAGATATTAACTGGAAAACGGTTTGGTGTTACACTTGGAATTGCGTTGAAGGGTAAAAATGTTTTCAACTTCTAATTTCGGGCTCTTATGATTTTTTGTCTATGATCGCTCCTGCAGTATGTTTGTAATTAGTTAAGGGGACCGGTGCAGTCTTATCTCAGTAATGTTAAAATGGTCAAATCTTAAGTAAAATCTTCTCAGAATCTTATGTATATTGATTTGAATTTTTTTACAGCACGGCCGAGGCCATCCCAAAATTTTTCAATGGGATTAAGGTCAGGTGAGTGCGCCGGCCAAACCATACGCGCAATCCCCTCACTCTCCATGTAGTTGTCGACTATACCAGCTCTATGGGGACGCGCATTATCATCCATTAAAACGAGAGAAGGACCAACTTCTACACCGTATAATCTCACAGTGGGTTCTAGGACTTCATCCCGATACCGGACAGCCGTCACAGAAACCGTCTATAGATGTGTAGGTGGGTACGCTATCCCAACGAATTATCGACCCACACCATGATACTTCCACCTCGGAATGCGGGATACTCGATTGGTGTTCTGGGGTCTATTTTGTGCGCCTTGTTCTCCCTAGACCCTTGCACGTTTATCATTTGGCTCCAGTGTAAATCTCGACTCATCCGTGAACATAACGTTAGCCCAATCAGAAACAGTCTAATTCACACATTGCCAACACCACTTTAATCGTGCCCCTCTGGATTGGATACATAGAGGAACACAAACTCGTGGTACTCGATCGTACAGTCCATTCATGTGTAGCCTTCGGCGTAGAGTAGGGCAGATATCGTCTTACCAATGGACACTGCAACCATAGATGTCACACGTGTGGAGGTCTTCTTTCATCTACATCTGCAGCAAATTGCAACCTCTCAATATTCCTTTAACAATTTTTTGATATATATATATATATATATATATATATATATATATATATATATATATATATATATATATATATATATATATATAACACTTCTACTCATCGTATCTCCATTAATAATAGTCATTTTAAGCACAATTGTAAGAACATTTATTTAAATTTATACAAAATAAGCAAAATTTTGAAAGATTTTTGTGCACTGGTCCCCTTAAAAAGATGTGTGATTTGTATATTCTTCGCAAAGGTTGATTGGGTTTCATGTCGTAAGGGATATTTGGCCAAGCCGCGCCAAACACAAGATAACGCTAAAGGAAAAAAGCAAAATGTGGATGGGCAGGTTAGGTTAAACAGAAGTATCTCGGGGTTCTGATGCCCGTAAACACCTAAAGATGTGCCCCTGAGAGATCCTTGCTAAGGATTCCAGTAATTCGTGTTTTTAGTTTTCTCTTGGATTACACTTCTTGATGTTTTGCACCCTTTCTTCCTTTGTTTAATTCAGTCTTACGAATACTTTAGACACATTTTTTGTGGTAACCCGTGACTTTTTTTGTTCAAATAGGACTTCTCCAAATAGAGGACAGATGTTTTCCTTTCCTAACCACTGTTACTTTTATATTCTAGATAGTGCAATGTCGAACTGCTGTGAAATATGTTTTTATCGCAACAGAAAAAAAAACATTTTTCTTTCAATTTTTTTCCGCATTAGATTTGATCAGCTATTACTACTCAAGCAGAAATAATCTTTGATGTTCAAGTATCAAATGGTTGAAAACCAGAGAGCCCGGTGTTTCTATAGATTTTGAAATAAATGATATCCCAACTGTAACAAATGAAATCCAAAAGAAATGCACCATTGGCAAGAACAGGAAAGCGACAAAGCATTACGGGGCAACATATGGTATTGTCACGGCTGAATTACCTTGAGAGAATATTCGATTATTCCGCCCATTTCAATAACATATTGCAAATTTTGCAATAGAAATATGAGGAAATAGAGAACGCAGCGCCATCTGTGTATTAAATTAGGCACTTTTTATATTTGTCGTTTCTTGTTCAAAAATTTTAATTAATAGGAAGTGATTTGTACATTTAATTTTCTCTTGGGTGGAAACAGCAAAACCATCTCATTCAAATAAAGCGTTTTCGGGAATTTTCGTAGGAAAACCAATTTGGTATAAATAAAGTAATTATCATTCTTTCTTCAGTATATTTCAAGTATTAGTATATATATATCAAGTATTAGTATTAGTATATCTATTTACAGTGAATAAAGAATGAACCCTCCTTGTAAATGTAAATTGGTTAATTAATATTCCGCATCTTTTTCTATTACAATTTGTTCTTTTGTGCACCGTTGCTCCTTGTGACGTATCGGCACCTAGGCGCGCGCCTAGAGCTTCTTTCTAGTCCTTTGACTATTGACGAGACAATCATGAAATTACCACTAAGCGCACCCTTATACTTGTCTTACTACTAACCTGGAACCAATTTCGGATTGATCTTCAATTTTGGTAAATAGTATATTTAAAAAATTTATAAATACACGGGCCCAAATCCTTGGGGCCTGAACCCCATACGCCCCCATAATTTATGTAGGAACCTGACTTGCTAGGGACGTTTTCAGTAGTATATTCCACGGGCATCGATTCCAAAACAAAATATTCTTTGTGTTTAAAGTAATCAAAAATACACCTTGAAGCAAATGTATATAATGGATAAAAATTATGCACTGATTAAGTTAAATCTAAGAAAAGGTCATCCTTATCATCAATCATCTTAGTTTCAATCACTTGTCTATTCTTAGCTAGACCAGGTCTCATAGATCGCTATCCCTGAACTCATTGAGGTAGATAGTAGGTATGCTACATCGACAGCAAAACATCGATGTTCAAAATTAAAACATCGATGTTGATAATACATCGCCCAAAAAACATCGATGTTTTAAAATGCAGTGTTTTTTGAACTTTTTTCGCCCATTTCTTAAAACTGGTTTAGCAACTAGTGATGCTACATCGACAGCAAAACATCGATGATCAAAATTAAAACATCGAAATTGATAATGCATCGCCCCCAAACTATTGATGTTTTTAAAATTCAGTGTATTTTAACTTTTTCCCCCAATTTTTATAACTGGTTTATCAACTAGAGATGCGACATCGGCTCCAATACATCGATGTTTTTTTTTATAAAACATCAATGTTGTGAAAACATCGACATCGATGGTGCATTTTAGACCCTTCACCCTTGGACACTTTGTTCTAAAAGTATGTTCAATTTGCTGATTATAAAAATTATGCTACTTGGTTATTTTTAAAATTTTTATAAAGGTACTTTTTTCATTTAAAAATAAAACATCGACAACGTGAAAACATCGATAAGTATAAACATCGATGTTACAAAAACATCGACTCCAATACATCAATGTTTTTTTTAAAAACATCGATGTTTTGAAAACATCGACATCGATGTCGCATCCCTAATAGATAGGTACCTCGAACTGGAGCAAAACAAAGGAAAATTTGTGACGGTCCAGAAGGGAAAGATCCGAGAACTCCTCATTCTGAACTATGGTCAGGTGAAGATCTGGCACCCCACTCTAAACTTTCACACCACACCACAGTAAGGCGATTTGAAGCCGTGACAGGTTTAAGGTGCACCAGCCCCCACGTAAGCGGTCTTTGGTTGGATCGAGTTTCGAACTCTCGGTTACTAATCCTGTAAATTTCCAACCGGGCTACTGCGACCTTTGAATTCATCGAGAGCCATTCCCTGACATTTAAAGAAATCCTTCCAAGTGGGTTGTGTATAGGGATAGCAATGCGATCCGGCGGATCCGGCATCGTTTGTCTAACTACCGGATCCAGCAATATCTATCAAATGCGGTCCGGATCCAATAAACCTGAATTTAAAAAAAATTAAATAATCGATTATTCAAATCCAACTTTAAAGTCCCAAAATCGTTTATTGAGCAATCGATTGCGAATTAATCGATTTTATATTTTCAATCATCAGTTTGGAGAATTCTAGCAAAAATAATAAATTCAATGATCAATAATATTTTTTGTGAAGGAAGGAAACTTAGAAAGGTTTAAAAATACATTTAGAAACAAAACACTGCATCAACATAATTTCATCAACATCACATCATCCTGATCTTTCATGCATTGAATTAATCCCTAAATAAAGTTATTTTCTTCATAAAGTGAGGAAAGTGGTAAAGTTATTCAAAAAGTCGCCCTCTAAATAGGATACATACCTTCAAAAGTATGCTAAAGTAGAAATAAGCAAAGAATTAAGTCTTATTTTGGATTGTCGCACACGCTGGAACAGCCTTCTAAGTACGATCGAAAGATTTTATAACCTGAAAGTCTGCATAGATAAATCTTTAATTAATATCTATATACAATCTGACATATTGAAATGAAAATTTAACGACCATGAGTAGTTAACAATGAAAGATTTAATTAATTGCTTGCAGCCATTTAAATTGACAATGGAGGCACTATGCAGAAGAGATGCGACTCTTCTTACTGGTGAAACAACATTAAAATTCATTTTAGAAAAGCTGGAAAAACAAGAGACACTGCCTTAAGCGCTGAATTATCTGAGGTACTGCGTGTAAAAGTAAAAGAACGTCGTTGAATGATAATAACAGAAATTTTACTTTATTTAAAGTTTAAGTATTATTTAAAGTGTTATTTATTACTTTATTACCCAAAAAATGATCGAAACATGAGACAAGCTGATAATACGTTTCTTATGCCAAAAAAGAATCTTATGCGACAGGAAATAACAAAAAAATATATTAAACCAAGTCATTAAAGATGACAGCGAAAATGTGGAACCTGCAGCAGAAGAAAGCTTCAATTCCAACTCACTTTCATTGCAAACTAATTTAACATTTAAAGAGGAATTAGAAAAGCACATTCTGCAAGAAAATGAAAACCTGCAAAATGACAAACTTTAGAAAAGAAACAGATTTTGAGAAAATACTGAAGAAAGAAATAACTTCATATGAAATAGAGATTCAAAGGAAAATATTTATTTCTTATTGTACGACTACTTAATGACGGTTAAACCAACTAGTGTCGAAGCTGAGAGGGCCTTCTCAGCTGCTGGTTATATTTGCAGTTCATTGAGAAGTAGGTAGGGGGACGACACAATTAATACGATTTGTTTCCATAGATCGTTCTTTAAAACTCAAAAGGGAATTTCATTGCTGTATAACTTCGATTTAAGCAACTAAGAATAATTAAAAGTTTCCTTTTTTGTTATGTTGACCAAAACTGCCAAAAGATTAGATTTTTATGTTAGTACTAGGGGGCCTGCCCCCTGGTCGCTGACGCTCGCCAACCCCCGGAGGATTGCTTCGCAATCCTCATTGGTTCGCTGCACGAACCTATACTCGCTTCGCTCGCCTCAATGAAGACATGTGTCCTAGCAGAAGGGATTGTTTACAAAATATGTTACCAAAAATATGTTTTTCAAATCTAAATTTGCTGTATTACAGAAAAAATATATACAGTATCTCTAAAATCAGAATTCAAATGAAAACTTTGTGCAAATTTTGACTCAAAATGTGAGCGTTGCTTTGGAAATTGAATACCCAGCATGTTGTTTGTGTGTACATTTTCCCAGCACTCAAACGACCCACACTTTTTCATTGAGTTTGTTGCCGAAAGTTGTAGTCCAAGCGTCTTGTTGAACTATAATTGTTGGCCCTGAAAAGGACCATTTTTTAAACGGCCCTGAAAAGATCCTCCGCTTTCTTTGATTTCTATTATAAACTAACTGCAACAGCTCATTAAAATTTCCTTTCTTTTTTCAATAAAATTTCATCCGATAACGCTATAAATTCAATCGATGCGCGAGACTTCGCGATAAACAAACAATCGTACAGTGTTGCCAAAACGCGATTACAAATAACGTCTTTTTTGCGTGCCAAATAAGAGAATTATACATATAGATGAGACAAGGTTAGGTACAATTTATATGTCATTTGCTCAACGACATTAGAGATAGAGATACTTAATTTTAGATAAATAGAAAAGTACTAGGTATAAAACAAACTGATGTTTTTATTTGGAAAACTAGTAAGACTGATCATATATCATCAATTCTTACTACTAGTTCTTACAAAGTTTAATACTTACATCTAGTAGTTACTATAATTATATTGCTGGTGATAGGTTTCCAACTTATGGATAATTATTAATAAAGTTGATTTTCTAATCTATATATATAATTCTCTTACGTGGCACACAAAAAAGACGTTATTAGTTATCGCGTTTTGGCAACATTGTACGATTGTTTGTTTATCACGAAGCCTCGCGCTTCAATTGAATTTATAGCGTTATCGGATGAAATTTTATTGAAAAAAAAAATGAATTTTAGTCGAGCTGTGCAGTTAATAATAGAAATCAAATAAAGCGGAGGATCTTTTCAGGGAGATTTATAAAAATGTCCTTTTCAGGGTCAACAATTATAGTTCAACAAGACGCTTGCACTACAATTTTCGACTACAAAAAAAATGCTCTGCCTTTGCATCTGTCTATCTACTATATAATACAGGGTGGTTATAATGAGGAATTTGCACCATTGAGGAAAATGCTCATTTCTGTGATTTATTAACAGATTGATCATCAAAATGTTCAAAAACGTCAATTAAAACCCATGAAATGACTTAATTAATTAAAATTTCAAGTTTTAAATTACCGAAAGGTACGGCAAAAGCACATGACCTCAAAACGCTATGTGACATCATTGTGCACCACGATGTTATGTTTACATTTGTCTAGCGCGTTGAAATTTCATATTGCTTGCTCTTTTGATTTTTAAACAATCCATTAAATTTTTTTTCTTGTTTTTTCAACGTCGCATAGTGCATAGTGACCGTCAGAAGAAGTGGCGTAGGATAATTATAGCGTTTTTGAGATGAAGTTGAAAGTGCGAACTTTAAATTTTTTTATTTTACCATTTCGGGCTATAAAAGTAAAAGAGAAAGATAATTTCCATCATATTTTTTCATTTTCTATATTATAAAAATATAAACAAAAAACGGTGCAAGTTCCTCATTAAAGTATCTCTGTTCAGAGCACTGTAATGGAAAAACCAGTTGTCATATGAACGCCAAATCTGCGTCTTATGCATTTCAGAGCATGGGGAAACGAATGGCGAAAAAAATATTTAGTTCCGAAAATGACCGATAGGGGAAGAGATGGCTCTGCGAAAAGTCCTTAGTAAAAACATAATTCAATAAAATGGCTTCGCAGTCGTGATACGCATTAGTTGTAAGTGGTATAAGCGACCATCAACTGTCATAAACCTCGAATATGAAATTTAGGTAAACATTTTTCAAATTTTCAATACGACATCAACAAAAGAAGACGTCGCTTTATCCAAATTGTTTAAACACAATTTGCTATGAAACGCGTTCAAAGCTTTGTGGAAACATTCGACGATCGCTATGGGACTCTCTTTGCCTGATCGTGCTTTATTATTAAAGTTGTTTTACAAAAATGGCAAAAACTCTGCTGGTGCTCTTCGCGAGTACTGACGCTTGAAATTGGTGCGTACAGTCTTCTGACAGCATGTGACATCCTGATAATAATTCAACGCTTCGAGAAGACTGGAACCTTCTCAGTTCAACCAGGATGAGTTCGAAAACATGTGACAGCGCAATTCGCTGAAGTGGTTGAGCCGACCAGTCAGAATGTGGCAGTAGTCCTCTAGCTGTAGCAAGACAATTGGGTTAACCCTACACAACAGCATTAAAGTGTTTGCTGTAAATTTTAAAAAGTTATGCGTATACGATCCAGCGTTACAAGGTTCTGATATACAGATATCCGTAAAACGGTTGCATTGACATTCCTTGCACGCATGCAGGTCGATGACAACTGGCCCTGGAACATCTTGTGGTGATGAGGCACATTTTTCTCTGCGTGGAGCAGTAAACACTCAAAACAGCCGCATCTGGGCAACTAACTAACTAACACCAACACACACTCCCGTGCCTCGTGTCGTGAGACACTGTACCAGTTCAAATAAGTGTGGTTGGAATAAGTGTGGACCCAGAATGTTAGAGCGCATTACATTTATACATCCTTACATCTATACAGAATATTCATTAAATCATTATACTAGGTTACATTATACAGGGTGGTCCCGAATTCATGGTACAAACTTTAATGGTAGGTACAGGACATTGTAACAATGATTTATTGTATAGGAATGTATAGTCGCAAGTGACGCGGTGAGGCGAAAACAGGGGAAATAACGGCCGAAATAAAAAACAAAGATTTTATTGAAAGCGTTGTTGACAAGTGTCATGTTTACAGTAATTGTTCAAAATTGCGTCCACCAGTATCGATACATGCTTGACAGCGTCGGTGGAGCGATTGGTGTACACGTTCAAAGATGCCTGGTATTTCACGCACACCTGCAGCAGCTACAGATAAGCGAGCGACGAGATCCTCATCTGAGTCAACTGGAGTCTCATAAACAAGATGCTTTAGATGTCCCCATAAAAAGTAATCGAGGCTCGATAAATCGGGAGATCGGGGTGGCCAAGGGACTGGTCCACCACGCCCAATCCATCGAGTACCAAACGTGGCATTCAGGTAATTCCGTACATCAATGCTGAAGTGTGCTGGCGCCCCATCGTGCTGAAACCACATGCGGTTACGAATGGCGATCGGAACATCATGCAGCAGTTGTGGTAACACTTCTTTCAGAAAAATAAGATAGCTTCCGCCAGTGAGCCGCGTGGGTAGTAAGTATGGGCCAATCAAAAAGTCGTTCACAATACCAGCCCACACATTAATACTGAAACGTTGTTGAAACGCATGTCGACGCGTTGCATGTGGATTATCGGTTGCCCACACATGGGAATTGTGCGCATTAAAGACACCCTCGCGTGAAAATGTCGCTTCATCTGTAAATAGCACATAATCTACGAAATCCGGCTGCAACGCACATTGCTGCATCACCCACAGGCAGAAGTTCACGCGGCGAGGATAATCTGCCGGATTCAATGCTTGTACTTTCTGAAAATGGTAGGGGTGTAAGCGATTTTCGTTTAACACTCTGCATACAGTCTGATGACTCACACCTACGTCACGCGCAACAGTTCTTGTGCTTGACTCGGGTCTATCAGCCACAATGTTCAAGATGCTTTCTTCCAGCCTTGGAGTGCGTACAGCTCTTACTCGACCAGCGCCATGTCTGTTGACGTCGAACGCACCTGTTTCACAAAGTTGACGATGTAACCGTTGAAAAATTCTATGATCCGGCATTCGTCGATCAGGATACTCCGCGCGATACATTCGTAACGCAGCTCTGCCGTTACCATTTGCACGGCCGTACATGTAATGCATGTCTGCTTTTTCTGCATACGTAAAGTCACCCATCGTCTACGGCAGCACAATTGTGAATGGCGCTTTTCCCTACTGCGATGCATCATGTTCAACAGCGGCTAGACATCTACTGCCCTCTACCGGCAATGATACCAACCGATCACTCCATTTCTCTTTCCTTTTATTTCCCCTGTTTACGCCTCACCGCGTCACTTGCGACTATACATTCCTATACAATAAATCATTGTTACAATGTCCTGTACCTACCATTAAAGTTTGTACCATGAATTCGGGACCACCCTGCATATATATATATATATATATATATATATACATCATGCAAGGTGTGAAAAAAATTCGTTTTTCTTAGTCTCTTAGTATAATCAAGTCCTGATGATTTTCAATGAATCTCACCATGTTAATAATTTTAACCCTCGAGCCCTTGTTGCATGCAATGTTCCTGAGCCATGCAATTTTTTGGCATGTGTTCTCATATGCCATGAGGTTGTATGGGGGCAAACTGTGATGTAATGTAGAGGTGTGCCAATTTCACCACAGGAGCAGTTTTCGGACTTGATTTTCTTAAACCTCGTTAGGTAGGATGGGAATGGGCCGTGCCCTGTGAAGAAAAGTGTCTCTTCCCTGGTCCAACTTGATGATTTTAGTGACACTTTTGGTAACACATCGTGCACCGTCCTGCCTGTTTCTCCTTCGTCCCATTCATTCTGCCATGCATCAAGTAGCCAGCTAGTGGTTTCCTTTCTGTAATGGCTCTTGGTCCATTTCACCCCTTCATCTACGCATTCCATTGTTGTTGCCTCTTTTGCTAATCTATCTGCTTCTTCGTTTCCATCGTGACCCGCATATGCTTTAATCCATCCTAGGCAAATTTCCTTGTTGTAGTATAATAAGTGTATTTTTCGTGCCAGTGGACAAGGCGTCTTGGAGTTTTTAAGCCGCCAGTTTCAACAAATCCCCTTACATTCTCAAAAACTAACTATTTGGATTGGGTTTACAGCAACATTTCTGATTGGTCCTTTCAATTTTGAAGAAATCCATCCTCAGGGAAGAAAGACCTGTTCAGTTACTACACAGTGTTATAGGGACATGCTACAGAACTTCGTTATTCCTCAGCTCCAACAGCGAGGAGCCCCCAGCTCTACCATATTCGAACAAGATGGAGCACCTCCCCACATTGGACGTCCTGTTCAACAGTTGTTGCGACAGCATTTTACAGAAAATCGAGTAACCAGTGGCGCATTCCAATCTTCATGGCCACCCCGTTCACCAGATCTGGGCCCTTGTGACTTTTGGCTCTGGGGTTACCTAAAAAGCAGGGCTTATCAGGGGGGTATTCAGAACCTTGCAGATTTGAAGGACAGCGACATCTTGCTCCCGCGCAACATCACAAAAGATCAGTTGTTGAACACGTCATCACACGTTACCAGTTGTTGCTTCTTCAACACGGTGGACATTGAACACTGCCAATGACTTGTCTTTCTACAGCCTTCCTCCTTTCTGTGATTCAAGTGTAAGATGTTTTAGATGCAGTTATTAAATTGACATTTGGTTGTTTATGACTATTGTCAGTATCTATCGCACTCTTATAACACTTAGAAATTGTAAGTAATGCATCATGATTATTGAGTCATGCATCATGTCCATTTCATTGAATTATGCTTTTACTGAGGACTGTTTGCATCTATCGCACTCTTATAACACTTAGAAATTGTAAGTAATGCATCATGATTATTGAGTCATGCATCATGTCCATTTCATTGAATTATGCTTTTACTGAGGACTGTTTGCAGCGCAATCTCCTCCCCTATCGGTCATTTTTGGAACTACATTTTTTTTTGCCATTCGCTTTCCCATGTTTTGAAATACGCAGATTTGGAAAGCAACGCAGATACTACTCAGATTTGGCGTTCTTATGACCTCTGGTTTTTTCTCTACAGTCCTCAGAACAGGGATACTTTAACTATAACCACCCCGTATATAAAAAAAGAATGTGTGTGTATGTGTATATATATGTTCTCTTTACAAATCTACCCTGTTTGACCAATCCACGCCAAATTTGGTACAAGTGTACTTTAGAACACTGCGGAAAACATAGGCTATTTCTTTGCTGTCTTCAGACCAATCTGTAGCCATGAAAATCGGCACACAGGTAGTCCTATAAGTTCCTCTCGAAACCCCATTTTTAAAATCTAAAGTTTGTTTTCCTGCAATGAATGGACATGGACAGGGAAGCACTTTCTACAGGGTTTGTGTATTTGAGTTAACACAGGGAAATGTCGCGGTCATATTTGAAACCCGAGCAACGCCGGGTTTTTTAGGTAGTAAAAATGTAAAGCATTCTTCCATCTTTTTGAAGAAAAATCTCTAACTGTAAATACAAAACAATCAAGACCTTCATAGTTCCAACCTTTGATGTTATTCTCCATTACGGATCACCCCATTCCCTTCGCAAACATACCCAATGGGGGCTTAACACCACCTTTGGTACAGCTACACTCTACGTTTATGAGTGATGGCAACGGCTTGGCAATTTTTTTGGCGCACTTCTAGTAGCGAGTTACGATAAATTAAGGCAACCCGTCTTTCGCTGCTGTTGTTGTGGTTTTCATGGCAACCTCGGCAAACGGAAACTTTCAATTTTCAGTTTGAATATTCTAGAAAGTTCTTACAAAATCCGTTAAAGTCGTTTGATTTCATTGATTCGTTTGAAATTTTTTCTTTCCTCCCATTGTTATTTAGTTTTTAAAATATCCTTTGATTGCATTGGTCCTTTTAAATCGTTTTCTGTGATACCATTGGTCCTTTTATTTGTATTTTGACAGTTGTGGAATTCTTATTTTGTTATAATAGTTTTTTTAACGACAGGATTAAGAGTTTTGTTTTTTTTGACCATTTTCATTTTCATTATTTTTTTACGAGAGAATTATGACTTTATCAGGTATTATTTCTTGCTTTTTTTTCTTTTGTAAATATCTTTCCTTTTTCAGTATGCTCACTTTATTTAGTGTAATTGATAAGTTTCAGGGTATTCTTACCATTCGTAGCTTAGTTTCTCTGCTGGTTCACAAATGTGTTTTGATATGTGCTTAAGCTTACTACTTTTTGTGAAATTTTTTTTAAATATACTTTTTAAAACGTTTTAAAATATGCTTAAAAAGTGTGTTGCAAAAAAGAAAAAAAAATTGTGACATAAAAGAGCTAGAAAATAATTCTTTCCTTGGCGACTTTAGAAGTGCGCCAAAAAAATCGCCAAAGCCGTTGCCTTCACTCATAAACGTAGAGTGTAGCTGTTCCCCACCTTTGATAACAACAAATTTGTCTGAATGAATACTTAATTCAGTAACTTCAATAGATACGAAACAGGAACGGAGTTCCCTTCCCACGCGATTGTTGCAATCTTTTCGGGAAGCAAGTTTTCTGTTCGCAACCGACGGCAAACCTTGTGCCGTAAATAGCAACCCTGTGTCGGTTATAATCGATTTAAATATTTGCTTAGAGGAGGATTATAATTCGGAATCGCGAAAAAAAAAAGAAATAAAGTTCTGTTGCGTAGGCGTTTATGAAAACCCAAAGGCGGTATTTCTGATTCCGGGAATAGGAACGTCACAGGAAAGGACACTTAAAAACTATTTCCGTCTATTGGCTGTGCGCTGACATTACGGGCGTGGCTTCGTTGTTTGAATTTAATACACGCCTCATCGTCCGGAAGAATCCATGGACATGGGCAAATTAGAGAAGTTAAGGCGAATGCCTTTGGAAATATGCCGTTTATAATCTTTCTCCGAAATTGAATTTTCGTCCCCGTCGACTTTTGTCACGTCGGGAGCGAAAGAGTAATCTCTTTATTCAATTAAAACTATCGCTATGTAAATCAACGTTTACTACAAGTAAACTATTTACAATTAAATAAAAAAAACGCCTCGACGTAAAACTACACGAAGAACGAATGGTCCATGTGGCTACTATTTTAACATTTCGATAAACAATTATCGGAACTTCACGATTGTTTGTTAGCTCGATAGGTTCGTTTCACCGGACTTTCTTCAGAGATGCTGGAGCTGTCGTGGTTAGGTGAGTAAATTCGCTCATAGAGGAAGTATAAAAAAAATGAGCAATGATAACCCTTTTATGTGCCCATTAGCATGTAGCCCAAACTGGTAGTAACGTGACCTCAAAACTACTTTCGTCTGCCGGGTGGAACATAATATTCATCACCTAATTGGTCCACGGAACAGGATAATACTCCCACCCATCGATTCATCATCTGATTGGCCCACGGGACATAATAGTAGACATTGGTAATTTCTCCCTTTGTCTTCGCTCTACATAAGTATATTCACACACTTACCCTGTCGCAAGGTACCACGCCCAACGAAGCAATAATGTACCTAACAGGACGACCAGGTCAATTTTCTCAGAACAGTCACGTGACAACTAGTCAACATGTGGGTCACACTTTTTGAAGTTCTCCATAGCAGCGCTCAGTCTACTTACAGTTCATGTCTACGTACGTACTGCTCTAGCAACATGCGATTTTCAATCGTAGCATGTTTGATTCCTCCCTGGGTGTCTTTCTTCGGTATCGGTGAAACTTCGATTGTGTGTATCTCTATTACTTGACGTTGTTATAGCGTGAAAAACAATGAAGATAGGTGTTTTACTTTTGGTCAGACATTCCACATTTGCGCCCCTAGTTGGTGATCCACCATTGAGCTTAGAAAATATTTAAAAAACGACTCGAGTTATTGTAGAAACAGTAAAAAGCATTAAGGAAGTTTCGAATTTGCAACCCTTCTGTCATTAATTCTATACTCTAACAACAGGATTACTGCATCCGAAATTTTTAAAGGAGCCTGATGACCTTGCATGCTTTAAGAGGGTCTGCCACTTTTACAGCCTGGATCAGATTGTGTCACAATGATACTCAAGTAACCTGCCATAA
Source organism: Metellina segmentata (assembly GCA_947359465.1). Taxonomy (NCBI): domain Eukaryota; kingdom Metazoa; phylum Arthropoda; class Arachnida; order Araneae; family Tetragnathidae; genus Metellina; species Metellina segmentata. The sequence continues at coordinate 114,278,428 of OX375873.1, forward strand.
CGCGATACCAAGCTTGGGCCACCAACACAATCAGCAACAATCAGGCTCAAATAAAAATTACGAATGTTATGAAATTCTTAGTGGAAAACATTAACATTATCACCAACTAATAATCAGAAGACTGTGTGCATTTGTATTTTATTGTTAATTTTTAGTTTCTGTCTTTTTGCTGTACATATTTAATGCTTTTAATCTTTACTATTTACTATTTAAATATTAGTGTAATTTAGATAATGTAAAAAAAAATTATTCTTACTTCGTTAAATCAACTTTGTGTACGTGAGGCTGGTGGGAAAAGCAGGACTGCACCTGATATTTTATTTAAAAATTGGGGAAACTATTAACCTTACCAAAAGAGGAAAACTAATTTAAATTTAAGTCTCATGCAAAATAGTAGGGGAAAATCCTGCACACCCTACCGGCCCATGTTTTAAATGTACTATCAAAAGGATTTTTTTAAATCCTTATTTTCAAAAGGATATAGAATCAGTAATATCTAAAGGATGTCTAACTCATGTAAAATATGTATCAAATGTATTTACAGAAATTTCGTCACGGGGTTGACCGGATTAGTCCGGTTTCCTTTGACGGGTTCACTCGATTTTTCCGTGGGTGACTAGTAAACCCTTTAACCTGACTAAAGTCGGGAAGTGAGGGGGTCAACCAACCAATGATACTCAAGTGTATCTGTACAGATTTTATCTTGTGCTTTGTTAGACCGAACAGACGACATTGGCATGTGCGCTCTATAACAAAAAAAATCGACGCACTAATGTCCGATTGCGATAAAAATGGATGGATATGAAGAACAAACATAGAAAAACAAACGATTAAAACTTCAGAACAATTGGATGATTTATCTAAGAGTTTGACCGTTACAAAGGGAGGAGGTCAATAAGTCTTTGGTCCTCCTCTGGCCTGGATACAAGCTGTCACCCGGCGTGGCATAGACTGAAAAAATTCCCAGATGGTGTCCTGCGGAATTTCTTACATAATTGTCTCCAACTGTCGGGCTAAATGGTTAACAATCCGGGATGGTTGCAATAGCCTTCCCAAATGTTCTCTATGGGAGAGAGATCAGGAGACTTCGTTGGCCAAGGAAGTGTTGGGAAAGCTTGAAAAAAATTCATAGCAACACATGCCGTGTTCGGCCGGGTATTATCTTGTTGAAAAGTAAGTCCGTGGTGTCGCAAAAGGAACGGTAACACAACCGGTTGTAGAATGTCTTCTACATACCGCTGTGCTGTAAGTGTGCCAGAAATGACAATCAAAGGGGTCCGGCTATCAAAGGAGATGGCACCCCGGACCATAACGCACTGTTGTGGCCATGTGTGGCGTGCGATAGTAAGGAGAGAATCCCCACGCTGCCCTGGACGTGTCCAGAAACGTCTGCTGTTGTCGTCAGGACACAGTTGGAAACTGGACTCGTTACTAAACACTATAGGTCCCCAGTCAGCGCAGTTCTAAGTTGATCGAGCCCGACACAACTCTTTCTTGATGCGTTGATTTTTTTGTTATAGAGTATATTTTATTTTACTGAACCAGATAGAACTTATTATAGAAATGTGTACTTTCCAGTAGATTGCTACTGTTTTCTCTAGTTCTTTTTATAGCAGCTGCTTTTTGATTGCGTATTAAACACCATGAAATTGGAGCTTATATCTCACTTAGCTCTCGGGTTCACATCTCCTAAGGTGTATACGGGCTTCGCGGCTCCAAAGTACTTCAGAGATCTTTTCTATTCCCTAGGGTATACTGTCAAACATGGGAATCGCGCTCAGGTGGTATCAAAAAGCGATCTTTTTCTGCTTTCATCATACACTATTCTATTCCCTAATCCCTCCTTTTCTCCCATTTCACGACAGTGATAACTAGAAGTCAGTTTCGTTTTGGGCAGTTTGGCTAATTATGGCCTTTGAGCCATAACACACTAGGAGACGTACCCACGTGACTAAGTTGCATTGTATTGCATGCTTTTATTTTACATACACAGTTTCTGAGACAAAATTTGATTCGAATAGAATAAGTTTCTAAGCGCTACAACTTGCAACTTCTGCCAACAGTAATGTACAAAAGGGTCGAAACTATAATTTTTTCAGCTTGAGGTATTTTAACTACGTTAAAAAGTCCATTTTTGACAAAAATTGTGATTTTTTAAAAAATTTGATATTCTTAAAATATGAACTCTTTTCTTTCCAAAACTGTTTTTGTTTTGTCTCTAACAACAATAGAAGTTGAGATATTTCAAATTGGAAAAACCTTGATGCAAACTTTTCAAACCGGAAGTAGTGTTTGCGCACTGGAAGTTGGTTCAGGTTTCGGTTTCCCGCAGGATTTAAAAAATTTAAATTACAGTTAATGATTTTTAGTTGAACTATGTTCCAGCCAACATTTATTTTTAGAGCTAATAGATAAATATTCGTATTCAAAAAATTGATTTTCAATCTTTAAATGCTTTTTTTTCTGAATGCTGTTTTCAACCAAATCATTGCAGGGTAACAATGATAAATAAAAAAGGAATTAAAATATAAATTTTTGAACTTTAGTATTATGGTTCTTAAATGTGTATATTAGTGCCTGAAGCTGGATTTTAAGTGTATCTTTAATAGAAAAAAATTGTCAGTCACTTCGTTGTTATGTTGTAGAGAAAAATTTCAGAAATTCATAACATGTTTACGTCATTCCTTATATCTACAGATTAGAATAAAATTTAACTTATATCCAGCTTCAGCCACTAGCTTATATATTTAACAGTCTTAGTGTAAAGTTTTATGTTAATATTGTGATGAGTGAGAAAATTGGAGTGTTTTTCGTAAACATCACTTTTTGATCAAAACAAGACAGTTTTTGGCATTTATTAAAAAAAAAAAAATTTCAGAGTTTTGCTGGGTTAGAATGTGTTTTTTATGTTCATTCAACTTTTAAAAGAAGAAAATGTGCTGTTGAATCACTTGAGAAATAAAAGTACTCCGAACGTAGTCAGATACCTTAATATATTTTATAAATGGCAATTCTATGGTGTATTAAAAAGCGTTATGGAACTATCTTTTATCTTTCAGGGACACATTGTTTGGTTCTTTGGTAACATATGTGTCTGCATCTGTATTTACAGCACGTTCTGACGTCACCATAGGTATAAATTTAGAATTCCAAGATATTGAACAAGGAGATCTAAATAGTCATTTGATTTCAGAATAAGCCTTTAAACTGGGAATACATGTATTCAGAAAGAAATGTTCTTACGACGGTGTTCATAAAATTCAAATCCCTGCCGTTCCAAACGAGGCTTAACGATTACAGCTGCCTCCAGGGGTGTTAAGCACAAAGCAAGAAACATTCCTCTTTTCGAACATCTAAAAGATGTTGCATACTAAAAATCTGGGTCAGTTACTTCTGAGGCAGATCGTAGGAAATGCCACATTATGTTCCTTTTCATAAGCGTTCCATAAGAACGGCGAGCTTTCCTTTGAGAAATGGCCTACGTGAATGATGCAACACTGATCGCCCACCCAGTACTAAGTCGATTTGGATGATTTATTTTCTGTTAAAATATGATATTTACAGTTGGGCTTTTAAAAATATATCGAAAGCTTTCGCACGCAAACACAAAATGGCGCCCGTCAGAAGTGGGAGAACTAGCCCTAATCCCGTGTAAGTAATAGTCAGAGCTGAGATCTTTGACGAATGGTAGCTGGTGCAGATGAACAAAAACGTTGAAAGCTCCTTCATAATGAAAAGATGATGAGCCTTGCTCTAATTAGAGGAAGCCTATAAATTAATGGGCCGTTTTTGACAGCGATGAAAACATGGCCTCTTTCCCGAAGTGTTTTAAAGAAACTTATTGTGATTTATGAGCTGCAGAAGCACTCTGTAAATAATAATTACTGATTGGATTTCACTTTGCCGTCAAGAACGACTGCGAAAGGCAAGGACATTGTGGACTGAAAATATAGTCTGTTTGACATGAAAAATGTAACTGTGAAATGAGCTTTGGAATGGAGGGAATACTTGAAGTCATCAAACCATGATAAGCGAAAGTACTAAGTTCTTCCATAAGTTTTTTTATTGGTTTGATAGTTGATTAGGTTAAAAGTCACAAGAGGTTTTTATTGGGAAGTAATTAGTTTATTAACGTCGCATTGAAGCAACACAGAGTACTATTGGTGAAGCTCCGGGATCATTTCCGAAAGGAAAAATCCGAAGACAGTTCCTCGTAATTTTGAACCAAGGTCATATGAGGAGGTCAACACCTGAGCTGGTAACCCGCTGTTCAATCTTCCTCACTACGAAAACGTGAAGATATTTGAGACCACGGCAGATTAAACGTGCACCCGACCCGCCTACAAGACAGACTTTGGAAGGACCGAGTTTCGAAAGCGCAACGCTCCGGATGCTAATCCGTTACATTTCCAACAGGACTTGACATGGTCGCATTCTGTTATTCGAGAAGTATTTATTGATGTCATTTTGCAGTCGGATTTTGATTGGTATATGATTGGTTACAATGACTCAAAAGAAATATTTTCTCCATGTAAGATCAAAAGATGCGTGGATATGGCTGCTGACTATTAGGGAAGCGACATCAATGTCGATGTTTTCAAAACATCGATGTTTTTTTGAAAAACATCAATGTATTTAACATCGATGTATTGGGATCGATGTTTTTGTAACATCGATGTTTATACTTGCCGATGTTTTTACGTTGTCGATGCTTTATTTTTAAATGAAAAAAGTACCGTTATAAAAATTTAAAAAATAACCAAGTAGCATAATTTTCATAATTAGCAGATTGAATATACTTTTAGACCAAAGTGACCAAAGGTGAAGGGTCTGAAAAGTAGGGATACGACATCGATGTCGATGTTTTCAAAACATTGATGTTTTATAAAAAAACATCGATGTATTGGAGCTGATGTCACATCACTAGTTGCTAAACCAGTTAAAGAAATGGAGTAAAACGTTTAAATGCACTGAATTTTAAAAACATCGAAAGTTTGGGGGCGATGCAGTATCAACATCGATGTTTTGCTGTCGATGTAGTATCACTAGGTGCTAAACCAGTTTTAAGAAATGGGGGAAAAAGTTTGAATTCACTGAATTTTAAAAACATCGATAGGTAGGAGGCGATGCATTATCAACATCGATGTTTTGCTGTCGATGTTGCATCCTTAGTTGCTAAAACAGTTTTAAGAAATGGGGAAAAAAGTTTAAATACACTGAATTTTAAAAACATCGATGTTTTTGGAACGATGTTTTATCAACATCGATGTTTTAATTTTGAACATCGATGTTTTTGGAACGATGTTTTATCAACATAGATGTTTTAATTTTGAACATCGATGTTTCAAAACATCGATGTTTTGCTGTCGATGTCGCATCCCTACTGACGATGTGCTTTTGACTTGTGTTTTCAGCATTTTCTTCCCTTCGGTTCTTAACAAAATATTTTTATAAAAGTTTCACTTCAATTATGCGTAACTCAATTTTTATAAACCCGGTCAGATTTCCTGGAAATATTAAAATTTTTAATGGTCGGATTGTTTTTTTTAATTTTTACCCTTATTATGTAACAAAATCTCTCTTTGATTGCTTACTACCTTTTAACCACATGTTTTTTATATTTCATGTTCTTAAATGGCAACTTAAATAAAATCATTTTTATACTTGATCTAAATTTTTTATACACCATTCTTACTTCCAGGTCTCTGCCAGGAATCCTGTGTCATTTGTAAATTCAATATCTAAATATACTCTACTAGCAGAAAGACCCGGCTCTGCTCTGGTTGAATTAATACTATGTTGATTGAAAAGTCAATAATTATTTTTCATAAAAGAATGTTAGCATCATTTAAGTGTACGGGAAAAAAAAATTAACTATAATTTAACTTCTCCATCGCTTCTACAATTTACTTCGGACGCAAATATGCATACATGTTGTATCCAACCATATAATTCATTTCATATTCGTCACACTTCTGCTGAAGTTGATTTTAAGTTTTCGAGTGACTACGAATATTTCCGTGCATTCAATTTCAGTAAAACTCTGACGAATTTCGGTGGATAGTCTTGCACTTAGTTTTTCTATGAATCTGTTTTCATTGTGCCATTCTTTCACCTAGTATGCGATATTTTCGAATTTCATCATCAATATGAGAAGATGGTAAATTAAATTGTTACAACATTTGTTACTAATTTAGATAGAAGCAAACGCAATTTTTCTTGAAAATTCCATTCAGAGGCAGATGGAATAACGGAACTTCTGATAGATATATAAAGCAGAGTTGATGTTTGTCTGTTCTCTACTCTAATCCACCTTTTGACCAATCCACACATTTGATACACTTATATTTTAGAACCCTGCGGATATGATAGGCTACATGTTAACCCGCTTTCTATAATGCCCAAGGGGGCTAAATATTTACGGCATTCGTGACTAATTTAATTTGAAACAAACGGCACATTTTCCCAGAAAATTCCATTCAGTGGCATGTGTAAAAACAGAGCTTTTGTTAGAAATACATGTCATCAAAGTAGACAAATTAAACCCAATCGATAACAATTTTTTAATAAACAGAAGGTTCATTTTACAGCACTTTTACAAAAAGAAAATAATTTTCAACGAACGATTCACATGCATCTAAGTTGCGTAAGAATAGCTTCAATAAATAGAGTAAATAACCTCGACTTTCTGTCTCTTAAGACATAAAATTTCAATTTTTCAAAATAACTTAGTGTGATATTATTCCAAGATCAACAAAGTCTTGTTTAAAATTCCGTTTTCTCCAACACACATACAGTTTTAAATTGAACCCTTATGGTACTTTTTAAGATCAGAAATTTGGTTTCTAAATGTAAAGCACGTATCTATTTAGAATGATAGATGTAGTTACTTGACTACGGCGTAAGCTTTCAATAACACCCATGAAACACGAAAAACAAATGAAATTTAGTTTATTTTAATCGTCTTTCAATGAAAAGCTATATCAAAATTTTGAAATATGTTTTGAACTACAAAGTATGACTACCAGTTTAAATTTAACGTAACCCATCTTATTTTAAAGTTATTTTTGAAATTTTTCATGTCATTTTAAAATAATAAATTACATTATTTTGATTTGTAAATATACATATACCACCACGAAAGTACCATGTCTAGTGATATTTTGCAGCAAATAAATAAATAAAAGCCAGCTCCTAAATAATATTTCTGGAATAGGAAATATACCGGAACACATAAGCAAACAGAAACATTATTCCAATCCTTAAAAAAGGCAGAATTAAAAAAATATATTTTTTTTTCTAGCGTGTTGAATTTTATTTCCTGAATATATTCTGAAGTAAAACAATTCGACAAAAAACTTGAACAATATTGATAAAGACAATGATTTATAAGCTAAAAGAACACATATTTATAATACTTGGGAATCCCCAAATGTGACCGCAACCATCTCGTTTTCAACTCAAATACCCAAAAAAGAATTATAAATCAAATTAAAAAATTAAACATTAATTCTGAGGTTGCCAGATACCGAATAGCAAAACTACGCTTTTATGATCAATGAGTTGATCGTTTGGGTTTTTCGTGCTCCATTATAAAATTTAAGTAAATATAAAATTAAATGTTCTAAATACTCTTTCTTCATCAATCAAATATTTATAAATATTATTTTCATAAGGGAAAGAAGTAAAAATTCAGTTCAAACATGAACATTATAATTTAATTTATTTTAAGAAAATTGTTTTTCTATCAACACTGGTAAAGCAATCTGAGATGCGTGCAGCAATCGTTTTATACTCAACTAGGGGGCCAGCCCCCTGCTCGCTAACGCTCGCCAACCCCCGGAGGATTGCTTCGCAATCCTCATTGGTTCGCTGCGCGAACCTATGCTCGCTTCGCTCGCCTCAATGAAGACATGTGTCCTAGCAGAAGGGATTGTTTACAAAATATGTTACCAAAAAATTTTTTTTCAAATCTAAATTTGCTGTATAACAGAAAAAATATATACAGTACCTCTATAATCAGAATTCAAATAAAAACTTTGTGCAAATTTTGACTCGAAATGTGAGCGTTGCTTTGGAAATTGAATACCCAGCATGTTGTTTGTGTGTACATTTTCCCAGCACTCAAACGACCCACACTTTTTCATTAAGTTTGTTGCCGAAAGTTGTAGTGCAAGCGTCTTGTTGAACTATAATTGTTGGCCCTGAAAAGGACCGTTTTGTAAATGGCCCTGAAAAGATCCTCCGCTTTCTTTGATTTCTATTATAAACTAACTGCAACAGCTCATTAAAATTTCGTTTTTTTTTCAATAAAATTTCATCCGATAGCGCTATAAATTCAATCCATGCGCGAGACTTCGCGATAAACAAACAATCGTACAGTGTTGCCAAAACGCGATTACAAATAACGTCTTTTTTGCGTGCCACGTAAGAGAATTATATATATAGATGTTATTTCTATGGCGATTTCAAATTGATTTTGGCTTAGGCCTTAGGTCAATTTTAGGCCTCTTAGGATTCGAATTTTTCAAAATCCTTTCTTAATGCACCCCTACGGTATAAGAAGAATCCCCCTGTAAAATTTCAGCTTCCTACGACTTGTAGTTCTTGAGATACAGTGATGAGTCAGTCAGTCAGTGAGTGGTATTTGAATTGTGTAGAAGGTGTAGAATTACAGTGGTGCCGGGCTCGATCCACTTGGATGGTAATGGTAATGGTAATTTTAGTTAACGTCGTACTAGAGCAACACAACGGGCTATTGACGACGGTCCGAGATCAGTCCCTTAAGGGAAAGACCCGAGGACAACACCTCGTAATTTTGAAGCACGGTCAGATGACTCGATCCACTTGGAATGGCGCTGACTGGGGACGTATAGTCTTTAGTGTCGAGTCCCGTTTCCAACTGTGTCCTGATGACAAACACAGACGTTTCTGGAAACGTCCAGGGAAGCGTGGTGATCCTTCCCTTACTATCGCACGCCACACATGCCCACACAGGGCGTTATGGTCTGGAGTGCCATCTCCTTTGATAGCCGGACACCTTTGGTAGTCATTTCTGACACACTTACAGCACAGCGGTACGTAGACGACATTCTACGACCGGTTGTGTCAAATACTTTTGCGACACCCCGGACTTACTTTTCAACAAGATATTGCCGCATACGGCACGTGTTGCTATGAATTGTCTTCAAGCTTTCCCAACACTTCCTTGTTCAGCTAGGTCTCCTGATCTCTCTCCCATAGAGAAAATTTGATACATTATGAGAAGGCGATTGCAACTATCCCGGAATGTTGACCCTTTAACCCGACAGTTGGAGACAATTTGGCTAGAAATTCCGCAGGACACTATCCGGGAATTTCTTTAGTCTATGCCACGCTGGGTGACAGCTTGCATCCAGACAAGAGGTGATCAGACCAATGATAAAAAAAATAACTGTGTAGAAGAAACTGGTTTTTCTTTGTGAACGTTCGTTCATTGAATGTTCCTTGTAAATATTGTAAATAGTCCTATCGTAAATCGAGACTTTTCAAGTTGTATTAAAAATATTGTAAAGGCATCCAGCTGAGTCCGAATCCATTGTAATTCTGTGGTGTCTAAAACACCCCAGTAAATGTTCATGACTTTTTATGCCCACGCAACTAAAAAATTTCATCGGACAACCTTGTTAACTTAAGGGGTAGTTTGTTTAATTAACGTCGCACTGCAGCAACACAATCTAAGGACAACACCTTATCACTTTGAACCGCAGTGAGATGACGAAGTCTACACCTGAGCTGCACCCCACTCTCCAAACTTCCACACCACGCCAACGTGACGATATTTAGGGCTACCATCCTTTTAACATCCACTAGTCCCCACGTACACAACCGTCGTTAATTGGATCGATTGTCGAACCCGCGACCCTCCAATCCGTCTTTTTTTAGCTTTACTTGCAAACTGCTCTTACGGAATAAGTTTCGTCTGCTTTTTCAACTGACAAGTAATTAGGAATTTCCTCCGTTACTAATTGGATCTAATCCGTTAATTGATTGGATGTATCCGTTAATTATTGGAATCTAATCCCTTATTCTTCCAGACGGACTTCCGCGGCCGCCACTTAAGAATACACACAAGTTGCTTTAATAAAGAAACATAACTTAAAAATATCCGTTGTCATGGTTAAGGGGTTAGGTACCTTTAAAATGTCAAAATATGCACACACAAAAAAAATCACTACATTTCGAATCTTAATATCTCTATGAATAAATTATTTACATAAATGAAATTTTGTATGCAGATTTTAACTATCTTTATCTTTTGTAAACTATTTTTTTTTAAATTTGTACCCCTTAAATGTATTGTAAATTGGACCAAAATGAAATGCATTGTTTTTGTTGTTAGAATATTATATGGTGCATTGCGCGCAGTATTCTGGGCAAAATAATTATTATTCTGAGCTGAATTTTTTTATATACTTAAAAATATATAATATAATTACAATGACGAACTCTCGTATTTTTTAAAAGGAAATTTCTTACAAAAATATTTTTTATTAAAAAAAAATTGAATATATATTTTTTTTCAACACAAAATTAACTTTTTTTTTAAAACTTTTCAACAGGATAGACAAAAAGGTTAGTCATTTGAAACATATATATGGTTTACATAATCAATTAAAATGTCATGTAATTCTAACCAACCATTCTAGAGAAATCTTACGCGCAAGTGGTAAAATCACAGTTTTGAGAAATCGTCGTTAAAAATAATTCGCTTGCGAAATTCTTTCGCATTAAAGGGAGGAAACAAATGAAACTAAAAGTAGAAGTCAAAGTACATTGTTCCCAGATAAAAAGTATTATTAATTAAACAATGTACATGGAGATGGCTTTAGCAATATAGAGCGTAGTCAAATTACAGTTTTGTGATCACTGATAGCGACGAAGTACAAAATGTAAACAAACATTTCGCTCTAAATGTTTGATTAAGGGCTTCACTCTTTTAACCATAACTTCCGTTATAGAGTGAAATTTTACACCAGGTTTGTTTTAAAACGTTGCTAAGAAACAGAGCATTAAAATTAGATCATAATAATTTTTTTGATTTTTTTGAAAATTTAAAAGGTACCTAACCCTTTAAAAGACCAGTTGGTTCAACCCAAAAACGTTCGAAAGAACTCTGAAGCGTGTCCCTTTTTTATTCGAAGAACCCTCACGCAAAGAGTTGACCCTCTGTAGGCCTTTATCGAACAGAGTCCAAAACCGTTTTTAAATATTCATACGCGGATGTTAATGACGCAAACAGGGTGTGATATGAGTTCCATCGGACGGGAGCGAAATTACTAATTGCGATTTAATGACGTAATAGCCCCACCGCTGCCACTCGGGAATAAATAATCATTAGCGGAAATCCGCATCATCCTCTTCGGATCGAGTTTATCTCCATTGAGTGGCCACACTTCTCTTGGACTGCGAAAGCTTATTACGAACATTTGAAATCTCTTCGTGAATGAATGGGATAGGAATGTGCAACAGGTGTAAGATGGGGAAAAGCTACGTTGTTAAATTCAAATGAAAGAAACGTCTTTTTTTTTACGCTTTGCTTGTAAACTGCTGCTTTTACGGAATATGTTTCGTCTGTTTATGTCAACGGACAAATAATTTGGAATTTTATGTTGGTATAAGATTGGGAGCTCTATGACTAGATTTCGCGCATTTTGTTTATAAAAACAGAATGCGCTAAGCGACGATTTTACTCCTTACCAACCTTTAAACAGTAGTATGATAGTGACAAAAATAGTAACAAATATAATAATAGTAACAAATCTCATATTCCAAGTTCATTTAGGACCGGTGCACGCATCCGATTTTTCAATGTGCGCCGCCGCTGAGGCACCGAATACCAACTATGCACACATAACCGTGATATGACGCAAGTACTCATTTCATGCCATTTGCAATAATTATTCTGTCGAAGAAAACTTGTTTATTTCGCTTACTTGGTGAAAAAAAGTATATTTTGAAACAAAAAATAGACGTTACTGGATACAACCATTTATTAATTATTATTTTTATTCCATTTGTTTATGAAAACAAGCTACTTGAGACCGGAAAAACGTGTGCGGCGCGATGCGGCGCCGTGGGGGACTGCGGTACAAATTGCACGCAAGTTGGACGTGCGGCGCCGCAGCGGCGCCGGAGGCATGTGTGCACTACTCCATTGGGTCTAGTGTATCTCAAACCGCACTTGTGTTACGGAAGAGACGCCGCACGTTGAAAAACCGGATGCGTACACCGGACCTTAGAGTCGTACCTATTAATAATTACATTGAGAAAAACAATTTTCCCATTTTTGTATAAAAAAATATTTTTGACCGCTACAAATTACAAGCCTTGTTGACTAGTTAGTGCGATTATATAGCGTGATTAAACGCCCTTCCAAGGCTCTCCCTTTCGACAAGATATATCGTTCATCAAGACCTGCAGAATCTTGATAATTACCAGATATCTCTCCATAAAGAATGGCTATTGAATTTCTAATGATGAAGATATTGGCATTTACGTGATCAAGATCTGGTCAGTTTATTCTGATATATCTCGCTATCTCTGATATATCTATTCTGATGACGATATATCTCGCCCATTAAACTATGGTCAGTTCTGCTTGTGGTGGGAAGGGTTAAATATACTAGCTTGAGCTTCGATAGCGAATTGGCTTAAATGGATTCCTAAAAAAACGTGATCTATACATCTGAGATCTAACGACAACTCGGAGGAACCTTCCACTGAAATCGACACGTGGGCGTAATGAAGCTTAGGAATAGACTTTGGCCGATTGGCTATCGAAGCGTAGAATAGTGTTTTTAATCCTACTGGAACACCACTTTAACCAATCAATAATTTGTCCCACATTAGATCCATGCTTTTCCCCACAAACTCTTGACAGATCTTCAAACCGAGGCGACAGAAATGAAGGCAGCGTGAAGCAGCCTGTCTATTTCAGTAGCAGGTTAATAGCAAAGCATTGGTCCTACCCCGACGGCATGATTGATTTTGAAGCAGATTGTAAAAAGGTTATGTGAAGTATTTTCATGATGCAAGGGGTGATATATTTGGGCAAGATGAGCCATACAACTTCAAGTAAGTGGACATACTAAGAAAGCATTTGCTGACACACAAGAGAAGATATACACCTTAAGAGGAATGGAATCTTTAACCCTCTAAGTGGGTTCGACAAGTTATCTCGTTCATATACGCTCTACAACAAATCACTCACCAATAAGGTTTAGAATCACAGTGGGGCCGGGCTCGATCTACTTGAAATGGCGCTGACTGAGGACGTATAGTCTTTAGTAACTAGTCTCGTTTCCAACTGTGTCCTGACGACAACCACAGACGTGCCTGGAAACGTCCAGGGAAGCGGCATAGGGATCTTGCCCTTACTATCGTTCGACACACATGCCCACAACAGGGCGTTATACTCCGGGGTGCCATCTCCTTTGATAGCCGGACCCCTTTGAAAGTCCTTTCTGGCACACTTACAGCACAACGACGACATTCTACGACTCGTTGTGTTACCTTTCCTTTTGCGACACCCCGGACTTACTTTTCAACAAGGTAGTTCCCGGCCGCCCACGGCACGTGTTGCTATGAATTTTCTTCAAGCTTTCCCAACACTGCCTTGGCCAGTTAGGTGAAGGGATCTCTCTCATAGAGCAAATTTCGGACGTTATGTGAAGGCGATTGAAACCATCCCGGAATCTTGACTATTTAGCCCGACAGTTGGAGACAATTTGGCAAGAAATTCCGCAGTACACCATCTGGGAACCTTTTCAGTCTATGCCACGTCGGGTGACAGCTTGCATCCAGGTCAGAGGTGGACCAACGCCTTATTGACTACCTCCCTTTGTAACGGTCGAACTCTGAAATAAATCATTCATTTATTCTGAAATTTGGTCGTTTGTTTTTTAATGGATGTTCTTCATATACACCAATGTTTATCGCAATCGGACAACTCTTTCTTTGTGCGTCGATTTTTTTCGTCATAGAGTACATATCTAACCAATTTCGGCAATGACAAGCTATCTCGTGGTTAAGATACAGTTTAATTTTTATGATGATAAAGATGTGATACGATTTTTTTTTCTAATGCCTATCAAGATGTGGTCAGTGTTTTTCGAATGACGAGATACAGTGTCGAGACAATCACCAGGATGGTTAAAATCTTGGATGGTATTCAGCTTTTTTTTAATGAAGATGAAAAACAAATGGTTCGGCAAATGTATTACCTCAATGGTTTGCGAATGTTTGGAATGGATTACCAACCGAAGTGTTGCGAGTTCGAATCCAACCAAAGACCGTCGTGTACAAAGGGACTGGTGTACGTTAAATTTGCCTTGGCTTGAAATATCTTCACATTGGGGTGATGTGAAAGCTTGGAGAGTGGGGTGCCATCCCAGGTGTTGCCTCGTCATCTGACCGTGGTTCAAAATTACGTGGTATCATCCTCGGACCTTTTCCTTGGGTCTCGGACAGTCTTCAATAGCCCATTGTGTTGCTCTAATTCAAATATCTATGTATCCAGAATTCTTATTTTTTAATTGTAATCCAACGCGCACGCGTATTACAACTTCAACAAAACAAGCAGCAAAATTTTCTCTGGAACAAAAAAATCCCCATCAAGCCCTTTCAAATTCCGTGAAGCTGCCGCTCCTTTCGAAACACTCTCTCGACAGAGTAGCTCTCTCCGAACGTAGCATCCCCAAACACAGGTTACCGAAAACAAAAAGCAGTCGTTCGAAATAGAATCAACGTGTTCCACGAGAGAGAGAGCAAGAGCGCCCGAAGTGTTAATTTACATAAAATAATGCTCTGGAGCACGAGCCATTCACGGTCGCTGGTTCTGGAGGGAAGGTTGCTGCACACACAGGATGAAAGAGTCTATTTTTAGGCTCCAGAGAAATACACAGAGCGCGGAAATAACGGCCACAATAAAGACCGGGAAAGAAACACAAGGTAGGATCGCGATTATTGGTTCGCGTCGGTGCTTCCTCTCTTGCTCGGAGAGCTGATTGGTATTTACTTAGGTACTTCAATCTGGGTCTCTGGATCACGATGAAGAAAGGGAATGGTCGCTGCTGAGCGAGTAATTCGGGTTGCAATTAAATAAGAAAGGGCTCTGGTGTTTATGGGATTCCTGACCAAAGACGGACGGGGGAATTTTGCTGAAGCTGGCGTTTCTTGGATCTTTCGATAGAAAAATCGTGTGACATTAGATGACATAGGGACACTACCCTACAATAATGGACCGGACGCCAGCGTATTTGTATAAAATACAACTACTTGTTTGGGGGTGTTATTTTCGTGGTATGGTCTGGACCAGGACTTGGCAAACTTTTTTTGGAAAGGGCCACATTGTAAAAATTTAAGGCTTGGGGGGCTAGGTAGCAAACTCGAAGATGTTTACGTAGATAATTCTGCTCATAGAACAATAAAAAACAGGGTCAAGTTGATTCCATTACATATTGTACTGCGTTAGCGTTTTCTTGACTTCCTTGCAAATATCTTTGCCTGTTGTTGTTCCATGCAGACTATTCAACGCAGCTAATTCTTCTTCAGTCCCTTCAAACTCAGTATTGACCTCGAATAAACAGCAGCAATATTGGGCAGTATCAGTAATATCTGTCGACTCGTCAAGAGCCAACGAAAACCACTTGGATATTTTTTTGCCTTGGCTTTTAATTAACTCGATGTTGCTCCTTATGTCTTCAACTCTTCTTACTTACAGTTTTTCTCGCCAAAAGACTGACAGATCGAAACAAATCTAGTTAGGATGGGCACATTTCTTCAGCAGCCACAAGAAAATATGATTTAATTAATTCACCTTCGGTAAATGGTTTCCCTTTTATGGCTACTAACTGAGAGAACTGGCAACACTTGTTCTATGGCAACGGCAGTCGAAGGAATGCGAATTAGGGATGCGACATCGATTTCGATGTTTTCAAAACATCGATGTAATTAACATCGATGTTTATACTTGTCGATATTTTTAAATTGTCGATGTTTTATTTTTAAATGAAAAAAGTACCGCTATGAAAATTAAAAAAATAACCAAGTAGCATAATTTTCATAATCAGCAAATTGAACATACTTTTAGACCAAAGTGACCAAGGGTGAAGGGTCTGAAAGTAGGGATACGACATCGATGTCGATGTTTTCAAAAAATTGATGTTTTATAAAAAACATCGATGTTTATGAGCGATGGCAACGGCCTTGGCGATATTTTTGGCGCACTTCTAAAGTCGCCAAGGAAATAATTATTTCCCAACTCTTTTTCTGTCAGAAATTTTTTTCTTTCTACAACACACTTTTTAAACACATTTCAAAACGTTTCTAAAAGTATATTTTTTAAAAACTTTCACAAAAAGTAGTAAGCTTAAGCACATATCAAAACAGATTTGTGAACCAACAGAGAAACTAAGCAACGAATGTTGGGTAAGAATACCCTGAAACTTATCAATTACACTAAATACAGTGGGCATGTTAAAAAAGAAAAAGATTTACAAAAGAAAAAAAAAGCAAGTAATAATACAACCTGATAACGTCAGAATTCTTTCGTAAAAAAATAATGAAAAACGAAAATGGTCAAAAAACAAAAAAATGATTCCTTTAGTGAAAAAACTATTATAATAAAATAAAAATTCCACAACTGTCAAAATACAAATAAATGGACCAATGGTTTCACAGAAAACGATTTGAAAAGACCAATGCTATCAAAGGATATTTTAAAAACAAAATAACCAATGGGAGGAAAAAATAATTTTTAAACGAATCAATGAAATCAAACGACTTTAACGGATTTTGGAAGAACTTTCTAGAATATTCAAACTGAAAATTGAAAGTTTCCGTTAGCCGAGGTTGCCATGAAAACCACAACAACAGCAGCGAAAGACGGGTTGCCTTAATTTATCGTAACTCGCTACTAGAAGTGCGACAAAAAAAATCGCCAAGCCGTTGCCATCACTCATAAACGTAGAGTGTAGCTGTACCAAAGGTGGTGTTAAGCCCCATTGGGTATGTTTGCGAAGGGAATGGGGTGATCCGTAATGGAGAATAACATCAAAGGTTGGAACTATGAAGGTCCTGATTGTTTTGTATTTCCAGTTAGAGATGTTTCTTCAAAAAGATGGAAGAATGCTTTACATTTTTACTACCTAAAAAACCCGGCGTTGCTCAGGGTTTCAAATATGACCGCGACATTTCCCTGTGTTAACTCAAATACACAAACCCTATAGAAAGTGCTTCCCTGTCCATGTCCATTCATTGCAGGAAAACAAACTTTAGATTTTAAAATTGGGGTTTCGAGAGGAACTTATAGGACTACCTGTGTGCCGATTTTCATGGCTACAGATTGGTCTGAAGACAGCAAAGAACTTTCTAGAATATTCAAAATGCAAATTGAAAGTTTCCGTTTGGCGAGGTTGCCATGAAAACCATAGCAACCGTAACGAAAGATGGGTTGCCTTAATTTATCGTAACACGCTACTAAAAGTGCGCCAAAAAAAATCGCCAAGCCGTTGCCATCACTCATAAACGTAGAGTGTAGCTGTACCCGACTATCGGTCGTTGCGTTACAGCGCATAATTTGATTTATTTTTTATTATTTTATGTAAAAAAAAACAATATAAACCTGCGGGCCGGATTTGGCCCGCGGGCTATAGTTTTCCGACCCCTGGCCTGGACCATGTTGTTCCTGGTAAATTGAACGCCTGCATGAACATTTTGGACAATCGGGTCCTACCTACACTCTGGCAATATTATGGAATGGACAAAGTTATTTCCAGGACAATGCTCCATGTCATGTTGCAGCCTCTGTCAAGCAGTGGTATCATGATATGGATGTAAAACGTCTTCACTGGCCCGCTCAGGGTCCCGACCTAAACCCCTTAGAACATTTGTAGGACGTTAGGACCAGGGAGCCACGTCCGAAATCTACAGCTGATCTGGCGACATTCTTCCAGCAGATATGGACACAAATACCCATAGCTGTGTATTAAAACCGTGTTGAAAGTATGCCCAGAAGGGTTGCTAGTGTAATTGCAGCACGTGGGGGACCATTCCTCTATTAAAGCATGTATTATTTCTCTTATACCATCACATCTTGCTGTCCGGTCCATTATTGTAGGGTGGAGTATTTAATTACGTCGCACTGGAGCAACTCAGGGCCGTCAGGACTTAGTGTGTATGTCCACTGCGCCAGCAACTTTCGAGCTTTAGGTGGTGCAGGTTCGATTCCTGTTAGGTGCACTCCTCCCTGGGTGTGCTTTTCTCTTCTGTCAGAAACAACTTTCATTCGTGTGTATGTCTATTATTTGATATTGTGCATCTTGTGTCAGCATGGCCAAATGTGACCCTTGTGCCAAAACCCCCAATTAACCAACCACTGGAACAACACAACGAGCTATTGGTGACTATCCGGGATCAACCATATCCGAGGACAACACGTCAGATGACGAGGCAGCACCTGATCAGGGGAACAGATTCAACGTGCACCATTCCCCTTCGTACACGACGCTCTTTGGGGGTTGGTACGAACCCACCTGTTGCTAATCCGTTGCTCACACGGTCTACTGCGGCTACCACTGCTATACTCCTACTTCCGGTATTGGTATTTTTAATTAACGTCGTACTAGAGCAACACAACGGGTTATTGATTACGGTCCGGGATCAATCCCTCAAGAGAGGACATTCGAGAGGAGATTCGAGGTTAACACTGCGTAATTTCAGATGACGAGGCAGCACCTGACCCGGCACCCCACTCTCCAAACTGCCACACCAACCCAACGGGAAGACATTCGGCCACGACAGATTTAAGGTACACCAGCCTCCTCTACACCATACGCTTACAAATATCCATGCAATGACCCGGATTCGGACCAGGAACCTTCCGATCTAGAGGCTGACATCTTAACCACCAGTCCTCACGTTGGGTTGGTGTGAAAGTTTGTAGAGTGGGTTGTCAGCTCATGTGTTTATAACGTGCCAACTCGTACACGATTGTTTTTGGTTGGATCGCTCAGGTGTTGCTTCGTCATCTGACCGTGGTTCAAAATTACGAGGTTCTTGGAATATGAAAAGGTTATATGAAAATATTACCATTGCACTCTATGTTTTACTTCTATATGTTTATGGGGCCGTCATGGATCATTGGGAATGTATTTTCTCTAGCAAACTTTCAAGTCAACGGCTGCTCGATTCCTGTCACGTTTGACTCCTTACTGGGTGTATATCTGTCTTCAGTGTTAGTGAACGTCCCATGTACTTAACTTAACACGTTCTCTGCCAAAGCTCATGTGGTGCGTTGATAGTTATTGCGCCGCCGTAGAAATTGGTTTTTCCCAGAAGCCCATACTAGACAAACGACATCGATAACAAAACATCGATTTTTTGAAACATCGATGCGTTCAAAAGTAAAACATCGAAGTTGATAATACATCGACGAAAAACCATCGATGTTTTCAAACATCAGTATATTTAAACTCCCTCCACC
The DNA here is from genome assembly GCA_947359465.1 of Metellina segmentata. Lineage (NCBI taxonomy): Eukaryota > Metazoa > Arthropoda > Arachnida > Araneae > Tetragnathidae > Metellina > Metellina segmentata. Next base: position 114,297,953 of record OX375873.1, read on the forward strand.
ATTTCTTAAATCTGGTTTAGTTACCACAAGCATTAATGTTCGCGGGGTGGATTTAATTTGTCATTTGCGTGTTTATTAATTTGAAACTAAGATTTTTTTAACAGTCAAAATAAGTTTAAAAAAATTAATAAGAACAATTAACAAATCTTTCATTTTCAAGATGATTAATATAAAAGAAAATAATATTTACATCAATTTTACTCAGGTACTACTAACTATAAGTATAATTAGGAAAGTACGTAACGATAATTATTGTTAGTTATTATTACTTATTTATTAACTTATGGGAGGAATATAACAAACTTATTTTTTATTTACTGTAAATAAAAAATATTGAGGCCTATAATTATTATATGCCCTAATATTTGTTATTTACAGTTTGTAAAAATAGAATTTTGTTGCATCCACCTTAAGCCGACTTGTTTCTTCACTAACTATCCCACCAGTTTGGGAAAAACCTCTTTCTGATGGAATGGATGTCGCCATCACTGACAAATACTTAGTTACACGGTTATTTTTCTTAATTTTTGCTAGGGTACTTTTTTCGTTCAAAAATGAAACATCGCCAACATAAAAACATCGAAAATGTTAAAACATCGATGCTAAACAAACATCAGCTCCAATAAATCGATGGTAAATTCATCGATGTTTTGAAAACATGACATCGATGTCGCATCCTTACTTTTCAGACCCTTCACCCTTGACCACTTTGGTCTAAAAGTGTGTTCAATTTACTAATTATGAAAATTATGCTGCTTGGTTACTTTTAAAAATTTAAAATTGTAATTTTTTCAATTAAAAATAAACCATTGACAGGTGGAAACATCGATGTTATAAAAACCTCGGTTCCAATACATCGATGTTAAAAACATCGACGTTTTGAAAACATCGACATTGATGTCGCCTCCCTAGCCTATACCAGCCACGCCACTACCAGAATAGATTTGCGAAAGCTCAGCCAACAAATTTGCTATTTCATTTTGCTATAGAGGTTTAGGCTTAGTTTAGATTAGTTAGAGGCTTATTAGATTGCATTTTTTTTGGGTCCTGCTAAACTATCGTCTCTACAGCTCATATTGCCGACCAACCGGTATAGTGGTTAAGGTGTTAGCCTCTAGATCGGAAGGTTCCTGGTTCGAATCCGGGTAAGGGCATGGATGTTTGTAAACGGATGGTGTAGAGGCGGCTGGTGCACCTTAAATCTGTCGTGGCCGAAAGTCCTCACGTTGGGTTGGCGTGGAAGTTTGGAGAGTGGGGTGCCAGCTCAGGTGTTGCTTCGTCATCTGACCGTGGTTCAAAATTACGAGTTGTTGTCCTCGAATCTTTCCCTTAAGGGACTGATCCCGGACCGTCGTCAATAGCCCGTTGTGTTGCTCTAGTACGACGTTAACTAAAAATTACCAATTACCAATTACCTCACGCTGGCGAGGTGAAGAAGTTTAAAGAGTAGATTGCCAGCTCATTTGTTGCCTCGTCATTTGATTATGGTTCAGAATTATGTGGTGGTGTCCTCGGATCTTTCCCTTCGGGGATTGATCCCGGACCGTCGCGTCCTATTCTGACCGTGGTTCACAATTACGTTTTGTTGTCATCTGATCTTTTCCTTGGGGTATTGATCCCAGACCATCGTCAATAGCCCGCCGTGTTTCTCCAGTACGATGTTAATTAAAATACCTACCTACCTGGTAATGGTAATTTTAGTTAACGTCGTACTAGAGCAACACAACGGACTATTGACGACGGTCCGGGATCAGTCCCTTAAGGGAAAGATCCGAGGACAACACCTCGTAATTTTGAACCACGGTCAGATGACGAAGCAACACCTGAGCTGGCACCCCACTCTCCAAACTTCCACGCCAACCCAACGTGACCTACCTACCTGGACTGTCGCCAGTAAACGTTGTGCTTCTGCATTGCGACGTTAACTCAACTATCCACCTACATAAATCTAATTTATGGTTTGTTGCATTTTGTGGCACAAAGGTCGTTTTTGCACATGCTGTGTTAAACACAAGACAGAGTGCGTCAAATAATGCATATGCACGCACACTGGAAAGTATTACTGCTACAGAAGAGAAATATACCCAAGGAAAGCTATAAGAATCAAACCTGCACCTTTACAACTCGCGTATGGTTTAGGTTTGGTTGGGTTGTATGGCACAAGTACCATACTCGGCCAAGCGCTCCAAAGAACATCAATGTAGGTAGGTGAACTAACGTCGCACTGGTAGTAATTTGGCCATTTTTAATTAACGTCGTACAAGAGCAATACAACGGGCTACTGACAAGCCCGAAGGGTGGATAATCCGATTACAATACATCATCATTTTGAACTACGGTCAAATGACGAGGAACACGTCTCATCTAGCAACAACTCTCCAAACATCTACGCCAGCGTGTGGACATCAGATTTAATGTGCGCCAGCTCCCAAGTAACTTCAAATGAATGGATACGCACGCATGGGCACAGAAAAGGGAAATACACTCGATAAGGAATCCAACCTGGGACCGCCTGCATCTCTCAGGTTGCTAGCGTAGTGGGAAAACCCACTCTGATGCCCTTCCTTCCTTCCTTCGAATAGAAGCAGACCCCTCCGTACCGAGTTACTGAAAACCCACAGCGGATTAGCCGAAGCTAGGGAAAGCCTCTAATGAGAAATTTTAGAAGTGGGGCCTAGTGACGCGCCGTCCGAAAAACCCTTATCTGCCCAGGATGAACACGATAGGGCGTGGACGTGGTCGACCCCGGAATGTGTGCGCTGAAGATATGTGGTCCGGCTCAATGATATCAGTCAACCTTAGGTCCGTTTTGAGCCGGAAAAGCTTTCTTCATAGATTCTACTCTCATGCCCCGACCCCTAACTGCAGATCATAAAATCAATGCAGTGAAAAAAATACCATCAAGTTTGATGACAGTGCCGCCACACAAATGCAGCAATCTAAATGTGTTTCACAAAAACATTCTCGAAACTGGACGGATCAATAAGATAGATACGAACATTGCGACTCCCGAATCCTACATATGAGTAGCAACCCATCAGCGACATTCCAGCAGTTTTATGTCGCGAAGGTAGCCCGACCCACATCCGTCCACTCGATTGCCCGGATGAAAAAGAGCTGCTTTGACAGTGGCCTCCGACAGAATGGACTTTTATCTTCATAAAAGGCGCGCAGTCGGTTCCTCTATCGATTGTCGGAGGGAGAGATTAGTCTTGGGACGTGAAGTCATTATACCCTCCCGGGCGAAAACACTCCTGCTTCCGCGAACCCAAACCCCGATGGTGCGTCGGTTGGCAATGCTCAACGACCCGAGCAATGTTGGGAAGCATCGGACAGGGGCTTCTTTTCTCAACAAGTGGAATTCGTTTCGCTGTGTGGCTCGTTTGGTTCTGTAGATAGGTAGCTCAATTAACGTCATGCATACTATTGCCGACGGTTCGGGTACAATCCTGATGGGAGTGATCCGAGTACATACAATTTATGCACCGCGAACTCAAGCCCCGATGGCCGTCAGTCGTCAATGCTCTGTGACCCGAGCACTGCTGGGAAACATCGGACATGGGCTTCAATTCTCAACAAGTGGAATTCGGCTCGTTTGGTTTTGTTGCTTAGTTTGGTAGGTAATTTTTTGTGATTTTAATTAATGTCGGACTAGAGCAACACAACGAGGTATTGACGACGGTCTGGGATCAATCCCAATCCCACAAGCGAACGATCCGATGACAACACCACGTAATTTTTAACCACGGTCAGATGACGAAGCAATACTTGAGCTGGCACCCCACTCTCCAAACTTCCACACCAACCCAACGTGAGGAAACAAAACATAAACTCTTTATCTGACAAAGAAAATTTATTACAGTACTGTTGCTTTAGGACTAACAATTTGTTTTTAAGTTAAAAGGTAAAATTATATTATAGCATTTTGATAGTGCTATCTAACTTTAAAACAAATTATAAGAAGGGAGACTAAACGGCGTATTAGATAAATACTAAGAGGTAACAATTATTAGAGTGAAGAAAATCCAGAAAAAAAGCTGATTTCAGAAGAAATGTAATAATTCAGAAAAAAATATAATACCTGATAAAAAGAAGCAAAACTTTTTAAAAGGGAAAATTTCTGTGGTTCTTGGTAAGGAAAAAAGGATGAGAAAAAACTAGGCAAACACTAGAGCTGTTTTTGAAAGGTTTATTCAGAGGGAGAAGAAACAAAAATTTTCGTCCCCAAAATAATCTAAAACTCCAAGTGGCTTCGACCAGGTATATCGTCCATCAAGATCTGGTTAGTGTTTTCCTTATGACGAGATATCTCTTCAATCAAGATCGAGAGTTTTCCTAATTACGAGATATCTCGTCCATCAAGATCTGGTTAGTGTTTTCCTAATGACGAGATATCTCTTCAATCAAGATCTGGTGAGAGTTTTCCTAATTACGAGATATCTCGTCCATCAAGATCTGGTTAGTGTTTTCCTAATGACGAGATATCTCTTCAATCAAGATCTGGTGAGAGTTTTCCTAATTACGAGATATCTCTTCAATCAAGATCTGGTGAGAGTTTTCCTAATTACGAGATATCTCGTCCATCAAGATCTGGTTAATGTTTTCCTTAATGACTAGATATCTCTTCAATCAAGATCTGGTGAGAGTTTTCCTAATTACGAGATATCTCGTCCATCAAGATCTGGTTAGTGTTTTCCTAATGACGAGATATCTCTTCAATCAAGATCTGGTGAGAGTTTTCCTAATTACGAGATATCTCGTCCATCAAGATCTGGTTAGTGTTTTCCTAATGACGAGATATCTCGTCCATCAAGATCTGGTTAGTGTTTTCCTAATGACGAGATATCTCTTCAATCAAGATCTGGTGAGAGTTTTCCTAATTACGAGATATCTCGTCCGTCAAGATCTGGTAAGTGTTTTCCTAATGACGAGATATCTCTTCAATCAAGATCTGGTGAGAGTTTTCCTAATTACGAGATATCTCGTCCATCAAGATCTGGTTAGTGTTTTCCTAATGACGAGATATCTCTTCAATCAAGATCTAGTGAAAGTTTTCCTAGTTACGAGATATCTCGTTCATCAAGATCTGGTTAGTGTTTTCCTAATGACGAGATATCTCGTTCATCAAGATCTGGTTAGTGTTTTCCTAATGACGAGATATCTCTTCAATCAAGATCTGGTGAGAGTTTTCCTAATTACGAGATATCTCGTCCATCAAGATCTGGTTAGTGTTTTCTTAATGACGAGATATCTCTTCAATCAAGATCTGGTGAGAGTTTTCCTAATTACGAGATATCTCGTCCATCAAGATCTGGTTAGTGTTTTCCTAATGACGAGATATCTCGTCCATCAAGATCTGGTCCGAGTTTTCCTAATTACGAGATATCTCGTCCATCAAGATCTTGTCAGTGCTTTGCCAATAATGGGATGCCTAGTCGTGCAAACCACCAACAAAGGTAATTAACCTTCTAAGGGATTCACATGCATAAATCCGTCCTCACTGCATGATTTCTAGTCAGTTCGACTAATAAAATCTTTCCTAGCAGTCTTTCCGCCTCCTCTTTCAACCAATAGATGTGATTATTTAGTCATTATATGTGCATAAAAAAACCAATTGTACACTTTTCTGAAATTTTGTGATGCTCAAAGGGTTAAGATTTCTTTTAGCGTGCTTGATTCTGGAAACAATATCTTTGTTTTACTGTATAAATGTGACGGTCTGAACTATCTTACATAAAAGGCTATAAAATGAATCTTAAATGTAATAAAAAAAGAATAAATATGTGCAATCGAACCCTCTCGAACTTACAAATCTCATTTTGGAATCAATATTTTTGTTCTGCTGTATAAATGTCGTGACGGTCTGAACTCTCTTATATAGAAAGCTATAAAATGAATCTTAAATCTAATAAAAAGAATAAATGCGTGCAATCAAACCTTCCTGACCTCACAACCTTGTGTAACCCCCTCCCCCAACCGATTCCGGTGAAAATCTCACCGCACACAAAACGCAGTTAAACAATCCTTTTTGGGAACACCAATCTAAGCCATCGCCACTTAATCCATCGCTTTCACAACACTGTTTCCCACTACATGTTATAGTCTCCAAGTCTTTACCGACCGTTACGTCCACAAGAAAAAGGAAAAGGCAACAGCGATTGAAAACAAAGACAGATAGTCCGATAGCAAAACAAGGGAGAGAGAGGGGGGCTTAAAGTTTCCACGATTTCTGACGGAAGCGCGTGCGGTAATCTCATCGGCAATCTTGCGCCTCCGCCCTGCAACAATCCTGGAAGATTGCTACTCGCCGCTGCAAGAGCGCAAACAGGCATCCGGAAGTATTGGTGCTTCCCCGCAAAACGGAAATGTCTTTCTTTCGGAATTCCTTCTGGTTCGAGGGAGAGAAAACCGAAAGATCTGGAGAGGGAAAGAGCAAAATAACAACGCTTTCGCCCGCTTGGGGAGATATGCTTGTTCCACACATAACCCTCTTTTTGCAAGATAGTTCAACGAGAATCAACTGCGTTTGGCGATGATGATTGGGCCCGTTTCAACATCATAATGTCACGATTTTATCGAGAGTTAAGTCTTTGCTCAGATGGCAAAATGTTATAAGTCACTTTTTTTTTTAATTTTTCGTGACAACAATTTTAAGATTTATGATTCAACAAGTGGTTCTGTGGTTTTTGACTTATTACAATTTTCCACCTTTGTTTTCTCATAAACTGAAAGAAAAAGACTTACGCCATTTTGCCATTTTCTAAACATTAACAAACCAGACTCTCCAGGATGTGACTTTACTCAATTTTTTTTGGGAAAAGGGACATAACATTTTGTTATCTGAGCACAGAATTAAGCTTCAGTAAAAAAAATAAAAAATACAACCCACTCCCAAATAAATTATAAATTTTATTTGAGCTTCATTTATTTTCTTTCTCTCCTTTTTCAGCTTCAAAAGGTGGAGTTCTCCGATTGAGATTGCTTGGTTGGAATTTTATGGATCAAGGGACATATTTGGCCAAGCTACCGTGGACTGCTAACGATTATTCTGAAGTGTACCTTTTATATTAAGATCATGGGCTGCTATAGCAACTAATTAAAAGAAATTAGAAAAAATAATGTTCACACACACGCACGCACGCACACATACACACTTATTTGTGTCATCATATGTTTCTCAAGCATTTTCAATGTTTATTTCTCAAGTCGAAATCTAACCTTCATGCATGGAGACACTGATTTAGTGGACTTGAATCAGTCTAGGTCTCCATTTAGCTCTCATAACAAAACATAACCACAAACAAAAACCTTCAGGATATCTAATTACTGAAAAAATAACAATGACTTTACAGATATAAACTTGTTTTGTAATTTATTTAGGATTTTTTAAAAAGAAACTTCGGGTTTTTTTCAGCACGTGGAACTCTACAGAGAAATTATTATAGTTTTCAGAGTCAAAACGCCCAAGTTCAGAACCTAAATACATCATTAGTAGAAAAAGAGTTTATGAAGTTTAAGTTTATAACTCGATATTGTCAAAATATACGTAAGCCGAGAACTTGGAGCAGTCACAACAAAGCTGAATTCTCGCTTACACTGGAATGTTTATCGAGGCTGAAAGAATACATTGCACTGAATTGAATTACCTCTTTTTGCTATATATCTTGCCTCTTATATATATATATATATATATATATATATATATATATATATATATATATATATATGTTTTTTTCAGTTATTACAAATAAAAAGTGTATAAATCTGGTTAGTTCAGAATGCATTGCATAATACTATTGATGTAGGTCTAGTAAATGTTGTTAAAGTACGAATTGATTTGAGATATTTCTGTGTACATTAAAGATCAGGAAAGCCGTGTGGTTGAAGAGAGGTAGTGTTCGAAGTACTAAATTGAATTTAAGTTCGAAAATCAATGTGTACAGTCGCGGAAAAAAACCCCTGAACCACCCCTCTTCATTCGAGCAATTTTAACAGTAGAGAAAACTCAAAGATGGCGCTTGACAGAAACTAACGTCTTCTTTAAATTAAAATTCATAAAATTTGCATAAAGGACCGTCTTCATATTAAATTGAACACCAACTTCATACTTTCCAATAGGAACCCCCAATTTAGAATATATATCAAAATTTAACTTTGGATACCAAATTTCATGTCAATAAATCTCACCGTTTTGAAGTATAGACAGATTGAAACTCCTAATATTAAATCAGTTTCTTAGAATTTTATGGATATCATCCTAAATAATAACTCTATAGCGCCGATGTTTTGTACCATGTAAATGTTAAACAACGCAAAATTTGATATGAAGACTTCCCCATGTGCAATTTTTTTTATTTGAATTTATAGAGGACGTTATTTTATATTGAATGATATATTTGAATTTGCTCTTGTATGAATAGTGCTCGAAATAAAGAAAGCGGTTCGTTTTTTTTACGCGATTGTTCATACAATATAATGCATTTAATATCAAACATATTAAATGACAAAAATTATATTCTGATGAATTTTTAACACTGAACATGGATTCAAAAGCTCCAATAGATGATACTCATCTATCGGAAGCTCCGATACAGGATAATTTCAGAATTCTATCAACCTGGAGCTCCAGTAGATGATAATTACGTTGGAATACCGGAAAAAAAAATATTTTGAGCCATAGACGGATGATCCACAGACCTTAAAAATTTCTTGAATATTCTATAGTACCATTGTTAAAGAAACATTTCCTTCCATTAAATTCTTTGGTGCCGAGCTTCCTGGTAGGAATAGTGGATTTGCAAGTAGAGGTAGCAGTAATTCGAAGTTCGATTCAAAAATCGTCGCGTACAGGGGGCTGATACACATTAAATATGTCATGGCCTCAAATGTCTTCACGTTTGGCGTGGTGTGGAATTTTGGAGACAGGGTTGTCAGCTCATGTGTTTAACGTACACGATTGTCTTTGATTGGATCGAGTTTCGAACTCGCAATCTTCCGTTTACCAATCTAAGACTCTACCAACTAAGCTACCGCTGCCCTCAAAAATATACAAAAAATTTCTATCGTCACTGAGTGTCTGCATAAAATAAATTTTGTAGTTTTTATTCAAGCATACTCCTCTTTGTGAAATAAATGAACTATTCAATGTTTGTGACGTGGACATTTTTCTAATTGGAAGTATCATTCTACGATAAATGGTTTAAAGACAATCGTCGCAACTTGCATTACATCACTGTGATTCATCAATTGCGTCTGAACGAGACTGAACGTGCTTGAATGGAACAAGAAACAGAATAAAGTGAAAGAAATCCCAGGCAGCGAAAATAAAACACACAACACGATCCTTCTTTCTGACCGCCGGGATTCGACTAAAATATACCTATACGTAAATACAAGTTACGAAGCTTATTTAAAAAGCAAAAGTTTTGTTACTTGATTACATAAGGAAGGAAATATGAATTGCTTTTTTATGGAATCCATAAAAATAGAATACTTTCATAATATACTAGAATAATATGAATAATATTAATAAAATATTATCACAACATAATATATATGATTGAAGTAGTTTTATTTATAGAGAAAATTTGGCATCAAACTTAATCGAATTACACTGTAGTGTTCCATACGTAGCATCTGCGCTAGTTTCAAATTCGTTTGATTATTGTTGATACAGTGAGACTCACATATATCGTATTTAATTATAGTTGTAATGAATATAAGCATCTCTATACATATTTCGTACGTCCTAATGGCAGGTAGGTATTTGAATTAACGTTGCACTGTAACAACACTACCGGCTATTGGCGACGGTCCGGGATGCGATTTTCCAAACCCCCATAGGTACTACAACTGGGGGCGGGGCTAACCGTAACGGCCAATGATCGCGAGTTCTGGATAGGAATCTCCTTCACTACGCTAAAGACAACTGAAATCCTGTCTGATCCTGTTTGCAGTGTAATAAATGAAACATGTTAAATAATTTTTCGGTTTTCTTCTTTTCTTTTCAGATCCATGGCTATGGGTGGGTAGAGGTGGGAGCCGAAAATTGTATCCTTTTATTATATAAGTTAATAATTATATAAGTTAGTGTTTTATGTATGATTTTTGTTACATCAGAATGGTCCTAAACCAGGGGTGGATACGACACCATCATCCTAAAGCAAAGGGGACGGCAGAGGGGCGGAAGCTGGTAGTGAGTTCAGGAATGGTTCTTAGATTATTTATGTAAAATCAACGGAAGCTTGGAAAAATATAAAAAGGGTATTAAAAATTAGGAAAATTAATTTAGAATCAAAAGGAATTTAATTGGAATTTTTTTTAAATAATTTGGAGTATCTAAAAATTTTTCGCCAAACTGGGTTCGAACTCGTGAAGTCATACTCCGCTGCCGTTGCTTCACGAAAAGAAGCTCTTTAAAAGAAGATATCTTATATTTGGTTGATTTCAGTCTCATTGGCCGTTATGGTTAGCCCCGTCCCCAGTTGTAGCATCTATGAGGGTTTGGAAAATAGCGTCCGGGATTCATCCCGAAGGGAAGTTCCGAAGAAAAGACCTCATAACTTTGAACCATGGTCAGATGACTAGGTCGGTACATGAGCTAGTATCCCACTCATCAAACTTCCACATCATGCCAATGTGAGGACATTTAAGGCCACGGCAGATTTAACGTGCATTAGTCTCACATACCGGCCTTTTGTTGGATCGTGTTTCAAACTCGCAAATCTTTGTTTGCTAATCCTCTAGTCTTCCATCCGGGTTACCTCTTACTGGTGTTAATTCATATTTCTAATAACTGTATGACCAAAAAACATATATTAATCGAATTATCAGTTACCTATTGAACGTTCAACGTGTTCAGGTTAATTGTATCCCATTCACTTGTTCAAAGGCAATTTGGTATTTTTGATCTTAAATCTATTTTGGGCAAACTTATGTATTTTCTTTTCTGCTATGGTTTCTATCTTTTTAACCTTTAGACTATTGCCGGTACAGTAGTTGTACCATGATCACGCTAAGAAAGAATTTATACAACGGTCAGTACATTAGTTGTACATTGTATGTTATTTGAATCGCACCAAGAAAGAATTTAGACTACGACTGTTGCACCATTGAAGTTATAAGAATCGCAATTGTTATATCTATAGCCGTGTCAAAAGGTTAATTGCCTTCTTGGGTGAGATGTAGTATCCGGGGCAACCGTTATTTATTGCCAAACATGGTAACCTTAATGTTTTGATTCAGATTTAAGGCAACCCTATGCCAAGGCAGGAAAGTTCGTTTGGCATGACAACAAATCTAATCGCCAAGATGGCCGCGATACTGGCTTCAGCCACCATCTTCAGTTGGCGAGCAAAATTGCTTGGCGACAAAACATTATCCGGATATTACATCGTTACCGCCATCTTTAACCAGACTACTCAAGAGTGAAGTGGCAAGCTCTCATATGCAGTTTTCGCAGTATTATACACAGCTTTATAGCTCAAATCAAAGATGTTTAAACGTAGTGGTAGTATTGACGAATGAATCCCGAGGCCGTTTATTTTATATTGCTTGTATCCTGGTGCTGCCTTCAAATAATGTCGATTTCTGTATCAACTTCGTTAGTGAAATATATACATAAATTGATAAATGTCAACTACAACAGCATTAATTATTGACACGACTCAGTTAGAACTATTACACGAGAGTTATATTTATAATTATTTATATAGTACTTAAAAAAATTTTTTTTAACGATATATTTGATAAATTATAAGCGATTCAGTTACAAACTATATTATAACTGGGATTAACATAAAGTGTTTGGAGCGATTTCCGTCATGAGATCAGTGACATATAAAATTGAATATTTAATTGTCTAATTTTGACCTTAAAAATAATTATGGGCCCAATTGCAATGGACTCTCTTACATTTATTTAATTGTATTCTTTGGCTTGATATGAAAATATTTATTTTTAGGATAATTTAACGTAGTAAAATAAATACAGTTTTGATAATATCTTAAAATAGTTATAAATTGTAGTTCTATTTATATAAAGAATGAAACAAATGCATTCTTGTAATATGGGTTGTAAAAAAACTTTTGCAATGAAAACTTCCAATTTTGTCTGTTCACTTTTTATTGATGTGCATTTCTAAAATCTTGAATCCTTTCTCTATGAATCGATTAAACTCACGTAGCACTTTCAAGGTCACAATATGGCTCCAGTGACAAAGCTAGACATTCTTGGTGTCGGGGCAAAAGATCCTGATTCGTCTGAAAAATTTTATGTTTTTGAAATAAAAAACTAAATATTAAAATAACACATAAAAATATAATAATTAGCGCCAATTTAGTGCATTTTTTAATAACCAAGCATTCACCATTTGTAATTATCGATTTCAATTACTTATTACGCTATAGAATCTGTTTCTCTTTATGACAGAATGTTAGAGACTGGGAAAAACTGCGAAAAAAATTTGGTAGTTTTTTCAAAACTACCAAATTTTTTTCATACAGACACCAAACGTGTAAGAGGCGGATTTGGCATCAGAAGGATAGAAAACTTGAAATGGGTCGAAAGTATTCAATTTACAAACAAACACTCCATTCTTATTTATATAGATAAATTACTAATTTATCGATCTGGGGTAAAATTTTCCGCAGATTTCAAATCCGATGAATTTTTTACTCTATCTGCAACGATTACAAAGACATAAATTTGAATTAGAGGAATAGGAAAACATATTTTAATGCTTACGGAAAGCTGACCTCCAAAACGCGCGTTAGAAAAGACCTCATGGGAACAGGGCCTTAATGTAGTTCGAGTTGTTTTAAATCACAACACTAACGAAAGAAAATACAAAAATTCAATTATTTAAAAAACATTCTGTAGTTTAAAATGTGGTTGAAACAAATCAGATTCGGGTTAGTTTGTACTCTTTCGCGCATTGTTGACTTCCCACTCTATCGTTTTTGGATGAGAATTCAAAATTTTAAAAAATTACGATTTTCATAAAGACGTTCGTAAACACACAGATTTTTTTGTTTAAAATACAAATTCTGTTTCGTGATTAAAAGGTAATTGGTAATTGGTAATTTTTTAGTTAACGTCGTACTAGAGCAACACAACGGGCTATTGACGACGGTCCGGGATCAGTCCCTTGAGGGAAAGATCCGAGGACAACACCTCGTAATTTTGAACCACGGTCAGATGACGAAGCAACACCTGAGCTGGCACCCCACTCTCCAAACTGCCACACCAACCCAACGGGAAGACATTCGGCCACGACAGATTGAAGGTACACCAGCCTCCTCTACACCATACGTTTACAAACATCCATGCCCGGGCCCGGATTCGAACCAGGAACCTTCCGATCTAAAGGCTAACACCTTAACCACTATACCGGTTGGTCGGCCGTGATTAAAAGGAAACTGGCAAGATCCTTGTCTCGCTATCATGAGAAAATTTCTAATATCTTGATCTCGAGCTATCTCGCTCAATAAAAAAATTGATTATGTCTCGATGGACGAGATATCTCATTTAAACCACTCGGAGGGTTAATTTGAGCAAAAACTGAGTGATGTTTGAATTAATAGAATATCTCAAATGAGCACTACTCTGTTCCAGCAGAATGAGTTTGATTAAAACTAAATATAAAATTTAAATTCCTAAGTTTGCGAAGATTCTAAACATCATATTTTCAAGTATCTATTCACTTCGCTTCAAAAGTATTCACAAGGTGAGGTACTTTGATCACGACTTAGAAACATAATCTTTTCTCATCCTTTTATCAAAATTGGTTAAAGAGAAAAACTACAATTTCTTCACATCAGAGAATCTGCCAGTGTTTCTCGGTATAGTGGTTAAGGTGTTAGCCTCTAGATCGGAAGGTTCCTGGTTCGAATCCGGGTTCGGGCATGGATGTTTGTAAGCGTATGGTGTAGAGGCGGCTGGTGCACCTTAAATCTGTCGTGGTCGAAAGTCCTCACGTTGGGTTGGCGTGGAAGTTTGGAGAGTGGGGTGCCAGCTCAGGTGTTGCTTCGTCATCTGACCGTGGTTCAAAATTACGAGGTGTTGTCCTCGGATCTTTCCCTTAAGGGACTGATCCCGGACCGTCGTCAATAGCCCGTTGTGTTGCTCTAGTACGACGTTAACTAAAATTACCTTACCTTGCCAGTGTTTCTCTGGGGCTTAATTACAAATGTACCAAAGAATGAAGGATGGAAAACTACAAGAAACCCAAAGCTGGTAGGTATTTTAATTAACGTCTCACAGGAGCAACAGAGCGGGCTATTGACGACAGTCCGGGATCAATCTCGAAGGGAAAGAATCGAGGACAAACTCACGTAAGTTGAAACCACGGTCAAATGACCTGATACCCACCTCCAAACTACACCAATGCACGTGAGGAAATTTGAAGCTACAACAGATTTAACGTGCTCCAGCTCCCTTTGTACATGACGGTCTGGTTATATTTGTACTTGCAATCCTTCGGTTACTAACCCGTTATCATTCCAACAGGGCTACCGCGGCACACCTAAAACCAAAACTCCTGTTCTAGAAATGTTGGAATGATTTGGGAAACGGTTTTCACTAAAAGCGCTACGTCCTATTACCTGTAAGCTTAGCAATGAACGAAACACTTCCTTTCATCATATTTCACACTGATTTTAAATCTACTCATACCATTTCAATTCAACTAGTTTTAAATGATTTATTTTTCTATTAAGTCTGTTTCTTGTGGACAACACGAATAGTTACTTTAAAAAAGATCTCGATAATGGTGGGAAAGGTGAAATACGCCAGTAGCAGCACACGTTAGAAGTTGGAGTAAAAAATTTAGCATCCCCAAAACAATAGAACAATCAAATGTTCATTGACTTGAAAATATCAATTGACATTTAGTAGATTTGATTGAATGGTTGGATTTAGGTTTTATAAGCACATGGGACATATTTGACTGAACTGCACCACGCACAGGACAACATCAAGTAAATGGAGGTTATGTAGTTAAATCAATTTGCGATGTTCCTCGGTCCATCTTTAAGGGAATGATCCGAAGACACCTCGTCATTTTGAACCAAGGTTTAGATGGCGTGGCCTCCACTTCAGCTGTCACTATGCCCTCGTAACTTATATCACGTGAGGAAATTTGAGGCCACGACACATTTAACGCGTACCAGCCTCCACGAACACGACGGCCTTTGGTTCAATCGGGTTTCGAACTCGAAACCCTCCGGTTGTTAATCCGCACTCTTCCAACCAGGCTACCAAGCAAATGGAGATTAGCCAACGCATAAAGACGTTACTAACACAAAATTGAAGTACTCCCGGTGAGGAATCAAATCTTCGCCAACTCGCAGGCTGCCAGTGTAGCAGGCAAACACACTGAGTCACCACGATATCTGGAAAATATTTCTACACCAATCTTCAATGAAATGTTAGATTTAAGAAAGGGAACTAAGCAATGCTTCATTAATTCCAATCTGATATCCTTAGATGTCCGATCGCAAGAAAAAGAAACGAACCTTATCGTCAGCGGAAAACCGCAATTCTGATGGAGTTGAATTCCATCAGGGGGATTGGGATCACCGATAGATGGCAAGACAATAAACACACCCCTCCCCCCCAAGTCTAGTGTCGTGAGATATTGCATTAGCTTAAAGTGTATGTATACGCTAGAAATCACGAAAAAATCGGCCAGAATATCAATGTTTTTAATAATTCAAAATATTTTCCAATTTCTAAGCTCTCAAACAATGCCAAGATCTTGTAAAAATTCGAAATAAGTTCTTTTAGTTACAAGTGTTTTCATTTGGTACTGTCCCCATGAACAGACATGTTTCCAAAACTAAAAACTCGATTTCTGAAGAACTGCGTTTTCGCAATAGGATGCTCAAAACGTGGAACGCTCAAATGTTCAAAACGTGATTAACTCCACAATGAATTCACCTATTGTAATTATTTTTGCATAATTTTATCTGTATAATACAGTGGATGCTTTGAACGTCAAGCAGAGTATTTAGTCAAGAAATTGATGTTTAATTGATTTTTAAATGTTGTATTTCCTGAAAAAATGTAGTTATTTTTTTTTAATGCTTCCTTGATTAAAACATTTAAATAAAACTATTTCTACTAACAACTTGATGGAGGTTCAAAACATGGCCAATAATATCAGAAACAATTATCCAACAGAAATCGTCTTTCGGAACAAATTAGAATTTGAGTTATTATGTTTCAAAAAATATGATAATTTGCAAATTATATCTTAATTAGACAATTAATTATTTGCACAATCTGATTTTTTCTCCCCGAAATGATTAAAAAAAACGCCAATTGTTTGTAGTAAAAAAACTGAATTTTTAATGTCAGAATTAAAAAACAAATCTTCTAGTGTATACTTACACCTTAAATGAGTGAGATTGGTTTTATTGCAGAAGAGGGCCATATATAGCCAAGCTGCGCCAAACAAAATAAAAGTAAAGTTAAATAATCGTGAAAAGAAAGGATGTGGAGAAAGGAAAGAAGAAAAATTTCACTTGGGCATCCCGGGGTCGCGATCCTTATGTTTACCAGAGGCAGTACACCCTATGGAAAGCAATAGATCACTAGGGTACCTCGAGTTTGTGAAGCCCGCACTCACCCAAAAGATATGAAGGAGTGTGGTTGCGGAGAGGAGCGTGGTTGGATTCCTTCAATTTATGCTGTTTTTAATGCTGAAGTAATGCAAATTATGCTGAAGTGGCAACCTTCAATTTATGCTGTTTTTAAGGCAACCCTATTTAAAAATTTAGAACTGAAGACGTTATTTGATTGGAATTAAAACGTGCTTTGAAAAAAATTTAAACGTGCTCTTATTGGTTTAGATTTTTTTTTCTTGTTTAACGATAAGCGATAACGACGCTAAATCCACCACTACTTTTTTTATCGTTTCAACGTGCAGTTGTGTTATATCTTTCCTCCGTCTTTTTTGGTGCTTTTTTTTTGCGATTCACGTCTTTGAAAATACGTTCCATTTCACTTCTTTTTGTATCGTTTCAAAGCGCATTTGTGTTATATCTTTCCTCCGTCTTTTTTGGTGCCTTTTTTTTTTTTTTGCGATTCACGTCTTGGAAATATTGCGATTCACGTCTTTGGAAGTAAGATGCACTTTTCCCCCTTTTGTTCGTCGTTTACGTACCCGATATTAGCAATGGCAGTAGATGGTTTAACTGGTAGAATAAATGCTTTGTTTTTTTGTAAAATGTGTATTGATGGTACGGATGATCCTGAGATCTTGGTTTGGCGACAAAAAAACCCGCCTTGGCGCTACTGTCCCGTTTACTACCAACCACTCCACTGAATTTCACTATGCCAATAATTTTGACACTCTAACCCTAGTTAGAAGTAATGTCCTCATGTTACGCGATTTTAAGGTGGTCTTCTGTTGTCCTCATACGCCACGATGCTGTGACCAAAAGTTAATTATTTAGATGAGAAGTATTAAAATAAAAATAATTAATACGATCAGTTATTAAAAACTTAATTACGAATATAATTTAATCAATGAATAAAAAAATTGTGTAAATTAATTAACTATTTTTCATGGATAAATATGTTCAAATGTAAACCGATTACAATGTTGTTTTAATAGAGAATTCACCTCAAGTGTTTTAGTTTTAAGTATTATAATTAACCATTAAAGAAAAAAAAATAGCGAATTATCATCTTTAGCCTTATGATTTATGTTTTGCTTTGCATAATAAAAGAAAAACCTTTTGTTATGATGAAAGCTCCACCTACGGAATTCAAGATATTGTGCATTTAAATCTGAAAAGTAATAGCATTGATATTTGCAGTAAATACACACAAATCATACGCATGGCGCTGTGATCGAAAGTTAATTATTTAGAGAAGTATTAAAATAAAAATAATTAATACGATTAATTAGTAAAAACTCAATTGCGATTATAATTTAATCAATAAAAAATAGGTAAATTAACTGTTTTTCATGGATAAATATGTTAAATTTTAATCGATTATAATGTTGTTTTAATGGAGTATTCACCTCAAACGTTTTAGTTTTAAGTATTATAATTAACCATTAACGAAAAAAAATAGCGAATTATCAACTTTAGCCTTATGATTTATGTTTTGCTTTGCATAATAAAAAAAAAATCTTTTGTTATGATGAAAGCTTCATCTACGGAATTCAAGATATTCTGCATTAAAATCTTTTTCTGAAAAGTAATAGCATTGAATATTTTCTGTAAATACACACATACAATTTCCTAGGTAGATAATTACAGTCACAGTTTGAGAATTATAGATATTATGAACGGTGAAAAACAAAAAAAAATTTTAATACGATTATTATATAAAATTTTTAATTAATTTAAAAAATACTGAATTAAAAAAATATTTATGAGCGAAAGCACAATTGCAAACACTCGCAACTAAAGTATAACAAGAGACAGTCCAACAATCCTAAATATAACACTAGTAAAATATAAGCAGAATGTGGATGTAAACAGTAATAACAACATTTATTAACATCAAAAGTAGCTATAAATAACTGTTTGATTACTGAAATAAAAACGTATGGACATGAAACGTATTATTTTTGACTATGAAAAATGTAATTTACGACTATTATAAGAAGTAATAGCTGTTGAAGAGATCAAAATATAGAGTTCATTAACAGCTATATAAGATAAATAACTTTAAAAGAATTTGAAATTACAAATTAATGACGAGTAAAAGTAAATAAGGATATATATCAAGCACATATAAGATACTTCACATATAAGATAGATTTATCTATAAAGATCTGAAAGAGCGTTTATAAACTGATTAGTCAGAATATTGTAATTCGTAATGTTGTAATGAAAGTTAGATTAAAAAATTTAAGGGAAGAAAACTTATTACATTACTTTTAAAAAACCGAAACAAGAGAATAAGATTATGTCCTGCCAGACATAAATATTCTGTCACTACCAACCGAGAACATCAATTTTGCATTTAAACAGTTGATAATATCCCGAGTAATTGATTAGCCATAGATAAAATAAATATTCTACCAAAATGCTAAAAGCATAACTTGTAAAGAGTACTTCACTGATATTCAAAACATAAAAACAAAATTTTTTTCTAAACACAATCTCGAGTGTAAATTTATTTTTCAAAAATGCACTTGGTAATTTTCAGGCGAACGCGTGATACAGAATAATATCCTTATCACTGTAATTTTTGTATACATCACTTCACAAAACAAACCATTTGCATCACATAAAATTCCACAAACTACAACGTTTCCGGCAAACATCGATTAACCCTCCTGGTGGATTTCTAGACGAATTATCTCGTCATTATCGAAACTGACCTTATCTCGATGGACGTAATATCTCGTCATCATTAGAAAACTGAAAAAATATTGTTACCATTAAATATTCGGCAATATCATGATAACGAGATAACTCGTCATTGGAAAAATTGGTCAGATTTTGATGGACGAGATATCTCGTCGCTACCGAAACTGATTAGATTTTGGCGGACGAGATATCTCGTCATTAGCAAAATTGATCAGATCATGATGGACGAGATATCTCGTCGAAACCACTTGGAGGGTTAACACTGTCAATAACAAACAAAAATCCCCAGACGGGTCACTTTAAACACTCATCAAATCGAACACTACGTCATATCGAAAAGAAAAGACCGCAAAGCAAATAAACGTTTTGAAATGAACGGAAAATCGAACCTTACCTGGGTGTTTCTCCGGCTGGGGCCCGCCACGGGGTGGCCCTCTTTTCGGGCCCCCGAGACGGGCACTTTCAGAATTGCCCCGCCGGTAGCCACTTTGACGAAAGTTTTGTTGTCGCGACAAAAAAGTTTTTTTGAGCAGAGTGAAAACCGGGCAGATCACTTCAGGACAGCACCATCCTGCTCAAAGCAACCTCGCCGTCCACTTCCACCGAAATTTATTTAGGTGCCGTTGTCGGATATTTTGGTAATCGGGGGGTGCCGTTGCCGGACATGCCGGGTGACCAGTGGCATCCAGCGGCTCGGGACGAATTGTGTGGGCTCCCGTCACATGTGCGCGCAGGGGGAGGACGAGACCCGTTGCGTCACTGTCGCCATGGCAACCGGAACGGGGGTGGAGGTCTGGGCGCACGCGCACAGCCAGGATCTTTGAGATGGGATGATGACAAGCGGGAACCATTGGAGTTGTTTCTATCTTCGGGGCCGCGGAGAGAAGCGAAAACAAAACCAAACAAAATATTTTTTTTTCGCTTTTCCTTCATACCTACACGCGGAAGAATTAAATGGACGCGAGGGTGAGTGTGTGGGGGGGATTGTTTGTAGTCTATATTTAAATCTATGGGGAAGACAATGCGCAAGTGATGGGGACGAAATCTTCCGGGCGGAGAAACTTTCGCCGGACGTGACGTACGCACGTTCGGCAGAAGAAAAACAACAATCGGCTCAAGTAAAGTTTACGTTAATACGCCGGCGGTTGCAGGTGAATTCAGTGGGTCTATTTAATGAGCGGTTGTCTTAATTCCTTTTCGTGGTACCATATGTTCGGCAGAGTGCGTGACAGATCGTGTAGGTAGTGCATTAACGTCGGAATGACGAATCACAACGGGATCTTAATGACGGTCCGAGATCCATAACGAAAGGAAAGGTCAGAAGACAACACTCCGTAATTTTGAATCATGGACTGCTGAAGAGGTCAACAGTTGAGCCAATAGATCCGGTCTTGCGGTACACTAAATATTGCTGCGACAAGCACATAGAGGAACGCAATTTTACCATACAATTGTAATAGTTAATAGCAATAGTAATAGATAATTCCCCTTCGTAGTACCATATGTTCAGCAGAGTGCGTGACAGATCGGGTAGGTAGTTCATTAACGTCGGAATGGCGAATCACAACGGGATCTTAATGACGATATGGGATCCATAACAAAGGAAAGGTCAGAAGACAACACCCCGTAATTTTGAATCATGGACTGCTGAAGAGGTCAACAGCTGAGCCAATAGATCTGGTCGAGCGGTACACTAAATATTGCTGCGACAAGCACATAGAGTAACGCAATTTTGCCATACAATTGTAATAGTTAATAGTAATAGTAATAGTAATAGATAATTCCCCTTCGTAGTACCATATGTTCGGCAGAGTGCGTGACAGATCGCGTAGGTAGTGCATTAACGTCGGAATGACGAATCACAACGGGATCTTAATGACGGTCCGAGATCCATAACGAAAGGAAAGGTCAGAAGACAACACTCCGTAATTTTGAACCATGGACTGCTGAAGAGGTCAACAGCTGAGCCAATAGATCTGGTCGAGCGGTACACTAAATATTGCTGCGACAAACACATAGAGGAACGCAATTTTGTCATAAAAGATTTTATGTAGTCGCTGAAAAAAAAAACGAATCACCCCTCATCATTTGAGTAATTTTAATATTAGAGGAAATTCGAAGATGACTAGTCGACAAGAAGTAACATCTTGAATAAATTCAAATGCATAACATTTGCATACGGGTCATCTTCATATTAAATTGAGCACCCACTTAATAATTTCCAATCGAAAATCCCCTATTTCGGCACACACACCCAATTTCAAATCTATATAAAATTTAACTTCAGATACCAATTTTCATCTAATTAGGTTTTACCGTTTCGAAGTTATGAGGACAGAAAAATTGGAGCTTCTAATGTTTAATAAGTTTCTGTTTAGACTTTTATGCTTATCTTCCTAAATATTTCTATAGAGATAATTTGTACCAAGTTACTATTAAACAACCCAAACAAAATCCAAATAATATTTTAAAAAATAGTTTTTAGTATGCAGTAATAGTTACTAACTTAATGTTTGAAAATATTATGCATTGGAACCTCATTATATTTTCATGGGAATCGATTCAGAAGGACTTCTAATATGGCCATGCAAAAAATTTCCGATAGTTAGTGATTGAGCTACATTACGTTTTCCTTGTTATAGTGATATTAGGGGGCGACCAAAAGTTTAAAAAAAATCGTATGACAAACCTGAGAAATTTTTCAACTTTTGAAAAATGGTTGGAAATTTTATTTATGTAATCTAAAATATATTTCCTTTTACCAGTTATGTATCGTATAGAGGAAATTTACTTATCAATGATTAATTAAATATCTCACTATTCACTTTTTGGACAGATCGGAATGAGTGTGACTGTATTAAATATTTGTTGGTAGGCGTTTTAGTTGCAGGCGATTGCGTCAAGAATGAAAATTTCTCAAACAATTATTCCAAGAATGAGTATTTCTTTTAAGGTTTTTTGCAGACTCCTTTCAGTCAAGCATCAAATGAACAGTTTCTGAATAACTACTGTTAATCTCGATCTACGAATAGCGGTATTCAATGTGGTGATAAACCCTGAAATTGACAACTTCAACATTGAATATCACCGGATATAAAGATAGCTAAGTCATGAAATTTCGTATTTAGACTAATTTAACTATACATAATCTGATAAAGGCTTCAAAACACGGTGTTTCCTTTGCAAATTGTGCGCAAAATTTGATAGGAAGACGGCCATTAATGCAATTGCTTTTACATTTGAATTTGCCGTCTTCCTATCAAATTTGAATTTGCAGCCGATCAACCGGTCTAGTGGTTAAGGTGTTGGCCTCTGGATCGGAAGGTTCCTGGTTCGAATCCGGGGTCAGGGCATGGATGTAATTGTGCTGTCCTTAGTTAGGGGTAGTGATGGTCGCCCATTGGGTGCCCCTTCACAAATGACCATCGCTTCCCGGGCTTGCAGTGGCCTATGATTAGCAATCGAGTGCCCGCCGTAATTAAAAAAAAAACATTTGAATTTGCAGAGGACGTTATTCTTTATTCAACAATGTCTTTGAATTTGGCTCTATTATGAATAGTTCTCGAAATAAAGGGGGTGGTTTGGTTAATAATAGCCCTTTTGTGTTATTCTCTAGTGTACGACGTTAGTAAAAAATTACCATAACCATTACTCAAAAAACATGATTTTTCAGGAGAGTGATTTCCAAGTTTAAAAGCAGGTAACTGGTAATTTTTAATTAACGCCGTACTAGAGCAACACAACGGGCTATTGACGACAGTCCGGGATCAATCTCTTAAGAGAAAGATCCGAGGACAACACCTCGTAATTTTGAACCACGGTCAGATGACGAGGCAACACCTGAGCTGGCACCCCACTCTTCAAACTTCCACACTAACCCAACGTGATGACTTTCGGCCACGACAGATTTAAGGTGCACCAGCTGCCTCTACACCATACGCTTACAAACATCCATGCTCGGACCCGGATTCTAACCAGGAATTTTCCGATCTAGAGGCTAGCACCTTAACCACTATACCGAAGTTTAAAAGTAGATTGAAATGTATTCAAAATAAATATTACTTCTGTTCACTAGGGGCTAATATATTGAGCTGTTATATATGAGGATCTTGCAGGGTAATGGTAATGGTAATTTTAGTTAACGTCGTATTAGAGCAACACAACGGGCTATTGACTACGGTCCGGGATCAGTCCCTTAAAGGAAAGAACCTAGGACAACACCTCGTAATTTTGAACCACGGCCAGATGACGAAGCAACACCTGAGCGGGCACCCCACTCTCCAAACTTCCACACCAACTAAACGTGAGGTAATTGGTAATTTAATTAACGTCGTACTAGAGCAAAACAACGGGTTATTGACGACGGTCCGGAATCAGTCCAAAGATTCGAGGACAACACCTCGTAATTTTGAACCATGGTCAGATGACGAAGCAACACCTGAGCGGGCACCCCACTCTCCAAACTTCCACACCAACTCAACGTGAGGACTTTCGGCCACGACAGATTTAAGGTGCACCAGCCGGATCTTGAAGGGATATACTAGTCTTTGAGGGCATTCAGAAAACAGGCATTACTAAAAATCGCAGATTTTTAAGATATGACGTTGTTGAAAGGAGTGAGCGATTTGGGTCCACGACAGATTTAGCGTGCACCAGCTCTCTATGAACACGACGGTCTTTGGTTTTATTCGAACTTGCAACTATCCCGTTGCTAATCCGTTACTCTTCCAACCGGGCTTCCACAACCCTTCCAACAAAGAAACATGTGAGCAACCGAAAATTTAATCCAACCTGTTTGTTGCAATCATTCTGATACCCTGGTCCTCCGGAAAGTCTAGTGACTTACCGGACTCAACTCAGGGAACACGCAATAACCCCGAAATCCTTCCTTAACCCTCCAAATGGTTTCGATAAGATATATTGTTCATCAAGATCCTACCAATTTACCAATGACGAGATACCTCGTCATCAAGATCCTACCAATTTACCAATGACGAGATACCTCGTCATCAAGATCCTACCAATTTACCAATGACGAGATACCTCGTCATCAAGATCCTACCAATTTACCAATGACGAGATACCTTGTCATCAAGATCCTACCAATTTACAAATGACGAGGTACCTCGTCATCAAGATCCTACCAATTTACCAATGACGAGGTACCTCGTCATCAAGTACCTACCAATTTACCAATGACGAGATACCTCGTCATCAAGATATTACCAATTGTTGGATGATGACGAGATCAAATTCTGGTCAGTTTTTTATAATGACGATATATCGTGTCCACTAAGATCAGGTCATGTTTATCAATGGCCATTATAAGCATGGTGAGATTCATAGAGAATCATCATTATCCTAAGAAATTAAGTATTTTTGCATGTTGTATATACAGTGTAGTACAGATATAATGACTGTATAGTTGTAACGGTCTAACACAATCTGCATCGACATGCGATCTGTGGTATACTCAATTCATCAAAACCACACTTAGTTAAAACTGTTACAGCGTCTCGCGACACGAGGCATGGGAGTGTAGGATGATTGGTTAGTTTTATAATGACAGTGGGTAGTTAATTGATTAACGTAACCACTGGAGCTATACAACAGGAACCGGGTATCGGTGACCATCCGGCATCAACTCTCGAAGCGAAAGATCCGAGGATAACACCACGTAATTTAGAGTCACGGTCAGACGACGAATTCACACCTCAGCAGGCACCCCACAGGCTACGGAAGATTTAACGTGCACCAGCCCCCATTGCACACGACGGTCTTTAGTTGGATTCAAACTCGCAACCCTACAGTTGATAGTCCGTTGCTCTACCGACCAGGTTACCGAGGTCCCGCTTCAAGTACGATATCGATTTTGAAGGGAAAAAAGATCCGAGGACGCGAAACCACCCAATTTTGAACCAAGGTTACATGACGAGGTCAATACCTGGGCGAATGACGAGATACCTTGACGAGACAGTCACCAGAAGTGTTACATGATGTCGTTGAAAAGAGTCATTTACACTGCAGGAATAAATACCGCAAAAGAGGTGTCTTAGAGCAAGCATTTCAAATTCTGTTATCGAGTCAGAGGTAGGTATTTTAATTAACGTCATACTGGGAACAACACAACGGGCTATTGACGACGGTGCGGGATCAATCCCCCAAGGGAAGCGATCAAGCAAGAGAAGGCCCCACTCGTACTTGATATCTTCGAGGAAAATGTTTCTTCTGAAGAAGCCCCAACAACGAGCTTACTAGAATGGACCCTTCCCGAACATTAGCCAGTCAGGAACACAGCGTTTAGGAAGGCGTTTAAGATTCCCGTTCTGCTGCAGAATTTGCATACGAGAAGGAGGCGAGTCCTCGAGTACCTCTCACTCGTTTAGCGGTGGTTCGCGCTTTCGAGAATTGATCTCCAGCGCCGCGGAAAATTCGAGTTCTCATTCTTTTGAGGTAAATTTTCTGAGCTCGGATATTTAATTAGCGAATGGGGAATTTTAATTGCCATAAGAGGTTCTGTGCGGAGACCTCTGGAAGAGATTTCGAAAGGTCACCAGTGAAAGGCGATGCCGTCATTAATGTTTACTGTTCGCTGGATTTTAGCGATGGGAGAGATTGGATTGAGAGTATATAGATGTAAAATATAGACTAGCTAATACAAATATGTCGTTTAACCTTTCGAGTGGTTTCGAAAAAATTTTTCGTCGATCGATATCCGATTAATTTTGCTATTGACCTGATGTTTAGTCATTAAGACATTGCCTATTGAATTCAGAATGATGAGGAAGATATTACCTTTTTTTTGATGATGACGGAGATCAAAATTATATATATGTTACCGCTAAAATACGGTAATCAGTTATTACACGGATTATCTAGGTAATGTGCAGATTAACTAGTGTAATCCGTTAAGGTGCCGAAAATTGTTTCATTTCTCAAATTACCTAGATAATTTGGACATTTCCTACTAGGCACTTGTTAAAGTGAAAATAAGATCTTTGCTAGAACAAATGTCATCAAAAACACACTAGCGAAATCTAAATGCCCTTCCAATATTAAAAATACTCTTGCTAAAGTCCTCGAGGATAGAAAAGTCATGCTAATGACAAGCGAGGGTCCGGCAATCAAGAAACAAAGAAAAGGCTGTCCACAGGGATCGTGCAGCGGACCAGTGCTGTGGAATATCGTGGCCGATGAAGCATTGGATCTACCATGGCCTGAAGGAGTCCGCATGCAAGCATTTTCTGACGACTTTGCCTTTGTAATCGCGGCAAACTCAGAGCGCAAATTAGGTGAGCTAGCCACAAATGCACTAGATCTGTTCAAAACCTGGACAGACCAGCAAGGTCTGAACGTGTGTCCGAAGTAAAGACTAAATACCTCCTCCTTAGTAATCTCTGGAGAGGACCTTCCATCTACTGGAATAAACGAAGAATTAAACGAACTAGTACACTAAGGTACCTAGGACTTATACTAGACGAGAAGCTAAATTGGGCGGCTCATGTACAAACTATAGGACAAAAAGCCATGTTCCAATTTCGAATGCTACAAAGAATAGCTGGAACAAGATGGGGAATAGGGCATAAATTTCGAAAGCTGCTGTACAAAACAGTGACTGAAAGAATGTTGAGTCATGGTGCAGTGGTCTGGTGTTACAACCCAACTCAACGTACTGTAAGAAAGTTAAATGGGATACAAAGAAAATTTCTGATCTCAATAACAGGAAGTTATAGAACAGCACCCACTATGGCCCTTCAAACAATTGCGGGAATTGCACCACTACATCTTTCACTTCAAAAAGAAGAGGTGTACGTCAAAATGAGAATGAAAATAAGTGCAAAGCTTGGAGATGCAAATTATGACAAAGATGACTACGAGGAAAGAGCGATAGGCTGGTCTATACATCCAGCTAAAACCCTTTCGAATGACAGAATAAATCCAGCAGTGGGAGTTCTTCATTCCGGCATAAGCTACTATACCGATGGCTCTAAAATGGAGAAAAGAGTGGGAAGTGCATTCTGCTCTATTCAAGAAGGGCGCATAACACAACAATGGTCCACGATAATGCAGGACAATAATTCCGTTTTCCAGACGGAGCTTTATGGAATACTTTCAGCCATAAAAGCAGCAGAAGCAAGAGCAGACAAAAATGTCAAGATCTGGTCAGACAGTCGAGCTGGTCTCCTGGCACTTAAAAACCCCAAGACGCCTAGTCCACTGGCACGAGAAATACAACACTTATTATACAACAACAAGGAAATTTGCCTAGGATGGATTAAAGCCCATGCGGGTCACGATGGAAACGAAGAAGCAGATAGATTAGCAAAAGAGGCAACAACAATGGAATGCGTAGATGAAGGGGTGAAATGGCCCAAGAGCCATTACAGAAAGGAAACCACTAGCTGGCTACTTGATGCATGGCATAATGAATGGGACGAAGGAGAAACAGGCAGGACGGTGCACGATGTGTTACCAAAAGTGTCACTAAAATCATCAAGTTGGACCAGGGAAGAGACACTTTTCTTCACAGGGCACGGCCCATTCCCATCCTACCTAACGAGGTTTAAGAAAATCAAGTCTGAAAACTGCTCCTTTGGTGAAATTGACACACCTCTACATTACATCACAGTTTGCCCCCTTACAGCCTCATGGCATATGAGAATACCTGCCGACCACCTTAAAATTGCATATCACAGGAACATTGCATGCAACAAGTGCTCGAGGGTTAAATTTATTAACATGGTGAGATTTATTGAAAATCATCAGGACTTGGTTATCCTAAGAGACTAAGAAAAACGATATGTATATTTATTTATTTATAATGTAACCTAGTATAATGATTAATGTTTTTACTGTATAGATGTAAGGATGTATAAATGTAATGTAATGTGCTCAAGCATTCTGGGTAGACATGTCACATTGGTGGCATGCTCTACTCATCCAACCACACTTATTTAAACTGGTACAGTGTCTCACGACACTAGGCACGGGAGTGTGAGTTGGTGTTAGTTAGTTAGAACAAATCTGTAAATTACCTAGATAATCTGCACATTACCTACTAGGCACTCGTTAAAGTGAAAATAAGATCTTTACTGAAACAACGTTTATATACGCTTAAATTAAAATAATGTTATTTATTTATTTTTCGATACCTAAAGAATCAAGTTGATACAATCAATTTTTCAACAAATGATTTGATATAATCAATCATCATCAATTAAATAACTACTAGGGGGCCTGCCCCCTGCTCGCTAACGCTCGCCAACCCCCGGAGGATTGCTTCGCAATCCTCATTGGTTCGCTGCGCGAACCTATGCTCGCTTCGCTCGCCTCAATGAAGACATGTGTCCTAGCAGAAGGGAATGTTTACAAAATATGCTACCAAAAAAATGTTTTTCAAATCTAAATTTGCTGTATTACAGAAAAAATATATACAGTATCTCTAAAATCAGAATTCAAATGAAAACTTTGTGCAAATTTTGACTCGAAATGTGAGCGTTGCTTTGGAAATTGAATACCCAGCATGTTGTTTGTGTGTACATTTTCCCAGCACTCAAACGACCCACACTTTTTCATTGAGTTTGTTGCCGAAAGTTGTAGTGCAAGCGTCTTGTTGTGAACTATAATTGTTGGCCCTGAAAAAGACCGTTTTTTAAATGGCCCTGAAAAGATCCTCCACTTTCTTTGATTTCTATTATACACTAACTGCAAGAGCTCATTAAAATTTCCTTTTTTTTTCAATAAAATTTCATCCGATAACGCTATAAATTCAATCGATGCGCGAGACTTCGCGATAAACAAACAATCGTACAGTGTTACCAAAACGCGATTACAAATAACGTAAGAGAATTATATAAGTAAGAGAATTATATATATAGATAATAGAAAGAATCAAACAGTTTAAAATATTACTACAATTAAGGAAATTAACATAATGTTATTTATTTATGTTTCGATATCTAAAGAATAAAGTTAATACAATCAAATAATCAACAAATTAGTTGATAGAATCAATCATCAATCAGTTAAAAAACTATAATAAAAAGAATCAAACGGTTAAAAATATTATTGCAATTAAGGAAATGAATTTGCTAAACATGTGATAAAATTATGCTTACTTATTAGTTCAATCTTAAGATCGGTGACACTTTGAGCTGCATAACAAATAGTTTTTGCGATAAGTACACCTATTTGTGGTACATATAGATTTGCAGTCACATTTTCTGAAACTCTGCCCAGTACCAAGGGATTGTTTCATTGCAGTTTGACGTAAAGATATTTCTACAGCAGAGACATCTTCTTTAGTTCAAAATCTTTCTTCGCAAACACTGAATTCAGATTTTGCATACAATTGTTTTAAAATGAGAGAAACAGGCGAAACCAAACTCAAAGTGGAGGGAGAGAGGGAAGGTGTAAGGAAAGGAAATGAGAGAAACAAACTTTTGAACTTAACGATAAGGACTCCGTTAATGTGCACATTACCTCGGTTTAATGTGGAAAACTCTTGATCCGCACGTTACGGAGCAAATTAACGTTAACGGCTTTCGAGCTTTAGCGGTAACACACACACACACACACACACACACACACACACACACACACACACACACACACACACACACACACACACACACACACACACACACACACACACACACACATATATATATATATATATCAGATTATCACATCATGAGCACCTACTCAATAACGCGTTGCGCCTCCTTTGGCCTGCAAAACAGCTGCAACTTGCTGGGCATAGATGCCACAAGTTCTTGGTGCATGACTGGAGACAGGTTGTACCAAATGTCTATGCAGCGGTCACAGAAAGTCGAGATATTCGGACATGGTGGTGTTTGAGCTCTGAGCTTCCGCTCCATGACACCCCAAATGTGCTCTATCGGATTAAGATCCAGTGAGTTAGGTAGCCAGGACATTAAGTGGAATTCATCAGAATGCTCCTCGAACCACTCCAACATAATCCGAGCCATGTGACATGGGGCGTTGTCCTGCTGAAAGATTCTATTTCCATATGGGAAGACCGACGCCATGTAAGGGTACAACTGATACGCAATGATGTTCAGACAGTTTGCAGCCTTCATGGTCTGTTCCTCTACAACTACGGGTCCCAGAGCTGCCCATGAGAACGTCCACCAAAGTATAATACCGCCACCACCAGCCTGTGTATGACCTGCTGTACAAGAGGGGAGCAACTGCTCACCTGGCAGACGGCGTACCCTGATACGACCACCGACGTGATGAATGAGAAATCGGGATTCAACTGACCAGGCAACTCTCTTCCACTCATCCATGGTCCAGTCTCAATGTGTCCCGGGCCCACTGTAGGCGTAGTTGAAGATAACGCTTGGTCAACAGAAGCACACGAGTGGTACGTCTACTGCACAGTCCCATATCCAACAGTGTCCGTTGAGCTGTGTGTGCCGAAACACTTGCGCTCGGACCTGCATAGTATTGGGATGTCAACTGAGCCACTGTCTCGCGCCGATTTTGCTTTATCAAGCGGGACAGTCTCCGATGTCCTTTTCTTTGATGACGCGTGGACGACCATCACCTTGGCGTCTTCTGCTGGTGTCACCGTCATTTATCCACTTTGCATGAATACTAACAACGGCAGATCGTGAAAAACCACCAGTTGTGCAGTTTCGTTGATACTCGTTCCGAGTCTTCGGGCCATTACGATATGCCCTCTATCAAATTCGCTTAGATTAATAGCCTTTCCCATCACTCGCAAAAGTAAGTGCACGAATGATTACTTACCTTCTCCAGCAGCAGTTAAATGCCATTCTCACTTAATCACATGCCCTCCACGTCATCCAGACGAGTTTATTGAAAAATGTGGAGATGGTCATAATGTTTTGACTCGTCAGTGCATAAATAATTTTTTTTTATCCATATCCAAATTGTAGCAATAGATGGCTTTATAAGCGTCATATTATGCAAAATCAAAGACGTTATGCGCACGACACATTGCATTTCTCTCTATATTAAAAAAAAAGTTACCGCCGCCACCGCAGGATTGAAAAATGTGTTGTTTAGCTCGATTCTTAAACAATTTCCCGAGAAAGTACTGATCGAAAAAAAAACGAAATTAACATGATTTGTTCTTCATCGTATACCCTGGACAATTATTAAATTTTTATCCGATGCGGCTATTAGTTTAAGGTTTATTAAGTGTCAAAATTGAAGAAGCGAAATTTCTTCCGCGAGTGAGCAAAACACATACAAATTTTCAGTCTTCAGCCGTGAGTTTTTTTTAAAGAGTACCTCTCAACGTAAATTTTTGCAGCTCGTCGAGTCTTTTGTTTAAATTTCAATTTGGTTCTTGATAATATTTTTTTGAAATTCGGGAAAAATCAGGACATTTTTGTTACTTTTTTTTTAAACTGCCGTATATGTATATTATTACTATTAGTTTTTAATTTTTAAAATATCGCAGTATACCTCAGAATGTACTCTTTCTTACGGTACTATTATTTTTGAAATCGGTTAATAATTAAATTGGATGCGATCAAAAGTTGGTTATACAAAATTCGGAATCTTTGGATATTTTCGCTACTTTGTGTTACAACCGTTAACTCTAAAACTGTCATATCTATATCGTATTACTATTAGTTTTTTATTTTGAAAATAGCACAGTATACCTCAGAATGTATTCTTTCTTACCGTACCATTATTTTTAAAATTGGTTCATAAATAAATTCGATGCAATCAAAAGTTGGTGACACAAATTTCGTATTTTTTACTTCGCGGAGCAAATTTGCGGAGCTTTTCAGGATTGTATTTTTGACTATCGGGTTTGCCAGATAACAAATTTATCGTAGCAACGTTTGCCATTAAAGCGATTTCTCTTTATTTGGTGAGGAAAAAGGCTCGCTTTTTCCCCTCTGTTCTCAGACGGTTTACCGAGAAAGTACAAAGTACACATCGTAAAGTTTGGAGATTAACAGGGTTTACTGAGAAATCGTGTTGTAAAAATTGTTAAAGGTCTACAAATACAAAAAAATAAAAAATGTACTGCAAAATTATTCTCTCTTAAATGCAATCGTTGATGAAGGAAACACGAAGAAATAATGCTGAGAAATCGTGTTGTAAAAATTGTTGAAGGTCTACAAATACAAAAAAAATGTGCAGCAAAATTACTCTCCCTCTTAAAGTACAACCGTACAAGAAAGAAACGGAAGGTAATTAGGAATTACATTACTAAAGTATGCATCTCATAAACGGTGTAGCCTTTGTATTTTCAACGTAATACAACTTTTATCTGTAATATATATAAGTCTAAGCAATTCAATCTCTTAGTAACAATGTAATGTAATACCAATTATAAATCGAAGAGAAAAACATGGCTTTTCCAGTTCGTTCCTGGAATGGTGTGTGGGTGGTTTCTCAGGTTCCACTGAGAAAATATGTCTCGAAGCGTATTTCTCTTTACGTATTCTTCTGATAATCGAACAGATAATCGAAACTGAAACAGATAATTTAACCTTTCCTAAATTTTTTTTAATGTATTAAATATGAACTTTTGTAGATAAAGGAAAAAGTTGAAATCCCTAAAATCGATCGAAAATTTTTTCAAGTCAGCGTTAAAAATGAATTCATAAAAAATTCTTTAGCAAAAACAATTTTCAATCAAGATAATTTCTATGAAGTTTCCTATACATACCACATCAAAGATATAGTACATAAGTTTAGTAAGTTTTCAAAAGGAAAAGAAAAAACGTTTTTATACGATTGAGTAATTTTTAGTCTTTTGATTTCGAAATGTTTTCTGCGCACTTGGTTTTAATTGATTTAAATAAAAATTTTATGATAATCTTGGAAATCTGTTGTATATACACTCTATAACAAAAAAAAAATCGACGCACCGAGAAGGAATCATCCGATTGCTTTGAAATTTCGTATGCAAAAATGTTTTGACCAAATATGCAAATGATTAAAATTTGGTGTCCAATGAATGAATAGTGCGATCGCCAGCGCATCGGAACTGCGCATCCAGCAGATGTATATAAGGAGTTGTTCTTGAGCTGTTGTTAAAAATTTCTGTTGCATTGCGATTTAGGATACCTTTCAACGACTGAAAATATACCTCGTCGCAGGATTTGAGCTCATTACGAGCAACTTTCAGAGTTTGAAAGAGGTCGTATCATTGGATTGAAAGAGGCAGGTTGGGCAAATCGGAAAATCGCTCGTCATGTGAGTCGAAGCGATGCGGCGATTAGAAGATGCTAGCAAGAGTGGGTGGAAAATGCAGATTTCAGCGTCATGATGGTAGCGGTCGACGTAGGGCCACAACAGATCGCGAGGACAGAGTGATTGTCAGATCAGCTGTTACAGCGCCTGATTCAGTTTGTCTTACAAGTTCACTGTCCCCGAAGTTGAAAGAAATTATAGAAAATGAAATTATTTTTATCTCTTACCTAGTGCTTCTTTTTTTAAGTTACTGCTGTCTCTGTACCATTTTTTGCAATAATTGTGCACACATAGGAAAACAAGGAGATTGTCTATGGCAGGTATCTATATGAATGACACAGATATACTTATCTATATCTATGAGAGTTATCTATCTATGACTATATCTCTATCTATCTGACACATATCTCTATCTATCTATGACAGATATCTATATGTATGACAGATATGTATCTATCTATGAGAGATATCTCTCTATCTATGACAGATATCTCTATTTATCTATGACATATATCTATATGTATACCTATGATATGCATCTAACTTTTTGATAGATATCTACCTTTTTGGATAGATATATCTATCCATCTTTGATAGATATCTACCTTTTTGGAAAGATATATCTATCCATCTTTGATAGATATCTGTTTATCTATCTATCTATGATATCTATTCCCCCCTCTATAATATCTATTTCTATCTCTATCTATACCATTCGATAAATCATGCTCTTTTTGGTGATTTCATACTATAAGTAGCATGTTTTCTTTGACTATGCAAAGCTGCAGTACACCAGAATAGTTTTGCGTATACGGTGAAAATGTTTTCCATTTTCTATCTGCTTTTTGCGATTAGATCGATGGAGATCTTCGACTCTATGATGTCTGCAGACGTCCATACTACAACAGGCTATTGGCGACGTTCCGAGATCACACCCGAAAGGAAAGATACAACAAGTAAATTTGAACCATGGTCGGAAGACGAGCTCCATACCAGAGCTGGCCCTACACTCCTCAAACGTTCACATCACTCTAAGTGTACGATTATACGGATTGGGTACAGTGGTCCTATTATCAGTGTGCCATCCAGTAGATCCTGGTCCAAATCTCGGTTTGTAGGCATTTAATTAACGTCACACTGGCACCAACACTTACTCTTTAATAAAAAATTTTATGGGTTTATTAAGTGTTAGGACTAAGTGGTAAGTAAAATTTCCATTATGACTCTGCATATATCTTATCACGATTTAGGGGAGTTGGAAAAAGGTATGCCCCTGCTTTTGGAACATTGTTATAAGTGTTTTTGTTATATGTTCCATTCGGAACTAGGGTGTTTCTGAAAACTAGTTCTTTCTATTTAATTTCATTTTTTAATTAATCGTTAGTTAATCTCTTAAATTTTAATTACGAATATTTAAATCTACTTTACTGCTCGTAATTGGAGTTCAATGAAAGTCGTTGGTTATTAAAAATATGTCGTGGTTGTGTGCAATGATGCCTTTTTATGTTCTGATTAAACGATTTCATTGTAAAACGCTGGTTTTCTTGTACAATAGCAGATATTTCTGTTTTTTATTATTATTATTTTTTTTAATGTTACATCTTTATCGATTTGATTTTCAGCAATCTTCACATTTTTCATCTACTGAAACGATTTGGGTATCAAAGCCATTGTTTGTTGCAAGGCATAATTTTTTGAGTTTCTCTTCTTGGCTAGATGGCGCTAGCGACTGTGTCCAGTACGTGAATCTGGCAGTCACCGAGTGTCCTTTTTGGGTTTTCTAAGTCTGCTTTTCTTGAGTAAATTTTCTGTTGCATTTCATTTCCTCCATGAATTCATGAGTTATATTTTGACGTGAAGGCGATCTCGGACAGGAAGCATTAGTTAAAAATCACCAAGCGTAATGCTGCAATTAATAAATATAACGAATTTTATTAAATACTAGCAGAAATACCCGGCTTCGCTCGGGTTGAATTAATAACATGTTGATTGAAAAGTCATCATCAATTCTTTTTCATAAAAGAATGTTAGCATCATTTAAGTGTACGGGAAAAAAAATTAATACCAATTTAACTTCTCCACCGTTTCTACAATTTACTTCGGACGCAAACATGCATATATGTTGTATCCAACCATATACACCATTTCATATTCGTCACACTTTTGCTGAAGTTGATTTTAAGTTTTCGAGTGACTACGAATATGCAAGCATTCAATTTCAATAAAAATGGCGAAATTTCGGTAGATAGTCTTGCATTTAGTTTTCCAATGAATATGTTTTCATTGCGCCATTCTTTCACCTAGTACGCGATAGTTTCGAATTTCATCATCAATATGAGAAGATGGTAAGTTAAATTGTTACAGCATTCATTACTAATTTAGTTTGAAGCAAAAGCAATTTTTCTTGAAAATTCTATTCAGCGGCAGGTGGAATAACGGCACTTCTGTTAGATATATAAAGCAGAGTTGACGTTTGTCTGTTCTCAACACTAATTCACCTTTTGGACCAATCCACACATTTGGTACACTTATATTTTAAAACAATGCGGATATGATAGGCTACATATTAACTGGCGTTCTATTTGTTCAAGGGGGTTAAAAATTTACGGCAGTCGTGACTAATTTAATTTGAAACAAACGCACTTTTCCCAGAAAATTCCATTCAGTGGCATGTGGAATAACAGACCTTTTGTTAGAAATACATGTCATCAGAGTAGACAAATTAAACCCAATCGATAACAATTTTTTAATAAACAGAAGGTTGATTTTACATCGCTTTTACAAAAAGAAAATCACTTTCAATGAACGATTCACATGCATCTAAGTTGCGTAAGAACAGCTTCAATAAATAGAGTTAGAAATCTCGATTATCTGTCTCTTAAAACATAAAATTTCAATTTTTCAAAATAACTTAATATGATATTATTTCAAAATCAACAAAGTCTTGTTAAAAATTCCCTTTTCTCCAACACACATACAGTTTTAAATTGAACCCTTATGGTGCTTTTTAAGATCTGAAATTTAGTTTTAAAATGGAAAGCACGTATCTATTTAGAATGATAGATGTAGTTACTTGACTATGGAGTGCAGCTTTCAATAACACCCATGAAACACGAAAAACAAATGAAATTTAGTTTACTTAAATCATCTTTCAATGAAAAACTATATCAAAATTTTGAAATACAAAGTATGACTACCAGTTTTAATTTAACGTAACCCATCTTATTAAACTTACTTTTGAAATTTTTCGTGTCATTTTAAAATAACAAATTACACACTTAAAAAAACCTTTTGATTTCTAAATTTTATTTATTTATTTTTTAATCTACACACTATTACGTATTCACCCAAAGATTTAAAGAAAGTTAGTGGAAATATACATATACCACCACGAAAGTACCCATGTCTAGTGATATTTTGCAAATAATAAATAAATAAAATCCAACTCCTAAATAATATTTCTGGAGTAGGTAATATGCCGGAACACATAATGCAAACAGAAACAAAATTCCAATCCTTAAAAAAGCCATAATTCTGAAAAAAAAATCTGTTCTAGCGTGTTGAATTTCGATTTTCTGAATATATTCTGAAGAAAAACAATTCGACAAAAAATTTGAAAAATATTGATAAAGACAATGATTTATAAGCAAAAAAGAACACATATTTATAATACATGGGAATCCTCAAATACGACCGCAACCATCTCGTTTTCAATTCAAATACCCAAAATAAGAATTATAAATCAAATTAAAAAATTAAAAATAATTCTGAGGTAGCTAGATACCGAGTAGCAAAATTACGCTTTTATGATCAATGAGTTTATCGTTTGGGCTTTTCGTGCTCCATTATAAAATTAAAGTAATTATAAAATTAAATGTTCTAAATATTCTTTCTTCATCAATCAAATATTTATAAATATTATTTTCATCTTGGGAAGAAGTAAAAATTCAGTTCAAACATGAACATTAGAATTTAATTTGTTTTAAGAAAATTGTTTTTCGATCAACACGGGTAAAGTAATCTGAGATGCGTATAGCAATCGTTTTATACACAATGCTATTTCTATGGTGATTTCAAATTGCTTTTAACTTAGGCCTTATGTTAATTTTAGGCCTTTTATGATTCGAATTGTTCAAAATCCTTTCTTAGTGCACTCCTACGGTATAAGAAGAATCACCCTGCAAAATTTCAGCTTCCTAGGACTTGTAGTTCTTGAGATACAGTGATGAGTCAGTCAGTGAGTCAATGAGTGAGTGGTATTTGAATTTTTTATATACTAGGGGGCTCTGCCCCCTGCTCGCTTACGCTCACCAACCCCCGGGGATTGCTACGCAATCCCATACGGTTTGCTTCGCAAACAAACACTCCTTTTACATATGCCATTTGGTTTGCTTCGCAAACCAACATTCCTTTCGCAGAGTGAAACTATCTGAATAAATCGTATTATCCTAATTTCACTTTCCGGACCATGACGTCACAGCGAGGGCTTCGCTACCTGCTCGCCGACCCCCGGGGATTGCTACGCAATCCAGTTTGGTTTGCTTCGCAAACCAATACCTCTTTCGCAAGTGATTTCACTTATTTTTACTTTAACACTTAATGCACCCTAAACTAATAGCCGCATCAGTAAAAAATCTTCTGCATCTTGTTCCCTGTACAATTTTAAGTAAACCGTGTTAATCTCAAAACTTTACGATCTGTACTTTGTACATTCTCGGTAAACCGTCTGAAAACAGAGGGAAAAAAGCGAGGCTTTTTCCTCGCCAAATAAAAAGAAATCGTTTTTATGGCAATTGGTGCTACGATAAATTTGATATCTGGCAAACCCGATAGTCAAAAATACAATGCTCCGCGAAATAAAAATTCCGAAATTTGTGTCACCAACTTTTGATTGCATCCAATTTATTTATGAACCAATTTTAAAAATAATTATACTGTAAGAAAGAGAACACTCTGAGGTATACTGCGATATTTTCTAAATTAAAAATTAATAGTAATACGATATAGATATGATAGTTTTAGTTTTGTATCGGAAATTACTATCTGAAAGTTCCGAAAATTGTATGATCCACTTTTAATTGCATCCATTTTATTTATTAACCCATTTAAAAAATAATTGTACCATAAGAAAGAGTGTAATGTAATGTATTCAGTGATGTTTTCAAATTTAAAAAATAATGGTTTTTTCTGTAAATATAACTGTTGTGACAAAAAGTAGCGAAAATATCCAAAGATTCCGAATTTTGTATGACCAACTTTTGATCACATCCAATTTAATTATTAACCGATTTCAAAAATAATAGTACCTTAAGAAAGAGTACATTCTGAGGTATACTGCGATATTTTAAAAATTAAAAACTAATAGTAATAGGATATAGATACGGCAGTTTAAAAAAAAGTAACAAAAATGTCCCGATTTTTCCCGAATTTCAAAAAAATATTATCAAGAACCAAATTGAAATTTAAAAAAAAACTCGACGAGCTGCAAAAAATTTACGTTGAGAGGTACTCTTAAAAAAAACTCACGACTGAAGACTGAAAATTTGAATGTGTTTTGCTCACTCGCGGAAGAAATTTCACTTCTCTTCAACTTAAATACTTAATAAAACCTAAACTAATAGCCGCATCGGAAAAAAATCTTAATAATTATCCAGGGAATACGATGAAGAACAAAGCATGTTAATTTCATTTTTTTCCGATCAGTACTTTCTCGGGAAACCGTCTAAGAATCGAGCTTAACAACACATTTTTCAATCCTGCGGCAGCGGTAACTTTTTTTTAATATAGAGAGATATAGATAACGAGTTATGTTCAAAGAAAGTGTGCGCTGGAGGGCTGCGAGTTCGAAAATTGATAGAATCAAAGACCGTTGTGTACGTGGGCGCTAGTGCACGTAAAATCTGCTGAGGCCTCAAATGTCCTCAAGTTGACGTGGTGTTACCCTAAAAAGACACCTCAACATTATAGGTGTCATAGATGACCCATTATGTAGAGGTTGTAGGATGGTAGAGGAGAACTCTATACACGTTCTGTGTGAGTGTGACTATTACTCTGCACAACGATCTGAATATCTAGGATATCACTGTATAGAACCCTGGGAACTGTCAAACATTCCAATCAGGAACTTGCTGAAATATATTTCGGTAATCCGTCTTTAATGAATCAGCAGAGGGTCTCAGTACAATAGACTATTAGTCGTGGTGCTGGCACTCTTCGGAGTCACCCCCACAATAAGTCCAGGTGTTGACCAAGTCATCTAACTGTGGTTCAAAACCACGAGGTGTTATCCTAGTGATCCGGAAAAGTCGCTAATAGCCCGTCGTGTTACTCCAATGCGATCTTAATTAACTATCACCATCGGTATGTATCCCAGACAGTTGTCAATAGCACATTGTGTTGCTCTTGGATTACATAAATTCAACTACTTCCACTACGGCATAGTTGGATTAAACTTTGCATCAAGTTTGGTTTCCGTAAAAGGTTTCATGTTCACCGATATTTGTACATCCAAACACATACTTTAGACGAACGAAGATTTTGCCTCGCATTTACTAAACCCCTCCATGTGGTTTCCACGAGATATCTCGTTCATCAAGATCTGACCAATTTAACTAATTTTGTTAATATTGATATCTCGTCATTGTGATACTACCGATCATTTGATGATGAGATCAAGATCTGGTCAGTTCTTCAAATGACGAGTTATCTCGTTCTTCAAGGTTGGGTCAGTTTTGCTAATGTCAAGTACCTCGTCGAGACCCCGGGAGCAGAAAGCGCTTAAAACTGCGACATACGTCGCAGAACAAAGTCTTTGCAGAACAATTTTTCCTTAATTTTATCGCCGACCAACCGGTATAGTGGTTAAGGTGTTAGCCTCTAGATCGAAAGGTTCCTGGTTCGAATCCGGGTCCGGGCATGGATGTGTGTAAGCGTATGGTGTAGAGGCGGCTGGTGCACCTTAAATCTGTCGTGGCCGAAAGTCCACACGTTGGGTTGGCGTGGAAGTTTGAAGAGTGGGGTGCCAGCTCAGGTGTTGCTTCGTCATCTGACCGCGGTTCAAAATTACGAGGTGCTGTCCTCGGATGTTTCCCTTAAGGGACTGATCTCGGACCGTCGTCAATTTCGCTTCAAGAGGTATCGACAGAATTGCAAATTCTGAAAGTATGCCTTAATTTTAAATAAAGTAAGTAAATTAATTTTGATGTTTTATTATAAATATGTAATACAAATTTAGCCGATAATTGTGTTTTACGTCTGTTTTTGATTTTACAGCAGTTTTCAAAATTCGAACAAAATGCCTTCAGAACAATTGCAATTCCTTGGAGTTGTGTTGAAGAACACTGAATATAATTCTGCACCTGGGGTTGAGATGACCACAAGAATGGCTCAACTCAAAATCTGCACACATAACATAAATGATACATTAAAGCGTAAGACATTTCTTTAGAGAAAGAGTCCTGCGAATACGTTGTTCTATTCTGAGTATTATTTAGTCGTATTGGGTCAATTATTTTGCCCGAGACCCCTTCGTTACGCTTACTGCATACTCATTCTCTCTTACATCGTTACGTTGTGTGAACGTTTTATTTCTGTCTCCAGTAACTGTTAGTAATTACATCGAACTTATAATGACAGAGAGTGTAATTGAATCGTAAGAGAGTCGCCAGATTTCCGAGAAGTGTAGCAGTGCTTTTCCTGCACAACACACTTAATGATTCGATAACCGCATCGATTGGTTCGGAGAAGGAAAGTTTAGGAAGGTACGGGAAGGTTTCTATGGAAGAGAAGATCAAAGTTGATTAGAAGCCACAAGAAAGGTTGGAGAACTGATATATATA
This sequence comes from Metellina segmentata, assembly GCA_947359465.1. Taxonomy (NCBI): domain Eukaryota; kingdom Metazoa; phylum Arthropoda; class Arachnida; order Araneae; family Tetragnathidae; genus Metellina; species Metellina segmentata. The sequence goes on from OX375873.1 coordinate 114,339,339, forward strand.
TATATATATATATATATATATATATATATATATATATATATATATATATATATATACAGACCCCTCGGAGGTTGTTAACCCTCCAAGTGGTTTCGACGAGGTATCTCGTCCATCAATAATTGAGAAATTTTGCTAACGAAGCAATCGATCATCGTGAAAGCAATGCCAGTGTTTTGACGATGACGACATCAAGATCTGCTAATGACGATGTACCTTGTCGAACAGCAATAAGCAATTTTCAACACAGGTGGATTATTTCTTAAAATTAAATTAGTTTTGACCACTCGATATACTATTTATATATTTGCCTTCTCTGTAAAAACCTTTTCACTGCCATCATTCTCAAATCTTTTATAGTTAAGTATCCAAATGCTTTCGACGAGATATCTCGTTCATGAACTATGACTAATGGTGCTAATGACGAAAATTCACATCATCATGGCATTGCTGATTTATTGAAGAGGGCGAAATCAGGATATGATCAGTTTTCTTTAAAGACAAGACGTCCGTCATGTTGTCGATATTTTCTAATGACGAGACGCTTCGTTAAGACAGTACCAGGAAGATTAATTTTATTTTGTACTTTCCTGGACTCCATCACTCCATTAAATAAAAATAATCTCAATCCCAGTTTTCATAACCTTTTGACTACAGCTATCGATATAACTGGAGCGATTCTTATAACTTTCAAGCTACAACTGCTGTACCGACCGTAATCTGAACTTTAACATGGAGCATACATAAATCAATAATAATAAGGAAAGATAACGACCAAACAAGTAATAATTGTAATTAGCAGCATGAAGATTTTAAAGTAGTTGAATCATAATGAGGGGGGGGGGCAATAAAAAGTTATTTTCAGTGCTATTTACGTTATATACTACAGGCCTCGAAATAGATTTTTTAATACAGGTGCATCTTGTGCACCTAAGTTTTTAAATTAGGTGCACAAATTATATTTTAGGTGCATATTTAAAAAAAACGTAATACAAGAGCATTAATGTAATGTACACTACTTTATTAGTTGAGTATGTTTGGATATGTTACTAGTACATAGTAAATAAAAATATTTAAACATTTTTTTTATCTGCGAAATTATTACTTACAAATATTCAGTCATCTCAGACATTGGTGGACAATCATAAGCGTCAACGTTTTGTCAGATCTTTACCCATAAGGTTTAGTGTCCATCCTTCTTTTTGTATTTTTAATCCATTGCAACATAGCATTTTCTGGATTAAAGTTTTCGCATAGTGTGTATTTAGGAATTTCAACTACGTTCTTTTAGAGCGAGAGAGGTCGATACTAATATTTTGTTCAGATATCAAAGTAACAGAAATGACTGCGTGCACCTAGAAAGGAAAAACTAGGTGCACAGTTTTATTTTCATATGCACAGTGCACCCGGGTATTTCGAGCCCTGATATACTACATAACAAACAAAAAAATCGAAGCACCAAGAAGGTGCATAACTACAGTGGTGCCGGTCTCGATCAACTGGGAACGTATAGTCTTTAGTGACCAGTCCCATTCCTAACTGTATCCTGAGGACAAACGCAGACGTTTCTGGAGACGTCCAGATCAGCGTGGGGCTATCCTGCCCTTACTACATGCCCAAAACAGGGCGTTATGGTCTGGGGTGCCATCTCCTTTGATAGCCGGACCACTTTGGTAGTTATTTCTGGTACACTTACAGCACAGCGGTACGTAGACGACATTCTACTACCATTCTAATGCCTTATTGACTTCCATCCTTTGTAACGGTGAAACTCTGAAATAAATCATTCAAATCCGGTTGTGGTAGGCAAAGTGCACACATACGATTTTTCGGTGCGGCATCGAAGCTCAACTATGCACACATAACCGTGAAATGAGGCAAATTCTCATTTCTCGCCATTTGTGATAAATATTCTATCTAAGAAAACGTGTTTATTTCGCTTACTTGGTGCAAAAAAAGTATATTTTGTAACAAAATAGACGTTACTGGACACAACCATTTATTGTTATTTATATTCCATTTATATATGAAAACAAGGTACTTCAGAACGGTGAAGCTTTTGCGGCGAGCTACGGCGCCGTGGGGAACTGCGGCACAAATTGCACAGCTGCAGCCGGAAGCATGTGTGCACAACTCCATTGGATCTAATGTATCTCAGACCGCACTTGCGTTGCGGCAGCGGCGCCGCACGTTGAAAAACCGGTTGTATGCACCGGGCTTTACTGATCCTTTTGCGACACACTATACTTTTCATCAATATAATACCTGGCCGCACACGTCACGTGTTGCTATGAATTGTCTTCAAGCTTTCCCAAAACTTCCTTGGCCAGCTAGGGTTCCTAATCTCTCTCAAAGAACTTTTTCAGTCTGCCACGCCGGGTGACAGCTTGCATTCAGATCATAGGTGGACTAATGCCTTATTGACTTCCATCCTTTGTAACGGTGAAACTCTGAAATAAATCATTCAATTGTTCTGAAATTTTAATCATTTGTTTTCTATGTATGTTCTTCACACCCACCAATTTTTATCGAAATCGGACTACTCCTTCTTGATGCGTCGATTTTTTTTGTTACAGAGTGTATTTCAGACGTCTGATCTACCTCTCAAGATGGCTGTGGTATTCACAGGACTCCTAATTGAAAGCTAGACATTTATTCCTAAAAAACTGGGGCCTCGGTATCCCATTTGACAGAGTCGCTGATTATCATATCGGAAGGTTGTGAGTTCGTTACTTGATCCAACTAAAGACAATTATGTACGTAGGGGGGCTAGTGCGTGTTAAATCTGTCGTTGCTTTAAATGTACAGATGGTGTGGGAGTTGGGATAATGGATTCCTGCTTGAACATAAACCTGTCATTTGACCTTTGTTCGAAATTACAAGGTCTTGCATTCAAACCCTTACCTTCGGAATTGATCCAGAACCCTCGCTAAAAGCGAAGGAATCTCAATTTAAAGGCAGCGTCACCAAATGTTCAGGAGATGGTATAAGAAAAATCTTCAAAACATGATACACATGAAAACAATATTTTTGATAACACCAAAAATTGCTGGTCTTCAAACGAGTCTCCTGTGTTGGCATAACGGAGCTTGACAATGAGAAGCCTTTACCAGGAGAAGAAGGCTCATATAATATGTATTCAGATAATGTCCTGATGATACGAAGTAGTTCTATCCTATGCAGTCACCGAAAATCAGATTTTAAGCCGAATGTGGATGCGGAGTTCAATTTCGATAGAAATAATGTCATCGTAGCAAACAACGACGCTTCATTTTCTACGATACATTGTTGAGACTAGAAAATGAACGAAAAAAGTATAACATAAAGCCAAGAGGAGATGTTAATTCCTTTGTAAAGGACAGTATAACGAAATTAAGTAATAACAGAAACAATACTCAATATTTGCATGATTTCCAGAATCAGAATAAAGTAGAGTATAAACACAACGATATTACACCAAAACAGCTTTTCAAAATTTATTTATAAGTCTTAAGAAGCTTTTTCGACTGATGAATTTAGATTATTATCTCTTCTACTTTAGCTATCGAGAGAAATATTAAGAGAGTAGCCTTAATTTAAATACAAATTAATATGAATATAAATTTTAACCTCATTCATTTTGTACGCGTTACTTATTTTCTAACTATTGTTCTACTACCCCTTGTTCTGCAGGGGCTGTTTTTTAGTCAGAGTGTATTTACAAACGATTTTGTCTCGAAACGTTAGAAGAGGACTTTTCTATCATATCGCACACCGACAAAAAAATGACTCAAGTAAAAAAAAATTAAATTTTTGATGTTATGTCATTGAAAAATATGTTTGAGGATCTCCAGCGTGTTATATTACTATTTTATAGAATATAATAGAAGTTAACACCATAAATACTTACCTAAAATTTAAAAGAGAGAAGCTTATGTTGTTGTTGTTGTCGTGTCTATGCATACAGTACTAGTGCAAAAGTTTAGAGTCCTCCAAAAGCCTTGGTGTTGATGTTTCTCAAATTCTGCAATTTTGAGGTATGAGGGTTCAAATCTTGAAATACGACAGATATGTTGTCAGAGCGATCAAGCGATGTCTTAATTTGATAGACAATGTGTGTAGTAGTGGCCAGGAACAGAGGGGCACTGCATACCTAAATTGGACACGCACATTTATTTTTACAATATAATACAAAATTCAGATATACACTCTGCACCTTCCGGTGCAAAAACACGTCTCTACCTTCCGAGAGACTACAACAAATCTGCCTCATTCATGTTTTTTTCAGAACAGCAACCAACATTTCGTATTCTTGATCGTATCAGAACACAGACACTGTCATACATCGATGTTCGTCTACTAGAACAGTAGCAACCAGAACACAAGAACAACTGTTCTTATCTGTGTTCGTAACACCTGTAGGGAGATCGTTACATATGTCGTAACAGAAGAGATAAGAGGCGAAACATTACTTTATGGATGTTAAGAACACAAAACGAAACAAACCATATTCAGAGGCTATACGTCTTCAAGAGCCATCTGGATGGGTCAGAGAGTACATTAAAGAATGCAGAAATGAAAACCAGAATGTAAGTAAACAACCATTTTTATGAGCCCAAAGTTTGTCGGTCGCTGTTCACATATTTTGACAGTATATAACCAAAGTTGCAACTCCCAACAACAATTAGGTTCCTGGTTTGAATCCGGGTCAGTGCATGGATGTTTGTAAGCGTATGGTTTAGAGGCGACTGATGGCACCTTAAATCTGTCGTGACCGAAAGTCCTTACGTTGGTTTGTTGTGGAATTTTGGAGAGTGGAGTGCCAGCTCTGATGTTACCTCGCTCAAAACCGTGGCTCAAAATTACGAGGTGTTGTCCTTGGATGTTTCTCTAAGGGAAATGATCCCGGACCGTTGTGAATAGCACGTTGTTTTGCTCTAGTACGACTTTAATTAATTACCAATTACCCAACAACAATCTACGCCTGTCAGAGTCGACGCATGAATTACCGCACAAACTCTTCCGAAATACACGATCTCTAGCATATCCGCATGTTTAATTTTTATTAATCAATATTCAACTAGCTACCACCGTCCTAGCCTAAGCCATTCGGTGTTTCGCCACGTAATTTTGAAACTCGTTCAGATGACGAGGCAACATCTGAGCTGGCACTCCACTCTTCAAACTACCACATCAACCCAACGTGAGGACTTTCGGCCACGACAGATTTAAGGTGCACCAGCCGCCTCTACATCATACGCTTACAATTAATGCCTTGACCCGGATTCCTACCAGGAACCTTTCGATCTAGAGGCTAACACCTTAACCATCATACCGGTTGGTCGACTTTATTAATCCATGTAGTTAATTTTGTAAATACGGACACAGTTTGTGCAGGACATTTCAACACTCCTTATGATTCACTAGGCGCGGTATCTCGTCAATAGCAGTTAGAAAAAATCTATCCAGATCTTGATCTCGTCATCATAAAAGATCGTCAATACCTTGACTATATATCTCGTTGTTAGCAAATTTGGTCAGCTACTGGTGGAAGGGGATGTCTCGTCCAAAACCCTTGAAAGGTTAAAGCACCCTGCATATAGAAGTGAATTGGGCTGCCGACATAACATTATAAATTACCGCAGAATAATGCATTTAGTCCCTTTTGCACTTCAACGCCGCCTGCTGGACTCTGCTGCTCAATTAGCTCCGGGCGGCTCTGATTGTCCTCGCCGATTGCCTCGTCAACAAACATAATTTAAGTCCTCTTGAGGGTGAAACCTCTTCGCAAGCCTCCGTCAAAGCAATTAACTCGGAAGCGACCTGTGTTTCCTACTTATCGAAGAGCCGAAGTAAGTTTCAGCGATGGGATGTTCACATGTCATTAACGTTCCCGACTAATAATCACGATACCGTTTGTCTGATGAATTCAGCCGTATAGGAGTCACGAAATAATTGAATTAGGTTAAACCAGCGGTGAAAGGTACTTTGTTTCCAAGCAATAAAAATCTGGCCAACATCCGTCTCGAAATGTCTGACCCTTCAAGTGCTTCGACAAGATACCTTGTAAAAGATTTAGTCAATTTTGTTATGGACGAGATATGGATACAAAACTGCTTTATTATTTCAAGAGTAGTGGAAATCCAAGTAGGAAAATCACATTCTCCATTGCCCAAAACGTGTGACATTTTATAACAGGTCTTTGCATCAAAGACTGGACACTATAGGGAAGCTTCTGACGTGAAATAAACCTCAAGGAGGGTTAATAGAGGATAAGTTTAACCCTCTAAAAACTTCACGCGAAATATACTCTACAACAAAAAAAATCGACGTACCAAGAAGGAGTTGTCCGATTGCGATAGAAATTGGTGGACGTTGATGTGAAGAACATCCATAGAAAAACAAACTATTAAAATTTCAGAATAATTGAATGATTTCTTTCAGAGTTTGACCGTTGCAAAGGGAGTAAATCAATACGGCGTTGGTCCTCCTCTGGCCTGGATGGAAAGTATCACTCGACGTGGCTTAAACTGAAAAAATTTCCTTATGGTGTTGTTGAAGCGAGTAAACCTTATGTTGTAATGCGCCAGCGCCATCTATGTATAACAGTGGAAATGCACATTCTGGCACCCAGCCAGTGGAGTTAGAGCATGTACCGCGAGGTGGTGTATGAGAGCATCTTCCTCAATCTTGAGTTTGTTATGAGCAATAAAGATACAGTCCACTAGAGCCTTGTGAAATGATTATGAGCTATCGATGGACCCAACAGTGTTGTGCGGAATTTATTGCCAAATTGTCTCCAAATGTCGGGCTAAATGGTCAAGATTCCGGTATGGTTGCAATCGCCTTCCCATAACGTCCGAAATATGCTCTACGGGAGAGAGATCGGGTGACCTAGTTGGCCAAGGAAGTGTTGTTAAAACTTGAAAACAATTCATAGCAACACGTGTTGTGTGCGACCGGGTATTATCTTGTTGAAAAGAAAGTCTGGGGTGTCGCAATAAGGAACGGTAACAACAACCGGTCGTAGAATGTCGTCTACGCACCGCTGTACTGTAAGTGAGCCAGAAACGTCTACCAACGGGCAATCAATGAAGATGGCACCCTAGACCATAATGCCCTGTTGTGGGCATGTGTGGAGTGCGATAGTAAAGGCAGGATCCCCACGCTGCCCTGAACGTCTCCAGACTCATCCGCTGTTTTCGCAAGACATAGTTGGAACGGGACTCATCACTAAAGACTATACTCCCCAGACTGGCACCCTTGTAATTCTGCATCTTGGTGCGTCGATTAGTTTTTTTTGTTACAGAATGTAATTAAACGTGGTTAAATCAGAGGTGAAAAGTATATTACATCCATGCCCTACAAATATAGCCAACCCCTTTCATCTATATATATAATTCTCTTACGTGGCACGCAAAAAAGACGTTATTTGTAATCGCGTTTTGGCAACACTGTACGATTGTTAGTTTATCGCGAAGTCTCGCGCATCGATTGAATTTATAGAGTTATCGGATGAAATTTTATTGAAATAAAAAAGGAAATTTTAATGAGCTGTTGCAGTTAGTTTATAATAGAAAACGGAGGATCTTTTCAGGTCCATATAAAAAACTGTCCTTTTCAGGGCCAACAATTATAGTTCAACAAGACGCTTGCACTACAACTTTCGGCAACAAACTCAATGAAAAAATGTGGGTCGTTTGAGTGCTGGGAAAATGAACACACAAACAACATGCTGGGTATTCAATTTCCAAAGCAACGCTCACATTTCGAGTAAAAATTTGCTCAACGTTTTCATTTGAATTCTGATTCCAGAGGTACTATCTTTTCTGAAAAACAGCAATATATTTAGATTTGAAAAATATGTTTTTCGTACATCATATTTTGTAAACAATTCCTTCTGTTAGGACACATGTCTTCATTGAGGCGAGCGAAGCGAGCATAGGTTCGCGCAGCGAACCAATGAGGATTGCGAAGCAATCCTCCGGGGGTTGGCGAGTGTTAGCGAGCAGGGGGCAGGCCCCCTAGTAGTATATAACTATCCAATTCTTTCGACAAGATATCCCGTTGATAATCTGGTCAATTTTGCTATGGACGAAATATCTCGGCTATACAAAACTGCCCTTTTACTCCAAGGAGAATTAAGATCCAAATAGGAAAAATTGACCCTTGCTCAGAACCGGTGACAGTTTGAAGCTGGTTTTCGTACCACAGGGCAGTTTTGGAAGTGAAGCTAGACAACCAGGAAGGTTAATGGAGTACAATTTTCAAGTCTCTGAATGGTTCACGCTAAATAGTTGAATTATGTTAAATTAGTCATGAAGAGTATTTTACTTAAGAGCCCTAATATTGCCCACGCCAACCTCCACGTGTTTCGACAAGATATTTATCCGAAGATCTGCTGAATTTTCTTTGGATAAGATATCTCGTTGAGCCTAACGTCGAGCTACAACCTCATCCCGAAGAAGACAGCTATTTCTCCAATAGTTAATACAAAAAAAATAATAATAATAATAATAAATAAAAAAAAATAAAAATAAAAAACCGATACAACAAGAAAAAAAAGAAAGACGATTTATCATAGTATAAGTGAGTGGTTGGCCAGTTTCTGTATCAAGATCATAGATTTTCACCAAAAGAAGCTAACTAGGGAATTCTAACGCTCGATCATTTCAGCTTCTGGTAGTTTCTTTCTATTATTGATTAATGGTGTTTGTTAAGTACAAATAAAGTTAGTTGAGCGGCGAATGGAGTTGGCGTTTAAGGTTGTATAGAGCTAAGCAAAGAGTTTTTTTTCGCAATCAAATCTCGGCTTACCTTGTTAATGTTGCGAAACTCTATTGTTGATTAACGCTCCCCTATATTAGGAGATAGGGTTTAGAGACCAGTTTAGCCAGGGCCGTCCTAAGCTTCACTTTATAACAAAAAAAAAATCGACGCACCAAGAAGGAGCTGTCTGATTGCGATAAAAATTGGTGGATGGTAAAGAACATACATTAAAAAACAAACCTTTAAAATTTCAGAACAATTGAATGATTTATTTCAGAGTTTGACCTTTACCAAAGGAGGAAGTCAATAAGATGTTGGTCCACCTCTGACCTGGATGCAGGCTTTCACCTGACTTGACATCGACTGAATGAGTTCCCGGATGGTGTCCTGTGGAATTTCTTGTCAAATTGTCTCCAACTGTAGGGCTAAATGGTCAACATTTCGGGATGGTTGCAATCGCCTTCCCATAACGTCCCAAATATTCTCTATGGGAGAGAGATCCGGAGACCTAGCTGGCCAAAGAAGTGTTGTGAAAATTTGAAGACAGGCCGGGCATTTTCTTGTTGAAAAGTAAGTCCGGGGTGTCGCTAAAGGAACGGTAACACAACCGGTCGTAGAATGTCGTACACGTACCTCTGTGCTGTAAGTGTGTTAGAAATGACTATCAAAGAGATCCGGCTATCATAGGAGATGGGACCCCAGAACGTAACGCCCTGTTGTAGGCATGTGTGGCGTGAGATAATAAGGGCAGGACAGCCCCACGCTGTTCTGGGCGTCTACAGAAACGTCTGCGGTTATCGTCAGGACACAGTTGGAAACGGGACTCGTCACTAAACACTATACGTCCCCAGTCCGAGCCGTTCCAAATGGATCGAGCCAGGCACCATTGTAATTCTGCAACTTCTTGGTCTATCTCGATCTTTTTTGTTATAGAGTATATTTGGCACCCAAGGGCTACTATCAATAATGCGCCCCTCTTCATAGTAAAATACACGGTAGGAGAAGTGGGATGACCAGTGAAATTTTAGAAACGTTTCAGAATAAGAAAAAGTTAATATAAAAGTCATACAAAATTCAAATAACCTTCATGGACAAAAACAACTATATTACAAAAAGTAATATGTATAACTTAAATATTTATTTTCCTAGCATTTTCTTTTGCAAATTAGTTAATGTCAGGCGTATTTAAGTATTTAAATAAATCAATCTCTATGGACAAAATACTTAAATAATTTTCTGATTCAAGTTTATCAACAATAACATATGTATTTATCCGGAATTAGGTATTGGTATCAAATTGACTTTTGCCGACGTATTTTCGTCGTACTGTCTTTTCTTTTACGTAATTGAATGTAATTAATCGCATATGGAAAATTTCATGCCTTTTAATGCGAACCAATGCACAAAAATCTTTCAAAATTTCAATTATTTCTATAAATTTGTTATCGTCTAATTAGTAACGTGCCTTGTAAATTCTTCAAAAAAGCAACAGTCATAATTTAGTTGCTTGTGTGTGGCAACACGAGAGTGGAACGTGAGTATGTAAACAAAAAAAAACGTTGTTCCTTGTAATTTCGAACGTAGTTATGATGATACGAATAATGTAGTTACGAATACTAATGTCATTAATTATATTACCTATTATACTTTCAACTGAGTAATTTGATTGCATCATTCAAAATAAGCAGTTACGGCGAGAAAGATATTCCTAGGTTGTCACATACGAAAACGATACGACTTAGGTCTATATTTTACATATCAGAAGTGGGATCCACAGAATTCACAGATATAAGTTTAAGCAAGGTATGCTTATTGACTTTTGAACATTATATATGATTAACTTATTTATTGAAGAATAACTACCTTGATGTTTTATGAATGATGCATTTACTAAAAATGGACGTATTGTGTTGTTGAACTTTATATAACGGAGACATACGTATACGACGAAATATAATCTTAAAGAAAAGTAAAAACAAAATACGTTTCCTATCGCATCGTGTGTTTGTATTAAAAAAAAATCACGATGTCATTTTTGGGAAAAGGAAGGAAAGATGACTTAAGAATTTTGGCAGAAGAAATGGGTATAACGGTTACTCTTGAATTGAAAATTGTAGATTTAAAGAAACTAATCTTAGAAAGTAGTGATTACGAAGAAAACTTTGTTATGTTAACATTAGAAACCATTATTAGCGATAGAAAAGAAAACGAAGAAAGAAAACTTGAAAATTAAAAATGTCTAAGAGAATTTGAACTAGAAAAATTAAAAATTGAAGCCTCTGAAAGATCAAGTCCAGAAGAAACGAAAGTTAGGGTTAACCCACAAACCGATAGGTCACGAAATAAATTTGATTTGCAAAAATTGATGCAAAAGTTTGATTTAAATGAAGAAGATATTAGTTATTATCTAGTTTTATTTGAACGACGAGCTCGTAGAGCAAATGTAGATGAAAGCGATTACGTTACTCATTTTTTGGACTAATGCCTTTTGAGATAACCCAATTAATAACGCGCGAACCAGAAGAAATTGCAAATAATTATGAATATGTTAAGAAATTACTTTTGCAGATATTTAAATTGAGTCCAGAACGATTTAGACAGAAATTTTTTCAACGCCATAGAAACATGAATGGCAGTTGACGCGATTTCGTTTTTGAATTTACAACATATTTAGAAGAATGGATAAACGGTTTGAAAATCGACAGTTTCGAAAAATTAAAAGAACTCATGATTACTGAACAATTAAAACGGAAAGTCCCTATTGAAATCCGAGTACATTACATAGATGAATGGACAAAATTCGTGTCCCCAAGAGAGCAAACAAATTAGATGAATACGAAACAGTAAGAAGCTTTTCGAAAAATACGAGTAGAAAACGTTTTAGCACCAATACTGTAGATGTGGAAATGATAGGGAAAATAAATCCTACAAACCACAACCTTTACGTAAGGAGAGTAAGCAACTTCTTAAGTATGATCAGGACCGGGTGCAACTCTCCGGGTACTCTAAACCAATTCGTAACGAAAAGGGGGAACTCAAGTGCTGTAATTGCAACGATTATGGACACGTTAGTAAATATTGTCTTATACCAAAAAGAATTTTGGTTTGCCGAAAATGTAACAGGACTGGACATACACAAAATAACTGTGTTTTGAAGAATGGAAGTCCTCAAAACAACAACTTGTCAGTAAAAGGCCAGGATTCCAAAACACCAATGACCTATATGAAAAAGGCAAAAATTAATGGAAGTGACGAAATAATATGTCTAATAGATACAAGGAGTTCGAGCTGTCTATTAAAAGAATCACTTGCAATAAAGTTAAATCTTCAAATAAACCCTGAAGTAAATGAACTGTTCGGATTTGGAAATCAGAACACACCAGCGGCTAGAACAATCGGAAAAACAATTGCCTACGTTGAAATCGATAATGATGTAGGAAAAGATGTACTAATACTTGTCGTAGAAGATCACGCAAAACCAAACGATTTCTTGGTAGGAAGAATTTGGATAGATTTGTCCGACATTGCATTCGCTAGATTGGAAATTAACCTGCATAACTTCTCACGCGGTTGAAATAGCAAGAAATGGTATAAACCTTGTTAAAGCAAAAGCTGACTTAATAAACGATGGGTTGATAGTGGTTAAAGATCAGGGAGAAAATTTTGACTCGCTATTGGAAGTAATTGAAGGAGAAACTATAGTACCGATTATTAATACAGGAAATGTAGATATAATTTTGAAGGCTGAACAATGTGTAGGTAGGGCATAAATAGTAAATGAAGATTTCGGAATAACGGAAGTAGGTAATTCAGAGTCAGATGGAATAATAAATTTGATAAAAACGTATTTACTATTGATACGACTAATGTAATGAAACGTCCTATAGTCATCGAGGAAATAAAATTTAATGAAAATACGCCGTTAGAAAAAAGGCAAGAAATTGTAAATTTAATTAATGAGTACCGAGACTGTTTTGCCTTGAATATTGGTGAACTTGGTTGTACCATCTTGACGAAAATGAATATACAAGAAAATGAAAACAGTAAACCTGTGTTTGCCAGACCATACAAAACAAATATCACAGAACGTGCTGCTATAAAAGAAATCGTCCAAGAGTGCAAAAATCACGGAATTGTTACAGAGACGCGATCTCCTTACGCCAGTCTAGTATTACTGGTAAAGAAGAAAACTGGTGAGCAACGTCTGGTAGTGGACTATCGGAGCCTCAATAACCAACCATCAAGGATAAATTTCCGTTACCTCGAACTGATGATTTATTGGAATGTTTGAGTGACTGCAAATTATTTACTGCATTGGACTTGGCACATGGATACCTCCAAATACCACTAACTCAAAAAGCCAAATTAAAAACTGCATTTATCACTCCTGATGATACAAGACAATTCGAACGGATGATTTTTGGATTGACCAATGCACCAGCAGAATTTCAAAGACTTATGAATCAAATGTTTAGGACCTCCTATTGATACGAAAGCTTAATGTTACCTGGATGACATACTAATACAGCAAATTTATGGCAAGAAATGATTGAAAGTTTGAAGAATGGTTTTGAACGCTTCAGATCTGCAAAATTGACATTGAAATTAGCAAAATGTGAATTTGGCAAGTTTTGCAAATTTGGAAGTTGAATTTTTAGGATTCATCATCTAGAAAGGTAAATTACAACCTGGTTCTAGAAAAGTTAAAGCCATTGAGAATTTTCTTATACCTCAGAACATACATGATATTAGACGATTTTTAGGTCTAACAAGTTTCTTTCGACGCTTTGTTACCAATTATGCAAGAAAAGCTGAACCTATCAGTCGTTTAATAAAGAAGAACGAAAAGTTTGTTTGGAATCATGAACAACAGAAATCCTTTGACGAACTAAGAGCGCATTTGATTAATGAACCTACTTTAGCACTTTATCGATCCGATACTAAAACAGAAGTTCATACGGATGCAAGTGCATACGGAATAACAGGAATGCTTCTGCAGATGGGAGAAGATAATAAATTTCATATTGTTTATTGCGTTAGCAAGACGACTACAGCTGCCGAAAAGAATTACCATTCAAGCAAATTAGAACTCATGGCCATAGTATGGACAATAGATAGATTGCGTCAATTTCTCATTGGAATCAAATTTGATATAGTAACTGATTGCCAGGCTCTAATATATGTGAACACAAAGAAGTCAGTAAATCCTCAAATACCTCGATGGTTCAACCTCATTCAAGAATATGATTTTAATGTATGGCATCGGCCAGGTCAGAAGATGGCTCATGTTGATGCATTAAGTAGAGCCCCAGTATTAAGTTCTGAAGATACATTGGTTTCGATGATCAGTAACAATTTGGATATATGTTTAACTTTAAGTATTGACGAACAAATTTTGATGATTCATTATTCAGATTCAGACCTGAGAAAACTTATAGAAATTTTGAAGAAGAACGGAATCGGAAAAGCATATGCTTTAAGATTATGTACTAAAGAGGAACCGATTGTATCGTATAGTTAAAGTTGAGGAAGTTCAGAAACTACTTTATGTGATTCCTAAGACTATGCGAAAAAGCATAGTTGTAAAATTTCATGATTTGATGGGAAATTTTGCTGTTGACAAAACTGTAACCAAGATTAAGGAATTATACTGCTTTCCCTCCATGACACGATACGTTCGTCGACATATCTCAATGTGTTTTGAGTACCTTATGAATAAAGTGCCCCGCGGCAAGCAACAGGGTGTTTTGCATCCTATTAAACCAGGAAAAAGACCTTTCGCTATTATACATATGGATCATCTCGGCCCCTTCATCAGAAGTTCCAAAGGGAATAAAGTTCTTCCTGTAAAAAGTACATCAACAAAAAATGTACTCGTGGCTCTAAAGGAACTTGTGGTACAGCTACACTCTACGTTTATGACTGATGGCAACGGCTTGGCGATTTTTTTGGCGCACTTCTAAAGTCGCCAAGGAAAGAATTATTTCTTAACTCTTTTCCTGTCACAATTTTTTTTCTTTTTACAATACACTTTTTAAGCTAATTTCAGAACGTTTTAAAAATTATATTAAAAAAAAATTTCACAAAAAGTAGTAAGCTTAATCACATATCAAAACACATTTGTGAACCAACAGAGAAACTAAGCTACGAATGGTAAGAATACCCTGAAACTTATCAATTACACTAAATACAGTGAGCATGTTGAAAAAGAAAAAGATTTACAAAAGAAAAAAAAGCAAGAAATAATACCTGATAACGTCAGAATTCTCGTAAAAAAATAATGAAAACGAAAATGGTCAAAAAAACAAAACTCTTAATCCTGTCGTGAAAACTATTATAACAAAATAAAAATTCCACAACTGTCAAAATACAAATTGTTGGATCAGTGGCTATTTGTCCCAATGTGCATCGGCAAATGTGCCGTATGGGGTCTGTTATTCTAAGTTTGTATTTCTAATTCAGACAGTTTGCTATATAACTGATATGTTCTTCTGGTGAAACCCCAGTCGGGTTGTGCTTTCGTGTAAATAAAATGATAGGTTTTATTTTAAAGGAGTGTTTTTCTTACGCATAAAACCTACACCAAACAGGGTTATGGGCCCAGCCCAACCCGATTCCTTTTTAACTAAAATGTTAAAACTAAATTAAGTTTACTTCGAAATTGTATTTAGTTGGCTGCTCTAGTTGCATGATGGCAGAATCGTTTAGTTTTCCAAAACTAAGCGAGTTTAACTACACCACATGGAAGACTGACGTTAAAGTCTTACTGATGGATCGTGGGTGCTGGGAATTTATAGTTGGAAATCCTGTTCCTTGCCCAGAAAGTGCACCAGAAAAGGAAAAGCGTGCGTTTCTATGGAGAAAGCAACGAGCTTATGCGACCATCTATCAAAGTTTAGAAAGAAGATTTCACACCCTGATCGCAGATACTGAGGACGGGAAGACTGCATGGGAGACGTTGAAACTTCACTTTGAACCTACTTCAAGAGCAAGATTGGCCGGCTTAGTAGATGAATTTTTCGACATGCGGTTTGACTCTGAGAAAGAAACAATTGGAATATTCAGTAAGAAAATTGCTGAAAAACGACTACAGATCAAAGATTCCGGGTTCGAAATTCCAGAGCTTCTTGTATGCTTTCAACTTATACGAAGATTACCTCCAGATTATGGTAACCTAGTACAACACATGTACAGATTCGAGGATGCAGAGTTTACAGTAAACAACGTTACAAAGCAATTACTTGCCGAAGCTGGAAGAATTGATTTAAAAAGAAAAGATGAAGGAAAAATCCATACAGTGATTGGAAACGCCTATGCTTCAAAGAATAGAGCAATACATGCTGCACAGAAGAAATCGACCAATAAATCTGAACGCAGTGGAGGTGTGCTGGACCCTGACAAAAAGTCACACAGAAATGACGAAGCTTATCGTATGGGGCCGTTTGGTTATTGTCACAAACCAGGACATGCTGAAAGTCGATGTTTCAAGAAGAATAGACTAGTCAAGAAGTCAGTCCGAGATGAAAACGGTGCATGTTTTGCTGACATTGCACTTGCAACCACTTCACCTAGTAAAAATCTTGAGGAGTTCCTCGTCGATTCGGCTGCTACTTCGCATTGCTGTAATCAAAGGGACTGGTTTTATAACTTCAAGCTGACCAAACATGCGTCTATTCTCGTTGGAGACCAAGATTGTACATCGAAAGTCCTTGGAGTAGGAGATATAGACTTTGTAGTAAAAGACATTTCAGGTAATGTAAAAATTATACTGAAGAATGTATTGTATACTCCTAATATGCGTAGAAACTTAATAGGTGGTTCGAATATAGATATTGCAGGTATGAAAGTTATTTGGGGTGACAATAAGATGATTGTATATACTAAAAATGATAATTATTTCTTTACTGTACCCTTAATTGATAAATTGTATATAGTAAGAGGATATCCTAAAATATATAAAGAATCTGTTAATGTATCTTTAAATATTAATACTGTGCACCGGAGATTTGGTCACGTAAATGTTCCTCTGATAGAGCAAATGAGTAGAAATAATTCCATAAAAGGAATTGAAAATTTATGTTCTAAAGCAAAGGACAAAAATTGTGATGTTTGCAAAATTGCTAAATCCACTAGTGTCCTTAAAAACAAACGAGTACAAACGACTTACTACTAATATCCTACAAAGAGTTTATATGGATTTGTGGGGTCCTTCTCCAGTGAATTCTTTGGGTGGGGGAAAGTATTTTCTATCTATTAGACGACTATTCGCGTAAAGTTGAGGTTTACGTAATCAAAAGTAAAACTGAAGTTTTTAGCTGTTTTAAAACTTATTTGGCTAAAGTAGAAAAAGAAACAAATTGCAAATTGAAGTGTGTGAGAACTGATAATGCTCTTGATTTCGTGCACAAAGAGTTTGAGAAATTCCTCGGTGACTTAGGAATTAAACATGAGCGTACATCTACGTACACAAGTGAACAAAATGGGGTTGCTGAAAAGTTTAATAGGACCGCCATGGACGGAGTACGTGCCATGCTCCAAGACAGTGGATTGCAACCACGTTTTTGGGCTGAAGCCCTTATGGCATTTGTGCACATCAGAAACCGGTGTGTACACAAACTAACAAATGGTTTGACTCCTATAGAAATATGGAGTGATCACAAACCCTCTGTGAAACATTTCAAAATATTCGGATCTCTTGCTTTCGTACATGTTCCTAAAATTCACAGGAATAAACTTCAACCGCGAGCAAAGCCTGGAATTTTGGTGGGCTATGCGACAAAAACAAAAGGTTATAGGATTTTTATCCCTAAGGAACGTAAAGTTATTGAAACGGTTCATGTCAAAATTGATGAAACTAAGAAAGGGGTTAATTGTTTGTTTGGGAAAGATAAATGTTCCGATTATGCTAGATTTGACTTAAATGCGGATTTTTATGAAACAACTTCCGATGACGACTCAAATCAGATCGAAAAAGATCAAGCTTCTGATACTCGTATTTTAAGTGCTTTAAATATTAGCGAGTGGGAAAGAGTAGAAAAACCTCGCACAATGAGCAATAGAATTGATGTATATTACTATCCACCAAATTCTAGCGTTAGATTAAGATCTGTAAATGATGCTAGAAAATATTGTAATGAAAATAGAATATATTTTAATCCTGATAAATTTTGCTTTAAACCTGATTGTGTTGTAAATACTAAAAATGATGTAGATTCTACTAACATGTCTTATTTTCAAGGTAAAAAGGATTATTTAAATGATCAATTAGAGGATATATTTAACGAATGTTATAGCACTGAAGTGCCAAAAACATTTTATGAAACGCAGCAAAGTCAGAATAAGGCTAAGTGGGATGCTGCAATGGCCGATGAACTTCGAATTATGAAGGATCGAAAGGTTTGGGATCTGGTTGATCCACCTTCTAATGTTCCAATAATTGGAAGTAAGTGGGTTTATACAGTAAAATTGGATGATAAAAATAATCCGAAAAAATATAAAGCTAGGTTAGTGGCACAGGGGTTTAAGCAAAGACCAGGCGTTGATTTTAGTGAAATATTTTCACCTGTTGTAAATTTTAACATTATCAAGCTACTGTTTATACTATTAGTGTCTATATTACATTGGCATAATGTTCAGTTGGAAATAAAATCTGCCTACCTCTATGGTAAATTAAAAGAACCAATATATATGAGGCAACCACCTGGCCATGAAGTAAAAGGGTTCGAAAATAAATTGTGTTTTTTAAACGGAGCAATTTATGGTTTGCACCAAAGTTCGCGGGAGTGGAACTTTGAACTCGATAGTATTTTGAAAAAGTTAGGATTTGTTAAACTAAATTGGACTAATTGTGTATATAAATTTAAAAGTAATGTTATATTAACCGTCTATGTTGACGATATAATCTTGTATGGTAAAACAAATTATTTAATTCAAGAAGCTGTTGAATTAAAAGTAAATTTGATGTTACTGAACTTGGACAGACTAAATACCTTTTGGGCGTGAATTTTGAATACGTTAATGATTGTTTATATATGCATCAACTAGCGTATATTGAAAGGTTAATTACTAAGTTTTCTGAACTACCAAAGTCATTGGTAAAGCTTCCTTTCAAAGTAGGCTATTGCTGCCTGACAAAATTCCTGAAAGTGATATTGTTGAAAATGATTTGATGAAAAAATATCCTTATAGACCACTTATTGGTTGTCTATCATTTTTAGCTGATCGTAGCAGACCTGATATTTCATATTCTGTAAATTTAATGTCTCAATTCTGTAACGGATATACTTTTCAACACTGGAAAATTGTTGCTGATATTGTAAACTATGTTTTTATGACCAAAAGTTACAGAATTAATCTTTCTAATATTTCAGGATCTGAATTGGACTGTTACTCTGATGCTAATTGGGGATCAGATTTAACCTACCGTCACTCGACGAGCGGTTATATTTTCTATTTTGGTAACGTAGCGTTTGCATGGAGATCAAGCAAACAGAAGTGTATTGCTCTATCATCCATGGAATCTGAATTTGTGGCTCTGTGTGAGAGCGTTAAAGAATCAATCTGGTTTTCCAGAGTTATAAAAGAACTAAATCTTATTCCCAATTCCATCGTACCAAATCATTTTTGTGATAATCAAGCAGCCATATGTTTTGCTAAAAACCCAATGGAAAATTTTAAAACTAAGCATATTGATATTCGCTTTAAATTTATTCGGAATTTAGTAGATGAAAATTCTGTTAAAATAATTCATATTGGAACTAACAACAATCGAGCTGATTGTTTAACTAAACCTTTATTAATAAATTTCAAGATGCTTTTAATAAAATTTTCCATAAATGATTATTTTTATTTTGATAGCAACTGATGGGGCCGATTGTTGGATCAGTGGCTATTTGTCCCAATGTGCATCGGCAAATGTGCCGTATGGGGTCTGTTATTCTAAGTTTGTATTTCTAATTCAGACAGTTTGCTATATAACTGATATGTTCTTCTGGTGAAACCCCAGTCGGGTTGTGCTTTCGTGTAAATAAAATGATAGGTTTTATTTTAAAGGAGTGTTTTTCTTACGCATAAAACCTACACCAAACACAAATAAATGGACCAATGGTATCACAGAAAACGATTTAAAAGGACCAATGCAATAAAAGGATATTTTAAAAACAAAACCAATGGGAGGAAAGAAAAAATTTCAAACGAATCAATGAAATCAAATGATTTTAACGGATTTTGGAAGAACTTTCTAGAATATTCAAAATGAAAATTGGTAGTTTCCGTTTGCCGAGGTTGCCGTGAAAACCACAACAACAGCAACGAAAGATGGGTTGCCTTAATTTATCGTAACTCGCTACTAGAAGTGCGCCAAAAAAAATCGCCAAGCTGTTGCCATCACTCATAAACGTAGAGTGTAGCTGTACCGAACTTGTAAATGACTATGGATTACCTGAATGTATAATAACTGATCGTTTACTTCTCATCAGTTCCAAGAATATTGCTCTTCAAACAGAGTCTCTCATACCTTAAATTCTACGAAACACCCTAGAGCAAATGGCATGGTTGAGAGGGTAAATAGCACTGTACTACCTGCAATCATGGCTAGTATGGAAGACGAGAGACAAAAGGATTGAGATTTACATTTCAAAGAAGTTGAGAGAAATCTGAACAATGCAATTAATAAAACCAGTGGTAAGACTCCCTTTGAAATGTTGCATGGCTATGTACCCCGATTCAATGATGGAATTAGTAGATGGCTAGCAGGTGAAGATACAAATACATGGCATGAGCCCCAGTAAATACAAGACGAAGCAAGAGTAAGAATTGAAGAACAACAAAAGCAGATGAAAATTAAAGTTTATAAGAAAAAGTCTGATTCAAAGTCTTTTGAAGTAGGAAATGTAGTAGTTGTTAGACAACCACCCAAATCTACAATGGAACCAACAAAGACAGAACATAAGTATCGAGGTCCTCTGGTAGTGATCAACGTATTACCTAACGACACATACAGAATAGCCCAATTGGAGAGAAAATAAAAGTATTTTTATAGTATAGCATAGGAAAATTGCCTAATTGTTTGTGAGAATGTATTTGAAGCGTATTCGTATATAAGCCGACACAAGTACTTTAGCTTTAGAAAACGTTCCAAAAATTCTCGGCTCATACATGGAAATATAGCGTAAAAAACAAAAACAAAATGTTTTAAAAAATGTCAAGAACAAAACATCTCATTTCCACTTGAAAAGGAAATATTTTAGCATCTTATAATGTTAAAATTCAGAAGAAATCTTATCATAATTTTAAATGTTTTAGCTAATCCGTGTTGTTTGTTGTAATAGTACTTAATATTTTCATATTCGACTGTTGCTATGGAAACGGCGACCGAATTTGCCGGTTCTTCTGAAAACATTGCAAACTCTAGCTCGTGCTCTCAAATTTTATGAATGAATTAATTAAGAAATATAACTGTGTTTATCGCGTCTGCGCGTGCTCCAAATTCATCAGCCCGTTGAACCACAAGACTCGCTACCACGTGACCAATCACAAAGTGAATAAACCTGAAAAATATCGACAGTTTTTTTTCTAATAGAAAGATAATATTATAATTTTAATTTCTACGGTAACTGGTAAGTTAATCTTTACCAAGTACGATCTACAGATAAATGTGAATATGTCAAAAATTATTCAGTTATAACAATGACAACAAAAATATTAATTACTGAAAAAATATTTTGAAACGGATTGTCGAAGTAATTGAATTTTTATGCTCAAGTAGCTTGGTTTTTAAGGAACACAACCAAGTTATTGGTGATTAAGGCAATGGAACACACTCAAGTACTTGTTAACCGATCTACATATAAATGTGAATATTTCAAAAATTATTCACTTATAACAATGACAGTAAAAATATTAATTGCTGAAAACATATTTTAAAACGGATTGTCGAAGTAATAAAATTTTTATGCACAAGGAGCTTGGTTTTTAGGGGAGACAAACAAGTTATTAGTGATAAAGGCAATGGAAATTATTCTATTTATTTGTCGTAGGTGTGCAGAAGGGCCGAAAACAATTTGAAATAACATTGAGTACAAAAAGATTGCTGTATTAAGCTCAGGATTGTTTCACCAGAGTTGATCAAAAATCAAGTTTTGCATTAATATTGTTTATCAGTATTGCTGAAAAAAAAACAACAATTTTTTCCAAACAAATTAAATTGTAATATTTATGTTTTAATTGACTTTTTATTTCTTCCCATGATGTATATAATTGATAAATATTTGATTGATGAAGAAAGATATTTTAAAATATTTAATTTTACATAACTTACATTTTGTAAAGGAAAACGAAAAGCCCAAACGAAAAACTCATTGCTCATAAAATTGTTATTTTGCTACTCACTAGATATCTCGCAACGCCAGAATTAGCGTTTAAGTTTTTTTAGTTAGATAGTAAGAAAATGGCTGCATCTTAGACCAAAATATTAAAAAAAATCAAACATATTCAAAATATTTTCCTCCGTCAAATTGTAAAAGAAAGATGGTTCTATCATAATAGCGATATAAAAAGGGCCCTCAAAATTCCCTCAATTAAAAACTTCATAAACAAAATCTCCCGTAAATGTTTTTTGAAATTGAAGAAATACAAACTCTGTAGTAAAAGAAATTGGAATTTATGATCTAACGCCTCCTCAAAATAAAATAAGACCTCGCAAAACTCTTTTTCTTGCGAGACTGAAATCCTGCAACTACCCCAATTTTACAATTCCTACCATTTGTCGTATCGTCAATGATAACGATTTATTTAATTTCGTACAGCCATTGAGAAGCTCTTTCCATTTTTTTATTACTTATTTAATTGTATTTATTCTTCATTTATTCTATTTTCCCCAAGATTTCAATTATACAAACTTACTTTGGGGTGGACTTAACCTAGTGACAGAAAAAACCTCAATAATTAAAAAAAAAAGGAGAAGAAACTGTCAATATAAACTTTTTATTCAGTTCGTTCCTTATCTACTAATTTATAAGGACTACCAAATATCAAGGCAGGGCCATTTATCAAGTACTATACCGTCAATACTGGAGATTAGGAACACTTTGGAGCCACGTTCTCCATGACCTCATCAACTCCTTTTGTAATTAGATATTGAATTCTGTATTTTCGCATTTAATTTGACAGCGAGGTGTTGTGGTCTTATTTGAGGATTCTCAAGTGTAGTATTATATAAATGCATGTTCTTTTTGTCTTTAATCATTATAATATTTATTAATATTGTCCAAAAGTCTTTTGTCGATTCGTTTTATTTCAGAATATATTCAGGAAGTCGATTTTCGACACGTTTGCACAGATATTATTTTTAGATTTCTGAATTTTTTCAGGTATCAGAATTTCGTTTCTGTTGTACTTATGTGTTCCGGAATATTAAACTATTGCAGATATATTATTTAGGATTAGATTTTAACGATTTATATATTTCCTGCAAAATATCAGACATGGGTAATTTCTTGGCGGTATATATATTTCGACTAACTTTACTTAATTATTTGATTGAATACGTTAGTATTTATAGAACTCTGTACCATAAAAATAAATAAAACATACAAACAAGTTTTTAAATAAATGTGGGTAAGTTCTTAATTTCTTATCTCACTGGAATTTTTAACTTATGTCTGTATTCACGTGTTTCTGTATATTAAATATATTATTTAGTAGTTAAATTGAACCAAATTATATTTTTTTCTGCAAAATATCACTAGACATGGCTAATTTCTTGGCGGTATATGAAAATTTCGACCAACTTTCTTTAAATCTTTGGTTGAATACGTAATGGTTTGTGGATAGTTGTTTCTTAAAAATAAATAAAATGTAGAAACGAAACATTTTAAAGAAAGGTGTGTAATTTCTTAATTTAAAATGACCGGTAATGTTAAAAAAATCACTTTAAAATAAGATGGGTTACGTTGAATTAAAACTGGTAGTCATACGCGTTGTACCTCAAATATATTTCAAAATTTTGATACAGATTTTCAATGAAAGACTATTAAAATCAATTAAATTTGCATTTGTTTTTCATGTTAAATGGGTGTTAATATGTACGTAGTTTCCATTTAGAAACCTAATCTGTAAATTTAAAAAGTATCATAAGGATTCATTAAAAAACTGAATGTCAGTTGGAGTAAAAGGGTTTTTAATAAGACTTTGATTAATATATCACAGATTAAAATTTTGAAAATTTGAAATTTTTTGTCTAAAGTAACAGGTCAAGGTTACTTACTCTATGCAGTGAAACTGTTATTGCGAACTTAAATACATTCGTTGAAAACCGTGATTTTCGCTTATAACAACATTGTAAAATCGACCCTTTTTATTTAGAAAACTTGCAATTTATTGAGTTTAATTTCTAACGCAAGATTCGTTATCCCACGTGCCGCTGAATGGAACTTTTAAGAATAAAATGTGTTTACTTCGAAATAAATTAATCACGAATGCCGAAAGAATCCTCTCATATTGATGATGAATTTCAAAAACATCAAGTACCAGGTGCAAAACTGCCACAAGTAAAAGATCTATGGCCAAAAATTCGCCATTTTTATTGAAAATGAACGTGTACGGGAATATTCATAAACACTCCTGTCAGAGTAACCGAGCGATGTCCAATTTGATTGACAGTGTGTGTAGTGGCCAAGAACAGAGAAACATTGCACATCTAAATTGGACATGCACATTTATTTACAATACAATATAAAATTTCAAAATAAACATTCAAATTCCGCACCGTCCGGTGCAAAACACGTCTGACACCTCCGAATTGTAAAACAATTGTATTCTTGTTCATGTTCTTTTTCAGTAATCATACCCAATATTTCATATTCTTACCGCATCAGAACCAATGCACTGTCATCCATCGATGTTCATCCACTGGAACAAGTAGCAACTAGAACACTAGAACTACTGTTCTTGTAACCTATCTGTGTTTGTAACTCTCGGTCGGGTGTATCTGCTTCGTTACCAACGTCGGGAAAGATAGGGAATCGTGGCAACTCCAAAACTCAAAATAGACTACTGTAGTAATCACCTCAAAAAAAACTTTTGTAGTTTGTCCTACAGCAGAATAAGATGAACTAGGGGGCCCGCCCCCTGCTCGCTGAACCTCGCCAACCCCCGGAGGATTGCTTTACAATCCTCATTGGTTCGCTGCGCGAACCTATGCTCGCTTCGCTCGCATTAATGAAGACATGTGTCCTTGCAGAAGGAATTGTTTACAAAATATGATATTCCAAAAAAAATATTTTTCAAATCTAAATTTTTTTCTGTTTTCAGAAAGGATGTATACAGTACCTGTAAAATCAAAATTCAAATGAAAACTTTGAGCAAATTTTGACTCGAAAGGTGAGCGCTGATTTGGAAATTGAATACCCATCATGTTGTTTGTATGACAATTTACCCTTGCAATCGAGCCACCCACGCTTTTTCATTGAGTTTGTTGTCGAAAGTTGTAGTGCAAGCGTCTTGTTGAACTATAATTATTGGCCCTGAAAAGGACCTTTTTTTTAAATGGCCCTGAAAATATCCTCCGCTTTCTTTGATTTCTATTATTAACTGCAACAGCTCGACTAAAATTTCATTTTTTTTTTCAATAAAATTTCATCCGATAACTCTATAAATGCAATTGAAGCTCCAGGCTTCGTGATAAACAAACAATCGTACAACGTTGCCAAAAACGCGATAACAAATAACGTCTTTTTTGCGTGCCACGTAAGAGAATTATCTATATAGATGTGGAAGTGATTATATGGACGGAAATATCATGTATGTGCGAGGGCTGTTCAATAAAGAATGATCATAATTTGTTATAAAGATGATTAAAAAAATAAAGAAAAATAAAATTTATATTGAATGTGTATCGGGATAAGAGGAGGATAGCGCAAGTTCCATGGTCATGACACCTTTGCTGGCCTTGGCAGCCGGTCAAGAACGCCTAGTTTTACTTTCGCCTACGGCAAAAATGGATGTGACACGCGAAGTGCCAATACACTGCATTGCAATTTTGTTTTAAAAAATTGTCAGATCTTTCAAAAACCAATGTCATGTGTGTTCCCCATTCTCCATATAGTCTTGATGTAGCCCATGCGATTTCTTTCTTTTCCCGAATTTGAAGAAACACCTTCGGGAAAAGCGGTTTTCATTATCACAGGCAGTGGTAAAAGTTGTGTAGGTGATTTTGAAGGACCTGTCAAAAAATGGCTTCCAGCATGTGTTGAAAGACTGGAGAAGAGGTGGGATAAGTTCATTGCATGTAATGGAGAGTATTTTGAGAAAGACCATAAAAATTTGGAGGATTAGTACAGGAAATTATTTTTTATTAATTTATGATCATTCTTTATTGAACAACCCTCGTATATTTGCGTCATTAGTAAGTTGTAGAAGGTCTAAAAAAGTTAAATCGATGTTAAAAATGTATTTCCTTAAATTTAAATGATGATTGCATTCTTTTATGAAACAGAAGGGATTAGTCTGATCACTTTTCAATCAACATTTAATTCAACGCGTGCAACGCCGGGTAATTCTGCTAGTGTTTTATTAAAACAGCGGAGTTGACATAAATTAAATCTTAGAGTTGTTAGTATAACACGTGTAGCAAACAACCAATAAAACAAAATTAAACAAAAAATTATTTCTTGTGAAAAATTCAGAAAATAACACACACACACATTTTTACACGTGGATAGAGAGACACTAGACAGAGTTCCACCAGTCAGGTTTCCAGAAAGTTGGTACACACAATTCAACCAAGAGTCAGAATTTAATTCAATGAAATTGTGCACCTGTAAGAATGCTAATTGTTACTTCCAGGTCATCTTCACAACGATACTCAATGACACGGTATACTGCATCAAGTAAACTTCTTTTTGCACCCTAACAATACCGACAGTTTAATATCAAAAATCTATAACAAGACTAGTAAAAGAGGGATGAAAAGGTAGAGTTCCTCAGCACATAATCAAATAAATAAACTTTTTTGAATTACGTGTGTGTAGCGACCCAATATCTTACTTTTTCTAATTTTATTACAGCAGTGTTCAAACATCAATTAAATTGAATTACGAATTGAAACACCCCACGAGGAAAAATGCCAAGAGAAAAAAAATGGCACGAATATTCTCGACCTATACCCTTTGACGATCATCAACGTTGCATCCAACAAGACAAAAATTTTCGAGAAAACAAAACGAGAAGGAAATGGAAAGACACTTATGGAAAGATAGCACACTTGTACAGAGCAGATCATGGGATTTCTGAAAGTAAACCATTTAAGAATATGCTTACTTTGATTAGAGGGTACAACTTCAGTCTACGTTTAAAGCGGTGGCAACGGCCTTGGCGCTTTTTTGGCGCACTTTTAGTAGCGAGTTATGGTAGGTTAAGGCAACCCATCTGTATTTACGGTTGTTGTGGTTTTTATGGCAACCTCGGCAAACGGAAACTTTAAATTTTCATTTTGATTTTTCTAGAAAGTTAAAATCGTTTGATTTCATTAGTTCTTTTGAAAATTTTTCTTTGATTCCATTGGTTATTACAATTTTAAAATATCATTTGATTTCATTGATCCTTTAAAATTTTATTCTTTGATTTCATTGGTTAATTTAGTGGTTTTTCTCCAGTTAATTTTGTTATGATTTTTTTTTTTCATGGTAGAGTTTTGACGTTAGACGTAAAATTTTACGCCATTTGTGGAATTTTCTTTTTTAATAATTTTTTCCCGAAACAGTTCTGACGTATCAGAATGTATTATTTCTTGCTTTTTTCTATTAAAAATCATTTTCTTTTTCAACTACCCAACATTCGCAGCTTAGTTTTTCTGCTGGTTCACAACTGTGTCTTAAAATGTGTTTAAACTTATTACTTTTTGCGAAAGTTTTCAAAAAATATACTCTTTAAAATGTTCTCAAATGTGTTTTCAAGCTTTCATTTTCCGTTGTGAAAAGAAAAATATTTTTGAAAGAAAAAGATTTTTGCTATATTTCTTTCCTTGGCAACCTTAGAAGTGCGCAAAAAAATTTGCCAAGGCCTTTGCCTCCACTTTAAACGTACACTGTAGCTGTACCATTTTAATTTTAAACTATCCTTTGATTGCATTGGTCCTTTTAAATTTTTTCTATGATTTCATTGGGTTTTTTTAATGGATTTTCGCCAGTTGAGGAATTTTCTTTAATTTAAATTCTTTTCACGGTATAGTTCTAACGTCTTAGGTTGCATAATTTGTTACTTTTTTTTTCTTTGGAAGTCTTTTTCTTTTTCAACATGCCTTTTGTAATTACTGTTATTGATAAGTTTCAGGGTATTCTTACCCAAAATTCGCATGGGATATAAAGGAGTAGACGATGCTGGTTACATTCATTTAACCGCAAACGATTTGCTTGCGATCGTTGATCCGGTGACCAAGTGCCACACTGATACCTGAAACCACGGGGAAGCACTTTAAAAGCACACTGCCTACACATAATAGGCAGACCCCGTTTCATTTTTATTTGGCTATATACTTATTCAAAAATTCGTGTAAAGATTTAAAAATGGATTCTTTTACTAAATTTTAGGAAATCGTTAAGTACATAAATTGGAGGAGTTTAAAACAACTTAAAAAATTAGAGGTTGAAGGCTCAACTTATTCTGTTAAAACTAATTACTTTCTCTTGGAAAAAAAATTTCAGTTTAAGCTTATTACTTTTTGTGAACGTTTTCAAAAATCTATTTTTTAAAACGTTCACAAATCTGTATTTCAGCCTTCATTTTCCGTTGTAAAAGGAAAAAGAGTTTTGAAATATTTCTTTCCTTGGCGACTTTAGAAGTGCGCCAAAACAAAAATCTTAGGGCCGTTGCCACAGCTCTAAACGTACACTGTAGCTGTATCGTTTAGAGCCTCTTTCAATTTCATAAATATGTATAACTATTCTTTTTACCGGACTTGCTGTTTTATTCCTAATTTCTCTCCATCATTTTAGTTGTGTTGCTCCAGTACGACGTAAGTCAAAATACCAACCTACCTTCATTTTAGCTGAAGTTTCAAAATCCTTGAATTCGATGAGTGAAGTGGGTACCATCTCAGGTATTGACCTCGTCATCTGTTCTGTGGTTCAAAATTACGATGAGTTTTTTCTCGGTACTTGATATTTTCAATTAACGTCACTACGGAGCAACACAACGGGCTATTTTGGTGACGGTCCGGGATCAAACCCCGAAGGGAAAGAACCGAGGACAGCAACACGCAATTAGCCACTGTCAGATGACGAGGTATTTTCCTCGAATGCAGTTGGATCGAGTTTCGAACTCGCAACTCTCCGGTTGCTAATTCGCGACTCTACCACGAGCTACAGCGACTCAAATTTTACAGAAGACGAAAGCCCTTTTAGAAAATCTTACCATTTTGATTTTTGTAGAATTCGTTCATCTCGGAACTAAAAATTCTGAGACAAAATTCAACAATTTTACTAATGAAACAAATATTCATGCCTGCCGAGAGAGAGATAAACACGCCTCACCAACGTGATAGCTGTAATAATTTGTTTTGTATTTACGTGTTTCATAGAAAATAAAAAAAATTGTATGTTATTTTTTTCCATTTTTCAAGAGAGTGTTTCTCAAAGAATGCTCTGTGACTACATATTTTGACATAGAATGCGTCGTACCTTTCGAAACCGGGGTTCCACGCTTAATTTTTAAGAGTCCCATAAAAATGTAAGTGTGAAAAATTTAATAACTTGAAAAATGTAAATGATACATAAATGAACGATAGCGCGTTCAAAAGAGCATTAAGGAAATTATCTCTCTATATTAAAAAAAAGTTACCGCCGCCGCCGCCGCCGAAGAATTGAAATTTTTGTTGTTTAGCTCCATTCTTAGACGGTTTCCCGAGAAAGTACTGATCGGAAAAATATGAAATTAACATGCTTTGTTCTTCATCGTATTCCCTGGATAATTATTAAGATTTTTTTCCGATGCAGCTATTAGTTTAGGTTTTATTAAGTGTTAAAGTTGAAGAAGTGAAATTTCTTCCGCGAGTGAGCAAAACACATTCAAAATTTCAGTCTTTAGTCGTGAGTTTTTTTTTAAGAGTACCTCTCAACGTAAATTTTTGCAGCTCGTCGAGTTTTTTTTGAAATTTAAATGTGGTTCTTGATAATATTTTTTTGAAATTCGGGAAAAATCGGGACATTTTTGTTACTTTTTTTTAAAACTGCCGTATCTATATCTAATTACTATTAGTTTTTAATTTTTAAAATATAGCAGTATACCTCAGAATATACTCTTTCTTACGGTACTATTATTTTTGAAATCGGTTAATAATTAAATTGGATGCGATCAAAAGTTCGTCATACAAAATTCGGAATCTTTGGATATTTTCGCTACTTATTGTTAAAACCGTTTTGTCTACGGCAAAAGCCATTATTTTTTAAATTTGAAAACATCACTGAATACATTACATTACACTCTTTCTTATGGTACAATTATTTTTCAAATTGGTTAATAAATAAAATCGATGCAAATAAAAGTGGGTCATACAATTTTCGGAACTTTCAGATCGTAACTTCCGATACAAAACTAAAATGGTCATATCTGTATAGTATTACTGTTAATTTTTAATTTTAAAAATATTGCAGTATACCTCAGAATATACTCTTTCTTACGGTACAATTATTTTTAAAATTGGTTCATAAATAAATTCGATGCAATCAAAAGTTGGTGACACAAATTTCGTATTTTTCAGTTCGCATAGCTGCTTCCGAAAGCAGTAGTGGGTTACACTTTTGACTATCGGGTTTGCCAGATATCAAATTTATCGTAGCAACAATTGCCATAAAAACGATTTATTTTTATTTGGCGAGGAAAAAGGCTCGCTTTTTCCCTCTGTTTTCAAGACAGTTTACCGACAAAGTACAGATCGTAAAGTTTGGATATTAACAATGTTTAGTTAAAATTGTACAGGGAACAAGATGCAGAAGATTTTTTACTGATGCGGCTATTAGTTTAGGGTGCATTAAGTGTTAAAGCAAAAAAAGTTAAATCACTTGCGAAAGAAGTATTGGTTTGAGAAAGCAAACCAAACGGATTGCGTAGCAATCCCCGGGGTCGGCGAGCGTAAGCGAGACGCAGCGAAGCCCTCGCTGTGACGTCATGAACCGGAAAGTGAAATCAGCATAATACGAATTATTCAGATAGTTTCACTCTGTGAAAGTAATGTTGGTTTGCGAAGCAAACCAAATGGTATCTGTGACAGGAGTGTTGGTTTGCGAAGCAAACCAAATGGGATTGCGCAGCAATCCCCGGGGGTTGGCGAGCGTAAGCGAGCAGGGGGCAGAGCCCCCTAGTGTTATAAATGCTTATTTATCTTGCACTGACGTCATCGTCTGATGCAATGTTAGCGCAAAGTTGAGTCACGATAATGCGCACTGCCACTCACATTCATTTAGTCTAATTCCAGTCTCCTTTGTGTGTGCACGATGTTTGAGATGGCATTTGTTTCGTCTATTTTCGATTTCTAATAATAATAGTAAAACTTAAATGTTTAATACTTGTCTAGAAAAGGACTTCAAAGTGTGGAATTTAAAAATGTCCAATTATATGAATAATAAACGCGAGAAAAATATAGAAATGTCAACAGGACAAACGATTGCGAGATGGGGAATCCAAGAAGATTCGTACATCCAATTCTGAGCGTTAACGGGCTCGGCCAGAGCGTCTCAAAGTTGAGGAGTAGCACCGCTCGTATAATTTAGTCTAGTTTCAGCTTACTTTGAGCGAGCACGATGTTCAAGGTCTCGTTTAATTCGTATATCTTTGTGCTTTATAAATAATAATATAGAATTAAAACTTAAATATTAAATACTTGTTTAGTTATCGGACTTCAAAGTGCAAAAAAATCGCAAAAATTTCAAAATGTCCAAATATATGCATAATATATAAACACCAGAAGAATTATAGAAACGTCAACCGAATCCAAGAAGATCCGGACATCCGATGTTGATTGTCAACGGGCTCGGAGGACGTTCTTAAAAGTATATGCGATAAACCTTCTAGGTGAACAAATGCCTGATACGAGTGCGCCAAGTACCTCCACCGCAAATAGCATATCTGATGTCAAGCGTTTTATAATCGTATGTGATTATGATGATGTTATGATGTGTATATGATGATGAACGTTTTATAATCGTATGATGGAGTTCAACCATAGAGGTAGGTAATGAGCACCTTCAATAGCGGAGTGCACCAATTGTGATAAATGTTCGGAGCGATGAACATTTTATGTGTAGAATTTTAAAAGCAGTCTAGAACTAATATATTTCGTTCTCATTCATTCACTGACGTATTCAACGCCAAGTAACTCCACCGCAAATAGCATATCTGATGACATAAACGTTTTATAATCGTATGTGATTATGATGATGTTATGATGTGTATATGAAGATGAACGTTTTATAATCGTATGATGGAGTTCAACCATAGAGGTAGGTAATGAGCACCTTCAATAGCGGAGTGCACCAATTGTGATAAATGTTCGGAGCGATGAACATTTTATGTGTAGAATTTTAAAAGCAGTCTAGAACTAATATATTTCGTTCTCATTCATTCACTGACGTATTCAACGCCAAGTAACTCCACCGCAAATAGCATATCTGATGACATAAACGTTTTATAATCGTATGTGATTATGATGTGTATATGATGATGAACGTTTTATAATCGTATGATGGAGTTCAACCATAGAGGTAGGTAATGAGCACCTTCAATAGCGGAGTGCACCAATTGTGATAAATGTTCGGAGCGATGAACATTTTATGTGTAGAATTTTAAAAGCAGTCTAGAACTAATTTATTTCGTTCTCATTCATTCACTGACGTATTCAACGCCAAGTAACTCCACCGCAAATAGCATATCTGATGACATAAACGTTTTATAATCGTATGTGATTATGATGATGTTATGATGTGTATATGATGATGAACGTTTTATAATCGTATGATGGAGTTCAACCATAGAGGTAGGTAATGAGCACCTTCAATAGCGGAGTGCACCAATTGTGATAAATGTTCGGAGCGATGAACATTTTATGTGTAGAATTTTAAAAGCAGTCTAGAACTAATATATTTCGTTCTCATTCATTCACTGACGTATTCAACGCCAAGTAACTCCACCGCAAATAGCATATCTGATGACATAAACGTTTTATAATCGTATGTGATTATGATGATGTTATGATGTGTATATGATGATGAACGTTTTATAATCGTATGATGGAGTTCAACCATAGAGGTAGGTAATGAGCACCTTCAATAGCGGAGTGCACCAATTGTGATATTTGTGCGGATCGATGAACATTTTATGTGTGGAATTTAAAAACAGTCTAGAACTAATATCTTTCACCCTCATTCACTCAATGACGTATTCAACACCTTAAACCTAGCGGCCGTGTCCGACACAGCCCCGTCCGTTTTTTTTCCGGGGCTTGTCCACCCCACGGTTTTTCGTGATACGTAAAAGCATTCTTAGGCGCAACTTGAGTAGATTACACAAGTTTGAAAACACTCTTAAATTGTTACCTAAATTGACGTTTCCTCGCAGAATATTATAAACTGGAAGGGTTTTGGGCTGTGGAAGATTGAAGACCCCTGCTCTCTGAAGCAACTCCCTCCAGTCAACAATCACCTTCTCTAGCAACCGAATACAAATTACGCTTGTTGCTCCTCACGTTGGAGCATCCCGACGACGTCATCACTCAAACACGAATCGGCTGTCGTATACGGCACGGTTGCCCACTTTCACGCGTGAATCTTTTAACGTTTCTAAAAATACCCCCACCTCGTCGGATGCTCGCGTAATTGGACGCAACAGAGAAAGGGGTGCATTCGAGTTAAGTGTGGGGGAGGGAGTATGCGGAGTTGCGCGTGGTACGGGATCATGTCGGATGCAATTAACCCAAACACGCGTTTCAGGTGGATGTTGTTGTCAGGAAGAGGATCCCGTCGTTTCGATGGAGGCATGCCCTCCCGCCACCCGTGTGGTGGTGGGAGAGTTTGGTGGCTCGACGGTGGAAGGTGAACCGGTGGTGGAACTGGGAGAGATTTGTGACCGTTTGCTGGTTCCGGTGGAGACGCGTGTTGAAGAGGACTCTTGTGACTGTACTCCCGTGTTCCGGACTCTGAAGTTTCCACCGAAGTGTAAGACTTTTTAAAAATTCAAATCAGTCCTGACTGGTTTATTCCTTTGGGGACACATCTTTAGGTGTGTTTGGGCTTTACGAACCCGAGGTATCCTAGTACTCTCTTCTTTTCCCATGCGTTTTGCTGGCTCTGGTAAACGCGGAGATCGAGACCACAGGATGTCCAAGAGATATTTTTCCCCCCTCGGGAGAAGGTGTTTAAAACTGCGACGTACGTCGCAGAACATACGAGGTCTTTAAAGAACAATTTTTCCATAATTTTATCAAAATTTTGGCCGATTTTTTTAAATCGTAATTTACGTTGTTCTACAGTGCAAAGCGTACTCTTGCTTCACTTTTTTTCCTTTTCTAGCTACGAAACAACCTCCTTACACCTCCCAAATGACCACAAACACTTTATAAATGACACATCTTCTATATCAATGACAAAATATATAACTTCAAAAGGTACCGATAGAATTGCAAATTCTGAAAGTATGCCTTGGTTTTAAATAAAGTAAGTTAGTTAATTTTAATGTTTATGTAATACATATTTAGCCGATAGTTGCGTTTTACGTCTGTTTTTCATTTGACTGCAGTTTTCAAAATTCGGATAAAAATTTCAATTGCCTACAGAACAATTGCAATTGATTGGATTTGTGTTGCAAAACACTGAATATAATTCTTCGCCTGAGATCCGAACTAACCTACATTGTATAGTTTCTTGCTAACTGCAAAATATTCATCTAATAATCAAAATGAAGTAAAGGAGTAGATCTCTTTTCCCTTTTTTTTTACAAATCTCCAAGCTAGCGACAGCTAGACAAATTCCATGAGGTTAAAAACACGCAAAAAGTCCAAAACTCTCAAAGGCTCCTTGGTCAGATCTTCCCAGGACAGTTGAAGGCAGTCCAAAATATGGTCTGGGGAGGCCATTTCTGTAGCACATTTTCCGCAAATTGGAAAAATCTTGAGTTTTTCATGAAAAGTAAGGGTCTTCAGATGACCGCTGGCGAATCTGGACAAAGCCGTCTGATCTCTTCGGTCACAGGTGAGGCCAAGAGAACCTCCAGGGCTCTTTCTCCTGTACGAATCATTTGCTGGAGGGATTAGCCATTTCAATTTAGCCCTGTTTTTCTTGATCAAGTAGGCTTCCGGGAAAGTCCAGACCGGGAAGGGTACTGGGGCCTCGGAGCCTTCCTTTGCTAGACAATCGGCTACCTCATTGTCGTGGATATTTACATGTGAAGGGATCCATTGCAGGTGAATTGTTCGGCATATGGAAATCTGTTTCAGCATGTTAAGAATAGAAACACCAGTCCTGTCTCCCACAGTACTTCAGTCACTTATATGTTGGATTGAGCTCTTACTGTCCGATAGTTCTTTTCCCTTTCATCTCCGAAATGGGGAATTTGTTTACAAGATGTAAGGTACATTTGTGAAAGGTTATTAGAATTCCTGGGTCTTTCTCTATCCTTTCTTATCATAAGTACTTGACATTGTCATGTGTTGCAGCTTTGCCAAACATAATCTTTGAGCCATAAAACCCCAAAAAATACCTAATCTACCAATTTTACTGGATTATATTCCATTTATTTTAAAATGGGCGCTTTTGTGGTCGTCGTGACCTATGTGTGTACCACTGCGTTTGTAACCTGCGAGTTATGGTGGAACACATTCGATTAATTCTTGGGTGTGTTTCTCCTTCCTGGGTCAGAAAAACCTTTGTTGTGCGTGCCCTATTACTTGATATTGTCTGTCTTGCATCAGGCGCTAATATTAATTGACATCGTCTTGTGCCTGGCCAAATCTGTCCTTCGAGCCATAAAATCAGCCAACACTCAACCCTCAAATAGGTGACACAAGGTGACGCGCTCACTCAGGCAATATTCCTCTCGAAGCCCCACTACCAGGTTAGAGGATGTACCCCAATAATACGCTTAACTAGGGGACCAGCCCCCTGTTCGTTGACGCTCGCCAACCCCCGGAATATTGCTTTCCAATCCTCATTGATTGGCTGCGCAAACCTATGCTGGCTTCGCTCGCATCAATAAAGACTTGTTTCCTAGCAGAAGGAATTGTTTACAAAATATGATATTCCAAAAAAATATTTATCAAATCTAAATTTGCTATATTACAGAAAAGATATATTCAGTACCTCTGGAATCAGAATTCAAATGAAAACTTTGAGCAAATTTTGACTCGAAATGTGAGGAGTGCTTTGAAAATTGAATACCCAGCATATGTGTGTGTACATTTCCCCAGAACTCGAGCCACCCACACTTTTTTATTGAGTTTGTTGTCGAAAGTTGTAGTGCAAGCGTCTTGTTGAACTATAATTGTTGGCCCTGAAAAGGACCGTTTTTTAAATGGCCCTGAAAAGATCCTCCGCTTTCTTTGATTTCTATTATAAACTGCAATAGCTCAAGTAAAATTAATTTTTTTCAATAAAATTTCATCCGATAACGCTATAAATTTACTTGAGGCGCGAGGCTTCGTGGTAAACAAACAATCGTACAATGTTGCCAAAACGCGATAACAAATAACGTCATTTTTGCGTACCACGTAAAAGAGAATTATATACTATAATATAGATACTGGTTCGATAATACACACATGGTCCACTTAAGAAATGCCGATATGTTTTCACCGTACTGAGTGTTTATCTAAATTTAATTGTTTAATCTAAAGTGTTTAAAGTGTTAATCTTAAGTGTTAAAGTGTTTAAGTTTAAGTGTTAAAGTAATAAAGTGTTTAAGTGTTTAATCTAAACACTATTTACTCTATCACAGTGCAGTTTTATTTTCGAATATAAATGATTCAACTTCAAACATGGACATTACAGAACTTCCTTACTTTCCGTGACCTTCTTACCCTCCGTTTTACATAGCCGGGGTGTCCCCCCCCATTTGTGGGAGCCCTGTGCTCCTTTATCCTACTCTACACTCTTCTGGAGAAGGTTCGATTGTTTGGAACATACGACTAGATCTTATTAGACTTGGACTTACGGCAAAGAGTGGATTCAGAACCACTACGACGATCAAGCATGGATACATACATAAGCATCGATGCGTCTGCTGCTATCGACGCTCTAAGCTGATTAACAGTTAAGGCTAGCGTCACTGGTTAGACTTTATTAGACGTTAACGTCCCTAGACTCTCCGTCTTAGAAGACGTCAAGGTCGGAAGTAAAGTGAGAAAATGAGCTCGACATTCGGAAACTTTCCTGTGTGACTTCGAAATTAAAAGGGCAAGAAAATAACCAAACGAAGCGATAAGGTACCAAATTGGTCAGCCAAGTCAATTTGCAGTAGAGCAGTGACATGACAACTATTCAATAGGTTGGTCACACATCTTGAAGATCCTCTCAATAGCAATGCGGGTTGCGAGTTCGAATCCAACCAAAGACCGTCGTATATAAAAAGAGAGCTGGTACATGTTTAATATGTCATGACCTCAAATGTCCTCACGTTGGCGTGGTGTGGAAATTTAGAGTATGGAGTACCAGCTCAGGTGTTGCCTCGTCATCTGAACGCCGTGGTTCAAAATTACTTGGTGTTGTGCTTGGATCTTTTAAGTTGGGATTGATCCCGGACCTTCGTCAATAGCCCGTTGTGTTGTTCCCGTACGACGTTAGTTAAAATAACTACCTCCAATAGCAATGCTCAGTTTTCTTAAATTTCATGGTAATTGGTAATTGGTAATTTTTAGTTAACGTCGTACTAGAGCAACACAACGGGCTATTGACGACGGTCCGGGATCAGTCCCTTAAGGGAAAGATCCGAGGACAACACCTCGTAATTTTGAACCACGGTCAGATGACGAAGCAACACCTGAGCTGGCACCCCACTCTCCAAACTTCCACGCCAACCCAACGTGAGGACTTTGGGCCACGACAGATTTAAGGTGCACCAGCCGCCTCTACACCATACGTTTACAAACATCCATGCCCGGACCCGGATTCGAACCATGAACCTTCCGATCTAGAGGCTAACACCTTAACCACTATACCTGTTGGTCGGCTCTTAAATTTCATGTATATGATTGTAATGTCCATAATGGTAATGGTAATTTTCGTTAACGTCGTACTAGAGCAACACAACGGGCTATTGACGACGGTCCGGAATCAGTCCCTTAAGGGAAAGATTCGAGGACAACGGCTCGAAATTTTGAACCATGGTCAGATGACGAAGCAGCACCTGAGCTGGCACCCCACTCTCCAAACTTCCACGCCAACCCAACTGTAATGTCCATAAAGCCGACCAACCGGTATAGTGGTTAAGGTGTTAGCCTCTAGATCGGAAGGTTCCTGGTTCGAATCCGGGTTCGGGCATGGCTGTTTGTAAACGTATGGTGTAGAGGCGGCTTTTGCACCTTAAATCTGTCTTGGCCGAAAGTCCTCACGTTGGGTTGGTGTGGAAGTTTGGAGAGTGAAGTGCCAGTGGTTCAAAATTACGAGGTGTTGTCCTCGAATCTTTCCCTTCAGGGTCTGATCCCGGACCGTCGTCAATAGGCCGTTGTGTTGCTCTAGTACGACGTTAACTAAAATTACCATTACCAATTACCTTTGCTTCTTTTCATGTATTATTAAAACGATTTCTCACTTACGGTCTCTTTTCTTTACGGTGCTTCTGTGTACAACACCGCTTCAGGAAAGCATTTCCGACCCCACATTGCTGTATGATTTCGAGTTGTCAGGATGTACCCTACCCC
This sequence comes from Metellina segmentata, assembly GCA_947359465.1. Classification (NCBI taxonomy): domain Eukaryota; kingdom Metazoa; phylum Arthropoda; class Arachnida; order Araneae; family Tetragnathidae; genus Metellina; species Metellina segmentata. The sequence continues at coordinate 114,377,980 of OX375873.1, forward strand.
TCTTAGAAGTTCTGAAACGGTATATATATATATATACTACGAGAAAATCCTATAAAACCTTGATCAATTAAAAGAATTTTCAGATTTTTCAGAATAAAGAATTTTCTAACTTGACCGTTAAAAGCTTTTATTTATGCAGAGGTAATTTTTGGTAATTTTAGTTAAAGTCGTACTAGAGCAACACAACGGGCTATTGACGACGGTCCGGGATCAGTCCCTTAAGGGAAAGATCGAGGACAACACCTCGTAATTTTGAACCACGTATTTGTGCAGAGGAATTATGTATACAGATTTACAACCTTTTGCAGCAGCAATCATTAGGAGTTGTTTTAAGCGAAACAAAATCCATTAACATAGCCGTGCTTTAGAATGCTTGTGATGAAAACATCGAAACATGATAGTTACAAACTTGATAATCGGATGTAAGAGGGGTGTGGTAACTACTGTAAACATTATGAGTTAGTCCGAAGCATAAACGAGAAATATAAGTAGTAGTAAAAGTTTGAAACGAATTGCACGTGACTGCAGTATGAAACATTGACTTAGTTGGCCGATTTGGCATCTTAGCGCCCCGTTTGGTGATGTAACATCTTGTACAGGTTAGATGCGCGAATGTTGCATTTCTACAATGGTAACAGAAATGGTGAAAACACCAGTCTATTACAATGTCTCCCGGTCCAATCGGATGATGATTCAATGAATAGACGGCGTCTTTTCCCGTCACGTGGACCAATCAGATAATGAAAGTTCGTTTCCTCCCGTCAGACGAAATTAGTTTACAGAAAAGAACACATGGTACGTGACACATGAAAAGGTTACCAATACTCACTGTACTTTTATATTTTCTCTGTGGTCCAAACCCCGGGAGAAGAAAGTGCTTAAAACTGCGTCGCAGTACTAACAAAGTCTTTGCAGAACATTTTTTCCTTTATTTTATCAAAATTTTGGCCGATTTTTTTTCAATCGTAAGTTATTATATTCTGCAGTGCAAAGCGCGCTCCTTGGCACACCTTTTTTATTTCCTAGTTACGGAATAACCTCTCTAAACCTACCCAAATTACCACAAATACTTCATGAATAACACATCTTCTATGTCAATGAAAAATATTTATCTTCAAAAATTATCGACAGAATTGCAAATTCTAAAAGTATGCCTTGGTTTTAAATAAAGTAAGTTAGTGAATTTTGATGTTTTCTCTCTATATTAAAAAAAAGTTACCGCCGCCGCCGACGCCGCCGCAGGATTGAAAAATGTGTTGTTAAGCTCGATTCTTAGACGGTTTCCCGAGAAAGTACTGATCGGAAAAAAATGAAATTAACATGCATTGTTCTTCATCGTATTCCCTGGATAATTATTAAGATTTTTTTCCGATGCGGCTATTAGTTTAGGTTTTATTAAGTGTTAAAGTTGAAGAAGTGAAATTTCTTCCGCGAGTGAGCAAAACACATTCAAATTTTCAGTCTTCAGTCGTGAGTTTTTTTTTAAGAGTACCTCTCAACGTAAATTTTTGCAGCTCGTCGAGTTTTTTTTTTAATTTCAATTTGGTTCTTGATAATATTTTTTTGAAATTCGGGAAAAATCGGGACTTTTTTGTTACTTTTTTTTAAACTGCAGTATCGATATCTTATTACTATTAGTTTTAAATTTTTAAAATATCGCAGTATACCTCAGAATGTACTCTTTCGTACGGTACTATTATTTTTGAAATCGGATAATAATTAAATTAGATGCGATCAAAAGTTGGTGATACAAAATTCGGAATCTTTGGATATTTTCGCTACTTTTTGTCACAACAGTTATATCTACAGAAAAAAACATTATTTTTTAAATTTGAGAACATCACTGAATACATTACATTACACTCTTTCTTATGGTACAATTATTTTTTAAATGGGTTAATAAATAAAATCGATGCAATTAAAAGTGGGTCATACAATTTTCGGAACTTTCAGATCGTAATTTCCGATACAAAACTAAAACTGTCATATCTATATCGTATTACTATTAGTTTTTAATTTTTAAAATATCGCAGTATACCTCAGAATGTTCTCTTTCTTACAGTACAATTATTTTTAAAATTGGTTCATAAATAAATTGGATGCAATCAAAAGTTGGTGACACAAATTTCGTAATTTTTATTTCGCGGAGCATTGCATTCGCGGAGGGTTGTATTTTTTACTATCGGGTTTGCCAGATATCAAATTTATCGTAGCCCCAATTGCCATGAAAACGATTTCTTTTTATTTGGCGAGGAAAAAGGCTCGCTTTTTTCCCTCTCTTTTCAGACGGTTTACCGAGAAAGTACAAAGTACAGATCGTAAAGTTTTTAGATTAACACGGTTTACTTAAAATTGTACAGGCAACAAGATGCAGAAGATTTTTTACTGATGCGGCTATTAGTTTAGGGTCCATTAAGTGTTAAAGTAAAAATAAGTGAAATCACTTGCGAAAGAGGTATTGGTTTGCGAAGCAAACCAAACGGGATTGCGTAGCAATCCCCGGGGGTCGGCGAGCAGGTTGCGAAGCCCTCGCTGTGACGTCATGGACCGGAAAGTGAAATTAGGATAATACAAATTATTCAGATAGTTTCACTGTGCGAAAGGAATGTTGGTTTGCGAAGCAAACCAAATGGCATATGTAAAAGGAGTGTGGGTTTGCGAAGCAAACCAAATGGGATTGTGTAGCAATCCCCGGGGGTTGGCGAGCGTAAGCGAGCAGGGGGCGGAGCCCCCTAGTATTATAAATATGTAATGCATACACTTAGCCAAGAATTGCGTTTTACGTCTATTTTTGATTTAACTGCAGTTTTCAAAATTCGAACAATTTGCCAGCAGAACAATTGCAATTGCTTGGAGTTGTGTTGCAGAACACTGAATATAATTCTGCGCCTGAGATCCGAACTAACCTACATTGTATAGTTTCTTGCTAACTGCAAAATATTCATCTAATTATCCTAATTAAGTAATGTAGTATAGCTCTTTTTCCCTTCATCTCCGAAGTGGAGACTTTGTTTACAAGATGTAAGGTACATTTGTGAAAGATAATTAGAATTCAAGACAAACCCGTGTTGAGAGAAACCTTCCCTAAGCTCTTATTGACAGTGCTTTATTAATAATGTAAATGCCAGATGCCGAGTTGTTCTTGAATAATTCATTTTCCAGGCATTAGGTACGTTTCGCCAAGTTCGAACAATACTTGGATTAAGGCGGCTGGGAAATATGAAACATGGCGGACTGCGAACTGATGATAGAATTTCATCACCCTGGAATTTATTTTGAAATTCAATGCCCTTATAACTGCACACTTCATTCATGTTTCTGTATGGTTGGTTTATTGGGTTTTTATGAGAAAAGGGACGTGTTTGGCAATGCTGTGCCAAACACGAGAGAGAAAACGTCAAGTAATGGATATTTACACGGAAGGAAAGTTTTACTGACACAAAAGGGATAGAGAAATACACCCATGGAAGAATCAAACCTGTACCACGTAGAACTCGCAGGTTGCTAGAGTATTGGACAAACACACTGAGCCGCAGCAGTCTCTCAAGTTTCCGCATAACGGTAGGTATCAAAAATGGTGTAGACACACAACGTGAAAATCAATTTTTTTTAATTTTCATACATCAGAGCTCTTTCCTCTTGTTTTGTACAGTTCCGAACAGAAAGCAGTTGACCTTGGATGAGTCCATTTTTAAAGAGGATTTTAGGAAAAGGCTGGCATACTCTACATACTTGAATGGCGATCGACGTGGATAGTTTTACCACCTTTTACTCATCAGAACTAATATCCCTTTCAGCACTATACGGTAAACTTCGAAATAGAATACGCGCTGAAGGAAGTTGTGAAAGCTTTGTTACCGATCCAACTTAACATTTAACACGAAGGCGAGGTAGCTGAATTGACGTCGCACTGTAGCAACACAACGGGCTATTGGTGACGGTCCGTGAACAATCTCGAAGGGGAAAATCCGAAGAAAGCACCTTGCCGTTTTGAGACAGATGATGAGGTTAATACTTGAGCTGAGATCCCAATCTCCATACCAATGTGAGGACATTTGAGGCCCAGGTAGGCTTGATGATAGTACTTCCCCAAGTACACGACAGGCTTTGGCTGGATCGAGTTTCGAACTCGCAATCCTTCGGTTACTAAACCGTTACTCTAACAACCGGCTTCAGAAGCTCCAATTTCGATTGTGTAAGAGGAATTTTCAATTGAAATAAACCAGACAGATATTTTATTTCCGCAAAAAATACTCTCGCAAAATAATTATCGGGGTTATCATAAAATATAGTTTATCGCCGTTTTGCGACGTTGGCGTTTAATCTAGTTGGCATTAACCAATCAACTCTCACATATCAATTCGGATATCGTTCTTGGACTTGGACTTGGACACCGCGGGTGTCCCCCTTACCCCCCATCCATAGGACAGGTAAAAGTGGTTTTTTGTGGACACGCTGCGGAAAAGTGGTTTGGTTTAAACCGTGAAGGCACTCTTTCTTTGGTTTCATGGTCAGAACTTCTCGTAATGAGGTTTCCCGTTATGCACTGCATTATGTACACTGTAATAATACAAAGTTATATACAAAAAAAAAGGCAAATTAGTCTGTAGTCGTGGTCAAGATACTCTTGGATCCGGATATGTAGAGAGGCACCTGAACAGTTTATTGGATGAGGTAGTCTATGTTGTCCGAAAGGAAACTCATGACTGATATTATCTTTGACTGGGCTTGATCGTTGCTGGCTGTGTTTTTTGCCCATGCCGCATAATTAGCATCTGATGGCTGCGTGAGATGATGAGAACACGTTAGAGGGCATTTGAAGATGTAATGATTGGGCGTTCCTGTTTGTCCGCAGGTGCAGTTGCTAGAATTTGCCACATTGAATGGATATCGTTCTTTGGAAGCTTTTTTACTGCTGACGTGTTAAAATTGTATTCGAAAGACAAGTCATCAGGTCAGGAATACATACCGGAAGAACGTTCAGCCACTAAATACTACTGCCACCTACATTTCGCTTGACAGAAAAGGGCTCTTATAACTATGACTCAGATTTCCTTTGATCTTGACGGCCATATTCACAAGTCATGAGTTAACCTGAGGATCAGTTGATACGCCGGTCAGAGTTAAATCTCGGATCATCAAGAACCGTATTTTTAAACGGCGGGTTAAGTGATCCACGGATTAAAATGATACGCTCGCTGTGATTGGCTACTACCGTTTTCTCACGATCACGTAATATTGTTTACATTTGTTACGACGCCCGAATCTGCATTCATACTGATGATGAGGGAATGTAATCTCATCATATTCCTTAACAGGAATTTTGAGGAATCGCAAAGTAACTACAGAGTCGTTCACCTTTCTCGCAAGAGAGGGAGTAAAGAACCGGGCGTCGAAGCAAGAATGTCGTAAACAGATCCACCGATCGTACCGAATAATGGGGCGGCTACCCTTTGATGAAGGGCCAAAAAGGGAGATATGCGCAACATCCGAACCCAAAAGGATACTTTCAGAAAGGTTTAGAAATACAATAGTGGAACTAAAATGGGTTGTCAAGTTTGAAGAGTTTAGGTGCTTGTGGAAGCCACATGCACAGGATGCCTATAATGAAGTTTAGTGGAACTTGACGTTAAATAATAATAGGGCTTCTAACCAAAATTATGAGGGGGCGTTGAGCGGAATCTAAAAGGGAAAATCTGGAAAGGGAATTCAGAACCAATGAGAGTATATTAAGAGGGGACTGACTAGCCACTGAGAGAAGCCAGAAAAATAAAATAAAAAGTTAAGTCAAAGAAAAATAAGAACGGATTGTCCGAGGGTTTTTTCAGGTAGGCGGTCATCTCCCAGGATTGGAGACTTGTTTTGACAATAGGACACGTGAAAAATGGGTAGATTTTGGGAGAGAGAAATTAACAAATTTTGGAGTAGGAGTTTAGTTTTTTCACCATGCTCGCCTTGACAAGTAAGTCGATCTTAGAGCGTGTGAATACACCCTCACATATATCTCTCTCGCTCTCTTTAAAAGTTGTGTTTAACTGTGTTCGCGTGCTTTAGTTTAAAAGTTATAATTTAACTGTGCTCGCGTGCTTTAGTTTAAAGGTAGTAATTTAACAGTGCTCATAACTATATGTATCCGTTATATATATTATGTTAAATAAATTAATGTTGTTGTTGTTAATGACTTCGCCTTTTCCATGTGTCATGTACCCAAATAGTTCCTAAGTCCTGGGTTTATTGAAGTTAATTGAGATTTTAATAGTTAGTGAACTTTTGAGTTTTATTATTATCATGACGCTAACCACATTGATACTAACCACTTGCGACCTTGGTTTCGGTCTTCTAAACTTTGTTTACAAGGAAGTTCAAACATTAAAGTAACAACTTAAAAGAAAACTAAACAATCAAGAACCAGTTAAATAGTATTTACAAAAAAGCAACCCCCCCCCAGCACTAATCAAGCACGTACTTTGAAGCAGAATTGATTCAAAATTGTGATTTTAATAGAACGCATTTCATTTTCGTTTCGGAAAAAATAATGCTAAGGTATTTAATTTCAAATTATTTTCTTTCGTTTTCGTACTAAATCATCGAAATGAATTTTATTTCACGACGAATTTGCATCTTCCATGGTCATATTCTAACGTTCGCTCTCATTGAGTTCTACGTTCTACTCTGGCGAGCAAGGATATAGTTCCAACCAGAACACATCTGTGGCATATCTATTAAATAGAAAATGTAATCACGTTCTTGTTCCGATTCAAATAAGATCAGTTGAATGCGAATACTGTATAAGAATACTGTAATTTAGCACAGAATGAGAAGCGAGTCGTCCGTTTTGTTTTTATCTCGCTTCTTTCCCAAAAAGATAGTAGTGCGTATGCGTAAGACTCAACCGAGAGTTAATTCGCAGATTTCGGAGAATCAAAACGTAACACGGTTTATCGATAATCCAGGGATTATCGTTGATCCGCGGTTTAACTCGGACAAGTGAATACGGCGGTGAGATTATTTTTAGAAATGTGATCCTCAATTAAATTGTTTAGTTTGAAAAAGGATTTTCATTGAGGTTTGCAATAGTATTGCTTTCATGTGAAGAATTATATTCACTGTTGTGCAACACAAGTCTGCAATTGCAATTGTTCTGCAGGTATTTTGTCCGAACTTTGAAAACTGCAGTCAAATCAAAAACAGACGTAAAACACAGTTGTCGGCAACATATCAAAAACATATTTGTAATTAAACACACACATCAAAATTAATTAACTTACTTTATTTAAAACCAAGGAAAAAAAGGTGTGGCAAGGAGTGCGCTTTGCACTGCAGAACATCGTAACTTATCTCTCTATATAAAAAAAAAGGTTTCAGCCGTCGACGCAGGATTGAAAACTGTGTTGCTTAGCTCGATTTTTAGACGGTTTCCCTAGAAAGTTTGGATCATAAAAATATAAAATTAACATGGATTGTTTTTCATCGTGTTTCCTGGACAATTTCATCGTGTTCCCTGGACTGGTAGAGATCTTTTTCCGATGCGGTTATTAGTTTAGGGTTTATTAAGGGTCAACTTTAAAAAAGCGAAATTTCTTCCGCGAGTGAGCAAAAACCATACAAATTTTCAGTCTTAAGCCGTGAGTTTTGTTAAAAGAGTACCTCTCAACGTAAATGTTTTGCCACTCGTCGAGATTTTTTAGAAATTTCAATTTGGTTCTTGATAATATTTTATTGAAATTCGGGAAAAATCGGGACTTTTTCACTACTTTTTTTTTAAAACTGTCATATCTATATCTTATTACAATTAGTTTTTAATTTTAAAACTATTGCAGTATACCTCAGAATATACTGTTTCTTACGGTACAATTATTTTTGAAATTGGTTCATAAATAAGTTCGATGCGATCAAAAGTTGGTCAGACGAAGTTCGTCCATCTTTGGATATTTTCCTTACTTTTTGTTGTTTCGCGAGCGTAAGCGAGCAGGGGGCGAAGCCCCCTAGTGATATAAAAAAAAAATTGGCCACAATTTCGATAAACTTAAAGAAAAATTGTTCTGCAAAGACTTTGTTCTGCGACGTACGTTGCAGTTTTAAGCACTTTCTCCTCCCGGGTTATTTGATTTCAAGTGTTGAAAATTGAACCATCAATTAATTCGCTGAATTAGGAGTAATTATGAGTGTCTATTTGTTTAGCAAGGACTGGGACCGGCGGCTTTTGTTCGATGAGTAAATGGAGAATTCCAGTACTTAGCAAAAAATAATGTGTGTGTGAAAGTGCGTGAACATTGATTAAATTTTTATTTTATTGTAATCTTCATCTCTCGAGTGTAACCTTTTAACTGTGTGGCTATTTCATTAAATTAAAATACGATTGTCCTGATTCACTTACATACACGACTCGTGCTCCAATTCGAAATGAAGATGTAAGAGTAGAGTGAGCAATATTGACCTTTTCATGTTCCCAGAATCACGTGACCCAAAACTAATGGTAACATGATCCTTAGACAACTTTCGTCTGCCGGGTGGAAATGAACAATCCTTACAAATTGGTACACGATAGAAGAGTAGACGCCCATCCATTGATTCATCAACTGATTGGTTCGTGTGACGTTCACCATTTGTGTAGAAATGAGCAGTTACACATCAACTTTGTCACAAGACGTTATATCGCCTAATGCCACTCAGCTAACTAAGTCAATTTTTCAGCGCAATCACGTGATTGCTAGTCGACACGTATTCGTTTTAACGCTCATGTGAATTGAAATGCTGAGTTTACTTGTTTCATGTCTATGCCGTGTCATGAAAAGGCCAGAGAAGCATGGTATAAATGCTTCACCTTTATGTGGTCCATTTATTCGTAATCTGATAGGTTGATGACAGTAACTTGACCGTGTCTATCGACGAGAGCTCAGCATTGGGTAAAAGATACCCAGATAGGTTTTTATATCTGAATTTAAATCTTGTGTGTAAACTATAATTTATTTAACTATCCAAAATAACTTTTTTGAAAGTGCAGCATATTAGTTCATTTTATTAGTCAGTAAAAGATTATAAAGAACAGTGTTTTTTGAACACTGTAGTATTCCTAAACCAAGATATGTAGGAATTTCGGGTGAAGATATACAAATAGTGTTTTTTATTAAATTTTTATTTATTTATTTTTTACAGCGGACACTTCATTACTGATTATTTGTCACTACAAGGCCACAATCGATGAGCCAATTGTAAAGGGGCATCCAGTGGGTGGCCATATATACGAATAGAATTTTATAAAACAACCGAAGCAAAAAATCAAATTTGGTGCCAGATTTGCTTCATTTTATTTTTTAAACCGAAACCTTGTAGGTTATGGAAACAAGAAACAGAAGTTTTATGCTAGACACTTGTTTGCACTTTCCCGAAGCAAACATATTATCTTCTAAAGGAGTAATAGACAGACTTCACATATTAAGATTGATCCTGTAAGTGGAATTTATTGAAATTTCAAGATCGATGATATTGAAACACGCGTTTTTGGAAAGACAGAGAAAACCAAGTGAAAAAAAAATTACCTGTACTTGTGTCAAGACGCAAGTTTCTTTTGAATGCAAATATTGAATACCAAAGTGCACTATGAATGGAGATTTTGTGATGGAGCTGTCGTAAACACACTTCCTTTTCAAAATCCAATAGCCCGTTTTGTTGCTCCAGTAACGTTAGTTAAAAATACCAATTACCAAAAATACCTTTTGAAAATCCCGAGTGTGTGATAATTTGGTAGATTTTATTCCAACTATTTCAAGAATTTTTACAAAGCAGAATTACTTGTAAGCGTGTTATTGAGTAACACGCATAATTGTGTTACTCAGTAAAACTCTAACAAGTAATTCTGCCAAGGAATTTTTTGAAGGGCTAGATGACCCTTCGCTTTAGCTGCAAATCATACCTGGTTATTAACGGCACATTATTTTAATGCATAACGTCTCAGTTTTAAGTCTTAAAGCTCGTAGGACAAAATTACAAAGTAGACATTTTCGAGAGCAAAAAGGAATTAGATAGTACTAGGGGGCCCGCCCCCTGCTCGCTAACGCTCGCCAACCCCCATTGGATCGCTGCGCGAATCTAAGCTCGCTTCGCTCGCATCAATGAAGACATGTGTCCTAGCAGAAGGAATTGTTTACAAAATATGATATTCCAAAAAAATATTTTTCAAATCTAAATTTTTTGCTGTTTTTCAGAAAAGATATATACATTACCTCTAAAATCAGAATTCAAATGAAAACTTTGAGCAAATTTTGACTCGAAATGTGAGCGCTGATTTAGAAATTGAATACCCAGCATGTTGTTTGTGTGTACATTTCCCCCTGCACTCGAGCCACCGACGCGTTTTCATTGAGTTTGTAGTCGAAAGTTGTAGTGCAAGCGTCTTGTTGAACTATAATTGTTGACCCTGAAAAGGACATTTTTATAAATGTCCCTGAAAAGATCCTCCGCTTTATTTGATTTCTATTATTAACTGCACAGCTCAACTAAAATTCATTTTTTTTTTCAATAAAATTTCATCCGATAACGCTATAAATTCAATTGAAGCGCGAGGCTTCGTGATAAGCAAACAATCGTACAATGTTGCCAAAACGCGTTAACTAATAACGTCTTTTTTGCGTGCCACGTAAGAGAATTATATATATAGATATACCTTGATTGAAAAAACGAAAAACGGCCAATTGGACTATGAAAGATTATCGTGACCTACGAAGAACCACTCCTCTTCATTCGAGCAATTTTAACAGAAGAGAAAATTCATTAAATCAAATTTATAGAATTTGAATAAAGGGCCATCTTTATATTAAATTGAGCACTAACTTCATAATTTTTAATGGGAACTCCCTGTTTTGACACACAAAATCAAATCTATATCAAAATTTAACTTCAGATGCCAAATTTCATGTCATTAAGGCCCGGTGCACACATCCGGTTTTTCAACGTGTGGCGCCGCTGCCGCAACGCAAGTACGGTCTGAAATACATTAGATTCAATGGAGTAATGAACACATGCCTCCAGCGCCGCTGCGGCGACGCACGTTCAATTTGTACCACAGTTCCTCACGGCGCCACGCACACTCTTCTGTGGTCTGAAGTAACTTGTTTTCATAAATAATGGAATATAAATAATAATTAATAATAGGCCCTATCCAGTAACGTCTATTATATTTCAAAATATTCTTTTAATTACACCAAGTAAGTGAAATAAATACGTTTTCTTCGATGGAATATTTATCGCAAATGGCGCGAAAGGAGTAGGTACTTGCGTCTTTTCACAGTTATGTGTGCATAGTTGGGCTTCGGTGCCGCAGCGGCGCCGCACGTTGAAAAATCGGATGTGTACACCGGACTAAAGTCTTAACGTTTTGAAGTTGTGAGTATAGAAAGATTGGAGATCCAAATGTAAAATCAGTTTCATGTACTTTTATGCTTACCTTCCTAAATAATATTTCTATAGCAATGATATTTTGTACAATGTTACTGTTAAACAGCCCAAACTAAATCCATCTGATATTTTGTTTTAAAAGTAGTTTTTGTATGCAATAATAATTATTAAATGCGGGTTTCAAAAAATTATGAATTGGAACCTTATTATATTTTGATGGGAATGGGATTCAGAACTTTTAAATATGATCATACAAAATTTCAGCTCTTTCTGATATTTAGTTTTTGAGCTACATTAAACTTTCCTCATTATTGCAATTTTAGGGGGCAAACAAAAGTTTTAAAAACTATTGACAAACCGTGGATATAATAATTCTCCTCGGATTGTTTGCTCTTGCGTAGTAAATATGATAATGTAATTCTCAAAACATTTGCATAATAGAGCATAATAAATATAATAATTCTCGGATTGCTAAAAAATATGTTTGAATTAGTGTTGAAATTTAAAATTCTGGTCGCTATAACTACAATTAATCTCGATCTACAAATGAATTTCTATATCGTGATGATCCCTGAAATTCTAACAAATTTTAGGATTGTATATCTCCGGATAAAAAGATCGTAAACTCATGAAATTTTATGTTTAGACTAATTTAACGATGCAGAATCTGATTATGGTGTCAAAACATGGGGTTTCCATTCGAAATTTCTTTGTTTATGCAAAATTTGATATGAAGACATTCCTATATGGAATTGTTTTGAATTTGAAGTTGTAGAGGACTTTATTCTGTATTGAATGATACCTTTGAATTTGCTCTAGTATAAATAGTGCTATAAACAAAGGCGGTGTTTTTTTTCTGCGATTGTACATAATGGCTGGTGCCTATTAAATCTGTCATGGGTCGTGACCTCAAATGTCCTCATGATGGCGTGGTGTGGAATTTTTTTAAAATAGGGTGTCATCTCAATCATCTGACCGTCGTTCGAAATAACGAGGGGTTGTCCTCGGATTACATCACTTCGGGATTGACACAGGGTCGTCGCCAACAGCCCGTTGTGTTGTTCCAGTGTGTAATTCATCTACCTACATACCAAATTAGATATAAATTATAAATATAACTGTAATATATATCTGGTTTATCACTCGGTCTCGAACTTTTTCTACAAGAGATCTCATTAGAGGGGTGTAAAGTGGAATTTCATCTACTATGGGAATCTATGCCTCCCAACAGTTAAATATGTAGAAAAATATCAACCAGCTTTCTACTAACTAAACTAATTTCTTCAGAACAATAAAGCATCTAATGGTCAAGCTGAATAATTTGTCTTACAGAAAAAGGTACAGTGAATTCATGTACACTCATATCCGTAAATTAAGGATAATTCCGAATCACACGGACATCGAACTCTAAAATAAAAATTTCACCTGTAGTATTATCGCACACATCTTCAAGAATAATATCCAAATTACAGGAAGCCATCAGATGACGCCGATAGTACGTCACAACGACGAGAGTGTAAGAGAGGTGTATATAAAAAAATGGCAGCAGTAAAATTGTTCACAAGCGTTCTGTATGCCGCTCAGTGCCACAACCGAATAGTTATGGCACAGAGAACGCATGTCGATGATTTTTTACGTGGCAATCTTCTGTTACAATTGAGTTCAGACAACCTGTCCAATCTAATTATTAGAGATATATCTATATTTGTTGTGTTGCAATAAGTTTTTTATTTCCAGTAATTTAACTTTGGAGTTATTCTCTTATAAAGGGTTTCATCACATCCCCTTTTGTATATTTGTAGTGTAAATGTATACTTTTAAATATTTGGAAGTACGAAAGAGATGCTTGGCCTGTAAAACCCTTAAAAATTATTAAGCTTTCATTTAAGTATTATATTGTGTTTTTCTATCCACTGTTTGCTTTACTTTCCTGTGGGATATGTTTTTAACCAGAGGCTTCCTCTGGTTCTTTTTTCGGCTCAAATGATTCCAAGTGCATTGCTATGAAGGTGTCCTGTCTTTAGTCAGCCATTGTCCCTTTCTCGAAACGAAGCTTTTTTTCGTTCCTCCCAACACCCCTTTGCAGCAGACCCATAAAACTATTCCCCCTCTCTGAAGGAATTCGGCAGAGGTAGGGTCAACGCTCAAGTTCATCGTCCGACAGCGGTCTGCGCCCCCCCCCCCCCGACCCCCCCCCAAATTGCGGGTGGACTCCGGCTAGATGCAGAAACGAAGAAGCGATCAGCATCCCGGGGCCAATGACAAAATTTGCTTGCCAAGACGGGATCCTACTTAAAACTTCTGGAAGGATGGTGGCAACAGGAGAATGATGGTATAAAAAGGGGACACAACGAGAAAGCTGCTCTCTTGACTTTTTCTCTTTTGGACTTTCGCTTTTGCGGTCTGCAAAAGGGGTCTTTTGCTGGATGTGGCAACACCGTTGAGATGATTCAAGAGCCTGGTAATCTAAGCTCCAGGAGCCATTTTTTTATCCCTTCTACCTCTTTCTTCTATCTTTTTCGTTCCTGCCTCCTCTTATAGGAACAATAATATATAATATTATAAATTTAAGGTAGAGCCAATTATGTGTCGTGCAGTTGATTTTTGTTAGATGTAATATTGTTAATTATTGTAAAATCATTATTATCTCTTAAAATGCTTATGTTTAAATAAATAATCCATGTTTTAGATTTTTAAATCTTTTGACTTTGGGCATTCTTTCTTTTTTTACACGTCAACACAAAAACAGCATGTATCAGGTTTACCTGAATATTGTTTTAATCCTACAATGCATTGTGTAATCACTATATTTCATTGGCCATTGCATCGCAACCTATGTAGCGATTGCTTCTTGCTACACAGCACGTGGCAATCTTCTGTTACAATTGAGTTCAGACAACCTGTCCAATCTAATTATTAGAGACATATATCTAATTTCAGAGCTTTGTAAATAATTTACCATTAATAAAGATCTGTAAATAAAAATTGTTATGTTAAATAAGCTAGACTGTTCTCTGCAAATTCTTTATCTGCACGCTACCCGGAGAAATCATTACAATGTGTACCGGAACTTCGGAGAGCATTGCTTACTGAGTGGAGGGATCTTCCCCAAGATCAGCTCGATAATTTGATCCTCAGCATGCCTAGACGTTGTACGGACTGTATTTCATCGTATGAGAGACATACAATGTATTAACCATCCTACCAACCATGTCGTGTTAAGTTTTTGTTAGGTCGATATTTTTTGTAATTGCTCCAGTGAACAAAAATCGTAGTTTTTAATGAATGGTATCCTACATTCCTACATACACCATCTATTTTGTTATTTATCTTTTGTTTGATAAATGGGCTTTATGAATAAGTCACGTTTGCTTTGTTTCTGAATCTTTATTTGCCGGAGCTGGCATTATCCTTAATTTGTGGACATGAGTGTTGTTTTGTTTCTGATGTCTAAGACTGTTTTAAAAAGATAAATTTGAATCTCATTTCACTTCCAGGTAACCATGTGTGTGCTAGGATGGGGTTTGAATGTTGGATGTGCAGCACCAAGTGAGATCAAAAAGGACAAATTCAAGCTTAAAATGCGTTCTTGATAACTTTCTTGTTTTTTATAAAAAAAAGTTATTGACTTCCAATAAATTAATACACTTTTAAATGCGAAACATGTTTATATTTTTATTTTATTCAAGATGTTTACATTTTAAGGAATTTCTTTAGTTAATAGGGGCCGTCAGTGGGTATTCCCACTGCTCCAGCAAACTGTAGGTTATAGTCGGCTCGGGTTCTATTCCTTCCTAGGTGTAAATTTCAATCTTCTGTATCAGTAAAACTGTCCTTATGTGTATTGAGGCGTTGTCCTCGATCCTTCCCTTCGTGATGGATCCAGGATCGTCGCCAACGACCCGTTGTGTTGCTCTAGTGCTACGTTAATTCCTTTTCCGACGATCTAACTACCCATAAAAAAATTTAAATAGTATTCAGCAATGGAAAAAAGTATTAAATATGAGAAAAGGACACTCTTTTTTCCTCAAAGCAACTGAAAAAGTATTAAATATGAGAAAAAAGACGATTTAACACAAAGCAACGAAATTGGGCTTACTGTGTTCGAGTTTTATCTCTCAACACGCCCACTACTCAGAGAAAAATATCAAAGCAAGGAAACGATCCAACCACAAAATTCTATTTTAAATATATTTGTGAATGGAGAGTGGATTTCAATCAGGATACTTGGAGCTATTTTTATCCTCGTAGATATGCTTTGTGTTATGAAAATTTCTCAGAATTTCCGTTTTGCCGAGTAAGTTCCACCGTCAAAGAAGTACAGAGAGCGGAATTTCTCGTGCCTGATTCAAAGAGAAATAAATCCCCTTCACTGCTTTTGAATTGCGCTTTGAGGAAAGCAATTTGCATGAACTCGTTTCAATGGGAATAGAAATGGTTTATTTTCGCGATCCCCATTCGCAGATTTTTATTCGGACAGGCACTGAAAAAAAATCCTTTTTTTTTTTCTCCCGAAGATCGTTTATATTGTATAATAACTATTTGTTAAGTTGGTTTTATAACCATACACTTTTGATAACTAGGGATATTTAACGTGCAAGCTTATTCAAATGTTAACCGCACATTTGTAAAGCAAAAAAAAAAAAAAAGAGCCGGGAAGAGCCTTGATTGTCCAGGATCCATTCGGAAGGGAAAGATCCACAGGACACCTCGTCATTTTGAACCACGGTCAGATGACGAGGTCTCACCTGAGCTGACAACAGTAATCACTTTTCAATGGATGTACTCGCTAAATATTTAAGACTTAAAGAACATCAAACAAATGTATAATTTTTTTCTTAAAATTCAACTTCTGTGTTCTGTCACTTTTAAGGTTCCTACGATAGGTAGATATATGCAAGATTTATGTCATAATTAACCTGATTTATTATAGAACTCCCTGATTATGAATCAATAGATGATATTAAAAAACATTCAAACGTAATATTCCTTCACATTTCGCAGTGAACGTTTAATTTAACGTAATTTAATTCGATGTAAACGTTAATTTAATTCAATCATATGTTTTGTAGAAATTTAATTCACGATATACTTTTTAAAAAAAACCAGTTTTCCAATTTATGAAGACCTTAAATAGTTTACCATCAAGCAGGGACATTTTCTTTGACAAATTTTTGAATTTGAAAATATTGTTATTGACATAAGGTAGGTTTTGCGTTTGGTGCAGATTGGCCAAGTATGCCACTTGCGCCCAAACCACCTTTCTAAAATTTAAACAGTTGCCTTTTTTTATCATCTGAACTCTGCTTCAGGGGCACATATTCTTTAGGTGCTCACAATCCAGAAGAACCCGAGTGTACCTGTCCTCACTTCAGTTTTACCCTTACCTGCCCTTATGCTCTTTTTGCTTTTTTATCCTCCCTTGTTGCTGCCTTGTGTTTGGCGCAGTTTTGCCAAATATGGTCCTTGCGCCATAAAACCCAAAATCAACCAACCAATCTCCTCCCAGCTCAAATTTTGTGAAAAAAGAAATCGAAGTGGCGTCTAATAGTGGTGTAAATCGAATCACAGAACTGCTACTCAATCCTCGATACTTTTGAATCTCAGTTCTTACCTGCTACTGCATTATCAAAGTAGCAGTGATTGTTGTAATAGTGATCGAGAAAATCCGTGATTCGGTAGCAGTGATTGAGGGCTAAGTTGTTTCTGCTGATATCGTTTAACCCCGGTACTGCGAACTGGTAGCAGGCTGAGCGATATCGTTTAACCTCTATCGGTGACCTAGACTGTTATTGGTAATTCGGTGGCAGTTCAAACCGCGACTGAGTATTAGGGACTTGGTTACGCGACGTTAGCGACTCAGCCGCAATGTACTTCCGGGATAGGGCACAAAATATCTCAAATCACTAAAAAACAGCATCCTCTTCCTTCCAACCAGATTCAGTCAGTTTAGAATCACAATCACAGTTTAGAGTCGCAGATATTCTTCGGTAGCAGTCACATTTTTTACTGCTACTGTGAAATCACTCTTGGTATTATCTCTAGCGTCTAATAATTTGACCAGGGACTCCAGGTCGAGAACCTATGCTTCCATTCCCCACAATAGATCCCACTTCCTAAGAAATTCACCAAACGGTTCTCATCCTTTGTCCACGGATTGCCGAAAGATGAAGAAATGCACAATGCTCGCTGTTTTCTTTGAATGAGTGATGACCTCGGTGTAGTGTCAAGGGGTGTTGAGCTGCAATTTATGGGCGTATCTCTCCTTTCCTCAGAGGTGGCAGCAGTTCTCGGAAAAAGTTGGTGGCCATTAAAGACCGGAAACCCGCGTCACTCGGAAGATGATATAAATTGCAATTATACTTATTTTTATTGTTGAAAACAGCGGACACAAATACGTAAATCCTTAGCTGCCTCTCTTTGGAAGCGGTCCAGAAAAGTGCTAATATTCCTCGGCCTAAATGGGTTATTATTCCGGCGCGTGGTTTGGGATTTTGACACTCCCTTTGCTTTCCCAATCTTCCAATTAATACTTCTTTTATGTCCAAATCAGAGCAGATGAAGAAACGCGACTCGTGTGATTGTTTTTCTCTCAGTACTCAGGTTCGGTTGAAAAGTGCGGGCAATTTCCCTTTATGCCATTCGTGTTCGTCAAGTCTTGCGTGTGATCTGCTGATTTTAAAAGGCAGGTGTACTCCGCATTAGGGTACGTACACTACGGAACCTGGAGTGGCGCATGTAGCCTTGCTGGTAGCCTACTAGCTTACCGCTTTGTAGAATTGACCAGTGTTTCCATACGGGAGCAAACACCACCGAGCCTGGCGGGTCAACTAGATTGGCGCAGTGAGCAAAGCAGGAAGCTGGATGATTTGCCAATGCGAATGTTTACATAGTAGTGCGCGGGTCAACTGAACGATCGCCTCGATTTTTTCGTCTGTGCATCTTTTGGCGTAAACAGTGAAGTAATATTATATTGGTTTGAATTTAATTATTTTTAAAACATAGTTCCTGTTATTAAAATGGTAATAAACAAAAACATAATACATAAAGTGATTAAAAATACTGAATAATGTAGTTCTTTGTAATAAAAATATTTAGACGGTAAAAAACTAAATGCGACTTAGGTTCAAATATATATAAAATACATTACATAAAATATGTTTGTGTGAAACATCCTAATATGTTAAAACAAACTACGGTCTGCAAACGTATACAAAGAAGAAATCTATTTGCGCATGTGCAACTCCGTTGTCTGCAGGCTCTACGCGTGCAAGATCAGTTCCGTTGTGTTTATACTACACGCTTTAATACTAGGTTACCTTCTAGGCTACATGCGATCATGACTTGCGACCAGCTAGGCTACATGCGCCCATCCAGGTTCCGTAGTGTACGTACCCTTACAAATGGTGTCGACAATACTTGCTTCTTTGTGATATGTAAATTTTACGTTGTTTGAATCGGAAGTTTATGTTTGGTTGTTAAGTTCCAAATCGAAGACAAATTGGATTCGGTTTGCTTTTCTGGAGCTAGATCCAGACACGTACAAACTGCACCAATCACAAGATTCTGAGCAACAAGCGCATTCAATTGAAACGTTCAAAAACGTTCACGCGCAAATTATAAAAATGCAACAACAAAAACGACATTGTCTATAAAAAATATACGTAGTGTTTGTTGTCAATTGCAAGTAAAGTGAGAGTTAGATGAGGAGGTTATTTGTCAAATCTTACATGGTAAAATAAGTTATCTCCAAAATACTTAACTCGATAAAAGTTTCAATCAGGATAATCAATGAAAATAGGGAAGGGGCAAAACCAAAAGGGGATCATTATAAGCTGAACATAAAAGAGCAATATCACCCAAATATGCGGAAGATGGTAAAAATATGCGAATAATAGGCTATCAAGAAATTACGAAAAGAAAAGATGGAGAAGAGAAAGAAAGTAGTATATTACGAGGCTATCAGAGCAATAGTGTCCTAACTCACAAAAATCCGAAAATTTCATTATAACCTTTTATTAAGATCTTTTATTTTTTTTAAATATGCACACAAGTTCAAGTGTTCCAAAATTCAAAAATAACTTTCTGTTGAACACTGAGGAACAAATTTTAAGAATCTCAAATCATCTTGTGGATAAATAGGAATATATAAAAATTGGTGGCAAGAAAACCACATGTATCTCCATTGAGTATGCTGGTGGGTAAACCTCATACAGTGCAAAGTCCAAAATCAGGAATCCTCTAAACCTCGGACATTCCGTATTTTGGATTATTTGCATTTTTTGTCAAAAAAAATCTTAATCTACCCCATCCAGCGCGAGTTTCGTCTTTGGAACAGTAAAAGAGCAGATAGATAAATAGGAATAGTTTTTTAAAAGGAAAAAACCTTTTTAATACAATGTAACAAGTTTTACCTTGCAAATCTTCTAGTTTTTCTGTGTGGTATTTACTCTGAACACACACACATGTCCGTTATTTTGATTATATTTATATTTATTATTATATTTATATTTATTATTATATTTATATTTATTATTATATTTATATTTATTATTATATTTATATTTATTATTATATTTATATGTATTATTATATATCGATAAAAATTTATATTTATCATTATATTTATATTTATTATTATATTTATATTTATATTTATTATTATATATCGATTATATTTATATTTCCGTTATATTTATTATCCACTACTCTACAATAATGGACCGGACCGCAAGATGTGATGGTATAAGGGAAAGAATACGTGCTTTAATAGGAGGATGGTCCCCCATGCGCAGCAATTGCACTAGCAACACTTCTAAGCATACTTTCAAGAATGTTTTGACACACAGAAATGTATATTTGTGTCCATTCCTGCTGCAAGAATGTTGCCCGTTCAGCTGTAGATTTCGGACGTGGTTTCCTGGTCCGTAAGCGTCGCTCTAACTCGTCCCACAAATGTTCTATGGGGTTTAGCTAGGGACTCTAAGCAGACCAGGGAAGACTTTTTACATCTATGTCGTAATACCACTGCTTGACAGAGGCTGCAACATGACATGGAGCGTTGTCGTTCTGGAAGTAACATTCGTCCATTCCATAAAATTGCCAGAGCGTAGGAAAAACCTGATTGTCCAAAATGTTCATGTAGGATTCGGCGTTCAATTGACCAGGAACAACATGCAAAGGTCCCAGGCCATACCACGAAAAACACCCCCAAGCAAGTAGTCGGATTTTATGCAAACCCGCTGGCGTTCAGTTCATTATTGTAGTGTATATATTACGCCACAGAAACGACCTTATCAAAGGACCTAAGCAACTCACTTTACCACGTAAACACCCCATTTTTAGACTCGTATTCTTTCCAAAAAATATTTTATTTTGGGCCCCTCTAGCAACACTTACAATTTGTCCAGATATTTTCGAAACACCCTGTATATTACAACGGTGTACGAAGAATTGGTTTGACCAACCACATTGATTTTACACAATGGGTTATTGGCGACGGTCCGAGATCAATCTCGAAGGGAAAGATTCTAGGACAATGCCTCGGGATTTTAAACCGCATTCAGATAACGAGGTGAACACGTGAGCTGGCATCCCCTGATCGGATCGACTTTCGAACTCGCAGCCTTCCGGTTCGAAACCCGCGATTCTATCAACTAGACTATCACGGCTCTCCGTACGGGGTTGGGTTGATTGAAAAGTTCGTTTGGTTATTTAAAAGCAATAAAAACGCTTCGGTTTTTAAGAGAAATTGTTATCCGATGAAAATTGGATACGTTACAATAATGTGGTACGAACGAAATCGTGGTTCGAAAAATAAAACCATCATTAATCGCCCCTAAGTTCAGTCTTCATGCAAAGGTGATGTTTTGATTATGTAGAAAGGGAGTATTTAAGACCTCTTTCGACAAAACGAAACAATTAGTTTCCATTTCTGCTCCCAAATAGAACAATTGAAAGCAGTACTAGACGAAAAGTGACAGGAGTTAGTCAACAGAAGAAGGCGAAATCTTCGATCACGATAACGTAAGACTGCGTGCTTCTTTGGTGACCAGGCAAAAACCACCACAGATTTCCTTGGAAGTTGACTCATTCGTCGTATTCACCAAATACCGCACCTTCGGATTTCCATTTATTCCGAACCTTTACCAAATTTTCTTCTTGGAAAAGCTTTCAATTCCTTGGAAGACTTCAAAAGACACCTGGAACAGTTCCCAGCACCAAAAGATAAAAGTTTGGGAAAGAGAGAATTTTTAAGTGGCCTGAAATACGGCGAAAGGTTGTGGAACAAAACGAAAGTTAAGTTCTTCAATTTGTTGTAAAACTGAAACATATTACTTTTTTACTTAAGAAACATGCGAACTTTTATGACATACCCAGTATCATTTATTTTTAACTCATAAAAAACAATCAACATAAAAAAAAAGGGCCCCACGAAAATATTAACAAACAATGATTGAATGATTATAATAAAAAGCTGCCATTTTAATGGGTTCCACAAAGCCATTTGAACGAAACACATCGTGTGTCGTATTAATAGAAGCGTTAACTTAACCCCAATGTGTTAAGAAAATGCTAAATTATCTGCAATATCAGTCTAATACCATTTATGCTATTGCAGCCTGTTCGTATAACGTATTTTCACACCAATTCAAAAGCAGACTGACGTAGGGTCGACTTTCTCGTCAGTGAGGAATCTACTTCACAATTTATTTTATAACAGTAACTCGCCCCTGTTTCGCAGAGGAACAAAATTGAATTTAAGGCAGTAATTTGAATAAGGATTTTTGTTTTCACAAAATTACCTTGTCAATGACGCTACATCGTTTTTCCTCTTGGTGACAACACGAAAGGATAATTTTGACGTGACAACATTACGACGCCCTAAAGGGTGTCGTAATGTTGCCCAGAGAACAGCACTTTACACACTGTCTAATGGTGAAGTCACACCTGAGCTGGCACCTGACTCTCCAAATTTAAACACCACGCCAACGTGAGGACATTTAAGGCCACGACAGATTTAACGTGCACCAACTCTCACGTACACCGCTATCTAGCTCGAGACAAGCTCGATTGGAAGAGTAACGGACTAGCAACCGGTATGAATTGCGGGTTCGAATCCAACCAAAGACCGTCGTGTACAAAGGAAGCTGGTGCACGTTAAATCTGTTGTGGACTCAAATGTCCTCACGCTGGCGTGGTGTTTAAATTTGGAGAGTCAGGTGCCAGCTCAGGTGTGACCTCGTCATCCCCGTGGTTTAAAATTATGTGTGTTGTCCTGGGATCTTTGCGTGGAGGATCCAGGACCACCGCCAATAAACCGTTGTGTTGCGTTTCTCCAATGCGACGTTAATTAATTACTTTCCTACCTATCAATCTCCGCGACTAAAGCTACTCCTCGATAATAATAATACAATATTTAAAGTTTAGTTAAAGAGCTCTTGAAACAGAAACGTGTACACGCTACAACAGACGCATTTAGAACGGCGTTTACACTCACACCGTTGATACGCTTTTAGCATCAGTTCAGAGGGCGCTGCTCACACCACGCATGTGTGGTGGCTCTGAAACTTTACTACTTTGCATAACATCCTATAATTGACGTTTGCTGCAAATTTCATTTCATTGGGATGATTCCTTCACGGTGTTGCGTTTTTTAAAAACAGCAGTGTATATATTTAATGAGAGAAATCTTCAAAACATTTGCAATGGCCTCTATTGTTAACAACAGGTAGCTGCAACTTTAGGTAATGTCTTCTTTATGAACAATAGCAATGTCATCCGTTTTCGGAAATACAAATGATTTTTTTCATACTTCCTTAAAAATATAATATTCTATTTTTCTCCAGCAGATGATTGAACAAGACTAATGCAATGCCTGACACTTTCTGGAAGCAGAAAATTTGACAACAAATTTGTTCTCAACAGTTTTCAGATGGTTCGTCTGTGTCAATGTATGAGTTGTATATACACTACCCTACAATAATTAACCGCACAGCAAGATGTGATGGTATAAGGGAAAGTATACATGCTTTAATAGGGGGATGATCTCCTACAAGCTGCAATTACACTAGAAACCCATCTGGGAACACTTTCAATAAGGTTTTGATACATAGCTATGGATATTTGTGTCCATTCCTGCAGCAAGAATGTCGCCAGCTCAGCTGCAGAATTCTGTCGCGGTTCCCTGGTCCGTAAGCGTCGCTCTAACTCGTCCCACAAATGTTATATGGGGCTTAGGTCGGGACTCTGAGCAGGCCATGAAAGAGGTTTTACATTCATATCTTGATACCACTGCTTGACAGAGCTGCAACATGACATGGAGCGTTGTCGTCTTGAAGTAACATTCGTTCATTCCATAAAATGGCCAGAGCGTAGAAAGAACCTGATTGTCCAAAATGTTCATTTAGACGTCGGCATTCAATTTTCAGGAACATGCAAATGTCCCAGGCCATACCACGAAAAACACCCCCAAACAAGTAGCCGGATTTTGTGCAAATCCGCTGGCTGTCCGGTCCATTATTGTAGGGTAGTGTATCATGATATTTTTTTATCTACCCACTGATAGTAGATTACAGTATCATTATCATCATATTCGTTATATTTTATTTCTATCTCTACAGTATTCACACTTTCTCAATACATTTTTCTTTTAAATTTTCGTCACAAGTTAAATTTTTCAACACTTCATCTGTATTTTTCTCATTAATAAGACCTAAGAAGCTTAACTTTTTTACCACAAGTGACATGTCTGCGTGGAGTTTACAGAGGTATATGTCCCTATTTCTGCAATCTGGAACCAGAATCTAGAATGGTCTTTGTTTACACACACACAGAAATACGCATGACTCATTTCCTTGTAATCGTCACAGGTTAAAATGAACTTTTGGTGCAAACTTTTAAGGAATCATTTAAAAGGCGCTTTTGCATTTTGTTCTTATCTCTCATAATAGTTTCTTTTCTACCAGCACATTGCTTACTATTTTAATCTTGCCTTAAAAATTTCGTAATGGTTTTACGAGCTTTTAAAATTTTTATTACTGCTTCCTTTCTATTTTCAGTAGTGTGGATTTTGAATATCTACGTGAGGTAACGGATGCTAAAATCGAAGCAAACTTATATACTTTTTTTAAGGGCACCGGGAAGTCATCAAAGGCCAGAAATCAAGAAAATGTGACCAACATTCGAATGCATATAAAATTTAAGCTATTATAAGTACCAATATAAATTTTTGTACACATGTTTGTAATGCCTTTTAAAACTAATTCAAGCTAAAAAATAAAAATTTTTAAAGTAAAAATATTTTGTAGAGAGCATTTATATAGAACTCGGTGAAAAAAAAATTCAATACAGTGAGTTCACTTGGGGTGCGCTCTGTAAAAAAACTTTAATATATATTGAGTTGCAACTTTTTTCCCTATCATTAGAAATGTTTTTTGTTGAAAATAACCAGGAAAAAAATTTTTTAGGCACATTTTAAATCAGTTTATGAAAATTTTGTGATTTTATACCTACTAATCACTTATTAAAAAAAATTATGTTCATATTTCGTCAATAGTTTATATTTTAACATAATTGCTTAATATAAATACATGTGTATGCAAAACTTCAGACTGATACCTTTAATAGTTTTTTCACAGAGCGCACCTGAAGATAAAAATTTATCATTTTGAGAAAACGACAAAAAACTACAATATAGCATCTCCTTACCTTATCGATAAGAACTTTCCAAAGCACGAATAAACAAAATTTGCGGTTAAATATAATAACAGTCGCAGTTAAACCTGTTACCAATCGATTAAAAAGTATATTTATACAAAAATATACTAAAAATATAAAATATTTAAAAAAATATAATTCATTGTCGGCAAAATTGAAACTTCAAACCTGAAACCGAAAAGGATAATTTCAAAATTAAATTTTAGTAACTTATAATGCATTTTACGTAATAAGTGATACATCAATCGATTCGTATTGGTGCCCTCTATTAAATGCAATTGAAATCAAAAATTCGATTTTTTTTAAGAATTTGACTTCCCAGTGCCCTTAATATTTTACCACTAATCACTCTTGCTAAATACTCTGCTATGCAATTTTTATGACTGAAATTCTTTAAAAACATTTTCTTACCTGTTTCTTAAAGTCTTCCCTGGAAATCAAATGCCTCCTAACTTCTTTAGAACAAGTTTGTCCCTTTAGCAATTCTTTGACTTTTTCCTTGGTGTTATTTCACCGGATGATTTTTGGATTCTAAGTAGCTTTAGACGGTAGTTTCATTTTCCGTTTTAACTTTTCACATTTCAGATCTTTTATTTCTTCGTGGCCTTCTTATTCCTCCTACATTTATTACTTCCACTTTTTATCCTTGAGGTAGGAGGCAGGGTAACAGGAGTAGAATGGGACTGATCTGGGAAACTGTACTGTTTTCTGGTTACAAAGATTTCCATCTTTTTTCCTTTTACAATAATTTTTGAAGATACCTTCCATTGTTTTCGGATTTTCCTCTTTTCCCGATCTCACATTTCATTAGCATTTTTTCTATCCTTTCTTTGCCTCTAAAAAGCTATGGGATTTCGTTTCAGTTTTTGTTGTGCTCTCTTGCTAATTTTCTTGGATTCCGTTCTCTTAGCCAAAGATTTGTATGTGCTAGCTCTTTGCTCTCTCCATACCCGATAGCAATTAGGTATCTTAATAAACTCTACATGATCTTCAATTTTAAATAAAATCCATTCAAAGCATTTAGGTTGGTAAAGTTCATACTAAAAAAGTAAGTTAAAAATACAATAACAATAATTTAAATAATAAAAATTTAAAACAAATATTGTTTCCTTTGTACAAAACATTAGCCTTGTACATAATAAACAAATATCATAATGAATAGAAACATGATTACAAAAGTTTGGGTTTTAACGTCAAGAACAAATTTTTGACATGATGAACGCATAAAACTTGTTTTAACTGCAAAAACTAAAAAATTCATAACCAATGTCTTAGAACAATGTCAGAGTGACCGAGCAATGTATAACTGCTGTTTCGGTCATAATCAAAATTCTTTTCTAGCGAGATTTTTGTAACTTTCAAGATACAACTGCTGACCGGCCGTAGTCTAAAATGGGTGGGGTTCTTGTAACTTTCAAGGTACAACTATTGTATCGGTCGTAGTCTAAATTTTTTCTTGGCGAGATTCTTATAACTACCATAGAACAACTAGTGTAACGGCCGTATTCTAAAATATTTCTTGGCACGATTCTTATAACATTCAAGCAACAACTGCTGTATTGGCCATCGTCTAAACTCTTTCTTGGCGCGATTATTATAACTTTCAAAATACAACTGCTGTACCGGCCATAGTCGAAATTCTTTCTTAGCGAGATTCTTATAACTTTGTAAGTACAACTGCTGCACTAGCAGTAATCGAAATTCTTCCTTGGCGAGATTCTTATAACTTTCAAAGTACAATTGCTGCACTGGCCGTAATCGAAATTCTTTCTTGGCGAGATTCTTATAACTTTCAAAGTACAATTGCTGCACTGGCCGTAATCGAAATTCTTTCTTGGCGGATCATGGTACAACTGCTGTACCGGCCGTAATCTAAAGGTTAAGACCAATTGCCACATAGATACGTAGTGACTTATTGGAAGACTACCCCAAAACGTGGAATTGTCTATCCTATATACACTACCCTACAATAATGGACCGGACGCCTGCGGATTTGCATAAAAGTTGCATACGTGTTTGGGGGTTGTTTTCATGGTATGGGATGGGACCTTTGCATGTTGTTCCTGATCAATTGAACGTCTATGCCTACATGGAAATGTTGGACAATCAGGTTCTTTCTACGCTCTGGCAATTTTATGGAAATGACGAATGTTATTTACAGGACGACAACGCTCCATGTCATGATGCAGCCTCTATCAAGCAGTGGTGTTGAGATATGGATGTAAAACGTCTTCCCTGACCTACACAGAGTCACGACGACTTAAACCCCATAGAACATTTGTTGGACGAGTTAGAGCTACGCTTTCGGACCAGGGAACCATGTATGAAATCTACAGCCGAGCTGGTGACATTCTTGCAACAAGAATGGATCACAAATACCCGTAGCTGTGTATCAAAACCTTATTGAAAGTATGCCCAGAAGAGTTCCTAGTGTAATTGCAGCACGTGGATGACCATCCCCCTATTAAGGCATGCATTCTTTCCCTTATACCAACACATCTTGCTGTCCGGTTCATTATTGTAGAGCAGTGTATATAATTTATTTGTTGATATTTTTGTTTACATTATTTATTTCCAATTGTTACAAATAATAAATAAATAAAGGACATAAAAGTCAATAAAGAATTTTATTTGATACGTAACATTGCGATTCATTTTACAATTGTTTTATATTTTGTTAAATTTCCTTGTAGCCAAGTGCAAAGATGATTCTATCCAATCTATCGGCTCCAATTTTATTACTCTGGTAACGAAGGTTTAACCTAAAGTACCTATCGTATGATTTGTTAAAGTTAAAATAACTAATTGTTGGTCCTCCAGCAAATAAACAGAAGGCCGAGGTCTTTTCATTCCTGCGGTATACCTTCCTATACAAGTATTCAAGAGACTAGTGTAAACTAGGCTATGCAAAACTCAAATGCTAACACGGGCCAAGGCCAAATAAATAAGATCGAAATCTATGTGGGCCGCACAAAAAACCTCAATTTTTATAGATATTTAAATTTATTTCGAAAGCACAGTATAAAAAAACTAAGAACAACGGTAAAAAATTAATGCTTTCTTCCTGACACTTGGCATCTCTTCTCTGCTACCAACTTTCCTACTTTGGAGGATACCTTGTCCTAAGTGATCACTTTCAAAACTAGGTGAATGTCAGCAGTCCTGGATCTGACAGGAAACTTATTTCCTTTGATAAGTGAAAAAAAATTACTTGCACCGAAAAGTACTTCCAAACATGGAAATAATTTCATATGCGAATTTTTGAGTGTTTTCAAACCTGGCTGGCAGATATTTGTAAAATTCAGGCACTCCAACTTCACAGAATTTTACCTTCCAATCTGAAGAGCACGGGATTACCTCTATTTGCATATTATTAGGTACTGATTCCATATTTATGGAGAAAATCGAAGAAAACAAATTAAACCCGTCTTCCAAAGATTTAAAAACTGCAAACCTTTTTCCACTTCAGTTCTGGGAAATGATGCAGCACGACTTGTAATCGGTCATTGGCAAATGTTGTGGTTCATTACACTGCTCTGCAAAAAAACTAATTATTCCAAGCCCTGACACCATTCCTACTGATTCTTATCTAAAATGACCTCCTGAATTCGAATATGACCCACGTTTTCTCCCATCACCCACCATTTTCTGTGGATGCATCCCCCTATGTTTGTTACTTTTCGATGTTCTCCCATCACCCACCTTCTTCTGGGGATGCATCCCCCTACGTTTATTTCCGATGTTTCTTTCGATGTTCCTTTTCGATTTTCAATGCTCTATATTTATTCTGTTTCGATATAATTTTATGGAAATAAATTTTTGTTGGGGGGGGGAGAAGTGGGGAAAAGGATTATTTTAACCATTAAATTTCTTCTGAGGGGCTAGAGAGGTGAATAGCTACAAAACATGATAGCAAGGAGGGATATATTTTTTTGGGGGGTGGGGGGATTTGTTTGTAATAAAAAATCATTCGTTTTTTTCTGGGTTTTTTTCATTTTTTTCTGCATATTCCAGCTTTTGCCCCCCTCCACCCCGTTTATCCCCCCCCCCAAACACCCCCAACTAATAAAAATATATAGCAACAATTTTGGCTAAAAGCGAGAGAGGGGGGAGAGGTCCCGAATCCCTCATAAGAAAGTTTGGAAGATTCACTGTACTACGGTGGCGCTCTCAATAACTCTCGCGCTTCGTGGTTTGTGCAGGAATTTTCATGCTTTGACAAGTTTGAGCTTGCACTGCTCTTATCACTATAGTTGTGAACTGTAATCGTTATCTCCCCTCGTTACATCTTTCGCGATCGTAGAGTCAACTTTTCGGTATTCTAGGCCGAGATTCTGTGTTTACAAATTGTTTAGATTGTGTAAAACGGTCCAAAATTTTTTGCTCCGGCTTTTTCAAAGCGAATTACAGCACGTGAGTGTAAGTTGTGATGCATACCGAGCATTGATTTACTGTTTAATTATGCCACGTGAGTGTAAAAATCATCCCGATAGCTTCTGCTATGTTTGCGGTGAATTGACTTTAAAAGTGCAATTATTAGTTGAGGTGTTTGAGGGAGGAAAAGGGGGGACTAGAAGCTGGCTTACATAGAAAAAGAATGAAAAAATTGCGAACAAACCCCAGAAAAAACGACTATTTTTAATGATTTTTTTTTTACAATTTAAGGAGACAAAATTACCCCTCCCCCCCAATCTCCCTCCTTGCTACAAATTTTCATGTTTATAGCTCTAGCCCCTCAGAAGAAATTTAATGGTTAAAATAAACCTTTTCCCCACTCCAAATCAAATTTATGTCAATAAAATTGTATCGAAAAGTGATAAACATAGGTGATTGCGTCGCCAGAAAACGGTACGTGATGGGGGAAAACGGGGTCATATTCGGATTCAGGAGGTCATTTTACATAAGAATCACCAGGAATGGTGTCGGGGCTGATTTTCATGCAGAGCTGTGCTATTAAACTTTGTACTACGTCCGGTACAGCAGTTGTACCTTGAATGCAGTGCTGTAATAAAAAAAAACCAGAGGGTATACCATGGGCGCTGAAGAATTTTTTCCATGGGTAGGCGAAACACGTACTTACTACTTACACTTTCCAGGGGAGGGGGGGGGGCTTATACGCACGCACATACATGTATATGTATAGAAAATCCAAAAGCCAGGGGGTTATCCGCCCCCCCCCCCCTCCTCCGGACGCCCATGGGGTATACTCAAAGGACCGGGGAATATGTTCGAATTATTCCAAGTTCAAACTATCGAGAGAGAAAATGCCTATATTAATTTTATATTACAGGAAAGGAACTGGTGGAAGAAACTTCGACTTAAGCAAAAAATTGTTTTAACAAATTTTAAGGCCTTCCTCTATCATTTCCATTGAAATATTTTCCCGAACTTCTTGATTAGAGCAATCCGTCTCTGTGTTTCATTTTGAAGAGCATACTCTCGATCTAATTGTCTACTGAAGTGCGATGGTTGGCCAATCAAGAATTTACAAATTTTTTCAGGTTGAAAGTGTTCGATAGGTGGTCTATTTGCCTTAATAAACATTAGATTGGAGACGTTTGAAATCAATAAAGATTATCTCAAATCTATTACACTATATTATTCATTAAACTAAGCCCGGACTCGCATTCGGCCTGGACAAGGTAATATTTCAATTGTTCTTAAAAGAGGCTGTAATTTTTCTGGAACAACTTGGGCGTTTTCTTTGGCACCTCAAACCCTGAATAGTGCACATTTCATCTATACCAAAACGTCGTCAGATTCTTTTTACCTCCTTTTCTCCATGGCGAATATCCCCTGTATTTATACTTTCTGGATCAAACATGGATATATCCTTCAAAAGTTGATAATTTTCTTCATTAACATCAGTACAAAGTCTAGATTTCATTCTATTGACAGTACTTTAAATGAATTGCTTTTGATTAATAGGTACGATTTTGGAATAATGTACCAAGGTGATATCTTGAAATACAAACTTTTCTTGCTTCAACAGCTATCTGCGTTTCACGTGATGTTTTGCGCGAAGTTTTCTTGGAAAAGCAAAGCGTGTGCGTAGTTTTTAAGAAAAAGCACAGGATATACGGAATATGCTGGAAAAACCAGAGGGTATACGGCGTATACCGCCGTATTCCCTCCACTACAGCCCTGCTTGAAAGCAATGAGAATCGCGCATCAGTTATATTTATGTAGCCGTAATAAAAAGATTGACAGTAAGAAATTAAAAAAAATTGAGCTACGAAAATTTAATAAATTAGTAAATTTGTTTGTTAAATATAGTTTTGTCTGGGCCACAGAGATATTCTTTGTGGACCGCAAGTTTGACATACTTAGTGTAAGCCACATCAAAATCTGACCATTTGTTCTCGATATTATTCCAAACAAACAGACGCCTACTGCATGTATATGGGCTAATTCCATGCCAAAGTACACCATAACACAGAATTTTGAAGTTAGATTTTCGTTCATTTTTTCTAAAGAATTATGTACTTAATATGTCAAATTTCTTTATTCAAAAGTGGACACAAAGTTTATGTTTTAGAATTTTGCAATACCCGAAATCAAAAGTAGAGTTTACATCCACATGGAAGAAAGAGTGTTTATATCAAATGTTCTTCTGAATATTTCTAATTAAAAGGTGAGTTAGATAATTAATTTTATTTTTTGATTGAAATATATGTATGTTTAACTTTTTAAAACAGTTTCCTCTGATCCCTTTAAGATGTTTTTAAAATTATTAATTTCGTTTTATATTTAGGCTTAGTGCATGTAGTGTGAGTCACATAAAAAGCTTCTTTTTTCTTGTTTAAATTGTTAGTTTTATAATATGAGTGATAATAATTTTTTTCTTTTAAGTGTTTATTAGGTGTTATATTATAGTAAAGTCATCTCATGTTCAACCATAATTCTTGACTTTGAAAAAAAA
This sequence comes from Metellina segmentata, assembly GCA_947359465.1. Lineage (NCBI taxonomy): Eukaryota > Metazoa > Arthropoda > Arachnida > Araneae > Tetragnathidae > Metellina > Metellina segmentata. The sequence continues at coordinate 114,410,015 of OX375873.1, forward strand.
AATAATTTATGTAGTGTGAGTCACATCAAAATACATTGTATTATCGCAAAATAATGCGAGTAACAACATTTTTAATATTTGGCTTGGTTTTTATACATGTAAATGTAAAGAATGTATTTCTTCTGATTACTATATGCAAATATATGCATATTGCAGTTTTAAAATATTACTAATATTTACCTAAAAATCCAAATTTGCTCACAGTGCATCCCACAAAAATGCTTTTCTGCCTCAATTGTACTCTATTCCCTTCCAGCAATTATTTAGTCTAACATATAATATTTATTGGGTAATGATGAAATACATTAAAGAGGTATATTTTTTAGGTAGTGATGGCTAAAACATCAGCTGAGCGAAAAGCTGAGCAAAGAAGAAGATTAAAAGAGTCTGGAAAGTTTGAAGAATTTCGCTAGTCAGAAACCAATCGTCAAAAAATAACCAGAAAAAAAAGAAAGCAGGAAATGACAACAGAAGAAAAGGAGATCAAAAAGAGAAAAGAGAGAGAAGAAATGAAAAAATACAAAGAAAAATGCAACCTTAAACGACAACTTTCGAATTCTACTATAAGTCCAAGCCCATCGAAAGCTTTCAAATCTAAGAGCTATTATGGAAAAGCAATAGCAAAAGCCAAAAAGTCTTTACCCAAGAGCCCAATAAAAAGAAAATTAATCGTGGAAAATTTATGCAAACATTTTTCTCCAGAAATTATAGCTCAGAGGAAAAAGAAATCTGCTTCTACAGCAACATCCAATGAGGTATGCAACGTAGTAAAATAAGTTTACGCTTCTGATGCAATATCTTATCAAGCTCCTGGTTCTAAAGATTACAAAATCATCCATGATTTCGAAGGAAAACGTAAAGTACAGAAGCGTTACCTTTATTTTACTATAGGAGAAACTTACCAACAGTTTAAAGAAAAATATCCTAATGTTTCTATTGGGCGAAGCAAATTTTGTGATCTCCGACCTGAACACATCTGTCTACATTTCACAGCTATAAGTCATGGCAAAGGTGCTGTAGATGATCTAGGGGGTACTCTCAAACATAGAGTAAGAGAAGCTACTCGTTCAAGAAACATAGACTCACGTACAGCTGAAGAATTTGTCGATTGCGCAAAAAAACTATGCCCGAATATAACTCTACATTATGTTCCACAGGAAGCTATTGCTGAAAAAAAGCAATACCTAGACAAAATATGGATGCATAATAAAGAACTAAAAATAATCCTGAGACAAGAAGGATGCATTTTTTCGTAAAAGTTTCTCAGTATTTAATAAAAATCTCATTAGTTTCAGCTGATACTACACACACAAATTGCAAGATATTTAATTTCATGTCAGGCAATTTAGGAACTGAGGTTGAATTGAATGGAAACAAAGTCTCGAAACCGTAAATGCTGGAGAATGGGTGTTGGTCCCTTTTGCTGGGAAAAGACTTATAAAACATTTTTCTGAGCAAATTTTAGCAAAGCAAGGATCAACACTCACAATTACATTTTTGCGCTTTGATAAAGACACTTTAAAATTTTCTTGGCCTAAAACAGAGGACATATCTGAAATTCATTTTAGTGATCATTCAGTAAATAGACTCCCTGAACCAGCACTTGATAAACGAATGCACCATACATTTTTAAATGTTAAGTTCAATGGCTTAAACATGGGATAGTATGTTTTCTATATTTTACTATGCAAGATTAAGAAAAATGTTTCTAATGTATGTTTTCTTAGTGTTTCAATTGTCAGTAAAAATGTTTTTGTGAAGTGTAGTGTGGGTCACATTTGCCATGTAGTGTGAGTCACAAACAAAATGTCATGTTATAAATTAATTATATATTTAATTAATCTAGTAATAATATGCTATTAAAGTACAATTATTAGAAGTAACAATAATTGTAAAACAAAATTTTTTGATAATCAACAGAGGAAGAAACAAGAGTTTTTGTACTTAATCAAATTATCACTTCCCTTTCATGTAGTGTGAGTCACAGCTCAGTTTTCCCCATGTACAGAGAATACCCAGTAAGATAAATGAAATTTAGTAGCTAATATGTATAAATTAAACCTTTACTAAAGTAAAACAAGTTGCTAATCTCATTTTATTGTAACAATAATTTTTTTATGGTAGCTTTAAGATTCAAATTTAGCTCACTTGTAGTGTGAGTCACGTATGGAACTAGCCTATGTAGATAGTTAAATATGAGGAAACATTAAGGGGTTACCCTAATTCAGTACTTCCCAACCGATGTGCCGTGGCACACTGGTGTATCGTGAAGGGATTGCAAGTGTGCCGCGAAAACTTTAACAGCTATTTCCTGATTATGGGGCGACGGTACCGGAGTGCTAGGACGCCCAGTGGTAAACTTTTAGCTTTATTGCTCTTTATTTCTAGCTACGCACGTGTGAGGGAGACCATCCAGAATGTCACAGTCGCTTTCTCTCTCATATTTTACATTTACAGATCAAATGCCACAACGGTAACTAATCGGGATCTAGAGGCAAGTTACTTAGTCGCGTGAATGATAGCTAAAACCAAAAAGCCTCATACAATTGCCCAATCACTCATTTTACCAACTTGAGTGGAAATTGTCAAAACTATGCTTGGACTAGATGAAGTTAAGGAAATTGTAAACGTACCACTTTCAAATACACCCAATACCTCACTTTACGGCCTAGATACGTTCCGGAAAAGTTGGCCGTAAAGCGAAAAGCTGTATAACGAATCAATATTTTTTTTATACAATCCCGTACAAATTCAATTGTTCCAATTTTTTGTAAAATAATATAGTTTTTTTTGTTAAAAATCATTATTCTTTTTAATTTCTATAAAAATGCTTACAAAAAATAAAAGTACAGAACAATGTAATAATAAACAAAATTCAAAAATAAACATATAAAATTTTAAAAAATCATATGTACATATGCATACATATAATAAAAAACATAAAATAAAATGTTTAAAAACTGTTGTAATCTGATGACGAACAATTTTTCCTAAAAAAAGGGACGATTATATTTTAAAGAATTAATGAATTAATTAAATAAGTAACGAAAATGCAGTCTTTCTAATACATAAGTACCAAATATGTTTACAATTCACCAAATTAATACACAAAATCCAACTAGAAAACAAACAAGAATAAACACGTCTAACTACACTAAAGCGACACAACTCGTTAAAGTTGTACCAAACGTTCCTCATATTTTGTGAGGCAAAATGTAGCATTGCCGCCTAAAGGGAGAAGCTGAAACTAACCAGAAGGTCCCTAACAGTACACCATTTTTTTTTACCGTATAACGATACATTGTGGGCCGTAAATCGAAAAGGGGCCATAATTAAAAAAAGGCCGTAAGGAGGTGGTTCAACGAGGTATATGTGTAATACGACCAGCAAGTGCATTAAAGACATATCAGTTAGCAAAGAAGGAACGTTAATCCAGAAAATGTGTGAGGTTAAGAAATTTTCCCTATAGGTTGATGAATTAACGGATGCTAGCAACTGTTGTCATCTAATTGTACTTTGAATACTTGATGAGAAAGAATTGAAAGAACATTATTTATTCTGCAAAGAACTTAACCTTTAGACTTCGGCTGGGTACAGCAGTTGTACCATGAACGCGCCAAGAAAGAAATTATACAACGGCCAGTACATCAGTTGTACCTTGAAAGTTATAAGAATCGCACCAAGAAACAACGTAGACTACTGCCGTTATAGAAGTTGTACCAAGTTATAAGAATCCCACCAAGAAAGAATCGTGCTTGTTAATCTTTATTGCCGTAGTCAAAAGGTTAACTATATCAAAATCTTTAAAGTGATCAATGAATACTTTGATACCAAGTTTCATGGAAAAATTGCTTCAGTTTATAATACAGATGGTGCGTCTGCAAATATGTTTGTGCAAATATGACAGGAAGTGTCACAGGCTTGGCGTTCAAAGTTCGGCATGAAAACCATGATGTTCAAATAATACACTGCTTTATTCATAGAGAAGCTCTCGTGTTAAATAGTTTTACTCCTGAATTAAAGTCGACACTTAACGAGATTATAAAAATGGTGGTAAAAGGTAGACCACTTCGATCGAGTCTTTTTTCAATTTTATGTAATGAAATGGGATCCGAGCATCAATCTTTGTTCCATACTGAAGTTCGTTGGCTGTCAAAAGGGAGAGTTATGTTCAAAGTCCATGAGTTGAAAGGCGAATCAAAAGTATTTTTTGAGGGTAACTCTCCGTATTTAGCTAAGTTGGAAGGCGGTTACTGGTTGAAAAAAGGGCCTACTTAGCTAAGATATTTGAATGCCTAAATGAACTCAATCGAAAAATGCAAGGACTGCTTGAGAATACATTAACTTTTACTAGCAAAATAAATGGACTCAAAAACAAAATTCAACTTTGGGAAAGATGTGGTGAAAAATGGTTTTCTTGAAATGTTTAGTCGGTGTTGTAGTTCTAATCCTAAAAATGAACTGCTAGAATTTGTTGATCAACACCTATGCATGCTTGAGAGACAACTTTGAATTAACGGATAAAAAATTAGTTCGACTGGGTTCGAAATTCATTTGCATCTTCATTATATCACATGGTATTCGATTTATCAGTGAAAAAAAGGAGTTATTATACTTAAAAGTGACCGTACCCCTTGAAATCGAGTTTAAGGATATGTTTCATTATATCAATTCTGGGTGACTGCAGAAAAGAGTTTATATCCAACCGCGAAAAAGCTATAAAAATACTTTTACCGTTTGCTAAAATATACACTTGTGATCAAAGTTTCTCTTCTATGCTCAATATAAAGAATATAAAGACATCGACATTGCAAAAACTTTGTCATGAATGTGTTTAGCTCTTTTGACCGTAGACCCAGATATAAAAAAGTTGTGTTCACAAAAACAAACCCAAGAATCTCACTGAAATAAATATCAACTGTGGGAAAAGAATATTGCAGGTATTTATATTAATACTTAAAATGTTTATTTTGTCATAAAATTATTGTTAGTATATTTATACACATTTTGTTATTCTTTTGTTTATAATTAATTTTTTCTTTTCTATTTTCGCAGAATAATTTTATAAATAAGTGTTCTAAAAAATTTAATCAGTTTCACTCAGTCAAATGTGACAATTTAGTTCATAGATGTGATAAAAACTTATGTCAAATATCAATTTCTGAGGATATAAGTATTAGGTATTTTCATTCCATTTGTTTCGTTTATCTCGTGCTTATGACTGCATAAGAAGACTTACCGGAAACGAATGTTTAATTGGAATATTTATGTAATATAATGCAAAAATATTTGAAAAAAGATCGAGTTAATTGAATCTTTAGTGTGAAATAGAAGAAATTAATCATATTAATAGAAAAATGTTCCTTAATAGTGTGTCGTGAAATTATTTACGCTTGGTGAAGTGTGCCGTAACTTGAAAAATATTGGGAAACACTACCCTGTGCATAGTTTTTACATTTAATCAATGCACAGAAAAACTCAAAGAATTCAAATATATCTTGAAATTATATCATAACCACCGCAAGACTTAGATAGATCTGGAGCATCTACAAGATGCACCGCACGCCTTCAAAATCCATTTTCTCCTTTCGTTACCATATCGTATTTAAAGGAAGTCCTCTTGAACCTGAGAACTGGGAGGGCTGGATGTAAATCTTGTTTGAAAAAATAGAGTGTTGAAAGATTTGTGACTTCCTTTCTGCAACGAGTACGGAAGCGATTTTTTCCTCTCCTTGTTCTCAGTTTGCCAAACTGGGAGGCAATTAATTCGATTTTTTTTTCAAGTAGCACCAGTGACAGCATAGTTTTCACACAATTGACGTTTAGACTCGCTGTAGTCCTTTTTATTTGTTTTCGGTGTCATTACAAGTAGGCTCCAGTTCGAAACTTTTATTGGAAGTTAAGGAATGTAGCTTTTTTTTGTGAGGGAAATTGCGATTATGTATGGTGTTTTCAAAGGCATCACTTTTGCCTCTCGGTAGGTAGGGACATTATTCCGGTTAACTTTGTCCAGGGAAGCAATAATGTAAATTACGTTCGGTATTATCGTGTCTGGGCAAGAAAATATCACAATGGAAGTTTTCTGAAAAACATCACCACTTGAAACCCTTCCATCATTTATAATGCATTAATTATCCTGGTGGTTGCCTCGACGAGGTATCTCGTCATTGGCAAAACTGATCTGTTTTTATTGGACGATATATCTCGTCATTAGAAAAAAATTGACCAGATATTGTTTGACGATTTCGACCGTCATTGGAAGAAAGCTAGCCAGATCTTGTTAATTCATCATCAAAAATCGTCAATATCTTGATGACGAGATATCACGTCACAAAAAAAATAATCAGGTTTTGATAGACGAGATATCTCGTCAAAACCACATGGAGGGTTAAATATGTTTTGTTTAAAAATTATTCCAAAAAAAAATTGAGCCTTTATTTGAAAAGAACTGTACATCGGGGGGACATGATGCTTTTAAATAACAACTATTCTTAAACAGCGAAAAGAAACAGTTTCAACAAGATACAAACATTTATTGGAATGTCAAACAATACATGTTACAATTGGCACGATTTATTTCATCATACAAAGTTTTTTCCCACAACTGAAATAATGCGGTAAGAAAAATAATCCAACAAATCTGTTTTCGTTGAAATAAAAAGATATAGCGCCGTACTTCGAAACAGTTTCAACACAAATATGGTATATGGTTTGGTAAAACTACTATACAACCTTCTCTTTGATTCAGTTATTCGAACAGTTAGAATTTCAGTAATAGTAACTGTTTAATTCTGAAAATAAAGATTCTTTTTTTACTTTAGACTGGATTTTGCAGACTATTCAGAATAAAAAACTATTTCAAAAGCATAAGAAATGTATTTCTTTAAAATTGTTAACAGATTTATTCGAGACAGTTTTAAATGATTTCAATATACCTTGGAAGGTTACTTTCTCAATAAATATTGCACCAAGACTCCGGCTTGAAAAAAAAACAAAAAATTCAAGTCTCACTCTACTACATAAATAAGTAGTCTATTTCAAACAGTGAGTGGTGGCATTCTCTTCTGTCCAAAATGTATACTGTTAACACATCACATTATATGCTTTGACAATGATGTATAAACAATGAGAAATCATTTTCTGCCAGAATTTGTGATCTCTTCTCTCGTTTTAAGATTCAAAGTTTGGAATTTGTTTCAAACTTGTTCATTTCAGTTAGGAATTTAAATTTAAATGATTTTATAATATGTTCTGAAACATTCAATTATTCTAAAATCAACCCTAAATAACCTTTTTATATAATTTTCAATGAGGTTTACCGGCTAATGATAATTATTGCTCAATTTGGCACACTTTTTATTTAAGAAAGGAAAGCTATTTACTCTATACAAATGCTTATTTTTTCTTCCCATTTATTCAATACAAACAACGAATTTCCGATGCAAAAAAATCCTCTATTCAGGAATAAAAATTACATTAACCTAAACTAAATTTATACTCTTTTGAACTTTTAAACAAAATTTCAGATGGGAGAATCAAAAACTATTATGAATATATCAATCGCACTCTTTTGTCTGTGGATGTTTACATCTTACAGTTAGGGTTGATTCAAGTTTAGTTATTTATTAGATTCTATAAACAAAAATTCATTCCATTGAAAAAAACGAAGAGGAAAATTTAAATTTGAAACTTTTAAATATGACCCCCCACACAAGAAATAAACTTTAAATTCATAAATATTTTTTAAATATTTGATATACACATATGAGTATTTAATTTTTGTGTGTGTGATAATATTTATTATCTTCTAATAATAGAATTTAAACCTCAGATTCTGGCAACAGATTGTTATAAATAAAACGACAGTTTGATTAGGATTTATGTGGGTTTATACATAGAATATCTTTGTCTTTCTCTCAATATAGAATATATGTATCATGAGCATATTGACTTTCTGAAGTAGCAAAAGACTTCGGTTCACAATTACTGCGTTCTGCGGTACGGCAATCAGAATCTAATTAGTTTCTACAATTGATTTTCTTCATTCAGAATCGTTTAGAACTCGAATTTTAAATCTCATCGATTCAAATGTTCCCCCATTTTATTGAATTTGTAAAATTTAGATTTGAATGATATTACACGCAGAATTTTTATTTTTAATGTATGGAAAAAAAATTCTAGGTTTCTTCGTGCCGATTGCAAAAATGCTACAATATTTAATATTGATTTCAGGGAGTCAATAAGTTTTTCTCAGAGTTTTTATAAGATTTTTCAGCTAATCGATCGTATGCTAATAAATAGTTTGGAATTCGATATAGAATTTCATTCGCTGATATAGATTATTATGTTCAATATGTTGACCTGTTCTCATGTTTCTTGAATTATTTTCATGAAATATTTCTATTTTTTATTTTGCCTTTTATTAAAATCGAAGATCAACGCGAAATAATCGAATCTTCATTATATTAACCTTTTTATTTTTCCAATCCTTCAGGGGTTTGTTATAACTTCTCTTTTATACAGTGTCCTCAAACTACCTATGCAGACTTTGAGAGGATGAGAAAACACAAAAGTTTCCTTATTCACACGGGATGCATGTCGCAAGCACTACCTTGATTGGCGGAAAGGCGACAGTTGGCCAGTTTTTACGGCATGCGTCGACGCAGCCAGGCATGTTGTAGTATCGTGGGTCTCAATTTTGATAAGGAAGCACTTTTGGGAAATGAAGATCCAAACAAATTGTTACTTGCCCTGAACTGGTGAGTTTGAAACCGGTTTTTGCACTTGAGACTGGACACTACAAGGAAGTTTCTGACTCAAGCATAAACCACCAAGAAGCTTAAAGTTAGCCCAGCAAATTCTGAAATTAGTGTAAGTCTTATCATCGAGTTCGAAGATTCAGTCCGATTTGCACCTTCGTATTGCGAACACAATTTTTACACTGAAGAAGCTTTTAAAAAAGTCAATTTGCTTCGAAAACCAGATTCTCGATTGCTGCACCGAAGAGCACTTTGCTCGATATGTGACTGTACAGCCACCCTGTATGAAAAGCTATAGAAGAGCTATAAGTATATATAGAGTGAGTCATATTTGTGTTATCTCGGATGCAATGTGTCATACAAATGTGTTGACCTCTTATAAATGCGTTCAATGATTTCAGCTCAAATGGGAAGCGTTCCCTCTCTTGCAACATGAATATATAACTCTCTATGTACAATACACATATAATACAGAGATAAATTCTTTGTCATAGTGTCTATGGCTCTGGTTCGGCTGTACCTCAACGCGTACAAAATGATACACGCTTACAAATGCGAAACATCACAATACAGGAATTTAGACCACGCAGCTTTTAACGTCAATAGAGGAGGTTCCCAACTTGTGACAGTTGGAGGGTGGTAATTGGATACAGCGGCACATCTTCTTTCAGCCAAATACAGGTATCTAATTTTACAGTTACTGCTGAAATAAGCAACTCCAGATTTCGTGGAACATACAGCTTTTTATAAAAATGCAATTTTTACTGACAAAACTTGCTTTCAGTAGCATTGGAATTTTAAACTTTAAACACGAAGAATTTGATTCTTTCCTGTCTTTAAATTGTGGAAATTAAAACAAGATTAATTTTGTCCAGTATCAAACCGTATTTTTTGACGATGCTGTCTGCTAATTTTAGACTTCCAAGAAACGGTTGGAATTTTTTTCATTCTAGAATTCGGACGGTTAACTATATTACAAAATAGTACTTTTTTGAAGGAAAAATTAGTTCAACGTAATTAAATTGTACAAGCGAAGTATGATCGAGATAAAACGGTATACTCATAGTGTTAAAGGGAAACTTTTGACCCATCTGTCTAGTGAACAATTCTAAAAGAGCACATAAACTTAAAAATATAATTTTACATCGCGTAAAATTTACAAATGTCGTATTTGATAGGTTTACATTTTTAAATTGCTTTGCATTATAAAATATATAAATTAACATTTAAACAACAAAAATTTAAATGAGTCTTTGCGAAAGTTTATACTTTCAGAGCTGGTGTTTTATTCTTTCAACCAAGAATAAGTATGATTTAGAATAAATAATTACAGTTAACATTCAAAATTAAATTGAATAACATCTCAAAAACACAGTTACAATTTAGTAGTTCTAGACATTAATTATTGATTTCTTATCAAAAACTTGTTGATTTAATGATATTGAACCCTGTTGATTTTAACAAGGTAGCGTACTACACTACTTTTAAGTACAATTTGAAAATTTTCTCTGCAATAAGCAAAAAAAAAAGAGGAAATGAAGTGGATAAAAAGCGAAAAGCAATAATAAAATATTACATTAATACAATATGAGAGGTTTTCCAACAATATCAAATTGTTTTATATTTAAAAATAACGATTTTAATGTCGTTGTTATTTAGTTTGTAAATTACTGATACAAGACCTAATTTCCATGTCAATGACACAGAGCTTCAGAAATGTATTATACTGCTTTCACATCCAAATACCAGTACAGTCAAAAATACTTTTTTATACAAAAAATACTCAGTTATAATTCCTTAGTGGTAATTTCAAATGGAATTGAACTGGATTAACTTCTAAAAAGATAGTTTCGCTTTTGGAATTCAATACCACAAACCACAGTATTTAAATTTCAGCATGAAATAAAACTGCATATACTGTTTTTAATAACCTAATGCTTATGAACTAATATTAACATCTTAATGCGGATATTAATATTAACTATTTTAAGAGCTGAATGAAGCAGAATGTCACAAGCTACTTATTTCCTTTTACATATATAAATTTTAAATAATTTTCCGGCCGTCTCCTTACACCATTAAATTTTTAAAATTCATACCATGAAAGGTTTCGATTTTATCAGCCTTACGTTATTATTGATTTCGAAAGGGCAAATAAAAACCGACATGAATGTATCGGTTAGAAATATTTTTAATTCATTTATTCATCGTTGCAAATGTTTTTACAGAGTAGGTTTTTTAGTACGGATCTCTCTCTCTCTCTCTCTCTCTAATGCTTCCTGTGTTCTATTTGGCACCAATCATCAGAACAACGAAATTAAGAAGCTTGATACGTAAGCACAATTTCACCGCTTTTACCCCGAATCAACAGAAGACTTTACAACGATCGGGAAATCTTAAGTATATTCCAATGAGGTCTTCAGTCGTGCAACATGAATCAAAACTCATTCAGTCCTTTGCATTTCAGTGGACAGACACACACTTTCACAATGCATTCACCCATTACTCTATAACGCACGCTTTCGTATTGATGTGCCTTACAAAATACATTTCGTCCTCTGCTAACAATGCAGAAGCCATTCATACAAACGAACGAACACCGGGTTTGAAAAGAACAAGCTGTGCCGAGTCTAAACGAAAATAAACCGTCTATCGAATCGGAGGACATGGTGCGCCAAGAAAAAAATAACGATAACAGAGTTCCATTGAAATATAAGCCACCATCGTTCCCCTGTGCCAGGAAAAAAAAGTCAATCAATCAAGACTAAAAAACCCTCGGAAAGGGATCCACAAGTGTCAGAACCTTTTACTCCTTTAAAACGAGTAATGTTCCTTGCAAGGAGTTCTCTGGAATGCGATGAAGCATGTTTTCGTGTACCAATTGGGGTTCATCGAATGTCCAGGGACATGGGATTGAGCCTCGCTTTCCAATTCCGGCCATTCAAGCGACGGGGTTGACGCCCGAGTAGCCATCGAAGGGGCCCTGGTTTGCCAGGCCGGTCCTGGGGTGGCCCCCGCCGGCATTGCAGTTGACGTCGAGGCCGGTGTCACCGATGTACCGCGAGGGGGGTGGTCGGGATCCGGTGGTCTCGCCGCTCAGCTGCTGCACCAAGGCGCTGGGGTCCAGGGAGAGATTCGACTTGTGCTTGGTGGAGGAGTTTGGTGGGTGCTTCAGGGCGTTCTCGTTGTCGGCCACGTCCGGCGCCTGGGGCAGGTCATCCAGCGACTTGATGCTGGACATGCGGTTGACGCCTTTGCGGATCCCCACCAGACCGTTCTGCTGGAGCTTGTCCACCTTGGGGCCATCGTCGGCGTCTTCAGTCGGAACCTGATTGGGCAAAGACAACGACGAGATTAAGATATTCAAATGCTTGTACCGACCCTCCTGTTGGTTTCAACGAGATACCTAGTCCTTCGAGATCTCACCAATTTTGCAGATGACGAGATATCTCTTCCTAAAGACACTAACGATTTTTTTTACGTTGACAACATCAAGATCTTCTAATGACGAGATATGTCATCCATCAAGATCTGTCAATGACAATAAACTTTTTTTTAAGGCGGACACTTGATCACTTATTATTTCTCACTGCAAGTCCTGAATCTATGAGCCAATTGCAAAGGGGCACCCAGTGGGTGGCCATCACTGCCCGGAAGAACCTACAACAAACCTTGTCATCAATAAAAATGACCGAATCTTGATGGATGAGGTATACCGTCATCCGAAAAGAAACCTCACCATATCACATCTGGTGAAGTTTCTCGTCATACTAAAACAACCAGCAATACCTTAATAACACGAGATACTTCGTCATTAGCTAAATTGGTTAGGTTTAGATGGACGTGAAACCTCGTTATTAACAATAATTAGTTGGATCTTGATGGAGGAGTGGAAACCACTTGGAGGATTATCAGAGCTTGCATAGGGGATTAATGGTAACTTACTTCAGTGTATCCGCCGGGGCTCTTCTTGAGGGGCGTGCGGGCGTCCCACTGTGGCTCCGTGGGCGTGTCGGGCGTCATGAAGTTCGTCTCCCACACGGCGGGGCGTGTGGACGGGGTGCTGCCCCTCTCCTCCATCTCCAGCAGCTGGTCGGCCGAGTTCCGGCTGGGACTGGACAGCACCTCGGTGTTCAAACTGTAGGAGGAGTGCGGGGTGGGGATCAGGTAGTCCTCGGAGCCAGGGGACATCAGGAGGCCCGGGTCGGGACGCTGGACTTTCACCTGCGGAAACGAAACACATCTTCGACATTGGATCTGGCACATGCATCTAATTTCCAGTGACATTGTGAGAACAAAAAATGTATAAAAGTAATGCGAACGAATATAACCCTTTTTCCCTTTTTCTACCCTTTCCCCTTTTTAACCCTTTTTCTATTGCCCAGGATCATATGACCCAAACTAGATGTAACGTGACCTTTGTAGACTACTTTCTTCTGCCGGGTGGAACATAACATTCATCATCTGATTGGTCCAGGGGATAGGGGAAGACGTATATTCATTGATTCATCGTCTGATTGATCATCTTATAGTACTATAGATTTTGGCGATTTCACCACATTTGTCATCTCTCTATACAAATGCATATACTGTCATGCAATGTTATTTCGCCGAACGTGATAAGATGCCAAATCGGCTTAACAAGTCAATTTTTCACGGGAAAAGTCACGTGACTGCTAGTCGACATGTTGGTCACACTTTTTGAAGCTCCACTCAATAGCAATTGTCAGTCTACTTATTTCACGTCTGTGATACAATATAACGTAGCAAGAGTTGACCTCCCCATCAGACCTCGGTTCCAATTTATGAGGCGTCTCGTCCAGAGATCTTTCTCTCCCTTCGGAATACATCACTGACTATTGCCAATAATCCGTTGCGTTAAATATGACAATCTGGCGACGACCCTGGATCAATCTCTAAGAGAAAGATCCGAGGATAACACCTCGTAATCTTGAACCATTGTCAGATGACGAGGTCAAAACCTGAGCTGGCTCCTCAAAGTCTCCAAACTTCGAAGATATTTGAATCCCCAACACATTTAACACCCCCTCCCCCGTACGCGAAAGTCTTTGGCTGGACTGAGATTCGAACTCGTAATCCTCCACTTTCTAATCCTCTATAATACCAATTGGTCTACCTCGGCTCCTCGTTCAATGATGAGAGGTTTAATAAGACTGTAAGACATGATGACAAGGAAAACGAGTAAAATTCGTTAACTCCTAAAACTATGTATTAGTCGCCTCTTAATTATCGATTCTTATTGGTTATTCAACAGAAATTTTGAATTTTTATGTAATAAAGTTTGGATTTCGATTAATAAGATCCAAAAGAAATGAAGATGTATAAAAACCCTCGTCAATCCTCTTAAGGAAACAATACTTTCGAAATAATCCAAATCGATATTTTAAAATTTCAGCGTTAAAAATTAATTGATATCAAATTCAATCAAGTTTTCCAATTCATTTCAGATTGACTTATGCATAGAGTATCAAAGATATAGCCAAGTTTGGTCAGATCTCGGTAAACGTGGTATCTCGTCTAGCAAAAATTAGTCCTTTCACGAGATATCTCGTCGAAATTAATTGGGGGATTACCGCTTGGAATCAAGTCAACCATCGATGGAACGTCAAGAAAATACAGTGTGAAATGAACTTAGTTTGGGAACTTACGCGTAGTAAGGAGTGTCCATTGCTGTACTATTAAACCCTAGCTAACCAGGGTAGTAATAGGCAAATCATAAATTATTAAGGCGTATAGTAGAATGCAAATAAATTAGGTTGGGAGATGGCGTAGAAGAATGAGCTCACCTGCAAGATGGCCGCCCTTTCCATCTCCAGGGGCCCTATGGGTCTCATCACTGTCGCGTCTCTTTCCATGGAAGGGGCTTGTCGAAACACAGGCAACTCTGAATTGATCACGTCTGGGTCCTGAAACAATACAAGAATTCAAAGCAGATTTACTTCAGTTGTCTGACTACGTTGAAAAGTCGATTTATTTTTCTAAAAGTTCACACTTATAGTATGCCTAACAGAATCACTCCTTCAAGCTGGCGACCAAGTAACGGACACTAATTGACATCCACAAATTCTTTATTTTTCATCTTTTTACATCGTGGACTTAACATGTTTTCAGAAACATCTGAAATACCAGACCTCTCTCGGCTCCCACGTCACACACACAACTTCGCTAGCTAACTCTTTCTGATAGTGTTCATGATCAGTAAAGGTCAACAATGTCATGTTGACTGTGCTGCCCTCTATTGAGTAAGTGGTACATTAATAACATCATTGCTACACACTTCATTTTTGGAGACGTCGTAGTTCAGTGGGTTCCTGCCAGGTACATTCTTCTTGAATTTATTTCTCTCTTTTCTGTCAGTAAAGCTTCCATTGAGTGTGTTAATTACTTGATACTGCATTGTGTCTGGCGCAGGCATGGCCAAATATGACCCTTGTGCTATAAAACACCAAATCCAACCATCATGCATTTTGTTTTATATTCGTACCTTTTTCTTTAGAAAACTGTTTTATATTGACTGTACGGTGAATAGAAGCGGAGACAGCAATTTGAATAGATCTTGAAGGCTGTTTTTGTAATTGTTTTTAAATCTTTAACTGCATTTTTTTTCTCCGATTGCGATTTTGTGCGAAACTTTTAGCGCAAGAAACGCAAGAAGTAACAATGTACAGTTATATGTTGAAAGGAAATTTGATGTAGTGATTTTATATTTGTTTTGGGGGGTCCAAAACTAGGATATGAGTTATCGTGAAATTAAAACTTTAGATGTTGCAATGTTGAGGCATAAGGAAAATTTTCAAACTTCAGGTTTTCTTCGACATTATTCCTAATATGAGTGGAAATGAATATTACATATATTTTAATTCAGGCCCTACCTTATATAATTAAATTTTTGGCAAATGTACTCAAGTTTTTTAGTTGTAATGTTTTCTTTGACGTCATTTTTTACCCACTATTTTCAAATAAAAAAATAAATAATACTATTTTTTAGTGTTTTTTTGTTTGTTTTATAATGTGTTTTTATAAGATATTTCACCTTAAAAGAAACCCAAAGAGTACAATTTGAACACTTATGAATATGAATCCGCACGTAGTATATTACCACGAAATGCTAAACGCATTCAATAAGCAATGCAACTGGAAGTTAAGTGTTTATCAATTTGAACCCATTGTGAGACTACGCTCCTATTTCCGGCATCTTAGAGGCAAATTTGCCATGTATTCTAGTTAAATTCAAAAATAAATTTGCATCTCACCTGTATGCAGTATCCGAGTCTCTCAATAATAGTGCTGAAATTCGGCCTCTCATCTGGATGGGGGTGCCAGCATTGCATCATTATGTGATATCTGCAAGAAGATTTTCAATAATTGTAAAATCACTGTCTCCAACAAAAGACACACAAGGTTTTTCATTAAATAATTTCAAACATACAAAATGCAACAAAAATCAAAGTGGATATCGTTCCATCAGATCCTACAGTTTGTTGTTTTGCCTTTCATGTTACCTGTACGGTAACATGAAATTACGTCTTTTTATGTATGCGGGGAATATTTATCAGTAACATATTGCCGATTTAACACGACTTGCCTTTCCCAGAAGTGCCTCTGTGGCGTTGAAATCCTTTCATTGGCCAGAGTTATTATATCTCTCTCCCATTGAACATGCTTTAGGTATTCTGGGCAGACCCACAATATAAGGTATCTGGAACAGCAACTATGAAAGCCTTTGACGTAGGAAAGCACAAAGACTCAATTTGACTCCATACCACGTCGTATGTCGTCATCTATTGCCACCAAACGGGATTTGCAATTCAGTAGTTTATTACCTTTCTGCTGGTATTCTACAACAATAAAATGTTCTAGATTTGACATTATGATAATTTCGTTGTGTCCTTATGAACATCACATATGCCATATTTCTATCACTTCGAACATGGATTTCGGAGCGTTTACATTTTAGTGACACATATTAAATACCTAAAACAAATTCAATTGATCTTCATACCCTTACATTTTCACGTGACATTGAGGTTTAAATATGAAGCAGCGAAATAACTTCCGATCGAATTTGTGTGTAGTAATTCAGTTGTTCAAAAGTGATCCAAAATATCATACAAAATTCCCTTGTATTTAAATCAAATTAAGTTTTCTTTTTCGATGTATTGATCGCCTAGTTAAACAATCTATCATCTTACGTTTTATAAATTGATTTTACTAGACTATAAGTACGAATTATTTTTCTCTGCAATTGCTTTCGCCCATACCTATGCTGATAGAGACATCAATTGTAGAAGGTGCAATTCTGTATTTTTTGTACGTGTTCCTTTTTGCGATTTCATAAACCATTTTTTGAAAAACACGTTCACAAACGCACCTTTAAGGTAACTAATGATGTTTCTCAATATCACTTTTCAGAAGCGTGCAAAGAAATAAAATGTGTTAAACGTGTAGTGCCATCTAGCGCACGAATCATGAACGAACGTAAAATGAGAAAAAGCAATTTTTGATATTACCATATGTTCGAAGGGAAAGCCTACTCGTATTTAAACAGAATAATCCTTTTTAAACAGTGACATTCTCATTGAACAAAGGTTTTAAACAGCACAAAAACTCCAGTCAATATCAACATACGAAGATCTTTAATTACAGTATAAATGTATATGTAAATTCCTTCTATTTAATCTACAGAAGACTTAAGAATACCGACATACCTAATTCTTTCCAATTAGGTAGCTTAAGTTAAATTCCGAAAGAATGGAAAGAAATTAGAAAAATTAGTCTGCCCCTTTAATTAATATCCCGAATGTATTTAATCAAAAGTTCAAGAAGAATAAAGAGAAACCCACAAGTGTTGATCTTTAGTTCATTGCTCTGGTGGAGCAGTATTCGAAAGATTGTTTCCATTTATGTATCTTATTCTTGGAAGACTAATTCACGATTTAACAAGAAAGGTCTTTTATGTAATTTATACACATGCGTGAAGATTTTCTACACTTAATTGCATACTTTTTCTATAATTACTGAACTAATCCAATTTTCCTCACTCTTCGTTTTGAAAATGAGAAGCATTTTCTGTCAAGTTAAATAAAAGTGGCGGCAGTGTTTCTGTGGTGATACGGGGGCGTTTTCAGAACGTAACGTAACTTGACCGGTTTTATTTCGAATACGTTTTTTCAGCTCGAAGCGTCGTCAATAAAAATTCCAAACAAAATCGCAAATTGGTGGTTAAGCTGTTAACCTATAGATCGGAAGATTCCTGGTTGGAATCCGTCATGGATAGTATAGTCATGGAGAGTCAGTGCATGGATATTTGTAAGCGTATGGTGTAGAGACCGGCTGGTGCACCTTAAATCTGTCGTGGCCGAAAGTCCTCACGGTGTGTTGGTGTGGAAGTTTGTAGAGTGGGGTGCCATCACAGGTGTTGCCTCGTCATCTGATGGTAGTTCAAAATGACATGGTGTTTCCTAGGATCTTTCCCTTAGGTTATTGATCCCGGAAAGTCATGAATAGCCCGTTATGTTGCTCTAGTACGACGTTATTTAAAAGTCACCAAATTATCGAAACAAAATCCGAATTGAGATATACGATAACAGATTCGCCAAACCCAATTTACAATGATCAACAAACTTCCCCTAGACGGCAATAAACTACATTTTAACCCTCCAAGGGGTTCCGACGAGATATATCTTCCGCAAGCTTCTGACAATTTTTGTAAATGACGAGGTATTACTTCATCAAGACATTGCCGCTTGTTTGACGATGACGAGATCAGAATATGATCGTTTTCCTTCTAATGATGAGATATCTTGTCCATGAAGATCTGGTTTGTTTTGCTAATGACAAGATATCTCGTCGAAACAATCAATAGGAGACGGCTATCAATAGGAAACAATCAATAGGACCGGCCGTAGTATAACGGTTAATCAATAGGATAGTTAACCGTTATACTACGGCCGGTAAAGCAGGTGTAATTTGATCGCGCCAAGAAATAATTTAGACTATGGCCAGGACAGCAGTTGTAATTTGAGAGTTATAAGAATCGCGTAATGAAAGAATTTAGACTGCGACATGTACCAGCAGTTGTATCATGAAAGTTATAACAATCGCGCCAGTTTTATCTATAGAAGTAGTCAAAATATTAAAATAACCTCGATAGTTATAATCAGAGATCTTTTGAGTAGCGGTAGTAAATTAATCACTCTTTTCATCTGATTTGTTTAACTCTCCTGGTTATTGTTTTGATGAGGTGCCTCGTCATTATCAAAACTAACCACATCTTGATGGACGGGAATATTAGAAGAAAACTGACCGGATTCTAATCTTGTCATTAACAAAAAATCCGCAATTTCTTGATGAAGCCATACCTTGTCATTAGCAAAATTGGTGAGTTGTTGATCGACAAGACATCTCGATATATTTGACCACTTGGAGGATAAAAGCTGAAAATATTTCTGATAGAAGATAAATAATGCACTTACACGACTTCCGAATATCTGATAAGCCAGTCGGAAAGACAAGCAAATTCCAAAAATGAATCGGGCTGCGGTAGTTCGGTTGAAAGAGTAACGTATTAGCGACTGGAGGGATGCGAGTTTGAATCCAACTAAAGACCGTCACATACAAAGGAAGCTGGTGGACGTTAAATCTGTTATGTCCTAAAATGTCCTCACGTTAGCGTGTTATGGAAGTTTGGAGAGTGGGATGCCAGCTCACGTGTTGTCTTGTCATCGAACCGTGGCTCAAACTTACGTGATGTTGTCCTCAAACATTTCCTTTCAGAGGTAAATCCCGGACAGTTCCCAATAGACCACGCGTTAATCCAGAGTGACGTTATTTTAATTTACCTACCTACCAAAAATGAATTTATCACTAGGCAATGAATTTTTACTTTGTATATCTACAACTCGGAAAACTAAAGATTACTATTCATGAGGCGTGGGTAAAACAAAAGAATAAGGTACTGGTTCCTCGAAGTGCAAGTAGCTAACATACGACGGGTTATCATATTCTAAAATTATCACCAATTTGTGATGGTACCGCGATCTCGAGTTTAACCGAGGCGTTATCAGCCCATGCTTTTATATGAATCGACTTCTCATTGGTTAGGCTGTCAAATAATTCTATACAAATCCCAATCCTGATGAACAAGTTGTGACAATCCATAAAGGGTACGAGTTGGAGGTGTAGGTCCCAGTCTAGTTAGTCGTCATGTAGCAAAGAATGAGCGAGGTAACAAACCAACTAAACTGTTTGATAAATAACGTCACACTGGTGCAATACAACGGGTTATTTGCTACGATCCTGGTAATTTGGTAATTTTAGTTAACGTCGTACTAGAGCAACACAACGGGCTATTGACGACGGTCCGGGATCAGTCCCTTAAGGGAAAGATCCGAGGACAACACTTCGTAATTTTGAACCACTGTCAGATGACGAAGCAACGCCTGAGCTGGCACCCCACTCTCCAAACTTCCTCGCCAACCCAACGTGAGCACTTTCGGCCACGACAGATTTAAGGTGCGCCAGCCGCCTCTACATCATACGTTTACAAACATCCATGCCCGAACCCGGATTCGAACCAGGAACCTTCCGATCTAGAGGCTAGCACCTTAACCACTATACCGGTTGGTCGGCGCTACGATCCTGGATCAATCTCCCAAACGGAAAGGCTCAACCTCTAGTCATTTAGAACCACGGTCAGCATGATGAGGTCATTTTTTCAGCTGTCACCCGAGTCTCCAAACTTCCACACCACATCCACGCGAGGACATTCGAGGCTACGACAGTCTTTGGTTGGATTACGTGTTTAACTCGCGACCTTCTGGTTGGTAATCCGTGGCAACAACCCAACCAAGTTGGTAATTGGTAATTTTATTTACCGTCGTACTAGAGCAGCACAACGGGCTATTGACATTGGTCCGGGATCAGTCCCTCAACCAAACCAAGTTGGAGGCTGATGGAATTAAATTTCCATATTGATTGAACAATTGTATGTTTTCTTATCTTGATATTCATTCCTGTGCAGGTGGAATGCCATCCATCAAATGGGCTCCATGGGTGGCGCAGTACCGTCCATTAATATTCACGATGCCACTGAAAAATTAATAATGTGACTTAAAGCTTGGCATGCAAAGTCTCTATGCCATTTGGGGACCATGTTGAAAGAATGCATTGTATCAGTGACGAGCATACATTTAATTCGTCATTTGACCGTGGTTCAAAATTACGAGGTGTTGTCCTCGGATCTTTCCCTTAATGAATTGATCCCGGACCGTCGTCGTTTCACGTTGGGTTGGCGTGGAAGTTTGGAGAGTGGGGTGCCAGCTCAGGTGTTGCTTCGTCATCTGACCGTGGTTCAAAATTACGAGGTGTTGTCCTCGGATCTTTCCCTCAAGGGACTGATCCCGGACCGTCGTCAATAGCCCGTTGTGTTGCTCTAGTACGACGTTAACTAAAAAATTACCAATTACCCGGACCGTCGTCAATAGCCCGTTGTTTTTCTCTAGTACGACGTCAACTAAAAATTACCAATTACCATACATTTCATTGGGTAGATACATAGTTGAATGAGCATCTCTAAAACAGTGGTATTGGAGACGGTCCGAGATGAATCTCGAAGGAAAAGATTAGAGTATAACACCTCATCAGTTTGATACGGTCAGATAGATAACAAAATCACCTGAACTGTATAACTCCACTCTCGAAACCTCCACATCACGCCAACGTGAGGACATTTGATGCCACGACAGTTTTAACGTTCACAAGCCCCTCGCTACTCTTCCAACCGGGCTACTGTGACCTGCATTTAACTGGATTCAAAGTCTTAATCAAATATCGCAGTATAGTATAAAATCAGTTTCAATTTGAATGAAAATAATGTTACCAGGTTTCAGCATTTAATCCACGAAACAAATCACTTTTATTCTATTACTACAACTAACGTCGATATAAGCTCGGATCCTAAAGGGAAATACTTTTGTAAATTTCCACCACTTCAAAGGAACCCACTAAAAGCGGATAACTCAAACTGTTTTATATAGCATTATATAACTTGACTTCCCTCAATAAGTACGATTTTACTACACAGCAACGATCCAAGCTTCATCGCACACTTTAATCAATTAGACATTGGAGTTGAACAAATCTAATACTAGCCTAAGACCTTTTAGCAACAACTTCGGCAACAGATGAAAACTCATTAATGTAAACATTAACAGCTTTAAACGAAGATTAGAATTCTATCTCCGACTGTGATAAATGTAGCACGATTCTATTCTATGAAACTGAAAGAATGTTGATGTTTGCGTCATTTTAATCGGTAAATGAATGAATGAATATCCCCGAACGGATATTTTGGACATTCATGTCATTGGAAAAAGATCCTCCTTTTACAAAATGGAGTCAATTTAAAAGGATCAAAGACGCCCTGTTTTTCTAAGCAGTTTTCAGAATCGGATAAAAATAAGTATTTGAAAAGCCGGCATGTTTATCCAGACATAATATTGACAGAGGAGATAATTTGCCCTCTCCTTTTAAGCTGATTTTGTAAAGGTTCAAACCATCTTTGAGCTTGAGTCGAGAACCCAACACTTCAGAATAAGCAGGGGATGTTATTTTGATGACTGGCGAATTCGGAGAAAATACGTGACTTAAAAAGCGACGGTTTTAAAAATTCAAAGAAATCGATGACATTTTAAAAGTTTCTCGTTATGGTTGCATGATTTGTGATTGGTTCAGTGAAACTGATTCAGTATTTCCAATTTTGTTCTTTGATCCGAGTTTCCTAGAGTAAAAATATTTAATTTTTTAAAAGGTGAAATAAAAAGAATGAGGAAGGACTGTACATTCTGCGCACAGCGTTTGAACGTTTTCCTGTAAAGATAAATGGAGTGTTTTACTTACCTACTTCCCAAACAAGTCGAATAAAATTTCATCATGAGAAGGTGTGTCGAAAACGACCTCCCGAATTTGTATGTTAGTTATAAGCGGCGCTGTCGTCGCTCTTTTTGAGTATATAAACTCATGCTTCAACCCATGCCTAAAGAATTCGGAGCGTTGTATCAGTTCATGTATTAGTTCAATCATTATTAAACTCATTTTAACCTGAAGGCAGACTCCTCGGTCATTTGGATTCTATTTTTATTTTTGTGATTTATTAAGAACAATAGATAATCAAGCTCAGCCCGGAATTGGACCTTTAGAACGAATTCGAAAAAGGGTAAGTAAAATCTTACCTACTTTTAAACGAAAGTTTGTGGATTTCTGCTTTTGAAAATTCAACAAGGTGTGTACTGAATCTATATCGGTACTTTTCAGTTCGTTCAAAAATACCGCGAAGCAAAAAAGTTGGCGCAGTTATCGCCAAGCCTAAATGCAGATGCAAAAAGAATATTTCCAGGCATTTGTTATAGGGTTGCTATCAACGTTAAAAGATAAACTCTTTAAGGTTGTTAGTGCCGACCAACCGGTATAGTGGTTAAGGTGTTAGCCTCTAGATCGGAAGGTCCCCGGTTCGAATCCGGGTTCGGGCATGGATGTTTGTAAGCGTATACCAGCTCAGGTGTTGCTTCGTCATCTGAACATGGTTCAAAATTACGATGTAATTGTTAGGGGCAATGATGGTCCTCCCACTGGGTGCTCCTTCACAAGTGACCATCACTTCCGGCCTTGTAGTGGCCAATGACTTCGGTCAAATGTGCCCGCCATTAGAAAAAAAAAAAAGGTTGTTAGTTTGGCTGAGTTATCGCTATTTTTGGCGGTTTTTGTCTGGTATCCAGCTAACGGAAAAGTACCATTTCTAATGAAAGTGGCAATAGTGTTTTTTTCTTCGCGCTTCCTGTACACATTCCGGACAAGACGTTATTTGGCTTGTTTTTCGAATACGATTTCCGATTTTGGCCACTACGAATTCCAAATTGAGACAGGTTAGACTCCAGTGACATTAAACCCAAAGTCATCCAAAAGGTGATTAACTGAATCTCAACAACCTCGTTATGTATCATACGAGCATTTGGGTTGCGGAGGTAAATTATTTTCGGCTTGCAGTTTTAACATTTCCCACTGTCTGTCTAAGGTAATGGTAAAGGTAATTTTAGTTAACGTCGCACTAGAGCAGTGGTGGCCAACCTTTTACATACCATGCGCCAATTTTATTTCACATCCGAGTTCAGATGCGCCATTTATCACACACCTATACTACCTTCTTACGTTCATGATTGGGGTAGGATCTGCTTTACTTAGGGGAAACTAAATTAGTTAATATGCCCCAGTTCAAAAGACATGCGTTTGTTGGAGCACCATCATACACTAACAAGAAATGATCTCTTGGACGTGAGGGCGATCGCAGTCATGGAGCCCGCTGATGGTGCTACAGCTGCTGTCTCGTTTGGTAAAGATAACTCTGGACCACAGTTGATATGATGAGAGAGAGACAGAGCTCTGTGCGAGATGAAGCTCCGTACGTATTGCAGCACATAAACGTTGCTTACCATTAATAAGACTTTTGATCCTGTTTCGATTTTGCTAGTCTTTTGATGTTGTGTTAAATTTGTTACTGGGAGCAGCAGAGAACTCTTCAAATTTGAATACGGTCATTCGCGAAATCGCTTTGCTTTTAATACATTTCATGGATGAAAAAGTTTGTTCGTGTATGTGTGTCGTTCCCAAACGACATTTTTTTTTTTTTGCAAATTTTATTAGTTCTGGGTTTTTTTAATGTTTACAGAAATTAATCAGGTCAAAAGCCATTTAGATTTGAAAATATCAAATCTGCTTATCAAATTTCATTTTCAAAAATGGATTTGATTTTAAAAAATTGCGACGACCTAATGAGTAAGAAGGCTTTACGAATTGAACTGAGAGTACTCTGGTGTTGAAAGCATGAAGATTGATTCCATTATGGCGCCTACAATAGAATAAGTAGGCGAAAGGATGCAATGCGCCACTTGTTTTCATCCAATGCGCCACGTTTGGCGCATGCGCCGCAGGTTGGCCACCCCTGCACTAGAGCAACACAATGGGCTATTCACGACGTTCCGGGATCAGTCCCTTAAGGGAAAGATCCGAGGACAGCACCTCGCAATTTTGAACCACGGTCAAATGATGAAGCAACACCTGAGGTGGCACCCCACTCTCCAAACTTCCACACCAATCCAATGTGAGTGAGGACTTTCGGCCACGACAGATTTAAAGTGCACCAGCAGCCTCTACACCATACGCTTGCAAACATCCATGCACTGACCCGGATTCGAACCAGGAACCTTCCGACCTAGAGGCTCTGCTTGTCTAAGATAGATTAATCAAATATTCGGTAGGTTGTTGAACTGACGTTGCACTGGAGCAACACAGCGGGCTATTTGTCCTCACAAAAAGCCCGCTCTTTGACAAGCAATGGAAAATGTTGATTCTGTGCAAATTCCGAAAAGAATTTACTTCGGAACCCAAATGCTCTTGCATGAAACATATCGAGGTTGACTTAAATATATACTGCTGTTTGTAAAAAATGAAACACCACGAAAGAGTCATCAGAATTAAATTATATTTAATACACATACGGCTTGTATTAGTACAGATAAATGAACAAATTTTCAAAGCAAAAAAACAATATTAAGTGTCCGAAATCAGTATTTGGTGTAGACATCACGCGCTGCAATAAGTGCTGCTATACGACGTGGCATGGAGTGAAACAGATGTTGAATGTCTGCTTGTGGAAGAGAATTCCATATTGTTTATATGCGCAACCAAAGTTCGTCTTTTAAAGCTGTAGGACGCGGATCACGAGCAAGACGCCGACCAACCAAATCCCACAGTTGCTCAATAGGCGACATATCCGGCGAATAAGCATGCAAGGAAGAAGTTGCATGTGTTGGCCTGAAAAGAAGTCTCGAACATTCCTTGCAACATGTGGGCGTGCATTATCCTGTTGAAAGATAGCTCCAGGGATGCCTTGAACTTAGCACGGACGTACCTGTTACTATTCAGATTATCCTCAATTCGTAGCAGCTGAGATCGTCCATGATACGAAATCGCACCCCAGACCATAACTCCGAGTGTTCGGCCGCTATGACGTTCGATAACGCACTCTGGAAGGCAGCGTTCACCGGCATAGCGTTTATCACGAATGCGGCCATCGTGGCTCCACAAATTAAAGCGGGATTCGTCAGAAAAGACAGCTTGTTGACAGTCAGCCCGCCAGGCTCTGTGCTCATGAGCCCATTGCAGACGCAGCCGTCGATGGTTTGGCGTGAGGGGGATCCTGTATAAAGGAATCCTTTCACGCAGTCCACTGTGCAGCAGACGTCGGCGAATTGACGAAGCCGACATTAGTACACCAGTAGCAGTGGACCAAAGTGCTGCCAACTGCCTGGAGGAAGCTGTACGGTCATTCACCGCCATGTGGGCCAGGTGTCTATCATCCCGCGCTGACGTCACCTTCCGTAGTCCACTCCCAGTTTTTCGAGTTGTCCGGTGCTCGTCGGTTCACTGATTCCAAACTCGCATCACTGTGGAACTTCTTCCGCTGCACGCGAGCTGCTATTGCGCGATAGGAAAATCCTCCTTCACGAAGGCCGATGATTCTCCCCCGTTCAAACTCCGTAAGTTGTTGGAATTTCACCCTGTTTCGTCGTGGAGGCATACTTAGGTCTCACTAAACGTTCGCCACTAAAAAATAACCATGCACTATTTTCAACATCCCGCTAAAGCCCTCTTTTATACGCTTTTAGCATCAGTTCAGAGGGTGCTGCTCACAACAAGCATGCATGGTGGCTCTGAAACTTTACTACTTTGTATAACATCCTATAATTGACATTTTTTTGCAAATTTCATGTCATTCGGATGATTCCTTTATGGTGTTGCATTTTTTACAAACAGCAGTGTATGTCATGCGAAAAATATGTCGGGATCAATTCTAAAGAGACAAATTCGAGGACACCTCGTAATTTGAACCAGTTAGATGACGAGGTCGTACCTGAGCTGGCACCCAACTCTCCAAATTTTTTAAAACTTGTTTAACTTTACAGCGGCTTTTCCACGTATGGCAAGCTCGTTTATAAATATCTGTGACATCTATTGGGTCTCTATACACCCATCAGAATTCGGATCAATCTGAATCCGGTAGAAACCTATCAACATAGATTTCGGTGCATTGAAGCTGAACGCTTCGGATTCAGGCAGTGTAAAATGTCTTAAGACGAATAGGCTGTTTCTATGGAAACGGCTCTCACGAATCTTCGATTGTCAGTTTCAACTGGGTTCAGATTGATCAGAAATATCTTTATGATGAGGTACCTCGTCTTTAGCAAAATGTATCAGATCTGTATCAAAATGTATCAGATGAACGAGATGTCTCGTCAAAACGATTTGGAGGGTTATGACAAACAGGCTATTTCTCATGGTAATTTGGTAATTTTTAATTAACGTCGTACTAGAGCAACATAACGGGCTATTGACGACAGTCCGGGATCAATCATTCAAGGAAAAGGTTCGAGGTGTAACGTCACCGTGGGGGTCCCTCTGACCACAGCTTTCATGGTGGTCCATGAATTTATGGCCGGATGGGGGTATCCCCTTCTCTTTGTTCGATAGCGGCTTCGGAAGAACGTGTGGGGTCTTCTCTCGAGGAAGGGAGAATCGTGGAAGGGCGAAACGTGAGCGGACGCAGGGACTCTGCTCCGGATTGAAGCCGCGGGACTGAAACCCTAATTTGTACAATATCTATTAGCCTCGAAATAGTTTTAACATATATGTATTCTTCTTTAATTAATTAAATGTGCTGTAATTCTAAATGTCGTTTTAATTATCTTCAAGCCACTCGCCACGCAAACTCTACCCACGACGTTACAGAGGACAATAGAACGTAATTTTGAACCACGGTCAGATGACGAGGTAACACCTGAGCTTGCACCTCACTCTCCAAATTTCCAAACCAAACCAACATGAGGACTTTCGGCCATGACAGATTTAAAGTGCACCAGCCGCCTCTACACCGTACGCTTACAAAAAATCCATGCACTGACCCGGTTTCGAACCAGAAACCTTCCGATCTAGAGCAGTAGACCTTAAACAAAAGACATATTTCTTATGGGGGCGGCTTTTACGAATCTTCGTTAGTCAGTTTCAAATGGATTTAGATTAATTGGGATTGATGCGGATTCTGTTGTTCGAATGAATTCTCCTTTAGCGAGAAGGGCATGTAAGGGAACACTCTCCAATCCTGTAACTATCAATAGCCTCATTATAATCCTTTAAAATGCACTTTCAGCAATTGGAATCTCGACGATCTTTCATTTCTTGCTCAGAAAATTAATAATAGTTCCGAGATGAATCCTGCGACAGGAACTGCGGATAGCAATTACCGCATCATTAAAAACGACAACGAAAGTCACTTTACCTAATGAAGCAGAAACTTAAGTCATGCCATTCGAAGAAGGTCCCATCATATTCTCCAAAATATTTTCTAATTTCCATTAACAACCATGAAGTCAGCCGAATCTGAGAATGAAGGAGAGGTAACGTGTTTCAAAGGCACTGTTCCGAGAAAGTTAATGGCTGGTGAGTTTTAGGATGCTCCTTTTTCTGGTTACTTTTTTTTTTTGTGAACTACGCTGGTGTAAGAAATTAAGAGAATTTCCAGACTTAGTCGATTATCTCTAGAACTACTGTACCGATTTTAATAAAATTTGATATGTACATACATTGATACAATACAAAACAAATAACCATTCAATAAGTGTAATACACACGCATGATCGTGCGTAACACTCGTTGGAGTCGGAAGGTATGAAACAGCGGTTGCAGAATAAACAAAAAAATGGGTTAATAGATGGGTTAATAGGTTAATCCCCTCTTACAGATATACAGGTCTCGCAGCGTGATTTCATACTTGAAATAAGGCAGTTTATCATTTCCTATGGCAATTGGTACCACGCGTTCAGAACCGCTGTTTTCATTCCTTGGATGGTTCTCGGAGGGGGTTGCGAGTTGCCCTCCCCAGAGCGTCCCAGACATGCTCTATAGGGTTACGGTCTGGATATCTGGCTGGCCAATCCATCCGGCGAATATCCTCACTCTCTAGAAATTCGTCGACCAGAAGAGCTCTATGTGGCCTCGCGTTATCGTCCATTAAAATGAACTCAGGGCCAACTGCACCCCTGAAAAGGCGAACATAGGGCTCCAAGACCTCATCCCTATACTTCACACCAGTCACACTGCCTCTTTCAAAGACATGGAGAGGTGTGCGGCGATCTAACATGATACCTGCCCCGACCATTAAACCTCCTCCGCCATAATGGTCGATTTCGCTTGAAGTGTAGGTAGCGGGTCTCTGGTTCTCTCCATATGAACGTATGGCGAGAATCGGTGTTTAGGCTGAACTGGGACTCATCAGTAAAGAGAACGGTCGACCATTGATCCATACTCCAATCTCTATGCTCTCTGCACCATGATAAACGGATTCTCCTGTTCGTAGAAGTGAGCGGGATGCAAACACCAGGTCTTCTTGTGAACAACCCTCTCTCATGAAGTCTTTTGGAAACAGTCACCCTTGGGTTCCTGCGGCTGCATACAAGCCACGAGAGAGCTGAGAAGCTGTAGCACTCCTGTTACTCCTCGCTATAATCGACAAATGGCGATCATCTCTGGCCGTCGTGGCTCTTGGACGACCTTGCCCAGGCTTTCTCTCGATGGATCCGGTAGCTTGGAACTGTTTCCATAAGTAAAGCACGACGCTGGGCCTTAGATTGAACTCTCTACAAATTTGGGCTTGAGATTGGCCTGCTTCTAGCGTCCCCACAATTCGCCACCTCATTCCATCATCTAAACGTTGGAGGTTACTCATTTTTACTGTTACAATTTGAAATTAACCGATTGCTACAAAATAACATCAAGAAATTCGCCGAGGTGTGCTAGCGAACGAAATGCGTCTTAACTTCCGCGCGCGTATAAAGCATGTTTCTCTACTGGCTCCGTCTACACACACATGTACGCTTACGTATTTGACGTACAAGATTTTCAATTTTGTCTAGAAGCAGTGGTTTTACGTTCAGTTCAGTTCTTTTCATGAAATTCGATAAAATTTGCAAATTCTCTTAATTTATTTCACCAGTGTATTACAACAATGTGCGTTGGTGAGGTAGTTGTGGTAGTGATTCTAAAATAAGCACTTTTTTTTGCTATATCTTCAACTTAATGGAATATATTTTTACTTCAGAAGATCATGTGGTCTTGTTTTTTTTATGAAAGTTCAAAAATCAAAACAACCTTTTGTACGACTCTTGGTAATACTTGCGTTTATGGAATAAAAATTGATTCACTTCGTTTAAATTTTTACTGTTTAACCTTCCAGGTGGTTTCAACGAGATAACTCGTCACCAAGATGTAACTAATTTTTTTTATGGTGGCAAGATCACGATCTGGTGAGTTTTCTTCGAATACGATGAACACTGCTCAAAACAATTAGGGAAGCAAGCAAAAAAAGTGAAGAAAACCATGCGAAACAGCCATGCATGGGCATACAGTGGGAAGTATATATATATATATATATATATATATATATATATATATTAAAGTGTGATATCGAAATTGAGAGACCAAATTATCATATATGGGAATTTTAATTCTTCGAAATGATGTCGAGAACATTAAGAAGTCTTTGGGGAATTCAGTTCCACTCTTCAAGAAGTGCAATCTCTAAGTCCCGAACAGCCAACGGATGGACGCTGTGATGCGTCGTCCGAGTGTGTCAGACATGCTCGATCGGATTTATGTCAGGGGAGCATGCTGGCCACTCTATAAGCTATACTGTTTCCGTTTCAAGCATGTTCTACACAATTTAGCTGCATGAGATTTGGCATTATAATGCATTAAAAGAAAGGAATCGCTGATGGTTGAAGTGCAAGGTATGACAGGAGGTCTCACTATCTCGTCTACATACCTTTGGCCCGTCAAAGTGCCATTCCAAACAAGATGGAGGTCCGTTCGTCCACCTATTCTGATTCCTCCCATTACCATCATTCCACCTCGTCTGATCTTTCCTGTACGAACGTGGGGTTATTTCAGGTTCCCCTTTCCCTCCATACCAGAACACGTCGGGTGTCACACTTCAGACAGAATCGGGACTCGTCAGTGAACATTACCTGACTCCAATCACGTTGCGTCCAATCTCGATGTTCCCCAGCCTAACTTCTTCGGACCGCACGGTGTATTGAGGTCAAAGGAATACACACCATTGACCTACGTGCATACAGGACACCCTGATAAAGCCTATTTCGGACTGTTTGGCTTGACACCATCCGTCCTGTTGCAAATAGAAACTGTCATTGGGTCTTCTGTCTCGACGAGCTATTATCGTTGGATACTGGTCATCAGTTGCTGTGGTAGCACGTGGACGAGCTTGTCCTGGCCAACGTCTAACATTCCATGTTTCTTGGAATCGATTCCACAGCCTTGAAATGACACTCCTTGCCACTCCAACAGATTTCGCTACACTCCTTTGTGTTTGTCCGGATTCCAGTGTCCTGATAATTCGCCAAGTCATGTATTCCGGTAAATCGCGTTGTTATAACATTTTTAAATAACCTTTTTCAAAAAAAACATTTAACAATTGCGTTTTACGAATGAGACAATGAAAAAATGTAGCTTCTGTGAAATCGCGATTTCAGCACTTATATCTGGTATCTGACGTCATGAACGCTGATTTTCATATGAACTTTTCTTCTGTTTTCTGCTACACTTTAGACTGTGGCTGTTTTGTTTTTCGTTAATTTAAAGTAGAATTATTTGCCGTTTTGTTAAAACTGTGTGCTCCTCTAGTTTTTTGAGCAGTGTATTTTGTCCTTTAAGATCTTATCAGTTTGCAGATACCTGGTCGAGGTAATCACTAGGATAGTTAATGTCTGAGTGGACGTCATTACGATAGCGGTATGCTGTCATTGTTTATTCTATAAAATTATTTCTGTTTTATTTATTCACACTTTTATATTACGTAACTAGAACTATTCTTTATTGTAAAACTTAATTATTTGACTGGAAAGTTGGTTTTCAAGTGTGTAGTTCAGAGTATTACAAACATTCGGTTGGTCTAATGCCGTATAATTATATTTTGCTACACGAGGTTCATAAAGAATTACAAATATAATGATTGGTTTGGGGTTTTATGGCGCTAGGGCCATATTTGACCATGATACGCTAGACACAATCAAGTATTCCAAGTGTAATGGATTTAAATTATAATGGAATCGATCCAAGGATCATTACTCAGATAAAAATGTAGTAGTCTTTTTCATGGAAACAATAAAACTACCGACATGCTATGAGGGAATTTTCTGTATACCCAAGAGAATAAACACACCCCCATGCCCATAACATTGAGCAATTGAAATGAAAGTCTATTTTGAAGTGAATCGTCATTTTTTTTTTATCCATTTTATATTTAATAGAGTTTAAAAAATTAAACGCTTTCTAATTCAGTAGTTGATCATACTGACTTAAAATATTGGAGACTTCCAAGATAGACATTAAAATGTCACCACAGTATTCATCCCCTTCAAAATATCTCAAATAAAAATGTGGTCTCTGTAATTTGCAAGGGGTTTGGTAGGGTCTGCTATATTTTTAGCTACCCGAGATGAATTTTCGTCAGGAAAGAACAAAAAACATGTCTTCAAGACATCTTTAAGACCAAACCGTTTTTCCTTTCAAGATATTGGAAAAAGGTTAATCAAAAACTTCCAATCGTCTGAGGATAAGTCGATACTTTAAAAGCAGGTATTGTTATTCATTACTTAACGGAAGCCAAAAGCAGACTCTCGAATACGAGTAAAAAAGAAATCGACGTTGATTTCAAACGCTTTTTAGAATTCTAAAAAGAGCCGTAACGAAGCTAGTTTGTGCTGGAAATTCGACGCTTGAGGAAATTCGACGCAAACGCTAAAAAAAATGGCGCACATAAAATAAATCTTGCCCTGCTCGTTACTGGAAGATGCGGACATGGACTGTCGGAAGCGTACCTTCATAGAATACATATTTATTACCTCCGAGAGTCGTAAACGTATCGGCATTTATTCTCGACATTTTCCGTCTCCCTCAAGGGAAGCATTTGACACAAACCGAGGGAAATTTAGGCGCCATTTTTGAGGGAGTCGAGCTCAACTCTGATTAGAAAACAGTGACAGAATGAATCAACGGTATTGGCAGAACTAGTCTCGCGCTGATGCTTTCGAGGCTGGTGCCTGTTTGACTGGCCTTCAGAGACAGACGCAGCCAACAAAGCGAGCGTAAGAATAACTCCGTGCATTTGATTTTCTTTCGGTGTGAGGTAACTAGACTTGGAGAATGTTAAACGTTTGTTCTATGTATGACGTTCTTATTGGTTAGTTTTCTCTCGCTATGGTAAATATTTCTGCTCAAGGACTAACGTGATCGGGACCTAATGCTAAAGTATAATTCCGAACATCTATGCTCCCAAGTAGCGTGTTGACACGTATTTAATCCTTCGGGTGCTATTCTTGACGAGGTATCTCGTTATTAGCTAAACCATCAGCAGATCTTGTTGAAAGAGAAAGATCGTCATTAAAAGAAAACCGACTAGATCTGAATTCGTGATCAAAAAACAATTAGCAGTATATTGGAGACAATATACGAGGCGTTCAGAATTAGAGTGGATTAAGTTCATTTTATAAAATATTGAGATACATCGAGTTAAAGTTTATCCTCGTGTGTACTTCTCCTATCCGCCGGGCTTTTCTTATGCATACAAAGATGCACTAAAGAGATTCTACTTAACACATTCGCTGCCTGTCACGTTAGGGTGTGTTAATAGTTATTGCCCAGCTGTAGAAATGGGTTTTTCCCCCAGAAGCCGACTTACTTTTATAACAAATATGATTGAAAAGTGCGCCAATACCAGAATAGATTGGCGAAAGCTCAGCCAACAAATTTGCAATTTCACCACTTGTTAGAGGCTTATTAGATTGCATTTTTCTTTTTTTGGGGCGTGAAGGCCCTGCAGAACTATTGTCACAACAACTCATATTACAATATTTTTTTAATAACTAATAAAGCTATACATTCTAAACCACATACCTTAACACCTCGCTTTTGACTTTTACTCCACGCCAATACCACGCCAACACCTAACATATAATGCCAATTGAAGCGGAGAATAAATGTCAAGGCGCAGCTTTTCTCGCGCGAACGCGTGACTGGCTACTGATACATCATTCCACACAACGCGTTGTCGCGTGATTGGCTCTTTAGCGTTGACGCCACATCACGCGCGGGCACGAGATCGACATCAAACGTGTAAAAGGAGTTCGGGTGTGTGATTATCAGAGTTTGAGCAGAGAGTGGACTTGATCCACTCTAGTTCTGAACGCCTCATGTAGCCTACGTTATTGAACAACGGCTACATTTCAATAATTCGGAATTCAATTGGCATATTTCTTGACGACGAGATATCTCGTGATTAGCAAAGTTGGTCTTTGATGGCCGAAGTACCTTGTTGAAGTATCTCGGAGGGTAAAAACCACTGTATTCTACAATTCCTTTATCTTCATGGTTCTTGTCTCGACGAGGTATCTTGTCTTTAGCAAAATTTACCAGATCTTGATCGGAGAGATATCTCATCATTAGAAAAAATGACCTGATCATGATTCTCATCATTAAAAGACGGCAATATTTTCATCATTGGGAATTTAGTACAGCTGCAGTCTACGTTTATAGCGGTAGTAACGGCCTTGGCGATTTTTTTGGCGCACATCTAAAGTTGCCAAGGACAAAATTATTTCAAAAATCTTTTTCTTTCACAAATATTTTTCTTTTTACCACGGAAAATTAAACTTTAAAAACACATTTGAGAACGTTTGAAAAATATATTTTGAAAAACTTTCACAAAAAGTAAGCTTAAACTGAAATTTTTTTACAAAAGAAAATTCTTTTTGCAATGGAAAATGGAAGCTCTAAGACACATTTGTGAACGTTTTGAAAAATATATTTTTATAAATATATTTAGATAAATATTTTTGAAAAACATATAAAGGACCAATACAATCAAAGCATATTTTAAAATTAAAATAACCAATGGAATCAAAAAAAAAATTTTTTCAAACGAACCACTGAAATTAAACGAATTTAAAGGATTTTGAAAGAACTTTCTAGAATAATCAAAATGAAAATTTAAACTTTCCTTTTGCCGAGGCTGCCATGAAAACCGCAATAAACGTAAATACATATGGGTTGCCTTAACCTACCATAACTCGTTACTAGAAGTGCGCCAAAACAATCGCCAAAGCCGTTACCACCGCTATAAACGTAGACTGTAGCTGTACCCGGAAGTTAATTGGCTTTCTTGATGACATGGTGTCTTGTCATAAGAAAAATTGGTCATATATTCATGGACGAGATATCTCGTCCAAACCACTTGGTGGGTTAACTCTGCACTGGTAAAATTGTCCTCATGTGGTGAAATACACTGTTTTCGAATAGTTAAGCACGCAATGCAAATTCTGAGCTACGACATGCGTACTTCAATTTCAGTGAATGAAACTCACTGCGGTTGTAGAATGGAATAAGCATATATCATAATGATGATCCAAATTACTCTTCAGAAATATGTAAGTTAGGCATTGGTTGAAGACGACGCCCTTCAGTGGATGAGTTTAAAGGTAGATAGAAATGTATTTAAAAGACTATTTGGGTTATTAGTGGTCGTTGTATTCCTCCAGTGCGATGTTAATTAACTACCTACTTGTCTTGGTTAGTTGAGGATTAGATAACGTCAATTATGACTCAAAAAAGACGACTGGAAGATTCACAATGTTGGAGTGAGCAGGGACAACCTGAAGCAAGCTCTATTTTCTTTGGTGTTGACCATTCTTTGCTATAAAAACAATTTCAAATGAGTGGACCCGTTGTCCGGAGACCTGTTCACGGATGTCCAAGGGTTACCACATCCACTGATGATAAGTATACATCGCAATCGACGAGGAACTCTAAGAGCAATGGTTACCACAACAATTGAAATGTCAACATCCGCCACTTACTGTGCAGCGAAGGCTGTATATGGAAAGACTGTATGCCCGGGTACCAAGAGTGTGTGCCCCTATAAGCGTTAAAACCAGAAGAGCGGGGTTGAAGTGGTGACGTGAGCATGCGAATTCTAAAGCAGCGGAATGGTCCAACGTAGTGTTCATGGATGAATCAAGCTTTCGGTAATAGACGTATGAGGATCTGGAGAGAACAAGGAACACAAGCCAGTAATTTCATTAATGGCCGTGGCTTTAGTGCTGCCAATATAACGATTTGGACTGTATTTTCTTTAAGCTATCAAACCAACATGCACACCTTCTTTGGAGGTTTTGTGAAGACTGAAATGTATCGGAATCAAGTCCTTGAGATCACATTGTGAGACTGCATGCTGCAGCAGTTGGTCCGGCATTCCTATGGCTGACAATACACGTCCTATTGGAGCAAACTTGGTGGATGAGAGTGAAAGCATTGCTCGCATGGAGTGGCCACCCTATTCGCCCGATCTCAACCCACCTCTACCCCCATCTAAAATGTTTGGGATGACCTTGACGTGCTGTCTCTATCCTCTTCCTCACTCCAATTACTAAATGAAAGATCCGGAAACTCGTAAACTGCTGCGTTAAAGGACTGGTAATTATTGCAATCTGGTGCGATTTACCACCTAATTGAAAAAATGAAAAGTGGCTACAGATCTTGAATGAAGGTCAGGAGGTGGTCACATCTTAAATTATGATGCGCTTCGTTAGTTTATACAGCTCCCAAATTTTTTTTGAAGGCACGAAATGTGATGCACATGTGGTATAAATCATTATAAATACAACTAAATACACTTTATTTACTATAATTTTAGTCATGAATCTATAACCAAATTGCGACCTTTATTTGACTCAATTATAAGTAATAGTTTCAGTTATGTCGAATTTACTGTTGCGTGCTTAACTTTCGGAAAGCAGTCTAGTTTCCTGGTTCGAATCCGGGTCAGAGCATGGATGTTTGTAAGCATATGGTGTAGCGGCGGCTAGTACACCTTAAAGCTGTCGTGGTCGAAGTCCTCACGTTAGGTAGGTGCGGAAGTTTGGAGAGTGGGATGCCAGCTCAGATGTTGCCTCGTCATCTGACCGTGGTTCAAAATTACGTGGTGATACACCGAATGGATTAGTCTGGGATGGTGGTAACTAGTTGAATTACCCATAAAGCGCCATACTAATTCAACGTATCTTCTAATAAAATCAGTACAATTATTTCTCTCTATATTGAAAAGAATGTTAAAGCCACCTCCGCCGCTCTCGAATCGAGCGAAAACTCGCGTTTTCGCTCGATTCTTAGACGGTTTCCCGAGAAAGTACGGGTCAGAAAATTATCAAATTGACATGGTTTGTTCAAAATTGTCCAGGCAACGCGACGAAGAAGATTTTTTTCCGATGCGGCTATTAGTTTAAAGTTTATTAAGCGTCAAATTTGAAAGAGCGAAATTTCTACCGCGAGTGAGCAAAACACATACACATTTTTAGTCTCCAGCCGTGAGTTTTTTTTACGGAGTACCTCTAAACGTGAATTTTTGCGAGTAGTCATTTAAATTTATCTAATGCCGAGGTAGAATTTCTTGGAGAATTCACCAATTTAAAAGCTGCCAGCAACATTAAAACATTTCCTGCTTATGTACGTGAATTATGTTAGAAGAGTTGCGACAGGATAACGTTCGTGAACCTCTAGTATGTGTGGAGATTTATTTATGAAAGATAAGGATGTGCAATTCTCGGTTAATTAATGAAGCGGGTTCTGCATCATTGTTGATTAAACTTCGTTATATTGCATAATCCCCGGAATTGTTTAATTAAATCTCGGTAGGTGGATTGAAACGTGCCTTTTCAGTTTTAAGCTCATTAAGTCCTTAAACTTGACTTATATGCCATTAAAAGAGTGCTGAAATTCCCCGTTATGAATCTTAGGGTTTTATTAGGAAATCCCCTAAAGTAAATCAAAAGGAAAATATGTTATAGAAATGGAAGTAAACTCGTTTACTGCTTATGTATTTGGAAGATGGGGAGCATGTATTAAATTCAATAATTATATGAAACTTCAAGTCATATTTCCCAAACTAGGAGTTACTTTTTCATTTCTCAAGTAAACGTGTGAAGTTTAAGGGCTTTGGGCAATATAGCAATGCACCACAGAAATATGTTCGGTAATGAAACGTGTCGTGGTTGGAAGAGCAACGTATTTACAACCGGTGTTTCAAACTCGATCTAACCAAAGACCGTCGTGTACACTGGGGCTGGTGCACGTTGAATCTGCCGTGGCCTCACCTCCCCTCACGTTTGCGTTTTGTAAAGGTTTGGAGAGTGGGGATCCTACTCAGGTGCTGTTTTCATCATCTGATCGTGGTTCAAAATCACGAGGCATTGTCCTCGGATATTTCTTTTATGCTCCACAGAATCAAATGAATTTCTGATTGTTTGAATATGAGCGTAATACTTAAGGCAATATGATATCTGACAAATAAACCATTTTAATTTTTTAATATTTTATATTGTTAGCCTGAAATGTTTGAAAGGTTGCGAAGCCCTCAAATAAATAGACTTACATTAGTATCCCTTAATCCCTTGTAACTTATATATGCTTGAAATGAAATAAAATGGTTGCATCCATGTTTATCAAATTGAAAATGAGCAAGAGTACTTATGTACCGAAATTAGCTAAGCCATTCACCGATTCATTGCCCTGAATCCCAGTGACTGGGTATCCACTGCAGTGTGATATGTCGTCCACTGACTTAAATAATATATTCTATTTGCTACCTGGAAATCAATGTTGAGTAACTGCGTGGGGCATATGAAATTGGCATGAATGTGGCTTGAGAGTCAACAAAAATTACAATATTGTTTTTTTTTCTATCAGATACACTCTAGGTATATGGAAAGAAAGATCAGCCACTTTTAAGTCAAAATTGTTGCAGAACAATTCAACTAGAGATGGGAGTATTCGAATACAAAAGTACTCGCATACTCGATACTGATAAATATTCGTATTAATCAATTCTTTCTCGCTTTCGAATGCAGTAGTATTCATCCAAAGTATTCGAATACCAAATAACTTAATTACTAAAGTGTTCATCCAAAGTATTCGAATACCAAAGCACCCAAATATCAGAGTATTCATCAAAAGTATTCGAATGTCAAATCACTCACATATCAAAGTATTCGAATACCAAAGTACTCAAATACCAAAGTGCTAAAATATAAAAATATTCATCAAAAGTACTCAATTACCAAAGTATTCATTTAACAAAATAGTCAAATATAAAAATATTCGGATACCAAAGAACTCACATATCAAAGAAATCGAATTCCAAAGTGCTAAAGCATCACAGTATTCATCGAAAGTACTCAATTACCACTGTATTCATTCAACAAAGTAGTCGAATACCAAAGTATTCGATTGCCAAAGAACTCAAATATCAAAATATTCGAATGCCAAAGTACTCAAATACCAAGTATTTGAATACCAAAGTGCTAAAATATAACAGTATTCATCAAAAGTACTCAATTATCAAAGTATTCATTTAACAAAATAGTCAAATATCAAAGTATTCGGATACCAAAGAACTCATATATCAAATAAATCGAATTCCAAAGTGCTGAAGCATCACAGTATTCATCGAAAGTACTCAATTACCACTGTATTCATTCAACAAAGTAGTCGAATACCAAAGTATTCGATTGCCAAAGAACTCAAATATCAAAATATTCGAATACCAAAGTACTCAAATACCAAAGTATTCGAATATCAAAGTGCTGAAACATCACAGTTTTCATTAAAAGTACTCAATTGCCAAAGTATTCATTCAACAAAGTAGTTGAATACCAAAGTACTCGAATGTTGAGCAACTGCGAGAGGCAGATGTGATTACCTTGATTGTGACTTGAGAGTCAATGAAGGTTGTAGACAGCTCATCATTTTATCATTCTACTGCATATACATTAGGTTGCGAGACCCATGCTTTATCCGTATCAACTACACTGACATGCAATGATGACTCGATTTCAGTTAGCTCCAGAACTTACTCGTTCCTGCTATTCTCATTCTCTGGGTAATCGGCATCTGCGGAATAGTGTTTTATTGTGGTACTTACATGGGCGATGGGCAGTTGGTGGGGGGTTCCAATCGACCTCCAGACGTGATGAGCTGCATCACCTCCTGGTTCCCTCGCCCGGGGTAA
Organism: Metellina segmentata; assembly: GCA_947359465.1. Taxonomy (NCBI): domain Eukaryota; kingdom Metazoa; phylum Arthropoda; class Arachnida; order Araneae; family Tetragnathidae; genus Metellina; species Metellina segmentata. The sequence continues at coordinate 114,450,035 of OX375873.1, forward strand.
GGCATGTAGCCCAAAGAAATTATTTCCCATAAAAGCACGCCGTAAGACCTGAAAGGAAAGTAACCCGTCATTGGTGATAGAGTATACTCTTATCCATAGAAGAAGTATAAAAAGTAGAGTGAGCAATGGTATCCATTTTATGTGCCAAGGGATCATGTGGCCAAAACTAGTGCCAACGTGACCCTTAGAGCGTTTGCACACACTCCGATAACTGTCAGAGTAGGACACTTTCAAATTATATTGTTTTATATTAGTACCTTGCACACGAAAGTCCGATAGTATCGGATCCGTCAAAAATGCAATCGGACAATTTGAAATGTCGGACGGTCTGCTGGACTGAAGAACCTGAATTACAGTTGTTTACATATTCATCTGCATTTTAGTCGCAGTAATCTGATTCCGACGTTTTAAATGATTGATGTGGTACAAAAATGAGTGTTAAAACTCATATTACATACGGAGCTTATAAAACATTGTATAAAATGCACCTTCCACATTGCGTAAGGCTATTAGTGGCTGAATCCAAAAACGTCTATAATTTCTACGCTTTTGCAAGTACGAAATAACAATTTGTTTTATTTTCTTAAGTGATACACGCATAGTCACTTTAACTATAATTTTAATTTTAACTATAATTTAATCACCGATAATTACGTCTCCGACATCCGATAAGTACTGGTGTGTGTACAAGCGCTCTTAGGTTGCTTTTGTTTTGCTGGGTGGAACTTAACGTTTATCATCTGATTTTTTTCACGAAAGAAGATTGATTCATCATCTCATTGGTCCATTGATTGATCACCTAATAGCAATAGACTATTGCCGCCCATCTATTTTAATGCGGATTCACACACTAATTTTGTCACAAGATGTCACATCGACAAACAAGGTGATCGGATACGAAATCCCCCAACCAAGTCAGTTTTTCACAGAGAAGTCACGTGACTAATAGTAGACATTTGGTACAGCTACACTCTACGTTTATGAGTGATGGCAACGGCTTTGGCGAATTTTTTTGGCGCTTTTCTAAAGTCGCCAAGGAAATAATTATTTTCTAACTCTTTTAATGTCACAATTTTTTTCTTTTTACAACACACTTTTTAAGCATATTTCAGAACGTTTTAAAAAGTATATTTTAAAAAAAATTCACAAAAAGTAGTAAGCTTAAGCACATATCAAAACACATTTGTGAACTAGCAGAGAAACTAAGCTACGAATGGTAAGAATAACCTCAAACTTATCAATTACACTAAATACAGTGAGCATGTTGAAAAAGGAAAAAGATTTACAAAAGAAAAAAAGCAAGAACAAATACCTGATAAAGTCAGAATTCCCTCGTAAAAAAATAATGAAAACGAAAATGGTCAAAAAAACAAAACTCTTAATCCTGTCGTGAAAGCTATTATAACAAAATAAAAATTCCACAACTGTCAAAATACAAATAAAAGGACCAATGGTATCAAATAAAACGATTTAAGAGGATCAATGAAATCAAAGGATATTTTAAAAACAAAATAACCAATGGGAGGAAAGAAAAAATTTCAAACGAACCAATGAAATCAAACGATTTTAACAGATTTTGGAAGAACTTTCTAGAATATTCAAAATGAAAATTAAAAGTTTCCGTTTGCCGAGGTTGCCATGAAAACCACAACAACAGCAGCGAAAGATGGGTTGCCTTAATTTATCGTAACTCGTTACTAGAAGTGCGCCAAAAAAAATCGCCAAGCCGTTGCCATCACTCATAAACGTATAGAGTGTAGCTGTACCAGACATTTTCGTCATGCTTATTGAAGCTGCTCTCAATAGCAATGATCCGTCTACTTATATATCAGTTCTATCCTCTATCGCAGGGACTAGTATGTTCCTAGTATCTTCCAAATCAATATTTGGAAGGCAATGGTAGTTGGCTAGTTAACCGAGTTGAGTGTATAGAAGAAAGCATACTTACCACACATCCGTTTTGGTTGTGAATACTCCATCCAGGAAAGCTTCTGGTGGCATCCATTTAACGGGAAGCATGGCTTTTCCACCTTTCCTGTAGTAGTCAGCTCTATATCAGGAAAACAAACAATTCAAAATACGCACTCTTGGAAACAGCCCGTAAATATTCGCAAATTAAGTAGGTAATTGGCACTTGAATTAACAAAGTATTGCTTGCCAATACTTCATTATTTGCTCTGTAGAAGATACTCGAAAGCCATATGTATGGTGTAGTTTGGCTCTCACCACCGATCTACGACAGAGCATGTGGGGCGGAGTCGCATTATGTCAGAAAGGTGAGCAATGTGGGCTTGGGTCAAGCAGACTAGTATTTTTAATCACGCTGGATTAACTGAAAAAAAAATCAATAATTTGTCTCGCATTCGGATTAATGTTTTTGCTTACAACCACGCGACATCTTCAAACCAATTGACAAGAAGACATGAAGCTGTGCGCAAGTACTAGCGCGTCTTTCTAGGAATGGCTCTTCGTTACGTGGACGATTCTATTCAGGACCGTAGGTTGATCGGTAGATATTAACTCGTGATAAGTGAATCCATTCTGCAGTTCGATTCTTTCGTAACTTGTTTTGATCCACAGTGAGCTATGATTGATTATTTACTTGTTAAAATATTACCAGCACCGGACTGAAGGAAACCTCAATAGTTTTTGTGCATCTCCCGTCTTAGCTCTGTTGGCTATTCTTGTACTGTTGTCACCACGCAACACTTAAACGTAACACTTTTCTACAAGTTTGTATTTCGACGATTTTTAACTGTATCTTCAAATATTTCCCACTTCAGATTCATTTTCCTCTTTTAGAAGTAAAAATCTCTCATCTTCAATTGATTGAGTCCATATATATCTGCATGTATTAGTTCACTAACTGTTAAGGCTCTACTTTCTACGAGTTTAATATCCACCGACCTACCTACGTTCCAAAATAGAATCGTCCACGCAACGAAGAGCCATTCCTAGAAAGACGCGCTAGTGTGCGCAAGTACTGCGTTGCAAGGCCCTCAACAACAGCTCAGTATCAGAGGTCAACACCGCTGACCTTCGGCTGAAAACCCCTAAATATCTATCGGGGTGGTGTAAAATGCTGACCTGATGGTTTTTAAGGGTGCACCCCCCCCTCCCTCCCTGTGATTGAACTGTATCCCATTGGAATCTGGTGATACAGAAAGAGAACTGGTGGAGAGCTCGAGCTGAGCAGAGGTGTTTTTCTAGCGGTGTTCGTAAGAGACGGCCGTTGAGGCATCCCCTTTTTACCTGTTTTGCCGCGACCATGAGCAAGGGATACAATTCCCTGATTGCATATAGAAAAGATGCTATATGTTTAACGTAAATAAGCATTAGTTATCTGTAATTTAGGTTGCGTCGTTGTGTTTATTGTCGCACCACTCGGTCCACTAAGTTAAATCGTCTACTTCTATAAAATGGATCCCACGAGATGGCAATTCCCAAATCAACACCACAGCTCATGCGTAATCATCTTCCTTTCCTCGGTACTGTTTGCCTTAACCGCGCCTTCTTTAGAGCCCCGCCTATTCTGGACCGTGAATTGGACTCCTAACTGTATCAATTACCAAATTCTACCTTCTATCTCAATTATTTTCCTTTCTCAAAGTGCATTGTCACTTCCCTTAACTTTCTCCTCGTATAGCTCTGCTGCAGCCAATGAATTCTCTGTTACTAATTACGATGTGGAGGTTTGCAGTTTTCTACTTGGTACTCCGTAATTGATTCTCCCGTTCCGAAATGGCAGTAGTCACGGTTTACGAGTCTATTAGTGAAATTAGGGGACGGATCGTAACGTAAACAAAGCGCTTTCATAACTGGCGCGTGTCGAGCGCGGGTTCTGTTTCTAGTTTATCGTTCGATGCTGAAAGCGATACCAGTGATGTCTAGCTGGCAAGGAAATCCACGGTGACCGCCATTCATGTTTACGCGTATAAAAATCCTTCTAATACGCTTTCACATCTAGTCAAAACTCGTCAGACCCCAGATCAACTGGCTCCTCGTCGGAGCCGTACTATATGTTAATCACTTTTAGAACATGTTTGATTCGGGTTAACTTTTTCTCCTATTATTTAATTCAAAGTCCTCAAATCACGATCTCAATAGCTTCATCACTAATATTGGTTTGTCACCGCAGATGACCCCCCTCACCTCCCGAATTTTTCCAGGTTGAAGGGTTTACTAGTCACCCACGGAAAAGTGGAATGAACCCGTCAAAGGAAACCGATGTAGCCCCGGCGTCGACCTAGGACAACCGTGACCAGATTTCTGAAAATGCATTTGATAAACATTTGGTGTACATTTTACATGAGATGATCCCCCTACATCCTTTTTATTTTCCTGATTATATATCCTTTTGATAATACAGTTGAAATATGGGCCTGTATGGTCTGCAGGGTTTCCCTTAACTATTTTGCACGTACTTTAATTTTAGTATAGTTTTCCTCTTTTGGCAAGGCTTATAGTTTCCCCAATTTTGAATTCTCATGTCAGTTCTGACCTGCTTTTCCCACCAGCCTCACGTACACAAGGTTAATTTAAGGAAGTAGCAGTCATTTCTGACCCTATCTAAATTGCACTAATAATTAGATAGTAAATTATTACTTCCCATAAGTATGTACAGTAAAAAGACAGAAACAATAAAACTAACAATATAATACATATGTGCACACTCCTAGAATCTTCTGATTATTAGTTCAATTCTATAGGTTATAGAAATCTGTCATGCGTTGATTATTGCCCCGCCATAGAAATGGGGTTTTCCCCCCAGAAGCAGACTTACTTTTTATAACAAATATGATTGAAAAGCTCGCCAGTACCAGAATAGATTGGCGAAAGCTCAGCCAACAATTTTGTAATATCATCATCTGTAAGAAGGGGGACTTATTAGATTACATTTTTCTTTCTTTGGGTCCTGCAGAACTATCGTCTCTAAAACTCATATTACAGTATTTTTTTAATAACTAATAAAGCTATAAATTCGAAACCACATACTTTTACAACCAGCTTCTCCCGCCAACACCTAACATATAACGCCGATTGAGAAGCGGAGAATAAATGCTGAGGCGCAACTCTTCCCGCGCGAACGCGTGACCGGCTACTGAGACATCACGCGCTGCCGCGTGATTGGCTCTTTAGCGTTGACGCCAAATAACGCGATGGCTCGAGATCGGCAGCGAACGCCTTAATGGCATTTGAAATTTTTAGACCGATTCAAATTGATTCTTATGTTAGCTTCAAATTTCTTACTCGAGATTCATGCAATTTTAATGGAAAAAGTAACTACGAAAAACCATAAGCCGCGGTAGCACGGTTGGTTGAGTGGCGGGGATTAGCAACCAAAAGGTTGTGAATTCAAACTCGATCCAACCCAAAACCTTAGTGTACGTGAGGAGGGAGAGGCTGGTGCAAATCAAATCTGACTTCAATGACCTCACACTGGCGTAGTGGTGGAGTTTCGAGAATAGGGAGTCAGCTCAGGTGTCGACATCTTTATCTGACTATGGATCATACTGCCGAGTTGTCCTCTTTCCCTTCGGGACTGATCCCAGACCGTCACTAATAGCTCCAGTGCGACGTTATTTCAATTACCAACATTTACGAAGAGCAATAAGCAAGAGTTAAATACACTCATGTCCATAAATTAAGGGCCGACCAACCGGTATAGTGGTTAAGGTGTTAGCCTCTAGATCGGAAGGTTCCTGGTTCGAATCCGGGTCCGGGCATGGATGTTTGTAAACGTATGGTGTAGAGGCGGCTGGTGCACCTTAAATCTGTCGTGGCCGAAAGTCCTCACGTTGGGTTGGCGTGGAAGTTTGGAGAGTGGGGTGCCAGCTCAGGTGTTGCTTCGTCATCTGACCGTGGTTCAAAATTGCGAGGTGTTGTCCTCGGATCTTTCCCTTAAGGGACTGATCCCGGACCGTCGTCAATAGCCCGTTGTGTTACTCTAGTACGACGTTAACTAAAAAATTACCAATTACCAATTACCATAAATTAAGGATAATGCCAGCTCCGGCAAATAAAGGTTCAGAAGCAAAACAAACGTGACTTATTCATAAAGCCCACTTATTAAACAAAAGATAAAGAACAAAAAAGATTGTGTATGTATGATGCCATTCATGAAAACTACGATTTTTGCTCACTGAAGCAATTACAAAAAATATCGGCTTTACAAAAACTTAACATGGCAGGTTGGTATAATGGTTAATACACTTTATGTCTCCCGGACGATGAAATACAGTCCGTACAACGCCTAGGCATGCTGAGGATCAAATCGAGCTGATCTTGGGGAAGTTCACTCCACTCAGCAAGCAATGCTCTCCGAAGTTCCGGTACACATGTAGGAGTTGGTTGACGGGCTGCAACTCGTCGGCCAAGCATGTCCCACACATGCTCTACCGGATTCAATTCAGATGAGAATGCTGGCCATTCCATACGGGTGATATCCACAGATTCAAAGCTTTGGTAAACAATGTTTGCACTGTGAGGATGGGAATTGTCTTCCATAAACACAAATTCTGCGCCCATGGCACCCCTAGACAAACGTACATGTTGTTCCAGAATGATGTCCCTATAAATTTGGCCTCTCATGGTTTCGATTTGAACATGTAGATCTGTTCTGGAGCCCAGTATAATTGCGCCCCAAACGAGCAATCCTGCACCACCGTAACGGTGTCGTTCAATGATGTTCTCTTGGTGCTAGAGGGTACCTGGTGTTCTCCATATGAACGTCCGCCGTGAATCAGACTACAAGCTAAACCTGGACTCGTCGGAAAACATCAAACAAGCCCACTGTGACGATGTCCACATTGAATGTTCTCCAGGCTAACCGCTGGCGACAGTGAGTTGCCGTGAGCGGAACACATCAAAGAGGCCTGCGAGTTTATAGACCAACATGTCCCAAACGTCTGTAAACGATTTGCCTTGAAACTGTCGTACCCGTGGCTGAAGACAGCTGACGAGAAAGGTCGGATGCTGTGCTCCGTCTGCTTCTTTTTGCAGTTACTGCTAAATACCGGTCGTCATTCGGCATTTTAACTCGGGGGAGACCTGTACTGTAACGTCTTCTGACATTTCCATTATTTTGGAATCGTTGTCAAAGCCTAGAGATGACACTTTGGGCGATTCCAAGTTCCACTGAAACTTACGTTTGAGTACGCCCACATTCCAGGCGGCCAATAATTCTACCACGTAAAAAATCATCAACATGCGTCCTCTGTGCCATAACTATTCGGTTGTGGCACTGAGAGGCTTACAGAACGCTTGTGAACAATTTTACTTCTTTGCTACCATTCCTTATATACAACTCTCTTACACTCTCGTCATTGTGACGTACTATCGGCGTCATCTGATGGCTTCCTGTAATTTGGATATTATTCTTGAAGATGTGTGCGATAATATTACAGGTGAAATTTTTACTTCAGAGTTCGAGTTCCGTGTGATTCTGAATTATCCCTAATGTATATGAACATGAGTGTAGCTAATACCAGCAGTCCAATAAAAATGGTTAGATTTCTTACCTATAGATGTCTCTGGCCATCCCAAAATCAGCAATTTTAACCACTCTGTCCGCGTCTTTTGTCGTGAGAAGACAATTCCTCGCAGCTATGTCTCTAAAGAAGAAAACACGAAATCAACAATGTCACACAACAAAATGCATTATCAGTTTAAACCTTTAGTATAACTACTAGCATGTTCAGTCATGGTTGGCTCTTCGTTATACGACCATTCTTTGCTACACGACACGTGAAATAGGTACGCTGGGTACAGATGCAGTCTACTTTTATAACGGTAGCAACGGCCTAGGCAATTTTTGTTGGCGAACTTCTCGTAGCGAGTTATGGTAGGTTAAGGCAACCCATCTGTATTTTCGGTTATTGCGCTTTTCGTGGCAACCTCAGCAAACGGAAAATTAAATTTTCATTTTGATTATCCTAGTAAGTTCTTTCAAAATTCGTTAAAGTCGTTTGATTTCATTGGTTAGTTTGAAATTTTTTTTTGATTCCATTGTGTGATTATTTTAATTTTCAAATATCCTTTGATTGCATTGGACCTTAAAAATATTCTTTCATTGATTTTATTGGTTCCTTTAATAGTTTTTCGCCAGTTGTGGAATTTTCTTCCATTACAATTTCTTTCACGGTACAGTTCTGACGTATCAGGTTGTATTATTTCTTGTATTCCGTTACAACTAATTACTTTCTTCAGTTGCAAAAAATTCAGTTTAAACTTATTACTTTTTGTAAAAGACTTTTAAAATATATTTTTCAAAATGTTCTCAAATGTGTTTTGAAGCTTTCATTTTCCGTTGTAAAAAGAAAAATATTTGTGAAAGAAAAATATTTTTGAAATAATTCTTTCCTTGGCAACTTTAAAAGTGCGCCAAAAAAGAAATCGCCAATGCTGTTGCCACCGCTATAAACGTTCACTGTAGCTGTACCGCACGCTGTGTTGTGAAATGACAAATAAATCTATAATATTACTATTCACAATAGCAGTTTTCTTTGTGAGATTGTCGCTTGTAAACTTCAGCTTTTCAGCTTTCAGATCATGGATTCACTTCATGGTATAGATATACTGGTGGTTGTTTCGACGATGTATCCCATCTCTGGCAAAACTGACCAGAACATGATGGACGAGATATCTCGTCATCAGAAGAAAACTAACCACATCTTGATTTTGTCATCATTTTAAAATTGACAGTACCTAGATCACGAGATATCTCGTCGAAACCATTTGGAAGGTTAAACGAGAGACTTTTGCAAGCTCTGCTATCTTCAGGAGGATATGAATCATGTACATCTGCTCGGAGATGTCCTTCAATCTCTTCCACTTCCTCATGGGGAGTGCGTAGACTTTTTTCTTCTGTCGTTTTTCTCTTATTTGTTCTGTTGTCTGTCTGCAGTCAGTCTTGCAACTATTGCCCTCCATTGGAAAATTTTAAAATCTCGTCTCTTGATTATTTACTTCAACTCACCTGTGGATAAAATGATTTTCTTCTAAGTATTGACATCCATTTGCAACATCTAGGGCGAGTTTCAGTAAGTCGGTGATCGTCAATGATGATCGTTTGTTCTGCAAGAGCAAGGAAAATGAAAAGAACAGGTTTTAATCAAACAAGCTACAAGAAAGATAAAATTAAAACCATCCAACGTGCAAACATTCTGGAATACCGATAATACGATATGAAAACTAACTAAGCACATAGAGACTCTTGCATCAACTTAAAAATTCTTAACATAAACAGGTAAGACTACTGATAGATCAAATAACACGAATAAATAATCATATTTAACAAGAACATGAGCAATAAATTTGCTTTCACATGAAATAGAGTAAAGAAAACGGTCTTAAACTATGTGGAGTTGATCAACAGAGAGCGGCACTATAGATCCCCTTGTCCCGAAACCATTCAGAAAATATGAAAGTAGAATGATAAATGGTAACCTTTTGTATGTGCCCAGGATCAAGTGATCAAAATTAGTAGTAACGTGTCCATTAGACAGTTTGTGTCTGCTGGGTTGGACTAAACATTCATCATCTGATTGGTCCACGGGACGGTAAAAGCCCATCCCTTGATTCGTCATCTGATAGTAGTCATCGACCTTAAAATGAAATAGACGGATCATGTGGGCGGAGTCGATATCGTAAGATCTCTGAAGGGTAAATCACAAATCGACTTATCCGATTGGCTATGGAAGCGCAGACTAGTGTTTTTAATAACGGTGGATAGTCACGTTAACCAATTAATAGTATAGGATTCATGCTTTTACCCACAACCACGTGACACATCTTCAAACCGAGCAACTGGAAAAATAACTTGAAACAGCAGTCGCATGCTCCGTCTATTTCATTTTAAGGTCGATGATAGTAGTAGATTTATTATATTTAGGCGATAAGAAACCAAATTGGCAACCACGTTAATTTTCACCCACACAGCAGTCACACAACTACTAGTCGACGTATTGAAGTTCCTCTCAACAGTCGAGGATCTGTTTGCCTACTTATACTCCATACCTATGTTTTAAACGACTTCACTTGCCAAAATTAATCATCGTTGGAAGTAGCCTATCAACTCTAAAATATCTCGAAGCTGAAATTGACGTTTTCTTTCGTATATAGCTCCAAATACATATTTCAGCGTGTTAAATCGCACCATCTGTGAATTGGCTATTAATCTATACTTCATTGCTGTGTTGGGTTGGTGAAATGCGAGTGGAACTAAATTGGTTCAGCTTTCATCTCTCATCTTACTTTCAATATATATTATTTATTACATAAATACCTTTCCATTCAGTTTAAATTATTCCCTATTGAGTCTGTTTTTGTTTCCTCTTTCTCATACTCTATTTCAAGCCTCTCATTTGAGAGATGCTGCAACCCAGTTGAAAGAGTAACGAATTAGAGCAATCGGAGGGTTTAAACTAAGTCCAACCAAATAACCATAATGTACAGCCGTCAAAAAAAAACCCGACTCCCCCGAACGCAATTGCACAATTTACATCGCACAACAAAACGGAAGATAGCTATCTATGGGGATGAATGTTTTCTACAAATATCAATATTTATAATTTGTCTAAGGGGCCGTCTTCATATTAAATTGGATGCTTGCTCCTATAATTTCAATGCGAACTCCTATCTTTTATTGCAAATTTGGAATCTACACACAATTTCAGGTGAAAATAAAAAAAGTTCATGAATTTATTTGAATTTTTCACCGATTTGTAAGCGTTTGAAAATTAGATACCCTAATGATTATTTGGTGTTTCACGTTTTTTGTTATATTTGCTACAAACATTACTTTTTTAAAAATTGTTTTTGAATCCTTTGCTACCCAAAAACCCTAACACAATCTATAAAGATTTAATTATAAAACTAAATTTACTATTTTTTTATCAATTATGAAATTAATATTCATAAAAGTTATGAATAGAAACATGGACAAATTTTGACACCATGTGATTCAACTGTTACTTAAACATCGGAATTCCAAATTCCAGCTCATTACGTGCATAATTAGTAGCGCAGTGAGACTGTTTGCAAAATTCGATGATTATTATCGTTATTGGGGATTGTTCACAAAGTGAAAACAGAAATTTCTGCCAATAGATCCTGAGGTGTAGTCAGAATGGATTCTGACTTTGTCACCATCTTAATGGGCTGTATACCAAGGCGTCTGCAACAGGTTATTGACTGCGACGGCCACTACACGTCTTTATTAATATTTATAATGTGATTGAATTTTGAACATTTATATGCTTCCTAAACGATTTTAGGGATTTTCTCGGTAACAGTTAAACAGTTATTTTTACGCCGTTTTACATTATCTCTTCTTCAAATCCGCTTGAAATTGTTTGTAGAATCCAAATTTGGTGATAAAAGATAGGGGTTCGTATTGAAATTATCGGAACAAGCACCCTATTAAATATTGATATTTGTAGAAAATATTAATCCCTATCGATTACTATCTTCCGTTTTATTCTGTGATGTAAATTGTGCAATCGCGATCCGGTGAGTCTTTTTTTTTACGGCTGTACATGGGAGCGGGAGCACGTTAAATCTGTCGTGGCCTCAAATATCCTCACACTGACGTGGCGTGAGCTGGCACGCCACTCTCCCAATTTCCACATCACTCCAACTTGAGGACATTTGAGACCACACCAGATTTAATGTGGACCAGCCCCATTTGTACACGACGGTCTTTGGTTGGATTCAATATCACAACCCTACGGTTACTTATCTGTCACTCTTCTATCTCACTTCTCTCCCTTCTGGATTGATGTCGGACCGTCGACTATAGCCCGTTTTGCTGCTGCAGTGGGACGTTAATGAACTGCCCCCTACTTGTCTTCTATTTGAATTTTACTGCCTCAACGACCATTTTTAGGTCTCCATCCTCAAATAAGGTTCAATCATAGAGGAGATATAAAAGTAGAATCGAAAAGTATGTCCGAAAGTTTAACTTTTATATGTCCAGGGAACATTTTTGATCAAAACTAATCGTATCCATAAAAGTGGAGCATAAGTGGACTCAGCGTTGAGAGGAGCTTCAAAAACTATGACCGCTCTGTCGACGTAGTCGTATGACTGTTGTGTGACAAATTTCTTGGCTGATTTGGCATCTTATCACCTTGTTTGGCAACATAATATCTTACGATAGAGTAGATCTGTGAATGCTTACTGTATAGATTTGCAAAAAACATGGTGAAATCGCCAACGCCTACTACTGTTGAGCGGACCAATCTGATCATGAATCAATGGTTGCACGTCTTCTCACGTTTCGTGGATCAATTATATTACGAATATTCGTTTCCATCCGACAGACAAAAGTAGTTTAAAGGTCACATTACTTCTATTTTCGGTCACACGACCATGGGCACATAAAAAAGGGTTACCATTGATCACTCTACTTTAATATTTCATCTATTGCAGGAAAGTGACCCTTTAAGAGAAAACGATTATTCGTCATCTGATTGGTCCAGGAGACGGGGGAAGACGTCTATCTATTGATTCGTCTTCTGATTGGTATTGGAGACGTAGTAATAGACTTCGATGATTTTACCATTTTCTTCGCGACAATCGATATATCTATAGAAATGAGCATTCACACATTTACCCTGTCGTAAGATGTTTTATTGTCAAAAGAGGCGATTGTCATCGGCCAATCAAATCAACTTCTTAGAGCGGTCACGTGACTACTATTCGAGATGTTGAAGAATTATTTTTTAACTTTTCTCTTAACAGCAATGTTTAGTCTACTCATATTTTACGTCTGCGGTTCATTCAAAATTTCAAATACAATCAGTCCCGTAGATCTTCTGATCACACTTCGAACCATGACCACCATCACATGAAGTGATAAAACCACAGAGATTAACTCTCTATTCTAACACTGCGTGGACCCAAAATTCCAATACTTGACCTAAGCCGTGCTCAAATAGGATGCTCAAGGCACCAAGCGACATGCGCAGACCAATCAGAGGTGCCGACGTTTGCGGTGGAAACGCTCCGATTTGTCTGCACCAGGGCTCGAAATAAGTGGCGGAAACCACGTCACATGCCGTGAGCTTAGCTTAAATCTCCGCGACGATCAACTGTTCTCTCTGCAAATTTTGGTGCAAGTATTTGAAACCGACTGTTTCATTATTTATCTTTCAAATACCAGTTATTTAAATAAAATTAAAAAGAAAATACTATGTGCCTTAATGAGAATACGTGTGGATGGTCCTTCGCTTTCAGATTTTAAGGCTGAGCGAGCAGTTCACAAATGGTTTCGTGCATGTCATCGCAGAACTTTCTTTTAGCTATGTAGTTATGAAACAACTGAAATTTTCTCTAGACTAGTTATTGACTAATGCCTTCGTCAACTTGATAATAAGGAAATAAACGTGCGTCTACAATATACTATTTGAGTGTTTCTTTTTATCTCAGATGTATTTAAGGTTTCATATGAAATTGCGGAAAGCGTACAAGAACTCAAATTTACAGTTAGTAAAAAGGAAATTTTAGGATTTGCCATGCGCTGAATAGTTTTTACTGCCAGAGCTTATAAAATCTCACAGCAATATTTGATGCCGGCTTCAAAATCTTATTTCGAGTCCTGGTCTGCATGTTGTGAGGAATCAAATAATGATTCTCACGTTTCCTTAACACCCCTCGAAAAACCCCTCAAGTACCGCCGCATATTCCTTACGACAAGACGCCCGGGTCTAGACAAGATGTCTGGACTTTGACACTATATTTCTATAGACGATTCGTTTCGGCACACCTCTGACGAAACAGGTGTCGCGAGGCCTGAGAACGACTTCAGACTTGTAAAGGCGTTACATAGACTTGTTGTCGGAAGCGAGCTGGCAAGTAGGGTTCTTCGGAATTAGGGCTCGCTTGCCGTCACAGCCAATCAGGGAGAACTAACTCGACATGACGTCGGGACCCCCAAATTTCGAGCCGGCAACGAAAAGAGTTATTCAGCAGACCACGTTCGCGCTTGGAATTAGACGAAGCTTCCATCCGTAGAATGGAAAGAATCGCCTCGGACCTAGAGTCCTAAAACGTATTCACAGGACGCAAGTGCCTGCTAGATCTGCAAAACAGATCTAAATTGTCGAAACACAGCTAGGAAACCCCGCATTCTGAAGCTCGTTCATTCTTGACTGCTGCGAGGATTCCAAGATCTCCGTTCAATCTGAACTCTCGTGTTTCCACTGCAGGAGGCCATCTCCTCGATGTTCACCGTGAACTGTCATTTTATTTTTATCGGAGGCCATCTCCTATGACATCTTGTAAGGAGATTGTACATAATCTATATTAATCTAGAGACCCTGAATAAATCTCACCTTATTCCGGGCAGAATCAATAGTGCTGTTCCCTGCATATTTTGTTATATGACCGCTACCCAGGGTTAGGCGAGCACGTCATAATGTGTCGCTCTGCATTTCTGATTTAACCACGGCTTCACGACTGCTAAACTATTTTCTCTTGTAAAAAGTATACATTTAAAATTTATTCATTTAGACCCGGTGCACACATCCGATTTTTCTACGTTCGGCCCATGCACACATAACCGTGAAATGACGCAAGTACTCATTTCGCGTCATTTGCGATAAATATTCTATCGAAGAAAACTTGTTTATTTCGCTTACTTGGTGAAAAAAAGTATATTTTGAAACAAAATAGAAAGTTACTGGATACAACCATTTATTAATTATTATTTATATTCCATTTATATATGAAAACAAGGTACTTCAGACCGGAGAAGCGTGTGCGGCGAGATGCGGCGCCGTGGGGAACTGCGGTACAAATTGCACGCAAGTTGGACGTGCGTCGCAACAGCGGCTCCGCACGTTGAAAAACCGGACGTGTGCACCGGGCCTTATTGTGTTTAAACGTAATGTACTACATGTTGAGAACTCACAAGAGTGGTTGAATCGAAACAGAAAATAATACATACCGGCTTCGGTCTGCATTCTCGAAGAAAAGATTTGAGGTCTCCACCTTGCAAGAGCTCAAGTATGATGAATCTCGGCATTTTGTCGAAGCAGACACCGATGAAGCTGACGATATTGGGGTGGTTAAATTTGCTGTGTGGGGTGTAACGATAAATAAACATTAGAGGCAGATGTCACTCAAGTGCCAGGTGCTTTTGCATAAACAGCGCATACAATTATTTAACCAATACAAACTCTTATAATTTTTAAAGGCAAGTACATTGTTTAGCAGTTTTATCTCATGTTAGATCTACCTTAAACTTTGTTGCTTAGTTTTGAAGATTGGTTGAATAGTTTACAAAATGAAGATAAAACAATACGTCTATAATTAACTTATTACTAAGACAAAAGCTAACAAAAAAACTAAAAATCTTAGTTTGGATTCGTTATATCTTAGCGAACTAATCTAGTGTTTCAAAAGAGCAATGTCGTCTTCAAATGAATAGTACACCTTTCTGATTAGTGATCAAGCATTGTTCGAATTCCGTAAAACCTATAACCTTACAAATCGGTCTAGTTTTAAGTTCATATTTCTATGAACATACGTATTGCAGACTTGGGGTAGGTTTAGTGAAACCTGAAATATAAATTCTTGACCACATCTCAATCTCATAATGCATATATTCCTAATAATCTGTCATAAGTTTAAAAAAAAGTATCACAATCATATGATGTAATCATTGTTTTAAAATTGAAGAATTAATTAATTGAACATAAATCATCATATACATGTCTTGATTTCGAACGATTTTATTTCATTTGAATCTTCATTTCACCTTTTTCTGGGGTAGAAGCTATGGTGAACCAAAAAATCCTATTTAGAATACACATACCTCTGTACATATCAATTTTGTTTTAAAATTCGTCGATCAGTTCTTATTCAGAGCAGATATCAGAACGACAAATGTTGACAACTAGCGTTCGACTAGTAATGTAACTCTTTAAAATTGTAAATAATTAAATATGGAACACGCATCTTCAAATAATTCCCACGGCAGCCTCCATACACGTACGTCACCAAAAAGATGTATTAGTAAAAAGCAATACTTAAATCCCCAAACTGGTTTCGACGAGATATCTCGTCCATCAAGATTTGACCAATTTTCATGATGACTAGATATCTCATCACCAAGACGTTTTAAAGATTTTTTTTTTATGACGAGATTAATATTTAATCAGTCTTCTTCTAACGACGAGATATTTCGTCCATTAAGATTAGGTCATTTTAACTAACGACGAGATGCATCGTAGAGACAACCATTAGGAGGGTTCAAGTGAATGGGATGGAATCAAAGTGGACTTATGGTAGTTAACTGTGATTACATGGCTGAGTTTGGAGCGTTTCGATTACCCCAATTTATTTTGTATAAGAATTATCTACAATAAGAACTGTGCAGGAAATGCTACTTTTTAATTTGAACAAATTATACTTTATAACAAAAATATCGACGCACCAAGAAGGAGTTGTGCCGTGCTCGATCAACTTGGAACGGCGCTGACTGGGGACCTATAGTCTTTAGGGACGAGTCCCGTTTCCAACTGTGTCTTGACGACAATCGCAGACATGTCTGGAGACGTCAAGGGCAGCGTAGGGATCCAGCCCTTAATATCGTAGGCCCCACATGCCCACAATAGGGCGTTATGGTCTGGGGTGCCTTCTCCTTTGATAGCCGAACCCCTTTGGTAGTCATTTCAGGTACACATACAGCACACCGGTACGTAGACGATATTCTAGACCAATAGTGTTACCATTCCTTTTGCGACACTCCGGAATTACTTTTCAACATGATAATGCCCGGCCGCACACGGTACGTGTTTCTATGAATTGTCTTCAAGCTTTCCCAACACTTCCTTGGTCAGCTAGTTCTCCTAATCTCTCTCTCATGTTGTTGTTGTTTTTTCGAGACCTGAGGAGTGCCAGGCCCGTCGAAGACGGCAAGAGGCGAGGGGGTGCGCCTTCCATGTTATTGAGCCCCATTGGGAGGAAGTCCGACTTTGCTCGACATACATGACATCCGTTTTACAGGATGGTCCCTTTCATACATCCATTCACTCACACATATCGTAATTTAGATCCCAATCAGAGGCCGATAACCCCCTGATCAGGTACCCCCAGAGGTATTGATTTGGTATGGGAACATGGGGGACATTGTGACCACGACCTATTTAACGTGCCCCAGTCACCATTAGTGAACACGACGGTCTTTAGCGCCGATCTCGCAATCATCAGGATTGGAGGCTCCGCCGAGGACAGAACCCACAACCCTTCTGATGCGAGCCCGACGCTCTACTGACTGAGCTACCGCGGCTCTCTCTCTCTCTGTCTCTCTCTCGCTGTCTCTCTCTCTCTGTCTCTCTCTGTCTCTCTCTCTCTGTCTCTCTCTGTCTCTCTCTCGCTGTCTCTCTCTGTCTCTCTCTCGCTGTCTCTCTCTCTGTCTCTCTCTCTCTGTCTCTCTCTGTTTCTCTCTCTCTGTCTCTCTCTCTGTCTCTCTCTCTGTCTCTCTCTCTGTCTCTCTCTGTCTCTCTCTCTGTCTCTCTCTCTGTCTCTCTCTGTATCTCTCTCTGTCTCTCTCTCTGTCTCTCTCTCTCTCTCTCACTCACATAGAGCACATTTAGGACGTTATGGGAAGGCGATTGCAACCATCCCGGAATGTTGACCATTGAGCCTGACTTTCGAGACAATTTGGCAAGAAATTCCGCAGGACACCATCCGGGAACTTTTTCTGTCTATGTCAAGCCGGGTGACAGCTTGCATCCAGGCCAGAGGTGGACCAACGTCTTATTGATTACCTCCCTTTGTAACGGTCAAACTCAGAAATAAAGCACTGAATTGTTCTGAAGTTTTAATCGTTTGTTTTTCCCATGTATGTTCTTCACATTCACCAATTTTTATCGCAACCGGACATCTCCTTCTTGGTGTGTTGATTTTTTTTTTGTTATAGAGTGTACATTTCATTGGGAAGGTACGTCATTTTTGATACTTATATTAAATATAAATTAATGGCTCCGGGCTGGAAAGTCACTTTACACACCATCTCTCACACTATAATCAATCAAACCTCCTGGGGGTTAAGTGACCAAGAACGCAGGAAACATCAGTCCATGAGGAATCTCTTAATTAGCAAAATTGTTCATGTCTTGACGTCCTATCGTCCTAAGAAGAAAACCGAACATATTTTGATCTAGCTATCAGGGAAAAAAGTCGATAATGTCCTTTATAAAGAGATAGCTCATCATTGGCAAAATTAATCCGATCTTGATGGATGAGGTATCTCGTAAAAACCCATCCAAGGGTTAAAATTCCTTTGTGAAAAATAAATTCTAACATAATAGGCAATCTTTGGAAATAAAATCTATAGTTACCTCATGATGAGCGCCTCCATCAAGAAATCGAATATTGCTTGGTTAGACGACATTTCAGGCAGCGTCTGGAAAGATGCAAAAAAACAGCACCGTTATTACTTTTCCGCAAAAAATCTGTGAGACGACGGGAACACGAGAATTTATTTGAAATCAATGTGCAGCATAAAATTGTCTGGGAAATTGTCTAGGACATTTTCAAGAATGTTCCCTCTGAAGCAGCCTGTTTCATGAGAAATGAATTCGTCAGGATTGATGGAATGGATCTCAACATTCCTCGCATGATATTTATTAAGAAGAGTTCAGGCCTTCTATCCGTCAGTTTAAATGAGATATTTACATTCACAGAAATTTTAAAGTCACTCATCGAGATGGTTGTTTGCGTTTGGTTCAAATTTACGTGGGGTTGTCTTCGGCTCTCCCCCTTCGGGGGTTGATCTCGGACGTCATCAATAGCCCGTTGTGTTGCTCCAGTGTGACGTTATTTTAAAAATACCAATAAATACCAGCCTGGTTACCGCGGCCCCAAAAATTGCGAAAGAATTAAAAGTTAACTGTAACATAATATATGAGAATTTCGCCCGAAAGTTCATCCACTCAAGTCTCCTTTACGTTCTATAATTAGATTTGCATTTACGCTATTACAGAACAAACACAAGGACATGTTTACTTTCGCAGAAATTGATTTCGCAAATGTTTGCTTGCACACACTTAACAAAATTACTTTTCATTTTGTCTTTTTCTAACCCTATGCAGACAAAGGAATAAATAAACTATCGGTTAAACCCAATCAAGACCTATCGTATTCCGACACAAATTGGCCATTCCCGCTTCAGGAGAGCTATTCTCTCGATATTTGCCGCCCACGCTCTTCGTCGACGCTTCCGATTGGTTGAAAGACCACTGCCTCGTGTTGTTGCCAGTCTACGCAAAGTAAATTAACACTATTCTCCTCAGGCGGATTCTCTTTGCAAAGAGAGATCTCGGATGTCTGAAGTAAGTAAATCAGAAGCGTTAAAAAGAATCGACGTTTACATAAGGAACGGCTTCCTTCGATCGCTGAGCAGGAGATGACGTAATGGAATGAGCGATTCCCAGTTACAGTTAAAAAGATGCAGAGTAAGATATTGAATCGCACTTTTGGAGTTGGAAAGATTCTTGACTGGTTGTCAGAACAGCGCGTCTTGTGAAAAGAGATTTTGGAAGTGTTCGTGCTCACATTATCTCGAAAGATTTAAAATAAACTGAAATAAACTTCCAAATAAACTTTTCAAATGAATCTAACCGAGATCTGCGATTGAATCCTTAGACAGTAAGACTATTTTCATTTCGGTTTTAAAGGCACTTCCTTTATAAACTGGTTGTTTTCCTGTATGATTCATATTAGCTTGGAGTTCGGAAATCAACTGCAGTTTAGAAATCATGAACAATAGAAAAACATGAATGCTTACATTTCAATAATGAATTTATTAAATATTTTCCATTTTTCACCCTGCTAGGTAGATAGGTATTTAAAATTTTGTCACACTGGATGAACAGGACGGGCTATTAACTGCTGTCCGGGATCTATCCCAATGGGAAAGATCCGAGGATAACACCACGAAATTTTGAACCATGGTCAGATGAAGTCTTAAAACCTACTATATGATAAACAACTTAATTTAGTTGTGAAATCTCACTTCTCAACTGGAATGACATGGTTTTATGAATTGTAATCTCTTTCCACTCATACTTTTAAAATGTATTATTTTCTTCATGATAGTAAAATATATTATATTGAACTTTCTATGATTGAACCAATCTTAGAATTAATTAAAATCCAATGAATTAGCTATCACGTAGCCACATATTAGTCTATCATCAGTCCTGCAATACTATATGGGCTGATATATGTCATATGTACTAGTTCAGTTTCGGAATATGCGGATGTATATTGTTTTGCCGCAAATACGATCAATGTGGAGGTTGCCTTAAATTGTTTAGGTTTTATGATACGAAAATGTTAAGGAAACTGTTACCGGAAAGAAACAGAAAAATAATATTTACCTTCACTGCAACTGGCATTTCTACATTGTCATCTGAATTTTTTAGCGTTCCTTCGTAAACTTCTCCGAAAGCACCTTGTCCCAAACCACTAAAAAAGAAAGAGAACTTAAAATTTCAACGGACTGATTCTTTGTAACTTTGTGCACTTTCATGTTTATGAAAATTACAACACCCTGGAGGAATTTTCCGATCCGAATGAGTTGGCAAATATGCTAATGGGATGGCGTCATCACTTTCGATTTCATAGGGAGGAGGCTGCAAGAGAATATTCGATACATAAATCACGTTCGAGTTATATGAATTCGCTCATTATAAATATCCTGTTCTCATGTTCCTTTTATTAATAAAATGTTAAGAAGGAATTTTTCGAGTTTTTTAATTGAATCTTGTACCGACATTCTAAGAATGGAATTTATTCCACATATTACTAATGGTAATACAATAAAAATTGCAGACCAATACAACCACCTTACTGGCAAAAAATTAGCATTTCGTTAAGCTACCAGGAGCGGTAATAAGACCATCTAAACATTATGCCAACGAATGAAAGAGGGTTTGGATGTATTCCTGTTGTATTGCCTGCTAAGCTGCTTTGATCCAACCCCAAGGCTCAGTGGTACTAACTTCTGGAGAATGGTAATGGGCCAGTTAACGAACGTAGGATGTTACACCATATCCCATATATGTTCAATTGGTGACATGCTAAGAAATCTGAGGTATCTGCTGTGCTACGAAGAAGGCTTGTATGCTCCGGGAAACATGTGGTCGGGCGTTGTCTTTGTTAGTATTTAGCGTCAGGAGTGTGCTGGAGGCAGAGTAGCACTTCGACCTCTACAAAATCCCTGATACCGTGGTTGCTCTGTTGAGAGTACCCTCAATCGGTTGAAGCCGTGATCGCCTATGATAACTAACCACAACACACTTGCTGTTCGCATTAAAACTCATGCTGGAAGACGGCGCTCACCACAATACCCTCGAACGCGTATGCGATCATCGTTATAGTCCAAGTTAAAGCCGGAATCACCAGGAAGCACGACCTGGAACCAATCCTACGCCATTGTCCGTAGCCATGTCTTCATTGTTGACAGACATGTCGATGGATCAGAGGGGTCACGTATGTCATCCTCAAAGGAATCCCTGAATGCAATCCTCTGGGTCGCAGATGCCATCGAACTGTTGAAACAGACTATACCGCACCTGTAGAAGTGTTCCAGTACTGTTCTGACACTCGAGAAGATGCTGCATGGTTCGTCACTGACATGAGGATGAGATGTCTATCATTGGCTCTTGGTGTCGTATACTTCATGATACACTGCCTGATTTACGACCAAATATTTTGCCTCCACACTTGCATCATTGCAACCATTATGCCACATACGGCCAGCAATATCCCATTACGAATATCCTCCTTCCCGTAGGCCGATGAGGCGTCCCGGTTTGAACTCTAGCTTGGTTTGACGACGTCGTACGGGCATATACACTACCCTACAACAATGAAGCGGACAGTAAGATATGATGGTATAAAGGAAATAATGCATGCTTTAATAATGTGGTGGTCCCCCACGTGCTGCAATTACACTAGCAACCCTTCTGGGCATACTTTCAACAAGGATTTGATACACAGCTATGGGTATTTGTGTCCATTCCAGTTGCAAGAATGTCACCAGCTCAGCTGTAGATTTCGGACGTCCGTAAGCGTCGCGCTAACGCACTACAAATGTTCTAACGGGTATAGGTTGGGACTATGAGCAGGCTAGGGAAGACGTTTTACATCCATATCTTGATACCACTTGACAAAGGTTGCAACATGACATGAGGTGTTGTTGTCCTGGAAGCAACATTCGTCCATTCCATAAAATTGCCAGACCGTAGGAAGAACCTGATTGTCCAAAATGTTCATGTAGGCGTCGTCGTCCAATTATCCAGGAATAACATGCAAAGATCCCAGGCCATACCACGAAATCTCAGTCGAAAATACAGTCGGATTTTATGCGAATCCGCTGGCGTCCGGTCCATTATTGTATGGTAGTGTATAGTGACCCCAAAAGAACAGTTTTCACCTCGCTGACAACGATGCAATACTTGTCTGGCTGATTGGAAATATCACTTATGGAACACCTACTGCAAGCAGCTGATCTCCCCATCATAACGTGGTTACATAAAATTAAATTGGAAAGTTAATAAAAGTTAAGAGAACTATGAAATGTGACTAGAAACGTAAAATTAAAGTTAGCGGTTCAAAAGTTAGTTCCGTTTCGAGCGGTCACCCTCCCAAGTGCTGACCGCGAACGGAGGTGTTTGGCTTTTCCTGATAGAGATAGCTTGGGTGTAAACTCCAACACTCCATACTTGATAGTCCTATTTACTGCAAGAAATTAAGAGACATGGTTCCTCAACAGCCCTCTAAACGCCTGGCACGACCATTCACACGGCGCTGCTGAGGACAGGCATGGATAATCATTTGCATGCCATAGCCCGCTTTACATTATCCGTAAATAGCATTCAAATCTAACAATTCCTTTCTAGTGTTGCAGTTTTCATACATGAGGGCATTAGATATGTACAGAACAGAAAGCACTTTACTAAGATGTAAAACAAAACAAAAAAAAAAACAGAATTTATTAAAAATATTAAAATTAAAATACCTTCTTTTTGCACTAATGTGTCTCAAAACAACACATCTATATAAATAAGAATGGAGTGTTTGTTTGTACATTCAATATTTTCGACGCATTTCAAGTTTTCTATCCGTTTTGGACCCTTCTGATGCCGAATCCGCCTTTTTCTCGTTTGGTGTCTGTCTGTCTGTCTGTCTGTCTGTCTGTCTGTATGTTGTGCCCTATACACGTCCACGCGGTTTAAGATATTTTCATGGAAATTTGCATACAGAGAGTACTTATCTTGATTTAGTGAGTGGAATTGGTTGCGAAAGTCTGTCTGTCCGTCTTTCTGTTCTATGCTCGATTTTGTGTTTGTGTGTTTGTGTAAGCATCACATGAATTGTATTCCAGATATTTGATTGCATTGTATTTTATTTTATACATGATCTAATAATTTAGTGAATGCAATATTAAACATTTCTTTATTGTTATATTTAGACGAGTTTCATGCTAAAACACCTGAGTAAGTATACTTAAATCAACCATAATTTGGTAGTTTTGGAAAAATTGGAATGTCTATTGAATATTACGATTAATTCGATTGCTTTACCATTACTGCTGAAAAAGTAATTATTCTTCAACATTTTTTTTTTTTTTATGGAATTTCATTTCTGATACGTCATTTATTTCGAGTCTTATTTTTATTCTTTGCGCAATGAAAACGATTTCCGAAAATTTGGGACAGACGATATTTTTCAGTGAAACGAGAATGAACACGATCGCGCGAGCAGTGATATTTTTTCTGGTTCTTTCGCTCTGAATTAATTTCACATTTCTAAATTTTGTACACTTTTAGTTGTAAGTTGTGGCAACTGTGCAAGATCAAGAGATAAAATTGAATCACAAATTAATATATTTGGAACAATTTTTTACGACATCTTTTATTTTGTTTTACTTCGCTGTTCCCTGTTTTAAATATTTATTATTTTAATAAATGTGTTTTCCTTCTCATCACACCCAACAGCACCACAAAGTATTAGACTTGAAAATGTTAGGTAAGTCAGTATAAATTTTCAGTAAATTTTAAGTGTAGTTATGCCGTTATTTAAAGAATAATGCCGTTATTTAAAGAATAATACCGTTATTTAAAGAATAATGCCGTTATTTAAAGAATAATGTCGTTATTGAAATAATAATGTTTAAAAATCCAAACTAGAACTTTTTCCAACATTAAAAAATTCGTTGTAGTAATGACAGGAGAAGATTGCAAAATTTCACAATGTCGCATACCGGAGGCAAGAGTGCCACAGGTAAAAAAATATTGTTTTGTTGACTATGAGTGCGAGAGCACTCGCCGTAAATCGTAATTTTAATTAATTGAGTTGCACATGAAAACAACTTAAGAAAGGGAATTCCAAATCTTCCTATAAATCGTCTTTTATAGTAGTAACCTTAGTATCACCTTTCGTCTTTTTGAGCTTTGTCATACAGCAATTGTGCGATGTATGTGAAATGTATTACATGAATAGATATGCATGTGTAGGATTTGTGTCCAAAGTAAGTTGTAGAAATTATAAAGATGGCGAAAGGTGTTAAAATAAATTTTTACTCTACAAAAAACGTAAGTCATTATATATTTTGATTATCTCTTCAATCTAGAGTAAACGAATTCAAACCGAGTAAGGTCGGGTATTTTGCTAGTCTGGTATAAAATTGATAATATCTATTTTCACATGAATGACACTTACTGAAGTAGGGTTAAATTCTCCCTCGGAATTTTCTTCAGGTCTTGTTCGCTCCAGGTGTTTCCACCGAACTCGTAATTGGGGTTGTTCTCCGACACCATCCCTCCCACATTCCGCAGACGACTCAACTGTTCATCGGGGCTGTTGAGTGGTTGGTTGCTGACATCTCTGGAACGCGTCATCTTTCGGAACTTGTCTGCTGGATATGCAAAGGAAAGAAGGGGAGGGAAACGTTATTCCACGCCATCCCATCCATATTCGAATGTTCCACATAAGTTAACCCTCCTGGAGGTTATCGTTATTTGTTGACCTCGCCGCTATCAAAACTGAAAAGATCTTGATGAACGAGATATCACGGCCTCAAAGTATGATAAAAACTGACCCTATCTTGATCTCGACATAATAAAATAATCGGTAATATCTTGATGACGAGACATCTCGTCAAGGCAAAATAAATCAAATGATGGACGAGATATCTCGTTGAAACCTTAGGAGGGTTAAAATTAGGCATACGACAGTGATTCCAGTCTGCATGCATAGTTTTTGAAAAATTTAC
This sequence comes from Metellina segmentata, assembly GCA_947359465.1. Taxonomy (NCBI): domain Eukaryota; kingdom Metazoa; phylum Arthropoda; class Arachnida; order Araneae; family Tetragnathidae; genus Metellina; species Metellina segmentata. The sequence goes on from OX375873.1 coordinate 114,475,329, forward strand.
GTAAACATTTTCAGAGGTTGGCTCTTTAAGAGTTTTATGGCTCAGGGACCATTGTAACGTCGTGAGATAAATTTAAGAGGCGAGTGGATTTTAGTCAATTAAAATCAGCTTTAAGACATACAGCACATCTAATTAGGTATTTAATAAATTTACAATGCTGACAATTTAATGCAATTTCGAGGCTAAATGATTAAAATACAAAATGATTTCAGTCCAGCTGTTTCATCGGAGCAGACCAGCCCTACGTCCTTTCACGTTCTAGCGTCATCGTTCCCTTTCTTTGAGATTTCCTCTGTAAAGATGCGTTTACACTGGATTCGCACAACTTCTCTCCCTTCAAACATAGAAGCTATTCCGAGAAACGGCATTCCTTTTATCGTCAATATCTCGTGTCGGGGTGGCGATTTGGAGAGTTTTGTTTTCCACTATGAGTCGGTAAAGATCAAAGGGTTGCAACTTTTTGGGGAGATTTCTCAGAGACGATTGCTTGACAGTAACCGCTTCCCTTTGCCCTTCGTCCACCCAGCGGTCGCTCACGCCATCTTTCGTTCGCTCTCTGTGATATTTTGCCCTCATCGCTTGCCTTGACCACATGTCCCACCAAACTGCCAGAGAGTGACCTATTCGATTAAAATGGCGAATCCCCAAGCAATCCCCTTTTCCTCATTGTTGAAAAGTATGATTGCGTAGCATTCATCGGGGGTTGACGAGCAATAGCGAGCAGGGGGCGGAGCCCCCTAGTCTATTATAAAAGAAAAAATTTCGGTCTTTTCAGGTTTATTCGCTTTGTGATTAGTATATTGCGAGTCACATGATAGCGAGTCTTGTGGTTCAACGGGCTAATGAATTTGAACACGCGCACACGATAAACACAGTTATATTTTTTAATTCATTCATTCATTATATAAATTTGAGAGCCCGCGCTAGAAAGTTTGCAATGTTTTCAGAAGAACTAGCAAATTTGGTTGCCGTTTCCATAGCAACAGTCGAATATGAAAGTCTTAAAAAATGCTATTACAACAAACAACACGGATAAGCTAAAACATTTAAAAGTACTAGAGGCCAGCCCCCTGCTCGCTAACGCTCGCCAACCACCGCAAGAATACTTTGCAATCCTCATTTTTTCACTGTGCGAACCGTGCTCGCTTTGCTCACATCAATGAAGACATTGTTTACAAAATATGATATTCCAAAAAAATATATTTCAAATTTTAATTTGTTGTACTACAGAAAAATTATACAGTACTTCTGGAATCAGAACTCGAACAATTTGGAATTCAAATGAAAACTTTAAACAAATTTTGACTCGAAATGTGATTTGGAAATCGATTACCCATCATGTCGTTTGTAAGCTGCAACTGATTCGACTAATATACATTTTTTTCTCAATTAAACTTTATCCGATACCGCTATAAATTCAATTGAGGCGCGAAGCATCGTGGTAAACAAACAATCGTACAGTGTTGCCGAAACGCGATAATAAATAGCGTCTTTTTTTGCGCGCCACGTAAGAGAATTATATATATAGATTAGATTTCCTCTGAATTTTAACAATAAGTTATGCTAAAATACTTAATTTTTTATGTGGAAATGAGATGTCTTGTTCTTGATATTTTTTTAAAGCATTTTGTTTTTATTTACTTTATATTTCCGTGTATAAGCCGAAAATTTTTGGAACGCTTTCTAAAACTAAATAACTGGGGTCGGCTTATATTCGGAACCTCTAATCTCGCAAAACAAGTAGGCTCTTTTACGTTACTCGGGCGCTGCGATAAATACCGCAATGGATCCGGGATCAATCCGGCAATGATCCAAATGGGGATAGATTGTGAAGCAATCCCCTCCTACTCACTGTAGGAAAGTTTAGTTCGCGAAGCGAACTAAATATGATTGCGTAGCAATTATCGGGAGTTGACGAGCGATAGCGAGCAGGGGGCGGAGTCCCCAAGTAATTAAAATTTAAAAAAATAATAAAAATAACAATTTTTATGTTTTCTATATTTCTTGTTCGTGAAAAAACATTTCCTTGGAAAACTAGATATGTTATGCTAATTGATATCTCAGTGGAGAATATTGTGAAATGACATGTATATTAGGGTGGGCCGAAAAACACTTTTTTTCGAAATCGCTAGTCTAATAGTGCGGAAAGGGTTCTCTCTGGGTTCAATAAACACGGTGTAAAATATTTTTTTGATTGGATAATATCTTCTGCCCCCGCATCGCACTTGAATTTTGGAAATTTGGGTAAAAATTGGCAATTTTTATTCGGCATAGGAAATATAATTATTTTCAATATTGCTATTCTAATAGTGCGGAAGAGGTGTCCATTGGGTTCAATAAGAAAGGTGTAAAATATTTTTTCGATCGAATAATATCTTCTGTTCTCAAATCGCAATTGAAATTTTGCTATTTTTGAAGAAATTTGCACTTTTCTCGTCTTTTTATGCTCCCTGTATGTTGAGTGACTTCCTTGATAGGAAGTGAAAAGAGAGTTGGGGGTTCACAGTTCACATTCCTCTGCAGATATATCTGAAGTAGATTTAAATCTGGGCATTTACAAACTATCGACAGCGAACCATTTAATCTCTCTTACTGATCGTAAGTACAAACAATTAACTAACTCCGTTTCTATCTAAATCATCACAAATGCAACTTGGCCTCCCTTCAACTGCTATGGTTGCCGACAGGTTTGGAGTTTCGTACGACTCATAACTAGAAACAACTCAGATTTGGTGGGTGGTTGACAAAAACAAGCTGCGAAGGGAAAGGCTAAAGTTAGAAAAGATTTAAAATTATTTCAAGTTTTAAAGCGAAGCTCAGGCATTACCGTTGAAGGGGCTGTATTTCGATGGTCGTAAAGATTCTACATTGATAGAGGAGAGAGTAGATACTAAAAGATACACGAGAAAAGCAAAAGAGGAACATTTATCTCTTATTGAAGAATCGGGTTCACGTTACATTACTCATTTGAGTCCATCATTTGGCACCGCAAAACAGATTTCCGCGACTATTATCGGATATTTTGAAGGGATCACAAGAGATCTTTCACAGCTTCTGGCAATTGGCTGTGACTGCACATCTGTTAATACCGGATAGAAATCCGGTGTAATTTGGTTTTTGGAATTGAAACTTGGTAAACTTCTGCAATGGGTAACATGTTTCCTGCATTTTAATGAACTAACTCTGAGGCATCTGTTTGAAACGTTGGATGCGCCAACAAATGGTCCAAAATCATATTTTGGTAATATTGGGAAGGCGCTCCTTACATGTGACACTTTACAGTGACAACTTTCGAAATTATTGACGGCGAGTTACCAACAACTGATAGACGTGACTTAAGTAAGGATCAAATGTACTTACTAGAAATATATCAAGCGGTGCGATTGGGTAAGTGTTCTGATGAACTGGCTAGACGCAGTCCTGGTCCATTATCACATTTACGCTGGCTAACAACAGCGAACAGAGTTCTAAGTATGTTAGTTCTCCAGATCCTTCTTTGAAGTTGAAACAAATCGCTGTGTTTGTTATGAAAGTTTACACTCCAAACTGGTTTAATATAAAGTATAAACATTGACTGAAAGATGGAGCTAACTAAGCATGTGTGGAATACTATTTCTAGATCCAGGTATTTATCTCAAGACCTCGCCGACCAACCGGTCTAATGGTTAAGGTATTGGCCTCTGGATCGGAAATTTCCCGGTTCGAATCCGGGTCAGGGCATGGATCTAATTGTGCTGTCCTTTGTTAGGGACATTAATGGTCCTCCCACTGGGTGCTCCTTCACAAGTGGCCGTCACTTCCGGCCTTGTAGTGGCCAATGATTAAGTTCATATGTGCCCGCCATTGAATAAAAAAATCTCAAGACCTCAAGGGCGTCGTTGATGGAGTAGTGTGTAGAAATTCGTTCTTTGCTCTTGTCTGAGTATGTTGAACGATGAAAGACCGCACATCAAAGAACTTGCAGCACGACGTATAATTAAGTCTAGAGAGTCATCTTCTAATGTAAAGTCAGTACATGTATTTCTCCAACCAAAACTGAATTTTGTAGCTGCTGACTACACGGAATTGATTGATTGGTCATCAATTACTATTACTTCTCCACCAATCCTCCGTGATATATCCACTGCTGTATTTAGTTCCATTGTTCGTGATAAGAAAAATCCTAAATGGGACTTTGTTCACTTCCCATGTCACACACACAGGCAGTTGAACGGTGTGCCAAGTTAGTGACAGAAGCATCCCCTAAGGTTTATGGATATCAATGTAGACACGGGTTCATTAGATCCCTATTCTTTTCCCGCTTTATTATGCCTGAATTCGACCATATGGCTGATTTCAAGCCTCTTCTAGCTGATGAAGTGCAAGCAAACTTTTGGTATTGGCATGTCATAACATTTCTATGGTTACAATATTCTTAACAAATATTATATTAATATATTGCGAATCAGCTATTATTTAATAATTTTCAGGCAATATAATCAAATGTAAAATACAAGACAGCAATAAACAGTACTTGTACCCATCTATTTTTCGTGTTTGATTTACTTCTATAACACATAAAAAAGTGCAATTTTCTTCAAAAACTGCAAACTTTCAATTGCGATTCGAGAACAGAAGATATTATTCGATCGAAAAAATATTTAACGCCTTTCTTATTAAACCCAATGGGCACCTCTTCCGCACTATTAGAATAGCAATATTGAAAATAATTATATTTCCTACGCCGAGTAAAAATTGCCAATTTTTACACAAATTTCTAAAATTCAAGTGCGATGCGGGGGCAGAAGATGTTATCCAATCAAAAAAATATTTTACACCGTGTTTATTGAACCCAGAGAGAACCTTTTCCGCACTATTAGAATAGCGATTTCGAAAAAAAGTGATTTTCGGCCCACCCTAATGTATATATTTCAGTCTGGGGCAATATGTCTCTGACTTGTCTCAGAAAAAGTTGGCAACCCTAATCGCAGCCCATAAATCGTAAGAGGTAAGGTTATTAGTTAAAATCAGACTGGGAGAAATGAGGAGACAATAGAATGGAATAGATGGTGGCAAAAATACTTACTGGCAAAGAAAACGCAGACAGTAATGACACATATTGTCATGACAACGCCGATAAGGATGATTAGCAGTATTCTGGGTGTGACATTGACTCCGGTGTTACCTGAAAGACAATTTTTTGAACATTGAGACAACAGTTGTTTCATGTACAATTTTAAATTGCTGATACATTTGTAATTTATGGTATTGCGTAAAGATTATTTCGGCCGGAAAGAATTCAATTCGGCGGAACCAATATGTTTTACTATTGGAACAAAATCCAACAGTGAAAACATATTGTTACTCGCAAGTTCAAACACAAATACACAGAAGCTATTGGTAAAAATCTAGATTGGAGACCTTTGATGTGTGTGTGACTCGGTTTGACTCTACAATAAAAGTTCTCCATAACCTTGTTAAAAAATCGTTTCAATGTCACGCAACATTGAAAATCCACGCTTACATTGGTCAGGTTTCTCCCTGAGTATGCCCTGATTCACTAATACTCTCATTTTCGGTAATATCTGAAATATTCAAACTACTTTTTAAAAATTTCTTTTTGATTTTTATAATTACTAGGGGGCCTGCCCCATGCTCGCTAACGCTCGCCAACCCCCGGAGGATTGCTTCGCAATCCTCATTGGTTCGCTGCGCGAACCTATGCTCGCTTCGCTCGCCTCAATGAAGACATGTGTCCTAGCAGAAGGGATTGTTTACAAAATATGTTACCAAAAAATGTTTTCCAAATCTAAATTTGCTGTGTATTACAGAAAAAATATATACAGTATCTCTAAAATCAGAATTCAAATGAAAACTTTGTGCAAATTTTGACTCGAAATGTGAGCGTTGCTTTGGAAATTGAATACCCAGCATGTTGTTTGTGTGTACATTTTCCCAGCACTCAAACGACCCACACTTTTTCATTGAGTTTGTTGCCGAAAGTTGTAGTGCAAGCGTCTTGTTGAACTATAATTGTTGGCCCTGAAAAGGACCGTTTTTTAAATGGTCCTGTAAAGATCCTCCGCTTTCTTTGATTTCTTTTATAAACTAACTGCAACAGCTCATTAAAATTTCCTTTTTTTTTTTCAATAAAATTTCATCCGATAACGCTATAAATTCAATCGATGCGCGAGACTTCGCGATAAACAAACAATCGTACAGTGTTGCCAAAACGCGATTACAAATAACGTCTTTTTCGTGAGCCACGTAAGAGAATTATATATATAGATTATAAATTTTCGTTTGTTCTTGAAATTATATTGCTTACCATTCATTACTAAACATCTGCTATGCAAAATACACACGGCGACATTTAACTCAGAAATGAACACAACTAAAAGACAATTGTATTGGATAACAGGGGAATAAAATTAACTCATTTTAATTCAAGAACAGTTGCTTTGTTATAATCTTTCAACATATATTGATTGAAATATGATTGTACCCAACTCATTAAAGACAATATTTACAGAAGGAACTTCATTCCCTTTTTCTAGAAGATCAAAAGAATGAAATATACGATTTTATTTCAAAGAATTTTGGTGACTGAATATTTAAAAAATACTTCATCCGTAAAAGCGCAGATTCTGGAAAAATCAAAAGTCCATGCGCTACTGTTTTCAGTTAAAAATGCTTCGAGTGGAAAAATAGAATGTCTGTAACAAAAGCCGTTCTGACGTAGGTACAGAAACAGATAAAAGGCGAACAATTCTATTTTTACATTTCTGCGCATTAGAATTTCCTTTGTTTTTCGAATGATTAAAATGGCCTTTTCTCTTAAATATGGGTTTTTATTTCTTAAAATAAATTGAAATGAAATAAAAAAAATTCCGCAAAACCGGAGTTCATAGGACGTTTTGTGTTAAAAATCTTGCTCTTTATAATCTCTGAAAGATTTTTAATCTCGCTTGTGTTTATTTAATGTCTCCGCTATTTTTCTGGCTCTCACACGAGGAAAAAGAGAGTACTGAATAGAATATTTGAAAAATACTTTTTCAGTACGTTCTGTTGCTCCTCATTTTTCAATTATCTTTCCAAGAGGCTCTTTTCAAAATGATGTTGACCTTTGAGCGGAAATGGAAATAATGAGTGTCGAATCGAACTAATTTATTTCGAGGGAACACAAGAGAAAGAAAACCTAATATAATAATATAACGGCGCCAACTGCTTACAAATTCAATTACTTTGTTTCAAAAGCTCTTAGAACTCTTCTTTATCCGATTAAAATAATCGCATCTCAAAGAATATTCAATTATTATCGCGTTTTTTACCTATGTCCCCCAATAATTTTAGATCCAAAGAATCCATTATGTCCTTCATTTCCATTAACCATTTATTCTATAAAACGTAACCTGGTTTTTGTCTCGGAGGTTTCTCGTCATCAGCAAAACTGACCAGATCCTGATGAACGAGATATCTTGTCATTGGAAGAAAACTGAACATTGATCTGGGGCTCATCATAAAAAATCCGCAACATCTTGTCTTTAAAAAAATTGGTCAGATATTGATGGATGAAATATCTCGTTGAAACCACGTGGAGGATTAAAAAAGACAAAGAGAAGTATTTACATATTAGGGATATCCATAAAACTTTACATAGGAATTTTAGAGAACATTGAAGGGTAGTTTGGTATTTTATTTAACGTCGCACTGGAGCACACAACTGTTTATTGGCGACGGTCCGGGGTAAGACCCGAAGGAAACTAACAGTTTATACTTAACCCTTTGAGCGTCATTCCGAATAGTCTAGCATTTCTTTTCCCTGCATTGACTAACTAATCATGTCTATCGGTTAAAAGAATTAAGAAAGATTTCACTGTAAAAAATAATCAAAACTAATGAGAAATAATGCAGAGAAGCCAGCAGATACTATAACGAGTTTATGCTTGTGAAACCATCAAAGGATTTGTTGCTGTAAAATATCGTACTGGCCTTCCAAAGAGACGGTTAACAGGCATTTATAAAAAAAATATATATACAAGTTAACCTGTTTTAAAATTCGGACATTTAATTTCTAGCTGCAAGTCTTCACTTTGGATCATCTGATATATTTTTATTGCGATGAACCGTGTATAATCAAGCAATGGCTTTGTCTGTTTTTTCTCAGATCCAAAACGTATGTACCAGATTCACATGCATCCTATTATAAAATATAAAGCAATAAACTATTTCTAGTAATGTACAAGCAAGTTTAAGGACCTTTGAATGAAAAAAAACAGACAAATTTTTAAGTTAGAGTAATATTCTATTTGTTTGAATAAATATTATATCAGGCATCGACACATATGAGTCGAGTTTTGATCTTCAAACTTCCTCACCATGCCAACATGGAAATTTTGAATCCACGACAGATTCAACGTGCACTAGTCCCAGGTACACGACGGTCTTTTATTTGGACCAAGTTTCGTACTCGCAGCCCTCCGATTGATAATCCGCAACTCTACCAATTGTGCTAACACGGCCCTCCTTGGAATAGAATCCTTTGGAAAGATTATGTTTACCAAGGAGGTCAAAATTGGTTAGAAATCGAATAGGGTAAACTGTAGGAGGTCAAAAGTGTTTAGAAGTCGAATAGGGTAGACTGTAGGAGGTCAAAAGTGGTTAGAAGTCGAACAGGGTAGACTGTAGGAGGTCAAAAGTGGTTAGAAGTCGAATAGGGTAGACTGTAGGAGGTCAAAAGTGGTTAGAAGTCGAACAGGGTAGACTGTAGGAGGTCAAAAGTGGTTAGAAGTCGAACAGGGTAGAATGTAGGAGGTCAAAAGTGGTTAGAAGTCGAACAGGGTAGAATGTAGGAGGTCAAAAGTGGTTAGAAGTCGAACAGGGTAGACTGTAGGAGGTCAAAAGTGGTTAGAAGTCGAACAGGGTAGACTGTAGGAGGTCAAAAGTGGTTAGAAGTCGAATAGGGTAGACTGTAGGAGGTCAAAAGTGGTTAGAAGTCGAACAGGGTAGACTGTAGGAGGTCAAAAGTGGTTAGAAGTCGAACAGGGTAGAATGTAGGAGGTCAAAAGTGGTTAGAAGTCGAACAGGGTAGGCAGTAGGAGGTCAAAAGTGGTTAGAAGTCGAATAGGGTAGACCATAGGAGGTCAAAAGTGGTTTGAAATCAAATAGGGTAGACTGTAGGAGGTCAAACGTGGTTAGATGTCGAACAGGGTAGGCAGTAGGAGGTCAAAAGTGGTTAGAAATCGAATAGGGTAGACTGTAGGAGGTCAAAAGTGGTTAGAAATCGAATAGGGTAGACTGTAGGAGGTCAAACGTGGTTAGAAGTCGAATAGGGTAGACTATTGGAGGACAAAAGTGGTTTAAAGTCGAAGAGGGTCGAGGTTCAAATATGCGTGTGAGCCCCTCTGAGGGTTAAAGGAATGGACTATCACTCACCATTGCATGAGAATCCGTCTATGTTGAGGGTCAGATGTGGTGGACAGATGCAATAGTAGGCCTTGTTCTCCAGATCCAGGAACACGCAGAGATGTATGCAACCGCAACCCGGCTGAGCCGGCACCACCACGACGGACCCGTCTCCAGGGTTCGACCCCGGTTCGACGAGGGATCGCATCGAACCCGGCATCAAATACGAAGTCCCGCCCTGTCCGTTGTACAAATGGCTTTCCACCTCGGCTGCATCACCTCCTGAAAATGGAAGAGTAGGTTCCAAGGGGAAGGATTAAACAGTCATACAAACAACTTGTAACAACTTACAACTTTTAACAAGCCAATGTTGATATTAAGTTTCCCACATATTTTAGAGGGCGTTGTGTGAGCGCGTGGGTGTCATTTTAGGCAATAGAGCCAGAGAGGTGCTTCCTTAGCCCAGATGAGAAAGCGGTCCTTCCACCGCCTTGTTACATTTTATTGTAAGAAACTGTTTTCGTTACAAGGAATTGTGTTCATCAAATACAGTCCAGTAATCGATATTTTGAACAACAGTTGGTTAGCTGATTTAAATGACGCTAGGGGTTCCAACTGATTTTAAACCTCGTCCCTCCCTCTCTCTGTCTCATGTTATACTTTACTTTTATACTTCATGTTTTAAATTAAGAATTCAGGTTTTGGGGAATATGATGGCCATGTGTTTAAATTACAGAACTTATAATCTTATTTTGTTTGCGATTTTATCTCTTTTAATTATTTAATCTTGTGTTTGTCTTAGCTTGTTCGTTTTTGGACCTTGTGCATACAACAAAAACGTTCAATCCAATCCGCAAAGTCTAAAACTTTATTAACTATTTCACCTATGGTATCCGCGAAGGCAGGAAGTATTTTATTGGTTTCGTTTCCTCTTTAGTTCATCAGACTTCGAATCCTATATTCAATTGGTAAAAATTGAGGTCGATTGCTTTTTCCTGCCGTACTATACTTGAGTTCAACGTAATTTCCATATACACATATACCACAGGATTGATAAAATATCCAAGAACATTAATGTTAAAACTCTGATTTGCTACGATTGAAATAACTCACTACACATTGCACATCATCGACCTTCTAATGAAACAGATGAATCATTTAAACGAAGATTCGTATAAGTTCACAATTTAAGGCAATTTCGAGGCTAAAATACGGAAAGGACAAATATATCATTCAACAAAAATTCATATCTATCACGTGGAATCGGGAAGGTAGTAAGTTGATATATGTCGCACTGGATCATAGCAAAGGGCGTTTGGCGACGGTTTGGGATCAATCCCAAAATGGAAGTATCTGAGGACAACACCTCGTAATTTTAAACCACGATCAGATGACGAGGTCAACACCTGAGCTGGCACCCCACTTTTCAAACTTCTACACCACGACCACGTGAGGACATTTGAGACTACGGCAGATTCAACGTGCAACAGCCCCTATATACACGCTGGTCTTTGATTTGATTCGAACTCGCAACTCTCTGGATGCTAAATCGGACTGGGACAACTGGACAATCGGAAGACAACTGGACAACTGGACTCTTCCAACTGGGTCAGCTATTGGAAGAAGCACGCATGGTAATGTAAGAATAACTGTTTATTGGTTATTATACGTTTGTCGAACGTGATTCAAAACACTATGTTGAGCTTCGATAACCAATTGGTCCAAGTGACCAACATTTCTGAAATCTAACAGCAAATCTATAAGACCCGGTGCACACATCCGGTTTTTCGACGTGCGGCGCCGCTGCGGTGCCGCTGCGTCAACGCAAGTGCGGTCCGAGATACATTAGATCCAATGGAGTAGTGCACATATGCCTCCGGTGCCGCTGTGGCGACGTACGTCCAACTTGCGTACAATTTGTACCGCAGTTCCCCACGGCGCTGCAGCTCGCCACACACGCTTCTCCGATCTCAAGTATATTGGTTTCATAAATAAATTGAATATAAATAATAATTAATAAACGGTTGTATCCAGTAAAACGTCAATTTTGTTTCAAAATATACTTTTTTTACACCAAGTAAGCGAAATAAACACGTTTTCTTCGATAGAATGTTTATCGCAAATGGCGCGAAATGAGTATTGCGTCATTTCACGGTTATGTGTGCATAGTTGGGCTCCGGTGCCGCAGCGGCGCCGCACGTTGAAAAATCGGATGTGTGCACCGGGTCCGCTGCACATGCTCCGTCTATTTCATTAGAAGGTCTGTGATCATTTCGTTGAATAAAGATAAAGAGTGGAAAATAACGCACCCTATGCCTAATTTAAACCAATGAATCATTTACTTATCCTATCCATTCTTTCTGTAGCATTCGAGAGAGGGCCTGATATTTTCCAATCTACTTTCCACAGGTGGTTAGAAAAAGTACATGGGACGAATAAACAGCATTTCAATCGCGAAATAGGCTCTTAAAGCCTATTTTACGATATCAACACCATGGAACTGTAATTCCCATTTGTGGTTGGTTGATTTGGGGATTGAATGGCGCAAGAGCCATATTTGACCAAGCTGTGCCAAACACAAGATAAAACACTAGGATCGAAAAAAAGAAAAACGTAGAAGAGTAGGCGATGTGACGTATGGAAAAGAAGACGTTTTCGACAATCAGATCATCGTGGTCCTGCCACGAGAAGGGAGAATAAAAAGACCTCGTGCCTTACTGTTCTGAAATAGCTCAGACCAGAAAGGCAGTAAATGTGTCGGAGAGTAGGCTTGTTAATCCGACTACTTGCACGTGGTCTTACTCATGACTTTCTAACGGTTCGAAGATCGAAAAAGAAAACTCGCATGCATGGAACACCCCTTCACTGTGTTGCAGGTGTTATTGGAAATCACCCGATCGACATTCCAAGAGGGAGGTGGACTCCCCGAAAAAACGGAAAGAGAGACGAGAGTGAGAAGCCAATGGAGCAAGTGGTGGACGATAGAGCTCTCGAGACAGCTATACGGTGAGGTTAAACACCGGTAAAAAACTAACTGTGAGGAGACAATTTTTTTCTTCATGAACAGTCATTTCAGTAATCATTCATTTGTACATAATTTGATAGATATTTTCCCAATCGCCTTCGCGAAACCTTTTAAGTAAAATAAATAGCTTGAAAAGGTAATCCGCTTGGTCCAACTCCATTATATTACTGTGGTACCCAAAACGCCATAGCGAGGGTAAAACAGATGGGATGTGAGATCACACGAGTACCTCGGGTTGTGATGTCCATACACACCTAAAGAAGATGTGCCCGTGAAGGGTGCTGTCAAAAAGAGAAGTTAAAGTCCCTAACATCTTAGAGGGAAATGGCGTCTCAACCTTAAGTTATAACGGACGGCGTTGCGGAGTTTAAATCCTGTCACTTTCAACTAAACCTGGGGAATCTCATTTGTGACACGTAGGAGATATTTCCCCCCGCCAATCCCAAAATTCGAACCCGCACTCGCGAACCGAAAAAGACGAGATTCCAGAAGATTAGAAAATCTCAGTCCCTCCCTCGTAAACGCTCCATCGTGCAACGCCTCCTTCTTGCGAAAGGGCTTCCTAAACAAGTTGTGAAATTCCCCGTCGCTTGAATTTTCAATAAAGAAGAGTGCTTCGGCACCGTGTTTATTGATTTTGCCCTGGTGCAGATATGTGAAAATATGTGGAGCTTTCAGAGCGAGGATTGGCATTTTATGGAAGACGATCAATAGGAAACGCCCACGCAACACCCCCGCATGGAACAAAAGGGAGTGGATAGAAACTTCAATCAGGAAAATGTGTTCGAGATGGGGGATTTCCTTTTTCTCCCTCCACGGCACCTTCCGCCTTTCCGAGCGTAAAAAAAAGTCCGAAAAACATCAGTTGGAAGATTGTTTTGGTGGACTGTTTTTGTTGGTGGGCAGCGCCATCTATTCCAGGGAACTTGAAATATTAGTACATTTTTTGCATATTTCTCGGGACTTGTTTTTAAACCTCAAATCTACACATCTCCAATCAAACAAATTAATCTAAATGACTTTTTTCCAATTTCACTACCATGACAACTGTTTCAGATAGGTGGGTAGATATTTTAATTAACGCAGTGCTGGATTTTAATTAACGCAACACAACGGGCTATTGACGATTGTAAGGGATTCCAATCCCTAAAGGAAAGATCCAAGGACAACCCTTTGTAATTTTGAATCACGGTCAGATGAGAAGACAAACCTGAGCCGGCACCCCAATCTACAAACTTCTACAACACGCCAGAGTGAGGACATTTGTGGCCACGACAGCTGTTTCAGATATTATAGTCCGAGAGGCAGCGACACTTTTGGGTCAGTCATTTTACACAGACTGATTTGTGTCACAATAGTTAGTTAGTTTATGGTTAATGTTAAAAATCAAATTCAGCTGGCACGACCGCGGTGGGTGTAGGCGGGGAAACGTTAAAAACATGTCAAAAAAGTTTTTTTTTTTTTTTTTTTTTAAATATATTTTACACTGGCTGAAAATTGAACACGAGAATTATTTAGATATTAATCAAGAAAATAATATTCAGCTGGCTCGGTAGTGATGGTAAAACCTTCAGCTGCACGAGTGAAGATACCGCGCACCTACATTATATCAGGCTAATACAAACTCCTCGCTTGCCGATAACACATGCCCCCTCTCCGAAATTTTGGGACAGCTGTCCCTCTAATTTGAGCATCTGCTCTTAAGCGTCCCAGTACTCTGTTGCGAAACGAAATGATCGGACCTTCTCGCATCGAAAATGTCGTCAGTCAAACCGTACTGTGCATTCTATGGGAAAAAACTGAGCCATTAATTCTTTTTTACAGAAGAAAATTTGGCAAAAATGTTTCGAACCATTGAAAATCATCACGGATTACAATTTAGCTTTTAAAGATGTGATACTACCAACACGAGTGAACTATTTTGAACGATATCATTCCAACTGTAAACAGCTATTTACTTCGTTACCGCCTAAATATGGAACATCGGTAATACTCCAGTCAATAACCAATATGAAATATAAACGTTATAAACTCTCCTGGTGGTGGACTCAAAAACAGACCAGATCTTGATAGACAGATAACTCGCTATTAGAAGAAAACTGGCCAGGATCGTAATCTCGTCATCATCACAAAACCTTCAGAACTTTGATGACGAGATATCTCGTCGCTAGTATAATAATTGGGATATTGATAGATGCGAAATCACGTCGAAACTATTTGGAAGGTTAATTTATTGTAAAACAGTATGCAGCAAAAAAAGAGAATCCTCTTATCACTTGAAAAAAAACTTTTCAATCTTACAGCATATATTATACACAGTCCAGTCACATTAATGTGACCATCTGTCAAAAGGCAGAATAACCACCTTTGGCAGAGCGGACCGCTGCGATACGTGCAGGAAGAGAGACAATTAGGTTTCTGAAGGTGTTCACTGGGATGTTAAGCCAGGCCGACACCAGTGCCGTGGCCAGCTGGGCTAGATTACCTCCCTCCTCCAGCCTGGATCCTTCCCACAATTGTTGCAGGGTGTTTGCTTTCAGACGTTTCACGCTATATACGCCAACGTCCATCTGTCCGATGGAGCATAAAACGTGATTCATCGGGAAAAGCCACCTGCCACCTTTCTGTGGACGTCCAGTTGCGGTACTGGCGTGCAAATTCCAGCCTTCGCCGCCGATGAACAGCAGTCAGCATAGGTGCATTAACCAGGCGTCTGCTGCGGAGGCCCATGAGCAGCAACGTTCGCTGAACCGTTGTTGAGGATACACTCTTGGTAGCCCATTGGTTCATCTGGGCTGTCAGTTGCTCAACAGTTGCACGTCTATTCGCCCGAACGCATCTCCGTAACCTTCATTCGCCTCTGTCATCTATAGCCCGTGTTGTACCACATGTGCCGCTGATTTTGGATAGTGCCATTTTTCCATGCACGGTATACCTTTACCACGGCGGCACGCGAACAGTTCACAAAATTAGCCGTTTCCGAAATGCTTCCACCCTTGGCCCGAAAGCCCATAATCATGCCCTTTTGGACATCGGATAAATCGCTACGTTTCTGCATTACGTCAACGATTGAAATGCTTTCCGATGCCCTAGGACATCCTTTATATACATTCCACTGCAATGTGTTGCCACATGCCTTTTGTGATTGGTTATTTCACGTTCACGTCGAAAGTAGGTGGTTGTCACATTAATGTGACTGAACTGTGTATTATTCGTTCTATCGACAGATAAGTAGTTAAAGTAGTGAAGTTGATGTTAAATAGATGGCGTTCGTGGTAATTGGTAATTTTAATTAACGTGGTACTAGAGTAACACTATTGTGGCGTTCTTGATCATGAAAGTTTGATAGGAGATCGCTACGTGATGAACTGTCAGGAGAAATTCCTTTATTCTCTCTGAACAAGTGAGTAAGAAAACCTAGTGATTAGAACGCCGTAAACCCAACACACTCCTGAAACCAAATACCAGTCGGTAATAAACGGATATATACCAAACGGTAATAGATCTTCGCAGTCGTGCGATAACCAATTTACTACCATTAATGACCAATTTAACACTGCAAGTTGGGCAGCGATAACTCGGTTGGAGGGGTAATGGATTAAAAACCGAAGGGTTGTAAATTCCAATCCGATCAAAGATCTTCGTGTAAAAAGCAGGCAGGTGCACTTTTAATCTGCAGTGACCTCAAATGTCCTCACATTGGCGCGGTGTGGAAGTTTGGGGTTCCAGCTCAGGTGTGACCTCGTCATCTGACCGTGGTTCAAATTTACAGGCTGTCCTCCTCGGATTTTTCCATTCAGGTTTTGATCTCTTAGCATCGTCAATAGCCCGTTATGTTACTCTGGTGCAACGTTAATTAACTACCTTCCAACCTTAACCCTTCAAGGGGTTTCGACGAGACATCTCGTCCAAGATATGGTCAATTTAACTAATGACAAGATATCTCGTTCAAGATATGGTCAATGTAACTAATGACGACATATCTCGTCCATTAAAATCTAACCAGTTTGGCTAACGACAGTATGCCTGGTCGAAACATCGTCATCTGACCGTGTTTCATAATGACGTGGTGTTGTCCTCGGGGGATTGTTCCTTGACCGTCGTCAATAGCCCGGTGTGTTGCAGCAGTACAACGTTAATTAAAATAACGATTTACCTCGTCGATACAAAACTGCTCCATTACTCCATGGTAATCGTAATTTCTTACTTAACATCGTACTAGAGAAACACAATGGGCTATTGACGACGGTCCGGGATCAATCCCCTAAGGGGATCACCGATCCGAGGACAACACCTCGTAATTTTGAACCACGGTCAGATGACGAGGCAACACCTGATCTGGCTCCAAACTCTCCAAACATCCACACCAATCCAACGTGAGGACTTTCGGCCACGACCGATTTAAGGTGCACCAGCCGCGTCTACACCATACTCCTAGAAACATACATGCAATGACGCGGATTCCATCCAGGAACCTTCCGATCTAGAGGCTAGGCTAACACCTTGCCCAACAGACCGGATGGTCATTACTCCAAGGGAAATGAAGATTGAAGTAGGAAAACGAATTGTAACTTGCCGAGAACTGGTGACTGTTTGAAACAAGTCTATGCATAACGTAGATTTGCATCATCGTATAAAACGTAAATTTACGCTACAGGGCACTTTTCGAAGCGGATATAAAACACCAGGAGGGTGTGTCGAATATACGAGGGTAGTTCGGAAAGTAATACCCGTTTTTAAATAAAATACAGACCAATTAAAAATTTTCAACCATATTATTTATTTTACATTTTCATACCGTATTTTACTGTTCTACATAGTCCCCTTGCAAATTTAAACATTTGTTCTGGTGGCGAGCTTGTGAATACCAGAGTCATACTGCTCTGCCGCCTGTCCTTTGAGATAAACAGTAACGTCTATAAGCTTTTGTAGCACTCACCCCGGCTCTTCCGTAGTATCTCTTTGTAGCTCTTCCGTAATGATACTTGGGAGGCCACATCGGTCCTCATCATGAAGGTTCTTCCCTCTTCCCTCATTAAAATTTCGGCATCGCACACATGATTCATCCATCACATCACTATACACTGCTTTGATTTCACGATAAATTTAGCCTGATCGCCCATTTTATGCGTTTAGAAATCGAATCACAGATATCGCTACACATTTGACGGCACGCTCGATTTTCTTGGACAGTTTGTTTGCTTACAAAAACAACAATTACCGTTATAATGCGATGTAATTTCGTAAACAGCTGACATACGAGTCCCTAAAACTGGTTGAACTTGACCGATGTACCTGCCACACAGTTGTGCGCATGATCAAACGGTATTACTTTTCGAACGACCTCGTATAAAACGTTTTGCCTGCGTAACTAGAAGGTTTTGCTAAGGTAACTGTTGTGTAACTCAAATGCCATAGAGCCCTCATCTCATTTAGGTGTGGGCCGAACCGAAGAACTCTAGTCGTGTTCCCCCATGAGATTTACTCTCCTTAGTAAACAATCACGCTCCCGGAATACTCTGGCGATCGTTTCTACTTTCCTCAATACACGGTAAAATTTCGCGTATAATAATGCATCTATATATTTAAAACAAGAATGTGTGTATGTATATTCGGTATACAAATCAACACCGTTTGACCAATCCACACCAAATTCCGGTACACTTATACTTTAGAACACATGACGTAATACCGGTATAGTGGTTAAGTTGTTAGCATCTGGATCGGAAGGTTCCTGGTTCGAATCCCGGTCAGGGCATGGATTTAATTGTGCTGTCCTTTGTTAGGGGTGATGATGGTCCTCCAATGGGTGCACCTTCACATGAGGCCATAACTTCCGGCCTTGCATTGGCCATTGATTGAAAAATATCGAAGTGCTCGCCATTTGAAAAATAAGTACTTCAGAACACTGTGGAAAATATAGGCTAGTTCTTTCTTGTCTTCAGACCAATCTGTAGCCCTGAAAATTGGCACAGGTAGGTCCTAAAAGTGCCCCTCGAAGCCCCAATTTTAAAATCTATAGTTTGTTTTCCTGTAATAAATGGACATAGACAAGGAAACGCGTTCTACAGGGTTTGTGTATTAAGTTAACACAGGGGAATGTTGCGGTTAATTTTAGTTGTTGAGGTCATATTTGATACCCGAGCAACGAAGGGTTATTCAGCTAAATACAAATGAAAATCATACTTCCATATTTCTAAAGAAATCCTCTAACTGGAAGCCCAAAACACTCGGGACCTTTACAGTTCCAACCTTCGATGTTATCCACTATTACGGATCACCCCATTCCCTTCGCAAACATACGCACGGTGTGAAAGGTGGTGTCAAAGGGGTTTGACACCGCCTTTAATAACACCAAATTTGTCTGAATGAATAAAAAATTCAATAACTCCAATAGATACGAAACAGGAACGGAGTTCGCATCCCACGCGATTGTTGCAATCTTTTCGGGAAGCTTTAGTACTGTTCGCACCCGACGAGATACTCACGGTCATATTTTAGCTGTCGCGGTCATATTTGAAACCCGAGAAACGACGAGTTATTCAGCTAGTATGTATTAAGTAAAAGGTCTATTTTTCAACGAAAACGCCTCGCTCGTTTCAAGTAAAATTATTTCCAAACTGGTTTTCGATGGCGTAGAACTACACCCTTCGCCACTTTTGCGTGTTTGTGAATTATTTCAAGTTTTGAATATTACAAAGTTCCGAACACGTTATTTCAAAAGACTCAAGTCAGACCACACTAACCATAGATTTACCAGACTACGAATTCTAGAGCACGATGGGACTTTTGCGGTAATAATATCCATTAGCCATAACTCCCAGTCGTAAAAAAAAGAGACTGAAACTTTTATTCGAAGCAAAAAGGCTTCGAAGCTAGGGGCATTCAAAATTGAAATGGATGGTCTTCCGATTTTGCTTTTCTGACGTCTGCGACTCCTACCAAAAAACATCCAGTAAGTTTGAAAATCCACCATTTACTTGATTGGAATTGATATAAATCTATTTCCCTTTCCTGGAACCCGAAGTTAAAGAAGAAATGTATCTCCAGAAAGAGACTGAATCAGCTCTGAAAGGCTCTCGTTCCTAGAATGAATTTGGATACCGTGTGGCCTGAGGGGTTAAGCAGTTCTAGAGCACACATTTTTTACTTTCCCAAAGTAGCAAGAGCAGACTAAAATTGTACTAATTCCAGAATAAAATGTTACAATCCGTAACAGGCTTTAGAAGCAGACTACGTGGAAGTAAATATTTAATAAGCTAATGTAAAGCTAACAGTATGTGATGGTCTATAAGGAATAGTCTAGGTTTCGGAAATGTTTGAAATTGGTTTCAGACAGTTTTCAATCAGACTCTAAATAAATAGAACACGATAATTGGAACACCCTTAGACATTTTGCATTATTAATCAAGTGAGAGCTTTAAGCCGTTTATTATTAAGCAATAAGAAGACTAAAGATTAAATGAGAGCATGTATTTAGAGTGTAACATTTAAAGGAAACGTTTAACCATCTTTTTCATCTTTTTTTTTAAATGTCGCGTCTGTAGTGGGGGGTAGCCTCTGATACAAAAATTTGTTCGAAAGTGTCACCACTTTTAAGAATGGAATAAATTATTTTCTCTACTTGGATTTTCATTTTCCCTTGGCGTAATAGGGCGTGGGTGGTTACGTTAACGTCGATCTGGAGTAACACAACGGGTTATTGGCGAGGTCTGGAATAAACTCCGTAATTAACGACACGAGGACAACATCTTGTAATTTCGAACAACGGCCAGATGACGAGGTCAACAACTGAGTCAGCTTCACGCTTTCAAAACTGCAACACCACACCAACGTGAGGACATTTGAGACCATGACAGATTTAACGTGCACCATCCTCCTTTGTACCCGACGGTGTTTGGTTGGAATCGAACTCGGAACTCTCCGGTTGCTAGTCCAACCGGCCTTGTCGTGGATTGGCAATCGGAGGGTTGTGAGTGGAAGTGGAGTACGTGGGGTTTGGTGCACGTTAAATCTGTCGTGGCTTCATATGTCCGACGTTGGCGCGGTGTGGAAGTTTGGAGACTGAGGTGCTAGCTCAGGTGTGACCTCGTCATCTGACGGTGTGCAAAATGACGAGGGCATTGTGACAGTGACTTCCATTGTGTCGCGACTCACGCCAACGTAAGGACATCTGAGGCCACTACAGACTTAACGTTTATCATTCCCCTCGTCCTCGACCGTCATTGGCTGGATCTTGTTTCGAACTCGCAACCCTCCGGTTGCTAATCCGCTACTCCTCCAATAGGGCTACCAAGGCCCTGGTGTACCAGGACAGTTGTTTCTCAGCAAATTATCGCGTTGAAACCACTTGGAGGATTGAAAAGCATGCAGGTGCCTAAATCCACTGGAAGATAAAGAAAAGTACATAGTTTTCGATATAAAGCTTTAATTCGGTGTTTTATCAAAAGTGTAGTAAACTAGATTTAATGCCCGTGGTAATCAAATTTTACGTGCTCTAGAATTCATTTTTTTATTGCTTTTCCGGAGCTTATTATCTTTTGATAAGTAATCATAAGTAACTAGAGGGCCCGCCCCTTGCTCGCTAACGCTCTCCAACCCCCTGAGGATCGCTTTGCAATCCTCATTGATTGCACGAACCTTGCTCCCATCAATGAAGACATGTGTCCTGGCAGATGAGATTGTTTACAAAATATAATATTCCAAAAAAAATATTTTTCTAATGTCTGAACTCGAACTATTTGGAATTCAAATGAAAACTTTGAGCAAATTTTGACTCGAAATGTGAGCTTTGCTTCGAAATCAAATAGCCAACCTGTTGTTTGGGTGTGCATTTCCCCAGCACTCGAGCCACCCATACACTTTTTCATTGAGTTTGTTGTCGAAAGTTGTAGTGCAGGCGTCTTGTTGAACTATAATTGTTGGCCCGGAAAATGGCCGTTATTTTTAAATGGCCCTGAAAAAAGCCCTTGCTTTTTATATTTTGAAAGAAAGTAATGCAATAAACTTTAATTATTCATTTTTTCAACAAAATTTCATCCGATAATGCTATAAATTCAACTGAGGCACGAGGCTTCGTGGTAAACAAACAATCGTACAGTGTTGCCAAAACAGGATAACAAATGACGTCTTTTTAGTGTGCCAAGTAAGATAATTATATATATAGATAAGTGCGCATTGAAATACATTCCTGATTATCTTCATTGTCCATGCATAGAAATCTGTAAGCGTAATACTATTCGAAATACTCAGAGAAGATATGGCAATTAAGAAATCTCAAAATTAAAAATTTATCTGTAGTAATCACACAAAAACGCAATTCAAATTTAATTCACAGCCCCAAGCTACGTATCACAATTAATAATTCTAAAAGGAACTAAAACGTAAACACACATATTACTGCCGTTTCCAGGTATAGAAAAATGACGTATTAATTGAATACTATTGCATCAACACGTTTTGACTTAATTTCTTCATAAATATATCTTGAGCTTTCGCTATTTTATCATAAATATTATTACTTGCATGTCGATTTCTTACATCTATAACATCATTTAATGTTTATTTATTGTGCGGGAGAAATTTCTCGTCAGAGTAGTTAAATATAAATTTGATCAATGACAGTGTGAGGAGATAATTTAAATGCTACTTTAACAAATGATGGTGTGAGTATAAAAATGATCCACGTTCATTATGGACAAATTTGAGTTTCATAAACCTAGCATAATTTTACTCGGCGCTGGTAGGTTTCAATTGGACAAAGGTTGATTGGAAGTGATCCGAAATATTACTTTCCAATATCATAGGAAAAGGCACAAACCACAAAAAGAACATAGAAAACCATAGTAAATACATAGGATAACACACAGAAATATAACTAAATAAGCGGAAAATAATTGTTTTTAACTTCACTTTGACATTCATGTCGACTCTACAATTCACTGGGGACAAAACACGGATACATATCGCAAACCGGAAAAAAAAGTGGCCCAAGTCAAAAAATAAAAATTTCATGTTATGTCATTGTAAAATAGGTATGAGGTGCCCTAGCGCGTGTTATATTACTATTCTATAGAACATAATAGAAGTTATCACCATAAATACTTATCTCAAATTTAAAACAAGCTTATACTAAATCAATACAAGTCTTATAGTATCCTTTAAGTTGATGTTTCTCAAATTCTGCAATTTTGAATTGTGTCATTTTTCTTGCCGGAAATGCGATACATAACCTATTTCACATAAATCTCACTGTAGTGTGAGGCAAAACTACAAAAGGGGATAGTGCGATGACCATTACAGAAGTAGATTTTGAGTTTCGTAATGATTATTAATGCCCTTCAAGTTCATATACCCTGCATAAAGGACAAACTTACAGCAGACAGTTTTATTCAGGGTATAAAAAAATCATGATTTAAAAAAAAATCAATTAATCGGATTTATTTGATTTAAATCGGATTTATTTTATTTAAATCAAAAATCGGATTTTTTTATTTAAATTTCTGTAGGGCCTATAAATTTGTCAAATAAAACATTGAGTTTATGACATGACTTGTAAACCAATATTTATTTAAGTAAACAATCGGAATTCGTGATATGGTAAATTAATATTTAGTTTATTAAAAATCATTGTGCGTTACATGGTAATACATTTAAAAAATGAATTTTAAAAACAAGAGCAAAAGATAAAATATTTGTTTAACTTTAAAACACAAATTGACATCCTACATAGTTTTTCTTGAGTAAATTAACATCATCATGTTAACAAATGTATCAGTAAGTGTGAGACCTAAATTAGTCTGATTAAATAAATATTTGTTATGGGTCACAACTCTTAAAGTGAAAGGTGACTGTTTCAGGGTGCATTTTGCAAAATAAAACATGTTCATTGTGTTTAAACTTTCATCCTTTCAAATAGAAAGCTCAGTTGAATTTTTTATTTAATAAATTATTAATCACATTAATTGTAATATTTTGTATTTATGTCTCAATTAAAAAAAGTAGTTGAAAAATCACTATAGCTAAACCATTGGTCAATCAATTAAAGGGGTAAGAAATAGTTTAGGCCTACTTTGTGGGGATTTTCTTTGGCTGTCTTGACATTTACGTAGATGTCGGCCTACTGCTTTATTGTTTGTAACATAAAATTATGCATGAACATTGTAAAAACTTTCAAATAGATGTCAACTTATTTTTTACTTTACTGTTTGGCAGAATCCCTGACTCAACACTCAACAGATTACTTAGTCCATAGACACCTCAGATTGCGCGTGTCCAGTGCCAAACATTTTTTTTAAAAGCTCATCAGTACGAGGTGTAGCCATTACCGCTGAAAGCACCATGAGTGTAAAAAGTTCAAAGCATTTGACAAATTCTGTGATTTTTCTAGGGTTTATTTACTTAGTTATAAAAAATGTAAGATTGGTTGTGATTTAAATCAATGATATAAAAAAAATCATTTGATTAAAATCATGATTTTAATTGTTGATTTAAATCAAGTTATTTAAATCTTGACACCCTGGTTTTACTATCAATATTTTTGAACTAGTAGCAATATTACACCAGGAATACGATATTTACGAAGTCCAGCATCATAATGAAAGACTGTGACAAATTATACTAATACGATATTCATAAACAATTTCTTTTCAAGAAAATACATTTTTTTTCTTCAAAACTTCACTGTGCAAGTGAAGCAACAGCTTGTTTTAAAATTAAATATCCTCAAGAGACAAAACAAAGTAAATCAATTAAATGTTTTAAAAAAATCGAAAGGTCAATTTGACGGGATTTTTTAAATAAAATCAGTGCTTTCAACGAATGTTTGAGACAGCAAGTTGCATAAGAATAGATTCAACTCGTAAAGTTGCATTTGTGTTACCGAAATCCATAAACAATTTATTGGTAATGTCTGTGCATCCAACAATGATGACATAGAACAAATAATTTCCAACTTCATCCATATTCCAAGAGATTTGCAAGAGCGGCTTTTCTATCTCAAGAAGTGAGGCAACAAATGTACATGGAAACTCAAAGAAGATTATGTCGAAACATAATTTTAGAGCATGTCTGTATATAAATAATGTATTTGGTCTCTGGAATAAAATTTTTCGTTGGTAGTAGATTTCTCAAAAGTTATTACTCTCTTATTTGGCGATATAAAATAGCCAACGTAAAAGCTTCGTCGCTCAATTGAATCGGCATTCGCAGCGCTTTATGGCAGACGATAATTGTAATAATACTATTGGAACGAGTATGTCAGTTCTCAAAAGGAATTTTGTAAGTCGGAGGAAACGCGCGTATTAAACTTATTTATATAAGAGGAAAAAACTTTTTTTCTGTGAAGCAAAGTGAAATTCAAATGCGATCCGTTTTTTGATTTTATGAATACTATCGACATATTAGAAGAATATAAACTCTCTAACGAAAAAATCGAAGGAGTTGTCCGATTGCAATAAAAATTGGCGGATGTGACGAACATACATAGAAACACAAGCGATTAAAATTTCAGAACAATTGAATGATTTATTTCAGAGTTTGACCGTTACAAAGGGAGGATTTCAATAAAGCGTTGGTTCACCTCTCGCCTGGATGCAAGGTGTCACCCGGCGTGGCATAGACTAAAAATGTTCCCGGATGATGTCCTGCAGAATTTTTTGCAAAATTGTCTCCAACAGTCGGGTTAAATGGTCAACATTCCGGGATGGTTGTAATCGCCTTTCCATAACGTACCAAA
This sequence comes from Metellina segmentata, assembly GCA_947359465.1. Classification (NCBI taxonomy): domain Eukaryota; kingdom Metazoa; phylum Arthropoda; class Arachnida; order Araneae; family Tetragnathidae; genus Metellina; species Metellina segmentata. Next base: position 114,500,474 of record OX375873.1, read on the forward strand.
TGTGCTCTGTGGAAGAGATATCAGGAGTTATAGCTGACCGAGGAACTATTGGAAAAACTTGAAGTAAAATCATAGCAACACGTGCCGTGTGCAGACTGGCATTATTTTGTTGAAAAGTAAGTCCGGGGTGTCGCAAAAGGAACGGTAACACAACCGGTCGTAGAATGTCGTCAACGAACCACTATGCTGTAAATGTGCCATAAATGACTATCAATAGGGTCTGGCTATCAAAGAAGGTGGCACTCCAGACCATAACGCCTTGTTGAGGGCATGTGTGGTGTTCGATAGTAAGGGCAATATCACCACGCTGCCCTGGATGTCTCCAGAAAGGTCTGCGGTTGTCATCAGGACACAGTTGGAAACGGGACTCGTCTCTAAAGACTATACGTCCCCAGTCAGCGCCGTTCCAAGTGGATCCAGTCCGGAAAAACTTCTTGGTGCGTCGATTTTTTTTGTCATAGAGTTTTAAAAAATTCAACATAAATTCATTTTGAAACAAAACCAATCTGTTGAAGCCCAAAAGGCATGATTTGAACAGTAGCTTTTGATGGTACAAATTATTGTGACGAAATCAAGATCTGGTCAGTTTTGAAATGACAGTATACCTCTTTCTAGATAACCACTAAGATACCCTCAAGGTATCTCGTCATAAGCAAAGCTGACCAGATCTTGACGGACTACATATCACGTCATAAGTAGAAAACTGAGCAGATCTAGATCTAGATCCACATATCTAGTCGATACCATTTAGTTAGGTAGGTATTTAATGTCGCACTGGAGCAATACAACTTGCTGTTGGCGACGGTCCAGAGTCAATACCGATACTAAAGATTCAAAGACAACGCCTCGTAATTTTTAAACAAGATCAGATAACGATGTCAACAGATGAACTCCCCTCTCCAAACTTCCATTAGGAGGGTAAATATCATGGGCGCGCTTCCGTATGCGTAGTCATGTAAAGGATGATTGCGATGATGTAAGCCAGCGGTAGCCAACCTTTTACATACCATGCGCCATTTTTTTTTCACATACGAGTTCCGATGCGCCATGTAACTCAAGCACCTTTTCTACCTTACGTTCATGGTCCTGCCATATCCTTAATACTTTTTTAATAACTAGGGGGCTCCGCCCCCTGCTCGCTTACGCTCGCCAAACCCCGGGGATTGCTACTCAATCCCATTTGGTTTGCTTCGCAAACCAACATTCCTTTCGCAGAGTGAAACTATCTGAATAATTCGTATTATCCTAATTTCACTTTCCGGTCCATGACGTCACAGCGAGGGCGCAACCTGCTCGCTTACGCTCGCCGACCTCCCGGAAATTGCTACGCAATCCCGTTTGGTTTGCTTCGCAAACCAATACCTCTTTGGCAAGTGATTTCACTTTTTTTTACTTTAACACTTAACGCACCCTAAACTAATAGCCGCATCAGTAAAAAATCTTCTGCATCTTGTTCCCTGTACAATTTTAAGTAAACGATGTTAATATCCAAACTTTAAGATCTGTACTTTGTACTTTCTCGTTAAACCGTCTGAGAACAGAGAGAAAAAAGCGAGCCTTTTTCCTCGCCAAATAAAAAGAAATCGTTTTCATGGCAATTGTTGCTACGATAAATTTGATATATGGCAAACCCGATAGTAAGAAATACAACCCTCATCAGCTCCGAAAATTTGCTCCGCGAAATAAAAAATACGAAATTTGTGTCACCAACTTTTGATTGCATTGAATTTATTTATGAACCAATTTTAAAAATAATTGTACCGTAAGAAAGAGTATATTCTGAGGAATACTACGATATTTTCAAAATTAAAAACTAATAGTAATACGATATAGATATGACAGTTTTAGTTTTGTATCGGAAATTACGATCTGTGAAAGTTCCGAAAATTGTATGACCCACTTTTAATTGCATCGATTTTATTTATTAACCAATTTGAAAAATAATTGTACCATAAGAAAGAGTGTAATGTATTCAGTGATGTTCTCAAATTTAAAAAATAATGTTTTTTGCTGTAGATATAACATTTTTAGCAGAAAGTAGCGAAAATATCCAAAGATTCCGAATTTTGTATGACCAACTTTTGATCGCATCCAATTTAATTATTAACCGATTTCAAAAATAATACTACCGTAAGAAAGAGTACATTCTGAGGTATACTGCGATATTTTTAAAATTAAAAACTAATAGTAATAAGATATAGATACGGCAGTTTTAAGAAAAAGTAACAAAAATGTCCCGATTTTTCCCGAATTTCAAAAAAATATTATCAATAACCAAATTGAAATTTAAAAAAAAAAACTCGACGAGCTGCAAAAATTTACGTTGAGAGGTACTCTTAAAAAAAAACTCACGACTGAAAACTGAAAATTTATATGTGTTTTGCTCACTCGCGGAAGAAATTTCGCTTCTTCAATTTTGACACTGAATAAACCCTAAACTAATAGCCGCATCGGAAAAAAATCTTAATAATTGTCCAGGGAATACGATGAAGAACAAACCATGCTAATTTTGTTTTTTTCCGATCAGAACTTTCACGGGAAACCGTCTAAGAATCGAGCTAAACAACACAGTTTTCAATCCTGCGGCGTCGGCGGTGGCGGCGGTAACATTTTTTTAATATAGAGAGAAAGTATGTTTATAGACCTAATTAACATTTTTAAATGTTTTAACTATTGTACGTAAAACAATGTCTATTACAGCACATAAACATTACTTACCATTCATAAGACTTTTGACCCTGTTTGGATTTCGCTAGTCTTTCAATGTTTGGTGTAAAGTTGTTATTGAGAGCAACTGAGAATTTTTCAAAATTTGAATCATTCATTCGCTACCTTGTTTTTGTTTTAGTGAATTTCATTGATGAAAATGCTTGTTCATTTGTAATCAAAGAATATGTAGGCGCAAGGATGCAATGCGCCAATTGTAATCATCCAATGCGCCATGTTTGGCGCATGCGCCACAGGTTGGCCGCCCCTGATGTAAGCTGTAGATCAGATGTCGAGGCTTTTACCCCACAATCCACATAATGACTCAATAATCACACTTTTATCAGTTGAACAAAATCGTAGGAAAGGGCACGAAAGTCCAAACATGATAGAAGTCATGCGGAAGATTGGAAGTTTCGGAACTGACGTATGTATGTGAACCCTGTGAAATTGTGAGAAACTCCGTTGTGTTTGACCTTAAGGAAAGGTCACTTACAGGGCAGATGCCTATGGCATGGTTTCATCGAAATGTCGAACATATTCTGATTATTTCATTTTGGCGCCAGCTGTTGTTCTTTCGCCATCAGCTTTACAACGATTTGAGATGAGTAGGTGAACTAGAGATTTATTTTCTCTGCAAGTGGTGTTCGTCCATATGATCTGACTGGTTTTTGACTTTTACCATTGAGATATTTTTAGACTGCGTCAGAGACGTTAGAGACGACGGTTAGAGAGGGAGAGCCAGAGGCAGCGGGTGAGGCTGGTTCCCAGCGCTGGACTGTGAGATACATGCTTTTATGTATTGGTTTGATCAAGTTAATGTGCTGATGTAAATACTGTATATATTCTTAAAGTTCTTGAAATAACGTATTTTCTCCTTGTGTACGATTCCTACTGTTTTCACGCTACCATTTTGGGGCGACGACACCACAACCTCTCAAAGGGTTTACTCAAAAGCACTATTAATTCTTGCATGCATTTTTGTAACAAAGAACATTTATTGTCAGTGTTCCTACTTTTGCCTCGTCTTAAGATACTAATTCGAAGGACACTTTTCTCAACTGCACTGAAACTAAAAGGATAATGCTCTGTCTCGCACATTTTTCGACACTGTGAAAGAAGGTTCGTGGAGCTTACCATTGGTTATTGAATCTACGATACCGAGTACATTATTGTTATTTTAATAAAAGGAGAAAATCATGGCTTCTCGTCTATCCTTTCAGCTAGCTCTTAAAAAAAAGACCCAAGAACTCTCCACTGTGTGCTTTTGCAAGAAATCAATCTATCTTTCACGACATTGTGGCCTTTTGTTGGCGGAGAGGAATCATCTATCAGAAGATATTGCTTGGTTTTTCATCGATATTTTATCCCCTCGAAATCGGTAGAAAAGAATCCGAGCACCATGTGAAAGAGCTGCAATATTTATCTTACAAAGCCAGACCTCCTAATCGTGATTAGAAAAGATAGATCCAGAACTGAGAGAAATTGGAGGTTTTGTGAGACGGAATGTAGAATTTGTAACCACGTACAGGAACAAAGAGTGGATTTTACTTCATTCGCATTTACGGATTCTTCTACCACAAGAACTGATCTCGTCCCTAAAGGCGCGTTCTCACGAATCAAGTTTAATTGACCGATAATGCTTGATCGATAAAAGTTGAATATGACTTGAATCAGTTTTTGTTCACGCATTTCAATAGAAACTGATCAACAGTTTAACAAGCGAAAATATAAAAGTTACAATTGAAAAATTATTTCTTTATAGAAAATCACATTTAAGTTGTCAAATTGGTGTAAAATTTTCCGCAGATTTCAAATCCGTTGAAATTTTCACTCTATCTTTAACGATCGCGAAGATAAAAACTTGGCCCTAGAGAGTAAAAAAGCACTTTTGTTTTGTTTCTCGAATAAAATAAATCACGACAGATCGTTTGCGTGGAAATAACTCGAAAGCGGATGGCGGATGACTCATCACTTGAACGATAAAGTTTGAAAGGGTCAAACTTTTCTTGATCCACTAAAAAGTTGATCAACTCTATTGAAACAAAGGTTCTCACCATAGTTTTCATTCATCTTTTTTGTTGATCAACTATAATTGGACAATTAAACTTGATTCGTCAGAACGCGCATTAAGTCTGCATTTCACTACAATTCTATTTGAAACACACACATCGGTAAAAATTAAATTTTAATTTACTTACAAACTTAATGGATGAGAAATATTTATTTCGACGTTCCGAGAAACATAGCAAGAAACAAAATGGCTGCTTCAGAATAAACATTAAACCAAGCTCTGAACATATAAGTTCTCGGTAAACACGAAGAGACAACCTGGAAACAAGAAAAGCTGAGAGATTCATTTCCATTCAATGGCGATCAAATCTAATCGTTCAGCAGGCAGGGTAGGGATTATAAGACTCGTTTTTGTTGTAGGCGGCCAGAGACAACGGCAACGTGTGAGGATAACTTCATCAATTACTTGCTCACACTAGCTTACGCCGGTATAGAAGCTTACGGCGGCGTGGGTGTAATGATTCATGTAAGACGTTACGCGTTTTACTACCCATCAAAATCATTGATTAGGAAGAAAAGAAGAACCCACTTTTCATTTGGGTCTTAGGTTTCTCAGAGTTTATGTCGTTAGGGCTCAATCAATGTGTTCAGTGAAAATGTTAGATTAAATAACGGTAAATTGACATCATTCCTTGAGGAAAAGAGTTTAAAAGAGTAGCTGGGAGAATTGCGAGTTCGAGACTCGATCCAACCAAAGACTGTCGGGTACTTGGGGAGGTCCACGCTAAATCTGACGTGGTCTCAAGCATCTTCAATTTGGTGTGATGTGGAGGTTTGGAGAGTGGGTTGCCATATCTATATATTAGTTGTTAATGGTAGTTCGCGGAATGTGTCTAGTCAGATTGTTTCATTTAAGTGTCATTATTTTATTTGTAATACTTGTTTCTTATCTATATATATAATTCTCTTACGTGGCAAGCAAAAAAGACGTTATTTGTAATCGCTTTTTGGCAACACTGTACGATTGTTTGTTTATCGCGAAGTCTCGCGCATCGATTGAATTTATAGCGTTATCGGATGAAATTTTATTGAAAAAAAAAGAGGAAATTTTAATGAGCTGTTCCAGTTAGTTTATAATAGAAATCAAAGAAAGCGGAGGATCTTTTCAGGGCCATTTAAAAAACGGTCCTTTTCAGGGCCAACAATTATAGTTCAACAAGACGCTTGCACTACAACTTTCGGCAACAAACTCAATGAAAAAGTGTGGGTCGTTTGAGTGCTGGGAAAATGTACACACAAACAACATGCTGGGTATTCAATTTCCAAAGCAACGCTCACATTTCGAGTCAAAATTTGCACAAAGTTTTCATTTGAATTCTGATTTTAGAGATACTGTATATATTTTTTCTGTAATACAGCAAATTTAGATTTGAAAAACTTTTTTTTGCTAATATATTTTGTAAACAATCCCTTCTGCTAGGACACATGTCTTCATTGAGGCGAGCGAAGCGAGCATAGGTTCGAGCAGCGAACCAATGAGGATTGCGAAGCAATCCTCCGGGGGTTGGCGAGCGTTAGCGAGCAGGGGGCAGGCCCCCTAGTATATGTTTATTTGACCATTTCAATGTAAAAGTCTTTTTTACTTAATACTCAGTTTTCAGTTTTAATATGTGCGGATCTTCTCTGAAATGTCAGTAGCTGTGATTGTATTGTTGGGAATTTCCATTTTTAGGGCTGGTAACCCTACTTTAACAGAAAGAATACGATCATCTGAAAGGAATCACACATATTTTGTATGAACAATATTCTGTTTGGAACACCGAATAGAATTGTGAATGTACCCGAAAAAAATTTCATGGGTGGATAAAGCTTGTACATCAAGTGTTAATTTTAGAAATATTCTACATATGTTAACAGGAATGAATAAAACTAAATTTTTGACATACCTTTCCATCTATGATTTCATTCAAGGTACGCAGAATTAAAATTATTTTTAAAACTATAAAAGTTGATTTGCAAGAATGTCTTTTCAAGCGATTCCAAAATTTTGCACAATGTAGTAGCTCAAGGAGAAAAAATAATTATTCGCAAAACGAAAACATTCTTGTTCTAATCTGTCTTTCCCAGAAATTGACTGTTTTTTCTATTAGCAGTGAGTATTTACTTTTCTTTTAAGTGGTTTAAATTTAAAAAAAATTCCCCATTACTGCATGTTAAGATAAACACGAAAACAGTTCTCAAAACAGAAAACATGATCATATTTTCTTACTCCCAGAATGCTGCGACCAAATACAAAAAAATTATAATCCGCTCAAAATGCAATTAACATCTGAAACTATTTTTTGTTTGTGTTTCCGGTGCTTCTACGCCAACGCATCAAATCCTCCGTTCTTATATTCTTTACCTTTTAGGAAAATATTTCGAATTGTTTTCTAAAAATACTCTTGTAATCTTTCTCTTGCTTCAGAAAATATGTTAAAAGTTTTTCCAAGGAAAAATGGAAATACTTTTTCGCAAATTTTATTTCTATTTCAAAAGTGTACTCTATATCCATAATTTCTGTTCGTTTGAATACTTAAGGATTTTAAAACTATGCCATTCCTTGTTCTTTAGTGGGATTTTATTAAAATGAGTTTTGCGACTGTGTTATGTATGCGTTTTACTGGTGCATTTGAACGTGTATTTATTGTGTGTGTGTGATCATTTCAAACTAGTTAAAAACACATTCTGAAAAGAATTACGAGTTCAGAAATACCATCACATCTCAATGAGATTCTACCCTAAATCAGAAATATTTCGAGATTATGTATAAGAACTTTGTTATAAGAAGACTTAAATAATATTTTTTTCAAATCCCTGATAATTTCAGCTATGGATAGGGTTGCCAACCATCCCGAAATGGAAGTTGCTGTCCAGAATCCCGGTTGAATTTCAAACTGTCCCGGAATTTCAGAGAAAGCTGTCGACCCTTATCACCTACACTCCAAAATAATTATTTCTATTGCGCATGACTTATTGTCCATCAAATGTCCGTTCCCTACTAATATCCCAAGCCAATACTATATATCGTCACTCAAAGTGCTAAAGATCGTATGTTAAAAATTCTATTTTTTTTCTTTTATTATTGCTTTATGTGGCATTTTGGGTGGTGCCAAAATCTCTTATGTCATCAGCTGATCCAATAAACTAAGAGCAAAATCCTATGTACATAACAATAGAATAAAATCACAAGGAATTTTTTTTTTCTTTCCTGAAAAATGCAGCTTTTAGACATATGACCTTTTGCACTTTGAGTGACATAAATATTTTCAGTTTTGCGCAAAATGTCCCGGAGTGGTCTCAAAAAAAGCTGCCAACCCTAGCTATGAAAGATTATCAGTGTTAAAACCAGATTGTAAATGGGTATTTTACTCCCTGTATCACGATGCATATTGGGGTACTTCAAAATGCATTTGTTAATCGCCGTTTGGACTACGTTTTGCTTTTAATCTAATCGACTTTGACCCATTAACTATCATACAAGCAATTCGTAATTCATTCTATTGCGTATTTATTCGCAACGTGCTGAAATCGGATTCGAAAATGAAGCTAAAGTGAAGTCACGTGTGGAATAGTACAGAAAGCACGTTCCACCTGCATTTAGCTTGACAGAAAACAAGTGTGTGTGTGTAAATGTTTATTTTGCTTCGGTTAATGAAATATTTGAGGAAATCATAGGTTCTGTAGAAGGAAACACATTTTATGTTTTGTAATTATGTGCGTTGTGGAGTAGGTAGTTACGTTTTGGGTTATATATATTGCAAGGGTCATATTTCATCAAGCTGCGCCGATGCCAGTGACAAGATAGACAATGTCAAGTGCGAGTGTGAAAATAAAGGATGAAGATAAGAAAGAGAAAGATTGCAGTTTTAAAAGAATCTGGGGTCGTTGTGGGGTAGTATTCGATTCTAAGAAAAGGGCCAACAGAATATTTGCACAGGATTCGATTCTAAGGAAAAGGTTAATGGAATATTGCCAAATGATTCTATTCTAATTAAATGGGCAGTTTAATCTTTCCAAGGAATTCTATTAAAAGTAAAAGAGCAATAGAATCTTTTCAAAGGATACTTTGTTATGGAAAGAACAAATAAAATCCTTCCATAGGATTATAATATAAGAAGAGGACAATATTTATCTTCCATGCTACGGGTAGGCCAATATATTCGTTCCATAGGAGTGTATTCCTATGATAGGCCAATAGAACCCATCCGAAAATTATATGATAAACAGGATGGGTCAATCAATTTGTTCCATGGGAATCTATTTCAAAGAAAGGACGAATAGGATTTATCCACAAATCTTAGGCTACAGTTTGGGTCAATAAATGCGTTCCATAGGATTCTTTTCCAAATAAAGGACCAATAGAATCCATTCAAAAATTATATGCTACAGGATGGGCCAATAAATTCGTTCCATAGGATTCTCTATTTCAAAAAAAGGACCAATGAAATCTATCAAAAAATTATATGCTACAGGATGCGCCAATAAATTCGTTCAGTAGGAATCTATTTCAAAGAAAGGACCAATAGAATCTATCCAACAATTATATGCTACACCATGGGCTAATAAATTCGTTTCATAGAATTATATTCGAAAGAAAGGACCAATAGAATTTTTCTGAAGGAAGAAGGTTGGTAACATTCTGTTTTGTGTATGGCTCAGCTTGTACGCTTTTGAACTTTGTGCCATAAATCTCAAAGCAGCCAACAATCTTTTGAAAGATGTAGTTATTTATTCATTAAACACAACACTACACTCCTCGCTACTACACTCTTACACAAACTACACTACACTCATCGCTACTACACTCCCACACAAACTACACTGCACTCCTACACAAACTACACTACACTCCTCGCTACTACACTCCTACACAAACTGCACTATACTTCTTGCTACTGCACTCCTACACAAACTACACTACACTCCTCGCTACTACACTGCTACACAAACTGCACTACACTTCATGCTACTACACTCCGACACAAACTACACTACACTCCTACACAAACTACACTACACTACACTCCTCGCTACTGCACTACTACACAAACAACACTAAACTCATCGCTACTACACTCCTACACAAACTACACTACACTTCTTGCTACTACACTCCTACACAAACTACACTCCTACACAAACTACACTCCTACACTTCTCGCTACTACACTCCTACACAAACTGCACTACACTCCTCGCCACTGCACTCCCACACAAACTACACTACATTTCTCGCTACTACACTCCTACACAAACTACACTCCTACACAAACTACACTCCTACACTTCTCGCTACTACACTCCTACACAAACTGCACTACACTCCTCGCCACTGCACTCCCACACAAACTACACTACATTTCTCGCTACTACACTCCTACACAAACTACACTACGCTCTCTGAAATCTCGGGACATTCAGAAGGTTGAACACATATCCAGTTATATTGTATTCAGATGTCGTAAAACACGCCCACGTTAACTTCAGAAAGAACTTTTCAACCAGAACGGAAAATACAACTGATAATCGATCCATCATGCTCAGCTCATCAATCACAGCAAAATTATCTGACCTGGAACAATCGCGCCATTTACAAAAGTCTTCTGCTTTGCTCGAAAATAGGATTCGAAAAAAGTAGGATGCCGAGTTTACACAACAAATTGATTGCTGCGACATCACGGCGGCACTGGAACAATTGCCGGAGTCGATGGTAACTTATTTTTAATTACTCCCCTACTAGGAATAATTCTCAGAATTCTAGACTCAGACAAGGCCTATAGTATCTGCTCGATAATCGAGTATTCATATTTCTGTCGAGTGTGAAAGGAATCATTTGACAAAAGGGCGGTTGAAATAGCTTTATGTTTTCGTGAGTTTTCTCTACACGTTTATGGGTTAGTCAATCCACTTATATTTTCCTCAAAACTTTTATATCCATCACTATGGATGAAGGACACGTTCTTACAGCATATTTAGTAGTCAGTAGTATATCGTTACAACCACGCCAATGGCACCAATCTGCATTATGGCGATTTTCGCCAAACTGCATTTTTAGAGACCATTGAATGTTTTTTTACCATGACAAAGCCAAGAATCATCTTGATTCTTAATAGAAATGTCGATTTTTATGCCAAAACGAACTTTGAGTCGTAACTGTATTTTTTCCGAAGCATCAGAATTTTGAAAGCATTTTTGTAGAAATTCCAATTTTGCGCATAGGTGCCATTGCCGTGGTGGTAACGATATTGCATATTTTGCACATTGGTTCATTTGGCGTGGTGGTAACGATATTGCATATTTTGCACATTGGTGCCTTTGGCGTGGTGGTAACGATATTACATATTTTGCACATGGGTGCCTTTGGCGTGGTGGTAACGATATTGCATATTTTGCACATTGGTGCCATTGGCGTGGTTGTAACGATATTACATATTTTGCACATTGGTGCCTTTGGCGTGGTGGTAACGATATTGCATATTTTGCACATTGGTGCCTTTGGCGTGGTGGTAACGATATTGCATATTTTGTGCATTGGTGCCTTTGGCGTGGTGGTAACGATATTGCATATTTTGTGCATTGGTGCCTTTGGCGTGGTGGTAACGATATTGCATATTTTGTGCATTGGTGCCTTTGGCGTGGTGGTAACGATATTACATATTTTGCACATTGGTACCTTTGGCGTGGTGGTAACGATATTGCATATTTTGCACATTGGTGCCTTTGGCGTGGTGGTAACGATATTGCATATTTTGTGCATTGGTGCCTTTGGCGTGAACAAAACCATATTGCATAAGCGCCTTTCTGATCACAGATTATGAAAACAACATAAACAGAACAATGAACATCGATCTTTCCATTTAAAATGTGGTTTAAAACTCTCGTTTAAGAGAACGAACAAAACATAATAAAGTTCTTCAACAGTAGGGCCTCGGAAGACCAGTTGGTACAGTAGCGGATCACCAACCAGAGGGTTTTTAGTTCGAATGACGTCGCTCAGGAATTGTAACACAGCGGGCTTCTGGCGACGATTATTCGCGAATCCGAGGACAACACCTCGTAATTTTGAACCACGGTCAAATGAGTCAACACCTGAACAGCCACCGCACTCTCCAAACTTCTACGCCACGGCAACGTGAGGACATTTGAGGTCAAGAGACATTCAACATGCACCAGCCTCCGCGTACATGATGGTTCTCGTTTAAACCTAGTTTCGAACTCGCAACCTTCCGGTTGACAATCCGCTACTCTGCCGATAGGATGCCGTGGTTCTATATATATAGCCACTAACGGTACATCGAGAACGCATGAGCGAGCGTTCTTGCTGTCATTAGGAGAGGCTTTTACTGTAAAACTAAATGTCCATCAGCCTGGTGATTTTCAGATGCTACATTGTTTTCTGTGTGTATTCCGGAAACTACTTCACTTGGCTACATTGGAGTTCATCCGTTATCTATCGAGCTAGAGCATTGATTAACCGGAAGTGATTCAAAATTACTAGATGCTCTCAGATCATTCACTATTAGATTGATCCCCGACCGTCACCAATTGTGTTATTTCCCTTGCTTTGTTTCAGCTGTTGTTGAATTGTTGTTGACCGACCCCTTGTGTTGTTTCAGTGCGACATAAATCCAACTACCTACCTATATAAATATTTGAGCTTGTTTCTGACATTCAAATGGGCAATAGCAACTCTAAAATTAATAGTATAAACCTTCATGCAGATATTTTAATCAACACCACACTGGAGCAACACCACGGGTTACTGGTGACCCGAGATCAAATTCGAAAGGAAAGATCAGAGGACACAACGTAATTTTGAACCACGGTCAATTGACGAGGTCACACCCCACTCTCCAAACTCTTCCACAAAAAATCTTCCACAAAAAAATTTATATTTCTTCTATCACCCGATATGTCTGACAAAATGCCTCTTTAGAACGACCAAATAACATCTTGGTCTGAAGCTTTTTTTTAAATTAGTTCAGATTTCATCATCTAATCAGGGCCATCTATGGGTGAACACATCAATACGAAATTTCTCCACAGAGTGGTTGCAATTTGCATAATTGTCTCCAGACACACACACAAGAAAAGGAAATGCTGTTTCAAATTTTATCTTCTCCCGCCTTTCCACAACCACGCCCATGCAAAAGTCTCCGTTAAGAACCACCTCGCCCACGGTCTACAAATTAATTGAAACTAAAGAAACAAAACCGACTGCCGAAAACATTTTTTAACGAAATACTACGCAATTTCATTAAATTAAATTACCCCGCAGATGGAAACAAAAAAAAAAAATAACGAATATCAGAAGGTCTCCCTCACGCCATCGTAATAAAATGGATCTGGCAGCGTCCACGGAATCGAAAATGAAAAGCGTGAGACGTAATCCGGACGAAGTCTCGGGCCTCCTCGGTTGCCATGGCAGCTAAGAGCGACTCGGTTGCCAGGGGAAGCGTGGACGCACAACAGGTGAACGTAGGATTTCAATTTGTCTCCTGATTTGCTGCCTTTTTATCGGGTTTCATAACAGTATTAATCTGAAGTTATGTGAAGGAGATGTGTTTTTAAAAGTAAGACGTCCTTATTTTCGAAGATGGAGACAATTTAATCCGAGGCTATTAGGAATTGCATTAGGGAAAGATTGTGAGGCAATTAATTTGGGATGTCAGAAACATATACAATACTATTGGAAACGAAGAAATAATCCAATAATCTATTGCGGAGTTGATTCAATTACCACCCAATAGCCTTGAAATTTGTACAATGCGATCATAGAAGGTAGGAAAATAGATAGTTTCATTTACGTCGCTCTGGAGCAATTCAACGCGCTATTGGTGACTGTCAGGGATCTATCCCAAATGGAAAGATCCGAGGACAACACCTCGTAATTTTGAACCATCATCAGATGACGATATCAAAACCCGAGCTGGTACTCCACTCCCCAAACCTCCACACCACGCTAACGTGAGGACATTTGTGGTCATGACAGATTTAGCCTGTATTATACCTCTTACCTTACCGATTCTTCACCTAGTGTTATAGTATGGGACGCCATGGATATTACACACTAGTACGCAGTGGCGGTACAATCAACAGCCACTGCTACATCTCTGAAGTTTTGGGAGTTGTTCTTAATTTAATAGAAAATGCAAAACCAGTATAGGAAAATAGATAGCAAAGCCATGTCCACGTCCATTCTTTGACGTCCATTTTTCAACAGGACAATTTTGGACCGCACGTGCATGCAACGTACAATAATTCTTCAATGTCCACCCGATTTCACTTCCTCTATGGCCCTCCCGTTCGCCAGAACTTTCACCCATCGAACACATCTGTTCTTGATCGCCCAACGATTTGCATACCCCAGACTACCCGCAGCTACGCCAAATGAACTTTGGCAACGTTTCAAAGCAGCAAGAACTACAGTACCCCAAACATACATCGAAAGACCCTTTGATTGCCTAGACATGAAGAAGCAGTTATTGCCGCGCATGACGGCGACACAAAATACAGATTTCTGTACGTTCTGAACGGATCTGTTATTTCAATCATTTTGCCCTTGTGCCTCATGTTGTTTGTATAATAAACATGGCTTTGTTATCTCATTTACTATTCTGGTATTGCATTTTATATGACCAACAGAAATTTCTCTCTCTTATTACTCCATAGACTTTATAAAGATCATAGATAGTCAAGAACTCTTTCTTTACTGATACCCCTTGAATCCTTACACAGTGGACGAAACTGATCCTCGATTTTTACCGAAAGAAAAGACACCAAACTAAAAGGATTCTAATCTCTTTGTGATTAAAGAAAATAATTACTATTTGTGTTCTTACTGTAACAACATTAAACCACTCAAGTAAAATGAATTAATAAATTAATAATATTGAATTAGAGTAAAAGACGATGGATTTGATAGCTAACCCGTTTTGTCTCACTTACACTGACATTGTTTGCTGGTTTGAAGTGACGAATATGGGTTCATAAATCTCCAGATGGCGCTCTCGTTCGAACAATTGTATTTATGTTGCTGCATATTTTTGTTTTCTTTCCGAAACAGCACTTTCTCAGTTGCGAAAAAATACTGATTCAGAATATAACTATCGATATTCTTCATTTTGTGCTTGAACTAGAACAGTAAATCCGACTGGTAAATTTAAAAATAAAAAAGTTTGGTTGAAAAAAAAAGGTTTCAAACTACGTATTTTTATTTTTATCAAAGTAGAGATTTGAAATTCTTATTCTTAATTATTATTCTTTAATCTTATTCTTAATTATTATTCTTTACTCTTATTCTTAATTATGACTTTTAATCCTTAATTCATAATTCTTAATTTCGAATTCTTAATCCAAATTCTTAATTCTTTATTCTTATTCTGGACAGCAAAAAGAAACTTGACGTACCTCATACGACCCACGTGTTGGCCAGCCCTCGACACATTTCACATGTGTTTTAGGACCTATTAGATTTAGACTGTTCTCCTCGGATAGCAGTTTAAATAACACCATTATTGCAAAATAGCAGTTAACAAATTATTTGAAAAATGTTCGAAAAACTCGCAAATCTGAACTGTTGATAACATATGCCTCTTCCATAGTGTTAGTACACAACGAAACTTAACTTTAGCAAAACAGTAACCTCGAATGTGCACTGTTATCTTAAAATAGCAGTTTCGCCAACCTCAAAACTAGAACAATAGTCAAACAGAGTTCTCCACTCACCTCTGTAGCCGCCACCTCCACCTCCCGAGGCGCAACCTCCTCCGCCGCCGCCAAATCCTCCATGGGTGCCCCAGACGCTGGCCTTCGGGCACACCTGGCCCCCGCGACCCCCTTCTCTGAGGGACGCGCCGCTCGTCCGAGACGACGTCGTGTCGTCCCAGCCACCGCCACCTCCTGTGAAAACAACGGTCATTTTAACCCAAGAACCTGTTGTTTATTTTAAAATAGGTGCCACTAAAGCACATCACCTCTTAGTACGAAAGTAGCACCCATAGATGAAATGTACAAGTAGAGTGAACAGTGGTAACCTTTTTATGTGTGCAGGATCATGTGACCAAAACTAGTGCCAACGTGACCCTTAGAAAAACTGAACTCTCCCAAATAAAAAATGGAATAGAAGAGGCGCCAGTATCACTAAGGCCCTGTTCACATGACGCGTTTTCGAGGTCGCTTTCCGTAAGTATTAAATTATGTTTTTTATTCCTTTAATTCATGTTTCTATCTTTGCGATCGTTGAAGATAGAGTGAAAATTGCAACGGATTTCAAATCAGCGTAGAATTCTACGCCAAATCGATACCTTAAATCTGATTTTTTTAAATAAATAATTAATGATTTAATAAAAATAATTAAACAGTCAAATGGTAAATAATTAAATAATAAAGTATGTTTTTGTTTGTATCGATCTGGTGTAAAAATTTCGGCAGATTTCAAATAAATCCGTTGCAATTTTTACTCATCTTCAACGATCGCAAAGATAGAAATGTGAATTAGCGTAATAAAAAAACATAATTTAATGCTTACGGAAAGCGTTAGAAAACGAACAGGGCCTTAATCATGGAGTAGGGTAAGTTGTGGGAATACGTGACCCTTGAAGCACCTATCTAGAAGTAACGGAGCATGGTAATTAAGATTGTTATTAAACTTCATTCAAGACGAGATCTAAACATGCTGTTAAATCGAAGGCCTTACAGCAACTTCCCAAAATTTTATGCATGGAAAATGAACCAATTGCGGGGATTGGAGACAAACCTTTAAAAATACGTCATATGGCAAGATATTCCAGAAGATACGCTAACTCCTCGTTACCTGTCCAAGCGCTTTCAGCTATTTCTTATTTGCCCCGACCCCGGATGAATTTTCTTGCTTGCCCAACAGCAGAAAAATGTTCAATCTGTTTCCTGGTGTTTCCAGGTCACTTGTTTCAAATAGCTGCCGTAAAATGAATTAGTTGGAAATATTTGGCTGTCTTGACAGTGTGGATGTTAAGGTATTGGTAGTGGTGTGATTAAATTAATTAGACTACTCAGTTAATAAAACGCTTTCCACTTATTTCTATTTGCTGATGGCGCCCAGTTTAACCCTCCTGATGGTTGTCTCGACAAGGTTTCTCTATATTAGCAAAACTCATGACTTTGAAACGCCGCTCTTTTGTGTTCAACGTGTAGTTTTGCATAACTTAAGGGGGTCCGGGACACAAAAATCGCCAAATTTTCGAATTTTTTTTTATTACTTAAAAAAATTATCTGTGTTTTTCTGCTTAAAATGACGTCTAAATCATGTTTCTATCTTAATTAGAACTAGAGATATAATAATTTTTGTGGTGCGTTGTTTTTAAAATCTAACACTCTTGACGACATCTGTCTTTAAAACTTTAAATGCTTTTTTTTCCATGATACATTTTTCAAGATTTCCTGTATTCAAAGTGCTATAAGTCGAAAACCGATAAAGTTTAAGGGTTGAAATTTGGAATATATCTTTTTCAAACATTATACTTTAATTTTGATTCAGTAAATTTGAAATAAATATTTATTTTTAAAAATATGACTTTTTTTAAAAAAAGTACCTTAAAATTTTCAAAAATTTTCATTCAAATATTTTTTATTTTTTATTAAATTAATATTTTTTAAATTGTTGAATCAAAATTAAAGTTTATAAATTTGTGAATAATTTACTGCAAGAATTTTGAAAATCGATCAAGAATATTTTGAGTTTTAATTATTTAAAATGACCCCTCTTTTTTTTCAAAAAATTTTAATTTAAAATTTTTAAAAAACTTTTGGAAAAATTTTGTGTTGTGATTTCGTTTATTAGTTAGATGGGTAATCAGTACAAAAAAAATTCAAAATTCAAAATTAATTAATAAATTTTTTTCCATGTGTCCCGGACCCCCTTAAGGTAAAAACGGTTTATTCATCGGTACAATTTCAGCCTCGCTTTTTGACGCAAATACGTCGGAACAGTACTGGACGTATGGAAAGTAGGGATGCGACATCGACAGCAAAACGTCGATTTTTTGAAACATCGATGTTCAAAATTAAAACAACGATGTTGGTAATACATCGTCCCAAAAACATCGATGTTTTTAAAATTCAGTGTATTTGAACTCCCCCCCCCCATTTCTTACAACTGGTTTAGCAACTAGTGATGCGATTGGACATCGGCTCCAATACATCGATGTTTTTTATAAAACATCAATGTTTTGAAAACATCGACATCGATGTCGCATCCCTACTTTCAGACCGTTCACACTTGGCCACTTTGGTCTAAAAGTATGTTCATTTTGCTAATTATAAAAATTATGCTACTTGGTTATTTAAAAAAAATTTTCTTTACTTTTTTCATTTAAAAATAAAACATCGACAACGTAAAAACATCGATGTTACAAAAACATCGAGTTTTTTTATAAAACATCAATGTTTAGAAAACATCGCAATCGATGTCGCATCCTTAATGGAAAGTTGATGGTTACAACTGTTTTCTCATTATTTGAGAACTAGAAGAATCATCCCAAAGATATCTATAAGGTCTTGTAGACGACGGTAGTCCGTACCCGACCTGACCTTTGCAGCTCTAAGTGCGTAGGCACGCTGATCGCGGTGTGGGGGTCCGCATTATGTCAAAATTCTACGGTGTTGGGCTTGCTTTGGGTCAGTATAACTTTGGAGTGAGGACTGTATAAGTGGTGTCATTCGAAACCTACCAAACTAAGCTACAATCACAGGTCTTTAACTGATAAATTTATCCCATCAAACTTCCTTTAATCTAACTGTAAATTAATTGTTGAATATTCACACTAAACAATCGTTCAAGCTTCCTATGTCTAAATCCAACACTAGGTCCACAATCCAACACTAGGTCCGAGTATTCACGTCAAAACTAAGGTTTGTGTCCTTGACACAACGTACTTCTTATGATGTTTCCGCAGTGATAAGCGTAAAGATTAGCTTTTCTTCTAATATAACACCGAGATATTTTACACCGCCAACCCAAGGAATGGGTTTATCGAAAATGTACTAGAGGGGTGTACGATTTATGTACTGCATTTTAGAACATTGTGCCTTTAGTTTTAGTGCCGTTGACAACAAGCAATACGACATTTGGTGGGTCAGATTTTAAGGAATACTTGTAAACCCAAAGTACTCAAATCAAAGCTACGATTTTTTCCTATCAATTTTTTTTCTTGTCTCCCAAGAAGCGTAACCTATCAAGGGTGAAGTAATAACTGTGGTTTAGCTCATCTCTTAGGTCTAAATAGGGAGCACAACCACCTATTCATTTCCACCAATGCAACATCTTCGGCTACAGTTGCTGTAATGTCTTCAGTTGTTACAGAGGAAAGATGCTCACCAGCTCCTGATCCCGAATACCCGTTGATGGGCTGGATGGAGTTGTTGGGCATAAGGCCGTGGGGCACGATGCTGATGAACGTCTCCTCACTGGAGACGCGGGCAGACAACCCTCCACCCCCGCCAGCTATCGCCAGTGGAATCTTCTGTTTGGTACTCGAATCCATCTGTAAACATATTTGACATTAAAAACGATAAATGTGTCGTGCTTCTATCTTTTCTCAAAACTCAAAAATGTCTCTTCAAATATTAGCATATTTTAATATTTACAAGAAAGAGGAATTTTTCTATCGTCCAAGGATCCTTCAAAAGTTCTTCCTGCTTGGAGTCCAACCCTCAAGTTTCCCTTTTTCTCCTTCCTGGGACTCTAATGACCTTTCAAGATCACCCCCACCTACGTCCTTCGGGTATCAACTGTTTCCTTACGGACAACATTCCTCGGTGTCTGGACGGAGAAACTTACTGAGGGTAGATGTCCATTGCCTAATTTTTCAGTTCTGAACATTACTCTACTCTGCCGCAGTCTGAAGATGGCTTGTTGGTTCGGGGTTTTAAGGAGTAAGGACCATAGAAAAGGTGAAGGAGAGAGAAAAGGTGAAGAAAGATCGCTTGGGCATAATGGGCCTACGGAAAATGCTACACATCTTTTCAACTTTTGTTTGTGTCAACGCAAATTATGCTATAGATATTAATATTGGTTGGGTTGATGAGACGAAATGGGGTTTTATAGGTGAAGTTTGGAGAGTAACTAAGTATTTCTCAAACTGAATTAATTGATGTGTGAAAAATTAGTACGTCGTTTGAAGTCCAGTAGGTGGTTAAATTTTAATTCTGAACTAATTCTAGACTTTTTTTGAGCAGTTAAGTGTTGGGAAAGAATGAAGGTGATGTACCAAGAGCTAAATAAGTAGTAAGACATAGAACGAACAAGAACATACTATCTACCTACCCCGACTATTCCTACCAGAAAGTCTGTAACTACTCAAACAGACATTATTCCATTTTCCATAGGAGATGTTTAAGGAATTACTTTCACGGTGGCGCGCTCGAAAAGGTGAAGTATTACTACTAAAGGTGTGTGAAATAAAATCCTAGACTCCCGTCTCACAAAACTCGCAGCTTCTCCCAGATTGGGAACTGTCTTTTGTAATCACGATTAGGAAGACTCGCTTTATACTATTAATAGTACTGCTCTTTCGCATGGTAAAGTGTAATGCTCTTCTTCCTCGACCCTTACCTTCCCAACTCACCAAACGGTTTAGAGTTTCTAAAAGGAAGGAGGGGAAGCAAAAGTGTAATGCACTTCTTCCTCGACCCTTACCTTCCCAACTCACCAAACGGTTTAGAGTTTCTAAAAGGAAGGAGGGGAAGCAAAAGTGTAATGCTCTTCTTCCTCGACCCTTACCTTCCCAACTCACCAAACGGTTTAGAGTTTCTAAAAGGAAGGAGGGGAAGCAAAAGTGTAATGCTCTTCTTCCTCGACCCTTACCTTCCCAACTCACCAAACGGTTTAGAGTTTCTAAAAGGAAGGAGGGGAAGCAAAAGTGTAATGCTCTTCTTCCTCGACCCTTACCTTCCCAACTCACCAAACGGTTTAGAGTTTCTAAAAGGAAGGAGGGGAAGCAAAAGTGTAATGCTCTTCTTCCTCGACCCTTACCTTCCCAACTCACCAAACGGTTTAGAGTTTCTAAAAGGAAGGAGGGGAAGCAAAAGCGTAATGCTCTTCTTCCTCGACCCTTACCTTCCCAACTCACCAAACGGTTTAGAGTTTCTAAAAAGAAGGAGGAGAAGCAAAAGTGTAATGCTCTTCTTCCTCGACCCTTACCTTCCCAACTCACCAAACGGTTTAGAGTTTCTAAAAGGAAGGAGGGGAAGCAAAAGTGTAATGCTCTTCTTCCTCGACCCTTACCTTCCCAACTCACCAAACGGTTTAGAGTTTCTAAAAGGAAGGAGGGGAAGCAAAAGTGTAATGCTCGGACTCCTTTCTACTGTATGATGTCTAGAAGATAAAATATCAATAAAAAAATAAAGCAATATCTTTGGATAGATGATTCTCCCCCGCCAACAAAGGGCCGCAATATTATGAGATTGATTTCTTGCGAAAGCACACAGTGGCCAGTTCTTAGGTCTTTTATTAGGGATGTCTAGCTGAAAAGAGAGGGCCACGAGATGCTACTACTTTGCTCCTTTTATTAAAATAACAGTGACGTATTCGGTGTCGTAGATTCAATAACAACAATCAGCTCCACTAACCTTCTTTCATCACGTCAAAAAAAAACGTGCAAGAGAAGGCATTATTTATTTTGTTTGAATATAGTACAGAAAAGTGTGAGACCGTTCTTCATATTAATATCCGAAGACGCGACAAAGTCAGTTGAAACATTAACAATTATTATTTTGTTATAAAAATGCGTATTAGATATAGTGAAGTTTTTTTCAGTAAACTCTCTGAGCGGTTCACGCGCATTTATCCATGCTGCAACTTCGTATTCCCTACAAGACTTCCAACCGCTTAGGACTTTTCTTGACTAATAGAATCTTTTCTAGGGTTTCTTTGAACGATAGATGGTATTACTGAGTCCTTATAAGTGTTGTGGTGTAAAAACAACATTACACTACTCGGAAATATCGTGATGCTCAAAAGGTTAAAACCGTACCAAGGGGTTTCAACTAGATATCTAGTCCCTATCAAGATCTGACCAATTTTTATCTAGATAACTTCGTCATCAAGATATTGCCGATTTTTAATGATGACTAGACTAAGATCTGGTCACTTTTCTTCTAATGACAAGAAATCACGTCCATCAAGATTTGGTCAGGTTTGCTAATGACGTGGAGTTAAGAAGCTTCGACTGCTCAGTTGTTTGTGATGAATTCTAATTTAAAGTGCATGTCCGTGACAGCTTAAAGAAATCTCTTTTGATGACGTGGTATCCTATCATTAGCAAAATTCTTCAGACATTAACGGACGAAATCTCACGTCATTAGCAATAACTGACTAGATATTGGTGTCGTCACTGGAAAGAACTGACCAGATATTGATGTCGTCATTGGAGAGAACTGACCAGACCTTGGTCTCGTCATTAGAAATAACTGACTAGATATTGGTGTCGTCATTAGAAAGTACTGACCATATCTTGGTCTCGTCATAGGAAAGAACTGACCAGATCTTGGTCTCGTCATTGGAAAGAACTGACTAGATATTGGTGTCGTCATTAGAAAGAACTGACCAGACCTTGGTCTCGTCATTAGAAAGAACTGACCAGATCTTGATCTCGTCATTAGAACGTACTGACCATATCTTGGTCTCGTTATTGGAAAGAACTGACCAGATCTTGGTCTCGTCATTGGAAAGACTGGCCAGATCTTGGTCTCGTCATTGGAAAGAACTGACCAGATCTTGGTCTCGTCATTAGAAAGAACTGACCAGATCTTGATCTCGTCATTAGAAAGAACTGACCAGATCTTGATCTCGTCATTAGAACGTACTGACCATATCTTGGTCTCGTTATTGGAAAGAACTGACCAGATCTTGGTCTCGTCATTGGAAAGACTGGCCAGATCTTGGTCTCGTCATTGGAAAGAACTGACCAGATCTTGGTCTCGTCATTAGAAAGAACTGACCAGATCTTGATCTCGTCATTAGAAAGAACTGACTAGATCTTGGTCTCGTCATTAGAAAGAATTGACTAGATCTTGGTCTCGTCATTGGAAAGAACTGACCAGATCTTGGTCTCGTCATTGGAAAGAACTGACTAGATATTGGTGTCGTCATTAGAAAGAACTGACCAGACCTTGGTCTCATCATTAGAAATAACTGACCATATCTTGGTCTCGTCATTAGAAAGAACTGACCAGATCTTGGTCTCGTCATTAGAAAGAACTGACCAGATCTTGGTCTCGTCATCAGAAAGAACTGACCAGATCTTGGTCTCGTCATTAGAAAGAACTGACCAGATCTTGGTCTCGTCATTAGAAAGAACTGACCAGATCTTGGTCTCGTCATCACAAAAAGATCAGCAACAGCTTGACGATAAATCGCGTCATTAGCAAATTGATCAGATCTTGATGGACGAGATATCTCGTCGAAACCGCTTGGAGGGTTAAGAACCTCAAGTAGGGTTGATGGTTTCAAAGGTGCTTAGAAGTAAAATGTTTCAGAAACGGTAATGTCATAAGCGTTTCAAGCAGACATTTCACTTTTATTCCGTTTCGCAATTCTTGATCTCAAGACGCTCGAATCAAAACTTCAAAGCAGGCGTTCTTTCTTACCTGGAAGACGTAGGTGGCTCCTCCTCCTCCACCTCCACCGCCTGCCTTCCGTTCGTTGCTGAGCTCGAGCAGACCGGCGATATTCCTCTTCACGATTCCCGCGTTGCACGCGTCCTTCAGCTGCAACAGAAAGAACAACCAATCAGGTATCCCGTAGGTGAGAATCACGCCCCGCTTCCTCCGCGTAATTCGTCCCAAATCAAAGACGTCATTTTCGGGGAAGGGGGGGGGAGGGAATTGATTGGAAGCGAGTTTCGTGTTTTTTTTTTGTATAAGCGAGACGATATTATTTGCGAAGAATGTTTCCAAGATGGAGTGGACTTGTGCGAAGACTAGAGGAGAAGAGGGATTTCAGGAGACGAATGACGTAACACACAATGGAGGTTTGCTTATTTTTTCGACTTGACGACGCCTATAGAACGCGAGAAGCCTTAGAATTCAAATCAGGTAGAACGTTGATCATTTTTAGGGGTTACATCTTTAAATGTTCAATTTGTGGAGAAAATACAATTTCAGTCCGGCAATCTTTTGGGAGTTATTTTAATTAACGTCACACTGGAGCAACACAACGGGCTATTGGTAACGGTCCGGGAGAAGGGAAAGAATCGAGGACAACACCACGTAATTTTGTACCACGGTCATACGACGAGGCAGCACCTGAACTGGCACCCCACTCTCCAAACTTCCAGAGAAATCTTTGGGTCTGTCTGTGAGATTTGCGTGGACGATGGTAGCCCCGTAGTGATAGTAGCGAATTAGCAATCTGAGGATTGCGAGTTCGAAACTCGATCCAACCAAAGATCGTCGTGTAAGTTGGGGCTAGTGCGTGTTAAATCTTTCGTGGCCTCAAATCGTGGGCGTGGAGTGGAAGTTTGGAGAGTGGGGTGCCAGCTCAGGTGGTGACCTCTTTATCTGACCTTGTTTCTAAATGACGAGGTGTTGTCATCGGATCTTTCCCTTCGGTATGGATCCTGAATCGTTACCAATATCCCGTTGTTCCTCCAGTGCGGCGTTAATTGACAACATACCTGTCCATTTTTAAGGTAATGGTAATGGTAATTTTAGTTAACGTCGTACTAGAGCAACACAACGGGCTATTGACGACGGTCCGGGATCAGTCCCTTAAGGGAAAGATCCGAGGACAACACCTCGTAATTTTGAACCACGGTCAGGTGACGAAGCAACACCTGAGCTGGCACCCCACTCTCCAAACTTCCACGCCAACCCAACGTGAGGACTTTCGGCCACGACAGATTTAAGGTGCACCAGCCGCCTCTACACCATACGTTTACAAACATACGTTTACAAGGACCCGGATTCGAACCGGGAACCTTCCGATCTGGAGGCTAACACCTTAACCACTATACCGGTTGGTCGGCCCATTTTTAAGGACACGACGGAATTCTAAAATTCCAAATTGTACCACCACACTTCAATAGCAATAGTCAAAGCCAACACTGTTTCTTTATTTCTGGTAACGTACATTTTCTCTAAGTAATGCCAAATTTGTAACTATAGTGAAGTATTAATGCTCCAGTGTTCCTACGATTAGTTAAAAGGAAGAATTACATTGATAACGGCAGAAGGTGTCAGAAGTTAATGAAATTAGATATCTTCATAACCAATTGTTTATAAGTTTGATACTTCAATAATAATACAGATGATACTTACATATACACTTACGTCCTATTCTCCACAAAAGATGAAAAGCAGCAAGTAAAAGATAAGAAATAATTTAACACTCAAATATTAAAAAAAGCATTAAATAATTAGATCATTCTGGTATTTCAGTCACTCGAAAAATTATTTAGTACTTTTATAAATGTCAATAAAAGTGTAGTGATTAAGAATGTATTGATGTGAAAAAATCTAGGCAAAGCATCAGAGTAGTTAATCAACTCAAGTGTATGTCTACTTTCAAAACTGTTTGCTTACATAAAATTATAAATATAGAATTAATCATCTTGCCATTTTTCAAGCACGATAACAGATATGTAGATTTGTGAAACTTTTTTTTGAAAAAAATATATTCCTTCTTTTTAAACGCAATTTCTTAGGGAAAAGCTGCTTCATTATTTAATCTAAAAAATGGTTAACTATACAGCTGAAATGGAATAAAATAAAAGAGAATCTGTGAGATGTAGTGATTAATAATCGGCATTAAAAATAAGCAAAATATATTTGAGATGTCATCATTTTACTTAGTAGTAACGTAAATGCTTTCGAAAGTCATATATTGGGTCATCCTAAAATATAATTTATCGTCATTTTGGTGACTTTTATTCGTAAAACGAGCCAAGTGACGTCCCGACATACAGAAAACACGTTTTGCCACAGAAAGACTACCGCCACTCACATTTAGCTTTACAGAAAATACCTCCCATATGTAGCGGTTGAAATCTACGTTTAAAAAAATACTAAAAATCCTTTTTAATTTGGTCTTACTCCATGACCTAAAAAGAAGCATCGCTCGAACCCAACATTCCTATTCCTTTTAGTAGACACAGTGTCCTTTTGTTTAAATTTGAAAGCCCGTTTGATGAACATTTTGCTTGCGAGAAATTCATTTTCTCCAACTCCACCATGCTGTGTGGGGCACCTATTTTATATGACCTGTGTGTTATGTGTGAGGTGACCATATCGAACTTTTTTCTGACGATTGAATATTTTCTGGTACGCAGAGTTCGTTTATTTGCCTAGCGCGGTCAAATTTGGGATTCTGCAGTTAAGAATTGTTACTATTATTAATTTGTTGCTTATCTCACTGAACATAAATACAGTTACATTAAGAATGCTAGCAAATGAAACTTAAGTTTTCAAGAACCAAATCAGGTTGGTGAATAAGCTTGTTTGGGAAGAACTTAAAATGTGTAATAAAACTATGTACTTATAACTAAAGAAGTCCGCGCTATATCTACAATAGCACACTACAATAGGTTTGACATGGAAACACGGCCACATTATTAGATCGGGATTATAGGCAGCACTTTGTGGGTTATCTTCAGGTAAGGTTATCAGGCTGTACTTTAATGAATTTTGATTTCAGCAGCAAAAGTTGGCTTAAACCGTACCAAATATTTTCTTGAATAAGGGGCGACAGAAAACCTTCAGCTACCCCTTTAGAAGCTCTGCTGTACTGAAGTGTGTTAAAAAAAATCGAAACAAACAAAGCATGTTACTTAGCATGTAAAGTATGAGATCAAAAATTGCCACAATATATCAAACTTGGAGGATTCTTTGTTGTAGTAAAATTACATCACACAAATGTCATAAAATAGAAAGATCTAAAGTTCCCTCTGGCGGCGATATGTAGAGTCAAGATAATATAAGCTGCTTCTCCAGATCCCTTATACACTATCTACCAATCAGTATTTGGATACCGATGCAAATGACGGTATCTGCGGTCCTGATATACGTCAAGCCCTCCGTCGTTAAATACCGTGTAGGAAACAACATTGGCCTCAGTAGCATGCAACATGCCACTATGTGAAGAGTTATTTGATTTCGAGAAAGGTGTAATCGTCGGGTTTCACAGAAATGGCCGATCCTTAAGGGACATATCTAGCGAGCTGAATTACCCAAAATCGACTGTGGCCTATGAGATTCAGAAGTGGAAGGTGAGCGGTGATTGTCGGAATGTGCCCCGAGTCGGCGGACCCACGAAACTGGGAAATAGAGACTGACGGGTGTTATGTATATAAATTCGGAAGAACCGCACCCAACCGATGGCTCACATACTCCAAGAGTTTCAACAGTCATCCGGGAGTGTTGTTTCGATTAATACCATCCGTAAGGAAGCAGATCTGCTTGGTTTTCATGGTCGTGCTGCCGCCCATAAGCCTTTGATCACAAAGTCCAACTTCGCTGCTCGGTTAATGTGGTGCAAAGCACGTCGAAAGTGTACCGTAGATCAGTGGAAATGGGTTCTTTGGAGCGACGAATCAAGGTTCACCCTCTCCGTTCGAATGGCAGTGTCTGGATCTGGCATCTGCCTGGAGAACGCCTCCTGCCAGAATGCATTGTGCCCTCAGTAAAGTTAGGCGTAGGTGTAATTATGGTCTAAGCTGTTTCTCCTGGTATGGACTGGGGCTACCCTTGGTCCAAATTCATGGTAAGCTCAACGCCGAGGCCTACTGCACTATTTTGGATGACAGTGTGCTTCCTACGATGTTGCAGTTTTACGGGTATGACCTATCTTACTTCCAGGACGATAACGTCAGATGTCATGTTGCGAGGTCCACCATGGATTGATATGGTGACGATGAGGTTAACCGAATGGATTGGCCTGCCCAGAGCCCAGACCTGAACCCTATCGAGAAACTCTGGGACGAGTTGGATCGCCGAATTAAGGGGTGCACCAACCGTTCAACATCGGTGAAGGAACTTGCATGTCTTCTAAAAGCCGAGTGGAAGAAAATACCACTACCCGTCATACAAGGACTTGTGGAAAGTATGTCTCGGAGGGTTGAGGCTGTAATTGCATCTCGTGGAGGCTCTACCAACTATTGAATATGAATAAATTTGTTTTTCTTTTGTATCACAGGTGTCCAAATACTTGTTGGTAGATAGTGTATTCCAGGGCGGTGCAGTGTTGGACTAGCGAATCCTGGTATGCCCAATTGAGAACAAATCTGGCGATCCCTCTGGCCAAGGCAGAGTTTCAACAGCAAAGAGACACTCATTGTAGCGAGGGTTAAACTGGTAAGACACGTGAGATGAAAGGTAAAACAGCAGGTTGTAAGATGTGTGGTACGAATCACTGTCAAACTACTATATACCACTACTAGAATTCTAGAATAATTCTTTAAACGAATAGCCACTACAATATTAAAATTCTACAATATATAAATTCTAGAATCGAATAATCACTATTACATTAGAATCCGAGAATAATACTAGAATCGTAGTGTAATAGTGTGGGGATCCATCACTTCCAGATTTTATAGACCAGATTTGGTCCTCCAGATTTTATATTGCGATCATTTCTTTCTTTTCATGCACATCACTTACATGCTGAGTTTCGTTTAGATGGAACGCTGGTTTTGGGGTGTTTCGAGTCTGTGATTAGATAGAGAGCTAACTCCATGCACATAGAGAAAATCGTATGAAAGTGGAGGAAGAACTTACGGCGCCACAAGCATCGGTGCCTTTCTGTCCCACGAGAATGTAGATGGCGTGTCCCTTCTGCCATTCGAAAGTTGCTCTCAGAGACGTTCCAAGGCTCTTCTCTCGATTCTCGAATCCCGTGCCTCCTCCTCCTCCCTTCAAGAACATCCTGTAACGACACCAATCTTATCTCACACGAACAATAGAAAAGGGGATTCAATTAACGATCTATCTAATTAATCTTCGCTTGCCTGAATTAATCGACGAAAAATATGAGCTTTAATAGGATGAATCCTCTCCACAAATCGATTTATCAAATTCCTTTAGCGTGTATCCCAATGACAACGACATTTTTACAAAGACGAATGCGCCTTATTATGATTCTGCCCTCCAAGTGGTTTCGACAAGATATCTCGTCCATCAAGATCTGTAGAATTTCGCTAATGACGAGATATCTCATCATCAATTCAATGCCGATTTCTTAATTTACGATATCAATATCTGGTCAGATTTTTTCTAATGACGAGCTACCTCGTCCATCAACATCTGAACAATTTTGTAATGAAGAGATATCTCGTCCATCAAGATCTGTCCAATTTCGTTAATGACGAGATATCTCATCATCAATTCAATGTGCCGATTTCTTTATAATGACGATATCAATATCTGGTCAGATTTCTTCTAATGACGAGCTACCTCGTCCATCAACATCTGAACAATTTTGTTAATGAAGAGATATCTCGTCCATCAAGATCTGTCCAATTTCGCTAATAACGAGATATCTCATCATCAATTCAATGCCGATATCTTTATTGTGACGATATCAATATCTGGCCAGATTTTTTCTAATGACGAGCTACCTCGTCCATCAACATCTGAACAATTTTGTTAATGAAGAGATATCTCGTCCATCAAGATCTGTCCAATTTCGCTAATGACGAGATATCTTATCATCAATTCAATGCCCTTTTCTTTATAATGACGATAACAGTATCTGGTCAGATTTCTTCTAATTACGAGCTACCTCGTCCATCAACATCTGAACAATTTTGTTAATGAAGAGATATCTCGTCCATCAAGATCTATCCAATTTCGCTAATGACGAGATATCTCATCATCAATTCAATGCCGATTTCTTTATAATGGCGATAAGAATATCTGGTCAGATTTTTTCTAATGACGAGCTAACTCGTCCATCAACATCTGAACAATTTTGTTAATGAAGAGATATCTCGTCCATCAAGATCTATCCAATTTCGCTAATGACGAGATATCTCATCATCAATTCAATGCCGATTTCTTTATAATGGCGATAAGAATATCTGGTCAGATTTTTTCTAATAACGAGCTAACTCGTCCATCAACATCTGAACAATTTTGTTAATGAAGAGATATCTCGTCCATCAAGATCTATCCAATTTCGCTAATGACGAGATATCTCATCATCAATTCAATGCCGATTTCTTTATAATGGCGATAAGAATATCTGGTCAGATTTTTTCTAATGACGAGCTAACTCGTCCATCAACATCTGAACAATTTTGTTAATGAAGAGATATCTCGTCCATCAAGATCTGTCCAATTTCGCTAATAACGAGATATCTCATCATCAATTCAATGCCGATATCTTTATTGTGACGATATCAATATCTGGCCAGACTTTTTCTAATGACGAGCTACCTCGTCCATCAACATCTGAACAATTTTGTTAATGAAGAGATATCTCGTCCATCAAGATCTGTCCAATTTCGCTAATACGAGATATCTTATCATCAATTCAATGCCCTTTTCTTTATAATGACGATAACAGTATCTGGTCAGATTTCTTCTAATGACGAGCTACCTCGTCCATCAACATCTGAACAATTTTGTTAATGAAGAGATATCTCGTCCATCAAGATCTATCCAATTTCGCTAATGACGAGATATCTCATCATCAATTCAATGCCGATTTCTTTATAATGGCGATAAGAATATCTGGTCAGATTTTTTCTAATGACGAGCTACCTCGTCCATCAACATCTGAACAATTTTGTTAATGAAGAGATATCTCGTCCATCAAGATCTGTCCAATTTCGATAATAACGAGATATCTCATCATCAATTCAATGCCGATATCTTTATTGTGACGATATCAATATCTGGCCAGATTTTTTCTAATGACGAGCTACCTCGTCCATCAACATCTGAACAATTTTGTTAATGAAGAGATATCTCGTCCATCAAGATCTGTCCAATTTCGCTAATGACGAGATATCTTATCATCAATTCAATGCCCTTTTCTTTATAATGACGATAACAGTATCTGGTCAGATTTCTTCTAATTACGAGCTACCTCGTCCATCAACATCTGAACAATTTTGTTAATGAAGAGATATCTCGTCCATCAAGATCTATCCAATTTCGCTAATGACGAGATATCTCATCATCAATTCAATGCCGATTTCTTTATAATGGCGATAAGAATATCTGGTCAGATTTTTTCTAATGACGAGCTAACTCGTCCATCAACATCTGAACAATTTTGTTAATGAAGAGATATCTCGTCCATCAAGATCTATCCAATTTCGCTAATGACGAGATATCTCATCATCAATTCAATGCCGATTTCTTTATAATGGCGATAAGAATATCTGGTCAGATTTTTTCTAATAACGAGCTAACTCGTCCATCAACATCTGAACAATTTTGTTAATGAAGAGATATCTCGTCCATCAAGATCTATCCAATTTCGCTAATGACGAGATATCTCATCATCAATTCAATGCCGATTTCTTTATAATGGCGATAAGAATATCTGGTCAGATTTTTTCTAATGACGAGCTAACTCGTCCATCAACATCTGAACAATTTTGTTAATGAAGAGATATCTCGTCCATCAAGATCTATCCAATTTCGCTAATGACGAGATATCTCATCATCAATTCAATGCCGATTTCTTTATAATGGCGATAAGAATATCTGGTCAGATTTTTTCTAATAACGAGCTAACTCGTCCATCAACATCTGAACAATTTTGTTAATGAAGAGATATCTCGTCCATCAAGATCTATCCAATTTCGCTAATGACGAGATATCTCATCATCAATTCAATGCCGATTTCTTTATAATGGCGATAAGAATATCTGTTCAGATTTTTTCTAATGACGAGCTAACTCGTCCATCAACATCTGAACAATTTTGTTAATGAAGAGATATCTCGTCCATCAAGATCTATCCAATTTCGCTAATGACGAGATATCTCATCATCAATTCAATGCCGATTTCTTTATAATGGCGATAAGAATATCTGGTCAGATTTTTTCTAATAACGAGCTAACTCGTCCATCAACATCTGAACAATTTTGTTAATGAAGAGATATCTCGTTCATCAAGATCTATCCAATTTCGCTAATGACGAGATATCTCATCATCAAATCAATGCCGATTTCTTTATAATGGCGATAAGAATATCTGGTCAGATTTTTTCTAATGACGAGCTAACTCGTCCATCAACATCTGAACAATTTTGTTAATGAAGAGATATCTCGTCCATCAAGATCTATCCAATTTCGCTAATGACGAGATATCTCATCATCAATTCAATGCCGATTTCTTTATAATGGCGATAAGAATATCTGGTCAGATTTTTTCTAATGACGAGCTAACTCGTCCATCAACATCTGAAAAATTTTGTTAATGAAGAGATATCTCGTCCATCAAGATCTATCCAATTTCGCTAATGACGAGATATCTCATCATCAATTCAATGCCGATTTCTTTATAATGGCGATAAGAATATCTGGTCAGATTTTTTCTAATGACGAGCTAACTCGTCCATCAACATCTGAACAATTTTGTTAATGAAGAGATATCTCGTCCATCAAGATCTGTAGAATTTCGCTAATGACGAGATATCTCATCATCAATTCAATGCCGATTTCTTTATAGTGACGATATCAATATCTGGTCAGATTTTTTCTTATGACGAGCTACCTCGTCCATCAACATCTGAACAATTTTGTTAATGAAGAGATATCTCGTCCATCAAGATCTGTCCAATTTCGCTAATGACGAGATATCTCATCATCAATTCAATGCCGATTTCTTTATAATGGCGATAAAAATCTCGGGTCAGATTTCTTCTAATGACGAGCTACCTCGTCCATCAACATCTGAACAATTTTGTTAATGAAGAGATATCTCGTCCATCAAGATCTGTCCGATTTCGCTAATGACGAGATATCTCATCATCAATTCAATGCCGATTTCTTTATAGTGACGATATCAATATCTGGTCAGATTTTTTCTAACGACGAGTAACCTCGTCCAGCTACATGTGAACAATTTCGTTAATGACGAGCTACCTCGTCCATCAACATCTGAACAATTTTGTTAATGAAGAGATATCTCGTCCATCAAGATCTATCCAATTTCGCTAATGACGAGATATCTCATCATCAATTCAATGCCGATTTCTTTATAATGGCGATAAGAATATCTGGTCAGATTTTTTCTAATGACGAGCTACCTCGTCCATCAACATCTGAACAATTTTGTTAATGAAGAGATATCTCGTCCATCAAGATCTGTCCAATTTCGCTAATAACGAGATATCTCATCATCAATTCAATGCCGATATCTTTATTGTGACGATATCAATATCTGGCCAGATTTTTTCTAATGACGAGCTACCTCGTCCATCAACATCTGAACAATTTTGTTAATGAAGAGATATCTCGTCCATCAAGATCTGTCCAATTTCGCTAATGACGAGATATCTTATCATCAATTCAATGCCCTTTTCTTTATAATGACGATAACAGTATCTGGTCAGATTTCTTCTAATTACGAGCTACCTCGTCCATCAACATCTGAACAATTTTGTTAATGAAGAGATATCTCGTCCATCAAGATCTATCCAATTTCGCTAATGACGAGATATCTCATCATCAATTCAATGCCGATTTCTTTATAATGGCGATAAGAATATCTGGTCAGATTTTTTCTAATGACGAGCTAACTCGTCCATCAACATCTGAACAATTTTGTTAATGAAGAGATATCTCGTCCATCAAGATCTATCCAATTTCGCTAATGACGAGATATCTCATCATCAATTCAATGCCGATTTCTTTATAATGGCGATAAGAATATCTGGTCAGATTTTTTCTAATAACGAGCTAACTCGTCCATCAACATCTGAACAATTTTGTTAATGAAGAGATATCTCGTCCATCAAGATCTATCCAATTTCGCTAATGACGAGATATCTCATCATCAATTCAATGCCGATTTCTTTATAATGGCGATAAGAATATCTGGTCAGATTTTTTCTAATGACGAGCTAACTCGTCCATCAACATCTGAACAATTTTGTTAATGAAGAGATATCTCGTCCATCAAGATCTGTCCAATTTCGCTAATAACGAGATATCTCATCATCAATTCAATGCCGATATCTTTATTGTGACGATATCAATATCTGGCCAGACTTTTTCTAATGACGAGCTACCTCGTCCATCAACATCTGAACAATTTTGTTAATGAAGAGATATCTCGTCCATCAAGATCTGTCCAATTTCGCTAATGACGAGATATCTTATCATCAATTCAATGCCCTTTTCTTTATAATGACGATAACAGTATCTGGTCAGATTTCTTCTAATGACGAGCTACCTCGTCCATCAACATCTGAACAATTTTGTTAATGAAGAGATATCTCGTCCATCAAGATCTATCCAATTTCGCTAATGACGAGATATCTCATCATCAATTCAATGCCGATTTCTTTATAATGGCGATAAGAATATCTGGTCAGATTTTTTCTAATGACGAGCTACCTCGTCCATCAACATCTGAACAATTTTGTTAATGAAGAGATATCTCGTCCATCAAGATCTGTCCAATTTCGCTAATAACGAGATATCTCATCATCAATTCAATGCCGATATCTTTATTGTGACGATATCAATATCTGGCCAGATTTTTTCTAATGACGAGCTACCTCGTCCATCAACATCTGAACAATTTTGTTAATGAAGAGATATCTCGTCCATCAAGATCTGTCCAATTTCGCTAATGACGAGATATCTTATCATCAATTCAATGCCCTTTTCTTTATAATGACGATAACAGTATCTGGTCAGATTTCTTCTAATTACGAGCTACCTCGTCCATCAACATCTGAACAATTTTGTTAATGAAGAGATATCTCGTCCATCAAGATCTATCCAATTTCGCTAATGACGAGATATCTCATCATCAATTCAATGCCGATTTCTTTATAATGGCGATAAGAATATCTGGTCAGATTTTTTCTAATGACGAGCTAACTCGTCCATCAACATCTGAACAATTTTGTTAATGAAGAGATATCTCGTCCATCAAGATCTATCCAATTTCGCTAATGACGAGATATCTCATCATCAATTCAATGCCGATTTCTTTATAATGGCGATAAGAATATCTGGTCAGATTTTTTCTAATAACGAGCTAACTCGTCCATCAACATCTGAACAATTTTGTTAATGAAGAGATATCTCGTCCATCAAGATCTATCCAATTTCGCTAATGACGAGATATCTCATCATCAATTCAATGCCGATTTCTTTATAATGGCGATAAGAATATCTGGTCAGATTTTTTCTAATGACGAGCTAACTCGTCCATCAACATCTGAACAATTTTGTTAATGAAGAGATATCTCGTCCATCAAGATCTATCCAATTTCGCTAATGACGAGATATCTCATCATCAATTCAATGCCGATTTCTTTATAATGGCGATAAGAATATCTGGTCAGATTTTTTCTAATAACGAGCTAACTCGTCCATCAACATCTGAACAATTTTGTTAATGAAGAGATATCTCGTCCATCAAGATCTATCCAATTTCGCTAATGACGAGATATCTCATCATCAATTCAATGCCGATTTCTTTATAATGGCGATAAGAATATCTGGTCAGATTTTTTCTAATGACGAGCTAACTCGTCCATCAACATCTGAACAATTTTGTTAATGAAGAGATATCTCGTCCATCAAGATCTATCCAATTTCGCTAATGACGAGATATCTCATCATCAATTCAATGCCGATTTCTTTATAGTGACGATATCAATATCTGGTCAGATTTTTTCTAATGACGAGCTACCTCGTCCATCAACATCTGAACAATTTTGTTAATGAAGAGATATCTCGTCCATCAAGATCTGTCCAATTTCGCTAATGACGAGATATCTCATCATCAATTCAATGCCGATTTCTTTATAATGGCGATAAAAATCTCGGGTCAGATTTCTTCTAATGACGAGCTACCTCGTCCATCAACATCTGAACAATTTTGTTAATGAAGAGATATCTCGTCCATCAAGATCTGTCCGATTTCGCTAATGACGAGATATCTCATCATCAATTCAATGCCGATTTCTTTATAGTGACGATATCAATATCTGGTCAGATTTTTTCTAACGACGAGTAACCTCGTCCAGCTACATGTGAACAATTTCGTTAATGACGAGATATCTCGTCCATCAAGATCCGTCCACTTTCGCTAATGACGATATAACTCATCATCACTGCAATGACGATTTCTCTATAATCAGGTTATCCATATCAGGTCACCTTTCTTCTAACGACGAGTTACCTGGTCCATCAACATCTGAACAACTTTGCTAATTCGACGGGTGATCTCGTCATCCAGATAATGCCAATTTCTTTATCTTAACGATATCGAGATCTGGTCAGCTTTCCTTTTATGACGACATATCTCGTCCATCAAGATCTGGTCAGTTTTGCTCATGACGAGATACTTCATCGAGACAAACAGAAGGAGGGTTAATTTCACCAAGAATTAATATTTAACAATACTAAAAATAAAATGACGTGGTCGCTTAGTTGTAGGTCCCTTACTGGTACCATACATCCAGTTGTTGAAATCTTACATTCAGACATTATTAATTCAATAACTGTGTTCAAGGGATTTATTTTGCCCTTAATAAATCGTCTTAACTTCACTGAGCATATAATATTTTTGTTTCAAGATTCCCGTTCCCTACAATTTTAACCCTCTAGGTGGTTGACTCAACTAGATATCAAGGTATTACCAAAACTAACGAGATCTTGATGAACGAGTTATCTCGTCATTAGAAAACTGACCAGGTCTCGTTAAAATTCAATAATGATATTTTGACTAAGAGATATTTCGTCTTTAGCATAGTTTGTCAGAACTTGATGGATGAGATACATCGTCGAATCCATTTAGAGGGTTGCGAAAGAATTCAAAACTGTCCGTGAGACATGGTATGGATGACATTATTCCTCTTTATGTCGCTGGCCGCGGTAGCCCAGTTAGAAGAGTAATGGATAACAAAAAAATCAAAGACCCATTATACACCTAAAAAGACCGTCTTTAACAATTGGAGCTGGTGCAAGTTAAGCATGTCATAGCCTCATATGTCCTCACGTTGGCGTGGTGTGGATTTTGAAGAATGGAGTGCCAGCTCGTGTTTTGTGGTCATCTGATCGTGATTCAGAATGAATAATTCTTATATCCTCGGTTCTTTCCCTTCGCGTTTGATCCCGGACCTTCGCCAGTAGCCCGTTTAGCTGCTCCAATTCGACGTTAATCAAAATACCTACCTTTAAATGTCGTATAAAAATGTAATTTGAGTAAGGTGGTCGTTATCATTTGACTTATTTTTACTATAAAAACTCGTTTCACAAACAACAAGAGACGAGTTTCTTCAAATGGGGAAAATAAACTCTCTTTGCTTCGACACAGAAAAAATTAACATTTCCACCTGTTCACCTTTCTTCTTAGTCAAAAAAACCCGACTTCAACAACAGTCTCAAAGAATTCATTTACCGAGGCTCTTGGAAAAACATCGGACACGAAGGAAAGAACTTTGGCATTTCAAACAAAGGCGGCCAGAAAGAAACGCGTTTTATGAGATGTCGATTATTTCTTTAAAAACATGCATGAATTTACATTCCCAAATTGCGGTCTCCCAGGACAAGGGGAAAAACAGGATACTCATTGTGAAGCGAAATTAGCATAAAAGAAGCCGGCCCCGCGGATTAATAGAAGCGGACGGATATCCAACTTCGTCTACCGCACATATCCAGTCCGCATGCATAAAAGATGAGTCCCGAGTTTTCAGCCCAGAGACTGAATAAAAAAGATACTTATTTGAATTGAGTGTTATCAACAAATTCACACTAGTCTGTTTAGCAACAGAGAGTTATGCATTCTTTAGGGAAATTTCGATGGTATGAGCTAGTCATTGAAAAGGTCAGCTCTGGCAAAAAAATAATATTCATTTTTTTTAAAGATGCCTAAAATTCACTCAGATGTATCTTCAATTTATTCAGTTGAAGCTCTTCGTTCACACACAATATTTTTTGTATGCCTGTTATACAGTTTACTGCATAATAACGTTTATTATACAGTAATCACTTTAAGGACTATCAATAAAGCTTATTCATTGTTTCTTGTGTACGTCTTACTAGCATTTTTTATGAATACATTTAATTTTGGTTTGCAACTTCATTTTTATTATGTGAGGGATAGTTAAATTTGGATCTACGGTCTAAAATTAATATTGAAAAGAAATGCAATCTTCTAATTGTAATGGCTCATATGAAAATTTTAAAACAACATATGTTGGGGGGAGGGGGGGGGCGAAGAAAATTGTCACGTTACAGAGCACTTATTTTTAATACATCTTGTGATTTTTTTTGGGGGGGGGGGTTATGGCACAACAGCCATATTTGACCATGCAGCTCTAAACACAAGACATACAATATGAAGTAATAGACACGCACACATAATGAAAGTTTTACTGACACAGAAAATACAGCCAGGGAGAAATACACCCGACACAGGAATCGAACCTGCTACCCCTACAACTTGAAGGTTAGATTGCTAGAGCAGAGTGGACATACCCACTGAGCCACGGCGACCCCAATTATGGTGCAGTGGACATCATATTTTTTTATGATTGGCCTGTAAGTCTTTGTCACTACAAAGGATCGACTAGCTGCTGTAAGTGAAGGTTGGTTGCTTTCGGATATTATGGCGCAAAGGTCCTATTTGGCCGAGCTGAGCCAAACACAAAACAGACCAGCGTCGAGTAAAAAATATAAAAGAGCAGAAAAGAGGAATTGGGGGAATATAAACCCTTGTTTTTACTAAAGATTGCATGGGGGAAAGTATCACTAGGGTACTTCAGGCATGTTTAGCCAGTACGTATCTAAAACTGTTAGTGAAGGATCACAAAAAGTAGGTAAACCGTCACTACTCCCAACAAGAATAACCAACTCTTACAAACCGATTCGAACACATGACCCACTGACCTACAGACAAATGCTTTGACCAAAATGCAAGCTAGCCGGAGTCTTAATTAGCACTATACTGTGGTCATAGTTAATCAACAAAACAAACGAAATCTTGCCTTAGAAATGACATAATATCGGTCACCAATCGTGCTACAACACATTTCACAAGCAACCTAACTATTATAGTGATCATAGCACTTGTATACCCCACAGAATGTCGCGGGTTCGATTTTCTGTTGGTTGGTTTGGGGTTTTTATGGCGGACTAACCTGCGCCAAACACAAGACAACAACGAGGGAGGAAGAAATGAAGAATACAAAAGGATAGGCAAGGGTAAAAGAGAAGGGAGGACATATCACCCATGGCACCTTTGGGTTGCGATGTCTGTATACAGGTAGAGGCAAGGGTAAAACAGAATGAAGGACATAACACCAATGGTACCTTTGGGTTTTAATGTCCGTATACAGGTATAGGCAAGGGTAAAAAAGAAGGGAGGATATATCATCCACAGTTCCTTTGGGTTGTAATGTCCGTATACAGGTATAGGCAAGGGTAAAACAGAAGGGAGGACATAACACCCATGGTACCTTTGGGTTGTAATGTCCGTATACAGGGATAGGCAAGGGTAAAAGAGAAGGGAGGACCTAACACCCATGATACCTTGAGTTTGTGATGTCCGTATACAGGTATAGGCAAGGATAGGAAAGAGTAAAAGAGAAGGGAGGACATATCACCCAAGATAGCTTTGGGTTGTGATGTCCGTATATAGGTATAGGCAAAGGTAAAACGAAAGGGAGGACATAACACCCATGGTACCGTTGGGTTGTGATGTCAGTATACAGGTATAGACAAGGGTAAAAGAGAAGGAAGGACATAACTCTCATGGCACCTTGAGTTCGTGATGCCCGTATACAGGTATAGGAAAGGGTAAAAAAGAAGGAGGATATATCACCCATGATATCTTACCGGTTGTGATGTCCGTATACACCTAAAGATTTTCCCTTGAGAGCGGTCGCTGGTTCGAATCTCGGTTTGTAAGCGCATGGATGTTAGTGATTGTCCTTGTTAGAAGCAGCGGCTCACCCACTGGGTGTTCCTTCTCAAGAAGCCATCATTTCGTCCCTTGTAGTGCCGCAGATTGACTGGTCAGTGGTTGGCTGTGTGAAAAAATTCATTTCACATGTGGTACAGTGCTGCACGACAGTCCGCTTTTATCATTCTCGACGATCACAAGTTCGTCCGGTTGTGTGGGGGTGGCCAAGCGTATCTTCAGTTCGACGTTTTAGTTAACTGTTTCTGGCAGTATGGTTCATTATTAGTAAAGATTTTTGAATGAGGTATTTTCACCTTTTTTGTTTCAATTTTATTATATTAGTGGATGAAAATCCATGAAAAATGACGTATATATTATTGAAAATGGAAATCTATTCCCCGAGATATTAATTTTTAAATTTCGTTTCCGGTATTGGAGGGAAAAACAGGAATTTCGTAATGGCTGCTCTGTGACGTCACAGCGCATAGTAACCCACAGCGCCGGCGTTGCTATGGTTGTTTACATTTGTTTTCGCTTAATCATAATTAATACAGAATTAATTTGCTTCCATCTTGATTGTTGCATTTGGCAAAATGTTTATAATTTGGACAAGTTCAGAAATGATACTGTAAAAGGGCTTTATGCATTTCTAAAACCTTTTCCAAAACTCTTCGAATATTTCTGTTCTGCCTAATATTT
Organism: Metellina segmentata; assembly: GCA_947359465.1. NCBI lineage: Eukaryota > Metazoa > Arthropoda > Arachnida > Araneae > Tetragnathidae > Metellina > Metellina segmentata. The sequence goes on from OX375873.1 coordinate 114,541,019, forward strand.
TAAATTATTAATTGAACCTTTCACTTGTTTATTTTTCATGATTGCCCTTTTGTAAACAGTATTTGTGCTAGTGATTTGTTGGTTCATGAAGTACTTTTTATAAACAGTTACTATCTTATTTACTACTGCTTATGAAATAAATTTGCGAATAAATATAGACACGTGTTGATTTCATACAAGAGCAATTGCGAGTATACAGGGAGCATAGATGAGAGATGTAAACATGCTATGCGCAATGACGTCACATCCAATGGCGGCCTGTTTTCGGATCACGTGACTTTGTTTCGTTTTCAACAAAATTAAAATTGATTTTATAATCATTTCAAAATTATTTTTAAAAGTTTAAACGCAATATTTAAGGATTTTTAAACTTAGAAATACTAGAAAAGATCATTTGTATGAAAAACACTCGCACATGCAAATACCTTATTAGACCCATGGATGAGAGTGAATATTCTGGACCATACTAGTCAAGAAGACGATAGCTCCAAGTCTGATATTTTTGCGAGTGGAAAATTGTTCTATGGTCCATATACAAAAGCATTTAATAACACCTATTAATACAACATCACCACTCAACCATCGTGGAAACAGTACTCTAACTTTGGCGTTTTTCAAACTGGGTGTAGTGGTTTCCAATGCGAGGTGAGTAATTTAATTTACGTCGTACTGGAGCTACACAACGGGATAATGGCGTCGGTCCGTGATCAATAACGAAGGGAAATATCCTAGAATAGCACCACGTAGTTTTGAATCAGATGACGAGGTTAATACCTGATCTCGTGCCCCACTCTCTAGCCATCCACGCCCGTTCAACGTAAGAGCGTTTGAGGCCACGACAGATTTAACATACACCAGCCTCCATGTACACGACGAGATTGCTTAGAACGCTTAATCCTCCATTTGCTAATATTCGACTCAACAAAATGGACTATATTGAAGAAACCACATAATCAAAAGCAATCAATCCGACTTCGGCATATGCAAGACTACAACTCGTACCTTAGCACTATAGTCGGTACAGCTACAGTCTACGTTTATGAGCGGTGGCAACGGCCTTGGCGATTGTTTTTGGCGCACTTCTAAAGTCGCCAAGGAAATAATTATTTCCTAACTCTTTTCTGTCAAAACTTTTTTTCTTTTTACAACACACTTTTTAAACATTTTCAGAACGTTTTGAAAAGAATATTTTAAAAAACTTTCACAAAAAGTAGTAAACTTAAGCACATATTAAAACACATTTGTGAACCAGCAGAGAAACTAAGCTACGAATGTTGGGTAAAGAATACCATGAAACTTATCAATTACACTAAATACAGTAGGCAAGTTGAAAAAGAAAAAGATTTTTAAAAGAAAAAAGCAAGAAATAATACAACCTGATACATCAGAACGGTCCCGAGAAAAAAAATTACGAAACAAGAATATTCCACAAATGCGAAAAACAATACATGTCAGAACTCTGCCGTGAAAAAAAAATTATTATGAAATAAAAATTCCACAACTGTAGAAATACAAATAAATAAACCAATGGTATCAAAGAAAAAAAAATTTAAACGGCCAATGCAATCAAAGGATATTTTAAAATCAAAATAACCAATGGGAGGAAAGAAAAATTTCAAACGAATCAATGAAATCAAACGATTTGAACGGATTTTGGAAGAACTTTCTAGAATATTCAAAATGAAAATTGAAAGTTTCCGTTTGTCGAGGTTGCCATGAAAACCATAACAACCGAAACGAAAGACGGGTTGCCTTAATTTATCGTAACTCGCTACTAGAAGTGCGCCAAAAAAAATCGCCAAGCCGTTGCCATCACTCATAAACGTAGAGTGTAGCTGTACCCTATAGTCTACCAGTTTCTTAAGAGCGACACTCTTAACCGCTCGGTCACTGATGAGGTAGATCCAAGACTCAACCTCAAGATACCTTCTTCTTGACTAACACGGCTGTCATCAAACGGTACAACAATGCTTTAGCATCCTGGTGGTAGCCTCGACGATGTACATCGTCATTAGCAAAACTAACCACATCTTGATATACGAGATATCTTGTCATTAGAAGAAAAATGACCTCATCTTGAACTCGTCATCTTACAAATAATCTGTAACACCTTGATGACTAGATATCTCGTCATTAACAAAATTGGTCAGATCTGGATGGAAGATATATATCGTCGAAACCACTTGGAGGGTTCAGACTTCTAAAAAGAAACCGCCTTCTTGACTACACGGCTGTCATCAGATCTTCATCTCTTCATCGCCGAAAAATCAGTAATATCTTGATGACGAGATATCTCGTCACTAACAAACCTTGCCCAATCTTGATGGATGAAATATCTGGAAGAAAACTGATCAAATCTTGATCTCGTCAACACAAAATAATCGGCAGTAACTTGATAACGAAATATCTCTCCATTAGCAGCATTGGAAAGATCTTGATGGACGAGACATCTCGCCGTTACCAGTATTGGATAGATTTTGATGGACGAGACATCTCGCCGTTACCTGTATTGGACAGACCTTGATGGACGAGATGTCTCACCGTTAGCAGTATTGGACAGATATTGATGGACGAGACATCTCGCCGTTACCAGTATTGGATAGATTTTGATGGACGAGACATCTCGCCGTTACCTGTATTGGACAGACCTTGATGGACGAGATGTCTCACCGTTAGCAGTATTGGACAGATATTGATGGACGAGACATCTCGCCGTTACCAGTATTGGATAGATTTTGATGGACGAGACATCTCGCCGTTACCTGTATTGGACAGACCTTGATGGACGAGATGTCTCACCGTTAGCAGTATTGGACAGATATTGATGGACGAGACATCTCGCCGTTACCAGTATTGGATAGATTTTGATGGACGCGACATCTCGCCGTTACCTGTATTGGACAGACCTTGATGGACGAGATGTCTCACCGTTAGCAGTATTGGACAGATATTGATGGACGAGACATCTCGCCGTTACCAGTATTGGATAGATTTTGATGGACGCGACATCTCGCCGTTACCTGTATTGGACAGACCTTGATGGACGAGATGTCTCACCGTTAGCAGTATTGGACAGATATTGATGGACGAGACATCTCGCCGTTACCAGTATTGGATAGATTTTGATGGACGCGACATCTCGCCGTTACCTGTATTGGACAGACCTTGATGGACGAGATGTCTCACCGTTAGCAGTATTGGACAGATATTGATGGACGAGACATCTCGCCGTTACCAGTATTGGATAGATTTTGATGGACGCGACATCTCGCCGTTACCTGTATTGGACAGACCTTGATGGACGAGATGTCTCACCGTTAGCAGTATTGGACAGATATTGATGGACGAGACATCTCGCCGTTACCAGTATTGGATAGATTTTGATGGACGCGACATCTCGCCGTTACCTGTATTGGACAGACCTTGATGGACGAGATGTCTCACCGTTAGCAGTATTGGACAGATATTGATGGACGAGACATCTCGCCGTTACCAGTATTGGATAGATTTTGATGGACGCGACATCTCGCCGTTACCTGTATTGGACAGACCTTGATGGACGAGATGTCTCACCGTTAGCAGTATTGGACAGATATTGATGGACGAGACATCTCGCCGTTACCAGTATTGGATAGATTTTGATGGACGCGACATCTCGCCGTTACCTGTATTGGACAGACCTTGATGGACGAGATGTCTCACCGTTAGCAGTATTGGACAGATATTGATGGACGAGACATCTCGCCGTTACCAGTATTGGATAGATTTTGATGGACGCGACATCTCGCCGTTACCTGTATTGGACAGACCTTGATGGACGAGATGTCTCACCGTTAGCAGTATTGGACAGATATTGATGGACGAGACATCTCGCCGTTACCAGTATTGGATAGATTTTGATGGACGCGACATCTCGCCGTTACCTGTATTGGACAGACCTTGATGGACGAGATGTCTCACCGTTAGCAGTATTGGACAGATATTGATGGACGAGACATCTCGCCGTTACCAGTATTGGATAGATTTTGATGGACGCGACATCTCGCCGTTACCTGTATTGGACAGACCTTGATGGACGAGATGTCTCACCGTTAGCAGTATTGGACAGATATTGATGGACGAGATATCTCGCCGTTACCAGTATTGGATAGATTTTGATGAACGAGACATCTCGCCGTTACCTGTATTGGACAGACCTTGATGGACGAGATGTCTCACCGTTAGCAGTATTGGACAGATATTGATGGACGAGACATCTCGCCGTTACCAGTATTGGATAGATTTTGATGGACGAGACATCTCGCCGTTACCTGTATTGGACAGACCTTGATGGACGAGATGTCTCACCGTTAGCAGTATTGGACAGATATTGATGGACGAGATATCTCGCCGTTACCAGTATTAGATAGATTTTGATGGAGGTGATATCTCACCGTTACCTGTATTGGACAGACCTTGATGGACGAGATGTCTCACCGTTACCAGTATTGGACAGACCTTGATGGACGAATTATCTCGCCGTTACCAGTATTGGACAGACCTTGATGGACGAGATATCTCGCCATTAGCAGTAATGGACAGATTTTGATGGACGAGATGTCTCGCCGTTACCAGTATTAGATAGATTTTGATGGAGGAGATATCTCACTGTCGAAAACGAACTAGTAATTCCACTACTAGTCTACGAGAACGTCTAAGAGAACAACTACAAAACTGTGAATGGTAACGCTGTTGCGTTGTTGGACAAAGATTCGAAAGAAATAATTATGATGACAGATTGATGTGAGCATTTTGGATTCCCTTCTTTTTCTGTTATTTGTACTAAATTTTGTATATACGTTGTTGTTGTCGTATGTTCTTCTGGGATACATATGAAAGTAAGGGATGAACAGAAACATTCAAGACAAGTACAGAAGAAGAATATTTTTTATTATTACAAACGATGATCCCAGCAAAGAACAGAAGGGGTGCGCTGCTTTCCTTTCAAGACGGGATTCCATTCCAGGCGAAAGTCCGACTTCTTTCCCCAATTTTACATCCATGCCTTATCCGGGATTCGAACACGGGCCCACTCGGTGACAACCGAGGATCATAACCACCATGCTGGCTGGGCGGCTGTATATACGTTAATACTTTTAATTATATTCCAAGTTAACTTTTAATCGCTGTTCCTGTCTTCTTTGGGTTTTTGTAATATCACGAACTGGAGTATCTTCAAGTGCAGTGGACAGAGACCAATTCACCACTCAACCGGGATTTCGAATTGAGGTAGGACATTTCGATTTATTTTTTCCTACCAAACACTTATCGTTGTAAGTGACACTCACCGTTACCTGTATTGGACAGACCTTGATGGACGAGATATCTCGCCGTTAGCAGTATTGGACAGATATTGAAGGACGAGATATCTCGCCGTTAGCAGTATTGGACAGATATTGATGGACGAGATACCTCGCCGTTACCAGTATTGGACAAACCTTGATGGACGAGATATCTCGCCGTTACCAGTATTGGACAGACCTTGATGGACGAGATATCTCACCGTTAGCAGTATTGGACAGATATTGATGGACAAGATATCTCGCCGTTACCAGTATTAGACAGACCTTGATGGACGAGATATCTCACCGTTAGCAGTATTGCACAGATATTGATGGAGGAGATATCTCGCCGTTACCAGTATTGGACAGACCTTGATGGAGGAGATATCTCGCCGTTACCAGTATTGTACAGACCTTGATGGACGAGATATCTCGCCATTAGCAGTAATGGACAGATTTTGATGGACGAGATATCTCGCCGTTACCAGTATTAGATAGATTTTGAGGGAGGAGATATCTCACCGTTACCTGTATTGGGCAGACCTTGATGGACGAGGCACGTCACCGTTAGCAGTATTCGAGAGATGTTGATGTACGAGATATCTAGTCGTTATTAATTAGAGGGTTAGGACTTCCAAAAAGGGTACTCACGTGTAGAGCCCAGTCTCCGGGACGACCCATCTCTGAATGCCTTGCATGTCGTTTTCAGTCACCATGGTGATGGACATAGAGGAGTTATGGTAGGCGTGTGAGCACAGGGTCTCGTTCGGCCCAAACCTGCCTTGGGCTCCACAAGTGCCGAACGTGTATTCTGCAAGATAAGGATGCAATTAAGAGATGGGGCACAAATTCTGAAATTATTTATACTTACGGTCTGGATCTTGATGCCTTAAAAATTCATTCAAAAACATCTAAAAAACGCTTAAAAATCGAAAACAAGCCTCTAGAATTCTTAAAAATATATTTACGAAAGTCTCAAAAAAAAATCGTAGACAGACCATTGAAAGTATTTAAGAAATTCGTTTAAAACAGAAAAGAGAGGCCTTTAAGATTCATCGAAAAATTAATCTTTAACCTTAAAGTATGAACGATAATTCTTACGAACGTGTTACATTTTTTTTTTTCGAAATTATAAAATTATTTAACAATACAAGAGTTCATAATAAACTATAAAAATAAATTTTTTAATTTCACACAGTTTAAAAGTAAGAATTTCTTTGTCATGAGAAAAGACAGTTTTTTAATGACAAGGTTAGGTTTCTTTGAACAAGGCATGGGAGTTCAAGTTGGTAATGAATTATAAAGTGGCTAAATATTTAATAACAGAAAAAGGTCTTGAATCGTTTCCGTAAATTTTACTCTCTTCTTTTATTCATAAATCTGTTAAGATTATTAGTTTTAAAACAAACACCAGTTAACTAGTCAATTAAGTATTAATGAGTGGAGTCAACACTCTGTACAAGAGTGATCCTAGTTATACCTTTTTATTTCAATACTCTGACTTTGTTGTTTTGATTCTTATTAATAAAAGCTTTAGATAACATAGAATAAATTATGCAGCTTTTCCAGATTTCAAAATCTCTAGTCCGAAGACTGTTAAGTCAACAGATTAAAGAACTAAGAAACGAGTTCCTTGAGATAGACTTCTTGTAAATTTATAATATGATTCTTGTGTACTTTTATGTACTCAGATATATGTCACAGAAAAAGTTAGTTCTATTTTAAAAGAAAGAGAAAAGACACTAGTGCATTAATTATAAAAATATTTTAAGCAATTTAACTCTATAGCACACTGTTGATGAATGTCGCGAATTACTTAAAACAATGTATTTTTAAAAGGAATGAAAATGGTGAAGCACACACGGTGTGATACTCTAAAAACATTTTCACACGATATAAAGAATTAACTAAGAGATCAGAGCAAATTCATTATTCTGCATGAGATTCAACAGATAACGTTAGCTACCTGCTCTTCTATAACCCATAGTATGGTAAACAAAAGTATTATTCGTCTCTAATTATGGTTCATACCATGGGGAAACATTGGGCAGTATAATAAAGCTTTAAATAACAGTTAAGCTTTCAAAGGTCAAATAATTTTTTTATAGGATATGACATTAACCCTCCTGGTGGTTGTGTAGACCAACTATTTCGTCATTAGCAAAACTGACCAGATCCATATGAACGATGTACCTATTATTAGGAGAAAACTGACCAGATCCTAATCTTGTCGTCATTAAAAAACCGCTGTAAAGGTAGCCTTATTTGAATTATTAGTGAAATATTGTGAATCATTATGGAATTTTTTTATGTGGTCCTTATATTTTGTATAGGGGAAAGTTGGACAAAACCGGGTAGGCAAATAAAACCGGGACCCGGCAGTTTTGGCTAGATTATTACTGCCATCTGTCGGATAACGAATGAAGCTAGTTGCAGACAGCCACCGTGTTAGTTGGAGTTGAATGAAAGGCAGTGCGGATTATGTGTTTGTTCGATGTTTTAAAAATTCGAGTAGAAAATGTTCGTTTTTTACTCCACCAATTTTACTCTGTACTTTTTAATTGCTTGAAGAATTACTTTAGGTAAGTACACCATCTGATAACACCTCTTTCAGCTATTATTTTAAACTAGGGGGCCTGCCCCCTGCTCGCTAACGCTCGCCAACCCTCGGAGGATTACTCCGCAATTCTCATTGGTTCGCTGCGCGAACATATGCTCGCTTCGCTCGCATCAATGAAGACATGTGTCCTAGCAGAAGGAATTGTTTACAAAATATGATATTCCAAAAAAATATTTTTCAAATCTAAATTTTTGTATGTTTTTCAGAAAAGATATTTACAGTGCCTCCTTCAAATGAAAACTTTGAGCAAATTTTGACTCGAAATGTGACTGTTGATATGGAAATTGAACACACAACATGTTTGTATATACATTTACTCCTGCACTCGAGCCACCCACGCATTTTCAATGAGTTTGTCGTCAAAAGCTGTAGTGCTAGCGTCTTGTTGAACTATAATTGTTGGCCCTGAAAAGGACCTTTTTTAAAATGGCCCTGAAAAGATCCTCCGCTTTCTTTGATTTCTATTATTAACTGCAACAGCTCGACTAAAATTCATTTTCTTTGAATAAAATTTCATCCGATGACGCTATAAATTCAATTGAAGCGCGAGGCTTTGTGATAAACAAACAATCGTACAACGTTGCCAAAAACGCGATAACAAATAACGTCTTTTTTGCGTGCCACGTAAGAGAATTATATATATATAGATTATTAAACCACCTTTGCATCATATTTTAAATATGCTAAGCCTTTTTTTCTGATAAAGGGAGTAGTCGGATAAAACCGGGATCTTGTCAGTCGGAGAAGACCGGGTATAAATTAGAGTTTGGAGAACAAGAAAAAAACCACAAAAACAGAAAAGAAAAACTTAAAGCAGAAACTGTTTAAGGCTCCTAAGCAAAAACTGTCTAAACACGGGATAAAATGTTCAGCATTAAAACAGACTCCTCGGCATCAGAGGAAGACGACGTGGAATGTGACGAAGCCTGTAGCTTTGGTAATGAATTATAATGAAATTGTACGCCAAGAGTCAAAATCTCTGGAAGGTTGGATACAGTGTCTGAACTGTAAAGGATGGATGCAAGAAGCCTGTACCAATGTAGTGGAACATTATCTAAATTTTATTTGTGATTTCTGTTCTTAAAACTTATTACAAATCTGATCAATTAACTTAATTTACTATACATTCCAAACACATTAAATTCAAAATTACTTCAGTTACGTGATTTTTAGACCCACGCATGTTTTTCAGTGTACGAAGGCGATTGTACTAATTTATTGTTATAAAAAAATATTTCAGCAGTAAAACAACAACGTTTTTTAATTATTCCTATATATACCCGGTTTTATCCGACCAGGTCGGATAAAACCGGGTATTTACATACTTCCAAAAAATAATTTATTTACCCTCCAAAATATAGTTATTTCACATTGAAAAATATTTCTTTTTTGAACTAAAGAATTAATTTATCATTCAAATAGAACTTGAAGCAATTTTATTCACGTATGTGCTTACGAAAACAAAACACATTTTGGGATCAGTTAGTCCAACTTTCCCCAACTTATATTACTTGCTTTTTATTTATGTCCAGAGAAATCCAGAGGGTCCAGAGAAATCTATATTATGTGTATAATCTATATTATGTGTACACGAATGGAAGCTAACGGATATCAACGTCATACAACCAACCAATACAAATTTTGCCGATCCATTTAAATGTCCTCGATTTTATCTACGGAGCCTTAAAAACACACACAAATTACTTGGAAGCGTTCCCCGTTTAAATGAAATTCTTTTGCCGCCTGATGACAGAAGGTAATGAAGAATCGTAAAGACAAAAATTTGCGCAGAAAAGAATACGACTGAATGAGAAAATAGGTTTAAATTTATAGAAGATACCGAATTTTCTTACACGTAAATGTGGTGCTATTGAAGTGGACATCCAGAGGTTAATTGTAGTAACATGACTGAGGTATGAGTTTTTTTGCCATGTACAGTATTAGAAGTAAGAACTAACCCCCAATATAAGAAGTACAGAAAAAGTTGTTGTTTTGTCAGTTTTATGACATTTGGAGGTATGAAATGTGCATGTCAGTTCTTACATCGATTAAAAATAATTTAAATAAGGCATGAAAAGTAAATAATGACACTGCCATCAATTCATATACGCACACATTTCAGAGCAGATTCTAAGCACCGGTTTTCTAGTTATCATTAGAATGTACAATAATTCCACTTTCATTAAAGAGTTGATTTATCCTCATAGATTCCTATTTGAGTTTTGTGAACGGTAAGCTTTAAAATTTCTTTAATACTTGAGGCTATTTTAGAAGGTAGTATGTACAACGTACCTCTACAATACTACCTAAAAAATGCAAATATTTTTTAAGTAACTTTAAATGAAGTCAGTTATAAGAAACGCAAAACTTACTTGTCATGTTTTCACGTTCTGTTTTTTCAGCCTTAGGTGTTTTCTCGACTGAAAATTAAAAATATATACATCTATAGTATTTTTCACAGGGAAGGAACAATTAAAAATTCAACAAATAGTAATCACTTTTCAATAAGAAAATCGTAAACTAAACAATATACATTTACTTTCGCGCCTCTAATGACACACACAAGTATATCTTCTTTCAAAACAGGTTGGTTGTTATGTCGTTTTAGGGCGCAAGGACTATATTTGGTAATGCTGTGCCAGACAATACCATTCATAAGTAAAGATTTTTTTGACAAGATGACAGAAATACCCCTTGAGAAGAATCGAATTGTTGAATCGAAGAATCGCAGGCTACTACCACGGTGGACATACCCCCTCAACCATAACGACCCTCGTTTGAAACAATAAATCGCAATGTGACAATACCGTAAACCTGAAATAGGATAAGAACTTTCGTACAAGTTTACAAACATATATTGTATATCGGCAGTTCGAGAGGGTAATATGAATTAGTGCATCCTTAAAGCGAATCTCCCTATATTAAAAAAAAAAGTTACCGCCGCCGCAATATTGAAAGATCGCTTTTTTCACTCGATTCTTAGACGGTTTCCCGAGAAAGTACGGATTAGAAAATTACGAAATTAACATGGTTTGTTCGAAACTGCACAGGGAACAAGATGGAGAAGATTTCTTTCCCGCGGCTAATAGTTTAGGGTGCATTAAGTGTCAAAGTCGAAAGAAGCGAAATTTCTACTGCGAGTGAGCAAAACACGTACAAATTTTCAGTCCTCAGCCGTGAGTTTTTTACCTCTAAACGAGAATTTTTGCAGCTTATCGAGTTTTTTTAGAAATTTCAATTTGCTTCCCGATAATATTTTTTTTTTAATCGGGACATTTTTGTTAGGTTTTGATAAAACTGTCATATTTATAGCTCATTACTATTAGTTTTTAAATTTGAAAACATAACGGGATACCTTAGAATGTACTCTTTCTTATGATACAATTATTTTGGAAACTGGTTAATAAATAAATTCGATGCGATTAAAAGTTGGTCAGACAAATTTTGGAATTTTGGGAAGTTTTCGTTACTTTTTGTTAAAACCGTCATATCTATAGACTAATACTGTTATTTTTTAAATTTGAAAACACCACTGGAAACCTTGAATGTACTGTTTCTTATGTTACAATTATTTTTGAAATTGGTTAATAAATAAATTCGATGCTATCAAAAGTTGGTTATACAAAGCCAAAGTTGGCGAGCGTAGCCGAGCAGAGAGCGTAGCCCCCAAGTGACCTAAGAAAAATCATTCAGTATAATAAAAGCTTCAAAGCTCTTCGATATTATTCCTTGAATTAATGAATTCTACCTGTTCCACACAGAACAGTTTTAAATATCTAAAATTTTATTTTAAATTATTTAATCATAGGGTAAAATTGAATCCATGCAACTCTTTATCCTTAAGCCAACAAAAAAAAAATATTTTGTTCCACATTATGCATGTGTTTTCTTGCTAATAAAATATGATACCTAATTCGATCGGGAAGTTAGGAAATACAAAATTCCTTTGACAAGTGCTGACCACTGTTTATAAACAACATCAGAACACAGCAAGTCACGAAAAGACGATTAATTAGATGTCAAAAATAAGTTTATTTAACAAAACTAATTGAAGTAACTTGCCTTGTGTGATATTAATTAACTTGGGTTGCTATAACGCTGAACGAAAGTGTGAAGTTAATGGAGGTTTCGTTAATCTGTATACATATTTCTTTTGCATGTCGCGCGGAGAAAATGGACTCATTTGCATTTAATGTATGGCACCAACTCAATCAAGCATCACGCAATTCTGCTCACGAATCAGAACGAATAAAAAAAAAATCGTGAACTTTCTCGCCGGATTAAAAATAAACTTTCAAAATGATGCTGTGGTAGACCGCTTGAAAGAGTAAAGGCGTGTTCACACGAATCAAGTTTAATCAACCTATTATATTTGATCAACAAAAGTTGAATGTGAATTGAACCAGTTTTGTTCACACATTTTAATAGAATGGTAATGGAATTTTAGTTAACGTCGTACTAGAGCAACACAACGGGCTATGGACGACGGTCCGGGATCAGTCCCTTAAGTGAAAGATCCGAGGACAGCACCTCGTAATTTTGAACCACGGTCAGATGACGAAGCAACACCTGAACTGGCACCCCACTCTCCAAACTTCCACGCCAACCCAACGTGAGGACTTTCGGCCACGACAGATTTAAGGTGCACCAGCCGCCTCTACACCATACGTTTACAAACATCCATGCCCGGACCCGGATTCGAACCAGGAACCTTCCGATCTAGAGGTTAACGCCTTAACTACTATGCCGGTTGGTCGGCACACACATTTTAATAGAAACTGTGATCAACAGTTTAATAAAAGAAAATATAAAACTTACAATTAAAAAATTATTTATTAATAGAATGGTAATGGTAATTTTAGTTAACGTCGTACTAGAGCAACACAACGGGCTATTGATGACGGTCCGGAATCAGTCCCTTAAGGGAAAGATTCGAGGACAACACCTCGTAATTTTGAACCACGGTCAGGTGACGAAGCAACACCTGAGCTGGCACCCCACTCTCCAAACTTCCACGCCAACCCAACGTGAGGACTTTCGGCCACGACAGATTTAAGGTGCACCAGCCACCTCTACACCATACGTTTACAAACATCCTTGCCCGGACCCGGATTCGAACCAGGAACCTTCCGATCTAGAGGCTAACACCTTAACCACTATGCCGGTTGGTCGGCACACACATTTTAATAGAAACTGATCAACAGTTTAATAGAAGAAAATATAAAACTTACAATTAAAAAATTATTTATTAATAGAAAATCACATTTTAAGTAACGACCTGGTGTAAAATTTTCCGCAGGTTTCAAATCCGATGACATTATCACTCGATCTTTAACGATCGCGAAGATACAAACGTGGCCTAGACTTAGAAAATAAAAACCCTTTTGTTTTGTTTCTCGAATAAAATAAAACCATGGCAGATCGGTTGCGTGGAAAGAACTCGAAAGCGGATGGCGGATGACTCATCACTTGAACGATAAAGTTTGAACGGGTCAAACTTTTCTTGATCCACTAAAAAGTTGACCAAATCTATTGAAACAAAGGTTCTCACTATATAGTTTTCATTCAACTTTTGTTGATCAACTATAATTGGACAATTAAACTTGATTCGTGAGAACGCGCCTTAAAGGATTAGTAACCGAAGGGTTGCGGTTTCGAATCCAACTAAATACCTTCGTGTACAAAGGGGGACGGTGCACGTTAAATATGTCGTGGCCTCATATCTCCTCAAGTTGGCGTGGTTTGAAAATTTGGTGAGTGGGGTACCAGATCAGGGTCTTCGTCATCTGACCTTGGTTCAAAATTACGTGGTGTTGTCTTCGGATCTTCCTCTTCGAGTTTGATCCCGGACCGTCGTCAATAGCCCGTTGTGTTGCTCCAGTGCAACGTTAATTAAAATACATTCCATACCAACTTTCGAGACAAATTTCCTGAGCGTATTCTGAACGCAACGTCAGGTGGCTTGTTTTTCGAATACGATCTCAGCACTTCGCCAGTAATAATTTCAAATAATAAATTCCGAATTGAACGTGGTGATTGGTTAACACCAATACGATTATACGCCAAACGTTTCTTAAAAACGGCAATGAACTAAATGTTAATGTAACCTCGATATGTATCATGAAATAGTGTTTGAGGGTAGTTGAATTGCACTGCAGCAACAAAGCGAGCCTTTGGTGACGATCCAGGAACAATCCAAATAGAAGATATGAGGACAACACCTCGTCATTTTGAACCATCATCAGTTGGCGAAGTCAATACCTCCGCTGGCACACTAGTCTCCAAACGTCCACACAACGCGAACGACAGAACATTTGAAGCTACGACAGAGTTAACGTGCGCCAGTTCCCACTTAGACGATTCTATTTTGTTGGATCGAGTTTCGAACTCACTAGCCTCTAGTTGGTATTTCACAGCACTTTCCCAAGAAATCTGTCATGGCCGAAAGTCCTCACGTTGGGTTGGTGTGGAAGTTTGGAGAGTGGGGTGCCAGTTCAGGTGTTGCTTCGTCATCTGACCGTGGTTCAAAATTACTTGGCGTAGTCCTCGGATCTTTCCTATAAAGGATTGATCCCGGAGCGTCGTCAAAAACCCGTTGTGTTGATTCAGTACGACACTAATTAAAATATCTAACTACCATCTATTGTATATCCTTTGCGCCTTTAATTTCATACCATTATGCCGACCAGTCGGTATAATGGTTAAAGTGTTTATAGCAAGCGTGAATGAAGCAGCTTAACTTAGTGTCTACCAAAAAGTACTTCATGGTAGAGTTTTTTTTTTTTTTTGGGGGGGGGTTTACACTGGTATTTATACTACCCATTTGTAAGTTAAGTTGTGGAGTGGTAGCTAAGCTCGCTACAGTGTTAGACTCTAGATCGGAAGGTTCCTGGTTCAAATCCGGGTCAGGGCATGGTTGTTTGTAAGTGTATGGTGTAGAGGCGGCTGGTGCACCTTAAATCTGTCGTGACCGAAAGTCCTGACATTGGGTTGGTGTGGAAGTTTGGAGAGTGAGGTGCCAGTTCAGGTGTTGCCTTGTCATCTGACCGTGGTTCAAAATTACTTGGCGTAGTCCTAGGATCTTTCCTTTAAAGGATTGATCCCGGAGCGTCGTCAATACCCCGTTGTGTTGCTCTAGAACGACGTTAATTAAAATAACCATTACCATAATTATTATAAAGATTTTTAATTTATAAGATTTTGTTTGCTTGATTTTGGCAGGCTTATCACTCTATTTCTGGTAAAGTAAGATAATTTTAGTTAACGTCGCACGAGAGCAACACAACGGGCTATTGACAACGGTCCGGGATCAATCCTTTAAAGGAAAGATCCTAGGACAACACCACGTAATTTTGAACCACGGTCAGATGACGAGGCAACACCTGAGCTGGCACTTCATTCTCCAAACTTCCATACCAACGCAGAGTTGGGTGACGCTCATATGTAATCTCGTCAACTGAAATAAGGATTGATCCTGGGCTGTAGCCAATAGCCCGTTGTGCTGTTCCAGTTTAACGTTAATTAAAATACCTACCATCCCTCAATTTCACTCACGCCTGACTCGTAGTGGTTCAGTTAGTATGCCCATCCGTCTAACAACTGCCGACCAACCGGTATAGTGGTTAAGGTGTTAGCCTCTAGATCGGAAGGTTCCTGGTTCAAATCCGGGTTCGGGCATGGATGTTTGTAAACGTATGGTGTAGAGGCGGCTGGTGCACCTTAAATCTGTCGTGGCCGAAAGTCCTCACGTTGGGTTGGCGTGGAAGTTTGGAGAGCGGGGTGCCAGCTCAGGTGTTGTTTCGTCATCTGACCGTGGTTCAAAATTACGAGGTGTTGTCCTCGGATCTTTCCCTTCAGAGACTGATCCCGGACCGTCGTCAATAGCCCGTTGTGTTGCTCTAGTACGACGTAACTAAAATTACCATTACCAGTCGCTTAATATAAGGCGTGTCACGCGGTTTGGGGGGAAAAACCAGGTAGGACAAATTACTGTCGGTGAGAGTAATTATCCAGCGTTATTAAA
Organism: Metellina segmentata; assembly: GCA_947359465.1. NCBI lineage: Eukaryota > Metazoa > Arthropoda > Arachnida > Araneae > Tetragnathidae > Metellina > Metellina segmentata. Next base: position 114,556,983 of record OX375873.1, read on the forward strand.
AACACTAGTCGGCGCTTCAATAGCCTATCGGCCCAAGTCGATTTGTAAGCCCTCGTGAGATCTTACTACAACGATTCTACCCACCTGCTCAGGCCCAGATTGCAGCCCAGTTCGAAAAGTACGGGATTCAGCAACCGGAGTGTTGCGTGTTGGACACTCGGTCCAATCAACAACCCTCGTCTACGCGAGGGGAGGGTGCATATTAAATCTTTTGTGATCTCAAATATCCTCACGTTGGCGTGGTGTGTTCGTTTGGGGAGTGTGGTCACAGCTCAGGTGTTTGACCTCTTCTTCGACACTAACCTTCCTCACCAAACGGTTTAGTTTCTAGAAAGAGGAGGGGTACTACCACCACCACTAGTCAGTCCGCTAGGTAATCACACCGACAGATAGGAACCGCATACGACTACCTTCAGGTATCAACCTCGTCATCTGACCGTGTTTCAAAATAACGAGGCGTGTCCAAATTGATACTGGACCCTCGTTAATAGCCCGTTGTACAACTCCAGTGCGGCACTACTTAATTACCTACCACCCACATGTTCTGTCTATGTCATTAGAAGGTCGGTGTTGAAATGCATATGTGGTAAATAGGAGACAGAATACCACGCTGCATCAAGCGCTTTGAAACCGACTCGATAAGACCGGCAGTTAATTGCGATTCATGGACACCCATGTCGCAGATTCATTCTCCACACCACCAGAGAAATCGCCCGAATAAAATACATTCGCGCCGGTAAATCACCAAATCGTTGATCGATCGGTAACCTCGTCCCCCGCTCAAATAACCACATCAACTCTCGAGCAATTGCAACAATGCGGTCTTATAATAATCGCAGGCCCCAAGATTCAAAATGGCGATGGGTCCTTTCGAGTTCACGTTTCACTGAACTGCTGTATCGGCTTTCAGAGGAGCTGTTTCGCCACACACAAGCATGGAGGCGGTTGCCGACCATAATTGCGTGTATTTGCGCAAACTGGAGCCCCGTTATTAATATTATAATATCGATTAAGCCATCGAGTTTCTAATGAAGTAGGCAGGGCATGCGGGTGAAATTGCTGTCGTAAGATCTCTGAAGGGTCGATCATGGTGGACTTGCGAATCGACTTAGCCGATTGACTGGCTGTCTAAGGCGCATACTAGTATTTCCATTAAGATGGGTAATCATTTAAACTAATCAATTGCTTACGATTTGTGCTGCTCATCACATGACATATTTTCAAACCGAGAGATCGGAAGAAATAGACATCGAGTTTCTAATGAAGTAGGCAGGGCATGCGGGTGAAATCGCTGTCGTAAGATCTCTGAAGAGTCGATTATGTGGTCTTGCGAATCGACTTAGCCGATTGGTTGGCTGTCGAAGCCTCAGACTAGTGTTTCCATTAAAATGGGTAATCATTTAAACAACAGTTGCTTACGATTTGTGCTGCTTCCCTCAAGACAGAATTGCAAACCAAGCGATCTGAAGAAATAGACATCGACCTTCTTATGAAATTGACGGAGCATGTGGGCGGAGTCGCTGTCGTAAGATCTTTGAAAGGAAAATCCGGTGGTCACACGAACCGCCTTAGCTAACTGGCTGTCGAATCTCAGAGTAGTGTGTTTGACCACGGTGAATAACCAGTTTAACCGATCAATAATTTAGTATTCATGCTTTTAACCACAACCACGTGACAAAACTTCAAACCGAGCAACTGGAAGAAATAACGTGACGCTCCGAGAACTTCTTCCGGCTATTTCTTTAGAAGGTCTATGGATTAAGCTGGATGACGCGTGTTGCGATTAACAACAATATAGTTTACAAGCAGTACTGAGCCTCGGTAGCTCAGTCAGTAGAGCGTCGGGCTCGCATCAGAAGGGTTGTGGGTTCTGTCCTCGGCTTAGCCTGCAATTCGGATGATTGCGAGATCGGCGCTTCCACCTGGCTAAAGATCATCGTGTTCACTAATGGTGACTGGGGCACGTTAAATAGGTCGTGATCACAAAGTCCCCCATGTTCCCATACCAAATCAATACCTCTGGGGGTACCTGATCAGGGGGTTATCGGCCTCTGATTGAGATCTAAATTACGATATGTGTGAGTGAATGGATGTATGAAAGTGGCCTTCCTGTAAAACGGATGTGTCATGTATGTCGAGCAAAGTCGGACTTCCTCCCAATGGGGCTCAATAACATGGAAGGCGCACTCCCACGCCTCTTGCCGTCTTCGACGGGCCTGGCACTCCTCTGGTCTGCCAGTGTAGGCATGAGAAACAACAACAACAAGCAGTACCTGCACGGCGTTGCCCGTGAAGACATTCTTGTCACGTTTTTATTGATACTGACAACATTAAACAGAAAAAAACAATCATTTTAAGGAATCCCACCTCCATCCGACATCCCACGGACATGTCACCTCATTCCTTACACCTCACTGATCCACAAAATTGTAGAAATTATACAAATACAAAAGTAATTTATGCTTTTAAAAATTGTTAAGGCTAAACCTCTTTGATTCCGATAAAGTAAATGATGGTAATGGTAATTTTAGTTAACGTCGTACTAGAGCAACACAACGGGCTATTTACGACGGACCGGGATCATTCCCTTCAGAAAAAGTAAATGAATGACAATGTCAGCGAAATCAAAACCCAATTAAACAGTAATAAACAAAATTGCACAAATGATAAAAATTCAAAATTTGACTAAATCTTTGCTATACTTTTAAAAAGTCTTAATGTTAAACCTCACTGATTCCGACAAAGTGAATGAATGTGACAATGTCAGCGAAATCAAAACTAAATGTAACTAGCTTTCACGGGGAAAAAAATTATTCAACGGAAAATAATTAGTTTTAACAAAGTAATTAGTTTTAACAAGGTAAATAAGATTTAACGAAGTAATTAGTTTTAACAAGGTAATAAGCTTTAACAAATTAATTATTTTTAACAAAGTAATAAGCTTTAACAGAAAGTAATTAGTTTTAAAAGGATGGGTTGAGCCTGGAACCACTACACCGAAGTTCATCGGAACAGTGGACTTTTCGCACAATAATTTCGATTTAAGCAACACTGATTCCATTAGGAAATCCAACAGAAGTTGCTTTTCCAGACATAAACGAACACAAAATAAACGAGCGCTCCCTCATGTCAAAAATTTAAACTAAGCTGTGCATAAAGGCGAGTAATTAAGAACATTCAGAAACTTATCAACAACACTAAATAGAGAAGCCATGTTTGTAAAGATAAAAAGACAGTAAACAATTCTACACCAGTGACGTCATCGGACAACCATCATGCACCGCGACAGAGAGTGGTGCTGGAAAAAGAAGTACAGTGCGGGGTAAAAGAACCAGTGGGAGAAAAAAGCTAATAAATTAATTCAAAAATGTTCGAGATTAAATTTTAAAATTCGGACAATGAGGAACACCCGTCAAAATAAAAAACGACTCACCCGATCGCAATGGCACAATTTGTTGTTGTAGTGCGGGCCATATATGGCCCAATTGGGGGTGCCATTGCCCCAGAGGGTTGGAATTCTTCATACATGACACATCCGTTTTACAGGAAGGTCCCTTTCAGACATTCATTCACTCCCACATATCGTAATCCTAAAAAGAACTCGATATGTCGAATGACTCCATTTTTTAAACATCTATTTACCACTGTACCATCACAACTAACCACTTGCATCTTAGAAAAATTGATATTTTTCTCCAAAAAAGTTAAAATACTTGTTTTAATATTTTAAGAAGAGCCAGTCGTAGGAGTGACATGTCCCATGTATTGTGATCCTGGTTCTAGTATTAGAACGATATGTGTTCTTCTGTTACCGTCTTTCTAAAAATCCTTTCTCTTTCTTTAATCATTACTAAAGTTTAATCCTTTCGCTCATCAAAGTATATTCCATATTCTGATCAAGAGGTAGTTTCCTCATTTTTCCTTTTCAGGTAGCTGAGGGTATTTGTCCTTTCTATTCTAATTTTACTACGATCAACTATGTTTGAAGAATCCTCCTTGGAAATTTTCCCCATATTTTTCAAAGCAGCATTTATTAGAATTGCTGCCGATCTATCGGAAATACCAATTCTGTAACAAGACTAAGCTACATTTAGAAGTTTAGTTCTCGTTTGTGTTGAAGAAGAATTATTATCAATGATTGTGTTTATAGTGTCATTAGAATTCTTAAGCAAATTAAAACTCAAAGTAGCTACCGTAATAGAGGGCGAGAGTATTTTGTATTGTTTTCCTTTAAAATCTTTGAGCTGAACGTTTTGGCTCTCTGCTTCTCTTTCTATGCGCTACAATCTTTTCTTCAATCATTCTGCTGGTTTTAATGTAAACATTTCCAATAACCATTTTTCGAAATGTCCTTTGATCTGTTAAAAAATCTCTTTCAGCAATAGGTACTTTCATTTTGAAAGTAAAACTGGGAAAGTTCTTACATTTACATATGCTAGTATCAAATCGATTTTTTTTCTGCTGATTCCCTGAAGGACACAACCTTTTTCGAGAAATATAGTTTGCCAGTATTTTTTAATAGTTTCTTAACATTTATATATGTTTTATGGTATTTTTTCAGCATATATATTATTTGTTGGTTTGTTACAGTTCGAATAGAACTTTTTCCCCGTAATCCTTTAACCTCTTTAATTAAAATTGAACATACATCAGCCACATACCAGCATCTTTCTGTATGTAAAGATAATACTTCATAACATCTGAATATGTTGAAAGCATGTTAGGCTTCATTATTTCAGCCATTTCTAACATGGGACATACATCTACTGATCGTGTCCTAGGTATTTCGACTAATTCACAGAACCGTGTATCCTTAACAAACCAAACTGAACTTAAAGGTTAAAATTCTACACAAAAAATATCTAAAATAAGTAAAAATAAACAGTAAAATACGCACCAAGAAACTAAAGCGAATCAATTTGAACAAAGGACTTAGTTTTCCTCGATAGACTAGTTCGGTAGGGCATTTGCAGGAGCATACACCTACTAGATATTTACAAAAAAAGTGTATGGGTATTTAAAGAAACCCAGACACCTCCACTTCATGTGGTGAAATACGAGTTATTTACCCCTTATAAACAAGCGAAGAAAGGGAAGCGTCCGTGCACCCTAGTATAGCGAGGAACGCAATGATGAGTCTATTGAGAGGAGTGGAGACGTGGCGTGATATAGCACTCTGAAAAAAGGGAAATTTTTAAATTTCCGGGATAATGTTAGGTGTAACACTTTTTTTTTACAAGCAGGAAGTTCATTTCACCCACTCATGGCTTTAAATAAGATGCAATAAATTTTTTTTAATGCGTTATTATTGTTTTTGTAAAGAAATTGGCAAATTTTCGAAATTTCGAAGTGATTTGGCACTTGAAGATATTAACTGATTTAGCTCATATTTTGTATTATTAGTATTACCCCAACTATTCCCACCATAAGCGTTTTCAATTTCCGAAAATCGTGTTTTTCGCACCACCTTACTGTACATTCAGTCACCTTTAGTACTACCTGTGTTCCAAATTTCATGGCTGTAAGTGCTAGAGATTCGTCTGGACACCACACACACAAACATTTCCTTTTATAATAGTAGAGATGAAGCTCTACGCTTATCTGAATTGACTTCTTACTGTTTTTGAATGTGGGGATTGTTTCAGTTATAGATTGACGATTTTTTATCATTTATCACCGTTTATCTCGAGAGATTATTTTACATTTAGTCCTATCCATACGAAGTAATGATGCGTTGCTTGGTTTTTATGGTGAAAGGGCTACATTTGGCCAAGCTTCGCCAAACACAATCGAGAAAACGTCAAGTAATGGACGTAAGAGTTTTAGTGACACAAAAGGGAAAAAAATACACCCAAGAGATAAGTTAGAGTAATAGAACCTCGAACCTGCGTCGCCTACAAATCTCGTATTTCTAGCGAAATGGACAAAAACCCAACTTGGAATCACGAAAGCGCCAATCGAAAATTAGAAAGTTCTTTATGCGAATGCTTTAAGCGGACTGCAATAAAGCTATACTTTACTGAATTAAATATTGAATATAGATATACCAATAATTATTTTATATCTATATACTAATTCAATGACATTAGAAAATGGCTACTCAAACTAGGCGTCAAGCCAAATTAATGTCTAAAATCTAAGTCGTAAAAATGAGGCTCGAGTGTGTGGAGATGGGTCAGCGTGGGAGTTGGAGGCGAAACGTCGCATTTGACTTCACAGAATTCCAAGCATCGGCCTTCTAGTGAAATAGGCGAAATATGTGGAAGGAGTCGTAGTACGATATCATAAATGCATGTCAAATGAGCTTGTGAATCATCCGATTGGATATTGAAGTGCAAACTGTTATTTTTAGCCACACTCGATAATCTATATATATAAAATTCAAATACCACTCACTGACTCACTCACTGACTCACTCACTGATTCATCACTGTATCTCAAGAACTACAAGACCTAGGAAGCTGAAATTTTACAGGGTGATTCTTCTTATGCCGTAGGGGTGCACTAAGAAAGGATTTAGAAAAATTCGAATCCTAAGAGGCCTAAAATTGACCTAAGGCCTAAGCCAAAAGCAATTTCAAATCGCCATAGAAATAACATTGAGTATAAAACGATTGCTATACGAATCTCAGATTGCTTTACCAGTGTTGATCGAAAAACAATTTCCTTAAAATAAATTAAATCATAATGTTTGAACTAAATTTTTACTTCTTTCCTTGATGAAAATCATATTTATAAATATTTGATTGATGAAGAAAGAATATTTAGAACATTTAATTTTATATTTACTTAAATTTTATAATGGAGCACGAAAAGCCCAAACGATCAACTCATTGATCATAAAAGCGTAATTTTGCTCCTCGGTATCTGGCAACCTCAGAATTAATGTTTAATTTTTTGTTGTTGTTGTTGTTGTTGTTGCACGCCCCCATTGGCCAGCAGTGCTAGACCAGGTCCATGACGTTATACACCCTCAAAAAATCCAACACCGTCAATGGATCCTCAGTCAAGTCCTGTTTGGAGAGCCCCAGGCACGAGAGGATGTGATGAGGTGAAGCCTGCTCAGTGGAACAGTTTATACAATTTTTTTAATTTGATTTATAATTGCTTTATTGGGTATTTGAGTTGAAAACGAGATGGTTGCGGTCACATTTGGGGATTCCCAAGTATTATAAATATGTGTTCTTTTTGCTTATAAATCATTGTCTTTATCAATATTGTTCAAGTTTTTTGTCGAATTGTTTTACTTCAGAATATATTCAGGAAGTCAGACTTACACATACTAGAACAGATTTTTTTTTACAGAATTCTGCCTTTTTTAAGTATTGGAATTTTGTTTTTGTTTGCTTATGTGTTCCGGTATATTACCTATTCCAGAAATATTATTTAAGAGTTGGATTTTGTTTATTTATTTCTTGCAAAATATCACTAGACATGAGTAATTTTATGGTGGTATATGTATATTTCCACCAACTTTCTTTAAATCTTTGGTTGAATACGTAATAGTGTGTAGGTAAAAAAAATACAAATCAAAATATTTTTAAGTGTGAATTTATTATTTTTAAATGACATGAAAAATTTCAAAAAGAACTTTAAAATAAGATGGGTTACGTTAATTTAAAACTGGTTGTCATACTTTGTAGTTCAAAATATATTTAAAAATTTTGGTTTAGCTTTTCATTGAAAGACGATTAAATAAACTAAATTTCATTTATTTTTCGTGTTTCATGGGCGTTATTGAAAGCTTACGCCATAGTCAAGTAACTACATCTATCATTCTAAATAGATACGTGCTTTCCATTTAGGAACCAAATTTCTGATCTTAAAAAGTACCATAAGGGTTCAATTTAAAACTGTATGTGTGTTGGAGAAACGGGAATTTTTAACAAGACTTAGTTGATCTTGGAATAATATGACACTAAGTAATTTTGAAAAATTGAAATTTTATGTCTTAAGGAGCAGAAAGTCGAGGTTGATTGCTTTATTTATTGAAGCTGTTCTTACACAACTTAGATGCATGTGAATCGTTCGTTGAAAGTGATTTTCTTTTTGTAAAAGCGCTGTAAAATCAACCTTCTGTTTATTAAAAAATTGTTATCGATTGGGTTTAATTTGTCTACTCTGGTGACATGTATTTCAAACAAAATCTCTGTTATTCCACATGTCACTGAATGGAATTTTCTGGAAAAGTGCATTTGCTTCAAATTAAATTAGCAACGAATGCTGTAAAAATTTAATTTACTATCTTCTCATATTGATGATGAAATTCAAAAATATCGCTTACTAGATGAAAGAATGGCACAATGAAAACATATTCATAGGAAAACTAAGTGCAAGACAATTCACCGAAAATTCGTCCTTTTTACTGAAATTGAATGCACGGGAATATGGACGGGAACTTGAAAACTTAAAATCAATTTCAGCAGAAGTGGGAAGAATATGAAATGGATTATATGGTTGGATACAACATATATATGCATATTTGCGTCCGAAGTAAACTGTAGAAGCGACAGAGAAGTTAAATTGTTAATAAATGTTTTTCCCCGTACACTTAAATGATGATAACATTCTTTTATGAAAAATATTGAAGACTTTTCAATCAACATATTATTAATTCAATCCGAGCAAAGCCGGGTATTTCTGCTAGTCATTATTATAAATTAGTCAATAAAAGTTAGTTCTACGTTACGATTCGAGCATTTTCCCCAAAACACGTGACAGTTATTCAATCTGACTGATCATGAAAAAATAACATGAAGCTGCGTGGCACATGCTCTGTCTTTTTGATTAGAAGGTCGATGTTTACAAGAAATAATATCCAGTTCGCGGGCATCCAAAAACATATTAAAGAGTTGATATCTCGATTCACGGATCCACATTGAAACATTCCTTATTTTGGCATAGTTATCTACGAATAAATATTTTTATCCTTCTCTCACAATGGTTTTTTTCTAATGAGATAACTGATTTGCTGCCTAACGTGAGTTGCGAGCAGATCAGACCAGCAGATAGTGATCGCCGATGAAATTTACTCTCCTCATACAAATAAAAAAATATCACAAACCATGATCCCTTCTTTCCCAACATATTTGATATCCTGCAAAGAATCCTGAACTTGATCATTGCATTTGAAAGCATCAAAACTGCACCAAACCGCTCTGCAAATAACTTAGAACAGGAAACACAAAATATAATATTTATGAGAGGAATTAAAGAACTTTTAAACTTGTCAATGCTTCTAAACCTCAGCAACTCATATTTTGAATGCCTCTTTGGGGCAACTCCTGGAGGAGTAAGAATTGGTTGCTCTGCGTTTTAAAAAAAGGGATCTTTTAGACATGATCAAGATTTTACCTTGACCGAAGGCATTAGTAACAATAATGATAGTTAACAACTTACTTTCATGTTCTTCGGGTATAATGCTTTCGTTTTCAGGAACACCTGGAACAAAAAAATATTTTGGTAAGAAAATTTTATGTGAAATTGTAATTTGTGTGATAAAGCATGAAAATAATAATAGCAATCGATATTTTAACATCGAAAAGTTCGTTTTATATACCATGTTCGGTTGCATCCGGTTTATAAAAAGGTTAATTTTTTTTTCTTCATACTTTTAACTTTTCGAAGAGAAAATAGTAAATAAACATTCTTTCAGCAATTCACCTTCATGGGTGAAGACCTTTGTGAGAGCGTACAAACGACTTGATAATTGAATTTTTACTACACGCAAGAAAACGATTCGAGGATTATTATAATTCAAGTGATGCGACCATGATTGAGATATGATTTTTTTTAAATAAATTAGGAATTGAAAAACAATTGGAGACGAGAGGATACAAAGAGTGTTGATGAATGTTCCGTATAATTTTCTACCGTCTGTAGCGTTTTTTACTAATGTCAATTTTTAAGTGTTTCATCTCCATGTACGCAACCAACACGTTCATTCACAATTATTCAATACAATCGAACTGAGATTCTGAAAATCTTAAAGAACGGAAACATTCGACAATTCCGTTGGGTGATATGTCCGGGGGCCGTAACCAGATGATGAAGCCTGAATCATCACATGATGTAGAGGAAGGTGTAGTACCTTGGGACAGTTTTAAACAAATATTTTTCCTGAGGCTATAATGTGGCTATAGTTTGTTTTTTCCATCAACTACTTATATTCAGTACTTATGGAAGAATCTGTTATTTTTTAATTATTTGGACCTCGAAAACGCTAACTGTTTAATAAATTGTTTTGTTAATCCATGCAAATATCCCAAGGTTCAACATGGTGTTGTACCTTGGGATATATGATGTTGTACCTTGGGATACATGTTGTACCTTGGAATACATATTACTTTTAGATTGTTTGAAGTAGACTACAAAATAAATCAATTCCATACTTACTAAATTCCGTACTTATGAAAAATAACACACAGTTTCAACACATTTTATTCATTGGGTAACACGGCAGATTTTTCAGGGAATCAGTTAAAAATCACCTGCACTCAAAACCAATGGGACGGCTGTCAAAGACCATCTGCGCGGTCCTGGCAGATGATAGGGGCTTAAATTTTTTAGAAAACATAGACTCCAACGAAGAACGCGTTTTGTTAGTTTTTATAAAGCCATCGACATCAAAATAACTTTTTTACGTTGCACATTAAGTTTTTAAATATTTTGTTTTTTAATCGGAATAAAAAGAACTGCAATTTATTAAATATTTTTCTTCTAAACTAGTGTTTTTGTTAGTCCTTGGTCTCAATTAAATAAAATTTATGAGCAAATTTATATGTCCCGACTTACCCGATTTTTCGTCGGTCCCACCTATCGTGTAACTTCAGGGTATTAGTGTATTTGTAAACCCAGACTGTTGTATCAAAAGAGAAGGTAAATTGTTGTACCTTGAGATGTCTCAAGGTACAACATTTATTTTGTCCCAAGGTACAGCTGGTTGCCTTTACAAATAAAACAGTCTTGAAAGTAGTATCAGGTTATGTTTACATAGAAATCGTATGACCATTGAGTAGAACAGATATTTAACTAAATTTACCAACCATAAAAAAAATGTAATTATAATCAATGAAAATACAAGAATAAAAATTACAAAATCCAAAATATTTACTTTCTAGAGGACGTATTAACTGTTTAACAAACACAATAAACACCCGTGGAGTGTCAATCTTTGTGAGAAGGTTCTCTGGTGGTAAATGGTTAACTATCATGCATTATTTTGCTACTTACTCAAAAGGAGGAAACACAATATAAACTCTTTCAAGGTACAACTGTCCCAAGGTACGACACCTTCCACTATCCCGACAACCTATGACCATATACTATAAATGAATCTACCACATAACAAACATTCAGCTTTGTTTATTTAAAGGAATAGAGGTTTTACTTATATCGTCGGTAATCTAGAGCACTCCACGACATCAGAACACTAAATTAAAGACCGTATGCTTCAGCAGCTTCAACATACTGCCTATCCGCATAGCACAAAACTTGCGCCTATCTATCGCCATAGAAATGGACGTAATCCCTTTTCCACAGGGGGTGCTCTGGGTAGGTAGGAAGTTGATTAACGTCTCACTGGAGCAACGCAACGGGTTATTGGTGACGGATCGGGATCAATCCCGAAGGAAAAGATCAGAAGACAACACCTCGTTAATTCAACCACAGTCAAATGTCGAGGTCCAACACCTGAACAGGCACCCCACTATCAGGGGCACCCTAATCACAGGGCTAAATGGGCTATAGCCCCTGGGCGCCAGCCTTTTGGGGCGGCAAATTTTCTTGCACTTAAACCAGTTGGACGGCTCCAGCTTTGGGCGTGACTGACTATATATTGACTTTTTCTAGTTCTCAAACTTTTATATCGTCACCGGTCACACCATTTTCGTTTCCCCTCCCGTTTCACAACACGCCAAGATGAGTCCATTGAGGCCAAGCCAGGTTTAAAGTGCATTAGTCCTCGCGTACACGACAGTCACTTTGACTGGAACTAGTTTCGAACTAGCAACCCTCCGTTTGCTAATACGTTACTCTTTCAACTGGGCTTACCACAGTCATTGAGGATGTTCTAGGAAATGTATTCGTCCAACTGGCTCACTTAGGGATAAATTGGAACTGTACTCCGTCACAAAAAAAAATCGACACACCAAGAAAGAGTTGTCCGATTGCGATCAAGATTGTAGGATGGGATGAAGAACATACAAAGACAAACAAACGAGTAAAATTTCAGAACAATTCGATGATTTATTTCATAGTTTTACCGTTACAAAGGAGGAAATCAATAAGGGGTTGGTCCACTAGTGGCCTGGATGCAAGCTGTCACCCGGAGTGACATAGACTGAAAAAGTTCCCGGATGGTGTCCAGCGGAATTTCTCGCCAAATTGTCTCCAGCGGAATTTCTCGCCAAATTGTCTCCAACTGTCGGGCTAAACTGTCAACATTCCGGGATGGTTGCAATCATCTTCCCATAACTTCCCAAATGTGCTCTATGGGAGAGAGATCAGGAGACCTAGCTGGCCAAGGAAGTGTTGGGATAGCTTGAAGACACTTCATAGCAACACGTGCCGTGTGTGGTCGGGCATTGTCTTGTTGAAAAGTAATTCCGGGGTGTCGCAAAAGGAACGGTAACGCAACCGGTCTAGAATGTCGTCTACGTACCGTTGTGCCTGTAATTGTGCCAGAAATGACTATCAAAGGAGATGGCACCCCAGACCATAACGCCCTGTTGTGGGCATGTGTGGCGTGCGATAGTAAGGGCAGGATATCCCCACGCTGCCCTGGACGTCTCCAGTCGCATCTGCGGTTGTCGTCAGTACACAATTGGAAACGGGACAAGTCACTAAAGACTATACTTCCCCAGTCAGCGCAGTTTCAAGTTGATAGAGCCAGGCACCACTGTAATTCTGCACCTACTGGGTGCGTCGAATTTTTTTTTATAAATAGAGTATATATTCAAGAGAGACGAAAAGAGATTGTAAATTGTTGCCGGGAAACAACTCTATCAAAATACAATGTTCAAGTGCAATAATGAAACTGTGATATGTAGTTTGATTTTAAAGTGACGGTTTTTGTGTTACGTCATGACTCATTTCTAACTTAAAATTCGCTCGAGACCCTCCGCAACGATACAAATAGAACAAAGGCCGTTCTCTGATGTTAACTTTAGATTTCCGTTTGTTAGTTATTAATTCTATTCGCTAATCAACAGAAAAAGCAAGATATTTTCGTTGTTCAAATTTGTATAAATAATTTTAATAAAAGTTTTAATTCGTAAATAGTTTTCTTAAATCATGATTTTTTTAAAACTTTGAGCGCCCCGAGATTTCCGAATAGTGTAGTGTCGTTTTTAACCGCGGAGCAGTCGTGGCTCAATAGTTATGCCCACTGCGCTATCAACCTGCGAGTTGTAATTGTAAACTGTATGTTCTACACCTCCCTGAGTGTGTTTCTGTCTATATATATATATATATATATATATATATATATATATATATATATATATATATATATATATATATTATTAAAGCCATCATCTTAGCAGATTTGAAATGGGAATCTATGAAAGTGTTGTATTCAAATACGTTTTTGATAATAGCTGCATGCCCCCATCCTTGCAAAAATTTCGGGCGCCCCACAATTTATTAAACTAGGGGGCTCCGCCCCCTGCTCGCTTACGCTCGCCAACCCCCGGGGATTGCTGCGCAATCCCATTTGGTTTGCTTCGCAAACCAACACTCCTGTCACAGATACCATTTGGTTTGCTTCGCAAACCAACATTACTTTCACAGAGTGAAACTATCTGAATAATTCGTATTATGCTGATTTCACTTTCCGGTTCATGACGTCACAGCGAGGGCTTCGCTGCGTCTCGCTTACGCTCGCCGACCCCGGGGATTGCTACGCAATCCGTTTGGTTTGCTTTCTCAAACCAATACTTCTTTCGCAAGTGATTTAACTTTTTTTGCTTTAACACTTAATGCACCCTAAACTAATAGCCGCATCAGTAAAAAATCTTCTGCATCTTGTTCCCTGTACAATTTAAACTAAACATTGTTAATATCCAAACTTTACGATCTGTACTTTGTCGGTAAACTGTCTTGAAAACAGAGGGAAAAAAGCGAGCCTTTTTCCTCGCCAAATAAAAAGAAATCGTTTTTATGGCAATTGTTGCTACGATAAATTTGATATCTGGCAAACCCGATAGTCAAAAGTGTAACCCACTACTGCTTTCGGAAGCAGATTTGCGAACTGAAAAATACGAAATTTGTGTCACCAACTTTTGATTGCATCGAATTTATTTATGAACCAATTTTAAAAATAATTGTACCGTAAGAAAGAGTATATTCTGAGGTATACTGCAATATTTTTAAAATTAAAAATTAACAGTAATACTATACAGATATGACCATTTTAGTTTTGTATCGGAAGTTACGATCTGAAAGTTCCGAAAATTGTATGACCCACTTTTATTTGCATCGATTTTATTTATTAACCAATTTGAAAAATAATTGTACCATAAGAAAGAGTGTAATGTAATGTATTCAGTGATGTTTTCAAATTTAAAAAATAATGGCTTTTGCCGTAGACAAAACGGTTTTAACAATAAGTAGCGAAAATATCCAAAGATTCCGAATTTTGTATGACGAACTTTTGATCGCATCCAATTTAATTATTAACCGATTTCAAAAATAATAGTACCGTAAGAAAGAGTATATTCTGAGGTATACTGCGATATTTTAAAAATTAAAAACTAATAGTAATTAGATATAGATATGGCAGTTTTAAAAAAAAGTAACAAAAATGTCCCGATTTTTCCTGAATTTCAAAAAAATATTATCAAGAATCAAATTTAAATTTAAAAAAAAACTCGACGAGCTGCAAAAATTTACGTTGAGAGGTACTCTTAAAAAAAAACTCACGACTGAAGACTGAAAATTTGAATGTGTTTTGCTCACTCGCGGAAGAAATTTCACTTCTTCAACTTTAACACTTAATAAAACCTAAACTAATAGCCACATCGGAAAAAAATCTTAATAATTATCCAGGGAATACGATGAAGAACAAAGCATGTTAATTTCATTTTTTTCCGATCAGTACTTTCTCGGGAAACCGTCTAAGAATCGAGCTAAACAACACAGTTTTCAATTCTTCGGCGGCGGCGGCGGCGGCGGCGGTAACATTTTTTTAATATAGAGAGATACTACTTCAACTTATTCCGTTCATAATCCAAGACGGTGAATTAACAAGGTTTCGACGCCAACGCACTTGATAAATGAATCTGCCCTTAACAAATTTAATCGTTACAGTGTTATAAATATTAGCGATTATTTGTGTGTTGTGCATTAGCCATCCTGCTAATAGCGCAGAAACATGATTTTTCTAATACGAGTCCAGTCGACAAGACGCGGCACGTAAAGCTTGTACGTCGACTATCGCTAAGGATCGTGTTTTATTAACGTTGGTCGGGTATTAGGTAGGAATTTTACATGACTCCTTTATTAGGTAATTTAAATTGAAAGCGTTTACCGCATGCTTATGAAACTAATTCTACAAGTACCATATTTTCTTAAGTATAAAACTCCCTTTTTCTGACAAAATGAACCTTTGTTGCGACAGATTTCCAATTTATTAGTATAATGTTGCTTTTACACGTCGCATTTAATGAATCAATAACCACATCTTTCTGAAGGATCTATAGATTCTATCAACCTTTAAAAAAAATTCTGTTGATCCTTTCCTTGCAAAAGAATCCTATGGAAAGAATTTATTGGTTCTTCCTGTAAAACATAAGTTTTAGAAAGATTCTATTGGTCTTTTCTTAGATTACAATCCTTGAAAAGATTTATTTAACCTATCCTTAGAATAGTATCCTTTTGAAAGATTTTATTTGACTTTTCCTTAGATTATGATACTCTGGAAAGTTTCTATTGATCATATCATTAGAATAGTATCCTTTGGAAAAATTCTACTTGTATTTTCCTTAGATTAGATTATTATCATGAAACATTCTATTAATCTTTTCCTTAGATTACAGTACCTTTGAAAGATTCTACTGGTCTATTCCTTAGATTATGATCCTCTGGAAATTGTTTCGATTGATATTTCCTTTGAATAGTATCCTTTTGAATGATTATATTGCCCATTTGGATTGACTAGAAAGGTTGGCCTTAGGGGAACAAACCCTACGAAATTAACCAGGACCATTTCAGAATCAAATCTTGAAACCTATGATCCAGAACTATCCCTGTCATTCTACAACTTATTCATTGCTGTTACACAACGCTGGTAACTCCATTGAATGACTAAAAATTTGAAACATGCATTTGCTGTGCATCTGACGTAGTTGGAAATAAATTTCTAATCATTGCACTGAAAAAGTCAATCACAAATATAAAACATCTCTCTGTATTCTAAAAAAATACTACAAGAATTTTTTCTACATAAAGAATGAAAGTTTCAAAAATAGGTATTTTTAACTTTTAACACAACATTTTGGTATATAGACGTTATAGCACTTTATAGATTAACACGAGCTTGAGTACCAAGCAGAGTAACGGATTAACAACCGGTGGGATACGTTTTCGAAACTAGGTTGAACCAAAGACCATCGTGTAGACGGAGAGCTTGTGCACTTCAAATCTGTCGTGGCCTCAAATGTCCTGACACTGGCGTGTTGTGGAAGTTTGGGAGTGAAGTGTGAGTTTAGGTGTTGACCCGTCACATTACCGTGATTCAAAGTGAGGAGGTGTTGTTCTCGTTCTTTCTCTTGGGGATCGATTTTGGACCGTCTACAGTAGTCCATTATGTTGGTCCAGTGTGACTCTAATAATCTGTCAACCTGTCGAAATTACGTAAGCATCTGAGGCGGCTCTCCTCATCTCGTGAGATTCACTTACAGTGGATCCCTTCCCACGTTGACCTTGCCGGTAATGCCGGCTGATGCCCTGGCAAAGAGGAGAACTGACGAGCCTATGCATACTCCGCCGTCTCTAACCTATACTGAACTATACTCTAGACATAATGCCTTGTTCGGTTTGCATTTGCCACTCCCCCTGTGCACCATTGGTACAAGAGTAATCGTCCCGTCCCTCCGGTGCAGCAGACAGGGACAAACTACAATAACACGATTTCGTAGTGGCCATCTCAAAACATTGACTTATGCCAACAAAGAAAAGGACTTTCCAATTTGTACCAAGTGTTCCAAAGGCCAGGCCACTCCGGATCACATCCTTGAGTGCTTGGGACTTGATAAAAAAGATCTTCTGGATCGACCATTATTGGTCATTCATTTCTTGAGAGTGTGCGATATCATGGACCTAGTCTAGCTCTGCTGGGCTACAAGGATCAGCAACAACAACAACGTAAGCATAATGCAGTGAGAGAGAAGACGGAAAGTGTGTTAAGAAACTCACCTATCCCGAAACACTCAGGACTCAATGAAATGTCATCGATGGCTATGTCACTATTTCCTGTTCCACGAATGGCGGAAAATTCCAACTGAAACCTGAAAATAAAGTTATTCAGTTTGCATATCCAAAAGTTAAAAAATAAAAAATAAAAACCTCGTAATTTAAGCAAAATCTATCTCAAGCATTACTCATGTTAGATCAAACAACTAGTCATATCTGAATAGCCGTGCAAGATGCTTCGAGTTTCTTTCCAAATCAATCTCAAGCAGCAATTCCTCACATGTGTTATTACATAGAAGATATCTTTTTGTATTGTCGATGTAGAAATATCTTGCCAGGTTGATTCTGAGCTATTTGAAAGTTCATTTTTTTGTGCAGTGAGGGATTTTTAAATGTATCAACCTTCTTGACGAATTTGATTGGGAACACATCTGTCAAACTTAAACGCCAGAAAAGATGACCACAGGATGTTTCCAACCATCCTGTACAAAAGTTTAAAAAAATGCTATGAAACTCAAAATTAAGCTTTATTCACAAAGAGATGTATTGCTCCATGTACTTAAGGATACAGAAATGAAGGACAACAAGTTCGTGAACATTTTTTTTTCATTGGTCTATAATTATACAGTTTGACTGTATTTTTTATAACATTCCATGGAATGTTCTCGCTTTCCACAAAATATGGCACAAAGACGGTGATGCTGCAAGTTACTCACGAAGCAATCTCATACGGGTTGGTCTATTTCCCAGGGCAGCCCGAATACTAGTTGCACGTCATCCACCCGAGAATTTGTGAAATTATTCGTGTTATCCGTATAAAATCGCTCAGGTATTGCTTCGTCATCCGACCGTGGTTCAAAATTACGAGGTGTTGTCCTCGGATCTTTCCCTTAAGGGACTGATCCCGGACCGTCGTCAATAGCCCTTTGTGTTGCTCTAGTACGACGTAAACAAAAAATTACCAATTACCGTATAAAATCAGGGTCAGATGTCACGATGGTACAAACTGGTTTCTTTTTTCGAGTTTTATGACGGTAGGGCCATATTTGGCCAAGCTGCGCCAAACAAAAGACAGACACCACAAAGAAAAAAGAAGAAAAAGCGAAAAGCAGAAGGGGATAAAAAAATAAAAGAAAGGAAATATCATTCGGGTACCTTGGGTTTGTGATGGCCGTACACACATAAAGACGTTCCCCTAAGGTTCCTCAGGAAAGGATATGACGCCATACATTAATTCATCATCTCATTGGTCCGCGCGACAAAGTAGGCTGGCGATTTCACCATCTTCGTCGTTATTGCAGAAACACGGATTAATACTCTTATATTCTGTCATGAGATGTTATACCAGCAATCGGCGAACAATATCTATTTTCAATCACGTGACTATTAATCGACTTGTGGTCACTCTCTTTCCTTTCAAAAGCAATACCTCAGTTCATTTACACTCCCAACAACAACTTTCAACACATCTGGATGCTACTTGACGTACCCACCCCTTTCTCAATACGGCTGTGTGTGTATATATATATATATATATATATATATATATATATATATATATATATATATATATATATATCATTCAAATACGTAATCTAATGAAAGATCAAAATAAAAATAAAAATCATAAGTATTAAACCAAAAAACGAAAGTTAGAAGAAAAGTTAAAACTAACCATGCAAGCGCGCTGAAAGCTGCAGACATAGCATGGCAAGGAATATATTTTCTTAAACAAGAGGAAATATATATATATATATATATACAGGGTGGTCCCGAATTCATGGTACAAACTTTAATGGTAGGTACAGGACATTGTAACAATGATTTATTGTATAGGAATGTATAGTCGCAAGTGACGCGGTGAGGCGAAAACAGGGGAAATAACGGCCGAAAGGAAAAACAAAGATTTTATTGAAAGCGTTGTTGACAAGTGTCATGTTTACAGTATTTGTTCAAAATTGCGTCCACCAGTATCGATACATGCTTGACAGCGTCGGTGGAGCGATTGGCGTACACGTTCAAAGATGCCTGGTATTTCACGGATTCAATGCTTGTACTTTCTGAAAATGGAAGGGGTGTAAGCGATTTTCGTTTAACACTCTGCATACAGTCTGATGACTCACACCTACGTCACGCGCAACAGTTCTTGTGCTTGACTCGGGTCTATCAGCCACAATGTTCAAGATGCTTTCTTCCAGCCTTGGAGTGCGTACAGCTCTTACTCGACCAGCGCCATGTCTGTTGACGTCGAACGCACCTGTTTCACAAAGTTGACGATGTAACCGTTGAAAAATTCTATGATCCGGCATTCGCCGATCAGGATACTCCGCGCGATACATTCGTAACGCAGCTCTGCCGTTACCATTTGCACGGCCGTACATGTAATGCATGTCTGCTTTTTCTGCATACGTAAAGTCACCCATCGTCTACGGCAGCACAATTGTGAATGGCGCTTTTCCCTACTGCGATGCATCATGTTCAACAGCGGCTAGACATCTACTGCCCTCTACCGGCAATGATACCAACCGATCACTCCATTTCTCTTTCCTTTTATTTCCCCTGTTTACGCCTCACCGCGTCACTTGCGACTATACATTCCTATACAATAAATCATTGTTACAATGTCCTGTACCTACCATTAAAGTTTGTACCATGAATTCGGGACCACCCTGTATACACTCTAAGACTAAAAACAAGTTGCGGAAGGAGTAGACCGTTATAAGTGGGAAGAGTGGTGCATCTGCGTTGGAGGAGCAAATGATCAAATTATTTCAGAATCGTTCGAACATGCGCCACACGCAGGGTAGCTCTCAGACACGCTGCATACCGGGTCATAAGAGGACATCTATTAGCGTAACTGATTAATTTCAACTCATGTTGGTTACATCGTTTCTCAATTCACGATTCCTCGGGAAAACGTTCGCAAGCAATTTAAGCAACCGGGAAGGTATGACAGAGGCCGAGTCATTGGACTCCCAAAAGGAGGATGGTCTAATCGACGGATTTTGCAACAAAATGGTTGTAAAGAATGAAACTGTTGCACGCTGTTGGCAACGGTGGACACAACAAGGTACATGCTAGCGTCAACCAGGCTCAGGAAGGCCTAGAGAAACCGGACCTAGATAGAATCGACGTGTTGGAAGACATGCACGTACTGATCCAGCAGTCACTGTTGCAGACGTCCAAGGGGCAGTGGGTACCTCTCTCGATCATCCAATAAGTGATCGTACCATGTGTCGACAGCTTCACGACGCGGAACTAAACTCACGTAGACCGTTACGACGACTACCTTTAATTGCATTGCATCGCCGTCTAAGTCTGGATTGGAGTCGTGCCCGACCGAAATGAGGTGTCAAATGGCATTGAGTAGTGACGAATCTCGCTTCTGTCTGATTGGAGACGCAATCGAATCCGTGTATGCAGGCAACGTAGTCAGCGCCAAGATTCACGGTTTGTTGTGCATCGTCACGCGTCCAGAAGACATGGTGTCATGGTGTGGGGTGCAATTGAGCCTGATGGCAAATCACCTTTGCTATTCGTTACGGGCTCTTTGACGGGCCAGCGTTACATACCAGAAATTTTGCAGCCCATTCATGAAATCCCAGGTTCACCCGTTTTTTCTTCTTGACTGCTCCACCCTTACCGCGTAGTCTGCTGAGACTACGTGACAGGGTTCAAGAAGCATGAGATGGACTGTCATAGGACTTCATAAAGAGAGCCTGTATGACTCACTACCAAGGCGCTTGGCATGCTGCATTAGGAATAATGAAGTTCATACGCCATACTGAATGATACCACTTTTTTTAATTTTTCGCAATAAAGTTTGCATATTTCAATCTCAAATTTTAACCATTTACTCACTCATAAGCACTTTACCAACCTTGCAAATTTCTTTGTATTCTGACAATCCCTTCTAGGTGCAACTTTTTGTCTTGTGTGTATATATTCCTATATATCCTATATATTCCTATATATTGAGTGTATATATTCCTATACATCCGTAGCGATGTGCAGTGAGGATTCCCCTAGAAATCATTTAAGATTCTACTTACGGATTGGAAACGTTGGGCAACGACACCACTGCCTTCCACCATGTGTCGCCTGTGTTCCCGTAACTCCTCCACAACTCCACTGCTTTCGGCTTGGAAGAGGATGGATTAACTTCTACACTGTACACACGCAAATCTCCCACACCGATGCCGAATTTGTGGTAAAAGAATCGAGCCTGGAAAAACAATAAGAAAGTCACTGCAACACGCATAAATGCAGTCATCGAATCACCCATAAGGACAAAAGAGGGAACTAGTATAAGGGATCCAAGACTGTTGAGTACTGAGGTGAGTATTAACCCTTCAAGTGGCATCAACGAGATATATCGTTCATCTAGTTCTGACCAATATTGGTAATTACGAAATATCTCGTGATCACGATACTGGCGATTTTCTTATGATGACGAGATCAAGATCTGATTAGTTTTCTTCGAATGAACAAAATGTGAATAAAATGTGATAAAAAGAATACAGATGTGTTATGTATGTACAGTTGCGGTATGAAAAACGAAACACCCCCTTTTTTCGAGAACTATTCATAGCAAAGCAAATTTAATAGTGTCATTTAATACGGAATAACGTCCTCTACAAACTCACATGCGGAAACATTGTATTAAAAGAGCCGTCTTCATATTAAACTGTGCATAAACCAATTTCCAACGTCAACACCATGCTGTGATGCGTTATTCAGATTCTACATTGTCAAATTAGTCTAAATAAAACTTTTCATGTATTTACTATCCCTAAATCTGGTAGTATTCTTTAAAATCCGTTGTCCATTTAAGGGATCATCTCCGCAGTGAAAATCGCTATTCGTAGATTGAGATTATTTGTAGTTAATCAGGAACTGTTGATTGGTTGCTCGACTAAAAGATTACAAAGTACCTTAACCCTCCTGGTGGTTATCTGCATGATGTATCTCGTCCTTAGCAAATCTGACCAGATCTTGACGTACGAGAAATTTGGCAAAAGGATTATCAGTATTTACTTTTTAATTTTGACCTTCGATTTCAGTCTCTAACACTTAAATCATAGCTGTTAAACTCATTCATTAGCTGTCATTTTTAGTAACTATAAAATAAGCTTTTCATACTAACAGTCAATAACTGTTATCGCAAGGTAGCAATAACCCTTTAAGACTGTTATCGTAAAAACATAGTTTTGCCCTTCTTTACTATTAAATTCATCGTGGTTCAGTTATACCACATACGACTGGAAGAAGGCAATGTTCGTTAGATTGCATCAATATATACTATTTCTAAACGTTTTACAAAAACTTACATTCCTCAGGTTTGTCATAATTCTTTTCACCTTTCCTAGTTAACGATAGTACACAGTCCAGTCACATTAATGTGACCACCTGTCAAAAGCCAAAATAACCACCTTTGGCAGAGCGGACCGCTGCGAGATGTGCAGGAAGAGAGTCAATTAGGTTTCTGAAGGTGTTCACTGGGACGTTGAGCCATGACGACTCCTGTGCCCTGGCCAGCTGCGTTAGATTACCTCCCTCTTCTAGCCTGGATCCTTCCGGCAATTGTTGCAGGGTGTTTGCTTTCAGACGTTTCACGCCTTATACGCCAACGTCCATCTGTCCGATGGAGCATAAAACGTGATTCATCGGAAAAATCCACCTGTCACCTTTCTGTGGACGTCCAGTTGCGGTACTGGCGTGCAAATTCCAGCCTTCGCCGCCGATGAACAGCAGTCAGCATAGGTGCATTAACCAGGCGTCTGCTGCGGACGCCCATGAGCAGCAACGTTCGCTGAACCGTTGTTGAGGATACACTCTTGGTAGCTTTTTGCCTTCGTTCGCCTCTGTCATCTATAGCCCGTGGTGCACCACATGTGCCGCTGATTTTGGATAGTGCCATTTTGCCATGCATGGTATACTTTTACCACGGCGGCATGCGAACAGTTCACAAAATTAGCCGTTTCCGAAATGCTTCCACCCTTGGCCCGAAAGCCAATAATCATGCCCTTTTGGACGTCGGATAAATCGCTACGTTTCTGCATTACGCCAATGATTGAAATGCTTTCCAATGCCCTAGGACATCCTTTATATACACTCCACTGCAATGTGCTGCTACCTGCCTTTTGTGATTGGTTATTTCACGTTGACGTCGAAAGTAGGTGGTGGTGGTCACATTAATGTGACTGTGGACTGTGTATAAGTATAGCGCAAAAACTATACGAAAGGAACTTGCTGAAATTTTAAATTGTAATATTACAAGTCTTCCTGAATCTATTTCTGTCGAAATATATCAGAGTTATATAAAATATATCAAAATATTTTCGAATTTTTTCTTTAATAATTTCAAATTTAAAGTAATTGAAAAACTAAAGCATTATGATATTTTGTTTAGGTTCCTTAATACCAACATTCTAAAAAAACATCTCTGTAGGAATATTATTTAGGAAGTTATTCATAAAAGTCTGGGAAACCTATATAGTAGCATTAAAGCGATATAGGACATTAGGAGTACCAAACTTTTTGCATTCAAAATTTCGAAGCGGCTCTACCGAATGACATGGAACTTGGTATCTGGAGTTTAATTATGGTTTAAATTCGAAATTATGTGTCAAAATAAGGGTTAATATTGAAAATTATGAAACTTTTGGTCAATTTAATATGAAGACGGCCCCTTTATAAATTTTAAGTTAATGAATTTATAGAAAACGTTATTCCCTGTTGAACGCCATCTTTGAATTTCTGCTACTGTTGAAATAGTTTGAATGAAAAGGTGTGGTTCGGTTTTTTTTCCGCGACTGTACACTGTAACGTAGTGGGCCGAGTGGTGTGCCTTTCTACTAAATTATACAGCCTAGTTTAAAAATAACTTGCATTTTATTTTGCAAAGAGTTATCTGTACACTTTGTACACTAGATATTTGCATCCCTATGACATGGGTGGTGCGAAACAGGTGCAAGACAGCCGCGGCCTCATCAACGAGCACCGCAAAACCAAATACCTCCGCTTCTCTCGAGTTCTCCGACGTCTCTGCCTTTGTCGGCAGACCCCTTATTCCGACAGCCACAAATCACTGGCACCCCAAAACAAACGAGACAGCAGTTCGTCAGCAGGGCTCGGGCATATGTTTCAGGAATTTGGAATCAAAGGTCAGTGGCGGTGTCGGCGACGTCACAACACATGCAAGTAAATTTTTATTTATCGACAGTTTGTGTCAGCATTAGGATTCAGTTATCGGAATCGGGAAAAAAGTACATTATTCAATTTTTAAGGTCTCTTTTCTACAGTTTTCAGGTTATGAAAATCCAGTCATGCTGTGTACCATGATTGGGGTGTCAACTAAAAGCAACGATTGAGAAAACAAATGAACGCTGCTTTCAGCGAGAGTTCTGATAGGAATAAATAGATAGTATACCTGACAGCTGTTGTAGAACTGCGAGTGCACGTTTCTGTGATAATAAGGCGGTGGCATGAACCATGGACTCGTGAAGGTGGTCTGCAAACCAAATGATCGCCCGGTTGGGAATTTCGCTACCAAATATGTACCTGGAAAACAAAACCATGAGATTAAAAAATGCATTATGTACAATTAAAAACAATGTAACAGTTTTACCTAACGGGTACACAATTTATTGGTGTTTTTTCTTGACTTTGTGCCTCAACCCCTTTCGACATTATGTGCATCCTTTACGAAAACCTTTTATAGGGTTTCATAGAACTATAGATTTCTATAAGGAAACAAAATTTTGTTTCCTATGGAAAAGAATTTTATACAGAAACGAGCTGTGATTCTGTTGAAGTGTATTTATCTATAGTTCTGTTGAGAAAAGTTCTATTGAAAAGTGAAAACGTGAATCAAAATAAATGTGCTTCTATAGAGGTTTCTACAGACATTTTCTATTGACTTTCTAAAGAAGTTACTTTATGGAACTTATAGAAAAAAGTAACGAGGACGAGTAACTACTCCAAGGTTATTGTTTTCTCATGAAAATTGGCATTTCAACTAAGAATCGAGATTCGTGTAGTTGTTATTTGGAATGAAATACATATGTCATCGTACTAAGACACGCATGAAATGGTGACTCAAAAAGTGTTTTTAGGTGAAAATCGCCAACGATGCAAATTCGTGACCTTGGTGCGTTAGTAACGATGTATTTAGGTTGGTTTTGTTTAGGGTTTTGTGTCGTAAGATGTACCATATTTGGCCAAACTGCTCCAAATACAAGGCAGACAACTTCCAGTAAAACTGTCGTGAAAGGGAAAATATTGTTTGGGTGTTATAGAATATTGTGACGAAAGCCAGGAAAAGATATTTTGGGTAACCCGGGAGCACGACACCCGCATTTACTAAAGACACCGTAAACCCATTGGAAAAATAAAAATATCAATACCACCTCGGGTTCGTGAAGCCCGTATACATCTAAAGAAAATCTGCCCCCGGTGGTGGTATATATTTATGGAACAAATGCATTTTTCCTTCTCCATCCGCATAAATTGGAAAAATCTGAAGCTAGCAGACATCGAATATTTTTATTTCGTAAGATTGAACAGAGCTTCAGAAAGATAGACGGCCGATTCTGGTATCTCACCTGTTGAATTTTGAAAGGTGTGGTCAAAACTTGGTCCTGTTCTTGCACTTGGAGACGTGCCGCTTCTTCGAGTCCACATGCTGTTTTCCGAGGTAGTAGTGTTCCAACCGCACGTGTTGCTTTCGAAAGTACAAGAAGCGCTATAGGGTATCTTTTCTGCAATAAGAAAAAAAGAAATTTAAAGATTCGCGATTTAAAAAAAATCAGATTTTCTGGGTTAAGTTTTGCTTTAATCACTCAGTTTAGCATTTTATTTATTACAATTCTCAACATCTACATACCCTCGGCTGTTTTAGAGAAGAATATGAGTTTTGAAAGATATTTAAAACACATGAGAAAGAAGCTATACTCGTAGAGGAAGTACCGAAGTAGAATGAGCAATTATAACCTTTTCATGTGGCCATAATCATGTAACCACTAGTCAGAACGTGACCTTAGTCTAATTTCGTCTGCAGGATGGAACGTAACAGTCATGATTCCAATTGGTGCACAGAATGGGAGAAGACTCCCATCCTTTGATTTATAATATGATTAGTCAGCGTTCAACATGGCACAGTGGCAACTTCACCATTGCGTCGCAATCTCTATGGAAATGAACATTCAATCATGTATCCTGTCATAAAATGTATGAACAAAATAGGCGATGAGAAGCCATATCGGTAAACCAAGTCAATTTTTCACCGAACAATTGGTCACGTTTTTTGAAGTTCTTCTGAATAGCAATGCTCTGTCTACATATATTTCAAGTCTATGGCTACACTTCTCTTTTCTGGTAAAGTGTAATGCGAGTATTGTTTGATACTAGTGAACCCGTGTATAGTACCTGTGCTAAATTTTCATAATAGTTTGTCCAGATCAAGAGTTACGCAAACCTCCGAGGAGAGCAGACGTCCCAGAAACGAGCTCCGTATCCCATAGGATTAACGTTATATCTATTGAAAAAGCTCTGTCCAACGCCGTGTACGGAGGGTTGCCTAGACCAACGTGGAAAGTGTCCGTTTCTACCGGCCACCGCAAGACGCGTCACCCCAACTCAAGCCTAATCCGTCGCAGTTTACCCTTGAAGTCAAATGCGGAATTTTTCAAAATCCAACTCAAGGGACAGATTTGTCGAGCGTACCGGATAAACGCCAACTCTTTATCGGCCGGACCTCAAGTGTGGCGTGGGTGGGTATCCAGAGCAGACAACGACCGACGAAAGATAACCCCGTCAAAAGGCAAGGAACTTTGAGCTTTCTGACAAAGAACTTTAAGCTCTCTGACAAAGTTCGATCAAAAGTGTCGATTTTAATCGATTTAAGTGTACTAGTAAACAAGAAGTACAATCACCACACCGGTAAGAAGCCCAGGCTTACACATAATTGTGCTACTTGCAAATCGGATACTTGCTCAATTATCTACGAAAATCATAGCGATGAACTTCGCTTAAAAATAACAGTGACAGTGCAAATACAAAAAAACACTCTTTGGTATCCCAGTTCCAGCAGCATGATGGGCTAAAGCCAACAAAAAGTCGACCCCGGTGAGTCCTTTTCAATTAGCAATGAGTACCTATTTTTTTTTTTTTTTTAAATTTCTAAGAATCCAATCTTTTGTGTTTTTGACTGCACAGCAACGATTCCTTCAGGAGTAAAGCGGATCGAAACTAGCAGTCGTATCTGTTGTATTCCATGGACTAGATTAATCATTTAAAAGCACACGCTATTTCAGAAAGGTCAATCGTACCAACTTTAAACTGTATTTATATATTTTCTTATGCTATACATTATTTAATTTACTGTTCTGACATGGATTTTATGCGCTTGCTTTCCAATTGCTTTATCCATGTAACAACGCAGAGAGCCGAAAACGCTTTGCAAATCGAATTTATCGGTCGCATTTTAAAATTTCTACTATCGTAGCAACCAGTCGATAGGCTTCTGAATGGGCCAGCTTTCCTAAAAAATAGGGCAAAGAAGAATTAGGTCTTCAGGATCTATGACAATGTTTGACAAAGTTTTTATAGATTTTTTTTTTTTTTAATTTCATTGAATTTAAACTAGCTTACACCGGGCTCCCAACCACTGGCTCAGCGAAGTATTTGCTCTTTTACATTCACATTTCAGTCTAAAATTTTCCCTTATGGGGCTTCAATGAAAACAAAAAGTAAAGGGAAGCGGATATAATGAAGTTTAAAAACAATGTAATCGCGTAGCCTTGTTTTCCCACAACCTAGAGAATGTGTTTCATATTGGGGGAAGAAAAGAAAAGTCGATCGGTGAAGTGGATTTGAACTGTCGTGAATTTTCTGTTGAGACGAAGCAGCTTTGGATTCAGAAAAAGAGAATTGCGGCATATGCCCTAATTCTCGGAATCGAGCACCTCCGCTCCTCTCTACGGGGGAGGGGGCGCGCAGCGAGGAATGCAGAACGTTTCGGAAGGGGAAAAAAAAAAAAAAAAAGAGTGGGTCGCATGGTCTGCGATCATTTTGAAGAAGGGAGAGAGAAAAAGAGTGGGTCACGTGACCACCTCACGCGTGAGGTGTCGATGTAACGCCTATGCCTGGCACGGCTTGCCTCTATGGTCGAGAGTTTTTACCCTCGGAGTTCCACGAACGCGGGGAGAGCGCTGTGAGATGCTGGAACACGTGATCTTAACAAAGAAGAATCGGGAATCTGGAGCTCCCTGTTTTGTTATGAGTCGTTTCAACTGAATCGGTCTGTTGTATCTAATCTGCACAGAGATAATGGAGCAATTGCCCTCGCAGACGCAATTTCTAATATAGCGTTATTGTTCATATCTCGAACTACAAGTAGATGGTTTTTTCTTTGAAGACCAGTCCCCTTTTACTTGGTTGAGAAATGGATATACAGAATAAAAACAGGGAGCAGGGAGTCGTGCCTGATAAAACAACAGGGTTTTAAATTATGTTCTTTAAAACAGGGGAACTTTCAGAGTAGTCTTTGAGGATTTCTGTCTTCCGTCCTTCTTTAACGTGTGCTCTCATGTGTTGTAGTTTCAGCCTCATTTTTGTTTTCTCATCTTTTACTTAAGTGTTATTTAGAAAGCACGGTACTACACTGTCCAAGAATTTTTAGATAAGGTACTCATTGCATTTATGCGTATGGGGGACAAGCCGGGGTCGGCTTCATTTGCATGTAATTCAACTTCAACACCGAAACAAACGGCTCTTTTCTAAACAACCCAAGCAAACGGAATATAGACTTTTCATAATTCAAAACCCAATTTTCTACAATGAACACAACTCCGCAGCAAGACATCACAAGAAGGACCAGAGCACGGTCTAAAAAATCTATAACACCTTACTCACCTGAATCAGTAATCTTCACTCTCGTAAGGGAAATAGAAGAAATCTTCTCAAAAGACAAGCATGTCTTTAAAACAACTAAAGATAAAGTAATCGAAAAAATCAAAAACACAGGAGAAGTCTGGCGTAAAAGCCTAACACAAATTACCAGACTAGAGGCAAACCTTCAAGAACAACAAACAAGGAATAAATTAAAGACAGAACTTAAAGAAATTTTAAACCTCCTCACAGCTAAAAAAGAGAAACACGTAACAAAAGAAGAAATAGTTGAACTAAAGGATTTTATTCAAAAAGACGGGAATACAAATCTAAAAGAACTGCACGAAATAGAAAATAGACTAGCCAACAGGCTGGAAATTCAAATTTCAACAATAACATCTGAAATTACCGAAACGCTTAAAAATCAAATCCAAAAGGAAATGGCAGAGTCCTACAAACTCAACGCCAACCTAGGTCAGAGTATAGAAGATTTGATAAGAACAATATCGAACGACAAATCCAACAGCTATCTTACAGACAACATGCAACAAATCAAAACAATACTGCAACAACCGCCCAGCTACGCAGGAGCTGTTCAGAACCAGGCGAAACCTACACAGACAGACACCGCACCTACACCCAAAGAGCTCCACACACTTATAATTACTTCGAAAAACGAAAAACTCACAGGAGAGCAGGTTCGAGAAGACTTTAAAAAAACAATGGGCGGAAACGCCCAAAAATGGAAAGTAAAGGGATTGTTCATAGGGAAGAACAAAAATGTACTAGTAAAAACAGATCAACAAGAGGATATCGACGCCATTGTGAAATGGATTAACTCTAAAGACACCGGAAATCCTGACCTCCAGACCAGAATTCCACCTCCTAAAACAAAACCAATTATAATCCATGGTCTCCCACCCCAAACCAACGTCGACCTGCTGCGCAAGGCCCTGGGAGAAAAAGCCAACAACGACATTCACGAAAATATACGTCAAAGAACATTTGTAGATAAAAAAGGAGGTAACCATGCTGTCTTTTATCTCCCCACACACATAGCACACACACTCCTAAAAGCAGGCACACTGTGGTTTGCATTTGAGAGATGCACCATCAGGCAATATATTAGCTCAAACACTAACAATAACAGATGTTTTAACTGCCAGGGCCACGGTCACATTACTTCAAGCTGCAAGGAAGAGGCGCACTGTGGCAGGTGCGCCGAAAAACATGCAACTAGGGAGTGCACACAAAAAACCTCTAAATGCATAAACTGCATCCTAATGAACATCTCAGCGGGGTCAAAACTCACCACAGATCATCCGGCTTGGGACGAGACCTGCCCAATCAATATCTCTAAACAGCACAAAAAGAAAGGTGTTAGGGAAGATAAAAACATTACAACGCAAGAGGACGTTGAACGCACGTTTAAACAAACCCCCCCAATCAACGAATAGACAGCACACCAATTACTCATCTTTCCACAACCAAACAAGCTACAAGACCAGACCACAACTTAGCAAGCAACAAAACCCGCCACCAGATGACTCCATCACAACCAATTATAAAATTCCTGCAGCTTAACCTTAATAACTGCAGGGCAGCAACTTTACAAATTTCTAAGGCCATGGAAGACAACAACATAGACATCGCACTACTACAGGAAATCTATACCAACCAAGAAAAACCACCAGGCATTCCATTCAGATGGAAAACTATCTTTTCAAATTCTAAAACAGTAGTCATTATAATTCGCAACCAACATATTTGCCCAACTATCATCCAAAAACAAGAAAACACTATAACAATAAGTTTCAACTCATGGAACAATGAAGATGTCTTCGTAACTTCAACATACGCTTCACCCAATAATGACCTAACAGAAAACTTAAGAGAACTGGATAATATTCACAACCTTTCACCGATTAACCACGTCATAGGAGGAGATTTCAATGCCCACAGCACGTTCTGGGGTTATGAACATGAGAATCGAAGAGGCAGTGACCTCACGGAACACGCAGCAAGCAACTCCCTGTTAATTTGCAACACTCCAAATGCACCCCCAACGTTCTCCAAAGGAGACTCCAGGGGTTGGCCCGATTTAACATTCATAAAGGGCAACATTGCCGGTAAAATTGAAAACTGGCAAGTTGAAGACTTCGAAATCCAGACGGATCACCGCCCTATAACTTTTACACTCACAACTAACATGATTATACCCATACGCAATAGATTCAAAACCAAGCATGGTAATCATTCTAAATTTATCAAGCAGCTTAAACAAGGTCTGCACCACATTAAATTCACCAACATAGCTTCAACACAAGAACTTGAAACCAAAACCAAGGATATAACGGACACCACTATTAAAACCATGCAAAATAATTTTAAAAGGAAAAACAATATTTCTAAACTTAACTTAACCTGGTGGAATCAACATCTTCAAATTCTTCAAAAACAGGTTAAAGCCACTCGCAGAAGAACGCAACGGGAACAGGATGCAACCACAAGAGATCAACTAAAAATAAAGCTTCGTAAAATAAAAGCAAGCTTCAAAAAGGAAATTAATAAGGCCAAAAGCACCGCCTGGAAATCCTTCTGCACAAAGGCAAACAACGCCTTTGGTACAACCTTTAAAATGGTCACCAACCGGATCCAACCCATTAACATTATCCATTCTACAACCGAAGCTGCCTCATTTACAACAGAAGCTAACATCAAAAACATCCTCAACAACATCTACAGACCGGATCTACCATCACTAGACACCCAAGAAGAATCCCATACAAGAAACAAGATCTTCCCCCCAAGCAACACATCCATCACACCACCTTTCACGAGTAGAGAACTTAAGCACATCATACAAAACACACCTAAAGACAAAGCCCCAGGACCAGATGGCATCGACGCTACAGTACTACGACTCTTCCTAGAAGCGGACGCCGACAAACTCCTGGAATGCATGAACACATGTAAAAACCTCCGCCACTTCCCGACGGCCTTTAAGACAGGAGAAGTGGTCCTGTTCCCAAAACCAGGAAAAGATCCATCACTCCCGGAATCATACCGCCCAATCAACCTCCTACCCATCATGGGCAAAACACTAGAAAAACTTCTCATCCTTAGATTCAATAAATTCGTGTCAAGCAACAACACCCTCAGTAAGAAACAATACGGATTCAGAACCGGTCGCTCCACTGAGCACGCCCTTCAGGAAATACTTGCCAAAATTGACAGCAACAAAAAAAACAAGAGCCATACCTGCATCATTTCGCTAGATATTAAAGGCGCGTTTGATTCAATGTGGTGGCCTTCACTCTTCGATAAACTGCACAAACATAACTTCCCACCAGACTTAATTGAAATCACTAGAAGCTACCTCCACAACCGCAATGTCGTTCTACACCAAGGCAACACTACAATAACACATAAGCTACAAAGAGGGTGTCCGCAGGGCTCATGCCTAGGACCATTCCTGTGGCTACTTGTGGTTAACGAACTGCTACTGGAAACATGGCCACCTAATTGTGAAGTCCAAGCTTACGCAGACGACATCGCAATACTTATCTCGGGTAACAATAGAAGAGTTATTGAAACAACAGCCAGCGAAGCCCTCCAAAAAGTACAAACCTGGTGCCGTCGAGAACAGCTAACAATATCAGAAAGCAAATCAACGGCAATGATAATCGGAGCATTTAAACCTCTCGCAAGAAATCCTATACTCAAAAGTGGATCAATGAAAATTAAAATAGTTAAACATATAAAACTACTGGGAGTCATAATCGACAGTAAGCTCTCATTCCTACAACATATTGCACACTTAAAAACAAAATGTCTGCGCCTTAGTAACAGTATGGCTCACACGGTGGGTAGATTGTGGGGCACAAAACCACGGTACCTCAAGATATGGTACAAAGCAGTAGCGGAGAGAATAATTTGTTATGCAGCCAGCGCATGGGCCCAACAGCTTACACAGCGAAAGACTCAAAAACTGCTGAGTCTCCAGCGCCTGTTTACAGTACGCATCCTTAGAGCATACCGCACATCACCAACAAACGCTCTACAAATATTGGCCGGTATCGAACCACTGCACCTTGTGGCTCACAGAGAGGCGGCTTTCACAAAACTCACCAGACTGCAACAAAATGTACACTTTCTAGGAACAATTTACAAAACAAGCGACTATGAAAAAGAAGCAGACATTCAAATTGAAAACACCTGGACCACGGACTTCGACACAATAGGCACACAAGGCGAAATAGAAACGGATCTAACAATTTACACGGACGGGTCAAAGACGCCACATGGCGTAGGAGCGGCTTTCGTGGCATACAAAAATAACATGGAAATTTACACACAAAAAATAGCACTTCATAACAACAACACAGTGGCGCAGGCCGAAAAACTGGCTATCCTCTTCGCACTTGTATGGACACAAACACAAACTTACATAACGTGCAATATCCGAACAGATAGCCTTTCAACTATAAAAACCTTACAACAGTTCCAGACTAAAGACTCAATAGCGCAACAAATTAGAACATTACTTAACTATAACTTTAATAACACGTTCATCAACTGGGTTAAAGCCCATATTGGCGTGACCGGAAACGAAAGGGCCGACCAACTAGCCAAGGAAGCAGCGATGGGAGAAACTAATTTCACTGTCATCGCCAAACTACCCAAGAGTCACGCTAAAAACCTTATGAAGAAGGCAGCCCTACAAAAATGGCAGGAGGACTGGGAAACCGGAGAAACAGGAAGAAGAACCTTCGCATTTCTTCCAAAGATCAACCCCAGGAAAGAACCATGTGGACCCTACCTCACGTCTTTTTACACAGGCCACGGACCCTTCCCCAGCTACCTAAGCAGATTTAAAGTAGTAACATCAAGCAACTGCCTCTGCGGACAAACAGGAACGCCAAACCACTACGTTTTCAACTGCCCCCTCACGTGTCACCATCATCTACCACAACCAACAGACGAAAATTACAGGGCATGGGCGACAAACACGGCAAGCAACAACCAAGCACAAGCAAAGATAATGCAAATTATGAAGTTCCTATCGGAAAACATCAACATCATCATTCAATAAGACTGCTTACAATTAATTTCAACTGTTCAATTCTTATTATAGGGTTTGATCCTTTTCTTAGAGCTCTATTTTAAGAAGCTCTTTTTTGTTAACCTTTAACTTTAGCTCTCAACTAACATAACGTTGATGTTTCTTCCATTTGCTTTTTTTTTATTACTATATTTTTTATTTTCTTCTTATTTCTATATTGCATAACGGGAACCCTCACACGAGAAGTTCCCATCATGTAAACAAAGTAAGTTTATTGCCCCGTAGCTAAAACACACAGCCAAAGGTTAGCCTGAAGCTGTCACACTCAGTCTTGGTGGGCTCCAACCACTTTTCCGCAGTGTGTCCGCGAAAAACCACTTTTACCTGTCCCATGGACGGGGGGTAAGGGGGACACCTGCGGTGTCTAATACTCTAATAGTTTGTCCATTGACTACAAAATGATACTCACACATTCGATACATATTTAATTTTTCTTACAGTGAATACAAACATCGATATGCCTATTTGGCACCTCCAAATGAAATAAAAATCATTCAAAAGTTTAAAGCAATATTTATGTGCTCAGATAGGGCAAAATGTTATAAATCACTTTTCCCAAAAAATTGAGTAAGTCCCATCCTGGAGTCAGGTTTGTTCATGTTTAGAAGGTGGCAAAATGTCGTAAGTCTTTCTCTTTCAGTTTATGGGTGGAAAAGGTGGAAAATTGTAATAAGTCAAAAACCACAGAACCACATGTTAAAACGAATCTTAAAATTTCTTGCACGAAAAATTAAAAAAGTGTCTTTTGACATTTTGCCATCTCTTTACAGATTTAATACTTCTGACTGGCGTTATTTCGAATTTCAAATAATTTCATGATAAGAAGTTCACACTTCAGTCGAGTTATCACAATTAGCTTTTAACGTTCGCTTCTATCGCATCCCTTTCACTTGGACCAAAGGAACGTGGTAGCCCTGTTGGTAGAGTCTCGGATTAGCAACCGCAGTGTTGTGAGTTCTAAACTATATCCAACCAAATATCATCGTATACGC
Organism: Metellina segmentata; assembly: GCA_947359465.1. Classification (NCBI taxonomy): domain Eukaryota; kingdom Metazoa; phylum Arthropoda; class Arachnida; order Araneae; family Tetragnathidae; genus Metellina; species Metellina segmentata. Next base: position 114,592,404 of record OX375873.1, read on the forward strand.
GGGGTGCGTCTCACGTTAAATCTGTCGGAGTCTCAAATATCCTCGTGGTGCTGTGGAAATTTAGAGAGTGGTGTTCCAGCTGAAATGTTGACTTCGTCATCTGACCGTGCTTCAAAATAAAGGGGTATTGTCCTCGATCTTTCCCATCGCCAATAGCCAGTTGTGTTAGCTCCAGAACGACGTTAGTTCATCTACCATCACTTGTTCGATGGCGATTCAGTATTTTTTGACGTCTAGACCTTTTTTTTTCGCATTCACAGGCATTTTCTTCTATGTGCTGATTTCTATCTTTTTCATATTGCTTTCTCTGTCATCAGACTTCTGAAGATTTCATTGAGCGAGCTCTCCCGTGTAGTTTACAAGCATTATGCAGCTCTATAGCTCAAATTCAACATGTTTAAACTAAGCAGGGAAATTGGCGACTGAATATCGTAGTGGTTAATTTTAAATTGTTTATATCCCTTTTGGTGGACATTCTCCATTCTATAAATGATATCTATTTCTGCACCACATACGCAAATGACCTTCACTACCTTACAATAATGGACCGGACAGCAATATGTGATGGTAGAATGGAAATAATCCATGCTTTAATAGGGGATGGTCACCCACATATTGCAATCACACTAGCAACCCTTCAGGGCATACTTTCAACAAGGTACACGGTTTTTGAAACACAGCTATGAGTATTTGTGTCCATTCCTGCTGGAAGAATGTCGCCAGCTCAGCTGTAGATTTCGGACGTGGTTCCCTGGTCCGTAAGCGTCGCTCTAACTCGTCTCACAAATGCTCTATAGGGTTTAGGTCGGGACTCTGAGCAGGCCATGAAAGAGGTTTTACATTCATATCTTGATACCACTGTTTGACAGAGGCTGCAACACGACATGGAGCGTTGTCGTCTTGAAGTAACAATCGTCCATTCCATAAAATTTCCAGAGCGTAGGAAGAATCTGATTGTCCAAAATGTTCATGTAGGCGTCGGCTTTCAATTTACCAGGAACAATATGCAAAGGTCCAATGCCATACCACAAAAAACACCCCAAACCCCGACATGCAGTCGGATTTTATGCAAATCCGCTTGCGTCCGGTCCATTATTGTGGGGTTGTTGTTGTTGTCGTGCGGGCCATATATGGCCCAATTGGGGGTGCCATTTCCCCGGATGGTTGGACTTCTACATACATGACACATGCGTTTTACAGGAAGGTCCCTTTCACACATCCATTCACTCACACATATCGTAATTTAGATCCCAATCAGAGGCCGATAACCCCCCTGATCAGGTACCCTCAGAGGTATTGATTTGGTATGGGAACATGGGGGACTTTGTGACCACAACCTATTTAACGTGTCCCATCCACCATTAGCGAACACGACGGTCTTTAGCCAGGTCTAAGCGCCGATCTCGCAACCATCAGAATTGCAGGCTCCGCTGAGGACAGAACCCACAATACTTCCGATGCGAGCCCGACGCTCTACTGACTGAGCTACCGCGGCTCCATTACTGTGTGGTAGTGTGTATATATGGAGAGGTATAAAACACATAATTTCCAAAGAAAATGCATCATCCAATACTTTAAACCGAATAAATGACTCCGATTCTTTCATGAAAGTTTGTTCCGAAAACAGTCCCCTTAACAGAAAAAAAAAACTTCAGAAAATGTGAGTTATCTTTGAGTACTTTATAAGATTTCATAGTCAATATACTTGAGAGGTTTCTCGATAATTTAGTGGAGCTTATTTGTGCGACTTCGCGTCGCTATAAATCAATTGGAATACTTGTAAGGTATGAAAACACATTCGCTTTCAACCGTCGACTAAAGTTCTACTTCTACCTTTCACTGGGCTATTTTTGTTCGCATTATTTATGTACAGTACGAGGTAACAACTCTGTCTAATTTATTTTATAAACCAGAAATCTGTTTGAAACAGGAAAAACGCTCGAGACCTGAGCTATGGCGTCATGATATTTGCACGGCTTTTTTTGGCTGCAATATCTAGGTCAAGGCAACTATTTTGACACAGCTCGCTAAGTCTTTCCCTCAGAACCATAGAGGTAAAAATGTAATAAAAAAGGCAGCAACCCATTTGGAATCGAACTTGAATAAAAACACGACGAAAGCAACCGCGAGCTGAGGAATCGGTAGAGGAAGGAACACAATCAGCTGTACAAAGCTCAAGAAACTCAAGCATGTTTTATCCTACTGTAAGGTGCACCTACAGTGGATCTCAGGGAACACGAAGTAGCTGATGTTTTGGCGAAATAGGGTATTGATAAGTCATTGTCCGCTAACCACTCATCGATCTTTCTTGAGCTTTACTATATTAGAACAAATCTTGATATGAAATCATGGAACAATTACCCGATACACTATTGGTATCACGGTGATCGCCCTGGAAAGATCCCTTCCTCTCTATTGCGATAGACATATAAGGCGTTCAGATACCAAGTGGATCAAGTCCATTTAACAACATTTTGAGATGCATAGAGTTAAGGTTTCCTCTCTAGGATGTAATTTTCATATTCGACTGCTATGCTACTGCCATCTCTCGGGAAACAAAGTAACTAGGGACTTGATTCAAGACACACTAAAAAGATTGGCCAGAAAGTGGACACCTGTGATCCACTCTCCCTCTCTCTATGTCCACATACACACACACACATATATATATATATATATATATATATATATATATATATATATATATATATAATAAAATAACAGTTACATAACACACACAAAATAACAAAAAATATAACAAAAAAATATAACAAAAAAAAAAAAACAGCTGGGGTGCAATAACCAGAAACCGAAACTACCTATGCAAGCGAGCTGAAGCTGCAGACATAGCATGGTAAGCAATATAATTTCAAGAACACAAGAATTTCCAAAAAAATTTCAATAAAAGTCTTAAAAAATGATAAAAAACTGAGGAAATGTTGGTGGATCAGGGCGTCATCAGGGAGGAGCCTGACCCAAACAACATAAAATGGTGTTTTCTACATATGAGCAGCATTAGGCTGAAAAAAGGACGCCCTGATGACGCCCTGATCCACCAACATTTCTTCAGTTTTTTATCATTTTTTAAGATTTTTATTGAAATTTTTTTGGAAATTCTTGTGTGTTCTTGAAATTATATATATATATATATATATATATATATATATATATATATTGTAAAAAATGCAACGTTTACGAATACGAAAGTAGCGGTTGCACGTAAGGTCACAGATTATCTCTTTGGTACAGTTGCATTCTAACGGCCGTATTCACAAGTCCGAGTTAACTCGAGAATCAACGATAATCCGCGAGTTATCGAAAAAATCGTATTCACAAGTCCTGATCCGTGGTTTAAACTGCCGGTTCGGTGTTACATTTTGATCCTCCGAAATCGGCGAGTTAACTCGCGAGTAAGAGTTACGCATGCGCAGTACTACCTTTTTGCGAAGGATATTCTGCAAAAACAAAATGGATGACACATTTCATTCTATGGTAAAGTATAGTATACTTGCGACTACTGGTCACTCGATTGGACGTATCATTACGGAGAACCTGCTCCATAGCAGCTCATGTCCTCATCATAATATTGCTTAAATGGAAAATTTAAAACATAATTTTTTTTTAATTCAAAAGAAAAATTAAAATAAAGGTAGCTGCGTATTCTTTAACAAGCAGCTTAGCGAAAAGATAGATGGCGCCACCTCTGTCCTCTATACCGGAGAGATCGAACGGTAGGAAACGACCATTACAGATACAAATTCGTCGTAGAATAAAAATTATTCTGTTGATTTATTACGAATGAAAGAAAATTGACAATGCAAGTCAATTTTCACACCACTAACACACACCCATACTGACAAGTACAAAGATAATCGGATTACACACATCTGTCAAGACATTGTGTACAATTCTTTCTTGCAAAATTTAGGTTTCCATGAAAATCAAATTTGAAATTAAATACCTTTGCATTTCTTTTCCCAAACCCATATTAAAATGCTGTATGAGTCCTATTTATTCACAATTTGGAATCAATTCTACGGCGAAGTACGTGCTTGATCAGTATGAATGCAGATTCGGGCGTCGTGACCAACGTAAACAATACCACGTGATCGTGAGATAGCCAATCACAGCGTGCGTCTCATTTTAATCCCCGGATCACTTAACACGCTGTTTGAGAATACCGTTCTTGCTAATCCTCGAGTTAACTCGTAATCGCCGATCAACTGATCCTCGAGTTAACTCGAGACTTGTGAATATGGTCGTAAGCCTCGTTTGTTGACAACGCACTTCGCCGCGCGTTTGGGTTCAAGAATGTCTCCAAGAATATAGTTCATACAAAAAAATTGTTTTTTTTTTACAACGAAAGTTATAAGCTTAAACCGAAATTAATAAACGTTAATTATTGCAGAGGTTGCTATAAAAACCGCAGAATAATAAAGTCGTGTTAGGGTTGTCTTCACCTGCCATAACTCGCTACTAAAAGTGCGCCAAGACCGTTGCCACCAAACGAAGCATAGAATGCAGCTGTACCATCTTTTAAGCCATGAAGATCTCAATTCGCTTGAAGTTTTATGAGCGTACCATTAAGTTAAATTATGAATTTAACTTAATCTTTCACGCGCATACGAATTCTGTTTTCCACGTAGATCAAACTGTGCATTGAAAGTTTAAAACATGCATTATTATGAACACCCGAGTGGTAATGTTGCTCCAGCGCGACGTTAATTATAAAAATACCTACCCGAGTATTAAAATGAACGCAGGCTGTTCCTCGTATTGGAAACGGTACAGCTACACTCTACGTTTATGAGTGATGTTAACGGCTTGGCGAATTTTTTTTGGCGCACTTCCAGTAGCGAGTTACGATAAATTAAGGTAACCCATCTGTCATTACGGTTGTTGTGGTTTTCATGGCAACTTCGTCAAACGGAAACTTTTATTTTGAATATTCTAGAAAGTTCTTCCAAAATCCGTTGAAGTCGTTTGATTACATTGGTTCGTTTGAAATTTTATCTTTGCTCCCATTGGTTGTTTTGATTTTAAAATATTATTTGATTACATTGGTCCTTTTAAATCTTTTTCTGTGATACCATTGGTCCATGTATTTATACTTCGACAGTTGTGGAATTTATATATTAGGATATTAGTTTTCACGGAAGGATTAAGAGTTTTGTTGTTTTGACATTCTCGTTTTGATTATTTTTTTACGCAAGAGTTCTGACGTTATCAGGTTGTATTATTTCTTTGATAAATCTTTTTCTTTTTCAACATGCCCACTGTATTTAGTGTAATTGATAAGTTTCAGGGTATATATATATATATATATATATATATATATATATATATATATATATATATATATATATATATATATATATATTGTTACCCAACATTCAAAGTTTAGTTCTGCTGGAACACAATTGTGTTTTGTAGTGTATTTACTTTTAGTGAAATTTAAAAAATATATACTCTTTAAAACTTTTTAAATGTGTTTTCAAATTCTCATTTTCCGTTGTGAAAAGAAAAATGTTTTTGAAAGAAAAGGATTTTTTAAATAATTCTTTACTTGGCAACTTTAGAAGTGCGTCAAAAAAATCGCCAAGTCCGTTGCCACCACTCATAAACGTAGAGTGTAGCCGTTCCTTGGAAACCGAAAAAGGGACACGAAGAGCACTTACCGCATTCTTGGTCTTCGTCCTCCCCATCAATGCAGTCTGCATACAAGTCGCACACGTTGGCCGAATCCACACAGATCAGGTCGTAACACTGGAACTGGCGGGGCGTGCAGTCGGTCGTCGTCCTTCTCTCTGCAAAGACATAGTGTCGGTGTATTGCTCAGAGGTAGGATATATGATGCTAACAGAGCAAAAGTAACCTAACTCACAAAAATCTGTACATTTATTACCACCTTTTATTAAGATCTTTTATTATTTTAACTGCGCAGGTTCAAGTCTTCTAAAATTACAGTCTTACAAAAAAAATGTATTTATTTAGTGCACGGAATTTTTTAACTGAATTTGAATATATTTGGTATGGTGTTTTCAAATATGTAAACAGTTTCCCTCTATCAGCAGTACTTTTTGAGATTCAGCGTAGCTTAAATACGAATTATTTTATAATGCAACTCATCGAGTAGTGATTAAGTTCAGTTTTTTAGGTGGATTGGTTCCTGCTTTTTCCTCCATCTTTTCTGTATGACTGCCAGCTGATTGTTTGAAGCCATATTTGCTGACATAACCTAGTGTTTACATTCTAGCATAACTTATAGAATGACATCCAGTCGAAGAAATTGTTATTTTAATCATCCTGTTGTATGTTGCCACATATGTGGTTAGTATACCCTAAAAACGAACAGAAAGATATTACTAATTTTGTTGAAAGAGCTTACCTTGGGTACTTTGGCGTTAGGGTTGTTGACAAGGAAAATGTTGAGCTTCATACGTGTGTAAAACTTGCTCAAAACACCTACGACAGTGGACTAATGGGAAGAGATGGAGTCAAAATTTCGTGTCCCAGTGGTTTGGAAGGGAACCTATAAACCACTTTGATGACTGTTATTTTTGTATTGTGCATATTACCGGCATAGGCCACAACTGCAGCAAGTGGACATAACCTGATTTAGCCTCTACAAGACGGCATATTCCTCACTCAGACTTAAAATGGTTACTTTCTCCTGGTCAGTAAGGCCTACACGAAATATCGTGTCCATGGAATAGCAGAGCCAAACAATACCACTGGATAAGAAAAGAGTGGTATTCGAGAGAGAACATGGTTATTGGAGAAAGAAGTGGTCATTCGTGAACCCTTAGTTGGACAAGACAGCATCATCTTGACTCCGATGCATGTAAAGATAGGGTTAATGAACCAGTTCATGAAAGCTCTTGCTCAGGATAGTCCTTGCTTTGCATACATAAGACAAAAAATGCCTGAAACAAGTACAGAAAAAATTAAATCTGGAATTTTTGATACCCTCAAATCAGACAGCTCATAAACGATCCTCATTTCGTGGATTACATGAACCCGGCAAAGCGAAAGACGTGGATCTCATTTGTCCTTGTTGTTAAGAACTTTCTGTGAAAACACAAGGCTGAAAACTATGTTGAACTACTTAACAGCATGCTTACCAACTTCAGAGACCAAGGTTGTGTAGTATGAGCTTTAAAAGTTACTTGCACAGTCATTTAGACCGTTTCACTGAAAATCTTGTCGATACTAGTGAAGAACAAGGTGAACGAGTTCACCAGGATATAGAGACAATGGAGGATCTATGCCAGGGCAGATGAGATACTCATATGATGGCAAATTACTTGTTAGAATATGCAAAGAAACTGTAAACTAAATTCACTCAAGAATTTCAAACAAAAGGAGCTTTCAGAGTGAAACAAAACTAACTTTTCCTTTCATTTTTATTTGATTATTTTCATTTATAATTTTAATTAATCTATTGTAGATTTTTGGAGTGTTTACTGTGTTTTTTCAATTAATTGAAAAGTTTTACAAATTTATAAAGGAGAAGGTTTTTTAACGCCAATGTCCCAATCCTAATTTAATGTGTTAACGTAAATAACGCTACTGTCATTTCGCAAAGAAGTGATGGGCAAAAACTAAGGTCTGGTTTGTTAATGTTCAGAAGGTGGCAAAATGTTGCAAGCCTTTTTCTTTAAGTTTATGAGAAAACAAAGGTGGAAAAATGTAATATAAGTCAAAAACCACAGAACAATATGTTGAATCTTGAATCTTAAAATTTCTGTCACGAAAAATTAAAAAAATGATTTATAACATTTTGCCATCGTTATTTTTTAGCCGTTATTTTTTGAAAGTATAAGTGGTATATATTCATTTTTTCACACATCGAGATATTTACGAGTTTGCGTTGAAATTAATTTTAAAATATTGTCAAATGTTACTCAATTCGAATGATGTTTTTAACATCATTCGAATTGAGTAACATTTGACCTGATAAATTTTACTATGCAATAATAATTATTAAAATTGTGAAAGAAAATGAACTCATTTTTTTCAACTTTCAAAAATAACAGCTCATATGTAAAACACTAACGTACACACGTGGACCCGAAATTCAATGTTACCTATCTATATATATAATTCTCTTATGTGGCACGCAAAAAAGACGTTATTTGTAATCGCGTTTTGGCAACACTGTACGATTGTTTTGTTTATCGCGAAGTCTCGCGCATCGATTGAATTAATAGCGTTATTGGATGAAATTTTATTGAAAAAAAAAAGGAAATTTTAATGAGCTGTTGCAGTTAGTTTATAATAGAAATCAAAGAAAGCGGAGGATCTTTTCAGGGCCATTTAAAAAACGGTCCTTTTTAGGGCCAACAATTATAGTTCAACAAGACGCTTGCACTACAACTTTCGGCAACAAACTCAATGAAAAAGTGTGGGTCGTTTGAGTGCTGGGAAAATGTACACACAAACAACATGCTGGGTATTCAATTTCCAAAGCAACGCTCACATTTCGAGTCAAAATTTGCACAAAGTTTTCATTTGAATTCTGATTTTAGAGATACTGTATATATGTTTTCTGTAATACAGCAAATTTAGATTTGAAAAAAAATTTTTTGGTAACATATTTTGTAAACAATCCCTTCTGCTAGGACACATGTCTTCATTGAGGCGAGCGAAGCGAGCATAGGTTCGCGCAGCGAACCAATGAGGATTGCGAAGCAATCCTCCGGGGGTTGGCGAGCGTTAGCGAGCAGGGGGCAGGCCCCCTAGTAAATATAAAATTCAAATACCGCTCACTCACTCATCAGAGTATCTCAATAACTACAAGTCCTATGAAGCTGAAATTTTGCAGGGTGATTCTTCTTATACCGTAGGTGTGCACTAAGAAAAGGATTTTGAAAAATTCGACTCCTAAGATGCCTAAAATTGACCTAAGGCCTAAGCCAAAAACAATTCTAAATCGACATAAAAATACCATTGAGTATAAAAATGATTGCTGTAAGAAGCTCAGATTGCTTTACCAGTGTTGATCGAAAAACAATTTTTTTTAAACAAATTAAACTATAATATTCAAGTTTGAACTGACTTTTTACTTCTTCCCATGATGAAAATGACATTTATAAATATTTGATTGATGAAGAAAGAATATTTAAAGCATTTAATTTTACGTAACTTACATTTTGTATAATGGAACACCAAAGCCTTAAAAGAAAAACTAATTGATCTTAAAAGCGTGGTTTTGCTTTTCGGTATTTGGCAACGTCAAAATTAATGTTTAATTTTTATTTAGAATTCTTTGTTTAGGTATTTGAGTTGACAACGAGATGTTGCGGTCATATTTGGGGATTCCCAAGTATTATAAATGTGTTCTTTTTGTTTATAAATAAATCATTATTGTCTTTATCAATATCATTCAAAAGTCTTTTGTAAAAAAAGTAAATTTTAAACAAGATTTTGTTGATATTGGAATAATATCACAGTTAGTAATTTTGAAAGATTGAATTTTTTTGTTTTAAGTGATTGAAAGTCGAAATTGCTTACTCTACTTATTGAAGCTGTTCTCACCCAACTTAAATACATGTGAATCATTCGTTGAATAAAGCGCTTTTCTTTTTGTAAAAGTGGTGTACAATCAACCTTCTGTTTATTAAAAAATCGTTATCGATTGAGTTTAATTTGTCTACACTAATGACATTTATTTCTATCACAAACTCGTTATTCCACATTACGCTGAATGGAATGTTCAAGAAAAATTGCGTCTGCTTCAAACTAAATTAGTCATGAATGATATAACAATTTAACTTACCAATTTCTGTTACTGTAAACGAAATTCGAAAATATCGCATACTAAGTGCAAGAATGGCACAAGTAAAACATATTTATAGGAAAATTAAGTGCAAGACTATCCGCCAAAAATTCGTTATTTTTACTGAAAATGAATGCGCGGGAATATTCGTAGTCACTCGAAAACTCAAAATCAACTTTTATAGTAGTCACGTTAGAAAACAAAAACTAGTGCGACGAATATGAAATGTATTATATGGATGGATACACAACATATATGCATATTTGAGTCCGAAGTAAATTGTAGAAGCGATGGAGAAGTTAAAATCGTTATTAAAAAAATTTTCCCGTACACTTAAATAATGCTAACATTTTTTTGATGAAAAATAATTGATGATAGCTTTTTAATCAACGTATTATTAATTCAGCCAGAGCCGGGTACTTCTGCTAGTTTGTATGAATTTGAAGAAAGTTTTAGGTGGCATTTGGGAAAACAAAATCCGATTCCACTGAATACGATATCTAGACTGATAAGCATTCAATTTTGATGCACAATAAAGAGAAAAAAAAATCCAATTTCCACGAAAGGGCTTACGTTTCTTCTTAAGCACATGTTGCCATTCCCACGCAACAAAAAGGAAGAGAAATAAGATTGCAGAGCCTTCCTGCTCTTTCTTATTCGTCTTTCTTATTCGTCTTTCTTCGTCCAGAAATGGATCTAATCCAACTTTTAAAATTATTCAGATGGAATGAAAAAAAAGGAGATTCCAAGTAAACCTGGTCTCAGAAATCCTAACAAAATCATTCTGCTCGATTTCGAATCCTCGAGAATTTTATTTCAAGAGGGAACTGAAACAGATGTTCAAGGGGCGAAATGAAAGAGAAATGCCGAAAACATCTCCACTTGTCACATTTTATTTTAAGGTGCCAAAATAAAAGTTTGGCAGTTGTGTTCGTACTTATTTCGATGCAAATTTTTAGATATGGGGATGAAATGCATTCCAATTGATCTTTTTTATTAAATTTCAATATGTAAGGTATAGTTTTCATGCATCATTTTTAGTACTAACTCTAGCCTTGAATAAGGTTAGGTAGTTAATTATATAACGTCGCTCTCTTTCTGTCTCTGAAGCAACATAACGGGTTATTTGCGACGGTCTTGAATCAATCCCGAAGGAAAAGACCCGAATACATCACGTAACGTTAAACCACCATCAGTTGTCTAGGCAACACCTGGTAGGTAGGAAAGTAATTTAATAAACGTCGCGCTGGAGTGACACAACGGGAAGTTGGCAACTGTCTTGATCTTTTTTATTAAAGTTCAAAATTTCAATATGTAGGGTATATTTCGGGTGCAACATTTTTAGTACTAACTCTAGTCTTGAATAAGGTTAGAAAGTTAATTAACGTCGCACTGGAGCAACACAAGAGGTTATTGGCGATGGTCTTGGATCAATCCCGAAGGAAAAGGCCCGAGAACATCACGTAATATTGAACCACCATCAGTTGTCGAGGCAAATCCTGGTAGGTAGGAAGGTATCTTACTTAACGTCGCGCTGAAGTGACACAACGGGGTATTTTTGACTGTCTGTGATAAAACCCGAAAGGACAAATCAGAGCATAACATCACGTAATTTTGAACCATGGACAGATGACGAGGTCACATCTTACTCTCCATACTCATAGTCTTGAATTCAGAAATTATCCAATAAATTACTCGGCATTAACCCCCCAAGTGGTTTCAAAGATACATCGTCCATCAAGATCTAACTGATTTTACTAATGACCAGATATCTCGTCATCAAGATAATGGCGATTGTCTTGCTGATGACGAGATTAAGACATGGTCAGTTTTCTTCCAATGACATCGAGAATCAGCAGGACGAGAAATGTAGTTCATCAAAATATGGTGAGTTTTGTTAGTAAAGAGATACCTCGGTCAATCCAACCACCAGAATAGTAGAAATTACAACTCATTGCGATTCTTTTAGAAAATTATTGTTAAAATATCTTGTTCTAGTTTTTGTCGTATACACGGGAGTTGGTGCACTTTGAATGTCCTCACGTTTTCATGGTGTAGTCGTTTGGAGAGTGATGAGAAAGCTCAGGTTGTTTACATCGTCATATAACTGTGATTCCAAATGACGAGGCGTTGTCCTTGTTTCTTTCCCTTCGGATTTGATCCTGTAATATCGCCTGTAGCCCGATGTATTGCTCCATTGTGACGTCAATTAGACTACCTACCTCATAAAGTTCTTTGAAAGCCTATTTTGAATTACAAATTCGAACTGTGCACAGTTATTTTTAGAAGGATCATTTTCCTAGACGTGAACAGAAAAGATACTCTTTTTCATAACAGTCAGACCAGTCTGTCATCGACATTCTTATAAAAAAGGCAGAGCAAGTGTTCTTAGCTGTATGTGATTTGACTCAACACTAGGTACCAAGATCTATCATATGGTATTGGAATGAAAGCATGAGTTCTAGGGTGGGACTAATTTACGAGCGTATAAAAATATATTAGCTCCGCTTCGGAAGCTAATCGACCCAAGTTTATTCCCAAATGACTTTTACATCGTAATCTTACGGCAGACTTCACCAATACGTCTGTTTCATTGAACGTTGTTGCAGACTCTAGTGAAATAAGGTTACAAAACCATACATAAGACCCGATACATAAAAAGGTTAGGTAGAGGTTCATGTCGTAAGGGGTCTTATTAGAGCAAGCTGCCACAAGAAAGGAAAATTCAAGTAATGGACATTCACACACAGTGTGACTATAACCCGATTGTGAGGTAATTTGAAAATTTTTAATTAACGTCGTACTAGATCAACACTACGGGCTATACCACTACTTCCTAGATTATAAAGCCGTCTGACTGCTACGCTACGCAAACCTTATATGACGTCACTATCAAAAGGTATACGATTCTTGTCTTGTTTGAATTGAATGCTGAAGCCATCCGAGCGAGTGTTTCATCGGTCAATTTGTTAAAAATAATTCAAATTATCGTTTGTACAATAGTTATTGTTATATTTCCGTATTATCGTTTGCACATTAATTACTGTTACGTTTTCGGATTATCGTTTGAACACTAGTTACTATTATATTTTCGTGTAATTCCAAAAAAGAATGCCTGATAAGGCAGCCGTGTAAATATTTCTATGTGTCGAGTCAGATAGAATAAAGTGTATTTTGTAGAGAACGATTGAAGAATTTTACTCAAGGAGAATCTCCAAACAGGATTATCGTGATTAAATTTTACACTCTCAGTTCCTAAGAAAGGGAGAAAAAGGTATGTTGATTTCATTTTTAATATACTTTAAGTAATTAAAACCAATGAAATATTTTTTAGGATACGAAATTCTTTTCGAATCACCAAAAGGCCCAGCATCTGTGATCATACTGTTTTATTCTCCTTTGGTTATGTCAATTATTCAGCAAGTTTAATAATATATCGTATTATAATGGTATCCAACAATTCACAAGCATAACTTTATTGAACAAAGCCTAACGTGCTCTTTTGGTTAAATCAAAATCTGTACACTACAAATATCTATAGAACAGCACTTTTCAGTTTTTTTGGTTAATATTATTACTCGGTTATTGTTATCAAACTCTGGGAGACGAAGTAATTACAATACGCGGATTCTAATGTAAAATATACTGATGTATAAAAGTGTTTATATGCGTTTATGAAGCCATATTGATTCCACATATTGAGGTCACAGATAATGACATAGATTCACTTTCTGATAACATTCCTTTAATCACATATTTAGCTGGTTATTGTTGTCATTCAGTTGTAAAAAGGATTAAATGTGAAAGTTGTAGTGGCAATTTAGTTATGGAAAAATCACTAATTATTCATTCAGGCTTTCAACATATCCATAATTGTGACAGAGGTGTATTAAAGTACCCAGCTGTGGATTCTGTAAATGTCATAATGCATAATTTTATTGTTCTGCAAAAATTAATTGGGAGATAATTTTTTAAAGTATCAAACCAACGCCTGTTTGTTTTGCGTGCTACTCAGGAAGTACTGATATCCATGGAAATAAGTATTATACCATGCGAGCGGCATTCGTCAACTAAAATTATGAAGTTGCTTTTGCGATCAGCTACAAATACACTTTTGAAAAAATACTGTAGGTCCAAAAATGACAAGATGATCAAATTGCCAAATAAAAGAAAACTCGAAACATTAACACAGGATAAAAGGTAAAATTGTGTTTAATCCAGGGTTGTATATTTTCAATTTTTTCTCCGGCTTTCCATTTAAGGATGTCTAATGTAATTCACCCGAGTCTCTTCCTGGTTTTTTAACTGCCTAGTCAACTTCTTCACTAAGACTTTCAGGCACATTCATTCCTATTATTTATGCATCTTCGGTTAATTCGCCACTTCCCTTATATAATGTACCATAAAAATGTTTTAATAAAAGTTTTTTTAATAAAAGTTTTTTTAATAAAAGTTTTTTTAATAAAAGTAAGAATTTTGTTATATACCTTGTCTACAATAGCATTCATATTTAAACTTAGGCATCATTAAAAAAAATGAAAGCATCTTAATTTTTCTTTCTATTGTGTACATATTTATATACGTTTTTGAATTTTATTAACCAATAATTTCCTATTATATCTATTCAACAACTGTAATAGGCTTCAAGAGTCTAATTATAGAATTGCCTCGAATGTCAAGCATAAAAAAATTTGTTGTATGCTTTGTATGTACATTTTGTGTATGTAAATTTGTGCTTTTTCTCTGTGCCCAAACACTGAGTTTGTACATTAATAAAAGTAATTTTCCATGGAAATGGATTTTTCTTGGAGTATTTTTCTAAGTTTTAATAACTTTTAATAAGTGCTGTTTTTGTTTAGAACCCTTCAATTGTATACCCCGATACACACTGCTTTTTTAACAATCACATTTTCAAAGGTTTTCTGAAATTGCGATCGGAAGACTTTTGCTCTTCTGCTGGTGACGTCATAAACTAGACAGACGGCTTTATTATCTAAGAGGTAGAGGCTATACCCGATTGTTAGAGTAACGCCCCTAATATCCTCACGTTGGCATAGTGTGAAAGTTTAGTGGACACAGCTTATGCGTTTCCCTCGTCATCTAACTGGTTCAAAATGACTAGATGTCGTCTTAGGATCTTTCCCTTCTGGATTGATACCCCACCGTCGCCAATAATCCGTTGCATTGCTGCAGTGCGACGTTAATTCAAGTTCCTACCCAAAACCCACAAACAATGAATGTTTTACTGAAACAGAAAAGAGAAATACACGCAGGGGAAGTTCCGGAGTCAAACCATTACCACATGCAATTCGCACGTTCCTAACGAAGTGGGCAAACCCATTGAGTCATGTCAGCCGAAAGCAGTGAGGGATCTATTCCCTTGAACTCCCCGCTCAGCTGGGGCCGCGATAGCCCGGCTAACGGAGTATCGGATTAGAAACCGGAGGGTTGCGAGTACAAATCTCTCCAAAGATAGTCGTGTACAAGGGGGGAGGTGGTGCGTGTTAAATACGTCGTGGCGTCAAATGTCCTCACGTTGACTTAGTGTGTGTTTGGAGAGTGGGGTGCGATCTCAGGGTTGCCTCGTCATCTGACCGTGATTCAAAATTACGTGGTGTTGTCCTCTAATCTTTCCCTTTAGGATTGATCCCGGAAAGTCGTCAATATCCCGTTGCGTTGCTCTAGTACGACGTTAATTAAAAATACCAATACCGCTCTGGTTTAACCTCCGATCTTTCCCTTCAGGATGAATCATGGACTGTCTTCAATATCCCGTTGTGTTGCTCTAGTACGACGTTATTTAAAAATACCAATACCCCGCTCTGCTCCTAAAACTTGGGTGTTATATGACCGGGTTAATGTTACAGTGGTTAAGTTATTTTTCTTTGTTTACCAGGAATTAACGTAACGCAAAACGTAATGTAATAAATTCCGGTTTGGGGGGAATGTTGTAATGTTTCCATTATAGGGGAATGATTACATTATAAATGAAGTTCTGACACTTCACGTTTTCTGTTAACAGATTGTCTTATCTAGATCTTGTTTCTGTGTCTGTCTTTTTTAAGTGACTTACACCACTGTAACTTTAACCCGTCCATATATCCTAAAAGACATGAAATGTTTCACCGCTGGAGACATACGCTTTGCATGAACTCTCACCGGCTTCTAAGTTATTAAATATCCCATCTGCATATATGTCGTGGCATATCGTTCCGTTTCACCTCACGCAAATGTTGCAGCGTTTATGCATGGAAGCATTTGAGCAGTAGGTCATGCACAGTTGCGTACAGTATCCTGAGTGCGAAGGCCGCTATACCAACTCATTTACGATGGTTCTGCTGAAAAGTTTCGAATCTTTCCACAACTTCAGAACTTTAACTTGTTTTAGTAGAAAACTGCTCTCTAGAGCAATTTTCTATGCCTATACACAAATCGATCTTGAACGTGGCATTTACCTGTACGCCTAATGAAAATCGGGGCGATGGACATACGTTGTAGACTACATGATATGATAAGCTTTTTCTCTAAGGTTAAATGCAGATGACTCCAGTATTTCTGTGGTAGAATGAGTTTTCACTAAGTATTCCTGAAGAAACGTCGTGTTTCAAAATTATGTGATGTTGTAATCGGATCTTTTTCTCCAGGTTTGATCCCGGTTCGTCGCCAATAGCTCGGCGCGTTCTTCTAGTTTAACTTTCTAAGTAGTAATACGACATATAAGTAGTAAGTTTAATTAATATAAGACTGTAGCAATATAATGGGATATTCTTGACAGTTCGGGATCAACTTCGAAGAAAAAGATTCGAGGACAGAGTACTGTTATTTTGAATCACGATCAGATAACGAGGTCAACACCTGAACTGGACATTTGAGACCGCTACAAATTTAACGAGCACCAGCTTTCACATAAACGACAGCCTTTGATAGATGGATTGGTATTTTAACTAACGTCGTATTGGAGAGACACAGCGGGCTATTGGTGAATCTTTCCATTCGGGATCAAACCCGAATGGAAAGATTCGAAGACAGCACCACGTTATTTTGAACCACGGTCAGATGACGAGGCAACACCTGAGCTGGCACCCCACTCTCCAAACTTCCACACCACGTCAACGTGGGAATATTTGAGGCCACAACAGATTTAACGTGCACCAGCCTCCTTTGTACATGACTATCTTTAGTTGGATTCGAACACGCAACCGTCAGGCTACTAGTCCGTTACTCTTTTAACCGGGTTACCGCGGCCTGTGTTATCTTCGGATCTTCCCCTTCGGATTGATCAAGGACCGTCCTCAATATCCCTCTGTGTTTCTATAGTACGACATAAAGTCAAGTACGAGCTACCTACGAAATTGAACATGTTTAAAATCAGTTGACCCGTTTTCTCGCGGGACTTGGTCTACAGCTGTTATTTCTTCCACGTGTTGAATTGAGTTGTGTGTGAACGCGCGGTTGTCATTCAAGCAATAGACACCAGAGAGGTGCATCCTTTGATCTGGTGAGAAAAAGGTTCTTCCACCATCTTGTTGAATTTTGTGGTCCATAAACTGTTTTGTTACAACGAATTGTTTCAATTATACGCAGTCCATTGATCGAGCGATCGAGTCAACAATACCGTCCTTTGATAATTATTTGAAATAAATTTAAATTATGTAATGAACGATGGCTAAACGCGTGTGTTTCGGTCGTTCCACGTTTATTTTTAAATCCCAATAAATCAGGCTCCCGGCATCTTGAATCTATCTGTTTCTGAAGAGCGTTAATCGAAAGCCCCCAGAGATAATATTTTCTGAGAACCTCTTCGCCACAACGACGCATTATTGTCACCATGCCAGAGTGCGGCACACTTACTGTCATAGCATGCTCCAGTACGAAGTTAAAGTCAACTTTCAAACCTACCTAATCTAGCTAATAGACTCGTTCAAAATCACATGAACACAAACGTCTTGTCGCGGGAACCTGTGATTCTTATTTGAAAATATATATATATAAATTAGCGATGAGAGAAAGATGGTGGGACTTGTTAGTTCTGTCACTTTAGTTTTTAAATCCCTATTTATCAAGTTCGCTACATACCGAATCTATAAGCTTCTGAAGAGCGTTAATGAAAATCGAAAGACGCCTGAGATAACATTTCTCGAGAGCCTCTTCTCGCCACGACGACGCATCGTCATCATGGCAGAGTGCGGCGCACTTACTGTGATAGCAGTCGATTTGGCGGATGTTGTCGATGGCGACGTGCGAGGGCAAGGCTGATCCGGGATTGATGATTTCGAGGATGACACGGAACGATTGAGTGACGATGTTGATGGGCTGCGTTTGGTTCTCCCACCTGAAAAGACAACACCGGGACGTTTAGAAACGTGGCAGCGACAAAAGCAATTGATACACACTAAGATGACAAACAATGTGGAATATAAATACACTCTATAACAAATAGACCAACGCACCAAGAAGGAGTTGTCCGATTGCGATAAAAATGGGTGGATGTGAAGAAAATACATAGAAAAACAAACGATTAAATGTTCAGAACAATTGAACGATGTATTTCAGAGTTTGACCGTTACAAAGGGTCTTTTCTGTTTTTATTTTTCCTGAGTATAATCTGATTTATTTTGTTTTAACGCATTAACGATTTTTTGTAAAGCAATGCTTCTTTTTTTACATATTCACTTAATTTTCCATAACTCAGGATAATCACGATACAAAGTAATTAAAAGCTTCACAAACTCCCGTTACCAGACACAATCACTTCTCTTGAGGCTCATCTAATTTACAATTAGCTTGCGTTTATTTTACAAAACTTTACTTCAATAGATATTTGAATCCCATATCCCTATGTATCGACAGATTTTCAAGGAATCAGTTAAAACTCACCTGCACTCAAAATCTGACGAGCCGGCTATCGAAGACCATATGCGCGGCTCGGGCAGATCACAGAAGGTCTCAGCTATACTCTGTTTCACCTTAACTTGTCAGTATTGGGAAAGGCAGAAATGATGTTCATCCGCATGAAAAATAATTCCAACTTGATTTGGAATTTAAAATAAAGAAAATGCATATAAACGTGTAAAAATTGTCCTACAATGAAGGAGTGATTTTTGAACCTTTATAATCGGTTATTTATTTGTAAAAAGCATTTTTTTTTGACCGAAGCGAATGAATATATCCGAAACGGAATTCTAAACCGGTTTCCATGGTAACATTTCTGGCGAGCTAAATACGCTTTCCGGCCAAGTCTGCGCCATTTCGCTCTGCGTCTTTGCTAGCGTGTGTATTTACGTTCATATCTCTCTTGTGCTATTTTATTGGAGTGTGTTTGATACTCTGAACATGGCTGAAAAAGGAACGTCACCATCCAAACTGTATACGCCATCAAAGCAAGGAAAATCAATTGGTAGTGGAGCTCGCAGGAACATATTGAATGTTTATTCTAGACTTCGAGAAGAAAACCATAGTGATTCCATTAACCAAATCGTCGGAAAGGTGTCTCAACTAACTGGTGTTTCCAAAAGAACTGTTTTTCGTTTGAAAAAAGAAAAGAAGACGACAAGTCCTTTGAGTACTCCAGGAAAAAAACGACCTTATGCCGTTGGAAAAAGAACAAGAATGATGAAATATGACAACTTTACTTTATCGTGCATCCGACGAAAAATTCATGATTGTTTTCGTCGAAATGAAATTCCTACATTGGACAAAGTTCTAAATGAAATTAACAATGATAAGGATATTTTTTCGACAAACATTAGCCGAAGTACACTGTACAGGATACTGAAAGATTTGGGATTTTCCTTTGAAAAGCGAAAAAGGCAGGCTATGCTTTTAGAAAGACACGACATAATTTTATGGCGAAGAAATTATTTACGAAAAAATAGAGAACTGAAGAATGAAAATGCTTCAATCTATTATTTAGATGAAACATGGGTGAATGAAGGACACTCACAAAGTCGAGTATGGCAAGACAAAAACATCAAAAGCACCAATGAAGCTTCCTCTTCAAGTTTGACAACAGGCTTGGCTGCACCAAAAGGAAAAGGAAGAAGACTCATCATTACCCATATCGGAAGTGATGAAGGATTTGTACCTGATGCGGCTGACATTTTTGTAGGAAAAAAATCCGGTGACTACCACGAAGAAATGGATGGTAACCATTTTGAGAAGTGGTTTGAAGATATCATGCCTAAATTGAAACGAAACAGCTTTGTAGTGATGGACAATGCCCCCTATCACTCGGTGAAGAAAGAAAAAATTCCGACGACATCTTGGAAAAAAAGTGCAATTCAAGAATGGCTATCGTTGAAAAACATTACGTGGAACCAGGACATGATCAAGATTGAACTGTTGAAAAAAGTTAGCGAAATCAAACATATGTTTGATAAATACAGAGTTGAAGAAATTGCCGAAAAATTTGGACATAAGGTTTTGAGACTTCCCCCGTATCACTGTGAGCTTAATCCCATTGAAATGATATGGAGTCAAGTAAAAGGACACGTTGCCAGGGAAAACAAGACTTTTAAACTGAACGATGTGAAGGATTTAGTCATCCAAGGGATTGAAAAGGTCTCTGTACAAAATTGGAAAAACTGCATAAACCATGTTACTGAAAAAGAGAAATACATGTGGGAAGTAGATGGACTTGTGGATGATATTTGGGAAAGTAAGAACTTGGTAATTTCTTTTAATAGTGAGTCTGATAGCGATTCGGAAATGTTAAGTGATGATGATGTGTAAATTCATGTGATGAATAAGTATATTATAATGTAAATAGATTTGTTATGATGTTTGCTATGTTTTACATATATTGATGATGTATAAATGCATGTGATGAATAAGTAAAACGTAAATATAGTTTTCTCATTGTAACTACTATTCATGAAAGAGATTGGTTTCTTCTGTACACTTTCTTGTAAACTATTTTAAATTATTCATAAAATTAATAATTTACTACTAATCAACCCGACACCGTTCCGCGAGTTTCAGAATATGTTTCACACATATAAGGTTTATTTTTTTTAACTCTAATTTTTAAAATGGTTTCATTTTTTTTATTATTGTATGTGTATTCACTATATTTGTATTTTTTATATTCTATTTATTTATTGTGAATGTATTTTATATCCTCTATGTTATATGTATTTTTATTTGTTATTTACTTTCTTTAATATCAGAATAAATTTGATTTAATTTGGAGACTATATTTTGCTGTTAAGAAAAACACATATTTTAGCAGACGACGCACTCTCCCCTACCTTGTCCAACCAAATGTAAGACCAAAGGAGTAATTAAATTGGATTAATTTCCTTTAATAAAATTATTAAAATTGAAAAAAGAAGTATTAATCAAGGTGTTTAGCTTTCAGGTAAGTAAATTCAAAAAATGAATTTTATGGTTCATCACATCTTTAAATAGACTGTTTTTTTAAACAACATTTATTGTAAAAAAATTTTAAATATATATATTTTTAAATAACTAAAAATAATACTCATTTAGAAAAATCAAAACGCATTTATATTAACATAGAGTAGCTTTTTGTTTAATTAACAAATGTAATGCAAGAGCCATTAGAAATTAAAGATCTGTGAAACGTATAGAATTTCCACGTGCATTTTATCTCTCCTTGCCAAAAAGGGCGAATTTCCTCGCTTATAGCTTTCTTCTGACATTGTAACCCTAGTTTCTACGACAACGGCTGTGATGCGGTCAACGTAGCCTTTACTCTACTGACAAGTTAAGGTGAAACAGAGTATAGTTGAATTAGAAAACATAGAATCCAACAAAGAACGCGTTATACACTGCTGTTTGTACAAAATGCAACACCATGAAGGAATCATCCGAATGAAATGAAATTTGCAGCAAATGTCAATTATAGGATGTTATGCAAAGTAGTAAAGTTTCAGAGTCACCACGCATGCGTGGTGTGAGCAGCGCCCTCTGAACTGATGCTAAAAGCGTATAAATAGATGGCTGTAGCGGGACGTTGAAAAATATAATGCATGGTTATTTTTTAGCGGCGAACGTTTAGTGAGACCTAAGTATGCCTCCACTACGAAATAGGGTGAAATTTCAACAGCTTACGGAGTTTGAACGGGGAAGAATCATCGGCCTACGTGAAGGAGGATTTTCCTATCGCGCAATAGCAGCTCGTGTGCAGCGGAACAGTTCCACAGTGATGCTAGTTTGGAAGCAGTGGACCGACGAGCACCGGACAACTCGAAAAACTGGGAGTGGACGACGGAAGGTGACGTTAGAGCGCGATGATAGACACCTGGTCCACATGGCGGTGAATGACCGTACAGCTTCCTCGAGGCAGTTGGCAGCACTTTGGTCTACTGCTACAGGTGTACTAATATCGGCTTCATCAATTCGCTGACATCACTGCGTGAAATGATTCCTTTATACAGGATCCCCCTCACGCCAAACCATCGACGGCTGCGTCTGCAATGGGCTCATGAGCATAGGGCTTGGCGGGCTGATTGGCAACAAGTTGTCTTTTATGACGAATCCCGCTTTAATTTGTGGAACCATGATGGCCGCATTCGTGTTAGACGCTATACCGGTGAACGCTACTTTTCCAGAGTGCGTTTTCGAACATCATAGTGGCCGAACGACATTAGCAACCTCTCCCAGACAAACAGGAGGGTCAAGGAGTGAATATTGATTTGATGCAATAGTTCGTCCTGTTTTTGGTGCTAGGTGTGGAGAGCACTTCGCAAAACCGAAAGGCTATCTACGCCTGTGTTCAAAATTAAGAGAACTTACACATTGTGTTTATTTTTACAAAAAGTACTGAACCAAAGGTACTAATTATGCCGCCGAAGAAGAAAGCAAATATTAACAGCCGTATTCACAAGTCCGAGTTAACTCGAGGATCAACGATAATCCGCGAGTTATCGAAAAAACCGTATTCACAAGTCCTGCTCCGTGGTTTAAACTGCCGTTTGGGTGTTACATTTTGATCCTCCGAAATCGGCGAGTTAACTCGCGAGTTACATTTAACGCATGCGCAATACAATCTTTTTGGAAAAGCAAAATGGAGGACACATTTTATTCTATGCTCAATTACAGTATTCTTTCGACGACTGGACTGGATCTGTCATTACGGAGCACCTTCTACATAGCAGCTCATCTCATCATCATAATATTGCTTAAATGAAAAAATTTAAACATATTTTTATTGAAATTCAAAAGAAAAATGAAAATAAAGGTAGCTGCGTAAATCTTAAACAAGCAGCTTAGCGAAAAGATAGATGGCGTCACCTCTGTCCTATAAGCCGGAGAGAGCGTACGGTAGAAAACGACCATGGCAGATGCAAATTCGTCGTAGAATAAAAATTATTCTGTTGATTTATTACGAATGAAAGAAAATTGACAATGCAAGTTACTTTTCACAACACCAACACACACCCATACTGACAAGTATAAAGATAATCAGATTACATACATCTGTCAAGACATTGTGTACAATTCTTTCTTGCCAAATTTAGGTTTCCATAAAAATCCAATTTGAAATTAAATACCTTTGCATTTCTTTTCCCAAACCCATATTAAAATGTTGTGCGAGTCCTATTTATTCACAATTTGGAATCAATTCTACGGTGAAGTACGTGCTTGATCAGTATGAATGCATATTGGGGCGTCGTAACCAATGTAAACAATACCACGTGATCGTGAGGTAGCCAATCACAGCGAGCGTCTCATTTTAATCCCCGGATCACTTAACACGCCGTTTGAGAATACCGTTTTTGATAATCCTCGAGTTAACTCTTACTCGCGGATCAACTGATTCTCGAGTTAACTCGAGACTTGTGAATATGGCCGTCAGTGTCGAATACGTAAGCGTACACGTGGTTGCGGGCGGAGCTGTGACCGCGGAGGGGGGGATGATAAGCGCACGAGGCGTTTTCCGCGATTCGTGTGCTCGTACTCCTCGGCGGCATTCGCTGTGTTTCTCGCGAGAGTTGGGTGCATTTTATAAGCAATCAGGTAAAATGTGTAGCCACAGACGTATGGATGACAGAATGAGATGGAGAATCGTCGGTAGATTGTAGGCAAGGCTATCACAAGTGCAGGTGACTACAGAGCTCCGTGTAACCAGTGTCCGACTGTAGATCCCAGTGTCGTCTGCAATGTGTGGAAACAGTTTTCAAGACACTGGATTCATATCGAGGTGACCGGGACAAGGTCGTCGAAGAGTCGCGACGACTAATGAGGATCGTTATTTGGCTCTTTCAGCGCGGCGCCACAGGACTGCTTCAGATTCACAGCTTTCTCGTGAGCTGCATGCTGCCAATGGAACCCGAGTTTCCGGATTGCTGTTGTCCGAAGTCTTCATGAGACAGAGCTTTATGCCAGAAGACTCCCTGTTTGAGTCCTTTTGTGTGCGCTGCACACAAGAGAGCACATTTAGCATGATGCAGACAGCATCAGTCTTGGACCAAACTTCATTGGAGCACCGTGTTCTTCCCAGATGAGTCGAGATTCAGCTTGGACACTGATTCTCGAAGTACCCTCATCTAGAGAGAGACTGGGATCCGATACCATCCCTCCCACATCAGGAAAACGGACCACTATGGTGGTGGAGGTGTCATGGTCTGGGTAGGCATTCTGTTGAACGGTCGCACACCCTCCATGTGTTTGACAGAGGGTCCTTGACTGCTATGAGGTATAGAGAGGAGATCTTAGAGTCCTATGTTCGATTTTTAGTTAGCACTCGCATGGGCCATCCGTGCCAGGAACCGAGTTCGCAGTTAGCCCTCGGTTCCTGTTCATGTATGACAACGCTCGTCCACGTCGGGCTCACCTGGTCGACGTTTATCTGGAAAGTCAGAATATTCGGCGTATGGATTGGCCAGTCAGATCCCCTGACGTAAACCCTATAGAACGAGTCTGGGAATATCTTGAGAGGGCAATTGCATCTCGTCATTCCCCTCCGAGAACCATTCCGGAGCTGAAAACTGGGTTTCTGCACGACCGACTGCCACGGGGACAACTCAAACGCCTTGTGTCCAGTATGCCGTCGCACTGTGCGAGTTGTCTGACTGTGAGAGGGGACCATACCCCATATTAGACTCATTTTCGGTTGGATCTCGCAACGTGGATTTTAGACGTTCCTGCACTGATGAACTTCATGACAATCATGCGTACCATGACTTTTGTGGGGTATGTCTCTTTCTCTGTTATAACTGTATATTCGTACCAAATGTCATTAAAATCTGTCCATTAGTTTTTCAGAAATTCGACATAATGTGCAAATTTTCTTAATTTTGAACATGAATGTACTTCGCACGTGTAAAGTTTTGATGTTTTTTTATAGAAGGTAAGGTAATTTTAATTAACGTCGTACTAGAGCAAGACGACGGTCCGGGATCAATATCCTAAGTGAAGATCCGAAGACAACACCACGTAATTTTGAACCGTGGTCAGATGACGAGGCAACACCTGAGCTAGCAACCCACTCTCCAAACTTCCACACCCCAACGTGAGGACTTTCGGCCACGACAGATTTAAGGTGAACCAGCCGCCTCTACACCATACGCTTACAAATATCCATGCAATGACCCGGATTCGAACCAGGCTTCCGATCTAGAGGCTAACATCTTAACCACCAGACCGGTTGGTCGGCGTTTAAAAGAAGGAATTTCAATAAGTACAAGGGGAAAAAATTGTGTTCTTGGGTTGTGCTTTTTAAATATTGTAAAGCATCAAAAATGGCAGAATATATGGAGCATTCTCGACGTAATATGCTTTTTTATTTGCAAAGAGGCAAGAATGCTTCGTAGAAGTAAAAATACGTTTTGTGTAGGGTGAGGGAGCTGTTGAAGACAGTCAGAAAGTTTCGTCACCTGGATCACAGTTCTCTAGCCAAAAAAGTCATAGTCCGGGAGGCAGCGACATTTGGAGGATGATTATTTTACACCGTCTGATTTTCTTCTAGTAATTGTTCTTGGATAGATGATTTATGAAATGTAATTCAACTGGTTCAGTTCGGGTGGGTGTAGACGGGGGGGAGGAAGCGTTCAAAACATGTAAAAAAAGTTGTTTTTTCAAAATATTTTACACCGGCTGAAAATTTGACACGAGATAGTCATTTAGGTATTAATAGAGAAAATAATGTTCAGCTGGCCCGGTAGTGGTGGAAAGACGATCAGGTGGATGATTGAAGATATTGCGCGGCGCTCGAATATAATTTAGCGCGCAACCACTTAATAGCCTCAGCTGATGGTCTTTCCACCACTACCGAGCCAGCTAAACATTATTTTCTTTATTAATACATAATACACTACCTCGTGTCAAATTTTCATTCGGTTAAAAATATTTTGAAAAAGCAACTTTTTTTACATGTTCCGAACGCGCCCCCCCCCCCGTCTACACCCATCCGAACTGAACCAGTTGAATTACATTTCATAAATCATCTATCCAAGAACAATTATTATGATTTTTGACATTACCTATAAATTAGCTAACTACTGTTACACAAATCAGTCGGTGTAAAATGCGTGACCCAACAGTGGCGCTTCCTCCCGAACTATTAGAACTCCTACGAGCGCGTCATGATGCAGCTACCGGATATATAAATAAAGATCGTCGAACTGAACGAAACATACTGTAGTAATTAAATGTAATTTTTAGTAAATATAAAATAATTTTTAGCAAACAAAAAAAAAATGTCTTCAAATTTGTCAAAGGACACTTGACGAATTTTTTATTATTTTCCTCTCGAAACATTCTCTTCGTTAATTTACTTCTTATCTTCTTATCGCGATGATAATCAACCAATGGATAAGAGTTTCTATCTATTGTTCTTTGAATATATTGTTTCGAAGGTGTATGACTGTTTCATCTGAATGGCAATTTTCTGTCTTATTACACAAGAAGAAACATGGATTTTTGTAAAGTTCCCATAGTGATACCATGAGAAAAAAAATTTCATCTTGGTGGAAGGATAATTTCGTAACAGAATTCTGGAAAACACAAATTTAACATTGAGATCTAAACAAATTCCCGTACTCACAATCGTCACACGACAAATAGTTTAAAATTATAAATAGTTTGTTATTCAAGGTTAAATTGTAATATAGATCCGATATTTTGAATTAAAAAGTTATATGCATTCTTGGAAGTTGTGAAGTTGACGTTCAATTTAATCTGAATGAAACCAACTAAGCAAATTATTTGTATGCGAATTTATGGTGAATCTCTCTATTGAGTGTTACTTTTGAATCTATGAACGAATCGGTAGTAAAACGATGATTCGATTTTTTTCCCCGCCGCTGTACTTTTGGCTTTCACCCATCAACCCCCGCGTGGAACCCTTAAGAAAAAAACAGGACTCCTGAAACCAATAGTTCCCGAATTCCAGGAACTCGGATTCCAGGGATTGAGAATCGCTGCTCTGATGTATATGCTCTTCGATCGAAGCTATCGATTTGTATTCTCGGAGATTCCATAGTCAAACATCCGAATCTCAAGAGTAAAAACGAAATTCTAAGAACGAGAAAAAAGCTTAGTCTAAAATTCCTCCTGCGTTGCCATTCTTTCGTGTTAATTATAATTTATGACGCGATTGGTTGCGTGGTTGTTTTTTTTTTAATTTTATGGTGCAACTGCCATACTAGGCCAAGCTACGCCAAACACAAGCCGGCGAGGGAGGGAAAAAAGTAAAAAGCAGAATGATAGGTGAGAACCCGGGATCAGAAAGTGCTAAAAACTGCGAATTCGTCGCAGAACAATTTTTCCTTTAATTTATCTAAATTTTGGCCGAATTTTGTTTTTTATTTATCTAAATTTTGGCCGCCAAAGCGCGCTCCTTGCCACACCTTTTTATCTTCTCCAGCTACGGAACAACCTCCCTACACCCCCCAAATGACCCCAAACACTTTAGAAATAACACATCTTCTATGTCAATGACAAAATATTTAACATCAAAAGTTATC
The DNA here is from genome assembly GCA_947359465.1 of Metellina segmentata. Taxonomy (NCBI): domain Eukaryota; kingdom Metazoa; phylum Arthropoda; class Arachnida; order Araneae; family Tetragnathidae; genus Metellina; species Metellina segmentata. The sequence continues at coordinate 114,620,118 of OX375873.1, forward strand.
GACAGAATTGCAAATTCTGAAAGTATGCCTTGGTTTTGAAATAAAGTGAATGAATTAATTTTTATATTTTATTATATAAATATGTAATACATATTGAGCCGATAATTGTGTTTTACGTCTGTTTTTGATTTGACTGTAGTTTTCAAAATTTGGACAAAATGCCTGCAGAACAATTGCAATTGCTTGGAGTTGTGTTGCAGAACACTGAATATAATTCAGCACCTGGGGGGTCAGGGTAAAACAGAATAGATGACAGATTACTCCGGTAAATCGGGATGTGATGCTCGTACACACCTAAAGAAGATGTGCCCCTGAGGTCTGAAAAAAAATCGAAATGGAAAAAGATCGCTGAGGTAACCTGGGTTGGCGACCCACCTGTCTATGAGAGACAGTAAACCCCATGAGAAAAGAATATATCACTAGGGCACCTAGGTTCCGTTTAGCACGTACACACAAAAAGAAGAACCAAGGAGATTTATATAGAACATAGAAAAGTATAAAAATAAATTTCGTGTATATATCCATATGAAAGGTTTTTATGTCTACCTATATGTAGTTAGAATTATTCTGCAGTGGATAGCGTTTCTGTGTTTTTCGAATGCGATTTCAGCACGTCGCCATTAAAAATTCCAAAAAAATATTCCAAATCGATTTTTGACGTTCGATTAGTCAGCGTCAGTTACATTAAACGCCAAACTTCCTCAAAATGGCGATAAACTACATTTGGTATGCTCCCGATATGTATCCAGCGAGAGCATTTCGATGGAGGAAGTAGAATCCTCAATTTCCGTCTGGTTTGTTTGTTTGTACTGGAAATCCGTGCTATATAGTATAACTCTGATGAGAATGCAGAAATCCTTGGGGCAATCAAAACCTTGTTAGAAGGCTGCTGTAGGCAAAATCAAAAATGGCGATGGCCGCGGTTGTTTTTCCCCCAACAACTTGGGGGCAATTTGGGATTGATACCGGACCGTCATCAATAGCCCGTTCTGTTGCTCTAGTACGTTAATTAAAAATACCAAGTGCCTCCAGGAGCACTTCTTTTGGCTGCACGAACCCGAAGTCCATTTGTAACATATTCTTTTCCCATGGGGTTACATGGGATAACATGGGCGTCACTCTACCTCAAGATGTCCACTTTGATATTTCTTAACTTTTCTCTCTTCATCTTTTGTGCCAAGCAACAGGTGTGGTGGTTAAGGTGTTATCTTCTAAATCGGAAGGTTCCTGCTTCGAATCCGGGTCAGTGCATGTATGTTTGTAAGCGTATGGTGTGGAGGCGGCTGGTGCACCTTAAATCTGTCGTGGCCGAAAGTCCTCACGTTGGGTTGGTGTGGAAGTTTGGAGAGTGGGGTGCCAGCTCAGGTGTTGCCTTCGACATCTGACTGTGGTTCAAAATTAGGCTGTGTTGTCCTCAGCTCTTTCCCTTAATGTCGGTAAACTGCGGCTCGCCAGCCACGAATCGACTTTTTGTTCGATTTATTTCGTCTTCGGGTCCTAAAGAAGAACTTTTAAGATAATTGCCACTGAAAGGTCTAACACGTGGCGAGGATATTGTAAATGCTGTCATTAAATGCACGAAGAAACATATTCCATTCGATAAAATTGTTTTAATTTCAACAAATGGGGCAAAAAGTATGACCGTAGTAAAAAATGTTTCGTTTCTATTTTGAAAGAAAAAATTAATCACGAGTTATTTGTTTATAATTGAATAATTCATCAAGAAACGCTTTGTGCGCAGACATTTCCAAAATGAAATTTTCAATGTTATGGAATCGGTGATTAAGATTGTCAACACAAATATAGCTAAAACTCTTTATCATCGCCAGTTTAAAAACTTTTTAGTTGAATGGAGAGTGAATACAAAGATCTTCTCAGCGTAATAAGGCTTTCAAGAGGAAACGTTTTAAAACGTTTATAATTTAATTAAATAATTGCAACTAATGGACGATCAGTTGGTACAAAAATTGTATTTCATAGTAGACGTTACGTTTTATCTAAATAATATTAATCGTAAACTACAGAGGGGAAGGAAATACAATTCTTTTTTGATGTTGCAAGAAGTCAGTTCATTTGAAAACACACTATTCCTTTTTGCTCAAGATTTTGAAAGAGAAACATTAATTAATTTTAAAACCTGCTGAAACATCGTAAAGAAAAAAACTCTGTAATTGACTTTTACTATTTTAAAACAATTTTAAATATGAGGTAAGCTTTTCGACGGAGGTTTCAGGAATTCAGAATTAGCATAGCGACGTTAGCCTTTGTTTTAAAAAAAAACCTTTCTGTGCTGATGTAATAGAATTGAATTGTTCTCCCTTTAATATTGACCTATGCACAATTACTGTCGTTAAAAAATAAAGCTATCGGCTATCGGGGCTAAATGTCACGTCAAAGAAAGTATACTGAAGTGTAACTACTCTGATATTGTAGTGTAGAAACATCAATTGCTCAGTTATCCTTTACATTCATTCGTTTTTTAACGTAAGGTAAAATGAAATTGAATTGTATCCCTTCTACACTTTCTAGCAATTGAGTATATATATTTATGGTGTCATTATGTGTAAGTGTGGTCGTAAAAGGAACATAAAAGGCACTGAGTTGTCTGTAAAAGCGACACTAAGACATTCAGTATTTAAATGTGAAGGCTAATTTTGGTTTGAATAGGAAATATTTATAAAATGAATAAAAAAAGGTTGGTTTCTCAAAAATAGCAATAAAAACACGGTAGTCATTAAAAGATATTGTTAACATTTCCGGACCATTTTTGTTTCAAATAGTCTTTTTCTCTCTTCCACGACAACCTCGAAAAATAGATCAACTACCATCTCCAGCTTGGTTTTGGAAGTCTGAGAATCATTTGAATTTGGTCCTGGTGTAGTCATAAACGCGATAATTTGCAGACTGACTCATTTTTACTTCAACTTAATGGGGCGGCAATTTATATTTTGTCGTTAGACTCGGAAATTAGATGCGCTCGCAATTTCATCCTTGAGTTTCGCAGTGCCCTTTTAGGGTTGCCACATTCGGCGACATTTTTTCTCTCGGTCGCCAACTCCGGGCTCTTCCTTCGGATTTTCACCCTCCGGGCGGATTGCTTATTCAATTTTCAAATTCATAACAGCGTAACTGATTTACTTGCCGCGGTGATTTGGTTTTGATGAAGTTGCTGCAAATCACACGATGTGAACGCCAGCAGAATGTAGTTTATTTAGTCAGTTTTCGGTATTCTTTATTTGTAGGTAATTTTTTAAGATTCTTACAGAATATTTTCGGTTATTTTTCGGGTTATTTTAGGGACTTCTCAAGGTTTTTGAATACGTTACAACATTATTTCATGATTCCAGAGCTACAAGCTTCGATTTCGTGGTGTCTTCTATGCAAACAAAATGCAGTGGAATTTAAATATGATTCAGACAAAATAGAAGCAATGGTCTGAATCGCATAACCTTGTCAGGTTTTAGATGTTTTGTTTCTGTCCAGTGATTTGTAATCACATTTCTATTCAATTAATTTTTCTTAAATAATCTCATTTTCGGTTTCAGATTTACTACGAATGGAGCATCTGTCAGCTTCTGACACCATAGAATCTATGACCCAATCAACATAAAGCAAATCCTTGCTTTCATGCAACGTAGATTCAAATACTAAACAACCAACTTACAAATTCTACGTAGAGTAACCTTTAAATCTGAAAATGGAAATAATGTCAGTACCAGAAGACAAACTTATAACAGATAATTGAACTGGCAGATGTAAAAAGGGGATATATTACAAACTCAAATTTGACAGGAGAGTTTATAAACTGTACACTTTTAATTGTGGTGTTTATAAACGATAGGAACAAATTCAGATAATTGATATTATATATAGCTATATAGGAAGATGTTTGTTTTATATGGACCTGTAGCTACTTATAATCCAAGTGTTTTTTACATATGGCTTTATTTGGCATTCCCAATCCATAAAAATTACAGGCAACATAAACAGACACAGGAACAAAGAACATAAAACAGAACAAGAACAAGAAACAAATTTTACAATGCATATCGGTGGATAGATAAGGTCACTTATGGCTGCAAAAAGTTCATAGGGAGTCCATCATATTTCTAGCGTCCCAATGTAGTTTGGAAAAGTCACTACTTGTTTGAGACTCTGGATCGAGTCCTGGGTATTGTAGTAGATGTTCGGCATTCATATTGCCCGCTTTGCAGATATGGCATTCACTTGTGGTTAAGATGCCGATTCGGTTTAAATGTTCTGCTAGACAGTCGTCACCAATTTTTAGTCTAAAGTTTTCCACTGATTCCATACGGGGTTTATGACTGTAGTCATTCCAACTATCCTGGATCTCTTCCCAACGTTTTCCATTAGATAACAGGTCCTGTTATGTTTTGTGCGTTGTCGCGATTTTAACCTAGATGTTATTTCTTCAATTACCCTGTAGATATTGGCTGAGGCAGTCTTTACTCTTGTTCTAGAGTTCCTTTCTTTTCCAAAGAGTCGGCTCATTCATTGCCTTTGAGGCATACATACGATGAAATCCATTGGAATGCTATCACTTTGTAATAATTTTTGAGATATTTAATTGTTTGTTTTATATGGAAGATGTTAAGAGATTCGGTGCGGTGACTCGACGTAACAGCCTGCATTGCGGCCATTGAGTCTACCAAAATTATAGCCTTAGTAAAAAGATTGGTTTTCAATATAAGGCTGTCAAGTGCCATTGAGATGGCATGGATTTCAGCATCAAAACTAGACATTTATCTTCCTACGGGAGCGTGATGTGAAAACAGTTTTCTATATAACACTGCTCCAGTCTTATCTTATAATCCAAGAGTAATTTATAAGATTTGTTACTGCCAGAGCCCCCCCCCACACACACACACACACAGAATTTCAAAAGATTCGCCCATGTCCCCTTTTTACAACTGCCGATTCAATTGCGTCCTCGCTGTTTGAAAACATATTCTGGCATACAATGCTCTTTCGATACTGACATACATATGATAACCTTTTAGCAACTTTAAATGCTTTAACAAACATTTAACTTTACAAGCATCCCATCCATTTATATACAAGCAAGACAGATTAGTTTGTTTTTTTAATGCGCAAGGGCCATATTTGACCAAACTGAGAGATAAACAAAACAAAGTCAGGTTTAAAATGTCGTGATAAGATATTAGATAGATATTTTTAATTGACGCCGTACTAGAGCAACACAACTGGCTATTAACGACGGTCCGGTAACAATCCTCCAAGGTAAAGATCCGAGTACAAAACACCACGTACTTTTGAACCACGGTCAGATAACGAGGTCACACCTGCACCCAAAACCTCCACATCACACTAATGTGAAGACATTTGAGGCCACGACAGATTTAACATGAAGCAGCCCCTTTTATACAAGACGGTCTTTGGTTGGATTCTAACTCGCGACTCACCGATTGCTAATCCGTTACTCTTCCAACCAGGCTACCGCATCCCAAACAAAATTGTCATGAAAGGGAATCGAGTAGGTGCAATGAAAAGATCACTTGGGTATCCCATGAACGCTTTGTTTCCAAAACTTCAAACTCAATTTCTGAAGAACAGTGTTTTTGCAATAGGATGCTTTGTTCCTTTCGTGATAAGTTCAGAATGAAATCACCTGTTACAATTATTTTTGCATCACCATGATCTATATAATACAGTTGAGGTTGTGAGCCTCAATCATAGTATTTAGTCAATAAATTAATTTTAATTGATTTTTAAATGTTGAAATTCTGGAAAAAATTGTGATTTTTTTTTCACTTCCTTGATTAAAAAATTGTAAAAAAAAAAACTATTTCTTCTAGCAACTTGATGAAGGCTCAAAACATGAAAAATAAAAAAGGAATAATTTCCAACAGGAATCGTCTTTCAGAAAAAATTAGAATTTTAGATATCACGTAACAAAAAACATGCTAATTAGCTATTATATCTTAATTAGATAATTAATTATATTTGCGCAATCTGATTTTTCTCCCTGAACTGGTTTCAAGATTACACCAATTACCAGTAGAAAAACAACTAAATTTTTAAAAAGTCAAAATTAAAAAAAAAAAATTCTAGTGTTTTTTATGGAACTAAGCAATGCAAACCGTGAAATACCTCCTGGTGTAAACATCTGAAATTCGTAAAATGTCCTGGACTTTTGATATAAAAGTAATTTACATGTTATCAGAATACACATACCAAATTGTTTTTTTGTATTACACAGAAGTTCTTTCTACACTATTAAACACCTGTTAAATAATAACCACTCTTTATTTAATTTCCTCTGTTTGGTGAGAAAAACAATTTTAATTGCAATCTGAAACTCATTTAGATCGCCCGACAACTTCGGCTGGTTGTGAGATAAACGAATTAGCAACCAGAGGGTTGCGCAGTCATGTACAAAGCATGCAGGTACACGTTAAATCTGTCGCTCCCTCAATTGTCCCCTCGTTGGCGTGGTGTGAAAGTTTGGAGAGTGGGGTGTCAGCTCAGGTATAACCTTGTCATCTTACCGTGATTCAAAATTACATGGTTTTGTCCTCGTATCTGTATTGATCTCGGACTGTCGCCAATAGCCCGTTGCGTTGATCTAGAGCGACTTAATTTTTTTAAATGCCCACTCGACAACTCGATCATACAAATCAACTTACGTTTGAAGTATATGCTCAAACTTTCTTTCCATGTCATTACGGTAAGGTAAGGTCATTTTAATTAACTTCGTACTACAACAACGCAACGGGCAATTGACGACAGCCCTGGATCAATCCCCTAAGGGAAAGATTCGAGGATAACAACATGCCATTTTGAACCACGTTCAGATGACAAGGCAACACCTGAGCTGGCACCCCACTCTCCAAACTTCTACACCATCCCAACGTAAGGACTTTCAGCCACGACAGGTTTAAGGTGCACTAGCCGCCTCTACACTATACGTTCACAAATATCCATGCGATGACCCGGATTCGAATCAGGAACCTTCCTATCTAGAACCTACCTTAACCACCAGACCGGTTGGTCGGCCCATGATATTACGGATATGGCCTTTGAAGTATTATGCATATAACCTTCTTTTTTGACGTAAATTGTTGAGAGATTCTGAATCAGAATTTGCATACTGGCTCACTGAAAGATACTCAATTATATCCCGGAAATTATTACGTTTTTAAAAGCAAATACAAATACATACGGAAAATTCAGTGTTGTGGCATGCGAAATAACAGAGGTTATTTCAAAATTATACCTTCCATACAGACAATATAATGGTAAATGATTGCTACTTTTAGAAACACAGCAAATCGAATTTTTTTAAAAGAAAAATCGATGTTTTCAACAAACATTATCACGTAACACAGTACATTACTTAAAAATATCTTTAACTCGAAGGCGACCTTGACCATCTGTCCCTACAACAAACAATTTTTTACTTTTTTCAAAAGACCTAGCCTCACGTCTGCATGGTGTGGAAGTTTGGAGATTGGGGTGATAGCTCAGGTGTTGCCTCGTCATCTGACCGTGGTTCAAAATTATGGGGTGTATTCCTCGGATCTTTCCGTTGGGATTGATCCAGACCTTCGTCAATAGCCCCTCGTTGTGCTGTCCAAGTACCATGTTAATTAAAATACTTACCTACAAGATATTTTATGCTTACAAAGTTGCATTTAAAATTTCTCTAACTCTAACGGATTCAGTTTGAAATTGAATGTTCATAGCCCTTTTCTTCAATTCAGAGATTCACTTTCCGAATAGAAACTACATACCAGTTCCGAGTGAGAACGTTGATGTTACTTGACGATTGAATACCGCTTTCAATAAAACCAAAAAATTTAATTTGAAACATAGAAGACAAATGTAAGTTTTAATTAACTTAGTCGTCTTGTACGGGAAATTCGGTTCAAAAATTGATTGTTTTTAATAATTACAACATCCTATTTAGCAACCAGTATTCTTTTATATTTTACGTTCCGCATATTTTATTTTATTTCGTAACAAAAATACTCTACAAATTCCTATAACAGCATCAGGAATATCTTTGTTATACGCCTATTTTCTCTCACAAATTTAAGAACTTGACTGTTGGACACTACATTTTTACCTCGGTCAGACAAGTTCCGTTTAATTAAATTATTTACTTAAAAAGAAAGTAAATAGGACTACTGCCTCTCCTAGATTTTTCCTATTGGCTAATTGGGCCGCGGTAACTCGGAGAATTGGATTTCGAATCTAACCAAAGACCGTCGTGTACAAAGGGTCTGGTGTTTTTTGAATTGGTTGTGACCTCAAATGTCTCGTATTGGCGTGGTATGGAAATATGGAGAGCGGGATGCCAGCTCACAAATGTTGCCTCACATTAAAATTAAGTGGTATTGTCTTCCAGTCCCTTTGGGATTGATCCCGGACCGTCATCAATAGCCCATCGTGTTGCTCCAGTGCGACGTTAATTAAAATACCTTCCTATCTATTGTCTAATTATAATTAATTCGTTAACAATGACTTTCAACTTTAACTGTGTTTGACCAATCTTACTGTATGTTTACATGTTTAAACATGGGGACAGAGGGAAACATTACTATACACAATTTACAATACTCTGAACCAACAAAAGTTCTCGTATCGCTATTTAAGAGGTATGCATTTGATTCTCTTTGTCTAAATGAATATTATATTTCTCAGTTATAATAAAAACTAATTTTTTTTTCCCATACAAGTGGAATAACCCGTTGTGTTGCTCCAGTGTGACGTTATTTAAAATATCAACCTACCTACCATACAAAGGATGTCATTATTACTTACATCCTATTTATTAAGAGCTGCCATTACCTTCGTTATCACACAGTTTTATACTATACTACATCGATCCCCCAAGGGTCTTTCGGTCTTGTTATGTAGACACGAATCTATATATATAATTCTCTTACGTGGCACGCAAAAAAGACGTTATTTGTTATCGCGTTTTGGCAAAAGTGTACGATTGTTTGTTTACCACGAATTGAATTTATAGCTTTTGAATTTATAGCGTTATCGTATGAAATTTTATTGAAAAAAAAAAGACTTTTAGTCGAGCTGTTGCAGTTTAGAATTAGAAATCAAAGAAAGCGGAGGATCATTTCAGTGCCATTTAAAAAACAGTCCTTTTCAGGGCCAACAATTATAGTTCAACAAGACGCTTGCGTTACAATTTTCGACAACAAACTCAATGAAAAAGTGTGGGTTACTCGAGAGTGCTGGAAATGTACACAAACAACATACTGGGTATTCAATTTCCAAAGCAGCGCTCACATTTCGACTCAAAATTTGCTCAAAGTTTTCATTTGAATTCTGATTCCAGTGTACTGTTTATATTTTCTGTAATACAGCAAATTTAGATTAAAAAAAAAAAATTTTGGAGTATCATATTTTGAAAACAATTCTTTCTGCTAGGACACATGTCTTCATTGATGCGAGCGAAGCGAGCATAGGTTCGCTCAGCGAACCAATGAGGATTGTAAAGCAATCGTCCGGGGGTTGGCGAGCTTTAGCGAGCAGGGGGCGGGCCCCCTAGTTATATATATTCTGATTTTTGTTGTACCTTTCATGGAAAAGAGAGAGGATTTCTTCTGTGTCAGTTTCCATTGCGTTAGTTACTATTGTAAGGCTCGGTGCACACATCCGTTTTTCAACGTGCGGCACCGAAGCCCAACTATGCACACATAACCGTGAAATGACGCAAGTACTCATTTCGCGCCATTTGCGATAAATATTCTATCGAAGAAATCGTGTTTATTTTGCTTACTTGGTGGGAAAAAAGTATATTTTGAAACAAAATAGACGTTACTGGAAACAACCCAATTATTATTTATATTCCATTTATTTATGAAAACAAGGTACTTAAGACCGGAGAAGCGATTGCGGCGCCGTGGGTAACTGCGGTACAAATTGAACGCAAGTTAGACGTGCGGCGCCGCAGCACCGCCGGAGGCATGTGTGCACTGCTACATTGGATCGAATGTACCTCAGACCGCAATTGCGCTGCGGCAGCGGCGCTGCACGTTGAAAAGCCGGATATGTGCACCAGGCCTAATGCAGTAGAATTCCAACTATCCGGATCAATTGGGACCAGACCCCATCCGGATAATTGGATAATTCGCGACAAAAAGATTATTTCTTAGTAAAACAACGAATTTTTCTTTAGTATGTAGTGTATAATTTAATGACTATTAAAGCAATTATGTTTACATTTTGTACTTACATACTGTATTAAAATGTATCAGTGCTTGAACATCTCAGTCAAAGTGAGTTGTTTCACTGTCTTTACTCGTTTTTTGTGCAACCAAGTCTCGCATGTGCTTGAGCTGTAGATGGTCGCACTCAGGCTGGCGCTCCATCCATTTTAGCGCTGTATCAAGGCACTCGAAGGCCTTACTAGCCGAGTCTGATTGAGTAGCAATGTCTTCATCTTCCGTGTATCATAAATGAATTCTCTCACACTTTGAATGAGCTCATCGTGACTGAGAATTTGGAATACAGGGTCGGAAGAATAACACCAGATACTTCCTGGAATTTTCACTATGATGTTTCTTATTACTTGAATTGACACTTCGTCCTCTTCGTTTTTATCCTTCACCGATAAGAAACTTTTAATACGCGGATATTGTAGATTTCATTTTTTTTTCCTCAAAGCTATCTGGATAACTTGAATAATTGGAGTTATACTGTACATGTTAGCTGTTGGATGGGTTGTAAAGTTTACTACTTCCAAATCTGACTAATAGAGTTCAAAACAGGAAAAAATTACCAATAGTTGTTTCGATGAAGTAACACCTCCACCATCTCCTCAGGACAGAAATAATCAACGAAATGGTGTTTATTTGCACTGAAAATCTAATGTTTGTAGTTACATTTATATTACACTGTAAATGTTTATTTACGTCCTAAGGATTGAGTCGTACGCCATCGAAATAGTTATTGATCATTTTTTAGCCCGCTTTAATCGCTATTAGTCACAGTTTGTTCTTAACATTTATTACAAGTTTGACCAAGGTTTTATCCATGCATCTACTTTGAAGGGCAGTATTCTAAGCAATTGGGAGGGGGAAATTTATATGGGTAAAGACTTGTATGACTAGATTTTTGACTTTTAAAAATTTCAGTACTTATTGCTTCTTAAGGAAAGATGGGGCATTGCATGTTCCACATCCCATTTAGGTAAGTAGGTTGATAATTAACGTCGCACTGGAGCAACACTATGTGCTATTGGCAACGATCGGGGATGTATCCCGAAGGGAAAGAACTGAGGAGAGAACACCGAGTAATTTTGAACCACGGTCAGATGACGAGGCAACACCGGAACTGGGCATCCCACTGTCCAAACTTCCGCATCATGCTAACTTGAGGACGTAGGACGTGACAGAATTAAAGTGCACCAGCCTCCCCTTTGAACGCGATAGTCTTTGGTTGGATTTGATCTATCAACTTTCCGGTTGCCAATCCAATACTCTTCCAAACGGGCTACTGGCCCTAAAAATCCATTTAGAGCAAATCTGAATATCAAATGCGGAAATATATTGATAATATGCACAGTAGTTGCGTATTTTAATTAACGTCACACTGAGCTACACAACGGGTTATTGGCGACGGTCCGAGAGCAATCCCCAAGGGAAAAAGATTCGAGGACAACATCACTTAATTTTGAACCACGGTCAGATGACGATATAAGCTGCATGGAGGTAGTAAAGAAAAATAACTATTCGTTTTCAATTGATTAACATTATTCATGAAAAATTTTGACTTTATGAAGTTTGAAAATAAAGCTTGAAATCGATATTTACACAATATTAGAAATAGAATCAAAACGTAAAATTGAATCTCAAACACAAAAATGAAAAGAAACTATGTCAATTATTGTTGTCCATTATTAAATGCAAAAAACTTAATTCTTATTGTATGATATTCTACAACCATATAAATATATTACTCTGAACCAAAAGTTTGTTATTGGTATAGTTAAAACATATAGAAACGTATTAATATCATTCTATCGTCTATTGTTATAATTCTACATAAAACAGTGGAAAAAATGTTTTTTTTTATATAATAAATATAAATGTTTGCTTACACACTTTTTTACATTGAATTTCAAAGGGGCGCACCCGCATATATCCGATATGCAATCTGCCGTTCACCCTACATGACTGATAACCAGTTTTGACCTTTTTGGGCAGTAATCTGTCTTAGGTTTATTTTAACCAATAAATAATATTTTGTGAGGTCTACATAGTGGGTAGGTAGAGTTTTAGTTAACGTCGTACTGGAGCAACACAACGGGTCTGACGACAGTGTATTGTGGGGAAAAGAAAGAAATATTACACTGCTCCCGATAAGAGGATGCTCAAAACGCTGAATGCAATCCTTTTAAGATTCTAAAAGCCATACAAATAATTTGAAGTTCTATGTACGTGTCGAAACGTCACGTTGACGTGGTGTGGAAGTTTGGAGACTGGGTGTGCCAGCTCAGGTGCTGCCTCGTCATTTGACCGTGGTTCAAAATTACTTGGTGTTGTCCTCTGGTCTTTATCTTCTGGGGTTGATCCCGGAACGTCACCAGTAGCCCGTTGTGTTGCTTCAGTGTGACGTTAATTTAATATACCATACCGTATACCGCAAGATCGAAACATTCAAAACTATCTTTAATGTAAAAGAAAAATGTTTCAACCCCCTTTTGATGTAGAATACGTCTTACCTATCGAAACCGGGGTACAACGCTTAATTTTTGAGTGTCGCATAAAAGCGTAAGGTACGAAAGATTTAATAAATCGAACTATAAAAAAGATACATAAATGAACGACATCGCATTCAAATTTGCATTAAACAAAGATTATATAAATGCTCATTGATCTAGCGCTGACGTCATCGTCTGATGCAATCGCAGCGCAAAGTTGAGTCACGAAAAGTCTCACTGCCCTTCACATTTAGTCTGCCCATTTAGTCTAGCACCGGCCTTTGTGTGAGCACGACTTTTAAGGTGCCATTTGTTTCTTCTCTTTGCGCTTTATAAATAATAATAGAAATAAAACCTAAATATTTAATACTTGTTTAAATATCGAACTTCCAAGTGTCAAAAATCGCAAATATTTCAATATGTCCAAATATATGCATACTTAACACCAAAAGGATTATAGAATACGTCAACAAGAAGAAAAATCGAGAGATGAAGAATCCAAAAAAGATCTAGACATCCGATGCTGAGTGTCAACGTGCTAGGAGAGCGGTCTTGAAAGTATAGGCATCGCACCTTCAAGGTGAACAGACGCGAGATACAACTGCGCCAATTACCTCCACCGCTCAGTACGACGTAACTAGCATATCTGATGACATAAACGTTTTATAATCCAATGATGTTCAACCCATAGACGTCGGTAATGAACCACAGCATTCAACATTAAGAGCGAGTGCATCAACAGTAATATATTACACTACCCTACAATAATGGACCGGACACAAGCGGATTTACTTAAAATCCGAATACTTCTTTTGGGCTACTTGTTGTCGTGGTATAACCAGAGATCTTTGCATGTTGTTCCTGGTCAATTGAACGCCGACGCCTACTTGAATATTTTGAACAATCAAGTTCTTCCTACGCTTTTGCAATTTTATGGAATGGACGAATGTTACTTCTAGAATGACAACGCTCCATGTCCTCTTGCAGCCTCTGTCAAGCAGTGGTATCAAGATACGGACATAAAACGTTTTCCCTGGCCTGCTCAAAAGAGTTTAGGCCCCGACTTAAACTCCATTGAGCATTTGTGGAACGAGTTAGAGAGACACTTACGGACCAGGGAATCACGTCCGAAATCTACAGCTGAGATGGCGATATTCTTGCAGCAGGAATGGACACAAATACCCATATCTGTGCATCCAAACCGTGTTGAAAGTATGCCTAGAAGGGTTGCTAGTGTAATTGCAGCACGTGGGAGATCATTACTCTATTAAAGCATGTATTCTTTCCTTTATACCAGTGGCTGGCAAACTCATTAGGCAAAAAAAATATCAAAATTACAACGATTAAGATTTCTTTTGAAAGCCAAATTTATTTTCAAGAACTATGTTTTTAGGAGTCTGTTTAAATTAGCTACTAACATTAAATAAAACCAGATATAATAATCTTATTTATTGATATAAAAACAATATTTTTTACATTAAAATAAAAATATCCCAAAACATGCATTTAATGTGAGCAATGACCTTGCATATAAAATTATTGCTCAATATGTAGAGCCAGAGAGTGAAAGAACAGCAAATGCTAGTTTTTGTATATGATTATATGTCAGGAATAATATTCCAGGTGTTGTAAACTATCACGTCTTCCTTCTCCAGGTCTTTCAAAGCAGGCCACTTTTTCTGTGAACTAACAACACATTTATTTTTCTACAATTTTTCCATGTCAGCATTAAGGCCTTCAAATTTGGAGCTCCATAATTCTTTGTTTTTAAACGACAGTAATTGCGGCAATGTCAATATTAAGGTATAAAATGCAATTCTGTTACGTCAGCACTGAGAGGTTTTTAAACAAAGGCTAACGTCGCCATGCTATTTCTGAATTTCTGAAACGTCCGTCGAAAAGCTTCCCTTATATTTAAAATTGTTTTAAAATAGTAAAAAGTCAATTACAGAATTATTTTCTTTACAATGTTTTAGCAGGTTTGGAAAATGAATTAATGTTTCTCTTTCAAAATCTTGAGCAAAAAAGGATAATTTGTTTTCGAATAAAATGACTTCTTCCAACATCGAAAAAATTGTGTTTCCTTTCCCCTGTAGTTTATGATTAATATTATTTAGATAAGACGTAACGTCTACCATCAAATAAAATATTTAGATCCACTGATCGTCCGTTAGTTCAGGATAGTCAACATCCTTCTCAAGAAGAAATGCATTAATATCAAGTAATAAGGAAGCGAAACGTTTTAAAATGTTTACTCTTGAAAGCCAACGTACCTTATTATGCAGATTTCGTATTCGTCTCCATTTCAACTAAAAATTCTTTAAATTAGCGATGATAGAGAGGTTTAGCTACAATTGTATTGGCAATCTTGATCATCAATTCCATAATATTACAAATTTATTCTGGAAATGTCTACGCACAAAGCGCTTCTTGATGAATGATGCAATGGTAAACAAGTATCTCGTGATTAGTTTTTTCCTTCAAAATAGAAACAGAACCTTTTCTCACTCCGGTCATGCTTTTTTCCCCATTAGTTGAAATTGAAACAATTTTATCGAGTGGAATATGTTTATTCATGCATTTAATGACAGTATTTATAATATGCTCGCCACGTGTTTGACCTTTCAGTGACAATATTCCTAAAATTTCTTCTTCAGGAGCCGAATACGAAATGAATTGAAAAGAAGAAATTTGCGCTGAGTCATTTATGTCACAAGATTCGTCAACATCTATTGATAAAGCTGAAATCAATTTAAGATCTTCGATTTGCTGATTGGTTATATTCAAAGACATTTTGACTGTTCTGTCTTTTACTTTTTTAGCAATCAGTGGTAACTCTTTGTTGTTGTTTTTTTAAGAATTTCTGCTTTGTTCTTAAAACCCCGGAATATAGCTTCTTTATATGCATTTATTAAACAACTATTAAGGGATTCACCGTCTGTGTATGGTTTGCCTCTCTTAGCAATCTCTTGACTAATAATAAAGCTTGCAATATTAACATTGGTGGAAGATTCCACCTAATAATTTAATACAGAACTTCATTTTTCTTGACTCGTATGCTTTCTTCCTCGCGTCACAGGCAGAATATATACTGCCAGCATTTAGTCGAAATCGATTCGTGTCAGAGCCGCACTCAAGTGGCTAAAGAGCCGCGGTTTGCCGACCTCTGCACTAGAGGAACACAACGGGCAGTTGGCGATGATCCGGTATCCATCCCGAAGGGAGAGATACGAGGACAAGACAGCGTAAGTTAGAATCAGGATCAGTTGACGAGGTCAACACCTGAGCCCCACTATCCAATCTTCCACATTATCCGCCAACGTTAAAACGTTGGAAGCCACGACAGATTTATCGCATATCAGTCCCAGCATACACGGCGGCCGATTTGATCGAATTTCGAATGCTGCTATTCTTTCAACCGGGCAACCAGGGTCCTTCGTCCCTTTCATATGTCATTCATTTTTAACTGTCTCCAATGACTTTTAAGGGCCTGTGTAGCCCCCTGAGGTCCTTGTTCCATTTCATACGTCATTCATTTTTAACAGTCTACATTGACTTTTAGGGGCCACTGTAGTCCCTTTAGGCCCCTGTCCCCCTACATGTGTCATTCATTTTTAACTGTCTCCAATGACTTTTAGGGGCCAGTGTAGCCCCCTGAGGTCCTTGTTCCCCTTCATACGTCATTCATTTTTAACAGTCTACATTGGACTTTTATGGGCCACTGTAGCCCCTTAAGGCCCTTGTCCCCTTTCATGTGTCATTCATTTTTAACTGTCTCCAATAACTTTTAAACTTTTAGGGGCCAGTGTAGCCCCCTGAGGTCCTTGTTCCCCTTCATACGTCATTCATTTTTAACAGTCTACATTGACTTTTAGGGGCCACTGTAGCCCCTTAAGGCCCTTGTCCCCCTTCATATGTCATTCATTTTTAACTGTCTACAATGACTTTGAGGGGCTAGTGTAGCCCCCTGAGGTCCTTGTTCCTATTCATACGTCATTCATTTTTAACTGTCTACAATGAATTTTAGGGGCCGCTGTAGCCCACTCATATGTCATTCATTAGCTCTGTTCTCAGTTTACCAACTGGGACTAGCAACCTACCGAACCGTTGTTGGTCACAGACTAGCAACAGGCAGGTTACGACTTCGAAACTCTATTCAACCAAAGATCATCGCGTCACGTTAAATATGTCGTGGCGTAATGTGTCCTTATGTTGTTACGGAGTGGAAAATTGGAAAAGTGACTTTTTGAAATCAGAATGTCGGGAAATCTTTATCGAGAAAAACCTGTTTTTGATGTTGTCTTACTCTGCTTGTCTACTATATCTGCGATGTTGTATATGTCACTCCATCAAAAATTATCGTAATGGAGATATTCGTTCTACTATCCAGAATTTTGAATTGTATGATTTCTAACGCTAAAAATACAAATTCAACTTTGGTGATATTGACAGACAGACCAATGGTTGATATTATATATATATATATATATATATTCTGCATCCACCAAAGCGGCGCATTCAGACGTATTGATCGTTAACGGATTGTCATATATCTTATCGTCGATGTTCTCACATTCGCCAAACGGGCTCTAACTCGCCAAAGATGAGCCTCCTACGTTGGGGTATTTTGTTGCCATAGCGACTGCCTCCCTAATCTTTACTACCACATTTCACTTTCCTCTCTAGGGCATCCTCGTTGCTTTCAGTGAGAAGAGGTATTTATTAAAAGGAAAAAGTTTGTGTTGGGTTTTTTTTCACAAAAATTTGTTTTCTAGATGAGACAAGTGTTGTTTCGGTCCACCAGTGGAATTATTTAAGGGGTTCAGTTATGCTTAACGTCGTACAGAATCTGACTTGTCGTTATATTTATCTTGCTTCACTTTGTTTTTATATTTTTTCAGATGCATATATAGCAATATTTAAAATTAGACGTTGGATGTCTGACGTTTTGAGAACACAGGTGGTATTTTTTCATAACTGTTTTAGGAGTTTTATATGTTTGATTTTCCTTCGTCATTAACGTCACGTTGGAGCAACACAACGGGCTAATGTCAACGGCCCGTGATCAATTCCGAAGGGAAATATACGGGAACAACACCCCGTCATTTTGAATCATGGTCAGATGTCTTAAAAGAGGGATGAGATGGAATTTGTTCCAAAAATATTCTTTCATATTTAGTACTATTTTATAAGGTTTCACCATCTAAATATACATTTTGTATTTAAAGTGTTATTTGGCATATTATATATAAAACCACGTTTATCCATATGATCCTTTAAAATATATCCTAAAATGATAGAACAAGCTTTAAATTGCAAAAGTGTCACCGCAGCGAAATTCACTAAGAAATCATTTAGGAAATAATTTATTAACAGAGAAAAGCATAGAAATAAAAAATAATAATTTTAATATTTAAAAATCACAATTGATTTCTGTTTTCAGCAGTGTTCCAAAATGTGGTAGATAAGCCCTCTGTTATACATAAAGTGTTATATGTATGCTGGAAGTGAGTATTTAATAAATATACTGAAGATTCTACCTGTGTGTCTAGTATCCAATATATACATTAGTGACCATCTTTGTAAACTGATCACACTCTTATTCTTTATATGGTATTTCCTACCAAATTTATTATTCATAACACGAACTCCTTTGATGCTTGACCCTCCGTCACTCTTTTGGTGATCATCTCGTCATTAGATAGGTAGCTATTTAATTAATGTCGCACTGGAGCAACACAACGTACTATTAGCGACAGTCCGGAATCAATCCCTCAAGCAACACCACGTGACTTTGAATCGTGGTCAGATAACGAGGTTACACCTGAGCTGGAACCCCACTCTCCAAACTACCACAACACGCCATTGGGACATTGAATGCCACGACATATTTAACTCAGGGCTCGAAATAAGTGGCGGCAACCGCCGTCAAATGCCGTGAGCTTAGCTCAACGATCAACGGTTCTCACGGTACGTTTTGCTTCGAGTATTTGACTTTCAAATTCCAAAAAATATAAGAACAAACTATGTGCCGTAATGAGGATTAGTGCGGATGGTCCTTCGCTTTCAGATTTTAAGGCTGATCGAGCAGTTCACAAATGGTTTAGTGCATGTGATCAGCTTTTAACTATGTAGTTATGAAACAGCTACAATTTTCTCTTGCCTAATTATTGACTGATGTCTTCGTAAACTTGATAATAAGGAAATAAGCGTATCCACAATATATTCTTTGAGTGATTTTTTTTATCTTAGATGTATGTTAGGGTTTCATATGAAATTGCAGAAAGCTTACAAATGGCAGGAGGACTGGGAAGGAGAACCTTTACGTTTCATTCAAAAGTCAACCCCAAGAAAAAACCGCGTGGATCATACATCACGTCTTTCTATACAGGCCATTTACCACTCCTCAGTTACCTTTGTAGATTCAATCTAACAACATCAAGAAACTGCCTTTGCGGCCAGATAGGGAGGAAGGATCACTATGTTTTAAACTGCCAACTCACATGCCCTCATCACTTGCTAAAACCAACACATCAACATTACAAGACATGGGCAATTAACATAGCTAGTAACAACCAGGCCCAAGCAAAGATTATACAAGTTATTGAGTTCCTGTCGGAAAATATTGATGTTCTCAAACAATAGCCTCGCATTTTTTTTTTAAACTTACCCCACCCAATCTACGCAGTGTGTCCATAAAAATCCACTTTTACCTGTCCTATGAACGGGAGGTAAAAGAGACACCTACAGTGCTAAAAAAAAGTGGAGTATTTTTTTCTTCTTATCATTGCATTATTCGTTTAATTGTTTTAAAGTTTAGCCAAAAATTTGCAACTGCAATTTACCGTTATTACGGAAATTTTAGGTTTTGCTATGAGCTGAATAATTTTTTCAGCCAGCTTATAAAACCTCACAGAAATATTTGTTGCCAGCTTCAACATCTTATTTCGCGGCCTGAGTTAACGTTCACCAGTCCACTCTCTACACGACGGTTGGATTCGAACTCGCAACCCTCCGGCTGCTAATCCGTACTCTTCCAACTGGGCTACCGCGGCCACTAGCATCAGAAGAAAACTGACCCTATCTTAATCTCGTCATCATCAAAAACTCGGTAATATATTGACGACGAAATGTCTCATTATTTTCGTAACTGGTCAGATCCTGATGAACGAGATATTTCGTCAAGAGATAGGTAGGTATTTTGGTTAACGTCGAACTAGAGCAACAGAGCGGGCTATGGACGATGGACCGGGATCAATCCCCAAGGGGAAAAGATCCAAGGACAACACATAATTTAGAACCACGGTCAGATGACGAGGCAACGCCTGAGCTGGAACCACACTTTCCAAACTTCGACACCACGCCAACGTGAGGTCGCAACAGATTTACCATGCACTAGCCCCCATCTACATGACGGTCTTTGGTTGGATTGAGTTTCAAAAACGCAGCCCTGCCAGTTGATAATCCGTCACTCTTCAAATGGGCCTCTTACGTCAACTAACAATTAGGCGTAGGACTGATTGAATTGAAACATTATTTATTTAAATTTATTTGGATTTTAAAATTGCATGGCTCAGGAACATTGCATGCAACAAGGGCTCGAGGGTTAAAATTATTAACATGGTGAGATTCATTGAAAATCATCAGGACTTGATTATCCTAAGAGACTAAGAAAAGCGAAACTTTTTTCTCACCTTGCCTGATGTATATATATATATATATATATATATATATATAATAGCATAAAATATACAAAATAACAGTTACATAATACACACAAAATAACAAAAAATATATCCAAAAAAATGCTGCTCATATGTAGAAAACACCATTTTATGTTGTTTGGGTCAGGCTCCTCCCTGATGACGCCCTGATACACCAACATTTCTTCATTTTTTTTATCATTTTTTAAGACTTTTATTGGATTTTTTTTGGAAATTCTTGTGTTCTTGAAATTATATATATATATATATATATATATATATATATATATATATATATAATAACAACATAAAATATACAAAATAACATAACACACACAAAATAACAAAAAATAACCAAACAGCCGGGGTGCATTAACCAGAAACCGAAACTCGAAACTAATGTACTTATTGTTATTACTTACTTACTTATGTTGTTTGGGTCAGGCTCCTCCCTGAGGACGCCCTGATCCACCAACATTTCTTCATTTTTTATTATTTTTTAAGATTGATTTAATGATTTAATGAATATACTATATAGATGTAAGGATGTATAAATGTAATGTGCTCTAACATTCTTGGTAGACCTGTCACCTTGGTGGCATGCTCTACTCATCCACCACACTTATTTAAACTGGTTCAGTGTCTTACGACACCAGGCACGGGTGTGTGTGTTGGTGTTAGTTAGTTATTTATATATACTAATTCAAATTCGTTGTTACCAATTGACCTCCAACTACCTAGGATCCAGGATCGTGCCTCCAAAATCAGAGTCTAAAAGATACGTCTTATCCTCTCTAAAGTCAAGTTTCATCTCCCCGAAAAACCCTAACCGCCATAAAACCCTAACGAAACAAGACCAAACCTATCTTTTCTCCTTTCACGACATTCTGCGCTTGGCGTTGCCTTGTGCTTGGCGTCAGCTTGGCCAAACAATGTCTTTCCGCCATAAAACTCCAAAACAGCAGCCGGTTGTTTTCAGCGAGTCTTCCAAATGCTATTCCTTCAATTCGATCTATTCCTTCAATTTGACCTATTCCTTCAATTCGATCTATTCCTTTAATTCGATCTATTCGTTCAATTCGATCTATTCCTTCAATTCGATCTATTCCTTCAATTCGAAGTCTGTCCAAGGGATAGGTAGGTAAGTATTAATCAACATCGTACTGGAGTTGCATAACCGGTTATTGGCGACCGTCAGGGATCAACCCCCAAAGGGAAAGATCCGAGGAAAACACCACGACATTTTGAAAACCGGGTCAAATGACGGTGTTCGATGTGGTAAGATTCCGTGGACGAGATCTCACCTGAGCTTGCACCCGACTCTCCAAACGTTCATACCACACCAACGTGAAGACATTTGAGGCGCGGACAGATTTAACGTTCACCATCCCTTTTTGTACACGACGATGTTCTTTAGTAAAGATGGGGCATTGTATGTCCCTCAACCCATTTAGGTAGGTAGGTAATTAGTGTAGTATTGGAAAGCAGAATGGGCTATTGGCAACGATCGGGGATCAATCTCAAAGGGAAAGAACTGAGGAAAACACAAGGACATTTTTAGCAACAGTCAGATAACGAGGTCAACAAAGTAGCATGTCACTCTCTAAACTTCACCAATAACCCGTTAAGTTGATCTAGAGCGACGTAATTTTTTTTTACAATGCCAATCCGACAGCTCGATTATTGAAATCAGGCTATGTTCGAAGTATATGCTCAAACTTTCATTCCACGCCATAACGGTAAGGTAAGGTAATTTTAATTAACGTCGTACCAGAGCAACACAACGGGCGATTGGTGCTCAATCCCTAAAGTAGGGATTCCCAACCGGTGGCACGCGTACCACTGGTGGTACGCGTTAACGTTTTAGGTGGTACGCAAAGATGATACGAGCGACCCAAATATTCTACGAAGTTTGTTCGATTCTTTAGTATGTACAACCACGTTAAATGGGAAAATGGGATTATATGAAATCAATTTGGGATTAACGTTTTTATTACATTATAATAAATAACGCTAACACATTATTTATGTAGTAGCACATTATTTAAAGAGAAACTTTGTTGCTGTTTATCTATTTCTATTCAATGGCTATCTCGGCAAAATTAAGTTGATATCTATCTGTGTCTTATGCCATTTGTTACTAGTTACTTGTGTGAGAGTGGTTTTTCTGAACTTTTGTATGTAAAAAAATATATATATATAGAAGCAGTAAGTGTTGAAGAGGACTTAAGAGTGAAGTTAAGCTCCATTGCTACTGATATTGATTTTTTAATAAAGGACAAACAACAAGAAGTTTCGCACTAAAAATTGATTTTTGATTATGTTATAATCTATGTTTGATTAGTTAGTACTAATTATTAAAAATTATTTGTTTTTAGAACTGTGAGTAAAAATTAAAACTATAATTTTCAAAAATCGTTTTATTTTTACCTTTATAATTAAAACATCGTTAATACGAAATACAAGTGCATTAATCATAAAATATGAAGCTTTCTTAGTTTTTAATAAAATTAATCATAAAATATGAAGCGTTCTTAGTTTTTAATTAAAATAGAACAAGCCAATGGACACTTTTCTGACACCAAATATATGTTCCTAAAAAATATAGAACTGGTATGACGCTAAAAATTTCAAGTGGTACGCAGTTACTAAAAGGTTGGGAACTAGGGATGCGACATTGATAGCAAAACATCGATGTTTTGAAACATCGATGTTCAAAATTAAAACATCGATGTTGATAATACATCGACCCAAAAACATCGATGTTTTTAAAATTCAGTGTATTTAAACTTTTTCCCCCATTTCTTAAAACTGGTTTAGCAACTTGTGATGCTACATCGACAGCAAAACATCGATGTTTTGAAACATCGATGTTCAAATTGAAAACATCGATGTTGATAATACATCGCCCCAAAACCATCGATGTTTTTAAAATTCAGTGTATTTAAACTTGTTTCCCCGTTTCTTAAAACTGGTTCAGCAACTAGTGATGCGACATCGGCTCCAATACATCGATGTTTTTTTTCTAAAACATCAATGTTTAGAAAACATCAATGTCGCATCCCTTCTTTTCAGACCTTTCACCCTTGGCCACTTTGGTCTAAAAGTATGTTCAAATTGCTGATTATAAAAATTATGCTACTTGGTTATTTTTTAAATTTTTATAACGGTACTTTTTTCATTTAAAAATAAAACATTGACAAGTATAAACATCGATGTTACAAAAACATCGACCCCAATACATCGATGTTTTTTAAAAAACATCGATGTTTTGAAAACATTGACATCGATGTTGCATCCGTATTGGGAACCCCTACCCTAAGGGAAGGATCCATGGACAACACCATGTAATTTTGAAGCACGGTCAGATGACGAGACAACACCTGAACTGGCACCCCACTGTACAAACTTCCACACCCTGCCAACATGAGGACGTAGGCCGTGACAAAATTAAAGTCCACCAGCCCCTTCGTACACGACGGTCTTTGGTTGGATTTGAACTCGCAACCCTCCGGTTACAAGTCCGTTATTCTTCTAACCGGGCTACCGCGGCTTCTCAGTCTAGTGGACGTTTCTGTTGTTGTTTTTGTTGGAAATACGATTGGACGGAAGGCCAACCCAAACATTCCGCTGAGAGACAATCTCAATCACCAAAAATATCGGTGGAAGGGTATTTCAGATGCCGCATCAAATGAACCAACCCTTCCTTTCATCCACAAAAAACTTTCTCATTCCCGATCTGTATCGCTTTCTAAACATCCGCGCCCGCATAGGCGAAAACATAAAAGAAACCGAAGTCACGACAGCTTGTTTATTAGAAGAAGCACTGCACGTGCTCTGTAAAAAAAAAATGCCAGGAGAACCGGCCTTCTGAACGGGAAGCGATCGCTGTCATCGTATCCCATCCGATAGCGCTTCCGGTGTTTACGTTCGGAACACAATCCGTGGATCGCATTGCATAGGACAAATGAGTTCGCGGAACTCAAGACCTTTTTTATGCTAATAATAATAACACCATGCTTTCCCGAGAAAGAGCGAATGGGATCGTTCCGGGAACGCCTGGATGAAGAAATTAATTTTCTTGACGTTGAACTGCCTTGAGGCAAATTTACTCTGGTTGGGCTCTTATGTTCGCATGTTAAATTTCCCGAGACTCACCCCCCCCCACGCTACTCACAGTGAGGTTTAGAGAGGTTAACGGAGGGGAGGGTGTGACGTTTATTGAATATTTTATCGTTACAAGTTACATTGATCCATTTGGGAAAATACAAGGTTTGAAATATAACGGATGAACAGGATAAACACACAAGGACGAAAACTTAAATATTTACATCATAGGTATCGGCTGTTAAAGTTAGATTGAGGAAAGAGGGAGGAGTAGTGTATAGATGAGAGGTTGGTTATATATATATGGCGCCAGGGAATTATTTGGCCAAGCTGAGCCAAGTACAGGGCAACGAGGAAGGGTAAAATGAAAGCGTAGAAGGGTGGGCTAGGGAGCAGAAAGTGCTTAAAACTACGATGTGCGTCGCAGAACAATTTTTCCTTGGCAGTTTTATCAAGTTTTTTTTATAATCATAAGTTGCAATGTTCTGTAGGGCAAAGCGCGCTTCTTGCCACACCTTTTTTTCTTCTCTAGCTACGGAACAACCTCCCTACACCGCCCCAAATTACTACAAACACTTTATAAATAACACATCTTCTATGTCTCCAAAATATTTAACTTCAAAAGTTATCGACCCAGAATTGCAAATTCTGAAAGTATGCCTTGGTTTGAATAAAGTCAGTTAATTAATTTTGATGTTTTATTGAAAATATGTAATACATATTTAGCCGATTATTGTGTTTTACGTCTGTTTTTGATTTGACTGCAGTTTTCAAAATCTGGACAAAATGCCTGCAGAACAATTGCAATTGCTTGGAGTTGTGTTGCAGAACACCAAATATAATACTGCTCCTGGGGGACAGGGTAAATCAGAAAGGGGTCAGATCAATTGGGCATCTCGGGGTTGTTATGCCAGTATTAAAATGTGCCCCTGAGGACTCTACACTGAGGTAGTATCTCCCAAGTTTAGCCTTAAGGTTAAACGAATATTAAAACGCTGTGAATCGGAAGTCATATAACGCATAAAGTACGCTCAATCAACCGTTGGTTCAGGTATCAAACTGATATTTAGGTATACGCGGTAAGAGTCGTCGCTTAGCAACCGGAGGGTTCCAAGATTGGAACTCGATCTAACCAAAGTCGGTTGTGCGTGGGGGTAGATATGCGTTAAATCTGTCACGGCCTCAAAAATCCTCACGTTGCCGAGGTATGGTAGTTTGGAGAGTGGGGCGATATCTCAGATGCGACCTCGTCATCCGACCGTGATTCAAAATTGCGTGGGGTTGTCCTCGGATCTTTCCCGGTCCGTCACCAATAGCCCGTCGTGTTACTCCAGTGCGACATTAATTCAACTACCTTTCTGTCTTGGAGGTATGAATAAGTATGAATAAGAGGTATGAATATATGGTAACAAAGGTCTATGCAGAAGCTAGCCACATTTACGCAATACAGGATCTAATCACTAAATTTGTAGCAGTCAGCCTGCGACATCGATACTTTCCCATCAACAGGTTTCAGAATATGATTCGGAAGGTGTGTACTCACTTGTGGGCGCTGTTCCCTTCGAATGTCGTGCTCTCCCAGGTGCTGTCGTTTGCCTTGATGAGCATCTTGAAGACGGCGAGGTCCATCTGGTACATGTGCAAGGCGAATTGAATGGCGCACGTGGGTAAGGTGTTGGGCTCAAACATGGGACTGACCACTTTCAGAATTGTTTGGGGGCCTGAGACATCTGCGCTGTAGTATAACAAAAGACCTGGAAAAAAAGAGATGGAATTGTAAAAGCGGTATACGTGCTATAATTAATACTCCAAGTACTAAAAAAGTAAGTTATAGTTGTGGTGAAGCGACCCTCACCATATGTCCATTAGACTTTTAGACTTTAAACATAGCACACTAATACAAGTCCCTCACTAGCTTCCCATTAGAGATGACCCATCCCATTCGAAGCCAGTGGGATGAGCTCCAGTTACCCTTTCCTCAAGTGAGGGTGTCCCCTTTGCTCCCACCAAACTTCGGACCCAGAGGAGTGAGAACGCTGTATACTTGAGGGTTGATTATTTTAATTAACGTCGTTCTAGAGCAACACAACGGGCTATTGTCCGGAATCAGTCCCTTAAGGGAAAGATCCGAGGACAACACCTCGTAATTTTGAACCACGGTCAGATGACGAAGCAACACCTGAGCTGGCACCCCACTCTCCAAACTTCCACACCAACCCAACGTGAGGACTTTCGGCCACGACAGATTTAAGGTGCACCAGCCGCCTCTACATCATACGCTTACAAACACCCATGCACTGACCCGTATTCGAACCAGGAACCTTCCGATATAGAGGCTAACACCTTAACCACTACACCGGTTGGTCGGCCGTATATTTGTGGGAGAGAAAAATAGCGGATGCAACGGGGTCTTGACGGTACGCACGATTTTACGTGAGTCAATCAATGTAAACCTTACTTCACTCAATATGTGATTACTTTTACATAAACTGAATAGGGATCCCCTAACCCCCCTAAGGATTTTGAACCAAATTGTATGAATATATATCATTCAAATACGTAATTTAATGAAAGATCAAAATAAAAATAAAAAGCACGGTTATTCAACCAGAAAACGAAAGTTAAAACAAAAGTTAAATTTCTCAGCATTTTGCGGCTCATATTCGTAGAAAACACCATATTGTGTTGTATGGGTCAGGCTCCTCGCTGATGACGCCCTGATCCACCAACACTTTCGTTTTCAATAAATTCCTTTTGGTTTTTATTTTTTGAAATTTCCTTTTGTTTTAGAAGTTATATTCCTTACCATGCTATGTCTGCAGCTTTCAGCGCGCTTGCATGGTTAGTTTTAACTTTTGTTTTAACTTTCGTTTTCTGGTTGAACACCCATGCTTTTTATTTAGATTTTGATCTTTCATTAAATTACGTATTTGAATGACATAATTTTTTTTTCCAGTCAGAGATAGTTGCAGTTTTAGCGCACTCCTCTGACATTGCGTTATATTTGTTAAATAATTTTTGTTTGTAATAAATATATGTGTGTGCATTTAATCCAACCTTTGTATTGTTCATTCATAAGCCCCTATTTTATCACAGTAGATACCCATTTTACAATAGTTTATCCACTAAATCTGCAATACTCCGACAACGATTATTCGTGGTTACTCCAAAACTTCATAAATGAGCCGTTATTTTTGAAAGTGGTATGAGTCCATTTTTTCATACATCGAGATATTTAAGGGTTGGCGTTTAAATTCATTTTAAAATATTGGCAAACGTAACTCAATTCGGATGATGTTTTTAACACTATAAACCTATTAAATTTATTATGCAATAATAATTAGTAAAATTGTTAAAGAAAATCAACTCAATAAGTGGACTTATACCACTTTCAAAAGTAACTGCTCAAATCTACTTTTTCTGTGTTATTTGTGGTCGCGGTGGCTCAGTTGGAAGAACAACGGATTAACAAGAGGATTCTGTTAAAAACCGGATGTTGAGAAACAAATATGAAAGTTTCCTTATAATATTTTGTAATCGCATTGACACAATTTAAGATCCGGGAAAGTTCATGAGAAATATCAACTGCAAATAACAATAAAACATAGTCTTCTCAGACGTCCGCTCTAAATCTCGTGTTTCTATTGGACGATTGGAATCACTTCCGATCCTTCCTTGTACGCCCTATAAATATAGGATGCATCTCTGTAACTTCACTCTTAGCTCCAATAAAGCTATTTGTCGCTGCGACCTACGACCTCCACTTCTTTTAACAGATTCGAAACTAGGTTGAGCCAAAGACCATCGTGTACACGGGGGGGCTGTTGCACGGTAAATCTGTTTTGACCTCATATGTCCTTACGTTGGCGTGGTGTGGAGAGTGGGGTGGCAGTTCAGGTGTTACCTCATCATCGAACTATGGTTCAAAATTATGTGGTGTTGTCGTCGTGTTGCTACTCTGCAACGTTAGTTAGTAACATAACTGCCTACCTACCAATTAATGCGTCTAAACATGAGGATTTATGACTATATTATTTTTTTAGTTGCATCACTTTTGCATACAACAATCATCCATCGATCTTCTAATGAAATGGACAGAGCGTGTGATCGCAGATTCATGCTATTTCTTCCGATCGCTCGGTTTGAAGATACAGCACGTGGTTGTGGGTGGGAGCATGAAACCTAATGCGAGACAAATTATTTATTGGTTAAAGTGATTATTCAGGGCGATCGAAAGGGGTCTGCTCTTCGATAGCCAATCGGCTCAAGGCGATTCTAAAAGAGGTCCGGTACATGAAAATTCGAAAGGAAAAAAAATCATTTCTGCGATTGTTGCTGTTTATGAAAACTAGAATTGTACTGTTTTTTTACGATACCTCATTTGTAGAAATCCGTTAATTGGAAGTATTATTTTTTAAAGTAGAGAGAGATGCGTACTGCTACGTATGTTTGAAGAATCCAAAGGGACTTTTTTTTGCTCCAGTGTGTGTGTGATTAGTTTTAGATCCTTAAATTAAGCTAATCTATCTCTACTATTATAAGAGGAAGTGTATGCATGTACTGTCCTAACGAATCTATGGCGCGTACAATAATTAGACTTGGCACACAGGTAGACCGAATTTTTTGCGATTTTTGTGTGAAGCCCCCGTTAATTTTAAAATTTAATCTAGAACATTTTTAAATGACTTTAATGGAGTTTATTTATTATTCATTTCGTTATAATGACATCACCATAAAGAGATGACACATTCTAAATTTTATTTTTTCGTTTCATTGTGTGGAGGAATGATTTTTCAGTAGACGATAAAGACAAGTAAAGTTTTAACTGGATCTATATAGTTCTTTTTTTTTGTTACTTCGTTTAGACCGTTAAATACAGGGTAAAAATTTCAACGGATTTGAAATCTGCGGAAATTTTTACATTACACACATTGATACCTAAAAATATAATTTTTTTAAATAAATAATTTTTAAATTGTAACTTTTATATTTTTTCCCATATGACCTTCGCGATCGAAAAATCAGATTCCATTTCCTGCACTCAAACTCTTCCAAAGAAGAAAAGCAAAACAAATAGAAAATTTGTGTTTTTGTAAAATCGGGATCGTTAAAGATAGATTGAAAATTTCAGTGGATTTGAAATCTGCTGAAATTTTTACATCAGTTATATGCCTTATACATTTGATTTTCTTTTAATAAACAGTTTTCCGTTTGACCAATCCACACCAAATTTGATACACTTATACTTTAGAACACTGCGGAAAACGTACAACCGTGAAAATAGACACACAGGTAGTCCTAAAAGTGCCCCTAAGCCCCAATTTTAAAATCTAATGCTTGTTTTCCTGCACTAATTGGTTATGGACACGGAAACACGTTCTACAGGAAACTGAAAGGATACAATGGTTCTTATTTTGGATGCGTTTTTCTTTATAAGCATAGCTATATCACAAGGAACGCCATGCGAGTAATAATTGAAATATTCAATTTTTTATGTCGCACTCATATTTAAGCATTACTAAATTTCATAAATCACTATCGTCTTTATAAATATTTTTAATGTCTTTTACGAATTGCTCTATTCAGCTCAAGAAGTCAAAATTAGACACTTGCCACATCTTACGTTTTTCAGAATTCTGCATTTTTCCATCGGAATTGTGTTTCTGTTTATATATGTCTTAGTCTTTTGCATATTTCAATATATTATTCAGGAATTAAATGTATTTATTTGCATCCGAAGTAAATTGTAGAAGCTATGAAAAAGTAAAAACGAAGACGAAATTGAAAAGTATTTTCCGTACAACTTAAATGATTACATTTTTCTATGTAACAAAAGTGATTATTCTAATCCATTATTCGATGAACATTTAACCATTTTAACACGAGCAACACCGGGTTATTCAGCTAGTCTAATCATAAAATTTCTGTAAATATTGTTCACAAAAGAACTGTATTTAAAAAGCTAACAAACGCGTGGGAAAGAAATTCGATGAGCTTATGTCGAAAATGAAAACGTGATCCCTGTAACATCAAATGTCAGTAGTTAGTCCTTACAAGTCAAATTACTCTTTCTACGATGAATTGAAGATTTTTTAATGATGACAATTATTCGAATAATATCATTATGGATTTGTCCTTTTTGAGTCATGCTTTAGAGGAATTTGTTGTATGCCAGGAATTTGGAAGTAAAGTATCCTGTATAACAATGCATCGAAATGGTATAGCACACAATATGGAGCTATATATATAAGAACATACTTTTTTAAAGTTTAGGGCATATCAATCAAAAATTTACTCTTGAAACTACTATGATTATTAATGAAGAACTTTTAAACGCTCCTTAACACAATAAATAGCCTATAAAATGCAGACTTTTAAAAAAGTATTTTGTCTAAGAGTAAAATAATTTTGTCGTCACAATTTTAAAAAATCATAATTTTGTGAATTTTAAAAAGTAATTAAAAAATTGAGTTAAAGTCTTTAAAAGTATTACAATATTACACTGCGAAACTTTCAGATTGTTAGATTAATTTGTTATTAAATAAGACGCCCTCAAAGTTACTAAATTTAATATCCCCATCACTGAAGTTTAAAGCCTTATTTCTTAGAACGTACTTTTTTCATGTTTGGTGGCACATTGCTAAAAAACTATATTCTTGAAACTTTTATGATTGTTTATTAAGCACTTTTAAACACTTGAACACAAGGAATAAGATATAAAATGCATACTTTTTTTAATATTTGATAAAAAAAATTTCTAATTTGTTTTTGTCACTTTTTAAACCTTTATAATATTGTGAATTTTTAAATAAACTTAAGAACCCCATATTAAAATCTCAAAAGTATTCAAATATTACACTGTAAAAATTTCAGATTAATAGTGTAGTTTATGAATAAATTAGATGCCCCAAAAGTTAGTGAATTTAACATGGGTGCCTATAGAGGTGCCGGACCCCGTTAAGTCCACGTGACTTACGCTTTTGAGATCTTACGACAGCGAATCCGCGCAATTACTCGGTTGTTTTCATCAGAATGTCGATGCGAGCATCAGTGCAAATTATTGGACATGATCGCTACTTTCAATAAATGTGTTTAGATATTGAATTCAGATGGGGTTGGTCCATGTTACCAAAATATTTCACATGTATCACTTGTACACATACACGGTGTATTCAACACTCGATTGCAGGCAACTCATGGATACACAACAGTAATGCAACTCAGATATTAAAAATTTGCCACCTGCTCATAACTTCAAATCTCTATGATCTATTTATAGCCGACCAACCGGTCTATTGGTCAAGGTGTTGGCCTCTGGATCGGAAGGTTCCTGGTTCGAATCCGGGTCAGGGCATGGATGTAAATTGTGTTGTCCTATGTTAGGGACAATGATGGTCCACCCACTGGGTGCCCCTTCACAAGTGACCATCACTTCAGGCCTTGTATAAGGCTACAATGACTTCGGTCAATTCTGTACTGTATTGTATTATGTATTGTATTTGTCTGTGCAATCTGTACCCAGCCTTGCCATTGGAAATAATAAAAAAAATGATATATTTATACTACTTTTGACTTTGAACTACGTTTTACCATACAGAACAGGTGGTATTTGTATAAATTACGTCGCTCTTGGAGGAGCAACACAAAGAGGCTATTGACGAGGGTCAGGGATCAATACTCTGAGGTAAATATCCCAGGACAGCACCACGTAGTTTTGAACCACGGTCAGATGACGAGGCATCACCTGAGCTTGCAACACTCTCCAATCTTCCACACCAACTCAACGTGAGGACGTTCGGCCACGACATATTTAAAGTGCACCTGCCGCCTATATACCATATGCTTACAAACATCCATGCACTGACCCGGATTCTAACTAGGAACCTTCCGATAGAGAGGTTAACACCTTGACCACCAGACCGGTTGATCGGCCTTCCTTGTGTGTGTGGCAATTACTTGATTTTGTGTCTTGTGTTTGGCGCAACATAGCCAAACATGACTCTTGCACTCTAAACATCCCATCCCCTTTGTGGTGACCGTTTTTCTCGACGTAAATTAAACTTCCTCAACTTCTTTACATTTGCACATACGTCTAGACCTTGGAGGAGACTCTGAGTTCCAATCGCGGTCCAGGCATGGACGTTCGGGTGGCTTGGAATCAATTTTAGGTCATAGGCCGCGTTCTAATTAGCTGAGTTGAAACAAAAAAGAGGTTGCGTAAAGCGTCAAACATAACCAACATTTGCGTGCATAGTGTGCAGCTTTCCTATACATCAACGAAAAGAAACTTCACTAATAAAAGATACTGCACATAATTTTATGAACGTTTCATATTTCTATGGTTTGAGGTATCCCTGCAAAAAAGAGTATACGCAATTACCTCGCCTTCGTAGATTTCTTTCAAAAACAAATTATCCGTCTCTTTGTAAAATTCACAAATTTTTTCTCTGCTTGCAGTGCAACTTTGAAATCGATTATATATTGGTTCGATTGCTCAAGGAAAATAATATTGCGATTCGCATTTCGAACGGAATGCAACGCGAACAAACACAGATTCGCATTGCAGAAGACACCGAGCATGAACAAAATGCAACGCGAACAAACACAGATTCGCATTGCAGAAGACACCGAGCATGAACAAAATGCAACGCGAACAAACACAGATTCGCATTGCAGAAGACACCGAGCATGAACAAAATGCACAGACTCGATTAAAAGCGTCGAAACTTTCCTTCCACCGACTTTATCCGAGTCGACATGGAAGCAGTGGTCGCGGAACAAGGGGGAGGGTGGAGGTGCAGGAGGGGCTGAAGGTCAAGCTGCGTCGGTGCAAGGTCGCCCTAGTCAGGGATCCCCGGGATGCCGGACGGCTGCGCATTGATCCGGCCACCCCCGACTCCCACGCCGCGGTTCGCAACTTCCTCGGAAGAAAGCGCAGATTGCGAGGACAGTTGGGTGCATCCTTCCACAGCTCCCTGGGACAGTTCGAAAACTTTTCACACCCCTCGCCGGCACGTCTTGCTAGCATCCCTGAAGTTTTGCAGGGTGCTCGTTATAAGCGCTTTGATCGCTTGCATTCTAATAGACGAGGCGTCGTCGTTGTAAGATGCGTTTGAAAAAGAACTACTTTTACGTTGGATTTTAGGGCCGTGGAGGCTTGGTTGAAAGAGTGACGGAATTAAGTTCTGAATTAAATCTCAATGTGTGCAGTTATAACCCAAGATATGGATTGTTTCAGCTAATAATGATTCTGGATAGCATCAGATTATAATGTCACACCTCCAGTTATGACGGCCAATTCCATGCGACTCGCGTTACAAGCAGACTTCAAATTTCGATATTAACCCTTCTTTGCATAATGGTGGAAATTTCCATCATAGCATTGAATGCCCAAAAATTATATAACAGAACAAGTTCACTTTAAGTTGATCGTGTCTGGATACCTTTTTAATGTCCATTGCATAAAAAAAACCTGTCAAAAATGAGCAAGTGTCACTATCAGTAAAACGAGCTTGAAGTTGTCATTCCGCTGTTTGTTGTAGTTGCAATAAACGTATGATTTCGTTTTTAATTTTGTTTTATTATATTTCAGTTTCTATTGCTAAAAAAGTGAAAATGAGTGGAAGAAAGGTTTGTAACATGTTTTTCTGTTATTTTTAGAGCAATTTCTGAAAAAGTTTGCGTTTAATTTAAAAAATACCACATGATACCATCCTATTGTTTTTTGCTAAATTTATACTATAAATATATACTAAGATTTTGTTAACCATTTTTCCTTTAATTTTGAACATGAATTATATCATATTGATTTATTTCACCAATAAAGAAAAAATCATGCAAAGAAGGGTTAAATTTAATGCAAATAAAGAACGGATTAAGATTGCTAAGCAAAAAGTCGTCGTTGTAAGATGGCGTTTCAACGAAGCATTTTGTTGTAACTACTTATACGTTGGTTTAGGAGACCACGGAGGCATGGTTGAAAGAGATACGGAATTAAGTTCTGAAATAAATCATAATTTGTGCAGTCATAACCAAGATATGGATTATTATTACATTACCTCCAGTTATGATGGCCAATTTCAAGCGACTCGCGTTACAAACGGACTTCAATTTTCAATATCGAACCTTGTTGAATGTATGCCCAGAAGGTTTGCTAGTGTAATTGAAGCACGTGGGAGACCATCTATTAAAGCATGTATTATTTCCCTTACTAGGGGACCTGCCCCCTGCTCGCTGACGCTCGCCATCTACTCGTGGGTCCCCTTTAAACGGAATCGTTTTTTTTTTAAAGTAAGCAATCATCCTGTTGATCGTTTTGAGACGTATACCATTTTGTTTCTTGTCTGTCAATAAATGTTGTGTCTCGTCCATGATTTTATTTTATTCATAGCTCAATACATTTCCATAAAACGAGATTATTGAATGAGGTAGGTAGTTGATTTACGTAACACTGGAACAAAGCGACGTGCTAGTGGCGATGATGCGGGCGACGAAGGTAAAGATCCAAGGACAACGCCTCATAATTTTGAACGACGACATATCGCACGGCGGCAAGAAAAGTGACACAACTCAAAATTGTAGCATTTGAGAAAAATCAACTTAACGTATTCTATAAAACTTAAGTTCTTAGTTAACGGTAAGTTCCATTATATTCTATAGAATAGTAATATAAAACGCTGGGGCACCGCATACATATTTTTCAATGACACAACCTCAAATTTTTCATTTTTTGACTTGTGTCACTTTTTTTGCCGGGTTGCGATATGACGAGATCAACACCTGATCCGGTACCTCACTCTTCAAATTTTCACATCACTTCAGCAAGAGGACATTTGAAGTCACAGCAGATTTAACATCAGTCCTAGCGTAAATGACTGTCTTTGCTTGGACCCAGTTTCGATCTCACAGCACTCCATTTGCTAATCTGCTGCTCTTTCAACTGAGTCACCGCAGATCTTTATTAAATGAGGAAAGAAATTAACGCTTTAATAGATTTTTGTTATTATATTAACTTTTCCAACAACAATAAAAAAAAATAGTTTTTTTAAATACCCTTTCTCTGCGAATATAATTCTTTGAACTCGTGTCTCTTCCAAATATCCTCAACAGAATTCTTTCTTGAATATCCAATATGCCTCAGAATTCTACCTCGAACTACTCAAATGCATTTTTCTTCATTTCGTTCTAACGTACTTAAAAAAGAACATCGAATTTTCACTCTGAAATATCGCCTGTCAGTTTTCATAAAGCGCGAAACCTACGCCAATGAAAAAAAAAATCACTTTCGTTAAAGTAGAAGATCCAACAAGTGAAAAATATAGGTTTCTGGAATTTTTTCCAGGAACCGAGAACGATATAGGTTTCTAGAATTTCCCGAAACAATGTTGATCACTAAAAAAAGAACCTGATGCAGTTCGTTTAGGGAGAAACGTTCTGCCTCTTCTCTTCTTTACCTCAGGTTTCCATTTCCCTCTAATCCGCTGTCTCGAGGTATCGCGGAAACTCATTTCCTCACGGTGCGTACATCGCGCGTGTTCCAAGAGGGGGTCTTGAGAGAGTGGGGGACAGAATGACGGCCGTTTCAGACTACAATCGTCTGCCGGGCTGAATGAAACGTCACTTTCTTTCAAGACTGCCGGGAGTTAAGTTCGAAGAGATTGTGTTCGAATGGAACGGGTGTCTATTTTTAGGGGCGCTGAAACTTTATGATATTGTTTTCGCGGAAGCAAGCGTTCGAGAAATATCAGGGTGGAGTAGATTTGGGTGAGGGCACTACTTTTGGATAGCTGAGATTGTGTTTTACAGTTTTTAATATAAGATCTTTGATTCTCGTTGTGGGAGGAGTATATTTGAAAGGATGAACACTTATGTGTTGAGTCCTTTTTACTCCTCTTTTTTCTCATAAGAGCTTGAAGAGCTGGTGCACGTAGTGTAGGTGACTTTAGGCACTTTAAATCTGTCGTGGGGTCAAATGTCCTCACGCTGGCGTGGACTGGAAGTTTGGAGAGTGGAATGCCAGTTCAGGTATTCACTTCGTCATCTGATCGTGGTGGATTGATCCTAGATCTTCACCAATAGCTCACTATTTTGTTCCAATGCGACGTAAATTCAACTCGAATGTGTGTTTTTAGATTTCTTAATTTCGTAGTAAAAAAACTGACTACTGCAAAACTGACCCGATATATTACTCATTTCGAGAACATGTGATAAGAGTCCTGTCCATCGAACTAGTTATGGGCCAGGTTGAAATGGTAAAATTGTGCTACAAGTTTTACTTTTGAAGGCGCAATACTCTCAAAATCAGTCATATTCTCGAATATCAATCTATCATTTCATGAGACAAATTGATTGTGTGTGTGAAACGTGTTCACAAAATAATTCTTGAATATTGCCCTGTAAAAGTAAAACTTATAGCCTCTTTTTACCATTTCAACCTCTGCCCTAATCAGTTCTGTGCACAGGAATCTGACTCTCGAACTGAGTGATATATAGGTGGTTGTCAGTCCTTAATTCGAAATTAAGAAATCTAAACACACACATTCGAAGGCAGGTAGTTGCGCCAAATAATGGCCATACACACTCAAGGAAAGTTTTACTGACGCAGAATTCAGAAACACGCCCAGTAAGGAATCTAATATGCATCCCCTACAACCCCCAGGTTGATAGCGCAGTAGGCATTCCCATTGAGCCATGATGGCCCAAAGGATATTAGGGACAATACGCCAAATATTTTAGTTACTGCCTACAAAGAACTTGCAATCGCAATATCGCTAGAGAAGACTAGAAACAAGGAAATTCTATAGTGTATATTAAAGGTTCTTAAGTGAAAATATGACAAGATACTTTATAAATCATGTTTCAATTTTTAAAAACTTCGTCTCAAA
Source organism: Metellina segmentata (assembly GCA_947359465.1). Lineage (NCBI taxonomy): Eukaryota > Metazoa > Arthropoda > Arachnida > Araneae > Tetragnathidae > Metellina > Metellina segmentata. Next base: position 114,657,524 of record OX375873.1, read on the forward strand.
GAACATGTTTTACTACTAAAAGAAAGAGATGGGATCCGTAGTTTTATCTCCTGTGCGACCCTGAGCGATAGCATACCATTGCTCTAACAAAATCTTTTCGTATCCATGTTCTATGGAATAATGAATACGTTTCGAATACCCTCTTCTATTTACTTAAGAATGAATAGCAAATGTCCATTGCGTAACTGAACATCTGCCACTTGTTATGTGGCAGTAATATGCATTCAAGACCATCTGGGGAGAGGATACAACCCACAAGATACCGTCTACGAGACACATTTTCTAAGCATAACCGATATCGAGACAATGCATCCACTTCAATAATGACCTTGCATTTAAAATCATCTCTAATGGAACGATGAAAAATATTAACATAGAAATAAGTACATACAGCGGTAAAGATAGGGTACATTGTTTATTTTCCTAAGATTGTATTAAGAAAAATTAAAGTTGTTGCATGGCGGTGAAATTACCACAGGTCTTCAAGTAATAAATCAATAGAATGTGTTTATGGAATAAAATTCATGTTATTAGATACGAGTAATTTGTCCTTTTACTATACATTTTGGTTAATCGGTAAAAGCATTCAACGTACAGGGTGTTTTGCTGAGGACTATAATAATATTATTGATTACAGATTGTGATTTGGTAGATTAAAATTATCAGAATTCATGTAAACAAGACCTCTTTTCATAAAATTTTGATGAGTTATGAAGGGTTGAAACTCAGCTTCTAGTGTTAAATGAGTGCAAAAGTCTTTTTATATACCTTCCAAAATAATCAGCCGATCAAAGTAATTATTATTTTGCATTACGCATATCGAAAATCCAACAAGATATTATGCCATATTTTAGTTTCACAAAGCAACATTTTATAATTATAAATTCATTCACAATTTTAAAATTATTATTTGAAAGATATATAGATTTTGAGTGCAATCGACAAAGCGGTATCTCAAACTTAGGTGTGCATATTTTAGTTCATTCCTTTAGGTAGCTTTTGAGACACCGTCCTTTATACACAAAACTGCCTCATTGTGACCTGTTTAGGATCGTCATAAAATGGAATTTTGAATTTATTTGTAGAAAATGTTTTTCTCTGTGCGAAACGAAGTACATTTTCAAAGTTGAATAGCGGCAAAAAAAAAGTTAAAAACTAGTTTGTAAAAGAATGAGTTTCGCTCAAGGGCACGCAAATTGGTCTAAGTGATAGAAGTTTAGTAATGTTCACGAACGAGAGATAAGCATTATATTCAGTCTAATGATACTTCTTATTCAATTGCGGGATTCCAGGGACGAGATTTAGCAAATGGTGTTCGGATACTTTTTTTTTGACCAATTGTACATTTTTCCAAAGGAAGGGAAAATTGTATACATTTGTGCTCGTTAAACACATTGAATATTTAAAATTAATCTTTTTATTTCAGGAAATCCCTTCTTTCGTCATCTAATCTGGTGCTGGGATCCGTTCCCTATGATGATTCTGGGACCCAGACAGCAAACGTTCAATGCAACCAAAAATTATTGATAAAACACACTTTTACACGATAATTTGTAACATTTGTGCATTAATATTGTATCCAAATTAGTTTGAGAAAGCAATTTGAATGTTTAAGGTTTTTTTTATAACATATAGGAGAGTAATTGAATTCTTAAATATATAAACAAGATTAGAGACAAAAATACTTATTTTCCTTAAGGATGTCAAACACTTACATTCACATTTATGCGTTGCACAAACGTTCTCTTTATATAATTCGTTTTGTAAATGTTAGATATTAGTTTCATTTGATAATGTTTTGTAATTAGCACTTTGTCGGGTTCTATAAAAGTTAAGTACGTTTAAGTTATTCATTCTTAACTAATTAGTTAATAAATGGCAATTTATTTATGGTATTATTAACTAGTTTAATTTGAAACCATAACCTGTTGAACTAATAGCGAGAGAAGCAGCTACCATAGCGTAAATATAAAAGTAGAGTGGGCAATGGTAACCTTTTTATGTGCTCGGGGTTATGAAATCAAAACTAGTAGTTACCGGGACCCTTAGACTACTTTCATTTAACGGGTGTAAAGGAACAGTCCTCATCTGATTGGTCCATGGAACGGGAGACGACGCCCATTCATTGATTCATCATCTGATTTGCCCACACGGCATAATAGTAGACTTGGCGATTCAACCATTTTTGTCGCCACTTTATAGAACTGCGTATTCATTCATCTGCCTTGTCACAAGATGTTGCATCGCCAAACGAGGCGATGAAATTGCCAAATCAGCCAATCAAGTCAATTTTTCGCAGAGAAGTCACTGAACTACTGGTTGACATGTTAGTCACACTTTTTGAAGCTCCTCTCATTAGATGACCCGACATGCTCTTGCGATCATTTCCTTAAAAATACGGGTGTCGCATTCCCTTGTTACCAAAGAGATCTTTTTCTGCTTTCATCATATTACTCTGTTCCCCAATCGCTCGTTTTCTCCCACTTTCACGACATTGTTTATTTGATACTGTCTTGTTTTTGGCCCAGCTTGGCCAAATATGGCCGTCCTTGATCGATAAAACGCAAAAAGCAACCAACCAACCTCAATAGGAATGCTCAATCTACTTATGTTTCACGTCTATAGCAACTACTTGTCCATCAGGCCTACTGAGGGCTAATTACATCGACACCTTAAAAAATCAGAAAAGAAAACAATTTTTATGGGTAAAAAATGTCGTAACTTATATCGTCATGCTAATTAGCAAAACTCGTAACTCCTTCGTTAAAGTATAGGTGTTACGAGTTTTGCTAATTAGCATGCCGATATTTAATAAACGCGAAGATGGACAGTGAAATCTGTACATATAAAGCAGAGTTTGCCTCTGTTCGTTCTTTATACAAATCTACACTGTTTATTCGAACCTCGTCAAATTTGAAGTATTTAATCTTTAGAGCCATGTGGGTGACGTAGATTACATAATAACCCCCGTTCAATCTCAAGCGTGCAGAAAGGGCTAAACGCAATTAGAAATCTCCATAGGAATAATACTGAGTACTTTTACTACCACTGTCAGATCAATTTTGGTACGCTCATTCGTTAGAATCCTGCGGTAAGAGCATCGACTACATAATCCCAGTTATATTTGTCCTGGGGAGGGGGGCTAAAACAATTCTAAATCTTCATAAGAATAACATTGAGCAATATTACTAAGAATTACAAACAATTCAACCCCATCAACGCCACGTAATTCAGCTAGTAATTTAATTATTTTTTTCCAATGGCGGGCACATATGAACTTAATCATTGTCCACTACAATGCCTGAAGTGATGGCTATTTGTGACGGAGCACCCAGTGGGAGGACCATCATTGCCCCTAACAAAGGACAGCACAATTTACATCCATTCCCTGACCCCGGGTTCGAACCAGTAACCTTCCGATCCAGAGGCCAACACCTTAACCACTAGACCGGTTGGTCGAAGCTAGTAATTTTATTTAAAAAAAATACCGTTGGGCAGTTTCAAAAAGCTTGGGCAACACCGGCGTGAGAAGTTCTCAAACTAAACTCTACTCCAAAAGTTAAACGTCTCCAAGTCATTTTATTAAGGGAGGACGCAAGAAAAACATCCCTCCGGACGTCTAGGGAAAACTCACCTCCGCAGGCGTCGTAACAATACATTATCAGTTTTAGTATGTCCTGGTAGATGTCCTAAATCGTCCGAAAATCACGCCGAGTCCTTTGGTGGAGTCGTAAACACCTCTCAACTGCTCCCATAGCGTCCGCTTCTTTATCCCCTCAGTGGATGCCCTGGTCAATATATCCTGCGACAGTTGCTTCCCCGGCATTTATGGAACTCTCCGCTCTTCGCGTGCAGTCTTCGAGTAAAGGCAACCATTGTGTGAGAACCCCGCTATTATTCGTCTTACGGGACGCGGGTTTCATCAAGAGGGGTTTGGGTTTCTCTTTCGTGACAAAAAATGAATGCTCGATGACCAAATGTCGGTAATAAAAAGTTCCGCGTTTCTAATTGCTGGATCCTAATGCGAGGTGGCTCGTCTGTTTTAATCATCTAAGCGCTTTTGACGAGAAAACTCGTCCATCAAGATCTGACCTATTTTGGTCATGACGAAATACCTCTTCATGAAGATATTACATATTTTTTTATAATGACGAGATCAAGAGCTGGTTAGTTTTTTTCATGACGAGATGTCTCGTCCATCAAAATCTAGTTAGATTTGCAAATGACGAGATTCCTCGTCGAAACAACCAACAGGAGGGTTAAGGGGTCTTTGATCTCCCGGTCGGTCTTAGGGGTCCAAGCCTCTTATATCTTTTAACTCTCTGAGCGCCACGAGCTTTCCCAGCAGTAAATTACTGTAGCTCGTGCTAATTACGACGTTTGACTGGCCTTTAGTCGCTTTGTGAGAGGCGCCATACAAAGAGAAGTGTCAACGAATAACGAAGCCGTGAAATTAATAGAAGTAGTGCCTCTTATCACAGGATGTTTGGCTGTTGTTGGAAGTGATTGGTATTGCATTGGTGATTCAACTAATCACCATGGACCATCCCGTTGAACTAGACGCCTTCCATTTTTTAAAAATCTAGCTAATTTGTTGTCCAGTTACATATAAGAAATTCCAGACTTTTTGTTTCCTACTTACAATAGTTTTTTGTTCATATTGATTTGTAATTTAAAAAATTGGGTAATTTTTTAAGATTAAAAATTATTAACTCCCTTATCTTTCGACCTTTCTAATGTAGTATTATGGGATCAAATAGAGAACTGCAAGTTAAGACATGGACACTTTATTATTTAAAAGAGACATGGAACAAAACAATAACAGTTAAAACTATGAAAGATAAATATCGGCGTCGATATCACATTCAATAGATCTCGTTATAGCTCAATTAGTTGTAGCATGAAGCTCTTGCATCCGCGGCTTACATATATCGTCTGATTAGTAATAATGTGACGCGGTGCGTCACCTATAGTGTATACATCCGCGCGTGGTATGGGAACCGAGAGTACTATTTTCCCACAATATTGCATGGTTTTTTCATTTATATTTGTTTTAAACAGTACATAAGATATTCAAAACACAACAATAATTTCCTCAGACAAAATAGAACATACACTTTTTTAAATTCAGGCTAAAAGGTTAAACCGAATGACCTTGACTTGAGTTTAACAGTAACAAATCTACAGTATATGTAACATACATTAGAAAGATTATGTTATCATCTACAAAATTAGCCCTATATGAGCCCTATCTGGCAAATAGATCTAACGGTACAGGTGTTAATGGGTAGTGATTATACCCTTCTATGTACTTCGAATATTTTTTTTTACTGTGTATCTATGGCGTATCCATCCTTGAAACTTTCAGAAACAAACATAAATAATGTACCTTTAACATATCTTTTTTCGAGTAATAAATACACTTTTTTGTAATTCAAATTCAAAAGTTAAATTTAATTAGACAGGTCATTGAGGTCTTGTTATACATTATTAAAAAAATGGTAGTACAATTAACCTACAAAACAAACCCGCTTTTAGTTCGAATCGAGCAATTAAATCCAGGTATATGGAGCTGTAGTGATTTTATAATCATGAAAAATTTGTTAATCTTTGAAATTTAAAATTAACATATATAAAACAGTTTTTAAGTAAAATTTACAGACTTTCTTATACTTGGCTCAACAACAAATTAGCCAAGTTTTAATAATTCTGTGAGTGTGAAGTTGTGGATAGTGCAGTTTACATGAACTGGCCCATATATTTGACGAAGAAGTAAGTAAGTAAAAGAGTAAGTAGGCAAGTAGTAAAATTTCCAGACTTTCTTATACTTGGCTCAACAACAAATTAGCCAAGTTTTAATAATTCTGTGGATGTGAAGTTGTGGATAGTGCAGTTGACATGGACTGGCCCATATATTTGACGAAGAAAAGTTCTTATTAAACAAATTTGCATCTCACAATGAAATAAAATCAGGTTGATCCTCCAAGAATCACAATTTGACTATTCCAAAGGAATTCCTCCTTGTCGAACTTAACTTAATGAATACAGAATCTGATATTCTATTTGCCAACAACAGATGATTTTCACAAAATGAGTTCATTGAATGTCGTCAAATAAGAAGAACAATAAGGAAAACGATGTCCTGAAAATGGTCAGTTCTTTTCCAATGTCTTAGAATTCACTCTCTAAATAGTACTAGTAGAAGAAAAGTTTTTATAAAACATATCTTAGGCTTAGAGCAGAAACTCCTTTTTCTGACATTTTTTCATAAATAAATGCTTATTTTCAAGATGAAGAGAAAAACATTTTCAAATTGTAACTTGTTCAAAAGATATATAACACTATCAAAATGCGAAAAACTTATTTTATTGACCTAAAAAGCAAATAGTTGTTCTTTAAGCATCTATACAGTAAAAATTTCATTTCGTCAGTTCATGAGTTTCTGCTGTAAGCCCGCAATATTTTCCTCCTTTCCAATTTTCAAAAATAAAGTCAAGATGATCCTACAAGAATCACAACGTAACTATTCCAAAACAACTCTCCTTGTCGAACTTTACCTAACGTAAACAGAATCTCCAATTCTTTTTGCCGACAATGGATAATTTCACAAAATGGATTCACTAAATTTCGTCAACTACGAAGAATAATAAGAAAAAAATATCCTGAAAATGGCACTCTGTTCCCCCAATGAAAGTGATTCCACCACTATTCTTTGGATCGGTAACAATTCAATCAACTTGACTGAATATGAAACTGGATTTTCTTTCCCGGCTGCGGCAGATCATCTCGAGAGAACAGGCTAAATTAGTTGGAAATAAGTGGATGGCTCATAGAGTCCACAAGACGCCGGAGCTACTGCTTTCCTATTGATCGCTCCCGAAGAACTCGTGCGTGTGAACGCGCAGATGACACTATCGCACGAGCTCATTTCCATCCAGCGGTGTACTTTTTTTAATTAAAAGAAAGTCTGTTTGCTTTCGGAATACCTTTATATTCAAAAGCGTCGCTGAAGATGGTTGTGGGTAGTTTAGGCTGCACATTATTTGTGTAAAGAATTTTAAATATTGGTAATGATTGGAGGCGGGATTTAAGCTAGTAACTAGTAAAACCGCTTATAGCATTTATGCTGAGGTTTCTAGTTTTATATGTATAGTGGTTACACTGTTCTTTGATTAAAATTAATTTTTCATCAATATAAGCATCAATATGTACCGTATTTTGTATCACCAATTGAAATATTATTAATCAAAAATATAGGTAGGTAGGTAGTTAATTTCTCACTGGAGCAAAACAACAGGCTATTAATCAGAAATATGAAACAACATTCCGTGTACTTCTTACTGGTGTTGTTATATCCGATACAGTACACAGCAAAATGGCATACGTCTGTAGTGTTACCGCAGTTAGCTTATTAGCAATCACTTCAATTGCATCTCATTGGGTATTTTTCGGATTTTTCTCTTCGGGATTTATCCCGGACCGTCACCAATAGCCCGGTGATATGTGAGAAATTGAAATTCAACTACCTACATTCAATGTCTTTTAAAAGTCGAAACTAATTTCGCGTTCGCTTACCTTTTTTTACCTACACTGATTTCTATCTTCCGGATTTCCATTATTGCGCCTTCTGTAATCAGTATGCTAAGAAATTTCATTGGACCGGTAAGCTTTTCCGTATACTTTAAAGAATATTATGAAGCTCCTCAGCTCTCAATAATAAAAATAAGCAGTCAAATTGCAAATGAATCCCGTAGTTATTGACTATACATTATTGAGCACATTACCATCCGTCAATGGTACACTTGCACTGGGGGCAATAGAAACATGAGGTATAAAACAATACGTTCAGAAATGCAACAAAAGGTGTCATTTTAATAATGACATCTTAATAAAATAAGGTTATCGCACAATTTCTTAAATGCCTCATAGTTAAACGCTTCAAGGTTATTATTAATAAAGTACAAATTCAAGAAATAAATTAATCTTTTCTCCGATTTATAGTTAAATAATTTATAATAATTAGTATTCAGATTCATGTCAGTAATTTTCATACAGTTTATAAATTCAAGCTTAAAAATGTTTTATATGAACTCGTCAAATGGTTTAAGTCAGTGCTCGAAATACCCGGGTGCACAGGTGCACTGTGCACGTGAAAATAAAATTGTGCACCTAATTTTTTCCCGCTAGGCGCACCTGTGCACCTAATTTAAAAACTTAGGTGCACCTTGTGCACCTGTATTAAAAAATATATTTCGAGGCCTGGTTTAAGTAACATTGAAATAAAAAATATTGTGTGGAGCAAGGTTTTATGAACAAAGGTTTATGAAAACAAAAATATAGCATTCTCAAAGCTGATATTTAAAAATGAATTCATTTAAAATTTACAATAATGATTACAACTGTACATAAAATATTTGATAAAGAAAGTTTCCTTAGATTATACTGCAAAACATTTCTAATACCAGGTGGTCGATTGTGCAATTTTTCAAACATTAACTGGTGAGATCTTGGAAATCTCTGCGTCAACCAGCACGAGAGATGCTGCCTCATCACAGCCACTATGAAATGGAGTAAGAAATTCTTTACTTGAGGACTTTTCGAGTGAGGTGCTTTCCTGGTTGACTTTGGGAGAGCTGGCTCACATTTAAATGTCGTCTTAACCTTCCAAGTGGTTTCGACAAGACATCTCATCCAAGATCTGGTCAATTTTTATAAAGACGAGACATTCCGTCGTGGCAAAACTACCCTATTGGTCCAAGGGAATGGAGACCAAATTAGGAAGAACAATTTGGTCATCGCTTAGAACTGGTGGAAGTTTGGAACATTTTTTTAACAAAGGCTGGCCACAACAGAATGGTTCTCAAAGAAAGGCTAAACCACCAGGAGGGTTAAAGAAATCAGGAATTTTCAAACGCCGACCCCGAACTTACGAGATTCGAACTCTACTATTATAAAATCACGTGTTTGTGTGCGTCTCTGTGTGCTGTGTGCAGTGTCCTGACGAATCTATGGCACATACAATAATGAAATTTGGCACACAGGTAGTCCGAATTTTTTTCAATTTTTGTGTCGAGCCCGAATTTTAAAATTTAATCTAGAACATTTTTAAATTAATTTATTAGTTTTTTTGTTCCTCTTTCTTTTTTTTTTCTCCGGAATGTGATGTCATTGAAGATAGGCGATAATTTTGCGATTCTTGACCGCTGGCGTCACAAGCGTTTTTCGTCTTGATGCCTTTGCAACCATGACAAGTTTTCCGATTCTAGCGTGTTTTGATTTACGTTGTTGATAATAGCCACTTCGAGGCCATCACGGCGTCGCCTGTAGAGTTCGTTTGCGAAGCAAACTAAATGGGAATCCGTAGCAATCACCGGGGGTTGGCGAGCGTCACACCTGGCCCCACGAAAAGAACTGTCACGGACAACGCCGTGCTGGCCACGAAAGTGGGCTAGTCATAACTAAGCTCTTCGGTCAACCGTTTCTTAAGGGTGACACTTTAGCCGTTCTATTAATGGTGGGATGCAATTGCAAATGAAAAAACTAGCTTTGTGCACTAGCATAATAATGAATGACTATTCCCCTCTATAGATTCCAGTCTGATTAAAGCTGGTATTTGAAAAATAGTTCTTCAGAGATACTAAACCATTCTTCCTTTATCTCTGCACAGTTTGAGAACTCAATTTAAAGTTATTGAAGAGGCGGAATGTTTTTAGAAATTGTTCAGTGTATCAGCAAATGATTTAAAATGTTCATTATCTCGTGGGAGTCATTGTGAAATAAGTGATGATTTATCCCTACTCCGTAAACTTTTGGTAAAGCTGTCAACCTTAAACTTTACAATCGAGCTTTTATGGCGATTCTTTAACGTTAATGAGTGCTATACTAAAACAATAACGACTTTTCCCTCCATTTAATTCGTACCTACAAGGTTCCGCAGTTCATATTTTAATGACACTGTTATTCTTTCACTTGCGTGTTTCAGCCCACCAAATATGTAATAGGTGGTTATGTCGGCAGTCATAGCTGTAGAAGAGCATTTAGAGGTGATTCAAAACTTCTGATAAAACGAAACGAAATACGAGAATAAACAATTGTGATGATTTTGAGTAGCTTTTCTCATCCAAACTCAGCACTATCTAACCGCAAGATTTTGTGGTAATAAATGAATATTGGTATTTAATTTGTGCTAAATCCTAACTCAGTTACATTTTAAATCAAGTGACAGTGATTGGTTTTGGTCGTGAACAAGTCTTTAAAACCAGACCAGTAGTGGGTGTCCAGTACGAAACATTGGCATCGAGTTCGGCCTAATAACTTCTATATTATCAACGTGAATCAAACCAACCTAGTGTAATTGTATAACTCAGGGAACACCCAAAGACTTGTTAGTGACTTTGGGAATTTCGCTGTGCCAATCAAAAGTCAGTATAGCTCAAGACTGCGTAGCTCTACGACGTCGAAGTTGGTCTCAAATGAAATCGAACTTCGAGATCTGCCATTTTGAAACGTTAGAAGTGAAATAGAAAACCATGTTGTTTGTGGAACTTTGGATGGTAGTTGAAAAATTTTTTTTTTTCACAAACTCGTCAAAAAGCCAGACTGAAATACATCGAATGCATTTCTAAGTCGGAAGAGCAACTCGTCAGCTTTCGAGTGAGAGAAACACAGAATTTGTCTTTCATTTACTATACCCAAATAATTATTATACGCTAACAAGAAGTACTCACGAAAAACCTTGCAGCAGTGCTCCTAAACAGTCTACCCAATTTTATTTATTGGGACTGGTAAATGATCTTCTAAACCCAGTAAAGATATCATCAAACCTTCTTTCAGCCTTCTCACCTTCCTATTTTTCTTTTGACAGCGCTTTCTTGAGTATAATGTAAAAAAAGCACAAGAAACATACTCCTAATTGACGATATGAGAGTTGAATCGACATTCATTATCCAACTTTTGCTCTCCAAGTATCAATTCCTACCATCACACTAGCAATACAAAAACAGTTTGTGAAATCTCTCATTGTCTTCTAGTGTGTAACTATTATAATTCAATGTCTTGTTTTATCATTTTACTGTTTTTACACGATTATATTCAAGGATACTATTATCACCACACGATTATATTCAATTGTACGATTATTGCTACACGATTGTATTCACAATGAATTTTATAACTAAAATCATTGAAAAATATTATTAGTTAAAAATTTTTACCCTTCTTTTTCCAAAAAACTACCATTTCAAATCACTACAAATTAATACTCAGATTAGTCCCATCCTCTCTGGCGTCAACATAATTTTAAATTTTAATCTATCCCAACTTAGCAATGTATTTTAAAACATGGATATGTGAAAAGTAAATTCATTACAGGAACTGAATTCCAAGCTCATCAAATTGAAAAAAATTGAATTTATTAGTTAAAAATTTATTTTTTATTGAGCATGATTGCCCAGTTTGAGCTATTAATGTTATAAAACATCTCTAAGTATAGTAACATGCTAGTTAGTATAATTAAACGTACTATGTCTCTCTTACTGGCTGTATTTCCACACACGAAATTTTGATTGCACGAGCAATTTTATTTTGTCTAAATTTTTGTCAAAAGCGAAATTTAAACGCAACGCACTTTTAATTTGATCTCTTGTATGGATAATTCGTTTCCATTTCGTTTCAATGAATTTCAATGGTTTGCACCCCCATCAAATTTCTCATAATCAGTCGCAGAATTCCATCCCGTTTTTCCCGCCAATTTAATCTCCTCGTGCCATATTCGCGCGATAAATTTATCGTTTGCCGCGTTGCGCCATTTTTCGTTATGATTTGGTGCCGCCATAATTTGTCAGATTCTTCTCAGTTCTAGTGCTGCGGAGATAAAGTTCGAAACAAATCTCATTACCCGCAGAAATTGGTAGTGCGAGACTACGAGTGACAACGATCGGGGGTTTGAGTTATGTGGAAGATTCGACTCTTAGTTTTTAATTTCTCGTGGAATTTGAATTTTTTCTCGTTGTTTTGGAAGACATCTTTTGTAAATTCTTCAAAATATTTAATCCTTTTCAATTGGGGTATTAATTTAAATTCGGGGATTCGAAGTGAAGTTCTAAATTATGTTTATCGACGAGTATTTGTGAATTTTAGATTCAATTTAGTCTTACAATTGAGTTTAAAATATAAAATAGAAAGTTGGCAACGCAGGTGAAGAAAATGGCTGTCATTTTGTCTAGGAAATCGAAACATTTCGTCAGCCATCGTTTCACATTGACCCACAAATAGAGTTGACGGAGCACGTAGGCAGAGTCGCTGTGTAGATCTTTAAAGTAGCCACACTGACCATGCCAAGTCGCTGTCGTAAGATCTCAGAAGTGTGTTACGTGGGCTTGAGAATCGACTTGGACTGATTGGCTATCCGAACGTAAATTAGTTTTTCATCACGTTCTACTGTCACATTAATTAGTCAGAACAGTTCTACATTAGGATTCGTGCTGTCGCCCAATACTATAAGACAGATCTTTAAAACGAGCTTTCTTAGGACATAACTTGAAGCTGTGCGCACATCCTCTATTTCATTGAAAAATGCATGCTATTACGTAGACAAAAGATATGTTTTGATTTTCTAAGTAAACATTTATGGTTTTGAGTGAGGGAATGAATGAAATCATAATTTTTAACTGATGTCGGTCAATCAGTTTATTTTCCAGTTGTTTTACTCATTGGGTTTTCTTTAATTTTTGGACCAACTTAAAACTTATGCTCTTTTAAAAACGGAATGTTTAAATATGCTTTAAGCTAAGCTAGCTTATATTTATGCAAATTAAATAAAATCTATATAAATAACAATGAGTGTTTGTTTGTACATTCAATATTTTCGACCCATTTCAAGTTTTCTATCCGTTTTGGACCCTTCTGTTGCCAAATCCACCTCTTGCGCGTTTAGTGTCTGTCTGTCTATTTGTCTTTATTGTATGTGCCCTATACACGTCAACACGGTTTAATATATTTCCATGGAAATTCGCATATAGTGAGTACTTATCTTCATCGAGTGAAATTTGTTGCGAAAATCTGTCTGTCAGTCTTTCTGTTCTATGTTCGATTTTGTGTTTGTGTAGGCATCACATAAATTTTATGCCACATATTTGATTGCAATGTGTCTTATTTTATACAATATCTATTAGTTAAGTGAATGCAATATTAAAGATTTCTTTTTTGTAATATTTAGATGAGTTTCATGCTAAAACACCTGAGTAAGTATACTTAAATCAACCACAATTTGTTAGTTTTGGAAAAATTGGAATTTATATTGAGTATTACGATTACTTTGATTGCTTTACCAATACTGCTAAAAAAGCAATTTTTTTTTTCAAAAAATTAATTTTTTAATGGAATTTCAGCTATGATAGTTTATTAATTTAGTCTTATTTTGTTCTTTGCGCAATGTAAACGATTTTCGAATATTTGGGACAGACGATATTTTTCAACGAACGGGAATGAAACGGAAACTCGTGTTGGTTGATCACGTGCAGTAATATTTTCTGTTTCTTTTGCTCTGAATTAATTTCGCATTTCTAAATTGTGTGCACTTTTTAGTTGTAAGTTGTGGCAATTGTGCGAGATCAAGAGATAAAAAAGAATCACGAATTAATTTCTTCAGAACAACTTTCTTCCGACATCTTTTATTTTGTTTTATTTCGATGATTTCTTCTTTATATATTTATTATTTTAATAAATTGTATTTCTTTTTCATCACACGCAACACCACCTCAAATTATTCGACATAAAGTGACAGATAAGTCAGAAAGAGCAAATTTTAAGTGTAATTGTGCCATTATTGAAAGAAAATGCCGTTATTGAAAGAATAGTTATGTTTAAAAAATCCGAACTAGAACTTTTCAAATATTAAAAAATTATTTGTCATAATAACAGGAGAAGATTGCGAAATTCCACAATGTCGCATACCGGAGGCAAGAGTGCCACAAGTAAAAAAATATTGTTTTGTTGACTATGAGTGCGTAAGCACTCGCCGTAAATCGTAATTTTAATTAATTGATTTGAACATGAAAAGAACTTAAGAAAGGGAATTTCAAATCTCCCTCAAAATCGTCTTTTGTAGTTGTAACCTTAGTGTCACCTTTCGTCATTTTGTAGATTTGTCATACAGCAAGGGTGCGATGTATGTGAAATGTATTACATGAATGGATATGCATGTGTAGGATTTGTGTCCAAAGTAAGTTGTAGAAATTATAAAGATGGCGAAAGGCGTTAAAATATTATTTTATTCTACTAACACGTAAGTCATTATATATTTGTATCATCTCTTCAATCTACATAAAACAATTCAAACCGAGTAAGGTTGGTTATTTTGCTAGTGTATAATAAAATCTGCAGAATTGAGATGAAATACATGTACTTAAATATCCCTTAGCGGTGTGAAAGAATCAATTTGGTTTGAATAATGTAAAAAAAAGGAGAAACTCCATAATTCCATTAAGATAATTATGTGACGTCCTTTTTTTTACTAGAGGTGTATGTTATGGGTGAAATGTACACGGTTTGACCAACTCATAGTCGATCGTCACTTCATTTTTAGATTTATTCGCTCCTTTGCATTTGGTATCTGTAATTCATGGATCTATCCGTCAGCATTTCGCGATCCTGAGGTTCAAAATTACGTGGTGTTCTCCTGGAAACTTTTTCTTGGTGACTGATCCCGGACCATCGCCAATAGCCCGTCATATTGCTCCAGTGTGAAATTAGTTAATTACCATTACCTTTCACGATCCAGTCATTTGTCTATTTTATTGATGTTCTATTTTCAGCCGTTCAAACGTATGCCTCAACAGAAGAATTATTTCCAACAAATTAAAATGCAAAATAGTGCTTGAAAGATCTTATAAGAACTGATCAATAGATGAAATGCAGTGTCGGCGATCTGTATTATAAATTTATATCAAGTAAAGTAATCGTGGATGTATTTTGACCCTTAGTCCCAAAGACAAGTTAGCTCAAGTTATCTGACCGTTGTTCAAAATTGCGAGGCCTTGTCCTTGGGTCGTTCCCTTTGGGTTTGAACCCAAACCGTAGCCAATGTCCCGTTGTCTTGATCCAGTGCGACTTTAATTAAAATACCAACCTAATTAGCTAGAGAAATAATTATTCGAATAGGTTTCACGTTGGTGTGGTATTAAAGTTTGGAGATGGGGTGCCAGCTCAGGTCTTGACCTCGTCATCTAACCTGGTTCAAAATTACACGGTGTTTTCTTCGGATCTTTCTTTGGGGATTGATTCCGGACTGTGACCAATTGCCAGTTGTGTTTCTTCTGTACAATGTTAATTAAAATGCCTACCTACCCATAAACGAGTTCATCGAATAAATTTTATGTAATACTTGCAAAATTACCCGATCTCAGTGGGTTGAATGTCTGTCACGAAAGATGACACTAAGGAAGCTACTATAAAAGACGATTTTGAGGAAGAATTAGAAATTCCCTTTCTTAAGCTCTTTTCCTGTAAAATTGCTCAACTGAATTCATAAAAGTGACTAATCTGACGCGAATATTGTCGCATTCATAATTTACCTTGCAATATTTTTTATTTGTGGCACTCTTTTCGAATTTCGGTATCATTATCGGAAATATGTCGAATTGATCTGTTAAGATATTATCACTTAGTTTTAAAATCGAATGATTCTTTCTTAAAAATTCCGTTTTGTGGTACTTGCAATAACAAAAAAAATAAAGTTTCAAAATTAAATGTCAACAGTACTGACAAAGCAAAGGTAACCTATTACCATTTGTTTAATTGGTAAATATATTTGACAGCGTTTCTTCTATAGAAAGTAAATGTTTTAAACATTTCAACAAACAATCATTATGTAAGTTGCTTAAATGTAGCTTCAATTCGTAAAGTAAACCACCTTGGCTTTCTGTCCCTATGACAAAGAATTTATAATATTTTAAAGGTCTTATTTCGGTTCTTTTAACATTAACGTTCTTTCAATAATGGAAAAATTCCAATTAAAATTTGCCTTATTCTAACTTACATGCCGCTTTAAATCAAATACTTTGCGGTGGTGTCAGGTGGAATGAAATGGAATTGCAATTTATAAAAATAGAACGAAATAAAATTTGGCGGGAAAAAGTTGTTCTAAAGATATAAATTCGTGATTCTTTTTATCTCATAGTTGCCACAACTTTATAGTAAAAAGAAGACCAAATTTAAAAATACAAAATTAATTCCGAGGGGAAGAAACATGAAATATCACTGCACATGACAAATGAACACGGATTTCATTTTACCGAGCTTTTAACTGTATTACATTGTGGGTAATCGATAGATCTTTAGAATAATTACATTACACTGAAGAAGACTAAAATACCTCTAACTATGGAGATAATTGAGTTAGATTGAAGTATTTCTATCGCGAAAGACATTCACCGTAAAATGTCTTCTTTCGAAAATGAGTTGTGAATAAAGAAATGGAAGCATCTTCAATTACTTACAATACTGCACACAATATTTGCAATAAATAAAATAGCAGACGCAGTTTAGCCACCTGTAAAATATATAAAGCTCACAAATCCTCTTTATTCATACAAAGTATATCAACTATGATTAAAAGAATCACTACAGATAAAAAAAATATATGAACAGTAATATAAATAGGAAATCCAGTAGAACGATGCAGAGATAATAAATAAAGTAGATTAATTTGTGTTTAAGTGACAGAACATTGAAATCGTGCATTTTCTAAAATTTATTTTTTCTTATTTTCGATTTCGACCTCTGAGTTTCAGTTTGAAGTTTAAACCGAAATACCATCTGAATTATAATTTTCTTCTCGTATCTAGTATTCAGTATTTTGTTCAAAGATATTAACTTATCAGTTCACGTTAACTTCGAATTTATTTTAGGACTAAGAGAAAGAAAGAGTTGCTCACATTGAGAGGGTAGGGAATACACCCAATAAAGAAAGTTCAAGGCGAAACGTGAGTTTTAAGGTCGCATGGAGAATTAACAACATTGGGAACTTTCCAACACTAGAAGCTTCGAAAAAAGCACCCTAATTTTTTTTTTAACCGTCGGCCGCTTATATCTACCGCTGAGAGAGCTAAATGGTGTGAAAATGTCGATATGAACTATCTCTTAACACTTTCATGCCAGACACACAAGTGCAGGAATGCTGTTTAATATTTAATTGGAGAAATTGTGTAAAAATAAAAGTGATTTATAAGATCTCATATTCTTTTGCTGCCAAGCAATATCGATAACTTTTTGGCAAAAATATTAATTCTGTAGCAGTTGAATTAGTGTCGCACTGGAGCAACACAACGCAGTATTGGCGAAGGTCCGAGATCCTTTCCGAAGGGAAAGATCCCGAGGACAACCCCACTTAATTTGGAACCATGGTCAGATGACGAGGTCAGTACCTGAGCTGACACTTCACTCTCCAAACTTTGGACATTTGAGTCCACGACATATTTAACCTGAACTAGCCCTCCGCTTACATGAGGGTCTTTGGTTGGATCGAGTTTCGAACACAGACCTCCGGTTGTTAATCTGATACTCCGCAGCAATGATTCTGTAACATTCGTATGTAATGTGAATCCCATAACTGTTTTATTTAAATTATATTTGAGACTGCTCTCAGAACACAAACCTCAACATACACACGTACAAAGAAAAGGGAATCAAAAGGCAATACCTTTATAAAATTCCGATATTTATTAATTTTTATTAATTAATTATATTATTAATTATTATATTAATTTTTTTAAGATGCATGAATTAGTAACTCGCTATAACACTGTTGAATTTATGCAAAGGTTCATCATAAACACATTGTAAATGAATTCTGAATCGCTAGTAGAAAATTCTATGGGAGGCATTTTCTGTCGAGCTAAATATATATGGCGCTATGTACTCTGTTCGCTTGTTTCAAAATTCAAATACTATTTCAGCACTTCGATAAAAGAAATTTCTAAGAATGAATTCCGCATTTGTATGATAGTTGATTGTTCAAAATCAATTCGATCTCTATTTGTATCATGCGATAGTATTTAGACAACAGAAGTAATCTTCGCAGATCATCTGGTTTTTTGCACTGAATATCCTTCTCATTGCTACATTATTTACTTCACAAAGTATTTTTTTTAAATAAATCAAACTAAAAATCAGATTGAGAGTATAAATAACATAAAATACAACGATTTATCTGAAATAATAGTTAAATCATTACTATTTAATTCGTTTCCATGAATTTTATTCGCTATGAGAAAAACTTTCAATGCTAGCAAACCACCGGAAGACAACGTACATCTTCCATTAAAACATTGCCAACATCTAAATTTAGTTTTACTTAAAAACACTTTTTGTTGGCTAATTCTAATATGGCCAAAACATGTTTTGAGATTTTGAAAGGTAAATACTTAGGGTATTTTCTATTTATACGAGTCTTAGTTTTATTTTTTATTTTAATATTTTTCCTCCTAAAAAATTTTTGATAACTGTACATTGGACCAAATTTTAGAATTCGACATTTCTATGTAATTTAAATAGATCTATTTTGTTGCATGACAGTGAATCTAAATTTTTTTTGCTGATAGTTTTAACTTTCCTATGTGGAATATCAGATAAAGTATTTAATTAATTACTCTCTTTAAATGCTTTCAATTAATGCGCCTTGTTTTTAAAGTTCTAATTTGGCAAAATAAAATTATACTAAAGAATAGAATTTCTGCTATTCAGAATTTTTCATTTAAAAAATTGCCGATCTATTAAAATGCTAAAAATTAAAGTTAAATTTTTATCAGGAAATTTACTTTGTAAAAACACTTGAAAAATTAAAATTGCAAATTGTTTTACTTTGGTTCGTCACTCTACGATCATTTATTGCCACACAAAGCTTTTTAATTCTAAAATTATTTGATATAGCAATGATTAAAGAAATTTACACTGCTAAATAAATTAGGGGAGCAAGCAAAAAAGTGAAAAAAGCCATGCGAGACAGCTATGCATTGGCATAAAATGGTAAATACATATATATTAGAGCGTAGTACCGAAAATTAAAGACCAAATTATCATGTATGGTAATTTTAATTCTTTAAAATGATGTCAAGAGCATTAAGAGACGGTCCAAGGTACTAATTTGGAAAGCTATAAATGACAAAAAAAGTGTTATTTGAAGAAGGTTAAGGATTTTTAATATGGTAGCATCCTCAAACTACTAAGACTGCTGTACACCTGGTTTCCATCGATGCGATAAGTTTATCGATAAGACTTTGGGGAATTCAGTTCTCTTCAAGAAGTGCAATATAAGTCTCGGACAGTCAACAGATGCATTGGTCTCGCGCGCTGTGATGCGTCGTCCGAGTGTGTCCTAGACATGCTCGATCGGATTTAAGTCAGGAGAACATACTGGCCACTCCATAAGCTATATTGTTTCCGTTTCAAGCATGTTCCATAATTTTAGCTGCATGATATTTGGCATTATAATGCATTAAAAGAAAGGAATCGCTAATGGTTACAGCGTAAGGTACGAAATCAGGTCGCTCTTTCTCGTCTGCATACCTTTGGCCCGTCAAAGTGCCATTCCGAACAAGATGAATTTTCGTTCGTCTACCCATGCTGATTCCTCCCATTACCATCATTCCACCTCGTCTGTAGTGTGATCTTTCTTGTACGAACGTGGGGGGATTTCAAGTTCCCCTTTCCCTACATACCAGAACACGTCGGGTGTCATACTTCAGACAGAATCGGGACTCGTCAGTGAACATTACCTGACTGCAATCACGTTGCGTCCAATCTCGATGTTCCTCAGCCTAACTTCTTCGGACCACACGGTGTATTGAGGTCGAAGGAATACACACCATTGGCTTACGTGTATAGAGGACACCCTGATGAAGCCTATTTCGGACTGTTTGGCTTGACACTTTCTGTCCTGTTGCCAAAGAAACTGCCTTTGCAGCTGAGTAGCATTGCTTCTTCTGTCTCGGCGAGCTGTTAGCGTTAGATACTGGTCATCAGTTGCTGTGTTAGCACGTGGGCGACCTTGCCCTGTAAAACGTCTAACATTCCCTGTTTCTTGGAATCGATTCCCCAGCCTTGAAATGACACTCCTTAACACTCCAACAGATTTCGCTACACTCCTTTGTGTTTGTCCGGATTCCTGTCTCCTGATAATTCGCCAAGCTATGGATTCCGGTAAATCACGTTGTAGTAACATTTTCAAATCACCTTTTTTTTCAAAAAAAAATTTAAGCATTTGCGTGTTACGAATAAGACAGTGAAAAAATGAAGTTTCTGTGAAATCGCTATGAATTGTGTTTGTGTTTGTCCGGATTCCTGTCTCCTGATAATTCGCCAAGCTATGGATTCCGGTAAATCACGTTGTAGTAACATTTTCAAATCACCTTTTTTTTCAAAAAAAACTAAACATTTGCGTGTTACGAATAAGACAGTGAAAAAATGAAGTTTCTGTGAAATCGCTATTTCAGCACTTATATCATTTTTAGAGAATTCGACGTCATGAACGTTGATTTGCATTGAAATTTTCTTCTTCTGATTTCTGCTACACTTTAGACTGTGCGTTCTTGTTTTAAGTTAGTTTTAAGTTGAATTATTTGCATAATTTCATTAAAACCATGTGTTTTCCTAATTTTTGAGCAGGGTATATATGCACACCAACCTAGATACGTGGTCAAATTCTTAAATTGCTTGCAATCACTGAGAAAATGTCAATATAACTACCAATAAAAAAATATTTTTTTCCTGTAAAATTAAAATTTATACTCTATATATAGATCTCTCCTAAATGCACTAATAAATAAAGCGTGCTCACAATCAACGCAAAAGATACTATTTGTGGAGTATAAAATACTAAAACTCGTTGAAAAAATTAGTTAAAACCTTTTAATTTTTCTAGATAATTTTTAAATTCATACCATATGTAACAACAAAATTTAAAACTAGGTCAAACTATTCAAAAACTCAGCAATGGTTTACTTTAATATGCTTCAAAAGTTTGGGAAAATTACCAAGAGATTTCATTCAAAACAAATAGCATTCCTTTTGTATTGCCGAGGCACATATTACAATATGTACTTATCTGCTAGCTTCGTTGAAGTTCAATCTTTTATAGAAATGTTTTAAGAAAGTCTTGAACATTTTAATCAGAGTAAGCATATGTGAATATCTTTTCATCCTTAACATGTAAACGTTTCATACTGGATACCTTCAAAGATTGTCTTACAAAAAATGGTTTTTCGTTCAAGATCTACTTAGTCTTTAAAGTTTTAGAATTGTATTTTCATTTATTCAAAAAAATGTTCTATGACTACTAACATTTCATTACAAAATAGTATGTTGCTGACAGTTAACAAAATAAAAAAAACCTGTTATGACATCACCATAAATGGTATTTATACCAAAACAGGGTCACAATTGGGAAAAAGAGGTAGAAAATAATTTTTCGTCTTGTTCAAGGTAATTGAATTCTGAAAATGCTCTCAGAGTCTTTAAGAAGGGCTTAATAATAACATTTCAAACAATGTGTCGAGGTCTTACGTTGTTCTGAGATCCTACCCCCTCATTTACAAAACATTTTAAAATTATAATAAATTATACATAGTTGAACTGAATATCAAATTTGCGTTGAGAAAATTCAATTCTAAACTATAGAATCGTTCTTTATTATAGAAAACAAACAACTTTTTTTTCTCATTGAAGAAAAAAAAGTTGTAAAATTTGTATTTATATATATTAAACAGTGGTAGCGGCATTTGATGCTATCTTCTGACTTGGTGTTGCCGGTCTCCCGACTGCTGTTGCTTTTTTATTTAATTTTTCTTATTTTGATGTTTTGTTTTGTATATTTGCTTTTAATAGAGTTTGGGGGAGTATGTAAACAATTTCTTAGCGTTTTGCGACTCATATATGTAGAAAACGCCATATTGTGTTGTATGGGTCAGACTCCTCCCTGATGACGTCCTGATCCACCAACACTTTCATCTTCAATAAATTCCTTTTGGTTTTCATTTTTTGAATTTCCTCTTGTTTTACAAATTATATTGTTTACCATGCTATGTCTGCAGCTTTCAGCGCACTTGCATGGTTAGTTTTAACTTTTGTTTTCATTTTCGTTTTCTTTTTGAATTCCCTTGCTTTTTATTTTGTTCTTTCGTTAATTAATACTATATTTAGAATAATATTATGATATTGTAATATAATAATAATAGCAGATCCGTACATATAATAGCATCTGCGATAAACATTCTTAATTGGTTATACCTATTGTTGACAAATTGTAATTACTCGTATTCCATATCTTATTTCAATCCGTTTGTAACAAATCTATATTCCATACAATTGGATTTATACCTCTAAATAAAATGAATAAATAAATATCTCTTTGCATTTAGTTTAGTTTTACTGGTGTAAATTTTTATTTGCAATAAAATATATGGCAAAAAAACGCACCCAGTCATATTACCACAATTAGAATCTGAACTTATTCTTAAATTTCATACCATTCCCTGGTTCAAAAGCGATTCGGTGGTGGTGGGTACTCTAAACCTATTGTAGCTCTTATTTTCTTTTCTGTGCTATTTTCTATCTTCCACATTTCTTATTGCTTTCTGACATCAGATGACTCAAAAATTTCACTATAATGTCAAGCTCTTCCTTGTAGTTTTATCAACATTAAGTTCCATAGCTTAAATCAAGCATTCTTAAACTAGGCGGCGAAATCTCATGGTGGTTGTATTTAATTTGTTCGTATCCGTTTGTTGCCACTCTCTAGTATACAAATAGTGACGATTTTTGTAAGGCCTATGTTAGTAAAGTATATATAGAAATTGCATGCGCTATTTTTATTTCGTTAACTGAATTTAAATGTTCATTAAATCAGTGCTCAGATGGCCAAATGTTATAAGTCAATTTTCCCAAAAAATTGACTAAGTCCCATCCTGGAGTATTTTTTATTAATGTTTAGAAGGTGGCAAAAATATCATTAGTCTTTTTCTTTCAGTTTATGAGGAAACAAAGATGGAAAAATTGTAATAAATCAAAAACCACAGAAGCACGTGTTGAATCTTAAAATTGCTGTCACGAAAAATTAAAAAAAGTGATTTATAACATTTTGCCATTTGAGCACAGAAATAGGGTATTACATTATTACAGTTTGCACATAAGTGCAACAGATAATGACACTTATCACTCGAGAAGCACTTTCACTTATTAATAGATTTAACATGTAATTTACACAGTATTTGAAACATTTTATCAGCATTTCAGCAAAATATCTTGGAGTTTTACTATTTTTTCACTCTATATTCCTAAATAATTTTTACTTTGCCAAAAAATTCTTTTAAAAAGGGTTAAAAACAAATATTTTATTATGTACCTCTCGATCAAATCTCAGTGAAGTTAAAGTCTCAGTCATATTTGTGCAATTACGATTCAAATATGAAAGGCATGCCATATTGAAGATATACATATTTGTTTGCTCTATAATATTAATGAGAATCGTAGAATTATAAGCTTATGCAATCCATCGGAATTCCACTTTTTTTCTAGCTTCCAGAAACATATTTCTATCATTGTCAACAGTATGATTTTACTAATTTCATTCGTATGAGAAATAATTTTTAAAAACATGAAAAAATCGAAATTAATTTTAAGCGACCATTGTAGTAAAACTGAACATGCACCAATTGCTTAGCTACTAAAAACGCATATTTGAGTTAGATTATAGATATCAATAGGATAGGTGGAATGTATTTTGATATTTTAACTATGCAATTGTATCATCAAATTTTCCCCTACCCCATTTGTGATGTTATGTAAAATTGCATGAGACTACCGTCTATCGGAATTCCTCTTATTTGGACACCAGAAATAAAATGTTCACATTGTTGCACATCAGTTACAGAATATGAGTCCATCCATCGTAGAAATCAATTTTCAAAACGCCTTTACAAGTTGATTTCATCAACATTGAACATTGAACTTGATACTAGTTATATACCACAAGCAGATTTAAATTGGGAGTATTCTTCAGGATAAATTAATTCTTAATTGTATTGTGATAGGTTAATTGAATTTATCTATTCTAAACATGTAATAAATCATCGTTTGCCTGATACTTCGAAGTGGATTGTAAAATTACATAATTCATTATCCATCGGAATTGTAAACACTGCAAAGAAAAAAACTTTACACCATTGCATCAATTATATGATAATATGAATGGCATCCATCTAAGATCATATTTTAAGATACTATTAAAAATTCGGTTTTAGTACTCGTACATATTTGACATACATAACAAAATAATGTTCACCTGAAGTCTAGAAAAAAATGAGAGGAGGAATTAATTTTTATGATTTTATAAATATTTAAGTGACGCTACAAGTAACCTATTTGTGACACATTTATCGTATTTGTGGAAGGCAAGATCTATCATAATTTCATTAATTAGAACACCAGAAATAAAATGTTTACATCATTGCAACAATCACAGGATATATTAAAGACATCCATCCAAAATCAATTTTAAAAATAACATAAAAATTTTTAATTAAGTTAGGTAGAGCTACATGTCGCTGTCAACAAAGAAAATGTGCTTGGAAGTGCTCTTCCGGTTGACCTGAACTCTACAGGAATGAATTGTGGTGATTTCATGAATATTTAAGTGTATCTACAGGTTATTTAGTGTGTAGCTGTGCTGTTTGTACAGCTATCATATTTGTGAAAGACATGATCCATAAGAATTCCCTTACTTAGAACACCAGAAAGAAAATACTGTATCACTGCATTAATCACAGGATGACATCTACAGCTAAGACATCATTTTAAAAACACAATTAAAAATCCAGATTTAATTTAATGTTCCCACTACAGTACTTCATTAGAATGAACATACATAAATTAATGAAAGACCGAAAAATGTGCATGCTAGAAATGAAGGGGTTCTTCAGGTTGCTCGGAACGTAAGGCATTCACCCCCTCGTGGGGCATGTCGGAATAGAGTAAAACAAAAAAAAAAGAAAGTCACTGACCTTTGACATTATTTTCGGAGTCGGCCTCCGGCGCCGTCTGCCCCAGAGCCGAAGTGTTCTCCGCCGTCAGCAGAGTCCATGCGTCCGACCACTTCCAGCCGCACTCCCTGTTCGGGAACTCGCACTCGAACCCGGACCCGGGAGCCGCCAGCAGCAGGACACCCAGGGCCAGCAGGGCCGCCGGTCCCGCCATGGTGCCCCGACACGAAAATGACAAGCAAAAAAGACGATTTTCCTCGGAGATATCGTGCGAGACGGTCCTCACAGAGCGATGCTACTTCCCCATCTCCCGCATCCCTCCGTGATGTCAGTCCGTTGCCATGGCGACGGGAAGGATGGGAAAAGGGGGCAGAGGGACGGCACACCGAAAATCGCAGGCACAATCCTTCCTGTCCTTTGCTTCTTCTTCAGACTCACTCCTGGATGGGCCACGTTTTGAATCGCAGATGAGTCGTTGCATGGGGCAACAGCAGCAGCAGCGGGCGAAGAGTCTGCAGGGGCGTGAGCATTCCGATGCCTCTCGGTGCGCCCTGGGTATTTCTGTGCGTGCGGGCAGAATGTGTCCGGGGTGTCGGAGTTGGCCGCCAGATGGCGCAGCGCGCGCTGTGCAGCAACCGGAGGCTTGCTGCCAAAGCGGGAATGGAACTGTAGGCAACTTTCTGCCACGGGAAGTTCGGCGCACGTAATTTCAATGCCTCGCTATTTACTTTGGAAAACTAAGCAGCAAACAAACGAAAAAAGAGAGAGCAAACACATCTCTTTCGTGAGTGGGAAACCTCCACATGCACATGAACCGGTGTTACTGAATGCGTTTTCGTGAAATTGCAGGGGAACACTTGTGATTTTTGTGCGTAGTAATCATTTATTGATTTGTCGGCTGGAAAGCTGTTTTTATGAAGTGGGGGAATTCCTCGACTCACAAGTGTGGAAAAATTTCATCGGGTTTCTCACTCATTTGACAAGGATTTTTTTTTAGATGAGGATTTTTTTTTTATTACTATGTAAAGTCTGTTTTATTGAAATGTACATTCAAACAAATACTCAAATTTTAAAGATGGAAATAAAACCAAATATCAAAAACAAGTGTAATGAAAATGAGGGTAGATAGAGAAACGCGATATTTTAGGACACTAATTCGAAACAAAATTAATATTGTTGAACACTGAGGGTTTAAGAAATTTTTTTTAATGATATAAAATTATTGATATTAAAGTAACTATTCATTTACTAAAATAAATTAATTGTTTGATAAGTTTGCATTCAAAAATTACCCTTTGATGCTAAATCATATCATTTGATTTGTAGGGAAAACTTTTAAAGCATCTCTCAGAGTTTTACAATATTATTTTTTTTCAGTTCTCGTAAATAAGAATAAAAGTAAACAAAAATAATTGCTATCTATAGTTTTCGTCTGCCTAAAATTAGATTTGAGAGGGACTTTCAAAGCAAACAAACTACCGGAAGACGAGAATTTTACTTTCGATTACCCAAGCAGCATGCAAGTATTTTACCACAAAATATACTAACGCCATCTACATTAAGTTTTACATAAGAAACCTCGCATGCGCAACACGGTTATTAGTCTACATTCGTATAACTCAGCTAGTCAATACATTCAATTCATGATAGTGACTTCAGCTTTTTCATTCCACTTAAATGGGATTAAAAATGGGAATCCGTCCAAAAGGATTCTTTGTTCCCATTGTGGTTAGGTCTTAAAAAAATGTGCTTAGATTTAACTTGATAAGAAAACAGAAGTTATAATTTATTAATTATCGACAGAGACCATTAATTCAAAAATACTTTTATTTTCTGAAAACTTAAGGAATTAGTTACTAAACATAATTTTAAAAATTTGCTCTCCTGAACATTGACATTTTCTACAGTGTACATTTTGTGTATAGATAAAAGTTATCTGCAATTATTTTTCCATATGTTTAATTTATTCCCATTAATGTAAGATCTCAGTTTATATCACAATTTCTTAAAGTACTTTAATTTCACCAAGTGCCTCAATAACCACCAATATCATCCTAAAATATGGCAGTCATAACTAAACGAAACGTTTACATCAATTTCAATTTTGTAGTTTTAATAATGAATTAATCTTTAACCGTACCATGCAGCTCTCATAGCGAAGATTAAATGGTACTCCATCACCATTAGGCTTAATGATTTAGATAATTTTGTAGATATAATTTTTAAAAGCAAATTGCATAAATTACCTTAATAATTTCTTGACTAAAAAAATGTATGCAAGAATGATTTTAGGAGATTTCGTTGCATATTTTCGAAAGTTGTCTGCGAAATAGATTGCTAATATGACACTCGGAGAAATTTTTACTTCTAATAATATCAAAGGTACCTCAAGTAATAACTTGCAATTTCGGTAAAGGCGCTCAAATGCCATAACATTTTACCTGTAAATCTTCGTTTCGTTAAATGTAAAACATATGTATGAACACCTTTTTTACACAGAATATTTGAAACATTTAAATGTAATCTCCATGGCTGTCTAAAATGTGTAACAAAGTTGGATATATCGGCTTATTTCATTAGTTTCGTTCTTTTGTGGTAGCTGACAGGTGACATTACTGAGCGTCACGAGAGAATTCCTAGTAATGTAGTCTATCTTTACCCCAATAACATACATAATGAATAACTAACAACATCTATTGGTTAAAAATGAAAGAATACTAAGATTTGCAAAGATAAGAGAAAAGAAAGATTTTATTGATCAAGAAACAGATTTGATGTCACGCATGGAATATTGTAGCATACAGAATGGATATATACCTGCAAATCATTCAGAAGTTTAAAAGAATAGTGTTCCCGAAGTAGAAGTGTATACCCACAACTGAAACCATTATGGATTGTTTAAAACATATTGCGGTTAAGAGGAATATATTTCCCATATAAAATTAAAAATATCTTAAAATAAATTTATGATAAGGTAGGAAGGTATTCACTTAATTAAGGTCACACTCGAGCAACACAACGGGCTATTGGTGACATTCCGGAATCCATTCCGAAGCTTTTGAAAAGGTATTTCATCTATGAGTATAACGTTCTGACGCCCTTTTTACACGGTCTTTGGTTAGATTCAAACTTGCAACCCACCGATCGCTAATCCTATAGTCTTCCAACCGGGCTACCGTAGCCTCTACATTTACGATAAAATTTAGAGAAATACTATAGAAAAAATACTTAAATACTCTATTATTGTTTCGAAAAATTGGCTTGCAGATTAATACAAAAAGTAACGGATAAATTACTTTTATGGAATGAAATAATAGTATGAAAAATACTCTAAATAGTTTGAAAAATGAAAAATAATTGGCTGTTATGTAACAGCCAATCCCGGTTTAGTGTCGAAAATATGCAAAAAAGGCAGTCGTATAAGAAGCCAGCATTGTGAAGGGTTAGGGGAGTTGCATGTAAGTGCTGATAAAAAGTGTTTAGAACTTTCGTACGATTCGTTTTCACGACAGACGTGTTTCGATGGCTTCCAGAAGACGAATGGCAGATTGTGGATAGTGAGCGCTGGCGTTCGGTGGGGCGCCTTGAAGCAGGGCAATCAATCACTTATATTGCTCTTTTCTTCGGCGTTCATCATTCCGTCATTTCACGATTATGGAAACAATTCCAAACAAGTCAAACAGTTGTCCGAATACTTCTGGCCGGCCGTCCAAGAGTTACGACCCCCGCGAAAAATCGATATATTGCTGTTGTAGTGAAGTGGAATCGAATAGCAACCTCCACACGTGTGACATCTATGGAAGCAGCGTCCTATTGGTAAAACGATATCTGCCATTACTGTGCCCCAAAGGCTACACATGAATTGACTGTACGCCCGGGTATAACGAGTTTGTGTTCCTCTATCCGTCCAATCCAGAAGGGCACGATTAAAGTGGTGTCGGCAACATGTCAATTGGACTGTGTTTTATTGGGTTAACGTTATGTTCACGGATGAGTCGAGATTCCCCTAGAGCCAGATGACGCACGTGTAAGGGTCTGGAGAGAAAAGGTACACACAATCGGTCGCAGAACATCGAGAATCACGCATTCCGAGATGGAAGCATCATGATGTGGGCCAGGATTTAGTTGGAATATCGCACCAACCAGCACATCTATAAACGGGGCTCTGTCCGGTATCGCAATGAAGTCCTGGAACCCACTGTGAGATTGTACGCTGTAGCAGTTGGTCCTTCTCTCGTTTTAATGGATGATAATGCGCGTCCCCATAAAGCTGGCATCGTCGACGACTACATGGAGAGTGAGGGGATTGAGCGTATGGTTTGGCCGGCGTACTCACCCGACCTTAATCCCATTGAAAATCTTTGGGATGCCCTCGGCCATACTGTGTCTGCACGTTTACCTCCCCTAGCTACTCTCAGAGAGTTGCAAACTGCTCTGCAGGAGGAATGGCGAATACTTGTCCCTGGGGGTGGTTGATCACATCATGGAAATTATGGTCACACGCTGTAAACTTTGTATGATGATGAGGGGTTGTCACATACCCTATTAATGTCGGTGTTGTTTATTTGTTTTGGATATAAACATCATTTTGTTAATGACTCCAATATGACTTCATCTTATAATTCATGAAAATTCAATATTGCTTTCATCTTTGTATTTAATTCTTTGTTTTGTTTCATATATAAACCTATTTGCTACTTTCATGCCGCATTTCGTGTCAATCAAAGCTGTACTGGTCGTCTTTTTCGCATTTTACCTTTCGTGCTTAACTTCTGGCAGTGAGTGTATTTTGGAATATGCCAGTTTGCTTGGAGCATGTCACAGTTGATTTCAGAAGACCGTTCTTCCTTTTTCAAACCTTTTTTTAAATATCCTTTACATTTGCATGTAAATTTTGACAAAGGAAACTAGTCGCGAGCATTTTATATTTAGTCATTCGTCAATTTTCTTGATATTCCATGTTGCACCATTTGACCATAGATATTGCTCGGTGGAATCGTCTAATTCGAAAACTAGGAGGTCCGATTTAAAATGACGAAGTTTTAATGAATTCAAAGACATAATATGTAGAATAAGGATTGCATATTATGTAGATATTTTTTAACCATCTTAGGGGTCACACTCATTTATCTGTTCTGCAACCTGCAGGACTTCTAACTAATTTTGACCTGCTTAACCAATTCAATCTTTCCCTTTCAAATAATCGATGTGGTTATTTAGTCATTATCTGTGTTGTGGGTTATATTCAATACAACATTAATCGAAAATCTCATAACGCCCAGAGGGTTAATAAAAGGTGGTTTAAACTTTCATTTCCACAGGAAATTTGATTCACCTCCATGGAAAAACTGGTAATCACCATAAAACTAAAATTTGCGATTCGAGACTGGGGCGGTTAATGCTTTTTCGTGATTTTTCATGACGCATTTCCGATTAAGTTTGTAACGTTCGTGTCACATATAAATGTTTTTCCCATCAAAAATACAGTTTTTTTTTAACTGATTCCTATTGTATTTTTATGTACTGGTTTTTCATTCTCAAAATAACCATCCGCAAAAGAATAGAATACCCTTTCTGAAAAATAAAACTAAATGTAGGCTGATCCTGTACATTCTAGCGCTTTTTTCTTTCCATTATACAAATTGGTCAACATTCATTCATTCCATGAATTCCCCTTGCAGCGTTAAAAAAGACGAAGTGGCCCTTAAGTTGTCGTGATTCTGAGTTTAAATAAAATCTAGGATTCAGCCGCTACACCAAAAAGTTTCTGAACGTGACACGAGATCTTTTGTGAAATGTGGACCAGATTAAATCGCGTGCATTCACAGGTTCTGCATATGGGATTGTGGGCAATAAAAAAAAAGAGGAATAATCTCACCCCATTTACTTAATTTATGCTATAAATTTGTAATGAAGTTCTCCGCGTGCACTGTTCCAGGCAAATAATTGCCTCGACGTTCAGCGCAACCTGGGTGAAAGAGCGCAAGACTGCGTTTTGGGAAGGAAAAACTAAATGAATAAATTTCCTTATCGTTCTTATATATGTTGCAACTGATGAATTTTATGGCAATATTTACTACCATTGACTACTTCCATTGGCTCTAAGCTTCACAGGATAAAGTAAAAACGTGGCGTGTTCACTTTTACTTTTCTGGGGAATGTGTGTACAAAACATAATAAGACAGAATTAATCACAGTAACCAGTAAAAATGTTTGATTAAATTTTATATTTATTGTTTTAATCATTGCCCTAATACCAGGAGTATACGTGCTCTTATGATTGCTACTGTTTTAATCGATTATTCGTATCAAAAGAAAGTAAGATTCGAACAATTAAATACAAATATAAATATTGACGACCAGCTACAGGCTCAAGCCCAATAAGGCTGGTCCTTTGTTTATGAATTCCCCAATTCCCACTGACTATCCATGACAAAGGGAGTGTACGAATTTAAGATACAATTAAGTATCTTAAATTCGTACACTCCCTTTGAATTAACTATATTTTCCGGCAACGCGTTCCATTTGCCTATTACCCTATTAAAGTAGTGAAACAGTCTATTAAAGTAGTCTATTCATGATTAAAGTAATCATGAATACAGTTTTCCAACGTATATCATAACTTTAAATTTTAGAAGTTGTAAAGTATCCGGTAGGTAGGTAGTTGAATTAACGTGGGATATATATGTATGTATATATATATATATATATATATATATATATATATATATATATATATATATATATATATATATATATATATATATATATATATATATATATATATATATATATATATATATATATATATATTGGAGCAACACAACGAGTTTTGGGTAACGGTCCGGGATCAGTCCTAAGAGAAAAGATCTATCAAAAAAAACTCGTCAACTTGAACAACGGGCAGATAACGAGGTCAACACCTTAGGTAGATCCCCACTTTCTAAACTTTCACGCCACGCCAATGTGAGGACATTTGAGGCCATGACAGGGTTGATTTTCGTTCTCCGACCCCCACATGCACGACGGTCTTTGGTTGGATCGAGTTTCGAACTCGCAACCTTCAGGTTGCTACTCTTCCATCCGATCTGCAGAAGTTCTGCTAAGTATCAGGAGATCTTAAAGTAAGAAAATGAGGTATCCATTATTGTCTTAATTCGGAATTCATTTCGCAATTTCACAGTTATTTTTACGGTGGTATTTATTTTGCCTAAAGAGTCTCCAACACACCAGATCGTTTAGGAATATAAAATTTTAATTTTAATAATTTCTGAAATATTTGACTTTAAGAAACATGAATGAATGTTTTTATCTGATTAATTTGACACTGGAGGTAGTTAAGTACTTTAATTAACGTCGCATTGGAGCAACACAATGGGCTATTGGCGATGGTCCGGGATCAAACCCAAAGATAAAAATATCCCAGGACCACAACACGTAATTTTTAACCACGTTTAGATGACGAGGCAACACCTGAGCTGGCACCCCACTCTCCAAACTTCCATATCCCACTAACATGAGGACACTTGGGACTACGACCGATTTAACTTGCACGAGCTTTACTTTGTACACGGCTGTTTTAGGTTGGATTCGAACTCACAACCTTCCGGTTGCTAATACGATGCTCTTCTAACCGGGCTACCCTGGCCCCAATTTGACACAGAAAACAATTTCGAATTGATTGTTTTTCTTTGTAAAAAGCTTGTTTGCATATGCGAACTCTTGTAAATTATTAGACTCGAGCACCCTGAAATTATTTCCTGATTACGAACCTCTTGCTGATTATACTGGTTTATTACAAAATACGTCAAATTATATTTATAATTGTTTGCAAATCTAAGCATTGGCGAGAACCTTATATTCATTAGTACCCCATGTGCAGAATTATATTCAGTGTTCTGCAACACAACTCCAAGCAATTGCGATTGTTCTGCAGGCATT
Organism: Metellina segmentata; assembly: GCA_947359465.1. Lineage (NCBI taxonomy): Eukaryota > Metazoa > Arthropoda > Arachnida > Araneae > Tetragnathidae > Metellina > Metellina segmentata. The sequence continues at coordinate 114,690,496 of OX375873.1, forward strand.
TTGTCCGAATTTTGAAAACTGCAGTCATATCAAAAACAGACGAAAAACACAATTATCGGCTAAATTTGTGTTCCATATTTATAATAAAACATCGAAATTATTTAACATACTTTATTTGTTAAAAACCAAAACATATTTTCAGAATTTGTAATTCTGTCGATAATTTTTGACATTGCTTTCGACACTTTGCATTGTTAAATATTTTGTCATTAACAAAGAAGATGTGTTATTTATAAAATGTATGTGGTAATTTGGGGTGTAGGTAGATTGTTCCGTAGCTATAAAATAAAAAAAAGGTGTGGAAAGAAGCGCGCTTTGCACTGCAGAACATCGTAACTTATGATTGAAAAACAAACTCGGCCAAATTTTGAAAAAAATTAAGGAAAAATTGTTCTGCAAAGACTTTGTACCTGGATTAATGCTATGGGCTAAGACGCAGTTAATACCTTTTGTAGATACTAATTATTGTCCCAGTACACTCCAGAGAGTTCATTTTATGCAGGCGTGATTCGTCACCCATAGTCTAGACGTTCCGTTTCTAAAAATACTTTTTTAAGGAACAACCTGGGGGTTTTTTTTTGCTGTCCCTCCCTTCGACATGTCTCATTTATTACCTTTTAAATACCCTCCATCTCTTAACTATCACAGAAAATAATACTGTTCAAAACACAGCAACGCTTTTACTAATGTCAGTGGTTCTCAAGCTGGGTTCCGCGGACCGCTGGTGTTCCAAAACTTTTTGTATTCTATCTTCCTACTATAAAAAAATTTGTCGGTCTTTTTCAAGTTTATTCGTTTTGTTATTGGTAGATAGCGAGTCTTGCGGTTCAACGGGCTAATTAATTTGGAGCACACGCAGACGATAAACACCAGTTATATTTTTTAATTCATTCCTTCATAAAATGCGAGAGTACGCGCTAGAGAGTTTGAAATGTTTTCAGAAGAACCGGCATATTTGGTCGTCGTTTCTAAAGCAACAGTCTGATATGAAAAAAATTAAAAAGTACTATTACAACAAACAACACGGATCAGTTAAAACATTTAAAACTATGATGAGATTTCCTCTGAATTTGAACAATATGTTATGCTAAAATATTTTCTTTTTTTTATGTGGAAATAAGATGTTTTGTTCTTGAGATTTTTTAAAACATTTTGTTTTTATTTACACTATTTTTCCGTGTATAGGCCGAGAATTTTTGGAACGTTTTCTAATGTTAAAGTAATGGCGTCAACTTATATACGAATCCGCTAATCTCGCAAAAAATTAGGCAATTTTTCGTTACTCGGGCGCATGCGATAAATATCGCAATAGGTAGGGAACCTTCAATTAACATTGTACTAGAGGTCCGGGATTAATCCAGCAGCGATCTAAATGGATATGGATTGTGAAGCAATAACCTCCACCTCATTGTTGAAAAGTATAGTTCGCGAAGCGAACTAATTATGATTGCGCAGCAATCATCTGGGGTTGACGAGCAATTGAGAGTAAAGGGCGGAGCCCCCTCGTTTAAAAAAAAAATTGTTTTGTTATACCTTTTTATTTTACACATTTTCATGACATTTTTACTTCAAAGCATTGAATAATATTTTTAAATCAATACATAAAAAATATCTAAAATTGCATGAGTGTTTTTGAATGTCCATTCTATGCTGTAGATATAAACAATTCGGTTCTTTTCTTATAGATCTACTTGCTGAATAACCCGGCGTTGCTCGGGTAGGAATTGTTAAATGTTGATTATAAAATATGGAATTATGTAAATGTAATCCTTTTTGTTGTAAGGAAAATACTTTTCAATTTCGTCTTAATTTTATCATAGCTTCTACAATTTACTTCGGATGCAAATATATACACTTAATTCTGTTTAATATATAGTAATATGTAAAAAACTAATACATACAAACAGGAACGCAATTCCGATGGGAAAATGCAGAATTCTGAAGGAAAAAAAAGGTGTGCAAAGTGTCGAATTTCAACTTTTTGAGCTGAAATAGAGCAATTCGAAAAAATACATTGAAAAATATTGATGAATTGATAATAATTTAAGAAATTTAGTAAAGCTCAAATATGACCGCGAAATTTCTCTGTGTTAAGTTTTGTAGAACGTGTTTCCTTGTCAATATTCATTTGTAGTAGGAAAACAAACTTTAGAATTTTAAATTGGGGCTCCAAGAGGTACTTTTAGGACTACCTGTGGGACAATTTCCATGGTCGTAAGTGCTACAGATTGGTCTAAAGACAGGAAAGTAATAGCCTATGTTTTACGCAGTGTTCTAAAGTATTCCAAATATTGTGTGGATTGGTCAAACGGTGTAGATTTGTATAGAAAATATCCACACACGCATATATATATATATATATATATATATATATATATATATATATATATATATATATATATATATATATATATATATATATATATATATATATATATATATATATATATATATATATATATATATATATATATATATACACATATATATATATATATATATATATATATATATACTTGCTTGAGTCGAATTGAATAATACGAATTCGCCAATTCTCCACATTTTTCAACCATTTTTCATTTATTATGCGTATTTGCTGAGAAACACACTAGTGAACTCTAAAATTATAATCAATACAAACAAATGAAAGCACAAAGATTTTTAAATATAAAAATTCAAACGTAATTAAGTTGTCAGTGTTATTTGACCTCGAAATAAAAAATATTCCCTGGGTATCTTTTCGTACTAGGGTTCGAAAGAAATTAAATTAAAACCGGAGGTTTACAAAGGAGTTGAAAATTTAAACTTCATAAATGTAATGTCGGTAATACTTATTTCCATCCATATTTCATTACGTAATAGTACTCTAGATGCAAATTTTCAATATTTTCTCTCTATTGTCAGTGCGTGAGTAGGAGAACAGGCTACAGCATAGGGTCACAATTTATTTTTCCAGAAAAAAAAAAGTTTATTTATTAATTTCAAACATACTTTAAAATGTACAAAGGTAGTTAAATTTACAGTTGTGTGAAACTTTTTATATCAAGTTAAATGTAGATGGCGCTACAGTTCCTATGAAAGAACGTGTTTCCTGGACGTATTCCGTAAGTGACGTCCCTTGGCTAAATTTTAAGATAGGTATGTAACTGAATTAATGTAACACTGGAGCAACACAACGGGCTATTGCCGATGATCTGGGATCAAACCCGAAGGGAAAGATCCGAGAAAAACACATCATAATCTTGAATCCCGGTCAAATGACGAGAACAACACCTGAGCTGGCACTTCACTCTCCGAACTTGCATATCGCAACAACGGAAGAGTATTTGAGAACACGACAGATGTAACGCGCACCAGTCCCTACGTACACGAGGATTTTGGGCAAGATCGAGTTTCGAACTTGCAGCCCTCGCTTTCCAATCCATGAGTCAACCAACTGAGCTTCTGCGGCTCTTAAAATACATCAAAAATTCAAATTATTATTGTCCAGTGCGATCATATATAATAGAAGTCAAATACTCAAAACAAAACGTTTTGGGAATAGAGAATATTAAACTATAACTAGGGGGCCCGCCCCCTGCTCGCTGACGCTCGCCAACCCCCGGAGGATTGCTTCGCAATTCTCATTGGTTCGCTGCGCGAACATATGCACGCTTCGCTCGCATCAATGAAGACACGTGTCCTAGCAGAAGGGATTGATTACAAAATATATTCCAAAAAAATATTTTTCAAATCTAAATTTCTTGTATTGCATAAAAGATATATACAGTACCTCTGGAATCAGAATTTAAATGAAAACTTTGAGCAAATTTTTACTCGCAATGTGAGCGCTGCTTTGGAAATTGAATACCCAGCATGTTTGTGTGTACATTTCCCCAGTACTCGAGCCACCCATACACTTTTTGACTGAGTTTGTTGTCGAAAGTTGTAGTGCACGCGTCTTGTTGTACTATAATTGTTAGCACTGAAAAGGACCGTTTTTTAAACAGCCCTGAAAAGATCCTCCGCTTTCTTAGATTTCTATTACAAACCGCAACAGCTCGTCTAAAGTTCATTTTTTTTCAATAAAATTTCATCCGATAACGCTATAGATTCAAATGACTCGCGGGGCTCCTAGTAAACAAACAATCGCACAATGTTGCCAAAACGCGGTAACAAATAACGTCTTTTTTTGCGTGCCACGTAAGAGAAATATATATATAGATTTACAATGAAGAGGTTGGCCCTGTCTATTATCTCACATAATGTTAAATTCCATTCATGGATCCGAACCATCTGAAATTCCATTTCAGTATAACTTCACGTTTTATAACTACCCAAACCTCTAGTAGTATCTTGCCAGTTATGAGATCATGGATGCCATTGCAGTAGTGCTCAGCTAAGAGGTTTGCGGCGTTTGTCTGAGCTCCGAACTAATGTTCAGTTCCATTATCTATTCTAAGCTGCTTAACGAAGTCTGGGAGAGTTCTGAACCAGGGACAAAGCGACTCCGACGAAATCAATCTTCAGCTCAAAACCCTTTCTAAGAGCGAGAGCCAAGAATATTAGCCTGTGATTTCTATTTCTGCCACAAAAAACAGCGTCATCTTTCTACACGCGGCAGCAGTTTTGATCTATGTGGTTTTTATATTCTTGCTTCCTTGATGCATTCGCTGGGTGAAAAGAGACGGCAACTTGTCTGGTGTGGACTGTTTTCTTCCAACACAACTGTTCCAGGTAGAGGCACGAGCCCAAGGCCTCTGGCGTCAGCAACCTGCGATTGAATCGCGCTTCTGGCACCAGATGTTACACTTCTTCCTCGAAAGGGCACCACCTGGATTCTTTCCAATGAGCATTAGCAGAAGGGTAAAAAATCATCGTACGCAGCAGCTGTTTCGAAAACATCTTCAAGAGTTCATTGGGTTTAAATGTGCGAAATTAAAAGAGAGCCACAGCGCACTTGATACAATGATTACTTAACCCAGGCCTCGAAATGGATTTTTTAATACAGGTGCACACTGTGCACCTAAGTTTTTAAATTAGGTGCACACGTTATATGTTAGGTACACATTAAAAAAAAACGTAATGTAAGAGTATTAATGTAATGTAAACTACTGTATTAGTTGGGTATGTTTATATAGGTTCGTAGTAGATAGTAAATAAAAAATATTTAAACGTTTCGAAATTCTACGACGCATGGCTCTGTTAAAGCGACTGTCGCTTTAACAGAGCCATCTGGAAAATGTTTCGATCATCGGAAAGTTCTGGTGGCAGTGACACAAGTAAACCTTGCTCCTGTATAAACCCGTTACGGTACAGCGATTTTGTTTTCACTTAGTGTGTATTTAGGAATTTTAATTACGTTCCTTTAGAGCGAGAGATGTCAATACAAATATTTTGTTCAAACATCAAAATAACATAAAACACGTTCCCCCCCCCCCTTTTTTTTTAACGTTAGGCGCACTGTGTGCACCTAGTGAGAAAAAATTAGGTGCACAATTTTATTTTCATGTACAACCATGTATTTTGAGCCCTGGCGAGATATCACCTCCCTTAAGATCTGACCATCTTTGCTTTTGACTAAATAGTTCGTCATCAAGATATTGCCGATTTATTGAAGATACTAAAGGATCATATGAAAGAAAATTGAGTAGATCACAAGATTTGGTCAGTCTTTGGTGATTACTTCGTCGAGACAACCATCAACAGGATTAAAATCACATGTATACTGACGAACTGCAACACACAGGTGTTTTCAAAACTTCCTTTACGAACTTTAGGGACGTAGGAAATACAAAATATTAAACCGTATTCACATAGGGATGTACAATAGGGTGTAGCGAAAAACACGAATTTCGGAAATTGATAACGCCTATGGTGGGAATAGTTGGGGACTACCATGATATTTAATAATACAAAATATGAGCTAAATCAATTAATATCTTCAGGTGCCAAAATCACTTAGAAATTTCGAAATTTTGCCAATTTTTTTACAAAAATAATATTAACGTATTTAAAAAAACTTAATACATCTTATTTAAAGTCATGGGTGCGTTAAATGAACTTCCCTGCGTGTAAAAAAAAAGTTTTAGACCTAACATTATCCCGGAAAATAAAAAAAATCCCTTTTTTTAGAGCGCCATCACGCGCGTCTCCACTCCTCTCAATAGACTCATCATTGCGACCACGCGTTTACAAGGGCGCTTCCCCTTGCAACTCTTAGCTGTTTTTTGCATTATGAAAATAACCCAGAATTCAGCGCGAGGAGGTGACTGCATATCGAGTTCCACCCCCTAAAAATTTCCATTTAAGTTGCTAGCTTACCCTAAAAAAATTAAGTTGAAGTTACTGGCAAAAGGTTTAGCTTAAAAGTGGTTGATATTAGCTTTTGTTTTCAAATCTGGGTAAAGCAAGTCTAGAAGCATTTCTTGACCGAATAAATCCATCTTGTGCCTTTGTATCACATACTGTACTATATGCTTCAGTTACTAATTTAACGCAACGTTCTACTGCTTGTGAATGGCATGGAAAGTTAAACATGTTACTATTGGTTGAAACGTCTAGAATCATTGACTTGAGTTGATCATCAGAAAGAGACACTGTGAGTGGTGGATCTGTAATGGAAATTGATTGCCATTCAATTAGATTTATGTCATAGTCTGCTTCGAAGTTTAACTTGGGAATTTTAAACTCTCGATTATTCTTTTCAATTTTTTTTGTCTTAATTTTAAATTCTTCTAAGGCTTAATTCTTTGACGTGTTTTAGATCATCAGCTAACATTGCCAAAATAATATTTCCTGGATGGGCATAATAAGCATTTCTTTGCAAAGTTATATCTACTACAATTTTTAAATCCTCAGGCAGAAATCTCGATTTATTTCAAATAAGGTAAAAATTAAGACTCCCGTATCAACAGGATGACTGACTTTTAATTTTAAACCACATTAAAGGCATATGAGTGTATCTTCACAACATACTCGATTAATATTTTCAAGTTATAGGTTGGATGTTCTGTTAAAACATATAACCTTAAAATTCTATTTGTCGTCGTCAACCCCATCTGGAATGATTCAATTCTCCTGGATCTTTTTGTGACAAGCTTAATGGAATATATTTATTTCATATCCCTGTGCACATTTCGTAAAGGTATCGTTAATCAGTGCTAAGATCCTCTATGACAATAACTGGCAAAGTTACTTCTGTCTTTTCAAAGTTTGTTAAAGGCAATTTTTCAACAAGATTCTAACATTTTTCTAATTTCTCTGCTGTATCCTTTTGGTCTAGTGGTTTTCCCTTCTAAATGTTGCTTCTAAATATTAATAATCATTACTAAAGTTTAATCCTTTCGCTCATAAAAGTATATTCCATATTCTGATAAAGAGGTAGTTTCCTCATTTTTCCTTTTTAGTTAGCTGCTTGTCTTTGTCCTTTATTTTCTAATTTTAGTAAAATCAACTATGTTTGAAGAATCATCCTTGGAAATTTTTTTCCATATCCTTCAAAGCAGCATTTATTAGAATTGCTGCCGATCTATCGGAAACACCAGTTCTGTCACAAGCCTGAGCTACATTTGGAAGTTTAGTTCTCGTTTATGAAGTTGAAGAATAATAATTATCAATGATTGTGTATATAGTGTCATTAGAATTCTTAAGCAAATTAAACTCAAAGTAGCTTCCGTAATAGAGGGCGAGAGTATTTTGGATTGTTTTCCTTTACAATCTTTGAGCTGAACGTTTTGGCTCTATGCTTCTCTTTCTTTGCGCTACAATCTTTTCTTCAATCATTCTGCTGGTTTTAATGTCAAAATTTCCAATGATCATTTTTCGAAATATCCTTTGATCTGTTAAAAAAGCCTTTTCAGTAATAGCTACTTTCATTTTGAAAGTACAACTGAGAAAGATCTTACATTTTTAATTAATCCTTACATTTTAATTAAACATATGCTAATATCGAATAGATTTTTTTCTGCTGATTACCTGAAGGACACAACCTTTTTCGAGAAATATAGTTTGACAATATTTTTTAACAGTTTCTTAATATTTCTATATGCTTTATGGTATTTTTTCAGCATATATATTATTTGTTGGTTTGTTACAGTTCGAATCAAACTTTCCCCCCATAATCCTTTAAGCTCTTTAATTAAAATTGAACATACATCAGCCACATAATAGCATCTCTTTTATAATATTTCTGTATGTAAAGATAATACTTCATAACATCTGCATATGTTGGAAGCATGTTAGGCTTCATTATTTCAGCCATTCCAAACACGTGACATTCATCTACTACATCACAGAACCGTGTATCCTTAACAAACAAAACAAAACAAACCCAAACAAAACAGAACTTAAAGATTAAAAGTCTATACAAAAAATAACTAAAATAAGTAAAAATAAACAGTAAAATACGCACCAAGAAACGAAAGCGAATCAATTTGAACAAAGGACTTAGTTTTCTTCGATATGCTAGATCGGTAGGGCATTTGCAGGAGCATACACCTACTAGATATTTACAAAAAAAAGTGGGCGGGTATTTAAAGAAACCCAGACACCTCCACTCCATGTGGTGAAATACGAGTTATTTATCCCTTATAAACAAACGAAGAAAGGGAAGCGTCCGTGCACCCTAGTAGCGAGGAACGTAATGATGAGTCTATTGAGAGGTGTGGAGACGTGCGTGATATAACGCTCTAAAAAATGGGAAATTTTTAAATTTCCAGGATAATGTTAGATGTAACACTTTTTTTTTTTAAGCAGGGAAGTTCATTTCACCCACTTATGGCTTTAAATAAGATGCATTAAAATTTTTTTTTAATGCGTTATTATTGTTTTTGTGAAGAAATTGGCAAATTTTCGAAATTTTAAAGTGATTTTGGCATTTGAAGATATTAATTGATTTAGCTCATATTTTGTATTATTAAATATCATGGTAGTCCCCAACTATTCCCACCATAGGCGTTTTCAATTTCCGAAATTCGTGTTTTTCGCTCTACCCTAATATACAAGCTTCACTCGGATGTGCTAGTTTAAGCATGCATAAATTAAAGACCACAAATTTATCGACAAGATTTGTGCTAGTCTAATTTTACAGTTTGACAGCAGTTGTAGACTTAAGCTTCCTATTAGATGCTTGAAGTTGCGACCATTAACAATAATGCACTTCTCACAGCGTCGACGCATATATATCTGTAAATGTTCAAAGCTTCTTAGCTATTCGCGGACACTTATTGCAGCCATGACAGTTATGAGACGAGCTTCGGAGTAAATAGGAGTCTCGTCTACCATGCCTTTGGTTTATCCTAAGATGAATAAATCAAGTTGGGTTATTAAATGGTGATCGTGGTGGCTAAATGACGGGGGTTCATGCCGGTCAATCCAAAAATATTAGCCCCTAAACTACTAAAATACTAATTTAGAACCTTTTATATTTTAAGATTTTATGTCATTTGAGATCGGGAATTGTTACGTAAAAAAATTGCAATTTACGAAGATGTTGTTAAAACAAAAACTATGCACTGCAATTTACAGTAATATCGTCATTAGAGGATCGACATAACTAAGGAATGGATTTTTGTGACCTAAAAGGTGATAGAAAATCAATTTAACACGAAACGATAGTGGAAATGCCATATAAAGCAAAGATAATTATGAAATTCGCACATATTTTGATTTTCTTTCAAAATTAATTTTTAAGGGAATAAACATAGTAGAATAAAGCAAAAATAATATAAAAATCATCTTATTCTGTTGACTGTTGATGTATTCACTTAAATTTTTTATTTCTGGGTATTCCCTTCATCAAGTTAGCGGAACAGAATAAACAATGTATACAACTTTAATTTCTGCATATTTTCGGTAAAACTAAAAATTAGTTGTCCAAAAACATGTTGAAACATGCCTTATAAAACAAAGAAATACAATTTACTTTTTATCCCAAATTGAAAGTATTGGGAACAAAGTTAATAATAATCCAAAATGGTAGTTGTGTGTGTGAATGTGTAAAACCTCCAAATCTAAAAAACTAAAACATGTTTAAAGACAAAATTTGCCTATGGCTATTTATGGACTAAACACCCACCAGTACAAAAATAAACACGAAAAGGAAAATTCGATTTAAAGAAAGCTATCTTCGCAAACAGTGCTTCCAACACACATTTCCAAATAAATCCTTTCAGATCACACGCAAAGGCGGAGAAGCACTAGTATAGTTAACCAGTGTTCTTAGGTAAGAATTGATATGGCTTCCCGAATGGTCAATAATAGACCTCGGAAATTGGATTGTTTAGAATGTTTAAAATAAAAATGTGAGAATGCTTCCAATAGAGTTGAGCAATATCTATATTTAGGATATTGCTCATGGACTCATATATATCGCTCATGGGCTGTAATAATCGCACATCTCAAAAAATATAATTTTTGGAATAAATAGATGTCTTGATGGGGAAAACTGTATTGTTTCCAACAGCAAACTGGCAAATATACTTCAATAATGGACAGTTGGATGATACAGTAAGTAAGATACAGTAAGATACAGTAAGATACAGTAAGATACAGTTTACAGTAAGATATGTATTTTCATAGCAAAGAAAACTTGCACCTTCTGAGCTCTCAGGCATACATCCTTCCTGCAAACGGTCCGTCTTCCCTGCATGCTTTGTAATCAGTTTTAACCTTCTTGATCAACGGAATCTCCCAAGTTTCTTTCAACCAATAGATATGGTAATTGAGCCATCATGTGCTGTGGGAGGAACAATACTGCACAACTCGAAAATCTCATGACGCCCAGAGGACGAAGCATGTTTTTAGTTGTACCACTGTTGCAGTTCATGAGCGTGTTCTGGCAAATGGTAGGTAATTGAATTAATGTCGCACTGGAGCAACACTGTGGGCTATGAGCGACAGTTCGGAATGAATTCCCGAGAAAAATATCAGAGGACACTTCGTAATCAAATCCGAACACCACTCACTCATACAATGACTGATAAGAGTATCTCAAGAACAAAGCTTAGAATGCTGAAATTGTACAAGTACATTGTGATTCTTATACTATAGAGGTGCACTAACAAAGATTTTTGAAAAATTCAACTACTAAGAGGCCTAAGGCGTAATCCCGTGCATATTATGAAAAGCATTAAACAAATGAACTGATAACAAGACGTATACAGGAAACATTATTGTAAACACAGGAAAGAGTAACATTAAACACCAGTGATTAATCTCATTAATGTAGACAATCAAGGGATACATGCGACAAAAGTTTAGTTTGGTTTTAATATAGGAAGGAGTTATACTCACGGAGATTCGTTTTTTCTCTGCTTTCAATATTTATTGCTGTTTAGCCAATACGTTTTGTCGCTGAGCGGGGGACACTTTCTACCGATTCTTATTTTGTGACAATTTTTTTTTATTTGTCTTATCTCCCACATACATAAAAATACGCAGATTATTTCTCATAGCTTCCTCTGTTTTCCTTTTCTTTTTGTATACACATTACTAGGTGGGTATGTAGGTATTTTAATTAACGTCATACTGGAGCAGCACAACAGGCTATTGACGACACACACACATTATTAGGTATGGAGCTCATTGATATTGACGGCGTAATGGTACCTCACCATGCATTTGTAACAACTGGAAATGGTTTCAAGAGTTCACTATGATGCCGTGTGGTAACATATACAGAACCATGGTAGAGTCACAGGCTCATATGTCCCTCCACACCACATACGCCACTGCTGATGTAAAATGCCCTTACAATCTGGAGGTGTATCGCGATAGCAAGATAATTATACAGCCTGAAAAGCACCCTTGTTTAGGGAAGGCTCATATTACATTTTAGGTGTTCTGGTCCCATGATGTCATAACGAAATGTTAATTTTATTTCATTCAGAGGTACGAAATCTATTTATGTGAAAATGATATTTACGTTCCATATAAATAGATTTAAATAAAACATATGTGAGTAAAAACACAGCAATTAATAAATAAAAGCAATTAAGAGAAGGTTTACCGCATGTAAAAGACGTTGAATTGCACTTTCTTGAAAATTCCATGTTTGGCCACAGTCCTTTGTGTTTACAACGCTTCGTTTTATAAAACGACTGCTTCTTCCGTGACCAGTTTTACGAAGCCTGTTCATGCGTAAGCTCTCCTGACAGTCACGTGATTCTGCAACCAGAAGGGCGAACAAGAAATTTTGTTTACAAGGAATTTTCCAAAAAAAATCTTTATCAAAATTTAAAATGTTGTTTATTTAAAATATATGTAGCTTCTTATTTTGCTTCCGTTATAAATATCGAAAAAGTTCGTTACTATTTCTTAGTCCATAAAAGCAATCTTCTGTAATGATCTTAAAGAGTAATCCGTAGAGTAGCTCGCGTATTTGGCTAATTATGTATAACGGTCAGATGACGAGGTCACACTTGAGCTGGCACCCCACTCAATAAACTACCACACAACGCCAACAGGAGTACATTTGTGGCCATGATAGATTTAAAGAGCGCCATACCCCATTTACACGACGTTCTTCCGTTGGGTTGGGTTTCGGACTCGTAACTCATCCCCCACCCCCGCCCACACACACGGTTGCTAACCCGGGTACCTTTACTTCTTTCTTTCTGAATGGAAACAATCCACTCCGTGCCGAGTTACTGAAAACCCACAGCGGATTAGCAGGGAAGGTCTCTAATGATAAAAAGAAAGAAGACCCGGGCATGTGGGAAGAGTGCTAGGTGCGCCAGGTTATCCGAGACGTAGTAGGAGTTCCCCAACAGCCTGCACAGCCCCCGCCCAAAGCAAAAGGTGTCCGTCCCAGCTCATAGTTATCATTCAGCACGAGGCCACCTTGCACACACTCTGGATTCATCATGCCTTGCCTCAAGAGAGAAGCAATCAGACTCATTGGCGTTCATCGCGGTGGCGACCCCACATCGTGATTCGAGCTGGATTGTTCTCTTCACTGAGTGGCGAGACGTCACTCACAGGAAGGAAGCTCAAACCTCCGGGGCATCTACTAGTTGGGCGCCCCCTCCTCAGTAGCCCAGCAGGAAGCAGACTGTTCTCTCACCCTAATGTTCGGCCCGTGGGCGGTAGTACCGGGACCATCATCCATGGTGATATGTAGACCTCTGCCGCCTACCAGATAGCCCAAATTCGTAAGCGTGCAGGTATTAGCCTAGGGTAGGTCCGGAGATGCCTCCTCCAGCCATCCTAGTTACCAGGTGGCACCTCAGGGAGGTTCCTGCCGCTACTTGACCGGAAGGATAGCGGCCTGCCCCTACCCGCCGGGTCACTACATCCGAGCGAGCCTACAGCCTTTTCCTTACCGGCCCGAACCGATAACCAGCCGTCGGAAAGTAATCCGAATCGCCAGGCGCCTACCGGTAGCCCGCCAGCCCCAGCCAGGCACCACTGAATAAAATCAACCAGCACTCGATCCAACGCCGAAAAACACCCACCGCCCACCATCGGCTATTCCAGTTACACGGAAACCGAGAGTACCGGTGAAAATAGCCCCAGCTCCAACCGGCATTCCGCTTAGGCAATTATGGAATAAACAAAACTTGCTCTCGGATCATTACTTATATTTTTATGCAACATTCTGTTATACACTTGAACATTGCTTTTGTATTCCCCAATCAAAACGAAATAAACATCCTAGTCCCACAGATAATACTCTATATCGGTTTTATCTGATATCCGGACTAAAATCACTCGGAGTACTTCACTGCTGAAATCGTTTCACTTCTTTAAATGCGCTTTCTTAGCAAGGAATCAATGTGTACGGGAAAGCTCAATTTTGATATACGTATAACAAAAAGAATATTTGGGACTAGGGGTAAAAACTAACATCTCTCTATTTTAAAAAAAGTTACCGCCACCGGACTAAAGAGTCAATGCAGGATTGAAAACTCGCTTTTTTTTGCTCGATTCTTAGACGGTTTTCCGATGTGCGGATAAGAAAATTACAAAATTGACATGGTTTGTTCAAATTTGTACAGGGAACAAGCCGAAGATTTTTTTCCGATGCGGCTATTAGTCTAGGGTTTATTACGTGTCAAAGTTGTACGCAAGTGTGCAAAAGACGTGCAATTTTCAGTCTTCAGACGTGATTTTTTTAAAGTACCTCTAGATGTAAATTTTTGCACGACGGCGAGTTTTTTTAGAAATTTCAATTTGGTTCCTAATAACATTTTTTTTTAATTCGGGAAAAATTAGGACATTTTCGTTATTTTTTTGTTAAAACTGTCATATCTATAGCTTATTAATGTTACTTTTTGAATTTGAAAACATCGTGGGAAACCTTAGAATGTACTATTTCCTACGGTACAAATTTTTTTTTTTTAAATTGGTTAATAAATAAATTCGATGCTATCAAAAGTTGGTGATACAAATTTCGGAATATTGGGAAATTTTCGTTACTTTTTGCTCTAAAACTGTCATGTCTATAGCTTAATACTATTATTTTTTTTTTTTTGAAAACAACACTGGAAACCTGAAAATGTACTCTTTTTTTTATGGTACAACTATTTTCAAAATTGGTTAATAAATAAAGTCAATGCCAATTGAAAGTTGGTCATACAAATTTCGGAACGTTTAGATCGTATAATTTCCGATACAAAACTAAAACTATCATATCTATAGCTTAATACTATTAGTTTAATTTATACTATTAGTTAATAGTTAATTTTACAATTATTTTTTTTAAACTTAAAATACCACATGAAAGCTTAGAATGCGCTCTTTCGTATTGTATAGTTATTTTTAAAATTGGTTCATAATTAAATTCGATGCGATATAAAGTATAATTTCGCGATAGTGTACAAATTCTTCCTCGCTTAAGTGGGCAATGGCACGTCAAACGCCTTCGATGAAACCAAAGCCAGCTCGCTGTGACATCATGAAGAAAGTAGGTGAGCAGAGGGACGGAGGTTTTGCCGTCGCAGGAGGACTCTGCGATAGGAGTGTTGGTGTGGACTCTTTTTCGGGCTCAATTCACAGACGGTTCCCGGAGAAAGTAGAGATCACAAAATTACGAGATTAACATGGTTTATTCAAAATTGTACAGGCAACAAGAGGGAGAAAGTTTTTTTATTCATGTGGCTATTATTTTAGGGTGTATTAAGTGTTAAAGTAAAAAAAAAGGGAAATCACTTGCGAAAGGAATCTAGTTTTGTGAAGCAAACCAAATGGGATTGCGTAGCAATCACCGGGGGAGGGCGAGCGTTAGCTAGCAGGAGCGAAGCCCTCGCTGTGACGTCATGGACTGGAAAGTCAAATCAGGATTATACGAATTATTAAGATAGCAGGAGATTGACTCTGCAAAAGGAGTGTTGATTTGCGGAGCAAACCCAATGATATAGCGTTGCAATCCCCGGGGGTTGGCGAGCGTAAGCGAGCAGGGGGCGAAGCCCCCTAGTTTCATAAAACACTTTTTTACGTGACAAAATCTCACAATAATCTACTCCAAATAGAAAGCAATTTGTTTATACATTTTACAAATAATTTGTATTCATAATACGTTAATATTGTTGGTTAAAATTATTTATTAGAAAATGCACACATGAATTGTACACTACTCCAGTGACCGAGCCTTAGCTTATATTCTGCAATAAAAGTGCAACTCAACATAAAATTGTTTTCATGTATTACCACAAAAGTCCATCATAGAAAGTAGTCAATGTATCATCATATTTTTATTTAAATTCGTTTTACATTTCGTAGACTTGATACAGTTCGTTAACATGAGTATGGATTTTATATAATTTTTAGTAGGAGTCTTAAAAGAGAAGTCCCTTTTAATGGCAACTTTCATTTCATTAATTTATAGCAGGTTTCCAGGACAGTTCTATTCCAGATCAGTGTGAACTTTTCTGCTTGTCCAAGACAGTGCAAATTTAAAGCCTATTTATATTCGGGAATGATCTTTTTAGATAGCCTGTCATGTGTAGTTATTGGGATTGTCTCACGTAGAAAACACAAAAATACACTTCAAGAGATCAGAATCGAAGATCGAAAATATAACTCGAAATGCATTAATTAAATTATTGATATAATTTCACATAGCTCGAACGACGTAAGTACATAATTAATGATTACTCGAGCAACGAACTGACAAATAACACGTCTCAAATAATTTATGGACGAAAAACATCTCAGGCTAAGGCTAGTCTGCTATAAATTCGGAATATCCTATTAAATAGGAATAACCCGTTGTGTTGTTCTAGTGCGATGTTAATTCATCCCCTACCTACACAATACAATTTTAAAAAATATACAAGTGTTTGTGTGTGCGTTATTCTACTTTTTATTTCAAGATCTAAATTATATTTATTTTAAAGATGCAGTTTCGGATCTGCTACATCTCACGAACTATCAAATCGTGTTAAGTTTCAGTCAAACCATTCGTTTTTCTGTACCAACCTTGAGAAAAGTAAGTTTCCAGTTAAATTTTATACATTGGCATACAGTTGTGAATACGTACTCATTTACAAAATATTTGATAGTTACAATTTTCATAACAAAATAACCAACCGGAGTTGCTAAAAATCGCAGCTCCCCACACTATCGCAATAGAACATGTAGCCATTTGTTTTTAAGCGTCATGTAACAAGTTGTTCCTTACGAAAACGTTTTCTAGAGTTCCATAGAATTCTAAGGAAACGAAATTTCGGTTCTATTAAAAAATCTATAGAATTCTATGGAATGGCCATTTTCCTGAAAATATGAATGAGAAAAAGCGAAGTGATTCATAGGAAAAAGTTGAGTACTCTTTGGTAAGTTTGCTTATAAAAATTATTCTAGCCATGATTGAAAATCTCCTTGATATCCAATCTCGATAAAAATTGAATAGTTTTTTTTATAACAGTCTACTTAAAATTCCAGTTTAATTTGATGGTAGACGATAAATAACTTAATTGCCAACTGTTAGCAACTATTTGTAGTTGTCAAACGATGAATGCAGATACAAAATTCAAAACCATGGTAGCTTTGTGTTTAAAGTTAAAGAAGGTTTCCGAATTCGTCGAATGGACCTATCAAGAATGGGTACCAAATAAGAAAGAACACGATATAGATAGTAACCATGGTTACCACGTTAAAAGGCTCGTTACGGAAGTTTTTTAGGAAAAACAAAGAAAAGATTTAAAAGTTGACTGAATGTCTTTTGGGGAAAATAAACTTCAAACTGAGATTCAAGATAACTTCTTTTTTGTTCTATTTTAGAATGTGTAACATCGTTGGTTTGCCTGACTATCTTGATAACGGTTCAGCTTTTCCCTCGTGTATTTTTTTTTTTTCGCGACTCAAAAACGCCATTTTGCAAAAAAGTCTTGAATATGAAAACTGATAAAACGAAAAACATGCAATTGAAATTCATAATGAATAAATATGCAAATCAAATGTTCCTCTCAGTATAAAGTGGCAGCTGTAGCCCAATTAGTAGAGTAATGGATTTGCAACCAGAGGGTTACGAGTTCGAAACTCGATCTAACTCAAAGACCATCGTGTATGTGGGAGCTGATACATGTTAAATACATAGGGGCCTCAAATTTCTTCACATTGTTGAAGTGTGGACGTTTGGAGAGTGGGGCGCCAGCTCAGGTATGACCTCATTATCTGACCGGTGTTCAAAATTACGGGGTTTTGTCCTCTGGTCTTTCCCTACGGTATTGATACCGGGTTGTCGCCAATAGTTCATTGTATCACTCCTGTGCGACAATAATTCAGCTACCTGCATAATAAGTATCCAAAACTTCCTGTATAAACTCTAAGAGACGTTAGGGGGAATACCAACTAAAAACTATTCACAAAGGGATGTATGTTCGAAAGGATTGATTGTGCCCTATCGCGCACACACACACACACACATCCAAGTGCAGGAGTGAAAAACTTTAAAGTGTGTGAACTTTTTATCAATCCTAATTAGAAAGTTGTACACTAAGCAAATCCAGATACACATATCCTATGTGAATGCCTAGATCGGAACGTTCCTGGTTCGATTCCGGGTCCGGGCATGGATGTTTGTAAACGTATGGTGTAGAGGCGGCTGGTGCACCTTAAATCTGTCGTGGCCGAAAGTCCTCACGTTGGGTTGGCGTGGAAGTTTGGAGAGTGGGGTGCCAGCTCAGGTGTTGCTTCGTCATCTGACCGTGGTTCAAAATTACGAGGTGTTGTCCTCGAATCTTTCCCTTAAGGCAGTGGTCCCCAACCCCCGGTACGTGGATCAAATGGTACCAAGAAATATTAAATTATTTCCATTTTATTTACTTTGGTGTATTTATCTCGGGTTTGTGCGGTTCTTATCTATGAAATGTCCACTCAAATTAGGAGGCGGTAAATCAGAACTTGAAATTTGTTCTGTTACTAGAGCTTCAATTATGATTTCTGAATTCTGTATGCCTCTATTTTCTAATTTTGAGAAATGTGACAACTGTTTTCAAGTTGGCAGACAAAGTAGCTGCATTTAAATCCAAACTGAAGTTGTGGGGACGGCGCGTGAACAGAGGCATTTTGGACATATTTCAGACATTAGCGGGGATTTTAGGCGGAGACTGAGCCTAAACATTCATTCTCCTAGTTGGTGCGCCGACCAACCGGTATAGTGGTTAAGGTGTTAGCCTCTAGATCGGAAGGTTCCTGGTTCGAATCCGGGTACGGGCATGGATGTTTGTAAGCGTATGGTGTAGAGGCGGCTGGTGCACCTTAAATCTGTCGTGGCCGAAAGTCCTCACGTTGGGTTGGCGTGGAAGTTTGGAGAGTGGGGTGCCAGCTCAGGTGTTGCTTCGTCATCTGACCGTGGTTCAAAATTACGAGGTGTTGTCCTCGGATCTTTCCCTTAAGGGACTGATCCCGGACCGTCGTCAATAGCCCGTTGTGTTGCTCTAGTACGACATAAAACTAAAAATTACCATTACCTATGTGAATGCGATTTAATTAATGCCTTCTCTTAAAGTTCGAACAGAATATTTTGAAACGCCGGATCAGCTGTAACCCCACTCTCGAAATATCCACACCACGGCAACGTGAAAACATTCGAGGCCACGGCATATTGAACGCGCAACAGCCCCCATGTACACGACGGTCTTTGGTTGGATCGAGTTTCGAACTCGCAACTCTTTCAACAAGGCTACCGAGGTCGGTAAATATTAGTTCGGGATTGTTGGATTTCGTATTTATAATCATTTTTATTGTATGGTTTACAATAGCACAGGCAAGGCTTCGAAATAAGATTTCGAAGCTGGCAGCAAAAACTATTCAGCTCATGGTAAAACCTAAAATTTCCGTAATAACGGTGAATTGCAGTTGCAAAATTTTCACTTAACTTTAAAACAATTGAATGGATAGTGCAACGGGAATAAAAAAAATACTACACTTTTCTTGTAAGCTTTCTGCAATTTAAATCCTAAACTCTACACATCCGAGATAAAAAAAAAAATTTTAAAACACTCAAATAATATACTGTAGACACGTTTATTTCCTTATTATCGAGTTTACGAAGACATCAATCAATAATTAGACTAGAGAAAATAGCAGTGGTTTCATTTCTACATAGCTAAAAGCAAGGTCTGCGATCACATGCACGAAACCATTTCTGAACTGCGCGATCAGCCTTAAAATCGGAAAGCGAAGGACCATCCGTACTTATCCTCAGAAAGGTACATTTTTTTTTCTTTTTAATAGCTGGTATTTGAAAGAGAAATAATGAAACATTCGGTTTCATACACTTGCAGCAAAACTTGCAGTGAGAACCGTTGATTGTCGCGGCGATTTAAGCTAAGCTCACGGCATTTGCCGTGGTTGCCGCGACTTTCTCTGAGGTTGAGGTAATACAGAACCGGCCTCACTCTTGACTAAGCATCTGACATACAAAAAGAAAAACGCACAATTGCATTTCAACTTCAGACTTTATTATAATATACTGAACATTTAAAAGAGTAAAATATTCCAGAGAAATACAAAAGGAATTTACATGAAAAAACAACAATTCAAGAGTAAGATATAAAAACCAATTACGTTCATGAATCCACCTTAAACATTCAATGGTTTATAAATACACATTAAAGTGTGCAAAAGATTTGAAGTACATAGTACAGTAAGTAACCCCTCGATACCACCCTTCTTCGGGACATAAAAAAGAACATACTCAGAGTGATGTAGCAAAAGCCGAGAAAAACTTGCTTATCAGAAATGAAGAGGAACAAATTATTAATCAACAAAGACGTTTTAAAATAAAAAGTTATGTAAAACTAGACGTCAATCACAAAATCGACGGTGAAACCTAATGTATAGAACATTAGTGAAATAAATTTCGTTTCATCCTTCCATAACAGTAGGAAACGTGCCAATTTCAAAAGCAAAAAATCCGGATGATTTTGACGACAAAACCAACTCGAGAGGGTTCGGAATCAATCCAAAAGGAAAAGATTCGAAACACCTCGTAATTTTGATGAGATTTCTTGGGTGTTTTAGAGGTATATCCGAAGATTTTTCTAGAAAATTACTACCGAGTTCTTTTTTACGACAATCTAATTCCGATATTTTTCAATATTATTGACACGGACTTGACGCCAAAACTTCGGAATTGGCGTCACGAAAATTCTTCCCAAAGAGAAATACGGACTCTATGGACAATACATTGTTCCGGCAAAATTCATAGTCCTGCCGTGGAATAGGAATGACGTATCCATAATACTACATAATTTCTTTCCGGAAAAGTTGGCAGGAATAAAATATCGCTCTTTAATGGATTGACACGACCTGGCGCCAAATGACAAATTTGGCGTCATTTGAAAATTTCTCCCTTTAAAAAAGTAAATCCGGAATATATTTGTTCCGATCGGAAAAAAGTGGTTTGGGGGAAGATTTCGGTAGAGTTAGCAGGTATGCTTCAGACAGAAAAAGCTTTGTTTACTAATTCAGTTTAGGATAACAAGTAACCTATTAGTTCTAAAGAAAAATATTGGCATTTTTTCTGATATTCGCAAACGAAAAAAATGTGTCCCGAAGTGCGATAGATTGAGGCAGTGATGTAATGAGGGGTTACTATACAATTTCATGACATTTCAAATCGATAAATTTAAAACAACTCATTGACAATAAAGGTTTTGTAAAGCATCAGTGTATTAAGTGCTAAAAGCAAAAAGATAAATTGAACACTTGCAAGTTTTTACACTTTTTCAAACATTGGTGATACGATATAAAATATTAGAATTTCAAACAAGCATTGAAATAAGGTGAAACATAGTAAGTGGCAGATATCAAATCAAAAATTTAAGACAGGTTTGTAGACCTTTTCACCAAAAAGATATTTTATCATAAAACTAGGCTCGAACTACAAATTTAGGATACAATAACTCTCATCGATAATAAATATACTACGTTCCGAGTCGTACTCTAAAAAGAAAAATTGATCATAGTCAAACAAATTATTTCATTTTTGATTGTTAAATTATAATTACAAATTTTTTTTTAGAAAATAAATATTAATTTTGTCTATTAAAGAGAACTTGCAATATTCATACAGAGAGAAAACATTCGAAGCTCTTTCGGTGCATAAAGACACAAAAAAAAGCATTTAGACATACTTTCTTTACAGACACTTGACAAATAGTGAAGATTTATAAATAATTGATCGTGTGATAAAAACGACTGAACTTTCTAAGTCACTTGTTGGTTCAAGTATAAGTGAAAATTTATTTTTCATCATGAACAATTTACAGCTTAGTAAAGCTATTTTAAACATGCATCTCACAGAAACAATTGTCTTACCAACATAATGCTTCTGATAATCAGCAAATGAAACTTGCCTGAGCATGAAGAAATCAATGACTGGTGAACAAGTTATACAAAGATTCTTGTTATTGTTTTTTGTATGAAACATACAGACAAAAAATTTGGCGCAATGATTTTATACATACCCGAGTAGAGTGGTATATCTTCCATGAAGTTTACCAAGTAAAAAAGTAGTAAAAATGAACACTTTAGTGATGTAAACAAAGCTAAATTAACTATCTGCCGTTCATATAAACTACTAATCAAGCGTTTTGGTCAGTGCAATTAAGCTGTTTTTGTTCAAAAAATTGAAAAACATGGAAAGTAATACTGAAAAAAAAATTGAAGGAAAATGCAAATAGTTTATTTCTAATTACAGCAGTTTGCCACATTTTTCTTCTAGGCCTATAATAATCATTACCATCATAACAGTTTATTACTAAACACATTATACAGGTATGACAACAAACCTACTTTTAAAAGTGCATACAAGTTGCCCAAGAAAATTTTTTTAAATATTGTTACCTAAGGTCAACAAAATAATGGCAAGTAAATACTATTGATTTGAACAAAATTTTGTGGAATTTATTAGTTTTAAATTCTGATAAGACTTTAGACTTTTTTACCTGACATTTAAAACAATCATTGTTCCAAGAGCACTTAAAAAATTAAAAATTTTGAGCTAAATTATAAAAGGAACTTAAAATTCTTTCGATAGTTTTGCTAAAAAATATTTTAATACCCATACATCATTTGAGTAGTAACTAGTTAGCTGTTCTATACTTTAGGAGATACCTGGGCAACTTGGGATAGCAACAAACATTTAATATTGCTCTATAAAAATTCCTAAAAATACACCAGGTACATTCTGATCCGTAAAAATAAATTAACTTCACACAACATATATGGCTTTCAAGATAAAAGAACTTCAGCAACAAAAGACCAAGAGAAGATCTTATGATTGAATTTACATTATCCTTCATAGACAGATAATAAATACAAATATTCAAACATGAAATATAATTATATAATGACAGAAAAAAAAAACAATATTAAAACATACAAATATCACAATTTCATACATATTTATCATTATCTGGTCAGAGTGATAAAAGTCAACAGGATCAGAATATTTCTGATAATAAAACCAAGGAGCATTCAAAGCTCACAATTTAAGGCAATGAAGGAGACTAAAAGTCCTAAGGCAAAATGATCTATGATCTAAGACTAATAAAAGTCTATACATCCAAAAAACAGTGATTACAAAATCCAATGTTTTATTCTAAAATCTCAAAAACATGTTTTTAACAAGGATTATACTCTACACATGTTTCACATTCACTATACGAGAGTATACATATAAACTAATTTTAAGTAAGTTCACAGACAACATCCCTTTGTCTTCGTTAGTCAAAAAGGGATATTATTCATTTGTTTTTATATCACTTTTCTGCTTTGATAGTGACACAAATCAAAAATGGCAACACTCAGTAAAACCATCAAAATGTAATGCATCCCAAAGTTGGTTGAAATATTTCAAAGCGATTCCTCAAACTTCAACAGTAGAGTTGTCGATAAGTCATTGGTCCCACCTGACAAATTGAACCAAATATTTTTTCAGTTTTTCCTTCCTATAATATGGGCTTTTATTGCTGATACACTTGGGGTCTTACAGATTAGGTTTAATAAATTTGAGAATCAAACACGTGGCATACTTCATAAAATAGTCAACATAACTACGCATAATTTTCAAGCTGTTATGACAAAAATGTTGACACCATATTTCTCGGCTTGAGTTTACATTCTTTCAATCTTCATTTAAGCAGACCCCAATAATCTTATTCTTCCCCAAAAATTTCCGTTTCTCAGTGTTTGTACTGCAGGACAATTTCCCATATTTTAGTGACAAGTATACTTACTAACATCTAGTGCAGCAGTGTACTATCTACTTTTAAGTCCTTTTGGAGGAAAACAAACTTGTGTCGCCCTCTATTTTGCCAAATACAAGTTTGAATCAATTCTGATATGTGTCACTAAAAATATGTTTGCCAAATGACAAACCTTTAATTAGGAAGTTTCAGGTTTAAATTGCTTAGAATTATATAAATTAATGCTTTGTGCAGCAAGATTAAATGGGATTAGGATAATTATCTTGGCATGTATTAAAAGATTGGTATTATTAGGTTACTAATCGTTATTAATGTCTTATTAGGAGTGCAGAAACAAGGATACATTTGTACAGAACATACATTTTGCTATATTATCCAATTTTGATAGTGTATGTTAAAAAATTACATTTTTCTCATCACAAACAAATAACCTTTAGGGAAGTCTAAGGTAAATAAATATATTTTAACAAGTAACAGAACCAGGACTCGACATTGAAACAAGGTGTTTTAACAAAGGAATTTTCAACACATGCAGAAAAAGTATCTACGAAGAATATGATAAGGGGTCGAGGACTTTCCCCAGATACCGTTTATGTTTTAGCTCTCAAAAAACCAGAGAGCATCACATATTGGAGTAAAGTTCTGATAAAAAGAAAATATTAACAACTAGATGAATATCACAGAAAAAAGTGTGAAAATGATGATATCTCACAATCAAAAGTCATGTTTTGTCTCCACAATGCCACAGTATTGGAAAAATCTATGCTGCATAGTAATAAAATTGCAGCTAATATATATATTAATATTTTGTGAAAAAGATGTATGGTGAGATGACACATGAGAGATTTTCATTATCTAATTCAAGAAATAGTTATTTCAAAATGTCCTATTAGTCCTTCAATCTCATTTGAATTGTGTAAACGTGTTCTCTTATGCATTTCTAATTGCAAGAAAACCTCTCACATATCACAAGAGTGCATCAAAGAGTATAAAATGTTTTGCTAGTGCACAGTATGAAACAAACTGTTCTTAGAAAATACATCTTTGATGAATTAACAAATGTCTACAATCAGATTTATTGAAATCTTGAAGCACAAATAGAAAATAACAAATTGAACATGAAAAGCATTGTATATCTATCAAGATCACATCTCAATGAAAACGCCATAAAGGTATTACTGTTTTCTTTCTTTTACGTTTAAACTTTACACACATCAACGATGAAACACATACCAATAGGAAAAGGTATGGGTACAAATTATATGGCACATGAATAATAGAGAAATTTATCTCAAAGCCTTTAAGAATGGTTCTTGAAAACAATACACATTTGATCAGGCATTTAGATTAACTAACTGATTACTGTAGTGACTAACCAGACTTGCAATACCAAATTTAGTTAATCATCCGATCATCATTGGATTTCCGGGTAGTGTAGTATTGCTTTTCCCTGACAGCAAACAACTTAATAACCACATCGATTGGTAGAAAATATAAAGAAGATTCTATTGGTCAAAAAGGTCGAAATTGGTTAGATCCAACAGGAAAGACTGCAGGTTACAGAATGGATATTTTCTCCACAGCAAAAAGAGGTTGACGTAGCTATTCTTAAGCAAATATAAGGAGCTCTACACAGAAGGAAATAGCATTTCTCAAAAGGTAGTTGAAGAATACAAATTAGAGCAGAATACATTAACAACAGCTTAGTTGTTACACAAAAGTACACATCTATGCAGTTCACGGAACACAAATTTATATAATACACATGAACTATGTATAAGCTGAACTAGCACCAGTTTAATGAGCTAAATGTATGCAGCACCGAATTCTAAGGAAGTAAAACGAGGGAAAATTAAAATATGTAACATTTTCTAAACATAACAATATACTTTTGGGCTTGATAATGCAATTCGGCAGCATGTTAAGTCATTTTATTAATGTAGATCAATTCTATAAATCACATAATTAATAAACCATACATCAAATTTAACTTAAGTCATAAAGAGATTTTATTGGTAAATAGCATTTTAAAAATATAAAAATTTTCAATTGCCTTGTCTATATCAACAATTTTAAACATGTAACTGAAAAATAGATTTAGAAACCTAATTGCATAACCCTCTAGTTCAGTTTATTTTAAATGAAATTATTCAATAATTTTATAAATCAAGGTAAAGTTAGAAATACCTTTTTTTCCAAATTGTCGTCATATTTTTCAGTGATCCAGCATTTAATACTTAAGGTTTGAAAATCTACATTTGTGGTAGCACATAGTAAGTATTACACAGTACGCTTCAATTCGTAATTTTTTAATCACAAACAGGAAATAAGGACCAGGGAAAACTTAACATTTCACTGTCCATTTAAATTTGGTTTTATTTCCTTTTAGTTTCTTTTCACTGCAATCAGTCATTTTGCAATAACATTATCAAGACTAAAACACCTGAGTAACAGTGAGAAAAATATTTGACCTTTGTTCAATATACGACTATAAAGATAAAATTCTCTCCCTCTATGCAGCTTTTATACTGACATCTAAAAAGTAAGCATTTTATATAACAATTAAACTTGACAGAGCAAATAACTACATCAAACTCACTTTTGATCAAAGTATTTGTACTCCTTGATTCAAAAATTACTATGCAGAGTTTAAAATAACTCAACAGAGTATTTGACAGGACATTATTCTTATTAAAAATAAGAAAAAGCATCACATAAGTTCATATTTGATTTTTATATAAAAGAATACTTAAAAATAAAGTAGTAAAACCTCCCAGAGGAACAATCTCTATTAACTTTTCTCATAAATCATTTCCATACACTCAATTAACCACACTGCCATATTTTCCAAGGCTTCAATAAGAAAAGGATATACATAAACATGGTCTAATGCCATGGTTCTGTAAAGAGTTAATTTGTCATTTCTAGTTAGCATTTTCAAAACTGCAGTTAAAAGAGTAATTTAAACTCTCTTTCTCTCTTCTTTAGCAGTAAATTAATGCTTTGAGTTAACATAAAAAGTCTAAAAGAAATTATCATCTCTAGTCACAATGTTTAAATGTAGATAAACATTTAATTGAAGAAGTAGGCTTTGGTAGATTAAATTTTGGAGGAAAAAAAAATCAAGCTTAAAATTACTTGAGACATTGATGATAAATAAAGTAAAACCTGTATAATTCAAATTATTGGATGACCACATGTTTAATTCTAAATTATTTTTAGATCATTTGAATATTTTCCTGATCAACTAAACACTTTTCATGCATAAGCTTGTTTTATATTTTAAGCAGCAGCAAAGGTAATTCAGTGGCAACTCATTCATTCTAGGAAGTATGTGTAGATAGATCATTCGGTCTCCATTTACTAAAAACCCCTTTGCCTTTCTTGACATTATCCTTATTAGAGGTTTATCACATCTTGCAATGTAGTGATTTTTGTCTCATGTGTGTCTTATAGATTGTTTCATAGTTACAGTGTATGTTGATTTGAGAAATTTTACCTGTTTTGTTATTAAGTCTAGCTTAAAAACAGTGTTTCCAAGACAAACTAAGGTGTTTACAGATTTTAAAAATTAAAGCTGTTTGATGAAACAAAGAAATTTGAATCTTTTTGTCGGGCTGTTTTATGTTAAATATACTATGCATAATTTTTCATATAGTTTAGTTCATTTTCTCATAACATCTTAGACCAATTTTTTTTTTCACACTCTGTCGATTACTTGATATTTAATTTGGAAATCGTGCAATCCATAAAAACTCTTATTTCGAATTCTTGAAAAATGAGTATTTTTGGTGGTCTCTGCAACTTTTAATTATCTTAGTTTTTCTATAGTTTAGCTCTACAAGGGTAAAAAAAATTGCAGTCTTGACGAGTGAAAAAATAATTTTTAATAATGAAATCTATTTGAATTTTAGATTTTTATAAATGTTAGCATTTGTTGCAGATAATAAAGTAGTTCATTTGCTTTTGAACTTTGGTTTCAATAACAACCATCAAAAAAAATTACAATTAATTTTAGTTGTAAAAAAAATGAAGATTTCATAATGTAAATTAAGATCTAGATAAATTATAATTTATAAATTAATTTAATTTTGGGGCTAAATTTTGCACTTAATTAAATTTTAGCTAGTTTCTATGCTATGAAGTTTACAGTTTACAATCATGTTTATCTTCCTTCATCATGTTTATCTTCTCCTATATCTCTTTTAGAGATGCGTGATTCACAGAACATAGATTTGTCACCAAAAGCAGGTTTTACTGCATAAAACAAAAAATGATATTAGATAGGACACAATGCAAAAAAAAAAAAAAATCACACATTTAACATACCATTCTAAATCTAAGAAATTTAAAAAATCTATGTTTCGATAACATTTATCTTCAAAAAACGAAAAGAATAAAAAAAATACAAGTATAGAAAATTGTAAAATGACTTTCATTATATAGACTAGCATACAGAAGAGATAATGTTATGCAAGTGTTACATAGTAGGTATGGAAACAATTCAAAAGTTTAAAATGTAACAAATCAGCTTACAGGAAACAGCAAATAGATATGACTTGTAAACATCATAACACTTTTCAAATTGAAAAAGGAATAGATTATTGTAAACTTATACAATTATTAATGCTATACTCAAAATTGACAGTTTGACCATCGAATTTCATAAGCACAGAAAAAGTTAATTGCATTGAAAATTTCTATAAAACATTGCACTTTTACAAGAAATAGTATCACAACTCAAAAAAATACTTTTTTTTTTAAAATAAGTTCACAGGAGACTTCTCTGAAATGATATCTAAGTGGAAGAGTGCCACAAATCTATCTTATACCTAAACATCACAATTCTAATTGTGATATCATCACAACTGAACAGTGTAATTAAATTTCTCTATCCTGAGAATTTGTATTTTTTGAGTTGTGACAGTGCCATTCTAGTGGTGCAACATGGATATAATTCTCCCTAAAATAAAAAATTTCAAGTGATTATAAATTTTTATTGCTTTAAATATTACGACTATGTGCTCATGTAGAATTAATTGATGTTTTTGGATATTCCAAAATTCTAATAGTGCATGAGTCTATGTTGCTGGTTGTGTATGTAAGCACTAATATTGCAATTGAGTTCAAATATTTACAATAAAATCATAAATCACAGAATTAATCTGTTTATAAGTCAAATAAGCACTATTTAATTAATGAAAACTCTTTTGTACACTTAATTTTAAATGGTTGATTGAATTTTCAAAGATTGGAATTATAAAAAATTGTACTTGATTCTCAGATAATTTCTTGAATAATTTTTTTTTAACTCTAGAGAAATATATCCCTTGCACAATACATTAACAAAAAAATAAATGCTCGTAGAAAAAGCTTATAATTATAAAAATTTCTACCATTTCATACTTTAAAATTTGGCAAATAATTTTTATATTGGATATAAACATTCTATTTTCATGCTTGTAGCATTTTAAATACAATATTCCAATGTAAATTTGAGCAAACTAATTTCATTTTGATTTCAAGAACAGAAAATGTTTAGTTCAAAATCAGTCAAAAAGTAGAGTTACACTCAAAGCTTACATTAAATGCAAGTAATTTTGAAAAACGAATTTTTGCTTCCATCATGCAGAATACTTATAAAAGTAAATGAACACATTAACCAATTAACAGCACCACTAAATCATCTGAACACCTCTTTTTCCACATCAAAGGAAGCTATGTCCTGTTTATAAATGTATTCATATTCAATGTGATGCAATTCATTTCCCCATACTGAATGACTACTGTCATTGGCACTGTAAAACTTAAATTGAAAATTTATCTCCAAAGTTCCAAAGTCCTGGACCTGGAAAAAAAATATTTGTAACACAACCCTATTAGCAATTCTTATATAAACATAAAGTAAAAATAATTAATAGATCACAGGCATGGAATTCAATAAAGAAATTAAAAGAAAATTACAACATAAATCTTTTTTTAATAAAAATACTTAAAATTAGAAAACATTTTTAAAAAACGACTCAAAACTTTCAGAATCATTCAAATACTTCAACTTCACATCCTTATGCCATGACGCATTTCAAGGAATAACATTTTCACATATTTATAACAACATTTCAAGTTAAATCATGTTTTCAAAATACTCATATAAACTGCAAATGATAGTTTAATTTTCTAAACATTACACCTAATTCATTCAAGAATGTACAATAAAAACAAACAAAATATACGGAACGGTCAATATATATTCTGTCCATTTTGTTTCTCCCTTAAAAGGCTTTATCCTGAACAGTTTTTATTCATACTTTGTTTCAAATTAAGATTGATCTTCAATTAAAGCAATTTTGTAAATTCCAATTACCTAACTTACAAAGAGGATTCATCTTACAGCTTAACCAATTTTCAAATTTCATACCTGGTTTGGTTGTTACAGTAGTCAGCTTTTGGTTCACTCAAGTTTCCAAATCACTAGTAAATTTATGATTATGTTTTTAATTTAAAAACAAATGTAAACAGTTCATTTGAAATTTTTCTAGATAGAAAAGAAATTATTCTAGATAGAAAAGAAATTATTCTAGAGACAAAATATGTGTAGGTATATGTGTATTCTAGTGGGTATAATTACTAACTTTGTTAATAGGAAACAAACATTCTTGGAACTGAATTATTTGCTACAGAAGGTTAGCACTATTGTCGAATCTATTTATATATTCTTAGAACATAGTGTAATTATAAAAATGAGGATATAAATGTTGTATCTAGAATATGAGAAAAAGCTATAAATTTTCTAAACTTACCAGCAAAATGCTAGAAAAGAACAAAATCAAAAGGCCTGTAATTACTGCAACATAATTGTTATATTTAAAAATCAATGAGTAGAATGTTTTGGAACATTGAAATTTACAAATTGAGTACAATTACAATAGTGGCATGCCTATTGATAACTGCATTGAAATAAATCTCATTTTATTCCTGCACAAAGCATATATAACAAGAGGGACTCTGAACATGTGAGCCTCCAGGAAAAGTATTTTTCAAATATGTACAGGGAATTTAATATAGGGAAATGTCACGTTCTGCATATGGGTTACAGGAACAGTGGAGCGGAGTACTGTCTGCAGGGAGTAAAGGTAAAGGAGGGAGAAACAGTCAAGGATCTTGGGGTGATAATTCACAGGGATTTTAAAATGGGTCACCAATGTTCAGCTGCAGGTAAAAAGGCTAATAGGTTATTGGGGTATATTAAAAAGACTGTAACTTCAAGGGATAAGAATATAATCTTGCCGTTATATAAGGGTTTAGTAAGACCACATCTAGAATATGCTGTACCATTTTGGGCTCCATATATGAGAAAGGACATAGAATCAATTGAAAGGGTTCAGCACAGAGCTACAAAAATAATAAAGGGGCTAGCAAATTTCGATTATAATGAACGTTTAAGTAAGCTAAACATGTATACACTGGAAAGAAGAAGAAGGAGGGGGGATTTGATTCAGCTTTTCAAGTTTGTAAAACAAGGGGACACAGAGGGCTTAAATTTCAATAGGGATAGTAGAACAAGGGGCCATGGGTATAAATTGAATAAGACACATTTTAATTGGGATTTAAGGAAAAACTACTACTTTAATAGGGTAATAGACAGTTGGAACGCGTTGCCAGAAAATATAGTTAATTCAAAGGGAGTGTACGAATTTAAGATACAATTGGATAATCAGTGGGAATTGGGGAATTCATAAACAAAGGACCAGCCTTGTTGGGCTCGAGCCTGTAGCTGGTCGTCAGTATTTGTATTTGTATTACTTTCATTAAAAAAGATGTTTGGCACAAAACTGGGCATACAATTATTTTGGAACATTTGCTTACATTTATTCATATTTGTTTAGCAAAACAAAAGAGACAGCTGTCTTTTTACAAGAACTGTTTCAGACAATGTCAAGGTAATGGTGGTTACTATAGAATTAGAACTATAGGCGGGTTTGACGAGATCTTGTTCATTGAGATCTGGTCAATTTTACAAATGAAGAGATACCTTCTCAAGACAAAACTCTGCTATTCCTCCAAAGAGGAATGAAGATTCACAAAGAAAAACGAATTGTCCCTTAATTTTACTGCTGATAATTTGCACTAGAGGCTGGTCTCTATGGGAGGTTTTCAATGCGAAGATGAACCACCAGGAGGGTTAAGCTATTCTTAAACTGTTGTAACCTCACAAACGATTAGAAAGCACAAAACAAACCACAGGAGGACCAACTTTTCACATCCCGTTTGGACTTTTTAACAGGTATTCCTCTGTGAAAAGTACAACATGTGGTGAAGGGGTAGGATGTGCACTCTAGAAGTCTTGTGTAACGCTAGCATGAAGAATAATTGTTGCTAAATACTGACCAACTTGAATGCTTCGAGAACCCCTTATAGAAAATGGGCTAGGCCTCATTTCTATGACAACAGACAGGCACACTATATCTGGAGCTCTTATGGTAGACTGACAGTACATGACCACTCTCTTTAAACGTGGAAAATCATTAGATACATTCTAGATCAGACGTTACATAAACGTCATGGACAATGATGGTTGGTTGATTTGGTTTTAATGGCACCAAGTTCAGCAAAGTGCCAAATTAAATTTAAAGCCATTATAAAAATAAAATAAATAACCAGATAAACATTGAAACATGTATTAAAAACAGACAAGTACATATACAGAATTAAATAAACACTAATTAAAAAAGTAGTAAGTTTATCAATTTATATCATCAATATAAATCATCTCTACTATTATAAAAGGAAGTGTTTGTCTGTTTGAGCAAAATCCTGACAATTCTATGGCACTTACAGCAATGAGATTTAGCACACAGGTAGTCCAAATTTTTTGCAATTTTTGGGTCGCGACGGATTTTAAAATTCAATCTAGAACATTTTAAAATGAATTTAATGAAATTTAATCATTATTGAATACTACAGCATAGAAGAGATCACAGATTTCAAACTTATTGTTTTTGTTTCCAGTGCACAAATAAATATTTTTTCTGACAGACGATTAAAAAAAAAAATCTTTTAACTGGAGTCAATTAGTTTTTTTTTCTATCTCCTAGACCGTTAAAGATAGAGTAAAAATTTCAGCGGATTTGAAATCTGCGGAAAATTTCACTTTATATCCATACCTAAAAATATGATTTTCTTTAAAAAATAACTTTTAAATTGAATATATCTTTTACATTTTCGCACGAGATTGTGACATCATGGTAACTTTCCCTTTCCAAAAATAAACAGATTGCATTTCGCACACATTTTGAGAGGCATTGCTTAGTTCTTTTTCTTAAAAGCGGATTCGTTAAAGATAGAAATTTCAACGGATTTGAAATCTGCGGAAAATTTTACACCAGAATAATACCTTATATCATGGTGTTGGTTTGCTTTGCAAACCAACACAACCGGCACTGGCAACGCTGGGCTATCCACGCAGTGGCTAGTGAATAATATAAGATGCTTTTAAAGAGATTCAAAACGATGAAAATGAGATGTATAAACAAGAGTAGGACACCTTTATAAAAATAATTATAGAATTAAGAGATATGTTAAAACTAAAATTGAGTATCTCTATTTTAAATGACAAATGAAAACTTAATTATGAAATAGAAAACAAAATATAATATGCAATAAAAAGACAGCAATGCAAAAAGGTAAAAAGTGATGAATGTTGTGGATGTTCAAACAAATCAGATCAAACAAGAGATACATGATAAAACGATACAAGTTGAAATGTGAGATATTCTTGACAATGCTGGCATTATACACAATTAATAGATTTTAATTCAAACATAATAGATGTAGCATACTCGAATCCACCAAACCACCTGCACAGTGGTGACACTCGTAGCGATGCCAGCGCCACAGAGCACATAAGACGGAGCGCAGGTGCAACGAGCAGAGCAGAGTAGTGGAGAAAAAGAGCAAAGTCACCAGCTGTGAAGCTCTCATCAACATGTTCATTCAATGTCTCTTTTAGTTAGGCTTAAGAGTCTACAGCTGTATGCTCAATCATAGAATATATCATTATTGTTTTGAACCTGACTTATTCTCGTCTTCATCCATCAACACCCTAGACACACCCGAAACCAGAACATGGGGGCTCAACCGGTTCTGAACTTTAAATCCAAAATTCTACAGCTAAACCAAAGCAAGAGGCCAATTCCCCCCTCTCAACAAACGAGTCCACTACAACTGTGAAGCAACCAAAAGCGCAAGGCCAATCTCCCTGCCTCTACGAACATATCCAGTGCAACAGTCAAGCAGACAACGAAGCAGCTAAA
The DNA here is from genome assembly GCA_947359465.1 of Metellina segmentata. Lineage (NCBI taxonomy): Eukaryota > Metazoa > Arthropoda > Arachnida > Araneae > Tetragnathidae > Metellina > Metellina segmentata. The sequence goes on from OX375873.1 coordinate 114,724,448, forward strand.
ACAGAAGAAAAGGCCAATCTCCCCGCCTCAACGAAAGTGTCCAGTGCAACAGTCAAACAGACGACGGTGCCAAAACAGAAGCCAAACAAGAATCTAAGGTAGGACCAAACCTTTATTTTAAGCATGTATAAAAATACGAAGAAAGAAGACCTCATATAGGTTGTTCAAGAAATTGATGAAATTGTACCGGAAGGTGCCACTATAATCAAACTAAAAGAAATTATTGAGAAAAATTATACGTTCAAACAACCGAACCAGAACATAGATGGGTATATTGATATATAATTAAATATTAACAATGCTTGCTTAACAATGCTTCACTTGCTAAAATTTTTTCTAAACGTGCATTTATCTGGAAGTATTCCTTTTTTAAACTTCTAGACCTTAGTTATTATCTACTCGAATTATTTAAGTTATAAAAGGTAGAACATTTACACACTTGATGCAGTTTGATTTTTTTAAATGAATCAATGCAATGTACAGATAATGCACAAAATAAGTTTTTTTCTCTAACTACCATGTGGTTCTATAGTTGTTTGGCCAGTACTTTTATTTATCAACTAAAACTTTCATTACTGGGTATTAACAAATTAAAAAAAAACATCGATAGTAAAAAAACACATGGCTAAGTAGTGGAAAATAAAATTCTAGTTTAATTCAATGAATTTAATTGTATGTGAAAATATGTTTTTTTTGAAAACAAGAGAAAAAAATCCAGCTAGATTAATTTCCTTTCTATGTGAAATACTAGTAAAATGTCACTTTTGTATTTTTCACTTTTTCACATCGCTATTCTAAAAGAACAGTGACGAAAGTCCATATTAAGGGTATTTTGAGTTAGATGTGTTAAGTGGTTTTTTACATGATTCATTCTTCCAATGAGACAAGGACAGTACTATAGTAACAATCAGCTCTGATAGTGTCATTTTTTAAATTTTAATTGCTTCTCATCAATATTTAGAAGAACAACACAAGTATTAATTGTGACTTGGAATTTATGCATGTTAGTTCTTCAATGCAACAATGATGCAAATGTTGTTTAGAATGATTGTACTACTGTGATCAAAAAGTACCCAGAATGCTGTCATAAAACAAAAGGAATCAATTTATTGGTCAAAATTTATTACATCACCTTCAAAGTAATCTCCTCCAACTTCAATGCATTTCGGCCAACACGTTCTTTCCAATCCTCAAAACAACTTAAAGTCGCTTTTTGTAAAACTCCTTCAAGGTTCGTATCGAATTTTTTTTTATTACATTGATGGACTCAAAACAGCAACCGCGAAGAGGGAGTTTCACCCGTGGACATAAGAAAAGGTCACATGGTGCCAAATGTGTTTGTTGCAGAAATTCCATTGCAGAAACAAAATTTAATGCATGTTCTTTGCTCAGTTACATTTGACATTTTGGAAAATCAACTAAGTAAAAATTATTTTCTCTTATTAAAAACAAATTCATTTTCAGACAATAAATTTAAATAAATCCCTGATTGTTTCCACAAGTTTATATAAATTGTAAAAATATTTTAAGCAGACGATATCTGCTATATGTATTTCAGTACAATAGATTATTAGTTGCGGTGCTGGCACTCTTCAGAGTCCCCCCTTTAACAAGTCATAACTATCTGTGTATTTTAAAAGAACCATTCTGGATACTTTTTGATCACAGTAGTATAAGTTGCAAGTTTGAATTTGAATGGAACATTGTGAGTGCATATTGTATTATTCAGGGTGGCTACAAAAACCTTTTAAAAAAAGTTCCCTGATATTTCTATGATTCCCTGAGAGTGTCACAAAAATTTTCCTGATTTTACAATTCCTTTAAGAAATGTTGTGATCCCTAATTGGTATTAATATACAGTATCCAACAGTAAAATTTTTAAATATTTATGGTCAGATGTATTAAAATAATCATTTTCCACAAATATTTTGTATTTTTTCTATTCAAATATTTTAATTGTTATTGGAAGGGTTGAAATGTTTAATGGAACTCTTACAATAGCAATAGAAACAAATGGAGAAAAAACCTGATACATCAAAATCAAATACAAATACACATAAAAAAAATTGGTACAGCTTCAGTTTTACGTTAATAGCGGTGGTAACGGTCTTGACGTTTTTTCATTTGGCGCACTTCTAAATAGCGAGTTATAGCAGGTTAAGGCAACCCATTGGTTGTGTTTTCTATGGTAACCTTGGCAAGCGGAAAGATAAAATTTTCATTTTGAATATTCTAGAAAGTTTTTTTTAATCCGTTAAATTGAGGGTTCATTGGTTCATTTGAAATAATTATTTCCTTGGCAACTTTAGAAGTGTACAAGAAATTGCGCTAAGGCCGTTACCACCACTATAAACAAAGACTGAAGCTGTATCAAAAATTCTACAAGAATGTAATTGCATGCAAAATTTTTTTATTTAATGCACAAAAAAGACATCATTAGTTACTCAAATTTCAAACTGTATACCACAAGTTGTATCACTGGCCTCACAGCGACGAGCCGCTCCAACCACGAAAAACCACAGTGGCGGTTTTCGCGGTGTTCGAAAATTACGATGCAAGTGTTCTTTATTCTAATTACAATTTTAGCGAATACAATTTATTTGATTCTCAAAAGTACTCATAATCACGCATCTCTAAATAGGACAAATGATAATTGTTGCCATTTAAGGTATCAAAATTTTATAATATCCTTGATTTTTTGTGTAATTTATAAATTTTTCCCGAGATTTCCATATTTCCAGAAATAAAAAGTTCCCTGAGAATTCCCCGATTTCCCGGTTCTGTTACCACTCTGTTATTGTTATCTAAACTGTCCATTTCATGATGGATATAACTGAATGAATAAAAATGTCAACAAATGTTTTTAAAATATTATAAATAAATGAAAAAGGTTTGGTAGTTACTTTGTGTTCTCAATATTTCACTGCAAATTTTGAGAACACAGATGCAACTGAAGAATTGGGGGGGGGGAGTGAATATTCAAAACATACTGCATGATTGGTCACTTTCATTACCATTATAGTTTCTCACAAGCTGTAGAAGTTCTTAGTTTTCTTTATTTGAATAAATTAATGAATTCCAAGTGTCATTGTTCTTCAGGAACAGCAATGTTACCTTTTATTTTTAAGAGAAAAACATCTAAACTTACGGTAAGCGTAAGAGGGCAGTGATCACGCCCTTTCTTTTTCGACACGCAAGCCTCATTGCTTGTCCAGAGCAAAGTATAGGAAGATGATTGTGAAGTGTAAGTTTCTTCTTTTACATCCAATCCTGAATTTTTAAAACTTCCAGATCTGAAAAAGAATACTTAAAATAGAGTCAAAGATTAAAAGTATCAATGAAATACTGACCAATTTACCATTTTCACTAAAATGTTGTTGATTTTCATTAGATAATATGATTTAGTATGAATCTGAATACAGTACAAAGTCCAAAATCCCGAATCCTTCGGATCTCGGCCATTCTGGATTTCGGACTTCTCAGGATTTCGGATTATTTGCATTTTTTGGCAAAAAAACCTTTATCTACCCCTTGCACGAATTTTGCGTTTGCAATAGTAAAATAGCAGATCTATAAATAGGAATAATTTTTAAAAAAGGAAAAAACTTTTTAATACAATACAATAAATTTTACTCTTGCAAACCTTCTAATTTTTTAGTGTGGTATTTACTCAGAACATGTCCATTATTTTGTGTTGTTTCATCAATTAGGTCGAGGTTTAACTCCTTGTTCTTTAAAAATTGTCAGAAAGATGTAAACAAGTTAGAAAAACAAAAAAACGCCATTTAGCAATACGTCCGAATTTGAAACTTCGTACTGTATTGCAAGTCCCATTTCTATGAAACTCATTTTGAGGAGAAAATATACAGTAACCAATGCATATTCAAAAAATCGAAATTACGAGAAAAACTTGCAATATTGCTATGGTATAGTAGCTTTTGAGTTTTAGCTTTATGTAAAGCTGTTTACGAAGAAAATATAAGTTTCTTCTCAAGGACACACACACACTGAAGAATATTTATTCATTATAATTAATTTAAAATAAATTACAAGATTTGGTAGGTTTTTACATAGTATCCTTTAAAATAAAAACTACCAAGATTTCATTTTCCAAATCAATATTTTTCTCCACTAGTTCTAGTGAATTCTGAACCACCATAAACATTCATGCCCAAGCAGAAATTTTAACCTGGAGCCTGTGAATCATATTTCCAGCTAAAGATAGCACTCTAATTAGAACAAGTGACTACAATATTTACCAGAAAAATTTGGAATGTCACCAGGTACAAGGTAAAAAAAAAGCTCAGAATATTTCCTATCTTCTCCTGTCTTTCAAAATTTATGCTTCTCTCACCCAATTGAATTACATATACTGTCTCTTGAATGAAGTTGCCAAAAGTAGCAATTTCTGAAGGTTTTATTAAAAAGTTTAGCTTTGTAAATTTTATCATTAACATTAAAAAGTTATGGGAAATGCAAACATAATTTGGAAACTCACTTGATCTTTAGAGGAGGTCGAAAATTTAGGATAAACCTGTAAGTGGTTTCAACATTCAGCTTGATAGTACAGTTGGATTTAAATCTCTCACCATCTTGCTACAATGAAAGAAAAGCTACATTAATACAAAAATAGACTACATTAAATTTTTGAATTTTTCTTTTCTTATATTTACAGTTGAAAACAATTTAAATTCATTCATAAATGGTTCAAACTGTTTCATAAACTCTGTATTGTATTTGAAATTATATCAACCTAGAGGCTGATCTCGCCTTACATACTATCAACCTTTAAGATGTTTTAATATTTTAAAATTTGTCCTTGAAAATTACCCTCCTTTTTTAAACAAAATGTTTGAAGTAGATGTAAATTTCTCAATAATAATCTTTGAAAATAATGATTTTTCTTCTAAAGGTATAAAAAATGGCATGCAATTAATTTAAATCAATGAATGAATACATGAATGAAAAGAATCACAAGTTTAAAAATGTAACACTTATGAGACGCCATTAGAAAAAGTAAATATTTCAATTATTTATGTACTCTGCTCTTTTCAATAATCCTGCTCTGAGAAATTGTGAATTACTTATTTTGACAATTTGTGTAGTTAGTTTAAATTCACTCAGTTTGGTTTTAATATTTCCTTATCCCCAATAAACATAATAAATACACAGGAATATAGGGATATATTGCTTATATACCTATACTTTACCATGGGATAAGCATATACATATAATACGGAAAACTAATTACGGTTTTCAACAAAAACAAAGATTTATAAATAATTTCTAAAACAGTGCTTATGGTAATTATTAGTGGCACATAAAATAAACTTCAGGGTCATTTCTGCAATCAATAAATTATACTTTCCAAAAAGATGAGGTTTTAAATAGAAAATACTTGAATAATCTGCACAGTTAAATATTTAGAGAATATTTTCTGCTAATAACTCAAGTTTAGTGAAGGCATAAATCATCCTAGTAAAAATCCTTTCTTTTCCCCTCTTTATTGAAAAATGCTAAGTTATCTGAACATGGTCATAAGCATCTTCCTACTCAATTTAAAATCACAGTTGAATAACAAATGTAATTTTTCAAGGGTTTGAAGATTCAAAATCTGACAGGGAATGTTGCTCCAAGGGGAGGTGTAAATAAATGAATTTTTTTTTTACCTATAAGTTATTCCCATATAAAAATTTATGTAGGATTCGACTAAAATTAAAAAGAATGTGGTCTACAGAATCTTAAGTAATTGTAGACCATTTTTCTTTCTTCTCTATAAAGTAACCTAGGTTTAATAATACAGGTTTGTTTGTAAGGGTTTTGTGGAGTAAGGGCCATATTTAACCATTCTATTCTGCACCAGACTCAAGACATACAATATCAAGTTAGACAGACACACAATGAAAGATTTGCTGACACAGAAGAGAGAAATACACCTAAGGTTGCCATAACATCTCTTTTAAAGAGAACATGTCCTCTTTTTTTGCTCATATCTTTTTTTTTTGTCCTCTTTTTTTCAGTTGTTTGCTTTTTGTTCTCTTTGTTAGTTATTTCAGGTTGTGAAAAAAATATATTTCGCATTTCAAACTTTACCCGCTAACATATTCACATTGCCTACTATATCGTTATATACACCACAGCTATTCAAATACATACTAGATCTAGTAAATCGAACATATAATTAAAATGCATCAACGTATAATAGGAAGTTTAACCTCTAGTGTATAGTATCGAGCTCCATGTTAAAACGTCTCATTAGGAGTTCAAATAGATAACCAATGAGATTTAGATTTGTGTTTGAATAATAAAAATATGAAATATTGTTCTTACAAAACAGAATGAATACTAAGACAGACGATTTGCAGCTTTTTTTTATTTGGAAGGAAATTGCGTTGCAAACCTGGACACCATTTTTCTTAGCATTAAATCAAATTCGATAACTCAACTATGATTGCTGCACAGAATTTGGAGAGTTATAATTATGTGTTGGTTAATTATGTATTTACTTGTGTTGTTTCTCAGTAGTATTTTTATTAGTTCTGCCCATTGTTAAATAATAATTTTTCGTGTTTGTTTATGTGATAAAGTTAAAAGAATATAATATTGGTTGCAGTTCACTTATTAAACGAAATTCTAAACAGGCGGTACATTTGTATATAGAATTGTATAGGAGGTATAGAATCTCATCTATGTATTTTGAGACAAAATCTCGTCCGTAATTTTTCCCTTAAGCTGTTCAAATGATCGAACACTCATTCGGAAGTCTTTAAAAAAATTATCTTGTGATTTTCACTTTTTGTGTCCTTTTATGTTTTTATAATTTTTACCAAATGTTCTTGTTTCTGATATTTATCTTCTAACCCTAAATACCTACACCTAACCGGAATCAAACCTGCACCTCCTACAACTCGAAAGTTGCTAGCACAGTGGGCATACCCACTGAGCCATGACAGCCCCAGTAACCAATAGTATAGAAATCTCTAGAATGTCTGTTGATTCCTCCATGAAATTTCATTTTTTTTTCATCAATTACTTTTCTAATAACCTCTCTATAGAATTCTGAGGAAATACATTTCAAAAGAATCAGAGCTTGTTTTCTGTATAGAAACCATTATAAAATTCCACAGAATTTTTTCTCTCGAAACAAAATTTCTTTCTCCATGGCAATTTCTATTGAATTACATAGTTCAATGAAACTATAAAAAATTTTCGAAAGGACTTATTCAATTTTACCTTTACATTTAACAAAACTTACTATATCTCGATTTTTATCTTAATTTGCAATAAGAAAAAATTCAGTTAAATTATCTGTTCCATGAATGCATATTTTAGCATTTTTAAATGCTAGACTTCTAGTGCACCTTATCCTGTTTTATACAGTGTATGTACTAAAATGAAGGACGTAGATAATATCAAAACAACCATGTTATAATGGCAAGATTGAGAAAACTGACAACACATTGTTTCTTGGAAGGCAACATTTGACAATTTGCAAAGTTGCCTGCAGAATACAAAATTACTACCAACTTCAGCCATAGAACTGAGAATAGCTGTCAATTTACTCTGATGATTAAATAGTGATTGATGCTTAACTATTATTCCCACTCAATATTTTACTTGTGGACTTTCAAAATGAATTGCAGAAACAAAATTTTTTCTTGGAAGACTGAGTAAAACTAATTCAGGCAAAATAAGACTTTTTCAACTGTAACGTTTAAAGATAAATTTAAAAAGTTTTCCTTGCAAAGAAAATTCTGTTTGTTGGCTATTTCTAAACTAAAATAGCTGCTTAGTTAGAACAAGAAAAGGGCATTTTTTTTTTTAATCTTTGAACCAAATCACATCTATTTAAACACAGCTGTCAAAGAAATGAAACTGCAGTCAAATTAAATTAAAATTTCTAATTGTAATAATTTAACATATACCCTGAAAATAAAATTTTACCAAAATTGTAGATCTCTTTTACAATTCCATAATTTTAAGATCAGCTTGCATTTTCAGAAAAAACAAACAGCAAAATTACACATTACAAAATCAAAACACAACACTGAAATTCTGAAAAAAATGAATAGTATCATTCTGTCCAAACACACAGGAGTGAATATTTTATTTGTTCACTCAGTTTAATATTTCTTTTCCAATTGATTGCAATTAAACTTCCCAAAGAAATGGGAGATGATGATTTTTTTTATTCTTATCGGAAATGAATTAACAAAAAATATCACAATTTAATACAAAAAATTGCAAAATTTGAAATTCATGCTCACTTTGTAAAAAACGAGGGCTTTTTCGTCATCTCTTTTGATGTTTACGGTCAATGAGAATCTTGCCTTGTCTTTACTCATGATTCTATATTATCTGATCGTCTTCATCCAATTAATCAATGAATGACGAACATGCTTCCAACGCCTTCATCCCCCGTCATAACAAGACAACAAACCAAATTACTACTGCGAAGAGGATTCAGTTCAGATGTCTCTACGCTGGGATTGATTTTTATCGGAGGCAGAAACACAATTATGTCCCGTTTATCAGACAGATTTCAAATGCCGACTTGAAAGAAAAAATAAAAGACTCACGAATCCTCAGATTGGAGATTTCTTGAAAAATCGTTCATTTTGTTGTTTTTGTTACCCTCATTAATGAGTATAAATGTAAGTGACACGTATTACTACAGCTAAGTCGGAAGCAGAAAAAAAGCGCGCGGTACCGTTCTTCCTGCTTTTATTCCTAACGTATTTTAACGGTATACCTGGTACTTCGGGGAAAATCGCCGTTTTTGTTATCTTAGCTGACAAAAGAAAAAATTAATATTTTTGATGAAATATTTCTTTGTTTTCCTACAATTCCGCTCCCAATAGCACTTTTGGTGTTTTGAATCAATGCTACTGCTATAGGATGGCGCACAATAAAATGCCTTTCAAGAATCGAAAGTACTTTTGAAAAGTTTCATCTTTATAAAGGGAACTAAAAAGCTTCCGGACATTCCAGAATAATATATAATGCCTAGCAAAAAGAAGAAATACAATGCAAGGTTTCCACCTGTAAGTATTGGTGATAGTTTTCCAAATACGATGACAGTTCTCGTTTTTAAATTGTAATTAAATTTAAATGTTGCATGTTTGTATTACGTGTATATTTACTGATTCTGTGATTGTTCTTGTTTTGTATTTCTGACTGTTTATCTCGGTGCCATATTAAACTAAAATATTTTATTATTTCAGTAAAGGTTTTAAATGATGATATTAACCCTAAATAATCGACACGATCTTTAATCCACGTTGTTATTAAAGGATTTAAAGGCTTCGCATGACTCTCCTAACTGAACCAATTAGGTCTGTTAATGTAAGGAGAAAACTGAAAATTTTTAACGCAATCAAACTGCCTCACATCGATGTGCTTTTTAGTGTTTAGCTTTCAGAAGAAAAAAAAATCTCGTTTGTTTACTCTTAAAATTGATGTTTTTGTCCGTTCAACTGGTGAAAATATCAATACATATGCTTTCTGGAACTTAAATCTTCGATGTGAAAACATATTTTTCTCTCAGTCACCAATAATATATCTCTGAAAATGTTCATACAAAAAAAAATTCCAATTTGAAAAAAATTATTAAAGCATTCAATAGTGAATTGAAGGTAAAGCGTTAAATTTGTAACATTAAAAAGAAACGTAATATATTTCCAGACTATTGCGAAGATGTTTACATACAAATTGCTTGTGGTTTTTTCAATATTTTTCTTAATACTTTAAAAGTTTGTTTATTCTTCTAAGTTTTCGTAACACTACTTTTCTTCAATCACTTGCATTTCTTCTGGAATAGTATTTATCCAATGTGAAAAAATACTGACTTAAAAACCTTTGTCTGGTCTACAAAAGAGCTATCTTTTGTTCTTTCTAATGTGATCAATTTTAGAAATGAGCAATAACTTCTTAACCTTGCAGCATCTCAGATTGGAACGTAATTGATCTTGTGGTATATTTCTTACCCAGGCACCTTTTATTCTAAGAATGCTGAACTAGGCATCCAATTTTCATCTAACTTTAAATGTCATCAGCTTTTTTAGATATAAAATTTTTAAAACTTCCCAATTTTGTTTCGTTAGCAACACAACACATTAGAGGCATAGAACATGCAAATTCATCACACTTGATACACTTTATTCTTGTTTTTCACCAATACTTTTTCTATTATTTTCAATGATAAGTTCAGCACTTGAATTTGAAGGCTCAATATTTCGTCCTCATTGTCTACTATCTATGTTTAGGTTTTATGATTGTTAAAGATTTCAGCATTACTTACAGTACTCCATTTACCAATAGACCATTGGTATTCGTTGCTAATAAATATCGAAATCTTGCTCACTTAATTTCAGAGCTACATCTATTATATATGCAAAAATATTGCATACATTTCACAGAAAATAAATGTAAACTGGTACTTCTGTTAAACTCTATAAAAAGTGACCAGTATTTTCTACTCCTGTTACAAATTCGAATTCTGAAAGGGTTCTGGTTAAAAATGGTTTTTGAGGTTCAAGCAGATAAAATGTTAGCTTTGGGGCTTTATATACCAAGGCACACCTAAAATTATGCAAAACTTTATGGAATTTGCTTTATTCAAGGTCAAGCATGCACCAAAAGGAACTCAAATTTTCCCGCAGGAAAAGGCTATCAGTAAAACGAAGCATGGAAGTTTAAAGTAAGCAAGGCCATCTGCATATCCGACCCCCTCTACAGGGTCGAACAAAAGGGGGAACCCTCTAGGAGGTCAGACGCTGACAGCTCGTAAATGGTGATCGATGCCAGTGGTCACTTAAAGGGGGGGGGAATAACATCCTCCATACACAGATCTGAGGGCGGTCTCAACAGACCCATTTTATTTTCGGATTCTGGAATAAGACGAGAATGGAGAGGTCAAGAGACTGGACGGATCAAGCTGATATTAACTCAACGTTAACCCAGGAGAAGAGGTAATGCGTTTAGTACCTTTGTCATCACATGTTGCAGTTTCTATTGTGGGTCTGATTATGTCCCGAAGGTATAGATACGTCAGGGCAAACTCTGAAAGGACTGTGGAATCTTCGACATGTATGATAATTTACACTCAAAGGTGTCTTCGGCAAAGTTTTTAAGCAAATAAATCATCAACCTCACACATTCTAAGCGCTAAAGCTCCCCATCAAGAACCCCGACATTCCTCTCTACGGAATGGAGGCTATTCACGCGCTGCTCTCTTTATGGCACAGAAATGAGGGCATGGAAATCTTAATGACCTTCAACCGTTTCTTCAGGAGTTTGAGATCTGAAAGATTCCAAAGCCTTCCGTAACCAGAGAATGCAAAAATTTTGTCTGTCTCTGTATCCAGAGGGTTAAATATTGAAGGAGTGTTGCGAACATATTGAAAATCATTCTCTGTTATCATCGAAGTTGATTATTACAAATTCTTGAGGTTTTATTAGTGATAGTCAGTTTTTAAAAAGATTAAGGACTTATTACTTTCTACCCGAAAAAAAAAAGAACAAATTAACATTGGGACACGTAAGATTCACACAATACATAATGCTTTTCTTAAAGGTCTAAAAGAGTTAGGGGAAGATGTGTCTGAACTAATTTTTACTATTCATAGATTTTTTAATCAGTGGCCTAAGCATTGGTCAACATACAAACAAATTCAAGAAGACTGGAAACTTCCCACTCACTATTTCATCAAGCAGGTGGCTAAGCCTAAAGCCAGCTGCTGAAAGGTTGCTTGAATAGTGGATTGCAGTGCAAAAGTATTTCCTTGACAACATTCCAATAAAGAAGCCAAACATGATACAAAGACCAGGCTACAAAAAAAAATTGTTGATTTCCTTAGAAGAGAAACTATGAAGGCTAAGGTGATATTTGTTGTATCAAGTGCAAGTATATTTAATCGTGTGACCGAATTTCTTCAGAAAAAGGAACCTCTAATACATAACCTTCATTCTCAACTTGAATTGTTGACAAGAACTATTTTGGGTAGGATCTACGAAGGGGAACTCATTTGAGATTTTAAAATGAATAAATCGGAAGATATATGTCCTCAGAAACTGTTGCCTCTAGCTGATATTGTGATTGGAGATAAAATTTCTAGAGCGCTACAGAATGTGAAAGAGAAGGAAAGGAATTTCTTTTTTCTAAGGGCTCAGAAGCATTACATTGCCAGCGTTAAATATTTTTTGAAGAAATCCTCCTTCAGTTCATCTCTCCTTAAAAGTTTATCCTGTCTTGGTCCTCTTGAGAGACTCAGTGGCAAGAGTGTTCGACAAGTATTAGAATTTTGTATGGGATGTTCCGACACACATACTACTGGATGAGTGGAAATTACTCAAAAGAGAATTTGAGGAAGAAGGATTTAGAATGAAGCCTATTGATGTTTACTGGAACCAGTTCTTCAGACTGCGAGACTAGCAGTGTTGCCAAGTGCTCCGGAACTTCCGGAATTTCTATGCTAAAGAATCGAAAATCCGCAACTCCGCGTAATCTTTGGTTCACTCCCGAAATCGCGTCAAGGGAAATATCCTCTATGGAAAGGAAAATTTTTTTCCATTTTCGGAGAAATTGTGTATAAGATTTTTTCTATAATATAGGGATAACCTTTCATGTATACATGTAATTTTTTATCCTTAAAACAATACAAAGTCCAAAATCCGGAATCCTCAGGTCCTCGGCCATTCCAAATTTCGGATTATTTGCATTTTTTGTCAAAAAAACCTTAATCTAACCTCCCCTGCGCAAATTTTGCGTTTGCAATACTAAAATAGCAGATATATAAATAGGAATAAGTAGAAAGAATATATAAATAGGAATTTTTTTTTTAAACAATGCAAGAAATTTTACTTGCAAATCTTCTAATTTTTCTGTGTGGTATTTACTCTGAACATGTCCGTTATTTTGCGTTGTTAGGTCAAGGTTTACCTCCTTGTACTATGAAAATTGTCAAAAAGATGGAAAAAAGTGAGAAAAACAAAAAATAAACTTGGGTTAGCAAAACGTCCAATATTTTTTTTCTTTGAAATTTTTGACAATTCCAAATATTGGACATCCACATTTGGGACTTAAAAGAAATTATTTGTGCTAATAGGGAATTTTATGACTGTTTTTAAAGAAAAATCTGTAGCCATTTTATTTTTGTCCTTATTTTCACGTTGCTCCGGAAGAAAAAGACAATTAATTTCAGACTTTTTCAACAAAAAAAAAACACATAATTTTTCAAAGAAAAGGAAGAAATTCTTTAAGCTGTGTCAAAAATAAACGAATTAAAAAATCAAAATTCCGATTTTTTTTTTTTTTTAAATTTTATGTTAATATTTTAAAATTATATACTTTTTAAATGAAGAAAATAAAAATATCCTTCCAAAGAAAGAAAAGATATAGGTAGCTGGGGAGGATCTTTTTGTTTTCTATCTTTATTCTTGAATATATTTAGCATTATTGTTATTTGTTACTTCTTTTTGCTTGATTAGTCACTTTTTGTCACCTTTTTGCACTCGATTAGTCACTTTTTGTCACCTTTTTGGTTCAATTTGTCACCTTTTTAGACCTTGAAGCCTGTTAGGAGCCCTGTATTTAAAAAAGTTATTTTAAAACATATATTGTGATGGCAGTCAAGTGGCAAATGCATAAAGTCTAAAATACTAATTTAGAAGTATAAGAAATAAACACATTTTTAAAAAAAGTTATACAATTAATTATTTTTTAAATAATTTGTCATAAGTTACATAACAAATATTTAATTATAATTAAGAAAAAAGTGAATTTACGAATATATATATTTTATGCTCCATTTTGAATTCTGCTTAAACCGTTTGTGTATGTTCCCTGCAAATATATTTGCAACCATCGCAAAACATTTGTTGTGTTTTTCCATTTTTTGTGTTATACCAGTCCATGGTCTTTTATTTTATTCATAAAATGAAATTATTTTTCTTTTCAGTGCATTTTGTAAACATGGATTGTTTTTTCTTTCATTCATGTGCTCTTGTAGCAACAGTGAAAGACTTTTTCATTTTTAAAGCGCTACCAACAGACAGCCTGCACCCCAAAAAACTTGAAGAAATGAATACGTACTGTTCTAACAATTTGGACTAACGACAGAAGACACGCTGCAGTCAGTTTGACCAGATTTCTCTTACGGATACCATAACTTCTAAGAATTTCACAAGAATGTGACCAAACAAGGGGGGGGGAAGACTAGAGGATACTTCGAAGGTCAGCTACACAATGGCATTCCACTCTATTTGAAAAGTACGGGAAGGTACAATGGAAAAAGCATGCACATGCAGGGAAAAGACCAATGCGCTACTAACGGCAAACTAACCATAATATTCATTATATTCTTAACTGTCTAAGACATCAAGGTTTTTTAAAGAATTGTATCCTTTGCTGAGTTAAGGATATGCAAGATGCAAAGCTAAAAACTTAAAACAGTTCAACTGGATGCAAAAATAATATATTCAATTGTTATTTTTACTGTTTGGCTAATATAAAATTGGAGAAATTTATTCCTCTTTATTTTCTGTATTTGTAAAACTTGTAGGGTCAGATACTTTTAATTTTGTACTTATTAAAATTGATTTTAGTGACCATTCCTCTGCCTATTTTATGTATTAATTAAGGTATCAAATGAGTTAATCAGCTAATTTTCATAAAAGGAAACAGACTTGAGGAGCAATCAAATGGGGCACAGTTCAACACAGGATCAAAAATCGCACAAGATTATAACTATCAAAAAATTATTTTTGGTTCTGTGAGCATTTGAATAATTTAAACAATTTTAGAACAGAGAATTACAGCCCGAAAGTATTCAGACATCTTATCCTCGAAACATTTTGGATCCGTTGTCAACCAACCCCTCCAAACTGTACTCAGGCATTATGCCTAGAAGTTGCAATCTGGCAGACAAGTAAACACTTCTGATACCTGGTGCCAGTTCTGATCTTAAGCAAGATTTAAATCTGAGCTATATGAATGAAATAGTTTCTCAATAGACAACCAACATTTAAAATTTCTTAAAACAGTTCAAGCCTTAGCAAAATAAATTATTGCCTAAAAGCATCTACACCAAGTTGGAGAAATTATTGTGGGGAGGCAAATAAAATCTTATGCTACATATACTGTGGGGAACAGACGTATTTGTCCACATTACGTTTTTACCATTGTCATAATTTTACTGAGGTTGTAGCTAAAATTACAATTTAAAGTTTTACCTTATAAAAGCCATCTTTCTATTTTAATCTTGCCAAAATAATCAAAAAATTACCTAGTCTTGCTAAAAATATTTTAAATATAATTTAAGCCATGAAAGTAGCCACAAAAGTATTCACCACCTACTATCAAAGTGTAAAAATCAATGTCTAAGGTATATTTTGCGTTTCATCTCATGCTTTAGATTGTTTTAAGTCTAGGTCATTATTTGTACCAGGATACTTGTTCAAACTGACCAATTTCATCTTATTTTGCTTGAAGATAGATTTCTCTATTGTAGTATATAGAAAATATGTGGAAAATTCAGATTTTCTCATTAACCCGGGAACGGGCGCGCAGGGTGTGACATACCCGCGCCCATCTTTTGTTCTGTCTATTTCTGAACCCCTCATTTAAAAGTGGACGAATCTCAGTGTAGCTGAATGTAGGGTCATGACCTTGGACGGGCCAGGTCAGCAGGCAAATTCTAAAAATAGAAATTCCGGAATTTTGTGTTTCGGGTATATTATACCCAGCGCGCCCATCCTTGTCACTCAGATTTTTTCCGTCATGGCACCCACACACCTTGCAAATATGGTACGTAATCTAATGTACGACGAAGAAATGAAGAGTTTGAGAACTTTTATTCAAATAAAAACAGTTTCGACGGATGAGGAAATTTTATTTGAAAAAGAAGAAGGGATTTTATTATGAAGAAGAATATAATAGGAATTATAATTCATCAACAGACGGTGACACAGATATTGAAGTAGATATAGATTCGTCAAATGAAAATGATTTCTATGTTGGTCAAGATGAAATAACAACATGGAAAAAAAAGAAATATCGGACTGTGAGAGTTTCAGAAGAAAAAAAAATTAATCAAATTTCTTGGAAACACAGCTATTTCAAGAGATGTTAGAATCTTAGAAACTTCTGATAAAATGGTGAAATATTTATTGAACTGCACTAACATTTATATTGCATCGATTTCGGATCGTTTTTCATGAGTGCGAGATCTACAAGAGTTGAAACAAGAGCTACTATGAGAGCTGAAATGAAAGCGTTTATACGACTTTTATATAATTGTGTTCACAAATCCTCTCATGTGATCATTACTGATCTTTGTGCAACAAACGAAATTAAAAATGTTATTAGATGTATTTCTGCTTTAATTTAGTTATAAAAATTATTTTGTACACTATTTATGATTGTAAGGAGCGATGGAAAAGTTCGGGTATGAGATACCCTGCGCGCCTACTCCCGTTGCTTTTTTTCGCGCGCCTGCTCTTGGGTTAAGGTCTATTGGATAGTAATCTTTAAAATATGGTCAGATTTTGAAACGTTTATATATTTTATATACCAACCACACCTGCATGGAAAACCACTTTTTAAATTACTGATGTGGTGTCTTAAAATCTATACTTTGATTCAAATGTACTGCCAAAAAGTTTTAAATTATTTTTAAATATTATATTTTCATATTGAAATGTAACACTAGCAATAATTTAATGTGTATCTGCACCCATCTGCTGATACACACACCTAAATTGTTAGAAATTATGCTGTGCATTTAACAGTGACATTCGTGAAAAGGGCCAGATTACAACCCTCAAATAAATACTGTATACCATCTGTGTGTAATATAGTTTTTACACACTCCCCTAGAATTGCAACATATTAGACAGATGGATCATTGAATATCCTGCATCACCAATTTACAAATCATCTACAAGATAAAAATTTTAAGTAGGTCATTAAAAATTAACAAACGTTTTAAGAATATTGTATTTTTAAAACCATTGGCATACTTTTCAATACCTTGTTTTTCTTCATAATCATTCTCTTTTTATGTTGAATTAAATTGATATTTCTATTTTTCTTTCAGGCGCGAATCAAAAAGATTATGCAAACAGATGAAGAAATTGGTAAAGTAGCTGCTGCTGTGCCTGTAATTATATGTATCCTTCCATGTTTGTTTATTTTTTACTGTGAAATGCTTGTTCTTGACTTGTTACATGCCTTAACTAAAAATTTTAGCACGAGCTTTAGAATTGTTTGTTGAATCCCTTGTCACGAAAACAAGTCTCATCACAAAAAGTAGGAATGCCAAAACTTTAACCACATCACATTTGTAAGTAATCTATTGATCTGTACTTTTGTATTTGTAATTATTGGACCAAATTCATAGAATTCGCCTATTTGATACTAGTCACTTTTGCTTTCAGCATCTTGTTAGATTTCCAGTTTTATAGCTTAAAAAGCCTCTTAAATGCTATGAACAATATTCTCAAAATTATTCAAGAATTGAAAACGTTTTCCATTGAAAACCTGTTTCTGATAGAATATAATTGAAAAATATTAATTGATCTTTCCTCTTTATGCTTGGGTGCTTAAATTTTTTCACTAGCCTCTCAGAACAGCTTCTTTTGCCTGCCTCTCCAACCCCTTACAAAATCATGCTGACAATTTGGAAGTAAATTATCAAAATCTTTGCAAAAAAATTACTTGTGCTTTTCAATGTCAATCATTGAAATATAAATCAAAATTTTAAATGGAGTTTGTATTTGTTATTGCCAAGTACTCCATGAACGAATTTTAATCTAAGCAAAATTAAAACAGTTCCTTGTTTGAAACATAAAGTGAGGTTGAAAAGAAAGCAATCCTAACATGAGCAATAGAGCTGTGAATTGCATTTACGACTGACGCTTTCCTTTCATAGTATTGTACAAATGCCGCTCAATGGAAACCGAGGGAAGAGGTTGTAACATTTTTAAACCACTCCTGGGATTTCCTACTTTTCAATCATTTGCTCCCTTTTCAAACAAGAAACTGTTTTTAATTTTGCTTGGATTCTATTTTCTATTCGATTTTGGGATATTTGATTGCTAAAATTCGTTTATGGAAATCTTGGCAATAACAAATACAAACTCCATTTAATATTTTCATTTGTATTTCAATGACTAATATTGAAAAGCACAAGTAATTTTTGTTGCTAAGATTTTGATAATTTATTTCCGAAACTGTCAGCATGATTTTGTTTCATTTATATTCTCCATTATCGTTTTAGTTCGTACTATTCATGTTTTGGGGTGAGAAACTAATCGATGGTGTAAAGTATCTGAAAGGCAGATATTTTCGATGTAGTTAGTTAATACGTAAAACGCAGCACATAAGATGCACACTTATGTTTTCTTGCTTTAGGAGTACTATTTTCTTGCACATGATTAACTTTTATTATTTTATGAGTTTATTAAAAAACGATTAACTAATGAAAGTCTGCTTTACCTGCTGCATTCACTAGGCTCAATACGTCACAAAAAAAGTTCTGAAATTCTGCTTTAAATACTTATGTATTTTAACTTCATAGAACCTTGTTATGAAATCGATTGAAATTTTTACTTGCACGTTAAGCAATGGGTTGCTATTTTAATAGTTGTTTCACTTTAAGTTAATAAATATTAATCAATCTCTTGAGATTTAAAAGTCGATGCTATGTTTTCTTATCGGTCTTGACATGAGTGGAATCTTCAGTTTAGCCATAACAAAAAGTTCCTTAGAAGTATCGGACAACCTTGTTTTGTGAGAACATATGCATGTTTTTTAAAGGTTCTATGTTTCATGACATAAATCATAGTAAATGCTGTCAGCATGATATAAATTACTGCCAATATGAAAGTATGTATGTGATTTTTGCAATAAAATTTTGACTGTTTGTTCCATTTCTAATTGAGGGAAAAAAAGACAAGTATTAAATGTAATAATATATGTAAAAATCTCTAACACAAACAAAATACACCTCTAGACTAAACATAGTGAAAGACAGTAAACGCCTTACTATCCTTGGGTAGATTATCTGCTTATCAGCAGTCACCTTATGACAAAATGTTGTTGAAAAACTTCAATCTCGAATAAAAAGGTGTTTAACACAAAAAAACAATTACGTAACTGATATTTTGTGAGTAAGTAAATAAACAAACTTTTGAGTACAGAAATCTACTGTTTGTTAATCATAATTGTATTGTAGGCACACTAAATTGCGATTTAAAAAAAAAAAGAAACATTTTTTTTGTTTTATTGTGCTTTTTTTTTAGCCATTTTGCGGATTATCCACGATTGCAGCTCCACTCAATTATGTGGATAATCAAAAGTTTACTGTACTAGGTAATTTCACAAATAGTAATATCCTAAATGGTTTGACATGAGGTAATTCAAATCTACTCGAAATTTTAATGTGATTATAGATAAAAAGTTTCTATATAAAAATCTTTAAAATATATTTTTTTTCTGTATCCAGGAAGTCTTGTGTTTTAGCTGACGGTAGCTTTTCATTTTTACGAGATTTGGTTGCTTCTATTCCTGATGTACAAGGGGAAGAGGAACAGAATAACCCTGGTCTAACTGATGGAAATAGTAGTGAAACACAGTAAGTATATTACTATTTTTGGCTCTAAACATTTCATAAATTTTTTAAGTGGTTAGCTGTAAAATTGATGGAAATGTTATCAATTTAAACAAAATCTTATATAAAGTGCATAGTTATAGTCCATATATGGTTTTTGAGATTTTAAACTATTATTCTTTTCTGAAAATATGCTGCTGTCAAGGGTTTTTTTTTTTGAAATTTTAATTTGGTTCCCGATAGTATTTTTTTTGAAATTCGATAAAAATCAGGACATTTTTGTTATTCTTTTGTTATAACGGTCATATCTATAGCTTATTACTATTAGTTTTTTAATTTGAAAATATCACAGGAAGCCTTAGAATGTGCTATTTCTTATGGTACAATTATTTTTGAAATTGGTTAATAAATAAATTCGATGCAATTAAAAGTTGGTCATACAAATTTTGGAATTTTCAGATAATTTCTGCTACAAAACTAAAACGTTCATATCTATAACTTTATACTATTGCTTTTAAAATTTGAAAATACCATTTGAAAGCTTAGAATTCACTCTTTTGTATGGTATATATATTTGTAAAATTGGTTTATAAATAAATTTGATACAATCAAAAGAATAATTTTGTGCGTGTACAAATTGTTCATCACACAGATTAAACATAAAAGGGGCTTGGTGAAACTCACTGTGATGTCTTACAGAAAGTCCAATCAGGAATGTACAAATTATTTAGATAGTTTCGCCATAAACTGAGGATTGAAAACTCTGTGAAAGGAGTGTTGGTTTGTCAAGCAAACCAAATGGGATTGTGTAACAATCACCGTGAGTTGGCGAGCAAGGGGTGGAGCCCCATAGTGTTCAAAATAATCATTTGGCTGTTTTATTTTGAACTAGACGAATAACCTGCTGTTACTTTGGTTTCAAATATTACCATTGCAGCTAAAATTTCCCTGTGTTAACTCAAATACACAAACTATGAAGAATATGTTTCCTACCATAAAATTACCTTGTTTTAACTCATACACAAACCCTGTAGAATGTGTTTCCTTATCCATGTCCATTTATTGCAGAAAAACAATCTTTTGATTTAAAAATTGGATCCTTTTAGGTCTATCTGTGTGCTAATTTTTATGGTTGCAGATTGGTCTGAAGACAGGAAAGTAATAACCTATGTTTTCTGCAGTGTTATAAAATATAAGTGTACCAAATTTGGTGTGGATTGGTCAAACAGTGTAGATTTGTATAGACGATACACACACACATCCTTGTGTGTGTATATATATAGATTAAGGCTAATTTTATTGGCTTTATCCGTTGTGGTTCCTTTCTAGACCTAACAGACTCAGACGACCAAAGGAAAGAGGTACAAGCGAAGACAGTGCTGGTCCCAGCCATTCAACTGCTGACGAGTCAGAAACATGGAGTGCAGAAGAAGATGGAGATGAGGTTTTTAATTTGTTTTATCATATTTTATCATTGGGCCTTAAAAAGGCCTAGTATTTCATCACCCTCAAAACTCCAAGTTGTTATGATGAGCTATCTCATCTATCAAGATCTGGTAAATTTTGCTGGTGACAAGATATGGACTTTTTTTTTTCATGACAAGATCAAGATCTGATCAATTTTCTTTTAATGGGCGTGATAGTCAATAATGATAATGATGAGATACCCCATCAAAAGTCTCAAATCTTAATAATTGCTTTTAATCCTTAAAAAAAATTAAAACCATTTTTTTTTTTTTTTTACTTACATTCAAAAACAATGATCAATGGCATGTAACCTTAGGCAAGTAATTTGACAATTTTAAGTAGTCCCATCCAATCTCCCTTAGATCTTTCCTTGCACTCGCTCAACAACAAACTAAAACTCTTAAAACAAAAATATGATTGAGCATGGACATGTATCATTACTGTGACTGAAATCCATCCAAAGCACCTGTGAAAGCCTTGCCTTAGTATTCATGTTAATCTACTTCTATCATATGTTAAATGTAACCTTAAAATTGAGTAAAATAGTCTTAAATATTTTGGTTAAAAGAGTGGGAGTGGTGATATAGGAACTATCAATTTAATAGTTCATTGCAGTCACCAGGCTAATTGAGAAGGCCCCAGCACAATATAAAATTGGCTAATATCTCATGGTGATCAGAGACCAGTAGCAAGCACTATGGGAAAAAAAACAGATTTTTTTCTTGGGTTTTCTTAAGGATAGAATGTATTATGACAGGTCAAGAACTCATTTAGGCTTCCAAAATTAGGTATAAATTTCAGAGAAAAGACTAGACTTTCCAACACTTTATACACTATTTTCCTTTGAATGTATATGCATGTTCACTTAGTTTATTTTCCTTCTAATCAGAAAAATTGATATAATTCAGAAAATTAACTGTCTGAATCCATTGTAACTTTTTCAATAAAATCGCCCTTAAATTCTATGTCAAATTGGACACTATTGATAATACCGCTGTACAGCAAATCCCCAGATATGACTTTCGCCGTCACAAATGTTTAAGGCCTAGAGCCATATTAAGTGAGAGATATCTTAAATTGGAAATTATACTTTAATTTCCTGATTTTCTGCCATTATTTCAATTTAATGATTTGTCTAACTTAAGCTGCAATGCAGCCATTTGCTAAACTCCGCCCCCATCTTCAACCTACAATGCATTCTACATCCTGGCACTAGAGTTAAGTCATTCTCGTCACGTGATGCTACCAGGCAACCCGATTGGATTTGTCATCGACAACCTGATTGGACCAAGCCACAAGAGCGCCCCACCTCCAAGTACATTCAGCACAAACCCAAGCAGCTATGTTTCATTCCAGCTACACCGAAGGTCGAGAGCAGCCGCTCAGGAACTTCTCTGCGAAAGCAAAACCCGCCAGATCCATTGTAACAGTATATCTACAGGGTTCCCACAATCCTTAAAAGTCCTAGATTTTTTTTTCCTCAACTAGGGGCCTTTGAAAATTACGGAACTTGGTGAAATGTCCTTGAAAATACTTGATTTTTTAACTAGTACATAATTATGTAATTTGTTTTGCATTGGAACTTGTCCAGACTAGTATAGGTGTGCCATTTGAGCATCATACTGAATGAAACCTGTGTTTTGCGCTTTGACACCACATGATATACTAATAATGCTACGTCTAGATTAGAGGTGCACAACCTGCGGGCCACATGCGGCCCGCGAATCGTCAATTTGCGGCCCACAAACTAATTTTGACTATAAACTTCCAAGAGGATTTAAGTTAAAAAGCAAATTGACTGACAAACATTTAGAATTAGTCTTAAGAGTTTCTACTAGCAATATTGAACCTAACATACCTAAAATTAGTTAGTAAAACTCACTATCAGCCATCCCTTAGCAAGCTGTAACATAATTATTGTTTATGCTTTAGAAATTTTAATATTAAATATATTTGATGCTGTAATTTTTTTTTCTAATTTTACTGTTATCATTAAAATTTCTGATACTCATCTTAATATGCTCATTATACTGTTACTGTTATTAAATTTATAACCTAAAATAATTTGTTGAAGTACATATGACGTTCTTGAGACACATTCTTAAAAGTAATTCTAAATGATTGATGCAAATGTTTGTAACTTCTTTTTTTAAACTATTCACACTATCATTCATTTAGCTTTGTAACAAGCTTCTCGATTTTTTGAGAAAACATTTGTAAGTTTAATCTTAAAAAAATTAAGTGATTTTTTTTATTATACATATTAAGTGTAATAACAGCTGTACATAATTGGGTTGTAGCACTTTCATTGTGTCTGTGCTGCAACTTCATTTGCGGCCCCCCATGTCTCAATCAACGGTGCAAGTGGCCCTTCTCCCAAAAAGGTTGTGCATCCCTAGTTTAGATCGTCCATTCTCCACCGTATTCTATCTGTCTTTGACACCTCTGGTCTCCGTTAAGACTGCCACCTTGTTATGTCCGCCGCATCATGACGTATCACAGTTGCTAGATAACAGCATCGCTTTCTTAGGAAACCGTAGCATTAGCAATCAGGACGTCATTGGAAACCTGGCACGCGTCTAAAGAAATATAGTCAAATTTTTAGTGCACAAATATAAAAATTACAATTTTTTAAAAATTAAGAAAATCACATTTAAGATAGTTATTAGGTTTAAGTTTTGTTTCTCAAACAAAATAAACCATGACAGCCGTCTGTTGTAGTGGCAGTGGACAACAGCAAAATGGAGATTGTGCAAGGACACGGGATGTTAGCATTGAGACGAGAAACCCACTCTACAACAACAAAAAAATCACAGGTCCAAGAGAAAAAATCCAAATTATAACCAAATTTTATTAAAGCTTTTTTTTCTTGTTGTGAGAATATCAGAGAACTTTTATCAAGGATTTTGTTGCCACCCTGCATTAAATCACGAATTGATTTAAGTTAAATATGTTGGATTATTTAAATAAGTTATTTTGATGCAGAATTACTTATGCTTTGTGTATTAATTTTTGCAGTGTATAATTCTTAAATTGGTTTTTATTATTGAATATTGAATGCTAAATAATTTCTTGGTTTTTCACCTTAAAAAAGTTGTGAATTGCTTAAGTATAAACCTGGAATTTTGTAAAAATTTATCAAGGAAAATCAGGGAATTTTATTTTTGAAAAAAAATTGGAACCCTGTAACAATTTAATTATGTTCAGATTTTGACTGTCCTGCACTTTTCTTAACTCTAGGATTCTTCTGGAAGTAGTACAGAATCTGCACCCAATCATCCCGTTGTCTCATCTGTACCTTCAACATCCATTCCTCCTTTACCATGTACTGTTGCAGCAGGGTAAGATGTGTTCAGTTTTTTTTAATTGATTCCTTTATGTGCTTCATTTGAGGAGTTGAATTAAGAATTAATACAATTAGGGATAGTACAAACTAATCCAATTTGTTTTATCAACAATTATGACATCAGATGTTTGTGTGTAGGGATTTTATTTATTTGAATGGTTTTAAACTAACCTTTATATGCTGGTAAACCTTTGGGCACAAGTTGAAAAGTTGCTGCCTATGCAGGGTTGAAAACTGGTAGGTGAGCAGGGGTGGAGCCCCCTAGTTGTATATACTATACCCCCTAGTTGTGCATACTCTAAGCTGATGACAACAGAAATCTTTTTTAGTTTGAAGTAAATTCTCCCTCACTTAGTTGATTCAATTTTACTTTGTGATCATTAAGTTTCCAGTCACTTGATTATGTAGAAATAAATGTCTGCTTTTTAACTGCCAATAACTGATAAAGTATCAATTGAATTTATCTGAGGGTCTAAAAATTAAATGACTTGGAAGCAGTTGTAGAATTTTTCGATTAACTCTAAATCATAATGTACAGCATCAATGCTACAGAACTGTATTATAAAAAGGGAATATTCTGTAATAAATTAAACTTAAACTGAAAAACAAAATTCATAAATTTGCTTACAAGATTGACTTAATGACATGAAAGCAATTAAAGTATCGAAGCAGTCCTTCTGATTGTATACCAAATAAATTGTGATTCGGGCAGTTCATTCATGCATTTCTAATGGTTCTTTTTTAAAACTTAAATAAACTTTCTGAACAACAGAACCCATATTAAAGCAAACATTGTAGACAGTTAATTGAGAAGGGATGCTATGTGGGTGGCATCACACGATGGAGCGCTTGAAATTTGGAAATAGACATGCTTTTGTTGCATCTTTGTGATGTTAATGGGATAAGCATAGTCTAATTTTGTCGATAAATAATTAAAGATTACACATTTTGAGGCCAAAAATATATAGCTACTGTGTCTACCAGAACGGCTTCAGACAGTTTTGGTACTGGCAGTCACTTTAGAAACAGGTCATATCTTATGACCATATTAAACTCCTGGAGCCAGTAGTCACTTAGTCTCAAAAAACTAAAAATCTTCAAAGAATCCTCTAGAAAATGGGCCATGTCTATGGTAACAGACAGTTACTTTCTGTCTGGAGCAGTTGACATGGTAGACACACAATATGTACTCCCTTGCATTATACACTAGATGAAGAAAGCTCATGAACATTTATTTCATAACGTCTCAAAAATTCTTTGTCTAAAAGATACCAATTATCACTTTGCTTCAATATAGGTAAACCTTTTTTTAATTATCTTATTCTAATTTATATTCTTATTGTGTATCTTCTTTTTATTTGAAGAACTAGGGGGCTCCTGCTCTCTTACTCTCGCCAACCCAAGGGTTTGCTATGCAATTCCATTTGTTTTGCTTCGCAAATCAACACTCCTTTTGCAGAGTTAATCTCCTGCAACTATCTTAATAATTCGTATAATCCTGATTTGTCTTTCCAGACCATGACATCACAGGGTCATTCCACATCAAATCAACCAATAAAAAAATTATTTTAAACCTTGAGGTTTTCAAAATGTATCATATTTAGTGATTGTGTTCTACTCATCAATATGACCAAATATACAAAGTTTCAATTTTTTTGGACCTTTCGTTTTTGAGTTATACATATTTGAAAAATTAAAAAACACCAGTTTTTTAGGAACGTTTTGATATATTTAAAAGCACGTAACTCAAAAACTGTTTGGTACAAATTTGAGCTTTCTAGGACATTCTCTTTAGATTTACAAGGGCTTTAATTTAACATATAGCTTGGGTGTACCACATCAGTTTTTATATATTTTTTTAACTAACAAAAAAAAATGATAAAAAAACAAAAATCGGAATTTTTAATTTTGATGAAAGAAATATATTTTATACTAAACCTCAATAGTAAGGTGTGTACAAAGTTTCATATTAAAATTATTTTTTATCTGAATCAAGACGTGTGAAAATTCTGTTAATTCGTGACTTGTTATTCGTGACCCTAGATAAAAATTAATCTCTTAACCAACACTATTGTATTTAAATTTCATTTACCCTATTTTATTCAAACAACAAATTCAACTTACTTTACATTCAAGGAACATATTTTTCTTCTTTTAGCACTTGAAATTAGTAAATGTGAGTTCTCTTCTTTACCAAAACTTGTGCTGCTTCGGCCATCTCATCTGCTGGAACTCGGTAGGTTCTACCTGTTGCAATGGTTGGATGTCATGTGCACAAAATATTGCTCATCGACAGTGCTAAGGTATCTGCTCTCCTAGGATTTGTGTATGATAGCAATGGCCGTTTTGGGTGAAGAAAGGACACAAGAATTTCCTTTTCAACATTGTCTTTTGAGTCAACATGCGCCAACCATCACTCTTTATCGTAAGCACAAGCGACAAAACCTACAATTTCTTCAAATGGAATATCATCATCACCAGGCCCTATGTGTTTCTGAGTCATCAGAAAATGAGTAGATTTTGGTTTTGACCCTATTTAGATCTAGAGGAATAAAGACATGAAATTTATGAGTCCCTGAGACTGCCACAGCATTTCAAAGAATGGTTTTAGAATCTTGTCTTTATTTATATACTCTTCATCGGTTTTTTTAAAAATGTGATGGATGGCAAATATTCACACTGAAAAAGCTGAAAAGGTGTTAGAATTCGTTTTGTAATAAATTCTGGAGGCTGGCTTTAGCAGCAAGCCTTTTTACCATATCCCCTACTCCATCACAAATTCGCTTCCTATATGATGTGGCATAAAAGCGCCACAGCCTCAAGTCCATCAAAGTCCTCTTTGTGATAGCAAAGGTTCAGAAAATTCGTATGAATTATGCACTGCTCAGCTGAACCATCTGGAAAATAATACAGCTTTTTCAAATATCTAACTAATGATTTGGCATATAATTTCTCAGACAGGATTAACTTTCTGGACTATGACTTTTCTGAAAAGCATGAACTACGACAGTATGTGTGTTGACACCAAATTTGAAAATGAGAAGAGAGTTTGTGATGAAGTAAGGGGTACAGCAAAAAGGCTTGCCGCCAAAGCCAGCCTCCAAAATCCATTAGATAACCAAATTCTAACACTTTTTCAGCAGGGTGTGAAAAGTTTGTTATCCATCACATTTTTTTATGTAACCGATGAAGAGTATATAAATGAAGAAAAGATTCTAAAACTATGATTTGAAAAAGCTGTGGCAGTCTCACAGACCCATAAATTTCATGCCTTCATTCTTCTAGATCTAAATAGTGTCAAAACCAAAATCTACTCATTTTTTGATGACTCAGAAGCACATAGGGTACAAATTATCCCTGGTAATGATGACATTCCATTTGAAGAAATTGTGGGTTTTGTCCCTTGTGCTTACGATAAAGAGCGATGGTTGGCGCATGTTGACTCAAAAGACAATGTTGAAAAGGAAATTCTTGTGTCCTTTCTTCACCCAAAACGGCCATTGCTATCATACACAAATCCTAGGAGAGC
Organism: Metellina segmentata; assembly: GCA_947359465.1. Taxonomy (NCBI): domain Eukaryota; kingdom Metazoa; phylum Arthropoda; class Arachnida; order Araneae; family Tetragnathidae; genus Metellina; species Metellina segmentata. The sequence goes on from OX375873.1 coordinate 114,752,400, forward strand.
AGATACCTTAGCACTGCCGATGAGCAATATTTTGTGCACATGACATCCAACCATTGCAATAGGTAGAACCTACCGAGTTCCAGCAGATGAGATGGCCGAAGCAGCACAAGTTTTGGTAAAGAAGAGAACTCACATTTACTAATTCCAAGTGCTAAAAGAAGAAAAATATGTTCCTTGAATGTAAAGTAAGTTGAATTTGTTGTTTGAATAAAATAGGGTAAATGAAATTTAAATACAATAGTGTTGGTTAAGAGATTAATTTTTATCTAAGGTAACAAGTTACGAATTAACAGAATTTTCACACGTCTTGATTCAGATAAAAAATTATTTTAATATGATACCATCGGAATACCATCATGAAACTTTGTACACACCTTACTATTGAGGTCTAGTATAAAATATATTTCTTTCATCAAAATAAAAAATACCAATTTTTGTTTTTTTACAAAAAAAAATTTGTTTAGTTAAAGAATATATATATATAAACTGATGTGGTACACCCAAGCTATATGTTAAATTAAAGCCCTTGTAAATCTAAAGAGAATGGTACAAATTTGAGCTTTCTAGGACAAACGGTTTTTGAGTTACGTGTTTTTAAATATTTCAAAACGTTCCTAAAAACTGGTGTTTTTGAATTTTTCAAAAATGTATAACTCAAAAACGAAAGGTCCAAAAAAATTAAAACTTGGTATTTTTTTATCTACTAAGCTAATACTATATGATGTAAAAAAATCATAAAGATCTGAAGACATCATGTTTTGACCATTGGTTGATTTGGTGTGGAATGACCCCACAGTGAGGGCTGTTATATCTATAGATATGACAGTTTTAGTTTTGTATCGGAAATTAGTCTAAAAGTTCCGAAAATTGTCTGACCAACTTTCAATTCCATCGACTTTATTTATTAACCAATTAAAAAATAATTGCACCATAAGAAAGAGTACAATCTAAGGTATTCAGTGATGTTTTCAAATTTAAAAAATAATAGCATTAAGCTGTAGATATGACAATTTTAACAAAATTTAGCGAAAATATCCCGAATTTCGAAAAATATTGTCAAAAACAAAATTGAAATTTCTAAAAAAAAACTCCGAGCTGCAAAATTTCATGTTTAGAATTACTCAAATGAAATCAATGACTGAAGACTGAAAATTTGTATGTCTTTTGCTCACTCGCGATGGAAATTTCCCTTTTTCAATTTTGACACTTAATAAACTAATAGCCGCTTCAGAAAAAATCTTCACAATTGTCCAGTGAACACAATAAAGAACAAACCATGTTAATTTCATAATTTTCTGATCCGTGCTTTCTCGACTAACTGTTTAAGAAACGAGCTAAACAACACAGTTTTAAATCCTGCGGTGATGGCGGTAGCTTTTTTTTTAATAGAGATTCTAAAAGTATTATTTGTCTCTCTCTCTCTCTTTATTTATTTATTTTTTTTTTTTTTTTGCTTTAGTTTTAATATTTATTACTTAGGTGGAACAACAGCTGGAGAACAATTTTCTTATGCTGTTGATACAAATTTTAAATTTATATTTTACATTTTTACGAATTTCATTACTTTAAAAAAAAATTGACGCTGCAATAGTCCTGACATACTTATGGCAAAATGTTATTGTTTTAGATTTTTTTGTTAGCTTATTCTATTTAATTTCCAATTTCAGTGTATTGTAACACAAGTTTTTCTGTTTTATAGTTCACCTCATCATCATTTGCCTCATACAATTCAATGTGTACCAAATAGCAACACGTCTAACAATGTAGATGACGATTATGACTCTTGACATTTCCAACAGTACTCAAGTTTTAAAATGGCTATATTACCTAGTAGCATAGTTTCATCCAGCTGCTAGTCCATTTCGATTGCTGAAGTTTTGAATGTTAAATTAATAATTATATTTAGCAAAATTATTGACTCACAAATTTGCTCTTAATATATTTAACGATTGACTTCATTTTTTAAAAAACACGTGCAAGATGTATGTTGCACCATACTCACCTGCATGTTATGGAGAACCACGCTGCACATCATATTTGAAGTTAGACATATTTGTTTTATGATATAAATATTTAAATTCAATTCAAATACCAACAATAAATGCCCAGTAGCAGTCTGTCATTTGTTTTAAGATTATAAAGTAATTACTTAACTTGGCATTTTTTCGTTTTGTGCGACTTGTGACTGAAAGCAGTGTTTAAGTTTTATTCTTTAATATTGAATTTAAGGCTAGGCATATTTTTAACAAGTTTATTGAGTTTGTGATGAAATACTCACTAAATGTGGTTCTCTTTCAGTGAAAAAAAAAGTAGATTAACAAATTACATTTTATCCTTTCCCCACAATTTTGAAGATGTGTTGTGATTGTTTCTGTGTTTGTTGATGTGACTATTTATGTAGTTCACTGTAACATTAATTCATTTCATTTTATTGTAAAAATGTATACATTTTTCTTTTAATGGAGTCAACATGTGTACATGAGGAAACATGGATAAATTTTTCATTTTTCCATCTTTCTTGTGTGGTTTTTATTTTATCTGTATACTGTTTAATTTGCCTTATAAAATACTTTGAAAAAGTTACTTCAACAAACATCCTTTACCTCATCATCTTATTCTAGTCAGTACAAAGCTAAGTTCGAGTAAGTATATAAGTTATGGTGGTCCCTGTCAATACCAAAGTATTCGCCATTTAATACAGGGGTCTGCATGATTTACATTTTCAATTTCTTCCCAGTGCTTCCTAGAAAATTTTAGTTTTCATTTAGATTATCATCGACTTAGAGCAAAAACTCGCTGACGTTTTTTTTGGAAACACTTATTTCCACGATAAATATGTTGTCAATTGTAATTTGCTTAAGATAATTTCTGTAGTCGAGGAGAATAACTAGATAGGTCGAAATTTGGCAAACATGAGATAAGTGCGTCTGCTGGAGGATTTGTCTTGGGGCTTTACGCATTGTGAAGTGGATGTGGAAATGTAGTTTATAGATTTACTTATCCAGTTATTCCCCTTTAGACCATAGATTTGTGCTATCAAATTATTATTTTTCAAAGTGTTTTATTTTTTTACCTAGAAATTTAAGTCTTTAAATATCTGTACAGCAAAAAAATTCATTTTCAATTCGAGCTATCTAAGCCCTTGATACAACGAACTGAAATAGACTATTTTAAAGTTTGCTTATTTTGGTAAAGATTTTATTTCTTGCAAAATTGTCACAAAACCAAAAGATTTTATTTTTATTCTCAGTAATACTTACAAATTATAAAACAATTTTTTTCCTTGTTCCTTTAAATCTCAAGCTATGGTGCTTATGAATTCTGTTTAAAGATTATTTTCTAGAATTTCTTCGCTTTGATTTAATACACCTAACCATAATTTTTGACTTTGTATGGTTATGTAAAACTAGTGGAACTGGTAGTTCTAAAGAACAAACCAATTTAAACGAAATTGTAGTAGTCTAATTCTAGTGTCTCATTTTCATAAAACCATTAGCACCGAGTGTTGACAATTAAATTTAACTTTACACTTATTTTCTAGATTGTAAAAAATTGAATAGTATTTAACTTACAGGTCGAACACATGAACCACTTAAACAGTAATTAAAAGTCAATAAAAGGTTCTTCCAGTGGTATATACTATCATTTTAATTATGTCACAATACATTTATTGATTTTTGTAGCAGTATCAAGTGTTCAAAAGAGACTGCAGTAGCCCGGTTGGAAGAACAGAGTTGCGAGTTCAAATCCAACCAAAGACCACCATGTAAAAAGGGGTGCTGGTGCACATTAAATCTGTTGTGGTGTGGAAATTTGGAGAATGGGATGTTATCTCAGGTGTCAGGTGTGACCTCGTCATCTGACCATGGTTCAAAATGACGTGTGCTCTTATCTTTTTCCTCGGGAATGACCCTGAACAGTCGCCAATAGTCTGTTGTCTGCTCCAGTGTGACATTAAAATACCTACCTAGTGCTCCAAAAGTGTCCCCATTGCCTAACAAATTTTGCCTCATTTTAAAACTCCATACTATTTAAGAAACCCAATTAACCAATTTCTTAAGGCTGATTAAACTTGAGTTCAAGGTGCTGATAAATGGATTATTGAGATCAAGCGCACAAGTCAGAAATTATTCAGTGAATTCCAATTAATCTATTAAAAGCAGCCTATTAATATTGGTGAAACATGAAATTGTCATTTTATGTTCGGCATTTAGGAGTTACATTAGAAGAGTCAGAGAATTGCCTCATTTAGCAATCAAGGTGAGAACGTATCAATTCCCCAAAACATGAAACATGCAAGTAAAAAATTTGTTCTTAGAAAATTAACTCAAATATCCTCCAGTTCTTTTCTAGATAGTTTAAAGCTTTTAAACTTTAATTAGGCAACACCTTTATCAGCATATGGTCAGTTCTAAAACCATAGATATGAAGATTTTTTAGTGAACTTGGCAGTATTTGCAAGGGATTTTGTCTGTTGTGTATTCAATTTTCATACATAATAAACTATTTCAGTTAACGACATTGTCTAATTTTGTAACATATCCAATACCATATTTATGGAATATTTTCCGAAAGAGTACTTACTATAATAATGTAACACAAGTCGCAGAATTTTCTGTTTGGTTTTTTTATTATTATTATTATCTTTTAAAATTAAAACTGACTTTTCCTCTTACTATAAAGAGTAATTAAAGAATTTTATTTTAATTCAGAATTTTTCTTGTCAGAACACATTTAATTTTGTAACTTGAGTCACACATATCGTGTTATTAGGTTAAATGTTGTACACAAAGAATTGGCTTTTGTTTTTTTATTAAAATTTGAAGTGCAAACGATTTTATATTTATTTTTATTAAAGCTTTTTCTTTAAAGTATAAAAATTATGTTATGTCACCTACTGCAACTGCAGAGAAAGCACAGAAAAAAAACTAAAAGAAAGAAATTAGAACGAATATAAAGAGATGTATCATCTTCCTATGAAGTACTGATGCAGAAAGTAAGAAAAATTAGTGGAAATGCCAGTAGCCATACAAAAGGATTTTAAATCTTGAAAAAGCTAAAAATAGTTTAAAAGTATCGTATTTTAAGGAACTAAGAATTGCCAATAAAGAAACCTCAATTGTACAAAAATGCTAACACCTTTACCAAAGATAAGGACCTAAGCAAAACGAAGTTTACCTAGCACACTATAGTAATTTTAAATTTATTTATAGTAATAATTTTAAAAGTGAATGATTTTTTTCCAAACTTAAATATTTACTGTTTGAAGTATTCCTCAGAAATATGATTTTCTGCTTGATTGAAAAATAAGGTATGTGTTTTTATCTTAAACTCAAAATATGATTTTAAGGGTTGGGTCGGTTTATTACTCTACTGTCATTTTTTGCTACACCAGGGCTAATTAGACTGGGACCTAATATGATTTTAAGGAAAATATATTTTAGATGCATGAATTGAAAAATAATGCATATATTAAGCTTAAAAATGTTTAAAATTTATGAAATAAAAATTTTAGAAAAGGTTATAGCTTAAAATATTTACTCTCAGGCAAACACCCGAGTTTGAATAATAAATTTACATTGAATTTAATTTTTTTCTGAAGTTCTACAAATAAATGAGATAAACAATAAGTGGACATATTAGATATTACCTTGCATTTTAATCCGCTCGTTTTAAGAATACACGCACAAAGTATATCTGATCTAAAATGAGGTTTTAAGTGTACAAGCACCACAAGGAGTTATTCTTCAATCATTTTATGATTCCAAATAACCATTTAAAACTATAATTACATAAAAACACTCATTGTTTTCTTTTTCTTTCAGTTTTTTTTTTAGTTACCTTTCTAAAGTTAAATAATTTTTTTTAGTTGAGTATTTTTTAGAATGATTTACTATAAATATAAGTTAAACAAATAATAAAAATGGAAAACGCAAGAAAAATCACATTTATTTTGAAACACACATTACATTTCAATATATTACATTTTGAGACAATCATATGGATAACATTGTCCCAAATCTGGACGTTTTGCTCACCAGTGGTTTTTTTTTTCCAGTTCTTTACATTATTCCGAGAATCTGAAGAAAAAAAATTTTAACCTGGACTTAATTGATGAAACAACGCAAAATAAAATACACGTTCAGAGTAAATACCACATAGAAAATTTAAATATTTACAATCGAAATTTGTTGCTTTGTATCAAAATTTTTTTTTTTAATTATTCGTATTTATGAGAAACTACAAAAAAAAGTGGCTAGTGTGTATGTACACACTAGAAGATTTTTTTTTTAATTTTTCCCTTTAAAACTCCTATTTCTTTCCCAGTGGAAATGCACTCGAGGGAGGACGCAGAAGCACAGTGAATATATGAAGGAACATCTGGACTAAACAAAAGCAGTGCTCCAATGTAAATAAAATTAGCTTGGTTAAAATAATAATTGAACAAAACTTGGTCTTTGGGTAAGAGTCCCACAAAACTTGGTCTTTGGACCACAAAAAAAAATCGAATTCCTTCAGATATGTCGCTCCTGCAAACACTCGGCTTATCTACCCAAAATTAGAGTAATAATTGTTCACATTTTTAATACATAAATATTGAACATTTTGAAATTCAAATACACATTCATATTAATAAAATTTTAAAAAAATTGCTCCCATGTACACTACCTGACTCTTAAACACAAAATAAATCTAAACCTTCTTGTATGATATTGCAATATAGGTATACAAATAGAAATAAATGTACTGTACACAATTATTGTGGCTATGAAATTGTCCCAATTATAAAAATTCACATTTCATAAATTCTAAAAATATAATCACTTATTAAAAATTTAAATACATTTTGGAACAGAAAAAGTTCAGAACAGATTTCTATCTAAGCATGTCACTGAAAATCGAAATGAAATTATTTTTCACTTCATCCACATTTATAATTAAAATGTTTACACTTTTCACAATTAGCGTAAGAGTGCATCAGCATGAGGCGTTTTTGCACCAGAGCAATATTTTATAGTAATATACTTTAGTAGTGCAAAGGCCCATCTCGAAGATTGAGCACTTTTAAAGTAGGGTAAAGGGTAGCAAATGCCTCCTGTTCAATCGTAGACCAGGCCTGCTGTGCAGTGGTCAGTTTCTGACTGGCATAAGCAATTGATAGATGATATCACAATATGTATTTTGCCTGTGAGCAGCAGTCAAAGATGCACGTTCAGCAGCTTTCTTCATTTTAACATTCATTTCTTAAAAGATAATCGGCGGTTGACAGAGATGTTTGTTGGTAGGTGTATCTCACCAGCCCAGGAGAATTGAGCGGACCTCGAGCTTCTCTGCCATACAGAAGTTGAAAAGATGAAACTCCCGTAGTCGTGTTCGGCACTTCTCGATCAGCGAACAGGAAGGGTAGTTTCTGTTCCCAACTTCTCAGATCTTCTCTAGTTTGTTCCCTGGTCACTCGCGACAATTTTGGGTATACCAGCTCTCGTGAATATTTGTAGCGAAGCGTCGCATGCCGCCTTGGCTGAAAATGACCTCAGATGGACTGCTTCAGGCCAACGACGTGCTTTTCCATCATACAGAGAATGTCTTTATGTCCTCTACCGGGTAGAGGCTCAAAATGGGTCCAACAACATCAATATTGACAACTTCAAAAGGCAGCTCCAGACGAACTACTGGAGTGATTGGAGATCTTTCGACAAACTTTTCCATTTTCCGAAGCTGACAACCCTTGCAAGTCTGGACAAATTCAGTAATATTTTTTTTCATGTCCGGCAAAGCAGTGAAATTCTATACCGATTAGCAGTTGACATGCCAGTAGGGACTCGACCAAATATTGCTTACGCACTGAGTTTAGTGTCTCTTAAGTTGGACAACTCCTCAGAGCCTGACTGTGTCATATATCTTAATGACTACATGACTTAATGTTGTCTGACTGTGTATCTAATCGTGCAGACAACATTAAGATACCTTTGCAATACCATTGGACATGGCATTGTGTATAATAATGAAGATGATAGAAGCCTTATGTTGTTTAGTGATGCAGATAACAGCTGTGCAGAAACATGCAGGTCTCACTGAGGTGTAGTCTCTTTCTACTTTGGAAGTGCAATTACGTAACGAAGCAAGGCTACAGAAAGCCATATCCAATTCAACGACAGAGGCAGAGTTCATGGCATGCTGGCAGGTTTTGAAATGTAAACAGTTAATGAAAAGCATGGATAAACTGACCATGAACATGTGATTCAGCAGATATATAAACAGTTCATGAAAGGCATGATGGAATGAAAGCAGGTGTGATATCTGGCCACTGTTGGCGATCAATTTAGGAGAGTTCATGGTTGCCATAGAAAAAATGGCATTCGGATATTTACCTCGGCTGAGAGAGGCTGCTTTTGTTTCTGAGGTGCAATGTACTACACCGGATGAAATGATGTTCATTTTTGTATGTCCTTTTATCATTTAATTGAATTGTTATTTTTATAACCTCGTGTTTGGTTTTTGAAAGAGAACATCACAATATGCTCTATTTCGTTGAACCAGGAGATTGGATTTTAGTTGAAAGGACTCAAAACGAAACCTGGACTAAAGATGTTTAAATCCGTGTAAAAAGAAGATATTGTTACGGTTTTGATGGAAATCGGTGAACCAGTAGTTGGCAACTTGAAGCTGGTGGACTTGAAAAATAAACTGTTAAATAGCGTAGAATTCTTGGCAGGCGGGGATTTTGTTAAAGATATTTTGGCCTCAACTGTAGAAAATCGAAAGAAAGAAGAGGATTGAAGGAAAGAGGAAGAAGAAGGACTTTCGGTTAAACGAGAACATGAACTTGAATTAACCAGAATTCAAGCAGCTTAGGACTATGGAAATAGAAGTTCGTCACCTATTGTGCATAACAGCGAAGAAGCTGAGATCTCTCTCAATAAACTAATAAAAGGAGTAGAGACTCTAACTGTTCCAGTTCCAAGAAAAACAGAAGCATGGAATTTATTTTTCGACTCCGTCGAGCGAGCCTTTAAGCTTAAGAAAGTTCCCGAAGAATTCCAAGCAGAAATATTGTTGAAACTACTGGGAGTTAAAGCGTCGAATGTTCTAGTTTATATTAAAGAAGATTTAAAAAATTACGAAAAAGTAAAATCCTTAATTTTGAAAGAATACGAGCCAACACCTCAAGCTTTTGCTTGGAAAATTTCGGAAGAGTCAAATGAAACTCACAACCTATTCGCTTCCAGACTCGCCTCTGCATGGGACTATTACTGCAAGTTACGTAAAGTCGAAGATTATGATTCTCTGAAGAAATTAATTATTTCGGAGCTATTTCAATCACTGGATACTGACACTGCTTCTCACACAACGATACGGCAAGGAGAAAAATGGTTAAAGCCGCAAGAACTTGCACAAGAATGGGATTGAAAAATCCCGAAACGACTTTAGCCGAGCTTAACACCCTGAACTCACCTTTTCATCTGATAGATATATTCCACCTCACCACAAAAGGAAGAATGACAATTTCCCAAAACGAAAGCAGTGCGGAAGTTCTCATCATCTTGCAAGAGGTTGTCCTAATAAACAAAAGAGGAATGATGTTCCGACGGAACGAAACAACAGGAGTTATTTCCACAAGAATTCAAGAGCAACCGATAATATTAGAAACAAAGAAGCTATCGTAGCGAAGGTCGATTCTTCATTTTTACAATCCGAATCTACACAGAACATAAAGCACCCTTAAAGAAGATAAACATTTATACTGACTCAAAAAAAAAAAAAATAGAATCCATTGTGGACTCTGGAACTCAAATTTCGATTGTTCATTCATCAGTTGTACCTAATTTGAGGGAAGAAGAAATAAGTAAAATTTTGTTAACTCTGACTTTCGCGCCGGACAAATAGAAGCAAAAGTTTTCCGGATTCCTATCTATTACAAAAACTGTGAAAATAATTTATTCAACTGTGTCGATGCTCTATTAACGGTAACAGATAAGTTGAATGTTCAATGTATTTTTAACCACGGAAGTTTATGAATTACTGATGAATTCAACGAATGACAAATGCTATATCTTTGAAAATTGAAAAAACAACGACGAAACAGTATTAAGCTTACATACTGAAACGGAAGTAAAAGAAAATAACGATTCCGCGGCGCCACTTGAACACATCGGAGACGTGCAGACACCGCAAGAATAAATGCCGACCAACCGGTATAGTGGTTAAGGTGTTAGCCTCTAGATCGGAAGGTTCCTGGTTCGAATCCGGGTCCGGGCATGGATGTTTGTAAACGTATGGTGTAGAGGCGGCTGGTGCACCTTAAATCTGTCGTGGCCGAAAGTCCTCACGTTGGGTTGGCGTGGAAGTTTGGAGAGTGGGGTGCCAGCTCAGGTGTTGCTTCGTCATCTGACCGTGGTTCAAAATTACGAAGTGTTGTCCTCGGTTCTTTCCCTTAAGGGACTGATCCCGGACCGTCGTCAATAGCCCATTGTGTTGCTCTAGTACGACGTTAACTAAAATTACCAATTACCTACCGCAAGAATAAAAAAAAAGAAAATATAAGCACGGATGACACTCAAACCGCCAAACTGAGAAGAGAGCAAAGGGCTTGTTTATCATTGAAGGAATAGTTCCGACAGCAGAAATCAAATTGTTTATTGATGGTCTTCTTCATCATACGGATGATATATTGGGACAAACCGTGACCCAATTGGTACTCCCTAAGAATAAACGGCAACAAGTTTTTAAGCTAGCTCACGAGTCTATATTCGGAGCACAAATGGAAATACGAAAAACTAGAGAGGATTAGTTATTCATTCTACTGGCCTGAACTTTCTCAAGACGTGGAGACATTTTGCAAAACATGTAAGGAGTGTCAACTGAGAAGAACCGAAAAATATTCTGAAAGAATACCTATTACACCTGTTTCAAGACCTGACTTACGATACGCCCGTAAATTTTGAAATTAACCCGGTGGCACGAATCTCCATCGCTGCTACTACGATCAGCGAAACGCCAGTATCTTCGAAAATGTTCGCCAATCCATGTCACACGTGCATCCACGCCAATGGGTGCAATTTCGAACACCTCCTTTGATGCTTGCAAGTCATACATTGTACTACTGTGTGATAAAGCGTTTTACACTACATTTTGTTGTGGTCTCATTGTCTATCACGCGAGGGTGACGTTTACGCCTATGCAATTATCGTTCCAAACGATGTTATCTACCTCCCCACCAAGTTTGTACACGAAGTTCCGGGACACCCTGTATATTGAGTGTTCCTATTCATTCCCAGAAAACGTGTGAAGTCATAATTTTTTGTCTAAGCCAATATAGCATTTGAGACACAATGAATTGATATATTTTATCCATTGCCTGGAACTAAACTGGTGACATGGTATTTTTGGAATCGAGATATGCAGAAAACGATCTTCAAGGTAGAAAGTTCTATCATAGGAGCATTTGTTTCATTTTTTGCAACATCACATGGTAAGGGTCCAATAAACGGAATTCGAGGCAGTGTGAAACGACAAGTGTTTAGTGAATACGCAAATTCGTAGACTCTGCTGAAGACTAATGTTTTTGGTACAAAGAAATGACAAAATTTAGATCTAAACACAATTCTCAAATTTTCTTGTAACGTATCCAAATTCTTTTTCCAATTAACTTCTTTCAGAAGAGAAAAATTGTCATTTTTTGAAAGTTGAATAAATTTGTCTTTTGCAAGTTTAACCTTTAAGGACCGTGAATGTTGCTTGGGGAAACTTAATTCACGTTATAAATTATGACATGCTTTAGGTAGTATTTTAATTATCATCCAATTTTGAACCACAGTAGATGACAAGGCAATAAACTTCCACACCATTGTGATATTTGAGGCTAGAACAGATTTAACATGCACCAGCCCCCTTCGTACATTGCAGTCTTTGGTCCGATTCAAAGTTGCAACTGTGATGGTTGCTAATCATTTACTCTTCCAACTGGGCTACTGCAGTCCAGTTTATAAATCCATTTTTTTAAGCAAACTTAATCCTTTCTTTATTTATATTAAATTTAATATTGAAAATCAATGTCAGATTGTAACACGAGTCAAATGTACATTAACTGGAGGTGAGAAGTTATAACTCAATTCTGTCCAGAATTTATAGCTGAAATAATCCATATCTTGACTATAATGCTGCAAAAATCAATATTTAATTCAGAACATTTTATTTCAACTGACATTACTATTCTCGTTTTTAAACAGACCACAATTGCAGTAGATATCACTGAAAGACATTACATTAAAATTTTTTTCTTCGTGATCCCAGGACGCAGGTTTTTTAAAACTTTTGGGTTGAATTCTTTGCTAATTGATGAGAATAAACATTTGCAAATTGGCTTTTATATACTTCCCATCATTGCTTAATTGGTAGTGGTCAATAAGTCCAGGGTTTGAATCCTGGTTTGTAAGTACATGGATGTTGGTGATTGTATCAGCAACTTACCTACTGCTTGCTTGTCAAAATAGCTTTCAGTTTACCACTTATAATGCCAGAGGCTAATGGTTGAGCAAAAAAAATTTTGTTTCGATATTCACTTTAATCGACCAATAGTTTATTATTTTTTCCGATGTGGTCAACACAAGCGATTTTGGGCCCAGGCCAAAATTGATTAAACATATCTGAACATAAATGTGACCAGTTTAAAAATTAAGTTATCTTTTCACATTTGCAACAGGTTTTTAAAATTAGTATTGAGATTCAAGTAATTCTATATCGTGTTAACTAATGTAATCAGACATAAAGATAACAATGTACAGTTAGAATAATCCTCATTAGTAATAAATTTCATAATCCTCATAAGTATGTTATTGGAACTTAAAATTGAAATACAGAGCTATCTTATTAAAAATTATTGCATTGTGATTCACAGCCAAGTTCATCCTTAATTTAGATAGAATAAATGTACCCTTCTATGTAGTTCGATAAAACTTAAGATCACCATGAATAAGTTTCTTTATATGTCTGTATTGTAATATCACAATATTTATTGATAAAAGATTTGATTGGCTTTGTGCATATTGAGCAATGTATGATTTAGAAATACAGTAAGCTAAATTAAGGGAAGTCCAAAAAGCTATTGTAAAGTTGGGAATTCAGAAAACTGAATTATAGGATAGTAAAGGTATTTTTAAATTTGATATCTTGTCAATAGAAAGGTGTTTGTCAATATCATAATCTGTAAAAAATAACATTCCTAAACAAGTGACCTTGTCTTCAAAAATCAGTCACGCAGTAAAAAAAAATCACATTTAATTAACCATTTTCTTGCATAGCACCTCCATTATCAATACCATGAGAAGTGCATATTCATCAAAACATTTGAATGAACTTACTAAGTTGATTAATTTAATTCAAGTAAAGGTAAGCAAATATTTATATTCTGTTCCTATACATAATGAAACATTTTAAATACATATTTTAATTTATAAAGTTAGAATAAAAAAATTACAAAAGCTAAAATACAATTCAAAAATTTAACAAAAATTAACTGCAGTGCAGACACAAAAGCTTTTAATGAATTGGTAAATAATCACTTACAATAAAAAACTTGACAGCATTACTATGTATCACATGAATTATAGTTAATCTAAAGTTCTGAACTTTTATTTATTGAATGAAAGTACACACTCAACCAGATTTACACTGTATTGAAAGATTTTGACAAGAATTTAGCTTCCAAGCTTTTGAAACCAACCCCCTTTTCCTTAACAGAAATTTTCATTGAAGATGTTCTTGAAAACCAGCACAAAAATCATCAACACAAAACAATTTTAAGACTTCACATGGTTTACTCACAAAAACAAACACTGCTAATAAAAAAAATAATACCCTCATAGTCGAGAATTTTACATTTTCTCAATAATTTAATAGGTAAACATTTTATTAAAAAATATGTTTAGCGAAAACCTTCATATATTCAGTATTAAGGCTCTTAAAAAACGGGGCCTCCGCTAAGGACAGCTAGTTTCTATTTGGACTTCAAACAAGTACATTATATAAACAGCTAATAGTGAAGCATACATATACAAACATCAGGGTTGGAATGGTAAACCTAAAATTAACAAAAACCATGCAAACATAGTATGACAATAGATTTGAAATACTATGTGTATACTCGACAGGTTTTCAGCAACTAATTCAATGCAAGATGTTGATATTGTCATACAAATTCACGAACTAACATCCTCAGATAAATAATGACTAAATTATATTAGAGTACAGTGGCTAAATAAAAGGCATAGGTAAAAAATCACAACAGCTTCTCTTGCTTTTTATGATAAAGTCAATTTTAATATCTGTTAATATAAATACAACACAACTTAAATCAGAAAAGGAAAAGCTAGAAAAAAATCTAAAAAGATTTTTTTTTTAAGTTGAAAGCAGCCGAGATATAGGAGGGGAATATAAGTGCCACAATGGAGTCTATTAAATGAAACCTTTAGTCTTGGTAGATTTTTTTTCTTTTTTTACATTTCTACCCATCAGTGAACTTAAGCCGAAGTGCCTGGATTTCACCAACTGTTGGAAAATGAATGCAAGCCACTGAATTGATGGAGTTTTTTCTTCATATTTAAAATCCTTAACAGCATCCGCCACTCTGTGCTTTGATAGGCGTACTTGGATTGATCTTTTCGCCTCGAGATGCATCTGGAGCTGATGTGGGTGGTCCCATTCGCTTCTTGATTTCAGCTGCCATGGTCATGAAAGCCTGCTCCACATTGGTGGCATTCTTCGCACTGGTTTCCAAAAAGGGGATGCCCAACTGATCAGCAAATTCCTGTAACAGAATTGAACAGATTAAAAATCAATTGAATGATAACAAATTTAAACATAGATGAAAATGCATACAATTTTGACACAGCAAGTACTATTGATGTAATACAGCAAATGAGTCATGAATGTCGAATCGTCCCCAGGATCACCATACCAGGCAAGTTAAAAAGATGAATACAAGTTTACTAGTTTTCAAACCTTGAGGTCTAATTATTTTGTAATGAATCAAAAAATGTGATTGCTCCAATACAATTTAAGTTTTGTTGCACAAAATATATCCCCTAGTCTTTTAAAAAACTAGTATTTCAGGAAATGTAGATGACCTTGCGATAAATGCTGCATTTGACAGTTTACTGGATAGTAGTACCAAGATTATTTTTTAAATAGGACGATTACTAGAAAATAGCATATTGAAGTAACCTAGAAAATACACCTCAATATACCTAGGAAAACAGTAAGGAACCCTTGAAATGTGTGAAGTAGCATACTAACAACTTTTCAGATATGCAAAACCCACAACTCGCTTTAAAAATCTATTTCCCAACATATTTGCTGACGGCATTAACTCGATTATAAATTAGCAAACTAAAAGTTTCCCATTTTTATCTACCACAATTACTCTGATGTTAAAAATTTTCCTCGGAATTGTATGACTGCATATGCCAGTTAAAATTACACAGGTGTATGTATACACTTGAAATCACAAAAATCAAATTAGCACATTCTATCACCTAAGTGCAAGACAGTCACCCACTTCACACCAAATGCCCAAAAGGTAGCAATAGCTGGTGCTCATATCAACTTGCTGCTGCACGGGGTAAGGAAGCAACATACAAGCACAAAGCAGGCTAACCGTTTGAGTTCTTAAACACATCAAGTCGATTTACACGAGACTCACAGCTCCAGAAATGCTCAAAAAGTGTTTGCATGGCAAAATAATAATGAATGCTTCCACTCGTATATATATGCACTAAAAACGAAATTTTCTGGAGCGTCAATTTTTATGTGAGATTTTTTATCGGCGTCTTCCAATAATTCTTCAGAGAACTGTGAAATCCAGCATGTTGGAAGCAATTTGCAAAAGTTTTCTGTGACACCAAATTCCAACTTTGGTCGATATAAAAGATTGCATTTAATACAGACACTTGCAATTGTTCTTTTCGGTCAAAAGCCGAGATCATATCATGCAGAAGAAGCTTTCTATAGGTAGCCTTGAAGTTTTGGATTATGCCATAATCTAAAGCCATCAAGAGTGCAGTGAGCATTACAGTTGTCTACAATTAATGCAACTTTCCTGCTCTGTTTTGAAAAATTTCGATCCTACCTTTTAAGTGTTTTCCCCCAGATGTCCGCCGTTATCCATGCTTTTGAATTAGCATCGTCGAAGAGAGGCAAAGATTTGCAATTTTTCATACATCAAGGCTTAAGAAATTTTCCAACCACCAAAGGAATCATTTTCTTCGATCCATCCCTATTTGCAGCTAACACGATTAAGCATTACTTACTTTTCCTTCCCTCTATACATTTGAAACAAAGAGTTGTCTGGCAAGATCCAATAAAAAAAGTCTGCATTCATCAATGTTGAAGACATTGGCAGATTCATATCTTTTGAGAATGTCCCGCAACACTACATCTTTCCATTCTTTTAAGGAACTGCCAAAATCAGCAGCTTCTCCGCATTAAGGATAGGTTACGCCTTGAATTAAATCGCTGTAGCTAGCCATTGCTGGCAACAAAACTTGACTCTCCAAGTTTATTAGCAAATTCCAAGGACTTTTCTTTCAAAACATTCCAGGATATTGGAGCATTTTGCAATCATGCATATTTAATCCATGAGAGAAGAGCCGATTCCACATTCTCATAAGGTGACAAGCGCTGGCGTTTCCTTTCTTGATCAAGATTTAAACATCTGAGGAGCAAAGTTTGGCTTAACTTTTCAATCAATTCATTTTTTCAGCAAATGATAAATTCTTTCTTTTTGAAGCCATATTGAAAAAATGAAAGTTCCTATTCGTCATGTATGATCGAAATGGAACAAAATTTTCTTACTCTTTTCATCTCAATTCAATGTACTTTTCAAACAGGGAGAGATAACTTCCTTGGGGAGGAAGAGAATTGAGGGGGTGAGGGGAAGGGAAGTAAAGGCGTGAATTCAGGTCTGTGTTGCTCCCTGCCTCTAGAAATGTTACAACAATTACTATTTAAATTTAAAAAACATATAATCAATAACTAGGAAAATAAAATGACTTTATAAGCATTGCAATTTAACACATGTTCCCTATTAAGTTAGACGGGGCTTAAGAAAACTGACCATACAAGCGGGGTGAACTTATAAGAGAGTGACCATATAGCCAGTACTGACTGTAACATGCGACTTACTTTGGCAGTTGTATAATCTACTACTTTCTTTGGTGTCAAATCACACTTGTTTCCAACTAATAATCTATTTACATTTTCTGATGCATAACGATCAATTTCTTGAAGCCATTGTTTCACATTATTGAAAGATTCCTGAAAGAGAATTTGTAGGCATGAAAAACATTAGCAACAAACTAATGTAGCACAAATTTTATAAATACTAACAAACTTCAGATTCTATGATCCACAGCATACATTTCAGGCCAAAAAGCTTGTGACCAACTAAGATAATTAAACAACCTTAAGCTTTATGTTAACAAGAGATTAAAAAAGAAACTAGAGAACTGTATACAAAAAAGGCTAGGTTATTGCCTAACCTCATTCTAAGTTTCCAAGGGAAAAAGCATTTCCATGCATTAACTCAGTGATTTTTTTACACATAACACTGGTGTGCTTTTTGGATTACAGTTAAAATTATTCAAGATTTATTTTATTTCAATGCTTTAGTTTTTAAATTTTGACAAGGGTAGTTAGGTACAGTTACTTTTTGTATAAATCAAGTAAATTTATATAGTTTTAGTCAAATCATCAAAAAATAGAAATTTTCAGTGCATATCAGAATTATAATATTTAATCCAAGTATGCAAGATGATAAAGGTTAAAAATTGTTGCATTAAAATAATGAAATTCTACTATTTGTCAATATGAACATACCTGATCAGTAACATCGTAGACAACTATAATGCCATGTGCTCCACGATAGTAACTAGAAGTTATGGTCCTAAACCTCTCCTGCCCAGCAGTATCCCACTATAGTAGATAAAGTAAATATTTGTTACATGCCCTTTTAATTTTGTGTAATATATGACATCCAACTCAATTCAACATAAAGGTTCAATAAGTCAAAGTTAACATCAGATAAGACGATTAAAAAAAATATAAAAAAACTAGATCTTAAAAAAACTTTTAAACAGTGTACATTGATAATACATAAATGCATTCTGATGCACACAAAAATTGAAAGCGTTATGCAGTTTTTTAAATAGATCAAGTGAAAATCGCTTACTATTTGAAGTTTGATAGTTTTACCCTCCAGTTCAATAGTTCTTATTTTCTGTAAAATATAAAACAATTAAAATTGAAAATGCAAGTCATTAAAAAAATAGTACCAAATATAAAACTGCAGTTGGATCTTGCGATTTAAATTTTGAAGACTAAATTTGTGTTAAAAAGTTAGCTCAAGCTGATAAAATAGCCAAGATAAATACTCACAAAATCCACACCAATTGTACTGATGTAACTTTCTGTGTATGTGTCATCCTGCAAAAAAAAAAAAAAAATTAATCATTTAAAATACTGCATTAAGAAGCATTTTCTGTAGAACTTGAGTCACTCAAGTGTATTTTCAAAGTAAAAAAAATTAACCGTTTAAAAACATACAAGTTGTTTTACAACCAGTATTCCACTCTTAAATAACCTACTCTGAATATAGGCCTAGAAATACTTTTAAATCAATACATGAATATTGACTCAAGTTTTCATTTATTGTACTGGGAGTTACAATACAAACCAAACAATAAACATTTAAAAAAAAAAAAACCTAGTTTAACATAATATATTCTTGATACAAAAAGGATTGTACAACCATAATCATCAAGCTACATAATTATATAACTACCACTACTAACTAGCAAACCTAACTGGTAATGTTCACATAGCAAGCAGCTGTTCACAGCTCTATTTACTTGGCCAGGAACAAAAGTAAAAAAACTTCTGTTTGTTCAGTTCCCTATAACTTATGCAACGTACTGATTAAACTTCATACATCTACATTGAATGAAAATTAAAATGCTTCAATATACTTCAAATTCTTTTCAAGAAGTTATGTTTAATGATAGACATAGACAAGTATTAATATTTTGGCGGATAAAAAAAAAATCCCCTTTTAAAGTAAAATGTAATAAACTACACAACAGTAAAAACATTTCAAGTAGACTTAAAACCTTTTAACTGATGAAAGAGAAAAAGTAAGTTTTTGAAGTCTTTCTGAACAATGGGTTTCCAGGTAGATATGAAACTCTGACTATTCTATCTTGATATAAAGCAAATTATATTAATCTGATATCATGGATATAAGATAAAGCATTAAATTAAGAGAAACTGTAAACAGACAATAACAGTTTAACACATCTCAATTTTTACATTTGTAACTAATTGTTTAACAAAGTCCAGAAAATTGAAATTTAATCACATTATATATAAAAAATTTAATTTTATCCCACATAAAAGTTTTTATTCTTAATTTAGAATTTTAAGTAATGTGGATATATATCATGAAATATAATTTAAATGAAAGCATCAAGATCTAAAAACAATTAATTGTTTTAATCCTTCACAACATTTTGGCCCTGCTTATATTTTCTGTGTTTCTCTTAAATATACTAATCTTAAGAAATAACACTGGTTTGCATCTCATATTCAACAAATTTGAAATCAAAAGTTACGCTTAAAGCCTTAAAACTAAATAAGGCAAGAATGATGAATGATTTAAGAATTTAGGAGGTTTTGAAAGATTAACATTTGTCAATGAAACAATAGCCAATATGTATCCAAAGGGGGACAAAATTCAATGAATACTTGGTAATTAAGGAAACTAAAATATTACTTGATACACAAGAACTCTTGATAGTATATTAACAATGCTAAAACAATTTCAGCTGAAGAGTAAATGAACAAAATACTGAAGTATAAAAAAAATAACCAAATGGAACCATTATATAATCTGACTGGATGTGACACTTCAATATGAACAGTAACAAAACATAAACAATAATTTAAGAGAACTAAAAAAAAAAAAAAAAACATTTTTTTTTAAACAGGAAAAACTACAAATAAAAAAAGATTCTTTCTAAAGAAAACTAGTACACTTTAAAATTTAAATTTTAGTGTGGCAGCTGCAAAGAGTTAATCAATTGAAGGATAAGAGATTTGTTTAAGAAATCATAAAATGTCAATTACATGTTTGCAGCAGTGGACATGTTCTTTAAGATCTGCGATTATGAAGAAAAATTAATGCAATGACTAATACTATATATATATATATATATATATATAATACTTTTATTAAAAAAGTATATAAAGACCTTAAAGAAAATTACAAATTACACAGAAGTCTGATGGGGAATAAAATCCTTAAAAAACTATAACAAGTACAATTTACACAATTTAGTTCAACAGTTTCCAAAGTTATTCAATCACCCACCAACAAATCACCAATGTGTGTGCTAGCTTTATAATTTCAATTCCAAGTTAATTTGATTTGTATAATGAATATTTAGCTTCATATAGTGCTATAAAAATATTTCCATATCTGAAATTACAAAACCGAATTTAACATTATTACTTAGTTGTCTTGCTGGTCAAGAGACAGGTAATAGGGTCAATGATTGGTATGGAGTATCAAATATCACAATTTTATCAATTTTTAATGAAACCAGGAAAAATTAATCATTGCCAGAAATGTAAAATAAAAACCAGGGTGTCAAGAGTCATCACTTGATAGATCATCACTTGATAGTCAAGATAAATCACTTGATTAAAATCATGATTTTAATCAAATGATTTTTTTTTAAATCACTGATTTAAATCACAACTAATTTTCTATTTTTATAACTAAGTAAATACACCATAGAAAAATCACAGATGTGGTCAAATGCTTTAACTTTTCTGCACTCGTGGTGATTTTAGCACTAATGGCTACAGCAAGCTCCGAGGGAACTGGGTCAATTAATGCATATTATAAAAGATTGCAACAGCCAGTTGTAACTTATTAGAATATACTATATAATGGAAACAGTAGTAATGTAAACACACATGACACAAATCTAAATGCCAGGAAGAGTAATGTGTAAACATTCCAGATTAACAGCTCTCATAATTTAAACACTTAAAGGAATACTCAACAGTTTGATTCAAAATTATAAACTAAAGGGGTGACTGATTTTATTAGCTAAAAAAAACACAAGTGGGAAGTAAAGTTTGAGGCATTTGTCAGTTAGCTCAGGAGTTCCCAAAGGGTGTGCCGCAGCACCCTGGGGTGCCACAAAGAGAGACGAGGGGTGCTGCGAAGTGCCTGTAACCTCTAATCTAAGCTATTTCTAAGCAACAGAAAAAATTGTTAAGGCCGCTCATCAAAAATCGGTTCACTCCCCAACCAAAAGCATGAAGGTAATTTTATTTGTTTTATTTATATTTTCCCCAACCTATGTTTTTTTTTATTAAGTAAAATTAAAGTGTTTGTGTGTGAATTTTAAATACTTTAACTGTATTAATTATGTTTATGTTCTTACTTCTAATTTATTTTTCGAAGTGGTATTCATATGAAATATGTATATATGTAATAATATACCACATATAAATATTACATGATAACGAGGGTGCCATGAGAAAATTATAATTCTCTTAAGGGTGCAACCACTTGGATAAGTTTGGGAACCCCTGTGTTAGCTTATTCTTGCGGTGTGCAATAGAGATAAAAAAGTTGAAATACACATTTTCACACACAGCCATTAAAATGTCAGCAGGAAAAAAGAAAGATCCAATATGAATTAAAACTACAGCCATTAAAATGTCAGCAGGAAAAAAGAAAGATCTAATATGAATTAAAACTAAGTGAAAATCCATTTATTATTGCTGCTCAGCAATTTTATTATCAGAACTTACTGTAGTCTGATTATTTCTGTCCTCTGTTCTACTTCTCAGACTATAGTTTAGGTCTGTCACTTACACTTACTGATAAATTTGTTAACATGATTATTTAATTTTCTCAAGAAAAACTATGTAGGATGTCAACTTGTGTTTTAAAGTTAAACAAATGTTAAGTAAATATTGATTTACCATATCACAAATTCTGATTGTTTACTTAAAATAAATATTAGTTTACATGTCATGTCACAAACTCAATAACAAATTTATATATAATTATTATAAAAACAGTGTACAGGGCCTACAGAAATTTAAATTTAAAAAATCTGATTTAAATCAAAATAATCCTATTAATTGATTTTTAAAAAAAATCATGATTTATTTTACACCTTGATAAAAACTGTAAAGTGACAGGACATGTTAGAGACCTATGAAAGGAATCATTGAGTCCAAGAATGTCTTTTTGTGATTTATTTTGGGACATCAAACAAACAGTACAACTACACAACAAATAGAAATATTACACTGAAATACGTAAATTCGAGTTTCTAGAACAAGGAGGGAGCTCATCAGAAGTCTAAGAAACTGTTTTTAATCACATTCCTTTTTGAACGATCATGTGGTATTGCCAAGAGTGTATGCAAGAAGCTACACCCTCAACAACCACCCACATGGTACAATCCCATTCTCAACAACCTACAATACCAATAAATAAGTTAGAATTTTTAAATGGATTAAGTTTAGTTAGAATTTAGACTGTATCTACAATGTTTTATTTAAAATTTGTTTCACATGCCGTTTAGATTGTGCACATTGTTTAATGACTCAAATTTTGGTGAGTGGTGTTTAATTATTAATTACACTAAACTGATTTATATTTTCTTTTCTTGTTACCTAGGTTTTGTTTCTGCTTTTATTTTGTACTTCAGCTTGCTCTTTGGATTTTATGTTCAGTTAGTTCTTGGGTCAAGTTGAAATTCTAGATTTTTAGTTACCTACTACTAAGGTGAATGCAAGATTATATTTTTAAAGTAATCCCTAAAAAATTTTGAATAATCAAATTTGCTTATTCCAGTGCTTTTCAAAGGGTGTGCCCCCAGTGACATGCCTAGCTGTGCCCTATGAAATCCCATATATAGTTATGTGCGGGGATAAAAAAATGAATTTTTGTCATTTAGTTAAATATAGTACATTGCATCTTCATTTCAGCATTAAAATGTTCCTTGCAACAGATCATTATTCAGTTAAAAGTGGGGGAAAATATGCAGAGCAGCAAAGAAACGAAGCAGATAAGTTCTACACTTGTTCAAACAGTGCTTGAGCTGATGTGCTAGCACAGCTGCTCAAGGTCATTTGCCAGTCATTTCACATATTTTTCTTAGCATTTTGTGAGGTGTGCCTACAATTTTTGTGGGACTTCAAGTGTGCTTCGACTTCAAAAGTTTGAGAACCACTTGCTTCTCTACTATTATAAAAGGAAGTGTTTGTTTGTTTGTTTCTTGCCCACGAAGTCCTGAAAAATCTATGGCACTTAAAGTAATGGGATTTGGCACAGGCATTTTTTGGGTCAAGGCAAATTTAAAATTCAATCTAGAACATTTAAAAATGAATTTAATAGTTTTTTTCACCATTCTTCATTCTACCGTAGTAATTCCCAGGAATGAAGAAACATAAAAATTTAGACTTCACGCCCTCACGTGTCACCTTAACGTCAGCCTTTGGAACCATGCAAGTTTTTTCATCTCCGAGGAGAGAACACATTCAAATGACCTTCATTTGTTTCAAAATTCATTCATTTTGATTTCCTGCGAAACAGATTCCAGTAAAGCAAAAGATTACTAAAGTTATCACTGGCGTTCTTCAGTGCTTTTTTCAATCTCAGCAATCGTTAAAAGTAGAATAAAAATTTGAACGCATTTTAAATTTGCGGAAAATTTTACAACAGATAGATATTTTATTAGTTTGATTTTCTTTTAATCTTTTATATTTTCGCAAGAGATTGTGATGTCACGTGAACTTTCGCTTTCCTAAAATAAACAGATTGCATTTTGTGCACTTCATGTTAAAATAAAACTAAAAACAGATTTTTATTTTAGCAAAGGAGAGCAAAGAAATAAAAACATTTTGATTGGGATTGTTAAGTTCTTTTTTCGTAAAATCTGAATTGTTAAAGACAGATTAAAAATTTCAACGGATTTTAAATCTGTGGAAATTTTTTACACCAGATAAAAACTAAACACCACGAGCACGGGCAAGTCCCACAGTGGCTAACAATAGTTATAACTATTGAGTACTAGAAAAAACTAATGTACACTCTCAAATAAAACGGTTGCATTTGTGAGGACCACCCCATTGAAAATGGTCAGATTAATATAACAAGATAATTCAAAGAAATTTACATTACACTTAAGTAAAGGTAAATTATATTTTTTTATAAAGCATGTGTAATTGCGCTTGTACTTTTAATTTCATTTTGGCCTCAAATGGTTGGTTGTGATTGATACATTTCAAATATTTGGAGCAAAAACATGAAGACAAACTTTTTACAGTATTAAGCAAGACAAACTTGGTCTTATCCAGTCTTTTGTCATTTTAGTCCCTTAATTACATGACATACACATGAATTCTACTAATCAGAACCAGATAATAGTGCTTGGGGAGTCAGCTAAGTGAAAGAAATGAGGGAATAATTGCCCATATCACGGATCCAAATATGAAAAATCACTGCATTACATTGATATTTGGCTAGATACTTTTATTAAAGTTTCTATACAGGAGATACAGTAAAAATAAATATTCCCAACAAATGATTCTATTGTCTAGACTAGACTCGTGTTTCCCTTTGTTATGCTCCAATCTTTTGTACATCATTACAGGGTCCCCAAAGACTAGCCAGTGCAGCTCCACAAATTAAATTTTACAACAAGGTTGTATTTTTTGAAGACTTGCAACTCCAGCGAGTACACAAGTTAGTCAGCTCTGCTCACAACAATACTTTTTAAAGTTTGGATTTTTACTTGCTCACTTGAAGAACTCCCTTTGGTTGCAAGAATTCTGATCCATGTAATTTAAGACAAAACAAACAGGTATGAGCTCTTCCAGGAAAGCTACAGTATCTAATAATTTGCCCTTTATTAAAAGTTATATGCAGTTAAGGTTTAAAATGTCAAGATCCCAATTATTTTTTAACTCCTTTTCTATACACTACTGCAGAAACAAGTGCAGTTTGACACCCATGATAAACAGAAAGTAAAAATTTCACAAATGAACTCGTTTCAAATTTTGTTTTGAGTTCAAGTTTCAGGACAAGCAATAATTGTAACAAAAAAAACTACGAAACATTAATAAGAATTCGACCAGTGAACAAAGCTTAATTAGATGTTGTGTAAATTCATAATCTAAGAAATTGATTAGCATGCAGTGTAAAACTAGTTGTCTGAAAAAAAAAAATGGAGCAATTATTTTCTTATAATCATGAATACACATTCAAATGCTCACCAAAAAATTACTAACTTAAAGATCAATGTTGGTGCAATGTATCCTACATCAAACATGCTTGTTTGCAATTAGGCATCATTTAAGTGGAAATAATTAGGTTTCTACATAAGTTACATGTGGAAGGTTAATGGAAGACCACATGCACAAATCTCATATCCCCAATAAGCTAATTCAGCCGAGTGAATTCTTTTTCTGAGATACAACTTAAGTACCTGTAATAAAAAAGTTCTTTCATATTAATATGCAAATAAAAAGGAATACTCACAGCAAATCTTAACAGAAGACAAGATTTTCCCACACCAGAGTCTCCAATAAGTAATAACTTAAATAGGTAGTCACTGAAAACGAAAATAAAATCTTAAGTTGCAATAGATTTACAGGCAAAACATTTTGTACTTATCTACAAATGTCACTTTTCTTGACGTCAGAAAGGGTTATTCTATATGACAATTACAATCATCACAAGATTTCCGAGAAAAGGGCTACGGCCTTTCTTTACACATTTACCAAGATAAAACCATCGTATCTATATATAGAGATGTTAAAATTCTTTCAATCAAGAAGGCTAAAACAGACGGAAGCAATGAAGAGAAATTACAGTTATAATGGAAAGTGAACATAGCTTTCTGATACAATTGAGCAGAAATATAATTAATGATAAATACAAATAGAGCAAGAATGACTATTGTATTTTTCAAATAGGTCGGTTAAAATTTTTTAATAGAATGTTATTTTCCACAAATACAAATAAAATAGAGGAATCTTATCTTGGAATATCAGCTATTTTGAATACCAGAGTAAAATATTTTAGTCATTTCAAGTGCAATGTACCCAACGGGTCATTGAAAGTACAGACTGAAAAATGTTGCTACAGTTGCCACACTTCTTTAACATCCCCCCTTCCCAAGGACCGTAAAAAAAATTTCAAAGAAAAAAAGCATGGAACAAAAACAATGGAAAATAGTATTTGGAATTTAGGAGGGGGAAAAGCAGACACTGAAGAAGGAAAAGGCAAAGCAATCTAGGGAAAGAAGGTCGAAGATTAGCACTTGCATGACCTGGGGTATTTCCGTAGTGCTGGTATTTTGTGGGCTGAGAAAATCTATTTTGATATTTATGTATATAAACTAGGGGGCTCCACCCCTGCCTGCCAACCCTTGGTGATTGCTTCACA
Organism: Metellina segmentata; assembly: GCA_947359465.1. NCBI lineage: Eukaryota > Metazoa > Arthropoda > Arachnida > Araneae > Tetragnathidae > Metellina > Metellina segmentata. The sequence continues at coordinate 114,778,936 of OX375873.1, forward strand.
AACCAACACTCCTTTCACAGATTTAAATCTCCTGCGACGTCGAAACTATCGAAATTCATACATTCCTGCTTGGACTTTCCGGGCCATAACGTCACAGCGAGGGCTACGCCCCTTCTTGCAGACACTTGATCTGTGATTGATATGCAATCCCATTTGGTTTGCTTAGCAAACCAACACTCCTTTTGCAAGTGATTGCATTTTTTTACTTTAATACTTAATGCACTCTAAACTAATAGCTGTGGTGTGCATCAGCAAAAAAAAAAAACCTTAATCTCTTCCCCTGTATAATTTGGAACAAACCATGTTAATTTCGTAATTTTCTAATGCATACTTTCTAGGAAAACCATCTAAGAGTCTAGCGATAAAAGCGAGTTTTCAATCTTGTGTCTGCGGCAATGCTTCTTTTAATAGAGATATATATATAGTGGCCACTCAATGAAAGTACAGTAGTCACTGGCCACCTACAATATTTCTTAATTTTAACCTTAAGTCCACAATAGATTGCATCCAATTTATTATTGATAAATAGTTCATCATTACTTTCTTTATGCGCAATGCACACACATAAAAATTCAGTTACGCCCCAGTAAATCTACAGCCGTTACCAATAATTTTGTTGGGCAACCACTTCGAATATTTATACAAGCTGTCAGAAGAATTTAAAACAAATATTTGAAAGGTACAGATTTTGATAAAGACTCAAATTCTCTCAGAAGGGACATCATGCTCTTCTGTAACAGTTTAGCACATTCCCACATCAACCAAAACATTAATGTGGTGTGTTTTATTGGAGCGCAATCTTTGACTTCCAATTCTATTAATTAAATCCTACATTAAAGAACTTCTATTTCCAATTTTTATCACAAATAACAAGTAAAGACATATTTTTACAGCTAAATTGGGTCAACAAAAGGTTAATAGGTCAATAGAAAATGCTTATCACCCAGCTTGTTATTCATGTTTACACTTTAGAACTAGCTTAGCACGTGACAGAAACATAACTTTTCTCAACAACACAAAGAAAAAGAAGGGGGAAAAAAAACAGTTATACAGGCTAAATTTTGCTTGTTTTCCCTAAACTTTGTAGTTGATAAAACTTCCTAATCATTAAAATATTTCTAACTTATATTTTCAACTATTTACCAAGCAAATCTAACAATGGTCTTGACCATTGTTAGATTATCTTGAGAAAAATTAGATATTTTAAGAAATTGAGAAAGAAAAATAACTGCACAAAATATTTTTAATGACAAAATACTGATAAATTTAACAATCTTTTCCTCAGAAAAATTCCATTTTATTTTTGTTTCCTCAGTACAAATAATTTAGTACATAAATTTCATACACCACAATCAATATTGAGTGAGTTGTACAAAATTATGCAGTGACTCATTACCATGGGCAATGTTGAAAACACCAAAAATGAAAGCTTTGTCAAATAATCATGTCTATTTAATAACAAAATATATATATATTTGTTACATAAAATCAGGCATAAGAAATTAATTATTCACTATAACAGAAGAAGATTACGAAAACTGTGGATATGTATTTTAACATATTTAAAATTAGATATCACAATAGAGTAATGTAGTCAAATTTTACATTTAACCTTTATCAGCTGACATTAAAGTATGAATCTAAGATTGATACACTAAGAAATGAATAGAACATTTACTTAAAGCATTAAGACCTTCAAGCAGTAAATTATAATATAAACATCATGTGTGAATTTAATTCTTCATACTTAAGTTATGTGTAATCTTTACTTGACCAATTATACAAGGTTTTGTTTATCAATTCTGAATTTCATTCCATTCTAGCACAAATTTTTCTTTCATTTTGTATAAATGATCTTGTTAACATATTTATACTATCAGCAGGATATCTTGCACAACTCCTAGTTATCAAATGTGAAAGTAACAAGAAATATTTATGCAACTTCCTCATAAGTCATTTGAACATTTCAATTATAATGCTTGGGTTCACTTCTTGAGAGGAATTTTAACATTTAATTTGGTTTAGGTTGGTGCAAGCTCTTGATATAATTCTAGTTTCTTTGAACTTGTGTCTGACTTCATATCCTTTAAAATCCAGGATTTAAGAACTTATAAATATCAATTGAGATCCTAAATAAAATTTATTTCGTTTCGAAATTGTGTGTACTATCTGGACAGAATAAACAGGGAAGTTTATTTGTCAACTACACAAATTTTAAATAGTAATATTGCACTAAGGTTATAAACCACATGACCCCAAATTTTGTCAATACGTCATGCAATTACGATCATACAAAGGAACACAATAGATAAGAAACTGCACTTCTATTCTTGCTATACTTCAAAACTACCACACTTGCGTAGTTTTTGTAATCATATAAAACGCACTTGATGAAAGAAAACAAATCTTCTCGTCTGGATTTTACCTACTGTTTAAACGGTATGCTATTCAATATTCGAGCTCGTCAGAAAAACATGAAATAAGATATTCTTTAAATTTTCCTCAATCACGTTAAAATTTTTTTTTTTGATTTAAGCAATGTCTCAAGACCGACTTCAAGCGACTTCTAAGTCCCTTTCTTTCACGTTCGTAATAACTACAATCTTCATTAAATTGCAATATACGCATTACAATACCATCACGATAAACAATGACACATCTCTGTATTACAAAACAAAACTATTCAAGATAACAGGTAAATCAGAAAAGACACGAACACTATTTGAACAGTTACACTTCAAAACAAATTCAAAAATATATCAACAAAATTCCAAATGTTAGAATATTTACATTTCATCTACTTATGAGAACAAGGAAAAACCTTTAAATAAAGCTTTGAATACTCACTATTCGGGATTCATTGTGGACATTACAATTTATATGACTAACTTTAAACGGAAATGCTGTTGATGTGAATAAAAAGGGGTTTATAAATATGTCAACTTCAAAAATGTGTCCTACAAAATGGCTAACACAGCCCGACGTTTCATGAAGCTAAAGTATGAGAGGGTGTTTTCAGTGATGGCGATATCAGACTGACGTCATGTAATTGACGTGGCATGTCCAATACCTTGTGAGTTAGCGAACGTCATATGTAAAAATTTGTAAACAATGTCTTATAACTAGAAATAAAACGCAAAATAGAAGGCGTTTTTCTGTTTAAATAAATTTATTGAAATTAAAATGAATAAATTTTTCAAGTTTCTTTCTTCATAATGGCAATAGTTCTGTGTCATGAGTTTCGTTTAAGAAATTCGCTTCCTCATAAATACTTTAATTTTGACAGAAAATTGAGGAACATGTCATCTGTCAATATAATTATGACAATCTGGAATGCATTTTTTCTGCTAACTTAAGGAATTCGGTTTTAATTAATTACTGTTCAGTGGAATCCAAAATGTAACAGCAATATAATTTCACTGATTCCGCCTACTAATTTTTAAAACGATCTGAAACAAAACAATGTTTTATTTTTTCCAAGATTCGAAAGCAAAAAGCGTCATTCTCTTTCTATTGATGCAAGGAAAAGTCAGATTTTTCAGCTATTTTCGATGAGAAAAAATTTCCACATTGACAGACACAGCACTTGTGTTGCTCCAGTATACCGTTAATTAAAATACCTACCTACCGACAGACACCACGCTGTAAGTCGCTCGCGTTGGAGGTTACGGGTTCAATTCCTTAATGCTAACTCAGTGTAACTTCTCTTGTACGCAGAGATTCTTTCATATCGCCATTGTTACTCCAGTGCGACGTTACTTAGATACCTCCCTTTTTATGACGCTGCAAAGTGATTGGTTCCCTCATTTCTGATTTTCCCTTCGGGAATGACCAACCAACCGGTATAGTGGTCAAGGTGTTAGCCTCTAGATCGGAAGGTTCCTGGTTCGAATCCGGGCATGGATGTTTGTAAACGTATGGGCTGGTGCACCATAAATCTGTCGTGGCCGAAAGTCCTCACGTTGGGTTGGCGTGGAAGTTTGGAGAGTGGGGTGCCAGCTCAGGCGTTGCTTCGTCATCTGACCGTGGTTCAAAATTACGAGGTGTTGTCCTCGGATCTATCCCTTAAGGGACTGATCCCGGACCGTCGTTAATAGCCCGTCGTGTTGCTCTAGTACGACGTTAACTAAAAATTACAATTACCCTTCGGGGTTGTTTCCGGACCGTCACCAATAGCCCACTGGTAACATTTATTAAAAAATACCAAAAACCATCCTTCCTAAAGTCTTACACAAAATTCGAAAAAAAAAAAAAAAAAAAACTTAAAAAAAAAAACGAACAAACACTTGTGAAGTACCAAATTAGCAGGAGAAGAAATTTGTTCAGTTTCACAAATGTGACAAACAATAAGGATGAAACAGTTGAAAATCTCTCCTTTTTATATTGTCCCAATTCCTCAATTTTTTTGTTCGATTGGTTATATTTAATCTTCACAACCAATGATAATGTTCTTTATGTAGTTTGAAAACAAATATGAGTTCAGTGTACATAAATTGTTTTGCCTGGAAATGAATTTTTATCGATTTGGGGAGAACAAGGACCTTTTGCTCTTTAAACTTGAAACATTCCGTTTCGTTGGGTTCCTTAAAATTATTTATAAAATTTTTAATTTATTTGAAGTCTCAAAAGAAATATTTGGTATTCCACTTATTGTTTTTGAATATCTCGAAGTCAATTGCCACTGTGAGGTTTACAATTTCACTTGTATATATATAAGGGTGAATAAATCTTTCTGGTTACATATTTTGTAATAGACTTTTCCACACAAGAAAATATATTTCATTGAAAAAAAAAAGAGGAAATTTTGGGGAACAATTATGTAAAATAATTTATCGTTCCACTGCCTTAAATGAAGGTCATGTACCATATTTTGTGATATATGAGAAACCAAACGACCTATTTGAAATTCATGCGAATGTCAACTAATCGATCAGGGTGTTGGTTTCAAGATCAAAAGGTTCCTGGTTGGAAACTGGGGTGAAGTATGGATGATTGTCCTTCGAGAAAGAATGCATGGGCTCTCCATAAATGGGTTGTGTCATGAATGTATGTGAGGTGTCTACCCTGTTACAACCTGCCTGTGGCTCAACAGGGCAGTGTGCCAAGTTGTCTATAATTCCAGTCGAGTAGTGACATGACTAATTCTCAATTTGTCAGCCAATAGAGAAGAAAATCCATGCAAATTAATAAACCTTTTAATTCAGGAAGTTAAAAATTTAATATACTTTTCTACAGCTAATTTTCACAAGTAACACTTCAAATTAGCAAGGTATGGTACTTTTATTGTCAGGTTCCTCGCTTGTTGAAAAGTGAAATTTGTATCAGTGGGAGTATTCACTGAAGCTATAAGAGATAAATTGCGCAGCCCCTCAAAGTACCAGCACTTTTACAAACTTTAAATATTCTGTTTTTTGACTGAAAACTGATTTTACAAATAATAAATGAGGGAGCAGGATTTTAATCTTAAACATATGGTAAATTTAACAAATTTAAAACTTATGTTCAATGGCATGGTTAAATCAGTGAATTTTTAAACTGTAATAAAATATTTTAATGGCATAAACACCATTTTGTTATTTACATGAAAAGACAAAATAACAAAATAAAAATGTTTTTACATTTTTTTTAATTTTAAAATTTGATAACAGAGCATTTACAAAAAGGTATTTTTCTTCATTCTTCAGATGGCTTTTTCTCAGGTACATAATTTGCAATATGATCAGGAAGCTTCTCTATAGCATGCTGAAATACAAATGTAAATATCAAGATCAGTTTCCAAATGAAATTGAATTAAAAGATCCAAAATAAGATAAACTGATGAGAGATATGCAAAATGACTACTTGGGAAAATTACTTGTGTTTCCAAGAGTAACTAATAAATATCCCTATTACATAAAACTGTAACTTTAATGGATTTTACAGCAAAAATCTCGAGTATAAGTTCATTTTCTAGGTATTTTTTAAATCTCTGAATTTTTAGAAATTTCTTTAATCTGGTCTACAGCTCACTGACTTTACAAATTCTAATTAAAGAAATAAATGTTAAAAAGTATTACTCAATTAAGGCAAAGCAATTAGTTCTAAGCTGATATGATTTCTCTGATCTCAGTCCATTTATTACTCATCACAGAAAAAATATGAGTACCGACATTTTAGCCTGGAATCTAAAAAACAAAGCCTAGATCTTAACAAAGTTTTGCACAGCAATTGGTTTATAACTATAAAAAATTGATTGATTAATTATAATTAACTTTAAGCATTCTTGGAGAAAAAGAGCAAAGACCAGCTGCGAAGCTCTCATCGACGCGTTAGTTTGATGTCTCTTTTAGTTAAGCTTAAGAGCCTACAGCTGTAAACTCAATCGGAAAATATACCTTCATTGCTTTCAAACCGAGTTATTCTTCAGTCTTCAACCATCAACACCCTAGACACACCCAAACCTGAACATAAATTACATCTCCTTTATTCAATTATATTTAAGTGATAGACTAAAATGCATAAGCATATTAAAGAGACACTTTCATGATTGGTAGGGCTTTTATGACACAAGGGCCATATTTAGCCAAGCTGCACCAAGCACAAGACAAACATCAATAGACATACAAGTGCAAAGTTTTATCAACACATACGAGAAATAAACACAAGGAGGAATCGAACCTGACAGGTATTGAATCTGCACCACCTACTACTTGCATGTTGTTAGAGCAGTGGGTAAACCCACTCAGTCATACGACAAAGTCATGTTTGTTCTGAGTATAAATCAAGAATAAAATCCTGTTTTTAGGGTAGATATTATTTACGATAGGACTGGACAACACAAATTCTTCTGTGGTCCATCCTCAATTTCTAATCTTGGTCTTTTAATTTTCTCATGATCTACAAACAAAATAGTTTTAAAAAATAAAATATCAGATGTTATGCAATGTTCGGATAAAAAGTGCTAAACTGTTTCTAATGAAGGGCATTATACATCAAATAAAATATTTGTATGTCATTCAACTTGAGTTATTAATTCTACCTACACAAATGAAAGATGTTAGATAGAATATCATTTTTATTCTAAGAAAGCTATGCAACAAATCATTTTTAACCCTATGTTAAAATGATATCCAGAAGGCATAATGCTACCCAATCTAGACAACTCTATGGATGATCCAAATGCTGTTCTTAAGCTAGAGCAGTCTTTTACAATGCACATATTATCCAACTGCACACATTATCTCAACTGAATGCTAGCATCAATTGGAGGCATGGGGAAAAGAGGAAGTCTGTATTGAATTTAACCATCACACATAGCAAATACCATTAACAAAATAATAAGAAACGATTGGTAGTTGAAATGATTGAGCGACTACATTTGTTGGCGTGTGGTGAGAGTCAAAAACATAAAATTCAAAACTGACAACTCACTGGAGCAAGATAACAGGCTATTTGTGATGATCCAGAATCCATCCCAAAGGGAATGAATCACGAAACCAATCCAAGGGCAATGACTGGTAATTTTGTACCAATCAGATTACAAGAACACCTGAGTTTGCATCCCACTCTCACAACTCCTACACCATGTCAACGTACATTTGAGGCCACAGAAGATTTAACATACACAAACCCCCATGTGCACGACTGTTTTTGACTGGTCCTAGTTTGAGCTTGCAACCATTTCATTGCTAATCCATTGCTGTTCCAACAGGGTTACAGCAACCAAACCTCTCTCAGATTCGCCTTTAAAAAATATTTGTTTTTGCTTCAGGTTTTATCGATTCAGTCTTTTATTTTTTTGATTACAGAATGATAAGGGCTTCAAAGCTTACAAGGAGGCTAGTGTTTCTAGCATGACTCACCTATACTGTCAAAAAGAATTACTGTAATCATTCATTCAGCTCAACAGAGAAAACTGACATTCATATACTAGATTTCCATTGTATACAATGCTCATTTTAGCAAATAAAAGTATCCAAAAGATGAACAAAATAGATTGACAACTGATGAATATTTTCTTATTTTTCCCTTTGAATACCTACAGTATGTTTGAAAAGAACATAATTTAAATGGCTTTGACCAACAGTAGAAAGTGCCATTTTCTTTCATTTAATTTTAATATTCATTTAATCCTGTATAAATTATGAAAAATAAGATCTTACCTTTGTAACTTTCATTGCAACTCCTTCAGGGAGATTTCTTTGAATATATTCTAGATATGTGTCTGCAGTAGAACCTGTCAGGTGCTTAAACTGAAAAAAAAAATGGATAAGATGAGCATGTTACTTAGCCAAAACATCACTTGCACATGAAAGAAGCAAGTCAAGCACAACTTTGTATTTTAAAATAAAACTAGCTACTGCATGGCCAGCACAGCATTGCCTGTTACAGTTCTTTTCTGTCCTATAGCCTCCTTTGAATGGTCATTATGATAGTATAACAAAATATTTAAAAGTTTCTTATGAACAATTAATAAGAGTAAGCAAAGTGTGCATTTTTTCATACTGAATTTTCAAGTAAAAATGAGTGTTTTCTCAATGTCATTGAATACTTAGTACACTTTTTATACAAAATAATATTTATACTGTAGTTTCTTACTCAATTCATAACGGCATTTTCTTTTATGTGCAATATTTATTAGTACAATTAAATTGACTTCAAACAAACTATCAAAAGCTTGATGAATTCTAGTCAACTGGGGTAACATTCCCCAGAAAATAAATTTTGCATTTTAATCTCATATTGAACAGGCAAAAGACAAGAAACTAATTTCATATTTTGTTCACGCTTGTATTCATATCATACATGTTCATATTTTTTTTCTGAAACATATGCGAGTTAATTCAATGTTGTCAGTGCATATTTTATGTGTGATGAAACAAATAGAATGTTTTGTTTTTTCTACAATCTACCTCTAATAAAACACACTCAAAGCAGCATGCCCAAACAAGCTTAGAATATTCCGTTTGAAAACAACTCCAAAACCTTCCCACCTGGCAAGCAGCAGACCTGAAATATTCTAACATATTTCATGACACCAGGACCTCAAAATATTTTGGGTATGCAGCCCACTACAACCAAATCTTATTGAACTAAACTTGAACTTGATGTTAGGAGTGTTAAAGGAGCCACACAAATGATTTTGAATGAAAGGTAGAGTTAAAAAATGAGAACTTGAATAATGTAATTGAAGAATTAATTATACAAATCTCAATTTGATAGCTATACTATACAATTTGATAGCTATAGAAAACTCAATATGCAACATTTTTAATAATTTACCTCAAAGAAACGAAAGTATGTTCTAAATTCATACTGTACACGGTGTTTCTTATGAACAAATGCAGATTTCAGGAGAGTTCTTCTGTGATGATGAACTTTTCGATCCCATCTAAATAGGAAAGTAAGAAAATTAAATAGAAAATATAACAATGCTGTAAAAATTGTTCAACAGATTGGTTGTTTGAAGGTTTTATGGCCCATGAACAGAGGTTTCCTTTTATGGAAATGAAAATGTTTCATATTTCCGATGAATTCCAGCAAACATCTCTCTTTAATATTTTTAACAGGTAAATCATGTTTAAAGTAATAAAATCTTACATACATTACTGAATGCATGAGTGTAATTGCTACTAAGTTTTTTTGTTGTTGAGATCATCTTCTAGTCAAAGGAAATAAATTAATTAACATTTCTGTGTATGTGTGTGAAAAGTTTTCTTAGTTATTTTAATTGGACTGCTCATATAGTTTGCCAGGAAATTTATCTCAAATACACTAAATGAATCTTTAGCACCTATTCAATTGCAAGTATGTTTTGTGTATTCGAGAGCGGCAATAAATTTAGTTGCCAATTTTACTGTTTAGTTCAAATAAGTTTGGTTTTACTTATGGAGTAGTATAATATTGCTAAAACTACATAAAATAGCTTGCAACTATAATGAAATTATTTAAGAGTCTGATGACAATATTTTGTCATCAGGAAGACAGAAATCAGAGCAGAAAGAAAATAGGACTGTCAAGATTCTGTCTTTCCAAAAATATTCTCTCTGTCCCAGCAAAATAACGGTCATGTTCAGAGTTAATACCACACAGAAAAATTAGAAGATTTGGAAGTAAAATTTGTTGTATTGCATTAAAAGGGTTTTTTCTTTTTAAAAAAATTATTCCAATTTTTATATTTGCTATTTTAGTATTACAAACGTGTTCCGGATGTAAATAACATGCAGAGTGGGTTAGATTAGGGTTTTAATCTAACCCACTAGATTTAGGGTTAATATTTGCAAATAAATCCTGAATGGCCGAGGTCTGGAGGATTCCGGATTTTGTACTGTATATAGTGAAAACTTCATATTCAAATTATAAGATTATAATGGCGTTTTTTTTCCTTCAAATTGTGGGTAATGTTTAATTGGAAAATGACAGTAGGGTGTGTTGTGGACTGAACTATGAAAAACAGATAATTATTATATTTACATTTGTTATTTTGTGGCATTTGTTGTTTTTGGCACATATATTATAACCATATGTATGTATTTATTTGTTTTGTTTAATTAAATATGTATTCATATTTATTTCATGTTAATGCAACAATACGCTTGTAGCGTCCGTAACAAAAAACATGAAAAGGTTTCAATAACTTTTTCAAATTATCAATGAATAAAAACATTGAGAATTTTCTAAATTTGTACATAGTACCTTGTTACAGTGCAATAAGGAAGTCATTGGTTAATTAAAAATGAAATGAAGTTATAAGCATTTCAAAATGTGTTCTGGACTCTACAAAAAATATTTAGACTATACATCTGGCATGAAGGTCCTTGGGTCTAAACTACAAGTTACAATATTCACAGCTGTAATTTATTTTAAAAATGAAGTAGAATTAAAACATATATTGAATGCAGTTGTTTCAAAATATCTAGATCAATGGTGCATAAACTATTTTCATTTCCGTCTCCCAATTTAATGTACTATTTTGTCGTGACCCCTGGATAGACCATGACTTGTTAAAGGGGTGACTCTGAAGAGTGCCATGCCAGCATCGTGACTGATAGTTTATTGTACTGAGACCTCTGCTGATCCACTAAAGGCCGATTGCCAAAATAAATTTCAGCAAATACTTGATTGGAATGTTTGACAGTTCCCAGGGTTCTATACAGTGGTATCCCAGATATTCAAATCGTTGAGCAGAGTAATAGTCACATTCACATAGAATGTGTAGAGAACTCTCCTCCACCATCCAACAACCTCTACATAATGGGTCATCTTTAACACCCATAATGTTGAGGTGTCTATTCAGGATACAGTGGCCATTTAGGAGGCCAATAGCTATCCTGATTTATTTCCTACTCAAATTCATCAGTTCCCTCGATCTATCCCAAGGAGATTGCTTTATGAACTCTGAGACTTGGCTTTGATCATTAGATTGAAGCCATGTATGGTATTACTTGGCAAGGAGCAAATCCCTTATTGTCCCTCTAACCACATTGTTGAGGCAGACCCAAAACAGGATCTGGTTCAATAAATCGTGTTTCAGATCCATGTTTTGCTAATTGATCCGCAGTTTCATTACCCACAGTGACCAGGGACCCAGACAAGAGAGACTTGTTTCTCTCAGCCAGGTCCTCAAGCGCATTGCAACATTCACACACTACTTTTGAGGAGAAGCAGTGACTTTGCAAAGTCTTTAGGGCTGCCTGGCTCTGTCAGAAGATATTTATAACCCTCTTAACTACACCCAGGGTTTATACAGAATTTTGAATATAAAAATTAAGGAGTATATAAGGAGTATTTAATGAGTTCTTTTGAAATTTTTAAAGAGTCATAGAATATAAAAATTAAGGAGTATATAAGTATTTAAAGAGTTCTTTCGACATTTTTAAGGAGTCATAGAAGGTAAATACACACATTTTCAAGTGTGAAAAATAAAATGTTTCAACACTTTTAAGAACTTAGTTCCACTTAATACTATATTACTAACAAATCAAAACAATAAAATTATACTTTGATATTTCAACTCAACACAAGTTTTTTTTTTTCTGCTCACTGTAGCTGTTTCTATCTAGGATGCTACAGTTCTTACAGTGAAATCTCAGCATAACGTTTCACAGTTTGAAGTACACATTTCTCTCAATTCCCAGCTAAAACTCACAATAATAGAAACCCAAGCATATTTGTTTTCAGTATAAAGTATTTTTCAAAAAAAAATATCAATAAAATATTTTTAGGATGTAAATTATACAGTACAAAGTCCCAAATCCAGACGTCTGAAACAAAGACGTTTTGCTAACCAGCGTTTTTTTTCTCTCACTTTGTTACATCTTTCTGACAGTTTGTAAAGAACAAGAAGTTAAACCTGGACCTAATTGATGAAACAACGCAAAATAACGAACATGTTCAGAGAAAATACCACACAGAAAAATTAGAAGATTTGAAAGTGAAATTTGTTGCACTGTATTAAAAAGGTTATTTTTTCTACTTTTAAAAATTATTCCTGTTTATATATCTGCTATTTTACTATTCAAACGCAAAATTGGAACGGTGTGAGTGGGTTAGATTATGGTTTTTTGACAAAAAACGAAATTAATCCAAAATCCAGAAAAGTACGAAATCCGGGATGGGTGAGGTCCGGATTTGGGACTTTGTACTGGACTGAGATTTCACTGTATTCTACAAGTAAATACAAATGACAGATTTCACAGACAGAAATGAATGAAACCTGCAATTATTTCTGTAAAATGAATAGGTAAATTATATTTTGAAACTTCAAGTATGAAATAAACCATTAATGAGATGTTTTTGAACCATCTGAGTACCAAATTTCATCACCTCCCAATAAGCCCAGAGAGACGAATCTCCATTCCTCTCTGGTTGGAAAGATGATGTTATATTTGGCTTGAAAGCAAAATTGCTTTAACAGATCAGTCATATAATGTGAGGTATGTACTTGCAAAGAGCTCATGATTGCTTCTATGTTCGGATCTGTATTGAAAATCGCGAACCGTACGTCATCCTCTGGATTCAATCGAGATGGATATTTTGTTTTAATGGCAACTAATTTTGAAAAGATGGTTTCACATACGTAGGTCAAAGCAAACTGAATTAAAAAAATTATTGCCTTTTTCTTCAAATCGGCATATTTGTTTAAAATCAATAGACAAAATTTTTGGCAAGTCAGACTTAAATTGAATGGGCAGTGTTTCGTCGCTTGAAACATCAATTAACTGTTCTTTCTCATTTTTTAATATACGTAGGATTTAAAAAACTTCCATACAAAATGAAAATGGATCACGTATCCAACCTAATTCATTATCTGGAACTTATTCAAAATTTGTTTTCCAAATTTTATCATATGACAGGAAATGATGTTTTTAAATAACAAGAAATCTACACAATTTTCTTTAGTAAATTCTGAAAAGCATGGGATTATGTCTGTTGTTTTTATTCAATTATCCTTGTCAAAGTATCAACTTATTTTTAAAAATTTCAATTTTACTGCTCTATGGTAAAATGTTTGTACTCTCTCACTGATGACTTAAATTCAAACTGTTAATTTTTTCATAATAAATGAACCAATCTTCAATAATAAATGAACTTGCTAATACAGATTCCTTTTCTACCAGGAAAATATAAACTTTCTTTCTCAAATCGAAAATATGTCTCAGTATTTAGCAGCATGCTTGCCATTTGACTTTGGTATGTAATAATAATGTCATACACAGAACCCATCTCATTACAAAGTATTGAAAAGAGACGACTGTTTAGGGAGCTGTTGCTTTTAATGTAATTAATTACAATAACAATATCCTGTAATATCTTGTGCAATTCTTCATCAATATCTTTTGCAACAAGAGCTTGTCTATACATCATGCAATGTTTAAATACTATATGGGGAGCAATTTTCTTTATTAACCCTATTAGTTCTTTATTAATACCTGTTAATGCTGCAACACCATCAGTGCTAACCATGACACAGTGTGTCCAATTAAGGTCATTTGTTTCAAAATATCTATAAATAATTTCTCTCCATTTGCTTTTTGTCCAATTTTTTACAACATAAAAATCTTGATATGTCTTCTTCACAAACGTATCTCACATAAACAATTAATTCAGAAAGTTTAGTAATGTCAGTAGTTTTGTCACACTGTTGAGCTAATACTGGAGTTTTAAAATCAATTTAACTGAACTGATTCTATATTACGTGATATGGCAGAAATTTGTCGAGAAACATTACCTCTTGATAAAAGTATCGTTTTAAAATTGCTACCATATTAACAAAAGCAGTATATAAACAGAATGCACTTGAATAAGCGTAAGCAGCAAATTCAAACTATTGAGGCACAGACAGAAAGAACTGCATGGTCCTTGCTGTGATCACAGTATAAAGACTAAATAAATAGCAGGGGGCACACCTTAATTGAAAAAGCTATAGTAAAGATGGCCATTGGCCACTGCTAAACGTAAGACCGACCCAAGTTGCATATGTTCACCACCAGAGAGCAGGTAAAGGGCATCTTTAATTGACAATTATCTTTTATCACTGTCTGTTCACCTGCCGGTTGCAAAAGGACAGGTATTATATACTAATACAGACAGTTGTTTTCATAAAAAATATAGTTTTTTTTTTTTGCTATTTTACTGTTACCTGATACTGGTTTTTTGTCAAACACATTTCTTTGAATTTTGCGACCAACAAAAAATTTAATGCGACCCCCAGACGGAACGGGATTTAGTTTCAGCACCACTGATCTAGATCATGGCAAAAAGGCCATATATTCATGAAATGCAAAAGTTTTAGATGTAAAGACAGTTATCTCCGATAAGGCATCTCTAATATTATAAAAGGAAGTGCTTGTCTGTTTCTTAGCATGCAAAGTCCTGACGAATCTATGGCACTTACAGTAATGGGATTTGGTACAAGGGTAGTCCAAAATTTTTTGCAATTTTAGGGTCGCAGTGAATTTTAAAATTCAATCTAGAACATTTTTAAATGAATTTAATGAAATTTAATTATTATTGTTTTCTCTGGAATGGCAACACCATAAAGAGATGAGTTTCTAAATTTATTTTTTCCGTTTCCATTTTCATTTTGCGCGGAGGAATGATTCTCCAACAGATGATATAAAACAAAGTTTTAACTTTAGTTATGTTGTTCTTTTTTCTATCTCCTAGACCGTTAAAGATAGAGTTAAAATTTCAACGGATGTGAAATCTGCGGAAAATTTCACATTAGATCAAATTTTTTTTCTTCTTAAAATAAATAATTTTTTAATTGAATATATCTTTAATATTTTCACAAGAGATTGTGATGTCACGTCAACTTTCGCTTTCCAAAAAAAAACATGTTTTTTTTTTTAATTGTGAGGGTTTTTAGCCTTTTCCATTTCAGCGAAGAGCAAAAAAAAAAAAAAAACGTATTGACATGCATTTAGTTTTTTTCTTAATATCGGAATCGTTCAAGATAGACTGAAAATTTCAACGGATTTGAAATCGGTGGTAAATTTTACACCAATTAATACCTTACACCATGGGCGAGCCACGCAGTGGCTAGTATATACTATTGGTCAGATGGGTGTGGGGGGACAGTTTAAGAATAAGTACAATCTGCAAGGCAATTTAGAGAACCATATGCAAGATCCCAAATGCACTGTGTAGTGTAATATTCTGCCCTCTTGACTCAACCCTTACTTGCTAGGGAAAGCAGAGGCGCAAGGGTCACATGGTAAGAGAAGAGAAGTGACACTAGGAGGGGTTTGGTCAGGGGTGATCATCGAGGGAAAGAGGTAGTTAGTGACAGGGAACGATAAAGCGAGAAAGGCAACAGAATTTGTTGACCGTTTGTTCTTTAGAAGGCTCTTTCCTGAGATTATAGCGCAGATTTGTTGTTATGTTTACTTAAATAAACACTTGTTAAGTTTTCAGTGTTCTCTCTTCTTTTCCATTCACGAACCACAAGTGTAAAGCATTACACACTGTATCATGGGATTTCTTTGCATTTGTATGGTGGTGGTGAAGTGAATCAGAGCGTACAGTGATGAACTATACAAGGCAAATATGTTCCTGCTGATACTAAAAGTTTTTATGAAGTTGAAAAGGGGGAAGCAAAATCTATTAATGTTCTTTATGTTGACTCTTTTTCCATTGAAGAAAAGACAAAATCCATGAATTCAGAATCTCGATGGGATTATTACCACAAATTCCTCTAACACCAAAAATGCATTATTTCAGAATATTTAGCAATAAAGTATTCCCTGCGACTACTTCCCCACATGTTGAGGGAAAACAAGTAGACATTTTGTCATTTGTTTGGCTATCAGTCATTATCATGGATAATGTCAGTTAAAGGATTGCTGTGCTTTTCAATGATTATTGGTGGGCTGGTGAAATATTCAATGCAAATCCAGAAAATGACAGCACGGATATAAATTTGTATTTAAACTGTTGCTGAAAACAAGTTTATAACAATGGTAAAGCCAGAATTTTAAACAAGTCAGAGTTATTTGTATTTACTACAGCCTCTTAGCAATCTTTCTCCCACTGACTCATCATTTATGCATGACACCGAAACTCCTAAAAAAGTTTCTTCTATTATGAAGAACCTGTAAAAAATGTATTTTTTTCATAATATGAAGATTCACCATTCCTCTTGAATTCTATTGCTTTGCATCAAAATTGTAGAGTCTGCAACATCATCTTTTTTGCTATGTCATTCCCTTTCTCAGTGCATAAAACTCTCACATAAATATTCATAGCAATATTTTATTTTGTATATAGTATACCACTATGTAGAATTCTGCATTATTAAAAAATAATTTTCTAATTAAATGTATTTGTTACTTAGATATGGAGAGTTCAATCTATCCAAATGTAGTCTGCAACAATCAAATACTGTGAAATGCCCCATTAAAAATATGCATGATGCTTATATTCACTATAAATGGGTTTAAAGAAAGTATCAAACAAGAATATCTCCACTTTGCCATCAATACAGCTGAACAAGTAAAAAACTTTAGCAGAGATGATATACACAGATATGTTAGTTGACAAGCATATTAGAAGTGATAAAAGCATTCCTCAAATAAAAGCAATGTATCAGAAAGCTAACATATGTTTAAATAAATATTTTATAGCAATAGTTTGAAATTCATATACATCAACCACACATTAATACTTATTCAAAGATAGGAAGAAGTCAGTTTACTTACACTTTTGCAAGATTCAATCCAAGTTCATTGGCTGCAAACTTGGCAAAAAATTCATAGCTGTTCAGCACTGCTTCGTCATGTCCTCGAACTTCAACTGTAATAGTCTTGTAAAGTTTATCAAGGTTCTGAGTTGCCTAAAATTGGGACAAACTTTATTTTGCATGAGCAAGAATAAAATATTGAATTTGCATCACAACGGACAATTTATAAAAGACACACATTGATTAAATTAAAATAAATAGATAACAAATACAATTGAGTCAACATGTTTTACAAATATGATCACCACAAGGAGAGTAGGTAGTTGCATTAACGTCATACTGAAGCAATACAACTGGCTATTAGTGATGGTCAAGGAATAATCCCAAATGGAAAGATCAGAGGACACCTCATAATTTTTTAACCACAGTCAGTTGACAAGGTCTCTCAGCACCTGAGCCGGCACAACATTCTCCAATCGTACACATCATGCCAACTTGAGGACACAATATAAATTTAACATGCACCAGCCATCATACATTGGGTGGTGGATCAAGTTCTAACTTCCAACCCTCCCCTTGTTAATCTGCTGCTCTTACAATGAGGCTATCATGTCCCCTCACCATGAGAAGAGGCTTTACCCCTCCCCACACACATTATGTGCTATCAAACAATTAATTCCCTTAGAAGACAAATGTCAGCTAAGGTTTAGTGAGATAGAATGCTCTAATCCATGCAGTTACCTTTTAGAACCTTATTTAGTCAAATGAGGAATGACTGCTTGATATAAACAGCTCTATAACACAAAGTCAGAAAGAAAAGTTGTTCTCGCATTTTCAACCTTAGATGGGTCTCTATCTGAAGTGAAATAAATTTCCCCAAAAAGTTGAGTCAAGGTCTCTTCTCATACTGGAAGAACAAGGGCAAAAATCTGACCCCCTTTAAAAAGAATCTTAGGTTGGAAATATCCACTAATATGTTTGCTTGATATTATTTCTGTAGCAAAAGCAATTTTTTTGTTAGTTTTCTTTTAACTGTCTTTGGAACATTTCTTACAAAAAACATTTCAAGACATTTTCAATACAATGCTCTATCAATATTTCTGTCTTTAAAGTGTATAGTTCAGAAATTTAAAACACCATCATGAAATTTCAGACCATGTTGTCTAAGTGAGAGCTCATATATTTGTGTGCTAGACCTGTTTATATCAATAGTCATTCTTTATTTAAGACTACATAAAGCCAAAAACTGGTTGCTATAGAGTGAATAGAGCAATCTATCCAACTAAGTCCAGTTGAAGGTTACCTAAAATAAGGGAAGCGAATTGACTTGTACCACACGTCTAGAGCAGGTATGGGCAACCTTTGGAAACTTGCGGGCTAAACTTTAGAATATTATTGAAGTCGCGGGACGTATAGAATAGGTAGTTGTGAAAAAGTAATAATAATGATGTTTATTTTATATATTTATAGAGTAGAATGGTAAAGTTACGTGAACAGAATAATAGCGTATTGATTAAGTATTTACTTACAATCAGCAGAAATGAATGAGAAGTTTGCGCTTGAACTTGAGAAACAAGAAAATCAATGTTGGGATCAATCCCACTAATACACAGGCGCAGAGTGTTTTCCAAATTCTCATCTGTAAGCCTGGTTCGAACAACAGTACGTCTTGATATGACTTCGCTTTTTTTGAGCTGACTATGAAGCTAACTTTTACAACATTGTCCAGTTGTGTCCTTTGTTTACTAAAAATTTGTTGCTATTTGTCCAAATTGGTGATTAGCTTTTGAATTTTATCTTTTCGCAACTGACCCATGAGTGTATGCTGAGTAATATGCTTACTGGAATAATGCAACTTAATATTGTATTCTTTTAAAACAGATATGGATTCATTACATAACAGGCAGATAGGCTTACAATTATGCATGATAAAAAAGTATTCATCAGTCCATCTTTCTTGAAATTGGCGACATTCCATGTCTACTTTTCGCTTTTTAACACCAGACATCCTTTCATCAGGCATGAGAGTGGGAAAAGGACAAAAAGTCTGAAAATACGCGTAAACTCAAATTTTGCAAATAAGAAAAGGGGCTTGAAACCAAATTTCGCACAAAAAGAAAAAAATATCTTGGCAATTCTGAAAATAGTATAAAATCAGTTGCATAAAGTTGAAATGCTATTTTTATACCTATTTTTGAACATTTCAAAAAAAAAATGCGATTTTTTTTAACAGTTGCAATTTTTCCAAAACCTTGTTACAAAAATGATATTAACAGGAAATAAAAACGCTATGTTATATAAAAGAATAAATCAAATAAATACTAATTTTATTAAATAGCATAAATGTTATGAAAAAAATAAGTAGACACTCAAAATAAAAATTAGAATAATAACAGCTTTTCATCAATATTATCTAAATAAATCGTTTGAAATATACTTAATTTAAAACAAATCAAAACCTGTTTTGGTAAAGCCTGTCTACGTTTATAGCGATGA
Organism: Metellina segmentata; assembly: GCA_947359465.1. Classification (NCBI taxonomy): domain Eukaryota; kingdom Metazoa; phylum Arthropoda; class Arachnida; order Araneae; family Tetragnathidae; genus Metellina; species Metellina segmentata. Next base: position 114,798,593 of record OX375873.1, read on the forward strand.
TAACGGTATTGGCGCTTTTTTTTGGCGCACTTCTAGAAGCTAGTAATGACAGGTTAAGGTAACCCATTTGTATTACAGATTTTAAGACAAACTGGACTAGTGGAAAGTTCATAACTTTCATTTTGAATATTATAGAAAGTTCTTTCAAAATCCGTTAAACTGTCATTTGATTTCATTGGCTCATTTGAAATAATTCTTTCCTTTGCGATTTAAGAAGTGCGCCAAAAAAAAAGCGCCAAGGCCGTTGCCATTGCTATAAACAGACTGAAGCTGCACCCCTGTTTTAAATAAAATATAATTTAAATCAGTTTAAATTAACCTATTTTCGAATATAAAATGACTTTTTTCAAAATCTCAAACCAATTTCAATCGGCTTATATTTTCCCGTAAATATTCTTAAATTAATAACCCATATTATCCAAGAAATAAAATTTCACTTATTAAAACAATCATAAATATTGCCCTTAAAAGAAGCATCATTTTGAAAATTTCCGTTGCAAAAAATAGCTCCAGTCTACGTTTAAAGCGATGTCCACCGCCTTGGCGCACTTCTAAAGTCGCCAAAGAAGTTTTAACGGATTTTGAAAGTACTTCCTAGAATATTCAAAAATAAATTTTAAACTTTCCGCTTGGCGAGGTTTTTATAAAAGACGACTTCCTTGGCGCATTTCTAAAGTCGCCAAAGAAGTTTTAACAGATTTCGAAAGTACTTGCTAGAATATTCAAAGAGAAACTTTAAACTTTCCGCTTGCCGAGGTTGCCAAAAAAGACGAAATAACTTTATCGGTTAAATAACCGAGCATCTAATTTTCTAGTTGAAAGAAAAACCGCCCATTAAAAGCTGATAAACTTAAAATATTTCATTTATACCTTTTCCGCCGCAAAATGATGTACCACGGCCGCTAGATAACAGCTCCGCTTTGTTAGGAAACCGTAGCTTTACCTACGAAATTTACAGCAACAACGTACGTTAACTTGTTCAAGATCCAAGTTCTCCAGCTTTGCAACAAAACTTATTTGCTTCTAAGGATTCTTTTAAAAGAGGAATTTGCAGACTTATCAGCTTGACATAATTTAGGAGTGTAATGTTGGCGAGAAATGTCTCATTTGGCGCATTTCACGTTTGTACAAGACGAAAAGGGCAGAAGTCGGAATTATTTCTTAAAAAACGATAAAAGTCGGAAATACCGACTAAAGTCGGAAGAATCTCATCCCTGTTTCATACACTTTCCGAACTATGAACTCCAAGCAACCTAACGCGATGAGTGTACCACCGACCTAAGAGGAGTAGGACATATGACTGGGTGCGCGATCGGACATTCCACAAAAAAGGGGGAAATGTAGGAGTTCCAAGGACATATTTCAAAACAATTTGAAAGATGGTAAAATCGAACGGAGATGGTTTTTGACAAATTATTAAAATTGTAACTTTGAAGTACCGTATTTCTCCGAAAATAGGACCTAATCAAAACCTAGCACCTCTAAAATAAGACCTAGTTGTAATGATAGAAAAAATTGTAAATAAAAATAAGAGGACTTATCGTTATCCTGTAGAATTGTTGATGATGACTCCTTGGAGGAAGAGACCAATGACACAATAAAAATATCTAACTCCTCTTTTAACAATAGTTCAACTAATCTTTATTGTATTCTAAATGCTATGAGAGGACAGTTCAACTTTTCTATGAGGGAAAACTTTCTTAATATAATGAACCACAGTTGCTTCAGATCGGCAGCCAGACGGGCGTCAGCATTTTTGCCTAAGTTTCAGAATGTGACCGAGACACCTGCACAGGAAGTATCAGTATTTTATGCCGGTGGGCGCCAGAAATCCGAGTATTGTTGGTTTGGATCAGTGTTTTTTTTAACAATCACATCCGCTAGTAAGGAATGGAATCAATAAGTGCAAGGCCGTTTCTCGGATACAATCAATAACGAAATTTATAATTATTATTCCCGATTATCCGTAGAATTGGGTGGCATGATGTGTCGCCGATAACTTGTCTGGCGACTTCAAAACCCTGTTCTGATTTAATTTATTCAAGAAAACAGGCTCATCCATCTCATATATCCAATACTAATTTTATTAGTAATAATAACTTTTTTAGATAGTAATGAAAATACCTACTTTTACATTTTTATATTCAGGTTTGCCGCAAATAATTCAAGATATTTTTAGTGTTCCCGTGCCGTCAACTGAAAAAGATTGAGAAACACTGACCAACGTAGTTCAGGCTTTTGTTTTTCTCCCCCTCTCACTCTCTTGTTGGCGAGAACAGAGAATATTTACTTTTTTCTAGCAAGATTTTAAAATGTTCCGTGGACCTGATCAAAAGCCGGGCCGGAGGTTGCCCATATATGGTCTAGAGGTACGACATCTTCTTGTAGAGGTCATACTACTGGACCATTTAGTTACATGTACTAAGTGACCCACATGAGTAATTGTATCTTTATCAGCAAGTTAGAGAAAATTTCGAAACTTTACAAACGCCCATGCCCATATCAAGACTTGAATCTCTGAAATGAGAAAGTTATACAATGACTAATAAATATCAAACTATAAAAAAAATTATCTTTCACTTTTCAGTATAAATAGTTGCATGCAAATACTAGTTATGAGATAAATAACAATTTAATTTGTCAATACACTGATGTTTAATCGTTCATATACAGAAAATTAAAAAAATATTACAACCATTTCCAGAATGAACGTCTAATTAATGAAGCAAAATTTTGTTTTCATAATTTTCAAAACGTTAAAAAAAAGTCCTACCTGATTTGGTACATTTACAATCGCCGAACACATTCGAGGGAATAAGTGTACATTAGGAGTAAGGGAATTTAAGCGACCTACAAGTGCTCGAAGCATTGTTAAATGTTTTAAAAAAACTTCCTACAAATGAAATGAGATTGATTTTAGCTTGTCATTTTCGACACACAAAATAAAGTTTTGGCCAAACAGAGATAGATGTCCTTTACAAAACCTCCAAGAAATCGAACCATAAAACTTAAGTAAACAAAAACAAATCCGCACATGTGTCTCAACTCAGTTCAGTTGACTTTAAGTGTCATGACTTCTACACAGAGAAGTATCAGACAGGTCATGCCAAAGGCAGCAATGGACTAAATAACATGGGAAACGGCATAGACGCTTGCTTCCCCGGTGCGGGTCAATTAATACTACTCTAGCGTCGGTTCTAGGCCTCGTTTCCATAACAACCAAATTAGGTTTAAATAACAAGCAAGCTAGGCTGCCATAGCAACTATCTCAGGCTGTTTCATTCTATTTGAAACTCCATTTGTATTTCTGATTAAAAACTAAATATTCTTTAAATATTTTAGCATAAATTCTTTAAAATAGTAATTTTGGCGAGCGTTAGCCATCAGGGGGCGAAGCCCTCGTTGTGACGTCATGGACCGAATTATTAAGATAGTTTCGCCGTCGCAGGAGATTGACTCTGCGAAAGAAATGCTGGTTTACGAAGCAAACCAAATGGGATCTGTGAAAGGAGTTTTGGCTTGCAAAGCAAACCAAATGGGATTGCATAGCAAACCCCGGGGGTTGGTGAGCGTAAACGAGCAGGAGGCGAAGCCTTCGCTGTGACGTCATGGACCGGAAAGTAAAATCAAGATTTTCGAATTACTAAGATAGTTTCGACGTCGCAGGAGAATAACTTTGCAAAAGGAGTGTTGGTTTGCGAAGCAAACCCAATGGGATTGCGTAGCAATCCCCAGTGGTTGGCGAGCGTAAGCGAAGCAGGGGCCGGAGGCGTATTTAGAAACACTGGCGCTTCCAGCACAAACGGAAATACGTCATATACATAGATGCGCAGACGCGCCGGCGCAAGCAAACCCGCGTTCCGGCATACGACGCCACGCCGTTGACGAGTCATTTACTGATTTCACCGTGAACTGGTCTCGTGTACTTTTTATTTAATTCCAACTATTAGAATCTTTTCTTGGTGAAAAATACAATCTACTTAATAATTGCAACATGTCCATGCACACATGTTAAAGAAATTACCATTTTATAGGGGTTTTGTGTTTACTTACACTGCCGTGTCAACATTATTCAGGCAGATGATTTTGACATGCTTTCATGTAACTTTCATTTAATTCTTTGTAATAAACTCCAAGTTATACAAAAGAAAGAACACAATAAAAGAAAGTTATTAAAGCCAAAAATTTTTGGAAAAAAACAAAAAATAAAAGTTCTGGGTCTCATAAGTGTGTTCACCTTCATCAATGCATTTACACTGAGTACTTGTTTCATGTACTTTTTAATTAATTCTAACTTTATAAAATGTTTTCTGGGTGAAAAAGTGAAAGCATTTATGATTTCCAACCTGTCAATCCAAAGGGAATCAAGAAATGATCACTTTTTAGAGTTTTGTGTTTGATTCTAATATGCTGTTACCATTGTCAAGGCAGGTGATTTTGACATGTTTCCATGAAATTTTCATTTAATTATATTAATAATCTCTTTCCAATACATAGAAAACAAAGAACATAATAAAACCAAGTTATTCATGCAAAAAATTGGGTAAAAAACAATAAATAAAAATTCTGGGTGTGAAAGTGTGTGCATCTTTGTCGAAGCATTTCACCATGAACTTGTTTCATGCACTTTTTTAATAATTCAAAACATTAAATGTTTTTCTTGATCAAAAACACAAACTATTCGATAATTGCAAAGTATAAATATTAAAGGAATGAGGAAAGTAGTCGTTTTTAGAGGTTTTGTGTGTATTTTAAATTGGATGTGTTAACATTATGAAGTCGCCTGCTTTTGACATACCTTAAAACTTTATACTAATTCTATGTAATAAACTATTTACAAAATATATAGAAAAGAAAGAACATAATAAAATCAACTTATTGATGCAAAAATATATTGGAAAAAGCAATTAATAAAAATACTAGGTCTTAATGTGTGTGTTCAGCTTTGTCGATGCATTTCACCGTGAACTTGTTTCTTGTACTTTTTACATAATTCCAACTTTCTAACAGTTTTGTTTGTGAAAAACAGAAAGTATTTATCATTTGCAACCTATCCAAGCAAAAGAAATCAAGAAATTGGCACTTTTTGAATATTTTGTGTGTCTTTCTAACATGCTGTGTTAACATAATGAAGACAGCTCATTTTGAGATGTTTACATGAACCTTTGTGTTAATTCTAATTAATAAACTATTTCCAAGGTATATAAAACAAAGTATACAATAAAAGAGACTTACTGATGCAAAAATATTATGGATAAAAACATTTATAAAAATTTGGGGTATGAATGTGTCTGTTCAACTTTGTCGAAGCAGTTCACTGTGTAGTTTTTTCATGCAACTTTTGGTTATTTCCTACAATTAAACTTATTTCTTGGTACATAATTCAAAGTAAACACAGATACAAATTTATAACTGCTAAAAAAAACATGAATGAAGCTTTTTTTTTTTAATTGGCTCTGAAAGTACTTTGTTGATCTAGCTCACCATGAACATTTTGACACTCATCCTTTAGTGAAATTCAAGTGTTAATGTTTTTTCTTTGTAAAAAGGTGAAACTATTAATAAAAACAAACTTTTCCATCCCAAAAGTAAAAAGAAGTAAGCATTTTTAGAGAAGTTGTGTGTGAAAATGAGTATGCAGCTTTGTGAAAGGGTTTCACCGTGAACTTTCCCACTCCTCTTTTAGTAAATTTGAATTACTAATGGTGTTTCTTGGTGAAAAAGTGAAAGTAATAATTAATTCGAACTTCTTAATATCAAAATTAAAAAGAAGTAAGCATTTTTTAAAAAGACAACCTATCCAAGCAAACAAGTTCAACTTTGTCGAAGCAGTTCACTGTAGTTTTTTCATGCAACTTTTGGTTATTTCCTACAATTAAACTTATTTCTTGGTACATAATTCAAAGTAAACACAGATACAAATTTATAACTGCTAAAAAAACATGAATGAAGCTTTTTTTTTTAATTGGCTCTGAAAGTACTTTGTTGATCTAGCTCACCATGAACATTTTGACACTCATCCTTTAGTGAAATTCAAGTGTTAATGTTTTTTCTTTGTAAAAAAGTGAAACTATTAATAAAAACAAACTTTTCCACCCCAAAAGTAAAAAGAAGTAAGCATTTTTAGAGAAGTTGTGTGTGAAAATGAGTATACAGCTTTGTGAAAGGGTTTCACCGTGAACTTTTCCCACTCCTCTTTTAGTAAATTTGAATTACTAATGGTTTTTCTTGGTGAAAAAGTGAAAGTAATAATTAATTCGAACTTCTTAATATCAAAATTAAAAAGAAGTAAGCATTTTTTAAAAAGATGTGTGGAAATGTGTGTGCAGCTTTTTCCAAGTATTTCACCGTGGACTTTTCATTCATCTTTTAGTAAATTAGAATTATTAATGTTTTTCTTGGTGAAAAAGTGAAAGCAATAAATAATACTAACTTTTTACTGCCAAAAGAAATAAGTGATTTTAAACATTTTGGCTCCATTAGTACTTTGTCGACAGAACTCGCCCTGAACTTCTTCCCACTCATCTTTAAGTTAATTCCAACTGAAAATGTTTTTTTTTTTGTGTGTGAAAAAGAGAAACGAATAATTTACTCATACTTTTTAATGCCCAAGTAAACAAGAAGTAAGATTTATGAAAAAAGTTGTGTGTACATGTGTAACCCAACTTCTCTCTTCAAATTTCAGATACACGTGTTTGTTTATATGGAGTTATGCTACACACACAGTTGTTCACCATTATGGCTTTATTTAATACATTTTTCATTTGCTAAAAGAAATGTAAACCCAACAATTATTAATTTTTAGATAAAACGGCCATTACACATCTCTCAATATCAATACGAGCGAGGGTCGTGTTTACTGTTGTTTAGGCTCGCTGTGTTTGCGTGCGCGGACGCGTCTGCGCATCAATGTAATGACGTATTTCCGTTTTGTGCTGCAAGCACCAGGGTTTCTAAATACGCGGGCCGGAGCCCCCCAGTTATATTACATTTTCAGAGTATATAATAATAATAAAATTTGTTTTATGAGAAATTCTATTTAGAGTTTTCAAAAATTCTGGAGATGACTCGACTGTAATAGTATCGTGCCATGTAATGTCATCTATGAGCGATAACTGACTGACTGATCTTGCTCTTAAAACTTCAAAAAAAAGTTTATAAAAATCTCCCCACGTATATATGTACATCTTTAAAATATAAAATGTCTCCAAAATTTCTGTAGAAAATTTTTACAAATTTTAAACAATGAAGTTTTAGAGAAAATATTTATAGCTATGATGTTACTGATACAATTGTCATATATAAAGGTTAGTTGACGTCTTTTGACGTAGAACAACGTCTTCCTCATCACAATGTAGGAGTAAATTGGGAACTGAGCGTTACGGAGAAATGCAACCTGATCAAACTTCTACTTCTTACAAATTACAGGACACAAAGTGATAGGGACTACATCATTGGATAAGGGATAGGCAGGTTTATTGTTGAAAAAACGACGCACTGGAGCAGCACAACAGTCTAGTGGCGACCGTCCGGTATCTACCACGAAAACAAAGTTCCATTCCAAGGACAACATCTCATAATTTTGAACCACGGTCAGATAGATGACAATGGCAACATCTGAAGTGGCACCCCACTATCCAAATTTCCACACCACGCATCGTTTACGAACGGTTTTCGCCCTAGAACTGTCAACGCATGCTGCGCTTATTTCGCTCGTAGAGCGATCGGGTGCGTTCGAGTACTTACGATGAGAGAGAGAGAGAGGAGCGAAGAGTAAAAAAAAACAGATTGAGTGCTCGACAAGACATTCTGCGAGTCAGACATTTGGAGCTAGACTAAAATTATGTGTCATTTTCGTGTCAAAACTTTGCGCTACGATTGCATCAGTGGATGACGTACGCGAAAGATCTGAGCCTTATAAAATTTTTGTTTAATGCTCTTTTAAACGCGATATCGTTTATTTATGTATCATTTTTACTTTTCAAAGTTATTAAAATTTTTTGCACTGACGCTTTTTTGCGACATTTACACATTACGATAAAATTTCATCCTTAAATTCGTAAAAGGTTCTATAATTTTAACACCAGCAAGTTTCTGCATTGCTCATTCCATAGCTCAGTGAAGGAGAATTTATTAAAGAAACTTTTCCAAGATATACACTATGCCTATTTCACGATATGCAAAAAAAAAGATTCGAAGTTTTGAGTTACTCAGCAGGAATGTCATCAAAGACAGAATAATAAGATTGAACACATCAATTAAAATGAGCATAACTATTATTTATACTGCATCAACAAAAAGAAAACTTAAATAACCGTAAATATTTTTCGACTTCTCTTGATGAAACTACTGATGTCACATCAAATGCTCGGTTGGCCATTATTGCTAGACATTCTGATGGTGTTACAGTTACAATGACATAAGAGTTGATAAAGTTAGAGTACCAATAAGTACATTAGGAAACGAAAGATATTAAGTTGTTATGAAAATATTCCTGACCTAAGTATTGATGTGTCCTGGGTTGTGTCAGTGACTACAAATGAAGTACCCAATATGGTGGGAAAAAATGTATGATTTTTGAAACTGTTTAAATAAGCTATTAACGCCCAGTTGTTTCCATTGCATTATCCATCAAGAGAAGTTATGTGCCAAGGCAGGATTAACAGAATTAAATTATTTAATGTCAGTTGTAAGTTGTAACAAAAATAGTGAATTTAGCAGCTGCTCGATCCTTTCACAGGCAAGAATTTTCCGCAGCGACTGGATCGCCAAATTTTGGTTGTCACCCGAGACATGTGTATGTATTTGACATTCAGAGCAAGTTTGAAATCGATGCGATCAGAACGTGCTGTACAGCAGCCCATTCAGTGGTGACTTGTCAAGAAGATGGAACGATGGAAGTAGGACCGAAATACAGTATGTTTGGATCTTAATCGGATTGAAAACGATTAATAATTAGAAACTATAAATCACACGGACTCAAATTTGAAGAGTAGTGAGGCTGTGGAACTACTGCAATGCTCTTCTTCGTCAAGTACTCGGTGACAGATACTGCCATGTAACAAGGGACATTGTCATGGTGGAGCATCCAACGATCTGCAATTTCAGGACGCACACGAACAACCGTTTTCCTTAACCTTTCAAGCACTTATTTGTAGAAATGTAGATTGAGTTGAGAAAAATTTTGCTTACATATATATACACTCATTGCCATAAAAATTTGCGCACCAAGAAAAAGACGTCAAAATGAAACGAAATTTTACAACTATTTCATATAAGTAAGTGATTAGAAAATCAAAGAAAAAGGATTATTTTTATTGCAGAAAAAAGTACAAATGAACAGAAGTTTTAGTACTCTGTTGGACCCCCTCTAGAGCGAATGCACGATGCGATACGAGCGAGCATTGAGGCATACAAGTTCCGTATGATGTCCCGAGACATCTCGATCCACAGTTGCTGTAAACGCTCCTCTAGTTCGACCAAACTCGTAGGGTGTCCAACTTGCCGTCCCAAATGATCCTATATATGCTCGATTGGTGACAAATCTGGGGATCGAGCAGGCCAGGGAAGGGTGGTAATGTGGCGGAGGGAGTCTTGTGACATCCTTGCTGTGTGTGGCCGAGCATTGTCTTGTTGAAAAATGGCTCCTGGGAGCCTTGCCATGAGTGGCATCACATGTGGTTGAAGGATGTCATGGACATACCGCTGGGCTGTCATTGTGCCATGGATCAATATTAGGGGTGACCGAGTATCGTAAGCAATGACACCCCATACCATCACACCAACTGTGGGAGCGGTTTGTAAAGCGAAGACAGGATTGAGGCGTTCACCACGGGACCTCCACAAACGAACGCGATTGTCATCACTGCTCAAATTGAATCTAGATTCAATAGCTGAAGACAACCTGGTTCCATTCCGTTGCAGTCCAATTTCATCGTGCACGACACCACTCAAAACGGAGGCGTCGGTGGGTGGGTGTCATTGGCAGCACCGTAATGGGCGCCGCGATCCCAGATGTCCTTCAGCCAGGCGCCTTGCGATGGTTCGGGAAGACACAGGGGCCCCGTAGTGAAGGTGCTGCCTATGTCTGGATAGCAGCCAATGAGGCAGTTGGCTCTACGCTTGCGTTTCGTATGATGTGACGGTCTTCTCGACGACTGGTCTGTCGAGGGCGTCCTGAACCTTGTCGCCGTGTAAATGACGTCTCTTCTGTCCACTGGTCCCAACACCTCCTCACAGTAAAATCAGAACGGCCTACTTGCCGAGCTACTCGCCGAGCTAACCACCCAGCTTCCATCGTTCCGATGATTCTTCCCCTCTCGAACTCTGACAGCTGCTCATATTGTCTTCGATGGCGGCGTAACGGCATGTATATCTCAGCGTTTCCTTTGCAAAAGATTAACACTCAAACAAGCTCTGCTTACTTGTTTCATACTCCAAGGAGAACGAAGTTCAACGCCCTCTGATGGCATTACGCTATGCGCAATCACGCTGCATTTCTAATCATTTGCATATCTGGCCGACATGTACCTTCATGTCAAGTTTCATTACGATCCCACAGTTATTTTTTGGTGCGCAAATTTTTATGGCAATGAGTGTATATATATATATATATATATATATATATATAACTATATAACTATTATAACTCAATTCGAATTAATGTTTTACTTGTGTAATCAATGAAGTAATGGTACATTAGTTCACAGGCGTATCCAGGGGGAGTTGGGGTTTCAACCCCCGCATTCAGTTCGTCATAAAAGATAGTCACATTAGTTAATGAAGAGCAATCGGAGTTTTAAGATTTATGGCTATTTAAACTAGACTATGTAAAAATAAAAATTATTTTTACACTCATAATGTAAATACCGTATATTTCCGAATATAAGCAGAAGATGAGTTTTTTCTTCAAAAATTTACTCCAAATTCAAAATCTGTATGTAAGACGAAATAAAAATTACATTTTTTTGTGTGTGTGTGGCGTTCAAACATAAAGCTACGAGGGCGTAAATGTCATGAAGAAGGTAAAACGGGTGGAATATTTCCCATTCAAATCGCTGTAAAGTAAAACGCCACTCGCCAACGACGATAGTTTTAACCCAAGGCTTGTAAAGGAGACAGGTTGGTCCGTCAGCCTTTGTCCCTTCTCCACGACAAGAGGGGTGGAGCTTATGACGTCACGTGGCGGTATGCGAATTTCAGCGAGCAAGTGTCTCGTCATTGTCACTCAGTGAAAAGCATTGCTTTCAGAGTACTGGAAGTTCCATTACTGTTTTAAGAACCTTTCATAGCTTTACACCTATTTGAAAAGTAGATCTATTCAACACAGGTCTTCAGAATTATGTATGTTTCGATGTAAATAGACGTTTTTGACTTCCATTTTGTTAATCTGTTTTAAACGCCATTGATAGTTCTGCATCTATTTGAACGGAAAACAGGATAGTTCATCTATTTGAGCTCTATATAACAGGTCTCTTGAAGCGAGTATGCCGAGCTGTGCTGTTGCAACTTGTAAAAATTACAAGAAAACACCAGATGTGCTGTTTCAGATTTCCCGCTGATGAGTATTACAAAAATGTATGGATCACAAAGTGCAAAAGAGAAGATTCTTTCAAGCCTCAGGTACTCGAGAATTTTGTTATGTTCGTTTTACGGAAAAATGACCATGAACATGATCTGAGGAATGAACATTTGGGATATCATAGCAGGAAGGTATTGGGTAAAACTGCCATACCTTGTAAAAATATTCATCTTAAAGCTGATTTCAAACAGGGTTTCATTACACAGATTAGGAAACAGAAATATTTGGAAACAAGCCCAAGAAAATATCCTTCAATTTTCTCCGAAAAAACGGAAAGCTCATTGAATAATCAAAAAATTCCGTATGAGAAACTTAAAGAAAGATTTGATACCGAAGTTGTTTGTCAGAAAAGAATCGAAGAACTGCTAGTTGATAATCAAAAACTAAGACTGCATCTTACAGTTGGAAAAGAAACTGGAAAATCAAACACTCAAATCTGTAAAGGGAAAAGATGACTAAAGGCGACATCATGACTGAAGCTGTAAAATTAATAATTATTTCTTTCGATGAAATGAATATTGACTCGTGTTTGCTACGATTCAGCAAAATATACAGTATCAGGGCCTTACAGCATGTTAATGTTGTCATGGCAAAAGGTCTCATGAAGTATCGCAAGCAGTTAATATATTATAACTTTGACCAGCAAATGACAAAACTATTATTTAAATTAATAGGAAAACTAAAAGAAATTGGATTTAAGGTGTTAGAGGTATCGTATCAAATTTAGGTGGGAAAAACATCCGCATTTGGAAGGAATTATCGATAACAATAACAAACAGTTCCTTTTCAACTCCAATGGTTAAAACAAGAAACATCTGGGTTTTAGCTGATTTTCCTCATCTTCTAAAATTATTACGAAACCATATATTACTCGATAGCGGGATAAAACTACCCTCTGACAGAGTGATTCAAAAAATCCGTATTCGAACATCTATTTCAGCCGACGGAAAAAAACAAATAAAGTTTTAACTGGAGTTAGAGTTAAAATTTCAACGGATTTGAAATAATCAAACGTGGATTGGGGCTTTATCTCGAGGAGGTTTAGTTTCACCAACCGATTGTTGGTTTGCAACGGTTAAATAACTTGAAAAGTGTTTCATGCAATTTCATGGACATGTGCACTTAGATAAATGTGAAGGTTTAATAAATAAATGCAGATAATACAGGAAAATTTTCCCACGCAAATAATACTTCAGCTCTCAAACTTTTTGCAAGAACAAGAACATTTTTTGGAATTAAATATATGAACTCTGCCGCTAAAAAACGAAAAAGTGCAAAAATTTAAGAGATCTCAAAAACCAACATGAAAGGATAATTGTCGTCACGTTGGAAGATATTTCACCTCATGGGATAAGTTGTTTTTAAAACTTATTTTCTTTTTAATTTATAACAAAAGCTTTTTAAAGAGGTTAAATGCTGAAAAAAAATCATTTCACCGACAACACAAGAAACCTAATAGTAATCAACATTGCTTAAAGTTTTCAATGAAGGTAAATAGCAAAACAATCTGCTTGTCCCTCATAGGTTTTGCATGAAAGAACCGTATCTCTACCTACCGATTCCGCCAAGTGACGTCACGTTTTCTCCCCTTCCAAAACCACTCTGGTGGACCCTACCTTTCCCTTAAGTAGCCTTGGTTTTAACCTGCTAATGATTTCCCCCAGTGTCCAGCTCCTGATATCCGACCATAGAGGAGGAATAAGAATAGAGAGCGCATCGCCATTCATGAGGTCGAAAAAGCTGTTGTACTATTAACTTTGCGTTTTAGCCCACCCTTAAACCAGATTTGGCTTCATATCACCACGCCACGTAAACAATCTTGGCGATACCTTCGCCTGCGTTATGTAAACATTATCGGGCTTTCACCTTTTAGAACCAAATAAGCACAAAATAAACGAAATGTGTTTATTTTGTAAAAATTACGGAGTTCGTGCTTATTTTGTAAAAATTACGGAGTTGGTGCTTATTTTGTAAAAAATACGGAGTTCAAACAGATAATTTCGCATAAAGTATTTTTACTGTATGATTTTGCGTACTTTGAACTATTATTTCATAACAGCAATATATATGATATTAAGGATTTTAGATCACTTTGTTAATTTTGAAAATATGTTTTATGATTTTAAAACTTGTAAGTAATAATTATTAGATTTTGAAACAGATTTTGTTTTTCAAATACGTTTTCACTGTGAATAAATTTCATGGCTTTTGGACAAGCGTTTAAAAATACATATGCAGGAAGATCATTGATATTTGTCTAATGACTCAAATAAATAAATATTCCATACTCTAACAGAAGCACTTAAGTTAGATAGATTACATCAGGTCAATTCCTTGAAAAATAAAACAGCCAAGAAAAAATAATTTCAAAAATTTTTATCTCAGCTTTTTTTACTGTATTTAAGTATAGAGAAGCAAAGAACGCACAAATAAAAATTAAAAAACGAAATTATGACTAAAAAATACAGAAAAACCCCATCTTAATACGATACAATACCAATGAAGACAAGTCAATGAAAATGCCACTATCTGTACTGTTAAAAAATTTAAATAAATGAACAATTGACATATTGGAAAGAAAAGGATTTTAAATTGATGAAAAATATATTTACATTTAGTTTCCATGAAATACACAAATGAATCAGTGACCTTTAAACAAAGTTAATTTATTATTTATACTTCTCAATTTTTTTGGAGGTCTTCGTTATAAACTTTAGCTATATGATGTAGCTTTATTTTAAAATATCAAAAAAAATACTGATAATCAACAAACCTTTGTGTTACCTGATTTCACCGCTCAAACGATTCCACAACGAACATTTTGACTGGTATTGTTTAGTTCTTTTGTAAAATCAAAATCGTTAAAGATGGATTGAAAATTTCAACGGATATGAAATCTGCGGAAATTTTACACTAAAAAAAGCTAACTTGATTTTCTTTTAATTCATAATTTTTCAATTAAATATTTATATTTTCGCAAGAGATAGTGACTTCACGCCGATTGGATTTCTTCGCAATTCGAATTTTGCCGAATTCGACAATGCCAAGACCATTACGGCGTGCCCGTGGTTTTGGTTTGATATCCAAACCATTGTTCATAATTTGGTTTGCGAAGCAAACCTATAACTCCACAAAAGCAAATGGCACTGCAACGCCAGGCTAGCCAAGCAGTGACTAGTCTTAAATAAGCGAACTGCACATCCGCATACAAGAGCCTACCTACAACTTTATAAATACGTGACATTTGTTTATTCCAGCGGAAGGCGCCAAGATTCGCCAACCTGCATTTTTGCGTATAACCGTATATATATATATATAAAACATTCTATTTTTTTCGCAAAATTCATTATTTTAATGGCTCTAAAACATTTTCTATCAGCTTACTGATATTCAAATTGTTCTCACGAGGTTAATTAACGTAAAAAAGTTCTCACAATGATGAATAAACATTGATTATACAACAATGGGATGCAACGTTACTCGTTTTAATATGCTTTAAATACTTTTAAAAAAAAAGCAGATCAGTAAATAATAACATCTGTGACATGAGTAGGGTGATCCTTCAGTTCTTCTCTCCTTGAAATTGTTTGCACAACAGTTGGCCAACCGTTTTTTTTTTCAACTTTCTCTCTTCAACGCGTCAATTTACCGTCCCCATGTTAAATCCCATAGAGACCGTTCTCAGAGGCGAAGAAGCGTCCGTTCGTCACGTGGTCTTACGAGGACAACCACTGGCAACCCCTATGCGCTCTCTACCTTTATTCCTCCTCTAAGTATCCGACCTCCGACGGGGGTGATGGACAGGTGTTGATATAGGGGACATTAGGATTCAAAAGGGGGAGGGGATTCATTATGGCTCTTAAAAGAAACTCGGTTAGGGTCTAAATGAGATAGAACTCTCCAACTGGTTGCCACTATTTAACTTGGCAGTAAAGATGTGCAATGAGTTGTACAAAGGTGACCGCTAATGATCTTTCCCATGGTCTCGTACCTGATGCCGGACTGACTGGGTGATTGACAGATGATCAGTTCAACAATGATCAAGGAGAGCGGCTGGGGCTTGTGATTTTTTTTATCAGTGCCACTTTTCTTCGCCGTGCACCCTAAAACAAATGCAGAACATAAAGTTTCAAAAAGGGGAGTAGGCCCTTGGCAGCGAGGACGATTTTGTGTATGAAGAACATATAAATTCGAGTACGGAAAGGGCATTGGAACTGATGATACGCATCAGAACATCCCAATGAGTGAAGCCGAATTTTACGAACTATTCGGAAACTCGGATTCAGACACGGAATTTGAAGGATTTATGAGTTATTTTTCTCTTTTTGCTTAAAGGCTGCATTCAAAACGTAAGTTAAAAGACTTTAAAAATTGGAACAGCTGTTGGATTCGGATCCGGATGGCGCGAAGTTAAAAAGTAGGATTGCTTTCCCAACACCCTTTGAAGTTGCTCTAAAAATTGCTAATCGCATCGGACGGAGATCCGAATCCAACAGCTGTATGAAAAAATGTTCCCTTTCCAATTGTTATTTTTATGTGCTAATTAATTATAGTATTCAATTATTATTTTGTGTGTTATATTTGACGATAGTTAGCGATTTATCGGTTCCGCCCGGCTAACGGAAATGTACCTTCGTTTTTATGCGAAATTAGTGGATCCGTATGTAAGCCGACCCCCAACCCCACCCCCACTTTAGCTTTGGAAAAAGTTCCAAAAATTATCGGCTTATACACGAAATATACTTAAATGCACGACAAAAGTGAAATTTTTATTCACTTGATTTTTATGTTTAACTTAGAATATGTTTTTTGAAGAACCAACTAGGAAAATGTTTATATGTATTTATCACAGCAAAAACTGATTAATTTTGTCCAAATGTTATAGTTCATGAAGTTCTAGTGACTATTTTTCTATTCTTTTTAATTTAATGATAATATAAAAATCTGAATGTATGTGCATTCTTACCAATGATATTTTTTATTTCAATAATTGTAATATATGTTATCACTGATTTACTGTATTTTGTTTCACAAATTTTAAAAACAGATAGTTCTTATTAACCAAACTTGGATGAATGGGGGATTTGAATTAGCAGGGTTTTAGTGTAATTCAAGACTATCCTTAAATAATTTGTTGTTAAACCAAACAATGCGTTTCTCATGTATTATCTCTCTATATTAAAAAAAAGTTACCGCCGCCGCCGACGCCGCCGCCGCAGAATTGAAATTTTTGTTGTTTAGCTCCATTCTTAGACGGTTTCCAGAGAAAGTACTGATCTGAAAAATATGAAATTAACATGCTTTGTTCTTCATCGTATTCCCTGGATAATTATTAGGATTTTTTTCCGCTGCGACTATTAGTTTAGGTTTTATTAAGTGTTAAAGTTGAAGAAGTGAAATTTCTTCCGCGAGTGAGCAAAACACATTCAAAATTTCAGTCTTTAGTCGTGAGTTTTTTTTTTAAGAGTACCTCTCAACGTAAATTTTTGCAGCTCGTCGAGTTTTTTTTGAAATTTAAATGTGGTTCTTGGTAATATTTTTTTGAAATTCGGGAAAAATCGGGACATTTTTGTTACTTTTTTTTAAAACTGCCGTATCTATATCTAATTACTATTAGTTTTTAATTTTTAAAATATCGCAGTATACCTCAGAATATACTCTTTCTTACGGTACTATTATTTTTGAAATCGGTTAATAATTAAATTGGATGCGATCAAAAGTTCGTGATACAAAATTCGGAATCTTCGGATATTTTCGCTACGTTTTGTTAAAACCGTTATGTCTACGGCAAAAACCATTATTTTTTAAATTTGAGAACATCACTGAATACAATACATTACACTCTTTCTTATGGTACAATTATTTTTCAAATTGGTTAATAAACAAAATCGATGCAATTAAAAGTAGGTCATACAATTTTCGGAACTTTCAGATCGTAACTTCCGATACAAAACTAAAATGGTCATATCTATATAGTATTACTGTTAGTTTTTAATTTTAAAAATATTGCAGTATACCTCACAATGTACTCTTTCTTACGGTATAATTATTTTTAAAATTGGTTCATAAATAAATTCGATGCAATCAAAAGTTGGTGACACAAATTTCGTATTTTTCAGTTCGCATAGCTGGTTCCGCAAACAGCAGTGGGTTGCATTTTCTACTATCGGGTTTGCCAGATATCAAATTTATCGTAGCAACAATTGCCATAAAAACGATTTCTTTTTATTTGGCGAGGAAAAAGGCTCGCTTTTTTTCCCTCTGTTCTCAAGACAGTTTACCGACAAAGTACAATCGTAAAGTTTTGATATTAACGCTGTTTACTTAAAATTGTACAGGGAACAAGATACAGAAGATTTTTTACTGATGCGGCTATTTGTTTAGGGTGCATTAAGTGTTAAAGCAAAAAAAAGTGAAATCAATTGCGAAAGAAGTATTGGTTTGAGAAAGCAAACCAAACGGGATTGCGTAGCAATCCCCGGTGTCGGCGAGCGTAAGCGAGCAGGGCGCGAAGCCCTCGCTGTGACGTCATGTACCGGAAAGTGAAATCAGCATAATACGAATTATTCAGATAGTTTCACTCTGTGAAAGGAATGTTGGTTTGCGAAACAAACCAAATGACATCTGTAAAAGGAGTGTTGGTTTGCGAAGCAAACCAAATGGGATTGCGCAGCAATCCCCGGGGGTTGGCGAGCGTAAGCGAGCAGGGGGCGGAGCCCCCTAGTACTATAAAACATCATTGTTTAAAACGGTTTTATTTGAAATGAAAGTGACTAACATTTGCTAGACGCAAAATTTTTAATAATTTTATCAATGTCCTACGAAAAAAAATATCAATATATCGTGTGATTTTTAACATAAAAATACGAAAATTTCCCTGAGAAGGTCTCCAGATGCTTCACCTTTTTATTGGTGTACAGTTCATACTTCTCGGGACTGAATTCCTCCCCCTCAGTCATCAACCCTAGTCACGCCTATGCTTCTGGGTACTACAAGGGTCCGCGCAAAGGAATTCTCGATACAACACTCGTCAATGAATAGAGATTTTTGGTGGTTCATTTCCTTTTCGTCATACATTTGTATATTACTCATTAAGTTCTACTAGTTTCACTTTATAATTATGGTTTCTTAACAGCCTACATTTTATTAGAAATCTAAATTCCTTAAGAGTGAGAGGACATATTCTCTTTACAGAGATGTTCTGGCGAACCTTATCCACAGTACATCTTCTGTACTTCTGCTTTAAAATGTTTCAGTATTAAAAATGTTGCATACTTCCTTTAAGTCTTTATATTATGAGTGCTGTTAATCACGAATCTTTATACATTACTCTTCCCCGCATTAAGATTTAAGATGTCATGTGTTTACCATTATTGTGTTTCTAGTAAATATATATTCTAATCAGTTACAACAGGCTGATGTAATCTTTTATAATACGCAGTAATTGACACAATTGCCTCTGAGTCATTACGCTGCTCGTTTCGTACTTATCCCTGTCTATTGTGATGACCCTTTATAATTACTAAATATCTTGTTGGACTTAGAAGTACACTCTTTTTTCTTTATTACAAGGCATAACAACAAATAACAGTGCGAAAGCATTATTGCAGTTTTAAGGTAAGACATATTTGATGTAATTATGTTAGAATTTAAATAATACTTTTGAGAGATGACTTTTTTACTAAAAAAAATTCAATAGATGTGATAAGTATAAGTTATTTTCCCTCTTGTTGATATTACAACAGTAATGTTTCTTCCAAAACTGATGAATGATTTCATGTCTTAATCTCATCATAAATATTACAGTTGCATGTAGTTATTTATATAATAAAGTATATAATTAACACACTTATTAAAAAATTGTGAGCACTCATAGACGACAGAATCAGAATCGAGAGAATTTTTTTCCGATGTGCTTCAAGTAAATCAAGTTTAAATCTGAAAAGTTATGAAAAAATCGACGTTTTAATTTCTAATTTAAATGTACTGTAAATTTTAAAATTCACCATAAAAGCATCTGGTAAATATTGTATAAACTAGGGGGCTCCGCCCCCTGCTCGCGAACCCCCGGGAATTGCTACGCAATCCTTTTTGGTTTGCTTTGCAAACCAACATTCTTTTCGCAAGTGATTTCTCTTTTCTTTATTTTAACACTTAATGTATCAGTAACGCATCAGTAAAAATCCTTCTTCATCTTGTTCCCTCTACAATTTTAAATAGACCACGTATCTCTTAATTTTTTCTCTACTTACTCGGGAAGCCGTGTGATAATAGAGTGAAAAAAGCGAGCCTTATTCTGCGCCAAATTAAGAAAAAAATCGTTGCTATGATAAATATGATATCTGGCAAACAAATTAGTCAGAAAATGTAACCTTCATTTATGTGAAGGAGAATGAATGCTATCGCTCCGCGATCTAAAAAATACGTAAAATTTGTAAGACCAATTTTTGATTGTATCAAATTTATTTATGAACCAATTTTAAAAGTAATTTTACCGTAAGAAAGAGTGCATTTAAAGCTTTCACGTGGTATCTTCAAATTTTAAAACTAATAGCATTAAGCTACACATATGACTGTTTTAGTTTTATGTATCGGAACTTACGATCTTTAAGTCCCGAAATTTTTATATAACCAACTTATTATAGTATCGAAAATTTATTTATTAACAAATTTCCAAAATAGTTGTACCATTAGAAAGAGTACATTCTAAGGTTTTCAGTGATGCTTTCAAATTCAAAATATAATAGTATAAGCTATAGATATGACAGTTTATAAAAATTGACGAAAATTTCCCATTATTCCAAAATTTATGTAACCAACTTTTGACAGCATCGAATTTATTTATGAACCAATTTTAAAAAAAATTGTACCGTAAGAAAGAGTACATTCTAAGGTTTATTGCGATGTTTTTAAATTAAAAAACTTTTAGTAATAAGCTTTAGATACTACAGTTTACCAAAAACGTAACCAAATCGTTACGATTTTTCCCGAATTAAAAAAATATATATTACCAGGAACCAAATTGAAATTTCTAAAATAGCTCGACGAGCTGCAAAAATTCACGTTTAGAAGCACTCTAAAAAATTACAACTGAAGACTGAAAATTTGTTCGTCTTTTGCTCACTCGCGTTTGAAATATTTCACTTAGAGATTCAATAAATCCTAAACTAATAGCCGCATCGGAAACAAATCTTCTTTTTCGTGTTCCTTGTACAATTTTGTACAGGCCATGTTAATTTCGTAATTTTCTGAACCGTACTTTCTCGGAAAACTGTCTAAGAATCGAGCAAAAAAAACTAACGAGTTTTCAATCCTGCGACGGCGGCTACGGCAACGTTTTTTTGATATAGAGCGATAAAAAAGTGTGATTTTTAAAAATCAAGTGTTAATTAATGAATATGTATTAATATAATTAATTAATGTTTGATAGTTAAAAAATATATATAACCATATTAATATAATTAATTATAAATAATTTATAGATGTTAACTTAATCTTCCCCTTTTTATTGCGGTACAATCCAAATTTTTTGGGAGGACCAACCAAACCCCCCCCCTCCCCCCAATCAACATCCCTAGTTACGCCTATGCAAATGATCAACTAAGTAAGTTTTACACCACCCAAAACACACTTTTCTTAAAATTAGGCAAAACACCCCGACGAGTAAAGTCACCCGAGTTGACGGTATCAAAAATATACCTTTTTTTTACTAAGGCTACAAATATCACAAAATTATGTACATTTCTAGATGACACGGCACCCGAGTTAGGCTAGGTTTTCTCCGGTTTCTGACACGAGCTCAGAAGGTTCGTCATCACTGGGATATAGGAAGAAACAAATATTTAAAAAGAGATGCAAACAGCTAATGCCGTTTCAGCCTGAGCAGCAGGGTGGAGCGAAAAACACGAATTTTGGAAATTGAAAACGCCTATGGTGGGAATAGTTGGTGACTACCATGATATTTAATAATACAAAATATGAGCTAAATCAATTAATATCTTCAGGTGCCAAAATCACTTTGAAATTTCGAAAATTTGCCAATTTCTTCACAAAAACAATAATCACGCATTTAAAAAATTTAATGCATCTTATTGAAAGCCATGGGTGGGTGAAATGAACTTCCCTGTTTGTAAAAAAAAATGTTACACCTAACATTATCCCGGAAATTTAAATATTTCCACCTTTTTTAGAGCGCTATATCACGCACCCGTCTCCACTCCTCCCAATAGAATCATCCTTACGTTCCTCGCTACTAGGGTACACGGACGCTTCCCTTTCTTCGCTTGTTTATAAGGGGTAAATAACTCGTATTTCACCACATGGAGTGGAGGTGTCTGAGTTTCTTTAAATACCCGCCCACTTTTTTTGTAAATATCTAGTATGTGTATGCTCCTGCAAATGCCCTACCGATCTAGTCTATCGAGGAAAACTAAGTCCTTTGTTCAAATTGATTCGCTTTCGTTTCTTGGTGGGTATTTTACTGTTTTTTTTTTATTACTTATTTTAGATATTTTTTATACAGAATTTTAATCTTTAAGTTCAGTTTTGTTTGGGTTTGGTTTGTTTTGTTTGTTAAGGATACACGGTTCTGTGAATTAGTCGAAATGCCTAGGACACGATCACTAGATGTATGTCCCGTGTTTGGAATGGCTGAAATAATGAAGCCTAACAAGCTTCCAACATATGCAGATGTTATGAAGTATTATCTTTATATACAGAAAGATTATAAAAGAGACGCTAGTATGTGTGTTCAATTTTAATTAAAGAGCTTAAAGGATTATGGGGGAAAAGTTCGTTTCGAACTGTAACAAACCAACAAATAATATATATGCTGAAAAAAATACCATAAAGCTTATATAAATATTAAGAAACTATTAAAAATACTGGCAAACTATCTTTCTCGAAAAAGTCTGTGTCCTTCAGGGAATCAGCAGAAAAAAATCTATTTGATATTAGCATATGTAAATGTAAGAACTTTGTCAGTTGTACTTTCAAAATGAAAGTACCTATTGCTGAAAGAGCTTTTTTAACAGATCAAAGGACATTTCGAAAAATGGTTATTGGAAATGTTGACATTAAAACCAGCAGAATGATTGAAGAAAAGATTGCAGCGCAAAGAAAGAGAAGCAGAGAGTCAAAACATTCAGCTCAAAGATTGTAAAGGAAAACAATCCAAAATACTCTCGCCCTTTATTACGGGAGCTACTTTGAGTTTTAATTTGCTTAAGAATTCTAATGACACTATAAACACAATCATTGATAATAATTATTCTTCAACTTCACAAACGAGAACTAAACTTCCAAATGCAGCTCAGGCTTGTGACAGAACTGGTGTTTCCGATAGATCGGCAGCAATTCTAATAAATGCTGCTTTGAAGGATATGGGAAAATTTTCCAAGGATGATTCTTCAAACATAGTTGATCGTAGTAAAATTAGAAGAGCAAGGACAAAGACACGCAGCTACATGAAAATGAAAAATGAGGAAACTACCTCTTTATCAAAATATAGAATATACTTTGATGAGCGAAAGGATTAAACTTAAGTAATGATTAAAGAAAGAGAAATGATCTCTAGAAAGACGGTAACAGAAAAACTCGGGGGGCTCGTGATGTCGCTCTAAAAAAAGAAGAAATTTTTTTATTTTCCGGGATAATGTTAGGTGTAAAACTTTTTTTTACACGCAGGGAAGTTTTCATTTCATCCACACATAGCTTTAAATAAGATGTATTAAATTTTTTTAAATGCGTTATTATTATTTTTGTGAAAAAATTGGCAAAATTTCGAAATTTCAAAGTGATTTTGGCACCTGAAGATATTAATTGATTTAGCTCAATTTTGTATTATGAATCAGCATGGTAGTCCCCAACTATTCCCACCATAGGAGTTTTCAATTTCCGAAATTCGTGTTTTTCGTTCCACCTTACTGAGCAGACTGGCAACGTCGCAAAAATGTCTGACATTTGGCTACTTATCGAGTTACAACGCAATTTTTTTAGATATCACAGCATTTGAACCACATGCCACAGAGTTGACATCACCACATCAGTTCTTTGTTAGAAAGCGGCACTTAGGGAGTTGGCTGAGACCTTTGGGATTTGTAAAACACCGACAGAGCGAAAGCATGATTAGGGTTACAAAATCCGCCTTTGTTGCTCTGGTGCTGGAAAAACTTTCCTCCGCGCAAAATAAAAGCGGAAACGTAAAAAATAAATTTAGAATCTACCGCTATGAAAAAAATTGCCATGGTTCCAAAGTCTGAAGACAACGTCACGTGAGTAGAAAAGTCTCGTTTCCGGAGTTTCTTCTCTCGTCTGTAAGAAACGCTTAGAAAACCCCGTAGAGAATAAAACTATTAAATTCATTTTAAAATGTTCTAGATTGAATTTTAAAATTCACCGCGACCCAAAAATTGCAAAAAATTCGGACTACCTGTGTGTCAAATCTCATTGCTGTAAGTGCCATAGATGGTCAGGATTTTGCGGCCGCGAAACAAACAGACAGACAAACAAACACTTCCTTTTATAATAGTAGAGACTAGCCCAGCGTCTCCCAACCTATTTGTGCCATGCCCCACCTAAGCCTTTCTAAAATTCTTATGCCCACTATGTAACATATACATAATTTTTAATATTAAAAAATTGAATTGTTCACTTAAGAAACTTAAATGATAAGTTTTATTAAGAAATCACTAGGAAATTGTTAACGAAACACAGTAAATAAATTTTCAAAACGTATAATGAAAAACTAAAATTCAAATTCGAAATAATTTTAATAAAGATTTTTCTATAATAATTTAATATTTTAATTTAGTGAGATCCTTGCGCTTGATGCTTGCTGCACATAGATTTTATGTTAGGTTCCAATTTGGTTAGCTTCAGTCTCAAGTCTCCCCGTTGTGTTATATCCAGACGATTTCTTTTTTTTTTACCAGTAAATCATTTACAGCACTAAATCCACATTCGGCTAAATATGAAGATAGAAACGGTAACAATAGTTTTCTTGCACATTTGGTTGAATTTGGGTACTTGATTTCTGTTTCCTCACAAAGCCATGCCATCGCTCCTTTTATATTAAATAAAATTTTAACTGACTCATCATTTTGCATTTCTGCGAGTTCTTCTTGATACTGCATAGTTGATGTCGGAAAATCAATTTGTTTTAAATCAGAAAATCTTTCTTTTAAATCAGCCGATAGAATTTTCAGATGATCGACAGTAACAAGTAAAGCGGTATCATTTACTTCACATTTTTGAAGCCAATGAAACTGTTGAAAGTTTTTGTTGTTAATATATTTCTGACATAACTCAATAAGGGTAATGAAACCAAATATCTTCGCTTTTGCATCAACAAGAGTTTTATTTGTTCCTTGAAGTTACTTATTTAATATACACTGCTGGCCACCCAAATTGTAACACCAAGAAAGACAAGAGATATCACAACAAAATTTATTTTGTAGATAACATGTTGACCAAGTATCAAATGATTAAATTTATAGACTTCTGTGAAGCGTGGTTCCTGCCAAAATCAGTAGCCAGAGTAGCCGCCATTATTGGAGATCACCGCTGCCACACGCCTCGGCGTTGATTCTAAGAGACTTTGGATGTGTTCTTGGGATACAGCAGACCAAGCAGCTTCCACATGTTGCCAAAGTTGATCTGGTG
This sequence comes from Metellina segmentata, assembly GCA_947359465.1. Taxonomy (NCBI): domain Eukaryota; kingdom Metazoa; phylum Arthropoda; class Arachnida; order Araneae; family Tetragnathidae; genus Metellina; species Metellina segmentata. The sequence continues at coordinate 114,823,836 of OX375873.1, forward strand.
TGGCAGCTGGGGATGTAATCTGGGTCAATCGTTGAGCAACCATCGACCACATGTTTTCTATCGGCGAAAGATCCAGAGAGCGAGCTGGCCAGGGAAGCAATTCAATCTGGCGATTGACGAAGAACACTTGGACAATGCGTGCCACGTGTGGTCACGCATTATCATGTTGAAATATGACTGTGGGCAAGCCCTGAAGGTAAGGAAGGACAACTGGCTCCAACACCTCGGAGATGTAGCGCTGGCTGTTTAAAGTACCGGCAATGCGTACTAGAGGAGTGCGAGAGTGATATCCAATACCGCCCCATACCATAATACCCGGTGCAGGACCAGTGTGTCGATGCATAACGCAGCTGTTCAGCATCCTCTCTCCACGGTGTCTCCAGACTCGAATCCGACCATCGTGGTGTTGCAGGCAGAAGCGTGACTCGTCAGTAAAGACAATTTCATTCCATTCTGCCGTCCACATCCTTCTTTCATCGCACCATTGGCGGCGGAGACGTCTGTGGATCTGCGCCAAGGGTAGACGAAGCAATGGACGTCTTGCGGACAGACCACTCTGCTGTAAACGGCGTCGAATGGTACGCGCAGACACTGGATGATGCGTTACAGACTGAATGTGCTGTGCTATGGTTCGTGATGTGGCTGAACGATCCGTCACTGCCATACGCACATTATGCCTGCAATCACGTGAAATGGTGCACATAGGTGGATGCGATCGAACACGTCGGTCCGTCGTACCCTCCTGCATCCAACGATCACATATCCGCATTACAGTTGTTTGGTTTCGTCCAACACGACTACCGATTTCCCTGAAAGATAATCCACAATCTCGGTAGGCTACTATCCTTCCTCTGTCGAACACGGATACTTGATCAAAAGATGATCGCTGTTTTCTACGAGGCATAATTGATCGTTTTTTTTAAAAACCCACAAGAAAAACACAATTGCCATATTTGAAATCGTCGAAATCTCCAAGAGGGGTTGAACCCCCAAACTCCCCCTGGTTACGCCTATGAACTAATGTACCATTGTTTCATTGATTACATTTATTTATTACACGAGTAAAACACTGATGAATTAAGTTATGAATAGTTTGAGTAGTTATTAATAAAGGATTAATTTGTGAAAAACTCACTGTATATATTTGCAAAATTTTCTCAACTGAATGGGGGGTTGAAGGTGTTGGTTGAACCCCAAACTCCCCCTGGTTATGCCTATGAACTAATGTAACATCGTTTCATTGATCTCATTTATTTATTACACAAGTAAAACACTGATGAATTAAGTTATGAATAGTTTTAGTAGTTTTTAATAAAGAATTAATTTGTGAAAAACTCTCTTTAAATATATATATTTGCAAAATTTTTCAAAACTAAATCCAGGGTGGTTTGAATTCACCCCTGGTTACGCCTATCTACCTAGCATGAAGTTTATGTCCAAAATGGACCAGCCACTGTGAGATTGTAACGTGAACGGTTCCTCAACAGACATACTATGCCTAATCACCAAACGTTTATGCCAGACTTGGTGTAAAAACAGAAATTTCCATGTAAAGGAGAAAAAAACAGCTGTCAAACTGTAAAATGAGGACCAAATGCTATTCAAGCACATGCTGTCTTTCAATTCAGCGCTTTACATTTCCTCCAGCACAACCGGGTGGCGTTGAGAATATATATATTTTTTATGAATTCCTTTAAATTTTGTGTCACCCATTGTGCAGCTTTCGGGCGAAGGCAATCGGGTCACGTAGTTCTGAACGAGTCGATGAGTAAAATTAGTGGGCTGGTGGTTTCATAAACAAATCCTTTCCACAAAATACATCTTTAGTGCGGATTCTAGTTCTAAGTTTATCATACCATGACGAGAAAGCGTCAGCATTGATAAGTTGGTAGGGGAGAATCATTCACGACAACCACCATTGACACGGCAGACTTCTAACGCTTTTTCACACCCACTCATAATTCGACTGACCCAAGGTCGATTGCCCTCTCGTCTCTTTCTTCCCTTAGTATCTGTATAGAAAGTATTAAAACACCGTGCAATCATGAAGGGAATCACAACAAAGAACGAAATTCATAAAAATACAAGCGTTCCAGACACCAGAATTTAAACAGCTACGAACTATTTTCAGCCTAATCCGGAAACAGAATAAATTGTAAATTATTTCCTGTTATCGAGCTCAGTAACGGTGTATCGGAAGCGATTAGGGATCTTATTTGCATTCAAACGCTCTCTTTTTCTCACAACATTATACTACATACAATTATATAAGGTTTCTCTTCCTGCTCTATTCACCTATTCAATGAATTCTTTAAACGCAACGGGATCACTACATCCATTCAATTCAATGAGCGCTTTTTAGACGTAATACTCTTCCGGTTGTGATTACACGATCTTTTCCTTCTCATCCTCTTTGTGAATTCAATCTAGCACTTTATAATTAGTATTTACATTAAATTTTACGCGTCGAACAGAGGATGTATGACTTCAAAGAGTTTTTCTTTATTTCGATATAATTAACAGAAAAAAAAAAGATATTGTTGATGAATATCCGAAATTGTATACAAACAAATAAAATTGTCCCCTTCAGAATTTTTTTAATATATATAATATATATATATATATATATATATATATATATATATATATATAGGAAACTTCGATTGGTGATAATGAATTTAAATTATCGGATGCTTCTCAAAACTCGGAAACAATATATATATATATATATAAGTTATCTGTCTTCTCTTACTAAGGCATTTAGCCATTTTAGCCCACAAACTCAATAAAGAACAGTTATGCGCGCGCGATGGTTTATAAAACATAATTAAGAAATTCCAAAAATTCATTTTAAGGTATTGCTAAATAGTTTTTCACGCTGATTCAAATAAAAAAAATAAAATGCATTATTTTAACTTATTTGACGGGTTTTGCATTATTAATCAAGCAAGAAATTAAGCGATTGGAAAAACATCAAGACTTTTAACAAAATTGTTTCCGAGTTTTGAGAAGCATCCGATAATTTAAATTCATTATCACCAATCGAAGTTTCCTATCAATGGGTAGGGCCTTGGTAGTCCGGTTGGACTAGTAACGGATTCAGCAATTGGAGGGATGCGAGTTCGAAACTCGATCCAATCAAAGATTGTCGTGTACATGGTGGGCTGGTGCATGTTAAATCTGCCGTAACCTCAAATCTCCTCATGACGTGGTGCGGGAGTTTTAGCTCAGGTGTTGACCTTGTCATCTGACCGTGGTTCAAAATAACGAGGGATTGTACTCGATCCTTCCCTTCGGGAGGAATCCCAGACCGTCGCAAATAGATCGTTGTACTGCCTCCGTGCGAAGTACATTCAACTAACTACCAAATAAATACCTCTCAAGTACCAATCTCGAGTGACTTCCTTGAGTACAAATTTAAAGTGCACATACCCGGTTTGTATAATACGAGAGTTAATGATTGTTGGTTACTGGCTGACCGCGCCAAACAGTACTAAATTTCAGTGAACTAATGGCTTGGCTTTTGGGGTTTTATGGCGCAGGGGTCATATATGGCCATGCTGCGCCAGACACACGAACAAGAGACATACAATATAAGGTAAATACACACACAGTGAAAGATTCACTGACACAGCGGAGACAAATACACCCAGTGATCTGACGGGATAAGGTGATTTCAACACGGCATGCCGATAGCGCTAGTATTAAGCATTTGCTTTTCTTTAGGGGCTCGTTATCTGGTGGGATTGCTTGGGCTCAGTGGATTTGCCCAATACGCTAGCAATCTGCGAGTTGAAGGTGGCGCAGCGAAGAAAGTAGGTGTCCGATTTGATTCCACTTTGTATATTTCTCTTATGTTTACTAAATGTTCGCTCTTGCGCATTTTGAAACCCATACAAATGACCTGGTGCACCGCGAGAAGCCAGATTACAGATGTAGCGAACATGGTGCACCGGATGAAATGGTGTGACGACAGAAAGGGTAGCGTAAAGAACAAGATCTTAGGGTTTCACCACTACAACATTTATTCTAACATCCTACAGCTTTACATTTTAAACAGTTAACACCGTCCTAGCCTAAGTCATTCGGTGTTATAGCTTTACAGATATGTACAGCACAAATACAGATATTTTGGAACAAGAGGGGTTCGGTAGATGTTAGCGAGCGTGTTCTCGCTCTCTCAGGTCTTGGCAATTCCCAGCGTCTTTCAGGCCCCTTTCAGCTTAAAACCACGTGTGATGGAATTTTTGGTGTTTTCAAGGGGCTTGAGATTTAGGAGATCGTAATGTCAATGTAACGTCAGATGAAGAGGGTTTATATCAAGAGCCCAGAATTTTATGACCGAGGTAATGTCAAATGGAGTGCTGTAATTGTACTTCTAGGGTTAGTTATAGACAGTTGATCACTTCAAAATAGTTTTATGATCTCCAGATAGGGAATTCTTGAATATGTCTGGTTGATCAGAGAAGCCGCGTTTAGAGTGTTACAATGGGAAGGTTGTCTCGAATTACCCTTCTGCTGGCTGTCTTGACAAGGTATATCGTCACCAGCAAAACCATTAGCAGATTTTAATGAACGAGATATCTCATCATTTGAAAAAAACTGACCACATGCTGATCTCGTCATCATCGAAATATCGGCAACATCTTGATGACGAGAAATCTCGTAGAAACCACTTGGAGAGATACGATTTACGATACACCTACCTACTCCGAGTAAACATGAATATGACTTGTATGAACGTTAAAGAACCAGAAAACATTTCTAAGCAACATTTCGGTTTTTGGAGGATTTATGAGCTATACAACAATATTTTCAATCGGTCCAAGAACTCAAAAACATTTTAGTTTTGATAATTTTGTATTCTGTGTTATTTCATAATCGATATCCAAGTCATCAAGGAGACCCAAGTCTTAGACGCTCGGACCTTGTTTCCTTACAAATAAATGCAAAATATTGCCAACAAGTAACCAGAAATGTTTTTTTACACAGCACCCATACAAGGGACGCCAAACTCCACTTGGGTCCCCAGTATTTTTGTGCTTGGTGCTCGTCCCTCTTCTCCAACTGAGATAAATATTTCAATTGTACAATTTTTAATTGAAATCTTTCTGCGTAAACTAGGAGTTCCGAAAACACCATGAAACAAAGTGGTTTTGTTTGCACCCCTACGAATAATTTCAGGATAGGCTCAGTTGCTTAACCAAGATGGTACCTCTGCATGTTAGTGAATCTAGTGTTTTTTAATCTGAACAAGTTAACAATTTCAGACGTATATTCTACTCTTTAATCGCCTATCCACAACAACAGTGCAACTTTAATGATTATTTTATTGCTATATTCGTACTCCCAAATACAAAATTGTTTGTCAAAACGAAATTGTCGCTTACATTTTGTGATGACAACAGACGAACGTGTTTGTCTGTTTCGTGTCCTACATGCAAAACAAACCAAATAAAAAGAATGGGAAAACTCCATTTTTATCGTAAAAGATTAAAATAATGTTGTAAAAACGGAAAAAGGAAATGGGCGTGCATAAAGGGGGGTGTTCTAAACACGTTCCTGTAAAAGGTTGGAATTGTTCCTCGTCGCGTGTAGTCGTTACTTTATCTTCTTTAGCGACATGCATTTAACAGAATCGTTTGCAAAAAATGAGTACGCCAAAACGAGTAAGTTGAAAATAATCTAATGGACATTTTTCATCTCCATACTAGCTGAAGAACCGACTAAACTGTTAAACCAGTTTTCTATTTATCCAATGACTGTGATGAATTTCTTTTGGAATCAATATTTTTCGGTTTTTTCGCAAGTAGTGAGCACGCATTTTGATGTCACGAACGCAAACATTTATGCGTAACTGACTCTTAGAACGACTAACTGTTTTGGTTGCTGAGTATCGAGGGTTTTTGCTGTTTATATGGAATAAGAATTCTGTTTTGCAAAAAAGTATTTGATCTAAGAAAGGTATTCCTATTTTGTCGATGCGTATACCTTTATGTGTATGATTACAATTCAAGATATTATGAAAATTAGTGAATGTTGCACTTATAAATACTAATTCAAAGAAAGGATATGTGACGTTTTCACCACAGTGACCACTCTGAAAGATATTTGCGAAAACGGCAAGATTATTCTCGTTTCGTGGTCTATCATAGCGATGTATTCCAATAAGATATTTCGAGGTTTATTTGTCATCTTTGCTTTTACGTTATGCAGCTTCAGTGCTGTACAGTCTCACATCAGTCAAACAAAGTCCCTGAGTCGATTTCGACGAGATTTCGATCTTGAAGAAGTACCCGAGATGTGTGACTTTGGATCCATCATCCGATTGACTACATGCTACTGGAGAATTCCTGAAGACATTCCTAAGGGTCTGATCCATTGGCGATCTGGCATGGGTGCATCTTCCTACTGGATTGGTGGCCCAAGGAGTGACCACACTGGCTCAGATAAGAACAGTGGTTACATTTTCTACGAGACTTCAGAACTTTCCTCGTACAGCAACTCAACGGAACTTGATGAATACGATTCCAATCTGTTGTTGAGTCCGGAGTACAACCACACAGGTCCTTCTGGCTTGTGCCTCTCATTCTTTTACAACATTGAAGGACTAAGTGCCAAATCTCTTCGGGTGATTCTTCGAAACGCACTCTTTGAGGATACCGTCCTCTGGGAAAGCAAGGACCATGCTGACGGTTCGTGGTACCAGGGAGAGATTGCATACAGTTACGGAGATAAACATCGAATTCTGTTTGAAGCCGTGCCTAACAATCATACTTCGAAAAAACTCACCTACAGGTAAGAAGTATTCGAACAATTATTTTGACTCCGAATATTAATATTTTTCAAAAATAGAATTGAACTTTGAAGCAAAGTTTACCAGTCAATAATCCTTTGAAGGACACTATTTTAGAAAAATAAAAAACTTTATAATAGGTTATGGGCTGACACTTGTCCTACTTACATGAATGCATTTGCTTCCAATAATTTAATTCTAGGAATGATAAGACGCTTTATATCTCACTACCGATCTAGAGCACTCCTAGACATCAAAATATCAATGAGGGAATATTTTCATGCTTTAAGCAGTCTTGATATACCTAGAATAGTTATACTTACACCCCTGTTAGGGTTAATTCACGGTAAAACCTAAAGATAACTGAATAACATCGTATGCTCTTGCATAGTGCATCTATTCTACATTAGAGATTTTAAAATTCGATTTGATTTTAGAATACCTTAAATATGCTACACGCTTCAAGTAAAAAATAAACTTAATATATTACCAAGAGTAAATACCTATGTATTATTTTATCCATCTTCCATATTTATTTTCTCTTTGAATATAAGAAAAAATATAGAAAACAAAACAAATAAAAATTTCATTTTCTTTTAATTTAAATATGTTTTACCCACAATTGTTAAAAGGTATTCAAATGTTCTCAGTTCTCCGGACGATGCATTAATATCTAGTAGCTCGCCTAAGGCCTATTGAAACAAAGTTCCCAGAACAAAATTACAGTAGAACCTTGATTATCCGAGCTCCGATTGATCGAGTGTCCTTGTTATCTGAATCGAATTTTATATCTTTTTAAAGCTTTAAATAAATTTCGGAGCATGAGCCTATGCATTTTGTCCAGAGGTGAAAAAATACTGCGAAATAGGAAACCAGAAAAACTTTTCAAGACAGTTTAAAACGTATGTTATTCATATCCAAATTTTGTAAAATTACCACAATAAATACATACTGCGAAACAAACCCAAGCACAGATTATAAATAATCCTAACTTTAGAAATCTTTAAGTAGCAGTAGTAAGAACACGTAGAATTTTTTGGTATTTCGTATAAGCAGTTTTGCGTTACATCCATATTTGCCTGAGTTCTTGCTTATATAAGGTACCTAGGTCCCCATTACCTCGGTTTTATTAAATACTACCTGAATAACCCGGCGTTCCTCGGGATGAAATGGTTGAATGTTGGTTGAAAAGTAAATTAGAATAATCACTTTTCTTACATATAAAAATGCAATCAATAAATTGTACCGAAAATACTTTTAAACTTCATTTTAACTTTTTCATAGCTTCTAATATTTACTTAGGATACAAATATATACATTTAATTCCTGAATAACATATTGCAATATGCAAAAGACTAAGACATATGCAAACAGGAAATGAAATTCCGATGAAAAAATGCAGAATTCTGAAAAACAAAAGATGGGCATAGTGACGAATTTTGACTTCCGTCCTGACAATTCGATCAAAGACATTACAAAAATATTGATAAAGACGATAATGAATTATGATTTATGAAATTTAGTAATGCTCAAATATGACCGCGACACTTCCCTGTTAAGTTTCCTGTAGAACGCGTTTCCTTGTCAATATTCAATTATTGCAGGAAAACAAACTTCAGATTTTAAAATTGGGGCTTTAAATGCAATTTTAGGACTAACTGTGTGCCAATTTTCATGGCCGTAAGTGCTACAGATTGTTCTGAAGACAGAAGAGTAATAGCCTATGTTTTCCGCAGTGTTCTAAAGCAGTGGTCCGCAAATCGCGGTTGGCGAGCCCTCTGGGGGTCGCGTGACCATTTTTGTGGATCGCCAAATTCAAAGAAATTTATTTGACAATAAAAAATATAAAGCTTTTCTTCAACAAGTATCAGGTACCAGTAAAAAATAGTGAAATGAGATAATATTATTTACCAAAAAAGAACTATATTTTTTTTTAAGAAACCAACTGTCTATTAGTATATAATACCTATACATCGGCAGGTGAACAGACATAGTGATAAAAGATAATTGTCAATTTGAGATGCCCTTTACCTGCTCTCGGGTGGGATTCATATGCAACTTGGGAGGGTGTGACCTTTAGCAGTGGTCATCTTTACAACAGCTTTTTCAATTTAGGTGGTGCCAGTTACCTGCTATTTAGTCTTTATACTGTGGCTGCTTTTGTTAATATGGTAACGATTTAAAAACGATACCATTATTAAGAGATACCGTTTCCCACCGAATTTTCGCTATATCACGTAATATGGAATCAGTTATGTTAAATCGATTTCAAAGCTCTCCTGTATTTGCTCTACAGCTTAACGGAACAACTGACATTACTAAACTGTCTGAATTAATTGTTTATGTGAGATACGTTTAGGAAGAAGACGTATCAGAAGATTTTTTTTATGTTGTAAAAAATTGGACGAAAAACAAATGGAGAGAAAATATTTGAAATTATTAATAGATATTTTGAAACAAACGACCTTACATGGACACACTGTGTCGCGGTATGCACTGATGGTGTTGCAGCATTAACAGGTATTAATAAAGGACTAAAAGGGTTAATAAAGAAAATTGCTCTCAATATAGTATTCAACCAACATGATACATAGACAAGGTCTTGTTGCAAAAAACATTGATGAAGAATTTCAGAAGAGGTTACAGGATGTTGTTATTGTAATTAATTACATTAAAATCAACAGTCGTCTCTTTTCAATACTATGTAATGAGATAGGTTCTGTGTATGACATTTTTACTACATACCGAAGACAGATGACGGTAACGTGGCAAAATACTGCGACGTATTTTTGATTTGAGAAACGAAGTTTACCTTCTTTTTTTTTTGGTAGAAAAAAGAAACTTGTATTGCTAAGTTCATTAATTAATGAAGATTGGTTCGGAATACTCAGTTACATGGTTGACATTTTCGAAAAACAACAATTTGAATTTAAGTGTACAGGGAGAGAGTACTGATATTTTAACATCGAGCAGTAAAATTGAAGCTTTTAAGATTAAGCTGATACTCTGGCAAGTAGAATTGAACAAAAACAGCACAAACATATTCCCGTGCTTTTCAGAATTTACTAAAGAATATAATATAGATATCTTGTTAGTTAACATCATTTCCCGTCATATGATACAATTTGGAGAAAATGTTTCGAAAAGATTCGAAAAATTTCCAGATTATTAATTAGGTTGGATACGTGATCTATTTTCATTTGATATTTTAAAATCCAATATCTCTTTAAATGAAAAAAAAAAACAGTTAATTGATGTTTCAAGCGACGAAACCACTGCGCATTCTATTGAAGTCTGACTTGCCAAAAATTTTGGTTATCGATTGGAAACAAATATGCCAACTTGAAGAAAAAGGCAATTAATACTTTGATTAAATTTGAATCGATCTACTTTTGTGAAACCTGCTTTTCAAAATTAGTTGGCATTGACAAACAAAATATCGATCTCGATTGGATCCAGAGGAAGACTTGCGGCTTGCGATTTCCAATGCACATCCGAGCATAGAAGCAAACATGAGCTCAAGCAAACATGGTACCGCAAGCGCATACCTCACATTGAATTCTTATGATGTAAAGTTTTTTTAAAGTATTTTTCATTAAAAAAATATTTTTTTTTTATACCCATATGCATAAATAATGCGTTTTCTTCAGACCTCTAAACAGGCAGAAACATAAGCGCAAATCCCCGAAACAATTCAACTTTAACTACATTGACGATTAAAAAAACGTCTATTGTCTATATCCAGGGGTTGCGACAAAATCGTACACAAATGGAGGGCTGGAAATGAAAATAGTTTGCGCACCACTGTTCTAAAGTATAAGTGTACCAAATTTCCGACAACATCACCAGTAGCCCAGTGCGACGTAAATTAAACTACCGACCGGATGTGGAATTTTGCGTCAACTTTTCATTCACACTCTGTGAAGATTCTCTTATAGAATATCTAGAATCATATTTTCTAGCATGAAAATTGGATGTGAATTGTGTTCTCATACATAGTTGAACTAACGAAATTTTATTTCAACAGGGGGTATGTCGCTATAGATGATGTAAGGTTTGATAAAATTCCCACTAAAGAGGCATGCATTGGACACTGCACTTTTGAGGGCGGATTTTGTGACTGGAAGAATATGGACGAAGATGATTTCGACTGGGAACTGGGAAGAGGTAGCAGCAGTTTCCTCACCGGCCCACCAAGAGATTACAGTAGCTACAGAAAGAACGAACAGACAGGAGGTGAAAAATTCATTATTTAGTGCTATTAACAATTAAATACTGTGTTAAGCTTTTAGACCAGCATGGAATTCTAATTGAAGCATAACTTTTTATAATGTGTCCGAAACAGCACCAACGATATTCACCGTGCAACAGTGGATCAGGAAAGTCGCAGGCATTTCCAAAGATTTGGTGGTAGGCAAGCCACACATTCGTCCAACATCAGTGTTGCAACTCTAAATAGGCTGAAAGGCGCATGCGTACCCAATATGATTTCTGTACATAAACGGAGCAGGCATGCGCATTTTTGTGGCATGCTGCTTCGTAGAAGCATAACCTGGATCGAATCCTTCAAGAAATGATTTTAGAATCGAAAACATGATACTATAGTTACACCAGATTAAATTGTTTTGTATATTACTAGAAAAATATACGTTTAAATTCATCAAAAGTCTGAAAACAATAAAAAAAAAAAACACAAAACGCAATACATTCATTTACGCATATACACAGTCCCAGTCACATTAATATGACCACCACCTACTTTCGACATCAACGTGAAATAACCAATCACAAAAGGCAGGTGGCAGCACATTGCAGTGGAGTGTATATAAAGGATGTCCTAGGGCATCGGAAAGCATTTCAATCGTTGGCGCAATGCAGAAACGTAGCGATTTATCCGACGTCCAAAAGGGCATGATTATTGGCTTTCGGGCCAAGGGTGGAAGCATTTCGGAAACGGCTAATTTTGTGAACTGTTCGCGTGCCGCCGTGGTAAAAGTATACCGTGCATGGCAAAGTGGCACTATCCAAAATCAGCGGCGTGGCACATGTGGTGCACCACGGGCTATAGATGACAGAGGCGAACGAAGGCTGCGGAGATGCGTTCGGGCGAATAGACGTGCAACTGTTGAGCAACTGACCGCCCAGATGAACCAATGGGCTACCAAGAGTGTATCCTCAACAACGGTTCAGCGAACGTTGCTGCGCATGGGCCTCCGCAGCAGACGCCTGGTTAATGCACCTATGCTGACTGCTGTTCATCGGCAACGAACTCTGGAATTTGCACGCCAGTACCGCAGCTGGACGTCCACAGAGTGGCGACTGGTGGCTTTTTCCGATGAATCGCGTTTTATGCTCCATCGGACAGATGGACGTTGGCGTATACGGCGTGAGACGTCTGAAAGCAAACACCCTGCAACAATTGCCATGGATCCACAACTGCGTAATCTAGCACAGCTGGAGTCGGCATGGCTCAACATCCCAGTGAATACCTTCAGAAACCTAATTGACTCTGTTCCTGCACGTCTCGCAGCGGTCCGCTCTGCCAAAGGTGGTTATTCTGGCTTTTGACACGTGGTCACATTAATGTGACTGAACTGTGTATATTCAGTTAACTGCATTTAATTAACAGGGAGAAAGGCAGAAATTAATTTCCCAACAGTGCTTGATGAATGGCGTTCATTTAGAATATTAAATGTTTTTTTTTTAGAAGAAGAGGGTGGCAAGCATTGCTACTCGAATTCAGAGCTTACCATTGAAAACCCGAGCAGAAAATAACGACCTGCGCAAAAGAAACGATGCTACCGAATCACCCAAGCGCCTTCTAAACACGGAATTTCCGGACACACATTCTTAGTCAAAAATTTTCATTTTGGGCCCCTCTATCACTCCCTTACAATATTTTTCAGCTATTTTCGAAACACCCTGTATTGCTGAACAAATTATTCAAAATTCTTTGTGTAATGAAATTCTGTTCAATATGATAAGAGAGTGCATACTATGTGAGTTATTTCATGCCACTAATTTTACCATTTTTTTTCTTCCAGGTTATGCTTACATAAGCACAGCCTATCCTCGACGTCCAGGCGATACAGCCATGCTTCGAAGTCCGAGTTTTCCCACAACGGGAGACAACAGTCCTCTGTGTATGCGATTCGCGACTCACATGTTCGGCAATGGAGTGGGCACGTTACGCCTGGTTCTCAAAAACGAGGACGAAAGCGACAAGACTCTCTGGGAGATGTCTGGTTCTTCTGGCAGCAGCTGGCACAAAGCACAAGTCACTCTCTCGTCTTTGAGTCCGTTTCAACTGTTGCTCATCGCTATCGTTGGTAAGCATAGCCTTTCATTAAGCAAAATCTGGGTTCATTGTCCGCAAGCAACTTCAGAAAAGTAAGGTTTCACAGGTCATGATACTATGAACCTGGGTAATCGTTGAGTCATCGGAATCGTTGTTTCAGGAGACCACTATAGTCATTTAAAAAGAGTTACAATTTATGGTTTAAGCTATCTGGTAGAAATTGGGACTACATTTCAATGACTACGAAAGGAAACACTAGCTCCTGGAGCGCAGCAAGGTGAAATTAGCCTGGTTTCGTTAGTGATTGAGAAACATTCTATAGCATTGACTTAGGAGTCTACTGAGCAAGGATCTCTCGTCAACCACTAGCTTGTTAATCTTGAATCGCCACATCATAGAAGCATTTAAAAAATTTAATTTGCCATCCGTATTTTTCCGTATATTTCACTCCATTCGTATTCTATAGATGGAAAATGAAATTTAAAGTAAAATGGCTTTATGCTTTGGCGATTCATGCTTGGCAAGAAACCATTGTTCAGGAGAGAGAATCCCCATTTATACAATCTCTTAATCAATCAATCCCAAAGCCAGACGATTTCTACCTTGCTGCGTTCCACGAGCTAGTGAAGGAAACAAGGAAAACCCCCAAGTAGTTAATATAACGAAGTTGCGACGAGGATTGAACTCCCAATCAAGTGACATTGCCCACCAGTGTTCCAAGAGCTAGATAGATTAGATAGTCAACTTAACTGCTTTAAATCGTGGATTCTGCAAAAGGACACGTAAATTTTGGCCAGCTTTACTAGTCCTCAGGAAGGCATGTCTCATCCCATTTATAGCACCTCACATGGTACCCTGGATTAACAGCGAGGCTGCTCTGTTCTCGCCAGCAGAATGTCTGAAGGACTGTATGTTCATAAGCTGGCATTGGGGGAAATAACTTTTAATTGGACAGCCGTCTAGAAAGCTATAAAATTCCTGTTCATTGCAGAATTAAAAAGTAAGATAAACAAATGGTTGTTCACATTGGGCTTTTTTTGACGCAAGAGAGACAACATCAAGTATTAGACACAAACACACAAGGAAGGCTGACCTATAAGTAACATGAAATGGGATCCTATACTTTGATATTTCTAAATATAGAAACAGGAAGCTATAATACTCGACAATGCTTGAGAAAATGTCCAATGATATATCTGTGCTTTAACAGGTAGTCAATTCGGAAATATTGCAATTGATGATATATCCTTCCGTGATGGTCCTTGCCCAGCTGTGCCACAAACAGCAGCTAAAGACAACGGAGATTGCAATTTTGAGGAAAACATGTGCCACTGGAGTAACCCAGCTCCTCAAGTAAGCAAATATTATCACCAAATTTTATAACTACAATTAAATATGAAAAATAGTAGTCATGAATAATTAAATTCTTATCTTTGAGTTTTTATATTATATTAGACCAGTTTAGAATTGCACTCTCAAAATTACAAGATACTTAGCATTGTCGCTATTAACCCTCTAAGAGGTTTATACGCATATATCCGATCTACAATATTCTTTACATGACTTCTAACCAATTTTTGACTTTCTTGACTAGAATCGTTCGTGGTATTCTTTCTACCAATAGTCTTCTTTCTATCAATATGGTTTTTAGTCATTATTAGTACCCTCGTGACACTCAGATGGTTAAAGAGTGTTATGAAGTAATCTCCAATTATTTATATAACGGAATCAAAGTAGGCCGTGTTCTCTATACTTTCAACGAAGTTTTAAATTTTTTATTCACTAGGTGGCTCCACCCCCTGCTCGCTATCGTTCGTCAACCAAGCTCTTATTATTATTTGTGGGTTGTATATCATCTATATTTCACCCAACTTTTATCGGAATTGAACATCAAATCTAATCTTAGCGTCGAAAACTGCCTTGTAGTGGCCAGCCTCTAGTGCACCAACCTCTTATATTATGACCGACCAACCGGTATAGTGGTTAAGGTGTTAGCCTCTAGATCGGAAGGTTCCTGGTTCGAATCCGGGTCCGGGCATGGATGTTTGTAAGTGTATGGTGTAGAGGCGGCTGGTGCACCTTAAATCTGTCGTGGCCGAAAGTCCTCAAGTTGGGTTGGCGTGGAAGTTTGGAGAGTGGGGTGCCAGCTTAGGTGTTGCTTCGTCATCTGACCGTGGTTCAAAATGACGAGGTGTTGTCCTCGGATCTTTCCCTCAAGGGATTGATCCCGGACCGTCGTCAATAGCCCGTTGTGTTGCTCTAGTACGACGTTAACTTAATTACCATTTACCATTTTACCAACCTCTTATAAACTGTCGCCAGTTCTGAGCAAGGGACAATTTGTGTTTCCTACTTGGATTTTCATTCCCCTCAGAGTAATTGGGCAGTTTTGTCTCGATGATATATCTTGTTGCAACGCTTGTAGTATACACAACGTATATGCACATACAATAAATTCGAGATTTTTAGTATACTAACGTCCTATTTCTTAATTATCTTTATCATAGGATGAATTGGACGACGTAGACTGGGCAAGGCAATACTTTTACGACCAAAGCGGACCAACCATCGATCACACCAGGGGCGATGGCAAAGGGTACTACATGAACCTTCTCACCAACACGCCCCAACTCTTAAAAGGAGGCACTAGAGGATGGTTGGTCAGTTCTCGATTCAATCCAACGGCCAACCCAAAGTGCGTCTCCTTCCATTACTGGATGTACGAACGATTGATCGATCCGGCAGGACTGAGCCTGGGAAGCCTGAGAGTGTTCGTCCGCTTGATGAAACCCGGAAAGCCCATGTCACCACTCTGGAGATTGTACAATCACCAAGGACAGCGTTGGTTTCCAGCAAGGGCACCCATCGTCACCACGAACGAAAGGGCCCCTCCCCAGACCCAGTACGAGATCATCTTTGAAGGGGTCTGGGGTGAAGGTCGAGTCGGCAACATAGCAATAGACGATGTCACCTTCTTTGATGGCGATTGCACCACAGAACCACTTGGGGCTGCCGCTGTCGCGGGAGAGTGCTTTTTCGAAAGGGACATGTGTGGATGGACCCCAGTGTCGGTCTTTGACGATGGACCGTCAACCATATCCCCAACCACCGAGCCCAAGACTGCACACTCGGTGGAGGAGAGTCAGTGGAAGATGGCTCGGTCGGATTACAAGCCGGCAGGGTTGATGGACCACACGTTTCGTTCACCCGTGGGCTTTGTGTTCTTCGACGTTTTCCATAAGCATGTTACCCAGAGGCCGATATTGAGGAGTCCACTATTGGAACTGAGTTTAAGTGGGGTTCGGTGTCTGGGTTTCTGGTTTGTTGCTTTTGGAAGAAGCGATGCGACTGCCTTGAAGGTAAGATTGCTCTAATGATTTTTCAAATGAAAAATAAAGTTAAAAACGAAGTGATCAATCCCATTAATTAAAAAATTAATGACGTTGCAGCAGGACCGATTGACAGGCGGGTTAGGCTTAATGGTACAAGGACTATATTTCGCCAAACATCGGCAAACACAAGAGACAATATCAAGCAAATACACACACAAGGAAAGCTTTACTTACACAGATGGCGTGGTGTGGAAGTTTGGGGAGGGTAGAGAATCTTTAAGTATCAGAAGAAAATTGTTTCTTAAAGCTGTCATTATTTGAGGAAAGAAAAAAAATTAGGCAGTTTTTTTTCAGCCACGCTCATAATTCTTTTAGAGGGTGATAGAACTAAATCAGAGCTGTTTTTTTTATATCAAAGTCATGAAAGTTAAAACTTTTTACCAGATTTTTTTTATTAGAAAATATTGCAAATCATATACATAAATATTCAACGAGTACAAACTGAAACTTGGGTCCCAAGGTAACAACGAGCATAAAAAGGTGAGCGCAAAACCATTCAAATATATTAAATCCCACACACAAGGAAAGTTTACCAACAAAGAAATACACACAGGGAGGAATCGAAACTGACAGGAATGGAACTTGCGCCGTCTTCAATTCGCAGGTTGCTTGCGCTGTGGGCACACTCACTGGGTCACTACCGTCTTCCCATTTAAAGGTGGGAACAATATAGAGCCAATTCAATAAAATTGATAGAATGACTCGAAGTCATTTTAATGAACTAACTTACAGATCTTAAGCAAGCCGAAATGAAATAGTGTTTTGTATCTACCAAAAAGTACTTCATAGTTGAGTTGGGGGTTACACTGATATATACAGGGTGATTCTACGGTCATGGGACAAACTTGGAGGGTGGTACAGCTTACTAAAACATACATTTTTTGTACAGGATTGTATGGTCGAAGTGATGCGTGGAGGCAAGAATACAAAAAATGAGACATGAACAGAAAAATATTGTTTATTTACAACATCCTTGCAAAGTGATTCTTTGCAGCAATGTTTATAATAAATGCTCAAAATTGCGACCACCAACAGTAATACAATCTCGGCAGCTGCGCTTGGCTGGCAATGCTGTGGGTAGAGGGCAGAGTTATGTGCTGGTCATCCGTGATCTGATGCATCTACGGGAAAACGCCAACTGTGCTGGCGGCCGTGATGGGAGATTTTACAAAAAGTGAAAAGGCGGACATGCATATGATGTACGGTGCTGCTAATGGGAACGGCAGAGCAGCGCTACGGCTGCATCAGGAACGTTTTCCGAACAGGCGTATGCTGAACCACAAAATGTTCGAGCGGTTGCATCGGCACCTTTGTGAAAATGGTTCATTCATCGCCAGCTCTGACGGAAGAACTGGGTCAAAAACTGTACTACATCTAACCATGGAAGAAACCATTTTGAACATTGTGGATGAAACACCCCCACACAAGTACAAGAGCTATTGCACGTCGTGTACATGTGTGTCAACCCACCGTTTGGAGAGTCTTAAATGAAGAAGGTTATATTCAAAGTTCAAGCGTTGCAGGTAAGTGATTACCCGCTGCGCGTAGAATTCTGCCAATGGTTCTTGCAGCAGTGTGCGTTGCAGGCAAGTGATTACCCGCTGCGCGTAGAATTCTGCCAATGGTTCTTGCAGCAGTGTGCGTTACAGGCAAGTGATTACCCGCTGCGCGTAGAATTCTGCCAATGGTTCTTGCAGCAGTGTGCGTTGTAGGCAAGTGATTACCAGCTGCGCGTATAATTCGGCTAATGGTTCTTGCAGCAGTGCGAGTTGCAGCCGGATTTCTCAGCTTCTGTGCTATTCACAGATGAGGCGACTTTTACTCAGGAAGGTGTTTTCAATGTGCACAATACTCATGTGTGGGCAACAGAAAATCCACATGTATTCCAAAAACGCTTCTCTGTTAATGTTTGGGTGGGTGTTGTGAACGATTTCCTCACAGGCCCATATCTCCTATCAACGTGACTCAATGGCTGACATTATCGTATTTTTCTGGAAGACGTTTTACCAGAATTGATGCAAGATGTTCCGATTGTCCAGTCGGTCGTAATCACATATGATTTCAGCATGATGGAGCTCCAGCCCATTTCAACGTGGTTGTCCGCTATTACCTGGATGCCAGTTTTGCGGATCGATGGATTGGGCGTGGTGGATCAGTCAGATGGCCACCCCGATCGCCAGATTTATCGAGTATCTATTACTTCTTAAATGGGGGCATCTGAAGACCATCATTTACAGGACTCCAGTTGACTCAATCGAGGACCTCGTTGCTCAACTATTCATTGCGGCTACAAGCTTGTACGAAATGCCTGGCATCTTTGGAACTGTTCACCAATCACTCCTTCGACGCTACCAAACATGTATTACTGTTGGTGGTCGCAATTTTGATCATTTATTATAAACATTACTGCAAAGAAGCACTTTGCAAGGATGTTGTAAATAAGTAATGTTTCTCTATCTATGTCTCATTTTTTGTGTTCGTGCTTCCACGCGTCACTTCCGACCGTACATTCCTGTACGAAAAATGTATGTTTTAGTAAGCTGTACGACCCCTCCAAGTTTGTCCCATGACCGCAGAATCACCCTGTATACTAGTCAATCGTAAGTTAATGTTTTTAGTTGTAGCAAAGCTCGCTACAGATCTAAGAACTCATGAGTTTAATCTATTGTTTTTTCTCAATCTAGTAAATGAAGTTAATAACAAAAGCTGTATGCCCCCCAACCACCACAAAAAAATGGTGAAGGGATTGAACGGCGCATGATTAAATAGCGCGTTTACAGGAAACTGTGTAATTGCCAATTAGTTAAACGTTTTTACAACTTTGGAGCTTATAAGCTTTATAAAAAAATGTATTTTCTAGGTTGTTTTGTTGGATATGTCTGATCCCGAAAGCATGAAAAGAACCGTCATCTGGAGGCTGGAAGCCAAGAACTTCGCAAATGCCAGCCGAACGGACTGGAGTTATGCGCAAGTGAGTGTCGAAGCTCGAGGTGACTACCTGTTGAATTTCGAAGGAGAGTCATCGGACGGGGGGTTTGCCCTCGACGACGTCACGTTCTACGACGGCAGCTGCCATACGCGACCACCGGCCGCTGTTGGCAAAGGATAATGAGACATTCCGTTCAACAATACCTAAAGAAACGGAGAGTTGATTCTCACTTTCGAAGAGAAACTTCAAATTTCTTTAGTGGACAATTTCGTAGCTTCGGTTACAGGACAAATTACAAAATCAGTTCGAAGAAAATATCATTTAAGATATGTGTATAGTATTACCTTTGTACCTGATACGGTTTCAGCAGTAGGCGATATTATAGCTCGGTAACATGAAAGAGCAATTGATACCCCGTATTGTACTTTTCCGAAGTTGGAAATTAAGCTAAGCGTGATAGTTAATCCTCAGAGTGTCATGAGGGGGGGGGATTCCCCAGGAGTGTAGAATTGCTTTTCCACCACAACATACGTAGTGATTAAATACCCACATCCTTGGTTCAAATAATGCAAGGGAAGATTTCACTGATCAAAACTGGTTAAAAGTTATACAAGAAAGATTTGAAGTTGCAGGACGGATATACTCGTGTGAACCTCGTAAGGAGTAATGACTTTCCTGTATTATCCAGACTGGTAAGTTGGCATTTGAGTAAGGTGATTTTGAAGACAATAAATAAAACCGATCACATGAATAAATATAACCCATAGCGATCGCTATACATACTTCCAACAAATGGTGCGCTTTTCTCTGGCGAACTTGGTACCGTTTAAAAGTGAAATCACCCAAAGTCATCTGACATCTTAACTGAGCTACATTACAGATGCCGCATAGAATAGTTGACAAATTAAAGCTATATTGGACATGGTGACTAAAAGAATAATGAAAACACACGTGCATTTTTGATCACAAATTGGCACCCCGTCTTTTATATCTACGGTACTGTTTTTTTCTTTTGTTGAATGACATGAAGAATGTTTTGCTGGATAATTTTCAAAACACTAAGCTAGTTATATTTTAGTTCAAGATGGTGAAAAGAGGCTTGAGACATAAGGGTGGTACTAAGTTTGAACTTGCACATTTGATGTTCTGTATAATACGTTGTAGTTACAATTGTGAAACTTTTGACAATCAAACTGTTTATAAAAAGTATTTGAAAAAGAAAAGTGTAAAGTATCTACTCTCCAACTCACTTAGTATGTTTTTATCAAATCTTCAATAATGTTGTCATTTTCTGTGAATTCAAGCCGACCAACCGGTATAGTGGTTAGGGTGTTAGACTCTAGATCGGAAGGTTCCTGGTTCGAATCCGGGTCCGGGCATGAATGCTTGTAAGCGTATGGTGTAGAGGCGACTGGTACACCTTAAATCTGTCGCGGCCGAAAGTCCTCACGTTGGGTTGATGTGGAACTTTGGAGAGTGGGGTGCCAGCTCAGGTGTTGCTTCGTCATCTGACCGTGGTTCAAAATTACGAGGTGCTGTCCTCGGATCTTTCCCTTAAGGGACTGATCCCGGACCGTCGTCAATAGCCCGTTGTGTTGCTCTAGTACGACGTTAACTAAAAATTACCATTACATCTGTGAATTCAATGCTTTATGAATATTTTCGTCTAGTAAACAAAAAAATATAGATTTTTTAAAGTAAAATATAGATCAAATATATATAGATCGAAAAGTATAAAAAATACAAATAAAAAAGATATAGATTTAGTTTAAAGTTATATTTTTAAAATTTGTTATTTCTCAAGTTTGAGACTCATAAATTATATTTAAAAAAAAAAAAAGTCATTTTCGTCATCCTACCCGACTGTGCGGGTAAGATATGACGAACGGGGTCGGGTAAGATGACGAATTGAAACAACAATTTAATTCAACATTATATATTATCAAACTATTTAAAACTGTTGAGATAACATCTTGAGCATAAAAAATTACACAACAAGAAACAAACATAATTAAACTAAAAAAAAAAGCATCAAACAAACGAAACATCATTAATCGAAATTTTATATTAGATTAAAACATTAAGATATTAAATCAATCACAAAAATCGCATCGCCGTAAACGATGTGTAGCTTAGAACTCGTCCCAGCCAATACATGTGAAATGGGCACAGAGCTTGCACATAAAACATTGGAACCACAATTCCGTTTTTCCTTGCTCAACACAAATGATACATTTTTTATTATCGAGGTCCTCTGGGTCCAGAAAATCATCAGTGTCAACGTAAGGAACTTTAAATGACTGAGTTGAGTCTTCAGATTTCAAAGATTGGAAGTCGTACTGTCGCTTAGCTAGTTTCTACTTTTTCGTAGGATTTTTTAGCAAGTTTGTTGCGTTTATATATATATATATATATATATATATATATATATATATATATATATATATATATATATATATATATATATATATATATATATATATATATATATATATATATATATATATATATATATATATATATATATAGTCTTGCTAACTTCAGCCTTCTTCGACTGTGGCAGTTTTTCTTCTCTTTCATCTTTCTCCTTTTTCTAATGAGAAGCTCATTTTTCACTGGAGTGCCAGTGAGGTGCAATTTCTTTCAATGAGGGCAATTTCTTTCTAGGTCTCCTTGTCGTAGGTCCACAGTATGGTAGGAAGCGGTGGAAGATATGAAGTCACACATGCTTTTGGTAGAGGAGTATTGGACAAGAGAGGAGCTCCTCCAGGTATAGATAGATCAGAAGGTGGATCGATCTCATCAGGATCATTATTAGACGGAGGGATTTCAGTTTCAATTTTGTCATGAGGTATTTCAGTCGTGAGGTAAGAAGTGAAATCTTCAGTGAAAATAGCTGTTGAATGACTCGATTCCTGTGGCTGCGAATTCCTTAATAGCCGTCCTTTGCATTGGCAACCTGGAGGTACGCTTTACCAAATATACCAGCGACATACCTGATGAGGATTGTGTGGCCTGGATTGTTAACCAGTTATTACAGCTCACATTATAGGCGTCTTTCAATGGACCATAGAACTCCACATCAAGAAGCTGTAGCTTATGACTCATGTGTGGAGGCAACCCCATCATCCAGGTTTGTCATCTTACCCTCTACCCTCATCTTACCCGACATCGCCATCTTTATTTTTAAAAAAACAATGAAGGATATCAACTCATCAGAAAAAATTAGAATGATACATCATTGAACACGTTTTGATTAGCACTTAACGAATATCACATGCATAAGTCAAAAATACTTTCTCCGTAAACGCTATCCGGTGGAGTGGTCGTTCACGGTAAGAGGGCGATTTGTCGCCAAATATGGTAACCTTCACCTTTTGCGGATTTTCTTCACATCTGCCGTTTTTGTTATGGCAACCCTATCTGCTGTTACGGAATTCGGCCGCCATCTTGATTTGGCGACAAAAATTAGTTGGCGACAAACGTCTTACCGTGAACGACCACTCCACCCGCTATCCCTTACCTAGCAGCAACCATAAGTTAAGATCGGAACCACTCAAAAACATATTCCCGCGTACTGTGAATCACACAAATGACGGGATGGAATCTTTTGCCGTGACACGGATAGCTGGTCGCTAGAGGTTTCTGATGACACAGGATCAAAGCTATCACCTAGCGTAATTTTCGGGAAAAATCCAATTCGTCATCTTACCCGACTTTTCCCTACTACAAACATACACCAAAAACGCAAGACGCCGATTTTCCATTAGAAGCGCCCAAAACAGATTAATAACATGAAATGGGCCGAAAAGATTCAAGGACAAACATTGCACTTTTATTTATATAGATTTAATGATAAAAATTAAATTTCTATTTAGTTTTACGTAAAACTCTCAAGAACACGGTATGAACTTATCACTAAATTGGCGACTAAAATGTTCATTGCAAACGTCTATTTGGATAAGCTTACGACAGGTTACCATATTCTAGAATCATCGCTATTTGGCGATTGAAAACTATTACCAAATGGCAATAGTCCATCACCCCACACACATAATGTTCTTAAATCTAACTTTTATAACACACAGTCAATTTTTGCCATAATTAATAGGATCCAAAAATCAAATTTTTTCACATTTTATCCGAAGTTAAGGTTAGATTTATACGCTAAATATGTTTACTACACATTCCTATCAGCTCTATGGGCACACTATTTCGAAAAAATTCCCCTTCTGAACTACCTTCACAGGTGATAACTTTCTATTCTTCTTTTTAGGTTTAATATTGACGCATAAGTTTACGACATGGGCGGGAAAAGTTTCTCGAGTGTTTGGTTTCTCCCGAGTGTGGTATGTGCGTCTTATTTTTGTCACCCTCAGAAGAGGCACGTCTGATACAGAACTTGTAACGTTGACATCACTGCTCTCCGACACGTTGGACATGGTTAGGATTCGTCTGAATTGGGATTCAGTTGGTGTGTTCCAGACTTTGGAATCTACCACTTTATAGCTCTGTTTGAAGCAAGGCTCTTTGATGTCTGAGTCAAACTGATCAATCACACTGATGGAGTGGATTTGATCACCAGGAATTTGCATTTCGTTCCCATTCTTCATTCTTTTAAAGTTTTCCAAGTAGTTGTCATATTTCTTACGGGCTTCTATAAGGTACCCGAAATTACTCTTGTCGTGATAATTGTAGGTAGATTCCATACTGTTTAGTGAATAGCTATTGAACGAAATTGATTCACTTTCGGTTTTAGGCATCTGTGAGAGAAATCGAGTGATGCTTGGTTAAATTTAGAAATTTGAATCAGGATGCTGGTTTAAGCTCTCACTGCAACTAGCGTTGTCTTGTATCAGACTTGTCCAACTATTCATGTCTAACTAGACCATTCAAAGACAAGCTTGTAGAATACGCCTTTAGTGGGCAAGTAGGTAGTTAAACTTACGCTGGAGCAACACGACTATCCGGGATGCTATTTTCCAAACCTTCATAGATACTACAACTGGGGGCGGGCAAACCATAACGGCCAATGAGACTGAAATCAACCAAATATAAAATGATGTCTTCTTTTAAAGAGCTACTTTTCGTGAAGCAACGATGGCCTAATGGCTAAAGTCACCTACCTTCAGTTTGGCGTCGGCAGCGGAGGATGACTTCACGAGTTCGAAACCCAGCTGGCGGAAAAATTTTTAGATCCTCCAAATCATTAAAAAAATTACAATTTAATTCCTTTTGATTCTAAATTACTTTTCCTAATTTTTAATGCCCTTTTTATATTTTTCCAAGCTTCCGTTGATTTTACATAAATAATCTAAGAACCACTCCTGAACTCACTACCAGCTGATATTTTCCCGCCCCTCTGCCGTCCCCTTTGCTTTAGGATGATGGTGTCGTATCCACCCCTGGTTTAGGACCATTCCGATGTAACAAAAAGCATACATAAAACACTAACTTATATAATTATTAACTTATAATAAAAGGATACAATTTTCGGCTCCCACCTCTACCCACCCATAGCCATGGATTTGAAAAGAAAAGATGAAAACAGAAAAATTATTTAACATGTGTCATTTATTACACTGCAAACAGGATCAGACAGTATTTCAGTTTTCTTTAGCGTAGTGAAGGAGATTCCTATCCAGCACTCGCGATCATTGGCGGTTACGGTTAGCCCAGCCCCCAGTTGTAGTACCTATGAGGGTTTGGAAAATCGCGTCCGGGATCGATATTGATGGGAAAGATTCGAGGAAAACACTTCGTAAGTTTGAACCATGGTCAGATGACAAAGTCAATGCCTGACCCTTCAAGCTACCATGCCACGTCAACTTGAAGACTTAGAAGCCACAAGGTATTTAAACTCTACCAGCCCCTAGTACGAGACAGTTAGGTGCACGTATTCCAATTTCCAAATTTAGGACGTGATTTGGCATGTTTATTAGAGTCTTTTTCTTTTCGGCTAAATACAGATGGTTCTAATGATTTTGAAGCAGAACGTGTTTCTCCTGTAAGCATTCAGTAATTGATGTTACTTGACTTCATTTTAAGGCAATCTCGTAAATTACTAAGCGAAAGCATTGGATAATAGGAAGAAAAATCTTTCCTCGTCTTCTCTGTTTGTTTGTTTTTATGAAAATACTTCTCATCTTTGGGTAGAATTACCTACATTAATTAATGAAATGCTTGGGACCAAATCGTAACTGTAATTGTGTTCGGGCTCTTAGAAGTTGATGCCTTTATCTCCTAATATAGCGACAATAAGACCTTTTAATCAAATAGAAGTAGCACGTGTGAGCCATCGACCTTCTAATAAAATACATAGACCATGTGGGAGGAGTAGCTGTTGTAAAAGTAAATCATGTGAACTCACGGAATCGACTGATTGGTTGTCGAAGAGCAGACTAGTGTTTACAGTCTCCCGAGAATTCGGTTCGAATAACTGTCACGTGATATTGGGTGAAGGCACGAATCTTAATGAAGGACAAAGTAGGATTCGTGCACTCGGCTATCCGCTTGTGCCTGTCGTTAGACATTAAGTCTTGTTGACTGGTGAGTACTGTTATCGAGCGCAAATTAAAATGTTTGTTTGCGCGTCAATAACCAATTTGTACATGTCAATTACCAAGCTCACGTGACCTACATTTCTGAAATCTTACTGCAGAGTCCGCCCACATGATACATCTTTTTCATAAGCTTGATTGATCTATTAAGTTAAGTCACGTTGCAGTGTATATTTACCCGTGTCATATCAACGCCTCCTATATCACCTGCAGATAAGTAATATTTATACATTACTAGCTGAATAAACCGGCGTTGCTCGGGTTGAAAAGGTTAAAAGTTGATTGAAAAGTGAATTAGAATAATCACTTTTCTTACGTAGAAAAATGCAATCCTTTAAGTTATACGGAAAATACTTTTAAACTTCGTTTGAATTTATTCATAGATTCTACAATTTACTTCAGATGCAAATATATACATTTAATTCCTGAATTACATATTACAATATGCAAAAGACTAAGACAAATGCAAAAAGAAACAAAATTCCAATGAAAAAATGCAAAACCCTGAAAAACGAAAGATGTGCAAAGTGTCGAATTTCGACTTCTTGAGCTGAAATAGAGCAATGCGAAGAAAGACATTAGAAAAATATTGATAAAGACGATACTGTTTTATGAAATTTAGTACATTTATTATTACTCGCACGGCGTTGCTTGTGACAAAGAGAGTTGTACGTATAGAGAAAAACACGAGTTCAAAATAAGAACCAATGTATCCTTTCAGTTTCCTGTAGAACGTGTTTCCCAGCCCATATCCAATTATTGCAGGAAAACAAACTTTAGATTTTAGAATTTGAGGCTTCGAGTGCACTTTTAGGACTACCTAAGTGCCAATTGTCAAGGTTTTAAATGCTAGGGATTGGTCTGAAGACAGGAAAGTAATAACCTATGTTTTCCGCAGTGTTATAAAGTATAAGTGTTCCAAATTTTGGCATATATATATAATTTTAGTAATGCCTTTAATAGTTAAAAAATAAAGTTACATAATTATTCAGGATACTTTTTTTAAGGTCTCTTTTTTACAGTCTGGATACATCTTAATATGCTCTTGCACACAGCGTAATAAGAACTGTTTCTGTTCTTCTTCTGCGGTAATTAAACCATGGAAGGCTTTCATTAGCTTAACAGCTCTTTCAGCTGTGTCATTTACTGCTTAAAGATAAAAACCTTTCGTTTAGCTACCACGAAGGCTGCATTTTCTTCCCAAGAAGATACGTTTTCTTGGAGGAAGCTGCTGTAATCCTTAAAAAAACTTTTAATTGTGAAAACAAATTTTTCTCTTGATGGATACGAAATCACTTAATGTGATTTCCCTGAAACAATAAGTAAAATTAGTACCACAAAAAAATTATTATTGATCCATGGCACAGTGACAACCCAGCGGTACGTCCATGACATCCTTCAGCCACATGTGATGCCACTCATGGCAGGTCAACCAGGAACCATTTTTCAACAAGACAATGCTCGTCCACACACAGCAAGGATGTCACAAGACTGCCTCCGTCACATTACCATCCTTCCCTGGCCTGCTCAATCCACAGATTTGTCACCAATCGAGCTTATCTGGGATCATTTGGGACGGCAAGTTGGTCACCCTACGAGTTTGGTCGAACTAGAGGCGCGTTTACAGCAACTGTGGAACGAGATGTCTCAGGACATCATACGGAACTTGTATGCCTCAATGCCTGCTCATATCACATCGTGCATTCGCGCTAGAGGGAGTACAACAGAGTACTAAAACTTCTGTTCATTTGTACTTTTTCTGCAATAAATGATCATTTTTCTTTGATTTTCTAATCATTTACTTATATCAAAGTAGTACTTACATGTGTAAAATTTCGTTTAATTTTGACGACTTTTTCTTGGTGCGCAAAGTTTTATGGCAGTGAGTGTATAATGAATTTTTGCAGTTCATGGTTAAAAACCGTCACCAACCCGTTAATGGTTGCGTCAAAAAGATGCTGTTTGGCGAAATCAGTGCATGTTTCGATAGCATTAGGATTAATGTTTTTCCAGTTGTCTATGAACTTCTTGAACAGTGGAATATCGGGACTGCTAGCGACTTGGTGAATCTTTGGTTCAAATACACTTTTCAGAACCGGTTCATAAACATGATGACGGCAAGCAAAGAAAACATTTATCTTTCTAGTTTTTGTTCTAAAAGCACACAAGCTCTATCAAGCGGCCTGTCTTTTTGCAGTAGTTACAGAACTTACAGATTGAGATGTAGTAGGTAAAGAATCCTCCAGGCTTCCTTCAGACTGGTAGATTGATCATCTAGTTCTTGAGGTGGTATAAAGCCGTGCGAAATAGAAGATGTCAACAAGCTCTCTGAAGACATTTGCCTGAGTCTCTTTCTCTTCTAGTTTTCTCTGCCTTGCCCTTTCTTTTATATATATATATATATATATATATATATATATATTACGGAAACAGCAAACCTTTTGGGGTTTGCAAAGAGTACGGTATCAGGCGTTATGACAGCGTATACGAAAGAGGGTAAGACGACGTCTTCAAAGCACAACAGTGACCGAAAGTCAAAGCTTGCTGATAGGGATAGACGGGTCTTGAAGCGCATAGTAGCCCGAAACCACAATCAATCGTTATCCGAGATAACATCCGAAATGAACAGTCATCTCCAGGACCCCGTTTCAACAAAAACTGTCAAAAGGGAACTTCATGCTGTGAACATTTATGGCAGAGTGGCAATTCGTAAACCCTTGGTGATAGCAACTAATGCTTTCAAGCGACGCCAATGGTGCAGAGATCACAAAAACTGGTCTCCACAGCAGTGGCAACAGGTAATACGGTCAGATGAATCGTCATTCACACTATTTCAGACGACCGGACGCGTTTATGTCTGGAGAACGCCCAGAGAAGCGTTTAATCCTGAATGCCTCTTGCCGACTATGAAGCATGGGGGTGACTCCATTATGGTATGGGGTGCTATATCTTGGCGCGGTCTTGGGCCACTTGTTATTCTGCATTGGAGGATCACATACACTCACTATCTAAGCATTCTAGGGGATCATGTCCATCCTTTTGTCCAGACTGTATTCCCTGGAGAGCGACAGCTTTTTCAAGACGACAACGCTCCTAGGTGTGTTTCAAGAATGGTTCGAAGAGCATGACGATGAAGTTGAACATCTCGCCTGGCCCCCTCAGTCTCCGGACTTGAATATTATTGAACATTTATGGGAATATTAGGAGTCCAAACTTCGTTCCCGATTTCCACCTCCATCCAGACCTACGGAAGTAGAGACAGTTCTGTAGGAGGAATGGCTTAATATTCCTTTAAATAATGTCCATGACCTTTATGCATCTATCCCACTTCGCATTAAATCTGTACTTCAGTCAAAGGTTGGTCCAACCCCTCATTAATAAAGATTTTCCATTATTTCACAGGCGTTAGTATTATTTTGTCCACACCCACACCCACACCCAAAATGTATTTTCCGTACAACTTAAAAGATTAAAGTTAAAAAATATTTTCTGTACAACTTAAATGATTGCATTTTTCTTTGTAAGAAACGTGATTATTCTAATTCACTTTTTAATCAACATTTAACCATTTTAACTCGAGCAACGCGGGGTTTTTCAGATAGTTATGTAATCAGAATGGGGAAATAAGCAAATATTGTAACATAAATGTTTATGGTGCTTAGTAAACAGAGTATGTATACATTTTTTTATCATCCATAAGGATATACAAGTCCGCTTCCTCATCTGTTAGAGCAACAAAGACTACAATTTTATTCAATAGTGTTATTTGAATCAATTTCTTCTTTCTTTTTTAATAATGGATGAAATAGGGAACAGTTTGTAAGATAAAATGTGATTTTGCTGAAGCACAAGGAAAAGATACAGGGTAGAAAAATAATTTAACTTTCCACTTTTAGTAAATTAATTAATTATATGGGAATAAAAATATATTAATAGAATGAGACAATTTGTCTTTACTTACAAACAAGATTAAGTCCCATATTTGCTGCAATGGTTTAATCAATGAAATCTTTAACTACACAGTGTTCTTTTATAGTTATTAGTAAATACATTAAATTATTCACATTTAGACCTTCATTTTGGGACAGCTGGAATTACAAGAGTGCACATTTGTAATCAAAACGTAAACACTTCTGTCGTTAAATGTAATGTTTTTAATTATGAACTGTTAACTTTTGCTTCCTTGAGTGAGATGAAATCGTAAGAGACAAAATTAGAGAATAATTATTCTATACAATTTGTCCAAAATTCAAAAATATAGTGTTTTACTCCAAGGAAAATTCGATTATTGCAGGGCTTATAACAGGTTTTAAGGTGTACAAAAGTGACTAATCGAACAAAAAAAAAGTGACAAATATATTCAAGTATTAAGATTGAAAAGAAAATTACTCCCCAGTCATCCCTATCTTTTCTTTCTTTGGAACGATATTTATTTTCTTCATTTAAAAAGCATATTATTTAAAAATGATATCCACAAAAAAAAAATAATAATAATTTGTAATCAGTATTTTTAAATGTTGTTCATTTTTGACAATAGCTTGAAGAATTTTCTCCATTTCTTTGAAAGACTTGTCGGATTTATTTTGTAGAAAAAGTTTGAAATTAATTTTGTCTTTTTCTTCTCAAGAGAAGATAGTGCATTTTTTAAAGTCTGTCTTTGCTGACCAGCATCATCTGAGACTTTTGCCATCCCTTCAATCATAGCCTGAGCAAGTACTGCTTCCATAAAATCTTTATTTCGTATCGCCTTCTTGAGTCTATCATTGGCTACCTTTAACAATTTTGAAGCACTGTCCAACGCCTCATCTTCTTCCTTACGTATAATTTAAAGTTTTCGTTCTTGTTCTTCAATTGCCTTTCTTTTCTTTGCTAGCTACTTTAATTTTTTTTCTCTGCTTCCAGTCTTTCTTTTTCTTGTCGGTCCTTCTCTACTTTTTGTCGTGCCTTCCGTTTTATACCTTCTAAATAGCATTGTAGGCTTTATATGCAACCCTTCCCATATCCATTAGCTTTGATGTGATCGACACCAAGTAAGGTTGATTGTCAAAATTTGCCAAGCTTCTTTTCATCGTCAACAATGCATTGAGTGTGCGTTCTGAGATTGATGCTCTGTCTCCTGTCAAAGCTCTTCCCGAGGCTGAGAAGCCACGTTCAATGTCAGTACTAGTATGAGAAAGTGAGAGAGTAGCCTTCACTAGATTTGACACAACTGGGTATTTAGGATCCACACCACTAATGTCTCGCAGTCTGAAGAACTGATCCCAGTAAATATCAATAGGCTTCATTCTTTGGAGGAATTTTCACTAATCCAGTAGTATGTCTGTTGGGACCTCCCATGGCATTGCTCTTGCAACTTCTAATACTTGTACATTCTGAGCACACCACTGAGTCTCTCAAGAGGACCAAGACAGGATAAACTTTTAAGGAAAGATGAACTGAAGGACGACTTTTTCAAGATATTTAACACTAGCAAAGTAATGCTTCTGAGTCCCTTAGAAAAAATGAATTCATTTTCTTCTCTTTCACATTCTGAAGCGTTTTAGAAATTTGATCTCCAATCACAATATTAGCCAGAGGCAACAGTTTCTGAGGACATGTATATTCCATTTCATCCATCTTCAAATCTAGAATGATTTTCTCTTTGTAGATCCTACATAAAATTGATCTTAACTACAATTCAAGTTGAGAATGAAGGTTATGCATTAGGGGTACCTTTTTCTGAAGAAATTAGGTCACACGATTATATATACTTGCACTTGATGCGACAACTATCACCTCATCCTTCATAGTTTCTCTTCTAAGTGAATGAACAATTTTCGTGTAGCTTGGTCTTTGTATCATGTTTGGCTTCTTTATTGGAATGTAATGAAGGAAATACTTTCGCACTGTAAACCACTGTTCAAGCAACCTTTCAGCAGCTGGCTTTAGTCTTAGGTACCTGCTTGATGAGAATGGGAAGTTTCAAGTCTCCTTGAATTTGTTTGTATGTTGACCAACGATTAGGACGCTGATTAAAATATCTGTGAATAGAAAAAACTAAGTCAGGCACATCTTCCCGAAGCTTCAAAGCCGACCCTCTTCTTTCTATATCGAATTCCTTAGCACCAGGCAATGTGACCAAGGGTGTTGTGGGGGAATTCGATGGAACAGCGTTCCACTGCCTTTATGGAAATTACGAAGGAGAGAAACTATATTCTGCTGCTCCGTATTTAGAGGGTTGCTATTGGTTATTTGATGGCAAGATTTTCTTATTTAGTGATACTTGAGGCTCCAATTCTTTTCGCGAACCGAAATCAATACTATAGCAGCCGGCGCCATCACATTACGATCGTGTCAAAATAAATATAAAAAAGGTTTGATTTTATCGGAAACACAGGCGTCATTCAGAAGGGGGAGGGGAATTACCCTTCTGAATGACGCTCAAATGGCGTACCTGCCGTGGAGGAAACTAGCCTGGACAAGTTCCAGCACAAGACGAAATTACACAATACATACTAGATTGACATTTGACTTTTTTTAGAAGAAAAAATTAAATTTTTTAATTGCACACTAAAAATTGTTTTCTCCAAGTAGAATTTTAAAACTTAAACACCTGAAAAAGTGATAAAATGTGAAAAACGTGACAAAAGAACAAAAAACTGACAGTAAGTGACGTGTTATAAGCCCTGTTCTTGTCAAGTGAAGAACAAAAAATAAAAAACTAAAAAATAATTGAAATACATAGAAAATTATGTTCATAACCTAATGCAAAATTATAGAATGTACAAGGGGTGTTCAAATGAAAAGGTACTAAACGTCGTAACAACGTAACCGTTAACATATTTGCCTATGCCGCTATGGGAGAACGTAGCGAAACATCTAGGGATGAGATTGGAATCTCCAGCGTGGATCGGAGAATGCGTGGGCGCCTGTATGCGCAGGAGAGAGCAGAGGCTCTTATAAGGAGCGCCGTCCAATTGACGAGGCAGTGCGTGTGAGGACAGGATGGCGTTCACATTGCAAAATTGGACGATTGAGGAGCAGCGAGGCGTTATCCGATATCTGACAGCGGAAGGTGTTAAACCGGCCGTTATTCATCGCCGGATGGTGACCGTATACGGGGAACACTATGTGTCCGACAAGTCAGTGAGAAAATGGAGTGCTCGTTTTAGTGCAGGCCGTGAGAGTTTGGTTGGTGACCCGAGACCAGGCCAGGCATACACAGTCATCACGGCCGATCTCATCGACAAGGTGGACGGACCTAGTGAGAAGTGATCTGCGTGTCACATTGCGAATGTTGGCGGTGAAGGTGGATGTCAGCGATGGAACAGTGTGGACAATTGTTCACGACAGGTTGCGTTATCAGAAGGTGTGCGTGCAGTGGGTTCCGAAGCAGATCACCGACCAGCAAAAGAAACTGCGTATGGGGCTGGCACTTCAACACCTGTTTCGGTATTATGAAGACCCCGCTTTTCTGGAGCAGATCGTCACAGGTGATAAGGGCTGCGGTGCCATCACTACGAGCCAGAGACAAAGCGGGAAAGCATGGGTCGTGTGAGGAATCAAATAATGATTCCCATGTTTCTAACACTCCTCGAAAAAAAACCTCAAGTACCGCCGCAAATTCCTTGCGACAAGGCGCCCGGGCCCAGACAAGATGTCTGGACTTTTGACACTGTATTTCAATAGACTATTCATTTCGGCACGCCTTTGACGAAACAGGTGTCGCGAGGCCTGAGAACGACTTCAGACTGAAAAAGGCGTTACATAGACTTGTTGTCGGGAGCGAGCTGGCAAGTAGGGTTCTTCGGAATTAGCGCTCGCCTGCCGTCACCGCCAATCAGGGAGTACTAACTCGACATGACGTCAAGACCCCCAAATTTTCGAGCCGGCAACGAGAAGAGTTTTTCAGCAGACCACGTTTACGCTTGGAATTAGATGACGCTTCCACCCGTGGAACGGAAAGAATCGCCTCGGACCTAGAGTCCTAAAACTTATTCCCATGGACGCAAGTGCCTGCTAGATCTGCGGATCGAATCGAATTGTGGAAACACACCTCTAAGGAAACAGTTCCTGAAAGACCCCGCGGTCTGCTGAAGAGAGCGTTCATTCTTGTCTGCTGCGAGGATTCAAAGATCTCCCGTCTTCAACTTGAACTCTCGTGTTTCCACTGCAGGAGGCCATCTCCTCGATGTTCACCGTGAACTGTCATTTTATTTTTATCGGAGGCCATCTCCTATGACATATTGTAAGGAGATTGTAAATAATCTATATTAATCTAGAGACCCTGAATAAATCTCACCTTATTCCGGGCAGAATCAATAGTGCTGTTCCCTACATATTTTGTTATATGACCGCTACCCAGGGTTAGGCGAGTACGTCACAGTCGTCACCTCCCCCTAAAAAGTTCAAAGTCGTGGTGTCAGCAGGGAAGGTGTTGCTCACCGTCTTTTTCGACGTCCAAAGTCCGCTACTTGTTGAATTCCTCGAGCACAGAAGAACCATTAACTCCGATGTGTACTGTGAGACACTCTGAAGCTTACGCAGGCCCATCAAGAACAAAAGACCGGGGCTGCTCACGGAGGGTGCGGTTCTGCTACATGATAACGCGCGTCCACACGTCTCCAGGGTCACACACGCGGAACTGGCCAAGTTCAAGTGGGAGCAGCTTGACCATCCACCCTACAGCCCGGACATGTCGCCCTGCAATTTCCATGTGTTTGGTCCCCTGAAAAAACATCTGAAAGGGAAGCGCTTCAACTCGGACGACGAACTCAAGGACGCTGTGATGGACTGGGTCTCGTCACGGCCACAGGAATTCTGGAAACAAGGAATTCTTCGGCTAGTTAATCAATGGGATCGTTGTGCTCAGGCCTATGGTGTATACTTTGAATAAAGTCTTAATTTATACCCACACTGTCGTTTCGTACCTTTTCATTTGAACAACCCCTGTATACAGGGTGCTATTTATTGCAAAGAGCACCATTTTGTTTCTAAATAAATTTAAACGAAACAAATTTTTTTCTCTTTGTACACTGTGCTTACTCAATTAACAATTGGCAATTTGGAGTGAAGTCATTAATGGACCCCCTTTTATGAGGATACTAATGAAAATGTAGTTACTGTAGTGTGAATGACACTATGCAATGTTACAAAATTTCTTTCTGTCTGAAATTGACTAAAAAGATTTACAGCACACTTGTTTTCAACAAGATAGAGCACCAAGTCATACATCTACTGCAACCATGGGAAATCTACAGGACGCATTTCCTGGACAAATAAAATAAATCAATAACAATTCAGCAGCAGAGGCAAAATATCCACAAAGAAATGGAACAAATTACCCAGGAAATGTGCTCCTCAAACGAATTGGAAATTGTGATAAAAAAGCCTGTATCTGCAGAGGCTATCCATTGGCTTGTGTCCAAATATGGACAATTCCATTATTGATATCGTTACCTGAGTAAACAATATAAGTAAAAAAATGTATAAATAATTTACTTGAGTTATTCCAAGACAAAATGTTGCCCTTAAGAAAAAAAAAAAAAAAAACTACACTACAATAATACCTGTTTGATTTCACCTAAAGTGTATGATCTCAATACATAAATAATTTATAAGAAAGTTATAAAAAATGGTACCAGCATAAATTACTTCATGCACTTGTTTTTGAAACTAATCTCTTAATATTATGAAAGGAAGTGTTAGTTTGTTTCTTGCACGCAAAGTCCTGACAGTAATGGGATTTGGCACACAGATGGTAGTCCAAGTTTTTTGCAATTTTAGGGTCGCAGCGAATTTTAAAATTCAATCTAGAACATTTTAAAATGACTTGAATGAAATAAATTATTATTGTTTTCTTTGGAATAGCAACAGCATAAAAGATCAGATTATAGTTTTTGTTTTTTCTGTTACCAATTTCATTTTGCGAGGAGGAATGATTTTCCAGCAGACGATAAAAAACAAAGTTTTTAACTTTAGTTATGTAGTTCTTTTTTCTATCTCCTAGACCGTTAAAGATAGATACAAATTTTAACAGATTTGAAATATGCGGAAAATTTGACACTAGATAGATACCTTATACGCTTGATTTTCTTTTAATAAATAATTTTTCAATTAAATATTTACATTTTCGCAAGAGATTATGATGTCATGCCGAATTCCTATTTGGTTTGCGAAACAAACCAACACCATGGACAACTCTGTTATGGCTGTTATCCAATTTGCAAAGCAAACCATAGTTCATAATATTATATTCATTCCTATTTGGTTTGGGAAGCAAACCAAATAGGAATTCACAGGGAATTCATTCCAATAGGATACAAATTTCCATTTGGTTTGCTAAGTAAACTAATACCACAGGCAACGCCATGATGTCTGTTATAAATTTGGCCGCATTTGACAATGACGGGGCATCACACCATTGCCAATGGTGTTGGTTTGTTCAAACCATAGTTCATAATTTGGTTTGCAAAGCAAACCAAATTGGAATTAGGAGGAAATTCATTTCAATAGGCTACAAATTTCCTTTTGGTTTGCGAAGCAAACCAACAACACATGCAACACCATTATGGCTGTTATCCAATAAGCAACAAAATCGTATGGGAATGCGTAGCAATTAATGGGGGTTAGCGAGCAGAAGTCACACCTGACTCCACAAAAAGAACTGTCACAGGCAATGCCGTGCTGGCTAAGCAGTGGCTAGTAAGGAATATGATGTACACTTCATCAATACATAAACTAATTTTATATATTGCACATTAAACAATTTTAATATTCACTATCAAGGATATCCACACACTTATCCTGACACACTTTAATTTAAGTATTCACTAATAAATAAAAGATTTATTGTATTTAACCCTCCTCGTGGTTGTCTTAACAAAACTAACTGGATCTCTTGTTATTAGAAGAAATAGGACCAGATCTTGATCGAGTCATCATAAAAAGTTACCAATATCTTGATAACAAGATACCTCACGTCATTGTACTTGTCAGATCTCGGTGGACGAGATACCTGGTCATAACAACTTGGAGGGTTAAAGTATACTTCATCATAGTCACAACTAAACAAACAATATTATTTCAGTCATTTATGAAAGGCAAGTTTTCCAAATTTATTAAAAGTATATTTTTTACAAATATTGTGTGCAATACTTCTATGAGTATTTGAACTTGAGGTTTTGAGCAGTCAAATGTGATTCTCCCACCTGGTCTCATTTCCAGCTATATTTCTTCCGAAGATTCTCGGGAATCTCGAGATCCCCGAGAGAGTTTAATTTTTTTGGACTGTGCATTTACTTGCGGTGAGACTTGGTCAAAGAGTCTTTTGCTGCACTTTTTCAATCCCATTCGAGCAGTCGGACTTGTCAACAGCTTGGAGAACAACTTCAGAGAGAGCCTCCTCTTGCTTTCTGGGGTGTGAGGAGGGAGGGAGCTACAGCTCGGCAAGCTCTTCACAGAGGAAGCTGAAGAAAACGCAGCACATCTTTCTTTCAACTTTTGCAGTAAACTTAGGTTGGTACCATCTGAGAAAATAATGTATTGTAAGTTGGAAAAATTGTAAAAATGCTACCATTCATTTTTTGTAACAATAATTTAAACACTTGATTTTTCTTCAGATGCTTTTAAAATTTGGTAGTTTTGAAATGAAGACATTTTTAAGGCAAAGCTTTTGGTATGCTTTATGTCAAGGAATAATTTCTTAGAAAAAACACCGTTTAAGGCTTAGCGGAAAAACAGTTAAAATTAACAAAAATAATTTTTTAAATAGAAAAAATCCACAACTGATTACCTTTTTTAAAGCTTTTCAACAATTAATCATAATTCCTTGAGGAAGTCCAAAAAAACTGCTTATCCTAACATAAATATATACAAAATAAATTATTACAACTCCTCCATTTCCTGACGTTCCCCTATCACCAGAAAAATTAATTTCAAATTTTGCAAAATAACCTTAAACTTATTTACATGTTTAACAGCTTTCATTGTGAGTTTTACAGGATGTTGTTCCAATTGTAAAGTAAATCCAAAGTAAATTGACTTGCACTAAAAACTCAAAAGAGGTTGTAATATTTCATTTCGACTTTGCAACAATTGATGACAGATGTTTAGAAATATTTCGCATCAAAAAGTGAAATCAACAACGAAATTAAATGAAAATTGAGAATGCATATATGTATGAAGTGTTCATGAATTTTATTACCTAGCATTTTAGAAGATGTTGTTAATGAAAAAAAAAATTAAAAAAAAAAAAGAGAAATTTGAACGTGTGGATTAGCAAGGACAATGAGGTTGTATAGAAACATTGATTCTTTCTTATAAAATTAAAGCCATACAAAACATAAACAAAATAAAATGCTCCTCTCTCTTATTATATGAAGATAGAAAACCCCAAACCAAATAACTGATAACTTTTGTAAAAGGTATTTCATAATATGAAGTTGAAAAGAATAAAATGAAACATACATTTATATCTGGATACTGTGAAATTCCATTTTTGATAATTCTCAAGTTCTGTTTAAATATATGTATGTTCACATTATACAGTATCTCAGATGTTGCAACATCATTCAATATTAAAAAGATTCATATGAAAAGTACCTGTAGAACATTTAGCAATAGTAGGTGACTCGGCAATTTCTTTTAAAGCTACTCCACGTGGTGATATATTCACTTGTGATTTCCTCCTTTGAAGAGCTGAATGTCTCTGTTTATGTGCTGGAGTGTCTGCTACAAATTTTGTTTTCAAAACATGGTGACCTAGAAAGGAAGACACAAGTTTCGAAAAAGATATGATCATGAACAATAAAAAACAATAGTTTTACATAATTCCAGGGTTTGTACTAGGATTTTAAACACTGAAATGAAATTCTGGTGATTTAAAGTTTTAGGGATCGGCGAGAGTTACTACTAAGGGAACATAAAAACTGGTTTTCCAAGTTATGATATTTTAGCTTGATGCTTTTAAAATAAGGAATCAATTTGCACAATGATAGTAGCAAATACAGCCAAAAATTTAATATGATAAAGAATTTTGCCATGTCTAAGGTTAACAAGCATCAGTAAAAAACCCACCAAAAACAATTTCTTCTCTTTTTGTTTCCACATTTTTATGAAAAAAAAGGATTGCTATTTCAGAGTCAAAAAATAATTTCACTTTTCTCTTCTTATGGTTTATATACTTCCAAAAAAGAAGTAGGTCTTCAGTGTATGTTGCCATAAAAACAGTGTTGCAATTAGAAGTAAATTTCTCAGTAATAATCTTTTGATAAATGTTCTTAGACCAGAAAAATCTACAATTTTCTAAAGGCATAGAAATAATAATTACAAAATTGACATGAAATATCTTTTTTAATTAATAAATGAATGCATAAATGAAAACAAATCATAAATTTTAAAATGCAGTACTTTGGAGGCTAACAGAAAAACATTCCGATTTTCTTAGCTCTTTTCAACAATTTTGCTCAAAAAATGAATTATTTACTTCTTTGACAATATGTGTAGTTATTTCGTAGTTCACTCATAACATTTATGTTTACAATATATCCCAAACCAGAAAAGTGCCCACTGCCTTTGGTGTTTCCGAGAAAAAAACAAAATCAACAACAGCGGAAACAAATCAAGAGGTGAAAATATAAGAGCAAAGTAGTTTTTACTATATGTGCTACCCACCCTCCAAATATTTATGCAAGAAATTTGATAAATGATATATATATATATATGAAAATAATTTCGAAACCTAAATCTGTTATTAGCTGTAACAATGATAACAATGGAGATTTTCAGATTAAGGTTCGTATAGTGGGAATTTAAAAATGTTTACTAAGGACGAATGATTAGAGCTTATTGCGTTGGTTTTCCGTAATTGTAAGGAAGACAGAGTGCTGGTGATATATGAACACTTGTTTATTCACTTGAGAATATATATATACTAGGGGGCTCCGCCCCCTGCTCGCTTACGCACCCCAATCCCATTTGGTTTGCTTCGCAAACCAACACTCCTTTCACAGATGCCATTTGGTTTGCTTTGCAAGCCAACATTCCTTTCACAGAGTGAAACTATCAGAATAATTCGTATTATCCTGATTTCTCTTTCCGGTACATGACATCATAGTGAGGGCTTTGCCCCCAGCTCGCTTGCGCTCGCCGACCTCGGAAATTGCTTCGCAAATCAATACTTCTTTCGCAAGTGATTTCACTTTTTTTTGCTTTAACACTTAATGCACCCTAAACTAATAGCCGCATGAGTAAAAAATCTTCTGCATCTTGTTCCCTGTACAATTTTAAGTAAACAGTGTTAATGTCCAAACTTTACGATCTTTACTTTGTCGGTAAACTGTCTGAGAACAGAGGGAAAAAAGCGAGCCTTTTTCCTCGCCAAATAAAAAGAAATCGTTTTTATGGCAATTGTTGCTACGATAAATTTGATATCTGGCAAACCCGATAGTCAAAAATGCAACCCACTACTGCTTGCGAAACCTGTTATGCGAACTGAAAAATACGAAATTTGTGTCACCAACTTTTGATTGCATCGAATTTATTTACGAACCAATTTAAAAAATAATTGTACCGTAAGAAAGAGTACATTCTGAGGTATACTGCGATATTTTTAAAATTAAAAACTAACAGTAATACGATAAAGATATGACCGTTTTAGTTTTGTATCGGAAGTTACGATCTGAAAGTTCCGAAAATTGTATGACCAACTTTTAATTGCATCAATTTTATTTATTAACCAATTTGAAAAATAATTGTACCATAAGAAAGAGTGTAATGTAATGTATTCAGTGATGTTCTCAAATTTAAAAAATAATGGTTTTTGCTGTAAATATAACGGTTTTAACAAAAAGTAGAGAAAATATCCAAAGATTCCGAATTTTGTATTACCAACTTTTGATCGCATCCAATTTAATTATTAACCGATTTAAAAAATAATAGTACCGTAAGAAAGAGTACATTCTGAGGTTTTCTGCGATATTTTAAAAACTAAAAACTAATAGTAATAAGATATAGATTCGGCAGTTTAAAAAAAAAATAACAAAAATGTCCCGATTTTTCCCGAATTAAAAAAAAAATTATCAAGAACCAAATTGAAATATAAATAAAAACTCGACGAGCTGCAAAAATTTACGTTGAGAGGTGCTCTTTAAAAAATACTCACGTCTGAAGACTGAAAATTTGTATGTGTTTTGCTCACTTGCGGAAGAAATTTCGCTTCTTCAATTTTGACACTTAATAAACCCTAAACTAATAACCGCATCGAAAAAAAATCTTAATAATCGTCCAGGGAATACGATGAAGAACAAACCATGTTAATTTCGTTTTTTTCCGATCAGTACTTTCTCGGGAAACCGTCTAAGAATCGAGCTAAGCAACACAGTTTTCAATCCTGCGGCGTCGGCAATTTTTTTTAATATAGAGAGATACATATGGTTTGTATTGGCAATACTGGTGGTTGTCAGTACAACGTTATTCAAAGGCTGGTGGTGTTCCAGCGGGAGTGGAAATGAATACTTATAATACTCTAGTCTTTTAACAAGCCACAGAAATCGTCCAAGAATAGAATCGTTACTTCTGTGGGAGGTGACAAGTCTCACTAGAGATATGAAATTGTCAAAATTTAAGGAGGGGAGAGTGTAATTCAAAGCATTTCCATATCTGAGTTGGCGGGCCAAGCCAGACTGTCC
Organism: Metellina segmentata; assembly: GCA_947359465.1. NCBI lineage: Eukaryota > Metazoa > Arthropoda > Arachnida > Araneae > Tetragnathidae > Metellina > Metellina segmentata. The sequence continues at coordinate 114,865,479 of OX375873.1, forward strand.
GGTACTAAGAAACAAAACCTTCTTTCGCGCTTGGGAGTTTTTTTATGAACTCCCTAGTTTCTCTTGCTAAGCACTGCTTGAAGCGAGAAGATTGGCGACAGCGCTCGTGCTTTGGTTGGGTGGAGTGTCTTTCTAAGCCAAACACTGTGCGATTCCACTCCAATTCTGTTGGCCCCAACGGACGTCGTAACTTCACACATCTGTTTTTCTCATTTGGGGAAAGTTTCGCTAAGTGAATTTGCAGATGTGAGATTAGAGCGTCTTTTGAATCCACTCCAAATCGTTTTTCTCGTATAATGTTAAACTGGGAAATTGGGTTTTGTTCTTCGTGATTGATACTAAATTTTGGAGAGGATGGATGTCGTATGACATTAGCTTTCTAGGTGGTTTCTCTGAGACATCTTGTCCATCAAGATCCGTCCAATTTTGCTAAGAACGAGATATCCCATCTTCAAGATATTTCTGATGTTTTGAGGATGAGATCAAGATCTGATCAGTTTTCTTCTAATTGAAATTTCTTCTAATGACAAATTAGATTGTCAAACAAGATCTAGTCAGTTTTGCTAATGTGATACTCATCAAGAAAATCACCAGAAGGGTTAAAGACAAACAGCATTTTATCCATAATTGCCAAAATAAAAATATCCAATAAGTTATCATCAACTATTTAATACATGCTATTCAATAAAGTTACCTTTCGGTGTATGAGGCCTTTTTTTTTTTAAAGGCGAAGCTGCACTTCTGCTTGTGCGAGGAGTTTGGGGCTTTTTATCTCGTGGGAAAAGATTTCTTCTTACAGTTTCAGTTTTGCTATCCATGGTTTTGAATTTTTCCTTTTTTTTCTTTGAAGCAAGTCTAGGAGAGCAACGAATTGCTATTCCATCAGTTCCAGAAGCATGGGTTTTAGTCTGTTAAAATTTATGTGATAAAAAAAATTAAATCAGTTACATCAAAAATAAATATAGAAGACATTTTTCAAGTTGAATATTGTTACATGTCTTAAGACAAAAATAAATTTTTTTTAAATAACAATATAAAATATTGTGAATAAAATATTTTGTATATTGTTGGGATGTAGTGTGGTTATTTAATTTAACTTGGAGACGAAGACACTGTATTTACATTTTGGATGATCAAATTATCAATTTGATTTCATTAAATAGTTGTAGACAATCTTTTTGCTTGCATATATGGAGATGAATGCTTCTTAGAAAAAATTAGACATTTATTAAACAGACTAATCTCTTGATAGATTATACAAAATTATCAACATCGATCAACTCTCTCTTTATCACTCCATTTCCTATTCTACTAAATTCCAAATTAATTTTTTATTGCATTCCCTTTCATTAGTGTGTGCATGCATAGTTAAAAATAAATTTGCTAGCATTATAGTTTGTACATGCTAAGATGCAATAACGTTAATAAATGCACTAGTATCGATATTAGAGAAAGCGGCAGTTAAAAAAAAATATTGAAAGTAGTATTTTCCAAAAAAAATAGGTAAAAATGTTTTTACCAACTTAAAACATTTTACTGAGTGTTTAAATGAATAAGAAATATTCCTATTGTAATTTGTTGAGAGTGAAATTAATTAAAACACTTAATTTTTTTATGTCATAAATTTTTTAATAATAACAGTAATACTTGAGACCATTTGAGCTTCAGGAATACAAATTCCCAATTGGCTAGATCAGAATATTCCAAAAATTGTCAAGAAATATATTTAATAAATGGTACAGTCATTTAAAAAAACTCTAACCACTTCCTTTCATTCAAGCAATTTTAACAGTAGAGAAAATTGGTGTTTGCCATGAACTAATATCTTCTATAAAGTCAAATGCATAACATTTGCATAAGGGATCATATTCATATTAAATTGAACACCAATATCATAATTTCCAATGGGAGTAAAAGATTATAGTTCCTATTGTTAAATGAGTTTCTTAGACTTTTATGGATATCTTAAATAATAATAATATTTTTATATCCCTGATATCTGTTACTGTTAAACAACCAAAACCACCTAATATTTTATTTTCAAAATAGTTTTTAGTATGCAATTATAATCATTAAATTAATGTTTGAAAAAATTATGAATTGGAACCTTATTATATTTGGATGGGAATCGATTCAGAAGGACTTAAATGAAAACATTTCATTCTTTAACAAAAACATTCCAAAAAAGCCAAGCAAAATTTCAGCTCATACCGATAATTAGTTTTTGAGCTACATTAAATTTTCTTCATTATTGTGATTTTAGGGGGCCACCAAAAGTTTAAAATACATCTAAACTCAGATAATAGTTCTCAAATTGCTTGCACTTGCATTGTGAATATAATAATGTAATTCTTAAAATCGTTTGCCCTTGCATAATAAATATAAGAATCGCTGAAAAATATGTTTGAAATAGTGGTAACGATAACTACAATTAATCTCAATCTACAAATAGCGACCTCCTATAAGGAGATGATCCCTGAAATTGACACCAACTTTAGGAATAAATATCTCCAGATATAGATAGTAAAGTTAAAATGTTCAAATTTAGACAAATTTAACGACACAGAATCTGATTATGGCATGATACCATGGTGTATTCATTAAAAATTTCATTCTTTGTGCAAAATATGATATGAAGATGTCCATTTTTGCAATTTTTTGGATTTGAACTTGTAGAGGACGTTATTCCCTATTGAATGATACCTTTGAATTTGCTCTAGTATGAAGAAGGTGGTTCGTGTTTTTTTCCAGCGACCGTACATTATATAAATACACAAGGTACTCTAACCAATATTTTTATAATGAAAATAATTGACAAGTGTAGAGGTGAAGAAATATTAGTGGAAATAAAACTATTTACCTTTTTCTTTCTGGGTGATTTAGCTGGTAATAGCACTTGCCTGCTTTTATGCGTGTCAGAAATATCACTACGTTTTCGATGTAGTCTTCTATAAGCAAAATCATATATTTTATTTGGATATATTGCCTGCAATACCGAAATTTGCATTGTAAAGTATTGTATCAATAGCAATGCATATATAGGGGTCCCATACCTTTAGCTAACACCAATTCGTATGAAACCATCAATTTTTAAGCCACTTAACTATGGATGCGCATATTGATATTGGTTTTCGAATGCACATGAAACAAAATATGTGGAACTTGTAAAAATTAAACTTTAAAAAACTGTTGGAATGTGAGTTTGAGCTTGTGATTGATGTTTCAATTTATTTTCATTCAAATGAAAATTGTGAGTGAAAGTTGCATGCACAATTAACATTAAAATGAAAATAAATTGCAAGATGCGTAATTCCGGATTTTAAATTGAAAATAAAGTTGAAACATCAAACATGAGACACAAAATATTGATTTTTAAATCTTTCGTTAACGTTAAGCTCACACGCTTCAACAATGACTTTTAAAAGGTTTTTCAACAAATAATTAGGTTTTTGAAGGTTCTTTAAAAACAAAAATGAAAAGTCAAACTTTTTAAGGCCTGTGGGACATTTCCTGATATATTTATTCCAATAACATCTTCCCAAATCCCTTTACTTATAATTTACCTTTTTTTCTAGCAAAAAGATCATTGGGCTATAATCTTTTCCTTAAAAAAAGCTTAGTTAATTTTGTTCAAAGTTTAGAGCTATTGACTTTTTCATCGAATTCTTTAACTATTGATTTGATTAAAAGACAGTACGAATAGTTGAAAAACACAAATAAATTATTTTGTATTTTTATTCATGGATAAGATGTTGCAGATATGACATATGTGGACTTATATTCGACACCAGCTGAGTGCAAAACAGAACCCTTCTCTGCTTTTTTGAAAAATATTCATGCAATACTTTCCATAATAAGAATTAGTTTAGTACGAGCACATCTTCCGATGTTTATTGGACTTGCCTAGTATATTAAGTTTTGTTTATTATTTAAAGTTACTGAAGTTTTACTGTCTGCGCCAGGATCTAGACTAAAGATTGAACACATTTGAATAGATGAAGATTGAACACATTTGCAATTTAGATTCTATATAATGAATGTATCATAGAATATTTCAAATTTCTATGATCAACCCTATTTTACTCAACCAATCACAACAACATGCATGATTGATTTATATTCAATTTTTACATACTGAAGCAACATAATAAATCTTAAAAAAAAACTACGACACATGAATTGACTTGAAAGATAGCATGAAAATACATGAGTCCTCACCTATTTTCACTCTTGCTCGATGTTGTACTCGATGAAGATCTAACAGACAATGTGGTGGCGAATGCTGAATCGAATATATCAGGAAAAGATGATGAAAATGAAAGTGGCTCGTCCAAGGAATCGTCATCAGAATCAAAAGGGATATCCAGTTCATCCCCAACTTCAACGAGGATGGAATGCAGGTTTTGGCTATAGCTAGAGATAGATACGACTATGTAACGAACACACATTAAAACTGTAAGAGAATTTTCTGTATGTAACACTCAATTAAAATTTTGTATATTGTCCCACTCATATTCAAAAAAATTATTTACAAAAGTGGGACCTTTCAATAAACAAAATAAAAATGGCTTTATCAACTAAAGGGCCTGAGAGTATTTTTCGACACACGGGTCTCAGCTTAGCACTTGACCATGATAAAAATGATAAAATTGAGTACATGCATTGGACACATAAAATATTAGTTTAAAATCTAGCTGCCCAACTGGTATAGCGGTCATAACATTAATTTCCCACCCAGTAAGTCCCAGGTTCGCAACCTGGTTTGTAAGTATATGGATATCGGTAACTGATGGAATGCAGAAGACTGAAGAAGTTAGAGATTGGGCATTAGAAATAAAAAGTTTTTTAAATTTTATACATCCCAAAATTTTTAAATAAGAATAAAAATAATTGAATGAATATTGCAAATAAAATATGCCAAAGTGGAGAAGATATTTGATTTCAAAAAAAAATTTCAAGTTAACTTTGAATAAATTACAAATACATGCTAAGTTATTATAATCACAGAATGGGAAATAAAAAATATCATCAACTAATATTGCAAAAATAATAAACCAAAATGATGAAAATATTTTATTTGAAAAAATTTCAACAGTCGATTTTGAATAAATAACAAATACATGTTAAGTTATAGATACCACAGAATAAGAAATTATATACATCATCAAAAATAAGTTATTAATTAATCATCAGATAGAAATTAAACAAACCTACTTTTCTTTTAAAACTTCAGAAAGAAATTTATTGAGTTCTGTAGCACCACTAAAAAAGGACATAGTTCTAAGAAAAGCGGTAACCTGGAAAAATTATGCAAACTAAAAAAGCCATTGACCTTTTAAATTAAATAGGACATGTAAAAATCAAAATGAAGGATAAATTGAAATTGATTTTCAAATATCATACCCACCAACCTTCTAGAACAAGAACCAGGAAAATTTTTAGCAACATGAAAGTTAATACACAGCAGTCACAAATGAAAATTGCTTAAAAACAATCTCTCTATATTAAAAAATGTTACCGACGCAGGATTGAAAACTCGCTTTTTTCGCTCGATTGTCAGACGTTTTTTCGAGAAAGTACAGATAAGAAAATTACAAAATTGTACAAGTAACAAGATGAATAAGATTTTTTCCGATACGGCTATTAGTTAAGGGTTTATTAAGTGTCAAAGTTGAAAGAGCAAAACTTTTAACGCAAGTGAGCAAAAGTCGTACAATTTTCAGTCTTCAGCAGTGATTTTTTTAAAGAGTACCTCTGAATGTGAATTTTTGCACGACGCCAAGTTTTTTTAGAAATTTCAATTTGGTTCCTGATGATATTTTTTTTAATTCGAGAAAAATCAGGACATTTTCGCTACTTTTTTTAAAACTGTCATAAATATATCTTATTACTATTAGTTTTTAAATTTTAAAACATTGCAGGTAACCTTAGAATGAACTCTTTCTTAAGGTATAATTATTTTTGAAATTGATTAATAACTAAAGTCAATGCGATAAAAAGTTTGTCATACAAATTTCGGAACTTTTAGATCGTAATTTTTGATACATAACTACAACTATCATACTTCTAGCTTAATACTATTTGTTTTAAAATCTGAAAATACCATGTGAAAACTTAGAATGCACTCTTTCTTATGGAATAATTATTTTTTAAATTGGTCCATAAATAAATTTGATGCAAGGAAAAGTATAATTTTGCGATTGTACAAATTGTTGATAGCACATAGGAAAAGGTGAAATGAAAGGTTGCATTTTTAACTATTGGATTTGCCAGATATCAAATTTATTGTAGCTACAATCAACATAGCAACGATTTTCCACCCGTTGTAACTCCCTGTCATGTCTGGACTGGAGTCCAAAAGACTGAACTTGCTTTCCCCCCTCGATTCTCATACGGTTTCGCGAGAAAGTACACATCCAAATATTTCAAGATTAACATGGTGTATTCAAAATTGTACAGGGAACAAGATAGCGAAGGTTTTTTACTCATGCGGCTATTAGTTTAGTGTGCATTATGTGTTAAAGTTAAAAAACAAAACAAAATTGTTTGTGAAGCAAACCAAATGGGATTGCATGCATAGGCGAGCAGGCGGCGGAGGTTTCGCCGTCACAGCAGATTGACTCTGCAAAAGGAGTGTTGGTTTGCGAAGCAAACCAAATGGGATTGCATAGCAGTCCCAGGGGGTTGGCGAGCAAGGGCAGAGCCCCATTGTTCTTAAAATAAAAATAATAAAGAGGCAAATTAGCAGTAATTGCACCAAGTTGGGCTTTAAGAAACCAACTAAAAACAGAAAAAGTAACCCTGCTCCTTACTACTAAAGGTGGTTTGAACTTGGCAATATTTTATACCAAATGAAACCAAATATATACAAAAATGAGCAATTGGACTTTTTCTAGAGTATTTGAAATTCTGAGGTTTTTCTTTCATGGTTGCCACGGAACCAAATGTTTCTCCAGAAAAGTTGGTAGGTATAAAATACTAGGATAATTTGTTCGGCAAAATAAATTTGGAAACATTATAAGTATTTGGTAAACAAACCTTTGTACTACATTAAAATATAATCAGTTTAAGAGAAATGTAAATATAATAAATACCGTGTTAACACAACTTGAGCCATCAAGAGAAGGGAAAAGCATTTCCATTTCTAGGGCAAGAAAGACTTGCATCTGGCACCTGATAGATATTTTAAATGAGTTATTTTAAATAATATGTACATTCACAATTAATAAAAACTCAACAATTACAGTGGAATAATAGAATACTATCAAATTACTCATTTATTTTCTTCACAGTACTATCGGGATCTTGATCATTATCATATTTTTCAGTCAGTTTCCGGCATGTTGTGCTAAAGAATTCAGCGATAAAGTTTTTCATGCTGTCCTAAAATGTAATTTGATTTCTATAAAAACAATGGCAAATGTAAATTTTATAAAGGAAAATTGTTTTTTAATTACCTCATGCAAAATGATGGACTTTTGAAGGAAAAAAGTAGAGGCCAGCTTAACAATCTTTTTGGCTGAATGCAGCACAGTTCCTGGGGGATCTAAAGCTGCATTGTAAATTTCTGTCAGCATTGCAATTAATTGATCATAGCTGATATCTGAGGGTAAAGAAAAAATGAGCTCCAAAATGCCAATTTTCACTAGATGAGAAAATTAATTTAGGTTTCTAAAAACCGAGTTAAATGCATCTTTAGAACATGCTGAACTTAAGGGCTCAAAGGAACAATAGAATGTATAGCCTGGATATGTATTTCACTTAATATTTTCACTTCTTTAATAGCAATTATATTTGCAACTAAACCAAAAAAAGTATACATCATTTAAGTTGGATGGTTTGGGGCTTTATGGGGCAAGGGCAATAATTGACCTGCTGCTGTGTGAAACACAATACAATGTCAAGTAATTGTGAAAAGAAAGGACAGAGAGAAAGATTGCTTGGGCATTCTAGGGTGGTGAGTGGTGATCCCATTGTTTACCAAGCAGTAAACCCCATTGGAAAATATCACTAGGGTATCACAAGAACTTGAAGCCCAAACACACCTAGATGTGCCCCCAAGAGGATACATTTTAAGGATTTTCATTAAGGGGACCAGTGCACACAAATCTTTCAAAATTTCGATTATTCTTTTTATAAATTTAAATAAATGTTTATACTATTCTGTTTGAAATGATATATTATTTATGGGGATATGTTAAGTAGAAGTATTTTAAAATAATTTTTTTGAAAAATACCTGTAAGTACCTGAAGGTCAATTTGTTCTTTAAACTTCAATGTCTCAAAATGTTTACCTTTTCCATAAAAGGAATGTTTTTTTTTTTTTCCCAAAGTCTATTTAAGCGAATAAAAAAAAAATTGGTTTACAATGTTACATTCCCCATAACATATTGATTTGGTTCGTTTGATGAATTGGCAACTGGTTAAGAAAAAATGAGCTTTGAAAATAAGACGTTTATTCTTGAATATGAAACTAATATGTATAGTATAGACATTAGGCTTGACATAGCCTGAGCAGGGGACAACACATCCATTCTACTCCTTCTTGTTCTTCGAATGGAAGCAGACCCCTAGACACCGAGTTATTTAAAACCCACAGTGGATTAGCTGAAGTCAGGGAACGCCTCTAATGAGAAACATGAGAAGTAGGCCCTGTGACGCGCCGTCAGAAAAGCCCTCGTCTACCCTGGGTGGGCGTGACGGGGAGTAGATGTGGTCGATCCGTGATTGTGTGCGCTGAAGATATGTGGTCAGGCTCTTTATTATCAGTCAACATTAGGTCCGAATTGAGCCGGAAAAGTTTTCTTCATAGATTTGTGTCAACATGTGATCAGAGACGCACACCCAGGCATCTCCTAGGAACCAGTCGACATTCCTGAGTAGCACCAACCAGCACCATCATCTATGGAGTTTTACAGACCCTTGCCGTCCGCCAGATAGCCTTCTTTCGTTAGTGTACAGGTATTGGCCTAGGGCAGCTGAGGAGTGGTCCAGACACCGCTAGTTTCCGTGTGGCACCTAAGGAGGTTCCTGTCGCTACTTGATCGCCCTATGCTACTTCCTACGACCCAAACCGATAGCCTGCTGGCTAGAGCGGCTTCGCCACGTTAGAGACTGACATATTCCTCCTACACGGATAGATCCATGATCTGCAACAGGAAGTCTCCTCCTTTCCCACGCACCTTTCACCCACCTCACACTGTAGCCTTTTTGGTTGCAGTTAGGGTGGGGGGGGGGTCTCACATTCGGTGACCATTTTAACATTACGGAGATAGGAATGCACTGGTCCCCTCAAGAATTTTCATTAAAACCCACATGTATTTAATTTTATAAAATGCTAAGTTGTTTTCACAAAGAATGGAAGTTTGTCAAAAATAGTTTTGATTACATTGCAAAATACTGTTCCATAAAAATTATTTTTGGAGTTGCATAAAATAAAATGAAAGTTGCCACATCATGGGATTACACACACCTTTGTATATTTCATCTGTAACTTCATTTTCAATTGCTTCTGGTGATTCTAAAATAAATTTTTTTAAATAGTGCTATAAAATTCATAATCCTGCTATAGATTATTGTTTGTCACATTTTACTGATTGTCATGTTGCAAAAAATACAAATATCTTTAAAAACTGCCTTAAATAGATAATTACTCAAATAATTTGATAGATCAAAAATAGGAAATGTTAAAATATGCAAATATAAAAGAAACAAGACATTAAAAATAAAATTGTTCAACCACATTAATAATAAATTCTTAATTTATATTTTAAGCTTATTTATTCATCTGTTTTGAAGTGAGCAAATGAAAATAATCATCCATGGCAATCGTTGTGGATGTTAAATTAAAAGCTATCCATCAATAAATCAAAAACTTCGGACACATTAACAATTTCTGTTATGTTGTTACAAGATACAGAACAGATATTATTATCACATAAGAAATTTTTTGATAAAGATAAACTTGAATTGAAACAGGAAGGACATTTTAGAGATGAAATATAGAAATATCTTACTAGATACTTGAACAATGTCTTCTTCCAAGTCTTTTTTCTTCAAACTTTTGAAAAGTTTTGAGTGAAATGCATCCAAAGCTGAAGAACTAAACACAATTTAATGTTAGAACTTATTTTAAAACATCTAACCAAAATAACTGTTGGTACATGGTATTTTATAACTATATAATTTATAAGGGAAAAAAAATGCTATGATGGAAATCTGAATTTTTAAATTGGTTACAATTAACACTATATATATATATATATATATACACACACACAAGAATAGTTTAGGATCACTTTTATAAGCTACAGAATTAGAAAATTAATGACATATTTTTTTATTTTATACATTTTTAAAACTTTAAAATATCAAATATCATTGTCCTGGCATGTCCCTGGGTGAAATTTTACAATTTCTTCATTCATTAGGGTTTTAATATTTATTTATATATTCTTGTAAATAATTTATTCTGCTTCTTTATACATTTGAAAGGTTATTAGTTACAATAATGGAAATAATATTGCAAAAATTTCCAAAAGTAACTTCAATAACTATCGTCCCAAGTAATATCATCATTTTCCTGGCATCTCAGATATCATTATGTGGGCAATTAATAGATGACAGCACTGAGTTAAAATAATACTTTTCAAGTAATCTGGGGTTGAGGTTATTTAAATAAATAACTGCCATTTTGAAAAGTTATCAACTTTTTTTTTGGTCAGCACATACAAGTTCAGAGTTCAAGGTTTATGTATATTGAAGATCATTTTCCTGGCTTTGATAAAAATTAAATGTTTGTAGTACATTTTAAATTTTTTTTATTATCAAATGTATAAAAGATATTTCTTAAATGTGTGTGAAATTCAAACTGAAATTTTTAAGGGTTCATCCATTAAGCCCTGAACAAGCCTATTTCATCATTATCTATTTGATCTGGCCATCATTGTCCTGCCTTTAACATACCAAGTCAATGATGTCAAGACAGGAAAATGAAGTTTTATGTTCAGTATTTTATAAATATTTAAATTATTAACTGAAGACAAATATATTCTTTACTTTTAACTATTAACTTTTGATTATTTATTATCCATTGTAATTTTTGTAATAGTAAAATACCTTATAATGGGCTTGAAATTTTGAAACTTATTTGTTTCTTTTATTTAAAACATAATGTTTTTGTCATTGCACCTAAAAATGTCTAGATATTACTAAATATCCTTTATCACATGCTCTTTTTTATAAGTTGTAAACAATATATGGACAGATATGAGTGGTAAAAAGAAACAAACATATGAGGAAAGGTTGTTAAAGAAAAGGTTAGCTGAGAAACGTCATCAGGAGCATATTAAAAAAAATTCCACAACGTTTGATACAAGATAAATTGAAGAGGCATGTGAAATATATGTTAACCAAAAGAAGAAAGGAGTGGTAAAGCCCATAGCTAAAATGAGTTTGAGGCAGAAAAGGGGAATTATAAAAATAGGAAAGAAAATTCAAAACTCTATCGCTTGAACAAGAAATTGTCATCCGATAGAATTGGCTACCCAAACCAAGTGAAAGTGGTATAGATATTCAACTTTCAGGTTCTTCAAACCCAGACACAACAAGAGATGATAATGTTAAGAAAAAAAGTTAATGAAAAAAGTTAGAAGAGATAGAGCAGAGACCTACATTCGTATAAAGAAAACGGAAGAAAAATTTAAAAAATATACAAGGCAAATAAAAAATTCAAAAAGAAACACTACAGATCAAAAATAGCTGAGAATTGATTGCAGTAATTTAACACCACACAGCAAAACACGTAATCTGTTAAAAAAGCATAAAAGTTGCAGTAATAGCTATCCACAATGTTCCTACTTTCTAATAATACTTAAATATTCGGGAATCCATAATTTCTTGAAGTGTCATGTTCCTAGTAATTTTATTTATGTACTTAATCAGCTGAATTAAAAATACATGGTCATATGAAATGTTCAACAAGAAATTTATATATTTTTTTCTATTTTCATCATTGTCCTGGCAGGTTCGTCATTGTCCTGCCTTCCAATATTTTGAAATATTTTTTTCCTTAACAAAATGTTAATAATTTAGATTGCTGATATTTTTAATTTACTTAATAAACATGGTAGAAAATTATTAGGCCAAAAAAATAAAGTTTTAAAAACCTTCGATTGAAAAAATTTTAAGAAGCCAATTTTTCCTATTTCACAAGAATGACCCATATATATATATATATATATATATATGTTATGGTTCAGGTGTGTCTAGGGTGTTGATGGATGAAGACTGAAGAATAATTCGGTTTAAAAGCAATGAAGATATATTTTCCGATTTAGTTTCCAGCTTTAGGCTCTTAAGCCTAACTAAAAGAAACATTAAACGAACATCTCGATGAGAGCTTCGCAGCTGGTGACTTTGCTCTTTTTGTCCTCTACTCTGCTCTGCTTGTTGCACTTGCGCTCTGTCTTGTGTACTCTGTGGCGCTGGCATCGCTACGAGTGTCGTCACTGTTCAGGTGGTTTGGTGGATGGAGGTTCGAGTATGCCACATATATATGTATGTACATGTATATGTATATATGTAAAATGATGTATGTGTATATTTTGTCCTCCACCTGTATATATATATATATATGAACGTGTGTATATTTTCTATACAAACCTACACAGTTCGACCAATCCACACCAAATTTGGTACACTAATACTTTAGAACACTGCGGAAAACATAGGCTATTACTTTCCTATCTCTCTCTCTCTCTCTGTCTTCAGAGACTAATCACTAGCACTTAGAACAATGAAAGTTGGCACACATATAGTTCTGAAAGTGCCCCTCGAAGACCCAATTTTAAAATCAAAAGTTTGTTTTCTTGCAATAAATACACATAGACAAGGAAACACATTCTACAGGAAAGTGAAAGGAGACAATGGTTCTTATTTTGGATGTACATTTTTCTCTATAAGCATAACTTGGTCATAAGGAACACCATAACCTGAGCAAACTCCGGGTTATCCAGCTAGTTAGCAATAAATTTCCTTGGGTCACGCTGATCACTCCTGATTTTCATTGCAGTAGAAGCTTCACAATTAATAAAAAAGCCAACAAAGATATTTATTTCTAGGAGCAACAGAATAGCAAGGGTTGGTTGGTTTACGCTTTCATGGCCAGGTTGCACCAGATATGAGACAGACAATGTGAAGTAATTGTGTAAAGAAAGAATGGAGAGAATAAAGTAGAAAGACCGTTTGGGTATCCTGGAGCCAGGTCTCCTATGTTTACCAGAGGCAGTAAACCACATGAGAAGAGAATAGATTACTAGGGTACCTCAGGTTCTTGAAGCTCATATTTACCTAAAGATGTGCACATTAGGGATCCATCCTCAACAAGGGATCCACTGCCATCTCACTTTGTTTTGACAAGATATTGGCTGAATAAAAATATTGTTATTATCTAGGTTGAATCTGCCGACACGTTCTTAAAATTTCATAACACTAAAGGATAAAATTAATGATGGTTCAGACGAGTTTCAGAGAGTACCAAAGTCATTTGAGAAGAAAAATAAGCGTGGTAACTATTGCCTTCAAAATTTGGAGGGTTGGTTTAAGGTTTTATTGTGCAAGAGCCATATTTAGCCAAGCTTCGCCAAACACAAGACAATGTCAGTTAAAAAATGTCATGAAAGGGGGAAAGACTGATTTGGGGATGGAGAGAGCAAGAAACGATCGCTTGGGTAACCAGGAAGCATGTTTAGGAACGACAGTAAACCCCACAGAAAAAGAAAAGATCACTTGAGTACCATTGGTCCATGAAACGTGTACACCTAAAGAAGATGTGCCCTTTGACGTCAGGAAAAAAAGACGCTTTTGACAACCAGATCATTGTGAGCCTGGGGAGCAGACGACCCCCTCCAAAAAAAAGACCATGTGTGTTACTGTTCTGAAATAACTGGGGCCAGAAAGGCAGTAATTGTTGATCCGACTTCTTGCACTTAGCACTTGGTGGTCTCACACATGACTTTCTAACAGTTCCAAGATCCAAAGAGGGAACTCGCACATGTAGAATTGACACCCCTTCAGTGTTGCAGGCGTCATTGGAAAACACACGATCGACATTCCAAGAGGGAGACGAAAAATTGAAAGAGAGATGAGAGTGAGAAGCCACTGAAGCAAGTTGTGGACGAGAGAACTCTTGCGAAAGCTATACGGTGAGGTTAAACACCAGTAGAATACTAACTGTGAAGAAAGACGTATTTTCTTCATGAACAGTCATTTAGTGATTGTTCATTTGTACATAATTTTGTAGATATTTTCACAATTGTCATTGAAACCTTTTAAGTAAAATAAATAGCTTGAAAAGGTTATCAGCTTAGTCCAACTCCATTGTATTGCTTGTGGTGCCCAAAACGCCACAGCCCTTGGGGGCCAAAATTTGGTTTTGGAATGGTCAATACCAAGGATGGTCATTGCAAGAAGTTGTATAGCATTTAATTTGAAATTGTTTAGGTATTTTGCAATGGTTACCCATATTTAAAATTGAAAAATGCTTTATATACACATTACCTTGAATGTTGTTGCTGTTGAATTTCAGACAAGATACTGAAGGCTGATGATGCCGGTTCAAACCAGCTTTCCAAGCATTCCATTTGAAATGGTTTAATAGGATTAGAAACTTTATTCGAATTACCACGAGATTCCATTTCTAATTTGAAAAACAGAATACTGATATCAGAGCTAAAACACAAATAGACATTTTACTCATCACGTGAATTACTATACATACAGCTATACATACATACTCAAGAATTGAAAAACAATTATTGGATTTGAATTTATGTTCAAGATAATACAGAGTAGTAGTACTTAAAAACATGACTAGCAAATTGAAATAACTTACTATCATTCATATCTATTGTCAGACTTTGAACATTTTTCTTGATTTTCTTCCGTATTTCTAGAGAAGACATAACTTTGAATTGCTTGTCAGTTTCAACCGAATTTGTTTCATTAAGAAAGAAGCATGCTTTCTCGTCGAGAATAGAAATCACAGCTGATGTGTCAGATAAAGGTGAAAATAAGCCTGGTCTGACAGTACCACAAACTGATTCACAAATTAAAAACTGAAAATTAAAAAATTCAATCAAAATAAAAATGAATAGAGACCAATTCAGCAATAAAGCTCCACAGGAGAACATAAAATCACAAATTTTTTGAAAATGAACAAATATGATAAAGTTGTTGGAATATTTGTGGAATAGGAAATGGTCTTCAATTAATCTAATGTTTTGAACAGGCATTTCGACTATGAAGACAGAAATAAAGATAAAGAAAAGTTCACCAGATCCTAACTGCTCAGTTTGAAGTGATACCAACTGTAATATTATAGGAATACATTTTATGCAAAATTCAAGGGTTTATTTTACATAAAAATCATTCATAAATTCATTTTAATAAATAGTGTGTTCTGGATGTAGTGAAAAATAGCTTACGATGTTAAAAGAAAATTAACTACTAGTGAAAAAGGAGAAAAATTGCTTGCTCATGCGTACTAGAACTCAGTTTTTTGAGCATACAAAATAAGCTGAATTTCACACAGTACAAGTATTTTGATTGAGAAATGTAGATATTCTTTTCATTTGCATGAAAATCATTATCTTGAAAAAAAATGGACTCTTGTGCAATAAAAAACCCATCAATTTTATAAAGCACCATACATTATTCCACTACAGTGCATCAATTCAATTTTTAAATAAGACAAAAAAAAAGTATTTGATTTTAAAATAACGCCCTCTCTAAAAGAAACTATACCTTTTAAACCAAATACATTGTCAGCTAAGAGTAGAAACTTATTAACAGACATATTTTCAGAGACAATAGATGTTTGTTTTCATGCTAATAAGAAATACATAGTCATACTGTAATCTGTTATAAAGATATATAACAACATAAAAATGCTCATCATTTAAATTTTTTGACCTAAAATCTGAGTCTTTAAACAGTATTCAAACTAATAAGGGTTCTATTGTGAAATAAAAATTGCATAAAAATTCTTGTTATAACAAAATAAAATACAATATTTACCTGATTAGAACAAACTTTCAATACTATTTGTGGGAAATTGGAAAAAGAAATATTTCAAACCTACACAATTCAAAGCCAATGCATGTAATACTTACTAAAGTAATATTATTTAAAAATAACGATTTGATTAAGTCTTGAAGTTTTTTACAGCTGGAGATATCTTTAGACACATTAGGCAAACATAAGAACATGTCACATGCTTTCACTTGGGTGTGCTTGGGAACTGCAAAATGGACAGTGAACTTTGTCCAATGTCTTGAAACTATATCACTGCTTGTTTCATTTGTTGATGTTACTGTTTGAAGTGACAAATTGTTCTTGTTCCTGTCAAGAGGAGCAATTATTAAAGGATAATATACAAAGCTTTGTAAAAAAAAAAAAAAAAAAAAAAATGTTTAAAAATAAATTTTTTATGTAAGCAAGTATCAAAATTAGCATAGGCAGTGCGATTAGGAAGTACAAAGACACATTCCTTCATGGTGCAAGGGCTAGATCTGTCCAAGCAATGTTTTTTCTGTCAAGTAAAAGAACATACTAAATTAATATTATTTGAAAATAACAATAAACAAGGAAATTTTTACTGACACTGGGAAAAGAAATATACCCTTGGTGGAATCGAACCTACGCCACCTACAACTTGTAGGTGACATCTGACAGGAAGTTATGGACAAGTATAGTTTTCAAAGTAAAAAAGTTTTGATTTTCAGTTACCCATTAAGAAATCTTGTATGTTATTCCAAGAAGTACATAAACTTTCATTTGCAATTGACATTTTGGATAACAAGATCATAAAATAATAAAGTATAAAAATGTATAGATCCTTATGTCTGATCAAAATATTGTAAACTCTAATGGGAACAATCTGAAACAAGCATTGCCCTAGGGGGCACATGTTATTTTGGAGTTTATGGGCACCACAACCTCGAGGAACTCAAGTGATTTGTCCTCCGTTTCATTTTTACCCTTCTGCTTTACTTTTATTCCTCCCTCATTGTATGTTTGACATTTTTTTGTGTATGGCATAAATACAACCCCCTCTCCATAAAACTTAACTGTGAGCAAACAATATCAAAATGAAGAGCAGATAGAAAAGCAAAAATTAAAGACTTCTAACAAAATGTCTAAAATTAGATTTATGAATTATATGATCCCTGATAGGTTTTAGGTACATGAGACGGACACTAAGAATTAAAATGTTACTGTACAAATATGCGGCCCTTTAAAAAAATATTTTCCAAAGAAATATTATATTCACCTATGCCACTGGAAAGGCACTTTATTGATTATAATCGGGACTGTAGCACCTTTTTGAAGAAAATAGATTGTAGACTCTGATGATTCCTCTGATGCATTCATGTAGAAAGGATATGAGATGCTCTGGAGAAATAAAGTAGAAAAGGGCACAATAGAGCTATATACCTCTCCAGTACTACATGTTTCAGATACACATCCTTCTATTTCTTTTTCAAACTTTAAAATCTGAGTTGGCTGAGATAGCACAGATAATGGAATGACAGCACATTGAATAGACTTTAGTGCATCTGATAGTGATTTCAAAACCTCAGGTTTGTATTGTTTCTGAAAACAAAAACATTTAGAATTATTAATACAATATATTTCTACAACACGATCTCAAATACAAATTGATACATGAAATGATCAGTTTTAAAACTGCAGATGAAAGCAGAAACATGCTACCTATTTTCTCTGAAGGATATAATGTAAAATTGCTTTAGGAAAACAATGTAATACAGTACAAAGTCCAAAATCCTCCTGAACTCGGGTTATTTACATCCGGAACATGTTTTCAATACTAAAATAGCAGAATTATAAATAGGAATACAATGCAACAAATTTTACTAACAAATCTAACTTTTCTGTGTGATATTTGCTCTGAACATGTCTGTTATTTTGTGTTGTTTCATCAATTTAGTCCAGGTGTGTTATTTAAAATTGTAGATATAAAAAATTGGGAGAAAAAAATGCTGGTTAGCAAAATGTCCGGATTTAGGATAATTCTGGATTTGGGACTTTGAACTGTATCAAGATATACTAGTTCACACAAGGTAGATTAGTGAGAATATTTCAAAAACATTTTCACACTTCAGGGATAACAAGACATGTTCTAGCATTCTTCTTAGAGCGCAAAAAGATGTGGATCATTCCATGTGAAATGAGTAAAAATAAGAAAATCCTGGTCATATGGTGACTGATATACATGAAATTTTGTACAGAGGTTTAGTTTATGCATAAATAATGATAGTGAAAATATTTTGAAAGTTTCAGGAATTTTAAGGACTTATAATATGGAAGAGCAGATCTGAAATCTATTAATGTTGCATGTTTGAAGATATATTTTAAAAAAACTATTCACCTTTAAACTAGCAAATGAAATTTTAAAAATGACTGTTTTGTACTTTAAAGAGGTTTACAAAATCAAATGAGGGAAAGATCTGATGATAACGACATTTTAGAAGAGTATAGTTCAATGTCTATAATGCATATTACATATTTTAAATGACAACATTGAAAGGAAATATCAAATCAACAATGAAATGCTAAATAATTTTCTAGCTGCTTTATATTAAAACATTTATAAACGCTGGGACTCAATCATTTTGTCTATTATTAAGCAACGGAAATCTTAATTTCTGTCAGTCACTGGAGCACTAACAATTTCATTGAGATTAACTTGCAAAAAAAAAGGCATCTAATTTACTTTTGCAGTTGAGACAATTAATTTTCTTTTGCCATAGGATGCTTTCTTTGAATTATACTGAGTTTATAGACCTGTTTCACTCAAACTTTGAATTTCCCATCTCTTGTAGACTGTAATTGAGTTTTTTCACACTGTTTCAGTTTCATTTGCGAGGATAAATTATTTTAAACTTCCTACCCAATCTGAAATGCAATAGTTCTCTTTTTTATCTGCAAAAGCTCAGAATTTTTTTTTTATACAGATAAATTTCACATAATGGATCTGGTTACATCTTCTCAGGAGGCAAAATTCAACCGTGAGGGCAATTAAGTTAAATTCTGAATTTTCCTCTTTTTTTTGAAGAGTGTAACCATTTAAAAGTTTTAATTTTGTGTCAATAACTTATTGAAACATAGGTTCTCAAACATGCTACTTTTTAGTGTTACAAAATCTAAATTTATATGAACTTGAAATTTTAATGTCAATAAATAACAAAATATATATTTCTGAAAACTAATAATTTGTGGTTGCTCATCACTATTACATACAGTACAAAGTCCCAAATCCGGATGTTTTGCTAACCAGAGTTTTTTTTTTTTTGTTTTCCTCACTTTCTCCGACAATTTTTAAAGAGCAAAAAAGGTAAACTTAGACCTAATTGATGAAACAGTGCAAAATAACAGATATATTCAGAGTAAATACCACAGAGAAAAATTAGAAGATTTGCAAGTAAAATTTTTTGCATTGTATTAAAAGTTTTTTCTTTCTTTAAAAAAATTATTCCTATTTATATATCTGCTATGTTACTATGGAAAACACAAAATTCGTACAGGGAGAGGTTAGATTAAGGTTTTTTGACAAAAAATGCAAATAATCCGAAATGGCTAAGGTCCAGAAGATTCCGGATTTTGTACTGTATATCCTTCTTAAGAACTTTTTTTTTAAATCTATGATATGCCAGCAACAGCTGATTTACACATTTTGCATGGAATGTCCTATTACCACATGAAATAATAATTAGTTGTTTATATAAATAGTTGTATATATAATATATGCTTTAATATATTCCTGTCACTTGTCAATCAGATGGACCATAGCAAATTTCTATTTATACAGGATCAAAAGATTAAAAAAAAATTTCATATATATTTTATTGGTTAGTTAGTTAAGGTTTTATGGTACAAGAGAGCCATATTTGGCCATGCTGTGCCAGACACAAGACATGCAATATCAAGTAATAGACATACACACAGAATTAAAGTTTTTACTGACACAGAAGAGAGAGAGATACCCAGGGAGAAATGCACCCATGCATATTTTGTCATCAACATTTTATATTGAATTAGCAAAGAAAAGATGTAGCTTGTGTTTAACATAGGTGGATAGAAAAAGTCAAGTTTTTAGAGCTAAGAATAATAATGATAGTCAAATAAAAAAAAATATCTGTCATTTAGATTTTTATTTCAAAGCATACCACCCATTTTGAGTTTTCTTGTGTTTATGTTTCAAAAGAGCTGTTTACTCTTACTTAGAGATTGATTCTTAACTTAATATCAAATAGAAAAAAAACACATTGCTTTCAAGTCAATTGAAAAAGTTTTGAAACACTAACTTACAAAAGAGATTTGATTTTCTGAAGTATTAAGCCATATCCAAAGTATAGAAGCTTTTTCTAAAAGTTGCTCTTGTAAAGACTGGGATAATAATAACTTAGTTAATTTCACAGAAGTTACCGAAGCATAATCTGAGCCAAAGAATTCTTGAAACTCATCATCGCTTATAGCACATCTAGTGATTAAAAATAACAAATTTCTTTTTTCTCCTTTTCGAAGATTACGTGATTTAACACTAGGTGAAAATGCATCAATGCTACTCTCCCATTGGAATTCGCACAAAATCTCGTTTAACGCAAGCTGTAGTAGCTGGACTTGAGTTGTCAGCTTCTTGTCCTGACAGTAAATAACACTTTCGTTGCTTGATGGCGTTGTATTTTGCTCTGATGCTACTGCTAACGCTTCTAAATAAGAAGCGTGTCTTTGATATTGTACACTGATTTCATTTTCAAGAGTCTCGTAACTTTCGAGAGATACAGTAGAAAAGGAAAATTTACGCATGGTTTGCGTAATTTTGCCGCAGCTGTCGAAAAATTTGAAGCCCCATTTAAGATTAACAGCAGTACAGTAATGAGTTAGTATTCTGAGACAAGATAATCGTAAACATAGCAATTTGTGATGCAATTCCGGACCACATCTGGGGCGTACATCACTGAACGCGTTCAGATCAAAGAGAAAAACTATCTGAGTTGGATTCATTGCTAGACTCTGAAACAAAAACTAAAATTTAGTGTCCTTTAAAGCAATTCGAATTTGATTTTCGCGGTAGCAGACTCCATCATTCACGATATTCATTATTTTATTTGTTTTTATATTATTGAAGACTGAGTTGAGTTGTTGAACGCTACTGTTAAATCTACTATGGTACGGAAAACCAGAACACATAAAATATTTTAGATAATTGTGCTCTTCATACATTTATCATTTTTAAGATCATCTTTCTATTTTCTCAATGCAAAAGTATCGAGGGGTAAGCAATTAATACGAAACCAACAAACTACCCAGTACTGAAATATTTTTGAGAATATTTTGGCATCGTTAACTTTTAGTTTTGTAATCAACCCGGAGGCAAAGTTTTTACAAAAAGAAACTGCGGAGAAATTTCGGACACGATTTTAACAAAGCTTTAAATCATGTCAACAAGAAGAGCATTACATTTTGTTTTTAAAGTGGGCGATCGAAAAGAAACAATCAAGTTTTACACAGAAGTTTTGGGAATGAAAGTATGTTTGCTAATTATATTATGAAAACAAATTTCAAAAATGCTTATCGGTACTCAAAAAGTATTGGTTTTCAAATAATTCACTTTTCTCTCCGCGATGTCATGATCTAGTTTCCAAAACTTTCTTGCCTCAATGCTCCATTTTTTCCGACGGTCACTCTGGAAAACTTATTTTAAAAGTCTACAGGTGTTGCCGTGCCGATTTTTACTCTCAATATAAATATGTAATTTTTATTTTTAAACTTCACAATTTTTTCCTTAAGTGAATGCAACAATTATATGAAATAAGGACAATAAGTGTGTGCTTACAAAAGCAAATGGTGTTACCTATCAATATTGAAATGAGAACACAATTGTATGCTTTGGTAAAACAGTTAGAGATTTTAATTCAGTTATGCTTTTTCAAATTAAGTGTCTGGAAAATCTGAAAGAATGTAACAAAAATTGTGCTGGCAAAATAAATATTATAAATCCCTTTATGATTAATAATTTAGATGCAAATTGGAAGAAAGCAGGGAAAATTCTAGTTAATTGTTTGGCCTTGAGATCATAATTTTTGGTATCCAAGCCAGTGCCAAATGTTTGTTGGCATTCTGATAAGCTACCAATGATGCTGGTCTTGATCCAACTGAATATCTGTTATAATAATTCTTGCTGTTTAATTTTAATCATGTTTAGATGATGAACAAGAATGCTTGCTAAAAATCTGCAATGTGTTTTTGATAAGGAATATACAGCAATTCAATTCCTTTCAGCAGGAGTTTACATTCTTGAGATAAGTTAGCAAGTTTAAAATAGAATGTCTATTACCTTTAAAATCTTGCATGTCAATCAATGAATTTATGATAGTTACTATACTCACCTGCGACACTGTCCTGCACTCTCCACTACAACTTTGTGGGAGCATTACTGGGAAGCGAGGGACTGAGTGGGTCCATAGACTTTCTTCTGTTGTTCGGCTTTAGTTTTGTCTTTTGTACCCGCCATTGAAAAAAATGAAAGTTAAGTTAGTCAGAACACAAAAAAAAAAATCTTTACAAATGCATTAAAAAGATATTTCTAAAATACAAGTTTTGCCATCTTTTAATAACTATGCATAGCTGCCAATCCTTCCAGATTACCCGGAAACGTTCCGATTTTTCATAATTTTTCCGGCCGGAAACAAGTTTTTTCCGCTTTTTGCATTTTTTAAAGATTGCTCGGTAATCTATAATCTAGCGATATTCCCAACTTACTTGTTACCCAAGTAATGTGTAAATAAATATTATAGCCAAGAATAGAAATATTATAATCAAGAATTGTGCATTTAAATTATGCTATTATTAAGATACAAACAGAAACCTGATGTATGTTAAACTGTTATGTATACAACTTAAGGTTCATATATAGTTATTTTCTAAAATTAGTTTAAATTGAGGTTAGTTTAAGTTTTCTAAAGGTTGTTTTAATACATTGTATTACTGATATTACTAAAATTTTTAATTTAAATCATCAATTTCTGCCCTTTGGTTCATATATTTAATAAAATGTCCATGCCAAGTATGAATAATAAATTCTGTTTTTTACCCAAAATCTTCTGTTTATTTACCTTATCCAGTTGGCAGCTATGACTGCCTTTTTTTCTCAAAGTTTATGTATTTTCTTTCTTTTAAAGCAGAGAAAACTATTTTTAATGTGTTGGAAAGTATTGAATAAATTATCCTTTTTGAACTCAGTCTCTTTATTGTTTCTTAGTTTGGGATGTTTCCAAATTTAAAAGAAAAACTGCATTTTGTATTATTTATAGATTATTTAAATGTGCTTTATTAAATCTTATTTGATATTTTCACCCAATTTCATGTTTTATTTGAACTCTTGTTATCAGGTTTTAAGGCATGAAGAATTTGAAGAAGGATGTAAGGCTTCTTGTAACGGGTAAATATGAAATTGGTTAAATCAGTGGTTGATAATAAATTCCATTATAGTTTAATGACATCCATGTTTTTTTATAATGATAATTATTACATATTTAATCAAAAATATCATTCAACAAATCGTTATGTTAAGTATTTTGTCTAGGAAAGGAAGTTTAATAATTAATCTGTAGAATAGATATAGAAAGTTTCAGACATTGGTTATTTCTTGGTTAAACGGTTTAGTATGGTGTATGTATGTTCTTAGCCTCAGCTTATTCACATACATGCCTAAAACCTTTTGAAACTTTGTGTAAAAATTTCTGTTTTGGAATGTACCAAAACTATTTCCTTTATTCTATCTTTTAATATTTTATTTACTTAGTTGCCTAGAAAAGTTTCCAAACTATTTTTTCCTGCCTAGTAAAATGCAATTTAATTTGCTGTCTCAATTAGAAAAGTATATTAATTAAATCTGTTTCACTGTTTTTTCATTGTTAGTATTGAGATTATTTATCAATAATTTTTTTTAGTCATTTTTACAACAAAATTTTTTTTCTTTTACTAAGATTGTGCAGCCCAAAGATATTTTCTACACAAACAACAGAATGACGATTTAGGTGATTCATAATGATTTTAATGAAATTAAATTGAAAAAAATGGAAGTTGACAGCTGTTTAGAGAATTTAGCAAATAATAATCTTGTTTGGGAGAAATCAACTAATTATATTATGCACGAACTAAAATTTTACATACAAGAAATTTATGCAACAAACAAGTAATATTTATTTTCAGAGGATCATTGCAGTAAATGGAATGTTGCTGTAGTAAATATTGGCAGGTACTACATTCCTCTCACAGTCAGGAATTTATTTATACATATTTTATATTTGATTCAAAAAGGAACATTTTTCTGTTTCCTTTAGTATACAAGTTTTAAAATTAAACACTTTCTAAAAGGTTATATATATCACATGTCATGTTTTGGACACATGATATAATGTGATAACTGAACCTTTTTGTGTCAAATACTAGCTAATATATATCTTGCATGTCTTGGCAAAAGGGTAAGTCAAACTGGACACTTTTTTCTGATAAATATTCAGGAAGAATAAGAGACATGACAGGATACTAATAATTATATTTCAGATTCGTAGATTAATTTAGTTTCGATTTTAAGCATATTATATTTTAAAAATAAATGATGCACTTGACTCCTTTGGACTCATCAAAAGTCGGACAGCCCCTTTTGCCCTGACACAAAAGATATAATTGCAGCTAAGAGACTAAAACAGTATATTTTTTGTGACAAGCATAATATTTGTAAACTATCTTGAAATTTTGAATAACACAAGCTGGGAAATGTGTTGCAATTGTCATATCTATGAATTTGCTGTAACTTATCCTTTTCATGCTGTAGTTCCTTATTTGTGTCAAGATCTAATTTACTCTTCAAATGTAATTTGTTATGATTAATTTGTTTTCAGGCCTTATGATGGAAAATGGAGTAAAACAATGATTGGATATGGACCTGAAGATACTAGTTTTGTAGCAGAATTAACATACAATTATGGAATTAAGTCCTATAAATTAGGGAATGATTTCTTGGTAAGTGTTATGGAATTTATTGTTTAAATATGGATACAAGAATGAGTCTTTAAGCCTAATGGTTGTGTGGATGGAATGAAAATGCCATATCAATAGTCCTTGAAAAATAATAGCTATAATCTGTCCATCCGATTCTTAGAAAATAAAGACTACTTTACGCAAAAACCTATTTTAGTCATAAAACATTTTATTTCCTTTTGATTTAAGAAAAGTGTTTTTATTAATGAAATGTTTTAATATTTGCCATTTATAGTTCACATTATTCATAAAATGGATTAATATTTCCTCTTTTCGTTATAAATATATTCTTTACAACATAGTTTCCCAAAGCAATCACTGCTGCTCCTTTGTGTCTCTGTATACCCAAGCGATCTTTTCCTGCTTTCATACCATTGTTCAGTTCCCTAATCCTTCTTTTTTCCCTTTCATACCATTTTTGTACTTGAAGTTATCTTTATTGTGTTCAGATACAAATTAAATGATTCTGTATGCATCTCAAACTTCAATACAAAAGTCTATTTTGTGTTCAAAATTTTATATTTTTTAAAAAGTTTTCTTAAATGAATAATAGTAGTAAATCCCTGAGTGAAAATTGGTATATGGATTCCTCTCTATTTTTAACATTCTATTAAATAATGGAGATTTCTTGCTATAGTGTAGAGAAATGTCAATAAAGTTATTAGTAAATTCTTTGTTTTTAGGGTTTAACCATTAATTCAAAAGACATAATAAACAATGCAAAGGCTAAGGGATGGTCTGTAAAAGAAGAAAACAATTTAAATGTTCTTGAAGCTCCTGGTGGATATAAGTATTTTGTAAATGAGGAATCCCAAACATTTGGAACAGGTATTATTATATGTGAATGTATTGTTTTTATTATTGTTATTTATATTGATAGCTTTCAGATTATCATGAATTCTAAAAAGTAAAATGTGATAAATCTTTTAAATACCTTTCCAGGAATTCCTACTTAAGTATTAAATCGTAAATGTATCAATGATTTTACTGTAAATTTCCTTTTTTTATTAAAATAAAACTCCTTTAAAATATTTCAGACTTTTAGAAATAAGAAATGTCTAATTGCAGTTAATTTAAATTATTTGGAATATTTTTGCTTGTTATAGTCTAACTCAATGAAAATTAAGAAAACTAAATAAAATTTGCATTGTTGAATTTTGTTTTACTGTATCCTACAAGATAGCAATTAAACATTTAAAAAAATCCTTATATGTAACTTGACAGCCATTTAAGAATATGAAATTAATTTCAATGTATTTATGTTGTGAATTCCTCTAGCTTTATAAATATGCTATTTTCGTAAAAATTGGAGATGTCCCCTTAATTTCTAATTTTATGAATAACAATTATTTTAATTCCCTAATTTTTTTATCTTTTAGATCCTGTTCAGAAAGTCACCTTAGCTTGTTCAGATTTGCAGAAATCTATTGGTAAAATTGTTTTCACTTTAAAAAACATGAACGTATAAATTAAGAGTGGAAAAATTCTTTATTAGAGGAGCATAGATAATATTTTTAAGTAAATTACAATTAAGAGTGAATCCCCAATCTTAAATTCTAAAATATGTTTCTTTTATTTGAGCTATTTTTAGATTGATTCTGAATGTTATAAACTTCTCGGTTGTTCTGGAATACATTACTTTAGTACATTTTAGGCAATTACAAAACATATATATGTCAAGACAAAATCGTTTCCCCTTCCCACCTACTACCGAAAGGAGATGGAAATATATTTCGAGGTGACGGAGTACACCAATGTGGACAGAGTAGAGGCTTGATCCTGCATAAAGTTTGTTCAATTCTCTCTATTCTATCAAAAGTTATAGCCAATTAACCAGAAAAAGGAAGCACAACTGTGTTATGCAATTGCTATCAAGTTGGTTGGTTTTTTGCGTCCCTTCATGTAGTGATCTGATAAAACGTAATAAAAATTAAAGATATGGCAAAAACAGTTGACTATTCACCCTTTAAACTATGTAAAATAGTACTATTAAATTAACAAGGCTACAGTTATAAAGAAATTAGAAGAAAAATTGGCGGAAACTTAATCAAAGGTGGCATTTTTTGTGAATAATAGAATGAGGAGAATCAGTCACTATAGAACCAGATAAGTAAAGGCACCAAAAGGTGCACAACAGCAAATGATGATAGAAGAATTAAGAGACTTCCTAGGTTATAGAATAAAATCAGCTCTATGTATACAAAATGAAATGGTATAATGCAATGTGAAGTTGAGTGCAAGGACTGTTCGGTGCAGACTGCAGGATCTAGTCTTGGTGCTGGAATTCCATGGGGGGGGGGACATTTTTATCTCTAAAACATAGCTTTTAAAGATGAAACTGGGCTAAAATCCATATTAACTGGACAGTGTTATTTGGAGGGATGAGACTAAAATCTCCCTGTTTGGTAGCGATGGCATAAAATACGTAAGGAGATGAATCTGAGAAGATTTGCAGCTTGATTGTATTACACCTACCATGAAATACCGAGTGATATAACAAAGCGTTTATTTATATTTCAACAGGATTCAACTCCTTGTCGTGTTGCTACTGTGTGCAGGGTGGTAACCTAACCTGGAAATCAGGGAATTCTCAGGAAACTTTTTGTTTCTGGAAAAATCAGGGAAAATTTCCAAATTTTACAAAACATCAGGGAAATTTTGACAGTTTAAACGGCTACCATTATCGTTTGTACTATTTAGAGATTCGCTATTACAAGTGCTTTTGAGAATCGAATAAATCGTATTCGCCGAAATTGGAATTAGAATAAAGAACCATAGCGTCGTAATTTTTGAACACCACGAAAACCACTGCCGCCGGTTTTTTTCGTGGCTGCAGCGTCTTGTCACCGTGAGGCTAGCCATGCAACTTGTGGGATACAATTTGAAATTTATGTAACAAATGATGTTTGTTGTGTATTAAATTAATTATTTTTGTTTGCTATTACATTTTTGTAGAATTTTTTATGTATATTTGCATTTGTTTTCGATGAATAGTATGACAATGTAGTGTCAGGTGTAAAAAGTTCATAATCAAAATATTTTAAATTTTTTCTCCAGTTTTTCAATTGCAATTATAAGAGTTCCATTAAGGTTTCCAACCCTTACAATAACAATTTAAATATCTGTAGAGAAAAAAATACAAAATATTTGTGGAGAATAATCCTTTTACACCCTCTGTCTCTAAATATCTAAAAATAGTGGTATGTGGATGCTGTATATCGATACCAATCACGGATCACAACATTTCTTAAGCGAATTGTTAAATCAGGGAAATTTTTGTGAGACTATCAGGGAAATCATGGAAATATCAGGGAACTTTTTTTCAAGGATTTTGTTGCCACCCTGGTGTGCAAAAATGGTTTCAAGATAATCATACTCCACTGCTTAAAAATGCCTGGGAATAGCCCAGACCTTAACCCAACAGATAATCTATGTAGTCGACTAAAAGAACTTGTGAGTCAGAAACAACTCAGCAATAAAAGTCAAGAAATAAAAACAATAATCCAATCTTCATTTCACATTATAACAGCTGCAGAACTAAAAAAATTGATTCACTCCATGGGAAGGAGGTTAAGGCCGTAATTAACGCTAAAGGTTGCCCAACTAAATATTAACAGACATTGTGAAAAAAATTTTATATCTAATTTCTTTTTTGTTTCACTTTTCGTTATAACTGCTGTTCTAATAAAAAAATCCTTCATAAAAGTTATAACAATATATTTTTGATCAAATTATCTTCCATTGATACATAATTTTATATTACTCCAAAAACAGTTGTTATATGAGCCATCAAATCTCAGAAATATACGTTTTCCACAATTTTTGCCACTATTTTATCTATACATATATTGTTTTGCTAAGTAATCCTTAGAATTTGTACCAAAAATAGCAATTGTACATGTTTTATGCATAGAACTGGAAATGTTGAAACAAACTATTTGAGACTAAGTGTGTTAAATTTAAACAAAATTGACAAAAATCTGATATTAATTTCTCTTTCAAGACTATGTATGTAAGACGAAAATCTAAATTTTTTTACAGTTATCTTTTGTTTTCAATTCTTGAGTTATTTTCATTTGAATTAGAAAACAAACACCTTTCGAAAATGTTTTCTGAACTGATTTTGACTGAAGTTAGATGTAATGGGCAGAATCTGGCAACTGTAATTCATATGAATCTCAGTCAAAAACGTGGAACAAAATAAAGTTATGACTTACACACAAATCATTCATAAATATTGTTGGTTTAAAGCAGGCAATTTGCTCAGTGTCCTCTAATAATACCTGAAATTAATTAGTTATATTAATAAAATAATTACCCTGTTTTAAATCATTAATAAAGAGGTAAAAATGCAGTATTTTCATGTTGCATAATTTTCTTGGGCTGTTTTTTGTTATCTGATACTGATGATATTCACGATTCTCTTTTTTTATAGATTACTGGAGTGGTCTTCTTGGCATGAAAGTCTATGAACAAAAAGATACTGTTGCAATTTTAGGTTATTCTGATAAGCAGGTAACTCAGTTTAAATCTTATTTTATTCATAAAACAAAAATGTTCATGCATTCTCTAGTTTTGATTGCATGTTTTTAATTTACTTACTTTAATCAATAGTATATCAATATTGATTCATCCATTTTGACAGTTTTACATTTCCTTTCCAACAACTTTACACACTGTCAACATTCAAGATATATACTTAAAAGAGAGAATGTATTAAATATTTCTAGTTTATTTTGCATAGAAAGTCCCCCTATCTCTTTAGTTCAGATTTTTAATAATAAATTATTTGACTCTTTCTTGGGTCCTTGTATACTTTACATAAGGAAAAATAACAGAAGCACACACAAATAATGTAAAGTAATAAATATAATTTGGCTTTTGTGACATCATTATTTGTTATATATGTGTTAAAAAGCCATGACTATTTGTTGATCATGTTTATTTTTTGCAGTGC
This sequence comes from Metellina segmentata, assembly GCA_947359465.1. Lineage (NCBI taxonomy): Eukaryota > Metazoa > Arthropoda > Arachnida > Araneae > Tetragnathidae > Metellina > Metellina segmentata. Next base: position 114,895,564 of record OX375873.1, read on the forward strand.
AAGCTTGAGTTACAAAGCATTGGTGAACCTGTCAATCATGAGGAAGCGTTTGGTAGAATAGCGTTTTCCTGCCCAACATCAGAAGTAACAAAAACTGAATACCCTTTTTAGTTTAATTATGTGTATATCTATAATTGTTTTAGAGGAAGTGTTTATTTGTGTATGTGTACGCAGTGTCCTGACGAATCTATGGCACTTACAATAATGGGATTTGGCAGGTGATCCGAATTTTTTGCACTTTTTGTGCGAAGCATTTATTTTAAAATTCAATCTAGAACATTTTAAAATGAATTTAATGGAATTTTATTATTATTGTTTTCTTTTTTAAATTGCAACACCATGAACATATGACAGATTCTAAATTTAGTTTATCCGTGTTTCATTTTGATTTTCTGACCAATGCTTTCAGCCAAAGAACAGAACAAATAAAAAGTTTTAACTGGGGTTATGTAGTTCTTTTTTCTATCTCCTAAATCATTAAAGATAAAGTAAAAGTTTCAATGGATTTGAAATCTGCGAAAAATTTCACATTAGATCAATTCCTAAAACTGTGAGTTTTCTTTAAATAAATAATTTTTAAATTGTAATTTTTATATTTTTTCCCATACGAATTTGATTTTGATCGTGTTCGAGAAATCACAGATTCCATTTCTTGCACTCAAACAATTTACAGCTAAGGAAAGCAAAACAAGTAAAAAAAATTTTGACTGGCGTTGTTTAGTTTTTTTTGTAAAATCGGAAACGTTAAAGAAATATTTAAAATTTCAACAGATTTGAAATCTGCGGAAAATTTTGCACCAGATACATTTAATTTTCTTATAACAAATATTTTTTCAATCAAATATTTATATTTTTGCAAGAGATTGTGACTTCTCTTCGCAATTCGAATTTGACAATGGCGAGGCCACCACGATCAATGCCGCGATGACTGTTATTCAATAGGATACAAATTCCCATTTGGTTAGCGGGCAGTGGTCACACCTGACCCCATGAAAAGAACTGTCATGGGCAATAAAAGTTTGAACCTCTTTATGTCAATATTTCCACATTTTAAAATCAAGTATCTATAAATTCTTAATTAAGTTTTAATAACTTTTATTCTTTCAGTTGGCAGGAATTCAGGATGCAATTAAGAAATCCAGTCATAAAATCCTAACCCCTTTAGTTAGTTTAGATACACCTGGGAAGGCAACTGTTCATGTTATCATTTTAGCTGATCCAGTAAGTTTTACTGCTTTTTTTTTAATAAAACTGTTATTAGTTTCAATTAGTGACAAACAAGTTTATTAAATTTATTATTCTGATTTTACCTTTATATTAATTTTTTTTCTTTGTCAACAATTAACATTTGTTTCTGTGGTTATTAATACTTTTAATTACGGTGTTGTAAATTAACTAGGGGGCTTCGCCACTGCTCTCTTACGCTCGCCAACACTCGGAGATTGCTTCGCAAACCAACACTCCTTTCCCAGATCCCATTTGTTTTGCTTTGCAAACCAACATTACTTTCACAGAGTGAATCTCCTGGACGGCGAAACTATCTTCATAATTCATATAATCCTAATTTGACTTATTGGTCCATGTCGTCACAGTGAGGGCTTTGCCCCCTGCTCGCTGACCCCCGGGGATTGCTACGCAATCCTATTTGGTTTGCTTTCCAAACCAGCACTCCTTTCTCAGATCCCATTTTATTTGCTTCGCAAACCAATATTCCTTTCGTAGAATCAATCTCCTGCTCCTGTGAAACTATCTTAATAATACAGTCTATGACGTCACAGCGAGGGCTTCGCTCCCTGCTTGCTAACAATCGCCAACCCCTGGGGATTGCTATGCAAAACAAGACTCATTTTGCAAGGGATTTCCCTTTTTTTTTACTTTAACACTTAATACACCCTAAACTAATAACCGCATCAGTAAAACTGTACAATTTTAAATAAACCGTGTTAATCTCGTAACATAATGATTTGTACTTTCTCGGTAAGCGTCTGAGGAGAATGAAGAAAGCAAGCCCTTTTTCTCGCCAGCTAAAAAAATCGTCTGTATGGCAATTGTTGCTACGATAAATTTGATATCAGGCAAACCCAATAGTCAAAAATGTAACCTTCATTTTCGTGAGGAACATGCTCCGCGAAAAAACACATACGAAATTTGTGTGACCATCTTTTGATTGCATCGAATTTAGTTATGAACCAATTTAAAAAATAATGTTACCGTAACAAAGGACATTCTAAGCTTTTATGTGATATTTTCAAATTTTAAAACTAATTGTATTAAGCTATAGATACGACAGTTTTAGTTTTGTATCGGAAATTACGATCTAAAAATTCCGAAAATTGTATGACCAACTTTTAATTTCACTGACTTTATTTATTAACCAATTTCAAAAATAATTGTACCATAAGAAAGAGTACAATCTAAGGTATTCAGTGATGTTTTCTAATTAAAAAAAAATAATAGTATTAATCTTAATATCCCAATATTCCGAAATTTGTATGACCAACTTTTGATTGCATTGAATTTATTTATTTTACCAATTTCAAAAACAATTGTACCGTATGAAAGAGTACATTCTGAGGTATACTGAGATATTTTCAAAATTAAAAACTGATAGTAATAAGATATAGATAACACAGTTTTTAAAAAAATTAACAAAAATGACCCGATTTTTCCAAAATTTAAAAAAAAATATTATCAGGAACCAAATTGAAATTTCTTTTTAAAAAAACTCGACGAGCTGCAAAAATTCACGTTTAGAGTTACTCTACAGTAAAAAATCTCGACTGAAGACTGAAAATGTGCAAGTCTTTTGCTCACGTGCGTTACAAATTTCGCTTTTTCAATTTTGACACTTAATAAACCCTAAACTAATTGATGCATCGGGAAAAAAATCTTCATTGTCTTGTTCCCTGTACATTTGTGAACCAACCATGTCAATTTGGTAATTTTCTAATCCGTACTTTCTTGGGAAATAAATAGTGATTCCGTGCATTATTTGCTCCAAAGTGGTATTTAAAACATCTTTTTTGAAAAATGTAATCAAAAATAATATTAAAAATCATTTATGTATGAGTATTTCTTGAAATTGCCTGTGAACATTAATTGTTAAAAGTTCTAGACTTAGAAATTGAAATGAAATAACTATTACATATATATATATAATTTAAACAATCAGTATAAGACATACCAGCGCCATTATTTTGGTGCACTAGTTGAAAATCGTTTCCTTAACTGGAAATTTCCTCATGTATCTTAATTTATAAAACTTATTGCCCATTCAACTTCTGTTTTAATCTCATACATATATATCTGTGATTTAGGATGGTCATGAAATATGTTTTGTGGGGGATGAAGCATTCAGAGAACTGTCTCAAGTTGATCCAAAAGGTGAAAGTTTACTCGCAGATGTAAGTTGAAATTTTATACCACAATAAACTGTATTCTAGGCTGAGTGTTGTAAATATATTTTCAGATAGTAGAATTGAGCTTGAACCTGTATGACATTTTTAATCCTTAATCCTTCCTGTGAATATTTCTATGAGGTATCTCTTCATTGGAAAAAAATTGTCCAGATCTTGAGAGACAAGATATCTCACCATTAAAAAACAACATACTAAATCTTGATCTGGTCATAAAAAAAACTGCAATATCTTGTCATTCTCCTGATGTACTAGATTTCTTGTTGAAACCACTTGGATGGTTAAGAGACAATAAAATACTTCTGAAGTCATACTGCCTTCATTGTGTATTGAATTATGAATGTACCATTAGTGAAAAAAATCAATATCTTGAAATATTGTGTGTTGCAACTAACTTTTGTCTAAATGCAAAATTTTAAATAAATTTCATATTTCACTACTGTAACTATAATTTGATATTCTATTTTTTAGGCTATTGTTGCTGACAAAAGTGATGAATGGTTTGCTAAAAGAGGAATATCAAAAGTCTCCAAATAATTATGCTGGCCAAATATGGCCCTTGTACACCAAAACCAAACCAAATAAAGATGCTTAAATCTTTGTTTTGCTGTTAGATTTAACAGAAATGTGGTACCAATTCTACGTGCTTCCATTTTATTTTAGATGAAACATTTGTAATTAAGCTTCAAATATAGTGTTTTATAAAACCGAATGTTTTATTGTATCGTACATTATTTCATGTAGATTTTTTATGTTACTTCTCTTTGATCATTCAAGAAAATGCTTATCTCAAAAATAAATTATTTTTTGTAGTTTTGACTATTTTTTCATTTGTAAATTCAAATATTAAATTTATGAAAGTTATAGCAAATTTATAATCAGTTAAGTATTAAGAAAGGATGTTTTGGTTATTTAATTCTACTCTTATGAAGTAAAAACTGTTAAAATTAATTTTACAGTCTAATGATCTATGATTTAAAAAAAATTAGCTACTGGTTTACTTCTTCTAATCAAAATATGCAGTGATTTGTCAATCGGATTCCAAATGTTCCAAGTTATGCAATGCTAGCGATTGCTATAATTTTTATTACAGAAAAGCCAAAGCATTTTAAAATTAAGTTAAATCTGAATGTTTTCTGAACTGGTACTTTAAAATAACAATACAATGTTTTTAAGTGGATACATACAGAAACAGGATTTTCAGGACTGTCAGCTGAATCACCTGTGAAATAGTAGCAAAATTAGTCTTATCCACTTATTTTAGAAGTAGTTTTTTTAGGTGCCCCAACAGCTACATCCTTGGCGCACTCTTCCAAAATGTTGTATGAAGTAGAGGTAGGAAGTGTTTGACTTAGCATGGTGGTTAATTCACAGTTAACACTTAACAGAAAAATATTATGCACTCTGTTAAATTGATCCCTTATTGAAGCAATCATAATACTTATATTCACCTAACGTTTTTGATATCATGGGAGAGCAGTAGGTCTAAGTCAACATCATTTCCCCAATGGAATGAGGGAGCAGAAGGCATGAATTTGTGACTAAAACAAGGATTCATGGTATTGGTTAGAGTGTGGGGAACTTAAATTTCTTTGATCTGAGGTGAATTGTCTAAAGTTTGAAAATGGGAGTTCTTGAGATGGTTTTAATTTAAAATAGCCTTAGAAAAAATAGTCACAAAAGAGTTGCCTTTTAGTCACCTGCGATAGCACTGATTTTCTTTCAATTTTAGTAGTAATTATAATAAACATGCCATTTTTAATTTTAGTATTCACCAAGATAGCATGCATTTAAAATTGTAACATTTATACCCAGTGTTAGTTGATCATCTCAAAAGGTGATAGTTTTATTTATTTTATCCTTCTATTATCTTTTTTAAAGTATATTTAGTTGAGTTGCTAACACAATACGTACATTTTTAAATTTAAAATTATAACTTGCTTTCTTAAATATTCAGAAAACATCCAATTTTCTAACTGCAATTTTTTTTTTTTAGTAAAGGGCTTTTTGGCAAAACATTAAACATTTTTTTTATGCATATAAGACATCTTGAAAAATTATGTTCAAAAGTTTTACTACTTGTACTTTGCAGTTGATAATGTTTGACGGTTGTAAAGTAATCTTGATTATGTGTTCTGAATCATGTTTTAATTTCATCTACCAAGATAACTGCTCCCTGCCTTTTATTTTTACCTTTTGCTAAGATCTGAACTTAAACATCCTCTTTCTGCTGTAAACATTAGACATAAACAATGAAAGTGAGACATCCATCAGTCACTCCCTACTTAAAATTAATGAGCCATTCCTATAGCATTTGCCACCTTTCAGACAAGAGTAATTCTGACAGCACATTTCTGTGCCTCTTTCCTATATTAATCAAATAGCCCATTATGTTGTTCTATTGGGAGGTAGAGTGCCTATATAATAAGAGTGGCAACAAGGGCAAATTTTGCATTCGCGGCAGCCATTTTTCTACCAGTTGGCATACATTTTCACTTTTAACTATCAAAGTTGTTGTTTCTTATGCCTACACTGGCAGACCGAAGGAGTGCTAGGCCCGTTGAAGATGGCAAGAGGGGTGCGCCTTCCATGTTATTGAGCCCCATTGGGAGGAAGTCCGTCTTCGCTCGACATACATGACACATCCGTTTTACAGGATGGTCCCTTTCATTCACTCACATATCGTAATTTAGATCCCAATCAGAGGCCGATAACCCCCTGATCAGGTACACCCAGAGGTATTGATTTGGTATGGGAACTTTGTGACCACGATATTTATTTAACGTGCCCCAGTCACCATTAGTGAACACGACGGTCTTTAGGCAGGTCAAAGCGGCGATCTCGTAATCATCAGAATTGCAGGCTCCACTGAGGGCAGAACCCACAACCCTTCTGATGCAAGCTCGGCGATCTACTGACTGAGCTACCGCAGTTCAGCATATGATTGTTATAATATGGATACATTTGTTATAAATTAATCATATAAACGCTCAATTATATGTGTAATTTATGAGATGGATTGCACAATGCGCTAACTTAGATTGTGGGAAACGCCATGTTGTTTAAAAAACTATTTACTTAAAAAGTCTTTGAATTTATACTTACAAAACACTAAAATAATAATAAATTAACATTCTAGAACACGAAATGAAACATGAAAAAGCTATATTTAAAAAAAAAATTTAATATACACACAAAAAGTTGCCATGTTAAGTCTATGGGAGCTAGGAAAAGGTCTCCAAGCCAATCAGAAAGTGTTTCCCGTATGTGGCCACTCTTATTATATAGCTATGGTAGTATGGTTAAGTATAGCTATAATAGTTTAGCATGTTCATTACCATACATCTTGAAATGCATATTGCTCTTTCATCTTGTCATAACTGTTTCCAAAATCACTCTTAAATTGAACTGAAACCACTATAAGAAGCATAATAAGTTGAATTGCCTCTAAAGAAATTTTATATATTGAAATACAAGTTAACTCGATAGTGAGTAGAATGCCATCACAGCACAGGTCACCTGATCATCAAAAAATTAATTATGAGGTGGCATCCTTGGAACTTTCCCTTTGGGATTGATCCTGGACTGTCGTCAATAGCCAAAGTTAGGAGTGGGGTGCCAGCTCAGATGTTGCCAAATCATACGACCATAGTTCTATTATGTGTCAATACACCGAATGGCTTAGGCTGGGCCTGTCTGGAAGAGTAAGATTTGCAACAAACAAGATTGTTGTGACAAAGGGGCCTGCGCACGTTATATCTGTCATGGAAGTCTCCCTTTGGGTTTGATTGCAGACTGTCTACAGCTCAAAGGTTGCTAGACTACAGAAACCTCACTGAATCATGGTTCTAGATGGACAGGTGGGAGTTAAATGTTTTAGTTTGTCTTCAACACTGATTACGACACATTTGGTTTTAAAGAATTTCAGTTTTTAAATATCACCAAATAAAACTTAATTTTTTTAAATAAAATTAATTTAAAGCATTTTAACGTATTTCAAATAACTTGTTAGATAGTTGCATGAAAACCGATAAAATTTAAGCTTACTTTACTTTTCATAAAATTGATACATTAAAAATTAAATACAAAAACTGGAAAAATCTTTTCCAGAATATAATCTTTGTAAATATATTACAGGCCTATATTCTAAGACAAATTGACGTTGACAAAGGGATGAGTACAATGCTATAATTTTATTAAAAATTCCACACTAAATGTTTTATGATATTATATACAACATATTTTCACATAGAATGTTTAAATCTGAACACCTATTTCACTGTGTGATTTTAAGACTGGAACAAAAGCATAGCACAGTTCATTATCTTATATCACAGACATATTTAAGTCTGTTTCTTTCAAATCTCTCGCAGTTTTCTGAATGTCGGCTATCAGAAGCTCTCTGCATTTCTCCAAAGTCCCTGGCTCACACCATCCATCCCTTTCGTGACAGAAATCTTCCTGGCCATCATTTCTGTGAACCAGTTGCTGAACGGCATCCAAGTGAATATCGCACAGCTGGTAGAAGCACTGTCGTGCCGTAGGTAACTGTCCAGGAAAGTACTCGCAAGCAAGTAGCAACTTTGTTTCCAAATCATCATTAATCAGATCTTCCTCTTTAATCGCAGGCACCAAATCTTGGGTGTTGATGGTAGCCCCACGTTGTTGATTCATTGCACTCTTGTTTGGTAGAGCGTAGTAAGCAGGACGTTGCCTACTCTTCTTTTCGTTTATCGGGATGGCAGGATTGATGCGTAAGTCCATTATCTGGTATTGCTTCGAGGCTGGATCTTTTCTCGGATCATACCCGAATCTCGCCCACAGGGCCCTCCATGGTCCATTTGTAAAATAATATGCCACACAGGGCAGAGGGTACTTGAGCTTGCTTCGCTCGCATTTGAGCTGCAACATAAGGGCGTTCTTGCTCCACACTGGTCTCTCCACAAAGTACAATTCAAGTTTCCTTTTCACTTCGATGTCTATAGGATGTGTTTTTAATTGCTTGAGAGCATCAGGCTGTGGAGCATCCAAAGCCTCAGTGCCCTCGAATGTCGCAAACACAGCGAAGCCTGCTCTTCGCTTCCTACCTCTACCTATGATGTTGGGAGGCAAGTCACGATGCGCTTCGTTAACTTTGCCTTTGTACTGACTTTCTGCATACGCATTTTGGGGGAGATCAAATCGGGAGAAGAGTATCGGTGGGATAAAGAGCTCCATATTCTGAGACAACCAATCGTGGGAATGCAAAGTTGTCGGCACCAGGTCAGGAAGCAAAGATTTATAAGCACCCTTCTTTTTATCGAATGTCATGGGAAGCATCTGGAAATCAGCTAATGCTTTGAACTTGTAAGTATTGGCCGCAACGCCGAGGAATTCGACTTTATACTGCACATCAGTTTCGGATGGTGGCGCACTCTGTTTAGATCGTTTTTTAGTTCTTTTAATAACTTTGAGCAAGAGATTCGTAGTGTTGAATCTGTCACCATGTGCGCATTTACAAAATGGATCGTCAGGCCGGAATCTCAGTTCGAGGCGCTTTGCGGGGTTTTGGAAAACAGTGAACATAGTTTTTTCACCACCTAGAGTTTTTGTCATGTTATCCACATTGATGACAGTTCCAGGATATTCCACAACCATCAGTTCTTTGGGACTGAAGTTTATATCCATTGTTTTGCACAAAGTTAAAATCTGCTGAAATTAGAGTGAATTACATTAATTTAGTAACAGAGTTGCCATGCTCGCAAGTTCAATTAAAAATTAACTCAACAAGTCAACAACATAACAAGAAACCAAAGACGTTGAACAACTAAATGCCTCAATACAGTTCAGTTCTTTTTTCTGCATTTCTGTGTGAATGGTAGGTATTTTAGTTTACATGATATTAGAACAATACAACAGGTTAGTGGCGACGGCCCGGGTTCAAACCTGAAGGAAAAGATACGTAGAGAACACCACGAAAATTTAAACCGCGGTCAGATGACGAGACAACACATGAGCTTGCACCTCACTCTCCAAACTTCCTCACCGTGCCGGCATGCCAAGGTGAGGCCGTGATAGGTTTAACGTGCACCAGCCTCCTTTAACATGGCGGTCTTTGGTTATACTTGCATTCGATTCGAACTTGCAGCACCCCGGTTGCTAATCGGACCGGTGGCATTTCAGTACAATGTTACCTACTCCCTCCCCCGTCCTCACAAAATTTTTGGGTGCACGATTTGGCGAGAAAGGGCTTGGCGTTGTAATTGGAGAAAAGCGATAAATAAGTAAAACATTAGTACCATAGACGCCAAATTCTCGGTGCACCGAATAACGAGTGTAAAAATCGAATCTTTAAGATTTCGAATCTTTTGAAAGAGTGTTCCTGATATTAGCCGGTGTGTCTATCTTCCGGAATGAACGGAAAGGAGAAATAAAGTCGAAGATAATTAATTTCAAATAAGACTGATGTATTATGGATGAATTACGTGTTGGAAGGCCGGCTTTTGTTTCTGGAAATCAAAAACATTTTTGAAGAAACATTTGTATTTAAATATGTTTTGGGTTTTTTTTGCATCTGATAGATTTTTTTCTGATTTTGTGAACTTAGTTAATTTATATTAGAAGCCTATTGAGTTGTTCTAATGTGACATTTAATCAACTACCTACCTACCTTGTTCATAAATACATTTTTTGTATTTGATAAATCACATTGATTAAATTCAAAATTTTAAATTTCTTTTTTCTTATTGTAATGTTTAATGATATTGAAAATGAAATAACTGAACAAGATGCATGTTATTTTACTCAAATAAGTTAAGAACTATGCTTGTACTTAGTTCACCCCAAAATTATATTGAAAACAGGGTATGCCAATTTAAATCATGACTTAAATTTAAAAGAATACTGATTGAAATCAAACTTCTAATCTTGTTTTTTTAATTGAATATTAATAGTACTAAAATGGAATATTCTGGAACAGAATGGATGTTATTTTATTGAAAAAGGGTAAAAATGTGCACCTACTCAGGAACACCTGAAGAATGACCTTTTTTATCTGAAAATAATTGGATTCCCCAGAGAGATGGTAGTATAAATTGGGATTTAGTGGTGCCAACTTTTTAAAATTATTGAGAGGTATAAAACAAACATCACTTTATATACAAGGGTATTTCAGAACTATTCATTTTTTGAAAAGCAATTATGAATATTGTCGGTGTATTTGTCGAATATTTAAACCTCATATTAGAGAGAACCCAGAACTCAAACAAACATATCGCACCCCGGCAAAAAAAAAGTGACACAGCTCAAAATTGCAGAATTTGAGAAAAAAACATCAACTTAAAGGATACTATAAAACTTATATTGAAATAGTATAAGCTTCTTTTAAGTTTTAGGTAAGTATATATGGCGGTAACTTCTGTTATATTCTATAGAATCGTAATATAACACGCTGGGGCACCTCATACATATTTTTGAATGACAAAACATCAAAATTTTTATTTTTTGACTTGCATCACTTTTTTTGCCGGGGTGCGACATGTAGAACCCAAGGTGTTCTGGTCTCTAGAACTGTACATATCTTCTGGTAAAGTAGTCTATTAAGAGAGATCGAATCATTTTGCATAGTTAGTTATTTCTATTATTCGTCATATTTACCGCTTATGTTTGAGGTTCCTGGGTCTACCATAAAAACTTTCAAGGGGATCAGACTCCTATGGCACGCTCGGTGTAGATGCTCTTTTAACAATTTATATAATTTCTCATTGGAAATATTTGCCTCTCACGTTTGTGGGAATACAAGGAGCTCAGGACGCTAGGAGTTCGCATCTATAGTAGAATAACACTTGACTATAACAAATATTTCTTTCTACTCACTAAAAACAGGCAGAGGTTGAATTTCAAAGCATTTTTTTGGCTAATTTTGACACTGATTCTTCACAGTTGGAAGGTTACGGAGGTTTGAACTGATGCCTTTCAAGAGGGTAATCAACACTTTAAAATTTGTTTTCAGCGTGTTAAAAACTAGCATGGATGCCCTCACTTCATAGTTTAAATAGTAAACATTTTGGAATAAAATAAACTAAGGTTAAATAGAAAGCTAAACTTAAATAGAAAAAAAGAACCTCTTAATATTCACAAAAGAAAAGTACTCTTCTAATAAGCCTGTAATTAAGAAGATCCAAAGGCATATACGTGTTTTGATTTCCTTTGTGACAACATTGTATTCCAGATATTTCCTTTTGATTCTAGAACAATTTGGTTCCGACAAATTGAAAAAGTTTAAATTTATGCTTTCGTGTCTGGCAGACAAAAAGGTATTTAAAGGAACAAGTAGAGGTTAACAAAAAGGCAAGAAAACCTCTCTGTCCATCTTAATGTGGACTTTTTCTATAATTATTGTGCTGTTATTATTAGGAACGACATACAGATGTGAACTAGTATTTTCATTAATGAAATTTACATTCATGAACATTCATGAAAAGCAAAACAAAGGTCACGATTGACTGATTCAATTTAAAAAATTCTCTGCTGTTCTCAGTGCCAAATTTTTAACACCAAACATTCAGACTAGCGAAACCCAGTCTCAAAAGTGTCATTAATGGAAAGTAATGTTTATGTGATGTAATAGATATTGTTTTACATGCAATAATTAATTCATTTTAATATGTAATTATGTGTATAAGCATACCTTTATTAAAAAGGTTATTAAGAATATGCCTGGACCATGAAAACTTAAGACAGTACAAAAGGTGCTCGAGTTGTAAGACGCATATGAATTCGTATGTGAAAAAAATTGGCGTGTGGTATGTAAAAGGTTAGCCACCCCTGGGCCACTGGAAACTTGCCGCCCCTTTTCTGCCCTCAGTAATGATATTTACAGTAAAGTTAGATATTATAAATTTAAAACCAAGTTCAGTAAAAGAAAGGTGATAAAACAATAATCAATAATAATTTTTTCTGATAAAAAGCTTTTGCAGGAGTTTCAACTTTTCTTGTTCATGTAACCCCTGACTGAGCTTTAATACACTTTTATTCTTCTTCCTTTTTAAAATAAAGTTATTATATTATCAAATTATTGGAAGGTTCCTGATTCGAAATCCGGTCAGGGCATGGATATTTGTAAGCGTATGGTGTAGAGGCGGTTGGTGTACCTTAAATCTGTCGTGGCCGAAAGTCCTCACGTTGGGTTGGTGTGGAAGTTTGGAGAGTGAGGTGCCAGCTCAGATGTTGCCTCATCATCTGACCGTGGTTTAAAATTACATGGCGATACACCGAATGGCTTATGCTGGGAAGGTGGTAACTGGTTGAATATTATCAAATTATTGGAAGGTTCCTGATTCAAAACCGGGCCAGGGCATGGATATTTGTAAGTGTATGGTGTAGAGGCGGCTGGTGCACCTTAAATCTGTAATGGCCAAAAAGACCTCAGTTTGGGTTGGTGTAGAAGTTTGGAGAGTGGGGTGCCAGCTCAGATGCTGCCTCGTCATCTGACCGTGGTTCAAAATTACGTGGCGATACAGCGAATGGCTTAGGCTGGGACGGTGGTAACTAGTTGAATACCATTATCGAATTATTGAAATGTCTTAGTTCAGCAAAATTGTAGCAGTGCACTAATTAGATTTTTTCCAATTATGCAAAAAAAAAAAAAAAATACATTCAAAGCAAAATCATACCATAATCTGGTTAACCTCATGGAATTTTTCAACGTTTTCAAACTTTTAGGGGCAAAATAATAGATCTCATGAACTCGTGACTTTTTCTCTTTTGCACATCCGTCGTCGCCCTTCTCCCTGTTGTGAAGATGGGGTGAGCTAGGGTCACTTCTTGGGTCCTCACCCCAGCTGGTTTCACTGGACGCACCGCGTCTTCAGTTTCCCACCGTCTATCTTTAACGCCGAACTAAAATTCCGCTCTTCTTATTCTTTGTGGAGGAAGACCCCTCCGCGGCACCCTTGACTTTGGGCATATCAGATTGCCAAGTGAAACTAAAATTCCGCTCAGTCCAATTAAACATTCAGAAGGAGATAGAGAGAAGGCCTTCGGCCTAAGTCCTCCGGAAACCCGTTATTTTCTTATGGGGAGCTAAGAGTTATGGGACAGTTGAAAGGGAAACCACACCGCAGCGAGAGAGGGGTTGTTTTTGGAAAAAGTAAGGGATTACGCGATTTCCGTGAGTGATACAGAACGTTCTAACAGTTGCTGATTTGAAGCCTTCGAGAAACAAAAAAATCTGCTGTTTTGTCAATGACTCTTAAGCAGAGAGGGCCCCGGAATACCACGGGGCCCATAAAATGTATTTTCATTAGGGTTCGAAGAAACTTGTGACAGCGTCTTTACAAGTGTGCATCTTTAAATGCAGTGAAAAGAGTTTCTAATACAAGATGGTAAACAAGAACAGATGCTGTATTAGCAATAAAACTTGGTTTCACCCATGTTAAACAGGCTTTAACTGAAATTTGTATTTCAGAAGAAGAAAAGAAAGTTACCATAGTGGAGGCAACTTCTTAAGAAATAGACAAATATGAAACTCCTCTAATGACAATTATTAGGAATACTATTTTGCAAAGAATAAGTGTAATTCGTTTGAAATGCTTGTTAAAATATTTATGAGCTACATCAGTGTTTCCAATTTTTCAGTTCGGTGAAATTGATTGCATCGAAATTTATGTGTTTAGAATTTTAAAAATTATGTTTTTGCTTTAGTTAATCCCTCTTAGCACTCAGAATTATCCTTAGTCTCAATATGTGAATATTGTGACCGTCGTCACTGATCATTGTAAGGAGAATACTCTCGGGGCGATGGAAGATATAAACCGATTTTATTTAATTTTTAACACCTTTTTAGTCTCCCGAATTCGCAACTTTTCCGCGGTATTACGACTTGAAATTTTTTTTCGGCCCACCTAATACGCATTCTACCTTCCGCCTCCCACATATGCATCCACATATTAACTTTATTTATTTAAAACCAAGGCATACTTTCAGAATTTGAAATTCTGTCGATAACTTTCGAAGTTAAATATTTTTTCACTGACATAGAAGATGTGTTATTTAAAAAGTGTTTTTGGTAATTTGGGAACTTTGCACTGCAGAGCATCGTAACTTATGATTAAAAAACAAATTGGCCAAAGTTTTGATAAAATTAGGGGAAAATTGTTATGCTACGTTGCCAATAACCTGCCGTGTTGCCTCCATTGCGATGTTAATTAACAACCTACTTACCTAGTTAACTATCTAAAAACAACGCATTTTACAACACCATCTGACCCCAATTTGATCTGCTTCTTTTCCTTGAACCTTGCTCAAGAAATAAAGATTTTTTTTCACTACGATCGAAATTTGTACAAAAAATTAACATACTATATATATTTCCCGTATCTCTCTCTATATATACAAATACAAATATTGACGACCAGCGACAGGCTCAAGCCCAACAAGGCTGGTACATAAGAATACACACTGATTGTAGTGCGTTCTAACTAACAGCTAATATAAATGACAGGTAAATATATACGAAGTGAGGCCTTAAAAACAAAGTTTCACTATAACAACGGTCCCTTTCAGTGAAGTCCTTCCATCTTAATTAAAAGGAACTACTAATTTTTAAGGTTTAAAACCTTTTATATTTTGGGATCAAAAATGAGTATTTACAAGTTAAGTACATGCTTTAAGTGAAAAAGACAACGTATTGCTTTTAAGTAACGGCAGCGAACCCCCACTTCTACTCATATCCATCCCCGCGCATCCTGGGAAGCAAATGCTGCGATTTTGATTTTATTATTGTTGCTTTAGGTAGTTGGTAATTATTAGTTAACATCGTACTAGAGCAACGCAACGGGCTATTGACGACGGTCCGGGATCAATCCCTTAAGGGAAAGATTCGAGGACAACACCTCGTAATTTTGAATCACGGTCAGATGACGAAGCAATACCTGAGCTGGCACCCCACTCTCCAAACTTCCACACTAACTCAACGTGAGGACTTTTGGCCACGACAGATTTAAGGTGCACCAGCCGCCTCTACACCATACGATTACAAACACCGGACCCGGATTCGAACCAGAAACCTTCCGATCTAGAGGCTAACTCCTTAACCACTATACCGGTTGGTCGGTTTGTTGCTTTAGGACTTGGGACTACAATCCCGATTTTTTTTTTCAAGTAATAAACATATTAAACTGTATTCTTGTCAAGTGTCGATTTTATCAGAGCTGTCCTTCATTTGATTTTTCATATATATTTATAGTAGGAAATTGTCATTTTGTTACTTTCGTTAGCTATTTTGAAGATGAACGAATTAAAATGCGACTTCCAAACTTTATCAGTGATATTATCATACCTAGCACTGTAACTGGCATGAATTTTAAAAATGTCGTAACATTTATTTAGCCCAAAGAAATCTTAAAATTCTGTCAAAAATAACACTTTTCCATTTTTTGAAACAAAATTTTGGATTAAATATGATGTTTAAAATTGTTGTTGACAAAGTGAAAAAAAAGACAATTTTGTACAGATTATAGAGATGTAAAACAAGTTTGTCTACGTTAAGTAGTTTTTGAGAAACAGAACTTCAAACATGCAACATTAAGCGATCTCACACAGCTCATCAAAGTTGCAAGTCCTTAAAATGCTTCAAACTTTGAAAATATTTAATTTTGAACCTAAAATTTTTGGATATCGTTATTTATGCATAAACTAAACCCCTGTACCGAATTTTATGAAAATCCATTACCATACGGCCACAGGTTTTTCCCGATTTTTGCTCATTTCACGTGGAATGACTTGAAGTTTTTTTATACGTGGACAGATAATCGATGTTTGAAAGAACTATCAGCGAAGGAACAATTTAAGTGCCAAATTTCACAAACGTTCAAAAATTAGTGAAAACAGCAATCAGAACAAAGGAAATGGCTCTTAAAAAAAGGAAGGGCACTTATGATCCACGGAAGTTCAAAACTTCACTTATATGTAGAAAGTAGCTCATTTTTTTTAAATTTATAATTTCAATAATTTGAACTGCTTTAACTCCTACTTCATTTTTTGTATATATATTTAAATTCCAAATGCCAAGGCTTTGTTAATTTCCTATCAAATTTTTTTTACATGATATATAGAAATACAGGTATGCATTTTTAGTTATTATGAGTATAATTTTTTTTACTAATAAATGTGCGCTTAATTAAATAATAAAGCGACGGGTTTTTTTAATATTTTACGTAGTGTTTCAGTTTTATTTTTTACCTCAAGATCTATTCAATGTATCTTCAATTCCATACCTGTAATATTAGATTATACTTAAAGGAATACTAAAAAAAAAATTCAAGCTTATATATATCATAAAAATTAAAAAAAGATACACTTTTAAATTTCTTGAATTTTTCAACCCTTTTTTTAATTTAAAATGTTTCAACACATTTTGAAGAAAATTGATAGTTTAAACTTTATGTACAATTCTCTGGTATACGAAACTGCAAAAAGTTTGGACAAAGTGTTGTCATTAAAAAAATAATTTTTAAGGTGTCAGGTCCTCTCAAAAAACTTAAAATTTGTAGAATTATTTTTCAACTTTTTTTTTTAACATTTTCATATTTTTTAACAATTAAAATGAACTTTTCTCAGCAGATAGGAAATGCTTGCGTTAAAATAGGTTATAATGTATGTTAAACTTGTAAACTAATATTTTTATGTTTCTTGAAGACTGAAAAAATTTTCCTTTCATGGAAAAAAATACACATTTCAAGATATTGAAGTTAAAGACATAAAATTAACCTTACTTCAAAACATACAAACATTTTCAAAAATCTATAAAAGTTGATTTTAGCAAACATTAAAATTGCAAAAACGTTATTAATAAGCATTCAAGTCCTCAGAATTCACAAATAAAACACAAGTCACATAAACAAAATCAAATTTTTTTTATTAATTAAAGAAACATTTTCAATATTCTTAGATTTGTTATGGCTCTCAGTGAAGCATCATCAGTAAAGCATCGAATGAAGAGGGGAGGGGTCGTTTTTCTTTCTCTTGAGACTTTCATTGGTTGGTAGGCTGCTAAGCTGAGCTCCTGCTTGATCTGTTCACTGCCCCTGGAATGTTGAAGACACAGTAAGGTTCTTTTAAAAACAAATTGAACCTAATATATATATATATATATATATATATATATATATATATATATATATATATATATATATATATATATATATATATTAGGTAGCCACTCCAGGGTGGAGAGTAGAGCACAAAAACGAATGCAAAAAACTTTCAAAATATTTTTTTTGAGAACTTCTAATCCTGTTTTTTTAAATTGAATATTAATAGTATTAAAATGAAATATTCTGGAACAGAATGCATGTTATTTTATTCAAAAAGGTTAAAAATTTGCACCTACTCAGGAACACCTGAAGAATGACCTTTTTTATCTGAAAATAATTGGATTCCCTAGTAGAGATGGTAGCATAAATTGGGATGTAGTGGTGCCAAATTTTAAAAATTATTGAGATGTATAAAACAAACATCACTTTATATATAAGGGTATTTTATAACTATTCATTTTTTGAAAAGCAATTATGAATATTGTCAGTGTATTTGTCGAATAGGGTTCGAGGGAAGTTGTGACAGCTTCTTTACTATGTGCATCTTTAAGTGCAGTGAAAAGAGTTTCTAATACAAGATGGTCAAACAAGAACAGATGCTGTATTAGCTATAAAACTTGGTTTCACCCATGTTAAAGAGGCTTTAACTGAAATTTGTAATTCAGAAGAAGAAAAGAAAGTTACCATTGTGCAGGCAACTTCTTAAGAAATAGACAAATATGAAACTCCTCTAATGAGAATTATTAGGAATACTATTTTACAAAGAGTAAATGCTACTCGTAAATCACTGAAATCAGTGGAATGCAAACTATTAAATGGATCTATCCTATTGAAGGCATTAGAAAATTTTATCAATAATTTCAGAGACGAATTTGAAAAGAGGCAAGTTATATAAATATAATAAGATAAAGAGGCAACTGTTTTATCAGGTCTATCATTCAATGTAGAAGATGGACAAACTCGCAGACAACAAAAGATAAAAATGTTTCTTGATAAAAACAAAGAAGTCAGACATGAATTTACAATAAGAGAAATTTCATAGTCAATGCATTTTATGTCATCTAATAACACCAAGGCAGAATTAAAAGTAGAACACCATAAGAAAGTTTAAGGATATTTACAAAAATGACATTAATGTTTGTACTTTTGAAGATGAATGTGACCATTTTTTAATATTTCTCTAAGAAAACGAAAACACACCATAAAAGCCACACCACACATCTATCGAGCCACCAAAGAAATATCTTGCACATTTCCGAATGTTGAAGTTATTGAATTTTTTTTAAACAATTCCCTTATCTATATCGTCAGGAGAAAGACCGTTTTCAGTTTCAAAGCGTGTAAAAAATTATTTAAGGAGTACTATGGCAGAAGAAAGATTAATTAATCTGGCAATTCTATAAAAAAGAGCAAAAAATTTTTAACCCAATTGACATTACTAAAATAATTGACGAATTTGCAAGAAATAAAGCAAATCGGAAATTTATGCAAAAAATTTATTTTTTAAATTTGTTATGGTATGTAAATGTTGACTACTTTTCTTTTTGTGAATAACTTGATGAGTTTTTGCTTGAAACTTTTTTTTCTAATTTGAGTTTAAGAGCCCTGAAAAATTTTACCTCCCCCACTTGACTTGATCCACCACTGCCCTCATGTACTCGAGGATTTAAGGAATGGGAACATTAAAATTACCTATACCCTTCGTGAAAACATTGAAATCGAGTTGTTGATTGGCGCTGATGTTATCGTTAAACTCTGGTTTGAGTGTAATAGGATAAAAAACTTGGTTGGATGGTAATCGGAATAAAGAATGATGCATATGAGAGAGGAATAGAATTATTTAAAGATAATGTTTTAACAGTGCTCTCTTTGCATGTAAGTAATAATCTGTTAAGAGAACTGTAGGAACTTGATGTTTTAGGAATTAACGATACCATTGAAAATATTTCTAAAAAGGAAGAGTGTGTTGATTATTTAACAAACTTAAGCAGATATTTCGAGACTGATTTTTTCCGATTGCTGAAAAGGATGTTTTATTAAGTGTGAAGGTTACTTTCTTTGTGCGTCTATTCTGTTCTATCATATCTAATTTTGCAAGTGCATTTCAAAGTAAATTAATCACTTGAAGATACACATCCCTATTTAAGAGTCTCTCCCTCCCATTTTTCATTCAATTTTTAACTAACTATTAGGGTAACTTTTTGCAACAAATGCAACTTTTTTTTGCATGTGAAGTACTAAAATCAAAATTCCTCCTACATGGGGTGTATTGTAAGTGAGTTATAATCGCAACATAAATGCAACTTTCTGCATAAATGCAACTTTCTGCATAAATACAACTTTTTGCATAAATGCAACCACCTGCAACTTTTAAAAATTTAGCTTAAAATAATTAAAAGGAAATTACTATTTCATTTTTTGCACCCTTTCCACTCTCCACGTAGGGACACACGAACGGACCGTCCGTGGTTCCAGTTACCGCAGGGGACCTGACCATAGTAAAGATAAGGACCAGATGCGCGCAACAAAGGGGGAAAGCTATTCTTCCATTTCTCCCGTCTTCAAGCGAAATCTGGTTGAAACCTCTCCGTCTGGAAAAGGCTAGGAATCCCCACAGAGCTTCGTTCTCAGTTTGTACACGCATTCGAACAGTACTATCGCACATCAAGTTGCAATTATTTGGTTTATACTTCGTCTGACGTTGGTCTAGGTATAATTAAGGATAATTTAACTTGGTTAGTGTGATTATAATTCAATGTATCATATGTCAGTGAAAATATAAGTGCAAAAATTTGGTACCTACGTTTATTTATCGGCTTATCATAATAATTGCTGCGCCTAGTAATCATCTGTTTGTAGCACATATACAATTAAATATTTACGAAATTTGAAATAAAAAACCGGCCAAGTTCGTGTTTGACCACGTAGTCAGTACTGGCTATACAAAATTCTTACAAAACATCTGAGCCAAAACTCTATGTATTTTAGAAATACAAATTTAATTTTACAGTTCCTTTATACGGAATTTCTATAAACTTTTTATAAATTCAATTACGTGATTAAGTGGGTCGATTATTACTCGTAAACTTGGAAAGCCTACTTATCGCTGATAGCATAAATTCAAGACGAGTTCAATTTCTGTAGATCAATATTTATATGGTAACTAGCCACTGCTTGGCCAGCATTGCGTTGCCCGTAACAGTTCTTTTCGTGGGGTCAGGTGAGACCACTGCTCGCTAACCCCCTTTGATTGATACGAAATCCCATTTCGTAAACCAACACTACGAGCAACGCCGTGATGGCCTCGTCATTGCCAAATGCGGCCAAATTCGAATTGCGAAGAGATCCAATCGACATGATGTCACAATCACACAGGGGGCGGCATAATCGATATTGCACACAGGCGTTCAAACAAACAGCTAGCGGCGGGCCTGGCCACAAGGAGTAATGAAGTAGTAAGCACGTTCTTCAACTTTATAAACCAGCTTTACAATTTATTTTAGTGCGAGCCAACGGCCATGGGAACTGCTTCTAAAACACACTGATGGGAGGTCTCTACACGGTCTTTGTGAGACAAGATGCAGTGCAACAATTGAGGCAGTGAAACCTATAACTGAAAAACTACCTGACGTTTTAAAGGCCCTTCAATGTGTAAAAAATCAGTAGTTTATCGTAAGAGGAAACGGCGGAAGAGTAAATGGATTCCTCAATTATTTTCAAAATTTGAAACTTTAATTCAGCTAAATATTTGGAAGGACATACTAGAGCAAATTAGTACAAGAAATTTAACCCTTCAATCATAATATATCTCCCTTGATATCGAAATGAATAACATTAAAGCGTTAACTGAAACAATAGATAAAGATTTAAGTAAACAATGGTCTGTATAAATAGAGCTAAAGAGACAGCTTCTATTATGGGTATAGATGCAGAATTTTCCAAAAAAAGAGGACGGAAAAGGAAGCTTTTGAAGTGGAAAGAGAAATGCCTAAAGTATTAGAAACCGAAGAAACAAAATTCAAAAGTTCAGTTTTTTATATAGTAATCAATAAAATAGTTTCTCAGTTATAATCAAGGTATGAGCAAATGAAAAAACATATGCAATGCATTCGAAGCCATATTAAAAATAAATTCTAATTCTAATGACAACAACGCACCTAAAAAATTAATTGAAAGCTATCCAGATGATTTAAGCCACAATTTCATCAATGAAATTCAGATGTACAAGACCGTTCGCGAAGCTACTTTTTCACATTAACCCAAATTAGAAAATAAAGGTCTTCCACTCCCTTTAAATGATATCTATAGATTAAAATTGCAATCTATTCCCCCAGAACTTTGCATAGCTTTAAGAATTTTGTTTTCTCTTCCCATCACTGTGGCTTCTGGTGAAATGATTCAGTAAACTACCTATAATCAAAAATAATTTACGATCTGCTTTGGGCAAGGAAAAATTTGAATCATCTAAGAATATTTTCAATTGAGGCGATCAACTGGCGTGCAAAATTAGCTTCCTTTTTTGACGGCATCGATAAATTCATTAATTCGAATAGAAGGTGTACTGCTCCCTCCTCAGTACTCCAAAAGTTTTCGGAGTTTCGACTAGTCTTCAGCGTCAAAGGTATGTTTTAGCATGGGTTTCTTACAATCTTTCTATAGAGATATTTATTATAGTTTTCTGATTATACTTCGATATCCTTATCGAAGTCCTGCTCAATCGGAAGTTAAAAACACAAGCTTAAGTTAAAGTAAACACAACCTAGTTTATACTGTTTCTAATTATCACAATTTTCGCATAATTCGTCGTGAATTTATCTTAACTCTGATGAAGCAATCATGTGCTCCTAGACCAATGTTATTTATTCCTCTGATTCCAATTGTACGCATCTTTCAACCTCAAGTATTACAAGGGTAGCAAAGAAACTGAAAATATCTGTACAGCTTAGGTAGCACAGTGAGCACATGTAGTTACATGAGTGAGCACATGTAGTCTTCTCTCACGAGTCTTCGTTTGAAATGCTTGTTAAAATATGGGTGAGCTATATATATATATATACATCAGTCTTGCCAATTTTTCAGTTCGTTGAAATTCATTGCATCGAAATTTAAGTTTAGAATTTTAAAAATTATGTTTTTGTTTTAGTCGCGCGATCCCCCCTCTTAGCACTCAGAAAATTCTCCTTAGTCTCAATTTGGGAATATGGTGACCGTCGTCACTGATCATTCTAAGGAGCATACTCTCGGGGTGATGGAAGTATACATTTTGCTGAATGATTGGTTGAATAACATCTTTTAGTTTGTCACTTGAGGAACAAGAATGCATGTATCGCTTTAAAAACATTCAAACCTCTTTGCAGGAACGATAACACTTTACCACATACCACATGGGTGCATAAGCTTCTAATATAAATTCTGAAACAATTTTTAAGTTCATTTAAGGATTCACGCACGTAGGCACTCGCCAACAGAAGGGGGGGGGGGCAATTCAGCTTACGTCTGAAATGGATGAATCCCATCACATATAGTCTTCTCTCACTTCAGATGAATCCCATCACATCTGAAGTGAGAGAAGACTTCATGGGCAATTCAATAAAAGATACTAAGGCTAATACTTTATTTCATGTCACTGAGGATGTGATGATTAGACTTGGTTTACGATTTCAAAAAGTTAGAGGACACTGATTTAATTGAGCTCGGAATATGTGTGGTCATTTAAATGGTGTCAAAAAGCTCATTAAAGATGTTCAACCAAAATTTTTATTTGTTCATTGTAACAACTATTCCTTGGACTTGTGTCACCAATAAGCATCTAGGACTTTTTCACTACTTTTTGAAGGCTTGGGTGCAGGAACAAAATAATCTGCTGAACTCTTAGGTTTGAAGCTGCCACAGTCATCTCGAAAAAGAAAGCTTCTATGTCGGTATGAATACTCCAGCAATTCTGAAAGTTTCACCCCCGCCGACATCAATAAAACTGTTGGCCTTCGAAAATGCTTGTTTGAAGTGGTTGACACAGTAACCACCAAAATTGAAAAACGATTCCATCAACCAGGAATGGTGAATCTTGTCAAATTAGAAGTGCTTACAGATGCAGCAAAAGAAGAAATTTAAAAAGGTACTTCCTTTCAAGAAAAATTGTGTGTTCATGCAAGTGAATTCGATCTGGAAAAATTGGAACCCCAGTTGGTTCTGTTATCTAGTGTAATAAAAGAAAAGTTTGTGTCAACATTTGATATCTGCCAGAAGTTGGCGGCAGAGTCGAGTGTAATTAGGGAGCTTATGGATGAAGTGTCTAAACTTGTTGAATTAATCTCCATTGCTCCTGCTCAGGCACGTGCCAACAGAGGGGGCAGGGGGGTTTTAAGCCCCCCCTGTCACTGAGGAGAAGGGGCGAAAGGTATATTTCGCCCCCCCACACAATCAAGGAACATTTTTAAAATTTTAACTTTAAAAGTAACATTAAAACAGTGCCGTTAAAACAACTTTGATTTCTAATTTCATTTCCTGTCACGATAGTTAAAGCTAACCCCCTTAACACAATTCTCTACAGAGACCAGTCCCCTTACATCCCTCTTTCCTTTCAGTCTTTTCTCCAATAGGTCAATATATCTTCCCATCCCCTTTCACCTTTGAACTCAAGCGAACACTTTTCCTTTCAAATCGCCTGTCTAAGAAAAAATTACTTCTTCGTTTCACTACCTTCTTACCATTGAAAGTACCAAAAAATTAAATTCTTCCTTTGAATGCGTGGAGTAAAGTGGCCCAGTATCGCTTTCTATTGCTTGCTTATCGTTTTTTTTTTTTTACGACTTCAAAGTGGTTCTGTTCTACTCCCAAAATGAATGCACGTGGTGCTCGAACTTGAATGCCACGAGATGACTATCTATTTTCGAAGAAATTGCTGTATAGTGGCTTCACCCCCTAGACCCTTCAGGGCTCGAACATGTCTTTGACGGGCAAACGATTCCGCGATCACCTTTCTTTTGGGTGCCCACTTGGACAGTTTCGAAAAAAACGATTGATTTTTATGACCGACTGACGGATTGGATGTTAGGGTTTTATGGCACTAGGTCCCAAAGTGGACAAGAAGCGCCATACCAACTGACGGAAATGTCGTTTGAAGTTAAGGGCATTCAACAAATCGCAACAAATCTGTCATTGCTTTTATTTTGATTATTTACAATATAGGGTCTTTTAAATTGTCGGCTTTCTTATTTGAAGTAAATACGGGTAACTGCCTGAGAGTGAACTGTCCTGAATTTTTTCCTGATGGATTGTTTAGCCTTTTTACTGGGGGTACAGTTCATACATTTCGGGAGAACTCCCCCCTCCCACCCCCACCCATTCAACAAACCTTGTTCCGTCTATGCTCGCTCCCCCCCCCCCCTTCTCCAAAACGTTGGCACGTCCCTGTCCTGCTTCTGCAGCTTCAGCCGAACCGAATGAAAACGTATTTGCGCACAAACATGACTCAAAAACGGTTAACACATATCCTACTCCTTAATATTTATGACTCCCACACTGCAAAAATCAATCACTCTTTTGTTAAAGAATTTGTGAGTAGAACTGCTTTGAGAAAAGGTGTATTTGGCATTTAAATAATGTTGCAATAAATTTTTGGCACAAAACTGGCTGTAGGGACGACGACAGCTTGTTACCACCTTACACGAAGAAATAAAATCTAAAATCACTTTTACTGTACAAACGTGATGCACAATGAACGAACATAAAAATGAAAGAAAGAAGTGATTGAACAAGTAAATCAACATATATCTATCAAGTTTGTTGAGCTCGGTTACAGTGCAAGATTGGATTTGCATATTAGACAGTTCTAACTTTCAGTTGGGTACCGCCAACATCAATAAAACTGTTGGCCTTCGAAAATGCTTGTTTGAAGTGGTTGACACAGTAACCACCAAAATTGAAAAACGATTCCATCAACCAGGAATTGTGTGATTCCAATTCCATACCCAACTGAAAGTTGGGTACCGCCTCACTGGTAAATAAGGAAAAATTAATGCTTGATTAGTTTTTGTGGCCTCGAGCCTATGATAATTTTGAGTTTCACACTTACCTTAATTTGAAGAATAACATACAGACGATATTATCTTCGTTGTTGTATAAATATCATTAATTTAAACTTCTGTTGGTTAAACTCTTATAAATTGCAAGAAATTGGTAAAATTGAAGGTAGAAGTTTACGTTGAGTGCCAATAACAGAGCATTCTGCTTGATGCCTTGTAGTCGCCGCTTTGGAGTAACTCGTTTTTATTGCATTAGCTCGTAAAACAAGTCCCTGCAGGTAACTCATATTCAATTGTATTACTCTCAGAATTAACTTGTAAATGATACCGGAGCTGTATTAGTTACTCAAGTGTCTGTAGCTGCAACAGTGATTCCAAGTGGATAAGTTAAACTCAATGCCGTGAACGGAAATATTCGAAGGTCAAATAATATACACTGGTGAAATAAATTAAGAGAATTTGCATATTTTATCGAATTACATGAAAAGAACTGAACTGAATGTAAAACCACTGCTTCTAGACAAAAATGTAAATTTTGTACGTCAAATACGTAAGCGTACACGTGTGTGTAGACAGAGCCAGTAGAGAAACAGGCTTTATAAGCGCGTGTAAGTTAAGACGCATTTCGTTCGCTAGCACACCTCAGCGAATTTCTTGGTGTTATTTTGCAACAATCGGTTAATTTCAAATTGTAACAGTAAAAATGAGTAACCACCAACGTTTAGATGATGGAATGAGGTGGCGAATTGTGCTAATATAACTGCTAATTAAAATGACTGGTAAATATATCCGAAGTAGGGCTTTTAAAACAAAGTTTCACTACAACGACGGTCCCTTTCAGTGAAGTCCTTCCATATTAATTAAACGGAACTACTAATTTTTAAGGATTAAAACCTTTTATATTTTGGGATCAAAAATAAGCATTTACAAGTTAAGTACAAGCTTTAAGTAAAAAGACAACGTATTGCTTTTGAGTAACGGCAGCGAACCCCCGTATCCTGCCGCGCATTCCTTTCCACCCAGGGAGAAAACGTCCTCCTCCAACTTGAAGGTCGATGGCCTTAACGGCATCTTGTTAGATCGCCCCCATCTGAATCTAACACTTTCTTTTCCGACATCTCCCTCGGAAAAAAAAGGAGAGAACGTGTTACGAACACGCCCTGAATAGGGGCTCCTAGCCGCTCGCGAAACGTAACCATTACACTTGTAAACCATTTATTTTTTATATTTCTTGAAGACTGAAAAAAAAATCCTTTTATGGTATTCTCAGAATCTTTTATGTGTAGGGTCATTCCACGCAAAATGAGCAAATCGGCTGTGGCTGACACATTACCGATTTTAGTGAAAAATAATTTTTAAATAGATCACTAGAGCTCAGATTTTGCATATCCTTTTTTCAGCCCCTAATGTTGATAGAAATCCGTATGGAGTGTTTTTTTAGCAATTTGCAACCACGAAACCCGAATTTATTTTGCATATTTCGGACCATTTTGCCTATTTGGAGTTTTTTGCATGTTCTTTAAAAAAAAATTGAAAAAATTTATATATATTAGGTAGCCACACCAGGAAGGAGAGTGGGGCACAAAAAAAATGCAAAAAACTTCCAAAATATTTTTTTTTGAGAATAGATATGACGTATCTCTGTAAAACACCACACACCAAAAATGAGTTATAGTAGTTGCAAGTTTTTACAAATATTTTCCCACAAAAGGTGTTCATGAGCAATAGTTATCTCAACACTGAATATTTATATAACGGTACATGCATATGGAACAGTTTTTATAGACAACCAACTCTTCAAAATCACTTATCAACTATTGTACATATCTTATAATTTTTATAATTGAGATATTTTGTACTACCCTATGATGCAATCATACATAAATTTTCTGAAAGTTATTACATCAAATTCAACTAGCAAGGATACATTGTTACATTTTTTACATGCATAATAACAAATAAAAACTCCACAGTTCATGTCATCATTTTGATTTATGTGAGGGGGAGATAAAATGTCAATGTTATAGATGAATTAAAGAATGAATTGAATATTTCCCTCCATACACTAATTATGTCTGAACAATTTTTACTAGGAGCTTTGTTAAAAGGCTCATAAAACTCAAATACATATTTTTCAGTATCAACAAATAACAACACCCAGTGACTATCAAGGTTAGTAGGGGAAAAAATGTTTGCTTTAAGTACAGTACCAATTTGAAAGAATTAAAATTTTTTTTTGCTTTGTGAAAGTGCAGCTGAAGATACGGACTCAATAAACATAAAACGGATTGAATTTTCTATAAGTTTATAAAGAAAAGAATCTACTATTGTATCATCTAGCCATCCCCTTTTAAAGTACTTAGATGCTTGAAATAAAATGCTTTCTTCTAATGTTACATCTACATCTAATGACTTAGGCATAAAATTTGTAGGTTCTATACCATTCACTTTGACTACCATATTTGAAGAATTAGTTTCATCAGTATGATTACATTAAAAAAAATTAGACACAAGACTCTGCAAATTGATTATATTTTAGTTTTATCAGTTCTAGAAACGTATAAAATCCAAAAATTGTTTTACAATTTTTTATAAAAGACAAACTGCAATCTACGAAAACCTTTTTAGTACATTTTGGTCTGGGTCAGTATCCTAGATTTTACTGCTACAAATGTCGACATCATAACTTAGCTCCACCGAAATGGAAAAATTTTGTTTTTTAATCATAGTTACCCAACCAGAAAATCATAAAATGACGGATTGGAATGCGCAGAACTGCTTTTACAAAAGAGATTTTTTCATATATCTTAAGAAAGTATCGATATTTTTTTGCATTGTTCTTGATTAAAATGTGACTGAAGCTGGTGTTTAAGATAGATAAATTATATTTGAATATTTTTCGTACAAAACGGATTATAATCTTCTGCACTTTACTAATTAGAAACGTTTCCTAAATTAAATTAATACATTTCGAAGGTAAGTTGCTATATAATGATTATACATGTTTATTGATGTGTAATAAAAATTAATTACAGTCAGTTATTGATTTTGTGATAATAAACCAGTATCTATTCAGCCAAAAATCTTTGAAATGGCATTTAAAAGTAGGTTAAAAATTTTATAAAAGATGATAGGCAAATTCTTTATTCTCCAGAATAATAACATGTTACTGACGTTTAGATACGGATTCTATTATATTACTACATTTCCATTAGTCAAATTTTGTAGAACTATAATTAAATCCGTAATTCACATCACAATCTGAATGTTGCCGTGGAAGTGTGGGTTTTATGGCGCAAGATCCAGAAAAGGATTGTGGAAGTTTGGAGAGTGGGGTGTCATCTCAGGTGTTGCCTCGCGATCTGACCATGGTTTAAAATTACATTTTGTCCTCGATTCTTTCCCGTTGGGATTGATCCCGGACCGTCGTTAACAGTACGACGCCAATTGAAATACCTACAATCTGAATGCTGTCTTTTCAAAAGTGCTGTCAAGCAGTCTAAATCAGGTCTTGATTGTTGCGGTTCTTGCTAAGATCGGATGGAAAAATTGTACAATTAAAATCGATGCATACACCATTCCTTGATATTTTAAATGCAAAACTAGTTGAATGTAGCACTGGGATAAGGATAAGAGTTTTTTGATTAGTGAAAGCCATGTTGAAAACATTCTGAACATTTTTCTATTTGAAATGTTTAATGTAATTCAAAGTAAACACTATATTCACTGTACTTTACTCGAGCACTAATTAGTTATTCAGGAGCTTGACAAATTCTTTTATATACCAATTTTTCAAATCAAGGATCGTCTTTTTTAGTATTACTCAAAAAATGTTTTTATATTTAATAAATTATCTATTCATGTATGAATCCTATTTAATTTTGTTAATTAAATAATTTTTTTTCTATACTGTTGGTAATCTTTCAACCAAAAAAGGTGTCCCAATTATGCGCCTCTGCGATAGTTATTTTCTTAAAGATACATCCAATATCTGGGTGACATGAGGTGAATATGCATTACCTACAATATAGATTACCATTAACTATTTTATAAAATATAATGGAAACTTCATTAAAAGGTTAAATTTTAGATTGCGTGTATATTTTTTTCCAGATCTTTGAAGACTATTTACCTGTTAGGCTAAAATAATTCTTGTACTCAAATTTGTAAGTTTTTCAAACCATGCTGTTTGAATTTTACATATAAACCTAGCAAAGGGATGTGTACAGGGAATGCTTTAATTTTATAAATTAAAATTATTTTTCATAAAAATTTTAAAATATGACACTAGAAAATATTCTTTACTATAATAAATGAATAGGCCATATGTCACCATCTATTGATTTTCACTGAAAATGTGAAGATACCTGTTTTTCTTTCCTTGTAAGAACTGCGTTTCGTGTAATACTGTGTGTTGATCCTTTAAATGACAAAAATCCTATTCAAGGGAATTTAAATCGATTAAAAAAAAAAGGTGTTCTTCTGAATACTTAAGTGGTTACTTTTTTTAATACAGCAAAATAAATAAAACATTTTAAAGTGCACATTGTGTTTAAAAATGTAAGGTTTATTTTAGTTTCTGCTTAGAACCACATTATGTATATTGTAAATCTACTAACCATTCCTTTATACATTTTACACTTCTATACCAAAAAATATAAAAATGAAAGTAATGAATCAATAATATTAAGAGCAGCTGTTAAAATGAAAATTGTTGAGAAAAAAAATTCCTTAACATTAATGTTGGTATTAAATTTATTTTGGGTTGGTTTTTTATTCTGCAAGGGCCATGCAGTTTTGGGAGTTTTGCAAAATTCATCATCACTTCTAAGGATGTACAAGATTAAATTCACTTTGGACTAAATAATAAAGCACATATTAACATTTTATTGCTACTTTTTTAGCCATAACATCTTTTAATACCCAAATTACTTTCACTGAAGAGCCTCCATCCTGGAATCCAGATTTGTGTATTCTATTTTACCATGTTAAGTACCCAAGCTATTTGAATATAATTTAAAAAATTAAGAACTTTATTGTATCTGCTCTTTAGCTCTGTTTCAAAAATCTTTGAACAAAAATACCAGAAATGTGCTTTAATGATTAATTACTTAAACAATAGATCTTGCTTGGAATTTAAAATTTTATTTTAGTGTTGTGGGTTGTGTTTGTATGGTGCAAGGACCAAATTTAATCATACAGCACCAGGCATACAATATCAAGTAATGGATATAGATACACAACCATAGTTTTACGTACACGAGAGAAATACATCCAGGAAGGCATTGAACTTGTGCCGCCTACAACTTGGAGGTTTATATGACAGTGGACATACCCACAACCTTAGTGTCGTGGGAATAAATTATTGAAAAAAAAAATACTAGCCCAAAGAATAAAAGTTGACAAATATATCCGAAATATTCTCCAAAAATAAAAAGCGCATATAGTATAATATACATTTGAGATCCACAATGCAAATTAACAGAAAGAAAATTCAGTGACAAACAGATAGTTGGGAGTAGAGGCTAAAATGGGAAATACAGGTCTTTTCAAGCAAAATAAATTCTTGATAATTCATAACATGTATCAAGGCATTTGGGCTCATATTTAGTCAAAGCATTCTTGTTTTCACCTAAAAAGAACCCATAATTAAGGAATTTATTGAGATATTTTAAACATATTTAACTAATCAGCAAAAGCATTTACAACAGCAAGAAAATTTTCATTTTTGTGGTGTTTGCAAAGGCTGCAAAAAAAATTAATTAAAGAAACATACATCACATCTGTTAGAAAAAGGAATGATTTTTAAACAAATAGTCTCAATTAATTTTGCTAGTTAGCATTAAAAAGAATCCAGCTCAATGGAACTTTCATAGTTATTCAAGATTAAAATATGTGATTGAACGGATATCTTCACTGCCCACTAAAAAGTGAATTTGGTTGAGTAGCATTTAAAAACAAGCAAACTCAACACGATTCACCATTTAGCACACATAGCAGACAAACAGTGAAACACTCCATAAAAAACAATCAAATATGCGAGAAGTTGAATATTTCACATCTGTGAAACATAACAGACTACAACCTAGGACCAATACAGAAGGGAAAGATGTCAGACGTTTGATTTTTTTGGGTGCGGGCCATATTTGGCCTATTTGCAATAGACACAAGATATACATCAAGTAATAAACATGCATACAAAGAAATTTTTACTGACACAGATGAGAGAAATCACACATGCACTGCCTACAACTCACAGGCTTCTAGTGCAGTGGGCAACACCAGAAACATAACTCGTGTTTTCTTTTACTATGCAAGTAAAATAAGCAATCGGAACAGGAATTTTATCTGACCACCCAAAAGTAAATTCCATTGGGTAGCATTTAAAAACAAGCTAACTCAACGCAATTCACCATTTAGCATAGCAAATGAGCAATACAACACACAAAGGGAAATAAAGGAATGAAATAGGTAAAATAGGCACCTGACCGAGAAATTTCATCTGCCCGCCAAAAAGTAAATTCCGTTTTGTAGCACTTAAAATCAAGCTAACTCAACGTTATTTACCATTTGGCACAGCAAGTGAGCAAAACATTTTAAAACGGGATATAAAATGAAGGGAAAATAAACAAAAATGATGAGCCTTCATCTCACAGTCAACAAATATATTCTTGTTGGATAGCATTAAAATACAAGCTAACTTAACGGAACAAAACAATTTGCGAAGCAAATGTAAGTGAAACAAAATGTCTAATTAGCAAGTGAACAGTACATTTCAAAACGGGATATAAAATTAAGGGAAAATAAGCAAATAAAGATCTTTCATATGCCCGCCAAAAAGTACATTCCGTTGGATAACATTTAAATACAAGCTAACCCAACGGAATAACATAATTTGCGAAACAAATGTATGGGAAAGAAAATCTTCAATTTCAAATGAATATATTATTGCTTATGCTTACACAAATTTGGCTTCTAAATGAAAGAACGTTAGGTCGGCAGAAAAACACCACACCCAACTCTCCTTCCTTCGATCAATGCAAATGGCAAATGCTTCGACAATTTCATATAATCATTCGTTTAAAAACATCGATCCAACAAATGAGGCCGCCAAAATTAAAAGCGCCAAAAGGACAAAAAGGAAAAAAAAAAACCACTAAAGTAGAGTAACCCGGTGCAACGAGAAAGAAGTTGCCAAATGCAAATATAGAAACTTTGGTCGGTGCACCGGGTAACATTGTACTGAAATGCTTAAGTTTCGTTGCTAATCCGTTGCATTTCCAACCAACCTTTCAATCACGGTCCTGCATATCTGAGAGGAATTTGAGAAAAAAATTAAATATGCCGAGTGTTTTATTTTTAAAAAGAGACAAGTAGGTGGTGATGTTATAATTGTTGGTTTTCAGTCATTATTTTTCGTGCCCCAGCTCAGGTGTTACCTCGTCATCTGACCGTGGTTCAAAATTACGTAGTGTTGTCCTCGAATTTTTCCCTTAGGGATTGATCCCGGTTGTGTTGCTCTTGTACGACGTCAGTTAAAAATTACCAAATTATCAATAGCTGTCTAATATAGACTAATATGCACTCTATTTAATATATGCTGCAAAAACCTGTTCTCGGATGTAAAGTTTCCGGTACGTCATGTCCTGATTTGAACAGTTGAGAAGTTTTGGATTTCTCAAAACGTGGGATTTGGCTGAATGTCTGCACTGCATAGCCGGTAGAATCTAAATTTAGCTTGAAAATAGGAGCGCATGAAATGACTGAAAACGGGCCTAAAATGTATAAAGTCAATCCACTTTACGACTTTCGTCCAAACATAACTCTTCCAACTTGTATGTATAAAATGAATAATGTCATGTACGATGATGATTCCTCAGTGGGATCTAACACAGAGGTATTTTATTTACGAACGATCATTCTCTTGTCTTTTACTTGCAAATATTTTTATTTATTTGTATTCGCTAAATGTAACTTCCAATAGTTTGTTCTGCTCAGCGACTATCATCCAAATTGATAACACAATCTGTCATGTTATGAAAGAATGAAGTGTCAATGCTTAGGATTACTATATTAAATTGGTTTTACATGATAAATCAATGTTTTCTAGTCTTCAGGATATATTTAAAGGAAGCATCAATGTTTTTAATTTGCAGTCAATTTGTTCCAAAACCTCAACCAGAATTAAAAGTATTTAGTTATTGCAAACACTAAGCTTTAGAAAATGTACCAATGTTTCAAAAATTAGCATCCTTTATTTTCTGATTCATTTTTTTTTTGTTTTGAAATTATGATACCTCCCATTGTTCATATTTATTGTCATTTTGTGCAATTATAGATATTTTGAGATAGTTCAATCAGAATCTTAAGTTCTATTCGGTAGCACAACAAGATTACATTTCATGCTGTCATCAACTTGCTGTATATAACTTATCTATTTCATTCTTTGAATATGCAGTGCTTTACTCAGATGAAGCCAATATGCTGTTTCAAGCTGTGCTTTCACAAAATGTTTTGTCAACAAACTATTGAAAGAAAATGTTTCCTATATATTGAAGAAATATGTGCTTATACTCTTAATTTATTTTATATTTTGCTTTGTTTATCATAATATGTTTTTATGGAAACAGCTAAGTAATGAAATTACTAATTTATGAATTTATTTTCATAGGTGAATTTTGATTTAGCTGAGTTAGAGAAAACTCAATTGAACATCATTCAGAAACTTGAAGATCTAAAAGCCAAAGTTATTTTGTTAAAAGAAGATCTAGGTGTCAAGACTGAAAATGTATGTGATTTCCTTGCTAAAAGTATTCATTCTGGTTTTAGAAATTGATGAGAAGGTTCTATCCCTCTTTCTATAGTTAGGGGCCACTGCCCCAGTTGATAGTCACAAATTAATAATGGAAGGGTATTGAGTTTGACTCGATTTTACCATAGATCATCGTTAACATTGGGAGGGATGTACATTAAATCTGGCATTGCCTTAAATATCCTCACCTTGGCATGGTGTGAAAGTTTGGAAAGCAGTGCCAGTTCAGGTGTGGACCTCTATGTCTGACTAGTTTCGAATTACAAGGTTCCCTCGAAACTTTCCCTTCTGGATTGATTTGGAGGTGTCTTGTGGTCCAGGACATCAATCTTGTTTTAAATGCGTATTGTGACCGGGCCATACTGGCTAGGAAGTATCATTGTGTAACTGTCTTGTCTCTGCCGTTTTAAGTTAATCGTAAGAAATCTTTTCAGTTTGGCATCTTCTGTGGTAGCTCTGGCATCATCTTTGGTGGTTCCTGCACAATCGTGGGTGTTTCAGGCATCATTGTGGGTGTTTCAGGCATCATCTTGGGTGTTTCTGGCCTCATCTTGGGTGTTTCTGGCCCCATCTTGGGTGTTTCTGGCCCCATCTTGGGTGTTTCGGGCCCCATCTTGGGTGTTTCTGGCCCCATCTTGGGTGTTTCTGGCCCCATCTTGGGTGTTTCTGGCCCCATCTTGGGTGTTTCTGGCCCCATCTTGGGTGTTTCTGGCCCCATCTTGGGTGTTTCTGGCCTCATCTTGGGTGTTTCTGGCCTCATCTTGGGTGTTTCTGGCCTCATCTTGGGTGTTTCTGGCCTCATCTTGGGTGTTTCTGGCCTCATCTTGGGTGTATCCAGCATCATATTTGATGGTTGGTGGAGGATGGATTATGAAGTTAGTCCAAGCCCCATATTACAGTTAGGCCGAGCTCCCATGTATTATAAATAAGTTGTCCAGTCCTTTGTCTTTGATGGATTAGAGGTGAGAGTTTTCATCATTTTAAACAATTTTAATTGAGATTTAACAATTTACAGAGATGGAAATATATACAATGGAAATCAAAACAATTGGGTAATTGTCAGTTCCTACAAACTATATCTTCACCATCTTTTTATAACATCCTTCTCTTGTGAAGATATTTTTGCCTCAAACGCTGACTGGATCATCATTGGTTGATTTCATCCAATGCCTGACCTGTTGACAGAGATTTCATTGTTGCTAGGGTCTAAATTCAGTGTGATGCAGTGATAGCGTCAGTTGCATATCTTGTTCACATTCCTGATTGCGTATTTTGCAATTCACATGATAATTATTTATTTCATCTTTTCCTTTATCATGCTATGAAAAATGCTTATTAGGTTCAAGTACATTGATCCCTCATTATATAACGCATCCAGTTATAACATTCTTTATTACGTATGTCTTCTAATGAATTTTGGGTTAGTGGGTGCTGAGGAAGTATTAAGTGACTTGGCTCAAACTAGTCTCTTACATTTATTTAAACCTTTTACCAAGAATACTATCCTGACTGCTCATACCAAGGATACTACCATGACTGCTCCACCCCAAAATCCCTCAGGGTAATGTATCATCTAGGGCTGGACGATGTAGAAATTTCTTAAATCTATTTATCATCCATCTAATATTGTGATTTAGTGATAAATCAATTTAACCTTATCAATATAGAACCTTCTTTTTTAATCGAGTGACAAAAAATAGTATTTATGCAGCCCCCTGTATTACATATACTTAGTTTTTACCCAAAATATTTTAAAAGGAATGTTATCTATAGAAACAAAATAGAACCCTCCTGTACACAAAATTTCGTATATCGATATTGATCAGATTTTATGTCAATATCATCTTGTAGGAAAGTTAAGGTTCTTGGTGGACTCTAAAAGAAGTGGGAAAACAATCGTAAATAAGAAAGCAGTTGTTTAGAATGTCCTCGCTGCTTAGAGATGAGAGATATGTTGCCAAGAATGCAAATAACAGTGTAAAATATTAAATGAATTGATAAGGTTAGTAACAACAGAAGAGAGTAAAGGATTCATCTGATCTTCAGATGTTCACTGAAAGTAATCTTTTTACCAGTGTCCTTTTGAGTTACATCTTTTAAAGCAGGTATGGGCAACCTCTGGAAACTTGCGAGCTAAACTTTAGGATATTAATGAAGTCGCGGGCCGTATAGAATAGGTAGTTGTGAAAAAGTAATAATAATGACTTTTATTTTATATATTTATAAAGTAGAATGGTAAAGTTACGTGAACAGAATAATATCCTATTGATTACGTATTTACTTACAATCAGCAGAAATTAATGAGAAGTTTGCGCTTGAACTTGAGAAACAAGAAAATCAATGTTGGGATCAATCCCACTAATACACAGGCGCAGAGTGTTTTCCAAATTCTCATCTGTAAGCCTGGCTGGATACTTCGATTTGTTAGTTTTCATCATGGAAAAGAACTGTTCACATTTATAAGTGCTTCCAAATGCGCAAATCATTTTTCTTGCACATGCTCTGAGCTGTGGGTACTTTTCTTCGGCAAGGTATGTCATGTAGAAATCACTTAGCTCCACGTCTTCAAATTTTGACTTCAAATGTACGTCTTCTTGAAGCTCGATCAACTCCATTTGTAGGTGTGTGGAAGCCTTTCCTATGTCACTTTTCGTAGGAGTTGCAAAAAGGTTAAAACAGCTATCCATGTTTTAAAAGTTGGGAAATCTATTAAAAAATTGCTCCGACAGTGATTTTAGTTCTTCAGCATATTGAGCGTAATCAATATTTTCGTGACTGGATAGTGTTGAAAAATGCTAACAGCTTCCAGATCGCATTTGTGTTTCCCACAAGCGAAGTTTGTTTTGGAACGCTTTCAGATGGCTGTGCAATTCGTTTACCAACTGACCTTGTTTTTGAAGCTTCAAATTCAACTCGTTTAAGTGACCCGTGATGTCTACTAGAAATGCTAAATCACATAACCATTTCTGTTCACTGACTTCAGGCAATAATTTTTCCTTGATTTCCATAAAATCGGCTATTTCCTGTCTAAGATCGTAAAATCTTTTCAGCATTTTGCCTTTGCTTAACCACCCTACTTTGCAAAAATATGTCACATCACCGTGTTCTGAAGAAAGGTCATCCAAAAATGCTAAATCACATAACCATTTCTGTTCACTGACTTCAGGCAATAACTTTTCCTTGATTTCCATAAAATCGGCTATTTCCTGTCTAAGATCGTAAAATCTTTTCAGCATTTTGCCTTTGCTTAACCACCCTACTTTGCAAAAATATGTCACATCACCGTGTTCTGAAGAAAGGTCATCCAAAAATGTTTTGAACTGGCGATGGTTAAGCGCGCGGGATCGAATCATATTAATTGTCTTTATCACCACATCCATAACGTTCTGCAATCGAATTGACTTAGTGCACAAGTTTTGTTGGTGAATAATGCAATGTAGGATTATTAAATCGTCTTTTTGCACATTCAAGTCAATTGCTTTTTCTTTCAAAATTCCTATGAAACCTTTTCGTGAAAGGACCATAGAAGGTGCACCATCTGTGGAAACCCCAATTAATTTGCACCACTGCAAACGATACTGTTCAATAGCACTTTTAACCTCATGAAAAATATCTTCTCCAGTAGTGGTCCCTTTTAGAGGCTGTAAAGCCAGCAATTCCTCTGTTACAGTAAATTCTTTGTCAACGCCTCGTATAAAAATAGCTAGTTGTGCTGTATCAGACAAGTTGGTGCTCTCATCCAAAGCAATTGAAAATGCTTCAAAATCAGTCACGCGATCAGCCAATTTTTCCTTGATATCACCAGCCCACATATCTATACGTCGAACAACAGTACGTCTTGATAAGCTTATTTTCTCAAATTCCTTTTTCTTTTCAGGACATAAAATATCCGAAATTTCTAACAGGCACTCTTTGACAAATTCACCTTCATCGAATGGTTTCGATGACTTCGCTATTTTTGAGGTGACTATGAAGATAGCTTTTACAACATTGTCCAGTTGTGTCCTTTGTTTACTAAAAAATTGTTGCTGTTTTGTCCAAATTGGTGATTAGCTTTTGAATTTTATCTTTTCGCAACTGACCCGTGAGTGTATGCTGAGTAATATGCTTACTGGAATAATGCTGCTTCATATTGTATTCTTTTAAAACATATATGGATTCATTACACAACAGGCAGATAGGCTTACAATTATGCATGAAAAAAAGTATTCATCAGTCCATCTTTATTGAAATTGGCGAGATTCCGTGTCTACTTTTCGGTTTTTAACACCAGACATCCTTTCATACACTTTCCGAACTAAGAACTCCAAGCAACGTAACGCCTAAGTGTACCACCGACCTAAGAGGAGTAGGACATATGACTGGGCGCGCGATCGAACATTCCACTAAAAAGGGTGAAATGCAGGGGTTCCAAGGACATATTTCAAAACAATTTGAAAGATGGTAAAATCGAACGGAGATGGTTTTCGACAAATTATTAAAATTGTAAATTTGAAGTACTGTATTTCTCCGAAAATAGGACCTAATCAAAAGTTAAACCCTAGCACCTCTAAAATAAGACCTAGTTGTAATGATAGAAAAAACATAAGATAGAAAAAATTGTAAATAAAAATAAGAGGACTTATCGTTATCCTGTAGAATCGTTGATGATGACTCCTTGACTTTTTCGAGGAAGAGACCAATGACACAATAAAAATATCTAACTCCTCTTTAACACTAACAACTAATCTTTATTGTATTCTAAATGCTATGTGAGGACAGTTCAACTTTTCTATGAGGGAAAACTTTCTTAATATAATGAACCACAGTTGCTTCAGATCGGCAGCCAGACGGGCGTCAGCCTTTTTGCCTAAGTTTCAGAATGTGACCGAGATACCTGCACAGGAAGTATCAGTATTTTATGCCGGTGGGCGCCAGAAATCAGAGTATTGTTGGTTTGTATCAGTGTTTTTTTTAACAATCACATCCGTTAGTAAGGAATGGAATCAATAAGTGAAGGCCGTTTCTCGGATACAATCAATAACGAAATTTATAATTATTATTCCCGATTATCCGTAGAATTGGGTGGCGTGATGTGTCGCCAATAACTTGTCTGGCAACTTCGAAACCTCGTTCGGATTTAATTTATTCAAGAAAACAGGTCATCCATCTCATATATCCAATACTAATTTTATTAGTAATAATAACTTTTTTTAGATAGTATTGAAAATACCTACTTTTACATTTTTATATTCAAGTTTGCCGCAAATAATTCAAGATATTTTTAGCGTGCCCGTGCCGTCAACTGAAAAAGATTGAGAAACACTGACCCACGTAGTTCAGGCTTTTGTTTCCCTCCCCCTCTCTTGTTGGCGAGAACAGAGAATATTTACTTCTTTTCAAGCACGATTTTAAAATGTTCCGCAGGCCGGATCAAAAGCCGGGCCACATCCGGCCTCCAGGCCGGAGGTTGCCCATATATGTTTTAAAGTGTCATTATTTACATAAATTATAGGTTAGGCTAAAGGAAAACCATGTATGATAATAGAGCCTGACTGGGAAATATTTTTGATGAGGCAATTGGACCTTGAATAGATAAATTAACTCCTCTTCTAAGAAATTATTTATGAACTATATATCACAGGGCTATGAAAAGGTTAATCTGAATTTTGAAATATTTGGAGCTCTGAAAGCATGGATGAAAAATTGTTTTAAAATATATTCTAGGATTTTTAATATTGTTTGTAAAAGTTTTATCATCGTTTGAGC
Organism: Metellina segmentata; assembly: GCA_947359465.1. Taxonomy (NCBI): domain Eukaryota; kingdom Metazoa; phylum Arthropoda; class Arachnida; order Araneae; family Tetragnathidae; genus Metellina; species Metellina segmentata. The sequence goes on from OX375873.1 coordinate 114,935,639, forward strand.
GTTTGACTTGTAACTAACATAATTTTTAATGAATCTTATATTCTTTAAAAAAAATAATATATAGGTTTATGCCTTTTTATTTACCCAAGAAAATTTATCTTGACCTCACTACTCAGTGCATCATGTTTTTTTCTTGTCCTCCAAGAAGTGGGACATTTTGAGTTATACTTAAAGTAGTAAATCATTAATATCTACGAGGGCTGTTCAATAAAAAATGATCATAATTTTTTTAAAGGTGATTTAAAAAAAAAAAAAAAAAATTCATATTGAATGTGTAGCGGGATAAGTGGAGAATAGATAGTGCAAGTTTTTCGGTCATGACGTCATTGCTGAGGCCTGGCAGCCAGCCAAGAACGCCTAGTTTTACTTTCGCCTACGGCAAAAATGGATGTGACACACCAAGTCCAAAACACTGCATTGAAATTTTGTTTTCGCCTTAAAAAATCGTCAGCTGAAGTCTATGTGATGCTACAGAAAGATTATGGGGAGAGTCGTGTGTTCCCCGTCCTCCATATAGTCCTGATTTCGCAACATGCAATTTTTTTTATTTTCCCGAATTTTAAGAAACACCTCTGAGAAAAGCGGTTTCTATCATCACAGGCTATGGTAAAAGTTACTTAGGCGATTTTGAAGGATCAGTCGAAAAATGGCTTCCAGCAAGTGTTGTTTGAAGACTAGAAAAGAGGTGGGATAAGTGCAATGCATGTGATGGGGAGTATTTTGAGAAAGACCATAAAAATTTGGAGGATCAGTACAGAAAATTATTTTTTATTAATTTATGATCATTCTTTATGGAACAACCCTCATATATTACAAAATTGCAGATTTGGTAAAGGTAAGAAATAGCTAGAATCTCAAGCTGTTGTAAAAGTATCGCTATAAAAGCACAGTGGATTGTTCTAGTGTATCGTTATTACGTAAGAAGTCGGAAATGTAAAATTATTTTATGTGTTAAAATTACAGGGCTGCCGAAGGTGACTTGCTATTATTTTTCAACTGTAATGACTAGGGATATATTTAAAAATGAAATCATCTGAAAATATTTTTTCAAAATTTGATAGTTTGGAAAATTTATCTAAGTTTAACGAAAGTTTTTAAAACTGTTTGCATTTTTCTTTAAGAGAAAATTTTCACAAGGGACACCAATTTGGAAATTTTGATACCAAGCAATGACAATTGTAAAAGAAAAGTATCTGCAGTTGCTAGATTGCTATGAAAACTATAAAATATTGCTATAAAAAATACTTAGATTTTAATAAATCAGTTCGAATTATAAGTTAGAATTTTTTAAGTAAAACAGTTCTAGGTAGAAACTGTTAAAAGTTTTCTCAATGTTTAAACTAGTGAATATGTACAAGATATAGAGTGTAAATTGTGGATTATCCCAAAAAATTTGAATTTTTGTCCAGACTTGTGAAGCTTAAACTTTGGAAAAAATCTTTCTAACTATTGAAACCCAAAATGTAAAATCTATGTTAACACTGAAAACAGTATTTCCTCTTTTTAAACTGAGTCTCTTCCTATTTTCCTTTATTGAAACCCCTTGTCTATCTGAACACCTTCGATATTTGAAGTTAGGATTCTACTTTACGTTACTTCAATGAAGGGATGGTATGTGCAGCGATAGAATATGCCGAGTTGCATATGAAAATGATTTTTCAATTAATAGTATTATTATTAATAGTAAGAAAATTATAACTTAAAAAATCTAACTGTTCCAACTTTTAACAATTGAATGAAATATATCACTATGTCTTACAGCACCTTGGAACATTTCAAGATATTGTCATTAAAGCCAACCCACAATATCCTCCTATCAGTGTTTGGGCATTCTATACTTTGTTCTCACAATCTGCACCTACTCGACTTGTTACACACCTGCATTCCTCCCTAACAAATTTACCTGAAGAAGTACGGCTGTTGCAGAATATTCCAATACCTGGAAACTGTCAGGTTTCCTTGACTATTATTTGGAGAAAAGGTAAGATACCCATATATATTCTGATGATTGAGACACAAAATTTTGTAATACTTATTGCAGAGCTGCTAACAGGCAACTTTTTGTTATTATTTTTCTACCATGTAGAAAGAGAGTAACATTATCTTTTTAATATGTTTGCTGCCAAAGCTGATATGGTGCGTTGATAGTTATTGCACCACTGTAGAAATGGGTTTCTCCCAGAAGCCAATACCAAAATATATTGGCGAAAGCTCAGCCAACAAATTTGTAATTTCATCATCTCTTCCATCGTCTCTTAGAGGCTTATTAGATCGCATTTTTTGGGGTGGGGGGAGTGAAAGTCCTGCAGAACTATTGTCTACAACTTGTATTACAATTTTTTTTATTAACTAATAATACAGCTTTAATTCAAAACCACATATCTTTACAACTAGCTTCTAACCTTTACTCCATGCCGACACCTAACATATAATGCCAATTGAAGCATAGAATAAAATAGGTCTTCCCGAGCGAATGCTTGACTGAATGCATTACTCCACGCGCATGATTGGCTCTTTAGCATTGACGCCACATCATGCACTGGCCTGAGATCGGCAGCAAAAGTGTAAAGCAAAATTGTCCCAAAAGCTCCTAATTTCAAAATTTTCTAGACTAAAAAAAAATATTCACAGGATGTCAACAAAACTTTAGTTCTTTTTTTAGCTAATAGTGGACTGAAAGTATTTTATTTTTCTTTTGGGAGAAAAATTTCCAAGGGACATCAATTTCGAAGTTTTGACGGCAAGCCATGGCAACCATCAAAGAAAAACATCAGAATCTGTGGTTACTAGATTGTCAGAATGCTTCATTAGAAAATAAATTTTTTTTAATTTAAATTTCTTGGTGATATCTTCACTCTTGTTTCATATTTAATTAGCATATTTTATAGGATTGATTTTGTGTCTGAGCATTTCAAATCTCTACTATTATGAAAAGAAGTGTTTGTCTGTCTCTTTGTTTCTTGCCCGCAAAGTCCTGATGAATCTATGGCACTTACATTAATGGGATTTGGCACACAGGTAACATCTATAGTAGGTAGTGCAAATTCTTTGCAATTTTAGGATCAAGGTGAATTTAAAAAATTCAATCTAGAACATTTAAAATGAATTTGATAGTTTTTTTCACCATTCTTTATTCTATTGCGGTAATTCCAAGGAATAAAGAAACATCAAAATTTAGACTTTTCGCCCTCACATGTCACGTTGACTTCAGCCTTTGGAATCATGCCAAGTTTTTTTCATCTCTAGGGAGAGAACACATTCGAATGACCTTCGTTTGTTTCCAGATTTATTAATTTTGATTTCCTGCGAAACGAATTCCAGTAAAGCAAAAGATTACTAAAGTTATCACGGCGTTCTTCAGTGCTTTTTTCTATCTCGTCAATCATTAAAAGTAGAATAAAAATTTTAACGGACTTGGAAATTTGCGGAAAATTTTACAACAGATAGATACTTTATTCGTTTGATTTTTCTTTTATATTTCCGCAAGAGATTGTGACGTCATGTGATCTTTCGCTTTCCAAAAATAAACAGATTGCATTTTCTGCCTTTTGTGTTAAAATAAAAATAAAAACAGATTTTCATTTTAGCAAAGGAGAGCAAAGAAATAAAAACATTTTGACTGGGATTGTTAAGTTCCTTTTTCGTAAAATCAGAATCGTTAAAGACATTTCAACTGATTTGAAATATGCGAAAATTTTTACACTAGATAAAAACCAAACACCATGGGTACAGGTGCGGGGTCAGCCATGCAGTGGCTAGTTGCTACTAAAATGGAGTTTTAAGAAGAGATTTTTGTCCTATGTTTAGACATTTATGCTATTATTTCACAACTGTGGTAGTCCTGTTATTGCATATAAAAAATGTCTTAATTTTAATCCACAAGAGCTGTTATTTTGGTAGTCTATTTAACAAACACTTTTGACATGACTATTATATGCATCTATCAGCCCTAATATAAGCAAGAAAATGGAAAACTTCTAATCTTAAATGTGATCAGTTCATCCTGATAGTTTAGCAAAGTTTGATCTCTAGGTGATTGGTTTAAGAAATCCATTTGTTCAATTTATTATATTTGCAGCATATAAAATGCTATAGAATATTAATTGTCTACAATTTCTGATTATGGATGTCACAGCTGTCCTAATCTTGGACCTTGCACCAAAAAAAATCAAACTACCAACCAGACTACAGAATTGAAGAAACTGCTAAACCAATTTGCAGCCTTTTAGGATTTGATGTAGTAAAGAACTTTTCTGATGGCCTTTTTACTTCTTTAACAAGTTATCTTGCTAGTTTCATTGAATCATTTTTTACAACTATAGTCCTGAAAAAATGTAAAAAGCAAAGTTTGAGTTTCAATTATAAAATAAGTTTTACCTAAAAACATTTTTAGGGATAAAATGGGAATTTTACTGAATCGCGTTTATTTTTCGAGGAAAAGTGTACTCTATATATATAGTTTAAACCAAGTAAATTCAAATAAATGACTGGATAGGATTTGTCATGTAATATTATATGTGCAATGATTATGGATACAGGCAGGGGTTAATCAATCCAATTCTTACCAAATTTCAGGATATAACTTATTGTTAAACAGAAGCTGTAACATTTTAAGTCTGGGTGTGTTGTAACCAATAAATCTCTAGTATTTTCCATTTCAGAAATCCTTGGTAACCTAGTGTCATACATTCTACACATCAGATTGGTAAACTGTTTAACTAGTGTACTTGCTGTTTTTTTAATTTGTTTGAACTAGTAGCTAGCCTAATGGAATGAAAATGTAATACCATGAACAAAAGTGTTTTCTTTCTTATCTCGGTGTTTAAACAAATTACACTTTGTCATTGAGTCTGCAAAAAAGGTTTTGGACAATGGCAGATGGGTCCTTAAAAATGTCTTCATATATGGCTCCAACGCAATGCAGGATGTGTGAGGGCAACAAAAGTGAATATATACAATGAATTTAAGTATATCACAGTTTATCTAAATTAATTCACCTTAATTAATGCATTAGTTAATTTAATATTTTTCTGAAAAACTTGGTGTTCAAATATTTGTAAAACACAACACGTCATATTTTAGAAAAAAGTGACACCCAACTCACAACACGAAGTATTACATATGTATTTATTGCTGATATTTTTTTTTTAAAGTAATGTTTTATCTGGTAAACAGAATAATTTTGGGTTTTTTTTAAGGTGACAAAGATCATGAAATGATGATTAGTCCAGTTCAGCAAGGAATTATTGAAGGAGAAATTAATATAGCTAGGTAAGAGCTTTTGTTAAATATTTACCTTCTAAGTTATAAAAATCTTGCATTTAAACCAACAAAATAAATGTATAAAATATATTCTTCAGTTCCAAATGTTGAAAACTATTTTACAGGTATCTTTCACGATTGCTGTCCTTCAACTACGATTCTGATGCAGTTTCTTCCACTCTGATTGATGATTGGCTAGAAACAGCACAGAATATTATTCATGGCAATAACAAAGACAGACAAGGGGCCTTACGTTCACTGAATTCTCATCTGGGAAAGAATACTTTCCTGGTCGGAGATAGTTTGACGCCTGCTGATATTGTCGTGTGGAGTGCTCTTGTTCAAACTAAGTCACATCAAGGTCTACCGACAAATGTCGCTAAATGGTTTAAATCACTTTTAGCCCTGGATGTATTTAAAAAATGTATTGATATTGCTTCTTTGAGATAAATACAAATATCTAATTGCTCTTTTGGTGTTTATTTAAGAAGTGTCATCCTGTTTGCAAGTTCAAAATAGGGAAGTTAAGCTTTGATGAATGTTCAAGAATTAGTTTTATTGTCTACTCATTATATTGTAGGTGTACAAGTGAAACACATCAGGGCAAAATTTTCAAAATTAGTTTTCTAGATATGAATTCTTTGCCAGTCTAGGTGATCTTAGACTAGTGAAGTCCACAAAGTCATTTTTCCTTTGCATGAAGGGTAAATTTCTTGAGAAACATATTTAGTGAAAATAACTTTTCCCCCAGAACCATGTTTCATTTGTCAGCCGACAATATACTGTAGTAATCATTATAAAATACAGTACAAAATCCTCTGGACCTCGGCCATTTTGGATTGTTTGCAGTTTTTTGTTCAAAAAACCTTAATCTAACCCCTCCAGCGTGCACTAATTTACCTCCGGAAGAACGTTTGCAATACTGAAATAGCAGATATATAAATAAGAAGTTTTTGAAAAAAGAAAAAACTTTTAAATACAATGCAACAAATTTTACTTACAGATCTTTTAATTTTTCTGTATGGTATTTACTCTGAACATGTCCGTTATTTTGCGTTGTTTCATCACTTTGGTCCAGGTTGAATGCCTTGTTCTTTAAAAATTGTCGGAAGGGTGAAGAGGGGCAGAAAGATAGAAAAAAATCCGCCGGTTATCAAACTGTCCAGATTTGGGACTTTGTACTGTATAATAATGGTTTATTAAATGTTCTTGTTTTCACATGAAACAGTAATGTATACTGTTTCATTAATTAGTTTCATGTGAACTTTTTTATGATTAAGATTAATGAGTCATCAACTCCTCTTTGCAGACACTTATTTTGACTACAATTTTTATTAAACAATCTACACAAGTTTACCTCTGGTGTGCACTCAATTAGAAAATGTAACATATATCGATACCCTTTTTATTTCTACTCAATGGAAAACATCAAAAGACAATTTAAAGTCATCATATTTTGCCTTAAGTTTTGAGTCCTTGACGTATGATTCTAATTGCGCAGAAATTAGCAGTAGCCAACCATTGGTTTGCATAATGTTCACAATTTTTACACAAAATTTTTAGTATTTTGTCCCATCAAAATATACAGTTTTCAATCATTAATAGCCAGGGATTCAATGCACTGAAGATGGATGGAAGAGGGATGATATAAATTCTGGTTCAGATAGCTTTTTATTATATCTGTTGATGACATCCTGAATTCTCAATTTACGTCTCACATGCGGAGGTTGACAGCTGAAAAAGTATTTACAAATACTCTTTAAATGTTATCAATAGTTACATTGAAGAGTACAAAATAACAAGCAACAATCGATACTTATAAGCCAAATTGAACATTTTGTGTTACCCTAATTCACTGCATGGAACGACTTAATATACGTCATATCCTTACCATGCATTCTATGCACAACCCATTTAAGAGGGGGGGGTCTCAAAATATTTTTTAAAAATCAGACTTTTTTTCATATCTTAAAATATATTATAGATAGTTCTGAATAAAATAACACCTATATTTTTCTACCATCAGGAGAACCATAAATATTAGGTTTTTTATACAGGGATGAGATTCTTCCGACTTTTATCATTTTTTAAGAAACAATTCCGACTTTTGCCCTTTTTGTCTTCTATAAACGTTAAATGCACCAAATGAGACATATCTCGCCAACATTGCACTCCTAAATTTTGCCACGCTGATAAGTCTGCAAATTCCTCTTTTAAAAGAATCCTTAGAAGCAAATAAGTTTAATGGCAAACCTGGAGAACTTGGATTTTTTGAACAAGTTAAAGTATTTTGTTGCTGTAAATTGCGTAGGTAAAGCTTTCGTAAGCTAAGAAAACGGAGCAGTTATCTAGCGGCCGTGGTACGTCATGATGCGGCGGAAAAGGTATAAATGAAATATTTCAAGTTGATCGGCGGCTTTTCTTTTAACTAGAAAATAAGATGCTCGGATTATTTAACCGATAAAGTTATTTCGTCTTTTATGGCAACCTCGGCAAGCGTAAAGTTTAAAGCTTCTTTTTTAATATTCTAGGAAGTACTTTCAAAATCCTTTAAAACTTCTTTGGCGACTTTAGAAGTGCGCCAAGGCGGTGGACATCGCTTTAAACGTACACTGCAGCTATTTTTTACAACAGAAATTTTCAAAATGATGCTTTTTTTAAGGGCAATATTTATGATTGCTTCAATAAGGAAAATTATTTCTTGAATAATATGGGTTATTAATTTTAAGTTTTATTTGGTTTAAAGGTTGACAAAATTAGAAAATAAGAATGTTTACGGAAAAATAAAAGCCGATTGAAATTGGTTAGAGATTTTGAAAAAAGTCATTTTATATTCGAAAATAGGTTAATTTAAACTAAGTTATATTTTATTTTTTTTGCATAACACCACAATTTAAAACAGGGTTACAGCTTCAGTCTCTTTATAGCAATGACAACGGCCTTGGCGCTTTTTTTTGGCGCATTTCTTAAATCGCCAAGGAAAGAATTATTTCAAATGAACCAATGAAATCAAATGACAGTTTAACGGATTTTGAAAGAACTCTCTAGAATATTCAAAATGAAAGTTATCAACTTTCCACTTGCCCAGGTTGTCTTAAAATCCTTAATACAAATGGGTTACTTTAACCTGTCATTACTCGCTACTAGAAGTGCACCAAAAAAAGCGCCAATGCCGTTACCACCGCTATAAACGTAGACAAGCTGTACCAAAACAGGTTTCGATTTGTTTTAAATTTAGTATGTGTAAAGATTTATTAAGGTAATATCGGTGAAAAGCTGTAATTATGCTAATTTTTATTTTTAATGTCGACTCATTTTTTTCATAACATTTATGCTATTTAATAAAATTAGTATTTATTTCATTCATTCTTTTGTATAACATAGCGTTTTTATTTCCTGTTAATATCAGTTTTGTATCAAGGTTTTGGAAAAATTGCTACTGTTAAAAAAAAAAAATCGCACCTTGTTTTGAAATGTTCTAAAATAGGCATATAAATAGCATTTTCAATTTTATGAAACTTATTCTATACTATTTACAGAATTGCCAAGATAATTTTTCCTTTTGTGCGAAATACGGTTTTACGCGCCCCTTTTCTTATTTTCAAAATTTGAGTTTACGCGTATTTTCAGACTTTGTCCTTTTCCCCCTCTCATGCCTGTTTATAACATGACAGCTGCAAATCAAACGAGCCTTCATAATTTTAAACGCTCTGTTAAATGGATATAACTTAAATACTACTTGTAGTAAATGAATGAAATTTTCTAGTTACTTTTCAAATATATTTCTTTAATTTGTCTTCAGCAATTGTGTATATATCTATTTTTTTCTGTAATTTTCCGAACATAATAATTTTAATTTTTTCTAATTGTTTTAACTAAACATCACAAATACAGTTTATAGTAAAGGTAAAAATTAAGAAATTTTGTAAGTGGCCACTGAATTGGTTTCATTCAGTGGCCACATATTTTATAGAATACACACATTATATGTAAATATGTGTGTCCATACTTTCTTTCTTTAATTTTTTTTTTTTACGGTACTGAAAAAAAAAAACATAAAATTGGAGGTCTTGCCATATAAACTAATCTTTTTTCAGAAAGTGTGTCGATTGCAGCAAAAACGTTCAGGTGCTAACATTAATTTTCACCTTTAGTTTATAGTTTGAACTTTTAGTAGTTAATGCAAAAATGAAGTGATTTGCTATAATATATTTTTGGGATAAAAGTTTTGACGTTGGCCAAAATTGTTTAATTTTAAGTTTTTTAATTTTAATAAAAAAAATTTGAATTTTGGAAATATAAAATAGTTATTATAATTTCAAAATGCAATGTACCCACAGAAAAAATTCAAAACAAAAACTTTAAAATTGAAGATTAGTATTTCGAGTTTCCAGACCCCTTAACAGGGACAAACATTCTGGCCTTACCCTGGATTTAATCTACAAGCCAGCAACATAATCACTACCAATTAACAGTTAACCCTCCAGATGGTTTATCTTGGCATCAAAAAGTGTCCTGTAGTGACTAGCCTCTGATGAAAAAATCTGCTCCAAAGTGTCATCAGTTCTGGTGAAGGGAGACTTTATTTCTCTTGCATGTGTGTGGATATTCATTCCTTTGGACTAACATGGCAGCTTTATCTCAGCATTAATAAAACACCATATCTCAATGTACGAGATGTCCCTTCAAGGGTTAAGAAATATAGGAATCGGGTTTTTCTTTTTGGTTGTGTAAAAAAATTACTATGTATGCTCATGGCTCCAAATGTCTAATTGTATGAAATGAGGGAAGACTAAATATATTTTAGGAGATGAAACTTTCTACTACGGATGATCCAATTTACGTGTTTATTTTCAATGATCAAACAAATTAAATTTTGGAGTTCCATACATTTTTTTTTTTTTTGCACACAATTGAATTTAGGTTTTTATTTTGAACCATACAATTAGATCACTATTTGTCATCCATGAATTAGTGTCAGCAGCGAGTCTGCATTTTCTTAAGGAAACTTTTTTATGCATTTTACTAAAACTATTGTTTCCACACATATCTGGTTAGCTAATTGTAAGGCTTCTTGTTTTTAAAAAGTAAAGAACTGACTAAAAATGTAAGAGAATTACTATCAAAATTCTCAACTAATCTTTAATCTCTCCTTTTACATAATCTAGGACAAAATGTAATCTTTGAAATGCTCTCACTGTTCCTCCTTGTAGCCAATACTAATATAATTAAAATTTTGTTTTGGTAATTTCAAACTGATTCTTGAAGGATCTATTGTATATTCATAATAAAAATTAGAATGGGACTGCAATGTGTCTCACCTGTCAGCATCCAGTCGTTTTCTTCTCAACATATTTAGAGCTGTCTGTCTCACCAGTATTCCCAAAGTTCTACGACTCACAACCATTCCATCCACCAAAGGCAAAGCAAGGGACATCCTAGAAACACGAAATTACATATAATAGAAAGATATGCTACTTAATACCAACCTTATTTTTCATGAATTAATTTTAAACATACCAAAGTGAACAGATCAATCAGGATCTTAATCAAAGATGAGAATTCTAAATGATTTCCACAAGGTTATTTTTTATTTCTGATTTAGTACAAAAAAAAAATGTTAAATGGACTCTATAAAAACACAACCTAAAAATGCATTAGATTTTGTATGATTAACTAAGATCATTTGATCAAAATCACTTCACTCTTTTAAAAATATGGCCTGCAAACATGATCTAAATTGAGTGTTTTAATTGACAATACAGAGTAGATTATCAATAATTCTTGCCCTTCAATTCTTTTTATTTCCAGTATTTAATGTAACAAAAATGTTTTCCCAGCAGTGAATTTGGAGTGTATGCCACCTCATAAATATGGAAAAACTGATTTGTCATTAAAAAATAATGATCAAAATATAATCACTGTATGGCGAAATTAAAGCAGATTAACAAGATGCTTGGGTTAACTAGTGAAATATTAAGCTCATTTTTCTCAAAACAGCTTTTATGCGAGTGGTTAGCAGGTCAAGCAAACATCATTTTTTCATTTAGAGAACCAGGAAAGCAATGGTTTTTTATATATTTTAATAGTAAAAAACTCCTTTTGAATTTGACATTTTCTCAAATATTAAAAGTATTTTATTAAATTTGATTTCATAGTTTTGTTAATAAAATATTGTTTAAATGCTGCAATTTTTGTGCAATATAGTATGCTATGCTGTGAAAAATCAATAGCCTCAATGGAATTTTCTATTTCAGCAGGAAATGAAATCCCTCTCCAATAATATTTTTACTCTGTTACTTAAGTTGCTTACATTTTTAACTATTTATTATGCTAACAGGTAAGTTTAACAGTTACACTAACCAAACAATAATGGATAAAGAAAGATTTAAGTTATGCTTACCTTCCACCAGGTCCTTGTAGTTTGATTTGATACAAACCAGACTGCAGAGGGTGGACAAAAATTACAAATAAATCTTTTTCAGATGTTCTGGACATAAAATTGGGTGGCTCTAAGCCAGTACTCATCAGAGGTAAAATATCACCTAAAGCAGAAGGAAATGTCAAATTAAAAAAAACGACTATTTTAATTTTAAAATCACATTAACTGGTACATAGCATTAATAAAAAAAACTAATGTGCTTATTTTATACATGAGAAATGTGCCTATTGTACCATTCCATTTAAGCAACATTTTTATACTAGCCACCTACTGAAAATTCAAACACATTAATCCCTCCAGACATTACAAAACTATAAATTTAAGCTATAATCTAAGTTTTAGTGAAGCCTTATGCATGTGCCATAGTTATAAAACCTCACTTTTAAACATTCTAACTTTTACACCTAATTATAATACCTGCCCCATATTGCATACTGAGTACAATACTGACAATTCTAAAAGGCAAATTCTTAGGTTTATGTGTAGAAAGACTACATGTTTCTGCATGGTGATAAACTGCCCTTTACTGGAATATAAAGTTGTGGCAGCATGAAGAAACATATTTAATATTTCTACATATAAATCTAGGAATTCGTCTTATTTAGTTATGACAGTACACCTGAGGAGTGATATATGACAATTCCAATTAGCTGATTGCAAAGACTAACGGCCTATATGTCCCTTCAAGAGATAATCATGATTATGTGAACAGATACACTGGTCATCTGCTTTGCAGGCAACCAAGGACCAAAATTAAGCATATATTACATTTAAAACCATGTAAATGTATTAGTGAAATAAAAAAAATTTTAGTACAGTCAATGGCTACATCTTTGTTCTTTCTCACAAAAAAGAGTTCATCTGCACAAAGGGCAATTACAAACACCATCAAAAGTAGAGATGACAGTGGCTTATTCTATTGGTGTCTTTCAGACAACATTGATGGTGCATGTAACTAATTTGCTGCTGTCAAAAGATGTTTTCTTGATGTATCTTAGGATAAAGCACTGAATAGGCAAAATTGAAAGACAGTACAAGGTATGTTCCCTTTTTACAGTGATATACTTAGAAGGCAACGTTTACAAACTATTTGAAAAAGCTAAAAAGGATCAAAATTCAAATTCTTCAACTAATTTCACGAGTATCAATTGATTTGATTTTCTGATGGAACAATTAAAAAATAGTTATACTTAGAAGGCAACGTTTACAAACTATTTGAAAAAGCTAAAAAGGATCAAAATTCAAATTCTTCAACTAATTTCACGAGTATCAATTGATTTGATTTTCTGATGGAACAATTAAAAAATAGTGTTAAGCACTTGGGTACTAAAATGAGGATTAGGACATAAATTCCTCCAAAGGAAATGGTAGGAATGACAGTTTTACTTACAATACAAAAATTTACGAAAATAAAATAAATGCACTGATTGCTATAAGAACAACACGATGGACATAAAAGTAAGTTAACAGTTGCAAGGTGAACAAATCACCAGAGGCCACCATCTAGGCATCCATTTAGTCCAGTTCAACACCTGCTGCATTTCTCGGTGTTGCGAGTCGGACTGGCGAATCCACCAAGACGGCTACATATGAAATCTTCCATTTGATTACACTGCATCTGGTGAGACTCCAGTTTTGCTTGTGTGTTACCAGTGGTAGTTGATGAACATCACACTGAGGCAACAAAACAGGATTGACAAGGCTCTAGAATCAATTCTGAAGTGACAGATCCCAGAACATATTGTAATTTTGAACCACGGTAAAATGAGAAAGTCAACACTGAGCTGGCACTCCAAACTTCCACACCATGCCGACATTTGAGATCACGACATATTGAACTTGCACCTCCCTATGTGCACGACGGCCTTTGGTTGGACTGAGATCAGAACTTGCAACCCTCTGATTGCTAATCCATTACTCTTTCAACCAGGCTACAACAGCCCTTGTTTTCTGTGGATGTGAAAACAGCTCAAAGTGTTCATTGTCAACTTCATTACCAGAGCACCTTGTTTCTTAAAGACTGACTAATTTCATAAATTATATTCATGGAGGATTCCTGCCCACAAATTGTGCAATAATCATTGACTGAATGTGATGCGTAAACAGGGAGGAAATAGTTTTTTTGCAGTTTCCTCTCTATGGACTATCCTCTCATCTAAGCTTAGTTTACAGTATGTTAACAAGACTTCCATATAAATGCGTAAAATATCTACTATGTCTTGCTTGCACCTCTTCGAAAATAAAAAGTACTTTTACAAAAATATCGATCAACCATATAAGAATCTAACTGTTTTGCTTTCTGTAAACAAAACTTTCTACAAATCCTACGTGCAAGTTCAGATATAACTTACCAAGTGGGAATGATACATAATCATCTAAATTTTCAAGCCATGCCACCACTACTTTCATATCACAAACAACAGCACAGCTGTGTTGTCGGCCATATTTTCTGCCGGAGCTCCTTCCTTGGGACAAGTCGTCACTGGCGTCCAAATTCAGAGACATGGCCCTGGGTATTTGGACATCTGAGAAAGATGTGGCAGGCATCGTTCTGCGATCAACATCTCTTGGCGAATCTTTCAATTCTGTAGGGAAGTACGAAAAAAAAAACATTAAAAAGATACGCAAAACAACTTATTTAACTCGATATTTTGGGAGTCCTTTTTATCCAGAGCTATGACAACTTTAACTTCATTTTATTCTGCTATTTTATGCTACTTACATGAATAGAATTAAATATAGAAATATATAATGATTGGCATAACATACAGTGTGGTATATTATGCTAGACACAAGGTCAAGAGATAACTAGATTTGTTTCTTTCGGCCATTAAAGCTGTTTTCGGAAATTATATTCCATTAATTTCTACATTTTTGTGAGAAATGCCCTTTTATCTATTTTTCAAACAGGTTGTAATGTACACCAAAGACTATGCAGAAGATACATCTTTTTTCAGCATTAGAGTGAAGATTATTGAAGAAACTTATCCCTACTTACCTTTAGTTCTTAGAACTACTTCATCACCAAAATCCTGAGATTTCGTTTCTTTTCGAAGAACTTTGTCCTGAGATGTGGGGCTGGGAACCACAAAGGCTAATTCCGAGGAAACATCTGACCAATACAGAACTTTATTTTTACCATTGTAGACGCTAACCGTATCTTCTGAAATCGATTCTGTTTCAGAAATGCAAAAAGAGAAATAGTAAGTGTCCAAAGAATTTAGCATCTGCAGAATGTTCAAATTAGGTTGCTTGATCTTATTTTTATTACGATTTTTCTATAATAATATCAGGCCCATGCATAGCATCGGCCCAAGGTGCAGAATTATATTCAGTGTTCTGCAACACAACTGCAAGCAATTGCAATTGTACTGCAGGCATTTTGTCCGAATTTTGAAAACTGCAGTAAAATCAAAAACAGACGTAAAACACAATTATCGGCTAAATATGTATTACATATTTATACTGAAACATCAAAATTAATAAACTTTCTTTATTTAAAACCAAGGCATACTTTAAGAATTTGCAATTCTGTAAACAACATTTGTAGTTAAATATTTTCTCATCGTCAAAAATAATGTAGGTGGCAGTAGTGTTTTTTCGTCGGAATGTGCTTTTTATACGCCCAGGTGCAGAATTATATTCAG
Organism: Metellina segmentata; assembly: GCA_947359465.1. Taxonomy (NCBI): domain Eukaryota; kingdom Metazoa; phylum Arthropoda; class Arachnida; order Araneae; family Tetragnathidae; genus Metellina; species Metellina segmentata. The sequence continues at coordinate 114,950,990 of OX375873.1, forward strand.
TGTTCTGCAACACAACTAAGCAATTGCAATTGCAATTGTTCTGCAGGCATTTTGTCTCAATTTTGAAAACTGCAGTCAAATCAAAAACAGATGTAAAAACACAATTATCGGCTCAATATGTATTACATATATGAATAAAACGCATCAAAATTAATTTACTTTATTCAAAACCAAGGAATACTTTCAGAATTTGCAATTCTGACGATAAATTTTGAAGTGAAATAATTTGTCATTGACATAGAAGATGTGTTATTTATAAAGTATTTGTGGTAACTTGGGCGGTGTAGCTAGAAAATAAAATAAAAGTGTGGCAAGGAGCGGGCTTTGCACTGAAAAACATCGTAACATGATTTTTTTTAAAAATCAGCCAAATTTGTGATAAAATTGAGGAAAAATTGTTCTGAAAAGACAGTTTGTTCTGCAACGTACGTAACAGTTTTAAGCACTTTCTGCTCCCGGAACATCTGCACTACAGTTTCTTAATTACTTCTATCAAATGACGACAGTGTCGTTACTCATATTTCATACCTTGTTTAAATCTACAGCTGATATAAGCATCAATATGCATCTGCAAATGTATTAAAACGTATCGAAAATACAAAGCAGCATTTTGCTAAATGGTGGTTTTGGTGTTTTATGGATCAAGGATTATATTTGGTCAAGTTGAGTAGTGGGATGACAGTTGAAAAAGATCGCTTGGGTATCTCAAGAGTGTGATTCCCATGTTTATAAAAGACGTGTATAATCAAATTTAACTTGCAACTGAGTGTTTCTTGCAAAGAAAAACTTGTCAGTGAAGCGAATTCAAAGATATTCCCAACTTCGTATGCAAAAGCTTTACTTGAATCAATTTCTTAGATTCATAGTACTTGAATTTGTAATGAGGATTAAAAATTTAACTTCAAAATAAATTGCACGATTCTACATCAAAAATGGGCTCTAATATAATTACAGGGCATCAGGCAATATAATAAACCACATTTCAAAATATTTAGGAGAGCAATTTTCAAACTTCCAAGTTTTCAACTTTCCAAGAAAAATTCCAAAATTGCCATGTTATTTTAAACTTTAAAACTATAAATTCTTTTGATCCTTTTGAATATTGTATTTTAATTGTTTTTATTAAGGAACATATTTCTGTGGCCTAACACGGTTGTTCGGAGCCCTAGAATAGCATTTTCCTATGCCACTGGCGTTGAACATATCAGTTATACAATCAATCACAAATAAAGAAAAAGATAATTTTAGAACATAAGAAACATGCGCATGTTAGAAATTTTAAATTTATTCTTACCAAGATCATCACTAGTAAGGATTTTCCAAGCTGTTGAAATATGACCAGTCCATCCAGCATGTTTCTTGACTTCCACAGGCCAACCTAATGATCTCAAAAACTCCAGGAAATGAGGATGCACATTTTTTGATGTCTAGATAAAAAAATATTTGAGTATGAGTTAAAATGAAATTTTCAGCAACATAAATCAGCACTTTTTCATCAAGAAAAATTTTATTTTCAATTTTATCTGTTGATACTAACAACATTCTGAAGAAAACTGTCCACTGAAGTTTGACCACTTTTGACATACAAAATGAACACTGTATCAGCTGTTCTGCTTGGAGTACTGTCGATTTCCTCTAGTTTCGAAAAGAAATTTTCAGAATGCTGATCCAAGGAAACCAATGATGGCATAGGTTGTGTCAAAGATTCCTAAGGAATATAAGCATAAATTAGCAAGAAACTTATCACATATTCATTTCAGTTACAGAGAAAGACACAAATAAAATCTTCAAAAATTTTAAACAAGCAAGTAGTTAGAACAAATTGTAAATATGCACATATTATCCTAACTTCATATCATTTTCTTAGAAAACCAATGAATAACTTCATTAAATTTAATGTTATAAAAAATGTTAACACTGATTCACCTAACTCTTTTATGCAGAGCTAAGCCACTGAATTTATGTTGCACTGATACTTTTGGTACTTTTTTTGTTAACGTCGTACTAGAGCAACACAATGGGCTATTGACGACGGTCCGGGATCAGTCCCTTAAGGGAAAGAAGCGTGGACAACACCTCGTAATTTTGAACCACGGTCAGATGACGAAGCAACACCTGAGCTGGCACCCCACTCTCCAAACTTCCACGCCAACCCAACATGAGGACTTTCGGCCACGACAGATTTCAGGTGCACCAGCCGCCTCTACACCATACGCTTACAAACATCCATGCCCGGATTCGAACCAGGAACCTTACGTTCTAGAGGCTAACACCTTAACCACTATACCGGTTGGTTGACTATGTTGCACTGATAGTCAAGCAACAGGCCATAGGTGATGAACCGGGATCAATCGTGAAGGGAAAGATCCAAGGACAACAAGTCATTATTTGTAACCATGATCAGAACATGGGGCAACACCTGAGCTGGCTACCCACTCTCCAAACTTCCACATCAGGCCAACCTCAGGGCATTTAAGGTCAGCAGATTAATGCTCAAAAGCCCCCATGTATACAACATCATTTGGTCAGACCAAGTTTTGAACTTGCAACCCTCCAGTTGCTAATCCACTACTCTTCAACAGGCTACTGTGGCTGCTTTGCAGAGCTAGAAATCGAGTTTTATACCTTGGTATTAATTTTTTTAATATATTAGAAAATAAATTTCAAGTTCTACACAGCTAAAGGTATTTGCGAGTGACTCAACAAGTGAAATGTGACATGGAAATACACTACATAAGCTAACATATCCTTTACATATCTGCACATGAACATGCTTTGGTTTCATAAGTAAAAAAATAATATACCAAAGAGAATGGGTTCAATTGCTTGATGTGACTTGAACCATCTCATTCATGTGGTAATTAGTAATTTTTAATTAACCTCGTACTAGAGCAACACAACTGGCTATTGACGACGGTCCAGGATCAATCCCTTAAGGGAAAGAACCGAGTACAACACCTCGTAATTTTGAACTACGGTCAGATGACGAAGCAGCACCTGAGCTGGCACCCCACTCTCCAAACTTCCACACCAACCCAACGTGAGGACTTTCGACCATGACAGATTTACGGTGCACCAGCCACATCTACATCATACGCTTACAATAATCCAAGTACTGACCCGGATTCGAACCAGAAATCTTCCAATCTAGAGCCTAACACCTTAACCTCCAGACCAGTTGGTCTACTCTCAAAAATGTGAGCACAACTTATTTGTAAATAATGACTTATACTCATATACAGAACTGAAGGTGATCACTTCAGAGGTTTCATTTAATTCATTTCCAATAATCAACTTTCAGGGTCACATCAACTTTGGGTGTGTACAGGATTCATGGACCAGAGGTACTCTAGTGATCTTTTCCACACAGGATTTGCCATCTTTAATAAACAATGCTACTGGAATACCCAAGCAATTTTTTTTCGTTTTTATCAAACTACTCTGTACCCCGATGCCTCTTTTTTTCCTTTCAGAACATTTAATACTTGACGAGTTTGGCGCAGCTTGGATAAATAATCAAAAAACATTGCGCCATAAAACGCCAAAGCAACCAACCTTTTCAACAGTCAATAACTTCTGAACATACATACCTTCAGTGCATCTGGATTAAGAAAACCAAGGTGAGAAAGGAAAAGGCGAGAAGTTTGGAATTCTTGACACAAACTGTGAAAATAAAGATAATGACATTTGAATTCTTACAAAAGTTGATTCCAAACTTTGACAGTTCAAGGGATCAATTTGAAAAGGTTTCATTTCACTGACCTTGGGGCTTTGCATTCAGTTTCAGGATTTGGGTATTCATGGGGTTCAGATTCCACCTGTTTCTTCACTGATGTTTCAAAATCAATTTGATTTTCAATGAGTTTGAGCACCTTCTCATAATCTCCAGCTCGTATTTGAGAAATACTGTCAAGGGATGGTATGCTTTTGTCCCTAATTTTTGAATAATGAAACATTTTTTAGGAATACATGTAACAAAATTACATTTGAGCAGGACTGACACAGCCAAAGCACTTGTGGGAAAACTACATCCTTTTTAAACCCTATTTTAGTAATAATTTTAATTAATCAGATACAAAATGAATCGGCAAAAATGCAAAATGTGCTAATTAAGTATGGAACAAATGTTGAAGATATCACCAAGTAATTAAAAATTTTCAGTCAAAAAACTTAAATAGTTCTTTAATAACGTTTTCATGACAACCTAGCAACCAGATTCCGAAACTTTTCTTTCGTGATTGCTGTGATCATGACTGTTGATCAAAATTAGTGATTGGCAAGATCAAAACCAATCATACGAATTTTTCTCAAAATTTCAATCCAAAATTTTATAATGTGCTTTCTAATTATACAACTGAGTCAATGAAATAAGAAATTAATATACAAATTTGATTAAAACTTCAGCAATGTCCTATTTATTCTTAAGACTGGTACTTTCAGCAAGATGTGTGAAAGACAGTACAACTCTGTAAACCGTAAAGTGCTTCGTGGTGAAGACAAATTGTAGTTACATATACAGGGTGCCACAGCGGGTAATGTGTGAAATGAATCGAAATTAATAAACACATAATAGTGATGAAATACCACCTTGTAAGTGCAATGGGTAATCCAACCCAATGATTCTATCGTGAAAATGCTCATTGAGCAATTCGAAAACTTACGCTGTACGATGTGGTCTTGCACCATCCTTCATAACCAATGACCACGGGCCAAGTCATTACAGTGAAGAAAAGGGATGAACTCCCCGTCCGGAAACTGTATTTCGCAGCGTTTAATGTGCTGTCGATGAAAACTTTGCCATACACACACCATGGGAGGATATTGCACACCACACAAGAAATTGCCTACTCTAATAATTATGTGCACCAAGTTTGGCCTCACTTTCTTGCAGCTAGCACCATATATAAGACTTTTTTCAAACATTATCTGCTGGGTCACGCTGTATACACTGACATGTAAAATGTAAGAACACTACTATTTTTAAAGGTTACAACCTCAAAATTAAACTAAACAGCTTATGATGATTTGCCCATAACCAAGTATCTTCAGTAAAAAGTTGGTGCATATTCAAAATTTGGAATCGTGACATCAGAGGGTTGGGTTCTACTACCACAAGAACTCATTTCCAACCTCATTTTCGGTAACGTGGTGCAAAACCTGCATCAGTGTACAAAGTACGGCTCTTATTTATTGAACTTTTCAGTTACCCTTCTGTACTCAGTGCAGTGTCGCTTCTTTTAAAAGACCTTTACACTTCACTCTTATTCTTTGTCATCGGTTTAGTAACTCTTGACGCACCTCTTGTATCTTTTTCCCACATACAGGGCACTTCACTGTAAAGTAGTAGCTGAAAATCTTACTGTTCTTTAAGATGTGCATGCCAGTGTAAGAATTACTGTATTGGATTGTAAGTTGATTTTTGCAGTAGTGGCTACATTCACCACATACTATCCCGTGACAAAAAAAAATTAATAAATACTTCAAATGAAATAAAAACTCACGCTTGGCATAAAGGGATTTTATCAACAGTCTCAGGAAAATATCTTTGTTTAATATTGTGGATTGTTCCAACTTCATTCATCGGCAAAGGTCTTCCTGGGTTCACAGCATAGAGCTTACTTCCAGACTGCAAAATAAAACATAAATTGTGTTATGTCCTTTTTAAAAACAGTAGTAATTAAATTTAATGATTGTAAAAGGTTCGAAAATAAAGGAACATAACTAAGACAAATTTGGATCGTATAGTGGTAATTAAATTTTGAATAGAAAAGACTCACTGAACCCTGTACAGGAATTATCGATTAGGAGATGTCGATATCTTAATTATGAAAGATTTACTGAAAGGAATAAAAAACCTAATGTGCAAAATTGAGATCAAAAATCCCCAAAAGGGTTCGTGCAAAAAAGCGAAAGATATCCATGTAATTTAACAACAAAGAATATTTATTGAACAAAACACAAAAACAGGAATAGCTATGAATTAATTAGAATAAGAATTAATACACAAAATAAAGAAAAAACTTATAGATCAAGAACTAAAAAGTGAGGGGAAAATGGCAAAAGATGCTAAGGGACATAAGGGTTAGAATTTAATCAGAAAAAAAGGGAACACACGGAATTTTGAACAGGAGTATTGTCAGGGACATTTCGTCCAAATGATTTCACTCCACTCTGCAGAGTAAAAAGGAAAAGGGAAAAAAATATACTTATTATTTCGACTCCATGTTTGGAGGATTGGAGTAGAATGAAGGCCTGGAGTGGAATAAAGGACTTCTCTAGTACAGCTTTATTATAAAAAAATTTAAATCTATGTAACTTTTTAAACTTGGAATAAATATGCAGATCATCCCAGTACCATGGTATTGGCAACTTTATGTGGGGTACCTTATCAGGTGTTTGCTATGTCGCTTTACTGTCATTTTTTATATGATAGAGCTAACTAGAGCAGTACCTAGAGCTCAAAGTGGATCCTGAACTACTATGAAGATGCTAAGATTGGGATTGGAACACAAAACCTGTTGATCTGAGGACCGAAGTGATGACCACTTGGCTATCGCAATGGCAGGTTAAAACTAAGTATCTTCTTAACCTTCATAGTGGTTGTCTCAAAGAGATTTCTCGTCATTAGCAAAACTGATCTGACTGGACAAGATCTCTCTTCCATCAAAATCTCATCATTAGAAGAAAACTGACCTGATTTCAATCTCATCATCATACAAAAATACAGCAATATCTTGATGAGGTATCTCATCATTAACAAAAATTGGTCAGATCTTGATGGATGAGATATCTTGTCAAAACCACTTGGAGAGTTAACTTTATCTAAAACAGTGCAGATCAGAATATTACATCATACAATATGTAATTTAGATTTAATTCTAATCTAAATCTTAGGAACTAGAAAATGTAAGAAATGTGATTCATACAAAAAGCCAAAAATGTGTATTCATTCACCATTATTCTATAGATAAACACTTTTAAATGTAGATTGTTTTTGAACTGAGAACTTACTTTATGATGGGGCAAATGTCTTAACTGAACGCACCATGCATGTCGTCCGAAGGGACCTCTAATTAGAGCTGTTAAGGTTGGTTGAGGATCTGGCATAGAAAAAAAATAATTGATTCAAAGAATTATTAAAAACAGGATGATAGAGGAATTTGTTAAATATTTTTCAGAACTCTTATATCACAAAATATAAAAACTACCGAAATAATTTTTTAAACTGTTATTATACATCAGTTTTGTACACAAATTTACAGTGGAATATCACGTTTCTGATGATACATTATAAAAAGTTTTAAATTATCAACTTATTCACGTTACCCGAGCAAAAAAAGCAATATAACTGTTCCTCATTGCTTATATTCAGAACTATCAAGTATTTTTAGTTGACAGCCTGTCATGCAAATTCATTCAATGGCTAATAATAATCCATACAAGGGAATCACACAGAGGTTATCTATATTTTAACTAACTCTACTTTGTCCTGTTAAATACTCATAGTACCATTAAATGAACATATGTCTTACAAGTTTGGTAAGATGTCTTTGACAACCATCAAAGGAATATTTCCTATGAAGGATTAAACTGTGGCTGAGTCATTTTGGCAAAGTATGAATGAAATTAATCTAAAAGTCGATGCAATGAAAAGAAGTCAATTCAGCTAATACACGAAACAAGGGTTATCGCACACTATACATTTGGTAATTTAGTGCGAAATTGCAAAACAATTACATAAATAGAAAAGTTTTTGTGTACCTCATACTTTTAAATGCAAATTAGAAATTCCAGTCACTTCTATTTAATTCAGCAAATTATGTTTACTACATAATTAGTAAATTTAGCATGTTTTAATTACATTTCTGTTTGCAGCATATAGTTAAAACATATTAAACATTCTGCGTATTTTTGCATTTTTGATATCAATAAATATAACCTTTAGTACTTAGCATCTAATACAATACAGCTGTTATGGGATTAGAGGATAACATTTATTGTACTTAAAAGTTATTACTAGTATAACTAGTTCTCCGGCCAGATTGTCCAGAGTCACCAGATTGTCCCTAGTCCATGTTGGCTGGAAGGACGAATTTTATCTCAGAGGGATTTTGGTGGGGGTGTTCTTGATTGGCAATTCAGGTATCATGAGGATGCAAAAGAAAGAGATGGTGGCAAGAAGAGGATTATAGAAACAGACATGGAGAAAGAGAGTTGCAGTGAGTGTCATATCTATGTGATTGGGAGTTTGTGGGTAATTTGAATTGTAAATGCATTTTGTAATCAGAATTTATGGATGAGATATTTTGTCAGTTAAAAACTGACCAGATCTTGATCTCATCATCAAAAAAAAAATCTCCATGATGAGATATTATGGCATTAGCAAAACTGACCAGATCTTAATAGAGATATCTTGTCACTAGAAGAAAACTGACCAGATCTTGATATTGTCATGATAAAAGAATCGGCAATATTTTGATGATGAGATATCTCGTCATTAGCAAAATTGATCAGATCTTGATGGACAAGGTAACTTGTCGAAATCATTTGGAAGAAAAAGCGTCATTGTCACTTTCAATTACGATTCATAATCCTGTAACAGTAAAATAAATTGGCTTCACATCTTACCTTGTTCATTTCCCAAATGTTGTTCTAAAAGAGCTAAAATAATAGAGTTGTCAAGCGCAAAGTATCGGAAATGCTTCACGACTTCTTCTTTTGTCAGTTGGTCGTCATTAAGATTCTTGCATTGTTGGAGTAGTGATTTCTCTTCCAGAAGAGAAGACAGATTTTGGGAGCCACAAGGTGGAGGGAAATAACCCTGAAGACAAAATTATAAATAAAACCGATGTTAAGTCTATCAAATTGTCAAAAGAACATTTGAGTTATTTCAGTTTGCATAAAGTTATTACATTTCTCATCGGTAAATTCTTAAGAAAGAAATAATGTATTAATCAGACATTTCAGGTATGATGTCCATGAAAAACTTGAAAACTATTAGTGTACTAGTAAGGACAAATTTAAATGCTACAGCCCTTATTAAAGTATCCAAACATATCAACTATGCAATCAAAACAGTTCTTACTTTAAAAAGTATTCTGAAATTCTGAGCATAAATTTTAAACCAGTATAAAAATATTTAAATTGGTGATTTTGAAAGACCATTGACAGATATCTGATAAAATAAAAATTTAGTTTACCCTAAATTTTAAAATATACCCAAGGAAAAATTTAAAAGATAGAATTTTCTTTTACTTAACACAATATATTTATTCTAAACAAATTTAAAAAAACTTACAACATGATCCAGCATGCTGGCCAAAACTGCTTCAGCTGCATCTTTAACACGCATTGATGCAGGTTTCAATTCTTTGTCTCCTTTTAATTTTGGTGGATCACTTCTTTTAGACTATAAAACATAATAAATTAAAAATTCTTACTAATCTATTTATAATCAGTAAAATAAGATAAACAAAACATTGAAAACTTTTGAAACAATGACTAATAGCAATTTAAAATTTTCGTAAATGCAAACAATGTTTCATTAATGCAAATACATTGAAAGAATTAATCGGTATTACTCATTGTTTTGAAGGTTTCCAATTCTTATTAGCATATCAGGTTTTAAAAAACGGTATAAAATATTTTGACTAAACACAAAACTTATACTTCCTAGCGGTATGCCTGAACAAACATCAGAAAATTTAGTTTGAATACAGCCAAAAACAATGTCTGTCTTGCAAGAAGAAAACCAAAATATTCAAAACTCTCGCTCCCTATATTTCGGGAATGCCATTGGCTGTGCAGCAACCCTCCAAACTGTACTCAAACATATTGTTTGGAAGGTTACGTTTTAAAGTTTGATGCATAAACCATTTAGTAAAATATGTTGATTTAAATCTCTACTATTATAAAAGGAAGTGTTTCTGTCTGTATGCATGTATGCAGTGTTCTGACAAATCTATGGCACTTACAGTAATGAAATTTGGCACACAGGTAGTCCCAATTTTTTGTGAATTTTGTGTCCAGATCGAATTTTAAAATTTAATCTAGAACAATTTAAAATTAATTTATTGGCATTTAATTATTATTATTATTTTTCTTAGAATGGCAACAGTATAAAGAGATCACAGATTCTAAAATTATTTGTTCCTTTCATTTTCAGAGCAATGATTTCAGTGGACGGACAAAACATATAAACAGTATTATTTAACTGGAGTTGTTTATTTGTCTACTGGATTGTTAAAGATAGAGAAAAAATACATACAGATTGAAACATAAAAATGCGATTTTCTTAAAGTAAATAATTTTTTAATTGTAACTTTTTTATATTTGTCATACGAATATGGGCGCATTAGACAATGAGACGTCAAAACTTTTTCGTCCTTTGGAATCGTCTCTGGGATTGTTTTAGGTAGGTACGTATAAAATTACTATCGCACTAGACCAACACAATGGGTTATTTCGATCGTTTTTGGAACTGAGTAGCAACCACCGGGTTTGGTGAGTGTTATTGTTTTTTCTTTTTTTTTAATGAAATTTGTTTGTGATGGAAGGAAGGAGGTGACATGCCTGTGTCATGTCAGGTGGCCCTCATTCTTTAAATTAATGTCTTTTCTCTCACACAGATGGGGCTATGGTGGAAGGAATGAGGCAACATTCCCATGTCATGTTTTGTGAATTTAATTTTGAGAGTTTTAAATTTTAATCTAAAATATTTTTTGTATTCATTTATTGGCATTTATTTATTACTAGCCGTTTATTTATTAAACCACTTTGAGGCCATCATGGCGTTGCATGTGGTGTTGGTTTGCAAAGCAAACCAAATGGGAATACATAGCAATCACCAGGGGTTGGGGAGCATTAACGAGCCCACGAAAAGAACTGTCATGGGCAACACTGTGCTGGACACGCAATGACTAGTCTCTAATAAAATACATAAATGTTAACAAATTAAAGAATCTACAAACAATACTTATATTTCAATCAACAATACCTCAATTTGGCTAAACAGATCTCAAAATGTGATCACTCAAGACCTTATGAATCTTATCCAACAAGAACACTAGACATTACTACAAGATAAAATAGAATGTAATATATTCCATACAATCAAATTTTAGTCTTGCATTAAAAAAACCATTAGAGTGCAATATGTTACCAAAAAATTCAAATACAACCCCCAAAACGATTAATTAATGCAAAAGATATAGTATACTTCAAGTACAGATTGTGAACAAATAAAAGACAAACATATGTCTACGAGACTACAATCCGCCTCATACAAACTGGCAGCTTAGTCACATGGATTTGAATGAGTCAATTCTTTGAATTAGGTAATAGGCTGGAACGTAAGCAAAGTTTAAGCTGATTGTGGTTTTAAGCTTATTGTTCAGACTATCTACTACTATGACTAGTCTGGCTCCCATGAGTTAGCAGTTGAGTCATATGGTTTTGTACAAGTCTATTCTTTAAGTTGCCAACCAACAGGTCTAGTGGTTAAGGTGTTGGCCTCTGGATCAGAAGGTTCCTGGTTTGAATCTAGGGTCAGGGCATGGATGTAAATTGTGCTGTCCTTTGTTAGGGCCAATGATGGTCCTCCCACTGGGTGTTCATTCACAAGTAGCCATCACTTCCGACATTGTAGTGACCAATGATTAAGTTCATGTGCCCGCCATTGGAAAAAAAGAAAAAAAATTCTTTAAGTTATGTTGGTTTGTAGTTTTGGGGTTTTATAGAGCAAGGGCCATATTTGGCCAAGCTGCACCAAATTCAAGACAACATCAAGTAAAAAATGTCATGAAAGGTTGAACTAGAATTTCATGGCACGAGGTCCATCTAGCCAAGTTGCATCAAACACAAGACAGCAACAAGGGAGGAAAAAGAACTATCAGCAGAAGGGTAGGCGAGGGTATAAGAGAAGGAAAGGACAAATCACTTGGATACTTTGGAGGGGTGTTGCCCATACACACCTAAAGAAGATGTGCCCCAGAGGGCTCTTTATATTAGGATACTTGGGAATGTGTAAAAAGCGTTTCTACAATTGGTGCTTTCTTTGCAGATTCTGGTTCCAAGATTACCATTCAGTGCCGAAAGTAATAAGTGATAAAGAATTGGGTCAAAACAATCCAGTGATTGTAATTCATGCCTTTGTGCATGTTAGACTCATTAAGCCCTTCTGTTAATGAGCATTAACACCCATTCAAATATTGATTGTCATTCTCATTGAAGTTGCACTATACAAGAGCAGACACATACCTGAGATTTTGATCCTGAAATACCCAGCTCAACTACCTCCAGCACAGTATGCACTGTTTCTTTATCATTAAGCAGGTCAGGATGTTCGACAAGCCAAATGGTGACGCAATGGTAGGCCGCAACAATCGTCGAATGCAAGTCTTTGGAATGTGCAGGTGGGGGTCTTGAACATTGGAAAACAATATAATCGCAAATCCATTTCACAGCTCTTTTTCCTTCTAAGGAATCTTGAAATTGAAACATATATTTTTTTTGGTTTAAATGAATATGGACAAGCTCAATCATTTTTAGTGTTTTGATAATAATGAATAATTGGAAGATGAATACTTTTGGTTGCATCAAAGAAAAAGGTTGAATTTTTAAAAGTAAATCTGAAAGAAAATCTTAAAATTTTCTTCAATAAAGTTTTGCTATTCCAGTTGCTAGTCAAATCACTTGTTATATAGTACTAGAAATTTTTTTTTAAATAACAAAATATATCTCTTCATAAATACTATTTTAGTAGCAATTATTTTATTTGCTCAGATACAAAATGAATCAGCTAAAATACAAAATGTTCTAATTAAATATGAAACAGATGTTAAAGAAATTTAAATTTTAAAATAAAAAAAATATCAATATTTTTTGATAAACTTTAATGAAAATATACCAACCAGATTCTGAAATTTTTCTTTCGTGGTTGTTACGGCTTGGTTCTAAACTTTGAAACTGGTGTCCCTTAAGTAATCTTTATTGAAGAGTCAAAAATTATTTTCCGTAAGCTATTAGTTTAAAAAAAAGGACACAATTTTTGCTGATCTCTGTTGAATTTTCAAAAACAATTGCCAAAATATTCGAAAAGTCGGCAAAATTTTAAATTTAGAAACTTTTGAGATGATTTTGCTTAAAAAGATACTCTAGTCACCAAGGTTGAAAAATAGTAGCAAGAAATAGTCTTAGAATAGCAGGGCACCTGTGGACAAGGTGTGACCTATACAAGGTGTGACCAAAAGGTATCCTCATAGAATTTAAAAGATCACTGAGACTAATATACATAAAATGTGATACCTTAAAATTAGTACCCTTCTGAAAGCACAATTATTTCAGAGCTATTTCCATAACCAAAAACATTTTTTGAAGTCTGCAATCAAAGTAGCAAACAGCTATCTAACCACAATTATAATATAACCTCAATGTTTGGAAATCTTTATCGTTATAAGTAAAAAAAAACTAAACATTCATGGAGTCTCCATTTTAGGGAATAAAAAGGTTGTGAGAAGAGAGATCTAATGAATGAGATGGCTGTCCAATCCCATCAAATTTACAAACCTATTTCTTAATACTGTACAGCTCCAAAGTTATGAAATCGATTGGGATACTTTCTGATCAGACCTCATATGATTGGAAAATACCAATTTCTTGTAATAAACATGAGAAAGTTTCATATTTGTAAATGTAGAAACATGCAGATGTTTAATAAAAATAAAAATACAATACATACACTTAAAGGGAACATACCAGGCAATCTAGTCACATTGATTAAAGTCTAATTCATAACACTAAAAAAAGAATATATTTAGACCCTGATAATTAGGAATCTTGTTTTGGGAGTAAGATGCAGATGGTAATACTCTTTTATAACTTAAATATTTTTCTGGAAAACCAAATGTTATTCAAAACTTTTCTGTAACTTTAAATTCAAAATACTCTTCTCTAATACAAACAGCATTGCATTAATATTGAAAAGCAAGAAGCATGCTCACAATTCAATCAAAACAATAATTTCAATGAGAGTTGCAAATTCTATGCAAAATTATAAGGGGACTACTTAATAAAATGAGTTTATTTTAAAGTTACCAAACACCAACCTGTAGCCATTTTCACTTCAGGAAAAAGCACAACAGAAAAGAAATTAGAATTAACATTAATGTATGCACCTAATATAGCAGACTTTTAAATGGTAATAATTATCATGTTAGCAACAGATTAGTAGGTGAATGAAACCTTGAAAAAAAGTTGCAATGATCAGTTATGACCTCAAAATTTGTAAAATTAACTACCCATCAAAGTTTTATCAGGTTAAGACTGCTCGTAAGACATCTACATTTCCGAAAAGAAATGCTTATAAATGATCTCTTAACATATACCACTGAGTTAATTTGAAACGTTGTACATCCAATACATCTAAAAATGCATCTTAAAACAAAGTACGCTCGTTTTCTAATATAGAATATTTACTATTGCATAGATAAAATGCATTAACCTCTCATTATATGGCTCGTTTTAACTTGTCTCCGATGAATTTAAGTTTGTTGACAGTAGGACATTAAATAAGTATTTCAGGTTTAAATTCCTTCAAATGATACATGTAGATTATACACATTTGTCATGTATAGGGCCTTTTTCTAAGGAATATAGTAAAAAAGTATAATTTTCTCTCTCTCTCTCTTTACTTCCAAAAAATTTCTAACATACGGATGTAAAAAAATTCTGTTTTGAAAGCATAGTACATTTCAACATGTGCATAATGCACTTCATGTCATTTGAATTTGTTTCATGGGCTGGGGGAGCCCAGTTGAAAGAATAGCAATCGGAGAGTTGAGATTCAAAATTCGATTCAACCTAAATGTGGGTATGGCTGGAACACATTAAATCTGCCACGGCCACAAATGTCCTCATGTTGGTGTAGAAGTTTGGAGAGGTCATCTGACCACGGTTTAAAATTATGAGGTGCTATCCTTACTGGAGTGATCATCAACTCAACTACCATTTGTTTCAATATTACAAATTTTCTTTTATTATAGTCCTAAGGACACCTTCAGCCTAACACCTTCACAAGAGGGTGGTCTTTTTAGCCATGAAAATATGTTGATCTCCAAGATGAAATAATTTAATTCTGCTGATGACCAAATTCTGAAACAAAGCCATATTTTGGGCACAGAACACAGCTAAATATTTCAGCTTATATTAATAAATATTTAACATTATGGAAAATAAAATTGATTCATTGAACCTGCTTGTGGCAAATGAATACGGGCTAATCCAGAAAGGACTTCAAGTGCAGCCAGGGAAACATTAAGGTCAGTCATCCAGGATGATATCAAACGATGGCAAATTAGATAAGTCGCCCGTAGAAAAAGTGCATGCGTCGAATCTGAAAAAATTAAATGCTTTGTAAATGCTAACATATGTATTAATAAAATAAACAAATCAGCAAGATTTTACAAAACTGGAACTCTTTGAGAATATTAAATGAATATATAATACATGAATCACAAACGAAACTACTTGAGATAAATTGACACCTATCATGCAATCGAAAAATGGAAATAGAAAAGTACTTTGTACAGAGAAACTGAGATGCAAAAAGTATGTGTGTTTATTTTTGACAAAAACATTTGTAAAATACACTGTTAATAAAAATATTTAGATTTCATACAAATTTTATGCATGAGTAATGACATACAAGCGTATTTGATGGAAATTTCAGTACACAATCCTGTAAACTCATTAGAATGATCATACTTAAATGTAGTTCTATAATTAAAAAATCTAACACACTATATCTTAAAAAAATAATACCAAGTCAGTAAAACCATTTACTTTATTGAAAGTTTTTATTGCAAACACATAAAACTACAAAAACTGCTAAAAAAAATCATGTTTTCTTAAATACTTCACAAGTGTTCTACAAATTTTCTATTTAATTACTTTTGAATGAAATCTTTTGCATTAACTATACTTAGTTTATGTTGAGTGCATGTGCTTAAATTTACTCATCATACTCAAAGTATGCAACATTAAATATTTAGATGTAAGGAAACTTTGATAATTTGGTTCAGTTTGGAGTGCTTAAACTCATACTTTACAAATGGTTAATCTGTTTGCTATTATAATATTCTGTAAAAAATATGCTGATGTTATGGTTATAAAATATAAATTAAATGGTAAAAGGCAATTATAATATTAAAATTCTAAAAGATTATGTAAAGTTAAATACAGTTACATATGTACAGTATAACTTTTAATTTCCTGTTACCTAATTATAGAAACGGTATTTTGCAGCAAAAATGTAGCATTTCATGCAGTTTTAAGAACTAAAAATAAAAAACTTAGATAAATATATAATGAAATATATTTAAAATTTCATTATGTAGGTACTACTTAATGTGTTATCAGTTAATCTTAAACATTTATTTAATGTTGCCTGAATCATCATGTCCCAACATTATAAATACAAATGTTTGTAAAAATATTTTTATATTTTTTTACTAGATTGCTGCAAATTTATTGCTTTAATCCAAAATCAGACATTGCTTCACATATTTAGTACACATATTAATGGTCAAATACTACACATATAAGGTAAACAGCAGCAGAAAGATTGCTATTTGTAAAATATATTTTTTGAGAATATTCCAGCATAACCACCATGTCTACAAAGTGAAAAATTTGTCAGGCATACCACATTAGTGAGAAACCCTCTAACATGTTGTAAGATTGGATATGCTCAATGGATTTTAAAATCTAGAAAGCAGTATATAATAGGTGACTCCCAAACCGCAAGGGCCATGTTTGGCTAAGCTACATCCAAACACAAGACGGTGTCAAGCCTGGGAGCAGAAAGTGCTTAAAAATACAATGTACATCGCAGAAAAAATTTTCTATAATTTTATCAAAATTTTGGACGATTTTTTTTCAATCATAAGTTACGATGTTCTGCGGTGTATAGTACGCTCCTCACCACACCCTTTTTTCTTCTCTAGCTACAGTACAACCACCCTACACCGCCCCAAATTACCACAAACACTTTATAAATAACACATCTTCTATGTCAATGACAAAATATTTAACTTCAAAAATTATCTACAGAATTGCAAATTCTGAAAGTATCCCCTGGTCTTAAATAAATAAATTAAGATAATTAATTTTGATGTTTTATTATAAACATTTAAAACATATTTTGCCGATAATTTTGTTTTATGTCTGTTTTTGATTTGACTGCAGTTTTCGAAATTCGGACACAATGTCAGCAGAACTGCAATTGCTTGGAGTTGTGTTGCAGAACACTAAATATAATTCTGCACCTGGGCCCCAAGGACACTAAATAGAAAAGACACTTGTCTGTGAATCCCATACACACCTAAAAGAGATGTGATCCTAAAGACTCAAAAATAGAATGAAAATAATTATTATTCATTCATACTTGTATTTGTTGTTTCAATCAATTGCTGCATAATTTTATCACGTATTGAGAAAATATCAGAGGCCCACGATAATCACATTAAGCAGCACCTACTGTGTGTACTAACATAGGCATTTACAAGTGAAAGACACTGACTCAAAATTTTCTAGACACGAGTTTCAAAGCTTTTCTAGACCAGAATTTAGTGATCTTTAGACTAGTGAAGTCCACTAACACATTTTTCTTAGCATGAAGGGTAGATTTTATTTTTCCTCAAGAGGAATTTTCCTCCCTTAGTTTTCTCAGGACTATATTTTTGGCTTAGTATTTCACTTGTAAGATGACAATGTTTTACATAAATTTAAAATCTTTTAAACATAAAGCCTTTGTGCACAAACACTTAAATTCATGTGCTGAATTTAATTTTTTTTTCAAATAAGAAAAATGCATAATTTAATTATTTTCAGTTACAATTAACAAGTACCACATTTAAAAGTCCATGCAAATATGAAAAACAAAATTTGCTAAGATTAACAATTCAGTGATTCGCATTCAGTTTTTTAGTAGAATGAATGATGTAACAAATTTTTTAAAACCACAAAATAGAATCGAAATATCTGTTGGTGTTTAGGATAGAGATTTGTGCATTTAATGAGTAAGGGTTTTGTGATAGTCTGATTTCATGACACATTTCAGACAACAAAAAATGTATTCCCATACTAATATTGGTAACAATCAAAAAGAAAAAATATCATTTAGTTATCATTATTTTTAGTCAATAGAAGTCATATTTTCCCTCAATAATGTTTGTTTAACAAGACCCCATCAGAACGAAGCTGGAAAATCAGTAAAATAAATGCAACCATCAAAAATACTTTTCTTGAAGTAATTTCTTAATTTTACCTGTATGTAAGAAAATTTCTAAAATCTAACAGATTAACAACTGTACCTTTAGGTTTTTCTGCCAAAATAATTTTATGAAGCCTTTCTCTAATTTTCTGATACAAAAACATAGCAAATTTTATTATTCATACAATAAAATATATACAATACAGGAAATATAAACAAACCAGGAAAGACAGTATAAAACATAGCATAAAACATAAAATAATAGAGAGGGGAAGAAAGTCAAGGAGCAATGCACCACAAACTGAAAAAAGAATACACACCTCCAAAAAACAAGTGAACAAAACATCACATCTACCAAAACCCCATCACCAAAGAATTCAGAGCGAGCTTGCAGTAATATAAGACCACAGATCCCAAGTAGGGGGAAAGTGTTCGTTTGACATTGATACATAAATTGCTAATTTTACCATCGATAAGAAGAGGGAAATCTGCTCGAAGGAGGTTGTCGAGATCGGGGCCCAAACTGCTACACTCGGACGAACCTAGGGAATCGCAGCTTTCCACGACCTCTGCCTGCAGTTCTGGAGGAGGCATCGGGAGATCCAAAATATAACATTATACTATGCTAAGCACTTTTCATACATCAGTTAGGGAAATGCTCACCCTTATCACAAACACAAACACAGGTTAATATCTTAACATTTCGTGGTAATGGCACCACTTAAAAACACTAAAAATGGGAAAGAATTCCAATAAAAAATGACTGTTTTAAAAAACAATGAAGAATTTGGGTCAAAAAGTTGCTTAAATCATTGCAAAATTACAAAACAAATAAAAAAAAGGGGTTCCTGTAACAAGAAATCCAACAGCATTATATCCAACCTATTACCTCTTATAAAAACTCAATCACACAACTATATCCTTGCATTCAGCCATATTAATTAGCTGTATAATTCAAGGGGCTACACAGGAAAGTCACTTGCAAATTCTAAAGTGTCTTAAGGAAAAATTGACAGATTAAGACACATGATTTTTTTTTCTCCAGATTTAACTGATAGTAAGAATGTGAAGAAAAAGTAACTGTGTACAATAGATTCAACACTATTTCATTAAAAATATTATTGAAATGATTACAGTATTATATTAAAATTGAGCCATTAAGTTTGTTAAATAATTTTTTAACATGCCATATTGAGTAGTTATGCCATTCAAAGGGCTACACAAGTGTCTTGCAAATTCTACAGAATCCTGAAGAAAATTTGACGCCTTGCAACATGAACTTTTCCAAATTTAACTGATAGTAACGTCAAGCAAGTAGCTATCTAGAAGAGATTTGGTATTTTCACATCATTAATTAAAAAGTGCATTGACGTGTGATTACAGTATTTATGTTACAACTTAGCCTTTAAGTTTGAAAAAAAATTTTCAATGCTTCATTCTTTGAAAGTTAGGGGATGAAAATTATTTCCATATGCTATTGAGATATAAATCTTTGGATTTTTTTTCAACACAGATGCCTTTAAATCTATGAATGAAACAGTGGCTGGCCACTAGTACTTCATTTCAAATACTATTTGCATGTAATTATTTCAAAATATTTAGTAAATTACAGTTCATTTAAAAATTATGAGTCCCTTCATCAGATTCATATTGTGTATATTGTATTGTGCAACAAAATCTTCCTAAATTAATCAAGTAAAAACTGCC
The DNA here is from genome assembly GCA_947359465.1 of Metellina segmentata. NCBI lineage: Eukaryota > Metazoa > Arthropoda > Arachnida > Araneae > Tetragnathidae > Metellina > Metellina segmentata. The sequence goes on from OX375873.1 coordinate 114,970,968, forward strand.
AAAAATTTTCACTTCCCATGATTTTTGATTGATTTAATGAACTAATACTTATGTGTAATCCTCATTTCCAAACAAGATATAAATTAAGTATTTAAAGTCATTCAATTTTTACATGTGTCATTGAGAAAACTTTAGATAATAATAATTTCTAATATGCATAGGTTCAAAATTAAAGTACTGCACATTATAATATTAATTAAGGGTGATCGTTAACAATTCTAAATATATATATTTTTTCAATCTGAGCCTAACCATTGTCTTCTTTGGTCTCCTGCGCCACAAGAAGTGAACATGCATCTATTTGTATGTAACATTCTAAGACCAACATCAATATCCATGAGCTTACCAACAGGGATTCGAACTCAGGACTTACGGGGTGGCAGGGGAAACCTCGACAATATCAGTTAGGTGACATTCTCAACATGTCAGGGATAGTATCCATCTATGAATTTCAGTTTAATATCTAAAACTACTAATTTCAACTTTAGTTACAAATTTGGATTTTGGGTTTAAATGAAAAGCAAAGAACATATTCCAGTTAAAATGTAAATATTTTCTATATCAGTAATTTAAGAACTCTTTCAAACCATTTTAATAACTGCTATACATTCATATTCTTAAAATTAAAAATTTTTGCATTCAATAAATTTAAATACCAACAAATGAACATAATAACTTTCAACAATAATTAGAAACAAATCCTGTAACATTAACAATCGCTATCTAAAAATCGCTAACTTTAGACAAAACAAAGAGGGATAAAATCTTAAAAACTTAAATATACCAGAGGATAAAACACTGCTTGCAGAGTCAACACTTGTGTTATCCGTCAAGTGAGGTTGAGTAATTTGTTCAAGATCTTCGCTAGCTGCTGAATCCTGAATATAAAATAAGAGTCCACCTAAAAATAGTGAGTCAAAAGTAAAAATCTGTTTGAACTTTTTCATTTCACCATACTTTTAACAATTTAGAGAATAAATTTAAATGTTTTATTTTGGTACAATGAAAGATTGAAAGGTGAATATTCTTATCACTAAAGGCAGTTCAATCAAACATTTTCAAGATAGATTTGTGCTTATAAGTTTTATAGCTACAAAAGTACTTTACTTGAAAGATGAATTGCTGACAATATACTACCTTGAAAGGATAGACTTACATACTACAGAACAAAGTCCCAAATTTGGACGTTTTGCTAACCGGCGGTTTTTTTTCCTCACTTTTTTACATCTTTCTGACAATTTTTAACGCTTTCACCTTAATTTCTTATACAGAAATCGGTCGGATACAGAAATCGGAAAAATAACCGACATGTTCAGAGTGAATACCACACAGAAAAATTAGAAGATTTTGCCAGTCACAAATGTGTTGCATTTTATAAAAAAGTTTTTTTCTTTTTAAAAAATTATTCCTATTTATATTTTTGCTATTTTACTATTGCAAAAGCAAATTTTGCGCAAGGGGGGTTAGTATAAAATTTTTGTGACAAAAAATGCAAATAATCCGAAATGTCCTAGGTCTGGAGGATTCCGCATTTGGGACTTTGTACTGTATAAGAAACATGAAAAATGTTATTACTTTTAGTATAATTTTAGTTACCTATTGAAAATATTATTTTGTATTAACTGATGTTAATCAGCCTGGAGATAAATCAGTAATAAAAATACATAATCAATAAAAAATTGATTAGATATTCCTGTTTGTGTACGCCATTCAATTTTCACTATGTCATTTTTCCACCAGTAAAATTCTCAATGTAAACTTAATGCTCCTGGTGTCTGCCTGAACAAGGTATTTTGTCGTTAGCAAAACAGACCAAATCTTGATGGATGAGATATCTCGTCATTAAAAGAAAACACCGACCAAATCTTGATCTCATCATCATTAAAAAAAATCTAAAATATCTTGATGACTAGATACCTGAGAGCAGAACGTGCTTAAAATACGTTGCAGAACAAAGTCTTTGCAGAACAATTTTTCCTTAATTTTATCAAAATGTTGGCCAATTTTTTTTAATCATAAGTTACGATGTTCTGCAGTGCAAAGCACTCTCCTAGCCACACATTATTTTTTACTTTTCTAGTTATGGAACAACCTTTCTACACAGCCGAAATTACCACAAACACTTTATAAATAACACATCTTCTATACCAATGACAAAATATTTAACTTCGAAAGTTATCGACATAATTGCTATTCTGAAAGTATGCCTTGGTTTTAAATAAAGTAAGTGAATTAATTTTTATGTCTTATAAATATGTACAATACATATTGAGCCAATAATTGTGTTTTACGTCTGTTTTTGATTTATTGCAGTTTTCAAAATTCAGACAAAATGTCTGCAGAACAATTGCAATTCCTTGGAATTGTGTTGCAGAACACTGAATATAATTCTGCACCTGGTACTAGATATCTCGTCATTGGCAAAATTGGTCAGATCTTGATGGACGACATATCTCGCTAAAACTTAATAAATTAGTTATCCATAATCAAATAAAATTCAATAATCTTACCTAACAACATGTGTATATTCAGAGAGTCTGATTCAACCTGTAGAGCATTTATCAGTAGGTTTACCAATCGAATTCTGAGAGATTGAAAAGTAAAACTCGATTTTTCACTGGATGATAAAGCTAAAGAAATAAGTCACAAAATTCAATTCATAAGGCTATGTATATTTTATTAGCATATACATGACTAACAACTAATTTATCTAACCCTGTGAGTCATTTAATTTATGAGCATTCAAACTGAAAGTATGCACAAATGAGAGTGTATTCTTATACTAACTAAAAACCCAGGGTGCAAAGTGAAATGTGTAGACCAATTAGAGCATTTTCACTGCTTAATACATACCTCTGATTGGTCTGTGAATGTCCCTTTGACCTTACTGTTTGAATTCAGATTTACACAATCACACAAAAAAACTAATTATTTTATCAGATATAATAAACAATAATGTAATTTTTCACAAAAAAAAAAATAATAAAGTTCTCTGTTTAAAGTTATTTAATGAAATGACGAAAAAGTGTATTTATGTCCCATACTTGTGCAAATAAAAGGTAGGTAGGTATTTTAATTAAAGTCCCACTGGAGCAGTACAACAGGCTATTAGTGCAAAAAGAATCAGGGTTCACACTCTGTTTCAGGAATAAACCTGAAGTTTTCCAGACAATTTTTTTTTAATTCCAGGTTATACTTAAGCTATTCCATGACATTTCTAAGAAAACTAACCAAGAAATATTTTAACATTCAATAGCCAATAATAAAAACCATTTTAAAAATAATGCATTAAAAATTAACACACAAAACACAAATAATTTTGCATTAAAATAACTTATTCAAATAATCCAACATATTTGACTTACAAATTAATTTGTTTTTTAATGTATCATAAGAATGAAATTCTTTAATTTAAGACAGTGGCGATACAAAATTCTTTACCTGTTAAATATTAGCAATTTCTTTTAAAATCGGTTAAAAAATTCAATTACTTAAATAAAGTGATACGAAACAATGCATGAATCTTATTGGCTAATTTTCTCCAAAGCGTCTGAGAAGCCATGATCAATCCAGGTCATTGAGGCAATTTTCCAGGTTTTAGACAAAAATTCGTAATTTTTCCTGATTTTTTTTTTAGACAAAATTAAATTCCCTGACAATTAGCTTTTCAGGTATTCCCTAACCCGTGGGAACCCTGATAGAAGTACTTCTGTGATACAGAATAAAGTTTATCACAAAATATCTTAAAATGAACACTTTGAAACAGTATTTGAAAGAGCAAAATTAAATAAATGTACCTTTTATAGGCAAATTGAAGAAATGTAGAGGCAGAGGCAGCATAGATAGAAGCAAATGAATTGCAGAGTGTCTGAGCTCAGCGTTCACTACAAGGGGGCTCGGTCTGCAAAGAGAAAAACATTTTTTGATAATTCATCATAGTAAAATTGAACTTCAAAATTTAACTATGATTACTTCAGCAAAACAGATATTACCTCATTATTTTCATTTCACCAGGTAGCACAAGTTCTAATGCTTGAAGAAAATCCGGCAGTAACACCATTACACCATCTAAGTCTTTACGCAATAAATCACTTGAGTTCATAAGAATGCTAGCTAGCATTTGACCTCTTGCCTAAAAGATAACATTAAAACTTAAACAAGATGGATAAGTTAAATTACTTCTACACATGAAATAAGGTTCAGAAAAAGTAAAGTACATATAGATTTTAATTTGATTGTGATATAGAATAGCAAACTGTAAGTTCATGTTAAGTAAAGCTAGTTCAGAGATAATATCCTGGCTATGACCATAAGTATTGACATATTCATTGTATCTTTCAATTATCTCTAAATTTATCATATTTATGAGTAAGTCCAATTAATTGCTTTTTTTGGTAATACCCAGTCAATTGATTTTAATCATATGAAACTATCTTCACAAGTGCATATTTGTGAACCACTTAACGTTACCCTGGTGCACCATGGGGATGGATTTACGTTACACCACATACATCCCCACACTAAACACAATCCATTTATAGAAGAGGTTACACATTCATTCTAGACAGACAAATATATGTCCCTTAACCTGGATTTGAACCAGGAACCTTTGAATCCCGAAGCTCATTGATCAGCTAGACTGACTAGTCAGCTCCAATTGCACAAATTGTACAGTGCAATGAACAGTCAAGCAACGACATTAGTTAACTGATAATTAATTCCATTTTATTTATCATTTTTGATATTTACCAGAATTGCAAAATGTTTCATAATAAATAACTTTTACAGGACCTTTTAAAGATTAAATTACTTTTTTAATATCAATTACATCACTGATTATGTATATATGAGGTAGTAAAATACTTTAAAAGCATCCAAGATAAAAGAAAAAGTGTATTATGCTAAAGATTTTATCCAATTTATTCAAGTAATTTTTATTGAATTTATATTACCCAATTTTATAGGTATGTTCTCCTTTTAATTTTTATAAAATGTGTCCAGAACATATAATGCATGTATTTACTGAAAAACTATTTCATTAAAACAACTAAACACATTACCATTCCTCCAGATAGCCCATACTGCAAAGCTGAGTAAAATCTGCAGAGATATACAGGCAAAATCTCTTCGCCACTGCGCTTTGCACAAAATATCCGACAGAGGGAGCCCACGGCCTCTGCCTGCCCGGATTCGAAATTCTCCAGGGTCAAATTAGATGGTATTTCAATGGATTCCAAAACAGGACCTGAATTCTGTTTGCTGTCCAAAACAAGGGAGCTTGGTCTCCGTAGGCTGTTGTCACTTTCTATTTATTGTGAAGAAAAGAAAAATCTGGTATAGTTTGCTGGTTGACAGTAGAAAGCATAAAAGTTCTTTAGTATTTGACATTTCTAATTGCTTGACATTAGTTCACAGAAGTGTTATGTGGCATTCAAGATGTTACATTGAACACTGTACAACCTTGATTAAGATAACTTTGATACATCATTAGCATCATATATCCTGAAAAAATTTGAGAACATATTTGTGATCCAACTGATTTATCAACAGTTTTTATAGATAAGTCTTCATTTTTACATGATGATTAATAAAAGTTCGATTTACGACAACAAAAGCTTCAGAGTTAATTTTTAATTGTTTTTTTTAACAATAAAAAGTACACTCGATACACTTATTACTTAATTTGACCCTGAAATCATAAGAATAATGTGTTAAGCTTAAAAAACTTCAAATACCTACAGCTCAATCTTCTAAATGGCTTTATTGAGAGATCTTGTCCATCAAGATCCTGTTTTGTTAATGGGTAGTTTTCAATGCAAAGACAAACCATCAGGAGAGTTAAGAGTCAAATACTATCATTTCAAATACCCTTTGGCTTATGTCACTACATTGAGTGGACAAACAGCTAATTGTGAAAGAGGACCCAGTGAGCAAAACACAGCTACTTCTAACCGAGACAATTGTCAACCTCCATGCACTCACAAATCAGGATTCAAACCCTAGACCTTTATGGTTGGGAGACAAACCTAAGATTTCTATACTGTGTGTGGGTAGGCATCTAAGAATGAAATATATCTCATTTATCATTACATTATACAGTTGTTATTCCAATTTATTTATACTGTCATTACAAGTAACATGATGCATTCAAAATGTTCATGTGGTACAAAAATAATAGCCATTTTGCTTAAGCTGTCAAAATTTTGTTGCCATTTGAATGAAAACGTATTGATGTTTTGTTTCGTTCTATAAAAATAATATCACTGAATATAAAGTTAGTTTTGCTTTCAAATTAATGTTGGGACTCACACAAAAATATAAACTTTAGCGGACTAATTATATTGATTTACATCATGTACTTAGAATAGTAAAAATTTTAATCAAAGAGAACACTATCCTAGGTACACTAAGAGTTGTACTATCATAAGTACACAAAGAATGGTTACTGGAATGGAACACTGGCGATATTGACTTATCACGTCAAGAGATCAGGCACTAAGAAGTTTTGGAAATGTTCTTGCCTCTGAAAAGTTACGCCAATTAAAGAGTAGCACCAACTGTCAGATTCACTACCCTACAATAATGGACCAGACAGCAAGATATGATGTAATAAGGGAAAGAAAACATGCTTTAATAGGGGGGATGGTGCCCCATGTGCTGCAATTACACTAGCAACCCTTCTGGGCACACTTTTAACAAGGTTTTGATACACAGCTATGGATATTTGTGTCTATTCCTGCTGCAGGAATGTCGCCAGCTCGGCTGTAGATTTCGGACGTCGTTTCCTGGTTCGTAAGCGTCGTTCTAACGCGTCCCACAAATGTTCTATGGGGTTTAAGTCAGGACTCTGAGCACGCCAGGGAAGACGTTTTACATCCATATCTTGATGCCACTGCTTGACAGAGGCTGCAACATGACATGGAGCGTTGTCATCCTGGAAGTAACATTCTTCCATTCCATATAAAATTTCCAGAGCGCAGGAAGAACTTGATTGTCCAAAATGTTCACGTAGGTGTCGGCGTTCAATTCACCTGGAACAACATGCAAAGGTCCTAGACAATACCATGAAAAACACCCTCAAACAATTAGTCGGATTTTATGCAAATCTGCTGGCATCCAGTCCATTAATGTAGGGTAGTATACATGCACTGCAAAACAATTAATTATTCAAAAATATTACTATTTTGGATTTATAAAACTTCTATTTAAACAAAGTGATTTCTTATATTTCAATGCACTAAATCAATACCAATGGTAAACAAAATAATGCACTAAACGCAGTTACGTTCAGAGTTGGAGGTGAAGGATGACATGTCCGATCCGACGAGAGCAGCTTCGAAGAGCCACGAGCTAAAGAGATGCAGAACGGAGTTGCACATGGGTCGGGAGGGTGACAATGGAGGACGCAGGAGGGGAGCAGTAGAAGTAGTTGGAGTGGAAATGGGCGACTGCTGCGGTGTTTGCTGACTCAACAATTGCTGTTGAGACTGGGCTAGAAGAGGAGGCTGATTGGCTACTGACTTAACAGAGGTCAAATTAGAAATGAGGCTGGTTTTCTGTGCACCTAAAAAGAAAAGGTAGTTGTCACCCCATCAATCCATGATCAATACGAAAAAAACATTCAATTATGTAAAAACAATTTAGTTCAACATTGGCTTTAATCCTGACATTGACCAAGGATTCAAGAGCTCCTTCACAAGATGCCAGGTTTTAAAGAATAATTCCTATGTAAGTTATACTTCAACCACATTTTAAATTCAGAAGGCTTGAATGAAATACTATTGCTACATTAACATAGCATATGAGAAAATTTATTTGCACTTCTAATACATATAAAATTACTACTTAATGCAACAAGGATAAGACTTAAATTCAGATTATCTGCTTTTACACATAAGAAAATTTCCGACACATGTTTGTTAGAGAAAAATCTTCAGAGTTCTTAGATCTTATTCATCTATACAGTTTGATTGTCAAGAGTAAACAAATTATGTTTTTATGTTTGCTTTTCAGGATACCTAAAATCTTGAAAAAACATTTTAAAAACCACATAAATGTTCAGTGAAAAGGCTGTTCCAACTAATTAAAAATGAACTACTAGTCTTGAATTGCAAACAATAATTTGAAGGTGATCTTGAGTTATTCCAGGAAAGGAAGGGGGTAGCTGAATTGATGATGCAGTGGAAAAGCACAACAGACTATTGGCATCGGTTTGGGATCAATTCCAAAGTGAAAGATCCAAGAACACCTTGTAATTTTGAACTACGGTAAGATGACAAAGCAACACCTGAACTGGCAACCCATTCTCTAAATTTCTACACCATGCCAATGAGAGGACAAGTGAAGCCACGACAGATTTATCATGCACCAGACCCCATGGATAGTTTCAAGATTGAAACCCTCTGGTTGCTAATCTGCTACTCATCCAACAGGGCAGGACTACCATAGCCCCCGAAAGTACTGTTGGGGGTTTGGGGGGTTTATGGTGCAAGGGCCATATTTGGTCAAGCTGTGCCAAACTACATAAAACTCAAAACCAACCAATTCGTTAGTCTTAGTTCGTTCATCTTAGGTGTTCACACACCTAAGATGTGCCTCTAAGGGCCCGAAAAGGATTAAAAAGATGCAGTTTGGCTGAAATTAAGAGTAAATATTTTTAGTATTAAGATACTTTTAAACTAAGTTTGTAAAAGTTTCAGTTATATACAATTATTATTGTAAGCAACTAATTTAAAATCAGAATTAGAGTGCTGTAATTGCTATACTTACTTTTAGTTGTAGAATCTTTAAGGTTGCTTTTAGAGAAACCTCTCCTGTTATGAGGTGGTGTACTAGATGAAGATGCAATTGTATGGGAATACGTCCGAGGAATATGAGTAGGCTCTTCCACTTCTGCTTGAGCAATTCCTAATTACAAAACAGATTTTATATCATTACAATAACAAAATTTTCAAGAGCGTCAATTTAACTTTCATTCCTTGAATAAAAAGTGCAACATTTTGACTTGAGTTATTTCCATCATACATAATCTTAATTGGGTATTAAATATCACACAATATTTAGGTCAGGGAAATGTGAGCATGCAATACTTCATCCTTCCATATTCAGTTTAGAAAATTCATAACTATCAGAAATTCGAACAATATTCCAGAGTTTATTTGGAAAGGCAATTCAATTTCCATCAAATTATGTCTTTATTCTACCAAATATGCGATCACAAAAATACATAGCTACTTTAAAATATATAGCTAAATACAATACTGTAGAAACTTGAAACAATAGTTTCCTATTTATTTTCTAAAAAGATAATAAAAGTTGAGAAACTTTACCTAGAAACACATCTACAAGGTTTGAAATTCCTTTCATAGCTTTGTTAAATATCTGTGGTAAGACAGCTAGACAAGGATGTTGGCAGGGATCAATTACCATTTCGCTACTTAAAGCAAAGTGGTAAAATTTCGGAGTCTGGCTTATGACTTCTGGTCTGCAAAGGTCAACTGGATTCCCAAGTGTATGGAGTAATCGGAACCATGCCTGAACAATGCATTCGTTGTTCATGTCACTTGGTACCAAATGAGAATCATCGTCAGCTTTAAAGAGAACATAACGCAAATTAAATTTCGAAAAACACATCTTCTAATATATTGGGAGGTAAAATATGGATATAATTTAATTGAAATTAATTTTAATAATGGTAAGTAAAGCTTAGGTTTGACAGAAAAGATCTTTAATTTAAACAGCTTTTAGATTTCCTGAGTCAATACCCATAGCTTACCACAGATAACTGGAAAATTGATGAAATTTTTTTTTTAAAACACAAAACAAATTCTTACTTTTTAATGCATTTCATTATTCCTTTTGTGTTTATGGCTATCCTTGTTGTATATGTATCCATACATATACAACATACATGTTGTATATGTATGAGTTATGTTTTTTAGATCCCAGTATACCTCTTTTATTCAATAAATCAGAAATATACAATGATCCCCCCCCCTTCCCCAATCAGGATCAGTATTTCAAAAACTTTAAGAGCATGTGAGCTAAATATGGCCAACATGGATTGAAACAGATCTGTCATTGATGACATTGTGATAAACATCCAATGCGTGCATTCATGTTCCATTTCCTTTCAGAAAAACATAGGACAGAACATGCACACATGTGGATAGCATTTCATACCATAGAACTAATGTTGAACCAATGCATGGCTTGCCTTAGAAAGTCAAATTTTTACTAAAAATTCTAATTCCAATATATTTTATATCCTGTATAAATTCATTGGTTATATATCTGTACCCAGAGGTAAACAATCATAACTTCAATATTGACAATCTTTCTTTCTCTACATAGTTATTTATATGTAGATATAGAGCCTCTATTTCTCTTTTTTAATTTAAGTTGTAGTGGTATGTTTATTTAACAATTATGCAGATTTAATATTACATGAAAACATTTTAGACAAATTATACAGAGAAGTATAAACAATCAATCGTTTTTGCGAGCCGGGAGCAATCTTCTAATTGGTTGGAGTGTAGTGTGTTCTGGTCACTATGGAAAGGCTCAAAGCAGAAAGGGGTGAAAATTAATTTAAACTTAAGAATATCGAATTTTTGCAAGTAGTAGGCAGACCATGTTGGTTTGCAATTTTGTAAATATTCCATCTGTTATATATTTCATCTCATCATCCTTGTAATAACTATATTTTTAAATGAGAATGCTTGACTTCTTAACTGAATATTATTATACTGCATTGGGGTCATTTCAGGCTTGATATACCAGGGTGTCTACTAAATTTCTGTAGGTCCATTTACAGACTTTTTCTGGACATTTTGAGGTCCTTTTAGGGACTTTCTAAAATAAATGTATGATCTGATTTTACATGATTATGTGGGTCAGTTAGATGCAATTATGCTTTAAAGTCACACTTTTTTTATTGCTTACAGTCTAATCTTGAGAAAAGAGGACTCTAGAATCAAATGTCAGCTTTAATAAGCTGTTTTCTAAATAAAATGTTAAAAATAAAGACAAACCATAAATCATGTCAAAGTAGATGAACATTAAACAAATACTCTATATTATATTCAATATTTTTGTTTTCTAAACACTTGAAATTTTAATAAAAATTGAAAAAGTCAACAATTACTTTTAAAATATTTCGTAATGTAATTTTTTTTATTTTTATATATTATGCATCAAATGAAGTTGGTAAAAAAAATACATACCAATTTGTGTATTTAAAAAAACCTGCTCTCCGAACGTGGTTGGATTGGAGGAGTTGCACCATTTTAATTTTCTTCTCAGTTTGCTTTACTTGCAATTTTCTTATTTTCACTTGTTTAAGTTTAGCTGAAGGCTGCTTTAGCTTTCGCCTTATTTTTTTTTCTTCCATCCATAAATGGATTTTTTCTGATAATAAAGACAAAATAAATTTTCGGGGCAAAATTTATGATTTTGGGACTTTTGGTACCTGTTTTCCGTTTTCGGCATATTTTCGGGACCAGTAGACACCCTGTATACACTACCCTACAATAATGGACCGGACAAGCAAGATGTGATGGTATAAAGGAAAGAATACATGCTTTAGTCGGGGATGGTCCCCACATGCTACAATTACACTAGCAATCCTTCAGGGCATACTTTCAGCGAAGTCTTGATACAGCTATGGGTATTTGTGTCCATTCCTGCTGCAAGAATGTCGCCAGCTTAGCTGTAGATTTCGGACGTGGTTCCCTGGTCTGTGAGCGTCTCTCTAACTCGTCCCTCAAAAGTTCTATAGTGTTTAGGTCGATACTCTTAGCAGGCCAGGGAAGATGTTTTACATCCCCATCTCGATACCTCTGCTTTACAGAGGCTGCAACATGACTTGGAGCGTAGTCGTACTGGAAGTAACATGCGTACATGCCATAAAATTGCCAGAGCGTAGGAGGAACCTGATTGTCCAAAATGTCCATGTAGGCGTAGGCGTCAGCATTCAATTTAACGGGAACAACATGTATAGGTCCCAGGCCATACCACGAAAAACAAACAGATTTCATGCAAATCTGCTAGCGTCCGGTCCATTATTGTAGGGTAGTGTATATATATAAATAGTTAAAAGGAAAAAAATTTGCAGAATTTTTTTAACATAGATTAAAAATCTTCAATAAAAACTTAAAATTTAAACAGCGAAAGGGAAACTTACTTAGTTTAGGGTTAGGAAAATGGGTACCATACATGAACTGCAGGACTCGCGTCGTGAGAGCTAAATTCACTTTGTTCCACTGATCCACCAGAGCGAGTCTGTGGCGCCAACTGCAGGCTAGTTCACGGAAGGTCTTCCACAAAGAGGGTGAGGGAAAAGATCGGTGGCAGGCCAGCAGCCACACTTCAATCAACACGCCAAGTATTCTCTCACACAGATGACTACCAATATCATCTGAAAAAATAAACAAACTGCATCAAATAATTTATTTTGACTGACAAGAATTCTAAACGAATCCAAGAGCGATTTTTAGTCGTATAAATACAGAATCCATCCACATTCAATTTTTGAAAATATCATGAAATGGTTTTTAAAAAATATTGCATTTTTCATGTTTTGCAGAGCTAGTCAAAAAGGTTGGCTGGTTTGAGGTTTGGGACCAAACTGTGCCAAACACAATACAAGCAACTTCAAGTTTTAAAATGTTATGAAAGGGAAAAAAGAGGGATTGAGGAACAGAATAGTGTGATGAAAGCAGAAAAAGATGACTTGGGTAGCCAGGAAGTGCGACCTCTATATTTTCTAAAGACAGAAAAACCCCATGGGAAAAGAAAAGCTCTAATGATGACTAATGATTTATTGTAAGGGCGACTCCAGAGAGTGTCAGCATCATAATTAATAGTCTATTGTACTGAGACTACTACTGATCCACTAAAGACCGATTGCCAAAATAAATTTCAGCATTTACCTGATCGGAATGTTGGACAATTACCAGGGTTCAATACAACGGTATCCCAGATATTTGAATCATTGGGCAGAGTTGTTATCACAATCACATAAGACATGTACAGGACTCTCCTCCATCATCCGACAGCCTCTACATAATGGATCATCAATAACACCCATAAGGTTGAGGTATCTATTTAGGATGCAGTGACTATAGTCAGAAGACCAATATAGCTACCTAATTTCTTTCAAGCTCAATTTCAGCAGTTCCCTTGATCTTTCCCAGGGAGATTATTGATTGAGCTCTTTGGCTTGTCTTTGATCATTAGATTGAAGCCATGTATGGTCGGACTCAGCGAGGAGTAAACCCTTGATAGTCCCCCTTACCACATTGTCAGGTAGACCCAAAAACAGGCTCTGGTCCAATAAATGGCGTTTTAGATCCATGTTTTGCTAATTGGTCAGCCATTTCATTACCTTCAATGCCACAATGACCAAGAACCCAGATACGAGACACTTAAAAAAAAAAAAAGAAGCTCAATCAGGTACCTAGCACTTGCAAAGGGCCCGAGGGCACTAGTCAAAAAGGAAAAATGTGAGTTGATGGATATATTTTTAAAGTTAATGTTGTACTGGAGAGTGAGTTGATGGAAGTCACAAATCTACATAGGTTATATGCTATGTTACTTGCTATATATTTAATGTGTAGCACTAGATAATAGTATGAACTTTAAACTGAGTCTCCAGTTTTTGAGGAACCCTACAGACAGAACTTGGGAGAAATGCCTTCTTGAACAGTAAAGCAGTGTTGATCTACCTTTAGATAAAAATTTATGTACTCTAAACTGCAGTTATATATTTTAAAAGTCAGGGATCTCTGTAGGGGATCAAATCTGAGTAAGTTTCAAAATAGAAGAACCAGTTGATTATATGTAAGATTAAAACATAAATAGGGTTATATAAAAAGTTGCAAGAACAATCTAGTGCAAAATATACCATAGCTATTATTACTATATATCTTTCTCAGTATCCCCTTATCAGTAATATATTAACCCCTTAACAGTTTTATTTTTTCCCGAATTCAATCCTAAAAATGTCACATTTTTTATTGCATTTTTTTGTTATTTTACATTTGTAAGTTGGAAACTAATGTTAAAATAAACATTTCTAATATTTTTAAGCATTTAGAACAACTTTTTACTGCAAATAGAATAATAATGTTTTCCCTGGAAGTTATCTTTTCTTCCTACATGAGTGCCTTGTAGGGAAGGTTCATTTACCATTGTACATATAAAAAAAATACAATTTTAAGTTAATTTTCGATTTATTTTCGACAATTACATTTACTTACAATTCTTATTTAAAAAATTGCCTTGTTTGACTTAATCCATCTGTACAACTGTCAGAGTCACTAGAATCGAAGTCATCCAGAAAACATTTCCTACACCCAGACTCACATTTACAGATATTTCAGATTCGGATTCCGAATCACAATCCAAAGAAATGAGCTGCATACATTCTGAATCAGCCATTATTTAATGGTAAAAATAGTATGCTCTATGTGTACATCAATAGAGCTGTCAAATGATCAGTTAAAGTAAAATACATGCAAAAAACTAAGAACTGAATGATAAAAATTCGCAGTCATGCAAAACATGCAACAAAAGCGTGCACTTTTGTCGCAACGGATAATTGAGATTTCCTGTACACGGTTCAGGCAAATCAGTAAAAGCAGAAAAACAGCGCCCAGGTAAAACTGGCAAGGGGTTAAAATGATGCTCTATTATCAAACATTGTGCTCATTTCTCAGTCCTTGTTTCAATTGTTGAAGTTGAAATCAAGATAGAAGCAAAACGTTTTTTTTGTTTCATTTTTGTCCTACACATCTGTATTCAAGATAAATTTATAAGTTTTCTGTCTTAGAAAGATTACATTTTCTTTACAATTGCTAATTGTTGTTTGGTGTTTTTATAGTGCCCATATTTGGCCAAACTGCACCAAACAACAAAATGGATACTTTTTGGTGAACACCAGTTCCATTTTCTTGGCGACGAGAAACATCCTCTCCACCATTAACATTTATGCTTTCCGTGATTTTTTTCATGGCTTCACTTATTTTTACTTGTGATCTTTATACACATAATTTCACACTAGTTTTTCTGCAGTTTTTCAGGTAAGCATTACAAAAACAACATAGTACTGCTAGACACCACTTGGATACATATTTACCAGTTTATCTTACAAAAAACTTGCAAATAATCCTTTCAATGCAATTATGATTGCAATAGTTTTGTTTTCGACAGGGATAAGTTTAATGAAACTTTTTTATTTACAATTTCTTCGAAGTTTTAGTGGCAAAATGTAAGATTTCTCAGCTGGTTTTGTGTTTACTTTTCGTTGCCAAGAAAATATAGAAAAGAAGATAACAGAAAAGCAGAAAAAGTAAGGAAAGCATATATAAAACCAATTTGCACATAGAGCCTTTTTTTGTCACCAAGAAAATGTGATAGGAAATTATTAAAAAATACTAATTAACATTTAGAATAAGGCCAGTTCAGCAGTTGTAACTTGATTTCACCAAGAAAGAATTTAGACCACAGCCAGTACAGCAGTTGTGCCTTATAAGTTAAAAGAATCGGGCAAAGAAAGAATTTACACAGTGGTCGGTAAAGCATTAGTGAATTGAAAGTTACAAGAATCGCATCATTTATATATATAGCCTTAGTCAAAAGGTTAATGACATATACACAAGGAAAAATTTACTGACACGGAAGAGAGAAATACACCAATAGTGGAATCGATAGGTAATGGGTTGGTTATTTTTGGATTTTTATGGTGTGCCATTCCCGCAAAGTGACAGGAATTGAATCTACACAACCTATAATTTACAGGTGTGGCAATGATGTGATCAATGTCTCACTCCCTCAATAGAGGGCAGCACAGTCAAAATAACATTGTTGACCTTTACTCATCAAGAACACTATCAGAAAGAGTTAGCTAGCGAAGGTGTGTGTGTGCGGCGTGGGAAACCGAGAGAAGGTCGGGTATTTCAGATGTTTCTGAAAACATGTAAAGTCCACAATGTAAATAGGATTTAAAATAAAGAATTTGTAGATGTCAAGGAGTATCCGTTACTTGGTCGCCAGCTTCAAGGATTTATTCTCTAAGGCATATGACATACTACATAGGTACAATTGATAATAGAAATAACGTCATTAAACTTTTTCAAAAGTATCAATACACAAGAAAAAGATCAATTATTATAATTTTATACAATAAATCAAAGCTATAAAGAAATTTCAGCACTCTAAGTCAAACTATGAATGTATTGCCTCAAACTATAGAAAAGCAAGATAAAAGATCACCCTACCAGGTGCTGATGGTGGTGCCAGAAGAGTGTCATTTATTGCTAGAAGAAAGAGAAGAAAAGCATCCCAAGTTTCTCTTTCTATTATACTCGATTCCTGAGCAACTGTTTCTATAGTTCGTAAAACTCGGTGACACAAAACTGCTTGGCGGTTTATGATGTCAGCACCTGAAAAGCAGATTAATAATCAATTATAATTTTATGAAAGATGTTAGTTTCTCTTGAACTGTTTTTAAATGTAAAAATAATTCAAAGCCCTATAGGTTTTATTTAGATGCTACATCTGTGGGATAAAATAATCAAGCAAATCAAGAAAGAGAATACAATTTATAACTATAATTAAAACAATGACATTTTATCTTTTCCTACCTTTAAGCACAAAAACGTTTGAAACAATTAATAAAAACCTCCCATTTAAAAGAGCCCAAAGTGTGTGAAACTATGCAAGTGTAATTAAAATAATATGATGTGACAAAGAGCATTGTAACAGAAAGTTTTTTCTCCTTATTTGTGCTTCAATTCACAAATAACAAAGCCATCTTTTTTATGACCTTCGTAGCACAACTTCCTGAAATCAGCTTTACAGACGTTTCTAGTCATTAAGCAAACAAGTGATGAAAAAGGTAAAAGATATACAATAAGGAGTTTAATACTTTTTATATACATTTTATCTACATATGATCAGAATCTTTTATCTAAACATAAGATGAGATTATCTTACTATTGTCATTCCGTGGTAAAAATAGATTGTACAAGTGATTTAGCATGTTCCTTGTATATCTATTTGGATCTTCACAGATGCATTTTGGAACGCATACTTTGGGTTTCGTTAAGGCTAACATCCACTCACAGTACACATTGACACAATCACGAATGGCTTCATGTTCGGAGAGGGGAAGACCCAGGCCAAAACATATCACCTGCGGATAAAATTAAGAATTGTGAAGCATAACATATCTGAATACACAAAAAATTATTATTTCTTCACAGTCTTACTTTTATTATTGTGTATACATCCCAACTGTATAAAAATAAAGTAGTGTAGTATTCAAACCAGTAAACAATTTTATGCAAGCGTCTCTAGTGTTGTACACTAGCAGTACCCGCACTGTGCTGCCCATGACCTAAGTTATGCTTTTAAAAATTGAACCTCACTGATTCCGAAAAAAAATCAAACAGTAATAAACAAGAAATTGCATAAATGATAAAAATTAAATATTGCTATTCATTCAAAAAGTCTTAAAGCTAAAAAAAAATCAAGAAAGTTTTGACTTTGTTGTTGTTTCTTATGCCTACACTGGCAGACCAAAGGAGTGCCAGGCCCGTCGAAGACAGCATGTTGATTGTTGAATAACATTTGCGGAAAGTAAGTAAAACAAACAATTTCCTCTTCCAGACATGAGGCGCCACGGTTCTTCTGATCAGGCGATTGCCTGCTGTTGTGTAATCACTCAGAACTTTAATGCACAGTATGTGATATGTATTACAATGGAATTGACACTCATATTTTTGTCTCCAGCTGAATTGTAAATAGATTAATGCTTTATGTGAATAAATGCTTATATTCAAACCTATAGTTACCGGTGTGTTACTCACCCAAAATAGTGGCGTCCGTGACAGGACTTTTGAAGGATTTACTTAAACATTGATTTTGAAGACATGGATATCAATCGCGAAAGTAAATTAAGAAAAACCACTCATAGCGCCTTTAGGAGAGTTTTAAATCAAATAAAGTCCATAATTGAAGCACCTGATCCTCATAAGAAGGCTTTGCAAGTTTCTTATAATGTTTTAGAAGAAAGAACTGCTCAGCTGAAGAAACAAGATGTTAAAATATTACAAGTGCTGCTGGAGCCGATCTAGACCACGAAATGGAGGTAGGTGAAAGCTACCAAACTCAATTCCTTGATATCGCTATAACTGTCCGTCAACTTTTAGATGTTTCTAGAGTAGATGCTGAAAGCATTGATGAAAGTGGGGTAAAACAGAATTTGAGAACGTTTGCTTCCTAAACTTGAACTTCAACAATTTGATGGAAATTTGAAAGATTGGTTTCCATTTTGGCGTCAATTTAAAAATATAGATGAAGATCCTGAAATCGATGCTGTTGATAAGTATCTTATCCAAGCTACTGTGAAAGGTTCAAGTGCGAGAGAAATAATTGAAAGTTTCCCTACCACTAGTGACAATTACCGAAAGACTGTGGAAAGTTTAAAATCTCGGTTCGGTCATGAAGGCGTGTTGGTTGAAGTATATATTAGAGAGCTGTTGAAGCTTGTATTAAGGAATGCAACTGACACAAATAATTCCTATTCTCTCTGCTCCCTTTACGATAATTTGGAATCTCAGATTCGAGCACTTTCAACACTCGGTGTAACAACTGAGAAATGTGCAGCTATGCTTTATCCATTGGTAAAGTCTTGCATGCCCACAGACTTACTCAGGGCTTGGTAAAGAAGCTCTAATTATGCTCATGGAAATGAACCTGAAAGCAGGCTTGATAATCTGATATCCTTTTTAAAATGTGAAGTGGAGTCATAAGAGAGAATAAATTTAGCGGTGTCTGGTTCTGGACTTAAAACTGACTACAAGAGTCAGAGAAAGGTCTTCCCTGTTATGGAAAATCGAGTTTCTACCGCAGCAGAGTTGCTAACCACCAGTTCTCTTAATTATAAAAACTGTATATTCTGTAATGGACAACATGAAAGCTCCAACTGTTTTAATGCACAAAAAACGATCAGATCTGTAATATCAAAGTGCATAGTTTGTATAAGACATGGAAAAAACAACTTAGATGCTCCAACGGCTCCATTACCAGAAAATAGAACCGGAGATGCAGATGTGTTTGAAATCATAGGTTTCGACTTAGCAGGACCTCTTTATCTGAAAGGAGGTGCTAAAGCTTGGATTTGCCTATACACCTGTGCTGTGTACCGTGCAGTGCATTTAGAACTTTTGTCTTCCCTCTCGACTGAAACACTTTTACTAAGTTTTCGACGGTTCATTTCAAGACGTGGGAGTGTACTGTGACAATGGGACCAATTTCCTTGGAGCCTCCAATCTATTGAAGTCTGTTGACTGGAATCAGATTGTACAATATAGTACTGTTAGGAAAATTGAATGGAAGAAACTTGGACTTGTAACAGTGACTTTCCCATAACTTTAATTCTGACTTTTCTGGAACTTAAAGTGAAAAGTGTTAAAAACCTAAGGTGTTGAGTTGATAGTGAACTCAAGGTGGGAGAATGTTGATTGTTGAATATCGTTTGCGGAAAGTAAGTAAAACAAACAATTTCCTCCTCCAGACATGAGGCGCCACGGTTCCTCCGATCGGGCGATGTTGTGTAATCACTCAGAACTTTAATGCGCAGTATGTGATATGTACTACGATGGTATTGACGCTTGTATTTTTGTCTCCAGCTGAATTGTAAATAGATTAATGGTTGATGTGAATAAATTCTTAATATTCGAACCTAGAGTTACAGGTGTGTTACTCACCCAAAACGGCAAGAGGCGACGGGGTGCGGCTTCCATGCAAGTGAGCCTCATTGGGAGGAAGTCCGACTTAGCTCGAATTTTTAGCCAACAGATGGCAGCACATCTCGTTTTTACAGGGAGATCACATTTTCATGACATTCAATCATACTCAGGCACATGGTTGTAATTTTGATAAAAACCAGAGACCAACTAATCCCTGGTTTGGCACCCCCAGAGGTATTGATTTATTATCAGAACATGGAAGACTTTGTGATTACGACAGATTTTTCGCGCACCAGTCACTTTTAGCGTACACAGGAGTTTTCGGTCAGCTGGGCTCGAACTCATGATCAGTCAGCTCGATGCCCTACCGACCTGGCCCTAGTTTTGACTTTAAAATGTCTTAACGTTAAACCAGATGAAACAGTAATAAGTTATGCTTTTAAAAAAAGCAATAAATCATACAACTTTTCCGTTATGAAAGATGAAATCAGAGAATTCCGATTGCACATTATGAAAAGAAAATCAAATGAGAATTCTGATTTCAGCAACCGCCTATAGAGCAGTCAGTGACATAATTGGAATCTTGGTATGCATCCAAGGTAAAAAAGAAGAAAGTTAGATTTTAAACTGGAGAATTCCAATATCGCGTAATGAAAGGAAAAGTAAAAGAACCGATGAAATCAAATGAGAATTCCAGTTTCACTCCAAAAGCAGTCAGTGAAATCATTGGAAACTTGGCACACGTCCAAATGAAGAAACACAGTGTGGGGAATCCACAAAAGTAATGCAAGTGAAAAAAATCTAATAAATTCATTTTAAAATGTTCTAGATTAAATTTTAGTGTTCAGGCTTTGAGGGGCATTCAGTCACCTTTAGGACTACAAGTATGCCATAGTCCATGATTGCAAGTGCTATAGATTTGTCTGGACACCTCTCACATGCACACAAGTACTTCCTTTTATAAAAGTAGAGATTACATAACCACCCTCAAAGGAACGGAAATGATTTCAACCTATATTCTGATTTAGCAATAATGTACTTTCATTCCTTGAAAGTACATTATTGCTATATGTGGCTTGTTTACCACCAAGTAGGCAAGTAGTATGTAGCTTGTTTACCACCTGTATTGCTTGTTTACCACCAAGTAGGATTCTAGTACTGGTTTACCACTGGGTACGAATCCTGGTTTGAAAGCGAAGATGCAACTAATTATACTTGCTAGGTGTGGGGACAGTTTAGTCATTGGGTGCTCTTTTACAAGACCTTAAGTTACACTTTTATAAGCACAATGGTATACTTTTATCTGCATCACATTGTTCAAAAAAATACTAAGCAATAAACATAACATAAGCAATAACTCTCAAACATCTGGATAACAATGACAAAAGGGAGGTGACTTTTCATGCTGTAGCCCTGGTGATTCTAAGATAAGACAGTAACAATACAAGGTATTTAGCTAGTTTTTAATTATAATGAATAAATCTATTGAAATACTGTAAACAAATTATTAATAATTTATTTTATTTTATAAATAAAAATTATTAGTATATTTTATTAATTACTTAAATGACTACTTTAGCTTCATTTTAAATATGCAAACTTAGTTTCAGACCAAGAGAAAAAAATGCAGTGTCTGACGCAGTTTGCTAAGAGTCCCTTATGTCACTAAAACCCCACCTCTTAAACCAACAAAGAAAGCCATCAGCCTAATTTGTCCCAGATTTAACTTCACCTTTCTCTGGATACACTTTTTAAATTTCTAGCAGATGCCAATGGACAAAAGTCCTTAGGCAGAGAGAATAAAATACAGATACAAGTAGTAAAAAAGTCAACCACAAGATGAATATGACAATTAAAGTAACATAATGTCTCTAGCATGCCATTAGGTATGCTAATTACTCCAATAACTAGTGACGGGTAAGGGATAATACCATGACATACCTCCATACACCAATGCACTTGTTTATCAGATACAAGCACACTTGGATCGCATGATGGAGTGCTGATTCCAAGGTTACTTGCCAATGGTTTAACTACAGCGATGACGACGTCTCTTCCGGCACTTGGGGGGAGAGTATGAAGAACACTCCATCGTTTATCTTCAGCGTTCCTCGTGGCTGGAACTGATATCCATTCAGAATACATAGTTAACTGAAAAGGTTAGAATTGTTAGCAAAGAACATTCTCCAACAATATTCACCAAACATTAAAATTTCAAGAATTTTCTGTTTAAAATCTCATTTTTCCAAAATTATTTATTTTAAATAAATTGCCTTGGAAAAATGAGGTTTTAAACAGATGTCACGTTCATTTCCTTTCTACAAAGCATTTGCAGAAATGAACATTTGCTCATTTTATGTATCATTTGCAATACATATAAACCCTATTTTATAGAAACCAATTATAATTGTAAGTTTTCATTGCAAACCATGACAACTTTTTATATCACTGATAATTTTGCTGCAGTGAAGTCTAGATGTATGCTAAGCAACACATATCTCCATATTTCTGTATAGTTTTGCATTAAACCTATTGGTTGGGATACATTAAAAACTAACTTTGAGTGAATTCAAAATGAACTGTTCAAATATTGTCAATGTAAATTACTTATGCTTCAAGAAAAATTGTTGAAAAGAATGAGAAGAAAAGCAACTACTTTTTTAAATATTTAATGATAGCCTTAGAAGTATTTTTCAACATGATTTTTTTCATTCATGTATTCATCATTGATTAAAAAATATATTACATGGCATTTTTTGTCTTTACTGGAAAATTTTGTAATCTTCTCTTGAACATTCTCCAAAAGATTATTGAGATATTTACATCTCAATGAAAAGTAAAACCAAGCCTAAACTGAAAAAAATATGTTATGTCATTGCATCACTAACATTTTAATTCCAATTCTTTTTGGAAAATTTTGAAAACACAGTAAACCCTCACAGCATTGTCCCAGAACAAATTGTTCATAAGATTACATTGTTTTTTACCAGTTACCATATGAATGTAGCTCAGATGACTCAAGCTGTGCTGATTTACACATTTAACGTGTTCATTTTAGTTCCCTGCCCCCCCCCTTTTAGAGGCACAAAACAATAACAGATGACTTTACTTCTAAACTTAATTTATTTTTTTAAATATTCTGCATTGATTTGCATTTTGAGATTTTTCACTACTAATTTTGTATATAACTTAATTGTTAAGGTCAAGAAGTTAGGTGCATAATTAATGCCTCTATTTGTCTTCAGAGCTGCATGAAAGCAAAAGGTTCCTGTATCTGTCAAGCTACCTCACTTGAAGTACTATACTAAGTTTAATATTTGGATTCTCAAGCAAAAAAGTACAGCAACTATGTGAACACAGTTGTAACCGAAAGATTAAAAAATGCAACAAGATTTATAGTTTAGATTAACCTAATTTTTTGTTGTGATTATTTCAGAAGTGAATTAAGACTTTAAAAATAGGCTGAAAAGTTTATTTTATTCAAGTGCCTTTTACGTTTTCATGGAATGTTGAGGAAAACAAAAGAACCTGGATTTTTAATAAGGGCGATTCTAAATTCAAATATTGATGAACAGCTTTGTTATAAAAATCCTTTTGAATAGAAATCAAAATGTTCCACAAAAATATTTACATGATATATAAGGTAGTCATCAAAAAGGTGAACCATTCTTAGATATGAGCCTTAAAAAGACTGTAAACCTATGAAGATGGAAACTTCAATAAAGGTTTTGGGCCCAACAATATACAACCCGTAATGGATAAAGTTAAATAACATTAAGCGAAGGGCAAGATTTGTAAATTTAAATAACATTGAGCGAACGTGTGCCATCCAAAGATCAGAGTTTAATAAGCAAATGTGACTAGGTGAGCACTAAAAACACGAAAAAAAAAACCTGCACTGTTATTCAAAAAACGCCGTATGAGGTAATATGCACTAATGTTGATACTGTATAGTTGTGTCGCATGTGGTTAATTTAATTTAATGAGTTCTTACAAACGTTTTTTTTAAACTTTTGAACCAAAAAAGTTTAGTATAGCATTTTTCGACCTACCCCAAAAAAACCATAGTAAGAAGTGCCACCCGTAAGTGTGAGAGTAAAGGGGGCATGAAGTAAACAGACCACTGACACAAGTTAAGAAATATTTCGGATTCAATTTGTTTCGGATTCGCCCACTGTTTTGAATCGTTTATATCGATTTTTGCGAACGGGTCCTTAAATAAGACGAATCACTTTACGAAATTAAAAACGTTTCCTTTGCAAATATTGCCGACCAACCGGTATAGTGGTTAAGGTGTTAGCCTCTAGATCGGAAGGTTCCTGGTTCGAATCCGGGTCCGGGCATGGATGTTTGTAAACGTATGGTGTAGAGGCGGCTGGTGCACCTTAAATCTGTCGTGGCCGAAAGTCCTCACGTTGGGTTGGCGTGGAAGTTTGGAGAGTGGGGTGCCAGCTCAGGTGTTGTTTCGTCATCTGACCGTGGTTCAAAATTACGAAGTGTTGTCCTCGGATCTTTCCCTTAAGGGACTGATCCCGGACCGTCGTCAATAGCCCGTTGTGTTGCTCTAGTACGACGTTAACTAAAATTACCGTTACCGTTACCTTTGCAAATATTAATTGCATTGGTAGGTGATTCAATTTACGTCGCACTGAAGCAACATAACAATTGTATTGACGACGGTCCGTGAGCAATCTCGAATTGAAAACCCAAGGACACCTCGTAATTTTGAACACAGTTCGCTGACGAGATCAAAACCTTATAGCTGGGAGTACACTCTCCAAACTTCCCCACAACGCCAACGTAAGGATATTTGAAGACATGACAGGTTTAACGTCCAACAATCCTCAAGCACAAAATCAAGGAGCGAACTCGCAACCGACCAACTGACACTGGTTCAAAATTACGTGGTACTGTCCTCAAATTTCCTTCGGGTTGGATCCCAGACCGTTGCCGCCGACCAACCGGTATAGTGGTTATGGTGTTAGCCTCTAGATCGGAAAGTTTCTGGTTCGAATCCGGGTTCGGGCATGGATGTTTGTAAACGTATGGTGTAGAGGCGGCTGGTGCACCTTAAATCTGTCGTGGCCGAAAGTCCTCACGTTGGGTTGGCGTGGAAGTTTGGAGAGTGGGGTGCCAGCTCAGGTGGTGCTTCGTCATCTGACCGTGGTTCAAAATTACGAAGTGTTGTCCTCGGATCTTTCCCTTAAGGGACTGATCCCGGACCGTCGTCAATAGCCCGTTGTGTTGCTCTAGTACGACGTTAATTAAAATTACCAATTACCCAGACCGTTGCCAATAGCCCGTATTGTTGCTCCAGTGCGACGTCAATTAAAAATAAGTACCATGCCGCAACCCTCCAGTTGCTAATCAGTGACTCTACTAACTGGGCTCGGCCTCTTAGTTTTGAACTGTTACAACCACTTATGCCCTTTATTGATGACATGTCCATCTATATGAAATTACGAGTGACACGACTTTTTTTCTGTCGATTTTATTAACATGGATCCGGCTTAGCTAAACATCGCCCTTGCGAAAAAAAAAACTGACATACCTATTAAGTTTTTATTCATTCACAGCTTGTAGTTCGTGCGTGAAAATCCTTCCCCAATTTGGTGTAGTGCGGAAATTTGGAGAGCGGAGTGCCATCTCGGGTGTGGTTTTATGTGACCGTGGTTCAAAATTACGTGTTGTCCTCGGTTATTTTTCTTCGTGGTTGATCACGGACCGTCAACAATAGCCCTTTGCGTGGTTACAGTTTGACGTTAATTAAAAAAAATATAAAATACCTTTCCCAGTTTGCTATTATATATAGTGCTGCAAACTCAGCCGTACTGGAGCATCATGGGTTATTGGCGAGGGTCCGGGATTAATCCCATGAACCTTCTGTGTGCAGAAATAGAATTTAATCTATCCAATATTTATCATGTAATTTAGAAAAATTAGGTTTTTAAATATTTTAAAATAGGCATTTTCCCCATCAAATCACCAGGTACAGATAGGTAAGGTTTGATATAAATCAGGCAAAATTTATTTGGTAGGAGAATAATTAATGTTATACTGGATGGACACAACAGGCTATTATCGATTGTATGACATCAACCCTTAGAAAGGGTCCCTGGTCGGTAGAGAGCAACACAACAGGCTTTTGAAAAAAAATCTAAGGACGCCTCGTAATTTTGAACCACGGTCAGAAGACGAAGCAACAGAGCAAGCACACCGCTCTCGAAACTTCAGCACAGAGCGAACGTGGACATTTGACACTAGCCTCCACAGCGGTCTTAGGGTGGACCAAGTTTCGAACTCGCAACCCTCCAGTGTCTAGTAGTATAGTTTCAGTATGCATCAGTGCCTAAAAAAAGTATTTAGAATTGCCTGAAACCAAATTGTTACTACAGGCACATAAACAAAATGAGTCGAATTTGTTTCAATATCCCATGTTTAAAGAAAGGAATGGCTTGTAAATTTATTTTATGAATATGAATTAAATGCACATCAATCTTTACAACTAAGACCTTCAGTGCTGTTTGACTGAAAATTATAAATCATTCATTCTTTTCTAGTTGTGATAGAACAGATAAGATATGAAAAATATCTCCAGAGAAAAAAAAAATTCCACACAATCTAACAAAATTATTGGATACAGGCCACAAGAAATTTGAAATTGTTTCAATCAATTAAAAAAAACAATCTTATGGATCATGTTTACATATGGCAGTGCGAAATATTTGGGTTTGTATTTTTCATATATTCTAAAATGTGGGGCCACATTTCACCTTTGCTTTAATATCTACGTAATTAAGTTGTATTAATACACAAGTCTAAAATGATACAAAAGAATTTTACACTTAAATATGTCAATTATTTTACTTTTTTTAAATTTTAATGGTCAATTTATTATTGCAGGATTTAAAAATCACAATCAAAAGTGCTCACGAATTTTCATTAAATAAACAAAATAACAGAAGAGAGTGCTAAGAAACTTTATTAACACAGATAACAAAAATACAGCAAAAACAATGCTAACAAATTTCAATTGTTTTTAAACATGCTTTTCATTTTGTATTCTGTTAAATATCCACAATGTATCTACATTTTCATAGCAAACCAATAGTAATAAATCTATTACAGATGGCAAGAGACCATAATCCAATGTAGCACATTGAATATATCAAATTTTTTAGTCTTCCTTAAGCTTTGCCTTAATTTACACAGTAAATGAATAGAAGAATTCATTATTAAATTTAACATTATACACTTTATCCAACTGCAAAGAAAATCCAAATGTATTTCAGGAATGTTGTCAAAGAATATGAAGAAATAAACAAGTTTACAATATATGCCTTACACTTTATTTTGGATATAACAAGACCATCAGAATATTAAAAATTTTAAAAGCATTAACATTTTAAATATTTTTTGTTATGAAAAGCAACATATTTAATGACAAAATATTCAAAAAAACTTTTGTAATACTACATTACTGAAATTAGAAAACTAGGGAAAATACCATAAATTGAAACTTGGCTCATGATTAATTCCAACTTTAGAATCAATAAAACACATGACTATAACTTAAGACGAAAGAAGTTTAAGAGGTGCAATCGATTTCGTAAGTCAGTACGTTTTCACAGAATGTAGATTTGGGAGCCCAATGATTAAGTTACACGAGCATTGTAACTTGAAGTAATACATAAAAGACAAATATGAAAATGCTGTGAACGATGAGATTGATTTTGGTATCCCTATCAAAGATCTATTTCCTTCAGTCTTGTACTTCAACTTGTACAAAACTGGAAACATAAAAGTAGTAAAGTGATATTTCATAAAAATCATATTATAAAAATTTACTTAGTACTGAAACGACCTAACACAATATAAAAAAAATGAGATGGATTTCCACAATGGTGCACTGACACAAAGAATGATACATATTTGGAAAAAACATTATAAATAATGATTTTTGTTTCCGAGATTGCTGTAAAAATGTTGGTCTTTTTTACACTTTGCCACTCACAAGTATAAATAAATTGTTCCCACAAGACGGGAATATTTAAATGTAATTAAAATTAAGGTTGTAATAAAAAGGTTCATTGTTAAAAAAGTTTGATGTTAAGGTGAATAGATAACTTGTTAGGCAATTAATAATTTATTCAGTGTATTACAACTTGACAAACATAACAAAAAATAAACAATGGCACATGCTTAATAACTAGTACTAGCATTAAAAGAAAACAAGATTTATTATGAACTGAAAACTTGAAGATCTTACACATACTTAGCAGTGCAAAAGATAGAAAAAGACTCAATAAAAAAATGAAAAGATAAACGGATATCTGTTCAGAACATTCCAATTAATTATGTGTCAAGAAAAAACACCTCTCACACATACATAATTTAAGTATAAAAATATTACATAATAGGAAGTTAATGACAGGTTTCAAAATGAAGCTTAAAACATTTTAGGAAATCAAAATTTTGAACTTAGCTGTCATATTGCAACTACAAATTCAATCAGATATTAAAACAGTAAGACACATTAAAAAAAAAAAGTTTAAATGCGTACAGTCATAATTATCGAACACAATTTGTTTGCTATAATTTCAGGTATACATTTAAAAATTACAATTGAGTTCTGAAATGTGTCATCAACACATAAGAAATGACAAGATACCTTTCAAAGATGGAAAAGTGTAAGTAATGTGAAGAAAGGAGTGATCACATACATTTACACATATATTACAATGAACTTTAAGCCTAGTTCTCTAGTTGATAAGAGAACATTAACAACATTTTAAGTGATGATATTGAATAAGTACCATTTTTATACTTAAATATTAATAAACAAAGAATTTTCTATAATATTTATTTTTAATATTGAAAAAGTAATTATTTCCCCTTTAAATAGAATTCTATGCCATACATTTTAAGAGCAGACAAACTTAGTAACATTAACTGTTATACAATGTTTGCTTTGATAAAAAAAAAACATGCATGGTTGATTTTACAACAGTTTATTTTTAACATGTACTAATATCCAATGTATCATTAATTTAATTAGTATTTAAATATGTTACAACTAAAACAATCACAGTAACGAAATAAGTTCAAATACTAATACACACAAACATATTATAATTATTTTTCAATTAAAAAAAATGACTAGGAGCCGTTTATAATTATGAAGAAAGAGTTTAAAATAAATGAATGTATGGATGAACATATTGACTAAAGCTTTCTTATTTTAAGAGCAAATTGAAGAGTAGGCTTATTGTTGTAAAGTGTAATAAAAAGAAAATTGATGATTCTTGAATTACACATTAATAAATAAAGTCATTTAGCACTAAGAAATTATTGTGAAATTGAAACAGGACTGCTTGAATACATTTCACCACAAGGGATCAATACTTGCAGAGTCACATCCCTTTGCTACACATGAAATACAGAGAGGTAAATGCTATATAGCCTAACAGTCATTGTTATACACCAGATTTACAGAACATAGAAGACACATTTTACTATCCTGTGTATATTGTTTTATACAAATAAGGCGAAAAGGGCAACTTTTTCACAATAACATATCTAAAAACAATATAATTTACAGTTATAACAACCCTTAAAAACAAAGCCTTTTTCGAAGAAAATAAAAAAAATTAATCTGTTTTCTTTTCTTCAATTGGTTTAGCAGCATCAGCATTACAAACTGCTCCATTGGCCTCATGCTGTATTTCCATCTCCCCACTGGTGCCAAATTCATTCATCCTCTTTGGATCGACACGATATATCCATCTTTGGTACAAATATATGAAGAAAACAATATCTGCAACAAAAAATTGAATCACAATTATTTTAAAGTGCACTTCACAGCAGTTATAACCAATATACATACACCAATAATTCAAGAAACACAATAACATATAATTAATTCATTCAATTAACAGAAGCAAACTTGAAAAATAAAATAAAATTTGGAATACGATTTTATATGACAACACAACTTTAAAATTCTATTTTGCTACATTAAAAAAATGTTTATTTACAACTAACAAAAATTTAACAATCTCCATGGGGCCCCTTCAAAAAAGAAGTTATGCCACAGCAGGATTGAAAACTCACTTTTTCGCTCAATTCTTAGACGGTTTCCCAAGAAAATACCGACCAGAAAATTACGAAATTAACATGGTTAAAAATAACACAGGGATGATGTGCAAGATTTTTTTTTTCTCATGCGGATATTGTTTGGGGGCATTAAGTGTTAAAGTCGAAAAAAGCAAAAATTCTGACGTGAGTGAGGAAAACATGTATTTAGTCTTCAGTCGTGAGATTTTTAGAGTACCTCTAAACGCGAATTTTTGCACCTTGTCGAGTTTTATAAATTTCAATTTAGTTCCTGCTAATAAATTTTTTGAAATTCGGGAAATTTTCGTTATTTTTTTGTTAAAACTGTCATATCTGTAGGTTATTACTGTTAGATTTAAATTTGAAAACACTACTGGAAACCTTAGAATGAATTCCTTCTTATTGTATAATTATTTGAAAAATTGGTTTATAAATAAATTCGATGCAATGAAAAGTATCATTTCATGATAGTGTACAAATTGTTCATTGCGGAGATGAAACATCAGATCATTCTAACTGGCCTTGTGAATCTCGCTTTTGCTTGCGAAAGGAGTGTTGGTTTGTGAAGCAAACCAAATAGGATTGGGCAGCAATCACTGGGGGTTGGCGAGCAGGGGGGACTCTCCTAGTAATTTAAAAATTAATTAAATTACTTGATACAACACAAAATAAAGTTTAAAATTCTGAGCTAAAAGTCAGCCACCTTTTTTAAAATTAGTTGTGCAGATAGGTTAATGGATACTATATCATTACAATCAATTGGAGTAAGAATTCACTCCAATTGATTCTACAAAACAACTTTTTGTGTTACAACTGAATCTAATAGAACACTGCCAGAAGTATAAATAAGAATAGCGAAAAACAATTTTAATACTAAAAACAAGCCTTATTAACATCTAGGAGACACAATTGACAACACACTTGTACACAATCGATTCAAAAATAATACATTCAAAATATAAAATGAAAACAAAATTATGAATACAATAGAAAACAAGACATAATTATTTTAATATGTAGCCAAGAATTTTGTAATTTAAAAATTTGTTGAACAGCAAAAAACAGCTGGCTTTTTTAGAATATATCTTTAGACACTCAAATAATCATGGTCTCTTTTAACAAATTAGATAGTGGTGCATCTGTGAAATACTCAACGCATCTCTCCTAAATGCACATGCATTAATTATTCATTAAAAATACAGTTTATTTTAGGGCACAGAGAAAGTTACTGTGCACCTGCCCAAATCACTGTGATTGCTGGAGGATTAGTGATAAACATGTTCAAAATAAAACCATTCAGACAACTGACCAATACAATATTTCTAAAATATGCTTAAGAACATAATTTTTATCAAAAGAAATCAAATACTGACCATCTCTAAAACACCCTAATCTATACATGGTTGGCATCTTGATCACAAATGCAAATATATCATCAATGAAAGTGTTGAGGAACTTATAAGACAACATTCGCCATGGTAGATGAGCAACTGATTTCAGTTTGTAGTTGATAAACAGCTGGGGTGTCATCATAATGAAACCTTTTGGAGAAACCAAAACACATTTATCAACAGAAACATTACACTTTTAAAGCTACAACGAACTGGAAAATTTGGACTTCTTCATAGCACTGGGGTAATTTGTTATTTCTAAGTATTAGTTCCTCTTCCAAATTTTGGAAGTACTATTAATTGCAATTTGTTAAGCTTTTGTCAAATATTGTGATGCTATGTATAATCAGTACTAAGTACATAATCAGTACTGATTATGAATTATTACTTGTGTACAGTTTGCACCAACACAATAATTTCTAGTTACAGTAAAATGTTAACTTTTCCTGACATAAATAGAACAACTATACTATGAACGACATTACATTATTATTCTTCAGAGCAAGGGGGTCTGATTTTAAAATAATACTTTGTAAATTATAAATTTACTAGCAATAGTTAGGAAAAAAACTTTTTTTCTTAAACATGAAGGACATGTGATCAAAGGATAAATTCAAATTCTTTTAAAATAGAAATGTGTGAATTTTAATTTGTAATAAACAAGAAATTTTATGCCTAAATCATAATTAACAAGATCACTCCGCACCCTAAATCACAAAAGACTGCACATTTTTTATCTTTATATTTTAAAAACAAATACAGTCATTTCACAATTAAATAAACACATACAAGCATCATATATTAAAGAAACCTTTTACATACCAAAAGTTAATAGGAAGCCATACAACATGCCTAAGACCCAGGAATACCATCCTTTATGTTCTAAGTAAAGAAGCGAGTAGACAGCGTAGCACCCTAACATAGGGAAGAGTGCCCAAGACAAGTACCGGAATGCCAACTAGAGATTAAGAGGGGGAAAAAAAAGAAATGATGAGAAGGCCAAAGGAAAATCATCAGATTGAATGCAGATGGCTCAATGCTATGCTAAAGCCATCTATAACCTATAGTCTGGCTTCCAGGAGCTGAGAGTCAGTTATGTGGGTTAAGTATATATATTATATATATATAGTGATATAGGAGCAAGGCTTTGCTTTTACTATGCATAAAATGCATGGTTAATATCACGATACATCGTGGTATCGTGATGTTAGAATGCCGATGTATCGCAATGTAAAAATCTGAACATCGCCCAGACCTAGTGGGTTTGAACAAGTTCATTAGTAAAATTAGACGATTTGTGGTAATGTAAACAAATCATGGTAGTGATGAAGTAGACTTTTTGTGTCAACCCTTTAGGTGCATTTTTTTGGCATGCTTCTTAAGTCGCCAAGGAAGAATTAGAAAAAAGTTGTAGGCTTAGCGGAAAATAATTCACAAATTAAAGAAAATAATTTTTAAAAGAGAAAAAAATCCGTACAGCTGATTATTCTTGCTAATAGGAGAGAATTTACTTTAATGAAAAAATATTTACTTTTTCTGAAATAGAAGTTTGTTCAAGTTATGTAATATTTTTAGTTTTAAGTCTAATGAAATCAGGCTACAACACGAATGTTATAAAAGATGCCATTAATTCTAGTAAACTAGAGTTATGTAGATATTGTAAAATAAAAAAAAAGCTAATGATTCACAAAAATTAGTACATTAAATTCAGGTTACTACTCAGTAGTTTGAGGAAGAACTAATGTTTAGACTAAAATTTGTAAATGAGACATGATTTTACTATATATTTGGCAGCAATTTAAGACAACTCCACTCAGGATGTTATCCCTAAAAGGGGCTGCTACCATATAAATCTTTAATACAAATACTTGAGATTCCTAGTACAATATAAAGCTAGAAATAAATACTATACAGAATACATTCTTAGAAATAAAATCTATAAAAAAAGGATTCAATAAAGAATACTTACAATGTCATATTGCTTTGTCGAAGATTGAACATATGAACCTTTATCAGTTAGTTTGATTTTTGGTATAATACCAAATATTTTCTCTTCCCTGTTAATTTCAACATTAGTTACTTTATGTATTTTCCAGATTTCTATGAGAAGTCCAACAAATACTGATAACCGAACCACCATGTTGGTATCATTGTCCAAGACATACAAAAGCACAACAATCGACTGGAACACGTTGAAGAAAACAGATCGAACTGACAATCCTTCTAAAGACTTTCTGTTATTCCAGAATTGGATATCTAGGGAAAAAACAAAATATTGCTTTGAAACATTTAATCCCATATTAGTATGAAATATAAAGATATAAGTGTAACTAATTTATGGTGATTTAAAAGTATTCATTTTGTAATGTTGATATCTGACTTGTGTATTTTATTTGCAGAGCAAAAAATACTAAATGCAAAATGAAAATTCTACTTGAAAGAGACAAAAAAGAAAATAGGACTAACAATCATAGGAATATTAAAAGGGCAAAAAAAGTTGGTAAGCATGAATGAATTTTTTTAAATCAAACATATCATAAAGCAAGATATAAAATATGTGGAATCGAGAAAGTTGATTATAAGTGATAAAAATGATGTTGATAAAAAAACATAAGGTTTTGTTAAAAGATGAGATGCATCAAATGAAACAAAAATGTCACTGACCTTTAAAAATAAAGGCTAAAAAAGGCCAAGATGGATTACCTCCATCTTAGTTGATGATTAGAGGTCATGAGATGTAGTTTAAAAAGTGATGTAAAAAAATGAAAAGTGATAGATGTGGGTAGCCCAACAAATCTGCTCAAATAAGAGACATGTAAAAAAAATGTAAAGTAAAAACGTTTAAGATGAGGATTAGAAGTAAAATATGGCATATGGTAAAAGGCTGTTGACAATGATGGCATGAGGAGCAGTTTTACACATTCGTATGTCGATGTGTGCTACTTGAAGACTAGTAATTAAAGCATCCAGATGTCTTGATAGTAAAGACAACAGGAGTGACCCTTTAATGAGACATCAAACTATCAGTTTGATGTTTCATTAAAGAGATCCAATAATAAAAATGGAGGCGTCAACCTAACCCAGAGGAATAATGGAAGTCAAAATGACGAGAACTACCGATTTGAAATGCTTCTTACCATTCTTGAAAGCAAGGAACTCAAAAATACTGTGCACAATCGAGACAACAAATGTTAATCCCAAAAGAATAGGGGATGTTTCCAGCAAGGCCTCTTTCATGTAGTCTTGGTCTTCATCGCTTTCTTCCATGAGATCCTGGCCCAAAAAGGAGGTCCAGCGAGACCTCATTGCTTGAGCTGTGTACAGTTGCCAATAAAAGAGAGTGAGAGGCTGGAATGTTATAAGTATGGGCAGATTCCTGGAATGTAAAAATTCGTAATTATACCTAGTACACAACTAATAGGTTGTAAACCAAAACTTTAATCACGGCAGAGAACTTACTTAACAGTTTCATTTATTGGAGTATAGTCCCTTATCAGATTCCAATAGTCATTTGCATATAAAATTGGATAATAGTCTCCAGATATTGGCTCAAATTCTACAACTAAATATAAGAAAAGGTTAGTTTTGCAATAGATATTGTAAGATGAGATAAAAATGATCTTGTGTGCATTTTTAATTTATTCAATTAATACAAAAGAAGATTCACTTTTTTTTAGTTTCTCACAATTTTAGTAAAATTTAAGTAAACATTACATCCTATTTAAAATTTTAACTTGTTACCAAGCCAAATGCTTGCCTAAAGGACAACAGGTCAAAAATACTGTTTAGCGCATAAAACACTGATTTTAATATTTTTCATTTAAATAACATTCAACAACTCATAATTATACAATTACAAAATTATACACCATTGCCCAACTTTTAAGTCATACAGACTCTGTAGCACACTTAACAAAACTATAGCAAAATATATATATATATATATATATATATATATCCCTTTTGCTAGATTCCAATTTCAATGGTTTATTTCCTTGAATATATTAAAGATACAAACTAAATTTATGGAATACATTTTCTTTTCCCCTCTTCTACAAATTCTACAAAGCCAATACAGTACAACTGATTATAAATTTTTTCATCTACAGTTGCCTCAACTATCTCCAGTAAATCAAAACAATTTTAAACTTATCTAGTTAGATTCAAATGGTTTTCATTATTATTGTTCAGCCTCCGAGTATGTTATGCGTAAATCCACCAGAGGGCGATACTTTTGAATTTACTTCCTCTTAACGCTTCACAGTTCCTGCTCATGTATCAACAAGCAGGACACAAGCACGTCTGCATATCTCGTCACAATTAATTATTTAGTTCATTAAATCTTGTTTCCTGTTATTCATCACGGCGCCAGCCTGAGTTCATTTCCCAATGACAGAAACAATTATATTCTGCAAAATGGCATTGAAACTTAGTATCGCAGAAATAAATAAAAATGCGAAAATAAAATACAAATAATTTTTCATTCCGTATGGACTATTATTGAATTAAAGCATTCTTACATTCGTCTAATGGTGGAGGAACATGACCTTGTACCCAAGCTGTGTGATCATCAATGATATTTATAGTCAAATTAGGATGCCAATGTGATATTATTTCAAGAGGCGATTCTTCTGCTTTCTAGAAATTAAAAAGAATTAAATATAGACTGCTTTAGATGCCAACCCTCATTTAAATGAGTCAGGAATAAATTTGATTATCAGTAATGATATGCAGAATTTTAAAGAAAGAATTTCAGTAATAGGTACAATTACATTTTTTAATTTAACATTTAATTAGTAATTGAGACAACAGATGGATCACTCATTGTTACTTAATTATATAACAAAAGATTCAATAAATACAGATTGCCAGGTCATTTTTAGGTAAACAAAATCTAGGCACTGGTAATAAATAATGGTACCAGTGATATTGGTTTAATGCAAATTGTTTCCAAGATACTGTTATTAAAAGTAAAAAAGAAAAGAGCACAATAATTTGTTTAAAAGAATATTAAAATATTGAGACTCCTAATTAAAATACAATAGGAAGCTTTAATGACTTATAAAATAGCTATGTCCAGATAAAAAAGTAATACCTTTATATCTTCAGCACTTGCTGCTGTTTCTCCTGTCAATAAATTATGTGTGCGCATATAGCGAAGCTTTTTATACTTATTCATTCCTACAAAATAAGAGAGATGCTATGATATGCAGATACATTTAATAATCACCATTTTAATCTTGTAAATTAAATTATTAGTCACATTTCACTGACAAAACTAAGAAAGAGAAAGTACAATACAGAAAGTCTTAAAAATTCTGATTTGTCACTACGTTAAAAAAAAAAAAGGAAATCATCTTATTTAAATCCCGATTAAAATCAAGCAGATTTAAATCAGCATATGCTGTCAGAAACCATAGCACTGATAACAAGTTGGCAAAACAAGGAATTACTAATTTAGGAATAAGGAATTACTAATTACACCATGTACATGATTTAGAGTATGACTTTTCCCTCTGAGCTTAACCACCTTTCTACAGATGGACTCTATCAAGGTCACACACTATCTTATCAGAGTCACACTATATAACATTTGAAAAATATACAAGAAAATCAATGAATATGCATTTGTGGTTCATAAAAGAGGACATACTTTTGCTTTTGCATACACCATCACCCCAAGAGTGCTTTTTCCTGTCCTTTGGATTTGGCGATCGTCCATGTTTGACAATGCAAGTGTGCAACCATATGCTACAATTCTGTTGCATATTCTAAAGCAAAATAAGCAAAAAACAACCATAAACAAACATTGAAATGACAAAAATTTGAACTAAATTGCTACATACTTCTGAATACCCAACCCTAAATCTATGTAAAGTTTTTCTTAATTTTAGGTCTTGTTAAAATTTTACAATTTCTGAAAGCAAGCAATAATTTAACAAACCTCAGTGGCAGTAATCTCAGTGTCTAGAGTGTAAATCCCATCTCCATTTGGACCACCATGCCAATCACCATAGATAATGTTTGGTTGAAACCAGATCAAGGACGTCTCTTTGTAAGACAATGTTTCCTCTTCAGATAAATAAACATAGAGATCCTAAAATAGAGATTAAAATAAAAATACATTGCATGTCATATAATATATTATTAATGATCCTTAGCCTTTTGACAAACTTCTATCAATGAACACTTACAATTTTATAAGACTAGCAGGCCCACATATAGCATCTGTGCTAAATGTTTGTAATTGCTTATTGACTCCAAAGTGTCATTGCTTTCATTTCATCTTATTTCAACCCATTTAAAAATGGTTATAGCATACATATTCACATATAAAATGGATTTCACACTCCTAATTCTAAATAAAATAAAACTGTACTAAATTATATAACTGCATTTTGTTTACTTTTACTGATGTCAGTTCTTATTTCCAATAAAATACATGGCAGAAAGAGGGTTTAAAAAAAATCATGATTTTTTCAAAAAAAATCAATTAATCGGATTTATTTGATTTGAATCAAAAATCGGATTTTTTAAATTTAAATTTCTGTAGGGCCTATAAATTTGTTAAATAAAAAATTGAGTTTCTGACATGACATGTAAACTAATATTTAATTAAGTAAACAATAGGAATTTGTGATATGTAATTCATATATATTTTACTAAATATCATTGTGTGTTACATGACAATACATTTAAAAAATTAATTTTCAAAACAAGAGCAAAAGATAAGACATTTGTTTAACTTTAAAACACAAGTTGACATCCTCTATAGTTTTTCTTGAGTAAATTAACATCATCATGTTAACAAATGTATCAGTAAGAGTAAGTGAGACCTAAATTAGTCTGATTAAATAAATATTTGTTATGGGTCACTACTCTTAAAGTGCAAGGTGACTGTTTCAGGGTGCATTTTGCAAAATAAAAGATGTTCATTGCGTTTAAACTTTCAAATAGAAAGCTCAGTTGAATTTTTTATTTAATAAATTATTAATCACATTAACTGTGTTATTTTGTATTTATGTCTCAATTAAAAAAAAGTAGTTGAAAAATCACTATAGCTAAGCCATTGGTCAATCAAATAAAGGGGTAACAAGTAGTTTAGGCCTACTTTGTGGGGATTTTCTTTGGCCTTCTTGACATTTACGTAGATGTATAGGCCTACTGCTTTATTGTTTGTAACATAAAATTATGCATGAACATTGTAAAAACTTTCAAATAGATGTCACCTTATTTTTTACTGTACTGTTTGGCATAATCCCTGACTCAACAGATTACTTAGTCCATAGACACCTCAGATTATATGCAAGTGCCCAGTGCCAAACATTTTTTTTTAAAAAGCTCATCAGTACGAGGTGTAGCCATTAGTGCTGAAATCACCATGTGTGCAGAAAGTTCAAAGCATTTGACAAATTCTGTGATTTTTCTAGAGTGTATTTACTTAGTTATAAAAATGTAAGATTGGTTGTGATTTAATTCAATGATTTTTTTAAAAAATCATTTGATTAAAATCATGATTTTAATCGTTGATTTAAATCTTGACATCCTGGCAGAAAGCACCCCCACATTTAGAACATGAGAATGCCTATTTCAATTTCATACATTCCCTTGTTCAAGAGCAATTCAGTATTTTATGACAACACTAAACCTCTTTTGTTCATATTTTCTTTTGACGCAGATTCCTATCTTTCAGATTGCTTTCTGTAATCATAATTTCATTAGTGGAAAGCTCTTTTGTGTAGGTTTAGCAATGCTATGCAGATCCATCACTCAAATCAAGCATATTTAACAAAGTGGCAAAATAGGAGAATAAATCCCATAATTGTCATTTTTTTTATTGTTTATATCAGTCGTTTCCTTTTGACAATGAATAAAAATCATTGATTTCTGTGCCACATACAATGAAATAGATTAGGTTTTACCTGGGGAAGATGCCATCGTTCATCTGGACAAAAAAATTAAAGCTAGAGAGGGCTGATGATGCATTAAATATTGTCAATTCATCAAATATTGTATAATATCATAAGCCTCATAGACATGCCCAGTCTAAAAAAAAAAGTGAGAAGGCCTTGAGAAGTTCCAAAAATATCAACTTCATTACCAAAATCTAGTAAATCACAAGCAAGTAATTTTTTAATTTTTGTCTATAATTTTCCTAAATGTTTTCAAAAATTGTCATACATGTGCTAGCATTAATTAAAATTCCTGCAATCTGTAAGAATCTGTGCTTCTCAAAACAGCTGATGGAAGTGTAGTATTTCTGAAGGAACTTGAATCTATCCCAGATTATGCCTCTGGTTTTACCATTAATAGTAGTAATATTACCAGGTAATATTAATTATATTAATATTACCAGGGCTAAGAACTCATTTTCACCAATAATTTCCAAGAATGTACTACTGCTCAATTACATAAACTTTTTTAAGTAAATACATAAAAAAGCTATTTAAGAACTATTGCATAAAAGCAAATAACTGAACAGACAAAACAAACTTCATGCAAAAAAATTAATGGTACTTTTTGTTGTAGCCATACCAGCTTTAGTTTTATGGTGCCATTTTAGCTTTCCATGAGACGAGACAACAAAGAACTGGCACATACTTCTCGCATATCATTATTCCAATCTACCATTGCTTGATTCATATGAAGCTGTAATTCATAGAATTCAATAGGCGTTAACTCTTGACACTATAAATAAATGAATCGTACTGCAGTAACGAACGGAATGCATGATCCAGTAAACCACGATATTGTTCGGACACCTATTTCTCCCCGTGTGAACAAAGGCTACATAGCCTTTCGGCTTATGAGTCACATTTCCATTTCTTTATGTGGTTATTTGAACACTTTATTTCTTTGAAGAATATTTCTTTCTAAGAAATAGTATTGCTTCTATTTAATCTCTTGGCAAATCCCGAATCATGAAATCCATTGCACTAACAAAGGAATAAGCTAAAATGGCACCAAGAAACAAAAAGCAGGTGGTATGGAAACAATTAGCACCAAGAAATAAGCAAAAATGAGCCACAT
Source organism: Metellina segmentata (assembly GCA_947359465.1). Lineage (NCBI taxonomy): Eukaryota > Metazoa > Arthropoda > Arachnida > Araneae > Tetragnathidae > Metellina > Metellina segmentata. Next base: position 115,011,262 of record OX375873.1, read on the forward strand.
TGGCACCTAAGTTTTATATATATGGTTAAAACGGAAAAGTACCAAATTAATTTTTTAAATTCTTAAGCTCTAGTAATACTACAAAAACATACCATAACAGTTCCATTAGAGAAAAGGTTTAGAGATGTTTTTGTTGGCATGCCACTACTTTGAGTAGTAGTGGTTGTCGTTTGAGGACGCCTGAAGAAGCTAGTGATGAAATAGATAATAACAGCCCTTAAGATGATCCCTTTTAATATCGACCAGAAGGAATGCTGAGGTTGGTTCTGTTGAACAGGTTGTTGTGCAGCTGGATTAGCATCCTATCAAAACATAGAAGTGATAGTTTAGACATTAAAACCATTTACAAATAAGTGGAATATTAGAAGAGGCATGCTAAATATTTTAAGTAAATGACAATTTTGTAAATATTAAGGCAATAATAAGCCCCAATCCTACCCTCATTCCTTTAATGATTACACATGGTTGGATGGGTTTTATTGTACAGCTTTGACATACGCATACATTTATTGGCACTTTTTGTAGCGAGTTATGGCAACCTCGGCAAGCAGTAAGTTAAAATTTTCATTTGGAATATTCTAGAATGTTCTTTTAATTTACGTAAAATAGTCTTTTGATTTTATCGGTTCTTTAAAAAATTTTCCGCAATTCTTTAATGTTTCATGCAAATTGGAAGAATTAAAACACTCAGTTTGATTTTAGTCACAAAACAGTGCAGTTGTATTGTTTTTTGTAAATTTATATTTTTGAAAATTAAATATCATTAACAAAGTTAGAAAAACATTAAAAAATTGTCTTTTTTGTTTCTGTTAAATATTTTTTGGCAAAGCATTTGTTTCTAATTTCTTCTTTGGTGATATAAAAAATGCACCAAATGCACTGCCACAAACACATGTGTATATCAAAGCTGTAGTGTTTTTATGGCACAAGGGTTCATATTTGGCCATGCTGCAAACACAAGACAGCTAACATCAAGTAATGAACTTGCACACACACAAGGAAAGTTTTACTGACACAGAAGAGAGACATACATCGAGGAAGATATCAAACCAGCACTGCCTACAACTCACAGGTTACGAACTGGCAAAGTCACTAAGACAAATATTGATGAAATTAGACATTTTTGAGACTCTTCATCAGAAATAATAAAATTATCCTGTTAGCAACATATCAATTTCCATTACCTAATCATTATCACAATATTAATGATCAGATAAAATTAATTGCACTTTAGTTACTTTTTACCATTTGTTCTGAAATGAAGAGAATTTACTTTCACACAACTCAACTCTGTAATTTGACCAAGTGCGTTGAAATTATTACCCTGATTCCAAATTGAATAAAGAAATTTCACCTAAGTACCTATTTGACATTTATGTGACAGTAGATTTGATTTATTCTGCTGAAAGCTTATTTACACGCAAGTAGGAGTGTACGTATGCTTCACTTCCTTCCAAAAAATCCAAAACATTTTATTGTGTTGGGTAATTGTTTTAATTAACGTCATACTAGAGCAACACAATGGGCTATTGTCAACCAATGCTGAAAGAAAAAAACTTTGGGTTTAAAAAAAATCTGAACTTCTTTGGTAGGTACTAAGTTTTTTTTTAGAATTTAGTCAGATTTTGAATTAGAATTAGAAAATGAAAAAGTGTTACGTAAGTTACTTAAAAAAATTGTATCAAATTCAATTGATGAATAGTTTTAAAATTGCACGACAATAATGAAAGGCTCTAGAAAGGAATGTATATACTTTACAAACTATATTGTGTTGAACAGAACATAATTTTAGTAAAATGTTCATGAACCTTTTCTGTTATTCCTTTTTACTGTAACATCAGTTACTACATAAAATTTAATTCTATGAGCATAAAAAATATCAGTAAATTAAAAGCATTGCCATCAAAGTTTAGCTTTTTATTAGTTTGTCGAACAATTCATGAGAATATTTTGTTTTCCATTATTCTTTGCTAATATATTTACACTTCAAGATCAGTATATTTGTCTAGATGTAACATAATTTACCGTGGAATTGCTGTGTCCCACATTGTTCTTTACAGGTGGGAACAGATTTTTAGAAAATTTAAACTGATAATCCCAATTTTAATATGTTCAAGATAAATCAACCATTGGGTGTAACTACAGATCATACAACAACCCTGTCATGTAAAAAAAGAGAGAAAATGCAAAAATATTGGAGTTACACAATAATAAATTTTTTTTAATGTACGTTAAATTAACTACACTGCAAAGTTATCATTCAATTTTTATTTAAAGTGAGACTGAACAAAGTCAAAGTATAATCATTTGGAGTCGACTAATTATTATTATGATGAATTCAAGGGGGGAAAAAAAGCTTCATGTTTTTTAATATAAAAATTGCAAGTTTTAATTTGTGAAAAGATGCTTTTCTTAGTAAGCATTTTAATATTGAGGTGTAAGCTGATTGATGTGTACTTAGATTTGTTTGTGTTTCTAAAGCATATTCAAATACAAGTCCATTGTGATTTTAAATTGCTCCTTTGTAAATTTGTACAACCACAAACCTAATTTTTGTTCGATAAAATATAATTTTTTTGGCAAAATTCTTAACGACTAGGAAATAAAGGATGGGCAAGATCAAGAATCATAGATACAAAATAGATTGATCAAGTATATATAATAATGCTTTTAAAATTCAAATAGAAAGCATACAAGCGATGTCACAATTCCAATATTCATTTCTTGAACTTTTATATTTCGAGGACAGAAATTTCACAATTTGTGCATTCATGCATTTCTTATCATCAGATTTTCAGAAAATCGTAGACATATGCACTTTTTTAGACTTTGTTTCCGGTGATATTTAGAAAGCTATTATGCAAAAGAAAGTAAACTGAAAAACAAGTGTTAATTTTCTTTCTTTGAACACAAAATTTCGAGCATAACCTAGTTAATGGAACATGCGGTTTAAGCAATACTATTTTGGTAAAAAGAAATCTACCTGGTTTGCTGGAGGATCTGCATTTGCTGGAATCTGGTTTACAGCCACTGCGTTATCTTCTGCGTTCATTTTGACTTTGGCTTTCTGTGAAAGAATTCCGAGCAAATGAAGAATACTAGAAGAATTATAACACTTAAGATATACAATTCATTTACTACTCATATGATCATGATTTACGATTTAGCAATCTTTTTTACGAAACAGTGAAGAAAGGATTAACGGTTAACAGTGATAGAATACGGTTAACTGAGACTAATGTATAAAATTGTCTATCACATTTTACTTTCGTATCTGCAATCAGCAACTTCTAAGAATCCTTTCTTTTTATACTGAATTTGAAGTGTTATAGAAGTTTGGAGGATGGGGAGGCCAGCTTAGGTTTTGATCTCATCTGACCGTGGTTCAAAATTATTAGTTGTACTTGATCTTTCCCTTCGGGATTGGTTCCAAATACTTGGTGTGAAGATATCTTTGCAATCAAGCACATATGTCGTAAAACATGTGTACTGATTGATTTAATCAAATTTACTCTTGGATTCGGATCGACTTGGTACAATCACTGACCAATGCTATTAAAGAAGAAGGCTTACAACTAAACACTAGGATTTTCACATAACAACACTTGTTTACATTTTGCTCCATTAGATTAAGGTTTTCTTAGGGGTCAGGCAGGATGTCAAATATAGTGAATCCCAGCACATTTTTGAAAAGCGTTCTTCACAATGGTATTGGGAGATACATATGCCAATTACAACGAGTGACATTCAGGTTCTCTAAAAGTCACGGCGGCAGCAATGGTCTGAGAGAATTCATAGAAAAAGACTTGATGGACTTCGTTAACGCCAATCCCGGTGTTGTTGTTTATTTAAAACCTCGGCGTGTTGGTCCCCCCAGTGCCACAGCTGAGTATCTAAACGGCCACACTCACTATTGTTCGTTTCCGCAGAAATCGAGAGAAGAGATTGTGAAATGGATCGAATATATGCGCACGCAGTCTGGCTTACCTGTTTCTCGATTCATCAAAAATATACACACGGATCATCCGAGTATCCAAGGTGTATGGACTCCTTTTACCCATAAACCTACTTGGTTGAACACGACGGAATTTCCTAACGAAGAATTGTCGAAGGCAAAGCTTTTCTGGCCTACTGCAACAGAACAGCTCTTAGAAATTTCTAAATCATTTGGTACTGAACAAAATGAAGATTGTAAAAATAAAGATGAAGCTGACAAAGTTGCTTCTTAGTTGTAGATAAAATTTGTTTGCCTGTTTTAGTAAATAAAATATTTGTATTCTCAGTTCATTGATTTCTTACTGTATCTATTGTTATGTCCTTCATGTTTCCAAAGACTTACTTATTTTTATAACTGTGGTTGCGAGTTCAAAACTCGGTCCAACCAAAGACCACCGTGTATGTAGTTAATGTGCATGTTAAATCTATTGTGACCCCAAATGTCCTCACGTTAGTGTGGACCTTGTCATCTGACTGTGATTGTCGCCAATAACCCATTGTGTTGCTTCAGTGAGATGTTATGGTTAATAAGTATTTTATCATTGATTTTAATTATTTTCCCAGTAGTCTTGCATAAGGTTGCCACAGTAATTAAATGAGCTAACCACAATCATTACACAAATTTATGATGTGCAGAAACCATATTTTTTAGTTCATGTACAACGGTAGTGTGTGAAGTAATCAACTAATGTCTTCAAAATACCAATTACTCTGTCAAATGATGCCATGATAGGTTGTTTAATTTATGATTCTGATACCAACAGAAGCAATAATGCTGTCATCGGATGTTTTAAAAGTGTAATTTATCAGTTTTTGAAACATTATCTAAAGATGTAGGAAATTCTGCTGACTTGCAACTGCAAGCACCAAATAGCTTGTCTTTTAATTTCAAGCAAGTAGTGATGGCAATGTTTATTGCTATGCCAAAACAGTAACATTTGAGTGTTTTGGGTTTGGTACATGTGACGAAAATTTGTCTTCACAATGCAGTTAACTCATCAATTGAAAAATTATTTTGGGAATGGATTAACAGGGTCCAAAATTAGTTATTTTGCACCTAAGATTTTTTATATTCTTGGTTGAAGCAAATTCCAAGTAATCGACTGTTTTTTCTGTCTAATAACCCGTGTTCTAATGTCTAAATTTTATTACAATGTTTACTGTAAATACAAAATGACCCCAAAGAAAAAAATTCCTTATAGTAAAAAAGGCCCAAAATACAACTACAGTGGTACCTTGGGACACGTCTGCTTTGGAATAAGTCTAGCTTGATACATGTCCTGTTCGCCACAAAAAATATTGTTTGGAACATGACTCGTGTGTGTCCTCAATCGACTCAATTCGGTTTTAGGAGATCTTTGCGAAATGGAAGGATGGCCCAAACAAGCCACAATAGCATTGTCTGGAATGAACAGACAATTTCACTTTTACGAAACATCCTGAGAAGGCAGAAGCAAAGTTCTTTGGATGGATTTTAGTAAACGTCAAACCTGATGATTCTCAAGTAGGGAAAGAGAAAATTAAAATGTGATAAACCTTCATTTGTTTCATCTAATTGCTTTTCATGGTTCCCACACCTTTATCCAAAAAAAATTCAAGGACTTTTCAAAACCAAAAAAATATTTTTCAAGGACCTAAAATTTTTTATAACGACCTAAAACAAGGCATACACAAAGATTGTCAACTAAAAAGAAAATTATAAGAAGAAAAAATCATTTTTTTATACAACTGATAGTCCAAAAAAGAAAGGTTATTGTAAATTTTGGGAACAATTGAGATTTTCTTTTTTCACAGAACATGATTTTTTTTTTGCAGAGTGGGCTTCTTGTTTCAGTGCTAACTTTCAGGCTACTTGCACACATATCGATTTCCGTCGTGCGATAAAATATCGTACAATAAATTCTTTTGGTGGCACGAAGAAGAGTATGAGAAGCGGCGGTCTTAATGGAGACCAGAGGTGTTAACTTAGATGGATAGCCATACTGTGGAGATCTAGACCTAGCATTATAAGTATATCACATAGCGTGAAACACCGGTTTCATTCAGAATGAGGCTCAAATGGCACACATGCTGTGGAGGAAACTAGTCTGGACAATTTCCAATGCAAGACGAAATTACACAATTATGTACTTGTTAAAAAAATCAAGGACTTTTCACCAAGTTCCGTAATTTTCAAGGGCCCCTAGTTAGGAAAAAAAAATTCAAGGACCGTGGGAACCCTGCTTTTGTATTTTAGTTTAAGCAGTGTTTAAATTATTTTATACAACCCCATCATTGTATAATATGCCAACAACAATAGCATTTTTTTCAAGGGAACATATTAATAATTTTCCCTTAATTTCTTCTGGGAAAACACATTTGGTACAAGTCCAAGGATCTGAAACGGATCAAGGACATATAACGAGGTACCACTGTATTTGTCAAAGTTCAGGCTCTAGTCTTTCCAGATAAATATATTTTAAAATTGCATCCAAGCAGAACATTTTGTCTACTGAGGAAAAGTATTTGGGTGATTTTGACATCAGACTATCTGCTCTTAGTTTCTAACACTAGTTAACAATTGTTTTCTGAGCATGTAGATAGTTAAAACATTCATATAAAAAATTTAATAGTTTTACATGCAAAACTTGCCCTAAATGTAGCAACCTCTCTTTTTTGCAATTTATTTTAACAAGATATTTGAAATTTTTTAGTTAGATGTTATGGCCGTAAAATATTTTTACAAACAATTGTAATTAAATTTAGAATTAAAATACATCAAATCAAATTTTTTTGAATGTTTAGAGATAAGGTAAAAAACATCCTGGTTTGGAAAATTATGTCAAATAGCTTTGATATTTTCCCAAATATGTTGATTTTTTTCCAAACAAGCAACTGGAAAATTATAAATTTTAGATGTTTATTTTGACAATGTATTTCACATTAACTTGACACAATGTAGCTTGAAATTCGCAAATACACAATATATTAATTTTAAACTTATTTATTTTGACAAATTTATTGCTTAAATCATGAAATGTCTCACATTTTTGTATAAATTTTTTGAAAAATACTATTTAATTTAATGTTTATATGTACACAAAATAATATTTTCAGAAAATATTTTATTGTAAAATTTAGTACATTAAAACACAATGAATATAAAATTGTTTTACTTTCATACAAGTATAAATACGAATACATCATGCTCTTTTTACATTTTTGAACTAGGAAGAAAGAAAATCAGCAGGTACATTCAATATTTGTTCTGCTCCTAAGCATTTGATGAGATTAGCACATGGTGCATAGAGTATTAAGGTGGACATGCAACCAATTATAATTAACTTTCTTTTAGCTCTTGAAACAGCAACATTTAAACGTCTTTCATCATTGAGTAATATTCCTTTCTAAAATGACAAGATAAATTGTTAATACATAAAATTTCAGTACATTTTTTTAATAATCATGCACTCAGCAAGAATTTATTCAAAAAATAAAGAGAAGTACCTAACAAGTTTTAAATTCAAGTATATACTTATTTCATATATAACATAGAACATCTATGGTTTCTGCTTAAGAACATGAATATTTAAAAAATAAAAGCATTTAATGCTTTAGAATTGATTTGTGGTTCATGCAGTTTGAAAAATTTTCTTGTTTCATAAAAAAGAAACGTATAACATCCAAAGATTGTTAAATGTTCTCCAATTTAAAAATATATAACTTAAATTTTATTAGATTAATTAATTCTTGTTTGTACAAGTATTTCAGATTTGGTTCACTTTTAAAAATAAAATAACAATCCAATTTGGATTAACATTTTTCCTTTTTGCATTTGCTTCGATACAAATTTTATAATAAACAGAATAAAAGACTAAAATCATAAAATTAAAATAGTTGTTATTTACAATGCCAAAATAGAATTGAGGAAAAATCTGTTTTAACAGTTACCAAAATAATGATCCACAGCTGGATTTAATGAATATTAGAAAAAAGCTTACCTGATCAGAACCCGATCCAGATTTGCATTTAACACAAGAAATGATAATGACATCTTTGTCACGTCCTTGGTATTGGTCAACTGTATTCACTTCAACTTCATTCCACTTGAGGTTCTTTAATTTACTCTCAATCAAATCTACTTGGCGACGATAAGGAGTGATGACTCCAATTTGATGTTTGGATACACTGCGCTATAAAATCATTATTTTAAAATTTCAGCTTAGTATAACAAAAATCTCTATTATAATAGCTATTTCCATCTCAAAAACTACATGTCAATAACAGCATTTTGCTGAAAACAGTGTTTATACTTTAAACACTCCTGCAGGTTGTTTCAACGAGGTACCTCGTCATTAGGAACACTGACCAGATATCTTGATTATGCAATGGATCATTAAGATAAAAAGTGACGAGATCTTGATCTTGTCATCACCAAAATACCAGCACTTTCTTGATGACAATATATCTTGTCATGAAAAAAATTGGGCAGATCTTGATGGACAAGACATCTTGTTGAAAATAACTTGAAGGGTTAACTTGTGATAAAATCTGAGTTTTTCAGAAAACTTTGAAAAATCCCTAGAATGTGCCAGGTTACAAGCCCAGTATATTAGTTTCCAATTTTTTAACAAATATAAATTAGAATAGCATTTTCTCTCTAATCATAAGTGACGATAAGTCATAATGAAAACCCTGAGCCTTAATAGCTTATGAAATTTAGAAAGGTAGTGATATCTTTCATGAAACGAAGGTTCTTTTCTATGCTGCTTTAATGACTTTTCTATTCTTTAACTAAAAATGCAGTTCTGTAACATCCTGTTACCCTGAACAGTTGGGAGCTCTCAACATGGGGGCGCTCAATCCATGTCTGGCTGAGCCCATGACGGCAGACATGATGTCTACAGGAGGCTGGTTAGCGAGAGAACTTGATCAGATGTCGTGGTAGGCAGTTGTTGTCAGAGTGTGCGGAGAACTATTAGTTTTATATTGTATTGGTGATGGATCTCATCTGTAAGACTTTTAAATTGTAGCTTGTAAATATGTACATTTTTATGATAATATAAGAATTTAAATTTTTAAAGTGTTTTTTTAACATTGATACGGCACAGTTCATTTCTCTTTTCTGAGAATTCTATAGTTATGGATTTGATTCTAACTTCTAATGTGGTTATGTAACTACATATGCAAACAGACTATGGTCATCAATAGCATAGCGTAACATTTATATAACTGGGAAGCCAAAATTGAATTTGGTCTACTATAAAGATTTGATCATTACATCCATGATCAATACTATTTGGTCTACTAAGCATAGATAAAAGAGAACTATTCATATTTTTTTCCCACAGCTGGATATTAATATGCAGGGGGCTACATTTTTATCATAACCTCTTTAAGCTTTTTTTTTCTAGTATAGAGTAGTTAGAGCATGGCACCTAAAGATTAATTTTAGAGCTACCATGACACTAGGTTTAGAGTGTGTTACCTAGAGACTAGTTTTAGAATGCATAACAAAGAAATAGGTTTTAATGTGTCTACTCTAAGAGGAATAGAAGCTATATAGAAGTGAAAAGAAGCCAATGTATAAGTAATATTAAATTTTTTAATTATTTTATCCAATCTCAGTAATTAAGAAATTAAACCCTTTTGTCGATGGGCTGAAAGTAATAAATAAATATTAGTTACCTGTGTAAGACAGTAAATATCTAAACACCTTTATTCGTGATTTTAAAAGCAATCAATAAGTTAAATAAGAAATTTTTGGGGCTTTTCATACTGTCTGGGAGGGGCTTAAACCCCCATAGCCTCCTCTTTAGGTGCCCTCCTGGTTTTTGCTCACTAAATTTGAAGGATTGTAAATGGAGACTTGGTTTTAAGTAAACATAATTCTTTGTATAGGATAATTGGTATACTAAAATTCATATATAAATCTAATAAATTTTCATCAAATATCAAAATGCAATCATTATGTAAAATTACACCCATAACAAAACATTCGACAAATAGGGCATACGGAATAAAAGTATTGTTGATAACAACCAACTAAGCAGTAAGTGTATATAAATTTTATCTAGGTTCTAAGGGCAAAGGATAGAACTCTCTCCCTGTCTTCAGTGATGAGGAGTCTGCTTAGAATTGTGACAATAGAGTGTAACAGAAAGTGTAAAAATGATGCCCTAAAAGATTTGCATAAAAAGAAACTGATATTTGGTCATAACACCGTCTTTTCTTGATGCAGTCAATTTTTTTTCAACAGAGCATCTCAGGCTTCAATTGACATTACACCACTAGTTATCATACAAAATAATTAGCCAGACTAATAAAATACCAGTTTAATAAAACACCAGAAAAATTTTAACTTACTGCAAACAAACACTTCAAGATAGTAATGACTAGTTCGGCTTCAAAATTGTTTATTTCTTTCCCTTCACCTTTCTCCAAGTTCAGAGTTGAGATTTGATTCGTGTTCATTAACACCACAGACTTTTGCAAGTTGGCATCAAATGCGGATAACACACAGCTCGGAGTTGATAGGTTGTCATCCTGAGGTGGCTTGAGTTCAAGCACAGCTTCGGCGATACTTTCTGAGCCACACTGCAGTGCACCGCCGTAAGTCAGTTCATTACAGAGTCTCATAATTGCTCTAAAATAAAGTATGTGAACAATAATAATAGCCGAAAATTATATTTATCTCTTAACATGCAATAGAAATTCCTGAATTTAGTTAATTACTAAAAGAAAAAATAGATAGGGTATTATTAGTTTATAATAAACATTTTTAAAAACCTCATGCAAATGAACTCCCATTATACAAAACATATTATAATAAAACATTAAATGCAGAATATTTAAAAATCATTGATACTTTACCAATCTTAAGTGGAAAAAACATGTTAAAAAACTTTTTATGTTTTTTCTTCAAACACATTGCTTTTCAAACTAAGATCTTATGCCAGTTGCAAATATAATAGTACAAGCAGGACAGCACAGCGTTGCCCATGACAGAAATTCGGGCTACCTAAAGTATTGATCTGGTGTAAAAATTTTCACAGATTTAAAATCCGTTGAAATGTTTACTTTATCTTTAATGATCGTGACAATAGAAACTTGAAATAAAGAATTAAAAAAAAAGCAAGAAACACATATAGATTCCGTGAATGAAAGGAAAAAATAACATTAGACCCAGTGACTCAAATCGAGCAGAACAATCCCTTAGCAGTCAGTGATGTCATTGGAAACATGGCACATGTCCAAAGAAAGGAATAAAGGACTGGGAAAAAAAAAAAAATCGCTCATATGGTTGGACATATGTTGTATATTGTTCTTCTGCTGTTTTTCAGTCTTTGCACCATTCGTTCCACATGATGTCCAATTCAATGACAGATCATCACATGAAACAAGAATACTTAAAAATATTGCAGCACTTTTCGCTACAACATTGTGGAGTTCACTGCCATCAATTCCGATGTGTCCCAGTATCCAACAAAAACTGACACCAAAACCACATCAGGTGAGCTCATTAAGTTTTTAAATGTCATATGAAGGATGCCTTTTGAATCACACTGCACTGAATTCAGACATGGGTAAAATATTACAGTTCAGAAAAATCTGTCTATAATGTATGCCATAAATTGCATTTTAGACACACTTACTTGTTCATTCTGTATTGTATAACCAATTCCATACAATTGCCAGCATCACATAACCTCTGAAGTAGACTTTCCTGCATACCTTTGCTCCTGAAATGTTTCCAAAACTCGTAACATAAGCAATATCTGGTTATGAATAAGCTTCCTACAGTTACATCCAATTTAATTTGTAGACAACAAATGAAATTTGACAAGATTTATTCCTGGAATACTATCTACTATTATTTTATTTTTTTTTATATTATTATTTTTCAGTGTTTGATAATATAGACAGCATTTGAGATAACAAAACTGAAGTGTATTTCTGAATAGATGAATTAGATTTTACATAGCTAATAGATCAATCCCATGTTGTATTTTTTTAGGAGATAATAATCAAGATCCCTTTATACACTGTTGTCAAAGGAATCAGGGAAAATATATTGTTAGACTCATATTTTATATATCGTAGAAACTCTTAACAAGTAAAATTGAGGTTTTCAGGCATACTTTTGAAGTTTTGTTTAGAAATCAATATGTATTACACTATAAGAAAAGCAATTACACGTATAGAAAAAATAAATTCTCAGTGGTTGTAGAAAATTAAATTATCAAATATAACTTTCATGCACAAGGAACAAATCTACCTATACAATTGCAGTTTAAAAGGATTCTTCCCAATTGAACACACTAAAATAAAATATATTTTTCATTCATTCAAAAATGTTTGGACTTTTGAATAGTGCAATGTGTTTTTTTTGTTCCAAAACATCCCAAATCAATCAATAAGCATTAATCCTTTCCACCACAAATTTCAGAATGAAAATGCTACACTAACATAGAATCCAAACATGGATGTTATATGAGTATTTATTCATACTGTATTATTTCTTTCATTCACAAAAAAAGTTAAGTCCAACTTTTGATGAGTTCAAGGAGTCAAGTGTGTTACTATAATTTAACAATATAATATTCTTAAAATCAAAACTAAATTAACCGATGAATTGCAAAATTTTTTTATCATGGCACTTGCCACTGAGTGGCCAGCACGGCATTGCCTGTGGCAGTTCTTTTCGTGGGGTCAGGTGTGACCACTGCTCGCCAACCCCCGGTGATGTTTACGTATTCCCATTTGGTTTGCTTTGCAAACAAACTCTAAAGGCAATGCTGTGATGGCCTCAAAGTGGCTATTATCAACAACGTCAATAAAACATGCTAGAATCGTAAAACTTGGCACTAAAAATGCTTGTGACATCAGCAGTCAAAAATTGCGAAATCCTCTTCTTTTTCAATGACGTCCCATTCTGGAGTAAAAAAAAAAGGTGAAAAAAGTAATACATTAATTTTAAAACATTCTAGATTAAATTTCAAAATTTGTGCGAGACAAAAACCGTAAAACATTTGGACTACCTGTGTGCCAAATTTCATTATTGTAAGTGCCATAGATTCGTCAGGACACCACATACAGAATACAGACAGAAGGACAAACATTTCCTTTTATAATAGTAGAGATGCATCTTTTTCATTTTGAATATGGGCTATTAGCAACGATGTAGAATAAATACTAAAGATAACTTCAAGCAAACAATGTTGTGAAAGTCGAAAAAAGAGGGATTGGGAATAGAATGGAGACAGAAGAAAAAAGATCGCTTGGGAATCCCAGAAGCAGGACAGCAGTATTTACTAAAGATAGTAAATCTCATGGGAAAAGAAAATATCACTAGTGTACCTCAGGTCTGTGACACCTGAAGGTTGGTTAATGAGTTTTATGGTGGATCGGTCATATATGGCCATACTGTGTGAAAGACAAGACAGAGAACATCAAGTAATGGATATACACACAAAAGAAAAGTTTTAAGAACACAGAGAGTACACCCCAGGGAGGAATCAAATCTCCACCACCTATTACACATACATGAAGGAGATGTACAGATGGAGGACAAAATAATACAAACACCTGTGAAAAAGTATGACGTATTTCAAACCTGCAGTACAGCAGCACCACCTACAACAGAAATCTGCCACCTAGTGGGTGTGAAGAGGAAGGTATCAGTCTCTCAACAGCAGTTCATCTGCGTTGCATGCGTCTATCAAACTGTCTGTGATAAGTTGAAATGTCAGACCTGTCAGAGTTCCAAAGAGGAATGATTGTTGGAGTGCGTTTAGGTGAAGCATCGGTTACGGAAACAGCAAACCTTTAGGGGTTTGCAAGGAGTACGGTATCAGCCGTTATGACAGCGTACACGAAAGAGGGTAAGACGGAGTCTTCAAATCACAACAGTGGCCGAAAGTCAAAGTTTGCTGATAGGGATGGACGGGTCTTGAAGAGCATACTAGCCCGAAAGCACGCAATCGTTATCCGAGATAACATCCGAAATGAACAGTCATCTCCAGGACCCCGTTTCAACAAAAACTGTCAATAGGGAACTTCATGCTGCGAACATTTATGACAGAGTGGCAATTCGTAAACCCTTGGTGACAGCAACTAATGCTTTCAAGCGACGCCAATGGTGCAGAGATCACAAAAACTGGTCCCCACAGCAGTGGCAATAGGTAATATGGTCAGATGAATCGTCATTCACCCTATTTCAGACGACCAGACGCGTTTATGTCTGGAGAACGCCCAGAGAAGCGTTTAATCCTGAATGCCTCTTGCCGACTGTGAAGTATGGGGGTGGCTCCATTATGGTATGGTGTGATATCTTGGCGCGGTCTTGGGCCACTTGTTATTCTGCATGGGAGGATCACATCCAATCACTATCTAAGCATTCTAGGGGATCATGTCCATCCTTTTGTCCAGACTGTATTCCCTGGAGAGCGATCGCTTTTTCAAGACGACAACGCCCCTATCCACACTGCTAGGTGTGTTCAAGAATGGTTTGAACAGCATGATGATGAAGTTGAACATCTCGCCTGGCCCCCTCAGTCTCCGGACTTGAATATTATTGAACATTTATGGGAATATTTGGAGTCTAAACTCGTTCCCGATTTCCACCTCCATCCAGACTTTTGGAATTACAGACCGTTTTGCAGGAGGAATGGCTTAATATTCCTTCAAATATTGTCCATGACCTTTATGCATCTATCCCACATCGCATTAAATTTGTACTTCAGTCAAAGGGTGGTCCAACCCCTTATTAATAAAGATTTTCCAATATTTCACAGGTGTTCGTATTATTTTGTCCTACACCTGTACATCTGAAGGCACATATAAGGTTTCACTTTCAATGTCCAATAAATATTTACAAAATGGAATTAAGTCGAGTTTTAGCTTAAGTAAACATACCTGGCTTTTTCATTTGTTACCAGAGGAGGTAGTTGTTTATCATCTCCAACGAGGATGAATTTCTTTGCATGGAAAAGAGGCCCAATGCATGCAATTTGATTGATCTGAGATGCTTCATCAACTATGCACACATCAAATTTTCTGACTTTAAAAATTGCATGGCTAATACCTAAGCAAGTTGCAGCAACCACTCTCTGAAAATGTACAAATGTGGCAAGAATTAAGACATTTTTAATGTAAATTCAAATAAGAGCAGAGTAAACAAATATGAATATTTTGTAACCTAATTACTTAATGTTAAACAAAAGAAATATCTATCAAAACTCATGCACAGTGCCTAAAACATTTTACTCTCATGGTTCGAATACAATAGGGTCGGAAATATCCAGAGACTTGGATTACCTGCACTGGAGAGCTGGTGATGTCTGAGCGGTCATTAAACAGGTAGGTCATTAAGTGAGAAGTGTCTGTTGTACCGATCTGTCTTGTGTTCCCACATTTGGGATTCATATCGCCCTTGACTAGAAAACAAGTTGTCAATACCTAAATTATATGTCCTCGGGTCAGAAGGAAAGTCGACTTCTTGCTCTGCCCGTCACACTTATTTTTTAACGATTCTGATTCAAAGAAAGGACCCGCTGTGTTCACACAACCCTTTCTGTTGCAGGTGGCGTTGAGACTGCCAGAATTAACATTCCAAGAAGGAGACAGACTCCCATTAAAAAAAAGGAGATTAGACTAAAACTTTGAGAGGGACAGATGCATCCTGTAGACTGTCAGATTTGATCAAACATTCTGGCTCCTAAGCAGATTCGAGTTAAGTGCTGTGCCCTCGTACTTTAATGATAGTAAATTCTAACTTTGTAAACTCAACTGTAAATAATATTCAAATTACTTTTCAAATACATATTGTATTGTAATGTAACCAGTGTTACGTCTAAATAAAGACTGGATACGTTACACTGTTTAAAATTCTTTTAACTCTGCACATTTAATCTTTACCATACTCAGCATTTCCCTGAATTTTTTCATTAAGTGAACCACTCTAATGTTCAGATTACCTGAAGTACCACAAATATCTGGCTTGCCTGGTATCCGAGAGCTTAACACTCTAGCCTCCAGTTTAATAGGTTCTGCATCAGAATCCCAGTTTCGAATGCTAGTGTATTCGCTCAGCCAAAGAACAATCTAATTAACCTTCATATGGTAAAAAATTACAGTAGAGCCAAAACCATAGAATATCATTACTGTAGTATAATTATACCAAAAATACCCAAAATGTAATCATCATAGATGATATGTACTTTCAAACATAAATGCCAACATTAGGCCATCCTTTCTCTGTAGCCCTGATGCAAGTCACATGACCTATTCTAGTAATAAATAACAGCAAAAAACCAGACGTGTATTTCAGTTGTTCCGCATTGTCACTGAAGAAAATTATTAGGAACCATTTTTTATTTTTGTGGCTACTAATGAAATCAACAAAAATGACTGAAACTACTCATAGATAAACTTCTTGCATTCATCTTTCCTTCAACTCGTGTAATGACATCAAAGTAAAAGCAATAACTCCTAAAATAGGCACCAGTATCCCATTACCAAATCTTTCATTTTGGATTATGATATAAGACATAAAAACTAAAAGTGATCAATATAAACCTTTCACTGCCTAAATCAAGAGTTTTTTTTGGAGAATCCGCAGTTTTAGTTTAATCTACTGATGATTTGGCTGGCTGTAATTTGTAGAGGGTTAAGTATCCATCTTGAACAATAATTCGTTCATGTTAAATTAGTTGTACAAAATGTTATTGCTTGAGTGATGATGAAAAATGTAGTTTATTGACGGTTGATTTTTATGGCACAAGGGGCATATTTCACCAAGCACAAGACAAACATCAAATAATGGACTGTACACATAAAGTTCTATTGACATACTGACACAGAAAAGAGAAATACACCCAAGGAGGAAGCAAACTTGACATGAATTGAACCTGCACCGTCTCAACTTGCATTATTTTAAAACTTTAAAATAAAAAAAAAATAAAAAATGAAAAATAGAAATGAAAATTTAAATTTTGCAAAATCAAACTGAGGTATTATAGTGGGCAACTGTATAACTTGTTAAGGATTTTGTTATAAAAAAGGGCCTCAACCACCACTGAAAAAACCATGCCATCTTATTTCGATGATTTAGACTAACCATTTTAATACAAGTTAAATCCTGCAAGAGAAATGTTGCTACGCAGAATGCATCTGAAAAAGTGAATTACCTGTTCCTTCATGAACTGTTTAAACTGGTCAGCAGATGTAAAGTCCTTTGTTAAGGTTTCAAATGAAAATTTTGTTAATGTTAAATTAGTTGTACAAATTGTTATTGCTTGAGTGATAATGAAAAGATGAAAAATGTAGTTTATTGACATGGTTGATTTTTATGGCACAAGGGGCATATTTCATCAAGCACAAGACAAACATCAAATAATGGACTGTACACATAAAGTTCTATTGACATACTGACACAGAAAAGAGAAATACACCCAAGGAGGAAGCAAACTTGACATGAATTGAACCTGCACCGTCTCAACTTGCATTATTTTAAAACTTTAAAATTTAAAAAAAAAAAAAATGAAAAATAGAAATGAAAATTTAAATTTTGCAAAATCAAACTGAGGTATTATAGTGGGCAACTGTATAACTTGTTAAGGATTTTGTTATAAAAAAGGGCCTCAACCACCACTGAAAAAACCATGCCATCTTATTTCGATGATTTAGACTAACCATTTTAATACAAGTTAAATCCTGCAAGAGAAAGGTTGCTACGCAGAATGCATCTGAAAAAGTGAATTACCTGTTCCTTCATGAACTGTTTAAACTGGTCAGCAGATGTAAAGTCCTTTGTTAAGGTTTCAAATGAAAATTTTTTTAGGTCTGAATGAATGCGGGCTTCTTGACCAATCCTTACAAATCCAAGATGTTCTTTCAACTTCAGTAAAATATTGTCAATAGCAGAATGGGTGTAGCTGGTCAGAAATACTGATAGTCCCATAGCTACTAGAAGTCTGACTAAAGCTACAATTGTTGACGTCTTCCCTGCAAACAGAGATAAATAATTGTTAGGCATTTGTAATACATTTCATACAGTGTTTTTAATAAAATCTAGGAGTACATTCATAGATTACTTATCATATTTTAGAATACTTACATTAATAATACTTATATTAATAATACTTAATTTAACTTATTTTAGATTACTTATCACACACACATATTTTAGAATACATATATTAATAATACTTCATTTAATACTTATTTTAGAATACATATAATATTTTAGAATACTTATATTAATAGTATTTAATTTAATACTTATTTTAGAATACTTATCATATTTTAAAATATCTAGCACAGTTTACAAAGTTTGTCCAGAAATTATCCAGTCAATGCTAATACAACCAAAATGGTTTGTGCAGCATCAATAACTTGGCAGCCAAAGAAAGGGGTCACTGATTTGCATGTGTGAAATGTCATGAACCCATAGGACTAAGTTGGGACTAGAAGCGCTTAAATGAGCATATCGCGGGGCAGATTAAAGTAGACTCATTAACTGACATTTTTCCAGACACTAAATGCTTGTTTTCATGATCAGCATTTAGTGATACATCATAGTATAATCTGTTTAAAAGATATACATCATAAAAAAATTCTACAGATTTTTACCTTTTTATCTAAAAACTAATAGTTAGTCTTAAAAAAGTGAAACAGTAAACAATGTTCATTGTCAGTTAATGAGTTTCTGTCCCATGAGACCAACGCATTCATGATGAGCGAGTAGAGCAAAAAAATAACATCACATGTTTTGAAAATTTGTCCATTGAAACTAGATGATAAAGGTGTTCGGGCATGATGCAAGGAGTGCAGCATAAATAAAATTACAATATGGTGCTTCAAAATTGGTCATTAATACGTTGAAAGTTATCCATGTTCTAGCAGGCCTTTGACAAGCAAAACAATTGAGAATGTTTAATGCGTATGGGCTGCAACCAACAAGGATCAGAGGCTGACATTGTGATGATGACTAATGACTTGTTGAAGGGGCGACTTTGAAGAGTACCAGCACTGTGACTAATAGTCTATTGTAGGTACTGAGATCCCTGCTGATCCACTAAAGACCGATTGCCAATATAAATTTCAGCATGTACCTGATAGGAATGTTTGAATGTTCCCAGGGTTTGATACAATGGTATCCCAGATATTCAAATCGTTGTGCAGAGTAACAGTCACATTCACACAGAACGTGTATAGAACTCTCCTCTACCACCAGACAGCCTCTACATAATGGGTCATCTATAACACCCATAATGTTGAGGTGTCTATTTAGGGTACAGTGGCCAGTTAGAAGGCCAATAGCTACCTTGACAATGACAAGATAGTCTAGGGATTCCAAAATCAGTGTCCAAGATTTTGACGAATTATCTTTGCACGAAAACCCTCTTTCATCGACAACATACAGAGCCAAAACTTATTTCAAATAACACTAATCTACGAAACAAATCAATTCATTTAACAAGGAGAACATAATAAATACCTGTTCCGGGCATTCCCTTAATTATGAAATAGTCTTCAGCCATTAGTGCTTTGAGAACAACTTTCTGTTGAACCTTGTTTAAGGTTTTAAATATTGGTCTACCAAGTGAAACCACACTTTTAGGCAGAGATTTCAGAAATGTTGGAACACATTTATCGACAACAAACTTCCTCAGTTCTTGTGCTCGACTTTCATTGTCCATTAATCGCATCAAGTTGTTGCGAATGCATGAAGTGGCACTGCTGGATACTTGCTTGTCAATGCGAAAAACATAGTCTTTAAGTTGGGGAATAAGGGACAAATCTCTGAAAGAGACAGATATAAAATTTTTAAAATAAAAAATACAGATAAAAATTAAATTTAGAAATTATTTTGGATTTCAACAGTATTTTACATATAAATTATAATCCATTTCATACAAAAAAGAGACTGATTTCCAAGCATTTTTGGTCACAGACTCGTTCAATCAATATTCTCAGTAGACTTGTTTCGTGAGCATGTTTAGTATACAATATCGACTGATATTATTAATATGTAATCATGTATATTAAATTACACTTAATTATTATTAATGACAAAATTTGAATCAGAATGCAGTAAAAATTCAGTCAATAAGGATCTCTTAAAGCAAAAGAAAAATCAGGGCTTTTTAAAAGTTACTTTTCATTCTTTTCAGGTTATATTTTACATGGATTAATCCACAAGGGCACAGGTAAAGAAACTAACAAATACTAGGTTTGGGTCTCAAGGATCCATTTTCAAAATAATTTATTTTTAGCTAATAATAAATATTTTCCTTGACTTTTGATTGACTTTGTACAAGTATCACTGACCTTGCTTTTTTGAATGCACGTGAAACCATGAATAATGTTTTTGCAAAAACTAAAGCTGAAATTTTTTTTAGGACTAAGGAAGGAAATTGGCAGGTATGCTTAAGGCCAGTGGGATCCCTGATACATATTTTACCCATACAGAATAAATGCTCAACTTCAATGCTATGCAAAATAAAACAAAAGAAAATCTTTTATAGAAAAGTTACCTCTCAGAAGTCACTTCAACACAATCATCAAAAATTTGAAGAATGTAACCCATTGTTAAAGCAATTTCATCGTAATTATTCTGGTTACTAACTGCCACATAATCTCCTGCCCTGAGACCAACACTAATGAGATTAGAAGTAACAGAGCTATTTGTAGAGCGACGAAAGGAACTGATGTAGAAAATGTCATCTACTCCAGGATCCTTTTTTGTAGTGTCAGCAAGACAGAGACAACTGATACACATTCCTTTCTTTTCTCTGGAAAAAGGAGTGTTCACTTTATACAGTTGAATTTCCAAATGTACGCAAAGTTGAGCAATGAGAAAGAAATAGTAATTACTTAAAACTAAAGTTGTTTTTCATTTCAGAATTGTAATACAAACAAATATGTTGAGTTTATTGAGACAAAAAATTAGAACTGAGATTAAATTATCGTTTCACTATCAAAACCTTGTAGGTCTTGAAGTCAAAATTTTTCAGGACGAAAAAATTGGATACAAAATTCTAGACCAGCTATGAGGTACAACTTTAAAAATTTGCCAATAGGCTTTATAACTGATACACACGTAAAAGTTTTGACAGTAAGTTTAGTAAGCATATTTGAACCACATAAGGTTAAAACCTCATAAACCAAAAAATGTGAGGTTTTGATAATAAAATGATGAAAAATATGTCATCAATAAACCTTGAGTATTGTATCCAAATATTATAGTTAGTAACATTAAAAAGTTATAATAATTAGCATTCAAAAGTTATAATCATTTGTAATCAAAAGTTATCACTACTGACTTCCATTAAATATAAAAATATGCTAGTTTTAATTATTTTTAAAATCTCTAAGAAAAATGATATTGTTTTATGCAACAATATTGAATGCCTATTTGCCACAACTTTTGGTTGAAAGAATCCAAGGAAACTTTTGACTGGTAAAGAAAGCTAAAACTAGTTAAAAGCAAAAAAAAATTGCATAATACAGTGTGGACAACAATTCTAATTCCGTCTGCAAAGAATTGGTGTTGTTGCCAAGCCCTTCTGCTAGCTTCGTAGAGCACTTGACCCTATAGACATATCCCACATGCTTCACTGCAAAGCAATCTATGAAGACAATTACCTGATACTGGAGAGAAAGGGAACTTTTAGGGTGATAACTAGTTAAATTTCCTTTTTGTGTGCTCATCTGTGATTAATTAATTTTGTATTCTTGTAGTTCGAGATGTATTTCTTTTCTAATCTTCATCTTATCCTGGCCATTGGAAATAAACAAGTGTGGTACAATGCATACATAACCCAATGAAAACAGTCTTTCTCCAAAACAAATTTTGTACACGAAAACACAATTCCACTTGATGAGCATTTATGGAACATTTTTCTGAAGTAACTCACCAATCAACTTTTAAAACAGGCAGCATATTAAAACTGGAGTCTAATATATTATCAGACATAATTGAAACTACCTGTTAGTGGCTTCTTCCATCCAAAACGCATTGGTTACTGCACTACTTGTTGACTCTAACAGCAATAAATTAGACCAGTGAATAAAATATTCCAAATGACTAGAGGTGAGATGACTAGTTGCTGACAAGATCAAGGACACCATGGCATGGTCAGCTTCCAAGTGTTTGTCATCAGAAAAAGCTCTGCATAAAACAAATATAACATTTAAGATAGCAGTTTGAGTTAATTCACAAAATAAAACACACAAGTCTAGAGGGATTTAAGACAAGGGTTTAGAGGTTTTTTGTTAAAATCCTTCCAAATATATATAAAGTTTATTCAACACATCTTCACTGCATATTTCCTTCTGTTACAAAAAAAGATTACATTTATTTGAACTAGAATGTACTTGAATAGTTGTGTTCATGTTTACCACTTTTGACCTTTAGATTTTGAGCATATGAACTATTGCTCAGGCTAAGCTCGAGGATATTAGAGAAAAGGTTTAGGTTTATATTCACTGAATATTTTTACTTCTAATATTTTTTAATTTGCAGCAGAAATAACAATTTTTAGTAAAATATATTGAATTTGCCTTGGTATGTAAAACTAGCAAAATTACCCGACCTTACTCGGTTTGAATTGGTTAACTCTAGATTGTAGAAATGATCAGAGTATATAATCACCCTTTTTGAAATCTTTATGATTTCTACAACTTCGGACAAAATTACTACACATGTATTTCCATTCATGTAATACATTTTGCATACATTGCACCCTATCTGTATGACAAAACTACAAAATGAAGAAAGGTGACACTAAGGTAACTACTCCAAAAGACGATTTTGAGGGGGATTTGGAATTCCCTTTCTTAAGTTCTTTTCAGGCTCAAATCAATTCATAAAAATGATGAATCCATGTCAAGCATTCTTGCAACCATACTCAACAAAACAATGCTTTTTTACTTGGACACACTTGTATCAGGTATACGACATTGTCGAATTTCGCCATTCCTAAGGGAAGGATGACAAATTAATTTGATAAGGTATTCGTCACTAAGTTTTTTAAAGCGAATCCATTTTTTTAAGCTACATTTTGTGGCAAATCTAATAACAAAACAACTTATTTAAAAATTGAATTTCTTCAGTTCAGAACTACAAAAATAACTTGTTACCATTTAAAAAATGGTAAGTTGATTTGACATAAGGATTTTTTTTAAATCATTGTCTTCAATAAATTTTTAACATTTATAATAAGTTGGTTAAATATATTTTCAACTCTTAAAATAATCCAACTTGACCTTCTGACGTTATGACAAAGAATCTTTCAATATTTCAAAAGTTCTAGGTCGGAATTTTTTCACATTCTCTTACTTCCATAAAGGCAAAATTACACTTAAAATTTGCTTTATTCTAACTTACCTGCCACTTTAAATTGAATACACTGAGGTGTTGTTGTGTGATGAAAAAATAAATGCAATTTAGTAGTATAATAATTATTTAAAACAGAAATAAAACAAAATAAAAGTTGTTAAGGAAAAAAGTTGTTTGAAAGATATTTATGATTCTTTTATATCTCTTGATCTTGCTCAGTTGCCACAACTTACAACTAAAAGTGCACAAAATTTAGAAATGTGAAATTAATACCGAGCGAAAGATACAAAAAATATCACTGCACATGAACAACCAACACTCTCATTTCCTTCCTGTTCGTTGTAAAATATAGTCTGTCTCAAATATTCAGAAATCATTTATTTTTTGTAAAGAACAAAAATACGACTCAAAATAAATGAAGTATCAAAGCTACCAGATTATGGTTGATTTAAGTATGCTTACTCAGATGTTTCAGCATAAAACTTATCTAAATATGAAAAGTTTAACACTGCATTCACTAAATTATAGTACATAGTATAAATTAAAGAACACTGTATTCAAATATATGAAATAAAATTTATGTGATGCCTGAAGAAACACTGACACAAAATCAAACAGCATCAAAAGACTGACTGACAGACAAATGCAACCAGGATCAATCATTAAATAAAGACATGTACTCACAGTATGCAAAGTTTCCCGAAAATATATTAAACAGTTTGGACATGCATTGGACGCCCATAGACAGACACCAAATGCGCAAGAAACAGATTTTGCATCAGAAGGGTCCAAAACAGATTCGAAAATTTAAATAGGTTAAAAATATTCAATGTACAAACAAGCACTCCATTCTTATTTATATAGATATAGAACAATCGATTCATATATCTTCTGACATCTTTCCAAAAATCTTGCTGTTCAAAGTGAAAGAAAAAAAAGGTTGCTTTAAAAAACTTAATAACTTGACAGAATTTCAACACTAGTTTTAAGCCAATGGCTCAAAACTTTTTGTATAAATGAGATAATAGACCAAGAGAAATACATTCAGGGAAGAATAGACCCTTACAGAAATCGAATCGCTGCCACCTACAACTCACAGGTAGAGGTTGTCGGATGGTAGAGGAGAGTTCTGTACACGTTCTATGTAAATGTGACCATTACTCTGCGCAACGATTTGAATATCTAGGATACCACTGTATCGAACCCTGGGAACTGTCAAACATTCCAATCAGGTACATACTGAAATTTATTTCGGCAATCGGTCTTTAGTGGATCAATAGGGGTCTCAGTACAATAGACTATTAGTCGCAGTGCTGGCCACCCATTGATCCACAGCAACCACTAACTTTTAAAGAGAACATAAAAAACCATAACACTCATTAGCTCAATATCCCAACATACTAAACTATATGTAAATAACTTGATGTTTCATATGAGGGGTATATATGTTTATGTTTTACTACTCCCTAAAAATAGGTTTTTACTTTATGAACATCAGAGCACATTGACGTTACAACGACAGAGACACAAAGCACACTACTAGCATACAAAGAAGTAAGCATTATATACAAATGAAAACAGAAACTAAAAGTACCCATTAGGAATGGTATAAGAAGTGAATAGTGAAACTAAGGGGAGTGAGAACTGAAGCTGTAATTCGCGATTTCCCACCAGCAAGCCTGTTGAAAATTGTGTCGCTTTTCAAGGCACCATAGACACTATAAAATAATCTTATTTCAAATATTCTTTACATATTTCATTGAAAACCTGTTCAAAACAAAATATTTCCATGTAAATCAGAAAGTATTTGTCTTGCAAAAAAGGAATCTAAAATCTGTTATATATTAAGTAAGAAATTTAAATAATATTCATCTGTAAGAAAACATTCAAAATTATTTGACATTATTATCACAAATTGGATACTTAAAATAATTTTGTGTTAAATAATATCAAAAATGAATAAATGTACGTCACAAAATGCTCTCCAAAAATATCAAACATTGGTTGATGAATGATTTACCTACCCAGTTGCATCAGTAATGAGAGAAGTTGACATTTCTAATATACAAACAAAATTAATATATTCCTAACCTTTGGTACACTGTGCATGGTAAGATATAGGGACATTTCTCACACAACCTTTTGCTATTAATAGGCTTAGGTAGGTGACAATCCTCAATATCCCCATCCTCTGCACAGGATGTTGAAATCCATTTTCGAGTGTAAAACGCAAGTTCATTTCGCAACTGTATCAGTCCTCTGCGTGAGTTATGGTCAGCAGCCAATAATTTCATGTTAGCTGCATCCCTTAAATACAGCAATAAACCATCAGACATTTCTTTAGAACGTTCTTCCAACATCAGAGTATACAGGTTTATCTGACCTTTGTGCTCTACAGAGTAAGTTGGACGACCAGTCTTCAATTCCAAAGGAAGAGTCTAAGAATCAAATGAAATTGAATATTACAATATAATTTAAAGGCTTATATCAATAGAGATAATTGAAATCGATACAAAAGTATTTAAGACTTACTTCACATAATATTGGTAAAAAATTCAATGGGAAAGGTGTGCATTTATAGAAAGAAATAGTTTCAATGTGAGAAAAACTCAGAGTTATGACAAAAAGATAAAACATAATTAATTTTTTTTTGTATCTGCAACAAGCTAGCATATGTGGACCTAAAATAAGTGTGATAAAATAGCTTTTAAAGATATGTTTGATTTAAAATTTAATATAAAAACTCAAAACCATCTGTCAGTCTATAATAAAATGTACAAAATAAAAAAGAATACAAATAATTAAAATTTAGGTACTTTTTTCAACTGTCACCTAATGTTTCATTAATATCTACACCTAGTGAATCTAATATGAATTTGTACTCCAGCAAAAAAAATTGTACAAACTTATTCTTAATTCCTTTTCTGCACAGCTCACTGACCATATAGAAACAAAGTATTGAAACAAGATGCTTTTTTATTATTTAAAAACAGGAAAGTTAGCAATGTATTCCATAATTAAACAGTGAGGTAGAAAACTGTGCATGATACTTCCTACGTGAAAAATGAAGTATGAATCAGTGTATCACACACAAAATGAACTTTTTAAAATATAATAATAACATAGTATAATGTAACACAGCTTACTCAGAATAATAGATTTGGTTTGTCATGTTATGATAAATTTTTGTTAAGCCAGTTTGTTTGCTTCAACTGCAAAAGCTAGTTAAGAGAAGTGCAAGGTGTATGAGTAAACTATATATTAAAAGTACCTTAGAAACACCCTTATCACGGAAAAATGCTTCAACAGTCATGTCGATTTTCCCTTTGATTCCATACTTTGGACACCACACATTGTCTTCAATACCCTTCACGAAAGTAACTTGCAAATTTCCTGATGGAGTCATTCCTTTAAATGCACAATGTCTCTTGATCCAGGAAGCAATGCTTGGAACATACTCCATAACCTTTTGCTTGATTTCTTCTTCCGACGAATCCTGACAACTTCTAAAATAGATGACGAGTCAGTTAGAATTCTATTTAATTTACTAAAACCTTCCAAATCACTTGGTTCAGAAAAGAAAATTTGAGAAAGTGAAAAAAATGCTTCTCTTACAGACAAATTAAATAGTCTCGTTTCTTCAGAACTCTTTCAAGGATTGAGCAGATATCTTCTACCGATTCAGCATGGTTATTTACAGCCTAAAAAGCAGGTTTAATTTTACAAAAATAAATAAGTAATTCTACTTCTTAAATGCAAGTAACTACATTTAAGCACATAATTTGTTGGCAATTATAAGTAAAACATGTTATTTGAGTCAATTCTCATTTCCTCCTAGATCCTAGGTACGAATTGTTAAAACAATTTCACCCCATACCACATGATTAACCCCTCCAGGTGGTTTATATTTGTGTCAAAAACTGTCCTGTGCTGAAAGTGGCCAGCCTCTGGTGCAAAAGCCTGTTGAAAACTGTCACCATTTATGGGCAAGGAGCAATATGTTTTTCCTATTTCCACCTGTATTCCTAATGATGTAATAGGGCAGTTTTGTCTCAATGAGATATTTCGCCCTTAGCAAAATTGACCAGATCTTGGATGAGATATATCGTTGAAACACAAGCTATTGGTTGTCCAAATCCAAGAAAACTTTCAATTTGTCACGCTTAAAACTGAGTAAGTAGGAGCTACTCAGAGAAAATTACAGCTTGCTGTGGGCATTATGCTGGCATAATGCTAGAAGGATTACTGTTAAGAGAATTCCTAAGATTGTAATACTGCACTAGCAACCCACGAGTTGTAGATTTAATTACTTTAATTCCTCAGTTTCTCTCTTCAGTAAAACTTTCCTCGGCTATCTGTCCATTATTTGGCAGTTTGTCTTGTGTTCGGCACAACTTGGCTAAATAAGCCACCCACCCATCCATCCAATCTAGGATTGTGAAGCTACTTCCACCATTGTATTTTATATCTAATTAAGAATTTTTATTGGATTTGAATACGATGTGTTGCAGTGAGCAAATCCCAGAAACATATGTTAAATACTCAAAGCATTAAAGAGCAAAAGAAGGTATTAAGAGATTCAACAGCAAGCTTATTGAACCTGTTGAATTCTTGTGAACTATTCTATGAAGTGAAATATGTAAATCTAGATACAATAAAAAAAAAATTGAATATGACAACTGATTCCTAAATTTGTTTTATTGAAAGCTAACTTCCCCACTGTTAAAAAAAGAAGTGCTTATGAGCATTATTAAATAGTTATGAAAACAATGTATTAAACCAGGCACATTCTGAGAATTGCGTAAAACATAAAACCAAACCAAAAAATACAGCCAAATACAATAGATTACGGATTCCAATATTTTTTTATGTGAAGTCTTTAAAATCCAAACATTACTGGTATAACGTATACTTCCGGAATATCTTTTAAATATAATGATAGTACTTCTTTTTCCTTATTCCAAGACATTGGGATACTTCCTGTGTTTATTTATACTTCTTATTACTCTTGGAAAGGATATCTTTTTCTTTTGACATTTATGTAAGCTTAAATGGTTTTTGGTGAAATGTTATTTTTGAAAACTGCTTTTTAGTGGATTGGAAGTTTCTTTGAAGAGTGGACACGGTGCTCTGTCAGAGTGGCATGTTTCAGCCATTATGTTTACTACGTATGGTGAGATGTAGTTGTGACTGTGATATCACTACCAATTTGTAAATAAAATTATTTTTATTCCTTAAAAAGGTTATTTCTTTTATCACGATGTCACACTGGGGACATGCATGAAAAGTTAAGCATTACAGCTGTTTTGTCATGTGATTTTAGAACTAGAAACATACAGAAGATATATATAGTGTCACATAGACAAAGCATGTTAGTGCCAGGCATGACCGTCAGACCAAAAGGGCAGGTCCTTTTCTAGCAAAGAGGGGCCCTCTCAATAGGTCGAAATTCTACTGTCCTGGGCGAGCTTTGGCCAGTGTAAGCATGGATTGAGTGATATGAGGACTGCGTAAGTGGTGTCCTTGAAAGCTACCAAACTATGCTACAATCGCAGGCCTTTAATCAAAAAATTATCTTTCAATATTAATATCAAACTGTAAATTAATTGTTAAATATTCACAATAAACAGTCATTCAAACATCCTGTCTTCTTCATTCAATTCAACACCTCAGCCAAGTATTCATGTCAAAACTATGGCTTATGTCTCTGACACAACCTACCTATTGTTTTAGACAGATTCCGTGGAAAAGATGAGAGTGAGCAAGAGATCATGATTTACCTGTTGGAATATATCATGAACTAAGCTTCCGATCATCATTATATTGTTTCCTGATGACCATTGGGGCAAAATATGATTGAGTGCAGCCTTTCTCATGCAGAAAAGAGTTGAAACTACTGCTGTACTTGACAAAAGGAAATCCGGATTCACAACAAGAAATCCAGAATGATTGTCGATTGTGGCTTGATTGTTTGCAAACTCTTTCAAAACATGGACAGAATCTCCTGATTGAACTAAGCTGTCAGTCCTAATAATAGTAATGCAAAACATATATATCGCAATTATCAAAATTATGTTTCAAAATTTAAAAAGTTTGCTTTTATTTTGGCTTAAATACATACAAATATATTTTCAGAACTATGATATGTTAGTAACAAACTACAGGTATGCATTGTATTGATAAATCCCATGCTGAAACAATAATGATTCTTAGAACCAAATAGCAAACCCCTCTCAAGAGCAGAAGCATTAGTTCAAGTGTTTTTTATTTTCACACAAGAGATTGACAAAAGTGACCAGAAATAGGATTAGTTTGTTCACAGGATTGCGACATATTATCAGTGTCCAGATAAAAAACTTGTTTGTTAGTTGTCCTTAATACAATCATG
This sequence comes from Metellina segmentata, assembly GCA_947359465.1. Lineage (NCBI taxonomy): Eukaryota > Metazoa > Arthropoda > Arachnida > Araneae > Tetragnathidae > Metellina > Metellina segmentata. Next base: position 115,040,973 of record OX375873.1, read on the forward strand.
GCAATTAATTATACTGCTATCTATCTAGTTCTCAAAGAAAGGTATGATTTTCTGTTGAAAAAAGGATCCATTCTTGAGGTAAACTTGAGTTTCATAACATTCCAAAAAGAATTATTTGTGCATCCTGCCCGATTATTTCATTTTCTTAACGCTTTATTAAATAGAGATAAAGAAACTTTAAAAAATTTATTTGAATCACACAGATTTTTCAAAAACATTTAATTCAAACTATGCTGATTTAAATTTACCTTCCTGTTATTGCCACTAAAGTTTATAAATAATAATCTATAGAATGAAATATTAAATGCTTGTCTTTTCAATGAATCAACTATTACAATTTAAAATTTCTAAATAACCAAGTAAATACTCACCAAAAGCCTTTTAAAATACACGTCTTTAATTTATTTGACTCAGAGTGTGGTTTAATTAAAAGGAGTTTGACTTCATTCATAGCAGTTTTATGTACTTCTTTAACTTGGTACAGAACGCCATTTTTTTCATTATTTCCAAAACTGAAAATATAATAAGCATTGAACTAGATAAATATTCAGCACTATAATTTATAAGCAAGAATTTTCTTAATGCTTCTAAAAATAATCATAAAATAGCAAGTACAATTAAATAAATGACAATGTAAATGTTGTTTTAAAATTTATTTAACTTTGTAAATTCCACAAATGTACCTCAATATAAATTTTAAAATAGAGCTTTAAAAGAAGATTATTGTTGCAATATCAACAAAACTTAATCAGGATTTTTGTAAAATAACATTTTTTACAAATAAGAATAAATTTAGAAACGACAGAAAACCTATCGAATTATATCTGAGGATACTTTGGTCACATTAATTTGAGATAAGATTCAATTCACTACTGGCTTATGCATTAATTACCTCATGCATGCATGAGATAATTAATGCATAATCTTAATAATTCTTAAAAAACATTAATATTTGTACAGATATAAACAAATAAATAAGCTCAGAAGTTTTAGCTCAAACTAACATGCAAATTATAATATAGTTCAAAACGTCCGGATTTGGGACAGTACTGTATCACATTGCATGTATACATATATCAGGGTGGCGACAAAAAATTAAGTAAAAAGTTCCCTGAGTTTTCCCTGATTTCCAGAGTATTTTTCATGAAATTCCCTGAGTTTTTCCATTCGTTCGCTGAACAATTCTTCGGTAATAATGATAAACTTGACACTTGATGAACTAAAAAACTATAGACTGATAGATGAATAAAAATAATACAAGTAAAAAATATTTATACTGTATTCCATAATGACCAAATAATATAAAGTTATAGATAGAATATTTAATTGTACATTTTTAACTACTTTGATGTGTTTGCAAAAACAGCCATCAGCTTCTGAATCCGTCAATGGCGCCAGCGCTGGGTACATCTCTACTAATATAAAAGGAAGTGTTTGTCTGTCTGTCCTGACAAATCTATGGCACTTACAATAGTGAAATTTGGCACACATGTGGTCCGAATTTTTTGCAATTTTTCTATCGCGCCCGAATTTTAAAATTTAATCTAAAACATATAAAAATGAATTAATGGGAATTTAATTATTATTATTTTCCTTAGAATGGCATACGGTATAAAGACATTACATTCTAAATTTATTTTTTTCCGTTTCCGTTAGATTTTATCAACAACGATTTTAGCGGGCCAACAAAACAAATAAAGTTTTAACTGGAGCTATGAGTTCTTTTTTCTATCTCCTAAATCGTTAAAGATAGAAGAAAAATTTCAACGGATATCAAATCTGCGGAAAATTTTACAACAGATCGATACCTAAAAACATGATTTTCTTTAAACAAATAATTTTTAAATTGTAACTTTTATATTTTTTTCCAATACTAATTTGGCCGCCGGCGCCGTGAAGAATTCTACCTTCGTTCATTTTGTTTTCCTGAGCAACGGATTCAAGTAAAGCAAAACAGATAAAAAGTTATGACTGGTGTTCTTCATTGCTTTTTTCTATCTCAGCGATCGTTAAAGATAGAATAAAAGTTTCAACGGTTTTGAAATCTGCGAAAAATTTCACATTAGATCGATACCAAAAAATAAAATTTTCTTTAAATAAATAGTTTTTAAATTGTAACTTTTATATTTTTTTCCAATACGAATTTCGCTGCCGAGAAGAAAGACCTTCGTTTGATTCGAGATTCATTAATTTTGAAAAGTAACGGATTCGGGTGAAGCAAAAGAAATAATTAAAGTTTTGACTGGGGTTCTACAGTGCTTTTTTCTAACTCAGCGATTGTTTAAAATAAAATGAAAATATCAACGGATTTCAAATCTGCGGAAAATTTTACACCAGATAGATACCTTATACGTTTGACTTTCTTTTAATAAATAATTTTTCAATTAAATATTTATATTTTCATAGGAGATTGTGACGTCACGCCGATTTGCAGACGATTTTGGCCGCATTTGACAGTGACGAATCCATCACGACAAGAACTGTAACGTACACGCATTTTCAAAAAAAACACCAGAGTTCGAAAATTTTCGAAAATAAATAAGAACTTCTAACACATATGTATTAAAAAACATATGCATAATCTAAATGAGTACTTTTTCGTTAGCCGGGCCCAACTTTGAACCAAAATCAAAATCGCCCATCTAGGTATTTTAGAAAAAAAATGAATTTTTTTTTAAATGTTGATTTAATTGGAACCGGATGTTTAACTTTTGTAGGTTTTTCCGGCCGTTAGTATTTTTTAAAGCCGCAAGGCACTACGTTCCTATTATTGACATTAGGGAACGTGGCACAGCTGTAGACTTCGGTTACAGGATTTCCGGCCATTACAGGTTAAATAAAACAGTATACAATGTATACAACTCTTTTTTTCTGGATGTTTACGTAAAAAATACACTTCTCATTTTCGGGATGAAAACAAAATTGGCGACATTTTGATTTTGGTTCAAAGTGGCGCCCGCATGGCTAACGGAAAAGTACCAAATGGGTGCCATTTGCAAAACAAAATTCCAACTTTTTCCCTGAGTTAAACGAAACTTCCCTGAGTTTTCACTGATTTTTCCAGAAAATGATTCTTCCCTGAGAAATCCCTGATTTCCCTGAATTCCCGGTTCTGTCGCCACCCTGTATATATACGAGTTGGATAAAATAATTCGAACACCACTAGTTTTGCATAGTAAATTTGAATTATTCTTAACATATGCGTTAGGAATGGTAACACACCCTTTGTACATATCAGTCATATAGCTTAAATCAATGTTCATAAACGTTAGTACTCTTGTTGTTCAGATAATTTATTTTTTGTTTTTGTGTTGTGATATGTCAGACCCAATAAACTGTCAAAAATGCATGATTGTTGGTGGTTGCCTATCTGGGATGTCTGACCCAAGTTGATAGATGTATCAAGATCTACTGTATTTTTAATCACACTTCAGCAAAGATAAACAAAACCCATGTGAAAAGAAAAGACCATTAGTGTACCTCTAGTCCACAAATCCCTTGCACACCTAAAGGAGATATGCCTCTGAGAGCCAAGAGACATGTGATATGGTCTGATGAGTCAAGTTTCATTGTGCTTTCCACTTCAGATTGTTGTACATATGGAGATCTCAATGTGAAGTCTGCAATGGTGATTACCTTCAACCCACTATCAAGCATGGTGGATATTCTTGTGTGGTATGGGTGGACATATCACAGAAGTCATTGGGAACCAATAATCGCTCTTAAAGATAAAGTGTTAGTCTAGAGGTATCTGGAGATTCTAAATACTTAATAGGATTCTAAATAACTCAACTCCATCCCATGGTTCAAATTTTGTTTCCAGAAGGTGGTGCCACCTTCCAGGATAACAGTCAATTCCCATAGCTTTGTGCATTCAATCTTGGATCAAGGACCAAAGTAAACAATCAATAAGTCACAAAGTGAAGTAATGATCAACCCTGTATACCAATCTCGAGACTTAAATACTATTGGGAGATATTATTGTGATAAGTTAGGAGTAGATTCCACAGCCTGCTTCTCTCAAGGAATTAGCATCAATATGAGTAAAATTGTGATAAAAATTTACATTATTGTTGTTCAGGATTTATAATTCAGTATTCCTTGATGGAGCATTTCAGTGGTATTATTTGCAAAGGGGAATCCTACCTCACATTAATAAACAAAATGTTATGTTTTGTTGATGTTCAAATTGTTTTGTCCAACCCTTGTAAATTGTGGAATTTAAATAAATGAAATTATGCATTTAAATTTAAAACCATTAATGCAAACAAATTTAAAATTCAGATAAAATAATCACACCATACTTGACTGACTTGTTTTCTGATGAACAAGATATCTCTAAGGAGGAGTCTCCGTTTTCTAGCAGATTATCACATTCTTTCCATCCCACATCATCCAACCATGAAAATGATTGATCAGGTAGCACACTCTTGTCCTCTGTACAGCTCAAAGTATTTTCATTAAGTTTGAGATTGGTAACACATTGCTTATTAGGAAATGATTGATTAGGTATAATATTATTGCCCTCTGTGCAACTCAAATTATTTTCACTGTGTTTTAGTTTGGTAGAACAGTCATTTAAAACACATTGATTAATAGAAAATGATTGATCAGGTATCACATTCTTATCATGTGTGTAACTCAAACTATTGTCATTATGTTCAAGCTGGACAATACAATCACTTGAAATACATTGATTATCAGAAACTTTGCTTTTGTTGTCACAATCTAATTTTAGATTCTTAATTTCAAAACATATTTTTTTATCACATGAATAAGACGATTGTGGTTTCATAGTCTTCATTTTGTCATTAAGTTTTTTAGAATCACAGGCAAAGTTAGTAACTTTAACAGGCGAGGGCAATTTTGATACTGAAGAATTAGGTTTACTAAACAGGTTAACTTTTACGGAATTGCGAATATCTCCTTCAGAATTTGATCCCTTCACATTGTTTCCATTTTCTTTCTTTAAGTAACTAAATAAGGTTACTTGTTTAGACTTTTCTTTAAACTTTTTGAATTCAGGTGAAACTCCACTTACTTTCTTTCGTTTGGAATTTTGATTAGACTTTTTGTTAACATTGCCATTCAACTTTGAATTCTGCTTTTGAGTAGTACCACTTTTGAGAAAAGAAACTTGTTTCTTGGTATTCTGTGGAGTTGGAGGAACAAAGTCTTCTGCATCCGAAACATTTTCCATTTATCTTATTTTGTGAACACAAACCTGCAAATAGACAAAAGCACCAATCTGATTAATCTTAAAAATAAAAATATTTTTAATTAAAATTGGTGCAATTTTTCAAGTATGTCTAGCGGCACCTCTTTATTAAACCAATACAAACTTGAGAGCATTTCAGAATTTATTTTTGCAAATTTTTACTGTTTATTTAAAATGCACACAAAAGAACACACAAAGAAAGTAACAAAAAATTAGACATCTATCAAGGAAGCCTCTGTGGCAGTACAATTTCTTAGTTGTGTCAAAATTTGTTTAAAAAATTCTAAATATCATGTGTAACTCTCTATGAATTTTACATAAAAATACAAACATAAAAAAATTCCAACTTTAAGAGTTGGGAAAACTAGCTGATATAAAGCTATACAATATGAGTGTTCTAACACTTCCATTGTAGCATTTGGAAGGTATCCTACATTCCCTCCTCAAGTATTCACACCTTGTATTCTGGAATCTATCCTTTTTACAAAATTTGTTCTTCACTAGTTAAAATCACAAGAAAACCACTGAACCTATTACTTTTACTCACATTATATAATGAATATTATAATGGAATAAAGACCTATTAGTCTGGTTATCATAGAATTTTACAGTAAAGAAACACATTTCTGGTGCTTAACTCCTTGCATCTGCTCAAAATACTTCACATACAAAGTTATATAAGTCTGCCAAATGTTTTTGTTTAGGAAAAACATTCTATTCTCAAGCTTAATAGCTCCTAATCTGTGGAAAATATACTTTAAGGTAGAGGTGCACAACCTGCGGCCCGCAAATCATCAATTTGCGGCCCGCAAGCTAATTTTGACTATAAACTTCCGAGAAGATTTAAGTTAAGAAGCAAATTGACTGACAAATATTTAAAATCAGTCTTAAGAGTTTCTACTAGCAGTATTGAACCTAACATAACTAAATTCGTTAGTAAAACTCAGTATCAGCCATCCCACTAGCAAGCTGTTACATAACTATTGTTTAAAACTTTAGAAATTTTAATATTAAATATACTTGTTGCTGTAATTTTTATTTCCAATTTTACTGATGTTATTAAAATTTGATACTCATCTTTATTGCTCATTGTACTATTAATGTTATTAAATCTATAACCAAAATAATTTGCTGAAGTACATATGACGTTCTTGAGACACATTCTTAAAAGTAATTCTAAATGATTGATCATTGCAAATGTTTGTTAACTTCTTTTTTAAACTATTCACAATATCATTCACATTTAGTTCTGTAACAAGCTACTAGATTTTTTTGAGAAAACATTTGTAAGTTTAATCTTTAAAAAAAAAAAAATTATTATTTTTTTACGATACATATTAAGTGTAATAACAGCTGTACATGATTGGGTAATAGCACTTTCATTGTGTCTGTGCTGTAACTTCAATTGCAGCACCCCATGTCTCAATCAACGGTGCTAGTGGCCCTTCTCATAAAAAGGTTGTGCACCATTACTTTAAGGAATACATGCCAGCTGTTACGGACTAGCTTAGATAATCACTCTAGGAAAATTCAATGTTTCCCATTTGAAGCCATCCACAAGCATCATGTGGGAGAGAACATTGAATTGTGAAAAGTAAAATAAGCAATTTTAAGTAATTTGATGCCTCATAAATTAGTTGATTTTTGCAACAGAAATTCAAGAAACTAACGCCTTTTAATTTGCCATTTTGTGAAAAGGGTTTTTGTTTGTTTGTCAAAGTTGCTTTAATATTTGCAAGATATTAAGTCCTGAAGTTAGTGTTGGCTGGTTGAATTTGTGTTTTAAGGAACAAGGGTCAAATTTCGCTAAGCTGTGCCAAACACAAGGGAAAATAGCGTGAAGCAGAAGATAGGCAAGGGGAGAACAGAAGAGATGACAGATAGGGTACCTCATGGTTGTGATGTCCTTAAGACACACCTAAAGACGTGGCCCTGAGGGATGATGGAAAGAGTTGACACAAGAAGCTTGTTTCTATAGTCAATTACCACAAATGAAATGTGTGTGTGTGGTTGGAGTTTTCTCTTAAATCTTTATCAACTTATCATAGCAAATGATATATAGATTCAGATTTGTTACAGTGAGTTTTCTGATTCAACCAAACAATGTATGCTGCACCTGCAAACAAGCTGAGAAAATGCACATAACATTTAAAGTATTTTTAAAGTGATTGGAAGATAATAATTTTAGCAAAAATAGGTAGTTCGATTCAACTACCTATTTTTGCTAAAATTATTAACGCATTATAATTATAATAAATAACGCAATAATTATTTTTGCTAAAATTATAACGTCGCATTACAGCAACACAATGGGCAGTTTAATTTTAGCAAATATAAACATAAATATATCACTGATAGTACAACAGATACAAGATCGGATTCAAATAGATTTGTTTTCTTTTCTTAATTATCTAAAATATGCACATGAATTTTTACTTGCAAATACGATTCCTTTTCCAAAAAAAAATTTCTTGACGCTATAGAGAACCCATAGTTTTTACACAGAATGTTGATGAGCAACAAAATTCATGTTTCATCAAAATATATGTGGCTGAAGTTTGGTCGTTTTTTGCCTTCCACTGTCAGTGCGTGTTAAATGTTTGTAAACAAAGATAAACTAAAATATATTTCCCGCCTAAACAAATATTAACTTTCACTTCACTCACAGTTCACGTAGCGCGCTTCTTGTCAAATTGATGATCACGTGATTTAATTTAGCAGCTCTAGCTTTGTGTGGCAGGTAAATATTTTAACTACGTCTCACTGGAGAAACACATAGGGTTATTGGCGAGGATTCGGGATCAACCCCCGCAGCGAAAGATCCGAGGACAACACAACGTAATTTTGAATCACGATCAGATGACGATTACGCACATGAGTTGGCACTCCACTCTCTAAACTTCACACCTCGAACACGTGAGGACATTTGAAGCTACGCAAGATTTAACGAACCCCAGTCCCCCTTTGTATACGAAGGTCTTTGGTTAGATTTGAACTGTCGTTTGAACTCCCAAACCTCACTCGTCATCTGATCGTGGTTCAAAATTACGAGGTATTGCCCTCGGATCTTTCCCTTAAGTGATTGATCCTGGACCGTTGTCAATAGCCCGTTGTGTTGCTCTAGTACGACGTTAACTAAAATTACCGTTAATCAAAACCTCACAGGTTGCTAAACCGTTTCTTCTCCAAACGGGCTTCCAAAGCCCCATCTTTGTGTGAATTCAAAGCAAAAGTTTTGAATTCCATCTTTCCCACATCTTGAAGTTTAGAGAGTGCGTGCCAGCTCAGGTGTTGACCTCGTCTTCTGACTGTAGCTCAAAATTATGGCGCTTTGCCCTCGTTCTCTTGTGGATTTGTCCTGTACCGTCGCTAATTGTTCGTTGCATCCCTCCAGTACGACGTTTATTACTTTTCCATTCTACGACATCGACTAGTTGGTTTTCATGTCGCAAGGAGTAATGAAATAGTAAGTACGTTCTTCAACTTTATAAACCAGCTTTACAATTTCTTTAGTGCGAGCCCACGGCGATGGGAACTGCTTCTAAAACACACTGATGGGAGGTCTCTACACGGTCTTTGTGAGACAAGAATTGGGCAGTGAAACCTATATCTGAAAAACTACCTGACGTTTAAAAGGCCCTTCAAGATGTAAAAAAATCAGTAGTTTATCGTAAGACAAAACGGCGGCAGAGTAAATGGATTCCTCAATTGTTTTTCAAAATTTGAATTTTTAATTCAGTTACATATTTGGAAGGACATACTAAAGCAAATTAATAAAAGAAATTTTTAATCCTTCAATCATAATATATCTCCCTTGATAACGAAATTAATAACATTAAAGCGTTAACTGAAACAATAGATAAAGATTTAAGAAAACAATGGACTGTATAAATAGAGCTAAAGAGACAGCTTCTACTATGGGTGTAGACGCAGAATTTTCAAAAAAAAAAAAAAAAAAAAAGACGGAAAAGGAAGCTTTTTTTTTCGAAAAAGAAACTTTGGAAGTGGAAAGAGAAATGCCTTGAAGTATTAAAAACTAACAAACAAAATTCAAAAGTTAAGTTTTAGATATGTAATCAATAAAATAGTTTCTCAGTACGAATCAAGGTATGAGCAAATGAAAAAACATATGCAATACATTCGAAGCCATATTAAAAACAAATTCTAATTCTAATGACAACTAACAACGCACTTAAAAAATTAATGAAAGCTTTCCAGATGATATAAGCCACAATCTCATCAATGAAATTTAGACGTACAAGACCGTTCGCGAAGCTACTTTTTCACATTAAGCTGAGTAAGAAAATAAAGGTCTTCCACTCTCCCTTTAAATGATATCTATAGATTAAAATTGCAATCTATTTTCACAGAACTTTGCATAGCTTTAAGAATTTTGTTTTCTCTTTCCACCACTGTGGCTTCTGGTGAAAGGATTCAGTAAACTATCTATTATCAAAAATCATTTACGATCTACTTTGGGCCAAGAAAAATTTGAATCATCTCAGAATATTTTCAATTGAGCATGAACACGCGTGCAAAATGAGCTTCCTCTTTTGACAGCATCGATAAATTCATTAATTCGAATAGAAGATTTACTACTCCCTCCTCATTACTGCAAAAGTTTTCGGAGTTTTGACTAGTCTTCAGCGTTTAAGGTATGTTTTTGCATGGGTTTCTTACAATCTTTCTTATAGTTTTCTGATTACTAGGGGGCCTGCCCCCTGCTCGCTAACGCTCGCCAACCCCCGGAGGATTGCTTCGCAATCCTCATTGGTTCGCTGCGCGAACATATGCTCGCTTCGCTCGCCTCAATGAAGACATGTGTCCTAGCAGAAGGGATTGTTTACAAAATATATTAACAAAAAAATGTTTTTCAAATCTAAATTTGCTGTATTACAGAAAAAATATATACAGTATTTCTAAAATCAGAATTTAAATGAAAACTTTGTGCACATTTTGACTCGAAATGTGAGCGTTGCTTTGGAAATTGAATACCCAGTATGTTGTTTGTGTGTACATTTTCCCAGCACTCAAACGACCCACACTTTGTCATTGAGTTTGTTGCCGAAAGTTGTAGTGCAAGCGTCTTGTTGAACTATAATTGTTGGCCCTGAAAAGGACCGTTTTTTAAATGGCCCTGAAAAGATACTCCGCTTTCTTTGATTTCTATTATAAACTAACTGCAACAGCTCATTAAAATTTCCTTTATTTTTTCAATAAAATTTCATCCGATAACGCTATAAATTCAATCGATGCGCGAGACCTCACGATAAACAAACAATCGTACAGTGTTGCCATAACGCGATTACAAATAACGTCTTTTTCGTGAGCCACGTAAGAGAATTATATATATAGATATTTCATTATCCTTATCGAAGTCCTGCTCGATCGCAAAGTGGCCACACTTCGGGCTTTAGGCGATAATACGCATACATATTTAATTCCATAATTACTTACCAGTTCATTATTAATTTACTGTGGGTTTGCTTGTATATTTCTGAAGTTGGGTATTGGTATATATATGGATACCTTGGGAAAATAAAAACTTCCTACAGAAGGAAAAAATTTTGTCGAGGGGGGGGGGAATTTATAGGGGCAGCCCTGGCAATCGGAAGATATGTACGATATTGAAGTGAATCCGGTGCAAGTGAAATTTACGGAAAGTGGTAAGCGCGGTTTGGGATTCAAAATAGTAGTGTCCTGTGAAAAATGTGTACAGACTGAGATACCTAGTAGTCCATTTATTGAAAAAGGCAATGAAATAAACCGTAGAATTGTAATTTCCATGCGATTACTTCGGCCTATGTTTCACTCTTTCTATGATAAGGTTGTCAAAAGAATTTCAACTACAACTAAATTAGTTTACAAAAACAGAATGATGAAAGCAGCGAAAGATGAATAACTATTTCTATTGAAAAAAGGAGAAAATAGAATTATGGTATCAGGCGATGGTTCGTGGAGAAAACGTGGGTTTACGTCCTTGTTTGGCTTAGTGACTCTTATTGGCAATTACAGTGCAAAAATCATAGACTGCGCAGTGAAATCAAAATACTATAAGGCGTGCGAGTACTGGAAGATACCGAAGAATATACGGAATGGGCACAAAATCATAAAGATAAGTGCGATGTGAATCACGATGGATCAGCAGGAAAAATGGAGGACGATGCGTTGTTTATATATTGCTTTGCACCAGGTAAAATACAACCATTTTTTGGTGACGGTGATTCCAAGACTTTTAAAGGCATTACTGATGCTAAGCCCTATGAGAATGTCACAGACTCAAGAAAGAGTGTATAGATCAGGTTCAAAAGTGAATGGGTACCCGCCTACGTAATTTGAAAAAGGAAATAAAAGGTCTCGGTGGAAGGGGCAAATTGACGGGAAACGAACTATCTACTTATTATGGATTAGCCATTCGTAGAAACTGTGATTCAGTTGAGAACATGAGAAACAGTATAATTGCTACACTCGATCATAAATTATCTACTGATGCAAAACCGCAGCACGATTAATGTCCGATCGGAGAGGATTCATGGTGCTCATGGCAAAGGCTACAAATAGTTTGGCTGAGTACAAACAAAAGCCAGCCAATTGAAGTGTAAGAAGCTATCAAGCCAGTCTACGAAGAATTAACCAGAGACAAACTTCTTACTAGATGCATCGGCGGTTATACTCAAAACTGTAATGAAAGTTTTAATTCGACTGTGAGGGCCCCAAAATCCATTTGTAGTGGTAAAACTGTGTTAGATATAGCGATGGATATTGCAGTTTGCGTGTACAATGACGGCTGTGCTTAAATTCTGCACATAATGAAATCGATGCATTTAGAAATCAACAGCTACGAAATGTGCTTGGAGAGATCGCTGTCCAAACCTGCAAAAGAGTGGATTGCTTTAAAATCCAATAAAGAAATGGAAGAGCAGGACACTAATCTAGAAGGCCAATTATATGGTGTAGGCATCGCGGATTAAAGGTATTGCAAAATGTTTTGACTTTCTATAACTTAAAACGCGTTTATCTCAAAACTGCATTTTTCAAGTTGGCTGCATCCATAACTCTGAACAATTTTCAACCAATTCACTTCAAATTTTAACTAGATCTTTAAAAATATATTGTCTAAATAAGTACGTAGGATTTTTTTTATATGGGATAGTTCAGCGCTGTTATGTACAGTAAAAAAAATAGTGACTCATCATAATTCAAAATTTACAGTAGCTGTTGGTACGGCCGTGGACCCTACCAAAATAGAGAATTTTGAGAAACGCTGCACAGCCGCCATTTTAAAATATATTATTATATAAAAATTTTGTTATACAGTTTATGTACAATAAACTTCTACCGTTGTAAACTCGATTTATTTTATATTTTTCGGCCTCTAGAGTGGCATAACCCCTTAATTTTTGTAATTCTGAAAAGTGATTAATCATTGTGACACCCAAAGCCTTTTAAATCTATTTAAAACTTCCATTTTAATACATATGTTTCGATTTTGTGTAAAGGGCCAGCTTAAGATTAAATTATTACGAGCACCTGGGAAAGATATGACACAAGAAAAGTTAATAAATATTTTTTATCAATATAATGACGAAATAAGATTTGATATATTACAATATGCAATGAAGGACTAGCAGCGGTTCTTAAATAACTTTGGCTCTCATGGCAGCTCGCTTTCCCGTGACTGCCTGAAATCCTGCCTTTACACTAGCCACAGAGCAGCGGGCACCGCAGGACTCGCACTGCAAGAAAAACAGTCTGGTGTCCTTCTGCAATATTGTGTCGGGAGATCGACAGGTGTGGCAGGACACATACTCCTTGATGTAGCGACGAAGCACGTTTTCGATCTGCTTCTGCTCGAACCGCCCCTTGATGATGAGCTGATTGTTGCCGTCTATCGAGCCACTAGTGCCGAGTTCGACGAGGAGGAACGACTGAACGTGCTGGGGCAACCTGTGGAGTAGCCTGCACAGTTCCAGGAAATTGACGAAGGACGACTTCTTGGTGCCGATCCGAATCATCTGCGGCGGTTTCATGACCAGTTTCTTGGTGCTGTCCGTGTCCCGATTGGGGTCTTTCTCACGCATGATGGTGAAGACACGAGACAGAAGGTCCTCGTAGGCGTACTCAGCATCGCCATGCATCAATTGCGTGAACGAGTCCTCGATGTCAGGGGGACCGTCTACAGCGTCCTCCGCTAGCACTTCTGTTTTGGTCTTCCGCTTTTTCTTTTTCTTGGGGAGGTCGAAATTAAGGTCAGTTTCAGGATCGTTGCACACATTGCCAATGTTTTCTGATGGAAGGTCTTCCATATTTTTCAGGTTCTTTTTGATTTCAGAATCGTTTGCATCCATTATGAATCTGACCTTTTTCTTCTTTTTATGTCCTATGAAATCCAGAAATTCAAGTACCTCTTGATTGCCGTCTAGCACACAGTCTTCCATTGCGCAGTAGTAAGATTAACTCTGCAAAAGAGAAAAGGTGAACTTTTTTCTCAAGATGGTCATGTAAAGGCACCAGAAGAAACTATAGCAATAGAAAAAAAGTATTTTTGAAAAGTAAAATTTGTGTTTTAATGTTGTAACTTAGTAACAGCGAAGAAAAGTTTTAATGACAAGGATAAAAATAGCCGATGCGAAATGAAAGAAATGAAGTAAAAAAGTATACGAATGTTACAAAACAGAAAATCTCCTTCTGGAAAACTGAAAAATAATGTACTGATAGAAATTCTACTTCTTCACTGAAAACATTTTTATTAACCATCTGTCTACTCTTGCCCACAATTTTTCTTTCAGTGTTCACCTAACAATAAATGTATTTTTAATATTCCATACATGGCATATATTTTTTTTTAAATCTATGAATGAATACATAAGACGAAAAAATTCATAATTTAAAAATGTGTGTGTTGTAGCATTTCGTTATTTTCAATTAACTATCTAAGCATTTCTGTGTGCAAATAGAACCCAGAAAATGGAGAACTGTAATGGAGAAAACAAGGCATTGGGGCAGTATTACCAACTCAGAAGACTGAGAAACCTCCGAATTCCTCAAAATAAACACATTTTAGAATCAAAACTCCTACATTTCTGAAAATTGTATTAAAAAAAATAATAATAAATAAAAATGCGGTTGGTAATTGTCATTTGTGATTTTCTTTACAAATTTTTAATTTAACGTTTTATTCAATGTTTATTGGCTAGAAAAACCATGTTTTTGAGTAAAAAATTGCTAGAATTTTACGTGTTTCATTTTTGAGTTTTAAAATGATTTCAAATTCAGGATTGGGCTTTCTTGCCTTGATTTAGGTAGTCTGCAATCGGAAGAAAGAAAATAGGAAAAGACGCTGGACCAAAGAGTGGTATAATAACGTGACCATTTATTTTCCCCTCTAAACGGGACATCTACTAATTTTTAGGTAATTGTATGAGTATTCATGAAAACACACATTTCTTTATAGTTGTTATTTATTAATGAAAAGAACAGGAATGTGTGTGTGAACACGTGAAAATACTAATTTGTGTGGTCTTACATTTTCTGAAGAACAAATTTGCTCAAGTATATTTGGTATTGATTTTAAATAAAAATGAAATTCTCGGCAGGATTTCTAAAAATTTACTTTTGTGTTTTATGAACGGGTACTTAGTTTATAAGTTAACATTAAAAAGTGCACTTACGTTCAGGCATTGTTGAAATGAAGGTTTCATGTACAAGAAATTTAAATCTATATATATAATTCTCTTACGTGGCACGCAAAAAAGACGTTATTTGTAATCGCGTTTTGGCAACACTGTACGATTGTTTGTTTATCGCGAAGTCTCGCGCATCGATTGAATTTATAGCGTTATCGGATGAAATTTTACTGAAAAAAAAAAAAAAAAATTTAATGAGCTGTTGCAGTTAGTTTATAATAGAAATCAAAGAAAGCGGAGGATCTTTTCAGGGCCATTTAAAAAACGGTCCTTTTCAGGGCCAACAATTATAGTTCAACAAGACGCTTGCACTATAACTTTCGGCAACAAACTCAATGAAAAAGTGTGGGTCGTTTGAGTGCTGGGAAAATGAACACACAAACAACATGCTGGGTATTCAATTTCCAAAGCAACGCTCACATTTCGAGTCAAAATTTGCACAAAATTTTCATTTGAATTCTGATTTTAGAGATACTGTATATATTTTTTCTGTAATACAGCAAATTTAGATTTGAAAAACATTTTTTTGGTAACATATTTTGTAAACAATCCCTTCTGCTAGGACACATGTCTTCATTGAGGCGAGCGAAGCGAGCATAGGTTCGCGCAGCGAACCAATGAGGATTGCGAAGCAATCCTCCGGGGGTTGGCGAGCGTTAGCGAGCAGGGGGCAGGCCCCCTAGTTGACTATAATAACACACGTCGATAAAAAACCAATAATTAATCGTCAAGAATGATTCAAGTGCTGTCTGTCTACGCGTACTTTCAAACGAGGAGCGAGCTAGCAGGCTTCTGACTAGGAATAGGGGAAAAAAGTAACAAACTGTTCTTTTACAATGTGAATTCCAAAATTTTGGACACCTAACATGATTACAAGAAAGGAAAAAGGGGGCTAGTGTGGACAATTTTTATAAATTTGGCAAAAAAGGAGACTAAATATCATTTTTGACATATCAACTATTTTCATTACAATAATGTGCTCTTTTACTTTTATTTTGGTTGATATATTAAAGTATTTAGCAGTATAGTTTTTTAATAATCTTTTATTTAAAAAAAGTTGTTTTTTTTCACACTAACCCCATGACATGGGGTTAGTGTGGACAAGTTAGAATACTGATTATACGATGTAAATTGCAACTCATGAAAGTATGTAAAACCAGGCTGTCAAGATTTAAATCAACGATAAAATCCTGATTTTAATGATTTTTTTTTTAAGCTATGTATCCTCCTCCTCCTACTTCCTTACGCTCGAAAACCCCCGACGGGCTGCAAAAAAATTTACGTTGAGAGGTACTCTTTAAAAAAAACCTCACGGCTAAAGACTGAAAATTTGTATGCGTTTTGCTCACTCGCGGAAGAAATTTCGCTTTTTCAATTTTGACACTTAATAAACACTTAACTAATAGCCGCATCGGAAAAAAATCTTAACAATTGTCCAGGGAATACGATAAAGAACAAACCATGTTAATTTCGTTTTTTTTTTCTTTCTGATCAGTACCTTCTCGGGAAACCGTCTAAGAATCGAGCTAAACAACACAGTTTTCAATCCTGCGGCGGCGGTAACTTTTTTTAATATAGAGAAATCACTGATTTAATCACAACTAATCACACATTTTTTTAACTAAGTAAATGTCCCACAGAATCACAGAACTGGTTAAATTATTCAATTTTTCTGCACTCATGGTGATTTCAGCACTAATGACTACACCCAGCTCAGAAGGAACTGGGACAATTACGGGACAATTTTTAACTTAAATGTGTATTTTTTTTAACAACAATAAAATGTGTTGGTTTGGCCAACGCAGTATCTTTTAACCCCAAATTACTGTGATAATAGGGAGACAGAAAAATTAGAAATATTTTTGTAAGTTGAGGTAGTTTTGAATTTTAAACAAAATAGATTGATACACCAAAAAGGTATTTTTTATAATTTTGTTGAGCACAAAGTAAATTATTTTACTGCTTATGTGAATTTTTTATATTACCAATGTTTGTAGAAGTGAAATGTAACTTTAGAAACAATTAAATTGAATGAAATAAGTCTGTCCCATGTGTGAGAGGGAAAAAAAAAATAAAAAAAAAAAAATGAGCATTTTATACTTGATTATTTTTTCCCGAGAGAGTATACCTCTACACTTATTACAATAACCACATCCAGCCAGAAATTTAAGTGATATCTATTTATAAAAAGTAAAAAGGTATCCAATCGAACACTTCACCGTGGGAGAAATGCGGTTTAATGAGACAGAGTCCTATGACTTTGAGTGATTGTGCCTTCTTGATGCTAACAGTGAAACTGAAACGAACTGGGAACTGAAGTTTTTTAAATTGGAAAGGGATATGAGAAGTGATGATTGGTATTATAGGAATGAATATGTTTTAACTTGCGGCATGTCTAGTCACGATGGTGGCTTCAATAATATTTGGCATGAGTTTGTTGACAGTGTCGTACCATTGCACAGTGAAGGTGGATTGAGATTTGTGAGAAGCATAATCGGTGCTCCAATATGTGCAAGAGTACTCCAGATGGTTACAATGTGTTAAAAACTGTGTCGTGTGTTTTAAGGCCTAATGTGTGTGACGTTTAATGTATATAGATTTGTAAATTTGAAAACTACGGGGCAATTCTGACAAGAGTTGCTTTTTGATGACATTGACATCTTTATTTCTTTGGGAAAGAATTGCCCTTTGGCACAGCCATCCATGATAAGTGCTTTGCTACAGCAGCAATATATAGATGAACTGCACGGGTCGTAACCTTAGGGGAGCGGGCCACAGGACTTTGGACAACTGTTTGGCTTGTTTGTATTATCATGAAATCACGGAACGAACGGCAATGAAAAGAGCAACAGGAGTGATTCATTACCCTTCTTGAAGACAAAATCTGATTCAAATAAAAAAATCAGATTTAAATTTAAAAAAAAAAAAGTAATTAATTGATTTTAAAAAAATTATGATTTTTTTAAACACCTTTTTTAATGTTAGACTCTCAGTTAGTTGAAAGGGGTTAAAAACATCTAGAAAACTAGGGGGCTCAGCCCTCTGCTCGCCAATCCGAAAACCAAATTTCCTTTCGCAGAGTGAATCTAATGGACAGCGAAACTATCTGAATAATTCGTGTTATAATGATTTGACTTTCCGGTTCATGACGTCACAGCAAGGGCTGCTCGCCGACCGCCGGGGATTGCTACGCAATACCGTTTTGTTTGCTTCGCAAACCAATACTTCTTTCGCAAGTGATTTCACTTTTTTTTTTAACTTTAACACTTTATGCACTCTAAACTAATAGCCGCATCACAGGGTTCCCACTTTTTTTTTCTAACTAAAAATAGGGACTTTCTAAGCACTCTCTAGATCAAAATAAGGACTTTATAAATACTTAAATTAAACATTGAAGAATCTGTATTATAGAATGTAATACCTGACTTTCGACCAAATGGGGATGCTCTTACAGATTAGTTAAATTTTTTTTTAAAATTACAGTGCTTATCTTGTTGTGTCTGCAGCTTCAGCTTGCTTATGAAATTGAAATTACTTACCCCAGTAATTATTTTATAATACACTTTCATAAATTCATAATGAAAATAAGAAGTAAATTCATTTATGTGCACATCAGAGGTTTCAATAAAATAAAATTAGTGGCAAACTATTAATTTACTAAAAGGATTGCAAGTTGCATACGTCAGAGTCAAATTTAACTGGATCGGAAATCGAACGAGCTACAAAGAAAATATTTTCCCGTGAACCAAAATAGATCATAAGAGGGTACAGCTACAGTCTACGTTTATGAGCAATGGCATTGGCGATTTTTTTTGGCGCACTTTTAAAAGTCGCCAAGGAAATAATTATTTAAAAAAATCTTTTTTCTTTCTGAGATAGTTTTCTTTTTACAATGGAAAACGAAAGCTTGAAAACAAATTTGAGAACGTTTAAAAAGTACATTTTTTATGAACTTGCACAAAAAATAATGAGATTAAACACATTTCAAAGAACAATTGTGAACCAGCAGAAAAACTAAACTGCAAATGTCGGATAAGAAAACCCTGAAACATCAATTGCACTAAATACAAAGGGCATGTTGAAAAAGAAAAATATTTTTAAAAGAATAAAAGCAAGAAATAATACAACCTGATACATCAAAACTGTTCCAAGAGAAAAAAATATTGGGGAAAAAAAAAAAAAAAAAAAACATTAAATAAATAAATATTCCACAAGTGGCGAAAAAACAATACCATGTCAGAACTCTGACGTGAAAAAAAATTATAATAAAATAAAAATTCCACAACTGTAGAAATACAAATAAATGAAACAATGGTATCAAAGAAAAAATTATTTTAAGGACCAATGCAATCAAATGATATTTAAAATCAAAATAACCAATGGAAGCAAAAGAAATCCACAATAACCGAAAAGACAGATGGACTGTCTTAATCTACCGTAACTCGCTACTAGAAGAGCGCCAAACCAAAATCGCCAAGGCCGTTGCCAAAGCTCATAAACGTAGAGTGTAGCTGTACCCATAAGAGTTATACAAAAACTGATAAATTTATAAAAAGGTTGAAAAAATATAATGCAATTTTATTGAATAAGATATTCAACCACCAGTTGCCACTGTCCCAGCTTAAGCCATTTGGTGTATTGCCACATAATTATGAATCACAGTCAGATGACGAGACATCGGAGTTGGCGACCCACTCTCCAAACTTCCACACCAACCCGACGGGTGGACTTTCAGTCACGACAGATTTAAGGTGCACCAGCCGCCTCTACAACATACGCTTACAAACATCATTTTAATGAAACAAAATTAATTTGAAAATAACCATCTAAGCTGACATTTTAAACAGATTGTGCATGGCATAATAAAAGCAAAGTGAAATTCAAGCACAGTCGGCCATTGAGTAATTGTCACCCGAATACAAATAGAAAAAATTATAAAGCATAGAAAAATTACTTTCGTTTTCGGTCAGCGGCCAAATACCAGGTATTTGTATGTACAGGTATTTGTATCTATATAAATAAGAATGGAGTGTTTGTTTGAACATTCAATATTTTCGACCCATTTCAAGTTTTCTATCCGTTTTGGACCCT
Source organism: Metellina segmentata (assembly GCA_947359465.1). NCBI lineage: Eukaryota > Metazoa > Arthropoda > Arachnida > Araneae > Tetragnathidae > Metellina > Metellina segmentata. Next base: position 115,060,968 of record OX375873.1, read on the forward strand.
TCTGATGCCGAATCCGCCTTTTTCTCGTTTGGTGTCTGTCTGTCTGTATGTTGTGCCCTATACACGTCCACACGGTTTAAGATATTTCCATGGAAATTTGCATACAGTGAGTACTTATCTTCATTTAGTGAGTGGAATTGGTTGCGAAAGTCTGTCTGTCCGTCTTTCTGTTCTATGCTCGATTTTGTGTTTGTGTACACATCACATGAATTGTATTCCAGATATTTGATTGCAGTGTATTTTATTTTATACATTATTTATTAGTTTAGTGAATGCAATATTAAACATGTCTTTATTGGTATATTTAGATGAGTTTCATGCTAAAACACATGAGTAAGTATACTTAAATCAACCATAATTTGGTAGTTTCGGAAAAATTGGAATGTCTATTGAATATTACGATTACTTCGATTGTTTTACCAGTACTGCTGAAAAAGTAATTATTCTTCAAAAAATTAGATTTTTTTAATGGAATTTCAGCTCTGATACTTCATTTATTGCGAGTCTTATTTTTGTTCTTTGCGCAATGAAAACGATTTCGGAATTTTTGAGACAGACGATATTTTTCAACGTAATGAGAATGAACAAGATCGCGTGAGCAGTGATATTTTCTGTTTCTTTCGCTCTGAATTAATTTCACATTTCTAAATTTTGTGCACTTTTAGTTGTAAATTGTGGCAACTGTGCGAGATCAAGAGATAAAAATGAATCACAAATTAATATCTTTACAACAATTTTTTCCGGCATCTTTTATTTTGTTCTATTTTACTGTTTCCTATTTTAAATATTTATTATTTTAATAAATGTGTTTTCCTTCTCATCACACGCAACATCACCACAAAGTTTTAGACTTAAAAATGTTAGGTAAGTCAGTATAAATTTTCAGTAAATTTTAAGTGTAATTATGCCATTATTGAAAGAATAATGCCGTTATTTAAAGAATAATGCCGTTATTTAAAAAATAATGCCGTTATTGAAAGAATAATGCCGTTATTTAAAGAATAATGCCGTTATTGAAAAAATAATAATGTTTAAAAATCCGAACTAGAACTTTTTCCAACATTAAAAAAATTCGTTGTAATAATGACAGGAGAAGATTGCAAAATTTCACAATGTCGCATACCGGAGACAACAGTGCCACAAGTAAAAAAAATATTGTTTTGTTGACTATGAGTGCGAGACCACTCGCCGTAAATCGTAATTTTAAATAATTGAGTTGAACATGAAAAGAACTTAAGAAAGGAAATTCCAAATCTCCCTCAAAATCGTTTTTTAAAGTAGTAACCTTAGTATCACCTTTCGTCATTTTGTAGCTTTGTCATACAGCAATTGTGCGATGTATGTGGAATGTATCACATGAATGGATATGTATGTGTAGGATTTGTGTCCAAAGTAAGTTGTAGAAAATATAAAGATGGCGAAAGGTGTTAAAATAAATTTTTATTCTACAAAAAACGTAAGTCATTATATATTTTGATTATCTCTTCAATCTAGAGTAAACCAATTCAAACCGAGTAAGGTCGGGTATTTTGCTAGTGTACAATAAAGTTAAAGTATATTTAATGAGAAATCTGTTGTTTTTTGTCAGATAATTTCTAAACAATCGATTCATATTCAATATTCATCAGTTTAACGCATTTTGCAGTCAATTTATGTCAGAGTTTATTTCTATTATTAGACTTTATAAAATTCATCGAAGAAAACAATTTTTTATATGAATATGTGGATCCAAAACAGCGTTAAAAGAGCATAAGCAAGTTTCTTCATTGATACAAAATTATTTGGTAAAGAATCCCATAAGTGTAAGATAATATTAGTGTGGGATTATTCTAATTTGCACTAATTTCAGTCATTTTCCCTTCTACTTCAGAAATCAAGTTATCAAATTTATTTTTCCAAACTATGCTGCTTTGAAATTAAACTAATTCCATTTCTAAATCATGGATAACAAGCCACTTAAATTCGTTTAACTCCATTGTTTCGAAATTCGTTTTGTATAGATGTAAAATAAAGTGAAATGTATTTTCCATACTTTTAAATTGATTAAATCTCTCCTCGAAGGCTTGTTTTATTTACTGTATAATCATTAAATATTTTCCTAATGCATTTTCTTGAACGTCAAGCGTATTTTCCATGGTTATTGTGTTTTAAAATGTTATTTGTGATTGAGGAAAATATTTCATGATTTTCATTTCCAAATCTCTAGTAAAGATGTCAAGTTTAGTCATAAATATCCTAATATTCTCAAACATCATTAAAACAATTTGACCATTTCCTTGAAGTTTTTTTATTCAGTTCATTAAAATACTGAGTGATTTCGCATAAAAACATAAAATCATTTCACCAATCTATATTTGAAAATTCGTCAAAATTATAGTTTCTTTCATTCAAAAAGAGCGTAATTTCCTCTAATAAAATAACAAACCGATTAAGAACTTGACCGGAACTGAGCCATCGAACATTGTTGTATGTCAAAATCCCTGAATACTGGCACTCCACTTCCTCTAATAATTGTGCAAATCGTAGTTTACTGTGTTTTTTTATTCCTATAATTCAAGTTACTATCTTTTCGACCTTGAAGAGCGGGACCTCGTTAGCATCGCCAAATGCGCGTTTTACGCGTCTCATGTGTGAGGCCTTAATAAATATGTCTTTATTATTAGTATTTAGCACATCTGTTCATTATGATGCGGTATTTTATAAATTTACATGTTCTACTCAATCGGCATTCATATAAATCTCAAAACAGCATTACGGTTTATCAATAAATCTAAAACATTTTACGAAAATAATTTATGCATTTTTATATAATTTTTAAGTTTTTTGTTAACATTTGTATTTTTTTTCACATTTTTGAAAAGAGGGGGTTCGAAAAATAATTAAAATTATTTCTGTATCTCATGAAATTTTGATAAGTTTATAAAAATCAACGCGTGGGTCATTTAAAAAGCCTGCGTGGGTCAGTGTCTCACCCGCGGGTCATAGGTTCGCCATCCCTGTCCTAGACCGTTAAAGATGAGTAAAAATTTCAACGGATTTGAAATCTGCGGAAAATTTCAGTTTAGATTGATACCTAAAAATATGACATTCTTAAAAAAATAATTTTTAATTGAATATATCTTCAACGGATTTGAAATCTGCGGAAAATTTTACACCAGATTAATACCTTACACCATGAGCACGGGCTAGCCACGCAGTAGCTAGTCATAAATAAATGGAATATAAATAATAATTAATAAATGGTTGTATCCAGTAACGTCTTTTTGTTTCAAAATATACTTTTTTTTTACACCAGGTAAGCGTAAAGTGAAGAACAAGTTTCTTCGATAGAATATTTATCGCATGTGGCGCGAAATGAGTACTTGCGTCATTTCACGGTTATGTGTGCATAGTTGTGCTTCGGTGCCGCACGTTGAAAAATTGGATGTGTGCACCGGGCTTCAATACGCTATGTATTTTAAACTTGAGAAGCAGAGGTAAAATCATCACTTTTCGACTGATTTGCGCCCGCGGATGCTGAAAATCCCTTAAATTGCAAGTGTTTAAGAAAGGAAATGGAATGCCGTAAAAAATTACGCGAAAAAAGTCGGGGTTAAAAAAGAGCGATAAGCCTGAAGTTAAGTTTTTTAGTGTTCCATTTTTTTAGAAAACTCCTTTGTTGTTGAAAAATAAATACTTCAAATGAAAGATCCTGACGATGACATTGTGTGTGAAAATATCCAACTACCATCGGATGTTTTTACTCATAAGGTAGGTTGGTATTTAACTAACTTCGTGCACTGGAGCAACAGAGGGTTATTGGCGACGGTCCGGGATTAAACCGAAAGGGAAAGAACAAATTTTACGTGAAAGACAAATCGTGAATTTTTATTTTAACTAGCACATTGTGAGTTAAAGCATATATTTAAAAAAGAAAATACATATCAAAAGAATAAAACTTAATTGGACATTTTAAAATTTGCAAATGTTTTAAATATGTAAAAAGACCAAACTATAGTAAAAATTTTAAATTTTTGGTCCAATTATTCCATTATGGACACAGAAGAAATCGTGGGACAATGGTAGACTGAGGGTATATAGGAAGGGGATTGAAGAGAGGAATCGAACCTGCTCAGCCTACAACTTGCTAGCACAGTAGGCATACTAAGTCATGACAGTCTCGTTTAAAATTAATTTTTTATTTTAATAGATAGTAGTCACACTTGCTATTTATCATTGAGATAAGTTTTCCAGAGAGCAGCTGAACAAATTGTCTTTGAAAAGGAGGTGTAGAGCCAAACAAGTTTGAGAAACTGAGTTAAAACATATATAGAGAATGGAGGCAAAGGAAGTAGAAAAGAAAAAGGAGTAACTACTTCCATAGCTAAAAAAAATTTTTTTTTATAAGAAACTATCTTAACATGATAATTATTGTTTTTGGGATGATACAGCTTTTATAAAAGAAAAAAGGGTAAAATGTAAGATATTTATTAACTAGTGCCACATAAAGGCTCAAGTGCACACGATTTTCAGTGATTGTGATACCAGATTAAAATAAAAGTAAAAATGAACACACATCAAGAGATCAGAATAAAGATGAAAATATGTAGTGATTTCAAAATAAAAAAGTGCAATAATTTTAGTAACAGAATTATAGGAAAAGCCTAGTTTTTTTATTTATCGAATTCCTTATTTTTTTGCTTATTGTTTTAAAGACAAAACAATTTTGTCATAACTTACTAAGCCTTGAGTTTATTCTACTTAGTGCTTATGCACAAAACTAGTTAAGGGAAAGTCCTAGTAAACTTTTGACACATTGAATATAGAGCTTGTGTTTTTAATATTTCAATGTTTGAAACACAACCCTTTGAATTGTGTTAAAGTGGCAATTTTCTTTCATGTACTGATTTGATATATCCTTCAAGGCCTATTCTGTAGCAATAAATTTATGCTGTATTCAGAAAGAATCTTTTAAGAAAATAAGAATAAAGTGAGGGACGAATTAATAAAAAACAATCATCTTCATATAAGATGTGCAAGTATTCAAATAAATTTTCCATATTTTGTTCCCCGTTTATATATTACAATTCTGAATTAGAATTTCAGTTTTATGGATAATGATTTCAGAGCACAGGATAATTGTAGAAACATACAATTTATCCCACCAAAGTAAAATCTACATGCCAGGTTTCGTATCTTTCTCCCCCCCTATTAGATTCAATAAAATTTAATATTTAAAGAAATTATTAAATTTTGTAACTAATAACATATTTATAACGTATTTTTGAAACAAAGCTACAAACCGAAACACTCGTTTCAAAGAAAAACTTTTCAGAGACGAATACATATAAGCCTTATAGAAAATTAGGAATTCATAAAAATGAATAGTTAAACAATGTATATGAATCACTAAAACGAATCATGAAACTTTCGAGCGAAAAACCGAGTTATTTTAAGATGATGTACGAATTTCAAGTATTGCATCATCCTTACAGAGCGCGAAAATCCTAGTCACTTTTTTAGAACTAAATATCAAATGAAAGCAGTAAGAAACCAAATCTAACCTTGAGTACCTAGCACATTAAATAATACAAAGAAATTAGCTTACTTATTTTAATTCCGTTCCTTTGATCTCTTCTCAAATCGTTCTCTGAAGTACATTCACAGGATGAGTAACACTTCCAGATATCTTTTCCAAAAAATGCTCTTCGTAGAAGAGAAATGCTTTTGATTTAAAAAACACTCATTTGCTTGAAAATACCTTCAATGATTTCGCTAATTTTCTTCTGCTCTTCGTAGTTGCGAATTGAATGTTGTATCCTTTCATCGGGGGAGTTGAGTAGTAGAAAACTGATCCCAAACTAAAGCTTTGATTTCTGATTGGTCAATAATGACGTTATATGCGAGGCGCGACGTCGGTGCGCGTGAGAAGAAATAAAACCACAAATTGCGTGTCGTGCGATTTCGTGTTTTATTTTTCTTAGGGCGAGAAAAACGGTTTGAGTAAAAAATTGTTGCTTTGAAGCGAGGGATTTCAGTTTTCAGAATCACATCAAGAAAACTTTTGAACATTTTTTACTTGAAAATATTTTGCATTTTTAAAAGTTTAAACAAGAACACTACTTCACTTCAGTGAACAATTTCGTTCAAAGAAAATGTTTCATCATTCAAATAAATTTATCTAATTTATTTTATATTCGGGCAAGTACATGTGACTCACGTTACAATCAGACATCAATTTTCAACACCAAATTTCATGTAAATAAAGAATGCATAAAGATTACTAAACAAAAATTTGTCTATAAACTCATTGAGTTATCCCCAAAGCATCAAAGTCATAATTCAGAACTTCAATGAGGATTAAGTTTCCCTATTGGTACCATTTCAGACTGATTCATGTTACATAAAAAATGACATAAAAATGATAATTTTTTTTGACTTTCTAATATGACAGTTTTTTTCTTCGAACACAAGAAAAAAAAGGAAAATTAATTCTGATGCTTCACTGAGAGTACGAGGCAATATATCTAGGAAAATTGAAAATTTTCCATTAATTAATAAAATACGTTGATTGTTTAATGACTCACGTTACATGCTATTGTGACTCAAGTAATATTTGTGTGTGAATTCTGAGGACTGAATACTTATTAATAACGTTTAAGAAATTTTAATCTGTGAAAAAAATCAACTTTTTATACATATGTGGGAACAATTGCTTATCACGAAAGAAAGTGCAAAAACAATAAATAAATAAAAAATAAATAAAGTACCTGTAAACATAATTATGTGCATTAAAAATGTGAAATAAGTTATTTTAATTAAAAATTGTTTTAATATTAAATAAAAAAATATTTAAATCTATGAAAACCCAAGTTTAATATGAAGTTACGATGTATTTAATAAAACGAACAATGTTAAGGCCATTTCAAAGTATAAATGGTAATGAATAACAATCAATGAAAAATTTCCCAGTTGGGACCTTAGCAGTGAATTCAACTTAACTATGGCAAAGTGATAACTCAAAACGATTGTTAAATTAGATGATCTTATTCGCTTCATCAGGATACTGATCACTACATATTTTAGTTCTATTCAGCGTTCAGCTTTGATGTTATAAGGTGTGGTGCAGAGGATGTCACTTCATAGGAAATTCAATTTTGGTAACATTAAATATTTTCCTATTATTGTAAGTACTATGGATCAAATATGCTGTAATTGACTATCTGAATTTATCTGCAATTTCTTCCTTTAGAATTTAAAAAACATTTGTCTTCTATTTTTTGGCAACTTCTACGAATTTGTACGCATTATTTACTAAACATTTCCTTCATAGCGACGTCTAAAGGTCCAGGAGCCATTAGCTAATATAATTTCGTCCACAAAATGGTATAATTTTATCTACTGTATCTCTTATCAAAGTTGATGATTTCGAACGATTACTAACTCAATTGAAACTACAAATGCTGCTAAAACATTTCCTCACAACAAATTCTTTACGATGTGGTGTGCTAGATAAACTTAGTTTTGCTTAGGTCATAACTTTGACAAAAGTGTTCGCATTGGTGTACTATTAAGGTGTTTGTCTCTTTGAAGTTTCTTTTTTCCTTAAAATGCGATAGCTCTTTAAAATTTTATTATAAACTTTTTCACTTTCTCTTGATTTTAAATCCTTTTGTACAGCTTCTGGCATCTTCATTGATTTGTTTCCCTTCTGCATCGGCATTATTTCATAGTAAGACAGTGTTTTTCTTTATAATCGTCATAATTTAACCCTGCTTTCATTTTTTCTGCGTTTTTTTTTTTTTTTGCTGCTGTTGTAGGTGACGTAATGTAATTTTTTAAAAAAAGAACACGTATTAATAAACATAAATCATCCCTAAATCGCTTGATTTTAAATTTTATTACTAAATGAAAGCCAATGTGCAGCATTTAACTATTAACTAGCCACTGCTTAGCTAGCTCGGCGTTGCCTGTGTTACACCACGGGCAACGCCGTGTGACTATAGTTAACTGTGACTATAGTTAAAAGATTTATCGTCTGGTTGGAAAAACATTCCTCCGCGCAAAATCAAAGTGGAAACGAAAAAAATAATTTTCTCCGCGTGCAAAATTAAAGCGGAAACGTAAAAAATAATTTTCTGAGCGTTCTCCGGGGCGATGAAAAAAATTGGCATGGTTCCAAGGCTGACTGCAAGGTCACGTGAGTAGAAAAGTCAAGATTGGGGTTATTCTTATTTCGCGGAAGAAAAGGCGTTAAAGAACCAGGAAGAGAATAAAAATTTAAATTTATTTAAAAATCTTCTAGATTAAATTTTAAAATTTCGACACGACCCAAAAATTGCAAAAAATTTGACCTACCTGTGTGCCAAATCTCATTGCTGTAAGTGCCATACATCGTCAGTTTTTTTGCAGCCGTGAAACAAACAAACACTTCCTTTTATAATATTAGAGATGGCATGTTATGTGTAACTCATGTTACAAAATTCAACGTGCTCGAAAAAGCATGAAATTAAAAGAAAGTTTTTCAGTTACTCTAAGGATATAAGGACTACATACTAAGCAAGAGGAAAAGTGAAAGTTTTAATTTTAAACGTGGAATTTTATAAAAGATTTAAACAAAAAAAAATGTGTTTTTTATGACTCACACGTTACATTATATCAAGCACTTTTTCGAAGTCATTCTATAAATATAGTTATTACTGTCTGTTTAAAAAAATTAGACAATATTTCTACTTAAAGAGCTCTTTCACTTAAGCATGAAAATTAAACAAAAATACACAATGCTATTAGAAAAAATTGCTTGTAAAGACAGCAAACTACACAGTGAAAAACTTCATACCTCTGTTACAGAAAATTTGACCATGTTCTGATAAAATAAATGCTTAATGCTGCCGCCGAATGTAAGTATAAAAGCTGTAAACTATACAGAAAAGAACTAAAGAAATGTTGAGCTAATTTTCTAAAATATTTTTTTTTTCACTTGCATGTCCCATGTTTAGTGGAATTGGTCATTTATAGAAAGAACAAAAAAAATTTTAATTAAAAAAAAAACTCAAACACAATGCTAAGTTTATGCAATTACTTTTCAGAGTAGTATTTCCTTGGCATAACACTTAAGATTGCTAGATAATCTCTCTATCTTCTCTATATTAAAAAAATGTTACCGCCGCCGCAGGATTGAAAACTGTGTTGCTTAGCTCGATTCTTAGACGGTTTCCTGAGAAAATACTGATCGGAAAAAAACAAAATTAACATGGTTTGTTCTTCATCGTATTCCCTGGACAATTATTAAGATTTTTTTCTGATGCGGCTATTAGTTTAGGGTTTATTAAGTGTCAAAATTGAAGAAGCGAAATTTCTTCCGCGAGTGAGAAAAACACTTTATAGCAACAATTGCTATAAAAATGATTTGTTTTTATTTGGCGAGGAAAAAGGCTCGCTTTTTTCCCTCTGTTCTCAGACGGTTTAACGACTAAGTACTAAGTACAAATCGTAAAGTTTGGAGATTAACACGGTTTACTTAAAATTGTACAGGGAACAAGATGCAGAATATTTTTGACTCATGCGGCTATTAGTTTAGGGTGCATTAAGTGCTAAATTAAAAAAAAAGTGAAATCACTTGCGAAAGAGGTATTGGTTTGCGAAGTAAACCAAACGGTATTGCGTAGCAATCCCCGGGGTCAGCGAGCGTAAGCGAGCAGGGGTCGAAGCCCTCGCTGTGACGTCATGGACCGTAAAGTGATATCAGGATAATACAAATTATTCAGATAGTTTCACTCTGCGAAAGGAATGTTGGTTTGCGAAGCAAACCAAATGGCATATGAAGAAGGATTGTTGGTTTGCGAAGCCCGGGGGTTGGCGAGCGTAAGCGAGCATGGGGCGGAGGCCCTTAGTATTAAAAAAAAGTTACCGCCGCGGTCGCCGCAGGATTGAAAACTGTGTTGTTTAGCTCGATTCTTAGACGGTTTCCCTAGAAAGTACTGATCGGAAAAAAAATGAAATTAACATGGTTTGTTCTTCATCGTATTCCCTGGATAATTATCAAGATTTTTTTCCGATGCGGCTATTAGTTTAGGTTTTATTAAGTGTCAAAATTGAAGAAGTGAAATTTCTTCCGCGAGTGAGCAAAACACGTACAAATTTTCAGTCTTCAGCCGTAAGTTTTTTTTAAAGAGTACCTCTCAGCGTAAATTTTTGCAACTCGTCGAGTTTTTTTTGGTATTTCAATTTGGTTCTTGATAGTATTTTTTTGAAATTCGGGAAAAATCGGGACATTTTTGTTACTTTTTTTTAAAACTGCCGAATCTACATCTTATTACTATTAGTTTTTAATTTTTAAAATATCGCAGTATACCTCAGAATGTACTCTTTCTTACGGTACCATTATTTTTTAAATCGGTTAATAATTAAATAGGATGCGATCAAAAGTTGGTCATACAAAATTCGGAATCTTTGGATATTTTCGCTACTTTTTGTTACAACCGATATATTTACAGAAAAAAATCATTATTTTTTAAATTTGAGAACATTACTGAATACATTACATTACACTCTTTCTTATGGTACAATTATTTTTCAAATTGGTTAATAAATAAAATGGATGCAATTAAAAGTTGGTCATGCAATTTTCGGAACTTTCAGATCGTAACTTCCGATACAAAACTAAAACGGTCATATCTATATCGTATTACTGTTAGTTTTTTATTTAAAAAAATATCACAATATACCTCAGAATGTACTCTTCCTTATGGTACAATTATTTTTAAAATTGGTTCATAAATAAATTCGATGCAATCAAAAGTTAGTGACACAAATTTCGTATTTTTCAGTTCGCATATCAGATTCCGCTAGCAGTAGTGGGTTGCAATTTTGACTATCGGGTTTGCCAGATATCAAATTTATCGTAGCAACAATTGCCATAAAAACTATTTCTTTTGATTTTGGCGAGGAAATAGGCTCGCTTTTTTCCCTCTGCCTCAGACAGCTTACCGACAAAGTACAAAGTACAGATCGTAAAGTTTGGAGATTAACACTGTTTACTCAAAATTGTACAGGCAACAAGATACAGAAGATGTTTTACTGATGCGGCTATTAGTTTAGGGTGCATTAAGTGTTAAAGCAAAAAAAAAAAGTGAAATCACTTGCGAAATAAGTATTGGTTTGCGAAGCATACCAAACGGGATTGCGTAGCAATCCCCGGGGTCGGCGAGCGTAAGAGAGCAGGGGGCGAAGCCATCGCTGTGACGTCATTTACCGGAAAGTGAAATCGGGATAATACGAATTATTCAGATAGTTTCACTCTGTGAAAGGAATGTTGGTTTGCGAAGCAAACCAAATGGCATCTGTGAAAGGAGTGTTGGTTTGCGAAGCAAACCAAATGGGATTGAGCAGCAATCCCCGGGTGTTGGCGAGCGAAAGCGAGCAGGAGGCGGAGCCCCCTAGTACTGTAAAAGATAACGCTATGACTAAAAATCAATAGAGGGAAAAATTTTCTTTGTATTTGGTAAAAACATTCTTAAGGCAAAGACACTCAAAAGAAGTAATTTATCCCATTTAGTGAAAGTTTTTCCGTCAAAGAAACACCGATTAGACTAGAATTGATGTTTGTCAGAGCCAGTAGCACGAGTTAAATATATGAAACTGAAAATTATTTTCGGAGATTCAATATTAAAATAATACAACATATTTGAAAGTTTTCATTTCAGAACTGCGGGTATACCAAAAAATTCATTATAAGCTTATTATTTTATTTCAACAAAATACACATGTAATAATCTCTACTATTATAAAAGGAAATGTTTGTCCTGTTTGTATTCTGTAAACGGTGTCCTGACGAATCTGTGGCACTTACTGGCTAATGAAATTTGGCACACAGGTAGTCCAAACTTTTAACAATTTTTCTCTCGCGCATGAATTAAAGCGCTATCGAGAAACCAGATTCCATTTCCAGCGCTCAAGCAATTCGTGCGAAGGTAAGCAAAATAAATAAAAAAAAATTTTACTGGCATTGTTTAATTCTTTTTTTGCAAAATCGGGATCGTTGAAGATAGATTGAATATTTCAACGAATTTGAATTCTGTGGAAAATTTTACACCAGATAGAGATACCTTACATTTAATTTTCTTTAATAAAATAATTTTTCAGTAGTAACTTTTTTATTTTTGCAATACGAATATGGGCGCATTAGACAATGACGTCACGACTTTTACGTCATCGACCTTAAAATGAAATAGATGGAGCATGCGATCGCAGTTTCAAGTTATTTCTTTCAGTTGCTCGGTTTGAAGATGTGTCACGTGGTTGTGGGTAAAAGCAGGAATCCTGAACTATTAATTGGTTAACGTGACTATCCACCGTTATTAAAAACACTAGTCTGCGCTTCAATAGCTAATCGGATAAGTCGATTTGGGATTTACCCTTCAGAGATCTTACGACAGCGACTCCGCCCACATGAACCGTCTATTTCATTTTAAGGTCGATGTTTTACGTCCTTTAGGATCATCTTCACGTTTGTTTTTGGTAGGTATTTAATTAACGTCGCATCGGACCTACACAGTGGGCTATTGAGATCGTTTTTGGAATTGCGTAGTAATCACCTGGGGTTGGCGAGCGTTATTACTTTCTGTTTTGAAATTTGGTATTCAGGTAGTCTCAACTTTTTGTGAATTTTGTGTGCAGACCAAATTTTTAATTTTATTGAAGAACATTTTAAAATGAATTTATTAGTTTCTTTTTTTCTCCCTAGAACAAACGTTTTCGACTTTTTGGAATTGTCACGGGCAACGCCGTACTGACCACGCCTGTGGCTAGTATGTAATAAAAATGCATTTGAAGTAAATGTAAATTTGAAATGAAAAAAAATTCTTAGAAATAACAAGTTTTTATTCATTTTCACTTTCTGACAATAAACGGCACATACGTTTGCGTACGAATGGAATATCACTGTTATCACTAAAAATGTGGACATCGTCTTCGTCCTCAAAAATAAATTTCTTTCTATGATCTGTTTAGCAAAATCAGCGCGAGTCTCCTCGGGTGTTGCTGTTTCACAGGTTTTATGAACAAATTCAGTTATTAATCGTTGTGTTCGTGTTTTGGTTAGGTCGTTATATAATTTTCTGTTAGAAGCTGTCAACAACTTCAGTTCACGTTGAAATTTCCCTGAGCGTTCCTCATTAGTGTCCTGTTTCAAAAAATGATTACCGAATTTTCTGACCAGTTCAAACCTTCTTTTATTAAATCTGCATGTTGAACAGTATCATTTTCTTCATAATTACTACTTTCTGTGGGATTAGGAGTCCCAAGGACCTCTAATATTTCAACTTCGCCTTGTGCTTTGTGTCGACTAACAGTTCATCAATATCTTTAAACAATAGATCATCGAATACTCTTCCACCAATTGTGTGTGCCATTGTAATGATGTTGGAAAATTCGGTCGTATTATAGTGACCAAATTCAATAAAAACGATTATACATACATAGTTACCTAGACGTACACATTGATAAACGAAAGCACGCGTTTCAAAACACACACATTAGCTGTAATGCAATCTATTTGTGCGTGTAATCTATATAAATAAGAATGGAGTGTTTGTTTGTACATTCAATATTTTCGACCCATTTCAAGTTTTCTATCCGTTTTGGACCCTTCTGATGACGAATCCGCCCTTTTCTCGTTTGGTGTCTGTCTGTCCGTCTGTCTGTATGTTGTGCCCTATACACGTCCACGCGGTTTAAGATATTTTCATGGAAATTTGCAGACTGTGAGTACTTATCTTCATTTAGTGAGTGGAATTGGTTGCGAAAGTCTGTCTGTCCGTCTTTCTGTTCTATGCTCGATTTTTTGTTTGTGTGTTTGTGTAGGCATCACATAAATTGTATTCCAGATATTTCATTACAGTGTATTTTATTTTATGCACTATCTATTAATGTAGTGAATACAATATTAAACATTTCTTTGTTGTTATATTTAGAGGAGTTTCATGCTAAAACACCTGAGTAAGTATACTTCAATCAACCATAATTTGGTAGTTTTGGAAAAATTCGAATGTCTATTGAATATTACGATCACTTCGATTGCTTTACCAAAACTGCTAAAAAAGTAATTATTCTTCAAAAAATTATATTTTTTAATGGAATTTCAGCTCTGATACTTCACGTATTTCGAGTCTTATTTTTGTTCTTTGCGCAATGAAAACGATTTCGGAATATTTGAGACAGACGATATTTTTCAACGAAACGAGAATGAACAAGATCGCGTGAGCAGTGATATTTTCTGTTTCTTTCGCTCTGAATTAATTTCACATTTCTAAATTTTGTGCACTTTTAGTTGTAAATTGTGGCAACTGTGCGAGATCAAGAGATAAAAATGAATCACAAATTAATATCTTTTGAACAATTTTTCCGGCATCTTTTATTTTGTTCTATTTCACTGTTTTCTGTTTTAAATATTTATTATTTTAATAAATGTGTTTTCCTTCTCATCACACGCAACAGCTCCACAAAGTTTTAGACTTAAAAATGTTAGGTAAGTCAGTATAAATTTTCAGTAAATTTTAAGTGTAGTTAAGCCAGTATTGAAAGAATAATGCCGTTATTGAAAGAATAATAATGTTTAAAAATCCAAACAAGAACTTTTTCCAACATTAAAAAATTCGTTGTAACGATGACAGGAGAATATTGCAAAATTTCACAATGTCTCATACCGGAGGCAGGAGTGCCACAAGTAAAAAAATATTGTTTTGTTGACTGCGTGCGAGAGCACTCGCCGTAAATCGTAATTTTAATTAATTGAGTTGAACATGAAAAGAACTTAAGAAAGGGAATTCCAAATCTCCCTCAAAATCGTCTTTTATAGTAGTAACCTTAGTATCACCTTTCGTCATTTTGTAGCTTTGTCATACATCAATTGTGCGATGTATGTAAAATGTATTACATGAATGGATATTCATGTGTAGGATTTGTGTCCAAAGTAAGTTGTAGAAAATATAAAGATGGCGAAAGGTGTTAAAATAAATTTTTACTCTACAAAAAACGTAAGTCATTATATATTTTGATTATCTCTTCAATCTAGAGTAAAACAATTCAAACCGAGTAAGGTCGGGTATTTTGCTAGTATAGAAATAATATTACTATGCCACAACTAAAAAAATCATACAATTTAGGCAAAAAAATTAGAAAATGGCTTTGCCCGCTCTTGTGAAATCAAAATGACTCGCGTAAAAAGAGAAATAAATTATTTTTTCGAATTCGTGTTAAATCTAATTCGTGCAAAAAATGTTCGTGTAAAAGTAAAAGTGGTTGTGTATGTTTCCTTTTCTTTGCGAAGAATCGAGATAACTTGTTTCTCAGAACTTCTTGATCGGAATTTTTCCAAAACCTTCGATTCCTGTTCTTCGGTTTTACAACTCCAATTCTGACAAGTACAGTCGAAAAATCTTTATCAATTCTTTGCTTCAATCAAGAAAGCAAACCGAGCCAATTTCCCTGTTTCGCATTTCAGAATTTTTCTCACACTTGCGCCATCTGTCGGTCTCTGGATTCACTAAGAGCCGTAAGCGAAATAATTCTTTTCCCTTGTCAGTGACAGGTTGTCAAGTTTCGAGATCAGATGGGCCGATGGGTATTGCGCTGTCGTGTGGCGGTGGTAGGTTTCGTTTCAACGGCAAAAAGGATAAACAATGGTTTCGGTAAGATAAATTTTACATCATCCTTCATTCTCTTGCAGTGATTTATCATTTCATACGTCGCGACGGCAGCTGCTCGCGAATTAACTTAGATTTGGAATAATTCTAATTAGTTTTTTTCTTTGAAGTTTTAACCTTTCTTTAAAAGAGAACGTTTAACCTTTGGCAAAATTTTTTTTGACATGATTGAAAAATAGAATGCTTAGTTTTGCGAAATGTCTAGCTTTGTAGCTTAATTTTGCAAATCACTGTTTGTTTGCGTTTTTGTTTTTCGGAATTAATGAATGAAACATTTTGCTACAATTGAACACATTCTATGATGTATTTATGCTTAAAAGTTGACTTCAGAAACATGATTTCTTACTTTTAAATTCTAAACTGAAATTTAGATATTATCCTGTTCTTCTAAATATAACTTTTAAGTAGCTTAACTATGCAATTTTAAAATCTAAATTCGACTAAAATACAATACATATCTAAACAAGGTTCCTGCCGCTTGTTGGCAAATGTGCGTTCTATTTGTAAACAAAAACAAATTTATGAAAAAAGGGAAAATTCCAGTTATATTATTATACAGTAGAACATTTTTCATTATTATTATACGTTAGAACATTTTGCATTATTATTATACGTTTGAACATTATTACATTATTATTATTATACATTAGAACATTATTACATTATTATTATGTACGTTAGAACATTATTACATTATTATTATACGTTAGAACATTATTATTATACGTATAACATTATTACATTATTACATTATTATTATACGTTAGAACATTATTACATTATTACTATACGTTAGAACATTATTACATTATTATTATACGGTAGAACATTATTACTATACGTTAGAACATTATTGCATTATTATTATACTGTTGGACTCAGTTCACTTGCACAGGTTTGAAAGTTTCATTTTGCAACTTTTCCCCAGTTGCTTAGTTTATTCAGTATTACTTTTTAATGTCCGACCACAGATCTAGTCGGCCTCGGGCAGTACAAGAGGCGAACCAACGACGCTTTGAAACGCACCTACACGGTGGGTAAGCCGCCGTTCTACCACAGGTTTGGTTTGTTGGGGTTTCATGGCGCAAGGGCCATATTTAGCCAAGCTGCGTCAAACATAAGACAACTTCAATTAAAAAATGTCACGCTAGGGGGGAAATGGGGAATAGAATAATGGGACGAAAGCAGTAGAGATCACTTGGTATCTCGAGGGGGGGGGGCGACACTTGGGTTTACTAAAGACAGTAAACCCAATGCGAAAAGCAAAGGTCACTAGGGTACCTCGGATCCGTGAAACACCTAAAGGAGATGTGCCACTGAGGGCCCTACCGCAAGGACAATCACCAATATCCGTTAGCTTACATTAACAACCTATGAGTTGTAGGAGGCGCAGGTTCGATTCCTCCCTGTTTGTATTTCTCTTTTCTTTGTAAGTAAAACTTTCTTTGCGTGTGTATGTGCAATACTTGACGTTGGTGCATACTGTGCGCCAGATAAAACCCCCCAAAACCAACCAACCATGCACTCACAAATCGCCTTTTGAGCCCGGGACCTACTGGGTAGAGGACAAACGTTATGATCACTATACTAGGCCCCCGGGAACAGAAAGTGCTTAAAACTGCGACGTACGTCACAGAACAAAGTCTTTTCAGAACAATTTTTCCTTAATTTTATCAAAATTTTGGCCGATTTTTTTTAGTCATAAGTTACGATGTTCTGCAGTGCAAAGCGTTCTCCTAGCCACACATTTTATTTTTCTTTTCTAGTTATGGAACAACCTCCCTACACAGTCCAAATTACCACAAACACTTTATAAATAACACATCTTCTATGTCATTGACAAAATATTTTACTTTAAAAGTTATCGACAGAATTGCAAATTCTGAAAGTATACCTTGATTTTAAATAAAGTACGTTAATTAATTTTGATGTGTGTTTTATTATAAATATGTAATACATATTTAGCCGATAGTTGAGTTTCTCGTCTGTTTTTGATTTTACTGCAGTTTTCAAAATTCGGACAAAATGCCTGCAGACCAATTGCAATTGCTTGGAGTTGTGTTACAGAACACTGAATATAATTCCGCACCTGGGTTACTAGGTAGACGATAGTTGTGTTAGTATATTGAATGAATACAAAGTGGTAACATTTTTGTATCCTTAAAGACTACTTTTTGCTACCGTTTGAACTAATAAATAGACAGTATCTCCCGTAATTCTTAATTTGAAAATGAATTATGTAGTTGACCGCCAATTAAAATTTTAATAACACTGTGCAATTTTTCCACTCCACACTATTTCGATACTATTTTATATTACTATATTGAAGAACCTTTTTTCAAATAAATAAGGTCAAAAAGTCTTATTCCTGCCTTTTAGTGTAGATCGCCAGTGATCTGTTTGTTACTATACAATACTAAACCTCAGTTTACTGCAATTTAGAGCATGATTCTAATGTAGTTCTTTTGTTGCAAGTTTAGCATCATGCTCTTATTCTATTCACTTTAGTATGGTGGAGGGATTTATAAAAAGATTCATTGAAGCCTGCAAAGTGAGTGAAATATTTATGTCTGTTTACAATTAGGTCAAGTACTGAGATGATTAGATGGTGAGCTATAGAGAAAAATTTTGTGTGGAGAGTCCCATTTGATGCTCGAAACTCTTAACTACTGTGAATGTATGGCCTGGTACAAAAAGCATCTTTGACTTAGTTAATTTAATTTAAAATTAAAATTAATATTAAAAAATATCTGTTCGCTTACCTTCAAGAAATACATTAATATCAAAGAGATACAAACGGTTGCAGCTAGTGCTTTTGCCTTATTACTACGAAACTTTCGTTGAAAAGTGAATAATTTGACATAAATTCTGGGCAGCATAATTATATTTTGAAGGTCATTCGAGAAATAGTCATGGTAAAATATTTTCATCGTCCCTTTTGAACTTTTCACTGGTTTTTAAGGCCTTATTTCAGTGTTTAGGTAATCCTACTTCAGGGAACACCAGACGTACTCTAAAAGCAGTCAGTGCGTCCCTAATGCTTAAGCTGATAATGTATTGAGACAGAAAAAAATATATACTAACCTGAAGTCTCCTTCAGAAATATGCATTGAAATTGAACTTGAATTAGTACGAATTAAAAGTTCTATATGGCAATTAACACCATAACGGTAGAATAGTAAGGGAGATGGAAGAGAACCACTTAACGTGTACGTAATACAAGAGCAGAAGCTCTGTTAATTTATGAATGTGTTCCTATTTATATGGCAATGGTAATGATAATTTTAGTTAACGTCCTACTAGAGCAACACAACGGGCTATTGACGACGGTCCGGGATCAGTCCCTTAAGGGAAAGATCCGAGGACAATACTTCGTAATTTTGAACCATGGTCAGATGCCGAAGCAACACCTGAGCTGGCACCCCACTCTCTAAACTTCCACGCCAACCCAACGTGAGGACTTTCGGCCACGACAGATTTAAGGTGCACCAGACGACTCTACACCATACGCTTACAAACATCCATGCCCGGACCCGGATTCGAACCAGGAATCTTCCGATCTAGAGGCTAACTATTTATATGGCATTATGATATGTTTGTCTCATTAAAAGTTGCATTATGGTTATTTTTAAATGGCGTTATCTTGAAATTGAAAGCAGAACTCTTCAAATTTATTTATTAAACTTTTTAGAGATTGTCTCAAATTTCAACTTGGTTCACTCTAGGGTTCTGAACTCGGAGGAGCTATATGTAAATGATTGACTCTTACATGATGTGATAGTACTGTAGAGTACTCAGTTTCTCTCATCAGGATCTGTCTATCCTTGAAGTTGATCATGAAAGAGCAAAAACTACTTAGAGATTGTCCGGATCTTTTTATCCATGTTCACAACTTCAAGTCCGTTTCTGAGTCCTAAAGGTTTCTACGAAAGTGGCTCTAATCATGGAATGAAGTCATTTAGTGGAGACATCAGAAATACTCGTCGATGGGAAAGCGCTACTAAAAGATAACGACAGTTGCTAGGATATACTAGTGGTGCAACCTTGTAAGGGTTTTTAGAAGTTCGAAAGTTTTCCCTTTCAACCTTTTAACAACATCTTTTTATACAAATGAGCGTATTTCTTAAGACCTCAGCTTTAAATCGAGACTTTTTGTGATTTAATATCACTATTTTACTTATAAAAGAATATGACGAATATTTTAAAAGTTAGTTTTAATGGATACAAATTTGCACAATTGGAGATACGGGTACAACACGACTTCAATTGGGTGACTGAAACTTATTTTTGAGTGCAAAGTAAATCATTTTGGAGTAGAATAGTTTGACGAGAAAAATCATTACTTCCAATCCTTATTGAAGTGCCTTCTGTGTGTTCAGTGCCCTCTCCAGGTATCGAGACACCAACCCGAACTGAACGTATATTAACCTTTCATTCACCGCAGAGCAGTTACAGCAGTTTGAGCGGTGCTCTGAAGTATTGCTAGTTTTGGTTTCAAAATGAATGCACAGTCAAAAATGAAGCAAAATAATTTTTCCTCCTGTCGGCAGCTGCGTATATATTTATATTCCTTTTTATTTCCTCATAACTATTTCGAAAACAAGCATTTGGGAATCAGTGTCAAGATGTCAGAAAGAGAACTTTGTGATATGTGGTGTTTCAGACTAGAATACAGCAGACAAGGCCGTTAGCCATCTCGGAATATATTTATTTTAAATTGGACGGTACCTATTTAATTTACCCATCTGAGTTTAACGATATCGGAAACTATAGATGTTGCTCTCCTAAGCAATTTCTGTACTCAATTCGATTATGTTTGAATTTGATTTTGAATGTACAACGCACAGAGAAACAAAGAAACAGACTCAGGATTGAGACAAATATAGATTTGTTCACTTATAAATTCACGAAATCTTCATGCAAATGTACTTAATGTTTAGAATGAGTTCACAAATGAATTTACAAAATGCCTTTACTGAAGTGGGTAAATAAGTTCGATTTGTAGAGCGTGGCAAACGGTCCCATGGTTGCAGATGATTTGCCTTGATTTGTTGCACAACATGGTAAGGTGAAAAAGCTCAAGTTTTTCAAACGTCTAACGAGCTTAAATAATGCCTTCAGAATGAATAAGTTTTGACCTCTAGTGCACTCTTTGGAAGTGAGGATTGTGTATAATGTAACGGGGAATGCCTTAGTACACTAGACACACCTACAAAAAGTAAAAAATGACCTCAAATTCACGAATTTAAATTTCAATTTAAAAAAAATCAAAATAAAGTTTACGGTGGAATTTTTCCGATATCCCGAGTTTCGTGTTTTGACTCGATAAAAACGGTACATTTGTGATGTTTGATTTTGTCATGTTCATTGGGGGTAACTCTTTAACAGAAAAACCTCATAGAATAGACACCGTACTATTGACGGCATGTGCTCATCAGACCTTCTTCACTCACCTGTAAATGAATGTTTAATTGGGTGTACAGTGAGGAAATAATTGAACGCGTGATTTTGAACGAATCTGTTGGTTAAATTAGAGGAATTGGACGTAAACAAATCCTTTCCACACATGGCGTCTTTAAAAGGGATTCTAGTTCAAAATTTATCGATCGAAGCCGAAAGCGATTGCATTGATAACGAGTCGGTTGGGGGAACGTCCACGGCGTTTGCTATCAATGCATTCGCGTATGGCAGTCTTCTGGCACACAGATTCTGAAATCGACTTATAAAAAGTCGACTGTCTTATCACGGGAGAGCTGTGGTGGTAATGATAAATGATTAACATCGCGCTGGAACAACACAACGGACTTATGGCAACGGTCCGGGATCAATCCCGAAGGGAAAGATCCAAGGACAACGCCTTATCAATTTGAAGCTCGGTTAGATGACGAGAACACAAACTGAGCTGGCACCCCACTCTCCAAACCTCGCAGGAGTCGCAATTTTAGCTATAGTTTAGCTTATGACACATAACGATTGGGAACGGACCCAATTCAAAAGCGAATGAATTTGACTCAATTATGAAATCCAGTTTTAAACGTTGGTACTAGTCTCAAACTGCTTGTGTAAGTGCATTTTATTTCAAATTAGTATGTCTCACAAATATGTGTTCATTAAAATATGAAATGATCAACGCATGCCTATGAATTTAATTTAAAGAAATGTGAATTATTTATTTCAAATTTTATTTCACAAAAAAATATATATTTTTTTATTAAAAAATTAAATTTTGTACATTTGTAAGTGAAGTTTACCAGATAAACTTGTGAATGTATTCCTCTTTTTTTATTAAAATCTTAATGAGAATTCCTTCAAGTTGATTTAACTCGGTATAATCAGCTTTTCGAAGAATCAGGAAGTTACATTGAAGAGTTTGGCCATGTACCTTGGAGCGATGGCCGCACACGTCATGTCCATTTACAGGGCTCAGCTTGAAGACCGTAAAAAAGCTCATTTGCCTATCCGCTTTTCCATTTTAAAGGCCGTTTCTCTTATCACTTTCTGTGCGTCCGACAGCAAAAAATCCCACCCTGTGATTTACGGGAGGGAAGGGCGCTCACCGTTCCATACCGGGTGACTGAACTTGCTGCATTATTTTTTTAAACTGTTATACTCCGTGTGAGAAGTTATCCGATTTTTTTGTGTGTATTTATTATGGGAAAGTGGACTTCATTTTCCACGATGTCGTGACTGCGAAAGTGCAATGAAAAGCGATCGGAACACTTATGCGAAATATCCGGCACGGAAAAATATTTCTGGTCGTCTGAAAAAAAAAAAAAAGGGGGGGGGGGGAAAGAAAAAGCCTGTTTTGTGTTTGTTTCTCTGGTGCTCACAGTTATCCGTGTTTTTGCCTTCTTCAAAAATTCGTTTGTTTATTGTCTGTAAAGCAGAAATTTAAATTAGAGAAATAACCGTTATTTAAAATTCTGAATATGAAAATGAATTTTAATAATTATTTCTGTGAATTTCATACCACTAAAGTAAAGTTCTGTGAATGAACCTTTTGGAATAAAAATCGATATGGCATTAAAATGCACGCTATTAAAATTTTCTTTTAAAGAGATTCTATGTTTAACATTTTGCCTCCATCGAACATTCTGATCAAGCGCGAATATATCGCAAATCGGACTACCAGTTTGCGAATATATAAGTTGAGTTTTGTGAGTGAACCTTTTGGAATAAAAAAATACTGCTGTTTGTAAAAAATGCAACACCATGAAGGAGTCATCAGAATTAAATTTAATTTAATACACAAACGGCTTATATTAGTACAAATAAATGAATAAATTTTCAAAGAAACAAATTAATATTAAGTGTCCGAAATCGGTATTTTTAGTAGCCAACACGCACTGCAATAAGTGCTGCTATACGATGTGGCATGGAGTGAAACAGATGTTGAATGTCTGCTTGTGGAAGAGAATTACATATTGTTTATATGCGCACCCAAAGTTCGTCTTTTGAAGCCGTAGAACGCGGATCACGAGCGAGACGCCGACCAACCAAATCCCACAAGTGCTCAATAGGCGACATATCCGGCGAATAAGCAGGCCAAGAAAGAAGTTCCATGCGTTGGGCTGAAAAGAAGTCTCGAACATTCCTTGCAACTTGTGGACGTGCATCATCCTGTTGAAAGATAGCTCCAGGGATGCCTGGAAGGAAGGGAACGATTTCGGGCTCTAGCACTTCACGGACGTACCTGTTGCTATTCAGATTACCCTCAATTCGTAACAGCTGAGATCGTCCCTGATACGAAATCGCACCCCAGACCATAACTCCGGGTGTTCGGCCACTATGACGTTCGATAACGCACTATGGAAGGCAGCGTTCACCGGCATAGCGTCTAACACGAATGGTTCCACAAATTATAGCGGGATTCGTCAGAAAAGACAACTTGTTGCCAATCAACCCACCAGGCTCTGTGCTAATGAGCCCATTGCAGACGCAACCGTCGATGGTTTGGTGTGAGAGGGATCCTGTATAAAGGAATCCTTGCACGCAGTCCACGGTGCAGCAGACGTCGGTGAATTGACGAAGCCGATATTAGTACACCTGTAGCAGTAGACCAACGTGCTGCTAACTGCCTGGAGGAAGCTGTACGTTCATTCACCGCCATGTGGACCAGGTGTTTATCATCACGCGCTGATGTCACCTTCCGTCGTCCACTCCCAGTTTTTCGAGTTGTCCGGTGCTCGTCGGTCCACTGCTTCTAAACTCGCATCACTGTGGAACTGTTCCGCTGCACACGAGCTGGTATTGCGCGATAGAAAAATCCTCCTTCACCAAGGCCGATGATACTCCCCCGTTCAAGCTCCGTAAGTTGTTGAAATTTCACCCTATTTCGTCGTGGAGGCATACTTATGTCTCACTAAACGTTCGCCACTAAAAAATAACCATGCACTATTTTCAACTTCCCGCTACAGCCCTCTATTTATACGCTTTTAGCATCAGTTCAGAGGGCGCTGCTCACACCACGCATGCGTGGTGGCTCTGAAACTTTACTACTCTGCATAACATCCTATAATTGACATTTGCTGCAAATTTCATTTCATTCGGATGATTCCTTCATGGTGTTGAATTTTTTACAAACAGCAGTGTAGATATGACATTAAAATGCACGTAATTAAATTTTTCTTTTAAAGAGATTCTCTATGTTTAACATTTTGCCCCATAGAACATTCTGATCAAGCGTGGATATATCACAAATCAGCCTATCAGTTTGCGAATATATAAGATGACTTTCATGAATATGGCAGTGTTGTATCAAGAAAACTGGAAATCACGACTGCATTTTGTTGTAGTGTTTAAAATTGTCTTATCCGGGTCCAATTGTTAAATACGGATGATCTCTCCATATTTAGGAAAATTCGGAGTTATTCCGAAGAAAGTTCAGTGTGTTCTTAGTAGCGGAATGAGTAATAACGGGAAAATATTTTGATTCACATTTGATTAGTGAGCTCTTAGAAAGCTATATTCCTTTTCCCATCACGAATATTCCATACGTTACTTTTTACCTACACGGATTCATT
The DNA here is from genome assembly GCA_947359465.1 of Metellina segmentata. NCBI lineage: Eukaryota > Metazoa > Arthropoda > Arachnida > Araneae > Tetragnathidae > Metellina > Metellina segmentata. The sequence goes on from OX375873.1 coordinate 115,085,674, forward strand.
GAAACCCGATTTGGAATTCCTGAATATTTCGATGGCGCATCGAAGAATGGTGCGTGACGGTTTTAGTTTGAGCTTCAACAAATCAATTTAAAGTAAAGTTCGGCAGTTAGAAAACCACAAGTAGGACTTGAACCATAACGAAATGGTTTTGGTCTGATTAGATTCCAACAAAGAATTTTTGCATTCAGAGGAATATAACGAATGGAATCATATGTGATTGTGTACGTATGCATATTGGGTCTTCGGATACATAATGCAAATATAATACACTAACTTTCTATTTCGAATTTTTTTTTTCTCCCTCAGAGATTGGATTGTACTTTGAGTTTGTGGTATGTTCTAAAACTCATGTTCTGAGATTTTATTCTCGCCTAACGAACTTCAATGGAAAAATTAGAGATGGGCAAAACTGTTATTTTGTGCTAACAGTGTTAATGGCTATTGCTAATTTCGATAAAAGTTATAAACTGTTAATATAATAAATAAACAGCTTTGTTAGCAATTAGCAACTAATACTAACACTCAGCAAGAGTTTAACGGTTAATTTTTACTGCTATGAATTGACATCAACGGAAATTTGAACAATTATTAATTGTTTAATTAAGACATGATTTTGAAATATTTAGTGATGATATCAACTCTATTTTTGTCAAATAGTTTTATAAATTTCAATTTTTATCTTAAAATTTTTATTCAATTTGCTTCCTATTATTTGAAATAATACCATCTCTAGGAAAAATCTTCATTGTGAGATTCTGCCTAATAGATTAATCTGAGTGAAATCTATTTAGCTATTATTGTCTGCTGATTATTCTCAAAAAGCTTTTCGGCTGACTAGATAAAAACATAACATTGCTATTCCCCTCTCAATGCGACAGTGTATGTAAGAATCGTAGAGAGGATCTTACACGTAAACTTATATTTTGCCATGCGAGTCAAATAAACGAAAATGTACGCTTTGATCGTTGACGTTTTGTACAAGATAAACGTGAAATTGCATTAAAATGTGTTGAAAATTTTGGAATTCAGAATTGAAAAATATCAAGGGGCGATATAAGTTTAATGAAGCCCGACTGCCTTTTGTAAGCCATAGCAAAATTAAACTATTGCTCTGTTGTGTGGAAAACAGCGGATCTAAAAGAAGCCTTCTTACTTCAAGGTTAGATTAAAGGAATAAATTATTACTCATGAACACCTAACAAGAGAATTGAGGAATAGAGCAAACCTTTAACTATACCTTTAATCGATTGATTGAATTTTATTCATATTTAAATGGCGCTTGGATTATGTTCGTTTCATTAAAAGTTGTGATAATATTTTCTTGAAATAATTTTATTCTAGTTCCCCATAGCCGCAGGATCTTTCGCTCAGCAGAAAATTGGATAAGAAAATTCTTAAAACGTAAATTAAGAAAAAAATTATTATAAGTGAAAAATAGGCTACTCAACGTTTATTTGAATTATGTGTACAAGAACTGAAATGAAAAACTTATTAAAAGGTAAGAGAGCCGCGAAGAAAAAATTAAACTTGTCGGAATGAACTAAAATATTTTAATTAGTGTAATATAATAACAACGTAAATATGTAGGCGAAGAAAAGTGCAGTATGTGTGGTGATTCCACTTAAAAATAACCAATTATAATTACTTCTGAATCTTAATGCTAGCACATTATATGGAATATTTTTGAATATGGTTAGCTAAGTCCTGCATTTAAATCTTGGTGAAATACAAGCTTATTTAGTAGAAATATAATGAAAATGCTAGCCAATCAGCGAATGCATAATTTTAAATTGTTACAAACTGTGTGTGTATGTCCACAACCGTAAATAAGTTTTCATTGTTGTTACAAAAAAATGGTTTTAATTTTAATATCTGATTTCATAGGAGAGAAAAGGAAAATGAACGAGAGCTACGACAAGTTGATCAGCTAACTATTTCACGGTACATGCCTACACAGATAATCTATCATGCGATTAATCGTATCATGTTCTTATATTATCGTTTGTTCTCTCACAAACCCTAGTTTTGAGACGGTGCCAAAACTGCAGCGGTATGACGTCTAATGTACTATCGAAAACTGAAATCAAATTGAGAATGAAAAGTGAGAGAGCTCAATTGGAAATCCATTCCGGGCCTTAAAATTTTTTTGTTGATGTGGGGAGGCTTTTGATTTCGAAGATTGATGTGACGAACAAGAAATGGCATGAAAATAAATCAATATTGCTATGACCATGATAATGTACTCTCCTAGAAGTTACGATGTCTTAGTGTTGAGACGTCTTTTTTATATCGAATTTTGTATCAATTCAGACTTATTATGTTCTAAACAAAGTCTGAATTGCTGAAATAATGAAAGTTAAAAACGTAGAATGAATTATATATGTTATGAAAGAAAAATACATTATAACATTTGAAACATTTAAAAATTGAACTTTGCTTTATATTTGAAAAAACTGAAATACAATTTTGAGACAATATAAGGATGCGATGCTTTGTTGACCTATGTTTATATGCGTGTATTTTAACAACATATATTATGATGTGTTGTACAGACGAGAGGAAAAAGGTTTCATACGTATATAATACTAAATTTATCAGAAAATACAAAATTCAAATTAATAGTGTGCCGTTGTTCCAAACGTTTTACTTAAAATGTATTGACATTAAAGAAAAATAAAGTACTGAAAGCGAAGAAAAATGCAAAAATTCAGTTCAAGGGAACCGTAATTGTAAAATTAAAATCATAACAAGAAGATTGTTTGCGATTTAAAAAAAGTTTTGCTCATTTAGATTCACAGACGGATAAGATATTTAATAATTAAGATTGTGAAAATAAGATATGAAGACCTTTAACTTTCCTAGTGCTAGCTAGCATCGCAACTAGCAACTAACTAGCATCGTAAAACCACCCTGTAAGGGTCTGATACAAACTCCTGTTCCAAACTGTCACCATTACTAGGCAAAGACCGATGCGTGTTCCTACTTGGTTATTCATTCCTTGGAGTATCAGGGTATATTTGTCTTGACAAGGTCGTCATTAGCTAAACTAAACAGATGTTGGACGAGCTATCTTGTCGAAACCACTTGGAGGGTTAAGATTATGAACACCTTAACACAGTGGGTACAAACTCTGGTTTGGGAATCATAAGGCCTTACGGGAATTGTGAAGTCAGGGTATCCCATGATGAAGTTCTTTCATTGCGGAGGGTAGTTGAGCACATTTCACATCAGGAAGAGAACCAAGAAATCATATAAAGGAGAAGCAATCGAATCGCCATAAATTGGTGCTGACGATAGTTCAATAAGCACATACCTGCCAATTCTCCATAGTCATGCTATATACCGGTTACTTGGTAGTATCATTATCCTGTGAAATAACTCGATATTTTTGACCAAGGAATCTAGAGAAATTAAGTTGCATATTTAAAATACGTCGTCCAATATGGCCAATTATTTTATTTGTAGTGTCAAATACTGATGCCTGAAAGAAAATCGCCAGCTTTTCAACTTTTCTTCTGCAGAGAGAAATAGAGGGAAATATCATCTAAAATTTGTATAGTTTCATTCCAATTAAACATTACATCTTGATACATGAGACTGGCGTATCATCACCGATTTCACGATGTCTTCTAAAAACCAACGAAGCAATATACATAAACTGAACATTAGAAAAGACAGTAATAATAGAGGTTGAACAAGATATGCTCTGAAAGTCTCTTCCTCATCAAGGCAAATAAGGAACTTGTTGGAATCAGCCAGGTGAAAACGATTCAAGTAGGCCTGAGTTACAATGTGGCCAATTTTGGCCTTAGCAGAAATATTGGGTACTGCACAGGATTTTTTTTTTGTAGGTTATTAGACTCACTCTCTGGAATGATAGAAAAAGATAACTATTCATTCGTGTTCCTCCATAAAGTATACCAATGTGATCGATCCTCTCTCTTGACCATACCCAGACACCTAGAAAGGGTAGTTTATGATAAAGAAACTAAGATTATTGTGGTCGACAATTTAACTAACTTATCAGTTATTTCATTGCCATACACTTCGCAATGCTCAGAAACCTATTGCAAATTGATATCTCTGTCTTTTAATCGGACAGGAAGTTGTCTTATTTTCTAAATTCTAAAAAAGCAGTTGTCTGGTCTATTCTGTTAAAGACAGTGAAGGGTAGCCATGGAGTCTGTTGGAATACAAATAGGATGATCATTCAAGGAGAGAGAACGTATTAATCTGCATTAACTACCAACAGCTTTACAAAAAACACTTCGCGTAACTTTTTTAGCTTGCACCAGCAATGAGTTTGTATAGGTCTACCGACTCCATTAATATAAATATTAAAATTGTCGTTGTAATCTGAATGTTAAAGACCAAGTGTCAATTGCCTCAGTAGGAAAGTGTCAAATTTAACAAAAATATTTTAAATTTAAGTAAGCAAAGTCAACGACAACGTTTAGAAAGGTCTTGTCTCATAGACTAGATGTATGTGCGCAATAAACACCTTAATTTTAATTGTCCTATCCATGAATCGACTGTCTGCAATCGTAGAAACTATAGCAGGCCTGAACATAACTTACACAGAAAGAAACGTCACCTTTTAAAAATGGACTTCATTTTCCTCAACATATTTTTAAGGTGGTCATCTGAAGACTCATATTTAACCAATATTTCAGATGCCTTCAACCTCCTCACAGATATCAGCGAGAAGACGGAGACCTTTCTGTCTATTCAGTGGGCAGATAATTTCCAGGTCTCTAAGGGTGGAGTCGGGGATGGAGCGAGGACAGGCGTGTCCCAGAACTTGGGATGAAAGGAGGGTCAAGGTTTTTAAGCGAGGATGTTTATTTTGGATTAGCATTTTGCTAAGGACGTTGCTTTTTACGAACCATTGATTTCGTCGGCCGCTGGCCTAGAACGGATTGGAGTACTTAAGTGCTCACTGCTTTCCTCGCGAAGATTTGGGGGAAAGGTTCTTGCTGACGGGCTTAGTATTTAAATAAAGAAGCGCTAAGTGTGAGGGAATTTGAATCACTTCCGTCAGAAGGAATTGAACTGAATCTGCAGTCTCAATATAGAATGCATTCCCTCTAGTGATCGAAGTGGGATTTGAAATTTTTCGAACAGCACTTTTTGCAGTTCCATCGCAAGGGGATCTGGGCCACGGTAGAACAGTTGGGAGAGTGGCAGATTAGCAACCGAAAGTTGCTGGTTCGAAATTCCATCCAACAAAAGACAGTCGTGTACGTAAGGGACGGTGCACGAAAAATCTGTGTAACCCCAAATATCCAGGTGTATAATAGCGTGGTGTAGAAGATGAGATGCCAGCTCAGTTGTTGACCTCGTCATCTGACCGTGGATAAAAATTGTGATTTGTTGTCATCGGTTCTTTCCTTTTTTGAGTGATTCCGGACCGTTGACAATACCTTGTTGTGTTGCTCTAGTGCGACGTTCATTCAACTACTTACCAACTACCTTCGACAGGGGTACTTAACATTCAAATTTAAATAAAAAATCATTGCTTCTCATTTCACTTTTTGATTTCTAAAATGGCTTACATATTTTTCATGAGGGTTATAGTCCAATAGGGGTCATTGGGTTGGATTTTATGGCGAAAGGGCCATATTTGGTCGAGTTTTATTATGATCAACCATGCTCCTTGTTGGAAAATGCCGAGCATTTGGCAATTACTTACGAGCCACTACGCCATTAGCTCACGCGCCATCAAGCCATTAGCTCACGATCCATTACGCCATTAGCCATTCTGCATGAGTTCACTGCAATTCTCAAGTGCTGCTGTGCTTTCGTCCAAATGATCAGCGTTGGAAACTTGTCCAGAGTCACATAAAATACACGATTCAGAATCAGTTAAATTAAAACGATGAGATGTGTGGACAGGCAAACAGACGTTGCAAGTCAAAAGCCTAAAATAAGCAACCGCAGCAGGCGTACGGAATGGTATTCTTTCTTAGAAGAAGAGCACATAGCTCTTACTCTCAGCAACTCGGAGTTACTTTTATGGAGTTTATCCTTTTATTCATCAGAATATTTACTGAGTTATTTCGGGCGAAACATCCAAGAGGGAGTTCCAACCGTTCCTCCTCCGACGGACTCCGGCCACTTGTCAAATATTTGGTGATACCCAGATAAAGCTTATATACCTATTATCAGGAAACCATCGGCGTAGGAACTGATCCAAATCCTTAGCAGGGTCCACTTCACTACTGTTAAAAAATGTGCTCCAACAGAAACTATATTATCTCCCAACCGAAAAATAATAAATAGGGGAATGGTATTAATTGTGTACACAGTTTAATAGATGGTAAGGAAAGTGAAAGTTGATACTACCACTACACTAGCTGCACCTATCTACGTCAAGTAAATGGATATGCACACACAAGGAAATTTTATTGATCACATAGAGAGAAATACACCCAGGAAAGAAGCGAACCCACTCTGTTTTCAATTCACAGATTTTTAGCGCAGTGGACAAACCCACTGAGTCACTGCGACCGAATAGAATAGGGATTGCTCGGTTTTCCCCACAAAAATGACATACAAAAAAATGCAATTTCCAAGTTTTTTAGCATGTTTACAAACATGAAAGCATTGCCAGCTTAAATTAGGTAGAAACATAGTTAGAAAATGCGCCTGTTTAGTTAAGGGAACCAAATCAGCTATGTAAAAATAGATAAATCTATCATTCGTTGCCAAGTGTCGGATAATCACCTGGTTTTAACGTGACAAGATGTTCACTTTTCTGAACAACAAAAGAATGTTGACTTTCTCTCCCGCAATTTATGTTTATGACACTTTGAAAACGTGCCAGTTGCTCCAAACATTTCAAGATTTCGTGCCAGCAAAATAGCGTATAATTTAAAACCAGACATAGACAGTGTAATGAATTGGGCGGAGTCGATGTCATAAGATCTCTCGTAAATCAAGGATATACGAATCGACTTCGCCGATTGGTTGTCGAATCGCTGACTATTTTTTTTTGATCACGGTGGGTAATCACTTTTAACAATCAATAATTTAAAATTCGTGCTTTTACCCACAACCACGTGACAGATTTTTTCGTGCAAAATGTAACAACGACATGGGACTAGGTGAAAATTGATTTGGAATTTGGAAGAATTAGAAGATAAAAAAGGAGGGAGTGTTCTACAACCCGCTGTCTCCCCTGCATGACTTCAAGTCAGTTTTGACGTTCTTGATTCTATAATCCTATCTAAGATTCTTTCAATCAATAGTTGTGTTTGTTTAGTTATACGTGTTGTAGTGGAAAAACTTCACTACACTACATTGTTATCTCTTGACATTTAGAGGATTAAGCCGTACTACGGGTCCCATTAATCGTTCAACGAAAACAAATTATCTGAGAGCGACAAATGAATCCAAAGGGAAAAAAATAATCTGATTTGTAACGTGTGGAAATTTTTATGACAAAAGAATAAATAAGAGCAAGACTGTAACCATGTCATTTTTGAATGCATAGGATACATTTCCATACGAACTGCTGATTAAAATAATTCCATAACTGAGAGGAAAAGAATTTTTGTGGATTTCCATAAACGAAGGAAACCTCTCAATGATCGAATCACGTAGTGAAACCGCAGCTGATTCAAGCATCAAAGAATTTTTGTGAACGCATTTTCGTCCCAAGACTTCGGTCATATCCTTTTCTGAAAGTACACTGAAGGAAAGCTGAATACACACAACACAATACATGTATTTCCTTTCTATTTCTCAAGAGTGGAATTCTTTCAGTTAAATTAATCTCAAATTACCTCCATCAAGATTATATACCCTTAATTAATATTCTTTAAAATAGATCGGGCTTATAGATTCTATAATGCGATGCTTCAGTTGTGCTATATAGTTGAGACCACGAACTCTTGAAAGGTTTCTTGGTTCGATCAAGAGCCGGGATAGCACAGTTGGAAGAGTAACGGTTTAACAACCGGAGGGATGCGAGTTCGAATACAACCAAAGACCGTCGTGAACAAAGAATTAGAAGGTAAAAAAGGAGGGAGTGTTCTACAACCCGCTGTTCTACAACCTGAGGCACTTTAAATATGTCGGGGCCTTAAATTTCCACACGTTGGCGTGTTGTATAAGTTTGGAGAGGGGTTCCAGCTCACGTGCTGTTTCGTCATCTGACTGTGGTTCAAAATTACGAGACGTTGTCCTTGGATCTTTCCCTATGGGATTGATTTCAGACCGTCGCCAACTACCTGGTAAGTTCAATCAAACTCTTGAATTAAGACAGGATCAAGTGTTAAATGTTTTCGTGCTGTTTTAACTCCTGTGCCAACCTTAATCTTTCATTTTGAGTAAAAAGAACTTCCAGAAAGCTGAAACGAATATATCAAAAAGGCTTTCAGATTAATTCCGCTTTGTAGAAGTTTAAAACTCAGAATTTCGACGGAAATACTTTTATATGGCCAGTACCATCCCATTGTCAAAGTAAATGTTTCAAAATATCACAGTAGGATTTCGTTTTTATCATTGTTTCACTCGCTTGCAATATAAAGAAAGTTATTGTACTTATTGCGCAAATTTACACATTCATTCGAATATCGTTTTCGCTGTGGCTTTTTTCCCCCGAGAAATATTCTTTAGTCCGCTACCGCTAGCTTTGTTCTAAGAGGAAATGGTCTTCACACGGAACAGCAACAATTTTAAATTCCGCGAAGGATTACCCTTTAAATCACTGCCAAGTTTTTATTATCGTTTGCTATTTAATACATCCCCAAGAATTGTGTTGGCAGAGAAATAATTCTTGGGAAATGATCTTTATCAGGAACTCGAAAACCACTCCATTTTAATAAGACAAAGCTATAAAAAATGACGAATTTTTTCCCCTTTGAATGAGTGAGCTTACCACTGAGAATTGATTCTGTATCGTTTTCGCTGTGGCTTTTTTCCCCGAGAAATATTCTTTAGTCCGCTACCGCTAGCTTTGTTCTAAGAGGAAATGGTCTTCACTCGGAACAGCAACAATTTTAAATTCCGCGAAGGATTACCCTTTAAATCACTGCCAACTTTTTATTATCGTTTGCTATTTAATACATCCCCAAGAATTGTGTTGGCAGAGAAATAATTCTCGGGAAATGATCTTTATCAGGAACTCGAAAACCACTCCATTTTAATAAGACAAAGCTATAAAAAATGACGAATTTTTTCCCCTTTGAACGAGTGAGCTTACCACTGAGAATTGATTCTGATTGCACAGATGCTATCGTTTTATGACATACTCAGGTCGTCTGCAGTTACTTTCACAATTGTCCAATCACTCAAGCTTGAAATCAATTTTGTAGTATTTTTTATAAAGGTTACACTATGTCCTTGTCCACGGAATGACTAAAGACATTGTTTTTCATGATAGAGATTAATTGAAAATGATTTTATGTTTTCAGGCATTTGAGCGTTTTTAAAATAATTCATCTCATGTGTCATTTGATAGTGAACATTCAAACGAGATCACTTGATTGTAATAAATATGTAAGAAGAAACTCATTGGTGTGAAAAAGTTGTATGAAGGTAATTTTGTACTGTAATCATGTAAAGTGAAAAGCTTTAATTTATATTTTAAATAATCGGCTAGTTTAAAAGTGATGTTAATTTAAATATTAAATGATTAGCGATTTCATAAATTAGAAAATTTCATATGAGAGGCTTTTCTGCCTTAGAAAATGTATTTAAATGGCAGCATTTCTGTGCTGCGGAATGTGTATCCTGTGCGTATTCTGAACGTGACGTCACTTGACTTGTTTTCCGAATACTATTTCTGCACTTCGCCAATACATATTCCAAAGAATGAATTCCGAATCAAAAAATTATAGTTGCTTGGTTAACGCCTATAAATAAAAAGCCAAATGTCGCCAAAGCGGAGAGAAACTGCATTTTAATATAACCCACGATATGTATCATACTAGAGCATTTGGGTATAGCGAAAGTAAAATCTTCGCATTTGGCCCAGTTCATTTGTTTAAAAATCTCTCCCATAGTCGATGAAATAGTCATTAAAATAGCAGCCCCGTAATTCTACCTTCCACAATTAATTTATTCTGCGCTCTAACGATTTCTATGGTTAAAGTAATAAAATTAAGCGAATTAGGTGTCGATGAGGTCATGGAGAACCTGGCTCCGAAGGGACCTCAATCTTCAGTATTGACAGGATAGCACTTGATAAATGGGCGTGCCTTGGTACTTGTTACTCCTATTAAATTAACGAATTAATGCACACGTACATATTACCCATCCTGGTGGTTGTCTCCACGAGGTATCTGGTCATTGGTACAACTGATCAGACCTTGATCTCATAACAATATCTGCAATACTTTGATGACGAGATATCTCGTCATTGGCAAAATTGGTCATATGGTGACGGACGAGAAGTCTCGTAGAAACCACTTGGAGAGTCATAGGATAGTGGTAATAAAACAAGATTAAAAGTGATACAAATACAATAGATGCATAGTTGATAACATGTGCTAAACACTGCAACAATAAAATGCAGAATTGACGTCGGAAATTATGGCGTGTATTGAAACATAAAAAATACCTCTTTCGTTTCTCACCTCCATGATTTTTTAAAAAACACACTTCGTTTCTCTTCAACACTTCCATACCCTTACGTCTTTAAAATTATCTCCGCTGCCATCAGCATGGAAGAATGGACACGTGTTTTGTGTAGCAGTGTTTGTGGTTATACGCCGGCATTCAATCAGAACTCAATGGTGGCCGATATAGTAAGATTTCTTTTCTGAATGCTACTTTCAGAGAGAGAGAGTTGTATGCATAATACATTCTTTAAATGATGTGTTTTATTTCGAGTCCCCGCATTCGCTTCAATCTTATTTAACTAAACTGCGTGTCACCGTCTCCAATCGCGCATAACAATGCGCTTGGTGGTGTCCATTGAGAGTGGTCGTTAAGAAAGGATTTATAAATACATTTGTTATTTGAAGTCGTATAATAAAAGATCACGATGTGTGTTCTCGTCCATTAAAAATTCAAAAGAATACGGGTAAAATTTAATCTGGATGGATGCGGAATTCCTTCTATTTTTAAATTTAAGAGTTTGTACTCTTATTGTAGTTCATCTTAGTGGAGCTAATTTTCTAACGCCGTAAAGACATATTTATTCTTTTATATTCACCCCCTTCTTCCTTTGTTTTCTCTCAAGTCTTAAAATAAGGGACTATTGTTGATGAGCACATGCCCTCTTTTTCTTTCAACCCAATCATAATTTCCCTTTGAGTAAAGGAAAATTATGATTATCTTATGTGTTGATTGGGGTATGACTGTATGATATGTATGATTATGATTATGTTATAAAGTGTAAAGGGGCACCGGTTGCTCTTTTGGAAGAGTCGCAGATTAGAAACTTGAGGTTTGTGAGGTATAAACTCGACCCAGACAAAAACCGTTGTGTACAAGGGGGTTGGTGTACGTTAAATATGTCATGGTCACAAATGTTTTCACATCGGCGTGGTGTGGAAGCTTGTTTGGTAGGGGTGCCAACTCAGGTGTTGACATCGTCATCTGACCGCTCTTCAAAATAACGAGCCGCTGACCTCGGATCTTTTACTTTGGGATTGACCTTGGATCCTCGCCAATAGCCCGTTGTATTCTTTTAGTATGATGTTAATTAAACTACTTACCTCTTCTTTTTTGAGCCCCCCCCCCCTATTCACGTGAATAAAATAACTGAGCTGCATTAACTAACTTGAATAAAATAACTATAAACAACTAAACTGTGTGTCTTCGTTTTCATTCGCGCATGACAATGCGCTTCAGGGAGTCTATTGAGTGTGGTCGTTAAGAAAGGATTTATAAATACATTTATTATGTTAAGTTGTATAATAAAAAACACGATATGTCTTCTCGTACATTACAAATTCATTCAAAGGATTACGTGGAAAATTTAATTTGGATACGGATGGTAATGGTAATTTTAGTTAACGTCGTACTAGAGCAACACAACGGGCTATTGACGACGGTCCGGATTCAGTCCCTTAAGGGAAAGATTCGAGGACAACACCGTAATTTTGAACCACGGTCAGATGACGAAGCAACACCTGAGCTGGCACCCCACTCTCCAAACTTCCACGCCAACCCAACGTGAGGACTTTCGGCCACGACAGATTTAAGGTGCACCAGCCGCCTCTACACCATACGCTTACAAACATCCATGCCCGGACCCGGATTCGAACCAGGAACCTTCCGATCTAGAGGCTAACACCTTAACCACTATACCGGTTGGTCGGCAATTTGGATACGGAATTCATTTTATTTTTAAATATAATTGTAATTGGAAATACAAATATTCTGAAATCAGAAGCTAGTTTTCTATCGTCGTGAAGAAATCCTTTGATTCTATTCACTCTCTTTTCCCTTTGATATCAATCAAGGCTTACAATATGGGGCTCTGAGGGTCTTTTTCTTTCATCACAATCGTAATTTCCCTTTGAATCAAGAAAATACATCAGACGATGTTCTGAGTATGTAATTCATTCAACATTTGGCTTTGTAGGGACTAATAAGGACAACAGTTATTCAAATTTCTACATCAAAATTTGCATCTCCATGTAGGAGTTTATTTTGTTTCTAACGCGTGTGTTTATGCTAATGTTCCAATGCGTATATAAATATCACTCAACATGCCTCATTAAAAGATGTCTGATTTTAATATGCTTGTGTTTTGTGATTAATATCAGTTCCAAAACTTACCAATGCGCAAATGTGCTCTTTTCGTGTTAAAAGTTATTGTTTTTAACCTTACTTGTCTTAAAATAAAATGCTTCTATATTGCCTATGTGGTGCTTCAATGATGATTGATATGGCGAGTGTAGACGCTTAAAACAAGCAAGCTACAGCTTATTCACACAACGGATTTGTTAATACAATTTGAAACGCATTTGCTCTTAATCTAGATTATTATTATTTTAAACTATAGGTATGTAGATAAACTATTTGAATATATGATGAATTTTAGAAAATTCAATGGCTGGGATTCTTACGAAATATTATTATCAAATTAAAGTATTCAATGAAAAAAGTGCATATCATTAATAAAAAAACAATTGTGAATAGTGAATAAAAAGCCTTTGAAGCAAAACTAAAACCTACCGTTCTCATTTCATGTTGTCAATTTTATTCTTTCAGTGTTTAGATAATAATGACGTAGAAGCACCTACCGATCAATGAAAGACGAAGTAACTGCTTGTTAATACTGCTTGTTAATGTTTTGGATTTGAAAAAAATGATCGATATACACACACCGTATTTTTTAGATCTGATGAGAGAAAAATAACTTAAGTATAATTTAAATAATTTATTACACATTTTATGTATATACTTCAATGTTTAGAATAAAGAAGTGCGTGGGGTTTACTAGATCATGTTTGGTTTTAAAATAGAAAAATTCCACATGAAAAAATGGTACAAAAAGAAGAATAAAATCTTCACTCATTGCCATAAAAATTTGCGCACGAAGAAAAAGTCGTCAAAATGAAACGAAATTTTAGACACGTAAGTACTACTTTGTTATAAGTAAGTGATTAGAAAATCAAAGAAAAATATCATTTATTGCAGAAAAAAGTACAAATGAACGGAAGTTTTAGTACTCTGTTGGACCCCCTCCAGCGCGAATGCACGATGCGATATGAGCGGGCATTGATGCATACATGTTCCGTATGATGTCCTGAAACATCTCGTTCCACAGTTGCTTTAAACGCGCCTCTAGTTCGACCAAACTCGTAGGGTGTCCAACTTGCCTTCCCAAATGATCCCAGATATGCTCTATTGGTGACAAATCTGGGGATCGAGCAGGCCAGAGAAGGGTGGTAATGTGGCGGAGGCAGTCTTGTGACATCCTTGCTGTGTGTGGCCGAGCATTGTCTTGTTGAAAAATGACTCCTGGGAGCCCTGCCATGAGTGGCATCACATGTGACTGAAGGATGTCATGGACGTACCGCTGGGCTGTCATTGTGCCATGCATCAATATTAGGGGTGACCGTGTATCGTAAGCAATGGCACCCCATACCATCACACCAGCTGTGGGAGCTGTGTGTCGCTGTAAAGCGAAGGAAAGATTGAGGCGTTCATTACTGGGCCTCCACACACGAACACGATTGTCATCACTGCTCAAATTGAATCTAGATTCGTCGCTGAAGACAACCTGGTTCCATTCCGTTGCAGTCCAATCCCGTCGTGCGCGACACCACTCCAAACGGAGGCGTCGGTGTCATTGGCAGCACACGTAATGAGGGCCGCGATACAAGATGTCCTTGAGCCTTGCGATGGTTCGGGAAGACACAGGGGCCCGTAGTGAAGGTGCTGCCTGTGTCTGGATAGCGGCCAATGAGGCAGTTGGGTTTACACGTGCGTTTCGTATGATGTGACGGTCTTCTCGACTGTCGAGGGAGTCCTGAGCCTGGTCGCCGTGTAAATGACGTTTCTTCTGTCCACTGGTCCCAACACCTCCTTACAGTAAAATCAGAACGGCCTACTTGACGAGCTACTCGCGGAGCTGACCACCCAGCTTCCATCATCCCGGTGATTCTTCCCCTCTCGAACTCTGACAGCCGCTCATATTGTCTTCGGTGGCGGCGTAACGGCATATCTACCTCAGCGTTTCCTTTGCAAAAGATTAAGTACACTCAAACAAGCTCTGCTTACCTGTTTTATAATCCAAGGAGAACGAAGTTCAACGCCCTCTAGTGGCATTACGCAATGCGCAATCACGCTGCATTTCTAATCATTTGCATACATGGCCGACATGTACCTTCATGCCAAGTTTCGTTACAATCCCACAATTATTTCTTGGTGCACAAATTTTTATGGCAATGAGTGTATATTCCAAATTTCACTCATTTTTATAAATTGACTTTTTTTTCCAATACTTTCTGTTTTCCTGTTCGTTTATTATCTAAAATTGAACAAGATCTCTTTTGAGGGATAAAAATGGATTATAAGAAAGAATATCATTTAGGAACAACACAATGTTATTTATTCAAGGAAAAATGTTATCTCTATACGACTCTGAAAAATAATCTATTCTGAAGCTCATTATCGAGTTGATAGATCAAGATATTTTAGATTTTGATCACACCTTTTGATCTGTGATGCACAGGTAGTTTTTAGCAACCATCCTTCAGTTAATGCTAATTTAAAATGCATTCAGTAAGTTTACATCAATAAACTAATATCCTTGATCAGCTATAGAATATTTTATCAAAAGCAAATGAGAAATAAAGTATTATTTTTGAATCCTTTCAAAAGTGTGTATGTGAAGGGGGGGGGGGATGTGCATTTGCAACTTTCTATATTGGAGATTGTGTAAATCTTTGAATGTGATAGTTCTGTTTTGATACTTAGAATGATTTTTTCCTGAAAAACACATGTTCTGCAACAACAAAAAAAGGATGCTAATGCGTTATTATTATGATTTTACGGAATAGGCAACATAAAAACTTCTAAATATATATCTACTATAATGTTTCTGAAATGTGTGTATCATGGTATCATGCATGGTATCACGGTAAATAGGAAATAAAATTCTCAGAACAGAACCGATGTTGTCACTATGAGCATATAAAAGTAAGTTTGAGTTTATCAGACCAGAAAGTATTGTGGAACATGTGGTTTTGTATTACAAAATATTTTAACTGATTGAGTGGTTATGACAGAAAGAAAAGATATTATCACCATCTTTTTAATCTATTGTTTAAGATACTACTACAAGTACTGCAGTTAGTGGCTACTGATGATGAAACAACTTTACGTCGTACGTCACAAGAACACGATATAAATTAAGACTATTTGGAAGCACAGGAATTCAAGTAACATTATTTTATATTTTATAAGGCTCTGGGATATATATATATATATATATATATATATATATCCATTTTCTGGAAGATTTTATGAAAAAAGAAACTAAACTCATGATATTGATGGCAGTTGTTCGCTTTGATAGCTATGCTCTGCTTTACACAAGACTCGCTTCAAGTAGACTACTGTAACGCTTTACGTATAAATTAACTTTTGATATATCCTTTTCGTAAAGCCAAATGGAAAAGTTGAGAAAAGAGTTACGATGTTTATTTGGATGAAAAAGATGTCATCCATCAGCAAGAACTGAATGTGGTGGAACCCGAGGTGGGATTCTGCGATACATTTTTGCGAATTGTTTTGGAATGTGGGATTTTTTTTGCAACTTATTTCTTTTACCCATTTTCAAACTTAAAATAGGAACATGGCATTTCAATATTTTTCTTAGAATATGCTTTCTACGTTTTATTTTTCGAAAAATTGGCCACTATTTATGTGAAAAAGATGCTGTTATTAATTAAGTTTTACGATTCATTCTACTCGCGACATAATGAAATCGTATTTGAGTACGTCACAAGTTATGAAAAGGAAGTAAGGGAAGTGGCATTTAGCCAATGCCACCTAGCACCCTTTGCATCTAGCTTTGGCTAGATTTATTTTATTTTGCTTTCTTCAAACATCAAAGAAACTAATTTCCTAGAGTTCTAAATCGAATCAATGTCCTTGTGTTTAAACAAAAGTTTTGTTACGCGCGTAGAGCATCTTTTTCTAAATCCAATAAATATAGCCTGCATAAATCAACCACGCGACTAACAAGATTTATTTGAAACCTAATACGAATACATTCCCTTGGAAAAGAATTCTCTACTCTAAAGTCGTACTGAAGAGACCAAATGTGATTCTTTTATACAGAACTGTCATTTGTGTTTACATGAGGTATCGCCCACGCTCTCCCACCTGAAACAGCTGTGCCCAGATGAAGGTTACCAAAAATATTCCCGAATGCACGATTCAATAAAATGTCTTGAGCTCGTGAAGAAATTGTTTGTAGGCTTTTATTCTATTATACATGGTAAATGCTGAATACAGATGAATTCTCTTTGCACTGATTAGTTCTTTTTGCTAGTCTCTCCTCGGTTGCGGTATGAAAAAAAACCTATCTAAAATTTCTTCGGATTTTATTCGGACAAATATTTGACAAATAAATTTGAGTATAGTTGTATTTTTCAGTTTAGCAAAATTTCTTGACGGCAAGAACTAGTCTAATCTGTCGTATTTGATATGACCAATTGTGATACCCAGATCAAGATCTAGTCACCTTTCTTCTAATGACGAGCTATCTCGTCCAAGAAGATCTGGTAAGTTTTCAAAATGACGAGATACCTCGTCGAGACAACCACCAAGAGGGTTAACAAGACAACTTCTCTTTCATGATGTTCTTTTTGTGACAAGTGATAATTACCAGCACAGTCACAATTTTACAGGATAATTAATATTCTATCTACAGTTGAAGCTCTCACATTAATCATCAAACACACATTGATGTTAAAGATTCTGGAAAACTTAAGTATAACATTTAGAACTCACTAACACTAACTCACATAGTCCATTTTCAGTTATTTTTTGGACTAACAATTCCATTTCCCATCTGAATGGAAGTTAAAAAAACTTGTGCCTTAAAACTCACCCAATCCGTCTGAATTTAATATGAATTCTACAGTTAGTTATAAAACCATGTTCGGGTGGTGGAATATGCGATGTGTACCTCTTGGAAATGATGTAGGTGTGTGAAGCTTTATGTGTTAATTAATAAATGATGCGACGTTCTATATTCAATTTAGTTGCAATTACAATTTAAAGAATTACATGCCAGGTGAACACTAGCTATCAACATCCGATATTTCCATTCCTGATTTGATTCGAAACAAAAACTGTTCGACTATTTATAACACAAAATAGATGTGCGCAAGCCTAGGCTCGCCGTGCACATTCTAGATTATATGTTCTGGTTAACTCGTTCTCGTTCGCCACAAGTTAATTCAATGTTTCTGCTATTCCTGTTATACACAGATTTC
Organism: Metellina segmentata; assembly: GCA_947359465.1. Lineage (NCBI taxonomy): Eukaryota > Metazoa > Arthropoda > Arachnida > Araneae > Tetragnathidae > Metellina > Metellina segmentata. The sequence goes on from OX375873.1 coordinate 115,103,592, forward strand.
GTTAAGCGGTAACCATTAATATGGTTTTTTTTAACGAATTAAATAAACCACATAGAATAAAATTGTGATGCAAATATTATTTTCCTGTTGAATTATTCTACGCAAATGGTATTTCTTCAAGAAACTCCATCTTCTGGAGGTGGCGGATTGTAGTTGGTTTCCAGCTACTTATGAACCGTCCCAAGGGAAAATGACCCCAACTTTCACATCATGGCTGTACTTCAACTCCAGCAAACCGAAACGCAGTTTGGATGCGAGAATTAAAAAGAAAAAGAAATCTCAAACGGAACTAGCTGTGGCCGAACCTCGCTGTTTATCCACTTGCCGTTCAGCGAACTTTACTCTGGGTCAATTGAACCTCCCTCTTTTCCCATTCGTCCTTCAACTTCCCTCTCTTTTGCCACTAATACGCGAGCTCCCCACATTTATCATCACTTTTTTCTTTTTTTGCTTCTTGTTTTAGGAAGTGAGCTTTCTATCTTCGAGATGCCTGGTGGAAAAGCCAGTTTCGGCCTTCGGGGGGAAGGTAGTTATTCAACCTATTATGGTTTGCGAACAGAGTTCCTCAGGAATTCTGGACGCAACCAAAAGCTAAACGATTATGGTTCGGAATGGTCGGGGAAGAAAATAAAAGACAAAAAAGAATGCAAGTGTGAACGGTTCTTGGCGACTCGTTCGGCAAGTGACCGATATTAAAGGGAGGGCCTGGGGGGTGTTCTATATTGCTACGACTAATTGCTCTCACCGCCGTTTTCGTATTTGCATCGAGGAAATGGGATAGTTTCCTGTCTCTGGACATGTATACTGTATTCGAATCACATAAATCTATCTCAAGAAATAGTATGAATAAAATACAAAAATGGAAATTTATTTTTCTGTTCCTTTGGAATGCAGTAGGACAATTCTGAGGAAGAGTAAGAATACTGAGTGGAGTCTGTCTCGGGTGTAGAATTGACGTGATGTGGAAGTTTGTAGGGTGGAGTGCCGACTCAGGTGTTCACCTAATCATCTGACCGTGGTTCAAAAATTATTGGTGTTAGTTTTTTAATCTCATACAGTAGTATTGTTATCCATGACTAATTATTCTTCACTAATATTGTCTTACCCTTTCCACATTGTTGGTGTACCACAAAGCGCCCTGAACTCTTGTTGCTTTTTAAGAGTTCAAGTCTGCCCAAGGTTGCTGTGGTATGACTTAGAAGCGAGCAGACAAGAAACATCTTTTGCGTGTGAGAGGAGTTAAGAACTATTCAAATTGTCCATACTCCACAACCCCATCCAATTAATTCCTTCCCACCTTTTGGAGAGTGGGGTGCCAGCACACGTGTTGACTCATCATCTGATCGTAGCTCAAAATTACGTGGTGTTGCCCTCGGATCATTCCCTTAGGGGATTGATCCCGGACCGTCGTCAATAGCCCCTAGTGTTGTTCTAGTACGACGTTAATTAAAATTACCTTACCTTCCCACCTTTTAGAATGTATCAGTGTCTTTCTGGGACAGCTCCTGTATGATCAAGAGTTAGTCGCTCTGTTGTTTAACATGGTCTTTTGAACTTGGTTTAGGTTCCATTTTGACCAAAGGGATTAGTAACAACATCATTTATCATAGATTTTAGATTATACATCACATTGCTGATCAATCATGTTTGAAATCATAAATTTATATTTAATTTCATGTAAGTTATTTGTTTGTTATATTTCCTTGTTTTATTGACCAGCGTGTTTTAATTCCACAAATTATCTACATCGATTTCATACATTCTTATTATTATAGCATGAACAACTTGTCTTAAATTAACTCATTGAATTCACTTTTTAACTTTATACTTTGTTTTTTCGTAGTTAAAAAATTATTTATAAACGATATGTGCAAAACCGATATTATTTATAAACGATATTTTCAAAATCTAACTTTAATTTCCTTACTTTAAACTTCTGGCGCTTAATAATGCCCACATTTTCTTTTATTTTTAGATATGCTTTAATGTATCGTACTCATAGCAGTTTGACTGTTCCTGTGGTTCTTGCGTTATATAACCCCTATTCCATTCTATTCTTTTGACAAAAGACAGTTAAATGAACAGATAAGAAAGGATAACGATTGGAACAGATTTGAGTGCTGATGCACGGAACTAAAATATTGGAACTCATTAGAATAGAATGCTCCAGTGTTGTTGGAATTAAAATACCAAACAGATACGCTGTCACGGAGGAAACTTATACTTGTTTTAGTTATGCCTTTTCCACATTTGATTACACAGTTATTAAAATGTAAATAATTACACTGCTAGCAATCAACAGTTGACATTTTGTATCAAGGATCTGATTTGATCCCTATTGAGGATCGCGGTAGCCCAGCTGGAGTACCGGATTAGTAACATGAGGGTTGCGAGTTCCAAACTCGGTCGTATCAAAGTCGTGTGCAGGGAGCTGGTATACTTTAAATCTATCGTGACCTCAAAAGTCATCTCGTTCGCGTGGTGTGGAAATGAAGAGAGTGGGGTGCCAGCTCATGTGTTGACCTTGCCATCTTATCGTTGCTCAAAATGACGAGGTGTTGTTCTAGATTCTTTCCCTTCGGGATTGATCCCGGGCCATCGCCAATAACCCGTTGTGTTGCACCAATGTGACGTTGATTAACTACCTACCTTAAATTTTAGAGCCGATGAACCTAAAATACCACAAGTGCCAAAGAACACAAACTCAAAGCTGACATACATCTTAAAATTATTCAAATTTTCAGTAGTAAAATCATTTTAATGTTATACTTGCTGTATATTATTTATATATATAAATTACTGAAATTTGGATAAATTCTGTTTGCAAATTTTTTTTAATCTTAAATTAGTTATTTGACTAGTTTTGTGTTTTATGAGAATGTAGCTTCTATTTAATGTTGAATTCTGAGCTGTGACTGTTCAATGTTTATCAGAACCATATTTACTCTTTTGATTCACGATAACATAAAAATTTGCCAATGCTTCCGATTTGACACGCAAGTCCTGACGAGTGATTAAATTACGTATCGCATTGGAAATTTACTTTTTCAATTTTTGTCTGAAAAGTGTCTTATTCTCTGCAAACAATTAAAAAAAAATTTCCATCCTTAAATATGTTGTTCTAGATTGAGGTATTTGGAATGTTTCCCTCTATTAATTCGTATAGAAAAGTGCACGATCTTTGTTTTGAATGCAGGTTTTCTGAATAATCTGTTTTACAACAGTTCGTTCAAATTCTGACATTCAATTTTATGAAAAAGAGGAATGAATTTTATCTGAATTAATTCCAAATGAAGTTGTAACGACTGAGAATGAGTGGTGTATATGACGCGAAAAACAAACCATTCATGTTTATTATTTACTAACTTTACTGTTCGGCTTTTTACGAGAGTGTTTGCTGCTGCAGATAAGAGAAGTCGCGCCTCAGTTTCCTCAACAGTTTAGTTTGCGTCGGCGAGCAGCTTTTGGAGCTTTGTCCGGTTCAAGTGCTTGTATTCTTTCCCTTACGATTACTCGGCTCATGGTATCGTTTGACTTTTTGTATTGATTGGTCTCTTTTAGCTTAATCTTTAATATTTACTTCGATACGGTTATAAAGAAACGACTTAGCGAGCTGAAAATTATTGCGTTAGTCTCGAAATTTCTGACAGAATAAGCTGCAAATTTCATGACATAAGAATTCAACGTTCAAGGATTTTTCCTGCTTCAGGCAAACAGATTTCTGTGTTACATACAAGATGTGAAGTTGCAAACTGTTATGAAAAAACTTTCCCGCATCACATAACATGAAAGTCATTCCGAAAAGAATGCATAACTAAAGAACCTTTTGCGAGGACCATACGATCGCTATCCTACCAACCTCATGCATTTCGTATGATGGTGATCCGTTGCTTTGAATTAAAAGTGCCTCTTTTCATAAACCTGAAACATTTGCAGCTAGAAAATGATATGGAAAACTATTAGCTTATGATATCGTTGTTTCATGTGTGTGTGGTGCTTTATCTCCTGAGGTGATAGAAAATAAAGAAAAGAATGAAAGAAAGAAAAAGTAAATAAAGCACCCCATGAAAAATGGATTTTTCCTCTTGCTGCGTGACCTCGAAAGATAGGTAAGAAATGACGATTCCACCGAAATATTGCTTCAAGGCGAATTTGTTCCACGCATTTTTATCCAGCGCTGTGGAATGAGCAAGGCGTGAAAAAATTGTTTTGAATAATATGGCGGCGTCGCTTCTCTGCTTATCCTGCAATAATTTTCTCTAACGTGAAAGTCAAGGTGATGCGAGCGGTATTTGAATTCCCTTTTTAGTTTTCTAACTCGAGTTTCAAAATGGAAAACTGTTCTTAATCAAATCGTCTGAACGAAATCGTCTGTTTGAGTGACCAATAAGAGGAAACTTTTTAGCTCAGAGAGGGAGAACAGATAAAAATAAAATTTAAAGTTGATTGAGTTTATTTTTCTCCATCCTTTTAGACTTATTTAAAATAATACAGGTCCTCATTTAAAAAATAACGAAGTTCTTTTAATTTATTTTAATTTTCCAACTATATTTTATTATATGTTGCATCATTTATATTATTTCAACTGTTCCCATTCACTGCAGGAATTTGAGGTTACTGCTTGTATATCAGTCAATGATTTATGTTTGATTAAATATTTTTATGTGCTTCTATGAACATATCCTATTATTCAATATTTGTGCAATAAATATTGTTGGAAAAAAATAATTTCAAAGCGTGAAATCTGAAATGCACAGAATTCCAAGTTTTCTTGACAGGATGCCACGCTGTTTTTTTTTTTTTAATTTAAATTCTTACGAATAGATTTAGATAAAGCTCAGATTTCTAAGGTTTGTATTAGCAATGTTTTAAATGAAATAAATAAATTGAGGGTACATATTTCACCCTGGCAAAAAAAGTGACACAAGCCAAAAAAATTAAAAATAGGATGTTATGGCATTGAAAAATATGTATGAGGTGCCCCAGCGTGTTATATTACTATTCTATAGAATATAATAGAAGTTACCATTATAAATACTTACCTAACATTTAAAAAAATCTGATACTATTTCAATATAAGTTTTATAGTATCTTTTAAGTTGATGTTTTTCTCAAATTCTTCAATTTTGTGTTGTGTCACTTTTCTTGCCGGAGTGCGATACGTGAAAACTTATTATGGATAGTACAAAATAAACACGACACTATTAATCTTATGAAATATCCATTTAATGTGAAGGCTGGTCTTGGTTTTTTTCAAAGCTGCAAATTCAATTCGTGGACGAATGATAGAGCAAGCATGAAATCCGGCTGTGGATCAAAGCAATTCCGCTCTTTTGATTGCTTAAGTGTTCGGCGAATGCTCAAGTGTTGCTCACTTATATAGGAGCCTGACAAAAATCTTGTTGCCACATTCCAATCGTTAATATCTTATGCTTGCCTATTTTTCGCATCTACGACATTTATTCTAGTATCTGAAATTCTTTTTTTAAAGCCAAATGATAATCAATATTAAAAAAAAAATGAAAGGTTGTGTCAAATACAAACCGTAGTTTTTTCATGAATAGTCTGGCCTGATGTTGGATTGTTGAATGAATGAAGCAGACACGGGAAGATTAAACCATTGTTTATAGAGAATAATTCAAAAATTAATTTACGGTATGAACGATTGAAGTGGAGTTACATATTAACATTGAAGGATAATTTTTTTATATTAAAAGGTTGTGATTGTGGCCTAGTTTTGCAGAATTGTAATGATACCACTTAAGCAGTCATCACTCCACGCAATCCAAATTTTAACTACTCTAAGTTAGCCCAGCACCGTAGAATTTCAGTACATTGCGGAATTACTCCCCGGTGAGTGCGCCTGCGCACTCATTCCAAAGGTCATGTCAAGCCTAGGTGCAGATTTATATTTAGTGTTCTGCATCACAACTCCAAGCTACTGCTATTGTTCCCCAGGCATTTTGTTAGAATTTTGAAATCTGCAGTAAAATCAACAACAGACGTAAAACACAATTATAGGCTAAATATGTATTACATACTAAAAAATAAAACATCAAAATAATTTAACTTACTTTATTTAAAACCAAGGCATGCTTTCAGAATTTGCAATTCTGTTGATAACTTTTGAAGTTCAATATTTTGTCATTGACATAGAAGATGTGTTATTTATAAAGTGTTTGTGGTAATTTCAAGGGGGGATTGGGATATTGTTCCGTAGCTAGAGAAGAAAAATAGGTGTGGCAAGGAGTGCGCTTTGCACTGCAGAACATCGTAACTTATAATTGAAAAAAAAAAAAAAAAGGCCAAAATTTTCATAAATTAAAGAAAATTATGCAAAGACTGTTCTGCGATGTACATCGCAGTTTTGAGCAATTTCTTCTCCCGGGATGTCATGTATAGACATTTGTTGTCTACATGACGCTATTTTTATTTCTGGATGTGTCTTTTAGTTCTGAAATCATAAGAGAAAACAGCTGTAAAGCTTTTTTGTAATGCTTCAATTTTTCATTTCCCACATTACCGGTTCCCAACGTGTTCCGGTTTTAAAGACGTTTTCACGTCAAAAATACAACTAAAACATGTATGCCCAGTCATGCCTCATGATATCCCCGGGTATTATTTATCTGATTTACAGCACAACAAAAATATTTTTTCTCGTGCTGTATGTCAAGCAGATTTTTACTTAGAGGCTGTAGTGTCGTCATTTGGGTTGGTTGGGTGTCATGGCGCAAGGGCCACATATTATTGCCATGCTGCGTTAAACACATGACCGACAACATCAAGTAACTGTGTTTGTTTTGTCGTGAGAAATTATTAAAGAAAAATTTGAAACGAAAACCTGGAAGAGATCCAGTTATATGATGCATTTGACAACATCTGATTATGACCGTCATCTTTACGAAAATGTTTTCGCTGTGATTCTAATTACAGTCGTCGACTTTATCCTCCGGCAAGAAGATTAACTTACGTTTTGACAAGGCCTGTAATTATCACGATATTCTGAAAACAATAATTAGGTTTTCGGTTATAAAGAAATTCTTGCATTAATGCACGTATTTGTGTTGTTTCTGTTTTTAAGCGAAAATTATTTTGAGACAAGATTAAACTTTTGGTTCAACGAACGCGTCTCCATTTTGGTTCAGCTTCTAATTAGAATATTTCTTTCATTTTTTAATGCAAAAATATAAAAATATTGAAAACAAGTTACGGTTAGTTCAGAGGTCAGCAGCACAAGCGGAATATGTCAAAGTTTAAATAGAAAAACAATAATTATACATTCATAGCGATGTTGAATGTACTGTTTCTATCGGAATAATTTTCGCAATTGAGTTCCATTTTAAATACAAAAACGAAAAGATACATATCGCACCCCGGAAAAAAAGTGACACAAGTCAAAAAATAAAAATTTTGATGTTATGTCATTGAAAAATATGTATGAGGTGCCACAGCGTGTTATATTACTATTCTATAGAATATAATAGAAGTTAACACCATGAATACTTATCTAAAATTAAAAAGAAGTTTATACTATTTCAATATACGTTTTATAGTATCCTTTAAGTTGATGTTTCCCAAACTCTGCAATTTTGAGTTGCGTCACTTTTCTTGTCGGGGTGCGATATGCATTAGAATGCAAGGTACTCGAAAATGTTAGAGTGGTTATTTTTTTGAGTGTTCTAAATCCTACAGAACTTACAATACAGGATTTGGTATTAATTTTTCATTTAAGATATAATTGAGTTTAAGAGAATTTTGTTGCAGGAAATCGTGAAAACACGTCTAGCTTTCCAAATAATGCTCGAATTCAGAAATTACTGCTTAACGTTTTATATTATCGTTCGTCTTCAAATGAATGGAAGATGCCAGCCATTAATATTTTGACATCTTTAATTCTGATTTCTTCGAAGTAATAGTGAAAAGCTTGTGACTGAATAGGATAAATATAGTAGTTACAGTAGATCGTCTTGTAGTACTAGTTACAGTAGATCTTGTAGTTATGTTTATAGGAGGTCTTTCCTGCATAAAAAAAATAATTGGAGATTTTTGTTTCTCTAAAAAATAACAGGATGAAGGAAAATTTTTATGCAATCATAATAGTTTTGAACTTATTAAATTCATCCCCGATTATAGAATTGAAACAACGTCAAGGATACTGCGTTCCAAATAATACTAGAGTACTGAATCCTTTTTTTGCTCAACTTTTCACATTATCGTTCCTCTTCAAAAGATTGGAATATTTAAGACATTAATATCTTGTTATTTTTAATTTAGATTTATTAAATTAAATAGTTTCAATAGCTTATGACTAAATAGGATAAATATAGTAGTTGTAGATCTTGTAATTATAGTTATGTATATAGATCTTCTTTCCAACGTAAACTTATAATTTAGAGATTTTTATTTATTTAAAATATAATTGGATGAAATAATTTTTTATGCAATGAAATAATATTTTTGAGCTCATTAGATGCATCAGAGATTATAGAATATTAAAATCGATTTCACATACAATTTTTTTTAATAACTTAAAAAAAATTCTGATTAGAATTACAATTATTTTCCAGGTGAAAACTATTTGCAGTACTTGATATTTTTCTGCTGTAAGATGGGGGATAAATGTACAATAAATTTACCGGTGCACTTAAAACCATGACAGATTTTAAAGAAATACCTTTAATTGAATATTTTAGATTTATCTGTTCTTCTTTACAGAATCGACCCTGTGATGCTAACCAAAGCAGAAGCGACTGAAATTTTGGGCAAGGAAGGCCAAAGACCTGGAACTTATCTTCTGTACGAGGATGTTGAAAAAGAAAGGATATGCCTTTCGTTCAGGTACATTAATTCTTTACTCCTCATGAATAACCTATTGCGAGTTATTTAAAAAAATAAAATTTTATGGAAGTTCAGAAAGACTGGCATTCCCTAACAAAAAAAAAATCTTATTCAGTTGCAAAGAATAAAAATCGGTGAAGCCTGAAGCAAAACTTACGATTGTTTAACGTAAATCTGAGTGAAACATCAGTTTCTATTTCAACGTCCTTGATTTTCACCGGAACACTTCAACCAGGGAATTCAGATGCTAGCGGTGGATATTTGAAAACTTCACTGCCATGTTAATTAGGTAATTGTTTACCCTGTGAGCCCTTTGATAACTGTAATTTCTTCTGAGTTATACGAAATGAGGCTTCTTGTGGGATAATAATCCTAGAGTTCACACGCAGAATTTCATCTTGCTACCTGCAGTATTTCCTGCATGACTTTGATTTCTTGACGTACAGAATCTTTCAAAATAACTATATTATAAGAAAATGAGGAATGGAATCTTTCCAAAGGATTTTTCATACAAAGGACCAACAGAAACCTTCAAATGGATTCTATTCTAAGGAAATGAGGAATGGAATCATTCCAAAGGATTCTATTCCAAGGAAAGTACTAGAATAACACAGGGGAACAATTTTGAACAAATTTTTGTTGACTTCTATTTTTCAGCTGTTTTAGAGTGAAATAGGCATGCTGATTTCAAAACTGTAGTTAGTTTTCTTCTACCACGTCAAGTTTTTTCTCTTCACCACTACACAATTTTTTGTCTTGACTAGTTGAGTTACGTCTGAGATACTGTAGTGAGACGTTGTGTGTCGCTCTGATATAGTGAAGCATATTCCGACGTTCTTGTTTGTATACGAGGTTAGCAGTCTTTAGTTTCTATTTATATGTGAATCGAAACTTTTCCTTATGTCTGACTTAGCTAGTTCGCGTCGTAAGTAAACAGCCCAATTCGTTTTGTTATATATGTGGCAGTTTTACCATTCCCAGTCAAAGGATAAACATCAATACATTTGTCAGGCAAACCTATTTTAAAGGGAAAATTGGTGATCAAGATAAATCGTGGGCCCCTCACAAATGTGCAAGCAGTGTGTCGAGAGTTTACGGATGTGGACAAAGGGAACACGTGATAAGTTCCCATTTGGTATACCTCTGATTTGGACCTGAGTTGACAAATCTGGATCTGATAATTGGAGAGAGCCCAGAGATCACTCAAGTGATTGTTACTTTTGTCTAGTGAAAACGTCAGGATATAACAAGAAAAACAAGTGTAAAATAGAGTATCCTAGTTTACCATCAGCTATACGCCCAGCGCCTCATTCAGTTGCGATATCACATGCACCAATGAATCATCTGTGTTGACTTTAAAATGGTCTGCTTCCTCCTTGGCCAGCAACGTGGATATACCAAGTATCCCTATTTTTTGTGTTTGAGGAACAGCAGAGCTCGTGAGAAGAATTGGCTGCCAAGATCTGAACTGAAACCTGGTGATCCAAACATTCTACATCAGCCACTTGTCGACAGAAAGAACATTATATTTCCACCTTTGCATATAAAATTGGGTTTCATGAAGCAATTTGTTAAAGGCTTAGTCAATATTGAAGGAGACTGTTTCAAGTATCTCATTTTGGCATTTCCTAGCCTGTCATTTGAAAAGATAAGCGCCGGTTTGTTTGATGGTCTACAGATTCGGCAGCTCATTAAAGATGAACATTTCATCGTAACAATGACAGAGCTTCTGAAAAGAATACTTGGTTGAATTTCTAAAACATTGTCAAAGACTTTCGTCGAAATACACGAGCACATAATTACACCAAAATTGTCCAGCAACTCTAGAAGAGCTTCAAAATGCTTGGTTGCAACATGAGCATCAAATTGCATTTTTTACATGGCAATCTTGCTAACTTCCCGAAGAATCTTGGTGCAGTCACTGATGAGCGGGGTGAGCGATTCCACCAAGATTTGAAGGTCCTGGAGGCACGGTATCAAAGTAGATGGGATGTACATATGATGACTGGCTATAGTTGGAGCATCAAGCTAGAATGTCCACAGATTGAACACTCCAGAAAAGCTATTTGCGAATTTTTTTTCCCTTAATATGCATGTTTACCGTTTGGTAAAAAAACTTTACTATTTGTATGAACACAATTTAACTTGCAGTAGCTATATTTTGCCTTTGTATGAATAAAATTTTTTTTCTTCCGAACAGTATATTTGGTTAGTTTTCCCTTTATATGCACATTTTGTATGACTTTTGAGACAAAGAGAGGGTATCTTGTAGCTTAAAAAGTTGACACGATAGACAAAAACTGCGGTTATTTTTGGATCCAGAGGCCAAAAGTTAGTCAAAAACAAGCCACAGATCTAAGACAACAAAATTGCTGTTCCCCAGTGTAATCTTTCAAAGGGATTCTGCTCTACAATATGAGCCAATCGAATAGTTCCAAAGAGAGAGAGGATTCTCTTTCAAGGAAAGAATCTATAAAATCGCTCTAAAGAAGATTTACGCTAAGTTAAGGACCAATAGAGTCTTTTTAAAAGCTCTAAAGAATCCATGGATTCTGTAGAATGATGTAGTTATTTAGTCAGTCTGGTTGTGTGAGGTAAAAGCAACATTATCTTACTTGGAAAATCTCGCTACCCTCAAAGGGTTAACAGGTGTTAAAATGCATGTCACCTTTACTTAATTATATCCATATTAGTGGTTTTTGACCTGAAAAAGGCTAAAACTAGACGCGTTCATGTTGCGTTTTAAAGAATGTAGTCTTTTTGCTACTTAAGTAGATTTACTTTTTCACCCAATTCTTTTCAGCAGTAGTTGATATCTTGAAATGCCATTTTAATTGAGACAGCGAGAGATACCTACGATAAAATTGCTTTGTCAACTACAAAAATTATTTATTCTGGAGATAGCGCACAGATCTAACACGCATCTAAGGACTCCTTTGCAACAGTTCATTGTTCAGGTGTGAGTTTTTTTTTATTGTTTAATGTCTGCAGTATATCAATCACTTTTTCGGCAAATCTATTAATTCGATAAGAGTAAAGTATTTGTGATATGCACATTTTTTGTATCGCAACGTTCTTCGAAAATTAGATCGCTTAGAAGTTTTTTGAGACTCAAATAGTTTAATTTACGTTGTGATTCTTAAAATACAGCTGAACATTTTATAAAGGTTCGTTTCTATTTTTCGTTAGAATATTCCTTTTCAAGATTTGAATATGAATTATTTCGTCAATTTTATAAAAGTTACAAGAAGCTTGTAACTTAATAAATCTTTTCACAAATTTCTACGTAGATGTTTTACGAAATAAAGCTAGGCTCAAATTTGTTACTTAAAAAAATTCGTTTTATGAATGAGTATCACCCAGGAATAACGTTTATCCCTATCTTGTCTGTGCGTTTGGTAAATCTATTCACCTATTATGAGGGCCGTATCTGGTTGGTGGACCAGGTAAACCTATTGACAGTGTTGTATCTGGACTACAGGGCTATTAAAAATTATTTGAAGTATGGTACCTAGTTTCCGAGCCTGAGATCAATCTATTCGCAACAACTAGTTTTCCTTATACGTCGCGGTAGTCCAGTTTGTACAGAAGAGGATTATGAACTGGAAGGTTGCGAGTTCGAAACACGATCCAACGAAGGCCGTTGTGCACGTGGTGATGATACACATTCAATATGTCGTGGCTTCAAATGTCTTTACGTTGACGTGGTGTGTGAGATTTTCTAGAGTGGACTACCAACTCCAGGTCAACCTCGTCAACTGACCGTGGTTCGAAATGATGAAGTGTTGTCCTTGGATATTACCTTTCAGGATTGATCCCAGACCATCGCTAATGGACAGTTGTGTTGTTCCAGTGCGACGTTAATTCAACTACCTTCCCCATATGCGTCCTTCAATTAACGAATACGGTTTTTTATGGAACGTGCCATGCTTATCGAAATATTAAGTTAAAAAAAATAACAATGTAATTTTCGTAACATTTCTTTTTCTTTTGATGGTTTTTAATTTGAAATAAGCCAAAACCCACAAGCAAAGAGTGATCAAATCAATTGTTTATAAATTATGGGATTTATATGCTCATGTAGCTATTTTTTTTCGAACTGGACGATTCAATTAGCTTACAGTTATTGTCCTTTTAAGATGACAACGACTCATCGAAATATTTCAAGAATGACAGGTCAAAATACGATTAATTATAATTAAAAAAAGAGGTGCAGATGCAACATTCGATTTCTGATCTCAAATTATAGATTACAAAATCATTGCTATTCTTAGAAGCAAGTGTTTTGACGTTAAAAGACTAGTAATATTATTTTCTTTTACTAAATATATTAATCTGCATTTCAATTATGATGATTAAAGCCACGGAGTATTGTTTTCTTCTCAATATATTATCTATATCTCTATTCTGAATGCAAAAGCCAAACTAGGAATATTTCTTTTGCTAAATATATTAATCTACATTTCTATTCTGGTGGGTAAAAAGCCACTTTATATATAATATTGTATTATTCTACTAAATATATTAATCTACATCTTTATTCTGAATGCAAAAGCCAAACTAAGAATATTGTTTGTTTTTTTATGCTGAATGGTACTAATCTATATCTATTCATATAGTAAAAGCCACACAAGGGATATTGTTTTCATTTGCTGAATACATTAGTCTATATATCTATTCTGATGGTATCAATGTTTGTTTCGCAGGACGACTGACGGCGAAGTTGTCCACTATTCCATTGTGAAGCTGAACGATTTGTTCTACTTCAACGACTTTCCCTTTCCTTACCTCGAATCCATTGTGCTGTACTACAAGAAGTACAAGTTCAAGGACACTAGACTCACCCAACAGGTAACTGAGGTTTACTCTTTGATTCTTGCACACCTTTCCGTCTATTTATTAGTGGCTTCTTTGAAGAGTCATGAAAACAAATCGATTACCATAAAGGCAAGAAGCCATAACATCCAGGAAATTTGCCTGATTTTAGGTTTATGGGAGATGCGGACAAAATTGTTTCTAAATACAATAAGAGAGCATCCACTTTACCAGCGGCTATTTGATTATTTTTCCTATAAAAGATAAATTCGAATGTGGAATTTTGTTTCGTCTTAAGGCCCGGTGCACACATCCGGTTTTTCAACGTGCGGCGCCACTGCTGCGCCGAAGCCCAACTATGCACACATAACCGTAAAATGACACACGAACTCATTTCGCGCCATTTGCGATAAATATTCTATCTAAGAAAACGTGTTTATTTCGCTTAGTTGGTGTAAAAAAAGTATATTTTGAAAACAAATAGACGTTACTGGATACAACCATTTTTTAATTATTATTTATATTCCATTTGTTTATGAAAACAAGGTACTTCAGAACGGAGACTCGTGTGTGGCGACAGTGCTGCGCCGTGGGGAACTTTGTAACAAATTGCACGCAAGTTGGACGTGCGTCGCCCCAGCGGCGCTGGAGGCATGAGTGCACTGCTCCATTGGATCTAATGTATCTCAGACCGCACTTGCGTTGCAGCAGCGACGCCGCACGTTGAAAAACCGGATGGGTGCACCGGGCCTTAAACTTGAAATTCGACTGTTATACATAAAAATAATACGTATCGGACTTTAAATTAAGTGTTCTGTGAAACAGCGATAGGTCAAATATGTTCTGTAATGAAAAGTATTAAAGACAAAATATTTAAGAGGATAAAAAGGATTTCTGGTTGTGTTTAAATGACTTTTTAAGAAAACATGATCTCTTGAATAGTGGATAAACCATCGTGATTTTGGACCTTTTTTTGAAACTTGAAAATTGCTCATCTGAAAAATTTGACCTGTCATTGTGATACCCGAAACCCTTCAAGTAATTTTCTGTTCTGTTTATATGTGTGGGTTTTCACTTATTTTTTAAGTTTCAGACCGCATTTTTTAATGTTCTAGATCAGAAATCGTTTGCTTAGTTTTATTGTATTAGGTAATTTTAATTAACATCGTACTAGAGCAACACAATGGACTATTGACGACGGTCCAGGATCAATTCCCTAAGGGAAAGAACCGAGGACAACACCACGTATTTTTGAACCACGGTCAGATAACGAGGCAACACCTGAGTTGACTCGCCAAACTTCCACACCAACCTAATGTGACGACTTTCGACCACAACAGATTTAAGGTGCCAAGCCGCCTCTACACCATACACTTGTAAATAAATATCCATTCACTGACCCGGATTCGAACCAGGAACCTTCCAATCAAGAGTCTAACACCTTAACCACTAGACCGGTTGGTCGGCTTATTGCAGTTGGAAATTTATTTGTAGAAAATATACGTATCTTCTTTTCTTGAAGTAAAAGGCTCCGAGATTGAGCATAAATGTACCAAATGAGCGGAAATACAAAATTGACCAAACTAAATAATGAAATCATTGAATTTGTTCATTATGAACTCAAAAAAAGAAAGCTTCTCTCTTGAAATTCAAATAAATCAATTTGTTTTAAATTTCAAATGTTTCAACAACAAAAGAAAGTTTGTAATCTCCGTAACTACTTTTACTATTCAAAGTGCCTTCATTATAGTTAATGGTTAAAACTCTGTTAACAATACTGTTGAGAGCATTTGTTTTACAAATTAACTAAGAGTGTTAGAGGTATAGAATTCGAAATGTTTCCAGAAGATACAGCCCGTTTCCGAGATCAATTGAGCTTCTAAAAGATATATTTAGCCCTTAATTCGCTGTCGTTTAAGATGCCCTCTTCATTTGTGGACGATAACAATATTATAATAACATTAACGTTAAAAGTTCACTATGGAAAATATACGCTGAAATTCCTCTTTGTACTTTTTCTCAAGTAAGAGCTGTTGAATTTCTTAACGTTGTATACCTGTGAGAAGATCGTAATTGATAAACACAAGACGGGAGTCGACTAGAATTTGATTCTTCCAAGAAGTAGAATTTGATATATTTCAATTTTTCTCTCAAGAGAAGGTATTTGACATTTTATGTCTCCAAAAAGCCAACGACATATAGCATTAACGTGTAATACATACTTTGGGGCATTATCCACGTTGCTTTAATAAATCAAAAGGTTCCAATATATTAATCTTTATTGAAATGTATCCGTGGAAAGCGTTGAATAATAGCACAATTTGTCACTTTCCTAAGGATTTATTAACAATAAAGAGATATGGTGGAATATATCTTCCCAGGACGCAGTAATAACTTTCTGGAGTAATAACCTTCTGTGTGAGAAATTGTTGCTTGTCCACTTTGATCACAACCAGTATGAAATTGTTTTTATTCTTTGAGACCTTTTTGTAATCTTGAGGTTAAGATGCTCTCCAAAATGAAATGCACCTTCATCAAGACCACAGTTTCGTTCAATTATCTTCTTATTGCAGAATAAACTCGAATTTTTGGTACTTTAGCTATACGATTATTAATTCATTCTTAATTCTTATACGGTCGCGGTAGCCCGGTTAGAATTAGAGCGGATCAGCAACCGGAGGATTACGAGTTCGAAACTCGATCCAGCCAAAGACCGTCGTGTAAGTGGGGCCTGGTACACGTTAAATCTGTCATGGTCTCAAATGTAATCACGATGGTATGGTGTGAAAGTTTCGAGAATGGGGTGCCAGTTCAGGTGTTGACCTTGTCATATGACCGTGGTTCAAAATGAAGAGTTGTTATCCTCGGATCTTTTCCTTCGGGATTGATACCGGACCGTAGCCAATAGCTCGCTGTGTAGCTCCTGTGCGATGTTAATTCAACTAACCCTTTTGATTCGTATTTTTCTATCATGCAAAAACATCGCATTGTTATTTCAATTTGAAGTAATTTGGGAACAAGTTTTCGTACTTCTTTTTTAATGCGTTTGTACGTTTTGTTTGAAAATATATGAGTAATTTATTCGAACTGCGATATTAAAGTTTTCTGAAAAGTGATTCCCGATATGGTTTTAATTTTGCTCTTCGCTGACAGATTTATCATCATGAATTTGATTGTAACTTGTAGACAAACTGGTATTGACTGTCAAATGACCCACAGAGGTGATATGCACTTACATACAACCCTATTTTCTCTAATGAAAGCGCTACATGCCTACTAGTTAGTGGTGCCACACAGCGAATATCATGCATTGAGCCTCATGCTCATGTGCAAAACCGGTGGAATATGAATATGTGTCGGGTGTTCGTATCGCTTCTTCGTGCAATTTGTGCCAATTGGAATTCATTTTTTTGTCTCGTTTAATTCAATCCCTTTTGTATTTCTGGCGTAAATATGTGGTTCTCTAACCCTGCGTGTTAAATGACAATGAAAATGTATGGCCGAATTGAAAGGGTTGTAAAGAGAACACCACCCCTTTACAATTTGGATAAGATTAACAATTAAAATCAGTCAGAAGTCGATTTATTCCAACAGCTTTTGCCCTTGGGGCAACGAAATATACGGGGTGGGTCACGAAAAAGTAACGCCGTCCCGGTTTCGTATGAAGACTGGAATATCAATCGAAATGTAGTCTAAAGACGTACCTGCGGGGAAATATAAAATTTTTACATTTGTCTCAGGATTGTTGGTATACATTTTCACTTTTAAATATCAAAGTGGTTCTGACGAGATATCTCGTCCATCAAGATCTGATCTATTTTGTCTCGTCAACAAGATATTGAGGATTTTGTTGATGATGATGAGATTAAGAACTGGTTAGTTTTCTTCTAATGACGATATATCTCGTCCATCAAGGTCTGGTCAGTTTTGAATCAAGATCTGGCCAGTTTATCGAGAGATACCTCTTCGAGATCTTGATACAGGAGGGTTAAAGTTCCCCCTCCCCCGACCGATACGTCTTTAGACCCTATTTCGAATGAAATTCCACATACAGTAACGAGACTAAGACTGCCTTTTTATGGTCCACCCTGTATTCCTCAAAGAGCTCTATTGGTTGCTCAGTTGAAATACAACGGATTAGCACCCGGAGGGTTGCGAATTCGAACCTAGGTCCAGCCAAAGACCGTCGTGTATGTGGGACTGATACACATTAAATTTGTTATAACCTCAAATGTCCTCAAATAGGCACGGTGTAGAAGCTTGGTAAGTAGGGTGCCAGATCATGTGTTGACATCATCTGACCTTGGTTTAAAATGACGCTTTGTTGTTCTTGGATCTTTCCATTCTGGATGGATCCCAAACCGTCTCCAATAGCACGTTGTGTTGCTCCAATGCGACGTAAATTCAGCTACCTACCTAAGATTTCTTCAATGCCTCGGACGTTCAACTTGTTTTTCGAGCATTAACTGAACAATTATTAAGTTAGTGCTATACAAGGTGAATACAAAGCATTTGTAGATTTGAATAGATTGGGTGCATCTTGATGGTTACAAGGATAGGATATGATATAGGGGTTTTATGGTGAAAGGTTCATGGTAGTAACAAGGATTTGCGAATATGATTCTCAAGATCTGGAAGTTGAGGTAACTGAAATACACTGTAAAAAAAATCCCGTAAAATTTACGGTTTTAAACTGGCAGCTGGGTTGGTTGTGCTTAACCGTAAAAATTACGAAGTTAATCCGTAGAAATAACGGTTTTTTCCCATACGAGAACAAGTTTTTCCCGTAAAAGTTACGAATTAAAACCGTATTCACAACGGTTTTTTCCCATAACAGATCCAGTTTTTCCCGTAAAAGTTACGAACTAAAACCGTATTCTCGACGGTTTTCCCCATATGAGATCAAGTTTCCCCCGTAAAAGTTACGAAGTAAAACCGTATTCTCGACGGTTTTCCCCATATAAGACCAAGTTTCCCCCGTAAAAGTTACTAAGTAAAACCGTATTCACAACGGTATTTTGCCATATATCACATTTTTTCCGTAAAAGTTATGAAGTAAATTTGTAGTCGCAACTGTTTTTTACCATGAGATCTAGTTTTCTCTGTATGTTTCAGTTTTCACTTGTTTACATAAAAGTATTTAATCGGTGAAAGTTACAACCAGTTACCATAAAAAATACAGTATAATTTCGCAATCAGAACTATTTTTAACTAGTCAAGAACAAGTTTACTGTAGTTTTTAGTTTATAACTGTTTACAAAACCATATGGAATTGAAGTTACAACCAGTTACCATAAAAAATATGCTGCAATTATGCAGTGAATATGGTTTTACCACAAAATAATGCAATTACACTAAATACTATAAGGTTTACAAATTGTATAAAAATGTAAATATCAGCTATACAGTTGAAACAGTTTTGCGCACAAAATAATGGGTTTTCTCTGAAATTTAGTTTTGAAGTGTGGATAAAATGATAAAGTCATCTTTTAAAATAGTATAGAACTATTGCAGAGCAAATAAATTAAAGAAAAATACTGTGCAGTACACAGTACCTTTTATTCATAATACTGTCAATATACTGTCTATAACAATATTTTATTTAGGTCCCTACAGAATGGTTATACAGGTTTCACTGTATAATATTTATTACTTTTGTTATTTCAATAATGTTCAAACGTTTAAATTCTAACTAAACAATCTAACTAAATTATGCTAGAATATTATTCAATTATACAGAATAATAAAAATTAAAGTAAATCATTTTTCAATATGCATGTTGAGGATACTTATTAAGTAACAAACTATATAAGCATGTAGAAAAAAAGTCTGTATAAATGAAAAAATAAATATTGTTGTCTTCTTATAATGTCAACAGTGATAAATTTTCAAAATATAGAACTCTGGAGCTTTTCATTTAAGAAACCTTGATAACTTTTATTAAATAGCAAAACACCTTTAAATATGGTTACATTATACACTGTGCTGAACACGATAATTACATAATGTTTTGTGAGGTACATTTGTTTGTTGCATATAATTTAAGTAATACAAAATGATCAGGCAAAAATATACAATAAACAGAAATACAAATATAATCAGGGTTCATTGATTGTAATTTTTAAAAATCAAACCACGATTACAATAGAATAACTTTGATGCAATTAACAGAATCAAGATACCTAATATTTTCATATCTATTCAATGAAATGTTCAACACCATTCAAAGTCCATAAGTTTATTTTATAAGGTCAAAACTTTTTGATTCATGGATTTCTTTTTTTGGATCCTTTATCAGGATTCATCCTTAGAAAACACCTGTAAAATACAAATAGGACAGAGAAAAATTCTTAGTGATTTTGCTTTATTCAAAGTTTAACAAGTTTATTTAACCTTTAACTGCTGTCATGGGTCTCACAGACCCCGAGTGACAGGTCGTTTCCACCTCTCAAAGTGAATATTGGTCAATGTCCTATTCAGTACCTTCCTACTACGTCCAAGAGAAGCCACATTCCAACACTGGTTTGGATGTCCCAACTATTTCGTATTTCACACTATTTGCATTTCCCCCACGGTCTCTTAGACCCTTCACAGCATTTGCGTTAGTGTTCTTGCTGAATGAAATAGTCTGTTTGAGTATGGAATTTCAGCTGAGTCTAAAATGGTAACAAACTTTACTAAGAAACTACCTCTGTATCTAGCACAAAAAGAAGTTCAGGATATTGTTGATAATTGGTCGGAAATAGAGTACTGGGACAGTGAAATTTCGGATACTATTGAAAGCAAACATGAAACGGATTCGGAAATTTATGCAGATGAAGACATTTCAAGTGCGTCTTCACAAGAATATTTCTACGGAAAAAAAACTTCAAATGGGATGCTGGGAGGGGGGGGGGAACCTCTCTAATCGTGCCATTAGAACACCAAACCACAACATAGTTTTAGTTTCCAGGGTTGAAATGTCCTGCAAAATTAGTTCCGAAAGCTGAGCCTGAAGAGACATGGAATCTACTTTACTTGTATAGTAATATAAAATATATTTCATGTTAAGAATTGAATTATTTAAAATGTATAAATAATAATTATCTAAAGAATCTTTCATTAATATATATTAATTAACTTTATACACACTTTAGTGAGCGAGATCTGAGAGACCCCTCCACACTAGTTACGAGACGGTTTGTAACACAGCAGTTAAGGGTTAAAGCTAATTTAAAAAATACAATCAAACACTATAGCGCCCAACCCTTTTTTTAAATAAATGTCATGCGAGAAATTAACTGCGACAAATCAGTTAAAGTAATGTTCTCGCATGTACTTAAACTGCAATTTACAATTGTGCCTTCAATTCTTCACATTTCTTTGACAAATTTATGATCTTGAAAAACATGAATTGTACAGGGTGTCCTAAAAGTTTCTGCACTGACGATTCGTGAATTTACTATACAAAATCAACAAACTTTAAAACAAATATTTTTATGTTAATGGTGAAAAGCACTTATAAACGAAAAAAATTTGGACTTACATTTATAGTAAATGTTTAAAATTTCTGCAATTTTCCTGGGATGCAAAGCTGAAGTAGTTTACACATATTTTTAGAAACACCTTTCAAAATGCTGGGAATGACTTCTTGTATCTTTTGAGTAATGGCACTTTTCAGATCACCTATTGTTTGGTGATTATCTTCATAAACTTTGTTCTTTAAATATCCCCACAGAAAAAAAAGTCAGGAATGTGTAGATGACGGAACGAGGTGGCCAATGGTTTCTTGAGATGAGTCGATCGCCAAAAAAATCTTGAAGCATGCCCGTGGTGTCATAACTTGTATGGCAGGTTACAACGTCTTGTTGGAACCAAGAGTCTTGTTCATGCACTTCTAATATTCCAAAAAATTGTTGATTAAGTTGATATACTGTATCTGGGTCATTCTGAAATTAAGTGGAAATTTGAGTCACATGTATTATTTTTTTTTATGAATTTTATGTGTCAATTGATTTTTATACAATAGTAATAGATCTTAATTGAGGTATATTTTCATCAGATATCTTCAAGTGAATAAATATTTGCATATTTATACTTAAAAAAGTGAATTAAACATGGAAAATATCACCTCCGTGGCTGTTCTTAACCCTGTTTCTAGGTTAAGAAATATAGTTGAAACTTAAAAAGTATAAAAATTCCTTTATTTAATATTAATAATTTCATTGTTAACAGTTTTCATTTCATTGCACCAGAAATTATTATATTTTTCATTAAATTTAATGTTGAAAAATCAGTAAATTATTTTGTCCCTACTATTTTTGTCAGCTCTGCATAAAAAGTAAATAACCTTTAAAAAAGTCTACTAGAAGGCAGTACATGTCTGAAAGTGTAATTAAAAGAAGCTCTAATGAGCCATCTTTACTGTAAGATATCTTTGACTCAATAGCAAGTATGATTTTGTCTGTTTCTTATATTTGCACTCAGAAAATTCTTTAGTTCTTTTAACAATGTCACTGCCATGGCATTTTTTAACTTAATATATTTTCATTTATTGCTGAACTTTTTTCAACAACATATAGTTCGAAAATTTACAAAACAATCTGGAAATCAAAGCACATGGCTGGGATTGTTTTAGGTTAGGCATAAATGTGGTCCAACCATTGAAATTTCACCTCCATGGAGGTGAGCAAATATTTCTTATCAGGAATTTGTACAATGATATGGTAAAATAGTGATTATAAATGGTTATTTATTAAAGTAAGAACAATCTTGGGTAAACAAATAAGCAGTCCAATTGTTTTTTCTCTAACCAGTACCGATTTAACTTGCCAATTGGTTCTGATTTGAACCTGTAGAATAAAGCCTAACAGCTTTATTTGATTTACAATGTTTGAACACTTGTAACTTTGGGTCTGATTATGTACGCTGATAAAATCTTTTAATTTTTCCTTAAAAATATGCCATTGTGTTGGGAGATAATTTAAGTATCCTCATGACTGAAATTCTCTTTGTTGTTTCTGACATAGTACCAGTTGGTATCATGTCAATCTGGCCTAGTTGGTACCATGTCTAAGAAATCTGATATAATCAAATTTAGGAAAGTCTGGAAGGAGTCTTAGCAAAAAAGAAATAGAATTAAAAATGATCCAGAAATTTACGACATAAAAGAGGGCTCAGCAAAAAAAAAATAGGTTGAAAAGACAAGAAAATTTTGTTTGAAGGAAAAAAAAAATTAATATTTCACCAAACAGAGTGGAGTAGTTAACCCAGATGAAGCTGTTGGGTATTGCAACCTGATGTAAGAAACATGTGCATGTGAAAAGCATGAAAATGTTTTGTTAACTTTTGAAAAATTAAAAAGCCTTAAAGTTCTTAATTACAATGATTTAGATTAGATGGTTAAATCTCTGCTGTCAGGATGTAGTAAAAAGTGAAGAAGAATGTCTGGAAAGAAGTGCATTAACAAACACGTTGAGACAAATGATTACATGTGTTGAGCAATGGAAAAGGAAAGAAGTTTACAGTGAAATAAATAAAAAAAAGTCAGCTAAGAAAGTGGTTAAATCAAAAGTTGAAATAGAAGTCAAAGCGCTAGTTAATAAATTTAATGATATGCTTCGTTACTTCATGAAGCATGTTTGCAACATAGTCCCATCAATACAGGTCAATTTTCAACCTAAAGATAACCTTGGAACAGATGAGATACCGATACATGTTGATTTTGGGAGATACAACATGTGCATTTCAGAGATTCACATGACCAAATCACATTACATAGATAAATTGAAAATAGTGAAAAACTTAATGTTCTGTCATTCTACTCATTGTCTGAATCTTTGCGACCCGACTCAAATGCATTTAATGAATATGTAATCGTCAAAGTATTTGGTAGAAAGAGTGTTTGCTATTATGTGGCAAATGTCATTGAATGTTTTGAAGCTTCTTACCAGATCCGCTTCATGTCGAGATGACATGACACTAAAAACAAATTTGTTTCCTATGAAGAATGTGAAGCAACAGTTCAAGATGAGGTTATGGCCATTTTAAAACAACTGACAATGAATACTCATGAATAGTACATTTTTGATTAAATACCTGAAGACTATTTACATTGTGTTAGATGAATCTGAAACATCTCGTCACCTCCACGTTTTAAGGAAATAAAAAATTGGCTTTAATTTGCTTAAAATATTGTCTTGACCTGTTTCAGTTGCACAACTTCATTGCCCTAACATGACATAAATACATAAAATAAATTCTAAAACTTTAATTTTATTTTTCAAAAAGTTTTGACTGTCAAATTTCTATTTAATTTCAAAATGATCCATATTTACTCGGTATTACATCACTTGGATATTTATGTCGCTAAAATTATTTGCATTCAAAATAAGTTTAAAACAGCGCAATTCTCTGAATGCGTGAAATTCATCTTGCAATGAAGAACAAAATGACGTGGAACTTTATTATCGAACAACTTGAGTGCAAAGAAAATGAAACGATAAAAATTAAAGAGCCGATAAAATTCAATAATTAAAAAAAAAAACACGGGCAATAATTATTTTTAAAGTTGGAGTACGGAAACTTTTAGGACAACTTGTAGTTTTTAAAACAGAGATGGCAAGATTGAGCACCATAAGGGAATGTTACTCCGTGAACATTTCGATGCAAACTCCAGAGGACAACATAGGGTTTGATTAATTTTGTTTTGAAATTACAGAGTTCACATTTAAACACAGACATTACGGTAAGAATCTAATTTCTAAAATTTAACAAAAGGAGCATGAAAAGTAAGTAAAAGCTCACCTGATAATTAGAGTTGAAACTATTTGAGCACTCGTCGATCAAAAATGGCGGCCAAACAACATACGACCTGGTTGCCAACTGATGAATAACGAAAAGCTTAAATAAAAGTCGAATCGCACTTTTATTTACATGATGTTCAAAACCATAAAATAATTGCTGAAAAATAAGAGCAAGTGTAGAAAATAATCTTAAAATGATTTAAGAAAATGGAAAGTTATCGTACGCAAAGCAATACCGTAATGACGAGAACTCGAATTTGAACTGACGGTTTTAAACCGTATATGGCTAGAGTGAAAAACGGTAAAAAACCGTTTTGTCAACAAAACAGCTTTAAACCGTCAAATATACGGGAAAAGTCCGTAAAAACAACGGATAATTTTTGCAGTGTATGAACGATATATTGCACAAGAGGACTCTTCAGAAGAATAAAAAATTTGTTCTTTTTTGGATTATGAGTTTTTTTTTGACTGCAAGCGAATGCTCTTCAAATGGAAGTTTATTGAGGAAAGTAGATGTATGAGTGCAATGATTTTTACTAAAGCAAAATTTCAAGCATTGGTAGTGACTGACTGTCCAACAGTTGAGCACAAATTAAAGCACTGAATACATAGAACTTATAATTATAGAAAATAAGTTTAGATTTCTGTAATTCATCTCGTGTGTTGAGGGAGCTAATATGTGCATCCTTTAATTTATTGCTTATAATTCTATTTCTCTCTTCAGGCTGTTCTTAGTCCGTACATCAAGACACAGCGATCGAAGCGGATAACCAACTATCTCAAGCTGGACACCGTCCGAGAATCTGAGAGAGACTCTCACGCTTAGCCAGTGTCATGCGCATGTCACATTAATATCACGACAGTGTCATCGAATTCAACCAGTTGCCATTTCTTTCCCTATCGTAGCATCCAATTTGATTTGCGAGAGAAAGTTATAATTGATAGTGGCCATTCACCATGTATTCGTAGTATAGACAGTGTAGAGTGTATATGTTAAGTATTTATAAGGATTTTTGTAGAAAACCTCTTCGTGTGTTGTATTTGTTGTGATGATGTTTCCATTGCATGCGATGTCTAGAGTTCCGTATATATATATTATCAACCCGTATGATCTGCTCTTTGTGTTAGAGAAAAGACCTGGTGGTTTTCACTTGTGATCTGAATGCCGTTTTGAAATGAGAATATGATTTATGAATTGTATATATTAAAATAAAATATATTTACAACTTATTGAGTGGATTGTCTTGTATTTTTTGTTGATACACACATAAATGTGCTCTATTCATTAGTAAACTATAAGCCCTGCCACACTGGTTCACCACACGTACTCCGTTTCTATAACCTCACGTTGGTGTGGTGTGGAAGTTTGGAGAATGGGGTCCAGCTCAGATGTTGCCTCGGCATCTGTCCGTGGTTCAAAATTACATGGTGTTGTCTTCGGATTTGATCCCGGACCGTCGTCAATAGCCCTTTGAGTTCCTCCAGTGCGACGTTAATTAAAAAAAACTTCAATACAATTTTTTTTTGCGCACGCGCATTTTATCCAATTTAGGTTTAGAGGACTGATATTGAATCATTGTGTGTGGAGGTTTTAGTGGTTAAAGTCAACAAATCATGTTTCGAACTTTCTCGAGAAGAGATAAATAAGGAAATTTCACGGCTAGCAAGGGGGGTGATATTGAGAATCTAAGCATATTTTAAGAAAGTACCTATTTAAAATTACAAATAATTTGTATCTTCATTAAAAATTTATGTCCTATTAAGGGGGTCCGGGACACATTGAAAAATTTTTTTTATTAATTAATTTAGAATTTAGAATATTATTGTACTGATTACCCATCAAACTAATAAAAAAAATCCCAACACAAAAATTTTCCAAATTTTTTTTTTTAATTTTAAATTAAAATTCTTTGAAAAAAAAGAGGGGTCATTTTAAATTGCTAAACCTCAAAATATTCTTGATCAATTTTCAAAATTCTTGCAGTAAATTATTCACAAACTTATAAACTTTCATTTTGATTCAGCAATTTAAAAAATATTAATTTAATAAAATATAAAACACATTTGAATGAAAATTTTTGAAAATTTTAATGTACTTTTTTTTTAAAGTCATATTTTTAAAAGTAAATATTTGTTTCAAATTTGATGAATCAAAATTAAAGTATAATGTTTGAAAAAGATATATTCCAAATTTCAACCCTTAAACTCTATCGGTTTTCGACTTATAGCAATTTGAATACAGGAAATCGTAAAAAAAAAGTATCATGGAGAAAAACGCATTTAAAGTTTTAAAGACAGATGTTGTTGCTATGACAACTGTTAAGAGTGTTAGATTTTCAAAACAACGCACCACAAAAATTATTATATCTCTAGTTCTAATTAAGATAGAGACATGATGTAGACGTCATTTTAAGCAGAAAAACACAATTTCTTAAAATAAAATAAAAAATAGAAAATTTTAGGATTTTTGTGTCACGGATCCCCTTAAATATTAATAATTGGACTTAAAACCTTCTACCTATGAGAGGAATTTTCTGTCAAGCTGTGGTTCAAAATTACGAGTAGTCCTCGATCCTTTCCCTTTGGGAATGATCCCAAACCACCGCCAGTAGCCTGGCGTGTTGTTCCAGTAATTGCTCCGTAAATTCAACAGCCAACCAACCTGTCAAGGTAAACGCAGAAGGCGATAAGGAATCAGATTATACCTAGTCCTTACCGGAGTGTTTCGAGTTCGAAACTCGGCTCAGCCTAAGACTCTCGTGTACAGGGGGCTAGGCATGTTAAATATGTCAGGGTCTCAAATGTCCTCACATTGGAGAAGTGTGGAATATTTGGAGAGTGGAGTGGCTTGCTCAGGTGTTGACCTCGTTACATGACTGTTGTTCAAAATTAAGAGATTGATCGATCGAGATTTGACGATCGGGATAGAACCCGGACCATCGCCAATAGCCCGTTTCCGTTCGTTGTGTTGCTCCAGTGCGACATTAATCAAAAACCTACCTACTTAAGTCATAGTTGTAACTCTAAATAGCTTTTCAAAGTGTAAGGTAATTTGTAATTTTTAGTTAACGTCGTACTAGAGCAACACAACGGGCTATTGACAACGGTCCGGGATCAGTCCCTTAAGGGAAAGATCCGAGGACAACACCTCGTAATTTTTAACCACCCTGTATAGTAAGGAATAAATAAAGTATACTTGTGGTTAAAGTTCAGTTTTTTTAGACTTCATTTATTGGGTTTTTTTTTTCTTTCTTCGAGTTTGGCGACTGATTAGGCAAACAAAGAAATTAATCATCGCCAATTATATAGATTGTAACGATTATTACGTACAGTAGTAGGGTAGCAGTATTAATTTTGTTGCTCATTAGTTCCTCTTTGGAACAATGTGTTGTAATAATTATAGTTGTAAACAAGATGCTGGAATTTCTAAACTTGTGAGATGAAAAAAATATATTTTTTGTCTTTTCCGATGCTTACTATCCTTCTAGAAGACTTTCAAGGTAATTTCGAAATCGCAATTAGAAAAAGAGACTTAAAAATGTTAGTAGCATTCGAATTTTAAATATTTATTTGCGGAATTCTCAGGGAAATAGTCAAGTGAAGAGAATATCCGAACCTATGTTCATCGGTCTTGTGGATTATTTAAAAAGATTTGAAGGTTAGTTGAGTGGTTATTAAATATTTAACATTCATATATTATTATATTCTTCTGGGTCGAGTTACATTATTATGACCACCTGCTAATATCCAGAATAATAGCCTTTTGCAGCACGGACAGCAGCTAGACGACGTGGGAGTGAGTCAATAAGATTACGGAAGTTTACTACAGGTATCTGGAGCCATGCAGACTGCAGTACGTGCGACAGCTGCGGCAGGGTGTTTGGTGGAGTGTTCACACTGCGAACATGGCGATCGAAATGATCCAAAGATGCTCAAATGGGTCATCTTGATCAGATCTAATGAATTTGGGGGGACATATAGAATGACGATTCAAAATCAAATATCTCTCCTGAATGTGTTAAAATCGATTTCTAATTGTAGCCACATCTGGTGTTTTATTTCCAAATCTATGTTCCGTGCAAATCAAAAGAATCCTTTTGTCTCTCTAATGATTACTTGCAGTTTTCTAAAATTGCACCAAGAAATTTTTTAAACTTGAAACTGTCTGAAAACAATAATTTGAGCTTGGACACCAAATTTTGAAGCCCATTGAGGACCTGAAATTGTTGTGGAGTGTATCTTGTTTTACATTTTTGAACCTACAAAACAATAAACAACTTTTAATCAATGAATCACTAGTTCAAATTTTATGAATTTTTACAGCACTCCTTTCAGTGATAATATAGTAAAATATTTTTTTAATTTTAAGAAATTTAAATCCTGTTATATTATCTATTTTTAAATGAATGTACTTTTAAGTCTATATAATAACCAAATATATACTACATATTTACTACAGAAAGTGTTATTTTTAATACAAGATTAATAGTTTGTCATCCGAAAAGAATAACTCAAAACTTTTAGAATAGATGGTACCGAATTTGTAACATTTTTATTTCATAAAATTGAAGTAAAAAGTACAGTATCTTAGTTTTCTCTTCAAATTTACTGTTAAAATATTTTTATCAAATAAGAATTACCGAAAGTGGAATAATTTCAGTTTTACACATGCGAAATTTGTATTCTCAATTCTATAATATTAATACTTTTCACATTTAAATTGTATTGATAAACAAAGATGGCGCCACGATTCAACTGAATCTAAACAAAATGTAGTTCAATATCTTCAGCTTGGATTGTAGTGATTAAAGATCGATAGAATCTTTTGAGTGGTTTACATTTTTTAATTATTGAAGCACCTACATCATAAAGGTCCCAAACCATGAAGTAATTGTGTGGTTAGTTTGCTTTCTTTTCTTGCATTTTGGCTGTCGTCGTCATTTTTTTGCTAACCACTCGCCCTACGAAAATTTTTCGAAGACCGGCGAATAAGACAATAGAGCAAGCGCAAAGACCCATAACGCATATTATCTCGACTGGATGCTGATCTCAGTAAGAAGCATGAGATATTGAAGAAGAGCCGGTATTGACATTTTCAAATGTGCAAACAATTTTCAATTTTCGTAAGAAACCGACGTTTTTTTTACCACCGAATTTTATTTTTTATTTGTTTGGGAACACTAGGTTTCTGGAATATTCGGATTGCGGTGTTCCTCAGAAATTGTCAAGAACACTGTTGTGACAGCAAACCTGAAGAAAACAAAAAAAGTTTTTTTAAGTTTTCTCAGAAACAAAATTCCGACATGCAGAAGTGAATTCTTCCGGTGTATGTTACAATGATGAGATTCGATTTCAGATGGACATTATAATATAGTACTTCTTGTTTGGAAAATTTCTAGATATTTGTTGGACTGTTGTGACATCCAGTCAACGATTCTCATGTTTACTAAACTATAGTAATTTTTAGTTACTTTTTCTAAACAAATTATTACCTTTTCCAAAGAATTTTTTGTGTATGCCCCTTATGAATTGAGGAGTGTGTTGTGAGACCAAGCTAAGTTTATATTTTGGAAAATCTCACATAGCTAATATTACAGAATTACAAGTACGCGGGAAAAATACTCTTGCCCGTTGTTAGGCTAAGCCTCCACTTGCGAATTTTCAGTCTCAAAATGAAACTCATTGTTTGCAGAAACTTGCGACTAAAGAATCGCAACTGGTCCTATTTTCGCTGATACGTCTGCCCAATGCATCACACAGACATGCATGTGCGTGTACTCACTATTGATAGTTTAGTCGCTCATTTTCCAAGGTCAGCTTTTCTTATACATTAAATTATGTGTGTTATACAGTGTTTATTGTATAGATAATCTAGTAGTATATACAATACGTGTCCAAAGATAGTCACACACCTTAATATTTCTTTCGACCACCTTTTGCACGAATAACGGCCTTCATTTGTCGTGGCATTGTTGCAGTGAGCTTCCGCACAGTGTCCATTTGTATCTTCGGCAACAGTTGCAACAAGAGGTCTTCCAAAACCACGACGGATGAAGGAAGAGAGGAATGCGCCCTGAAATCGTTTTCGAGTATGTCCCACAGATTCTCGACGGGATTGAGGTCTGTACTTTTCGGTGGCCAAATCATGTGTGCTGTACCGTATCGACGAAAAAGTAAAACCACTTCCTGGTTAAAATACTTATATATTGAGAGTTAAAGTTTTTACAGAATATGTACAGCTACAGTTTTATATCTAACGACGATGTCCATCACCGATACAATACAGCCTCCGTATGATTAAAGTTCCTCAAATCGTCTGCGGCTAGCAACAGCCTCTCTCTAAAAATTGTCTCTTCTCAGCCCGCCTTTTCCAGTTTTCCTTTTCCGCCTTTTGCAGCAGTCGGACCAGGGGGTAGACTTCGGGAACGATTCCCGTTGTGAGCTCCCACGATTCTCGATAATGATTCTGTATCTTCAAGACGTTACAGTGTAAACGATGTATCGTGCTCACTGATCTAAGATTTCACAGTTGCAGCTTGTTGGTGTACCCAGGGCCCGATTTAGAAAATTTGGTATACTAGGCACAACACGCAGGAAGGGGGCCCCCCTTGTTATCCGTTCATCACAAAAACTAATTTTAAAACAATAATTGGTACTTACGTATTTGACTGTTGACCGTTTCAAAAATTGTTGAAAAAACATTCCAGAAAATATGAAAAGTTATTTTTGTTTAAAATTTTTAGATACTTTTGAAACTTTGGGGCCCTTTAAATTATGGGGGCCCTAGGCCCGTGCCTCACGGGCCTAATGGTAAATCAGGGCCTGGGTGTACCTTGGTGTTATCGTCTTGAAATACACCACTGCTGTCAGGGAAGAAAAAGTTCATTGCTGGCACAACCGGATCATCTAAGATGTTGAGGTACTGTGCAGACTTCAT
This sequence comes from Metellina segmentata, assembly GCA_947359465.1. Taxonomy (NCBI): domain Eukaryota; kingdom Metazoa; phylum Arthropoda; class Arachnida; order Araneae; family Tetragnathidae; genus Metellina; species Metellina segmentata. The sequence goes on from OX375873.1 coordinate 115,134,966, forward strand.
TTTGTTGATGCACAATGTTGCGGATCTCATTCCAGCCGAACAGAAACAACCCCATATCATTACACTGCCTCCTGACGAGTACATATCGTGGGAACGATACATGTAAGGTCTAATGCTTCATGTGGCTGTCTTCAAACCCTGATGCGTCCGTCGTTTTGAAAAAGTTTAAATTCTTCATCGGACCCCATGACCTTTCCCCATCGCTGAACTGTCCAATTTTTGTGCTCCTTTGCAAATTGTAATCTTTTCTTTCGATTAATGGCACTCACAAGGGGGTTCCTTACTGTAACACAGCTCCTTAGTCCTTCTTTTTTAAGTTCAAGTCGCATTACGCGTTTGGAAATGTTTTGTTTCAATTATTGAAGAATGTTGTGGGTTGTACAATCGATTTCTTGCGATTTGCCTTCACTAATCGCTTCAGAGATCGCCGGTCAAGTTCGTTCAGGAATGAATTTTCGACCGCACATTTTTCGTGAACTGGATGGTTCACCGCCATCTTTCCAAGATTTAATTATGCGTTGAACAGTTCGCAATCTTATGGCACAAGTTGCAACTATGTCTTTACATTTTTCCCACTTTGGAGCAGACCAATGATTTGCCCCTTTCTGAAATCTGTTACATCACTTTTTTGACCACAGTTATCGCTTTCAGCCGTGCTAACTTCGAACTAAACAATCGTATGGCGTAACGACGAAATTTCGAGCTTGCATTGCGCAAACACTTATGCAAATATCTGCAATGCTCATCGAATCACCGTCGTACCCAAACTTAACGTTTAAATTTCAGCTGCGACTTTGTTTTGGACACGTAGTGTATTATTATAGTGCCTTAACATCAAGATAATGCGTTTTTTTACGTCCTTTTTAAAATTGGACAATGAATTCTAAAATAAATCATTATGTCATAACGTGGGTAACGCTGGACAGCGCAATGTAAATAATTTAAGCCAATTACAACCCTTCTCACGAAATATATACCATGGGTATACAATATACAACGCTCCATCCGAACCTGATGGCTCATAATCTAACCTGGTACTCTAGTAACGAGTGATTCTTCGTGCCCCTCAACTTTTGAACCTCAAGAAACTGGACATGCTCAGCTCTTAACCCTCCTGGTGGTTTTCTCAACGAGGATTCTCGTCATTAGCAAAGTGAACGGATTTTTATGGACGAGGTATCTCGTCATTAGAAAGCTGACCATATCTTGATCTCATCATAAAAAACGGCAAAGACCCTTAATGACGAGATATCTCGTCATTAGAAAAATTGGTCAGATCTTGATGGACGATATATCTCGTCAAAATCATTTGGAAGATTACACCCGAAATTTGCATAAAACCAATGTTCTGATCAATTCTTATTTCAAACCAGGAAGTTGTATTAACTTCTAATTATTCTTTATTATTATTATTCTAATTATTCTTTACTAGTTGTTCTAATTATTATTTAAATCCCGAAATTTGCATTAACTAATGTTCTCTTTAATTTATTGGGAATTCAGAAGATAATTTAATTTTTATTTTAAACCCGGAATTTGTATAAAGTAATATATTCTGATTAATTCTTATTTTAAACCCGGAATTTGTTTAAAGTAATATATTCTGATTAATACTTTTTTATACCCGGAATGTGTCTAAAGTAATGCATTCTGATTAATTTTTATTTTAAAACACCAAATATGTCAGACTGAGATATTGGGAATTCAGAAGATTAGTGGCTTATGAAAGCCAAATTGTTGTCATTCGGAATCATTCGGTTTTTTAAGTGACAAAAGTTGCATGATTGAATTTAATGGCACAAAAATGCAATATTATGTACATATATACAAAAAGCCCTTCAAGAGGAGCATGAACTAATGTAATTGGAATCAACAATTTCAAATAAACAGACAGACAACATCATCTGGGAATAAATATTTTTATTAGGTAGTCACATCCACTTGCTCTTTTTTGGTAAAAGAACACTCTGAAACAGAAGTGCACAGAAAATTCGAAAAACGAGATAGAGTGCAAGCATAATTGTCCGTATGAAATTCTTGTCAAAAATAGAGCTTCAAGTAAATACAAACAATTATGTACATATAATTTTTCTTCAAAGCTTAGAACTCAACAGGGCACAAAAGGTTACAAAAAACAAGAAAGCTGTCATACACATAGTACCGTGATTTTTAACCTCAGTTTCAATGATTGTGGACACCTCTGCGTTTACAAGAACAGCGACAAGTTCTTTTTCCAACGTATGTCTACGATAGATAATAATAAAATGTTAATAATAGGCGAAAAGAAGATACAGTTACTACGAACTAGTGAAATGTATATGTATACAATATTTAGCACACATGAGTACAATACAGAATGAAAAAAACGGTGTATACAATATTCAACCTGATTAAGAAACCCCACAGAAGAAATTTTAATGGACATTTAAAAACTACTTATTTTGCACATTGTTAACACAAAAAGCGATTTTACAAATTCTTAGTATTCGATTGTAAATCTACTAATTTTTACATGTTCTTTTTGTGACTCTGAAAGTGGCTTTTTTGGTCTGGTAGCCGAGTGGTTTGTGCTCTGACACTCTGTTCAAAAGGTTATGGCTTCAAATCCTGGTCAAAGACTTATATTCATAGTGGTTCGGAATCTACTATAAGCCTAAATAGACCTCGTGTTGCAAAAATTGTCCGTAGAGGTAAACAAAATTCAACTCGGAATGTTGAGTAGTGAAATTAAGACGACTCTGTTTCGACGATATCAGTAGCAATGCACAAGGCGTTAAATTAATTTAGTTCATCCTAGGTATAGTTTTTATTCCGTTGTTTTTGCATTATTTTGTTAATCGACAGGCTTTAAGATAAAGTAAATCAATTGCTACATAATATACTGAACTATGCCAGATACTGAGTTTAAGACAGTAATCTATTTTGCAAATTGCACGACCCTTGCTGTGTATAAGAAGTTTATTTTCTGGAATGTCTCATAACTTTAGGCTTAAGAATTAGACATGAATGTTTACGAAATGTTATTAAAATGAATGTTCTAGACGAAAGTTTATTAGAATGAATGTTCCAAATTTAAGTAATTCAATTATTCTTTTGTAAATATATGTATTTTAATTATATTCTCTGAGGTTGTATAACGATTGAATTCATCCCACCGAACATCAAATATCGAATATGTACTCGAATTTTTGAAACTCTTTATAAAGTTTTGGATCTTTAAGTATGCTTTAATACAGCTTAATGGATTAACAGTTAGAAGTTTCGTTGAGAATACTTGTAACAATGTTCATAGTCTAGGGATGCGACATCGACAGCAAAACATCGATGTTTTGAAACATCAATGTTCAAAATTAAAACATCGATGTTGATGAAACATCGATGTTGATAAAACATCGTTCCAAAAACATCGATGTTTTTAAAATTCAGCGTATTTAAACTGTTTTCCCCATTTCTTAAAACTGGTTTAGCAACTAAGGATGCAACATCGACAGCAAAACATCGATGTTGATAATGCATCGCCCCAAAACTATCAACGTTTTTAAAATTCAGTGAATTCAAACTTTTTCCCCTATTTCTTAAAACTGGTTTAGCACCTAGTGATGCTACATCGACAGCAAAACATCGATGTTCAAATTTGAAACATCGATGTTGATAATGCATCGCCCCCAAACTTTCGATGTTTTTAAAATTCAGTGCATTTAAATGTTTTACCCATTTCTTATAACTGGTTTAGCAACTAGTGATGTGACATCAGCTCCAATATCGATGTTTTTTATAAAACATCAATGTTTTGAAAACATCGACATCGATGTCGTATCCCTACTTTTCAGACCCTTCACCTTCGGTCATTTTGATCTAAAAGTATGTTCTATTTTCTGATTATAAAAATTATGCTACTTGGTTATTTTTTAAATTTTTATAATGGTACTTTTTTCATTTAAAAATAAAACATCGACAACGTAAAAACATCGACAAGTACAAACATCGATGTTACAAAAAACATCGATCCCAATACATCGATGTTAAATACATCGATGTTTTGAAAACATCGACATCGATGTCGCATCCCTAGTTCATACGAGTAAAACTTTTTGACTAAACAAGAGCTCAAAGAATTGAGATGTTGAAAAACAGTAATCTATTGAGTTTCTTATCTAGCTGAATAAATTATGGACATCATATATGCAATACGCATATCATAGTACACAATGTATGATGTGATACTTACATTCAATTTAAAATAAGGGGTAAAAGTAGGATGTTTAAAACTTTTCATTCTACACTACCGATTTCTTTAACTCGATTTTCATTTTTACAATAATGTATCTTCTTTCGCAAAACATAAACCACACATATGAATAACACAGAAGTATAAAGGTAAGAGACACGTTACTTAAATGCAACACTGATTCACTCGGAAACCTTAAACCGCTCCGCAAAAGACGACAATTGTGCGAACGCATTAACTTATAACATAATTAAACGTATAGACTTGTCCAAAACCACATGACACAAATGTCAACTCGTCAGAGTTCGACTATGCATGACCGGATGGGTCTCCATTTTGGCGACGTTATCTGGGACACCTTATTCTAGATTTTTACCCTTATACGATCTTCTGGTCGCAGTCTTTCAATAACGTTGATATTGGGATTTTTATAGAGAGGAAAGACATTGTGTGTGGAAGTGCTTGCACATGGACGGGAAACATCACAGTGGAAAATTTAGTGTAAACGTTTTTAAATACTTTCTTATATATACGAATAAAATCTTATTATAAGTTGAAATTACTTTATTGTATAAATATGTGGTGTAGGAAAGATATCAAACTTTCTTTTGACGAGTTGTAAAATTGATTTGAAAGCTGGAATTGATCAGAGCTTAAAATAAAATTTATAATCCTTACACAATGCAGTTATGTATAAATTTATGGGATATGTATGTGTATATATATGCATAAAGTTGCCGTATACAGATGAAGCACCATTAGTCTGTTAGTGTATAGCTGCGAAATATAATCGAAACGTCACTCTCTGCTCGGGCGTTGATTATAGTAGAGCAAATTAGAAGGTACCATTCAATATGATACATAAATTTTTAGAAGAGATTCTTTTCTATAGAAGTATGTTTCAATTTGCTTTTCTACAAACGACACGCAAAAAATGTAGTTCGATTTTTTCTATAGCTGTATATGCTGAATATATTAAGTGGAATGTTTTTAAAATACGGTGCTACATTTTATACAAAATTCAAATGTAATATTCTTTTACACATCATGGGATAAATATTGAGTAAATGATCAAATGAGCATAAAATAATCTAATTTAAGAAGACCAGTTACCCTTTATAACAAGAAGCTTATCAATTTAAGCTCTAAGTTAAAAGATAAAGAATTAAAAATAAAAGAATGGAAAGAGTTTTGAAAATCACTTTATATCCGTACCAATTACCCAAATTCAAATTTACTGTATATTATTTTGCTTTTAGATTAATTCCGATATATTTTGCAGAGCCTCAAATAAAATTTTTACAACACGAAATTGAAAAATTAAATTAATCGATTTTAATAAACTTTTGTATCTGAATTTTAAAATTTAGTCTAACTACTTTAAAATTTAAATGAATGAAATTTTTCATTACCTAAAGTCGAAAGCGATTTTCTAATACCGATGCTGCCCTATAATGAATTCCTTGCAAACGTTCCATTAATTTTATATTGCTGTTTGTTTGGTAGTGTATACAATGTGAATATATAGTAACAATGATATGTAAGTTCTCACTGATATAAGTCATAATTCTTTACGAGGATACAAACATGTAAAGCTTTATACAATGCAGTATTATACAAGAAAATGACGTCAAAGTTGCACACAAAGCTGAAGGTTATAACAATCATGCGGGTACCCGAACAATCAATTTTGAATATTAATTTACTTAAACAGTCACAAGGGACATTTTTACATTATATAAACTTAACATTCTCAAGGTTATAATAAATACATATTTCCTTTAGTCATATAGAACTTTTATGCGCGATTTTAAAAAATACTCAAGTTACATAATTACATTGTCGAAATATATCATCACATGGTTCATTCAATTAACAGTGCTTTGTTTAACAGTTACAGTATTTAAAATTCATAGGCACATAAAAATGAACAATCTAACATCATATACCGTAGGTCCTTTATCACAATAACATAATAATAGATTCCTTACTTATTTCTACATGGTTGTTTTCAAATTGAAACTACAATTTCTCGACAGTGAACAATGTATTTCAATTCTGGTAAAAAATCATTTCCATTTTTTACGAAAACAGAAATAGAGGCATTCTACTGTTACGTACAATCACATATTTTTGTCATGAAAACGGCTGTATCTTTTATCGAAAAACTTCTTGAACCCAATCTTCTCTTCAAGTAAGCTTTTTCCAAATTTGTGGATATTTATGTTATTTATTTCTATAAAAGAAGCTAATATTAAGCCGTTATGGGTATCTCTGATCACATTGAAATGCTCAATACTTGATTGATTGATATGCACCCTTTCTTAATGAAACGAAATGTTACGATCCGATATTGACTTGCAATTTTATCAAAGGAATTACTGATTGTTTAGTGGCTTTGTGTGAATGATCTAAAGATAAAATTCTTACAAAATGTTTTTCACGTGCGTTGTGTATAAAAATTTGAAAATATGTGAATATCGAATACAATTTTGATTGTACAAGTTTTATGAATATACGCGGAGAGGTATGTTGTATGAAATAGTATATGGGGTAGTTTTTGTAATGTTATATAAAGATAATGTAGACAAGGAGAAGTTGAAGTGTATGCTTTTTCCCCATCGCAAAGTACGAAGTGTGCTGTAAAAGCGTAAGCAGTAGCGTAGAAAGAGAAGAGAGTTATTTGTGTACTATACAGTAAAAAAATGTGTTAGCTGCCATTAAAGAGAGAAATTTTCTCATCTCTAAGGAAGATGAAATCGACATCAGACACTTCGGAATGATGATAGAAGTTTGGTAGAAATAAATTCTATAGTGGCAAACTCTTGATTTCGGAGTTTGGAAAATAATAATGGTAATACTTATTAACCCTCCAAGAGGTTTCGACGATTTTTTGTCAAGATCAGACATGGTCATTTTTTTCTGATGGCGACATATTTAGTTCATCAAGGTTTGGTTAGTTTTGCTCAAGCCTTTTTTGCTTTTTGACGAAACACTTGTAGAGACCACCACCACAAGGGTTAATACGTAGTGTTGTGTAATAATGTTTTCTTGACGCAAAAGCATAGTTTTTAATAAAGTGTAAACAAAATCGAATGCTTAATTTATTTGCACGAAACACTTAAATAATTGAACAGAAGATGAGTTATATATCGAAATATTAGAAAATAGATGAAATCGAAAATATCTTCGAATATAAAGAAATTGAAAATACTTTTGGATTGGATATGCTGAAAATACTTTTATTTCAAATTAGGTCATAATTTAAAAATCTATATTTTTAAAGGTGGAAATCTTACATATATATACTTTCATAAAAGAATAAAATATTCGTTTCATGTAAGTAATTTAACGTCGTAAATTGTGTGGTAATGTCATTTTTATCGAATTACGGCCAATCAGAGAAGTGGTATCGAGGTGTTTTGTGATCTATATCATCACTAAAGATTTGAGAATAACTAGCCTAAAATCAGAACCTTGAAATTTATTATACGATAATATCAAATGAATTTATTAAGTATCAATACCATAGCTTCCCAAAATATCTTAATTTTGTTTCAGTTTCCAAGAATAACTTCATAATCCACAGAAGAGATCAGGCCCTCGAATTGCCCTCTGACATGTGGCAGCTTTGCAGAATGAATGGCCAAGCTTTCTGTGCCAGTTTTGCACAAGGAGAAATGACCTCAGACTGGTTTGTGAGGCATCTGGTTCCAACTTGACAAAGCATCGAATCTTGCAAGAGCAATTTTCTTCAGGCGACACCGGTGGTTAGGCACCTACCTCACCTTCATCCACCAGACCACATCGTGTCTTTTATGATTAAAGTTTCGATTCCGGGGTCGCTCGTTTTATTTTCTTTTCGGTTAAAAAACTAGAATCAGTGTCAGAAAGAACAATGTGTAGCAGAATTGCTTGAAATTTGACGGAATAATCGTAGAAAAACGCATAAAAACACACAAGGGTTAAGTATAGCTAAGGGTCACTGAAGAATTTGAATAATACGGAGCACAAAATTGAAATAAATGTCAGTTTTATGTGTGTCAAAGCTTTCGTATTGACCCTAAAGCTGTAAATAGAAGTAGATTGTACTAAACGAGTCAGCGAGAACAAAGCTTTTATTCCAATACACATCACTTTGGAATAGTTTGATTAAATGTAAACATATTTTATGCGTTTTGAATGTGCATTTCAACAGCAATGTCACCCCCACCAGCTTTGTAGCTCAACAGTAGACTGCATACAAATTATAAAAGAACAGTAATCAATCCAGTAAATAATAATCCTAAACAACGCGATTAGCGTTATTAATGATATTTTGTGTATAAAAGGAATTTGTATTTTTCAATCTTATGCCTTTCAATCTTATGTATTTTTCAATCTTAGGAACCTATATTCGAAAATATTTCTGATCATATCTATTTTTTGCGTAGTATATTTGTTGGAATCCGCTTTGAAAAGTAACTCGCGTAGTCTCTCTATATTAAAAAAAAGTTACCTAAGCCGCCGCAGGATTGAAAACTGTGCTGTTTAGCTAGATTCTTAGACGGTTTCCCAAGAAAGTTCGGATCAGAAAAATATGAAATTAACATTGTCTGTTCTTCATCGTGTTCCCTGGAGAACTGAAAAAAATATTTTTCCGATGCGGTTATTAGTTTAGGGTTTATTAAGTGTCAAAGTTTCTTCCGCGAGTGAGCAAAACACATACAAATTTTCAGTCTTAAGAAGTGAGTTTTTCTTAAAGAGTACATCTCAACGTAAAATTTTGGTTGGAGAGCGTAAGCGAGCAGGGGGCGGAGCCCCCTATTCAGATAAAAAATGAAAACTAATTTTAAACGACTTCTGATTTGTTTTGTGAACGTAACACTTATCGACCACTGATTTCGATCAATGTTCTTCAGAAATGCGATTCAAGTCAAAATTGGCCTGATACTGTTCAGTTGCTCGCTACCGCAGTTAGATCAGAAAAATTTTAGATCGACAAAAAAAATCTGAAAACTTCTAAAACGTTTTGTATATCTAACTATCATCATTCTGAATATGTCCCACTTCACTTAAAAAAAAGAACTTCACATTTATGTTAAATATGAAAGCAAATCCACTAAAAGCGCGACACCTTGCGCTTCATCATTGCGTGCATTCAACAAATGCAGAATACCTTCATCCTTAATCTCCATACCTCAATCTAAAGAAGAAAGCAAGACATATTTTCATTTTTTAAATTGCTTTGCATTTTAAACTCAGTCATCAACATTTCAAAACACAAAAGTATCCATCAGTCTCATCCCCGAATATCATAAAGCTATCCACACAAGGCAAAAATACACAAATTTTTCACCCACAAAAACTAATAAAGCCAACCAAGTGTATAATTTTGGACTCACGCAAAAAATAGCGAAACAATGTTCCACACAAGACGTCATAATATATACATCCCCACCAGCAGAATCTGCCGTCGGTCATAAGCCATCGATTCCCAACGGTGGTTGGATACAGGTCTCCCGTCCAAGTGACATCGTCCGATTACGACTTGGAGAAGGACGCACTGAACTTGGACTGCGAAAAGCTCGCCTGCTTCCCACAGTCACCCAGTTTGTGTTTCTGTGGGCTGAAGGTGAGTAGCCTCTCTTCCTCCATGGGTCCGCCTTTCAAGGGGCCCCCTTTCCCGGGCGGCTTGAGCGAGGAGAGGAGGGGCGGGGCTCTGTCCGGGTCCTTGTCTGGGGGCGTCATGGGCGGAGGGCTGTCCCGGGAGGGCTGCTGCAGCTTGCGCGCCCTCTGCTGCCGCTGCCTGCTGACCTGGTGGGCCGTCAGATGGCTTCCGTGGTACGAGGTGAGGGTCTTGAAGAAGGAGCAGATGCAGCCCATGGCGATCGGTGTGCTGCTGTGAAGAAAAGAGAAGGAAATAGGTTAGAGCTGGAGAAAGATAATTGCCTCGAGGTCATTACTCATTGACTTGCATTACTTGAGGTTGTCTGTCTTGTGTTTAGCTCTGCATGGCCAAATATGATCATAGCGCTACAATAACCAAACATCCAAACCCTCATGAAACATGCAATCCCACTGATTTTATTATTAAAGAAATTATTTTTAGGGGATAATTTTTAATTTTCACTATGTTCCAAAAATTACTGTAACCAAACATCCAAACCCTCATGAAACATGCAATCCCACTGATTTTATTATTAAAGAAATTATTTTTAGGGGATAATTTTTAATTTTCACTATGTTCCAAAAATTACTTATGAGGGCTTCTTCTATCAAGCTAAATGTAGCTGGTGGTAGCGAAAAATGCTTCCTGTACGTATTCTGCTGAGACCTTTTCTGAATTAAACGGAGTATGTGGGCATATATGTAAGATATATATATATATATATATATATATATATATATATATATATAATTTGAAGAACACAAGAATTTCCAAAAAAATTCCAATAAAAGTCTTAAAAAATGATAAAAAAATGAAGAAATGTTGGTGGATCAGGGCGTCATCAATGAGGAGCCTGACCCAAACAACAAAAAATGGTGTTTTCTACATATGAGCAGCATTAGGCTGAAAAAATTGCTCATACACTCCCCCAAACACCACCAAAAGCAAGTAAAAGAAAAACAAAACAAAATACCAAAACAGAGCAGGAACAAAACGAAATGAAACCCGAAGCCGCAGCCGGGATATCAACAACAACAAGCCTAAAAATTACCACCAAATGCCATCAATTAAACAATATAACTTATATGTTAACATCATACTTCCAATGCAACGAGTCCAAAACGCGCTTGCATGGGTAGTTTCGAGTTTCGGTTTCTGGTTATTGCACCCCGGCTGTTTGGTTTTTTTTGGTATATTTTTTGTTATTTTGTGTGTGTTATGTAACTGTTATTTTGTATATTTTATGCTATTATTATTATATATATACAGCTGTTTTAAAAAAAATGCAACATCATGAAGGAGTCATCAGAATTAAATGAAATTTAATACACAAACGGCTTGTATTGGTACAAATAAATGAATAGAATGGACAGAATAGGGGAGGCCTTGCGTTGGCGTTTTGCTCGTACACAATAGCTCTTATGTAAACTAATAATTTAAGCTAAACGTATCCAATTATCTTGAAACTTGTCTGTAACATTTATCACTAACTTGTAAATAAACTTTAATTTTAACTTAATTGCTCCGTTCCTGTTTACATTCAATAATTCCTTCTACATTCTACAAAATGGCCACGGCGGGTTCATCCGAACCCATTCGAAGGAAGTAAGGAAAGGGCGAATTTGACTAGCACTTCACGGACGTACCTGTTGCTATTCAGATTACCCTCAATTCGTAGCAGCTGAGATCATCCATGATACGAAATCGCACCCCAGACCATAACTCCGGGTGTTCGGCCACTGTGACGTTCGATAACGCACTCTGGAAGGCAGCGTTCACCGGCATAGGGTCTAACACGAATGACGAATGCGGCTATCATGGTTCCACAAATTAAAGTGGTATTCGGCAGAAAATACAACTTGTTGTCAATCAGCCTGCCTGGCTCTGTGCCCATGAGCCAATTGCAGACGCAACCGTCGATGGTTTGGCGGCATCATTTATTGCAGAAAAAAGTACAAATGAACGGAAGTTTTAGTACTCTGTTGGACCCCCTCTAGAGCGTATGCACGATGCGATACGAGCGGGCATTCAGGTATACAAGTTCCGTTTGATGTCCTGAGACATCTCGCTCCACAGTTGCTGTAAACGCGCCTCTAGTTCGACCAAACTCGTAGAGTGTCCAACTTGCAGTCCCAAATGGTCCCAGATATGCTTGATTGGTGACGAATCTGGGGATCGAGCAGGCCAGGGAAGGGTGGTAATGTGACTGAGGCAGTCTTGTGACATCCTTGCTGTGTGTGGGCGAGCATTGTCTTGTTGAAAAATGGCTTCTGGGAGCCCTGCCATGAGTGGCATCACATGTAGCTGAAGGATGTCATGGACGTACCGCTGGGCAGTCATTGTGCCATGGATCAATATTAGGGGTGACCGTGTATCGTAAGCAATGGCACCCCATACCATCACACCAGCTGTGGGAGCAGTGTGTCGCTGTAAAGCGACGGCAGGATTGAGGCATTCTCCACGGGGCCTCCACACACGAACACGATTGTCATCACTGCTCAAATTGAATCTAGATTCGTCGCTGAAGACGACCTGGTTCCATTCTGTTGCAGTCCAATCCCGTCGTGCGCGCACCACTCCAAATGGAGGCGTCGGTGGGTGGGTGTCATTGGCAGCACACGTAATGGGCGCCGCGATACCAGGTCCTTCAGCCAGGCTCCTTGCGATGGATTACAGCATGTAGCAAACAGAAATTCCAAAGAATATGAAACTTTGAATATTTAATAGTACTGTCTTAAAATGCTTTAAAACACCATTTCACAATTTCAAAAACTCTTAAAAGAAATGTACTTCATAATCAAAACTCATTTTTTCTTGTTAATAATAATTATTAATAATCTTCTTCTGGAATAAGATGATCAAATTATCTAACACAACAAGATTAAAAAATTTTGTTATTTTAATTGAAAAAATTGCAATTTTTAGTCCTATCTATATAAATAAGAATGGAGTGTTTGTTTGTACATTCAATATTTTCGACGCATTTCAAGTTTTCTATCCGTTTTGGACCCTTCTGATGCCGAATCCGCCTTTTTTTCGTTTGGTGTCTGTCTGTCTGTCTGTCTGTCTGTATGTTGTGCCCTATACACGTCCACGCGGTTTAAGATATTTTCATGGAAATTTGCATACAGAGAGTACTTATCTTGATTTAGTGAGTGGAATTGGTTGCGAAAGTCTGTCTGTCCGTCTTTCTGTTCTATGCTCGATTTTGTGTTTGTGTGTTTGTGTAGACATCACATGAATTGTATTCCAGATATTTGATTGCATTGTATTTTATTTTATACATTATCTAATAATTTAGTGAATGCAATATTAAACATTTCTTTATTGTTATATTTAGACGAGTTTCATGCTAAAACATCTGAGTAAGTATACTTAAATCAACCATAATTTGGTAGTTTTGGAAAAATTGGAATGTCTATTGAATACTACGATTAATTCGATTGCTTTACCAGTACTGCTGAAAAAGTAATTATTCTTCAAAATTTTTTTTTTTTTATGGAATTTCATTTCTGATACGTCATTTATTTCGAGTCTTATTTTTATTCTTTGCGCAATGAAAACGATTTCCGAAAATTTGGGACAGACGATATTTTTTAATGAAACGAGAATGAACACGATCGCGCGAGCAGTGATATTTTTCTGGTTCTTTCGCTCTGAATTAATTTCACATTTCTAAATTTTGTACACTTTTAGTTGTAAGTTGTGGCAACTGTGCGAGATCAAGAGATAAAATTGAATCACATATTAATATCTTTGGAACAATTTTTTATGACATCTTTTATTTTGTTTTACTTTGCTGTTTCCTGTTTTAAATATTTATTATTTTAATAAATGTGTTTTCCTTCTCATCACACCCAACAGCACCACAAAGTATTAGACTTGAAAATGTTAGGTAAGTCAGTATAAATTTTCAGTAAATTTTAAGTGTAGTTATGCCGTTATTTAAAGAATAATGCCGTTATATAAAGAATAATGCCGTTATTTAAAGAATAATGCCGTTATTTAAAGAATAATGTCGTTATTGAAATAATAATAATGTTTAAAAATCCAAACTAGAACTTTTTCCAACATTAAAAAATTCGTTGTAGTAAGGACAGGAGAAGATTGCAAAATTTCACAATGTCGCATACCGGAGGCAAGAGTGCCACAGGTAAAAAAATATTGTTTTGTTGACTATGAGTGCAAGAGCACTCGCCGTAAATCGTAATTTTAATTAATTGAGTTGCACATGAAAACAACTTAAGAAAGGGAATTCCAAATCTTCCTATAAATCGTCTTTTATAGTAGTAACCTTAGTATCACCTTTCGTCTTTTTGAGCTTTGTCATACAGCAATTGTGCGATGTATGTGAAATGTATTACATGAATGGATATGCATGTGTAGGATTTGTGTCCAAAGTAAGTTGTAGAAAATATAAAGATGGCGAAAGGTGTTAAAATAAATTTTTACTCTACAAAAAACGTAAGTCATTATATATTTTGATTATCTCTTCAATCTAGAGTAAACGAATTCAAACCGAGTAAGGTCGGGTATTTTGCTAGTGTTTTATATATTACTAGCCACTGCGTGGATAGCCCGGCGTTGCCCGTGCCTGTGGTGTAAGGTATTAAGCTGGTGTAAAATTTTCAAATCCGTTGAAGATATATTCAATTAAAAAATTATTTATTTAAAGAAAATCAAATTTTTAGGTAACAATCTAAGCTGAAATTTTCCACAGATTTCAAATCCGTTGAAATTTTTACTCTATCTTTAACGATCTAGGAGACAGAAAAAAGAACTTTGACTTCTGTGTAAAGATTTATCGTCTGGCTGGGAAATCAATCGCGCAAAATCAAAGCGGAAACGAAAAATAATAATTTTCTTCGCGTTTAGCGTATGAAAAAAACTTGGCATGATTCTAAACACTGTCTGCAAGGTCGCATGAGTAGAAAAAGGTCACAGCGTTTGAATAACCGATGGAAAATAAAACTATGTGAAAGTCATTTAAAAATCTTCTAGATTCAATTTTAAAATTCGCCTCGATCCAAACATTGCAAAAAATTTGGACTACCTGTGTGTAAAATCTCATTGCTGTAAATGCGATAGATCGCCAGGATTTTGCGGCAGCGAAACAGACAGACAAACAAACACTTCCTTTTATAATAGTAGTGGTAGAATTTGTATTAAAAGTTCTCCCATCATTAACTGAATCTATTCTAGAAAAAGTTTCGAAAACAAGCCTTTTAATTTCGTTTTTACATTCACAGGAAATAATATGTTTATTTATGATAGAGCTCTCCTCATTTTTAGAACAATTTTAATGGGTATTATGTTACCCTTTCCATTTCTCTAAGATAAAAGAATTGTATATTTAGAAGAAAAAAAAGTAATTGGGCATATCTAATTTCTTAATTATTTCGAAAGTAAATAGCTTTTCCAATGAAAATATGACAAATAAAAAGGTAAAACGTAAATAAACATTACAATTAATACTTAAACCATCTTTCTTTTAAATGATTCGCAACAGTTTTTTGTTGAAGAATAATTCACGTAAAAAATTAAATTATCATGTTTCTTTTCAGAAAGATCCCTGAAAAAACTCATATTTTTTTCGGAGTTTAAAGTAAATAAACTCGTTTGTTTATTTTACTTGAGATTTTTTAAGAGCATGTCATAAAAAGCCGATGTCCGCGGAAATGTTTTACGAGGAGTTAAAGTTTCCGGAAAACTCAAATAAAAGGATTGACTGTAAAAATTCAGGAGCTCCACAACAAAATATAAATTCCTTTTTTACTGAGAGCGTTAATAATTAAGTTCCGTGATGTCCCGACCGCACTTCGTTGTAAAATATTTATCAAACGTGAGACAGTTAAGTATTAAATTTGAGTTCCTGTCGAGAAGAACAATCGGAATTTATAGCTACTTTTACGGAGGTTTTAAGTGGAAAAATAGCAAAGCACGCTGCTAAGTTCTAACCAAATTGTAAAGATCATTCTTATAATCAGATTAGAGATTATTGTCTTTAACAAAGGACAATAAGCGCGTGCAAGCATTCCGCGAATTCAATTTCTATCGTGCGCGTACAATTGCAACTAGCGTATTGTAAACGTCAAATGTGTCTTGATATATTTAGGCCCAGTGCACACATCCGGTTTTTCAACGTGCGGCGCCGCTGCGGCAATGCAAGTACGGTCTGAGATACATTAGACCCAATGGAGTAGTGCACACATGCCTCCGGTGCCGCTGCGGCGACGCACGTTCAACTTGCGTGCGATTTGTACCGCAGTTCCCCACGGCGCCGCAGCTCGACGCACACGCTTCTCCGGTCTCAAGTACCTTGTTTTCATTCATAAATGGAATATAAATAACAATTAATAAATAGTTGTATCCAGTAGCGTCTATTTTGTGTTTCAAAATACTTTACTATACTTTACGATATTTTTTTTACACCAAGTAAGCGAAATTAACACGTTTTCTTCGATAGAATATTTATCGCAAATGGCGCGAAACGTGTTCTTGCGTCATTTCGCGGTTGTATGTGCATAGTTGGGCTTCGGTGCCGCAGCGGCGCCGCACTTTGAAAAATAAAAATAGGATGTGTGCATCGGGCCTTACTGAGAACATTCAAACTATAATATTAAATTTATTTTTATTAATGCATGTGTAAGTTGTAACCATGATACGGAATATGATAAAAAATTTATTTGGAATTTAGAAGATTTGAGACTGAATGTATACAGGTGTGTTGGGGGATGAGTGCATTTCGTGGTTTTGTATCATCCTTGATTTTTTTAATAAGTATATAACATTTTCCAGCAAACGTTTATTAACGCTATTCTACAATTATTTAATGCTTTCGTACGTTGATGGTCCAAAAATTGTCTAGATAATATCTTCATCTCCAAGGCGAACTGTAAGCCAATTCGGATCGTAATGCTATCTCCCGACAGTTTTTAGTTTAGTTAGATGCTACATAACATTTATTTACGACAGACCTGGAATAAAAGAAATGGAATCCAGGATGAGAAAGTAAAGATTATGGCAAGATACTTAAGGTTTGATGATTCAAACATATTTTAACTGCTTTTTAATTTTGATTCAAATGAGATTTCAGGAGAGACATTTGGGATAAAAAACGAAAACTGATTTACTTAAAAAGCAAGTTATCACTTTATATATACATCTTTATATATAAAGCAAGGTATACCAATGTAATAATTTAAATAAAGATATATAAAGAAAAATTCAATAAAATGGATTAATCTGATATCAGAAGCTTTACTTTGCATCTTAAATTGCGAACGTCACCGACTGGGTAATGGTAATGGTAATTTTTAGTTAACGTCGTACTAGAGCAACACAACGGGCTATTGACGACGGTCCGGGATCAGTCCCTTAAGGCAGTGGTCCTCAACCCCCGGGCCGCGGACCAGTACTGGTCCGTGGATCAAATGGTACCGGGCCGCCCAAGGATCATTAAATTATTTCCATTTTATTTACTGTGGTGTATTTCTCTCGGATTTATGCGGTTCTTATCAATGAAATGTCCACTCAAATTAGGAGGCGGTAAGTCAGAACTTGAAATTTGTTCTGTTTCTAGAGCTTCAATTATGATTTCTGAATTTTGTATGTCTCTATTTTCCAGTTATGATTTCTGAATTTTGTATGTCTCTGT
Organism: Metellina segmentata; assembly: GCA_947359465.1. Lineage (NCBI taxonomy): Eukaryota > Metazoa > Arthropoda > Arachnida > Araneae > Tetragnathidae > Metellina > Metellina segmentata. The sequence continues at coordinate 115,152,501 of OX375873.1, forward strand.
TTTCCAATTTTGACAAATGTGACAACTTTTTTCAAGTTGGCAGACAAAGTAGCTGCATTTAAATCAAAACTGAAATTGTGGGGACGGTGCGTGAACCAGGCATTTTGGACATGTTTCAGACATTAGCGGAGATTTTAGGCGGAGACTGAGCCAAAACAGTCATTCTCCCAGTTGGTGCACGATCACCTGTCTTTGCTTTTAAAAGAGTTCGAGCGCTATTTCCCAACCACAAAAGACCCACGAACTAGTAAGGAATGGATCCGCGGCCCGTTTGTCAACAAATTAGGCGAATCTAGCATGTCAGTGCAAGAAGATCAACTGCTGGAGATTACTAATGAAGGTGGCCGTAAAACTACGTTCGAGACAACAACTCTGCCGGTGTTCTTGATTAAAGTCATGGCGGAATACCCTGAGATTGCCACCACAGCACTTAAATCCCTATTGCCATTTCCAACAGCCTATCTGTGTGAAGCGGGGTTTTCTACAGTGACAGCAACCAAAATAAAACAACGGAATGAACTGGACATAAGCAACACACTTCGGGTGTCATTGTCTCCTATTATCCCCAGATGGAACCGTCTCGTTGCAAAGAAACAAGCTCAGGGTTCTCATTGATTTAACGTTCTAGTGAGTTAAAATGTTAAATCACTTTATATTCATTTTTTGGTGTAACTATATTTAATTTTGAAGGCATGTTTAAATACAATCAAATAAAAATTTTTAAATCAAAACAATCTAAAATATAAACAATCAATTCCCCCCCCCCTCAGCGGGCCGCGTTAAAATTATCAAACGTTGATCCGGTCCGCGGCGATAAAAAGGTTGGGGAGCACTGCCTTAAGGGAAAGATCCGAGGACAACACCTCGCAATTTTGAACCACGGTCAGATGACGAACCAACACCTGAGCTGGCACCCCACTCTCCAAACTTCCACGCCAACCCAACGTGAGGACTTTCGGCCACGACAGATTTAAGGTGCACCAGCCGCCTCTACATCATACGTTTACAAACATCCATGCCCGAACCCGGATTCGAACCAGGAACCTTCCGATCTAGAGAAGTCACCGACTGGGAGATCTTAATGGGAAAGGTTTTATCTCTCAAGCTAAATGTAGATGGTAGTTGTGGTTTTGCAATAAAGCGTCTTTCTTGTACGAATTCCGTTTTCGAGACGTCGCGTGTTTTAATACGATTTAAGCTTGTTTCCAGTAAAAATGTCGTAGAATGAATTCGGACTGGACAAAGTTTTTTTGATTAAACGTCAAGCATCGTAAAAGGACGATAAATTACATTTTAGGTAATCCTGACCTGTGTCATACGAGGACCCCCATTAAAATCTAGAAAAAAAAATGTTCTCTAAAGACTTCTGAGGAACGCGAGGTAGCCCAGTTGGTAGTCGCGTTCTACTAACCGGAGGGTTGTGAGTTCGAAAGTCGATCCAACCAAAGACCGTCGTGTATGTGGGACTGATACACATTAAATTTGTTATAACCTCAAATGTCCTCACATAACCACGGTGTAGAAGCTTGGTGAGTAGGGTGCCAGCTCAGGTATTGACAATGGCATCTGACCGCGGTTTAAAATGACAGGGTGTTGTCCTTGGCTTTTTCCTTTCTGGATTTATCCCAAACCGTCTCCAATAGCACGTTGTGTTGCTCCAGAGTGACGTAAATTCAGCTACCTACCTAAAGATTTCTTCATTGCCTCGGACGTTCAACTTGTTTTTCTAGCATTAACTGAATAATTATTACGTCAGTACTATGCAAGGAGCATACAAGGCATTTGTAGATTTGAATAGATTGGGTGTATCTTGATGGTTACAAGGATAGGATATAGGGGTTTTATGGCGCAAGGTTCATGGTAGTTAGAAGGAGTTGCGAATATGATTCTTAATATCTGGAGTTGAGGTAACTGAAATATGAACCATACATTGCACAAGAAGACTCTTCAGAAGAATAAAAAGTGAGTTCTTTTTTGGATTATGAAATTTTTGACTGCGAGTGAACTTCAAATGTAAGTTTATTGAGGAAAGTAGATGTATGGATGCAAATGATTTTTATTAACGTAATATTTCAAGCATTGATAGTGACTGACTGTCATACAGAGTAATGCCTTGCTGGAGTGGAATAAATAATTTAAATGTTTGTAAAGAGGTTATAGGGTCGAGTACAAATTATCGCACTAAATACACAGTACTTAAAATTATGTTAAAAATTTTTAGATTTCCGTTAAGAAATAAGGATAATGTGGTATAAATTTTGAAATTTTTAACAGAACATTATTACTTTTATTTGTATTTATTTACTTTTATTTGTATTTATTTACTTTTATGGATGGTATGTAGTATCCGATACGTTACAACTTTCGAGCGATGTATTGCCAATTGTGGTAACCTTCCCGTTTTCGCGTTTTTCTTAGTTTTAAGGCAACCCTAGATATTTTCTCCTGACGATAATAAACGGGTCTCATGATTGGTTAAGGAAGAAAATACGCTTTTCCACTTTTATTTTTAATGTAGAACGGAATTAAAATTTAGACAGTCTTTGAAATTGTTGGGTGCATATGAATTTTGCTCTTGATTTATAAAATCGACTTGTTTTATTAATTTTCAAAATTTTTAGGATAAGTTTGGAAAGCAGATTGTAAGTTACAATTTTTTAAATTTGTCACTTTATTTAAATTTCAATTAAAATTTCGAAAAAAAATTTGGATTAAATTTGATTTTTGAAATTGCAGATTGGAATTTAGAATTTTTTTCCCCTTTTGGTTGCTCATTTCCCCTTAGTTGATTTGATATAGCAGTGGATAGTGTTATTGAACGTTAGAAAATGTTTTTTTTTTTTTTTTTTTGCAAACATGTAGTAGCTTGATTGGGAAGAGGGTGAAATGTCTTTCATGTGAGAATGATATGATTTTAACATTGAGAAAGGATGCTGGTGATAGGTAGGAGTGGAAATGTAGAAAGATAGGACAAAAATTTGGCAAAAGAAAGTATAACAGGAGTAAGAAATTGGAGGGTAAATGGGTGTTTGGAGGACTTGAACGAGGGACGGATAAATGTTTTATGGCTGAGGTGAAAAATAGGAACCAGAAAGTTTTGGCTGAGGTAATTCAGAGCTGAATTTTGCAAGGAGCCACAAAAATTTCTGACTATTGGAAGTCATATGCTGGTATCAATACCCGAAGGACAAAGAGTTCAAGGGTTATCGATTCGAGCATATGACTGTTAACCATTGTCAGAATTTCAAGGACCCGGCTATGAGGGTAAGTTTGATTTTTGTTTAGCTTTTGGTTATATTACAAACACTGGACTATGCTTGGGTGGGCACCCAATACGGTGACTTATACGCATGGAAGCCAACGGTGAAAGGTCCTCGCCGGCCCCGGAGGGGCGGCGAGGTAGCCGGCAGGCGGGGATCGCGCGTTATACGCTGTGACTTATCTACAAACAAATTTCTCCCGGTATACTGGTTTAAACGCATTGAAACCTTAAGCGCAATACGCTTTGACTTCTCTAAAAAACAATTTCCTCTTGTAAAGTCGTTACAATAAAAATATTTGTCTTGCTTTTCCATATATGGCTCTATAACCTGGAATATCCCCATTGAGTTGCTCACATAATGCTTATTGCTAGAAAAATTGTGAAAAAATATTTTTTCACACTTTAGGATAGCAGAAGAATTTTTAGATTTTTGGTTTCTCATCAAAAACCTTTGTGTGGATTATGATCACAGAAAAGAACTACCTTATTAAAAAAAGATTTCTTGTTTTGAATTTTCTATGCATTGCAAAGTTTCTAATTCAAAATTGATGAAAATCCGGACGTTTTAAAAAAATCACGTTTTTTTTTTTATTATTATTATTATTATTATTTTTTTTTTAATTATAATTTTTTTAATTTTTTTATTTAATATATTTTTTTAAGTGACAAAACTAGGATGAAATTGACGCAAAATTGCGTACATGTTCGGAGAAAACCAGACTGAAATATTAGAAAATTTTCAAGTGAAATTTATATTGCTTTTTTCTTAATTTTTAAACAAATTATTATTATTATTTATGCACTGTATGCAAAGGTTCACGTTGTATATGGCGGCCATCTTGGAATTGCTTACATCGGCCGCCATCTTGATTTGGCGTAAACAATCGCTTTGGCGGCCTAACGTTGCGGATGCTACCACTCCACCACTTTTATTTGTATTTATTTACTTTTATTTGTATTTATTTACTTTTATTAGTATTATTAATGAAATTCTATTTCAGTGAGCATTTAAATACGTACTTCAGTTATTTTTAGTGCATTATGTAACTGCTTGTAGCATAATTAATTCGATTTAAGGTATATGTGCTTTTTAACTGCCTTGTGAAAGAGTCAGATTAACAAACACCGCTTATTAAATATTTTTATATTTATTTAAAAGCCAATTCATGTTTATAAGTTTTTTTACTTCAATTACGTTTTGAAAATATGAACATCAGAAAAGTTCGAGCAGTATTTTTATGTAGTAAAATACTGGAATCTGCATTGATCAAATGCTGAAACATAATTACTCGGAATACAAGAACTCTAAATGACTTTTTTTACTCAGTAGAAGTACGAAGCCATTGATCATGATCCTCTTACTTATTAAAAAATATCAATTAAAATAGAAAAAAAAAAATTCTATAAAAATGCTTAATGATAGCAGATTTTTTTAGTGACTTGGGAATTGTAGATTAATGCATCAAAATTGTTTTTGCAAAGGACAAAATTAAAAATATTTCGACGTTCACTACAAAAAGAGCCAGTTTAAAATGATAGGGAATACTTTTAATTGCTAGTTGGATAAAGCCTATCGTGAAAAATAGGCGTTAATATGTTCTCACAATGGAAGTTCTTTTTTTAAAATTACAAAATAAGGTACGAGAGGGTTTTTTTTTTTTTTAAATAATAGTTTTAAGAGTACTTAAGGGATTTAAAATTATCTTTGAAAAATACAAGTCAACAAAAACGTTTCTTTTGTATCATCAACAGAACTTTCATATCGTATCTCATGATTTTATTTTCATTTATTAAGCTATTCTAAGTGGTCCTGGCGTATACCATACGATTATTCCACTTGTTCTTTTCGCTTTAAATTTGTTTGCTGTTTTGACTTTGAAAATTTCTGAAATTAGCTAAACAAATCTGTAAAATATCAGAATAATTTTAGGCTTTAATTGTCCTTTACTACTCTATCTATACACATCTCACACAGAATTGAAGAAAAATTATTTAAGATTGGTGAAGAGGAGGTAGTTGAATTTACGTCGGCACTGGAGCAAATACAACGGGCTATTGACGACGTTCCGGGATTCAACCCGAGGACTACACCTCATCATTTTGAACCACGGTCAGACGAAAAGGTCACACATGTGTTGGAACTTCGTTTCAACATGAAGATTTTTGAGGTCACGACAGATTTAACGTGCACCAATCCCCAAGTACACGACAGTTTTTGAATGAATCGAGTTCCAAACTCACAATCCTTCTGTGGCTAATACGTAACTAAGAAATCCTGTTTACAGGATGGCCAGTTTGGTGAAGAATAGATGACATCTTCAGCTTTTAAGTAAAAGGTTATTTTTTAACAGGCAAACAACATCGATCTTCTAATGGAATAACGAAGCATGTAGACGGAATCGCTGTTGTATGATATCTGAAGGGTAAATCACGTGGGATTACGAATCGCTTAGCCGATTGGCTGTCGAATGGCTGACTTGTGGTTTTGATCACGGTATGGACCATCACTTTTACCAATCAATAACTTAGGATTCATGCTTTTACCCACAACGATCTTCAAAACGAGCTACTGGAAGAAATAACATGAAGCTGCTGGAACATGCTCCGTCTATTTCATTAGAAGGTCGATTGCAAAGAAAGATGCACAAACATGTATAAGAAAAGCGCATTAGACTACAGATGACCCTCTTATAACACGGTCAAATGCGACCGTGATATAAGAAAACCGTGCTTTACGAAACATGGAGGGTCATACAATTTTGTATATTTGGTATCGTGTTATATGGAAACCATGCTATAGGATAGTTCGTGTTGCTAGAAACCGTATTAAGCGAAACTTAGGAATCATATAAGGCCCGGTGCACGCATCCGATTTTTTAACGTGCTGCGCCGCTGCGGCACCGAAGACCAACTATGCACACATAATAGTAAAATGACGCAAGAACTCATTTCACGCCATTTGCGATACATATTCTGTCGAAGAAAACGTGTTTATTTCGCTTACTTGGAGTATAAAAAGTATATTTTGAAACAAAATAGACGTTACTGGATACAACCATTTATTAATTATTATTTATATTCCATTTGTTTATGAAAACAAGGTACTTAAGAACGGAGACTCATGTGCGGCGACCGTGCGGCGCAGTGAGGAACTGCGGTACAAATTGCACGCAAGTTGGACGTGCGTCGGCGCAGCGGCGCCGGTGGCATGTGTACACTACTCCACTGGATCTAATGTATCTCAGACCGCACTTGCGTTGCGGCAGCGGGGATGCACGTTGAAAAATTGGATGTGTGCACCGGGCCTAAAAGTAGAGATTGCGTTCCGTGCAATAAGGAAACTAAAACCGTGTTATACGGAGAATTCCCATATCATGCCAGTGATATAAGGATATAATGTCTATTATAAAACTGTTAATCAAAATTTGCACATGCATTGGTTTGGTAAAAATGGTGAAAAAAAAATCTAACGGGTCTCTATTTAACCGTTCAATTGACCAACAATAGGTAAAAATTAAACCTTGTTAGGCCCGGTGCACACATTCGGATTTTCAACGTACGGTGCCGCTGCCGCAACGCAAGTGCGGTCTGAGATACATTAGATCCAATGGAGCAGTGCACACATGCCTCCAGCGCCGCTGGGGCGACGCACGTCTAACTTGCGTGCAATATGTACCGCAGTTCCCCACGGCGGCGCACTGACGCCGCACATAAGTCTCCGTTCTGAAGTACCTTGTTTTCATAAACAAATGGAATATAAATAATAATTAACAAATGGTAGTATCCAGTAACATCTATTTTGTTTCTAAATATATTTTTTATACCAAGTAAGCGGAATAAACACGTTTTCTTCGAACGAATATCTATCGCAAATGGCGCGAAATGAGTTCGTGCGTCATTTCACGGTTATTCGGCATGTTTGGGCTTCGGTGCCGCAGTGGCCCCGCACGTTGAAAACCGGATGTGTGCACCGGGCCTAATACAGAAACTATTATCGTGTAATGTAAGGATCGTCGCAATTTTAGTACCGTGTTGTAGGGAATCCGTGTTATAAGAGTACCGTGTTATAAGAGGGTCACCTGAATATATTTTATTAGAAATCGAAGGTTTTGAATCCTGTTATAAGCGTGTCAAACCTGACGACAGTAGAGTAATAACTGATTGTCTTGTTTTACCAGTCGTCGTGTTTAATCTAGAAAACGCGCAGGTGTTATACCACAGATGCTCAGGCTACCACGCACCTCCGTTGATTTGGTGGCGGCACGCTTCATCATGTCGATACCTCAGTTCCAATGTGTAACTACTCAGAAACTATTACTTCGGAGATAATTGACACAATAGATTGAACAACACGCTTTCTCTCTTGTATGTGCCTCAACAACATAGCATTGAAATATCGAGTTGCTTTCTCTTCGGAAATGGTAACTAATCGTTTCGTACACTTAACACAAATCACGCGAAATGTCTGACTTGATCCTCTTTGGAACTGAGATATCGATGCGTTCATTTAACTGACGAGTCACACGACAGGCAATTTAGGTTAAAACTTCGGATCGTTTTTCTGATTTTGTAGAAGTAAAATCGTTGCTAGATTTCTTTCGAAATGCTTCTCCCATTTTGTCCGAAAATGCGCCCGAATCATCATTACATCTTGAACTAATTGGCATACGAAACGTTAGAACCTGTAAAATAAATTTAATGGAGACAATATACTAAACTTGTATTGTATCGATAAAAACAACTGTAAATCGTTGCTAGATAATGCATTAAAATCCGCAAGCACTTTGCGTTAGCATATTTTAACTAGTTACCAACGTCCCAGCCTAAGCCATTCGGTGTATTGCCACGTAGTCAGATTGAACCACGGTCAGATGATGAGGCAACATCTGAGATGGCACCCCACTCTTCAAACTTCCACACAAACCCAACGTGAGGACTTTCGGCCACAACAGATTTAAAATGAACCAGCCACCTCTACACCATACTTTTACAAACATCCATGTCCTGACCCGGATTCGTACCAGGAACCTTCCGATCTAGAGGCTTACACGGTAGCTCAGTCAGTAGAGCGTCGGGCTCGCATCAGAAGGGTTGTGGGTTCTGTCCTCGGCGGAGCCTCCAATTCTGATGATTGCGAGATCGGCGCTTCGACCTGGGTAAAGACCGTCGTGTTCACTAATGGTGACTGGGGCACGTTAAATAGGTCGTGGTCACAATGTCCCCCATGTTCCCATACCTCTGGGGGTACCTGATCAGGGGGTTATCGGCCTCTGATTGGGATCTAAATTACGATATGTGTGAGTGAATGGATGTATGAAAGGGACCTTCCTGTAAAACGGATGTGTCATGTATGTCGAGCAAAGTCGGACTTCCTCCCAATGGGACTCAATAACATGGAAGGCGCACCCCCCTCGCCTCTTGCCGTCTTCGACGGGCCTGGCACTCCTCTGGTCTGCCAGTGTAGGCATAAGAAACAACAACAACACCTTAACCACTAGACCGGTTGGTCGGCTTGCGTCAACATCTATCTGGAACAAACATTTTCAGTCATGAATATTAACAAACCGAAAAATAGGAACCACTTCATTAATGAAAATTTTAAATCAACTACAAAAAATCGAAAGGTCGTGGCCGAGGTGATTTTTTGTCAAGAAATATTACGTAACGGGGGTCTCGGTAGCCCGGAGGGAGGAGTAGCGGATTAACAACCGGAGTGTTTCGGGTTCGAAACTCAATCCAATCAAAGACCATCCTGTACGGGAGTGCTGGTGCATGTTAAATACGTCACTTGCCGCTAATGTCCTTTCGTTAGAGTGGTATGGAAGTTCAGAGAGTTGGGTGCCAGCTCATTTGTTGACTAGTAACAAGACCGTGGTTTAAAAGGACAGTGTTGTCGTCGGATCTTTCCCATCCGGATTGATTCCGTATCGTTGCTAATACTCCGTTGTGTTGCCCCAATGGGACGTTAATTCAACTACCTATCCTTTACTGAAATGGATATAAAGGTAGTCTTTATCGGTAATCGATTTGTGTTGCTTTAAATCTCATGCCAAACTAAAAGAAAATGCGACGTTTAAAGCCAAAATAAACCTTTAAAAATTCCTCCAAGCCTAAATTGAATCAACAGGTAATGGATGTGCACGCCTCAAGTAGTACATTTAATTAAACTTGGCGGTCGTATCTCTTTAGGAAAAGCCGAGCGACACACATAAAAGCAATAGATAAATAAATGACTTTGCAGTCGCAAATGACGTCATAGAACTCGCAAAGCAGACACCCAATGACGTCACGGGGACTCGAGTTTCACAGATCTTTGCCTTGACTAAAAGACCGAAATTGCCCTACAGGTGATCCCGAGAATTATGTCCCGGGTAAATGAAGAAAAAGAGCTCTGGGGTATTGTACTTTTACCCTTCGAAGCAATAACCTTCGGCAGTCATTGCACGCGCGAATTCCTTGGAAAACTTTAAAGAAAATTCTTTCGCGTTATTTGTAAGTTCGTTGTGGAAGAAGCTAATTTTGAAATAAGAAATAGCTCGTTTGAAAAATGAGCTAGTTTTATGGAAATCTTTTTAAGCTTTTAAATGTAGGTTGTGGTGATAGACGTGAAATATAAGTAAACTGAGCATTGCTATTGAAAGCAACTTCAAAAAGTGTGAACATGTCGACTAGTAGTCACGTGACTGTTGTGAGAAAAATTAACTGGGTTGACCGATTTCGCAACTTATCGCCTCGTTTGGCGATATAACATCCTATTGGATGACGAATTGCTTTATTTGCATAATCAGACGCCAAACCCGAAGAATAAAAAACCGATAAATCAGGTCTTTAACTGAACTAAACACAATTACTTTCTTTCTTTCTTTATAAACACTTTAAGAAGCTATTCGAGAGTTGCAAATATGACTTGAGGTAAGTAGAAAGTTAATTACCGCGTACTGGAGCAACACAACGGGCTATTGGTGACAGTTTGGGGTCAGTTCTGAAGGATTACCCGAGTACAGCTCATCATTTTGAGCCATGACCATCCTGAAGAGGTCAACACCTGAGCTGGCACCCCACTCTTCAAACTTCCACACAACGTCAAAATGAGGACATTTGAGGTTCCAAGACTTTTTATTTACCAGCCCCTACGTACACGATGGTCGTATGTTGGATCTAGTTTCGAACTCGCAACTTTCCAGTTGCTAATTCGCGACTCTCTACCAACTGGGCTACCGTAGTTCTTAGAAATGTATTTAAAGATTTTGAAAGAATTCCCTAGCTTCCAAGTTGTTTATAAAACCACGGTTCGCATTTATTTTTACAGTATAAACAATTTTCTAACAATTTCTACTGGCTTTCCTGATTACAAATCGTAATTGATGGATTTGTACTAAAAAAAAGTTTAATATTAACAAATCTCCGTATATTATTTTCCCTGCATCGGAATTATTTTTAAACTCAGTCGAATCTATAATTTCTTATCAGAACTCCTACAGGTACAGATTATTATTAACTTATGTTCACACAATAGAAGTTTTTCACACAATAGAATACTTTATAATTTTTAAACTCTCGAGTCTTGCAGATTAAGGTCTATTCGAAAAAGAAAAGAAAAAAAAAATTATATTTAATTTTTGAAGTTTTTATGAAAATACGTGGAGAATAAAAGCCTTGATTAAAAATCTCTTTCTAAATTTTAAATCCTAACAATATGATCTTGTTTGTTTTCTTTGAAAGCTGCTTTGTTATTTATCACTCAAGTAATCTATTATTGAAGTTTATGTGCATATAGATTAATCCTTTTAATATCAGCACAGTTTTTTTTACCTGAATCTTTCCTTCTTAAGCCAAGCTAAAAAATGTGAATAATTTATCGAACTTACTGCAATTGAGCTTCATAAAAGTAAACTCGAGTTTCTACACAACAATCTTTATTTATTGGTGCTTTACTTAGAATAGAATCATTTGTAAATATATTATATTCGTTCTTTCCTAGGAGTAGAATCCTTGGTCCATTGATCCTTTTAGTAGAATAGAATCTTTGGATACGTTCTATTAATTCTTTCATCAGAAAGGAATCCTTTGGAAAGTTCCATCACTTCTTCCTTAGAATAGAATCCTTTGGGAAAAGATCTAGCACTCTTTCATTCGAACAGAATCCTTTAAAACATACCACAGGTTCATGTGCTGTGGAATGAAATTCTTTGGAAATATTCTATTGCTTATCCCCTTAGAATAATCCTTTGAGAAGGTTGTTTTGCTCATTCCCATATAGTAGAATTCTTTGGAAAATGCTATTGGTCCTAGGTTTAGAATGAAATTCTCTGGAAAATTCTATTCGTACTATTTATAGTAGGAATAAAATGATTTATGAATGATCATTTTAATGGTTATTAATATTAAAATAGAATGATTTTGTAATATCTATTGGGCCTTAAATTAGAATCCTTTAGAAAGACTATTGGTCAAAAATTGTCGGAAGTCATGCAGGGAAGAGTATATAGTGCAAGGAGGTATTAAACGTGTGATCGCATTTGAAGGTAGGTTGGTAGTAAGTTGAATTTACGTCGCTCTGGAGCAACTCAGCGGACAATTCTTGACGGCCCGGGATCCATCCCCAATGAAAAGTAGAGTCGAAAACTGTAATAATGAAAACAAATGTAACAGCAAATTTCTCAAGACGTTTTAAAAACTGAAACTCCACGAACGAAAGGGGAAAAGCTCTGAGTAGTTTCTATTGACATGTTTATATCCTGAAATGATAAAGCAGAAACTCTCTAATGACGTTATTTGGCATCCATTAAACTATGTTTATCAGAAATACACATGTCTGTGTTTATTGATTGATTGCAGAAGAATATGACGTCTCTCTCTCTTTGAAAGTTGCAATTCCGATGAAAATATTTCCTCGTTATTGAAAAGACCGGTTGTCGCAATTATGATATCTAACCAATCTGATAAAACAGTCAATGATGCCTATTCTAGCTCAGTACTTACTGGAAACAATTAGTTTCTAATTGGTTTGTTGGGTTTTATTGTGAACAGGCCATTTTTCCAAGCTGTTCCACCGCCAAGAAAATGGACATACACACACATAGAAAGCTTTACTGACATAGAAGAGAGAAATACGCAGAGGTTAGAAACTAATCTGCACAAGGAATGCGACATCGACGTCGATGTTTTATAAAAAAGACCGATGTATTTACCATCGCTTTATTGGAGCCGAGGTTTGTTTAACATCGATGTTTTAACATTGTCGATGTTTTTAAGTTGTCGATGTTTTATTTTTGAATGATAAAAGTAATGTAGTAAAAATTAAGAAAAATAACAGAGCAACTAAGTATTTGTCAGTGATGGCGACATCCGTTCCATCAGAAAGAGTTTTTTCCCTAACTGGTGGGATAGTTAGCGAAAAAAGAAGTCGGCTTAAGATGGAGAAAGTTAACAAACTTCTTTTTTTACAAACTATAAATAACAAATATTGTGTCACAAAATAATTATAACACGCAATATTTATAAACCTTTTGCAACTAAGTATTTGTCAGTGATGGCGACATCCGTTCCATCAGAAAGAGTTTTTAACATGCAATATTTATAAACCTTTTGCAACTAAGTATTCTTCTTTTTTTACAAACTGTAAATAACAAATATTGTGTCACAAAATAATTATGCAATATTTATAAACCTTTTGCAACTAAGTATTTGTCAGTATTAATGCAATATTTATAACATGCAATATTTATAAACCTTTTGCAACTAAGTATTTGTCAGTGATGGCGACATCCGTTTCATCAGAAAGAGTTTTTTCCCTAACTGGTGGGATAGTTAGCAAAAAAAGAAGTCGGCTTAAGGTGGAGAAAGTTAACAAACTTCTTTTTTTACAAACTGTAAATAACAAATATTGTGTCACAAAATAATTATAACATGCAATATTTATAAACCTTTTGCAACTAAGTATTAGTCAGTGATGGCGACATCCGTTCCATCAGAAAGAGTTTTTTCCCTAACTGGTGGGATAGTTAGCAAAAAAAGAAGTCGGCTTAAGGTGGAGAAAGTTAACAAACTTCTTTTTTTACAAACTGTAAATAACAAATATTGTGGCACACAATAATTATAACACCCAACATTTTTTATTTACAGTAAATAAAAAATAATTTTGTTATGCTTCCACCTCATTAGTTTATATATATAAATAATAATAAATAACAATACACTTAATGTAATGCACCTACCTAATTATACTTATAATTAGTAGTATCTACGTCAAACTGTTGTAAATATTACTTTATTTCATATTATTCAATTTGAAAATAAAAGGTTTATAAATAGTTCTCATTAAATTTGTTGACTTTGTTTTGACAGTTAAAAAAATCTTAGATATAAATTAATAAACACAACAAATGACAAATTAAATCTTCCTTTCCCTCAGGCGAACTATAAATTAGCTTTAATAAAAAAAAAGGGGTGGGGGGGGAATTTAAATACACTGATGTTTAAAAACATCGATAGTTTTGGGGCGATGTATTATCAATATCGATGTTCTAATTTTGAACATCGATGTTTCAAAACATCGTTGTTTTGCTGTCGGTGTCGTATCCCTAATCTGCACCACCTGCAACTCGTAGGTTGGTAGTGCAGTGGACAAAACACATCGAGCACCTCTTTTCAATTGCATCAATGAGCACATTAAGAAAATATTAAAATATCCATTAACCCTACTGATGGTTGTTTCGACAATCTCGTCAGTAGGAAGACTGACCATATCTTGACCGACACGCTATCGGATTAGTAGAAATCTGACAAGATCTTCATCTCGTAATCTTAAAAATATTGGTGATATCTTGATGTCGAGGCATCTCGTCATTAGTAAAATTGGTTCGATTCAGTCACACTAAGAACAACACTAAAGACTATTGGCGACGGTTCGGAGATCAATCCCGAAGGGAAAGATCAAGGTCAACGCCTCGTAATTTTGAACCATAGTCAGATGACGAGAACACCCGAGATATATCATCGAAACCACTTTGGGGGGTTAACGAAGGAATTATTTACATTACAGCCAAAGAAAGGTTAAAATTAAGGTTTTACATTCTGAGGGGTTCACATCCATTATTTTGTTGTAGGTTATTCCAAGAAAAATGTGCAAATCAGCAACATTTACCGATTTTATGTAATAAAAAATTCGTATAATAAAATTAAAAATATAAAAAAATCGACAATTTTTAGATTAAATATGATGCTTAAAATTGGTATTTCCAACTACAGATAAGAAAAGAACAAAAATTTTCAGATTGTAAAAATGTAATATAGGGTTGTCTACGTTAAATAGTTTTTGAGAAACAGGTCTTCAAACTTGCATCATTATCTATTTCAGTTGCTCTTCAAAGTTGGAAGTCCTTAAAATGACTAAATACGTTCACAATGATTAATGTTTTTCCAAAATATACTCTAACAAAAAAAAATCGACGAACCAAGAACAGTGGAACCGAATTACAGTGGTGCCTTGCTCGATGCACTTGGAACGGTGCTGACTGGGGGCGTATAGGCTTTAGAGACGAGTTCAATATCCAACTGTGTCCTTATGACAACCACAGACGCGCAGGGGCAGCGTAGGGATCCTGCCCTTACTATTGCATGCCACACATGCCCACAACAGGGGGATATGGTCTGGGGTGCCATCTCCTTTAAAAGACCCCTTTGGTAGTCATTTATGGCACACATACAGCACAGCGGTACGTAGACGACATTCTACGACCGGTCGTGTTGCCGTTCCTTTTGCGACACCCGGACTTACTTTTCAACAAGATAATGGCCGGACCCCACACGGCACATGTTGTTATGAATTGTCTTCAAGTTTTCCCAATACTTCCTTGGCCAGCTAGGTTTCCTGATCTCTCTCCCATAGAGCTCATTTGGGACGTTAAGGGAAGGCGATTGCAACAATCACGGAATGTTGACCATTTAGCCCGACAGTTAGAGACAATTTGGCAAGAAATTCCGCTGGACATCACCCTAGAACTTTTCAGTCTATGCCACGTCGGGTGACAGCTTGTATCCAGGCCAGAGGTGAACCAACGCCTTATTGACTTCAACCCTTTGTAACAGTCAAACTCTGAAGTAAATTATTCAATTGTTCTGAAATTTTAATCGTTTGTTTTCTATGTATGTTCTTAATTCTTCTTCTTTTAATATACATCTTTGCGAATAAAGATGATTGTCTTTCTGTTAGTACAAAGGCATTAAAACGGATACTCCAGATTCAGCACGAAATTCCATTTTATACTGTACTCAATGATCTAACGAATTTACACTGTTTGTGAAAATTCGTTCGTTGTGTGTAACCATGAAGGAATCATGCAAATTGAACGAAACTTGCAGGAAACGCAAAACAGGTTAGGATATGCAAATGATTAGAATAACAAAGTAATCACGCATGTGTGTGCCGAGAAACACCCTCTAAACTAAAAAAATGAGCCTTGTATAAAAATAAATGTAAAGGTGCGTTGAAATGTGTAAATCGTCGTGCGACTGCTGTAAATGATGGATTAAAAGTCAATATGCCTCGTCAAAAAATGCAGCAGAGTGGCATAAGATCGACTAATGAACCGTATGGAGATATTCGTACAAAGTTTTAACGGGGCAGTATTAACGGTGTAACGTCCTCAAACAATTAGACGTGCAACTGATTAAAATTAAAATATTTATTAAAGTCAATTTGGGATATTATTTCCAAAAATGTAGAAGTCTGAAAAGTCGCTGGGTCAGACATTGACGTCGAACCGCCTATCGAACCAGGAGCTTGGCTCCAATAAAAACAGTCTAGAGGATGCCGTCGACTCCTCTCAAATTTCTGGTTTAATCTCCCGAGAAACTTCTCATATCAACCGTCCTCTCTGCAGATCGCAATGGGGGGGGGGATTTCCGAACCACCTGTAACGGGGTTTCGAAGGGGCTTCCAGTTGGAAACTGATGACATCCACACAGCTGCAAGAAAGTTCAAAAAGTCGATCTTTCATCGGCTTTTCTCTCCGTTTCTCACAGGTATCTCAGGTTTTGCTTACCCTGTCTGGCTTTGATCTGAATTCCAGACATGGGGTGGAAGATCAATCTGATCTCCAAATGTGTTGATGGGAAAAAGCACCGAGGTACAACGGGCTCCTTGAGGGTGGACTTTCGTATCATGAAATCGACACTCACAACAGTGATGCGTGTGGGGAAGAGATGAACCGTGGAGAACCGGATAAGTCGAAACCGAGGCAGTGGATCAGGCAATATGACGTCACCACGGGACGACAGACACCTCATCCGCATGGCGGTGACGGACCGTACAACGTCCTCTTGTGCGTTGGCACGACATTGGAGAAAGTCTACAGACGTGTCACTGTATGCCCCCACGGTTCATCGACGTCTGTTGCGCCATGGGCTGCGTACAAGGATTAAATTTGAGCAGGATTCCCTTGACGCTGAAACACCGACGTCTCCGGCTACAATGGACTCACCAGCACAGCCAATGTCGGGCCGATTTCCAACAAATCGTCTTCTCAGATGAGTCCCGATACAATAAGAACCATGATTGACGCGAACTCGACAGACGCTACAGAGATGAACGCCGTGTCCAGTAGTGTCTTATTCAGCGTCATACTAGACGAACGCCTGACGGTACGGTCTACGGCGCTATTGGATATCATGGACTATCGCCCATACTCCAACGTGTGGGGATCCTCACCAGCGGAGCAACATCAGGTGAAGTCCGAGGTCCCATCCCTACTGCAACGCATTCCCGGAGCTGTATTTCAGTAAGACAATGCCCGTCCACATGCTTCTCGGAATGTACAAGCCTTCTTCAGTGCACGACATGTTCCGCTTCTTCCATGGCCTGCACGTTCCCCGGATATGTCCCCCCCATTGAGCAAGTATTGGATTACATCGGTCGGCGACTCGCTCGTACTGCACGTCGTGCAGAGAGTACGGCTGAACTTACGGCATCAGATAGAGACCATCTGGACTGCCATTCCTTAGCATGACATTCAGAATATGTATGATTAGATACCACGGCGTGTACACTCTCATCACTGCGCGTGGCGGCTACACAAGATATTGAATTTTGGCATTATTTTTGTTGGATGGCTCTGTAAATTTTATCATTTTTCTAAACCCCTATAAGTATTACGTGGAATATTTTGAAAATTACTGCAGTACGGGGGGTAGTGTTGTTCAATTTACGTCACACTGGCGCAACACGACGGGATATTGGCGACGGTCTGGGATAGATTTCGAATGGAAAGATTGGAAGACACCTCGTCATTTTGAACCATGGTCAGATGACGAGGTCAAAACCTGAGCTGCCTCTCCAAACTTCCACACCACCAACATGAGAATAATTGAGGTCACGGCATATTTAACGTGTATCATCCCCCACGTGCATGACGGGCTTTGGTTGGATCTAGTCTCAAACTCACAACCGTCCGATTGCTAACCCGAGAATCCGATTAGTGGTCTATCGTGGTTCCCATAATTACTGTAGCAATGACCACTTCAGATATTTGGAGCAAAATGACTTTTAAACCATCTTTCATGAATGAATTTTTAGTACTTTCATTTATGCAATTAATTAAGAAATCTCGAGCCGAGGTTGCTCAGTCAGTAGAGCGTCGGGCTCGCATCAGAAGGGGTGTGGATTCTGTCCTGCAATACTGATGATTGCGAGATCGGCGCTTCGACCTGACTAAAGACCGTCGTGTCCACTAATGGTGGCTGGGGCACGTTAAATAGGTCGTGGTCACAAAGTCCCCCATGTTCTCATACCAAATCAATACCTCTGGTGGTACCTGATCAGGGGTTATCGTCCTCTGATTGGGATCTAAATTACGATATGTGTGAGTGAATGGATGTATGAAAGGGACCTTCCTGTAAAACGGATGTGTCATGTATGTCGAGCTAAGTCGGACTTCCTCCCAATGGGGCTCAATAACATGGAAGGCGCACCCCTCTTGCCGTCTTTGACGGGCCTGGTACTCCTCCGGTCTGCCAGTGTAGGCATAAGAAACAACAACAATTAAAAATACTCACTTAATAGGAGTGAAAATTCTAATATGATTCGAGCGATGTTAAAGTTATCGAACCCCTTTTCAAATTAAAATGAATGACGTTTTCATTGACAGACTGAATTTAACACGAGTGAATGCTTTGAGAGCAATGATCTCACTTTCTTGACATGTTTATAAGTTACGTAACGGTATTTGTAACAAATAGCCATAGATTTTTCTCAACGGCGATGCGCCTAACGATGGTTTTTACATAAAAAATGCACCTCTCCCAAAAATAAAGCTTTACGCTTCCGAGCTGGAATTCCATCCTTTTAAAGGCAGAAAAGTCAATTTTCTCGTTCGCCAACCATTTCTTTGAAGTCTGGAAAAAAAGACGCAAAATATACTTCAATTGGAGATATATAAATAAAAACGTAAAACCCTTTTATACGGCTCAATGGGCTTATGTCGAAAAGCTTAAGAAATGCGTCGGAAAAATATGTCTTACGTCGTATGCCCAGACAAGTTGAAAGCAATAGGATCACCAAATGTATAGCTTTTAAAGATTTATATATTTTTATTGCGAATTTTTAAGTTTGGGTATTTCAGGTGTTTGGAGTCAAGGATTTCAGAGAGGGCTCCGATGTTTGATCTCAATGCAGTCCTCAGCATTTATGGTTAATCGCCAACTATAAGCAAATTCAGTTATGCTCTTCGCGATTATAGGTAAACACTATAACACAACCCCAAATTAGATATAACTTAGTACATCTATAAAACGTATAGCTGGTTGAGTTTCATAACGCAAGGGCCATATTTTGCCATGTTGCACCAAACACAAAACACAAGACAACGTCAGGTAATGGACATACACACGAATTAAGTCTTATTGATACACACTGAGCTACCACGCCCCTCCCCCAGATGATGAATTATTTTCAATTAATAGTTTATTAAAAGTAAGCTAAATTGCGGGTAATACACAAAATGCTTATTTGGAATCCATCTGATGATACGTTTACAGTGAGCAATACAACAAAACAAAGCAATCTATTGTTATACAAAGTAACTGGATGAAATTAAATGAAAGGTTTGTAATCTGATTAAGAACGATATAAGTGTCCAGGGAGAATCAAGGTCTAGACATTAGTCTGAGTTTATTCCTTAGCAAATAGAGTAAATGTAATCTACTCGGGCTTTTGTGAAATGGAGGATATGGCTGGATGTTAATTTCATTTATTCTATCCGATTACCAGACAGTTTGTTCTGATTGAATATAAAAGTAATTGCTTCGTAAAACAAGCTTATGCCAGACACATCACCCAACATTTAAATTATATAGCAGTAAGTGTGTAGGTGTGTCATTTCTTACTAAACGTGTATTCATACAGAACGTGGAAATTGCTATAACAATTTAATACCTGCAATGTTTAATTCTTGGTTGTACAATGTCCTATAAGTTCCCGTTCTCCAACTTAAAAAAAAATTATTTCCCATGTTTTTGTTAATTTATTGAATTTTATCGTCTGCTTATAGTATTATCGATTCTTTAATTTCCATCGCTTGGTTTTCTTCGCGCTCAAGCTGTGCTATAATAAAGTTCCACGTCTTTTGTTTTTCATTGCAAAATGAGTTTATCACGCAATTAGAGCATTACGATGCTTGAGGCTTATTTTGAATGTAAATCCTATGAAAGATGTAAAGAATTTTGGCGATAAGTATCCAAATGATGCAATACTGTTGAATAGCGGATATGCAAATTCAGTTATAGATGATTTGTAAACGAGGATGACGTCACACTCACTACTATATAAGAACAGCACGTATGCTGAAGACATCTGTCTTGATTATGTAAGTTTTTCCTTCTGTTTGCAAGAAGCCAGTACTGAATTTAATATGTTTTTTAAACTTTAAATACATGTTTGTTACATAAAATCTTGCAATCATTTCCTGAGGTACTTAAATCAAATGGATGCGGGATTCCCCGACCATCCGGTTATGGCCTGATTTAAGCACTAAGAAACAGGTGATTGCATGGTATGTTTGGACTGGCTAATCATTGTGGAGCCCCATGTCAATATGAACAAAAAGCCGGAAACTCAGCTATTCACATTTCTGAAATTGAATTCATTCAACTATAAGAGCTGGCAAATTGGCATTAAAGTTCTATTGATTGACCGAGGACTCTGGGATTATGTCTCTGAACAGATTACTCCTTTTCCGGACACAGCAAGTGAAAAGGATAAGTGACCACAAGCAGATCAAGGAGCGTTCGTATACCACTAGTTATCAAGGAATCGAGCGTCGGTTCCTTACTCTTATTTCAAGCACAACCGACCGAAAAGAAGCCTGGTTAATCCTGAAAATGAATTTTGAGGCAACAGCCAGAGCTCCATTGGCAAGCCTGATAGACGAATTCTACGAACTAAAATTCAAAATAAAGAAAGCATCGGAATGTTTTGCAAGCGAGTAGCAGAGAAAAGACTACAAATACTAGAAGCATGTTTTGATATGCCCGAAAAACTCGTTTGTTTTCAATTAATACGGAAATTATCTTCAGAGTATGACAACTTGGTTCATGCTTTGAAGACAGAAATTTCATCATCAACTACAAAGAGACTCAACTCGTAAGCGAATCGGGAAGAATCACGCAGGAAAGAAAAGATGAAGGACTTGATTTGGTCTCCGGTGCATACATCTCGAAAAACCTAGTTTCAAGAACGAACAAGAAAGAAAATAACGTGTGCTCCGGAGAGTCTAAGGCCGAAGGCCTTCTATCTCCTTCTGAAATTTGAAAGGTACTGAGAGGATTTTCAGTTCAATGTAAATATATATGGTGGTGTGTGTGTCATTGGTAACCAATAAGAATGACTGGATGGGTAGTAGGGCGGAGTCAAATACAAGCCCAACTAGTGCTGTACAGCAGATGCAAAGATGACAGAGTAAGATTAAATTAACTTAAATTACAAAAAAGAGGAAATTTTTAGAATTTTTAGCAAAATTAAGTATTAAGTATGGCTCTAGGCCGTTTACTGTACTGTGGTTGACGAGGGTCGTATCTGGGGATACACTGAATTGCGTGATTATCTATTATTTCAAGATTAGTGTAGAACTTTATGGCTAGTTTGCTGAAGAATTTTTAAGTTCGGTTATTTCAAGATCTTCACGGATTTTATTAGTTCTGTAGTACCAGGGATCACCACTGATAAGACGTATAATAGAATTTTGAATATATTCTAGTTTTTAGAGGTTACTTTTTTAGCTGCGTATCCCTAGACAAGACTGGCGTAGCTGATTTTTGGTCTAATCATGGGTTTGTAGAGGAGCAGTTTATTGTCGATTGAGAATTTAGAATTTTGACCCATTTAGGGGCGAAGATTGGACCTAACAGCAATGACTTTATTTCTTAGGGAGGAGATGTGGTATTTCCACGTTAGGCGAAAGTCTAAAATAACTCCAAGATAGGTGCAATTAGGGGACCAGGGTATTTTGTTGCCATAAAAAATAGGGGGTCAGGAATATTCCGTCTCCTAGTAAAAAAATATAGCTTGGCATTTGTCAACAACGGACAAGAAAATTGTTGATTTTCACCGCAGTGGAATCATTCTGGACCACTATCGGAAACATTCCAAGAATATGCCAATATTGCAAGAAAAAAGGTTATCTAATGAAAGAGTGTTTCAAGAAAAGAAATGCAATCGAGTGGAAAATGAAAATAGAAAAAAAATTCATGTATCAACCTGGAGGATTCCACAATCAGCAAAATCACTGCTACTCAATAATTAAGGGTACAAGTCGAAATTATCAAACGCCAATTTCGGATTTCGACGAGTGGTGGATGAACTTGGTGGTATCTTCCCATTTTTGTAAGCACAAGAATTGGTTTGTAAGATTTGAAGCTCTGCCTCCTACTTCGGCACTTATTGGTGATATGAATTGCACAACTGAGATCCTAGGGGTAGGTGATGTAGTTTTTTATGCTAAAGATAAGGATATATGTGTGCAATTGACATTAAAAAAGGTATACGCACCAAATATAGGTCGTAATTTAATTAGTGGTGCTAGCATGGATAGTGCTAATTATATAATAATTTGGCATGTCGGGAAGACATTCTTTAACTGGACGCTTAATATGTATCGGTAATATCCCGTTTTCCTGGAAGGCAAGTAAACAAAGTGCATCGCACTTAGTTCAATGGAAGCGGAATTCGTGTCTCTTGCAGATGCTGTAAAAGAACTTTAATGGTTTGGTAATATTTTGGATGAAATTAAGTTAATTTCAAAGTATATGCCTAATTTATGTTGTGATAATAAATCTGCTATACTTTTTTGTCAAAATCATATCGAGAATTCAAAAACTAAGCATATAGACATAAAATTGCAATTTGTTACAAGATTAATTGAAGAAAATAAATTTAATTTGGAATTTGTTGGAAGCAAATTGAATTTAGCAGATCTATTGACGAATCCTCAATCGAAGATCGATTAATTTTTTTTTGTTGATAAATAGTTTTGTGCATTTCCGTGGGGCCGAATGTTGAATAGCGGGAATGCAAATTCAGTTAGATGATTTGTTGAAGAGGATGACGTCACACCCACTACTGTATAAGAACAGCACGAATGCTGGAGATATCTGTCTTGATTATGTAAGTTTTTCTTTCTGTTTGCTGATATGTGGCAAGAAGCCAGTACTGAATTTAATGCTTTTAAACTTTAAACAAATGTTTTAGTTTTACATAAAATCTTTCAATCATTTCCTGATGTGCTTAAATAAAATGTATGCGGAGTTCCCAGACCATCAAATACCGAGTAAAGATACGTTATATCGACTTGTTCGACGATTTCGTAAGACAGGTTCGGTGGAAGACAAACAGGAGTTGAAATCCGAAAGTCGTTACATCAGACGTGTGCAAGAAACTAAACGGAGGATATCGCAATCTTCTCATCAATCTGTGAGGCGTTTGTCGCAACAAATGGGCACATCACGTGGATGGACACATAAGTCTTCAAGAGCTTTGCATTTTCGTACTTATCGTGTAAAAATGTTCCATGAACTAAATCCATCGGACAATGAGAAGCGGCTTCATTATTGCCGATGATTCCGAAGATTTATTCGCAACAACATCAATATTTTGGACAGTATATTTTCTTCTAATGAGACCCAGTTTCAGTTAAGCTGTTATGTGAAGACGCAAAACTCCTGCATTTGGGCGACGACAAATTCATTATTGCAAAAACCTTTACATTCTCAAAAAATTGGCGTTTGGAATGATGTATCATGCAAAATGATTGTTGGACCTCTATTTTTCAAGTCAACTGTTGATGGCACTGTATACAGAGAACGTATCCATCGATTTGTTGCATTATTAGAAGTGAATGAACGAGATTCTTGGTTCCAAAAAGACTGTGCAACCTGACATACAAGTTATGAAACCATGGGCATGCTTCAAGATATTTTTGGCGATCGACTCGTGTCAAGAAGTTTATGACCACCTCGTTCCCATGATATGAACATCCCTAACTTTTTCTGTGGGGATGTTTAAAAAACAAAGTTAAAGAAGATAATCCCCAAGCACACAATAAATTATCTGAAAATTGCCATTACTCAAAGGACACAAGAAGTCACTACCATCATCATCATCTTGAATCGCGTTTCTAAAAAAATGCGCGAACGACTTCAGCTTGGCATCCAAGAAAAAGGCGGACATTTTGAACATTTATAAATGTAAGTTGAATTTTTTTCCAACGTTATGTTGCCGACCAACCGGTATAGTGGTTAAGGTGTTAGCCTCTAGATCGGAAGGTTCCTGGTTCGAATCCGGGTCTGGGAATGGATGTTTGTAAGCGTATGGTGTAGAGGCGGCTGGTGCACCTTAAATCTGTCATGGCCGAAAATCCTCACGTTGGGTTGGTGTGGAAGTTTGGAGAGTGGGGTGCCAGTTCAGGTGTTGCCTCGTCGTCTGAACGTGGTTCAAAATTACGAGGTGTTGTCTTCGGATCATTCCCTTAAGGGATTGATTCAGGACCGTCGTCAATAGCCCGTTGTGTTGCTCTAGTACGACGTTAATTAAAAATTACCAACGTTATGTTAAAAGTGCTTTTCAGCATTAGCATAAAAATAATTGCTTTAAAGTTTGTTGTTTTCTCTACTATTATAAAAGGAAGTGTTTGCCTGTTTTGCGCGCAAAGTTCTGACGAATCTATGGCACTTACAGTAATGGGATTTGGCACACATGCAGTCCGAATTTTTTGCAATTTTCGGGTTGCGCCGAATTTTAAAATTTAATCTAGATTATTTTTAAATGAATGTAATGGAATTATTATTGTTTTATTTGGAATGGCAACACCATAAAGAGATGGCAGATTCTAAATTTAGTTTGAATAAATTTTATTTTGATAAAAATATTGTTGAGGGAATAACGAAGAAACTGTTTCTTTTTCTGTTAAGCGAGTAATTTTTTTATGAAACAAGACATGTTTTAAGACTAGTTCTACTACAACAATGGAATCTTATTAGAGAATGCGTGAATTTATAGTACAATTGTAAGAAACAACCAAGACCTAAAGTAAAATATAGTATTCACCGTTTCGTTTATCGTTTTTTAAAAGTATCCTTAGCTTTTTACAAAGAACCGGAATATTCTTTCAAACGCAAGAAAACTATAATAGTGGGTATTAAAAATCTCTTCAAGGACAATAAACTTTCGGTGACAAATAAAGGTATTAGGAACATTCTAAAAGTTATTTTTATTATAGATTAAGCTCTACGTTATCCTGAAAAATAAAATCTCTTTTATGGAAGTCGCTTTTGTTCTTCCACAAAACCATAAGAAATTAGGCCCGACAAAATCCTTAAAAGGGATTTAGCGTTCACCAAAAGTCTTATAGAAGCGAATAAAGTAGGATTTCTAGAAGGTTCGTGGACACATGGAAATCCTGAAATAACAGGAATTTCTTGGCCACCTCTTTTAGATCAGAACTTTCCCACAAGTAACTAATTTGTTTTTGTTGGAATGACAGTTTTCTCAATAAAAGAATACAACACACCCAGAACAAAAAAAAAAAATCATGTTTTTCTGCTATTGTGTCCGAGGCCTTTCGTTTCATTTCCCCCTCCTGTTCCTTTCTCGGGGCATTTTCATTTCCAGGGGGAAATTTCGGCTAGTTCTCCAATCCCGAGAAGACACCAGTTTTCAGATGATGTGTTACTGGTCTATGTTTGGTTCATTTTGGGCAGAAAAACCGTGTTGACATATATATTTACAGACAAGAACAAATATTTGATTTGTGACAAGAAAATGAATTTGCGGAAGAGTTTCGTCTTTCTTTTGATATTAAAAGAATAAAAAGTTTCATCTTGCGAAATGCTAGGTACTGTTTCTAACTGGCTTATTTCTGGGAAATATTTCAAACAGGTCGAATTGAAAGGGAAACTAGAATAAACAAAAACGAAAGGAAGATAACCAACTTTTTTAGGCGTGTCGTAATTGTAGTAAAAGAAAGTTCAAATATCAGTGAGTACAAGTTGACTGAAGATTATATTATATCTGCTTTACGTTTTTGAACAGAAAATAAAGTAGATCATTATCCATTCTTTGTCTATTGATCGCTATCGTAATTTTATTTCGGATGAACTTTGAAGTGGACACACAATTTAAAAGTTTCGAATAATTAGTTTTACAGAGAATGAAAACTTTAGGCATTTGAAATTATATTTGGTAATGGTAATGGTAATTTTAGTTAACGTCGTACTAGAGCAACACAACGGGCTATTGACGACGGTCCAGAATCAGTCCCTTAAGGGAAAGATCCGAGGACAACACCTCGTAATTTTGAACCACGGTCAGATGACGAAGCAACACCTGAGCTGGCACCCCGCTCTCCAAACTTCCACACCAACCCAACGTGAGGACTTTCGGCCACGACAGATTTAAGGTGCACCAGCCGCCTCTACACCATACGTTTACAAACATCCATGCCCGGACCCGGATTCGAACCAGGAACCTTCCGATCTAGAGGCTAACACCTTAACCACTATACCGGTTGGTCGGCGAAATTATATTTGATCGTTACTTTATTATTTCGTTTATAAGAGAGTATACCTGGTATAGTGGTTAGCATTTGTCTGGCACTCAATAGATCACGGTTTCGAATCACGGCCTGTAAACTCCTGCAAGTTGGTTATTTTCTCTGTTAAGAGCATCAGGGTGGCTTATCCACTTCATCATCCCTCAGAAGCTGACCAACCGGTCAGGTGGTAAGATGTTAGCCTCTAGATCGGAAGGTTCCTCATTCGAACCCGGGTCAGTGCATGGGTATTTGTAAGCGTATGGTGTAGAGGCCAAACGTCTTTACGTTGGGTTGGTGTGGAAGTTTGGAGAGTGGGATGCCAGCTCAGGTGTTGCCTCATTATCTGTACGTGGTTCAAAATTATGTGTTTGTCCTCGGATCTTTCAATTAGGGGATTTATTCCGGACCGTCGTCAATATCCCGCTGTGTTGCTCTAGTACGACGTTAATTAAAATTTACCAAAGTACCCGGAACGTCGTCAATAGCCCGTTGTGTTGCTCCAGTACGACGTTAATTGCCTTATCTTACCTTACCTCCCTCAACAACCTGTTCGCCACTTGTGCAGAAGAGGTCAATGGTTGGGAATTTAAAAGACAAGAGCGTTGATAGTATCCTGCAAGCATTGCGCCTAGGTTCATTTAATACTTAGATATCAAAGTGTGTAGTCTCCTGTGAAGCAATCACAGGACAAGGGGACTCCAGAGGAAATAGAGGCTGAGCAGCAGATGGGATGCTAAAAAATGTGTCACCTAAAATTATTTTAACCCACCCCCAAGTGGTTTCGATGAGATATATCATCCACAAAGATCCCACGTTTTGTTGATGGTGTAACGCAGTGACTCTCAACCACTGTGCCGCGGCACTTTTGTGTGCCGCCAAATTTTAAAAAGTTTATAGTAAAAATTATAATGCTTTTTTTTATTGCGAATAAAGTTTGTTTAAATTAAAGATAAGTATACTGTAAAAGAAAACTGTTGTTTTTACAGTTACATATCATATTTTTCACTGTTTTTATCTTTAAAACTTTTAAACTTATAGTAATTACTATAAGTTTTACAACCAACTTTTAAACGTATCTTTTCTTTGTGGGTCGCCAAATTTTAAAATCGTTAAAAGTGTGCCGCGACAAAAAAAAAGTTGAGAATCACTGGTGTAACGAGATATCTCGTCGAGATAAAACTGCCCAATTACCCTTGTAGCGTTTTGGCTTCACATCAATACAATGGAGTCATACTCAGCTGGCTACCTTTTAAAGCTATTTGTTTAACTTAAAAAGTTTCAATGACAGTTGGAAAAATACCTGCAACCTTTTTTTTTCAAAAAACACTCACTGAATGAATGTTCATGCAGAAACAATAAGTTTATTTCTCGGTTTTTTGTTCGGTGTTTCACCTCACCGTATAGCTGTCTCAACGAGAGCTTTTCTTACACCACCTTCCTTCGTGGCTTCTCGCTCTCGTCTCCTTTTTTGATCGTGAACACTGAAGAGGTGTCAATTCCACACGTACGAGTCCCCTCTTTGGATAATGGAACCGTTAGAAAGTGATGTGTGACAATCAGGTTAAAAAAGACGGACGCCGACTCTACGAGATTTAATGTCTTTCTGGCCTGAGTAAGTACCGAACTTCGCGTGCCCGTCTGCTCCCCTCGTGATAAACCCATGCAGGTGTTTTTCCAGACGTCACACTCTCCAAGAGAATAGATATTCAAGTGGGAAAAATAGTCTTCCTTGCCCTGGACTGGTGACAATTTCGAATAGGTTCTTACATTAGAGGCTGACCCCAACAGGGCAGTTTTCGTCGCGTAGATAAACCATCGGGAAGTAAAGCAAATGATTACCCCTTTCACTATATTGACACTCACTACAGTGATGCATCGTCGGAAGGATTATCCATTCTAAAATGCAAGTTCGAACTGATCGGTCATGATAGCAAGTTATAGCAAGACCAGATAACATGCATATATTTTGTATACGCTTCATACCTATGTAATATACCTCTTATTTCAATTCCTGTTGAAGCACTCAAAGTCTGACAGTTTTCCAAATGACAAGGTGTTGAACTCAGATCTTACCTCGGAAATGTCAAAGAACTATGCAAAAGCCCGTTGTGTTAGTTCAGTGTTATGGTTATTAAACACAACTAACCAACCCCATTTCTTTTTATTTCCAAACTAGCTTTTTGAAATTCTAAAGTTACACGTCGAGCATATAAATACCGTGATGAAATCAAAAATTATAGGCACAGCTACAGTTCATCAATAATTATAGCTTTCCAGAGGGAGTGCAGAAATAAATTGTCTTTAAAAAAGGGTTGGGTACATGGGTAGTTAGCTAAATTATGGACCGACACAACGGGATATTGGTGACGCTAAGGGATCCATTTCCAAGGTAAAGATCCGATGACAACTCCACGTCATTTTGAACCTCGTTCAGGTAACGAGGTTCAAAACCCGATCTGGCACCCTATTCTCTATATTTCCACACCACGCCAGAAAAAGTTTGGGAAACCATGACATAATACATATTTTCTTTTTAACCTCAAAAGAAACGTCTTTTCTTCATCAAAGTTCTGACAGAGTGATTCAAAATCCTAGTAAATAAATTTTATTCCCAGTGACGTTAGACATACCGCGACAGCATTCGAATCTAGCTGTCAGTTTCTTGTCCATCCTTTTTTTCCCTTTTATCCTCCACGTGTCGACTTTCAAACACGAATTGTAAACATGCCTCACTCGTATTCCAATTGACATTTCAGATTCGTGGCAGCCGAGATTTGATTCCCTCTTCCTCCGAGACCGCACCAGGAGTTCAAAAGTAATTGCTTTTCCGACACTGTTGGCTTTCGTTCCCCAAGACCCTCCCCAGGCTTAGAATCCGAAACAAACTTTTTCAGCAACAGTTGGTTTTAAGAACATCTCACGTCGGGAATCCCTGATGGTCTTAGAACCGAGGGATGGATTGAAAATGCTTTTGGTTTGAAAAATCAGAAAGGGATTTGGGGGCTTTTTTTGCTTTATACACCAGGCGGTGAAATGTCAGTTAATTACGCGGATGCAAAATGACGTTTGTAAATGGTATGTGAAGGTAGGTAGTTATTTAGCGTCAATTGGAACTACACGACGGGCTATTGGTGACGGATCAATCCCTAAAGAAAAGATCAGAGGAAACTACCGCGTAATTTTGAATCTCTGTCAGAATGAAGTTAACACCTGAGCTGGCACTGCACTCTCCAAATTTCCACATCATGCCAATATGAGAACATTCGACCCCCCGACAGATTTAACGTGCATCGGTTCCCATGTAGACGCCGGTCTTTGGTTGAACCTAGTTTCGAACTTGCAATCCTCCGATTGCTAATCCGTTGCCTCTTCCAATTAGTCTACCACACAGCCCAGTGTAAACAATCCAGATGGTCTGGGAAATGCAAATGATCTCGGATGATATATATGGAGGTTACCTTAAGAATACAGTTTATCGCCTTTTCAGCGTTTCATTTAATTGGTGTTGACCAATAAAATGTCATATCAAATCGGAATTCCTTCTGTAGAATTTCTGGTGGCCGCGTTTATAGACTTGAAACGTAAGACTGAACACACACACACTACTGTTGAAAGGAGCTTCAAAAAGTGTGGTCAACATGCTGACTAGTAGACACTTGAATGCTCTGTGATTTGGTTAGCCGATTTGGCATCTTGTCGCCTCGCTTGGCGATGTAACATCTTATGAAAGGGTAGGTGTGTAAATTGTGTAGAGTGACGACATAAGGTTGTGAAATTGCCGATGTCTTCAAATATCAGATGATCAATCAATGGATCAATCAGATGACGAATCAATGCATGGGCGTTTTTTCCCGTCCCGTACTCCAATCAGATGAGGAACGTTAGACTAGAATTACATAGTTGAAAGATAACTTTTGTAATTGCTATGAAAGGGATTTTTAGTGCAATCAAACAAATCAGACGGTCTGTGATGATCTGCTGTAAAAGGTTTTCACTTATGATGCATATCGGGGGTTGCCTTAAATTTCAGTTGATGACCGTTTCGTATGTTTAGCGTTTAATACAATTGGTGTTACTAACCTACTATTGTATTATTTATTGAAACGAAATCGTTTCGAAAAAAGTTCTGAAAAAACAAGTCGTGACGACATATTCAAAACATGTACAGGAAACATCTTCGATACAGAAACACAACCGACAGCTTTACAGAAAATGTTTCAAAGACTTGAATATCCGTGTCTTTTTACATTATATAGGTTCGAGGACGGTAACTTACATCTCTGCGAGACAGTTAATGTTTATTTGTGTGTGAATTACTTGTTGAATTTTTTGTATTTGACCCAGTATGGCTGATTTTTTGCTGATGATAAGATCAAGATCTGGTCAGTTTTCTTCTGATAACGAGATGTTTCATTGATCAAGATCTGGTCAGTCTTGATAATGACGAATTACCTCGTCGAGACATGAGGCATTTTTGTTTCTAATAGCTTATTTCTTGTCTGTTACAATGTTTATTGATTGTAAGCCTCTGTTTGTAAGCCTTACATTGTTTATTGATTGTAAGCCTTACAATGTTTATTGAGCCTCTGTCCCTTGCTTGTGACAGAGGCTCCAAGTGTGCGCTCTCTCGTCTTGCCAGTGGTCATCTCAAGAGCCTTTCGTTCAATGAGGGTGAAAAGGTTTTCGCCACATGTACCAAGTATCTCGTCCCACCAGCCATTGCTGAGCACATCTTGGACTGCATGGGCCTCTCTACAGAGGATATCTACTCTGACCCCCTTATTGTGCTTGAGTTTCTGGGAGTCAATGGACTTACAGACCTTGTCTGACTTCGTCAAACCTCTGAAGGATTGGTAAAAACAACAAAATGTTTATATTATAGTTTAAATGCAAAAGTTTTCATTTTAACTCCATCAATTCAATTTCATTTGTCCAGACTTTCCTCGGAATGATAGAAATTATAATTGAGTTTATCAGGAACGTCTTAGGCTTACTGATAGCCCAGTTGGGTTCAAGGCGCAAAATCCATTCTTGGCCAAGCCACCCCAATATGATTATTGTGAAAATAAAATATGAAATACAGATAACGCCAAGTAAAACAGACATACACATGCTAACACAGAGAGAAGATAAATTCTCACAGGGTACGTTACAGGAATAAAATCAGCGCTGCTTTCAACTCGTACGTTGCTAAAGCAGTCGGCAAACATACCAAACGAAATAACTTATGCATGAAAGAATATTTACATCCATGTACGCGTCCATACCGTCATTGCTAAATCATCAGAGTAATGCATCTTACTCTTGCTTCCATGATTGCACAAAAGCCCTGTGTGTGAAAGCAAAAGCATGCCACCGTTGCTCGAGGGACTTCTATAGATTCGTGCGAATCCTGGTATTCATAGAAACAGAGAAGGATTATCCTTTGTACTGAGGACTGATAACACTAGAGATGACATCTTTACAGAATGCATTTCCTCTCATAACTCACACCCTTGTCCCATGAGAGAAAGAGATAGACATCTAACATATTCAGAAGTTATCTTTTCGCACTTATTACGTAGTTCCGTGATACTTAAATTCGGAATGACAATGAAACGAGATATCTTTGTATCATGTCGGTTTCATGCCCGTAGCAATCTACAGCTCAACAGTAAGAGGTAAGAAAAGTTTTTCAAATCAGCGTGTGGAATCAGAATTCGGGTAGTAAAGCGTAAAAAGCAGTTGTTCTTCCAGTAAAAGCTGTTATCTCAACAACAACTAGCCAATAATATCGTTAAAAAGCATGACTTGAAAATGCCTAGTTTAAATAGTATAAGTTTGATTTTTAATGAAAAATACGCTTTACCATTGGATTTCGTATCTAAGAGTAATAAAGTTCTTTCGATGCTATATATAAGCTTAGATGTATTCACAAAATACAACTGAAACTTGAAGATGGAAAATAAAACTTAATGTGGGAAAGACAGTGGCTATCGTGTTCCACTGTAGAAAATCATAAAAAATTACGCTTATAATAAAACTTTACGGACAAACCATCCCTTGGTTCTAACGAACCAAATACTTATGACTTTTTTTTTGTAGACCCTCCCTGGACCCACTCACCGTAAGGTTTAGAGTATATAAATACTTATGACTTATTCTAGACTCTCGACTAGACCTGTGACACAGAATAGCAATATTTCTAGTATCAATTGGTTCAGTGGTATTTTTAAAAACATACAAAAATGACGATTGGAGAGATTCTTCAGTTAAATTACTACTTTACGCGCGCTATTTACAGATATAGATAAAGATTACATATTAATGCAAATTGAAAACATTAAATCAAATTAAAAACCCGTAGGTTTTTATCGCATTTAAATCAACAGTCTAACTTCTCACTGACAAAAGCTGGAAGTGTGGGAAGGCGCATGACGTCAGTGACGCCAGAGCATTTTAAGATTCAAATAATTTCCACAACCTGAAAGCTGCACAGAATATTTACGGGACAAATTTCTGAAAGTTTCCTCAGTCGTGTATCTACTCACTTCTCGGTGCTTGGCATTATCAATTGACAACCAAAAACTCATCTATTTAGGCCCGGTGCACACATCCGGTTTTTCAACGTGCGGCACCGCTGCGGTGAAATGACGCGAGGACTCATTTCGCGTCATTTGCGATAGGTATTCTATCGCAGAAAACGTACTTATTTCGCTTACTTGGTGTAAAAAAAAAAGTATATTTTGTAACAAAATAGACGATACTGGATACAACCATTTATTAATTGTTATTTATGTTCAATTTATTTATGAAAACAAGGTACTTGAGACCGGAGAAGCGTGTGAGGCGAGCTGCGGTGCCGTGGGGAACTGCGGTACAAATTGCACGCAAGTTGGACGTGCGGCGGCGCAGCAGCGCCGGAAGCATGTGTGCAATACTCCATTGGATCTAATGTATCTCAGACCGCACTTGCGTTGCGACAGCGGCGCCGCACGTTGAAAAACCGGATGTGTGCACCGGGCCTTATACTTCGTAAGACCAATCATAACATATGGTTGGCCAATTCGGGGGTAGTAATGAATCAAACATAAAAAAATTTGACAGTTGCAAAGTCTTTTTATGAGGCAGATAGTAACTAAATCCAGATGGTTTTAGCGAAATAGTAATGTTCTAAAATCCTTTAAAATTGCGACCATTAAAAAGTTGTCACAAAATAGTTTTAACCAAATTGAAAACAATAACAATGTCAATTTACCCCGTTATAAAACATAAACATAAACCCGTTATGAAACAGAAACAAATATCAAAATTGCTTTTATTAGTTCTTGTTTATCTTAACCCAGTACTTTTATCACAGAAAACATTTTTTATAACATTAAAAAAAATCTTAAATTTTATTAATATGTCGTCGTTTTACATGTGACAATCTGTCTGGTTTAGTATTAAATGGATTGAAAATTCAACTCAGCCATGATGAGAAATGCTCCGGTATTTAACACCAGAAAAGTCTTATTCCAACATTCTTTATCACTCTCAAAGACTTTCCAGTAATATCAAACTGTTCTTCGCTTCAGTTCAACTCGATTGTCAGCGGTGTTTTGAATTTCTGCAGACAAGGAACTCGCGAAATACAAAAGGAAATCCGTATGAAACTAATATTGATCTTAGTATCCTTCAGAGAGAAACCCGGCATCTGAGACCGAGAAAGGTAAACATGAATGTTTTACTTTCCCTTCCCGGAGGCATTAAGAGAAATAAATGTTCTCTGGATAATAATTTAGTGGCACGATGCTGTGATGTTAGATGGAATGTTACAACTATTGGATCATTGGTTTTGGAGTGCTTGGAGAACCTCTGTCGTATGCCCTCAATCTACTGTGAAATATGTTACAACTATTAGTATAGATATGTCTGATTCACATGTAAAGGTTTGGAAATAATTTTTAAGACTTCGAGTTGTTATTTTACCGTTCCTTGGATTCTTAGTCATCCAAGGGTAAGAGTATGCCTGAGAACATGTTCTGTATTTAAGTTCTGGTTTCCTTTGTCTTGTTCTTGATGTAGTTTTCTTGAAGCTTTTATTCTATTGTTAAGAGAACTACAAGAAATAAACAATTTATTGAAACAAGGGGGCGCGACCCCTGCTCACCATCCCCCCTCCCCCCCCCCAAGGATTGCTTCGCAATCCGCATTGGTTCGCTGCGCGAACATATGCTCGCTTTGCTCGCATCAATGAAAACATGTGTCCTAGCAGAAGGGACTGGGTACAGCTACACTCTACGTTTATGACTGATGGCAATGCCTTGGCGATTTTTTTTGGCGCACTTCTAGTAGCAAGTTACGATAAATTAAGTCAGCCCATCTTTCGTTATTGCTGTTGTGGTTTTCATGGTAACCTCGGCAAACGGAAACTTTCAATTTTCATTTTGAATATTCTAGAAAGTTCTTCCAAAATCCGTTAAAGTCGTTTGATTTCATTGATTCGTTTGAAATTTTTTCTTTCCTCCCATTGGTTATTTTGTTTTTAAAATATCCTTTGATTGTATTGGTCCTTTTAAATCGTTTTCTGTGATACCATTAGTCTATTTATTTGTATTTTGATAATTGTGGAATTTTTATTTTATTCTAATAGTTTTTTCACGAAAGGATTAAGAGTTTTGTTTTTTTGACCATTTTCGTTTTCATTATTTTTTTACGAAAGAATTCTGACGTTATCAGGTTGTATTATTTCTTGCTTTTTTTTCTTTTGTAAATCTTTTTCTTTTTCAACATGCCCACTGTATTTAGTGTAATTGATAAGTTTCAGGGTATTCTCACCCAACATTCGTAGCTTAGTTTCTCTGCTGGTTCACAAATGTGTTTTGATATGTGCTTAAGCTTACTACTTTTTGTGAAATTTTTTAAAAATATACTTTTTAAAACGTTCTGAAATGTGCTCAAAAAGTATGTTGTAAAAAGAAAAAAATTTGTGATCGAAAAAGAGTTAGGAAATATTCTTTCCTTGGCGACTTTAGAAGTTAGCCAAAAAAAATCGCCTTGGCCGTTGCCATTGCTCATAAACGTAGAGTGTAGCTGTTCCAGGGATTGTTTACAAAATATGATATTCCAAAAAAATATTTTTCAAATCTAAATTTTTTCCTTTTTTTCAGAAAAGATATATACAGTACCTCTGGAATCAGAATTGAAATGAAAACTTTGAGCAAATTTTGACTCGAAATGTGAGCATTGATTTGGAAATTGAATACCCGGCATGTTGTTTCTGTATACATTTATCCCTGCACTCGAGCCACCCACGCTTTTTCATTGAATTTGTTGTCGAAGTTGTAGTGCAAGCGTCTTGTAGAACTATAATTGTTGGCCCTGAAAAGGACCGTTTTTTAAATGGGCCTGCAAAGATCCTCTGTTTTCTTTGATTTCTATTATTAACTGCAACAGCTCGACTAAAATTAATTTTTTTTCAGTAAAATTTCATCCGATAATGCTTTAAATTCAATTGAAGCGCGAGGCTTCGTGATAAACAAACAATCGTACAATGTTGCCAAAACGCGATAACAAATAACGTCTTTTTTGCGTGCCACGTTAGAGAATTATATATATAGATTTAACTCGACGATCCCAATACAGAAGACATTAATTGAATTTTAATCAGCTACTAATAATGGTGAAATGTAGTGGTAGTGTTTTTGAAGCTGAATGTGTTTCCAAACGTGACGTCACGATTTGCTTTTCGAATAAGATTTCAGCATTCGTTAATAAAATTCCGAATAATAGTTCCGAATTGATAAATGAGAATTGATATGTCAATGCCATTTAGATTGCACGTCAAACGTCGCCCAAACGGCGATAAACTACATTTTAGGTAATCCCAAAGTATATCATTCGAAAGTTATTTGGGTAGCAGAAATTCTCTCTTTGCATTCCGTCTTGTTATGGATTGAATAAATCTCCCTCATACAAGATATTTATAATATCTTCACAGAGATGTTGCTTTGAGCAGCTATGGTAGCATCTGCAATGCATACTATAGAATCATGCTCCATTTTTGTTGTGTGCCTGACAAGGGTATTATTTGAATTCCAAATGACGTCTTGTTTGAATCTGATTGAATATTCAGTTTCACGCAACCTAAGCTTTGCTCTTTTTAAATATTAGCCGTGCAGCATAAAAAGTGTGTGAAAAAAATATTTTACATACATCTAATGAATCATAGGCTAACTTTCCTTTTTTATTTGCACCCCTTTCGATTGTCGATTTCTTTTCAATTGCTCCCTCACTATCACTAAGAATTCAACATTTTGTGACCGTGAAATGCTCCGACTGGATAAAGAAACCAACCATCGGATTTTCAGAACGCCGAATGTATTCCGATTGGTTGTATTTTGGAACCAGCTGCTGTTCTTGTGCAGTGCGCTTTACGACTTGAGAGAAGCAGGTGAAAATAGAAGCGCCTCTGCAGGTGGTGTTCTTCCAGAATGATCTCTGATTGGTATTTGACTTTTTGCCGTTGGACAATTTTAAAAACTACGGCAGAGGCCGTTGGGGAGACGACAGAGAGCCAGAAGCTACGGGTGAGGTTGTTCCCCGCGCTGGCCTGTGATATACATACTTTTATGTATGGAAATATGTTAAAGGAATTATGTAAATAATGTATATATTCTTGTTTCTTGGAATTATAAGAACGTAATTATCTTAGCGGTTGGTAGGTATTTTCCTTGTGTACGATTCGTACCGTTTAGATGCTACCATTTAGGGGGCAACGACACCATAATTTTGTTAACATTTTAAAATCTTCAAAATATGACTAGTAAAAATTAAACAGGTGAAAAAATGGTCATAAGCTGCTTTGGTGGAGCAAAATGTCATAATAAGTAATTAAAGCGCAATCTCGTTACGCGAATTTCAATGTTATCCTAGAATAGTGTTGGCTTTCACTTGATTTTTTTTATTGTCCTTCCAGGCCAAAAAACGTAATGCCAACACTATTCTAGGATAAGAATATTTAAATTCTTGTTGTTTACTTGTCTTGATGATGGTGGACATTTTGCTGCTCCGAAACAGCTATAGAAACTTTTTTTCATCTATTTAAATTTTAGTAATATTTTGAAAATTTTAAATTTAATTTAAGACAACCAGGCTTGACTGAGGTTTCCCACATCTGTGTATTCCAACCTTTCCACCAAATCTCATGGAAATCGGTGGAAGAAACTGCAATGTGTTTTTCCAAGTCCATGAAGGAGCTGATTTTTCAATTTTAACCGTTGACGACACTTATTATATCACACCGTTCTGTGCGTTAATTCACTGTCACTTTGAAAAATAATACAGTTTGGTCCGACATTTGAGCATATCCTCATAAATCTAAATTACCTAAACACCCCAACAGAATACACTAGAATTATAGTATACCTTCAAGAGCATTTTATAACCATTACGATCATTTTCACTCTTAACTCACCCCTAACATCTGTTAATAAATTAATATATTCAGTTTATTTACAAAGAATTTATTCTACTCCAATTTCGCTTTATTTTGGGGGGCAATGTAAGAAGAGAAGGCTCTTCAAAGTTTAATATTCCTTAGAAAATCCTCCCTTTTAATTTCCGGACTCTACTTAGTCGAGCCTTTGATGTTAAATTGTTTTCTTTAGAATGGGAGAATGTTGGAACAAGATTTCGTTCTTGAAGTAGGCTTCCGCAAAAGTTTAATTTCCGGAGCAAGCTTTATATTCGTTCCTTTGTGATCAAAGTTGTCTTCCTTAAAAATATGAAGCGAACGGAGTACAAGATTGTTCGGATTAAATTCATAAAATGCTACTTTTTCAGTTCTGGTGAAGAGCCCGATTTTCAGTTTTGGAAAGGAATAATTAAAATAAAAGAGCGTTCTCTTAAGAACGATCGTTTTAACAGAAAAATGGCGGAACGGGATTTTGGTTTCAATTACAAATGGAAAAAACCCTGATACTTTCCATGAATAATCATATGAATCTTTTTACGTAATTCATTTATATTGATGTTTGTTTTACAGTTCGAAAATTCGTTTAAGAATTCGTGTAATGAATTGGTATGGAATCATTCGAAATTTCGTTTATATTTACAGTGAATTAATTTTATATTATTCGAAAATTCGTTTACGAATTTGTGCAATGACTTCATTTACAATTGTTGGGAAATTAGTTAAGAATTCATGTAAGGAATTCGTTTTACTTTGTTCAAAAACTCGCTTACATTTGTAATTAATTCATCTTACATTGTTTAAAAAAATTCTTTTACGATCGATTTTTTGTTGGGTTGTTCGACAATTTAACGAAATCATTCTTCGGAATTTATTGACCACGTGCTGCAATTGTATTTGATAAACAAGTCAAGTAATGTTACGTTCAGATTACGTCCAGGAAATACGTTTTGCCGCAGAAACACTGACGTCATGTATATCTAACTTGAATATACGACTTCTCATATCCAAAAAAAATGCAAATTCTATTCCTTGAAATTAACAAGATAGATATTATTAAAACATCCTGAGAAAAAACACTCCCATACAGTAGCTACATATCATCTTTTGGATATTTCAAGTGACGATAATAACTCTAAATTATACAGTAGTATTCACACATTCCAAAATATTTCATCCATTGTGGTTCATGGTGGATTCTTATGTAAATTAACTACATTTATAATTACAAGTACAAATTCGAGTTACGCTAAAAAAGAAACTATCCGTGAATCTTTAAGCAGGGTATTACACATCCTAAGCCCATCTCTTCGTTTCGCTCCATGTAAATTGCGTGAATCGCTGAAACGAGAGCAAAACAGACACTGAAAGCTTAACAGGTGGATTAATGGAGATAATGAGTTTGTCGTGCAGGTTCTCTTTCCTCTTTTCCAGGATTCCACTACGCGAAAAAGGAAACAGCGAGTGTTGCAATATGGCGTGCCAGAAATCTCGTCACGCTAGATATTGATTTATCTCATTAACGCGGTTCTTTCATTTTCAATTCGAAAGAGTTGCTCTAAGAATATTATTCTCCTTGTGTGCACATAGGATCTCTGTTTAATAAAACGGCGGAATCGTTTCGAGAGGAATGCTTTGACCTTTTGGGAGTTGTTTAATTCGTCCTGTGCAATGCAGTAGGTTCATTTAAGTGGACTTTACAGCAAAAGTTATTTAGTTCCAAATTTATATTTGCATTAACAGAAGCTGAAGTACTAAAATAATGATTTCATGAGGTAGTTAATTATAAAGTCGCACTGGAGCAGAACAACGGATTATTGGTAATGGTCCGAGGTCAATTCCGAATGCAAAGAATCGAGGACAACACTCATCATTTTGAACCTCGATCAGATGACGAGGTCAACATCTGAGCTGGCACTCCCCTCTCCAAAGTTCCACGCCAACTTGAGGAAATTTGAGGTCACGGCAGATTTAACCTGCACCAATCGCCTTGTACACGACGGTCTTTGGTTGGACCGAGTTTCGAACTCGTAACCCTCCCGATCGCTAATCCGTTACTCTTTCAACCGGCGCAGGATTTCGTGAGAAGTGCTCCCATTAGTCCGTGTCATCTGATTGTGGTTTAAAATTACGTGGTGTTGTCCTCGGATCTTTCCCTTCGGGATTGATCCCGGATCGTCTCCAACAGCCAACTGTGTTGCTTCAGTACGACGATAATTCAAATATCTACCTATCTCCATATGTCCGTACAAAATGTGTGCTGAGGTTTTAAGTTAAGTGAACAAAAATTCTAAAGGTATCTTTTTCTAACTATTACCACTAACTGGCGATCTTAAGGCTAGGCCTCCACTTGTGATTTCTAGTCACGGCGACCAAAAATTCGATGTCGCAGAAAATCTACAAGGTGTACACACTGCGATAGATAAATCGCTGAATTACGTATATTAAATTACATTTTTTTATTCCCCTAGTTGAAGTTTCTATCTTTGCGGTCTTTGAAGATAGAGTGAAAATTTCAACGAATTTCATATCAGCAAAAAATTTTACACCAGATCGATACCAAAAAAAGATATATTTTTTTATTATTTACCATTTGATTATTTAATTATTTATTAGATAATTAATTATTTATTTAAAAAAATCACATTTAAGTTACCGATCAAATGTAAAATTTTATGCTAGATCGATGGTAAAAAAGATTTATTATTTACCATTTGATTAGTTAATTGTTTATTATAAATAATTTATTATTTATTTAACGAAAATCACATTTATAGTATCGATCTGGTGTAAAATTTTCCGCAGATTTCAAATCCGTTGAAATTTCACTCCATCTGCAACGATCGTAGAGTTAGAAACTTGAATTAAGGGAATAAAAAATTTAATTTAATGTATAGGAAAAGCTAACCTTGGAAAACGTGCGACTAAACAATCGCAAATGTGTGCAGGTCCATGCCTTTCCGTATGATTCATTGGGTAGAGCGACAGTCAGGTCGCACGGAAAATCGAACCGGTTGCAACTTTTTAATCGCTGCGATTGTTTAGTCGCAAGTATTTGCACTTGTATTCGAAACAATGAGTTCCATTTTTGCGACTGAAAAATCACGCGACTAGAAATCGCAAGTTTGAGGCCTAGCCTAAGAAATTAAAACAAAAATAAGAAACTGGAAATTATTCTTAATTTTTCACGAGGCAAGGCATGAATGCAAACGATAATCATTTGACATTCGAGGAAACGATAACAATCTGAAACAGGCGTTTAAACATCGTTTGATATTTAATAGAATTCAGTTGGATTAAATTTAATATGCAGTTCAAGATCAAAGCTACCGCGGCTCGAAATATTAACGAAAAAAAGAAAATTGAAGCATCAGTCAGCGCGTTCTCAGGTCACTCAATACACTTCTCGTGTCCTAAAACAGCGACTTACCCACATGTTCCGTCTATTTCCACGGAAGGTTTATGAGGGGTATGTATCATCGTTTCGTTTAACGTTATAAAATTTATTTATACCTTTTTACTAATTCAAAAGAAAAGTTAGTTTTCGTTCAGGTCCATCATCACTCATTTTTAGTAATTCACATTCAGTTTTAATGTTTGTATGATAGGGATTTTCAGTGAAACAAAAACAAATCAGACGTTGAACAAAGATTTTGCTTTCTGTTTCTCAAGACTCACGGATTAGCAACCGGGCGGTTGCGAGTTTGAATCCAATCAATGAACGTCGCGTACAAAGGGGGCTGGTGGCCGTTAAATCATTCGTGGCCTCAAATATCCTCTCGTTGGGGATGATTGGAAGCTTGGAGAGTGGTGCCAGCCCAGGTGTTGACCTCACATGACCGTGGTTCAAAATTAAGAAGTGGTGTCTTCGCATCTTTCCCTTGTTGATTAATCTTCAATAGCCTATTGTATTACTCCAGTGAGACGTAAATTCAACTGCCTATCTGAATATAGCTCAGATGTTGCTTCGTCATCTGACCGTGGTTCAAAATTACGAGGTGTTGTCCTCGGATCTTTCCCTTAAGGGACTGATCCCGGACCGTCGTCAACAGCCCGTTGTGTTGCTCTAGTACGACGTTAACTAAAATTACATATCTGAATATTGACGAAACCGTCTATATAAGAAGTGTATATGGTATTTGACTCTCCAAAACAATTCTATCTTATTCCGAAGCATATTCCCTTGTTTACATTATTACTGTGTGTTACATCTAGTTTCATTAAACAGTCTTACTAATATATTTCACTAAGTAAATATATACTTTTCAGCAAACTTGAGCGCTGGTCATTAAGTTTCTAACTTCCAAATACTTAGATCTCTATTCTTTCTTCTTGTTAATGAATCAAGGAGGAGAAATTATCATTAACACTAATTGCAAAACTAAGAGGCAACTAATCAGAGAGCTTATCATTCTGGTTCCCTTCGAATTTGAAACTCATTAGAGCAGGGTCCCCTACTAAGGGCATTATCTTCAATATTCGCGCTTGGAAACGTTTTTTGGAAACCAAAGCGGACTTCTCGTGAATATTAACGGGAGTTAATTAGTGAAAATGGAGAGCCTTCTGATTGGCGGAATTAAGGCTTGGATCGTTAAGTCGCTTCTAATTGCTAGAGTTTATTGGTACATGTTTGTGCCGTTTATGTTTTCCAGCCTCTTTATAACTGTAAAAATTGTAGAATTGTTCTCCGAATGTGTGAGTAACTTATACACCACCTTAAAATAGCTCAAGAGTCATACGACTATGAGCTGGGCATTAAAGATAAATCTTTTTGACATAAGAGTTAAACTTGTAAATTTAATGGGGAATTTGAAAGCATTTTGCGGCAATTTGGAATATTGATGAAAATGTTCAATTTTTTTTTACTGCTGAATTGAATATGATCGATTGAACTACAGTGAATTTAAATTTCGTTATGCACGTTTCGTCAATATTATTTTTGATGACCTTTATTGATTATTTGTTTAATTTGTAATTCGTTTTACCAAAGTATTAATAGTTTGATCATAATAAATTAAGTTTTTTTTGGCTTCGTTTTGTCTTAAGTAAGGTTCAGGTCATTGCCTTTTCTAATTTGAGCTTTCACAAATGTTATACAAACATTTTGATAATACAGTACAAATACAGTACAAGTACAGTTGATAATACAGTCCCAAATCCGGTATCCTCCGGACCTCGGTTATTCGCTAATTCTATTTTTACCAATTATTTTTAAGAGATTTGTAAATACAATCGCGTTTATGTTTGACTACTGAGTTAAGACAATTAACCATTTGTAACTTCATTTATTCTTGTGGAAAATAATAAAAAATCAGACATACTTTTACAGAATATTTGATAAATATACGACTTATAATAATTGTTTGCTTACTTCTTTTCCTAAAAGGTATCATTTTAAGCTTTCATATATTCCATGTTTCAGCAGATTTATAAACAATTGTATGGGTTTAAATACATTATAAAGTTACAATGAAGTTTGTAATAGACTAAGACAAAATATCTTCACCTGGAAGAGTAGATTGGTATTAATGAAATTTGAAGGAGTGGTACATCTGCGTTGGAGAGATGCAAATGATCAGACTTTCAAAATCGTTTCAGTATGCACCACGCAAAGGGCAGATCTGAAACACGAAGCATACAGGGGCATAAAAGGACATACAATGGCGCAGTAAATTCATTTCGACTCATGCTGTTGTGTTGGTTACATCGTTTCTCATCGAGTTATGCTTCGGAAAAGAGTTCGAAGCAATCTAAGCAACTGGGAGAGTTTGACAGAGGTCGAGTCATTGGACTCCGAGAAGGTGGATGGTCTAATCCAGGGGTCGGCAACCTGCGGCTCGCGAGCCGCATGTGGCTCTTTTGATGTAAAGTTGCGGCTCTCCAGTTCCATACGAAAAAATTAATAATTTGTTATCAAAACCCTTAAAAAATAAGAAAATATATTTTTAAGTACCTAATTTCTCAATAACTTCTATTTTCATAATCGTTAATTCCAAATCGCTACGCTTAACATGACCGTAAATTTGAACTATTGTTTTGTTCTTAGAGATGAGATAGAAAACCATTCACAGATGGTGAGTACGTCAAAGATTGTTTTATACGTGCATCTGAAGAACTGTTTCGTCATTTTAAAAACAAAGCACAAATCATGAAAAAAAAATCAAAGATTTGCCATTATCTGCTAAAATAGTACTACAAGATAGAACTGCTAAAATGTCTTCAAATGTAACACATATGCAAGTGAAAGACATTCAACTGACTTCTGCCTTGTCACTTGCTATAGATGAGTCTTGCGACATAAAAGACACGGCACAAGTTACCCTTTTCGTCAGGTATTTGTTTTGTCCCAAGCTCCAAACGAAGAACTGTTAAGATTTCTACCGCTCCCAGGGCAAACTCATGGAGAAGATATAGCAAATACTGTGCAAAAATGCCTGGAAGACAATGGAATCAATGTAAATAAAATCGTTTCTTTCGCAACTGATGGAGCCAGAAGTATGACAGGAATACATAGAGGGGTAACATCAATTTTTCAGAAAAATTAAACCACGAAATTCTAACGTTTTACTGCATAATTCATCAAGAAGCGCTTTGTGCCCAAACATTTCCGGTCGAA
The DNA here is from genome assembly GCA_947359465.1 of Metellina segmentata. NCBI lineage: Eukaryota > Metazoa > Arthropoda > Arachnida > Araneae > Tetragnathidae > Metellina > Metellina segmentata. The sequence goes on from OX375873.1 coordinate 115,196,894, forward strand.
ATAGTTGAGGTCATGAACTTGGCAATTGAGATTATTAACAGCATCTTGGCAAAAGCACTTTAACATCGCCAGTTTAAAGATTTCCTTGAAGAAATAGATAGCCAGTTTTCTGACCTACTTCTGCACAATAAAGTGCGATGGCTTTCCAGAGGTAACGTATTGCAACGTTTTGCTTTGTATTGAGTGAAATAAAAACATTCCTGAATGAAAAAAGCATTGACCATCCCGAATTGGAAGAAGACTAATGGCTGAAAAAATTCAGCTTCATGAGATACCACAATGAAACTAAATCTAAAACTGCAAGGAAAGGGCAACCCAGCCTACGCCTTGCTTGAAGAAGTAGTTTGTTTCGAAAAAAATTACTTCGCTTTGTTGAAGACATGGAGAGCGGTAAATTACTTCATTTTAAAAATCTGAAGCAATATCGCGATGAGACCAATACAACTATTGACACGAATTACTTCAGCATAGCTTTAAAAAACATGAAGGATGGATTCGCTGAGAGATTCGAGCAATTCAAAACAAACAAAAGTACTCTCGCGTTCATAGTAAATCCTCTCAACACAAATACAAATGAGATCAACATTGAGCCATTTGGAATTGATGCTGGATTGCTTCAAATGCAATTGCTAGATTTGAAAACCAAAGACTTGTGGAGTGGCAAGTTCACAGAACTCAAGAGCAATTTGGAAGAGTTGGAGGTCCAGAAATGCATGCACATCGCGCAGCACAAGTGGACAGCTCTAAAAGAAATTCCGCGAGTTGAGGCCCTCATATTCGGCGCATGGAATAGCCTTCCAGAATGCTACAGTGAGGTGAAGAAGTTTGCATATGGAGTGCTGACGATCTTTCGGTCGACATATTCGTGCGAGCAAGCGTTCTCTTGCATGAATATAATAAAAACTAAAGTTAGAAGTCAACTGACAAATAAAAATCTAGAGTCGTGCTTGAAACTTCAAACAACACGTTATAAGCCAGATTTAATCAAACTTTCAAAAGGCATGCAAAGCCAATGCTCCCATTAATATAACTATCTATATTTGTGTTTTTATATGAAAAAATATTATTCCGTATTCAAAGCCGCTTATTTAAAATCAAAAATCAAAAAACCTTCGCTGGAATTTTTTGAGCGCAGGAAATTGAATCTGTGATTTCTCGAACGCGAAGGTTGGTGTGACGTCCCAATCCCTTGCGAAAATAAAAAAGATGTAATCAATTTATAAAAAACATTTATTTGAAGAAAATCACATTTTTAGGCATCGATCTAATGTAAAATTTTCAGCAGATTTCAAATCCATTGAAACTTTTACTTTGTCTTTAACAATCTAGTAAATAGAAAAAAGAACTACATTACTCCAGTTAAAACTTTATTTCTTTTTTTCGTCGGCTGAAATCGTTCCTCCTCTAAATCAAACGGAAACACGGAAAAAATAAATTTAGAACCTGTAATCTCTTTATGCTGTTGCCATTGTAAGGAAAACAATTTTAATTAAATTCCATTTAATTCTTTTAAAATGTTCTAGATTAAATTTTATAGTTAGGGTGCGATAAAAAATTGCAAAATATTAGAACTACCTGTGTGCCAAGTCTCATTACTGTAAGTGCCATAGATTCGACAGGAAAGTCCACACACACATAGACCCAGACAAACACTTCCTTTTATAATAGTAAAGAAGAACGTTACTGAACTTATTATTAGTTTTGTTAAAATTTTCATTTTCATTGAAAGTCGTGCATGCATATGGAGAGATTTAAAAACTGTATTTCATGAAACACTTCATATTAACTTATACAATCTAGAAAAATTTGTTGTGTGCAAAAGCAATTAAAAGTTTCGCATGGAAAATTTAAAAGTTGCTTTAATAAGCAAATCCGAAATAGTTTCCAGAGTTGTTCATGCATAACAATTTAATTCGCGAGGTAAAACAATTAATTTTTTCTCTCACTTTGATTGCACTGCAGAGGAATGACAGTAAAACATTCAACAATTTTATATACTTTAAAATATGAAGCTTGAGTAGACTGGGAAATATTGAGTGTACAGCAACTTTTTCTTTTGTGTTTTGACAGAGAGGCATGTATAATTCATGTGTGAGTCATAGTAAGAGTTCTTAGCGAATTGCAGACATCGCTAGGAAGTAAAAGAATAAATCTCACTTTATGTATTTTGCCTACTTTTAACTATTATTTCGTTTCATCGCAAGGGAAGTACATATATACTATAATAGAATAGTTAAGTACAACACTGTTCAAGCAATGATTTCCAATTAAAAAGTAATGCAAACGTACCAAACTATTAGTAAATTTGACTATGTGAATACAATTTTAATTCCAATTTTAGTACAACATTACTCCGAAAAATAGTTAATGCCCCCAATCTTGTTTTATTTAAGGTAAGTAATGAAATATTTTCTCACCATTAAGTTTTTAACTTTTGTCGTTGAATCAAAACTATGATTAGTTGTGTAAGATCACGACTCTGATAGTTTTCTTACAAAGCTTAATAGCATTGATGTTAAGTTATTATTATTTTTTTTAAATTAATGGCCTCAGACAACCATGTAAAATTCAGAAACTTTTGGGCCATCGCATTCATTCATAAATTACTGTATTAATCTGAAAATTTTACAGTGTAGTATTTGAATACTTTTAAAGACTTTAGCACCAAGTTTTTAATTTAAAGAAAAATTCAAAAAATTATAAACTTTTTGAAAAATAAGAAAAAAAAATTAAAAATTTTTAAACAAAATATTAAAAAAAAAGTATGCATTTTATTTTATTCCTTGTGGTAGTGTTTAAAAGTGCTTCATAAACAATCATAAACAGTTTCACGAATGTATCTCAAGTAGTTTTTGAGTAATATGCCCCCAAACATGAATAAGTATGTTCTGGAAAATAAGGCTTTAAACTTCGTAAAACATACGTCCCTGTATGCATCTACATAAAAAAATATTTAAAAATACTTCCAATCAACGGATTTTTACAAATGAGGTAGAGGTTATTAAGAGAACAAACAATTTAAAATTTTATGGACACTAAAAATCTGAATGTTTATTTTTTATTTTTTCAAATTTTTATGTGCAGGACCCCCTTAACATACTACGGGAGCAATGCAGTGAGCTATTGGTGACGATTCGGGATAAATCTCCAAAGGGAAAGATCGAGGACAACACCATGTGATTTAGAAAAACGGTCAGATGACGAGGCAACACCTGAGCTGACACCCCACACTCCAAACTTCCACAGCATGTGCGTGTTGTCCTCGGATCTTTCACTTAGTGGATTGATCCCGAACCGTCGTCCATAGCCCGTTGTGTTTCTCTAGTACGTTGTTAGTTAAAATACATACCCAATATTATTGGGAGCTTTCGATTTATATTTTAACGCTTGACATCCCAATAACACTGCCGACCAACCGGTATACTGGTTAAGGTGTTAGCCTCTAGATCGGAAGGTTCCTGGTTCGAATCCGGGCATGGATGTATGTAAGCGTATGGTGTAGAGTCGGCTGGTGCACCTTAAATCTGTCGTGGTCGAAAGTCCTCACGTTGGGTTGGTGTGGGAGTTTAGAGAGTGGGGTGCCAGCTCAGGTGTTGCTTCGTCATCTGACCGTGGTTCAAAATTACGAAGTGTTGTCCTCGGATCTTTCCCTTAAGGGACTGATCCCGGACCGTCGTCAATAGCCCGTTGTGTTGCTCTAGTACGACGTTAACTAAAATTACCATTACCATTACCCTGCGGGTTGATCCCGGCCCCCTAGCCAATAGACCGTAGTATTGCTTCAGTGCGACGTGAATTAAGTACCTACCTAACTAAATAGGTAGGTCATGATGGTAATGGTAATTTTAATTAACGTCGTACTAGAGCAACACAACAGGCTTTTGACGACGGTCAGGGATTGATCCCATAAGGGAAAGATCCCAGGACACCACCACGTAATTTTGAACGACGGTCAGATGACGAGGCAACACTTGAGCTGGCATCCCCCACTCTCCAAACTTCCGCACCAACCCAACGTGAGGACTTTCAGCCACGACGTATTTAAGGTGCACCAGACGTCTGTACACCATACGCTTAGAAACATCCATGCACTGCCCCGGATTCGAACCAGGAACCTTCCGATCCAGAGGCTAATACCTTAACCACCAGACCGGTTGGTCGCAGAGGGAGGTCTTGAATCTTCGTCGGCCTCGGTAGCCCGGTTGGAAGAGTAACGGATTAACAACTGGAGTGGATTAGCAACCGAATCCAACAAAAAAATGGCGCGTACAAACAGGGGGCAGTTGCACATTAAATCTGCTGTGGTCTCATATGTACTCACGTTGGCGTGGCGAAGAAGTTTGGTAATGGTAATGGTAATTTTAGTTAACATCGTACGAGAGCAACACAACGGGCTATTGACGACGGTCCGGGATCAGTCCCTTGAGGGAAAGATCCGAGGACAACACCTCGTAATTTTGAACCACGGTCAGATGACGAAGCAACACCTGAGCTGGCACCCCACTCTCCAAACTTCCACGCCAACCCAACGTGAGGACTTTCGGCCACGACAGATTTAAGGTGCACCAGCCGCCTCTACACCATACGCTTACAAACATCCATGCCCGTACCCGGATTCGAATCAGGAACCTTCCGATCTAGAGGCTAACACCTAAACCACTATACCGGTTGGTCGGCGCGAAAAAGTTTGGAGTGTGGGATACCAGCTCACGTGTGGCCTCTTCACCTGAACCGTGGATCAAAATTAGGAGATGTTGTCCTCGACAGGCACCATCCCTATTAATTTGACAGAAAATACCTCTCATGTGTATGTCTCAAAATTCCAGTATAGAATTTAGGTAGATTTATTATTTATAATGACGGGCATACAATACATTAATAAGCCTCGACTGCGATGCCATTGCTGTAGCATGATGCTTGGATCAGGATAATCTATTACTCAATTCCAACGCTACTCTGTTACACAGACCACGTCTGGCATTGTGGGGGTGAAAAGGATCAATGAATGACCCATGCTTCGCCATCTAAATCACATTCAGGGACACCGGAGGCATAGGAAGCGGAAATCAGTATGCACGACGTGAATTCGGGATCTGTATAAAGCGGAAAAGTTTTCGAGATTAGCGACACACCTGGGGAATTGACTTCATTTTGGAAAATTTATTCTGCAATGTTCCTTTTCCGAAGTGTCGCCGAGAATTTTCTTTCATTCTAAATTTTATTCTACTTTGTAGAAGTTAAATAACGATTCCGAATTTAGTAGTTTTGAAGTTATGCCATTCAAACGATGGTTCGTGGTTCGAATTCCCCCAGGGCATGGATGTTTGTAAGCATATGGTGTAGAGGCCGGCTGTTGTACATTAAATCTATCGTGGTCTCAAATATACCCACGTTGGCGTGGAAGTTTGGAGAGTGGGGTGCCAGCTCAGGTGTTGCTTCGTCATCTGACCGTGGTTCAAAATTACGAAGTGTTGTCCTCGGATCTTTCCCTTAAGGGACTGATCCCGGACCGTCGTCAATAGCCCGTTGTGTTGCTCTAGTACTATGTTAATTAAAAATTGCCTGCTATTATTATTTAAAAGATTATTTTTCAATGAAAGGACCATGCAACAGTTCGTTTTTGTAGAACGTTTGTAGCACGTTTTTGGTATCTGCGTTTGGTTTGGTCCATCAGCCTTCTAATGAAATAGACGGAGCGTGCTGGCTGTTGTGAGATCTCAGATGGGTAAGTCACATGGGTTTACGAATCGACTTGGTCCGATTGGCTATGGAAGCGTAGACTATTAGTTTAGCCTTCAGAGATCTTACGACAGCGACTCCGTCCACATGGTCCGTTAATTTCATAAGAAGGCGGATGGATGAACGAGATGTTTCGTCGAAAACACGTGTAAGGTAATTCGTGTAACACGCGTAAGTAATTTTCCAGGTGTTTAAACTATATCTGTTGTATTTCTTTTTTCTGACACATCGTATGTATTCATGATTTGCATGCTGATGCATGATTTTAAACACTAGTTTATACATGATTCCTAAGCAAGAGATACTGGAAGGTAGTTAATTAACATCACACTCGAGCTACACACGGGCTATTGATGACGGTCAGAAAACAATCACCAAAGGGAAAAATCTGAGTACAACTCCGCGTCATTTTAACCACGGTTAGATGACGAGGTTGCACCGGAGCTGGAAACCCACTCTCCAAACCTCCACTCAGTGCGAACGTGAAGACATTTGGGACCACGACAGATTTAACGTGCACCAGTCCCGTGTACAGGACGGTCTTTGGCTAGACCTAGTTTCGAACTCGTCACTCCTTGGTTGCTAATCCGTTGCTCTTTCAACTGGATAACCGGGGTCCTCAAGAGATACTGGAGGTTGGTTGGTTTATAGTTAATTAACCTTTAGACTACGAACGGTACAGGAGTTGTAACATGATCGCACTAAGAAAGAATTTGACAACGGCTAGTACATCATTTGTGCCTTGAAAATTATAAGAATCGTTCCGAGAAAGAATTTAGACTAATGCCGTTACAGTAGTTTTACCTTTAACCCTCTGACTGCTCAATTTGTGGACCGAAATCGCTACAAAAATCGTGTATTTTTTTTTGCATATTAAAAATCTATATATATTGGAGAATTGAAATATGCATTTTTTTCTTTCTAGAAAAGACTTTTTATATAGATTTTTATATTGAACATGGTGCAAAATATTACGAAGTAATTGTTAGGAGCAATGATGGTCCTCCCACTGGGTGCTCCTTCACAAGTGGCCATCACCTCCGGCCTTGTAGTGGCCAATGACTTCGGTCAAAATGTGCCCGCCATTAGAAAAAAAAAATTCTGATTAGAAAAAGGCGCAAACAAAGGCGCGAAGTTAGAGCGGTAAATACAAAGTACCTTCAAATGCTGCAATTTAGTGGACGACTAGCGACAACTGTTGACCAAAATCTAAAATTAACGTCTAGCACTGTATGTAATTTATTTCATTGGTTAAACGGTGAAAAAGCGGGATGCGCTCCTCAATAAAGATAGAAAAACACCTGCCCGCGAAAATCGCGGGATGAGCAAATTTTGCTACATTTGAGTTGCCCGTGGAAATCGCGGGATAATCAGCCAGTGGGTTAAAATAACAATAGCGCCAATAAAGAATCGTGGTTGTTATATCTATAGCCGTAGTCAAAAGGTCAACATAGCACTGGAGCAACACAACGATATAGTAATACAGGAGCAACACAACGAGATAGTGATGCTGGAGCAACACAACGAGATAGTGATACTGGAGCAACACAACGAGATAGTGATACTGGAGCAACACAACGAGATAGTGATATTGTAGCAACACAACGAGATAGTGATATTGTAGCAACACAACGAGATAGTGATACAGGAGCAACACAACGAGATAGTAATACAGGAGCAACACAACGAGATAGTAATACAGGAGCAACACAACGAGATAGTGATGCTGGAGCAACACAACGAGATAGTGATACTGGAGCAACACAACGAGATAGTGATACTGGAGCAACACAACGAGATAGTGATACTGGAGCAACACAACGAGATAGTAATACAGGAGCAACACAACGAGATAGTGATACTGGAGCAACACAACGAGATAGTGATACTGGAGCAACACAACGAGATAGTGATATTGTAGCAACACAACGAGATAGTGATACAGGAGCAACACAACGAGATAGTAATACAGGAGCAACACAACGAGATAGTGATGCTGGAGCAACACAACGAGATAGTGATACTGGAGCAACACAACGAGATAGTGATACTGGAGCAACACAACGATATAGTGATACTGGAGCAACACAACGAGATAGTAATACAGGAGCAACACAACGAGATAGTGATACTGGAGCAACACAACGAGATAGTGATATTGTAGCAACACAACGAGATAGTGATACAGGAGCAACACAAAGATATAGTGATACTGGAGCAACACAACGAGAAATTTATACTGGAGAGGGTGTTAGGACGTGTATAAGAAAGACCGAAATGTTAAGTAAAATCTGTTTTAGAGATTTTGTTTACCTATTTAAGAATCCTGTCCGATAGTTGCAAATGTTTCGGGGAATACTGAAGCAAAGTTTAACCTTTAAATAAACCCCTCACAAGGGAAAATATGCATAGCTAATCTATTCGTGACTCGTTGCTTCTGCCTTGCACGGAAAGAAATAGTCGCGAGTAGAAAAATTGAATTCATGGGGTGCTACATGCGTTACCAGGACAACGAGGAATTCCATTCATTGAAAAAGTTGATTGACGATTTCCAATGGCAAACAAGAGGGAAAGGGACGAGGTGTAGAGATGGATTATCGCTACTGCCGACTTGTTGACTAGTTTAGTTGGGAAACATAAAAGAGGCATTGCAATTTCTTTTTGTATTAATATTTAATCACTTCTAGTGCAAAACAAATTAATCATTCCGTTTTTGTCTTGCGGTATTGAGTGGTAAGAAGGTATTTAACTTAGTATTCGATACTTTCTTATTGCTTTTTGGGGTTCTTTTTTAGGGTTGTTTTGGTTTTATGATGCAAGAGCCAAAACAGAACACGCTGCGACCTGTTGCAAAACTCCAAAAAATTCCCATTAAACTGTTGCGAATATAAAATGATTGCATGTTTTTATGTATTACTTGAGATTGCAGCAGGATTTAAAATTTGTAAAACCCACGAACTAAGAAAGCTTTGATGAAAAGTATAAAAAAAGGGCAGCAGTACCCCATTTGAGAGAGCAACGGATTAACAAGCGGAAGGTTGCGAGTTCGAAACAATGTTCTGTCAAAGGCTATCGTGTACGGGCATCGCAACAGGAGGGTTGTGAGTTCGAATCCAGCCATAGAACGTCATATACAAATGGGGCACGTGCACGTTAAATCCGTCGTGGCCTCAAATGTCCTCACTGGCATGGTGCGGAAGTTTGGAGTGTGGCGTGCCAGCTCAGGTGTGATATCATCTGAGAGTGATTCAAAATTACGTGGTCCAATAACTTTAAAGAAACGACACAGTGAGCTGACAATTCAATTGACTGGGAATTCCTACAGAATAAGGCCAACAAATTTCATAATTTCAGAGCTCAGCGTTCGTGAGTTTTGTTGCTTTGGTAATTGGTAATTATTAGTTAACGTCGTACTAGAGCAACACAATGGGCTATTGACGACGGTCCGGGATCAATTCTTTAAGGGGACAAATCCGAGGACAACACCTCGTAATTTTGAACCAAGGTCAGATGACGAATTTGTTGCTTTGGGCAAAACATTTTCTTTATACATAAGATTAGAATACCTCAGTCTAGGTGATCTTTTTGTTGATAATGGTATTGTTCCATTTTCAGAGCATTATTGTTTTGGAAACCAGCAAACAAAATGCGTCTGGTGTGTGCAGGTACAGACTATATTTCCTAGTTGCTTAATAGAAGAATACCCCATTGTCAGACAAAAATACCTGTGGAAACCTTTAATATAGGCAGTGAAATATTCGTAACTGGAACATCTTTTAACATCTGCGTTCTTCAAAACACAAAAAAGGATTGTTATTCTGATTACTTCTATTCATGTTTAATTCAAACCGAAAAATGCGGAACAGATTCTGCTATTGTTCGAACGGCCTTTAATCTCACGGGAGACTAAACTCAAAACAAAATACGTCTAGACTGATTCCCTTCTGATGATTCTTCAGTATAATATGTGGGATTGATTTTGGACCGTCACCAATATCTGTTAGATTGCTTTAGAGCGACACGTTGATTAAAATACAAACATACCTACTAATATAATATCTACCTCAAAATATCAAGATGAAATTCTCGATTGGAGTGCTTTCTAAATTCCGCCAAAATGACAAACCATCCGATCATATAACTAAAGGGATGGTTATTAATGCTTCGATTTTAGTCCGGTGTATTTTCCATGACCACAGAAATAGCCAAATATTATACGAATATTTCTCTGCCGACCAACCGGATAGTGGTTAAGTTGTTAGCCTCTAGATCGGAAGGTTCCTGGTTCGAATCCGGGTCCGGACATGGATGTTTGTAAGCGTATGGTGTAGAGGCGGCTAGTGCACCTTAAATCTGTCGTGGCCGAAAGTCCTCACGTTGGGTTGGCGTGGAAGTTTGGAGAGTGGGGTGCCAGCTCAGGTGTTGCTTCGTCATCTGATCGAGGTTCAAAATTACGAGGTGTTGTCCTCGAATCTTTCCCTTAATGGATTGAACCCGGACCGTCGTCAATAGCCTGTTGTGTTGCTCTAGTACGACGTTAATTAAAATTATTATTAAGTGGGGTACCTGCTCAGGTGTCGTCATCTTAATCTGCCTCGTCATCTTAATCAAAATTACGGGTCCGGGCATGGATGTTTGTAAGCGTATGGTGTAGAGGCGGCTAGTGCACCTTAAATCTGTCGTGGCCGAAAGTCCTCACGTTGGGTTGGCGTGGAAGTTTGGAGAGTGGGGTGCCAGCTCAGGTGTTGCTTCGTCATCTGATCGAGGTTCAAAATTACGAGGTGTTGTCCTCGGATCTTTCCCTTAATGGATTGAACCCGGACCGTCGTCAATAGCCTGTTGTGTTGCTCTAGTACGACGTTAACTAAAATTATTATTAAGTGGGGTACCTGCTCAGGTGTCGTCATCTTAATCTGCCTCGTCATCTTAATCAAAATTACGGGTCCGGGCATGGATGTTTGTAAGCGTATGGTGTAGAGGCGGCTAGTGCACCTTAAATCTGTCGTGGCCGAAAGTCCTCACGTTGGGTTGGCGTGGAAGTTTGGAGAGTGGGGTGCCAGCTCAGGTGTTGCTTCGTCATCTGATCGAGGTTCAAAATTACGAGGTGTTGTCCTCGGATCTTTCCCTTAATGGACTGAACCCGGACCGTCGTCAATAGCCTGTTGTGTTCCTCTAGTACGACGTTAACTAAAATTATTATTAAAATTGCTGGTTCATTTCAGGTTTCCAAGACCTATGTTGTCTTTTAAATGACTGAAAGTTATGTTTCATCCATTAGCTCACCGAATTGAAATTTTCGAAAATATGTTCGGTTTTGCCGTGTACAATGGGGGCTGGTACAAGTTAAATCTGTCGGGCCTCAAATGTCCTGCGTGGTGTGGAAGTTTGGAGAGTGGGGTACCTGCTCAGGTGTCGTCATCTTAATCTGCCTCGTCATCTTAATCAAAATTACGTGGTGTTGTCCTCGGAAATTTCCCTTAAGGATTGATCCCGGAACGTCACCAGTAGCCCGTTGCGTCGCTCCAGTACGCGTTAATTGAAATAAATACATAGATACATTGTAATTAGGTTAATAGTTGAATTAGTGTCACACTGGAGCAACGAAACGGAGTATTGGCTGCGGTATGTGATCAATCCCAAAGGGAAATATACTAGGACTACACCACGTAATTTTGAGCTACGGACGGATGACGAGGTCAACACATGAGCTGTCATCCCACTCTCCAAACTTCCACTCCACGCCTACTTGAGGACATTTGAGGTTACGACAAATTTTACATTGATCAGTCCTTACTCAAACGACGGTCTTTGGTAGGATCGAGTTTCGAATTCACACCCTTCTGATTGCTGACTGCTTTTGACCGTGGTTAAAAAGGATGAGGTGTTTTCCTAAGAACTTTCCCTTCTGAATAAATCCAGTCCTAATGTGTTTTTTCAGTGCAACTACTACTTTCGTGAATGTAGTTTTCAATGCTTTAAAAAAAATAAAAAGAATTAATAATGCTACTGAAAATATACACAGTCCAGTCACATTAATGTGACCACCTGTCAAAAGACAGAATAACCACCTTTGGCAGAGTGGACCGCTGCGAGACGTGCAGGAAGAGAGTCAGTTAGGTTTCTGAAAGTGTTCACAGGGATGTTGAGCCATGTCGACTCCAGTGCCGTGGCCAGCTGCGCTAGATTACCTCCCTCCTCTAGCCTGGATCCTTCCGGCTATTGTTGCAGGGTGTTTGCTTTTAGACGTTTCACGCCGTATACGCCACCGTCCATCTGTCCGATGGAACATAAAACGTGATTCATCGCAAAAAGCCACCTGTCGCCACTCTGTGGACGTCTTGTTGCGGTACTGGCGTGCAAATTCCAGCCTTCGTCGCCGATGAACAGCAGTCAGCATAGGTGCATTAACCAGGCGTATGCTGCGGAGGCCCATGAGCAGCAACGTTCGCTGAACCGTTGTTGAGGATACACTCTTGGCAGCTCCTTGGTTCATCTGGGCGGTCAGTTGCTCAACAGTTGCACGTCTATTCGCCCGAACGCATCTCCATAGCTTTCGTTGCTTCTGTCATCTATAGCCCGTGGTACACCAGAGGTGTCGCTGATTTTGGATAGTGCCAATTTACCATGAACGGTATACTTTTACCACGGCGGCACGCGAACAGTTAACAAAATTAGCCGTTTCCGAAATGCTTCCACCTTTGGCCCGAAAGAGAATAATGATGCCCTTTTGGACGTCGGATAAATCGCTACGTTTCTGCATTACGCCAACGATTGAAATGCTTTCCGATGCCCTAGGACATCCTTTATATACACTCCACTGCAATGTGCTGCCACTTGCCTTTTGTGATTGGTTATTTCACGTTGACGTCGAAAGTAGGTGGTGGTCACATTAATGTGACTGGACTGAGTAAATACCTGTTCGCAGAAAAGGAGTGCGACTTACTCTAACATTACCTAAAATACTTCTACCCCCCTTTCTACTCTAAAATGTTCGAAACTTTTTATGCAATCGAGTTTCCGTCATTATGCTTCTTTTACTCCAAATTTAAAAAAATGTCGCGATCAATTAACTGAAACGAATGTGGACAAGAATCGATATTTTTTTATATAGAAAAATCTGAAATGCTTTTTTCGAAACCTTCAGATACAAATAAAGTCATTATAATTCGGCAACAAACCTTTTAAACCTTTTTTTACCGAACTGCAATAAAATCTCGTTGATAATTTTCCTACTTTAATAGCACCACTTATTTGAATATTTGAATATCTCAAAAAAAGACTCGAGTAAAAGAACGGATTATATGTGCGTAATGTATCGATTCCTTTTAAAACCTTTCTTTGAAACTGTAACAAGGCCTTTTCAGTAATAATTTCCAAGATCTAGAATTACGTAATGGGCCTTTTCCCTTCTTTATTCGAATACCTTTTGAAGAAGGAATTTTAGAACTTCGTTTAAAAGTAGCACAGAAAACAGTTGTAATTTTTCGACATAATTTAAAAAACTCACAGTTGCCTTTAACTAACATTCGTTATAAATTTTAATGAGTAAGGTAAAATTCGCCTCAAAGAAATGTCTTGTTATCTTGTTAAATATCATTGATACATTTCTATCTCAGAATTTTAACTGTTTATTTCCTATAACATAACTATTGACTGAATGTTTTATTTCAACATTTCTATCGATATATTAATAATAATTTATGTAAAAGAAAGAATGTATAAAAACAGACAAGCTTAAATCGCGCGTTTAATATGTGTAAACATATTTTCCCACACTATTGCGATTTATAATTTTATTAAGTTATTATTGATATATGTTTATAAGAAATTTTAGACTTGATTCTTTTGTGTGACATAATGAGACTAATAATTTAATTTGAAAAATATATTTGATTTATTTATAAAATAGCACAAATATTCTACAAATAAAAAATAATTTAATATGCACTAACATTACAGAAAGATGTAGAATGAATACAGTAGGATATGATAAAAAATTACCTAATCATCGTGAAATTGTGTTTTAATAATTTAAAGAATTGATTAAAGGAAATTAATCTAACCAATAAATATTTGCTTTCAGATTGAAATATATGTTTAATAATGAAACATTGATGAACATGATGTAATAACACTAATGAATTTATCAGTTTCCCACAATGAAAATAACACTAATGTGAATGGTTTCAAAATTTAATCATAATTTTGTTTTATAAATTGGAAAGAAATCCTTTATCCAATATAGTTTACATATGAATTAATAAAGAACGGTATGTTTAAAATAGAATTAGTGTTCCTATGTATTCTTTTTTTAAGATATTTAAATCATGCAATTTTATTGGACTTTTAAGGAAAAACTAATATTATGAGTTTTAAAAAATTGTTTTCATATTTTATATTTATATTTTTTAAATTACGATCCTAATTTTTACAGTTGTGGATAAAGTAGAATTTATTTGAATGCATAAAAATTGAAGAATTAATGCTGTATTGTACGTTAAAAAAGTAAATGCACTTTTAAATTTTTGTTTTAGTACCATTTGTCATAATTTCCTACATTAGGGCCAATTAGATTTTGAAGAAATCTTAAAACTCACAAAAGTTATGAATATTTAATAAATGCTACATTTGCTTCATATATTAAATACATTTTCCTTTGTGTGTTAACTATAATGAAGTATTCTTTAGTTTGACTATAATAAATGTTGAAATACGTTATTTCATACGTATTAAATATTAAAACGCTTAGAGTTGTTTTTATACTTTTAAATATATTTAGCTAATATGTTCAATTATGAATATTATATTTAAACTGTGGTATTTTGAGGACCTGAATGGTTTTTTTTTGCACAAACAAAGAAAAGCTTACTGTCATTTTCTATCACTGTTACGAATACCAACTACTGAATGATCTTAAAAAAACTTTTGGCTTTTAAAGGAAGTACAAATATTATTATTTTAAATTATCTGAAGTTCGAACTATGAGACAGACTATCAATGTAAACAAACAAACCAGAGGAAAGTGAAGATTTTACTCCCGTTACCACAATGCTCTTACGATACATATTGAGGATACCTTAAAATGTAATTTATCACCAATTAGTGTATCAACAACTTTAATGGATATCTAACTCTTGTTATCTAATCAACTATGACACAACAATTCGGAATTCGTATTAGTGAAGTGCTGAAATTGTATTCGTAGAAACAAGAGAAATGACGTCATTTTTAGAATATGTACAGGAAATACGTTTCACTGCAGAAACACTACTTCCATCTACATATAAGCTTGATAGAAAATACCTTTCACACACTTTTACATTGCTACATACACACTATAACAAAAAAAATAGATGTACCAAGAAATAGTTGTCCAATTACGATAAAATTTGGTGGATTTGAAGAACATACATAGAAAAATAAACGATTAAAATGTCAGAACAATTGAAAGATTTACTTCAGTGTTTGACCGGTACAAAAAGAGGAAGTCAATAAAGCGTTGGTCCACCTCTGGCCTGGATACAAGCTGTCCCCCGGCGTGGCATAGACAGAAAAATTCCCGGATGGTGTCCTGCGGAATTTCTTACCAAATTGTCTCCAACTGTCGGGCTCAATGGTCAACATTCCGGGATGGTTGCAATCGCCTTCCCATTACGTTCCAAATTTGCTCTATGGGAAAGAGATCAAGAAACCTATCTGGCCAAAAAAGTGTTGGGAAAGTTTGAAGACAATTTATAGCAACACATGCCGTGTGTGGCTAAGCATTATCTTGTCGAAAAGTTAGTCTGGGGCGTCGCAAATGAAGCGCTAATACAACCGGTCGTAGAATGTCGTCTACGTACCGCTGTACTGTAAGTGTGCCAGAAATGACTACCAAAGGGGTCCGGCTATCAAAGAAGATGGAAACCCAGACCATAACGCCCTGTTGTGGCGTGCGATAATAAGGGCAGGATCCCCTCGCTGCCCTGGACATCTCCAGAAACGTCAGCGCTTGTCGTCAGGACACAATTGGAAACGGGACTCGTCACTAAAGAATATACGTTCCCACTCAGCACCGTTCCAAGTTGGCCGAGCCCGGCACAACTCCTAGACAACTCTTTCTTGGTGCGTCGATTTTTTTTGTTATAGAGTGCAGTTGTTAAATCTGCACATTAAAGTTTGCTTAAAAAAGGCTTGCTAGTCTAGGAAATCTTTGTAAAGACATTATAGAAACTTGACAGTCGTGAATGCGAACCTGTTATCGGTTATGCGGGCCTTCTGTGTATGCGCGCGCAAGAAAAAAAAGACATTCCTCCCATGCTGCTGTTTTTCTGGTGCGTCTTTATACAAATATAATGTATGTTCTTTTGTTCGAATATAACATTTTTAAATTAATGGAAATCGTTTCCTGTGTTCTTAAGCGGATTTATATTGAAGTTTCAGATAGTTCGAAGATCAAGATGATTTGTTTTCACCCGGATCAATGCATCAAGACCGTTATTAGCTTTCCCAGTGCGAAAGATATTGCATCTATACTGACCGTCGCCGACCAACCGGTATAGTAGTTAAGGTGTTAGCCTCTAGATCGGAAGGTTCCTGGTTCGAATCCAGGTCCTGGCATGGAAGTTTGTAAGCGTATGGCGTAGAGGCGGCTGGTACACCTTAAATCTGTCGTGGCCGAAAATCCTCACGTTGGGTTGGCGTGGAAGTTTGGAGAGTGGGGTGCCAGCTCAGGTGTTGCTTCGTCATCTGACCGTGGTTCAAAATTACGAAGTGTTGTCCTCGGATCTTTCCCTTAAGGGACTGATCCCGGACCGTCGTCAATAGCCCGTTGTGTTGCTCTAGTACGACGTTGACTAAAATTACTAATTACCGACTTTGTATTACGTCAGAAGATAATTATGATATTTTAAAGAATATGAACCATGTTATATCTTTTTATAGCAAAAATAAAGCCCTCACTTCGACTTTATTTTTCATTTTTTTTAGCTCTGAGTCCATAAAAATAGTTTAACTTTCAGTAAATGAGCGGATTTTAGCACAAAAACAAGCAAATCCAATCGAGGTAAGGTAAGGTAGTTTTAGTTAACTTCGTACTAGAGCAACACAATGGGCTATTGACGACGGTCCGGGATCAGTCCCTGAAGGGAAAGTTCGGAGGACAACACAACGTAATTTTGAACCACGGTCAGATGACGAAGCAACACCTGAGCTGGCACCCCACTCTGCAAACTTCCACGCTAACCCAACGTGAGGATTTTCGGTCACGACAGATTTAAGGTGCACCAACCGCCTCTACACCATACGTTTACAAACATCCATGCCCAAACCCGGATTCGAACCAGGAACCTTCTGATCTAGAGGCTAACACCTTAACCACTATACCGGTTGGTCGGCGCAAATCAAATCGAATACGAGTATTTACTTTCTATTACCCAAATGATTTCCGGAAATCTGTCGTAGCCGAAAGTCCTCACGTTGGGTTGGTGTGAAAGTTTGGAGAGTTGGGTGCCAGCTCAGGTGTTGCTTCGTCATCTGACCGTGGTTCAAAATTACGAGGTGTTGTCCTCGAATCTTTCCCTTAAGGGACTGATCCCGGACCGTCGTCAATAGCCCTATGTGTTGTTCTAGTACGACGTTAACTAAAATTACCATTACCGTTACCTATACTGACCGTCTTGCCGATAAACTATTTGAAAAATTCGAAACAAAAATTATCCGAAAGAAACCATAAAAATCAGTCGAACTGTCTCGCAGTTCGGATGATTTTCTGACAGTCCTGTACAAAGGGGGCTGGTGCACGCTAAATCTGTCACGGCCTCAAAATTTCTCGCGTTTGTGTGGTGTGGAAGTTTGGAGAGTGGTGTGCCAGATCAGGTGTGACCACTGACCTCATTTGACCGTGGTTCAAAATTACGTCTTCGGGTTTGATTCCGGATCATCACAAATAGTCCGGTGTAGCTCAAGTGCGACGTTAATTTAAATACCTACCTTAAAATTTAATTCATCACAGTTTTGGCGACGTTTGGCGTTTAAATCTAACTGACGTTGACGAATCAACTATTATATCAATTCGGAATTCACATTCCTTGAAATCTTCTGTTTTCAAAGTACTGAAATCGTATCTGATAAACAAGGCAACTGTCGTAACTTCCATAATACGTACGGAAAACACGTATATCAGCAGTAACACTATCGCCACCTAGATTTAGCTTTACAGATAATGTCTTAAGGCCGGTTTACACGCTACGATAAATGCTAGCAATTTATCGTAACGATCGAATTGTTTCGATTTATCGTTGGGTAGATCAGAAAGGTTGCGTCGAATGGGTCGTTCTTTGGTTGACTGTTGTTTTTATTCGAATAGGTAATTATGGCAGCTAAACAAACTCCTCGACAGTTATGTTTGTATAATTACTCGTTATAATGTTTGTAATGTATATATGGTTTAAAAGAAAATAAAAAAACCTGTTCTTAACATGCCTGTATAAATTGTTTTAATACTTTGTAGATAGTTTCACAGGTTTCCGGGATTATTGAGAGAGCTGGTTTTGAAATAGCAGTTGAATATTCCATGTCCTTCAAGCTTCTTCCGGTGATAAGGAATCGTAAGGTAGCTGATAGTCTTTCGTGCACAGATATCGCTCTTCTTATAACAGTATCAGTTTTCGCAATGAACAGAGAAACTAACCTTAACAACTCAAAATAAGTCTCTTCGTCCATTCTCAAATATATTCGCCAGTCATTTGGTCCATTTCTCAATTCTTTCAATAATTTTACATGAGAGAATTCCCTTTTCTTTAGCAACCACTGACGGTTCCATTTTATTCTTGGTCTTCGCGACTTTTTCACTTTTCTCGCTAAACAACCGATATATAACAAAAACACTACCACGGCAAAAGCTTATTTAGCGGTCGACAACGAATATTTGACAAGAAATCGTTACGATTTATCGTAACTTGTAAACAATACTCACTCTTTCGATTTATTGGAACAATAAATTTGTCAATCACATCGTTACAATTTATCGTAGCGTGTAAACCTGCCTTTATACTGATCGAGAGCTAAAAATTGTGCCAAACGATAATCATTACAATCGTGAATCTGGCGATATTATCACAAAGTATACAACATAGTAAAATTAATTCTAGAAGAGCTTATAAAGTACAATAAATAGACTAATAAACTACAATACATATCGAAATATAAAATCTTAATATCAGTAAAAAGACTAAAATTAGCAACTTAAACTTTATTCTTAAATTTTAAACAAAAAGCTTAAAGATACAACATTTAGTTCAGTCGCGTATTCTTGGTAATGCTAGTAATTAAGGTATTTAAAAAAAATGTTGAATTCGACAGTTTAACAAGTTTAACCTATCTGAAAACCTTTTAGATGCTTCTTGAAAAATTTCATTTGACATATTAACGAGTTAATTTTTACGTCTATGTAACTGTTTACCTTTACGACTGACTTTGTATTACGTCAGATGATAATTATAACATGGTTCATATTCTTTAAAATATCATATCTTTTTATAGCAAAAATAAAGCCCTCTCTTAGACTTTATTTTTCATTTTTTTTTAGCTCTGAGTCCATAAAAATAGTTTAACTTTCAGTAAATGAGCGGATTTTAGCACAAAAACAAGCAAATCCAATCGAGGTAAGGTAAGGTAGTTTTAGTTAACTTCGTACTAGAGCAACACAACGGGCTATTGACGACGGTCCGGGATCAGTCCCTGAAGGGAAAGTTCGGAGGACAACACCTCGTAATTTTGAACCACGGTCAGATGACGAAGCAACACCTGAGCTGGCACCCCACTCTCCAAACTTCCACGCTAACCCAACGTGAGGACTTTCGGCCACGACAGATTTAAGGTGCACCAGCCGCCTCTACACCATACGTTTACAAACATCCATGCCCAAACCCGGATTCGAACCAGGAACCTTCCGATCTAGAGGCTAACACCTTAACCACTATACCGGTTGGTCGGCGCAAACCAAATCGAATACGAGTATTTACTTTCTATTACCCAAATGATTTCCGGAAATCTGTCGTGGCCGAAAGTCCTCACGTTGGGTTGGTGTGGAAGTTTGGAGAGTGGGGTGCCAGCTCAGGTGTTGCTTCGTCATCTGACCGTGGTTCAAAATTACGAGGTGTTGTCCTCGAATATTTCCCTTAAGGGACTGATTCCGGACCGTCGTCAATAGCCCGTTGTGTTGTTCTAGTACGACGTTAACTAAAATTACCATTACCTGACAGTGGTTCAAAATTACGAAGTATTGTCCTCGGATCTTTCCCTTAAGGGACTGATCCCGGACCGTCGTCAATAGCCCTATGTGTTGTTCTAGTACGACGTTAACTAAAAAATTATCAATTACCAATTACCCAAACGATTTCCAAAGTTTCATATCGGGGTTACCTTAAAATAGTTTACCGACGTTTGGTGTTTAATATAAATGAAGTTGACCCATAGGACTTTCCTCCATCAATCCGAAATTAATTTTTTGGAATTCATACCGACGATGTACTGAAATACTGTTCCAAAAACAAGTCATGTGACGTCATACTCAGACTACTTACAGGAAGGGCTCATTCCACCATAAAAGCACAACTATTACGTGCTTCCATAATGACAGAAAATGGCAATAATGCATATAATCCGGATCTATTGATGAATAAACTAATAAGCTGAAGTAGTCTGGTAATGGTAATGGTAATTTTAGTTAACGTCGTACTAGAGCAACACAACGGGCTATCGACGGCGGTCCGGGATCAGTCCCTTAAGGGAAAGATTCGAGGACAACACCTCGTAATTTTGAACCACGGTCAGATGACGAAGCAACACCTGAGCTGGTACTCCACTCTCCAAACTTCCACGCCAACCCAACCTGAGGTAGTCTGATACGAAGAGTAACGGATTAGCAGTCGGAGGGTTGCGAGTTCGAACCTCGGTCCAATAAAACGATGTCTGGTGCCCGTTGAATCTGTCGAGGCCTCAAATGTCCTTACGTTGGCGTGGTGTGGAAGTTTGAATAATGGGGTGCCACCGCAGGTGTTGTCCTCGACACCTGACCGTGGTTCGAAATAACGTGGCTTTGTCCTTGGATCTTTGTCTTCGGGATTGATCCTGGACCTTCGCAAATACGCGTTGTGTTTCCTCAGTGCTTCAATTAGCAATTACCGGAATGCATACAGGATGCACATTTAGTTTGACAGAAAATGCCCCTAATATAAATCATCGGGATCTATTGCTAAATAATCAACTTCAACATAAAACTTCGGGGGAATCAATTTTTTGAAAATTTCACTGTCTAACTTTAGGCAAATAATGTTAAAATATTTTCCCCAAGGAAATAGCAAAAGAATCGTTTGACTGATTTAAATAACGGAGTTAAAAAAAAAATTATACATATTGTGAATCCTTGACGAGTTGAAAGAAAACTGGAAATGTTGCTTTCCAGTTAGGAATCATGAGAGGCAGAGAAAATGTCTTGAACCAACCTTTTCGGATATTTCCATCCTAAAAATGAAAAAAAAAAAAAAACCCCAGAACTTAAGAAGAGAATTTGAAGAACCTTGAGAGAAGAACGGATCCAATTATTTTTTCCAAGCGATAATGTAAGGATTAGCATTAAGTAGTTCTAGCATTCAAGTCTGTTTCTGAAAATAATTGTTGAATCATTTAGTTTGCTGACTTAAGCGAAATTGCACTTTTTATCTCGTGTAAGGTTTGCATTAGAATACCATTCGTTTTAACAACGAATAAATTAACTTTTCTATGGACAGTAATGTTATTAATACGTGAATATTTTATTCTGAATACGGAAGAAAATACATCAAGGGAACTTTCTAACACATTAATTTCTCTCGGATACGTTTTCCAAGATTCGAAAAGAAAATATATCGAACGAACGAAACGAATTAATACTTTGCAATTTATGATAGCCAGTGAATAGTGTTTAGAAACAGAACAAACAAACAACACTTTAATTTTCTCTCGGATACATTTTCCAAGATTCGAAAAGAAACTATATCGAACGAACGAAACAAATTAATACTTTACAATTTATGATAGCCAGTGAATAGTGTTTAGCTAGTCCATAATAGATCAAATGTCATGTCTTGGAAAGTGCTAACAACTTATATCGCATGGGAAAATTAATGAAAATAGTTAGAAACAAACTAAATGGTTGCAGTTAACTCTACTGTTACCAGACTACCAAAAATAATTTGAGTAAAGTAAAGTAAAAAATATAACATACTTCGTTGAGCAACAAAGATTAGAAATGTCCACAAACGGTGTTTGTTTACATTTGAAAGGCCGTGTCAGCTGTGAAGTGCTTATTGGAAAAGTGCATAATTTTCAAACTTCCTCTTATTCTATTACTAGTGTGATATATCATTGGAAAGAGGAGGTTTTGAACTACATAAATGAGCAATAAAATAGAAATTGATTTTTTAGTCGAATTTTGCCTACCCGGTACCCTTAACCACTATACCGGTTGGTCGGCACAAATCAATATAACTATGTATATATAAGTACCCTTCTGAATCTGAATCATCAATAGTTGTTTCATGAGGATAGTTTTTGACGCAAAGTTAAGTCATCAGGAGAGTTAATAAATTAAAAAATGAAAATTCCTATAACGCATAGCGTGATATATGTCATTATACTTCTAAATTGTTTTCTTCCATACATTTCTAAATTGTACTTTCCCAAATCAAAGAGCACTGAATAGTTGTTTCAGTCGTGCAGTTTTCGACGCGAAAACGTCAGGAAGGTTAGTAAAATTTGTAATGAATTAAATTCAAGATGTAAAATCCACGAAATGCATATCACGATACGTCATTGTAACAATGTCCATACTCTTCTAAATTATACTTTCCCAAACCTAAGAACACTCAATAGTTGTTTCAGGAGGGCAGTTTACGACGCGAAAACGTCAGAAGAGTAAGTAAAGCATAAAATGAATTAAATTCAAGAAGTAAAATCCCCGGAATGCATATCACGATATATGTCATTATAACAATGTCCATGATCTTCTAAATTGTACTTCGCCAATTCTAAGAGAACTCAATAGTTGTTTCAGGAGGTCCTTTTTTTCGACGCGAAAATACGAAGAGACTAAATTTTAAACTAAATTAAATTCAAAAAAGGAAATCCACATCACGATACATGTCATTGTAACAATGCCCATACTCTTCTAAATTGTTCATTCCCAAATCTAAGATCACTTAATAGTTGTTTCAGGAGGGCAGTTCTCGACGCGAAAACATCAGAAGGGACAGTAAAGTTTAAAATGAATTAAATTAAAAAAAGGAAATCCACGAAATGCATATCACGATACATGTCATTGTAACAATGTCCATACTATTATAAATTGTACTTTCCCAAATCTAAGATTGCAATTGTTTCTCAATAGTTGTTTCAGGAGGGCAGTTTTCGTCGCGAAAACGTCTGAAGTGTCAGTTAAGTTAAAAATGAATTTCTCCAGAGCGACAATTCAAGAAGTACAATCCCTGAAATGCATATACGATACATGTAATTATAACAATGCCAATAATCTCCTATATTGTACTTCCACAAATCAAAGAACACTCAACAGTTGTTTCAGGAGGACTGTTTTCTGGGCGAAAACGTCAGAAGGGTCAGTAAAGTTTAAATTGAATTAAATTCAAAAAAGGAAATCCACGAAATGAATATTACGATACACGTCATTGTAACAATGCCCATACTCTTCTAAATTGTTCATTCCCAAATCTAAGATCACTCAATAGTTGTTTCAGGAGGGCAGTTCTCGACGCGAAAACATCAGAAGGGACAGTAAAGTTTAAAATGAATTAAATTCAAATAAGGAAATCCACGAAATGCATATCACTATACATGTCATTGTAACAATGCCCATACTCCTTTAAATTGTACATTCCCTAATCTAAGATAACTTAATACTAGTTTCATGAGGTCCCTTTTTCGTCGCGAAAATACCAAGAAACTAAATTTTAAAAAGAATCAAACTCAAAAAGGAAACTCCACAAAATGCATAACCCGATACATGCTATAACAATGTCGCAATTTTTTTTCTAAACCTAAGAACACTCGACAATCGCTTCACGGAACTGAAACCTGTCAATCCATAGCATCGGATCACGTTTAACAGGTGGGCTTAGGCGCAATAAATAATCAACACTCAGGAGAGGGGAGAGAGAGAGAGGGAATTAAAAACTTTTCCCCATACGGCCGACCACTTACTTGCTTGCGGGGGAGGGAGCTAGCTCAACAGGAAGTCTGCATGTGAAAGAGGTCTGCTTTTTGTGGCAAAACAAAAGGAAATCTTACGATCGATGTCCCTGTTGCTATACGTCTACCTGCAGGGTCTCGGGAACGAGAGGCGCTCGTTCGCAGCGGCTGACGGGGAGGACCTGGATACTTGCGGGACGACGGGGCAGCCCTCCCGATGTGCATCTGCTGCGGGCGCATGCGCCCCTGCCGCCACCACCGTCGAGCAATTAGAGACGACATTCGATGCGGACAGTGGCAATTAGGGAGCCCGGATTGCTCCGTGCGGTGCTTCCTTTTAATTCGACCGGTGTCTTTTGGGGAATTGTGGCCACCCCCTTTTAAGTGGATCGGATTAAATAGTAGTTCCATTTTGAAAATGTTTAGCCTCGTTCAATCTTTTATTGAGTATTTCATCCAATTACGGTTCGTGGACCGCGGTAACCCGGATGGAACGGATTAGCAACCGGAGGGTTGCGAGTTCCGAATTCAAAGACAGTAGTGTACGAAGGGGGGGGGGGACTGGTGCGCGTTAAATCGGTTGTGGCCTCGAATGTGCTAATATTGGTGTAGTGTGGAAGTTGGGAGAGTGGTGTGCCAGCTCAGGTGTTGACTTTGTCGTCTGACCATGGTTCAAAATGAAGCTGTGTTTTATTCGGGTATTTCCTTTTGGAACTGATCCCGGACCCTCTCTAATAGCCCTTTGAGTTTTTCTCCAGTGTGACATAAATTAACTACCAACTTACCTACTTTTAATCCTCTCCGTATCTTCTTGCCCGTTGGGATTGACCCTGGACCGAAGTCAATAGCCCGTGTGTTGTTCCAGTACGACGTCAATTAAAATACCTCCCTCTCCCCCTTTTTTGAGTTTCGCGGCCACTAGTGGTTGGTTCGAAGTATTTTTATCGCCATGCATATGATTTCTCAACCCTCCTGACGGTTCTCTAGATGAGGTAGACGTCCAGAGCAGTGTGGGGATCCTGCCCTTACAATCGCTCGCCACATATGCCCATAACAGGGCCTTATGGACTGGGGTGCCATCTCCTTTGATAACCCTTTGGTAGTCATTTCTGGCACACTTACAGAACAGCGGTACGTAGATGACAGTCTAAGATCGACTTCGTTACCGTTGTTTTTGCGACACCCAGGACTTACCTTTCGATTAGATAATGCCCGACCACACACGGCACGTGTTGCTATGAATTGTCTTCACTTTTCTTTGGCCAGCTAGGTCTCCTGATCTCTCCCCCAAACAGCACATTTGGGCCTTTATGGGAAGGCGATTGCAACCATCCCGAAATGTTGACACAATGAAAACTCCACTATACATATAAACAAAAGGTAAATAAAGATGTAAGCACAAAAGCTGCAATATGTTGTAATAAAAGGTATACAAAATTTGATAATTTTCTATAGAACGGCTCTACTGACATAGCCGCGGTAGCTCAATCAGTAGAGCGTCGGGCTCGCATCAGAAGGGTTGTGGGTTCTGTCCTCGGCGGAGCCTCCAATCCTGATGATTGCGAGATCGGCGCTTCGACCTGGCTAAAGACCGTCGTGTTCACTAATGGTGACTGGGGCACGTTAAATAGGTTGTGGTCACAATGTCCCCCATGTTCCCATACCAAATCAATACCTATGGGGGTAACTGATCAGGGGGTTATCGGCCTCTGATTGGTATCTAAATTACGATATGTGTGAGTGAATGGATGTATGAAAGGGACCTTCCTGTAAAACGGATGTGTCATGTATGTCGAGCAAAGTCGGACTTCCTCCCAATGGGGCTCAATAACATGGAAGGCGCACCCCCCTCGCCTCTTGCCGTCTTCGACGGGCCTGGCACTCCTCTGGTCTGCCAGTGTAGGAATAAGAAACAACAACAACAGAACGAATTAGTAATGTAAACCGGTTGGTTTTTTAAGACCTTTAACCCCTCCGACTCACTCAGAGGGAGTAGAGCTATACATAATTGGTTGTCACGCTACAGTCAATATATGCAACACGGGGCCTAATTACAAATGAGAGGTTGTTGGCTTCTTACGGCGCAAGGGACCAGATTTGGTCAAGCAAAATTTCTTCCGTCAAGTAAATGCATAAACACCGAGGGAAACTTTTTGCTGCTACAGAAGAGAGAAATACACCCATGGTGGTTATAAATGTCAGAACCGGACCGACTAACCGCAACGCTTAACTACCAGTACGTATCAAACACCAGTAAGTATCCAGCGACCTTATATTTACATTGATTTTCTTTTAATAAATAATTTTTCAATTAAATATTTATATTTTTTGCAAGAGATGACGTCACGCCGAATGGATCTCTTCCCAATTCAAATTTGGCCGCATTTGGCAACGTCGTGAAGGCTATTATCCAACAGAATACGAATTCCCATTTGGTTTGCGAAACAAACCAACACAACGGGCGACGCCGTTATGGCTGTTATACAAATGGGAATTCCTAGCAATCACCGGGGGCTAGCGAGCACCACGAAAAGAACTGTCACGGGCAACGCCGTGCTGGCCACGCAGTGGCTAGTATAAAATAAAACACACATCAAAGTTAATTAACTTACTTTATTTAAAACTAAGGCATAGTTTCAGAATTTGTAATTCTGTCGATAATTTTTGAAGTTAAATATATTTTGTCATTGTTATAGATGTGATATTCATAAAGCGTTTGTGGTATTTTGGGCGGTGTAAGAAGGTTGTTCCGTAGCTAGAAAAAAAAAAAAAGTGTGGCAAGGAATGCGCTTTGCACTGCAGAACAACGTAACTTCTGATTTAAAAAAAATCGGTCAAAATTTTGATATAATTAAGGAAACATTATTCTGCAAAGACATTGTTTGCACTGCGATGTACGTAGCAGTTTTAAGCACTTTCTGCTCCCGGGGACCAGACCAACTGAACCATTTCACAAATTTAGAAACCTTCGACACTATCATTTATATCACTTTGTGGCGCAAGGCCTATACTTGGTCAAGCAACTTCATACAATACAAAGTCAAGTAATGGACATACACAAGGAACGTTTGAGTGAAACAGATCAGAGAGAAACACCCAGATTAAGATATGGGAATCAAATATGCTCCACCTAAAACTCGCATATTGCACTGGGCAAATCCACTAAGCTTCACTGGCTTCATCATTTTTAACAGAGCAGCAGCATTGCTACAATCGACTTCGAGCTCTGTCCCGATGAATACGTTCGTCGAATGGTAGGTAGGTAGTTCAATTCACGTCGCTCTGGAGTAATACATTGGGGTATTGACGACGGTCTGGGATCAAACCCGACGCAAAAGATTCAAGGGCGTTACCTAGTTATTTTGGTAATGGTAATGGTAATTTTAGTTAACGTCGTACTAGAGCAACACAACGGGCTATTGACGACGGTCCGGGATCAGTCCCTTGAGGGAAAGATCCGAGGACAATACTTCGTAATTTTGAACCACGGTCAGATGACGAAGCAACACCTGAGCTGGCACCCCACTCTCCAAACTTCCACGCCAACCCAACGTGAGGACTTTCGGCCACGAGAGATTTAAGGTGCACCAGCCGCCTCTACACCATACGCTTACAAACATCCATGCCCGTACCCGGATTCGAACCAGGAACCTTCCGATCTAGAGGCTAACACCTTAACCACTATACCGGTTGGTCGGCTCCTAGTTATTTTGGATTACAATCAAGTGAATAATCTACACCTGAAATTGTGGTCCATGCTCCAAACTTTAACACCATGTCGACGTGTAGACATTTCTAGCCACGTCAAATTTAACATGCGCCAGCCCCTACAACCTTTGGTTGCATCGAGTTTCAAGGTCGCGACCCTCCGGTAGCTAATAAGCCGACCAACCGGTATAGTGGTTAAGGTGTTAGCCTCTAGATCGGAAGGTTCCTGGTTCGAATCCGGGTCCGGGCATGGATGTTTGTAAACGTATGGTGTAGAGGCGGCTGGTGCACCTTAAATCTGTCGTGGCCGAAAGTCCTCACGTTGGGTTGGCGTGGAAGTTTGGAGAGTGGGGTGCCAGCTCAGGTGTAGCTTCGTCATCTGACCGTGGTTCAAAATTACGAGGTGTTGTCCTTGGATCTTTCCCTTGAGGGACTGATCCCGGACCGTCGTCAATAGCCCGTTGTGTTGCTCTAGTACGACGTTAACAAAAAAATTACCAAATTACCGGTTGCTAATACTTTTGTCCTCCAACCGGACAACCATGGCCATATTAAGCGGATTGGATTAAACAAGATTTCAATTTTAAATATATTTTACCTCAGTCAATCTTTGTGATGCCGCGTTTGCCCGGTTGGAAGAATAACGAATTAGCAACTGGAGGTTTGTGAATTCGAATCCAACCTAGCACCGTCGTGTATAAAGAGGGCTGGTGCACGTTAAATCTGTCTAGACCTCAAATGCCTTCCCTTCGGCGGGGTGCGGAAGTTTAGAGACTGCGGTGGCAGCTCAGGTGGTGATCTCTTCATCCGACCGTGGCTCAAAATCACGTGGTGTTATCCTCGATCTTTCTGGTCGGGTTGATCCCGAACCGTCTCCAATAACCCGTAGTGTTGTTCCTAACACGACGTTAATTAAATACCTACCTATCAACCTTCCTTTATTAATAAAGTAATTTGGTAGTTTTTAATTAACGTCGTACTAGAACACCACAACAGGCTATTGAGGACGGTCCGGTATCAACACCCTAAGGGAAAGATCCGATAACAACACAAGACGACCAACCGGTATAGTGGTTAAAGTGTTAGCTTCTAGATCTGAAGGTTCCTGCTTCGAATGCGGGTCAGAGCATGGATGTTTGTAAGCGTATGGTGTAGAGACGGCTGGTGCACCTTAAATCTGTCGTGGCCGAAAGTCCTCGCGTTGGGTTGGTGTGGAAGTTAGGTGAGAGGGGTGCCAGCTCAGGTGTTGCTTCGTTATCTGACCGTGGTTCACAATTACGTTGTGTTGTCCTCGAATCTTTCCATTAAGAAATCGATCCCGGACTATCGTCAATAGCTCGTTGTGTTGCTCTAGTACGACGTTAATTAAAAAATGACCAATTACCGAGAACACCACCACGTAATTTTAATTAACGGTCAGATGATGAGGTAACACCTGAGCTGGCACCCTATTATTAATGAGGAGTTTGAACTACCGTTTACTTTCTCTTTTTTTTGGACGAGGATTTTAGATTTTAGAGCATATTTTATGTTTTCAGGAACGGTTTTTATTATTTTAAGGGCATTTTCTCTTTGTTACTCTTTCACTGTTAGTAATCCGAAATCGTTTTATGAAGTATTTACAGGTGTGTTTTATGCTTAAGATAACATTTTATAAATGTTTTCTTTTTATAGACCGACTGAAATGATCATTTCTGTTTGAACTACAGAAAACAGTTGACTGATATGCGCTGATTTCGTATGTAAATTAAGGTGGTGACTGTGTATTGCATCTTGAGGCTGCTAGAGGCTCAGCACACACATTGGAAAACGCGAATGTTTTATGCATCGACCGATAAACAGTGGGCGGAATAATATAACAGCTGACGGAATTCGGCACTTGCAATTTCCTTACATAAGAATACTTTCTCTATTTTAAGAATCCGACCAAACAATTGAATTTAACTCCCTGGAGCACAACAAAATTCTGTCAAACACAATAAATGTTTATATTTTTTCAAACTCAAACAATGAATTCTCTATTTGTTATTTTCCTGACAATACATCGCACTGGAAAGAGGGAGTTGTATTCAAATGTATTCGTCATTACATAAACAAGGTAGGTAGTTGAATTTATACCGAGGTGAAGGACATATTGGGCTATTGGCGGCATTGCGTGATCAATCCGGAAGGGAAGGAGGATAGGGCAACCTGGTAAGTTTTAACCACGGTCAGATGACGAGGTCAACACCTGAGGTGGCACCCCAATCTTAAAATTTGCCCGCCAATGTGAGGACATTTGAGGCGATGACAGATTTAACGTGCTCTTGCTGACACATTAATGAAGGTCTTTGATTGGACAGAGTTTTAAACTTGTAATCTTCGACTCCACTAATCCGAACCACGGCCAGAGGTAGCTCTGACAGTGGTTCAAGAAAACGAGGTGTTATCCTCGAATTTTTCCCTTCCAAATTTATCCCGGCCCGTCGTCAATAACTTTTCGGGTTGCTAAAGAACAGCGTAAATTCAAGTTCCTCTATCAACCGTGACTCTACCAACTGAGCTACTCCGGCCCACATTAGAATAATTGGTAATTTTTAGTTAACGTCGTACTAGAGCAACACAACGGGCTATTGACGACGGTCCGGGATCAATCCCTTAAGGGAAAGATTCGAGGACAACACCTCGTAATTTTGAACCACGGTCAGATGACGAAGCAACACCTGAGCTGGCACCCCACTCTCCAAACTTCCACGCCAACCCAACGTGAGGACTTTCGGCCACGACAGATTTTAGGTGCACCAGCCGCCTCTACACCATACGTTTACAAACATCCATGCCCGGACCCGGATTCGAACCAGGAACCTTCCGATCTAGAGGCTAACACCTTAACCACTATACCGGTTGGTCGGCCGGCCGACCCACATTAGAATAATTGGTAATTTTTAGTTAACGTCGTACTAGAGCAACACAACGGGCTATTGACGACGGTCCGGGATCAGTCCCTTAAGGGAAAGATCCGAGGACAACACCTCGTAATTTCGAACCACGGTCAGATGACGACCGGCCCACATTAGAAAGGACACGGTTTATAAAATTAACACTAAAGCACTTAACTCTTCAAAAATCCATAGAAAATTCAAATTATCGATTACATAATTTAAAATAAATGAATGTGAATTTGTCCTTTAATGATAAATTTTAGTTTGTGCGTGTAAATGTGCATCTCTATATATTAAAACTTAAGTTCATATGAATTTTACAGCTATGTATCAATTTTATTTTATACGAGTTGCATCTGCGATATTAGTTTAGATGGATTGCTATGAAAGGTAAATATAAGAATGTATCCTAATGTATTTTAAAAGACAATGGACATCTTTTTAAGAGTAATTACCTCGGCGTTCGGTACTGAAAAACTGTTAGTTGTCCCCAAATGAAAACAGTTGTCATCTCTTCAATGAATCATTTTAATATACTAGAGGGCTCCAATCTCCTGTGATTTTAAGGCAATCCCATTTGGTTTGCTTCACAAATCAAACTTTTTTTCGCAGAATTCAATCTCCTGCGACGGCGAAACTATCTTAATATTTCGTATATTCCTGATTGGACTTTCCGGGCCATGAAGTCACAGCGAGGTCTCTCCCTCCCGCCTTCTCCCTAATTCTCCCACCCCCGGCTATTGTTACGTAATCCCATTTGGTTTGTTTCACTCCTTTCGCAAGTGATTTCGCTTTTTTTTTTACTTTAAAACTCAATGCACCCTAAACCAATAGCCGCATCAGTAAAAAGACCAGCTCCATCTTGTTCCCTGTACAATTTTGAATAAACCATGTTAATCTCGTAATTTTCTCATATGTACTTTTTCGGGAAATCGTCTGAGAATCGAGCGAAAAAAGCGAATTGAGTCTTTTGGCCTTTCCGGGCCATGACGTCAAAGCGAGTTTCAACGGCCAAATAAATAAAAATCGTTGCTATGGTAACTGTTGCTACGTAAAATTTTATATCTGGCAAACCCGTTAGTTAGAAATATTACCTTTCATTTCCGTGAAGAAAAATGTACTTTACGCAAAATTTTGAAACTATAAATTATACTTTTTATTCATCGAATTGGTTGAAAATATTGGCATAAAATTATTTTCATTGGAAGCCCATAACATCACACTCGTGACCTTGAAAAAATTCAATTTTCAACAACTTAAGACCAAGTTCTCGAATGTTCCGAGGATTACACAGGAAGCGTCAAGAATCTATTAGATGGCTGTGAAAATTAGTTTCGGCAGTGAAGCCGTGATCAAGAACAGGTCTCACAGTAAACTGCGATAATCGTGTTACCTTAGTCTTCTCGAAACTGGTATCGCTATGATTTGATTACATGGGGGTAAAATGGGGTAATGCGTAATATGAAATGTGTTTGCGACTAAAGTATGGGTACTGCCACTTACATGAAATGCCTCCCCCCCGAAGGAGTAATAGATAAGTTTCATCGTTAGAGCACTGTTGAGCGCTTGCCAGATATTCGCGAAATAAATTTTTATTCCGCGGGTGAAGTTAACGTTATTTGTTGTCGTTATTACATGTCTTGGTATCGTATCTATTACGTCCGTGTAAAGTATACTAATAGTAAGTTGTGTACTTAATTATTTCGGCCGACCAACCGGTATAGTGGTTAAGGTGTTAGCCTCTAGATCGGAAGGTTCCTGGTTCGAATCCGGGTCCGGGCATGGATGTTTATAAGCGTATGGTGTAGAGGCGGCTGGTGCACCTTAAACCTGTCGTGGCCGAAAGTCCTCACGTTGGGTTGGTGTGGAAGTTTGGAGTGTGGGGTGCCAACTCAGGTGTTGCTTCGTCATCTGACCGTGGTTCAAAATTACGAGGCGTTGTCCTCGGATCTTTCCCTTAAGGGACTGATCCCGGACCGTCGTCAATAGCCCGTTGTGTTGCTCTAGTACGACATTTACTAAAATTACCAATTACCAATCAAAATTACGAGGTGTTGTCCTCGGGTCTTTCCCTTCAGGGACTGATCCCGGACCGTCGTCAATAGCCCGTTGTATTGCTCTAATACGGCGTTAACTAAAATTACCAATTACCAATCAAAATTACGAGGTGTTGTCCTCGGATCTTTCCCTTCAGGTACTGATCCCGGACCGTCGTCAATAGCCCGTTGTGTTGCTCTAGTACGACGTTAACCAAAAAAATTACCAAAATTAATTACTTAATTATTCGCGCTCTAACACTATATTATGTCGCGGTAGCTCAATAGGAAGAATAGCGGATTAGCAACCGTGGTGTTGGGAGTTCGATTCCACCGAAGACTGTCATGTACAAGGAGGCTGGTGTATATAAAATCTGCCCTAACCTCATATGTCTTCATGTCAGCGTGGTGTGGAAATTTGGAGAGTGGGGTGCCAAATTAGGCGTGACCTCGTCATCTCACTGTAGCTCAAAATTACGTGCTATTCCAAGATCTTTGCCTTCGGGTTTATACCAAACCGTCACCTAGTGGTTAAGGTGTTAGCCTCTAGATTGGAAGGTATCTGATTCAAATCCGGGTCAGTGCATGAATGTTTGTAAGCGTATGGTGTAGAGGCGGCAGGTGTACCATAAAACTGTCGGGGGCGAAAGTCCTCACGTTGGGTTGGTGTGGAAGTTTGGAGTATGGGGTGCCAGCTCAGGTGTTGCTTCGTCATCTGACCGTGGTTCAAAATTACGTGGTGTTGTCCTCGGATAGGGGATGAAACCGGAACGTCGTCAATGTTGTGTTGCTCTGGTTTGATGTTAATTAAAATTACCTATCCAAACCGTCGTCAAAAGCTCTTTGTTGTTCCAGTATCTACATTAATTAAATATCTACCAACCTAACTAAATTATGAATGCGTTTTAATTATGTGTGTGAAAACTGTCATAATATGGATAGTGATGGCAATTAATATGAAATTTGGAAGGATTTGTAGGTAGGTATTTTAGTAAACGTCGTGCTGGAACAACACAACGGGCTATTGACGACGGTCCGGGATCAATCCCAACGGGAAAGATTCGAGGACAACACCACGTAATTTTGAACCACGGTCAGATGACGAGGCAACACCTGAGCTGGCATCCCACTCTCCAAACTTCCACATCACGTCAACTCTTACAACCGGGGTGGCTGTAAGTGTAACGGATTAGCAACAGGAAGGTTAGAAGTTCGAATCCAACCAAAGACCGTCGTGTACAAAGAGACTGGTGTACGTTAAATCTCTTGTGGCCTCAAATGTCCTCACGTCGTCGTGGCATGGTGTGGAAGTTTGGTGCGTAGGGAGCCAGCTTAGATGATGCCTCGTCATCTGACCGTGGTTCAAAATTATGTGTCGTTGTCCTCGGACCTTTCACTTTGGGATTAATCCCAGACTATCGCCAATAGCCCGTTGTGTTGTTGCAGTGCTGGCACCCCACTCTACAAACCTCCAGACCACGCCAACGTGAAGACTTCGGAGGCCTCGACAGATTAACATGCACCAGCTCCCTTTGTACCCGACGGTCTTTGGTTGGATTCGAACAAGCAACCCTGCGATTGCAAGTCCGCTGCTCCTCCAACGGGGATACTGCGGCCATATTAAAGGATTGGAAAAGGAGTGGAAAAGAGAGTTGATGCATGTTCTTTGTAATTTGGTATCTTCTTTCATCTTTATAAAGTAAGTGTCTAAATTTTTCTTATACTGTC
The DNA here is from genome assembly GCA_947359465.1 of Metellina segmentata. NCBI lineage: Eukaryota > Metazoa > Arthropoda > Arachnida > Araneae > Tetragnathidae > Metellina > Metellina segmentata. The sequence continues at coordinate 115,231,248 of OX375873.1, forward strand.
GCATAAGACTCTTAGGGAAGGGTAGAGGATTAGCAACCGGAGAGCTGCGAATTCGAAATTAGATTCACACCGTCCTGTACGAGGGGCTGCTGTGCTAAATCCTCCGAGGCGTCAAAAATCCTGTCGTTGGCGAGATATGGACGTTTGGAGAGTAGAAGCGCCGCTCAGGTGTTTATCTAGTCGTATGACAATGGTGCAAAGTTACGCGGTTTTCTCTTCGGAACTTTAATTTCGGTATTCATTCCAAACCGTTGCCAATAACACGTTGCGTTGCTCCATTCTGACGAATCTCCACTACCTACCAAGATATCCTGTATTGAAGTTATGTATTCATATTATGTATTCATATAAGTGGTACCCACGAAGTACATCTTATGTTTGACCTATTTGTGAACCTACGGCTAACAATTTATCTTTATTCGCATCACACACGTTTTCCCCATCATTATTCTCAGTATCGTATGGTAAAGTAGTTTAATGTCACACTGGAACAAAAGTAAGCTATTGGCGACCATCCGGAATCAATCCCCAAGGGAAAGATCGAGGACAACGCCTGAGCTGGCACCCACTCGCCAAACTTCCCTTTCACGCCTATTGAGGTGGCAATAGATTAACGTGCACCGAGTACAAGAAGGTCTTTGTTTCGACAAAGTTTTGAACTATCCACTAAGGATGCGACATCGTTGTCAATGTTTTCAAAACATGGATGTTTAAAAAAAAAAATCATCGATTTATTTACCATCGATGTATTTTTAACATCGATATGAAAACTTTTCTATGTTTTTAGGTTGTCGATGTTTTATTTTTAAATGAAAAAAGTACCACTATAAAACTTTTAAAAATAACCAAGTAACATAATTTTCATTATCAGTAAATAGAACATACTTTTAGACCAAAGTGGTCAAGGTTAAAGGGTATGAAAAGTAGGAATGCGTTATCGATGTCGAAGTGTTCAAATCATCGATGTTTTATAAAAAAACACCGATTTATTTACCATCAATTTATTGGAGCCGGTGTTTGTTTAGCAACTATGTTTTTACATTGTCGATATTTTTGCATTGTCGATGTTTTATTTTTGAATGAAAAGAGTACCATAGTAAAAATTAAGAAAAATAAATGTGCAACTAAGTATTTGTCAGTGATGGCGACATCCGTCCCATCAGAAATAGTTATTTACCTAACTCATGGGACTATAAATAACAAATATTGGGACATATAATAATTATAGGATCCAATATTTATGTGCAGGACATAAAATATAAGTATATGTTTCCCACCATAAGTTGATAAATAATTAATAATTACTAACAATAATTATTGTTATGTACCTACCTACTTATACTTATACACTATCTACCAATAAGCATTTGGACACCCATTCAAATGACGATATCTGCGGTCCTGATATACGTCACGCCCTCCGCCGTTAATTATCATGTTGGAAACATCATTGGCATTGGTCGCATGCATAATGCCACGAAGTGCAGAGTTATCGGATTTCGAGAAAGGGATAATTGACGGGTATCACAGAAATGGCCGGTCCTTAAGGGACATATCTAGAGAACTGACTTACCCAAAATCGACAGTGGCCTATGGGATTCAGAAATGGAAGGTGAGTGGTGATTGTCAGAATGTGCCCTGAGTCGGCAGACCCACGAAACTGGGAGATATAGACCGACGGGTGCTGTCCAGAGAAGTTCTGAACAACCACACCCAACCGATGGCCCACATTGTCCAGGAGTTTCAACAGGCATCCGGGAGTCTTGTTTCAATTAATACCATCCGTGAGGAAGCAGATCTGCTTGGTTTTCAGGGTCGTGCTGCTGCCTATAAGCCTTTGATCACAAAGTCCAATCGCACATCTCGATTAATGTGGTGCAAAGAACGTCGAAAGTGGACCGTAGACAAGTGGAAACGGGTTCTCTGGATAGACGAATCAAGGTTCACCCTTTATCGTTTGAATGTCAGGGTCTGGGTTTGCGTCTGCCTACCTTGAGAACGCCTACAGCCAGAATACATTGTGCCCACAGTAAAATTCTGGGACCCTTGGTCCAAATTCATGGTAAGCTGAACGCCGAGGCCTACTGCACTATTTTGGATGACAGTGTGCTTCCTACGTTGTGGCAGTTTTACAGGTTGGACCCATGTTACTTCCAGGACGACAACGCCAGCTGTCATGTTGCGACACCATGGATTCGTATGGTGACAGTGAGAGTAACCGAATAGACTGGCCTGCACAGAGCCCAGACCTGAACCCTATCGAGAATATCTGGGACGCGCGAATTGGATCGCCGAATTAAGGGGTGCAAGACGAGTGGATGAAAATACCACGAGCCGTGGTACAAGGACTTGTGGAAAGCATGCCCGGGGGGGTTGAGGCTGTAATTGCCTCTCGTTGGAGTCTCTACCAACTATTGAATATGAATAAATTTTGTTTTTCTTTTCTATCACAATTGTCCTAATACTTATTGGTAGATAGTGTACTTAGTAATACCTATTTCAAATTGTTGTGAATGTTATTTCCTTTTGTATTATTCAATTTGAAAACAAAAGATATGTTAATTGTTCTTATTAATTTTTTGACATTGTTTTGACAGTTACAAAGCATCTTAGTTTTCAATTAATAAACACGGCAATTGACAAAAAAAAAATTATCCCCTTCTCCAGGCTAACATTACTGTTAAAAGTTACTAAACCAGTTTTAAAGGGGGGGGGGGACGTTTAAATACATCGATGTTTAAAAACATCTATGGTTTTTGGGCGATGTGTTATTAACATCGATGTTTTAATATTGAGCATTGATGTTTTAATATTGAACATTGATGTTTTAATATTGAACATCGATGTTTTGTTGTCGATGTGGCATCCCTATTCGCCCCCTTCCTGTTATTAATCAACTATTCTTCTATCCGGGTTTCTGCGGCTCCTATTCTCAGTACGTCTTTATCACATTAATTCATAATAATCACTCAACCCAAAATATTAATTTCCTCGCCATTTCATTAAATTAAAACTGGCTTCATATTGGGTATTACGAAAAGGGGGATTTATTAAATAGGTCTCTTCCAGGATCGAAACAGGAATTGTGGTAATGTATTTATTGTAACATGTCTCCAGGCAGCTTATGAACAGGTAATACTTCGAAAATAATACACGGCCACTCGCTGCGACAGGAAATTCGCAGTTGACGAGGCCGTTATTTCATCGACCTCGTTTCATCCTGGACCAGGTTAGAGTAAATACTTTGCATACTTTCGGCACGTCTGCTTTCGGGAGACTGCAATTTTATTCCCTTGGTGCGTTATTGCTCAAGACTTTGAGCGCCATTGTTGCTAACCCCAAATAACTTTGCGTTGCCTTATTTGATTTTAGAATGACGTTACTAGCTGCATGTGTTATAAAAGCCTTTAATCTCCTTCTTAAATAAGTGGAAAATCCGGTTGTAAGAGTTACGGGATTAGCAACTGGAGGGTTGCGAGTTCGAATCCAACCAAACACCGTCGTAAACAAAGGGGGCTGGTGGCTGTTAAATTTGGCGTGGCCTCAAATGTCCTCACGCTGGCTTAGTTTGAAAGTTTGGAGAGCGAAGTACCAGTTCATATGTTGACTTGTTATCTGACCGTGTTTCAAAATTATGTGGTGCTGTTCTCGATTCTTTCCCGTTGGGATGGATCTCGGACCGTCTCTACCAGCACGTTGTGTTGCTCTAGTACGACGTTAATTAAAATACCTACGTACCTACCATCTTAAATATACTTTAAAAAGCAAGTTAAAGAGTAATATGCGCCATCCTTTGGATATCAAACGGTCGTCAATAGCTCGTTGTGTTGCTCTAGTACGACGTTAACTAAAATTACCATTACCATTGGATATCAAACGGAAGAAATTTGAGAGTTGAATTTGTTTTTCTCTGGAAAGCACGGTGAATCAAAGCCGACCAACCGGTATAGTGGTTAAGGTGTTAGCCTCTAGATCGGAAGGTTCCTGGTTCGAATCCGGGTCTGGGCATGGATGTTTGTAAACGTATGGTGTAGAGGCGGCTGGTGCACCTTAAATCTGTCGTGGCCGAATGTCCTCACGTTGGGTTGGCGTGGAAGTTTGGAGAGTGGGGTGCCAGCTCAGGTGTTGCTTCGTCATCTGACCGTGGTTCAAAATTACGAGGTGTCGTCCTCGGATCTTTCCCTTAAGGGACTGATCCCGGACCGTCGTCAATAGCCCGTTGTGTTGCTCTAGTACGACGTTAACTAAAATTACCTTACCTTACCTTACACAGTGAATCAAAAATGAATACTTCCTAGAGCAAATAAAACAGAATTTGTAATGAATATAAATGTAGAAAAGTTACCAATCTAAATAACAAGCAGTGCCGCTGTAAGCCAATTGGTAGAATAGTAGATTTCGAGACGAGATCTAACCAAAGACCGTCGTGTTCGAGGAAGGCTGGTGCACGTCAAATCTGTCGAGGTCACAAATATTTCCTCTCATTGGTGTGATTTGAGTTAGGCGTTGACTTCGTCATGCGACCGCAGTTCAAAATGACAAGTAGTCCTCTGATCTTGCCTTTATGAAAGTGTTTTAGGTAGCCTGTTGTGTTGCTCCAGTGCGAGGAAAAGTGAACTACCCGCTTATCTACCATACCAGAACGCCTTTTGCATTAGCACTCAGCAAGCTGTAGATAGCGAATATCCTGTATGTATTTGCTTATGTTACATTAAATATTTTCTCGTATGCCCTTTAAATGACGTGAAAGTAGGTGGTTGAGTTAACGTCGCACTGAAGAAACACCGACGTCTATTGGCGACGATACGAGACCTATCTCGAGGGGAAAGATACCAAGATAATACCACTTCTTTTAACCCTTTAATCGAGGGGGGGGTGGGGTCAGTGCCTAATCCGACGCCCCTGCAAGCTTCTACATCTCGCCAACGCGAGGAAATTTGAGACCACGACTGATTTAATGTGTACCAATCCTGGAAATTCCTGGAGAATCAAGGCTTTAAAATCGGCGATGTATTGAATTTTTCACTCCGACCAATCGGACTAATGGTAAGAGATAGGAAGATTACTGGTTCGTATCTGGGGTTGGTTTGGCATGCACGTCTGTCTGTATAAATGTGTGGCCTCTGTATACACTGTGTCTGAATGAATGTGTGGTTTGTATAAACTGTCTGTCTGAATGCTTATGTGGTCTCTATATAAACTGTCTGTCTGAATGAATGTGTGGTCTCTGTATAAACTGTCTGTCTTAATGATTGTATGGTCTCTGTATAAACTGTCTGTTTGAATGAATATGTGGTCTCTGTATGAACTCTGTCTGAATGAATGTGTGGTCTCTGTATAAACTGTCTGTCTGAATGCTTATGTGGTCTCTATATAAACTGTCTGTCTGAATGAATGTGTGGTCTCTGTATAAACTGTCTGTCTTAATGATTGTATGGTCTCTGTATAAACTGTCTGTTTGAATGAATATGTGGTCTCTGTATGAACTCTGTCTGAATGAATGTGTGGTCTCTGTATAAACTGTCTGTCTGAATGATTATGTGGTCTCTATATAAACTGTCTGTCTGAATGAATGTGCGGTCTCTGTATAAACTGTCTGTCTGAATGAATGTGTGGTCTCTGTATAAACTGTATCTATAATGTGGGGAAGTATGTGAGGCGTAACTTGAACCTAACACTTTGGTGCACTAAGGAAATGTTAAGGGTCTAGTAAATTCAGCTTTGTAGTGCCGTAATGATTGACCTCAGATGGCAAAGCATTAACAAAAAATATTCTTATACAATGAAACTTTAGAAGATCAACATTGTTCATTTGAATTGGAAATACAAAGAACTTTAGCCATTTTGTGAAATTAATTATGTCATTCAAGATTTAATTTACGAATGAATCCTCCTTCACATATAGTGGGTGCAACTAAACAAAAAATCTATAATAGAAAAAAATATAACATTTAATTGTATTGTACTCGAATATATTTATACTGACACAATATATCTGCGAGTTTAACTTTTTCTGTGAAAAATCCTTACAAAATCCTCGAAACACAAACTGGAGATACAAATGACTAATTACTTCCTTCAGAATTAATTTCATTCCAGACTTTCTCGGAAATTTGAGCCGGTAAACATATTCTTGTTCATATTAATGGAACTTTTCACTTCCGATTCTTTCCTTACTCGTCTTTGAAAAATTAACAATGCATACATAATCACGTTCCGATTTGGAATACTTCATGAATATTCCGACTTTAAACAAATATTTTCATCCAATCTGCCTTAATTAAAGAGCACGAGAGAAAACTTTGGAGAAACAACATCCTTTTATCTCAATCCTAATTATGGAACTTATACAGTGCAATTCTACTATAATGGGACAAACTTGGAGGGGTGGTACAGCTTACTAAAACAGACATTTTTCGTATAGGAATGTATTGTCGGAAGTGACGCGTGTAGGCACGAACACAAAAATGAGATATGAACAGAAAAACATTGTTTATTTAAAACATCCTTGCATAGTGTTTCTTTGCAGTAATGTTTATGATAAATGCTCCAAATTGCGACCACCAACAGTAATACATGCTTGGTGGCGTCAAAGGAGTGATTGGCGAACAGTTCCAAAGAAGCCAGGCAGCCGCAATGGATAGTCGACCAACGAGATCCTCAATTGAGTTAACTGGAGTCCCGTAAACGAGGGTATTCAGATCCCCCCATACGAAGTAATCGATGCTTGGTAAATCTGGCGATCGGGGTGGCCATTGTTCTGGTCCACCACGGCCAATCCATCCCCCCGCAAAACTGGCATTCAGGTAAGTGCGGCCAACCACGTTGAAATGGTCTGGCGCACCATCATGCTGAAAACTCATGTTATTACGAACGACAGTCGAAAAATCTTGCAACAATTCTGGTTAAACCTTTTCTAGAAAAATAGGAAGATGTAGGCCATAGAGGAAATCGCTCACAACACCCACCAAACATTCACAGAAAAGCGTTTTAAGAATGCATGTAGAGTGTAGCGAGTGGATTTTCTTTTGCCCACACATGAGTATTGTGCACATTGAAAACCCCTTCCTGTGTAAAAGTCGCCTCATCTGTGAATAGCACAGAAGCTGGGAAATCCGGCTGCAACGCGCACTGCTGCAAGAACCATTGGCAGAATTCTACGCGCAGCGGGTAATCACTTGCCTGCAACGCACACTGCTGCAAGAACCATTGGCAGAATTCTACGCGCAGCGGGTAATCACTTGCCTGCAACGCACACTACTGCAAGAACCATTGGCAGAATTCTACGCGCAGCGGGTAATCACTTACCTGCAACGCACACTGCTGCAAGAACCATTGGCAGAATTCTACGCGCAGCGGGTAATCACTTGTCTGCAAGGCCTGGACTCTCTGAATATAACCTTCTTCATTTAAGACCTGGTGGACACACATGTACACGACGAGCAATAGCTTTTGTACTTGTGTGGAGGTGTTTTATCCACAATGTTCGAGATGGTTTCTTCCATGGTTGGATGTCGTACAGTTCTTGATCCAGTTCTTCCGTCATAGATTTCGATGAATGGACCGTTTTCACAAAGGTGCTTATGCAACCGCTCAAACATTTTTTGGTTCGGCAAACACCTGTTCGGAAAACGTTCTTGATACAACCGTAGCGCTGCTCTGCCGTTTCGATTAGCAGCAGCTTACATCATATGCCTGTCCACCTTTTCACTTTTTGTAAAATCTCGACAGCACAGTTGCAAATGACGTTTTCCCGCATATCCATCAGATCATGGATGGCCAAGCACACTACTGCTCTCTACCCACAGCGTTGCCAGCTAATCACAGCTGCCGAGTTTGTATTGCTGTCTTTGGTCGCAATTTTGAGCATTTATTGTGAACATTGTTGGAAAGAAGCACTTTGCAATGATGTAAATATTTTTATGTTTGTATGTACAATGACATGTACAGTATTTTTCTGTTCATATCTCATTTTTTGAGTTCGTGCCTTCACGCGTCACTTCCGACCATACATTCCAAATAAAAAAATGTATGTTTTACTAATCCCTACCAACCCTTCAAGTTTTTCCCATGACCGTAGAATCCCTCTGTATATACAAGCATTTGAAAAAGAATATACTATTACGAATATTTAATGTAAGATTTTGAGTAAGTTTTTATTTTATGAAATTTATATAAAATCCTACACGGAATTGAATCTGGTGCATCATCTGCTATTGTTGGATTATTCTTAATTGTTATTTTATTATTATACAAATGATTTTGGATAATATCGGGTAAGGGTAAGGGTAATTTTAGTTAACGTCGTACTAGAGCTACACAACGGGCTATTGACGACGGTCCGGGATCAGTCCCTTAAGGGTAATGGTAATGGTAATTTTTAGTTAACGTCGTACTAGAGCTACACAACGGGCTATTGACGACGGTCCGGGATCAGTCCCTTACGGGAAAGATCCGAGAACGACACCTCGTAATTTTGAACCACGGTCAGATGACGAAGCAACACCTGAGCTGGCACCCCCACTCTCCAAACTTCCACGCCAACCCAACGTGAGGACTTTCGGCCACGACAGATTTAAGGTGCACCAGCCGCCTCTACACCATACGTTTACAAACATCCATGCCCAAACCCGGATTCGAACCAGGAACCTTCCGATCTTGAGGCTAACACCTTAACCACTATACCGGTTGGTCGGTCAGAGTCCCTTAAGGGAAAGTACCGATGACAACACCTCGTAATTTTGAACCACGGTCAGATGACGAAGCAACACCTGAGCTGGCACCCCACTCTCCAAACTTCCACGCCAACCCAACGTGAGGACTTTCGGCCACGACAGATCTAAGGTGCACCAGCCGCCTCTACACCATACGTTTACAAATATCCATGCCCGGATTCGAACCGGAACCTTCCGATCTAGAGGCTAACACCTTAGGATAATATCGGGATAGAGAGAGAAAGAGAAGTAAGGAGGTAGTTTATTAACGTCGTACTTGAGCAGCACAACGGTCTATCGACGATTCAATTAATAAAGGAAAGTTGCAAGGACAACACGTAATTATGTACCATTTTCAGATGCCGATCACAACACCTGAGCTGACACCTCTCCAAACTTATACACCACGCCAATGTGAGAATGTTTCAGGCCACAACAGATTTAAGGTGTACCAGCGTCCGTATACACGATGATATTTTGCTGTACCGAATTACGACCTCTGATTACTAATCCGTTGCTTTTTCAAATGGGCGTTTGGGGCGTTTAAATACGTTATATGTACGCTATGCTTCTACCAGTCTTTTTATTTCTTGTGTTAAATATTTTAGATGAGCAATATCTGAAGCACTAGTGCCGACCAACCGGTATAGTGGTTAAGGTGTTAGCTTCTAGATAGGAAGGTTCCTGGTTCGAATCCGGGTCCGGGCATGGATGTTTGTAAGCGTATGGTGTAGAGGCGGCTGGTGCACCTTAAATCTGTCGTGGCCGAAAGTCCTCACGTTGGGTTGGCGTGGAAGTTTGGAGAGTGGGGTGCCAGCTCAGGTGTTGCTCCGTCATCTGACCGTGGTTCAAAATTACGAGGTGTTGTCCTCGGATCTTTCCATTTAGGGACTGATTCCGGACCGTCGTCAATAGCCCGTTGTGTTGCTCTAGTACGACGTTAACTAAAAATTACCATTACCGGACCGTCGTCAATAGCCCGTTGTGTTGCTCTAGTACGACGTTAACTAAAATTACCAATTTTTTACTGAAGCACTAGTGTATGATACTAGTACACGTCTTTTCGCAAGATTTTTCTGGAAGGGTTTGATTTGAAATGCTAGATAACATTGTCATCATAGATTATATTTTTAGAGATAATATTATTTAAAGATAACATTTTCCCACTTGTCTGAAAGGTTCCTTGTTCGAATCCGGGTCACTGCATGGATATTTATAAGCGTATGGAGTAGAGGTGGCTGGTGAATCTTAAATCTATCGTGGCCGAAAGTTCTCGCGTTGGGTTGGTGTGCAAGTTTGGAGAGTGGGGTACCAGATCAGGTGTTGCCTCGTCATCAGATGACTGTTGTTCAAAAGGACGTGTTGTCCTCGGGTATTTCCCTTAAGGGATTGATCCCGGAGCTTCGTCAATAGTCCGTTGTGTTGCTCTAGTTCGACGTTAATTAAGAATTTACCTAACTTACCCTCTTATCTGGAGGTCGTGGTAGACCTGTTGGAAGAGCAACGGATTAGCAAACGGAGGGTTGTGAGTTCAAATCCAACCAAAGACCGTGATGTAGGAGAAATCTGGTGTACTTCAAATTTGTCGTGATCTCGAATGTCCTCACGCTGGCATGATGTGGCAACCGGTATAGTGGTTAAGGTGTTAGCCTCAAGATGGGAAGGTTCCTGGTTCGAATCCGGGTCGGTGCATGGACGTAAGCGTATGGTGTAGAGGCCGCTGGTGCACCTTTAATATGCTATGTCCTCACGTTTGGTTGGTGCGGAAGTTTGGAGAGTGGGGTGCCTACTCTGGTGCCACGCGTCATATGACCGTGTTTCAAAGTGACGAGGAATTCTTTTTGGATGTTTCCCTTCGGGATCATCACCAATAGACCGTGGTGTCGTGCAAGTACGACGGTAATTATTTACCATCTAACCTTCTTTATGCTGGGCATTAGAATGATGGAAGTTTTCTACTACCGAAATACTTTAGGCTCTCTGAACGTTTAGAGATTTCTCCGAGTAGTGTACGGAAGACCAACCGGTCTGGTGGTTAAGGTGTTAGCCTCAAGATGGGAAGGTTCCTGGTTCGAATCCGGGTCGGTGCATGGACGTAAGCGTATGGTGTAGAGGCCGCTGGTGCACCTTTAATATGTCGTGACCGAAAGTCCTCACGTTTGGTTGGTGCGGAAGTTTTGAGAGTGGCGTGCAAGCTCAGGTGTTGCCTCGTCATCTGACCGTGGTTCAAAATTACGAGGTGTTGTCCTCGGATCTTTCCCTTAAGGGACTGATCCCGGACCGTCGCCAATAGCCCGTTGTGTTGCTCTAGTATGACGTTAATTAAAAATTACCAAATTACCGAGTAGTGAAGCATTGGTTTTATCTCACAATGCACATAATGACTACGGCCATTGGTCGAAAGATGCCTGGGGAGATGTTAAATTGATCCAGACTGTAGATGTACGTTGGTATTTGAATTAAGGACGTACTGGAGCAACACAGTGGGCTATTGGGGACCAAGATGTTAGAATCCATGCATTGAAGACAGCAGAGTGTGAGGTGGAAGTTTGGTGCTCCTTTAATATACTACACCACAGAGGCAATAGAAATAAGTAGAGTGAGCAGAGCCCGAAAAACTGCACAAAATAAATGATGGGTGAAATGTTGGTAATGGTAATGGTAATTTTAGTTAACGTCGTACTAGAGCAACACAACGGGCTATTGACGACGGTCTTCGATCAGTCCCTTGAGGGAAAGATCCGAGGACAACACCTCGTAATTTTGAACCACGGTCAGATGACGAAGCAACACCTGAGCTGGCACCCCACTCTCCAAACTTCCACGCCAACCCAACGTGAGGACTTTCGGCCACGACAGATTTAAGGTGCACCAGCCGCCTCTACACCATACGCTTACAAACATCCATGCCCGTACCCGGATTCGAACCAGGAACCTTCCGATTTAGAGGCTAACACCTTAGGTGAAATGTTGGATCTTTATTGATACGCCAGTTAAGAATATGATTACAGAGGAAATATTGAAGAGAGAGAGAGGAAAAGAGCACTAAACCCTAAATAGAACGAAATTCTCAAGAAGCGTGCTAAAGTGAACCCGAAGCATAAGCCTACCAAGATATCATAAGATGAAGATTCACCACCTTATGCTGATATTGATAACATGTCTTTTTCAAACATTGCAGATCACAATAATTAGCAATCGTGATTACGTTATAGTTGAAGGACACCTTAAAGAACATACAATTCTCTCTATTGGGGAAGTTGTGAATCAGAACAATTTTTCCATCTTGTAAACTTTTATAAACAAATGAAGTTTATTCATTTGAAAAATCAAAAATCATTACCGAACTTTCTCCCAATTCCATCAGGAAGGGCAATGGTAATTGGAAATTTTTGTTAACGTCGTGCTAGAGCACCACAACGGGCTATTGACGACGGTCCGGGATCTGTCCCTTAAGGGAAAGATCTGAGGACAGCACCTCGTAATTTTGAACTAAGGAGGAAGGACAACGAGAAAAGCAGAAATGTTGACTTTCCCTGTAGATTTAACTTTCTATCAAAATCTAAAATAAATTTACAATTTCTCTTTAATCTTATTTTATCATCTACTTTATAACTATATGCTACACCCATTGCTAATGTTTTCCTAACATTTAAAGCTGTACTATTATACGTAAACTTATCAAAAATGGTATTTTATTTTAAGCCTGCTTAAGGAATCATTAGATATCTGTATATTTCAACTTAAATGAATTTTAATAAAAGCCAATTCTTTATATCAACTGTTGCTACTATAACGTAACGCTATACCCCGACAGTAGGTATAGTGTTGTACACGTATAGTAACAACTCTATTATACGTGTATAGTGTTATCCACGTTACTATACGTGTATAGTGTTACACGCGTTACTATACGTGTATAGTGTTACACACGCTACGTTATAGTAACACTACATAAGTATTATAGCAACACTTATATAAGCAGTAACATTGTACCTCCACAGTGTTACAATGTACATCACTACCAAAAACATTAAATACTGGAAATAAATGTTACTATTTTTAATTTTAATGATATGTAAGATCTATGTAAGAGATCAAAGATAAATTTAAGTGCTTTGTTTGTTTATGATATACCAAAGTACTCACTGTGCCCCACCTTCTTCTATTCATATAGTTGCTTTGTTTTTACAGAATGAGAGGGAAATAAAACACATGCAACACTGTGTCCCACCTTTCCCTATTCATATAGCTGCTTTGTTTTTACAGAATGAGAGGGATTTTCTGTTCTTTAAAGAAATCAGATGGAAAGTGAAGATTTTTATTCCGTTTCTCGAATACTCTCCAATCTTACATATCGAGGTTACCTTAAAATGCAGTTCATCGCTACTTTTGCAACGTTTGTGATTTTTGGAGATTACGACTTTGTTATTTTAAATGGTAGGAAGAAGCGCTGAATTTGAATTTGAAAAATAATGTACTTCACATTCGGAATACGGACAAGGAAAACTTTATTCCGTTGATGAACAAATACCACCTACTTTAACCATGATTGAGAAAGCTTACTGAGCAGCAAGCAGTTGCAAAATTGAACATCACAAAGAACTGCTAAGAAATTCTGTTATTAGTTTGAGGCTTTAGAGAACATATGAGACACCAGAATAAAAAGAAACTTAATTTACTGTTCACCTTATACCACAAAGAAAAAACAGAACAAGCTTAAAGAAATTTTATTCAAGAAATTCTTTGATTAAAAAATTTATTTCGAATTCCATATTAAAAACTTTTGCAGTCTAATTGAACTTCATTTATTCATGATTGAGACGGATAAAAAAAAATAAAGAGCCATTGTAAGAACTTGTGAAATGAAAAATAGAAAAGTTCTCGTCTCTTTGTTGATTCAAATAAGTCTCGAGTAAAATTCTATGTGCAGTTTGCTGACGCATTTCCCGCCGGAATTCATAATTGAGAAACCTTTTGTGCAAAGGGTGCATTTTTTTATTTATGCTTCAATAGCACATCATCTAAAGCGCAGAACGTTATTCACTTCAAATTACAGCTGCGCAAAATAAAAATGCCAGACAACCTATGTTCTGTAATTTCAACAAAACAAATTTTTTTTTTTTAAGTTTGAGTGGAGAAAAGTATTAAGTTATTTGTTTTAGTACTATATTTCGAGGGCCGTGGTTCCCCAGTTGGTAGAGCTACGTATGTGACGTGTGGAAATGTAGATTGGTGTGCCAGTTCACATGTTGCTCTCGTCGACTGATCGTGGTTCTAAATTACGAGGTGTCCTCAGATCTTTCCTCTTTGGATTGCTCACGGACCATTGCCAATAGTCCGCTGTAGTCCCCCAGTGTTACGCCAATTCAACTGCCTATCCTCTTGATATAAGCATTTGAAAATTTCAATTCTACATATTATAATCAATTCCGAAGACAAATTTGGAGTTTCCCCCTGGCGCCATCTATGAGAGAACTTTCTTTAAATAAAAAAAGAGAACTGGACTGGTCTGGACAAATCATTTACGGAGTGCCTACTGCATATGCAGCTTACCTCCCCGTAATAAGGTGTGGGTACATAAAATAAAAGCACAATTAGAGAAAATTTAAAGAAAAAATGAATTAAAGTGGCTGGATAAGCATAAAAGAAATCAGCTAATCAAAAGTTTAGATGGCGTCAAAAAAGAACACGGTAGTGTTTGGAGTTTTATGGCGCAAGGGACATATTTGGCCACGGCAGTGTTTGGGAGCGTTGGTTAGATCGGATTTTGGTATGTCAATGGCCATATTTGACCAGAGAAATATTCCTCATGAAGTAATCGAAACTGTGCCAGCTTAACCGTTTGACTACGGCTATAGATATTAGTGGTGCGATTGTTATAAGTTTCAAGGTACAGCGGCAGTACTGATCGTAGTGATCCATCTTGGCGCGATCAGGTTACAGCTGCTCTACCAGCCGTAGTCTAAAGGTTAAACACGTTGGGTTGGCGTGGAAGTTTGGAGAGTTTGGGGTGCCAGCTCAGGTGTTGCTTCGTCATCTGACACCTCACTCTTCAAACTACCATACCACGTCAACGTGAGAAGATTTAGTGCCACGACAGATTTAACGTGCCGAGGACAACACCACATAATTTTGAGCCACGGTCACATGACGAGTTCACACATAAGCTGACACCTCACTCTCCAAACTTCGATACCACGTCAACGTGAGAAGATTTAATGCCACGACAGATTTAACGTGCCGAGGACAACACCACATAATTTTGAGCCACGGTCAGATGACGAGTTCACACATGAGCTGACACCTCACTCTCCAAACTTCGATACCACGTCAACGTGAGAAGATTTAATGCCACGACAGATTTAACGTGCCGAGGACAACACCACATAATTTTGAGCCACGGTCAGATGACGAGTTCACACATGAGCTGACACCTCACTCTCCAAACTTCGATACCACGTCAACGTGAGAAGATTTAATGCCACGACAGATTTAACGTGAGGAGGACAACACCACATAATTTTGAGCCACGGTCACATGACGAGTTCACACATGAGCTGACACCTCACTCTCCAAACTTCGATACCACGTCAACGTGAGAAGATTTAATGCCACGACAGATTTAACGTGCCGAGGACAACACCACATAATTTTGAGCCACGCTCAGATGACGAGTTCACACATGAGCTGACACCTCACTCTCCAAACTTCGATACCACGTCAACGTGAGAAGATTTAATGCCACGACAGATTTAACGTGCCGAGGACAACACCACATAATTTTGAGCCACGGTCAGATGACGAGTTCACACATGAGCTGACACCTCACTCTCCAAACTTCGATACCACGTCAACGTGAGAAGAGTTAATGCCACGACAGATTTAACGTGCCGAGGACAACACCACATAATTTTGAGCCACGCTCAGATGACGAGTTCACACATAAGCTGACACCTCACTCTCCAAACTTCGATACCACGTCAACGTGAGAAGATTTAATGCCACGACAGATTTAACGTGCCGAGGACAACACCACATAATTTTGAGCCACGGTCAGATGACGAGTTCACACATGAGCTGACACCTCACTCTCCAAACTTCGATACCACGTCAACGTGAGAAGATTTAATGCCACGACAGATTTAACGTGCCGAGGACAACACCACATAATTTTGAGCCACGGTCACATGACGAGTTCAGACATGAGCTGACACCTCACTCTCCAAACTTCGATACCACGTCAACGTGAGAAGATTTAATGCCACGACAGATTTAACGTGCCGAGGACAACACCACATAATTTTGAGCCACGCTCAGATGACGAGTTCACACATGAGCTGACACCTCACTCTCCAAACTTCGATACCACGTCAACGTGAGAAGATTTAATGCCACGACAAATTTAACGTGCCGAGGACAACACCACATAATTTTGAGCCACGGTCAGATGACGAGTTCACACATGAGCTGACACCACACTCTCCAAACTTCGATACCACGTCAACGTGAGAAGATTTAATGCCACGACAGATTTAACGTGCCGAGGACAACACCACATAATTTTGAGCCACGGTCACATGACGAGTTCAGACATGAGCTGACACCTCACTCTCCAAACTTCGATACCACGTCAACGTGAGAAGATTTAATGCCACGACAGATTTAACGTGCCGAGGACAACACCACATAATTTTGAGCCACGGTCACATGACGAGTTCACACATAAGCTGACACCTCACTCTCCAAACTTCGATCCACGTCAACGTGAGAAGATTTAATGCCAAGACAGATTTAACGTGCCGAGGACAACACCACATAATTTTGAGCCACGGTCAGATGACGAGTTCACACATGAGCTGACACCTCACTCTCCAAACTTCGATACCACGTCAACGTGAGAAGATTTAATGCCACGACAGATTTAACGTGCCGAGGACAACACCACATAATTTTGAGCCACGGTCACATGACGAGTTCACACATGAGCTGACACCTCACTCTCCAAACTTCGATACCACGTCAACGTGAGAAGATTTAATGCCACGACAGATTTAACGTGCCGAGGACAACACCACATAATTTTGAGCCACGGTCACATGACAAGTTCAGACATGAGCTGACACCTCACTCTCCAAACTTCGATACCACGTCAACGTGAGAAGATTTAATGCCACGACAGATTTAACGTGCCGAGGACAACACCACATAATTTTGAGCCACGCTCAGATGACGAGTTCACACATGAGCTGACACCTCACTCTCCAAACTTCGATACCACGTCAACGTGAGAAGATTTAATGCCACGACAGATTTAACGTGCCGAGGACAACACCACATAATTTTGAGCCACGGTCACATGACGAGTTCACACATGAGCTGACACCTCACTATCTTAACTTCCATACCACGTCAACGTGAGAAGATTTAATGCCACGACAGATTTAACGTGCCGAGGACAACACCACATAATTTTGAGCCACGGTCAGATGACGAGTTCACACATGAGCTGACACCTCACTCTCCAAACTTCGATACCACGTCAACGTGAGAAGATTTAATGCCACGACAGATTTAACGTGCCGAGGACAACACCACATAATTTTGAGCCACGGTCACATGACGAGTTCACACATGAGCTGACACCTCACTCTCCAAACTTCGATACCACGTCAACGTGAGAAGATTTAATGCCACGACAGATTTAACGTGCCGAGGACAACACCACATAATTTTGAGCCACGGTCACATGACGAGTTCACACATAAGCTGACACCTCACTCTCCAAACTTCGATACCACGTCAACGTGAGAAGATTTAATGCCACGACAGATTTAACGTGCCGAGGACAACACCACATAATTTTGAGCCACGCTCAGATGACGAGTTCACACATGAGCTGACACCTCACTCTCCAAACTTCGATACCACGTCAACGTGAGAAGATTTAATGCCACGACAGATTTAACGTGCCGAGGACAACACCACATCATTTTGAGCCACGGTCAGATGACGAGTTCACACATGAGCTGACACCTCACTCTCCAAACTTCGATACCACGTCAACGTGAGAAGAGTTAATGCCACGACAGATTTAACGTGCCGAGGACAACACCACATAATTTTGAGCCACGCTCAGATGACGAGTTCACACATAAGCTGACACCTCACTCTCCAAACTTCGATACCACGTCAACGTGAGAAGATTTAATGCCACGACAGATTTAACGTGCCGAGGACAACACCACATAATTTTGAGCCACGGTCAGATGACGAGTTCACACATGAGCTGACACCTCACTCTCCAAACTTCGATACCACGTCAACGTGAGAAGATTTAATGCCACGACAGATTTAACGTGCCGAGGACAACACCACATAATTTTGAGCCACGGTCACATGACGAGTTCAGACATGAGCTGACACCTCACTCTCCAAACTTCGATACCACGTCAACGTGAGAAGATTTAATGCCACGACAGATTTAACGTGCCGAGGACAACACCACATAATTTTGAGCCACGCTCAGATGACGAGTTCACACATGAGCTGACACCTCACTCTCCAAACTTCGATACCACGTCAACGTGAGAAGAGTTAATGCCACGACAGATTTAACGTGCCGAGGACAACACCACATAATTTTGAGCCATGCTCAGATGACGAGTTCACACATGAGCTGACACCTCACTCTCCAAACTTCGATACCACGTCAACGTGAGAAGATTTAATGCCACGACAAATTTAACGTGCCGAGGACAACACCACATAATTTTGAGCCACGGTCAGATGACGAGTTCACACATGAGCTGACACCACACTCTCCAAACTTCGATACCACGTCAACGTGAGAAGATTTAATGCCACGACAGATTTAACGTGCCGAGGACAACACCACATAATTTTGAGCCACGGTCACATGACGAGTTCAGACATGAGCTGACACCTCACTCTCCAAACTTCGATACCACGTCAACGTGAGAAGATTTAATGCCACGACAGATTTAACGTGCCGAGGACAACACCACATAATTTTGAGCCACGGTCACATGACGAGTTCACACATGAGCTGACACCTCACTATCTTAACTTCCATACCACGTCAACGTGAGAAGATTTAATGCCACGACAGATTTAACGTGCCGAGGACAACACCACATAATTTTGAGCCACGGTCAGATGACGAGTTCACACATGAGCTGACACCTCACTCTCCAAACTTCGATACCACGTCAACGTGAGAAGATTTAATGCCACGACAGATTTAACGTGCCGAGGACAACACCACATAATTTTGAGCCACGGTCACATGACGAGTTCACACATAAGCTGACACCTCACTCTCCAAACTTCGATACCACGTCAACGTGAGAAGATTTAATGCCACGACAGATTTAACGTGCCGAGGACAACACCACATAATTTTGAGCCACGGTCACATGACGAGTTCACACATGAGCTGACACCTCACTCTCCAAACTTCGATACCACGTCAACGTGAGAAGATTTAATGCCACTACAGATTTAACGTGCCGAGGACGACACCACATAATTTTGAGCCACGCTCAGATGACGAGTTCACACATGAGCTGACACCTCACACTCCAAACTTCGATACCACGTCAACGTGAGAAGATTTAATGCCACGACAGATTTAACGTGCCGAGGACAACACCACATAATTTTGAGCCACGGTCACATGACGAGTTCACACATAAGCTGACACCTCACTCTCCAAACTTCGATACCACGTCAACGTGAGAAGATTTAATGCCACGACAGATTTAACGTGCCGAGGACAACACCACATAATTTTGAGCCACGGTCACATGACGAGTTCACACATGAGCTGACACCTCACTCTCCAAACTTCGATACCACGTCAACGTGAGAAGATTTAATGCCACGACAGATTTAACGTGCCGAGGACAACACCACATAATTTTGAGCCACGGTCAGATGACGAGTTCACACATGAGCTGACACCTCACTCTCCAAACTTCGATACCACGTCAACGTGAGAAGATTTAATGCCACGACAGATTTAACTTGCCGAGGACAACACCACATAATTTTGAGCCACGGTCACATGACGAGTTCAGACATGAGCTGACACCTCACTCTCCAAACTTCGATACCACGTCAACGTGAGAAGAGTTAATGCCACGACAGATTTAACGTGCCGAGGACAACACCACATAATTTTGCGCCACGCTCAGATGACGAGTTCACACATGAGCTGACACCTCACTCTCCAAACTTCGATACCACGTCAACGTGAGAAGATTTAATGCCACGACAGATTTAACGTGCCGAGGACAACACCACATAATTTTGAGCCACGGTCAGATGACGAGTTCACACATGAGCTGACACCTCACTCTCCAAACTTCGATACCACGTCAACGTGAGAAGATTTAATGCCACGACAGATTTAACGTGCCGAGGACAACACCACATAATTTTGAGCCACGGTCACATGACGAGTTCAGACATGAGCTGACACCTCACTCTCCAAACTTCGATACCACGTCAACGTGAGAAGATTTAATGCCACGACAGATTTAACGTGCCGAGGACAACACCACATAATTTTGAGCCACGGTCAGATGACGAGTTCACACATGAGCTGACACCTCACTCTCCAAACTTCGATACCACGTCAACGTGAGAAGATTTAATGCCACGACAGATTTAACGTGCCGAGGACAACACCACATAATTTTGAGCCACGGTCACATGACGAGTTCAGACATGAGCTGACACCTCACTCTCCAAACTTCGATACCACGTCAACGTGAGAAGATTTAATGCCACGACAGATTTAACGTGCCGAGGACAACACCACATAATTTTGAGCCACGCTCAGATGACGAGTTCACACATGAGCTGACACCTCACTCTCCAAACTTCGATACCACGTCAACGTGAGAAGAGTTAATGCCACGACAGATTTAACGTGCCGAGGACAACACCACATAATTTTGAGCCATGCTCAGATGACGAGTTCACACATGAGCTGACACCTCACTCTCCAAACTTCGATACCACGTCAACGTGAGAAGATTTAATGCCACGACACATTTAACGTGCCGAGGACAACACCACATAATTTTGAGCCACGGTCAGATGACGAGTTCACACATGAGCTGACACCACACTCTCCAAACTTCGATACCACGTCAACGTGAGAAGATTTAATGCCACGACAGATTTAACGTGCCGAGGACAACACCACATAATTTTGAGCCACGGTCACATGACGAGTTCAGACATGAGCTGACACCTCACTCTCCAAACTTCGATACCACGTCAACGTGAGAAGATTTAATGCCACGACAGATTTAACGTGCCGAGGACAACACCACATAATTTTGAGCCACGGTCACATGACGAGTTCACACATGAGCTGACACCTCACTATCTTAACTTCCATACCACGTCAACGTGAGAAGATTTAATGCCACGACAGATTTAACGTGCCGAGGACAACACCACATAATTTTGAGCCACGGTCAGATGACGAGTTCACACATGAGCTGACACCTCACTCTCCAAACTTCGATACCACGTCAACGTGAGAAGATTTAATGCCACGACAGATTTAACGTGCCGAGGACAACACCACATAATTTTGAGCCACGGTCACATGACGAGTTCACACATAAGCTGACACCTCACTCTCCAAACTTCGATACCACGTCAACGTGAGAAGATTTAATGCCACGACAGATTTAACGTGCCGAGGACAACACCACATAATTTTGAGCCACGGTCACATGACGAGTTCACACATGAGCTGACACCTCACTCTCCAAACTTCGATACCACGTCAACGTGAGAAGATTTAATGCCACGACAGATTTAACGTGCCGAGGACGACACCACATAATTTTGAGCCACGCTCAGATGACGAGTTCACACATGAGCTGACACCTCACACTCCAAACTTCGATACCACGTCAACGTGAGAAGATTTAATGCCACGACAGATTTAACGTGCCGAGGACAACACCACATAATTTTGAGCCACGGTCACATGACGAGTTCACACATAAGCTGACACCTCACTCTCCAAACTTCGATACCACGTCAACGTGAGAAGATTTAATGCCACGACAGATTTAACGTGCCGAGGACAACACCACATAATTTTGAGCCACGGTCACATGACGAGTTCACACATGAGCTGACACCTCACTCTCCAAACTTCGATACCACGTCAACGTGAGAAGATTTAATGCCACGACAGATTTAACGTGCCGAGGACAACACCACATAATTTTGAGCCACGGTCAGATGACGAGTTCACACATGAGCTGACACCTCACTCTCCAAACTTCGATACCACGTCAACGTGAGAAGATTTAATGCCACGACAGATTTAACTTGCCGAGGACAACACCACATAATTTTGAGCCACGGTCACATGACGAGTTCAGACATGAGCTGACACCTCACTCTCCAAACTTCGATACCACGTCAACGTGAGAAGAGTTAATGCCACGACAGATTTAACGTGCCGAGGACAACACCACATAATTTTGCGCCACGCTCAGATGACGAGTTCACACATGATCTGACACCTCACTCTCCAAACTTCGATACCACGTCAACGTGAGAAGATTTAATGCCACGACAGATTTAACGTGCCGAGGACAACACCACATAATTTTGAGCCACGGTCAGATGACGAGTTCACACATGAGCTGACACCTCACTCTCCAAACTTCGATACCACGTCAACGTGAGAAGATTTAATGCCACGACAGATTTAACGTGCCGAGGACAACACCACATAATTTTGAGCCACGGTCACATGACGAGTTCAGACATGAGCTGACACCTCACTCTCCAAACTTCGATACCACGTCAACGTGAGAAGATTTAATGCCACGACAGATTTAACGTGCCGAGGACAACACCACATAATTTTGAGCCACGGTCAGATGACGAGTTCACACATGAGCTGACACCTCACTCTCCAAACTTCGATACCACGTCAACGTGAGAAGATTTAATGCCACGACAGATTTAACGTGCCGAGGACAACACCACATAATTTTGAGCCACGGTCACATGACGAGTTCACACATGAGCTGACACCTCACTCTCCAAACTTCGATACCACGTCAACGTGAGAAGATTTAATGCCACGACAGATTTAACGTGCCGAGGACAACACCACATAATTTTGAGCCACGGTCACATGACGAGTTCAGACATGAGCTGACACCTCACTCTCCAAACTTCGATACCACGTCAACGTGAGAAGAGTTAATGCCACGACAGATTTAACGTGCCGAGGACAACACCACATAATTTTGCGCCACGCTCAGATGACGAGTTCACACATGAGCTGACACCTCACTCTCCAAACTTCGATACCACGTCAACGTGAGAAGATTTAATGCCACGACAGATTTAACGTGCCGAGGACAACACCACATAATTTTGAGCCACGGTCAGATGACGAGTTCACACATGAGCTGACACCTCACTCTCCAAACTTCGATACCACGTCAACGTGAGAAGATTTAATGCCACGACAGATTTAACGTGCCGAGGACAACACCACATAATTTTGAGCCACGGTCACATGACGAGTTCAGACATGAGCTGACACCTCACTCTCCAAACTTCGATACCACGTCAACGTGAGAAGATTTAATGCCACGACAGATTTAACGTGCCGAGGACAACACCACATAATTTTGAGCCACGGTCAGATGACGAGTTCACACATGAGCTGACACCTCACTCTCCAAACTTCGATACCACGTCAACGTGAGAAGATTTAATGCCACGACAGATTTAACGTGCCGAGGACAACACCACATAATTTTGAGCCACGGTCACATGACGAGTTCACACATGAGCTGACACCTCACTCTCCAAACTTCGATACCACGTCAACGTGAGAAGATTTAATGCCACGACAGATTTAACGTGCCGAGGACAACACCACATAATTTTGAGCCACGGTCACATGACGAGTTCAGACATGAGCTGACACCTCACTCTCCAAACTTCGATACCACGTCAACGTGAGAAGATTTAATGCCACGACAGATTTAACGTGCCGAGGACAACACCACATAATTTTGAGCCACGCTCAGATGACGAGTTCACACATGAGCTGACACCTCACTCTCCTAACTTCCATACCACGTCAACGTGAGAAGATTTAATGCCACGACAGATTTAACGTGCCGAGGACAACACCACATAATTTTGAGCCACGGTCAGATGACGAGTTCACACATGAGCTGACACCTCACTCTCCAAACTTCGATACCACGTCAACGTGAGAAGATTTAATGCCACGACAGATTTAACGTGCCGAGGACAACACCACATAATTTTGAGCCACGCTCAGATGACGAGTTCACACATGAGCTGACACCTCACTCTCCAAACTTCGATACCACGTCAACGTGAGAAGATTTAATGCCACGACAGATTTAACGTGCCGAGGACAACACCACATAATTTTGAGCCACGGTCAGATGACGAGTTCACACATGAGCTGACACCTCACTCTCCAAACTTCGATACCACGTCAACGTGAGAAGATTTAATGCCACGACAGATTTAACGTGCCGAGGACAACACCACATAATTTTGAGCCACGGTCACATGACGAGTTCAGACATGAGCTGACACCTCACTCTCCAAACTTCGATACCACGTCAACGTGAGAAGATTTAATGCCACGACAGATTTAACGTGCCGAGGACAACACCACATAATTTTGAGCCACGGTCAGATGACGAGTTCACACATGAGCTGACACCTCACTCTCCAAACTTCGATACCACGTCAACGTGAGAAGATTTAATGCCACGACAGATTTAACGTGCCGAGGACAACACCACATAATTTTGAGCCACGGTCACATGACGAGTTCACACATGAGCTGACACCTCACTCTCCAAACTTCGATACCACGTCAACGTGAGAAGATTTAATGCCACGACAGATTTAACGTGCCGAGGACAACACCACATAATTTTGAGCCACGGTCACATGACGAGTTCAGACATGAGCTGACACCTCACTCTCCAAACTTCGATACCACGTCAACGTGAGAAGATTTAATGCCACGACAGATTTAACGTGCCGAGGACAACACCACATAATTTTGAGCCACGCTCAGATGACGAGTTCACACATGAGCTGACACCTCACTCTCCTAACTTCCATACCACGTCAACGTGAGAAGATTTAATGCCACGACAGATTTAACGTGCCGAGGACAACACCACATAATTTTGAGCCACGGTCACATGACGAGTTCACACATGAGCTGACACCTCACTCTCCAAACTTCGATACCACGTCAACGTGAGAAGATTTAATGCCACGACAGATTTAACGTGCCGAGGACAACACCACATAATTTTGAGCCACGGTCAGATGACGAGTTCACACATGAGCTGACACCTCACTCTCCAAACTTCGATACCACGTCAACGTGAGAAGATTTAATGCCACGACAGATTTAACTTGCCGAGGACAACACCACATAATTTTGAGCCACGGTCACATGACGAGTTCAGACATGAGCTGACACCTCACTCTCCAAACTTCGATACCACGTCAACGTGAGAAGAGTTAATGCCACGACAGATTTAACGTGCCGAGGACAACACCACATAATTTTGCGCCACGCTCAGATGACGAGTTCACACATGATCTGACACCTCACTCTCCAAACTTCGATACCACGTCAACGTGAGAAGATTTAATGCCACGACAGATTTAACGTGCCGAGGACAACACCACATAATTTTGAGCCACGGTCAGATGACGAGTTCACACATGAGCTGACACCTCACTCTCCAAACTTCGATACCACGTCAACGTGAGAAGATTTAATGCCACGACAGATTTAACGTGCCGAGGACAACACCACATAATTTTGAGCCACGGTCACATGACGAGTTCAGACATGAGCTGACACCTCACTCTCCAAACTTCGATACCACGTCAACGTGAGAAGATTTAATGCCACGACAGATTTAACGTGCCGAGGACAACACCACATAATTTTGAGCCACGGTCAGATGACGAGTTCACACATGAGCTGACACCTCACTCTCCAAACTTCGATACCACGTCAACGTGAGAAGATTTAATGCCACGACAGATTTAACGTGCCGAGGACAACACCACATAATTTTGAGCCACGGTCACATGACGAGTTCACACATGAGCTGACACCTCACTCTCCAAACTTCGATACCACGTCAACGTGAGAAGATTTAATGCCACGACAGATTTAACGTGCCGAGGACAACACCACATAATTTTGAGCCACGGTCACATGACGAGTTCAGACATGAGCTGACACCTCACTCTCCAAACTTCGATACCACGTCAACGTGAGAAGAGTTAATGCCACGACAGATTTAACGTGCCGAGGACAACACCACATAATTTTGCGCCACGCTCAGATGACGAGTTCACACATGAGCTGACACCTCACTCTCCAAACTTCGATACCACGTCAACGTGAGAAGATTTAATGCCACGACAGATTTAACGTGCCGAGGACAACACCACATAATTTTGAGCCACGGTCAGATGACGAGTTCACACATGAGCTGACACCTCACTCTCCAAACTTCGATACCACGTCAACGTGAGAAGATTTAATGCCACGACAGATTTAACGTGCCGAGGACAACACCACATAATTTTGAGCCACGGTCACATGACGAGTTCAGACATGAGCTGACACCTCACTCTCCAAACTTCGATACCACGTCAACGTGAGAAGATTTAATGCCACGACAGATTTAACGTGCCGAGGACAACACCACATAATTTTGAGCCACGGTCAGATGACGAGTTCACACATGAGCTGACACCTCACTCTCCAAACTTCGATACCACGTCAACGTGAGAAGATTTAATGCCACGACAGATTTAACGTGCCGAGGACAACACCACATAATTTTGAGCCACGGTCACATGACGAGTTCACACATGAGCTGACACCTCACTCTCCAAACTTCGATACCACGTCAACGTGAGAAGATTTAATGCCACGACAGATTTAACGTGCCGAGGACAACACCACATAATTTTGAGCCACGGTCACATGACGAGTTCAGACATGAGCTGACACCTCACTCTCCAAACTTCGATACCACGTCAACGTGAGAAGATTTAATGCCACGACAGATTTAACGTGCCGAGGACAACACCACATAATTTTGAGCCACGCTCAGATGACGAGTTCACACATGAGCTGACACCTCACTCTCCTAACTTCCATACCACGTCAACGTGAGAAGATTTAATGCCACGACAGATTTAACGTGCCGAGGACAACACCACATAATTTTGAGCCACGGTCAGATGACGAGTTCACACATGAGCTGACACCTCACTCTCCAAACTTCGATACCACGTCAACGTGAGAAGATTTAATGCCACGACAGATTTAACGTGCCGAGGACAACACCACATAATTTTGAGCCACGCTCAGATGACGAGTTCACACATGAGCTGACACCTCACTCTCCAAACTTCGATACCACGTCAACGTGAGAAGATTTAATGCCACGACAGATTTAACGTGCCGAGGACGACACCACATAATTTTGAGCCACGGTCAGATGACGAGTTCACACATGAGCTGACACCTCACTATCTTAACTTCCATACCACGTCAACGTGAGAAGATTTAATGCCACGACAGATTTAACGTGCCGAGGACGACACCACATAATTTTGAGCCACGCTCAGATGACGAGTTCACACATGAGCTGACACCTCACTCTCCTAACTTCCATACCACGTCAACGTGAGAAGATTTAATGCCACGACAGATTTAACGTGCCGAGGACAACACCACATAATTTTGAGCCACGGTCAGATGACGAGTTCACACATGAGCTGACACCTCACTATCTTAACTTCCATACCACGTCAACGTGAGAAGATTTAATGCCACGACAGATTTAACGTGCCGAGGACGACACCACATAATTTTGAGCCACGCTCAGATGACGAGTTCACACATGAGCTGACACCTCACTCACTCTCCTAACTTCCATACCACGTCAACGTGAGAAGATTTAATGCCACGACAGATTTAACGTGCCGAAGACAACACCACATAATTTTGAGCCACGGTCAGATGACGAGTTCACACATGAGCTGACACCTCACTCTCCTAACTTCCATACCACGTCAACGTGAGAAGATTTAATGCCACGACAGATTTAACGTGCCGAGGACAACACCACATAATTTTGAGCCACGGTCAGATGACGAGTTCACACATGAGCTGACACCTCACTCTCCTAACTTCCATACCACGTCAACGTGAGAAGATTTAATGCCACGACAGATTTAACGTGCCGAGGACGACACCACATAATTTTGAGCCACGCTCAGATGACGAGTTCACACATGAGCTGACACCTCACTCTCCTAACTTCCATACCACGTCAACGTGAGAAGATTTAATGCCACGACAGATTTAACGTGCCGAGGACGACACCACATAATTTTGAGCCACGCTCAGATGACGAGTTCACACATGAGCTGACACCTCACTCTCCTAACTTCCATACCACGTCAACGTGAGAAGATTTAATGCCACGACAGATTTAACGTGCCGAGGACAACACCACATAATTTTGAGCCACGGTCAGATGACGAGTTCACACATGAGCTGACACCTCACTCTCCTAACTTCCATACCACGTCAACGTGAGAAGATTTAATGCCACGACAGATTTAACGTGCCGAGGACAACACCACATAATTTTGAGCCACGGTCAGATGACGAGTTCACACATGAGCTGACACCTCACTATCTTAACTTCCATACCACGTCAACGTGAGAAGATTTAATGCCACGACAGATTTAACGTGCCGAGGACAACACCACATAATTTTGAGCCACGGTCAGATGACGAGTTTACACATGAGCTGACACCTCACTCTCCTAACTTCCATACCACGTCAACGTGAGAAGATTTAATGCCACGACAGATTTAACGTGCCGAGGACGACACCACATAATTTTGAGCCACGCTCAGATGACGAGTTCACACATGAGCTGACACCTCACTCTCCTAACTTCCATACCACGTCAACGTGAGAAGATTTAATGCCACGACAGATTTAACGTGCCGAGGACGACACCACATAATTTTGAGCCACGCTCAGATGACGAGTTCACACATGAGCTGACACCTCACTCTCCTAACTTCCATACCACGTCAACGTGAGAAGATTTAATGCCACGACAGATTTAACGTGCCGAGGACAACACCACATAATTTTGAGCCACGGTCAGATGACGAGTTCACACATGAGCTGACACCTCACTCTCCTAACTTCCATACCACGTCAACGTGAGAAGATTTAAAGCCACGACAGATTTAACGTGCCGAGGACGACACCACATAATTTTGAGCCACGCTCAGATGACGAGTTCACACATGAGCTGACACCTCACTCTCCTAACTTCCATACCACGTCAACGTGAGAAGATTTAATGCCACGACAGATTTAACGTGCCGAGGACAACACCACATAATTTTGAGCCACGGTCAGATGACGAGTTCACACATGAGCTGACACCTCACTATCTTAACTTCCATACCACGTCAACGTGAGAAGATTTAATGCCACGACAGATTTAACGTGCCGAGGACAACACCACATAATTTTGAGCCACGGTCAGATGACGAGTTTACACATGAGCTGACACCTCACTCTCCTAACTTCCATACCACGTCAACGTGAGAAGATTTAATGCCACGACAGATTTAACGTGCCGAGGACGACACCACATAATTTTGAGCCACGCTCAGATGACGAGTTCACACATGAGCTGACACCTCACTCTCCTAACTTCCATACCACGTCAACGTGAGAAGATTTAATGCCACGACAGATTTAACGTGCCGAGGACGACACCACATAATTTTGAGCCACGCTCAGATGACGAGTTCACACATGAGCTGACACCTCACTCTCCTAACTTCCATACCACGTCAACGTGAGAAGATTTAATGCCACGACAGATTTAACGTGCCGAGGACAACACCACATAATTTTGAGCCACGGTCAGATGACGAGTTCACACATGAGCTGACACCTCACTCTCCTAACTTCCATACCACGTCAACGTGAGAAGATTTAATGCCACGACAGATTTAACGTGCCGAGGACGACACCACATAATTTTGAGCCACGCTCAGATGACGAGTTCACACATGAGCTGACACCTCACTCTCCTAACTTCCATACCACGTCAACGTGAGAAGATTTAATGCCACGACAGATTTAACGTGCCGAGGACGACACCACATAATTTTGAGCCACGCTCAGATGACGAGTTCACACATGAGCTGACACCTCACTCTCCTAACTTCCATACCACGTCAACGTGAGAAGATTTAATGCCACGACAGATTTAACGTGCCGAGGACAACACCACATAATTTTGAGCCACGGTCAGATGACGAGTTCACACATGAGCTGACACCTCACTCTCCTAACTTCCATACCACGTCAACGTGAGAAGATTTAATGCCACGACAGATTTAACGTGCCGAGGACGACACCACATAATTTTGAGCCACGCTCAGATGACGAGTTCACACATGAGCTGACACCTCACTCTCCTAACTTCCATACCACGTCAACGTGAGAAGATTTAATGCCACGACAGATTTAACGTGCCGAGGACAACACCACATAATTTTGAGCCACGGTCAGATGACGAGTTCACACATGAGCTGACACCTCACTCTCCTAACTTCCATACCACGTCAACGTGAGAAGATTTAATGCCACGACAGATTTAACGTGCCGAGGACGACACCACATAATTTTGAGCCACGCTCAGATGACGAGTTCACACATGAGCTGACACCTCACTCTCCTAACTTCCATACCACGTCAACGTGAGAAGATTTAATGCCACGACAGATTTAACGTGCCGAGGACAACACCACATAATTTTGAGCCACGGTCAGATGACGAGTTTACACATGAGCTGACACCTCACTCTCCTAACTTCCATACCACGTCAACGTGAGAAGATTTAATGCCACGACAGATTTAACGTGCCGAGGACGACACCACATAATTTTGAGCCACGCTCAGATGACGAGTTCACACATGAGCTGACACCTCACTCTCCTAACTTCCATACCACGTCAACGTGAGAAGATTTAATGCCACGACAGATTTAACGTGCCGAGGACGACACCACATAATTTTGAGCCACGCTCAGATGACGAGTTCACACATGAGCTGACACCTCACTCTCCTAACTTCCATACCACGTCAACGTGAGAAGATTTAATGCCACGACAGATTTAACGTGCCGAGGACAACACCACATAATTTTGAGCCACGGTCAGATGACGAGTTCACACATGAGCTGACACCTCACTCTCCTAACTTCCATACCACGTCAACGTGAGAAGATTTAATGCCACGACAGATTTAACGTGCCGAGGACGACACCACATAATTTTGAGCCACGCTCAGATGACGAGTTCACACATGAGCTGACACCTCACTCTCCTAACTTCCATACCACGTCAACGTGAGAAGATTTAATGCCACGACAGATTTAACGTGCCGAGGACGACACCACATAATTTTGAGCCACGCTCAGATGACGAGTTCACACATGAGCTGACACCTCACTCTCCTAACTTCCATACCACGTCAACGTGAGAAGATTTAATGCCACGACAGATTTAACGTGCCGAGGACAACACCACATAATTTTGAGCCACGGTCAGATGACGAGTTCACACATGAGCTGACACCTCACTCTCCTAACTTCCATACCACGTCAACGTGAGAAGATTTAATGCCACGACAGATTTAACGTGCCGAGGACGACACCACATAATTTTGAGCCACGCTCAGATGACGAGTTCACACATGAGCTGACACCTCACTCTCCTAACTTCCATACCACGTCAACGTGAGAAGATTTAATGCCACGACAGATTTAACGTGCCGAGGACAACACCACATAATTTTGAGCCACGGTCAGATGACGAGTTCACACATGAGCTGACACCTCACTCTCCTAACTTCCATACCACGTCAACGTGAGAAGATTTAATGCCACGACAGATTTAACGTGCCGAGGACGACACCACATAATTTTGAGCCACGCTCAGATGACGAGTTCACACATGAGCTGACACCTCACTCTCCTAACTTCCATACCACGTCAACGTGAGAAGATTTAATGCCACGACAGATTTAACGTGCCGAGGACAACACCACATAATTTTGAGCCACGGTCAGATGACGAGTTCACACATGAGCTGACACCTCACTCTCCTAACTTCCATACCACGTCAACGTGAGAAGATTTAATGCCACGACAGATTTAACGTGCCGAGGACGACACCACATAATTTTGAGCCACGCTCAGATGACGAGGCAACATCTAAGCTGGCTTCCCACACACCAACCATCCACACCATGCCGTGACAAAGTGAGGACATTTGATGCCACAGCAGATTAAATGTACACCAGCCACCTTTGTACACAACGGTCTTTGGTTGGATTCAAACTCGCAACCATCCGGTTTCTGATCCGTCACTCTTCCAACCGGGCTACAGTGGCCCAATTTCAATCCAAAAACCGTCATGTACGGCCCGAAGCACTTTGAGGCCCGGTGCACACATCCGGTTTTTCAACATGCGGCTCCGTTGCCGCAACGCAAGTGCGGTCTGAGATACATTAGATTCAATGGAGTTCACTTGCCTCCGGCGCCGCTGTTGTGACGCACGTCCAACTTGCGTGCAATTTGAACTGCAGTTCCTCACGGCTCAGCAGCTCGCCGCAAACGCTTCTCCGTTATGAAGTACCTTGTTTTCATATATAAATGGAACATAAATAATAATTAATAAATGGCTGTATCCTGTAACGTTTATTTTGTTACAAAATATACTTTTTTTACACCAAGTAGGCGAAATAAACACGTTTTCATCGATAGAATATTTATCGCATATGGCGCGAAATGAGAACTTGCGTCATTTCACGGTTATGTGTGCATAGTTGGGCTTCGATGCCGCAGCGGAGCCGCACGTTGAAAAGCCGGATGTGTGCACCAAGCCTAAATCCTAAATCTGATGTGATATCAAATGCCCTTGTGATGTAATAAATATTACATCGAGTCCAAAGTTCGCACATGAGAATGTCGTCTATTTATTAACAAAGACAGGACACTAACACAATGACAAGAAAACAAAGAGAATGGATAGGTCCATTCCAGCATAGTCTTCCTTCGACCACGTTCGAAATCAGTCTGGCGAATTCCCCACCGGGTTGCGTATTTACAATCCCTGGCGCTTCCAGCACAAACGGAAATACGTCATATACATAGATGCGCGGACGCGCCCGCGCAAGCAAACCCGCGTTCCGGCATACGACGCCACGCACTGACCGTTGACGAGAGTCATTTACTCATTTCACCGTGAACTGGTCTCGTGTACTTTTTATTTAATTCTAACTATTAGAATTTTTTCTTGGTGAAAAATACAATCTACTTAACAATTGTAATATGTCCAAGCACACATGTTAAAGAAATTACCATTTTTTAGGGGTTTTGTGTTTACTTACACTGCCGTGTCAACATTATTCAGGCAGGTGATTTTGACATGCTTTCATGTAACTTTCATTTAATTCTTTGTAATAAACTCCAAGTTATACAAAAGAAAGAACACAATAAAAGAAAGTTATTAAAGCCAAAAAATTTTGGAAAAAAAACAAAAAATAAAAGTTCTGGGTCTCATAAGTGTGTTTACCTTCGTCAATGCATTTGCACTGAGTACTTGTTTCATGTACTTTTTAATTAATTCTAACTTTATAAAATGTTTGTTTTCTGGGTGAAAAAGTGAAAGCATTTATGATTTTCAACCTGTCACTCCAAAGGGAATCAAGAAATTATCACTTTTTAGAGTTTTGTGTGATTCTAATATGCTCTGTTACCATTGTCAAGGCAGGTGATTTTGACACGTTGCCATGAAACTTTCATTTAATTATATTAATAATCTCTTTCCAAGACATAGAAAACAAAGAACATAATAAAACCAAGTTATTCATGCAAAAAATTGGGTAAAAAACAATAAATAAAAATTCTGGGTGTGAAAGTGTCTGTGCATCTTTGTCGAAGCATTTCACCGTGAACTTGTTTCATGCACTTTTTTAATAATTCAAAACATTAAATGTTTTTCTTGATCAAAAACACAAACTATTCGATAATTGCAAAGTATAAATATTGAAGGAATGAGGAAAGTAGTCGTTTTCAGAGGTTTTGTGTGTATTTTAAATTGGATGTGTTAACATTATGAAGTCACCTGCTTTTGACTTGTTACCTTAAAACTTTATACTAATTCTATGTAATAAACTATTTACAAAATATATAGAAAAGAAAGAACATAATAAAATCAACTTATTGATGCAAAAATATATTGGAAAAAGCAATTAATAAAAATACTAGGTCTTAATGTGTGTGTTCAGCTTTGTCGATGCATTTCACCGTGAACTTGTTTCATGTACTTTTTACATAATTCCAACTTTCTAACAGTTTTTTTTGTGAAAAACAGAAAGTATTTATCATTTGCAACCTGTCCAAGCAAAAGAAATCAAGAAATTGGCACTTTTTGAATATTTTATGTGTCTTTCTAACATGGTATGTTAACATAATGAAGACAGCTCATTTTGAGATGTTTACATGAACCTTTGTGTTAATTCTAATTAATAAACTATTTACAAGGTATATAAAACAAAGTATACAATAAAAGAGACTTACTGATGCAAAAAAAAATATGGATAAAAACATTTATAAAAATTTGGGGTATGAATGTGTCTGTTCAACTTTGTCGAAGCAGTTCACTGTGTAGTTTTTTCATGCAACTTTTGGTTATTTCCTACAATTAAACTTATTTCTTGGTACATAATTCAAAGTAAACATAGATACAAATTTATAACTGCTAAAAAAAACATGAAGGAAGCTTTTTTTTTTAATTGGCTCTGAAAGTACTTTGTTGATCCAGCTCACCATGAACATTTTTACACTCATCCTTTAGTGAAATTCAAGTGTTAATGTTTTTTCTTTGTAAAATGGTGAAACTATTAATAAAAACAAACTTTTCCATCCCAAAAGTAAAAAGAAGTAAGCATTTTTAGAGAAGTTGTGTGTGAAAATGAGTATGCAGCTTTGTGAAAGGGTTTCACCGTGCACTTTTCCCACTCCTCTTTTAGTAAATTTGAATTACTAATGGTTTTTCTTGGTGAAAACGTGAAAGTAATAATTAATTCGAACTTCTTAATATCAAAATTAAAAAGAAGTAAGCATTTTTTAAAAAGATGTGTGAAAATGTGTGTGCAGCTTTTTCCAAGTATTTCACCGTGGACTTTTCATTCATCTTTTAGTAAATTAGAATTATTAATGTTTTTCTTGGTGAAAAAGTGAAAGCAATAAATAATACTAACTTTTTACTGCCAAAAGTAAAAAGAAATAAGTGATTTTAAACATTTTGGCTCTATAAGTACTTTGTCGACAGAACTCACCCTGAACTTCTTCACACTCATCTTTAAGTTAATTCCAACTGAAAATGTTGTTTTTTTGTGTGTGAAAAAGAGAAACGAATAATTTATTCATACTTTTTAATGCCCAAGTAAACAAGAAGTAAGATTTATGAAAAAATTTGTGTGTACTTGTGTAATCCAACTTCTATCTTCAAATTTCAGATACACGTGTTTGTTTATATGGAGTTATGTTACACACACAGTTATTCACCAGAATGGCTTTATTTAATACATTTTTCATTTGCTAAAAGAAATGTAAACCCAACAATTATTAATTTTTAGATAAAACGGCCATTACACATCTCTCAATATCAATACGAGCGAGGGTCGTGTTTACTGTTTAGGCTCGCTGTGTTTGCGTGCGCGGACGCGTCTGCGCATTTATGTAATGACGTATTTCCGTTTTGTGCTGCAAGCGCCAGGGTTTCTAAATACGCCACCGGGTAGGGAAGAAGCGCGTTTCAAATTCCCTTTCGTAGGGATTATCACAAGATCTTTGGCTAAGTTGACACAGCTCTCATGATTGCGTGGTGTGGATTTTTGGAGAGTGTGCTACCAACTCAGGTACGACCTCGCAGCTGAGCGTTGTTCTAAATTACGTGGTGTTGTCCTCGTTTCTTCCCCTTTGGAATTAATCCCGGACCGCGGCCAGTAGCCCTTTGTGTTGCTCCAGAGGGACGTAAATTAAACTATAATCATATCTGCTGGTAATGGTAATTTTAGTTAACGTTGTACTGGAGCAACACAACGGGCTATTGACGACGGTCCGGGATCAGTCCCAAAAGGGAAAGATCCGAGTACAACACCTCGTGATTTTGATACACGGTCAGATGACGAAGCAACACCTGAGCTGGCACCCCACTCTCCAAACTTCCACACCAACCCAACGTGAGGACTTTCGGCCACGACAGATTTAAGGTGCAAAAGCCACCTCTACACCATACGCTTGCAAACATCCATGCCGGGACCCGGATTCGAACCAGGAACCTTCCGATCTAGAGGCTAACACCTTAACCACTATACCAGTTGGTCAGCCATATCTACAGAATTTTAACAGTTTACAACTTCGTAGCGTCAGCATACTTTGTGCTATGCGCGACAGCATACTGCGAAATGAGGGTATTGTTCAAGCCGTTGTCTTTCGTTCCTCTTACGGGCCGTGGTAGCCCGTTCGGAAGAGCATGGGATTAGCTACCGGTGGTTGCGAGCAGGGCTGTAGTGGAGGGTATACGGCGGTATACGCCGTATACCCTCCTCTACTGTTTTTTTGTTGCTAACTCTGTTTTTTTTTACGACTACAGCACTGGTTGCGAGTTCGAATCCAGCCAAAGACCATCGTGTACAAAGGTGGCTGGTAAACGTTAAATATGTCGTTGCCTCAAATGTACTCACTTATGCAGGGTGTGTAAGTTTGGAGAATACGGTGCTAGCTCAGATAGTGCTTTGCATCTGACCGTGGTTCAAAATTACGTGTGTTGTCCTCGAATTTTTCCCTTATGGGATTGATCCCGTACCGTCGTCAATAGCCCGTTGTTTTGTCATAGAACGATGTTAATTAAAATACCTACCTACCTCGTTCCTCTTGCTGGTTCAGTTCAGGTTCCCAAGACCTGAGTCACCTTTGAAATGACTGAAAGTTATGTTTCATCCGTTAGCTCACGGAACTAAAATATTCGAAATTATGTACTGTTTTAAAAAGTTTCATACTCTTTAATTGCGCCTCATCTCGAAATAATAAATACGGGTCTGGTATGCTGTATTCCACAACTATTTGCTCATTGTTCCGCATATTATTTACGAACGTACTCTAAGAACTTTATTTTCGACTAGCATTTAACCTTAACTGTATCCTTAATCAGGCACGCAGAATTGCCAAATATGACCCTTACGCCATAAAACTCAACCAATCCTAATTAAGGCTAGGGTAAAATATCTTTATAGGGATGATCATAATTTGACGTTGTCTTGTCTATGGCGCAGTTTGGTTAAATTACAAAGCCATATTTCTGACTAATTCTTATCTTACTAGGGGGCTCCGCCCCCTGCTCGCTTACGCTCGCCAAAACCCGGGGATTGCTACGCAATACTGTTTGGTTTGCTTCGCAAACCAATACATCTTTCGCAAGTGATTTAACTTTTTTTTACTTTAACACTTAATGCACCCTAAACTAATAGCCGCGTGAGTAAAAAATCTTCTGCATCTTGTTCCCTGTACAATTTTAAGTAAACCCTGTTAATCTCCAAACTTTACGATGTGTACTTTGTACTTTCTCGGTAAACTGTCTGAGAACAGAGGGAAAAAAGCGAGCCTTTTTCCTCGCCAAATAAAAAGAAATCGTTTTTATGGCAATTGTTGCTTTGATAAATTTGATATCTGGAAAACACGACAGTCAAAAATACAACCCTCCGCGAATACAATGCTCCGCGAAATAAAAAATACCAAATTTGTGTCACCAACTTTTGATTGCATCGAATGTATTTATGAACCAATCTCTCTATCTCTCTATATTAAAAAAAAGTTACCGCCGACGCCGACGCCGCAGGATTGAAAACTGTGTTGTTTAGCTCGATTCTTAAACGATTTCCCGAGAAAGTACTGATCGGAAAAAAACGAAATTAACATGATTTGTTCTTCATCGTATTCCCTGGACAATTATTAAGATTTTTTTCCGATGCGGCTATTAGTTTAGGGTTTATTAAGTGTCAAATTTGAAGAAGCAAATTTCTTCCGCGAGTGAGCAAAACACATACAAATTTTCAGTCTTCAGCCGTGAGTTTTTTTTAAAGAGTACCTCTCAACGTACATTTTTGCAGCTCGTCGAGTTTTTTTTGAAATTTCAATTTTTTGGTTCTTGATAATATTTTTTTGAAATTCGGGAAAAATCAGGACATTTTTGTTACTTTTTTTTAAACTGCCATATCTATATTTTATTAACATTAGTTTTTAAATTTTAAAATATCGCAGTATTCCATCAGCATGTACTCTTTCTTACGGTACTATTATTTTTGAAATCGGTTAATAATTAAATTGGATGCGATCAAAAGTTGGTCATACAAAATTCGGAATCTTTGGATATTTTCGCTACTTTGTGTTACAACCGTTAACTAAAACTGTCGTATCTATATCGTATTACTATTAGTTTTATATTTTGAAATTAGCGCAGTATACCTCACAATATACTCTTTCTTACGGTACCATTATTTTTAAAACTAGGGGGAGGAGCCCCCTAGTTTTAAATCTTCAATTTTGACAGTTAATAAACCCTAAACTAATAGCCGCATCGGAAAAAAATCTTAATAATATTCCAGGGAATACGATGAAGAACAAATCGTGTTAATTTCGTTTTTTTCCAATCAGTACTTTCTCGGGAAATCGTTTAAGAATCGAGCTAAACAACACAGTTTTCAATTCTGCGGCGTCGGCGGTAACTTTTTTTTATTTAGAGAGATACCCGTAGTTTACTAACCAATTTTCCTATTATAATTTTTTTATTCCCTAGAATTTGCATTTTACAATGTTCTGATAAATTATTTTATACCCAGGAATTTGCCTTATTTCTAATTAATTCTTTCTTTGTATCCGAAATTTACATTTAATAAAGTTCTGGTTAACTCTGTTTTGTTCCCCTGACTTTACACTAATGAATTTTCTGATTTTCAGGTTAACAGTTTCTGTGAATTCGTCTCAACACTTCAATGGGCACTGATAAAAAAACTTATTTAAATTTAGGATGCATACTTTCACCTCAAATACTTATAGGAGAAAGTTGGACAAAACCGGGACCCGGACGTTTTGGCTAGATTATTACTGCCATCTGTCGGATAAACCATGAAACAAGTTGCAGATAGCCGCCATGTTATTTGGAGTTGAATGAAAAGCAGTGCAGATTATGTGTTTGTGGATGCTGATGTTTTAAAAAATTCGAGAATAGATTCGATTTTTACTCCACCAATTCTACTCTGTTGTTTCTAATTGCTTTAGAATTTATTTTAGGTAAGTACAACATCTGATAACACCTTTTTCAGCTATTATTTTAGATTATTAAATCACGTTTTGCATAATGTTTGAAATATTCTAAGCCTTCTTTTCTGATTAATGGCGTTGTGGTATAAAACCGGGACCTTGACAGTCGGACAGGACCGGCTAGGAATTGGCGCTTTGGGAAAAAAAATATATAAACTTAAAGCTGAAACTGTTTAAGGCCCCTAAGCAAAAAACTGTCACTGAAGAAAAAGAACTTCAGCATTAAAACAGACTCCTCGGCATCAGATGAAGACGACGTGGAATGTAACTAAGCCTGTTTCTTTTGTAATGAATTGCACGACTGGTCAAAATCTCTAGAAGCTTGGATAGTGTCTCAAAACTGTAAAGATTGGAGCTCGTAATGTGTAGTGTCTCAACTGTTCAACATTAGGAACTCCAATCTTTTTGTACTCGTAACTTCGAAACGGTAAGACCTAATGGCATGAAATTTAGTATCTGAAGTTAAATTTTGATATAAATTTGAAATTGTGTGTCAAAAAACAGGAAATTATGAAGTTGGTGCTCAATTTAATATGAAGATAGTACCTTGTGCAAATTTTATGCATTTGAATTTATAAAAGACGTTAGTTCCTGTCAAACGTCATCTATGAATTTTCTTTACTGTTAGAATTGCTCGAAAGAAGGGAGGACGTTTTTTCCCCCGCGACTTTACATAACATATACTTTAGGATTGGGAGTACACTCACTGCCCGTCGAAAGCATTCCCAGACATCAAAATATAGCTTAGTAGACTTAATAAATCGAGATTATCTGTATAGATAATCACTCCTGTGGTCCAACCCTCTTGTAGCCAAAAATGACGAGTGACAAACCAAACTTCCAAAAAGGGTTAAATAAATACATTTCAAAATTTCCAAGCCGCCTTTCGCCACGAATGAAATTGTGAACGTCGTTTATTACATGGACTTTTATGAACCACCTTGGAAGGGATTGTGAATTACATAGTTGCTGTTGATCGATGACTAGACAGGAAATTTCGGCCTATGC
This sequence comes from Metellina segmentata, assembly GCA_947359465.1. NCBI lineage: Eukaryota > Metazoa > Arthropoda > Arachnida > Araneae > Tetragnathidae > Metellina > Metellina segmentata. The sequence goes on from OX375873.1 coordinate 115,271,601, forward strand.
GAATCGTTCAATGTGGTGATAAGTGTCCTAATATGGCGTCAAACTGTTTCAAACTTAGATGGGCGTTATGAACTCTGAGGTTAAGATCGTGTCTTTTGATTCATTGAAGCAATTGGACGTGGATTTTAAACGAAATAGGCTTCAATTTTACTTTTTCCTATCACGACTTTAGCTACCACGCAAAAGCTTTTAATGATAATAAGTTTTGGAATATTTATTTCTTTTAGGGTCAATGGAGAGTATGGTAGCAATGAGTCCAATTCTGAGGTTGGAAAAGACAAGGCATTCTTTCAACTTGGTACAATGTTTTCAGACAACTCGACTCGTGATGCCAGTCAGTCTCGCCTAATTAGTAACAAACATAGTAAGCTTTTAAGCCATTCAATTTCATAGTAATATTTGAAGAGGACTGTGAAAATGTTTTAAGGAACACAAAAGGGGCTGGTTCGCTTTAAATATGTCGTGGCTCAAATGTCATCATTATCGTGGTGTATAAATTCGGAGAGACAGGTGCCAGCTCAAGTGTTGATCTCGTCTAAGAGTGGTTCAAAATTATGAAGTCGTAGGTGGTTTGAGAAAAAAAAGTCTCCATCACTAAAAGAAGGAAGAATAAAAAGGAGATTTAGAACATTCCTTCCAATAGACATTGGTACCGGGTTGAAAATTGTGCTGTTAGTCGCTCGTTCTTTATTTCTTAATTTTTGTTAATAAATCGTTTTGTTTTTGCTCTGTTTGTGTGATGTAATTGTTCATAGCCTGTAATTTAGATTGGCATAAGTGAAAAGGCTAAAGTCATGACCTGACTAAGCACGATACCGAACTGAAAAGCAATCTTCTTAAAATGGGTACATAGGCAGCATTAACAGAATTCTTATTGTGCGGTTAAGTATTTATTCATTCGATGAGTGCGGACTCAGAAATAACTTCCGCAGCCAAATACAACTCGGATAAAGGACAACCTGCTCAAATCTGTTTTTACAGCGTTTGCCAGCACATGTACAATAGATATTGGCAATCTCAGACAAATCACTGGAGAAACTTTCAGAGATGACTGACGGATGGCTATTGCAATTAACAGTATCTTGGTCCACGAAATAAAAAACGACGATAATCAAAGGATACTGATGGACATTTCAGCAAGACTCGAAACTATATACATATTTTTTTCGATTTGCAAGCACATGTTTACGTGTTACCTAATTTCGATTCGCTAATTTAAATAGCTTAAAGTACATTTTGGGTTGTATTTGTTAACACGAAATATGTTTTGGGGAGGGCTCGAGAACCTTGGGCACTAGATTTATCAGAAAAAAAAACTTTACAATAATTTCCTAATCTTCCTTTTATATTTGCAGCCTTTTGAATAGAATAGAATAGCGGTAAAAATCGAAATAATTTTTTGAATATGTGTCTTGGTTCCTTTATTCACAAAAATAATCCTAAATTTAGAATATCAAGTTCTGAACCTTTAGGATTCATCGAATTAGTTTTACCACACAAAGAACTGTCCATTCTTCTAGCTGCAATATGATAGAATAAATTGAGGTGTTAAGCGATGGCTACGATTCAAGCAAGAGAACACGATCCTACGATTTACGATTCATGGCGCCATCTATTAGCTATGATGTGTATTTTTCAGATGAAATTTTGTTAAAACTCGCTATTGTGTTAGAATAGATCAAATTAAACCCTCTCTCTCTCTCTTTACCTCCAGTATTTTTTAAAGTTCTTTTTCCTTTGGATTATTATTTGTTTTTAATTTTTGGTGTTTTGGGTCGTCTAATCATTTTGAAGTAAATAATATTTTTGTCAAAATACTAGAATAAACACGGAGAGTATATATTCCAAAAATTGTTTTGTAGTATCTAGTACGTATGACTCCTCATTCAAAGATCTGTCGAGTGTATGGGCCTTCAGTTTGGTTTTCCTCTTTTGTTATATACAGAATGTGAATTATAGTAATGTATTCTTAGCTATTGTGATACAAATACAGAGCAAATACGAACAAAACCTGACAAATATACCAAAATGACCTAGAATACTATTTTAACGATAACAAAATCGAAAATAGATATTTTAATACATGAGAAAACAGACATTTTCTTTGCTGTGGGATCATAGTGGACACAGTCGTGATTTTCAAAAATGTTTGAATAGATTTTTTGTTTCAAACATCATCGCTTTTTAAAACAAACGTTAGAAAACTAAGAGAAATACCATCTTTTACTCTTTAGTTATTCAACAACAACAAAGTTTACACAAATTCGATTAATCATAATTTTTAAAGATATTTAATATACATAAAAAAATATTTTGTTGGCCTAAGTTGAGTTCGTTTTTCTTTAGACCGTTCTCCGGTATTCCATTGGGCAGTTTCATACGTCTCTGATCCTTAAAGGAAGATTGATAGAGGGAATTCCCCAACCAAATGTTTTTAAATTTTTACGAAGCATAAAACTTTTAAATTGCATCTAATGTCTATATGTCGTGTCTTAAAAAATATTCATCAATTTTAATTATGAAGCAGTTTTTTGTATTTCACTATTTAATCCTTGCATTTGAATATTTATTTTTAAATTAATGTACTTCAAAAGATATATTTTAAAATTTATTTTATAATATTGGTTCGACAAATGAACTTTAAAATTCTTCTTCGTCCTTTGGATACCGTTTCAATGGCTACTTTCTGTCCTGTGTTTGGTCCAATTTGGCCAGCTTTGGAACTTGCGCCATCAAAAACTCAAATCAACCTTAAAGAAAGAATATGAAGTTTCGAACACATCATAAAAGTCTATAGGGAGTGCGAAGCTGTTGCAGATTTAGTATTAATTAGGGCGCAACATTGGTTGAGACAACTGTGAATGACACGCTTCAAAGGTAGGAAGTGGGCAACACTCGTCACCAGAGGTCCGATCTGTCATGACCACTCTCGGGCACTCGAGTGTTGTTGTTGCGGGTGACAACTGGGCACGACTACCTGCCCACCTGCACAGACTCTCTGCTTTGCTTTTCCCACAATGCCCGGGCGTCATGTATCTTCCCACCTGCATCATTGCCCGGCCTTGGACCAAGGACGAGACACCGAGGAAGAATCGAGGATGCTTTTTCGTCTCTACTGGTCGACGCGCCTCCATGTTGCCCAACAACTAAGTATGGGCTGGCAGGCCTTTAACTTTTTATACGGCGAGGTTAATCATGTTTATGAAACTTTGAAGGTTATTAAGGGCGTGAGTGCTTACAACTGTCCAGGGGAAATTGGTAATTTTTAATTAACGTCGTACTAGAGCAACACAACGGGCTATTGACGACTGTCCGGGATCAATCCCTTAAGGTAAAGAGAAGATCCGAGGATAACACCTCGTAATTTTGAATCACGGTCAGATGACGATCTGTTCATGGGGAAGTGTTCGCGACCCTCTCCAGGCCCACTCACCGTGAGGTTTAGAGTGTTTCATGGCCCGGAGGGGAAGATTGTGATCCCCGAATGCACTTGGAGGAGTTCAGAAGAGCCACCACCGACTGTAGGGTAAGAAGGCACAAGCCAACTCCCACAGCACGGCGCACGCACGGCTGTTTATTTGATAATTTGCGTTTAACATGGGCAAACAAGGCCAATTGCTCATTATGTATTGAGCGAACATTTTGAGTTCTTAAAAAAGGGTAATAGGCCCTGAACATGAAAGAAAAAAAGTTGCAACAAAAACAAGGGGGGAAAAGAATCCCGCGAGCAGTAGCGGGCTACAAAAGTGTATAAAAGTTATAATACATAAAATCTGTTGTGGCTTTTAGTTGTAAAATCTGTCTGTGGCTGTATAAAAACTGGTCTGTGGTAAGATAATGTTTCTTATCTGTATATACAATATTAAAATATTAAGACTGCTCGTGTGATCAGATTAAAAGTTAAAGGTGAGGATTTTTTTAAAGTCTTTTGATTTAATTTGTAAACCGGAGGGGGGCCCGTTAGGCCAAGTCAGGGGGAAGTGTTGGACGGTATTTGATGAGATCGTTGTTAACCTGCCACCCAGCCAACCCAGCCACCCAACCCAGTACCCAGTTAACCCAGCCACCATGTAGAGCTGCTTGTTGCTTGCTTTGGACTTGACTGCGCACAATTGCTTATGGGCACACCTTTTTAATAGTGGTGTTGCTGTTGTGTAACTACATGTTACTGTAACTTACATGTTATGTGACACTCGCCAACCTATGACTGCCGAGCATTTGGACGTCTGAAGTTTTGGTAGTGTCGTGTCTGAAATATTGAAAAGCGCGGGGTGGTTCTTGTCGATTAATCTCGTCATTAGCAAAAGTAATCAAAATTTGGATGAGATATCTTGCCATTTGCAGAAAACTGACTAGTTCTTGGTCTCGTCATCATGAAAAAATTGGCAATATCTTGATAACGAGGCATCTCGTTTCATTAGAGAAACTGGTAACATCTTGATGGACGAGATATCTCGTCGAAACCGTTTAGAGGGTTAAGGGCAAATGTCCGGTATTTGCAAACAACATATTTTATTGGCATGCGATTTAGTTTTCCGTGCAACCACTTTTGATTGCATTATCTTTTAAATTTCCTGCGTTGACCTCGAGCAAGTAGTTTCTAAGGAAATTGAGCTGTTGCCATGAAGCTAAAAGAAATTAATACTTTCGTAACACTGCTATAAGAGTAACGAATAGAGAAGTTGTGCTTTTGAGACTGACCAACCCAAATCTTTCAACGTTAGGAAATTCATAATGGAATGGAATGTTTGCAAAACAATGGGTAATTCAGCATAAATGCGTATTCAAATGGTAGAGTTACAGAAACATTTGTTTGCATAAGATTAACTAACGATCTCTGATTTGTTATGTGTAAGCACAACAAGGGACATTTATTGGCATTTTTGAATGACCGCTTGATGTTTTCAATACGAATTTACTTTACTATTGATAGCAAATTTAAATACACAAAAAGGATGCAGTAAGTTTGTTTTCTAAATGAGAGGCATTTTCTGTCAAGCTAAATGGAAGTGGCTATAGTGTTTCAGTGTCGAAACGTATTTTAATTTCACAATCCTTCTTCATTTGTCTTAGTTATTGAGGTAGGTAGTTAATTAACGTCGCAATTGGAGAAAAACAACGAGCTATTGTTTTATTTATCGAATATGATTTCAAGACGTCCTTCAGGCGACGTGTCACGATGTTCTTTTGGCGAAGTGTTTCCAAAGAATGCGTTCCGAAACGATGAAAGATAGTTCATTGATTACCGCCAATGAAATAAAACGCTTAACTTTAAACACCAAACGGCGATCAACTTCATTTTAAGGTAACCAGGATAATGCGAGGGCATTTCGTTTGAGGTAGTAAAATCTGCGCATATTCCATTTGGCTTTCTTCCTTACTGAATCCTTCTCATAAATATGAGAATCCGCAATGATTTTTGTGTCTTGCATGACCCTTTTCTGATGCGATGCAATATCTTGAATAACTTGTAGCTGCTCTGTCTCTACTATTATAAAAGGAAGTGTTTGTTTGTCTGTCTGTCTGTTTGTTTCGCGGCCGCAAAATCTTGACGATCAATGGCACTTACAGCAATGAGATTTCAAGTCCAGAACGGTTACAGGTAGTCCGAATTTTTTGCAATTTTTGGGTCGCGGCAAAATTTAAAATGCAATCTAGAATATTTTAAAATTAATTTAATAGTTTTATTTTCTACCTGGTTCTTCAAATACGTTTCGCGCGTCCGGACGAAAGAAAAAAACCCTAAAATGAACTTTTATACCCACCTGTTTTTATATTTTTGCAAGAGAATGTAACGTCACGTAAACTTTTTCTTTCCAAAGAAAAAACAGATTGCATATTCTGCTCTTTACGTTAAAAAAAAAAGAAACAGATTACATTTCCTGTCCCCTTTTCGGCAAATGAGAGCAAGAAATAAAAACCTTATTGACTGGAATTGTTAAGTTTTTTTTCGTAAAAAAAATCGCTAAAGATAGATTAAAACTTTCAACGGATTTAAAATCTGCGGAAAATTTTACTTGAGATTGATACCTAAGAATATGATTTTCTTTAAATAAATAATTTTTAAATTGAATATATCTTCAACAGATTTGGATCTGCGGAAAATTTTACACCAGATTAATACCTTACACCAAGGGTACGGGCAACGCCGGGCTAGTAGTATATATAAATGTAATACGTCCTCTACATGGGTGGTAATGTATAAGGGGTCCCACATTTCGCTCTAAAAAGCATTTTTTTTTTGTAAAGTCCAAATTTTATTCATTTTTTTATCTCACGTCCATTGCGCGGTTCAAAATTATGAGGTTCTTGAATGGCTAACGGATTAATTTTCCTCGGCTTTTACCCTTTTGAATTGATAACCTAAAGCCCCTTAGTGTTGCTCCAGTGTGACATTAATTAAAATACCTACCTATGCCAATTATTGCTCTTCAATAGCCTTCTCGTAGCATTATATGTCCAGTATAACTTACAGTCCAGTATAACTGAAAAAACAACTGATAGGGCTAACACTCTCGACGTCACCAAGAGCACGGTAAGTATGTATTTTAATTAACGTTACCTTGGAGCAACCCAACGGGCTATTGGTGACGGTCCGGGATCAGACAGGAAGGAGGGCAACACCACGTCATTTTGAACCACGGTTAGATGAGATGGTAAAACCTAAGCTGGTACCCCCACTCCAAACTTCCACACCACGCCAAAGTGAGGATATTTGAGGTCACAACAGATTTGACGTAGTCCAACCCCTTTGTAAATGACGGTCTTTGGTTGGATTCGAAGAAGATGGGGCTGGAGGACATCATGTACAATCAATATTCGGAATCATTACCTGTTACTTTTTTAAGTAACAAGGGATTCTTTATCCAATTAGGCAAGACCATCTCTTATCTCTAGACACACTCTCAAAATGATATCTCTTTTACAAAAACATTTTTATAGTTTCTTAACATTTCGAAAAGGGTCGTGGACAACAGGTTCAGATGAAAGAGACCATGACCAGATCATCTCCCATTTCGTTTCCAAGAATCCCACAGTAACTAGAAGCCCATTGCAACAAGATTTTATTTCCACAGTCAGTAATTAAATAGGTATTTAAAACCGTCGCACTGGAGAAATTCAACGGGTTATCATCGATCGTCCGGGATCAAACCCGAAAGGAAACATTCCAGGGTAACACCGCGTCATTTTGTACCACGGTCGAATGGCGAGGTAACACCTGAGCTAGCTCTTCAAACTTCCACACCACTTCAACGTGAGTACATTTGAGGACACTGCAGATTGAACTTAACCAGCTCCCATTGTACACGATGGTCTTGGGTTGGACCTAGTTTCGAATTCTAGTTGGAGTTCATACAAGAAAACAGTGAAAGGAGAAAAGAACTAGCAAGTTGAGCCTGTATCACAGAGTCAACAATCATAACAAATTTTAGAATGATGATGGTAATGGTAATTTTAGTTAACGTCGTACTAGAGCAACACAACGGGCTATTGACGACGGTCCGGAATCAGTCCCTTAAGGGAAAGATTCGAGGACAACACCTCGTAATTTTGAACCACGGTCAGATGACGAAGCAACACCTGAGCTGGCACCCCACTCTCCAAACTTCCACGCCAACCCAACGTGAGGACTTTCGGCCACGACAGATTTAAGGTGCACCAGCCGCCTCTACACCATACGTTTACAAACATCCATGCCCGGACCCGGATTCAAACCAGGAACCTTCCGATCTAGAGGCTAACGCCTTAACCACTATACCGGTTTTTAGAATGATGAAAGCAACCGCAAAGTGGTTTCGACAAAATACCTCGTCCAAGATCTGTTAATCGAGATACCTCTTCGAAGCAAAGCTGCCCCACTATTCCAAGGGAAATGAAGATCAAAGTAGGAAAAACAAATTGTTCCTTGCTTATAACTGGTAACAGTTTGTAACATGTTTTTGAATCAGATGCTGGTCACTACATTAGGGTTATAGAAGCTAAGATAAACAATCAGAAAGGATAACGTAACCTAGAGTAAACAACAAGAAGGTCTGGTACACACCGCCTCCCTCCGTGAAATTATAGTGTAGCAAATGCAGTAGTGTAGCTGATCCAAATGCACTACTGTTTGGAAAAATTGCAACACTTTGAAAGAATCATCAGAAATAAATGAAATTTATTCCACGTATCATTTATGGTGATTTGCCGACCAACCGGTATAGTGGTTAAGGTGTTAGCCTCTAGATCGGAAGGTCCCCGGTTCGAATCCGGGTTCGGGCATGGATGTTTGTAAGCGTATACCAGCTCAGGTGTTGCTTCGTCATCTGAACATGGTTCAAAATTACGAAGTATAAATTGTTAGGGGCAATGATGGTCCTCCCACTGGGTGCTCCTTCACAAGTGGCCATCACTTCCGGCCTTGTAGTGGCCAATGACTTAGGTCAAATGTGCCCGCCATTAGAAAAAAAAATTTATGGTGATTTAAATAAACGATCAAATTTACAGAGCAATAAAACATAAATAATACCGAAAATTAATATCTTGTGCAGTCGTCATCTGACATGCCATGGCATCGATCGTACAGATTCTGAATTTTCTGCTGAGATATAACATTCCAGATGGACTCTATCTGATGTCAAAGTGCAGACTTACTCTTCTCGACGAGCGGTACGAGCGAGTCGTCGACCGATGTAATCCCACACATGCTCAATGGATGACCTATCCGGGGAACCTGTCGTGCACTGAAGAAGACTTGTACATTCCTAGCAACATGTGGCATTGTCTTGCTGAAATACAGCTCGGGCTGCTCAGCTGAATACAGTAGTCGGGATATCCCATGATAACCAATAGCGCCCCAGACCATTCCGCCAGTCGTTCGTCCAGTATGATGCTGAATAAGACACTCCTGGAGAAGGCGTTCATCTCTGTAGCGTATCTATGAGTACGCGTCCATCCTTTAAGTCCAGATTATAGTGGGACTCATCTGAAAAGACAACTTGTTGCCAATTGATATACAACTGACTGTGTTCATGACCCCATTGTAGCCGGAGGCGTCTATGGTTCAGCGTCAAGCGAATCCTGCGCAGATGAATCCTTATACTTAGCCCATGGCACATCAGACGTCAACGAACCGTGGAGGTAAACAATAACACACCTTTAGACCTGCTCCAATGTTGTGTCAACGCACGAGAGGACGATATATTGTCAGCCACCACCATGCGGATGAGGTGTCAGTCGTCCCGTGGTGTCGTAATATTGCATGGTCCACTGCCGGGGTTTCGACTTGTCTGGTTCTCCACGGTCCATCTCTTCCACATTCGCATCACAGTAGTGGCATTAAGTCCCGAGCGAGTAGCGATTTCACAATACGAAAGTCGATCCTCACGGAGGGCGATCATGTAGCCCCGTTCGAACTTCGTTAATTGCTCGTATGGCACTGCGTTTTTGGCGAGGCATATTGACTTCTAATCAATCATTTAAAGACGTGAAACGACGATGTACACATTTCAATGCACCTTTACAATAATCACGGAAGTTTAGAGGAGGTTTCACGGCCTACACATGTGTGATCGCTTTGAAATTCTGATCAATTTCATATCTCTAACCTGTTTTGCATTTCCGGCAAGTTTCGTTTAATTCGCATGATTCTTTCATGGTGTTCCAATTTTTACACACACTTATGTATATTTATGGGTTATAGATTGTCGTTCACACATTTTTTAATTGACTTTATATTATGCCTTTTAAATGGTTAAAGCTGGTAACTACATCTTTGGGCTGACCAATCGGTCTGGTGGTCAGGGTGCTAGTGTATAGATTTCATGGTTCCTGCTTCGAATCTGGAGCAGGGTAGGAATGTTTGTCAGGTTGGAGTGAATGCAAAGTATCTCCAAAATCGTGCAGTACCTTGAATGTATTGTATGCATGTGAGTGAAGTGTAACGCCACCCTTCTCCAGGGGGCACATCAGGACAATGCAAAAAATTGTCCACAATTCTACCCTTGTAGTGCTATCATGACTAATTTTTCAACTGGCCTGTCATTAAGTTGGTAGATAGATAGGTAGCTGAATTTATATCGCCCTGAAGCAACACAACGTGCTTTATGGGCGACGGTCACGGATGAATCCCGAAGGGAAATATCCTTAGCTCGGGCATTGGTAGTTAGTTGAATAAATGACTGAAGCAACTGTTACTGGACTACAACTGGAGCAACGGGCTACTTGGTGACGGTCCGTGGTCAATTACGGTAAAGAAAGATCCAAGGACAACACCTCATAATTTTGAACCATGGTCAGATGACAAGGTCAAGATGTGATCTGGTACTCCTCTCTCCAAACTTACACACCACGCCAACGTGACGACATTTGAGGACCACGACAGATTTAACGTGCTCAAGCCCCATTTACACAACGATCTTTGGTAGAATCCAGTTACGAACTCATAAAATCTTCGGCCTCTTACATCTAAGTATTATAGATTTGAAGCTCGTGTGTGGTATCGAGAGTAATCCTATCGTTGCCATTATGAAAACTCCAATCCTTGTAATGTTTCTGGAAATAGTATATGTTCCACTTGCGCTCTGAAGATTCTTATTTGTGGAATGCACCAATTTACTTTTCTTTCGAAAATGGAGGAAAAACTCGCAATATGAGGAAAAGCAAGGGCAAATTAAATTCGATTCGCGGAAGTTAAAGCGACGGAATACCCCAAATATTTGCTTCACCATCGAAATTCCCGCAGAGAAAGTGGAATACCTATTCGTACATCAAATAGCCATCGACTCTTCGCAAAGGATACGCGAAAAGAAAGCTAAAAACCACTCCGAACACAATAAATGATTACTTTTATTTTATACTACTCAACTTTACTGTTACATGTTACGAACAACGAAGAATGCTCGAATTCTAGAACGAAACAAGTTTAGACAAGGTTACAGAAGGTTTGGTAAAAGAAGAAATTTACTATATCATATACCCGTGAGACGAAATTCGGTCATTAACACTGCGGAATTACTCAGCATGTGTAGATTGACTATGTATAGTGTGTCACACAAAAATATTCAGACTATTCTGAATGAACAATACAAATTTATAACCATAACCATCTGAACGTCATAACATTTCCAGTCGACCAACCGGTCTGGTGGTTAAGGTGTTAGCCTCTAGATAGGAAGGTTCATGGTTCGAATCCGGGTCAGTGCATGGATATTTGAAGGCGTACGGTGTAGAGTTGGCTGGTGCACCTAAAATCTGTGGAAGTTTGGAGAGTGGGATGCCAGCTCAGGTGTTGCCTCGTCATCTGACCGTGGTTCAATATTACGAGGTGTTGTCCTCGGGGGATTGATTTCCCTAAAGGGATTGATCCCGGACCATCGTCAATTAGCCCGTTATGTTGCTCAAGTGCGACGTTAATTAATTTAAAAAAATTACAAGAAAGATGTCAGCTGTTCGAAACATGCAACACAGAACACCTCCACGTTCTATATGTGATAATGTTACAGCTTGTAAATTACTTTAATGAAGGATCTAATTAAGTTGTATCGACTGGGGTATGGTACAGTATGGTATTTTTTTATTTAACGTCGCACGGGAGCATCCCTGTTTTGACTCTGAACGCATTGAACGTGTTAACTCTACACAATCTACCGACACTACACTACACCCCAATAGAAACCCACGCGAGCGTACTTTAAAAGACTTCAACAATCACTCACGCTACGCCTGTAACTTTGAGTTATGTTATTATGACATACATACATTTGTGGGGTTAAAAGAGTAGCAGATTAGCAACCAGTAGGTTGTAAGTTCTAAACTTGGTTTAACCAAAGACAGTAACCCTATGTGTGTGAGGTTAGTTTATACTACTGAGTCCGTCGTGGTTCAGCACATTTGAGTTGTAGGTGCACATTTGAGGTGAGATGTGGAGCAGGTCCCATTCCCCCCTGGGTGTCTATCTTCTATGTCAATAAAATTTCACTTGTCTGTGTATATATATGTGTTAAGTTTGGCGCAATATGGCCAAATATGAATACTGCGCCACGAAATCCAGCCAACCAACCTGTCCCACTGCTGATATCTCAGTGATAACACCAAAACAAAAATCCCAGCAGGTGTCTGGACAACCCTGAACTGTGAAAAAGCTTCCTCCACTCGAACGGACCGCCAGAAAACAAAAGTATTCGATATCCACCCCAATGTTCTCATTACCGACGCGTACCCCGATGGAATTTTAAAATTATGCGCATTCATTTCCTTCGGCTTGTTTTTTTCGGTGCAAACTTCCGTGCCATTTCCTCTGGACACGAATGAAATGCACCACTTGCTCTCGCTGGCCTCTGCGGCTGTGGCCATAGCAACCGAGTAACGCAGCGGAACCGAGTGCCCGGTTTGTGGGGTGTAATCTGGTTCGCTCGCAAGATCAAGGTTGGGTGGTTGCGCATTCGGGAACGCAGCGGAATTACGGAAAGTGTTTGTGTCCTTCGGTTGGGAGTTTAGGAAGTCGTCCGGATTCGATTTCATGCTTTGGTAATCCATCCATCACTGCTTTCGCATAACAGGTGATGTAAGGATAATCTAAGATAATATGCATACGAGTCCTTGTCTACAGTATAAGCCATGTCCTAAGCAGGATGGTGGTCAGCCTACGACAAGGATTTTCAGAGAAGGACAGGGGTGGTTTGGCCTTCTCGAATTAATGTTTGGTTGATTGGGTATCATGGCGCAAGGGCCACGCTGCGCCAAACATAAGACAAACAGTATCAAGTGAAGGTCAAACACACAAAGAATGTGTTTACTAACATAGAAGAGAGATTTGGTATTTTTAAAGAACGTCCTACTGGAGCAACACTATTCCATTGCTCCAGTTCGACGTTAAGTTACTACTCTACTCTTCCTATTGTTGTTCTAGCATTATAATGAATAAGTTTAAACTGGTCGTGCAATAGAAAAAAGGAATTATTAGCTTTCTGGGGTTACGAATCATTAAATTGAATTTGTAACAGAAAATCCCGTAACATGCACTACCCTACAATAATGGACCATGCTTTAATAGGAGGATGGTCCCCACGTGCTGCAGTGCCACTAGCAACCCTTCTGGGCATACTTTCAACAAGGTTTTAATACACAGCTATGTATATTTGTGTCCATTCCTGCAGCAAGAATGTCGCCAGCTCAGATGTAGATTTCGGACGTTGTCCGTAAGCTCTAACTCGTCCCACAAATTTTCTATGGGGTTTAGGTCGGGACTGAGTAAGACTGGGAAGACGTTTTACATCCATATCTCGATACCACTGCTTGACAGAGGCTGCAACATGACACGGAGCGTTGTCGTCCTGGAAGTAACATTCGTCCATTCCATAAAATTGCCAGAGCGTAGGAAGAACCTGATTGTCCGAAATGTTCATGTAGGCGTCGTCGCTCAATTTGCCAGAAACAACATGCAAAGGTCCCAGGCCATACCACGAAAAAAAGAAAAAAAAACAAGTAGTCGTATTTTAAGCAAATCCGCTGGCGTCCGTTCCATTATTGTAGGGTAGTGTATATATACGGCTTTCTAATATCACAGATTTGTGAATAACTAAGTTTTGGAGTATCACATTTGAGAGTAGTTATAAATTGCAACAATTTGGAGTTGGTAATTGAATTAGCTTCGCAATGAAGTTGTTGTTGTCGTGCGGGCCATATATGGCCCAATTAGGGGTGTCATTGCCCCGGAGGGTTGGACTTCTTCATACATGCATCCGTTTTACAGGAAGGTCCCTTTCATACATCCATTCACTCACACATATCGTAATTTAGATCCCAATCAGAGGCCGATAACCCCCTGATCAGGTACCCCCAGAGGTATTGATTTGGTATGGGAACATGGGGGATTTTGTGACCACGAACTATTTAACGTGCCACAGCCACCATTAGCGAACACGACGGTCTTTAGACAGGTCTAAGCGCCGATCTCGCAACCATCAGAATTTCAGGCTCCGCCGAGGACAGAACCCACAACCATTCCGATGCGAGCCCGACGCTCTACTGACTGGGCTACCACGACTCCTTCGCAATGAAGTAATACGAGAAATACGCATGGACAATAATGTCTTGGCAATTTTAACACATTGTCCAAGTTAGTTGACTTATTTATTAAATTGATCAGCCACCATTAGCGAACACGATGGTCTTTAGCCAGGTCTAAGCGCCGATCTCGCAACCATCAGAATTGCAGGCTCCGCTGAGGACTGAACCCACAACCATTCCGATGCGAACCCGACGCTCTTCGATGCTACCGCGACTCCTTCGCAATGAAGTAATACGAGAAATACGCATGGACAATAATGTTTTGGCAATTTTAACACATTGTTCAAGTTAGTTGACTTATTTATTAAATTGATCAGCCACCATTAGCGAACACGATAGTCTTTAGCCAGGTCTAAGCGCCGATCTCGCAACCATCAGAATTGCAGGCTCCGCTGAGGACTGAACCCACAACCATTCCGATGCGAACCCGACGCTCTTCGATGCTACCGCGACTCCTTCGCAATGAAGTAATACGAGAAATACGCGTGGACAATAATGTTTTGGCAATTTTAACACATTGTCCAAGTTAGTTGACTTATTTATTAAATTGATCAAATCATTATATTATTAAAATATCCTTCTTATATATTAAGTAAGGTTTATATTTTTTAACCGCCACACTGTGTGTGTGTGTGTGTGTGTGTGTGTGTGTTTTCAAAATTGAATTTTTATCTAATTTTAATCCATGCTTTACGTGTCGTAAAATATAATTTTCAACCATTTTCCATAGAATTGTAGTGGCGTGGTAGCCCGGATGGAAGAGTAACGGACTAGCAACCTGGTGCTTGTGCACGTTAAATCTGTCGTGGCCCCAAATGAATTTGGCGTGATGTGGAAATTCGGAGAGTGGAGTGCCAGCTCAGGCGCTGTTCTTGTCATATGACCGTTGTTCAAAATTACGCGATGTTTCCATTGGAACTTGATCCCGGACCGTCGCCGATATAACGTTGCTCCCGTGCGATGTTAATTAAAATACCTACCTGCCTTTAGCGCTTAATGAACACGTGGCACTCTGGGGATCTTTTCTTTACTGTCTTCAGTAAATACGCAGCTCTTGAGATACATTACCCAACAATAATGGACAGGACGCCAGCGGATTTGCATAAAATCCGACTAATTGTTTGGGGGGGGGGGGGTTTGTGGTATGGCCTCGGACTTTTAGATGTTGTTCCAAATTGAACACCGACGCCTACAAGAACATTTTTGACTACCATGTTTTCCCTACGTTCTAGCAATTTTATGGAATGGACGAATGTTACTTCCAGGATGCCAACGATCTATGTCAAGTTTTAACCTCTGTCAAGCAGTGGTATCGAGATGGGGATGTAAAACGTCTTCCCTGGCCTGCTCAGGGTCCCGACCTAAACCCCATAGAACATTTGTGGGACGAGTTAGAGCGACGCTTATGGACCAGGGAACCACGTCCGGAATCTACAGCTGAGCAGGCGACATTTTTGCAGCAGGAATGGACACAAATACCCGTAGCTGTGTATCAAAACCTTGTTGAAAGTATGCCCAGAAGGGTTGCTAGTGTAATTACAGCACGTGGGGGACCATCCGCCTATTAGAGCATGTATTATATCTCTTATACCATCACATCTTGCTGTCCGGTCCATTATTGTAGTGTACTCGAGCGATCCTTTTCCTCTTTTATCGCACTGTTCTATTCCGAATCCCTCTTTTCTTTCTTTCAAGACACTTTTTATTTGACGTTGCCTTTTTTTGGCACAGATTGACCAAATATGGTCATTGCGCCACAAAATGATAAAACAACCCAAACACTCATAAACATATTCTCACACAGTTTCTTTAATTAAACATTTTTTTACAAACGCACATTAGTTTTAAATTAAATTTCATCAGTATTGTATAATATCTTTGTGGCACACTTCTCCTATAATTACAGGGCAATGTGGATGACTCTTGAGAGAATACACATACAGCGGAAATTGGGTTAATATTTAGAACTCTTTTCCGAAGCAATTTCGCGTCCCTTCTTACAAACGTAACAGGAAAATAATGGAAATACTTTGCAGGTTGCTCAAAACCTTTTTATTTAATGATAAAGTCCAATGCGGTTTCGTAACTTGGATGCGGCAACCTCCAAAGTAATCCTCTTCTGAATCAGAGCATTCGTGGACGTAGACAAAAATTACTTTAATCGATGATTTCCTAAAAGCCTTAATAACTAGTAAGGTGTTTGGTTTTTTATTTGAAATATTTTTTATTGAATTTGAATGTGGTTTTATATTCCCCCTATACGCTTGCCGACCAAACGGTCTGGTGGTTTAATTGTTAGACTCTAGATCAGAAGGTTCCTGTTTCGAATCCGGGAGAGTGCATGGATATTTGTAAGCCAATAGTGTAGAGGCAGTTGGTGCACCTTAAATCTGTCGTGGTCTCAAATGTCCTCACATTGGCGTGGAGTGGAAGTCTGGAAAGAAGGGTGCTAGCTCAGGTGTTGCCTCGTCACCTGACCGTGGTTCAAAATGATGTTGTGTTGTCCTCTGATCTTTCCCTTAGGGGATTGATCCCGGACCTTCGTCAATAGCCCGTTATGTTGCTCTAGTTCGACGTTAATTACAAAATTACCATTACCCCCTATACGCTCATTTGCAGCATGTAAAGTTTGCTAAAAAAAAGAACAGAATATATATATATATTAGACTACGAAAGAGATTGTTTGGTATTTTAATTAACGTCACACTGGAGCAACACAATGGACTATTGACTACGATCCGGGATCAATCCCAACTGGAAAGATCCGCGGACAACACCTCGTAATTTTGGACCACAGTTAGATGACGATGTAACACCTGAGCTGGCACTCCACTCTCCAAACTTCCATGCCAATGGGAGTACTTTTGAGGTCACAAGAGATGTAACGAGCACCAGCTCCCTTTATACACACCGGTCTTTGGCTGGATTCAAACTAGGGATGCGACATCGATGTTAATGTTTTGAAAACATGGATGTTTAAAAAAAAACATCGATGTATTGAATTCGATGTTTTTGTAACATTGATGTTTATACTTGCCGATGTTTTATTTTTAAATGAAAAAAGTACCGTTATAAATTTTTTTAAAATATCCAAGTTGCATAATTTTTACAATCAGCAAATTGAACATACTTTTAGACCCAAGTGGCCAACGGTGAAGGGTCTGAAAAGCAGGGATGCGACATCGATGTCAATGTTTTCAAAACATTGATGTTTTATAAAAAAATGTCGATGTATTTGAGCCAATGTCGCATCACTAGATGCTAAACCAGTTTTAAGAAATGGGGAAGAAAGTTTAAATACACTGAATTTTTAAGGCATCAAAAGTTTGGGGGCGATGCATTATCAACTTCGATGTTTTAATTTTGAACATCGATATTTTGCTGTGTATGTCGCATCACAAGGTGCTAAACCAGTTTTAAGAAGTGCGTAAAAAAGTTTAAGTGCACTGAATTTTAAAAACATCGATGTTTTGCTGTCGATGTCGCATCACTAATTCAAACTCACAACTCTCTGGTTGCTAATTCGTTACTTTTTAACCGACCTATCGCGGCCCATGAAAACGAAAAGAAATCACACCAATAAAATGATTTAACAAACGAAACGTGTTTCCACACAGCTTTGTTTCACAAAATAAACCTATAACCCTCTGACGGGTTTGTATGCATGATTACACCTGCAGTCATTCCTGTTTTTCTTCTAACCAGTTTTGATCTTCTCGACCAATAGATTCTTTCCGAACCATTTAATTCTAAGGTAGGTAGGTAGTTGAATTGACGTCGCACCGGAGCAACACAACGGGCTATTGGAGACAGTTTAGGATCAATCCCGAAGGGAAAGATTCTAAACTAACACCTCGAAATTTTGAACCACGGACAGACGTCGACTCAACACCTGAGCCGCACACCACGCCAACGTGGGGACATTTGAGTCTACGACAGATTTTGCGTGGACTAGCCCCTTGTACACGACGGTCTTTGGATGGACCGCTCTCAAAACACAGAACACTCTAGTTACTATAATCCGCTATTCTTCCTCACGGGCTACAGCGGCCTCTTAATTGGAAATAAAATTCTTATTAAATGCTATTAATAACGGTAATTGGTAATTTTAGTTAACGTCGTGCTAGAGCAACACAACGGGCTATTGACGACGGTCCGGGACCAGTCCCTAAAGGGAAAGATCCGAGGACAACACTTCATGATTTTTGAACCCCGGTCAGATGACGAAGCAACACCTGAGCTGGCACCCCACTCTCCAAACTTCCACTCCAACCAACGTGACTATTTCTAACGGATAGTCTGAGGAAATGAGAATAGAATCATTCTGTAAAATTGCTTGTTGGTTCATGAAATCGATGGAAGATTATTTCTTTTACACGACACATTGATTAAACATCACATAACGGCACACACGAATCATACAATACAACACACAAGAAGCGAAACACACGATGGTCCATGCTCAACACTGATCCAAATCGTAGATGTCCTTCGCGCGGTTTCTTCTCAGGAAGATCCAACGCCTCTCATTACTTGCCTACGCGTAATCATCGAAAAAGTCATGTGGGAAGGAATATCCGAATTTCACACATTTCAAACGATATTCTAATGAAATGACCAATGGAATCTTTCCAAAGTTTCTATTCGGAGGTAAGTACCAATAGAATCTTTGTAACTCCATGGATTCTTTCAACCATTAGATGTAGTTATTTAGTCATTATGTGGATTGTGGGAAAAAGGAAGCTTGTGAACAGTATCCAATCAGTGACATTCTGATGAAGCAGTTGTAACCATATGGGCTGAATCAAGTAGTAAGATCTCAGAAGAACAGGTCACGTGGGCTTGGGAAACGACTTAACCTTCGAATCGCATGCAAGTATTTTTCATCACCATCATCCGGAAGCTTCGGTTTCCTAAGAAACGGTAGCCGTGATCTAGCGGCCGTGATGTATCGGTGGTTGACGTCACTAAAACGTTGCTTATACTGACACATGGTGTTGGTTTCCTAGAGAGCGTTGTTTGTGAGCGTAACAAAAATGATCGGAGCCGCCATTTCCATGACTGGCGTCATAGCGGTCTCAAACAGATGGGAAACGTTTTTTCTCTTGTAGCGGCCAGATTTCATTTCCTGCTCCAAACGATTCGAACGGAGAGGAGCGAAATAAATAAACATTTTTGACTGCCATTGATCAATTCGGTTTTGTAAAATCGGGATCGCGTTAAACACAGAATGAACATTTCAACGGATTTGAAAGCTGCGGAAAATTTGACCCCAAATCGATACCTTAAATGTGATTTTCTTTAAATAAATAAATAATTATTTAAAAAATAATTAAATAATCAAATGGTAAATAATTGAATAATAAAACTGTTTTTGATATCGATCTGGCGTAGAAATTTACGCTGATTTGAAATCTGTTGAAATTTTCACTCTACCTTCAACGATCCCGAAGTTAGAATCTTTAAACTAGAGAATAAAAAAAACACTTTGTTTTGTTTCTCGAATAAAACAAACCACGACAGTCGTCTGTGTTGCCCATTCTCCAACGTATTCTGTCCGTCTAAGTTGACACGTTGGGATTTTTGTTTAGACGGCCGTCTAGTTATGCCCGCGGAATCATGACGTATCACGGCTGTTAGATAACGGCTCAACTTTCTTAGGAAACCAAAGCTTTAGTGCTCCCACATCAGTGCTTTCACCAGATACAACGGTGGTCCTCGAATCGAGCAGCGGGAAGAAATAACATGTAGCTGAGTGAATATGCTCGGTCTTATGATCACTTATTGTGTACCGTCTATATGATCACTTATTGTGTAAATTACGCATGCGAGTTTGATTATTAGAATTTGCTTTATTTGTACGTTCAGGAGACAGAAAATTAAAGTACAGTATTTCTTAATAAAGTATGGGATTTGATTTATCTATGCTAAACTGTAGGATGTAGCAGTTAAACAGAACAAAAGGAGCAGAAGCGCCCACAGAGACAACGGATTTCGAGCAAGATAGAAAATATTGACATCATAAGTTGGATTTAAGACCACAACTTTTTACAGGACATTGACACCAGGGATACTTTACAGGACAGGGATACTTTACA
The DNA here is from genome assembly GCA_947359465.1 of Metellina segmentata. Classification (NCBI taxonomy): domain Eukaryota; kingdom Metazoa; phylum Arthropoda; class Arachnida; order Araneae; family Tetragnathidae; genus Metellina; species Metellina segmentata. The sequence continues at coordinate 115,291,748 of OX375873.1, forward strand.
GGGATATTTTACAGGACATTGACACCAGGGATACTTCTACCCAAGGACTTTATTCGCTATATTGAACGGCAAGACAGCGTATGGCCGAAAGGCCTTAAGCTGGGCGTAGGATAAAAAAAAGGATTTAAGACCTAATAGTATCTTCCACATGCATAAGAATTTGTTACTATTTCTATTGTACGACGCTCTATACTCTAAAATTGGATATTTATTCATTTTATTCATTCAGGTAATGAATAATGTACTATTTTACCGAAGAATACAAGTAACTCACAACGGAATACAATGAGCTACACAATAAATCTTTAAAACGAACAGTTGTTCGCAATTCACAAAGGAATTTTTTTAAGGTCGAATACATGGAGAAAACCAAACCAATCCATTACATGGCGCATTGTCAATATACAAATCTGAAACATTTATATTATTGTATCGAAGGTTCACGGTGATATGAGAAACTTTCATTTCTAGCGTGGCTCGAAAAAAAAGCCTCACTTTTATTTGTTGTTTGGCAACGACACGAGCAAGTGTCACGTGATTTCGTTCGCGAATCAGATCCAAAAAGAAGGATATACACAAACCGTATCACCGGATTTAAAACAACCATTGAGATGGGTAGTTTCGAATTTAAAAAACGAATTTTACTTTCTCAAGGATATCACACGCATTTGTGAGTTTTGCAATCTGCAGTCTTCCCTGCATGGTTTCTCGCCAGGTTTTACCTTCTTTGACGAAGGAATATTTCCTAGCCGTCTAAGTGGTTTCAACGAGTTATCTAGACCATCTAGGTCTGGCCAATGTTTCTGATGTCGAGATTGGAGGGTAGGTATTCGAATTGACGTCGTACTGAATCAACAGAACGGGCTATTGACGACGGTCCGGAATCAATCTCCCAAAGGCAAGATTTGAGGACAATACCACGTAATTTCGAACCTGAGGCAACACTTGAGCTGGCACCCCTTTCACCGAACTTCCACACTACACCAATGGGAAGACATTTGAGGCCAGACGGATTAGATTTAACGTGCATCAGCCCCCTTTGTACACGACGGTCCTTGGTTGAATTCGAACTCGCAACCCTCCGGTTGCTAATCCGTTACTCTTCCATCCGGGCGGGCCGACCAACCGGTATAGTGGTTAAGGTGTTAGCCTCTAGATCTGAAGGTTCCTGGTTCGAATCCGGGTCCGGGCATGGATGTTTCTAAACGTATGGTGTAGAGGCGGCTGGTGCACCTTAAATCTGTCGTGGCCGAAAGTCCTCACGTTGGGTTGGCGTGGAAGTTTGGAGAGTGGGGTGCCAGCTCAGGTGTTGCTTCGTCATCTGACCGTGGTTCAAAATTACGAGGTGTTGTCCTCGAATTTCTCCCTTAAGGGACTGATTCCGGACCGTCGTCAATGGCCCGTTGTGTTGCTCTAGTACGACGTTAACTGAAATTACCATTACCATTTCCATCCGGGCGGACCTCTAATGACGAGATATCGCCGATTTTTCGAGGAGATAACAAGATAAAGATCTGATCAGATCTCTTCTGATGACGAGTTATGTCATCCATCAAGGTCTGGTCAGTTTTTGTAATGATCAGAAGACCTCGTGGATGACTTAGATTCTTTCAACCAATCCGATGTGGTCATTTAGTCAAATTGTGCGTTGCAGGATAAAGGCAACACACCCAAAAAGCAACAATGTTTTCGAGTGGACAGACATTTCTTCAAACAAGATCATTAAGAAAAAATTACTTATCTTTAATTTTACATTAGTCAGTAGGTAGGAAGTTAATTAACGTCATAATGGGTCATCAACTCAACGACCTATTAGCAACGGTTTGAGATCAATCCCAAAGTGAAAGATTCGAGGACACCACTCGTCATTTTGAACCATGGAGAGATGACGAGGTCAACACCTGAGCTGGGACCCCACTCTCCAAACAACTTCCACACCACGCAAACTTGAGGGCATTTTAGCCCAAGATAGATGTAACGTGCACCAGCCCCCGCATACACGGCGTTCTTTCGTTGGACCTATTTTCGAACTCGCAACCCGGTTGCTAATCAATTACTCTTCCAACTCTGATACCGCGGCCTTACATTATTTGAAAAGACGAATCCAGAACAATAAATTCTTTACACAAGTTTTTTAATCATGTTGAAAACCTTGCGCCTGGTAGCATGCAATTTTCTAAAGTGCTTTTGATTGCGATCTTATAAATAACGTCTTTTTTGAAAGCTATTTGAAAGTTTTCCGGGAGTAAAATTTGCTGCGAAGGAGCCACATAACTCGGACAAAGATCATTTGGTCCAACTTCCCTTAAATCGAAATTGATTTCTGTTTGTGCTCAAGTGTTGCTACGTCATCTGACCGTGGTTCAAAATTACGAGGCGTTGTCCTCGGATCTTTCCCTTAAGGGATTGATGCCGGACCGTCGTCAATAGCCCGTTGTGTTGCTCTAGTACGACGTTAACTAAAAATTACCAATTACCATCCATCCTACACTGGCCGACCAACCGGTATAGTGGTTAAGGTGTTAGACTCTAGATCGGAAGGTTCCTGGTTCAAATCCGGGTCCGGGCATGGATGTTTGTATGGTGTAGAGGCGGCTGGTGCACCTTAAATCTGTCGTGGCCGAAAGTCCTCACGTTGGGTTGGCGTGGAAGTTTGGAGAGTGGGGTGCCAGCTCAGGTGTTGCTTCGTCATCTGACCGTGGTTCAAAATTACGAGGTGTTGTCCTCGAATCTTTCCCTTAAGGGACTGATTCCGGACCGTCGTCAATAGCCCGTTGTGTTGCTCTAGTACGACGTAAAAACTGAAAAAATTACCAATTACCATCCTACACTGAAGTATCAAAAGTCATGGATAGCAAAATGCAAACATATAGATGGCAGTAGCATCCAGACCTATTACCTATTTCTGTTTGCCAGATGCCTCGTGGACTCATAAGTTGATTCCTTAACCCTCTGAATCCTGAACCGCCTCAATCCGTACCCAAAGAGATTCTTCGACAGAGTCCTGAGAGGCGCTTATTCGGGCGGTTGTCTTTCATAGTAGGGAAGTAGGTAGTTAGACGAGATACCTCTTTCAGTTCCTTCGGGGAGCGGTTCGAGGTCAAAGGTCATCCATTGACACTTGACAGTGATGTAGTGAAGTTGCTTGGGGATAGTTTTAATGGACAACATCGACAAAGGCGGCGGTGCCTTTTGCATTTGGAGAAGTCATTCAAAGTGTGGAAGTACCGATTCTGAAAAAATTCTTTCACACTTCTATTTTCAAATTGGTGGATGTTTCCAGTAGTAAGAATGATAGAAAAAATTATAAGACCAATATTTATAATATAATTTTTTGGAAAATACGTGTTTTCTAGAACATATTTCTGAAAACGGTATAATTTTACGTAACTACTAATATCTGAAATCTTTTTTTTGTAGTAAAAGTATGTCCTGAATATTCATCAGCATGCAACTCAGACTTCAGCAAATATAACAATTTAGGAATATTTTTGTCTTGCATTCTTTGTGAGAAATGAATATTTTCTTTACCGACACAATTCAATAGGCTCAGTACATTATGAAAAAAATCCTAATACTCCGCTTTCAAAAAGCCGACCAACCGATATTAGTGGTTAAGATGTTAGCCTCTAGATCGGAAGGTTCCTGTTTTGAATCCGGGTCCGGGCATGGATGTTTGTAAGCGTATGATGTAGAGGCGACTGGTGCACCTTAAATCTGTCGTGGCCGAAATTTCTCACGTTGGATTTGTGTGGAAGTTTGGAAAGTGGGGTGCCAGCTCAGGTGTTGCTTCGTCATCTGACTGTGGTTCAAAATTACGAGGTCTTGTCCTCGGTTCTTTTCCTTAAGGAATTGATCCCGGACTGTCGTCAATAGCCCGTTGTGTTGCTCTAGTACGACGTTAACTAATATTACCAATACCATTACCGCTTTCATAATATTTTGAACTGAATAAAACTCCTGTCAATCCTTACGAAACATATTGGAAATTATTCTTGTAGAGAAAGTACTTGTTACATATATTGTTGTTTTTCTTGCTGCCAATATTTTAATTCACTTTAAAAATCACAGTTTTAGTATTCTGTACTAGATAATAGGAAGACATTAACTAGCCCTCGTATTTTTTTATCAAGTGAGGTTAATATCGCTAGTCTCTAATATTTTTTTTACCTACTTTTAGTATTCGCATAAAAGTGTAGTTCCCATTGGATTTTAGAAAATCATTTTGGTTACTGAAAATAATAAATTTCTATATGAATATTTACTCCCCATAAACATTGATAATGTCATCGGTCATGCGTCGAAAGATGATTCAAAACTAGAAGTAAAACTTTTCCTGATCTCTCCATCGCAATAAAATTTCAGCTGAAGCGCAATTCGCCAGATATGACTAGTAACAAACACAGACCAACAGGTATTCTTAACGTGCTAAAAATGTAAATAATAATTAAAATATATATCTTTGATATCTAATCTATTATGTTTTACAATTTTTCCTTTCCTAATTCTTGTTTAGAAAGCCATGCAATTTAAAAAACCTTCTAACTTTTTAAATTCTTGTTCGTTTTTTAACTCCGTAGTCACTGATATTTTGAACTCTGGTATTTTCTAAGATCTTACTGAAATGATAGGCTTGTCTATGGCCATTGTAGGGTCTTCTCTAACAGCATCAACTTTAACTGAATCCCCCTTCATCATCACCTGACGGCCAAGACTTTAATAATTATACCGCTAAAGGTTTTTATGTTGGCCTTATCGTATTCTGAACTTATAAAACTTGGCTATCTGAGGATAAAGAGCTTTTGTCCCAAGAACATAGAAATTCACTCGTCTGTCTAAATCTACTATTGAAAGATTGTTTACAATCAAGCTTGTAAAAATAAATTATTGGAATATTTCTCTCGTATAATTTTAGACTAATTATATATAAATAAAACATCGTTCCATTCTACCATTTTGTTTTGACAGTGAAGAGTTAAGGCTTCATTAAGATTAAAGAAACGTGAATGCTGCAATTTTAATGTTCTATATACATAGAAAATAAAAGATTGCTCAATCTTTGATAGATTCTCTTAAGTAAATCAGATAAAAATTAGCCAGTACAAAATTTGTAATTCTTAGAGTAAAATATTAAAAGTTATTGGAAAAATTTGCATCGAATAGCGATTATCAACATTTATTACTTGTAAAAGTAAAGTCTAGTTAAATTGAAAGTCTAAATTTATGGAAACAGTTGAAACCTACAATTTAGGTCAATAACTATTAGATATGATATTGCAAACAATAAGCGGATTTAATATCTGTAAACTATTGCTCAATATATATCACTGAAAGTCTAATAATTTGATTCGTCTCTGTACGATAATTTTTTATATCACGAAGGCTTATTAGACATTAGACCGACTGAAAGTAAGAAGATTGAAACTATCGCAAACAATTCAAAAGTATCAAACGTAAGTGGTGAGTAAAGTACGTAAGTAAAAGTGCTATAACGATTCCTTAATAAGCGGTTATAACAATAAGAAGAACAGATCTTCAGGTAGTAAACGTGAGAACCTTATATTCGTGCCAAAATTACTCATTGAATCCCCAAAGTTGTAAAAGAATATTTGAAAGACGAAAACTAAGGGAAAAAGTATTGTTAAAAAAATACTTAGCAACAAAAGATTTAACATTAGAAAAGAAAAACATTTTCCCTAGGGTCACAAATAACCCTCTCGAGTCAAATTGCCGTGGGATGTGTTGTAAGCCATTCTACTATTGTCGTAGCGGAGGGGATATTATGTTATATCCCACAGACCAAGTTTGCAAGAAGGTATGCTGTGTCCACAGTAAAGTCTGAAGTACAAGCATTAGTGAAACTCGCACAATACGTTTGAAGTTTCAAGAGCTTCCCGCTTTCTATACGATGTAATAAATGTTTTAGGCAAAGCGTGAGAAACTAAATTCCACCTGTGAGGAATCTTCAGGTGATCAGAGTTCCTTTAAGTCAAATGCTTGTATGCATTCGTACCTGGGATTCAACACACAGGAAACAGGTTGTATTGTTCTCATTGTAATTCACCACTCTTTAACGGGCACAAAAGAGTTTCGAAAAGCGGTAACAACCTTTGGAAAATAACCCTATATAAGAAACAACCCAATCAGACACAATAAACCCCCTTTCGTTTCGTTCGCCCTAGCTTGCATCTTCTGCCCTTCTCTATGCTTCCCCCTTGCTTTGGGGTGGAGGGTTTCAAACTGACACTCGAACCACAATAGACCATTGATGCATTAAGGACCACCCATGAAAGTGGTGAAAACGGGCCAGTCCATTTCACAGACTCGTTAGTAAACAAACCCCAGGACACAATTGTACCGAGCTTTCGGCTGCCTCCGGATTCAGAGGGTTAAAGCCCTGTAAGTCTTAATTTCGTCATTTTGTCTGTGTTAATTTTTTAATAGTTTCTGATTGTTAAATAATAATTTCTAATTGTTAAATAATAATTTGTTATTGTAAATAATAATGTCTAATTGTTAATTATAATTTCTAATTGTTAAATAATAATTTCTGATTGTAAATAATAATTTCTAATTGTTAAATAATAATTCCTGATTGTACATAATAATTTCTAATTGTTAAGTAATAATTTCTAATTGTTAAGTAATAATTTCTAATTGTTAAATAATAATTTCTAATTATTAAATTATAATTAGGAATGATCTATCTCCAACAAGCATTCCGCGTTCACATTCTGTAAATTCCCGTTTTGTGCGGTCATAATCACGTCAGAAAACGTTTCACATGAATCAGTTAAGTACAAATGAAAGCCCTATATTAGTGTTTATTCAGGGAGCCTGGTCCCTTAGGGGCCTTAATCCCTTATCTGAGACAAACGAAAGCCCTGACAATGCACTGCCCATTTATAAATTTCTAACGCGATGCTACTGCCATCTATATGTTTGCATTTTGCTATCCATGACTTTTGATACTTCAGTGTAGGATGGATGATACACAGGATGTAGTGATTGAAACGAAATTAAGTATTTTTTATTCGACTCACTCTATTCTAATAAATTAAACCAGGACTTATTCTTAAAAACTTGAACAAATTTGCTGCCAGCATTTCCCCTTTGATGCCATCAAAACTGCAGACTAAATCATTAAAAATATACTGTGATGATTTTTAGTGGACATTATATACACTGACGAGCCAAAACATTATGACCATCCCCACATTTCTCAATGAACTCGTCTGGATGACGTAGAGGGCACGTTATTAAGTGAGAATGGTATTTAACTGCTGCTGGAGAAGGTTAACTAATCATTCTTGCACTTCCTTATGCAAGTGATGGGAAAGGCTGCTAACTAAGCGAATTTGATAGAGGGCAGATCGTAATGGCCCGAAGACTCGGAACGAGTATCACCGAAACTGCACGACTGATAGGTTGTTCACGATGTGCCGTTTTTAGTATTCCTGCAAAGTGGATAAATGACGGTGACACCAGCAGTAGACGCCAAGGTGTTGGTCGTCCACGCGTCATCAAAGAAAAAGGACGTCGAAGACCGTCCCTCTTGGTAAAGCAAAATCGGCACTAGACAGTGGCTCAGCTGACAGCCGAATACAATGCAGGTCCAAGCGCAAGTGTACAGACCTCAAACACCACCATGCCCGAATATCTCGACTTTGCGTGACCGCTGCTTAGACATTTGGTACAACCTGTATCCAGCCATGTACCAAGAACTTGTGGTATGCCCAGGCGAGTTGCAGCTGTTTTGCAGGCCAAAGGAGGCGCAACGCGTTATTGAGTAGGTGGTCATGATGTTTTGGCTCTTCATTGTACAGGGTGCATTATGAAAGTAATGCGCATGATTTTATTATGACGCGACTATCCATCGCAGCGCGCTCGGATTGGTCGAAAAATGTGGTGGGGGATTTGCCCTTCCAAACGGCTCCGGTCTCAGTTCGCTCCGAGTAGTAGGAACGGTTGGACGTGTATTCGCGCAAAGTCTTTTTTTTTCGATTGTGTCACGGCACGGTGGAATGTTCGCTGGAACAGCGGTACGCGATAAAGTTTTGTGTGCGGCTTGGGTAGAATGCGACGGAAACTTATCAAATGATTCAACAGGCCTTTAAGGAGGCACACACAATCTTCTCCCAAACCCAAAAAAGCGCGCATGAGCAAGTCTCGCATCAAAACAATGCTGATTGTCTTCTTTGACATCCGAGGAATCGTCCATTTTGAGTTTGTACGGCAAGGACAATTTGTCAAGGCAGCTTTTTACCTGGAGGTGCTCAAGAGACTGTTACGACGGGGTCGCGCGAGTCAGGCCTGACATCAAAGACGTCTTCAAGCTCCACCCAGAGCAAGACACACTTGGTGCCCCAGCCTCCTCACAGCCCTGACTTGGCTCCATGTGACTTTTTTTTGTTCCCTCGACTGAAGAGAGAGCTGAAGGGAAAGCACTGGGAGTCGGTGGAGGACATCCAACATCATGTTACAAGGTTCCTGAGAGGCATTCCAGTCGAGGAGTTCCAGGGTGCCTTCCAGGCGTGTCAGAATCGTCTCAGCAAGTGTATTGATGCACAAAGGGACTATTTTGAAGATTTTTAACTATTTGTACCAATCGGATCAATAAATCTATTTTTCCCAGAAAATGCGCATTACTTTCATAATGCACCCTGTATAACATTAATAACTCTTAGCTGTTTCAGTAATTTTACATCTATTGATAAATTTAATCCTAACAAATCGAAATAGTATTTCCGCTCTATTTATTTTGTTGCAAACGTAATCTGACTGTACAAAAAATATAGTAATTTAGTTTCAGTTTGCCTTACGAAATTATACTTGGCTTTAAATTTGAATACCGCACAAATAGGAAATTAATAAGATAAACGTACGTAGATAAAGTGGATTTCTTTAATATAGATTTACAACAATTTTTCGAACTATAAAGAAGGCTTTGATTTAAAGGTTGTACACTTATAAAATATTATGTTACTTTCACAGTCTACCAGTTTCTTTTTGCTTTGAGCTGAACACATTTGAAACATGTATCTCATCATTTTGGAACAAGCTATTCCTGGTTCCGGGGTAAATGTAATGACATTCCATTACTCTTGAGCAAAAATGAATTTAGCCAGGGTCATTTGACGAGGTCAACGCCTCAGCTGGCACTCCATTTTCCTAACTTCCACAGCACGCCAAAGTGATGACATGACAGATTTAACGTGCGCTATCCCCACACGTACACAAAGTTCAAGGGTTGGAACTAGTTTTGAACTCGCTACCCTTCATTCGTTACTCTTCCAGCCAAGCTACCGAAGTCCATGCGTCAATTTTGAAATTATTCTTTGAAATTTCAATAGGTAAGTAGGTAGTTGATTTAAAGTCGCACTGAAGCAAGACAATAGGCAACTAGGGTCGGTCCACGATCAATCCCGGAGCGAAAGAACCGAGAACAACACCTCGTTATTATGAATCACGCTCAAATGACCAACTGTGCTGGCCACCACTTTCCAAACTTCCACACCACGTCAACGTGAGGGCATTTGAGGTCACGACAGATTTAACGTGCACCTTTACGGTACAACACCCATAAACGACGGTCTATGTATTGAATCTAGTCTCGAGCTAGCAAATTTTTCCGTTGCTTATCCGCTACTCTAACAAGTGGGCTACAGTGGTGATTTAAAATATGGAACCCTACCTTTTCGCATTTCACAGGACTATCGAATCAAAGTATCAAATGTAAAGTAACAAAAGCTCATTTTCCTTCAAATGACTCGCTCTCACAGCACATAATATGACAAAACTATATACTATGCACAGGTTTTGAGACATAAGTACTCATATGTATTATCTCTCTTTAATTCTGGGTATAGTGGTTAAGGTGTTAGCCTCTAGATCGGAAGGTTCCTGGTTCGAATCCGGGTCCAGGCATGTATGTTTGTAAGCGTATGGTGTAGAAGCGACTCATGCACCGTAAATCTGTCGTGGCCGAAAATCCTCATGTTGGGTTGGTGTGGAAGTTTGGAGAGTGGGTTGCCAGCTCAGGTGTTGCTTCGTCATCTGACCGTGGTTCATAATTACGAGGTGTTGTCCCCGGATCTTTCCCTTTTGGGATTGATCCCAGACAGTCGTGAATAGCCCGTTGTGTTGGTCTAGTACGACATTAATTAAAAATTACCAATTACCAATTCATTCTGGAGTATAATAAATTCTAGCGCGGTTTCGTGGCAATCTTCTAATAACAGGAAATATTTTTGGTGGCTACAGTCCCTTTAACCACCTGTTATATTAGAAACTTGCTACGAAGCCGCCCTAGAATTCATTAGTTCACAATAATTAAAGGTAGGTAAATCGGTAGTTTATTAACGTCGTACCAGAGCCAACACAACGGTCTATTTCTGACTGTCCGGAATAAATCCCGAAGAAACATTTCTGAGGACACCTTGTAGTTTGAACCACGGTCAGATGACGAGGTTAACAGCTGAGCTGGCACCCCCATTTTCCAAACTGCCCCACCACGCCTAGGTGAGGACATTTAAGGCCCCAACAGATTTAACGTGCACAAGCCCTCACACACACTATGGTCTCTGGTGGTATCGAATTCGATCTCGATGACTATGTATTTCGCCGTTAACAAAATTGGTCAGATCTTGATGGAAGAGATATCTTGTCGAAAACACTTGGAGGGTTAAACTGAATGATGATCATCAGAATAATAAATGTTTATAGAATTCGAGGAGTGTACAGGGAAATATCTACGTGTCTTTGTAAACAATGGCATTCAAACTTGCTCCTCACCTCACATTATCAAAGTTTAATTTCACGTTTTATTACCCACCAACCCCCAAACCAAGGAGTTAGCTAACCGAATACAAAACGAAGGTCTCGTCTTACGCGAAGGAGACATAACTCCTACAAGGCGTGCTCGAATAATACCCGAATCAAACACCACGAACAATTTTAAACCGAATGCTTCCGGGAAAATAAGATATAGGAATCACCGCGGTAGGAAACAATCAACCGCTCAAAGGAATTAAAACATCCCATTGTTAATCACAAACCTCAGATGGGGTCTTTTTGACTACGAAGGCCGGGTTGCCTTTGTCTCCCATTCAAAAGACGGAACCTTCGAATCGGGACAATTGAAATTTAGCATAGAAGAGCACCTGAGCATAGTTCCCATGCAAGTTTCGGCGTCCTTCGATAGATGGCGCTGTAGGCGACCGGCTCTGTTTATGTCAATGGTTTCGGTTTCGTTGGAAGTTCAGTCCGCTCTGTTGACGTCGGGCTGATCAGTTGTTCCGTTATGATATTGCTGCTGTAGTTTTTCTTATTTGTTTACATCTTTGGGAAAAACAATTCTGAGACATCTGATTTTGGACTTTTATTGGTGTTGGACTGTTCGTTAATTCGTCATGGAGATTGTGGACTCTAAGTTAGGGACATGGTCGCTTTGGGGATATTGTCTCGTATTTTTAATGGGTAAGTACATATTATTTATTTACATTAACGACTTTTTTCAATAATATTTTTATATCCTTGAGACATACATTTCTGGGTTTTTAAGTTTGTAAAGTAAATATGTTAAATAAGTTTCGGCTTTATGTATCGTTTGGGATATTATTTGAGGTTTCAAAATAATATTATCTTCAACATTGTGTAATATTTCTGTAAAATAATGTTCTCGATGAACATAGAACTTGTAAACAAAATACTATTTTTGCAAATATCAGTTTCAGGTATCGTTTGGGAGATTTTATTTGTTGTTTCAAAGAATTCAATTGTTCTTTAAATATCAAAGTTATCCAGTTGAAAAATTTAAGCAGAACATATTTCAATCAGATCACAATTTTTATTTTTGTTAAAGTAGATTTTCTTTTTTACAATATCCAATGGGTCAGATAAAAGCTCGTTTAAAGAGAACTGATATTTGTTCTATTTTATTTGAACGAACTTTTTGAAGTTTTTATAAAACAGTGTTCGCAAAAATCGCAGTTCCTCTAAACAAACGGCAGCTGTATTACAAATGTAACATTTACTAAAGTTCACCGCGATTTTACACAAATTCAAAACTATTTTAAGCCAAAAAAGCTGTTAAATCTACTAACTGAGCGATTTAAAGTGAATACCAATGGACTTAGTCTAGAAATTCTCGGAAGACAATTCCATAAAATGTATTCCACAAAACTATCAGAACAATTCTTGGACAATAACTTTCGACTAATTTTAAGCGCTGGAAATCATATCCTGCGAAAATAAGGTTAGCTTCAAACAAATGTGTACTAAGGCCTCACTTTCAGAGCAGAGAAGTTATGCTTAGAACGAAAGTAAAGTAGAACTTGTAAAAAACGTACCCCACCAGGGGGCGTTGGCGTATTTGTGTGAATCCGTTCCAACCGCTATGTCCCTGATAAATAAACTTCGAGTGACTCCTGTTGTAGGAATTGTTTGTTTAAAAACTGTGACGAAACAGAAATAGCATGCAAATAAAAGTTACAAAAAGTTCTAAAAAACCGGTTTTTTAAATGGTACACCGTTCTCAGTTGTTTTGTTTATTTTTGATTTTGAAATCCCGTTAATAATTTTACTTTATATGCTAGTTTTTCATTTCAATTTAAATTGTTATGTTATATAGGATGCTAAATTTTTTTGTTTATGTTTATCACGGCTCATTAATCAATAATTCGAATTGTTGTGAGCGTCATTATCCTTTAAGAAAACATAAGATTATATATATTGAAAGCTATGTCGTGTTTTGTTAACATATAATTTAATTCATTTGTAAGAGTGTTGAATCGAACAGATTGAAATATTTCAAAACAAATCTTTCTCGAAATTAATTTTATCTAAGTATTTTTCTGTCATATGTTTAAATAGCAGAATTTCCAAACAATACTAAAAAATAGATGATTTATTCCCACTTTGGGTATTAATTAAGTGTATTGAGCTTTTGTAGAATTTTATAAAATTAATTTTACAATTGTATAGTTGCTTTATAATCACATTGAAACCTATAAAATAAAATCATTCATTAGAATAAAATTATCAGGAAAAATGTATTTGTATCCTGACAACTCTAGTTTTATTGAAATACGAATATTGTACACATATTTTTTTAGTAAAATTTAGTTACATTCTTTTTTATAAAACTTTTAACTTGAAACCCCTGAGTTTATCTGTGTTACCCAACTTTGAAATGCTTATTTTTCGATAACAACTTCTCTCTTCAACTAAAATGAAGTAAATAAATGTGACTAAACTGAAATTTCTCATCATATGTCATCAGTGGGGTAATTCGGAAATCGCATGGCACTCAGAGATATCAAATCTAAAGTTTTATTTGAAATTCCATTTTTTGTCGAATCAAGAATAATACCAGAAGAGATTTTATTATCTATATAATGTTCATTCTGATCCTTTTGATCAGTTTCCTAATTAATTTCCTAATTATTATCATGTCAAACTAATGTCTGTAAATGAGTTGTTTGTATATTTCTGATTTTTGTTCGACAGTAGAAATGCCTATTAGATTCAATCTGTAGTGTCACTGAATAAATAAATTATGACGAGAACATGGCACTCTTAAACTAATAATTAAAATTTAGAGGCACTAGAAAAAGTAATTTTTTTACCTAAAAGACAAAGACAGATATAATTGTCCTTGATTTTCAAAAAAATAATAGTGATTCGTTACCTTATGGTGCAAAGTGGCGTTTTAAAAATCTCTCTTTATGATTCTTTGTAATAAACGAATAATATTCAAAATTATTAACACGGGTACTATTTACACAGGTATTACTTGAAATTATTTACATATTTTCATTCACTCTCTCTCTCTCTCCCTTTCTTGTCAAAATTGAAAAGCAAAACGGTTGGAATTAAATAATACTTTCACGTTTTTACCCTCTCAGTGATTTTGAGACATCTCGTCTATCAAGATCTGATCAATTTCGCTAATGACGAGATATCTCGTCATCCAGATACTGACGATTTTTTAATGATGACGAGATAGTTTGATCAGTTTTCTTCTAATGACGAGAAATCTCGTTCATCAAGGTCTGGTTAGTTTTTCTAATAACGAGACACTTCTTCGAGACAACCACCGGAAGAGTCAAGCCTTTGTGCCATCCGTATGGCACGCCAGTATGCCGCGGCACACCGGTTGAAAATCGCTGACAGACAGCGTCAAACCAAACCACAGCGACAACTGTGCCAGGAAGACTAATAACCTATAAATCCCGAAACACAAACTCTGGATTCAATGAGCGCTTTTAATGTACAATTACAACAACAGCATTCATTCAACGCTTACTATCTGTCGTGGAAGTAATGACACGATCAATAAAACACCCATAGCAAAAAAGCGAACTAGATCTCTCAAACGCGAGTCATAAAACTGACTTAGTGGCGGATACTCTACACAACATTAAGGTCAAGAGCAGATGTCTTTGTAGACAGAACAACCACCAAATTGCACCCGCGGCACGATAAATATATCAGCACTTTTTCCCCAATCGGATTAATTATTGTTACGAAAAAATGAACCCAAAAAGCATTCACCTCGCTTTCGAAAGAGAGGATTATTGTCGAGATAATATTTAACTCGGATTTTTTTTCTCTCATTGACTTTTGTTTGTGCTTTTTCTACGCCATAAGGTGAAAGTGCTTTAAAGAGACGACGAAAAAAATGCTTAAGAGGTTTATTTCTCCCGAGGATTATGATTTCAAAAATGAATTTTGAATCGACGAGGATTGCATTGCAATAAGCAGCGTCTTTGTTACGAGCTGCATTATTCGCAGAACGTGAAGGGTTGTAATTGTTTGGAACTAAAATTCGGTTGTCTTTTGAAATTCAAATGATTCAGTTTGGAAATTAGTTAAAATGTGTGATTGAGAGTGTATTTGTTTAACACGCACACATCAGCCTTGCCCTATATTCGCGATTGACTGTAGTTATTTCATGGGAGTAATTTGTGTTTGATTTGCATACATTAAGCAGTGTCGAAGATAACGGGGAAAACGGACCCATTTTGCGTGCTTTGTTAATTTCGACATCCGAATGAACGTATAAAATAACTTAATTTAATGTAATTAGCCAGACAACTGAACGGGTTAATATAACTAAGAAAATAGGGTAGGCTGTTCACAAGAGCCAATGGGGTAAGATTAGTTCAACAATTCATCGCTTCTGTGCATGTATCATGCTAATATATACAAGCTGCAAAAGAGACACGAACTTTCTTACTTTCTTCTTTATCCCACATAGGTCTGGTTCACGAGGTTGACACTCCCAACAGATCCCGGTTTCGAATACTCTTCGGGATGGGGTTGTTCGTAGTGGTTCGGAATTAATTTTGATCCAGAGGTTCACGTCCAGTTAGATCCATCTGACATAAAATTACCTAAGAGGGTCGAAATAAATCAACACGACTTGAGAGTTCATTCGTTGAATCCATTGATAGCTAAACCATGAACGTGGTGTTAGTTTGTCGCTCTAAAGTCAATTTTTTTCCACCTGAGGGTTGATGAGACTGGGATCCACGGTTTAAATTATAACCATGTGAGCATTCACGCTCCAAGGATTTGAACCCAGATCCTGTAGAACTGAGAGTTAGAGCACTAACTACTCGTCTACCAGAGCCTATTGTGCTCTATATACTTAGAAGGGATATAACTATACAGCTAGATGATCTAACAACATAACTTAGCGAGGCGATATGCTTGGAAGGATTGTCATCCAGAACCAAAATAAATCAGCACACAAATAAAAATTTTAAAACCTGTCATCTCATGACCATAAACGAACGTTTTTTTTTTTTTTTAATACATAATATAACAATGATAGTTTTAAATGACACCCTCTAAAATGATAGCGTCCCTCGGGAAAATAAGCTCTGAATTTGAGTTTAAGTATACGTATCAAGCATCGAAATGAATATTTCACCATACATTTAATTTCTAGATACTGTAAATGCTATCCATTCTACATATTCAAATTCACGCTGAAAACCTGTATGAAATTAGACCATTTTAAGACAGAACTTTTCATTGTTTTGCTCCATTAAAAAAAACCGTGTAAAATGAAAGAATTCAAAAATTACGAAATTCAAACACGATTTTACTTTTTAAATGAACGAAATTGCTAGTAGTAGCTGCACGCAATTCCGACGTGAAACCATCCATACCATTCGATAGCCAAAAAACGATGCCATTAGACCACACAAATCAATTACCACGAACACTTTGACTTAGAAAAGTTCGTGTACTACCTCCTGAAATTGACTTTCAAGTATACACATCACGCAACTTGTTGCAACGCAAATTATCAAAACCCTCTCATTTATAAAAAAACACATAATGACGGATATTTCAAAACGACGCATTCGTAACGTCCGATCCCACACCCGTTTGATTCCCCACAGTCGACCACCTGCGTAAAGTGTCCACAGCGGGCATTTCTTCTGGGGTGAAACGGAGGCCCGCATAAAACAACGGCATTCCAAACCGTTGTTTATAGATAATCGGAGCTGTGAAGTTAAAACGTCTGTGAAATTTCCACTGTCTGTAATTGGAAAAGAGAGAGAGAGAGTGTAGCGTGCGATGAGTGGAAACGGTGCTTGCCCAAATGGAGCACCAAGTCAGTGGTTTCTCCAGTTTGAACAGAGAAACTGGAGCACTGGGCACCTGACGAGGTACGTGAACATCCTGAAAATGCGTCTGCCTAGTTCAGATTCCTCAGGTGCAAAGGGTTTCTTTAGTAAATTTTATTTCTCCAAGCACCACAAAAATTGCAATTTAAATTGAAATCGAAAGTAGGAAATAAATCCACTCACTCAGACCTATGTGCTAGTTCGATACGCGATCCAACCAAACTGTCGTGTAGATGGGATATGGTACACGTTAAATCTATCGTGGCTTCAAATGTCCTTACATTGGCGTGGTGTGTAAGTTCGTAGAAATAGGGTGCCACAGTTCAGGTGTTGATCTAGTCATCTGACCGTTGTTCAAAATTTCGAGGTATTTATTGTCCTCAGAACCAAACCCGATGATATTTAACTCGGATTTCCCTTCGGTATTTATTCCAGATCGTTGCCAATTGCCCGTTGTTCCAATGTGCCGACTTTAATTTAACAACCTACCTTTAAAAACATAAGCGGAATAATATGAAATTATAACCACAAAAGTGTTATTTATGTTTATGATTTGTTATAGCTCTTCAATTGTTTCAAACAAAATTATTATTATTATTATTTATTTATTTTTTTTTGTGGAAATAATTTTCCTATTTTTACATTTGAACATAATTATGCCATTTTTTTCCGATATCGAAATTGATAATTTTTTTCGAAGATTGCTAATAGGTCTTGACGCAATGTTTTAAATCACAATATACATCATGGAGTGGTGTTAAGACCGTATGATCTAAAGTTCTATCGTTCTTAACTTAAAAGTCCGAAAGGGCCCCTTGCTTTAGGGGCCGAAGGAGCAGCAAGTGTATTGAGGTCGTTTAGTACACGATAGCATCATGTAGGTTTCTGTTGAGTAACTCGAATTCTGTAAAGTGCTATATTACGTCGTAACAGGGAAAGAAAGCTATAAAAAAGAAATAAAAACTGAAATTAAAATTTTTTTCTGTTTTAATTGACGAAACTAGTTAATAAAAATCAAATTATACCTGAAAAAAAATATTTCATTACATAAAAATTATTTTTCAAAAATGTTTTTTAACTGAGACAAATCGGAATTTCGTTTAAATATAACATTTTTTTCGAAAGTTGAATTTGCCCTGTCTAACAGAGGACAAAGAGAAGAAACATACCAGAAATCAATTTTATTGCACTGAAAATAAAAAATTAAATAATTACTTCTTACCTCATTGTAAAGAACAAAATTATTAAAAAAAATCCTCTACACAGAATTTAACGATTCCATAAAAAGCTGTTCTCGTTTCATGTTTCCAGTTAATTCTTACTTTTATTTTGATTATAAAAGCATCTGTCACACACAATTAAATCACAGCATATAAGCCAATAAAAACTGAGAGACTTTAACGGATTAAAAATTTTTTTCAAAACCCATAGTTTGAAGTAAGGAATTTGGCAAAAATTCTTTTTTGTTGCCCGCAAATGACTGCTAATATGGAGGAAGGGATGTTTTGATTTCTGTGTGTTTTTCTCTAAACAATATAATTTAATTTTTTAAAGAATAATTAAATACTGTCAGAAGATGCGTAAATACATTGTAAGCAACAGAAAGAAAGCTATTTAGAATTTCATTTTCTTTTTACTATCTTTATTTCAATTGTTATTTTCTCCAAACGTTCTTTTTTAAATGTAGGACTTCGGGCAACATATAAACAAGTCGCAGAAATATGTTCCTTAATGAAAATATTAAAAAAAAATGTTCGAGAGGATTAAAAGAATTTCTTATTGTTTGAATGATTGCTCAACTCTCGAAAGGTTAAAACAACATGACTTCTTAAATTGTGGGTGAGATTATAATTTTGGAATTTTTCTAAAACTCGAAACTTGTTCTGATGAATTTAAAAAGTGACTTAAATCATTTTTTTCACAATTCCTTTCACCCTTCACATCTATTACACTTTCCAGAGATGTGTAATTTCTACTATACTTTCAACATGAATTATTTCTATTATATCTGCATGTATTAAAATTCTATTATACCTACATGTATTAATATTTTATTATATATTCTGCATATATTAATTACATTGTGCATTCTTTTTCTAGTAAAATATTCCTCGTGTACGTAAGTAAACTAGTTTTTTAAAAAAAAGGGCACGAACAATTACGAAAGTGCATAATAAACCAGAACGAACAATAAACTCCAGAAGCTTCACTTTCTTTCCCATGTGGTAGAAATGAAATTCTTGTGGAATCGTCGCTCCGTGATTCTCAGAAATTACAGTAAAATTTCCGTTATTTAAGGCGGCGGACTCGGAAGACGAGGAAAATATGTTAAATCTAGATCAAGGCCGAAGCATTGCCTTAGTCGTTTCTTGCTCCTCGCCGGGGCTATTTCACACGTTTACCTTGAAGTTGACATTTTTTATTTCAAATCCAACCGAGGTGCACGAAATGGAACGGTTTAAACATTTTGTAATGCATTTAGATGCGTGAGTGTGAGCTTTTGACAGGACATGAAGACATGCGGCGGAAAACAAACGCTCATTGTTTTTTCGAACCTTCTTCGTCTGTGGTTTTAACATTTTTTTAATGGCGCTGGTCTCAATAAGAATATGTCACTTTGTTTCGAGGGAGCAGTGCAACTGCCGGTTGAGAGAAATCAACATTTGGACCACCAGATCATTTTGACGATAATGGACATTTGAATAATTTTAAACAGTGTCGTGGCTCAGTGGGTATACCCACTGCGCTAGCAACCTCCGAGTCTTGCACTGCGTAGGTCTGTTCCTGTCAGATGTATTCCTCCCTGGGAATATTTCTCTCTTTTGTGTCAGTAAAACTTCATTGTGTGTGTATGTCTGATACTTGGTTTTGTATGTCTTGCGTCTGGCGCAACATGTCCAAATATGGCCATAAAACCAACAAAACAAACAACTATGTTCCTATAATGAAAAATCCCTCTACATGGTAATTGAAAAAAGTAAAATACTAAATAAAAATGTAAGAAATATTTTTATTTCTAAAAAGTCATTTAGTTTTTAAAAGTTCTTATAATATTTTTATATCCTTGAATTTGTATTCAATTTTTGGAACTTTTAACATATAATTTTAGTTCATGTATTGTTTCGATTCTTAAGACGATATTTTACATAAATATGATTTGAATTGCAACAATTCCCCCGATTCAAATGATCACACAATGAAATAAAAAGCGAAAAGAAAAAGGTCACAATCAATTCAACTTCAAACTAGTTATTTTGCTACCATCTATTTTAATTATTAGAGTTAATCAACTAAACTGATTACCTAATAAAACTGAACAAGAAATTTGATTAGATTTTCTTTTTATACATCGCACAGTGCGTAAAATATTTAGTTTCTCTCATCATGTTTATGTTAATTCATTCGTTATACATTAGGGCAAATAATTTAAGAAAGTTTGCATTTATTATGCTTCACCTCTCTTCATTTCCTTTTCTGTACGAAACACTTAATAATTTAGATAATTTCGGAGTTCATTAAAGTTATCAACTACTGTTTGAATATGTTTGTAATAGAAAAAAAATAGGAATAAAATTTTAATGCTATTTCTAAATTGATTTGAAAAGAAACTTCAGCAGACATTTTGGTTAGTTGTGTTTTATGGCGCAAGGGTCATATTTGGTCAAGCTGGGCCAAACACACGACAGGCGATATCATGTTACTTCACCAGCAGCACCCACAATTAAAATTTAACTGACACAGAAAAAAAAAACGTGTAAGTTTCAGGAAACGCATGGCAGACATTTTGGGATTTACATAATTTATAACACATTAAAATATCACTTTCAGAAATAGCCCGTTGTGTTTTTGCTCTAGTACGACGTAATTAAAAAAAAATACCAATTACTCACTTTTAGAGAATAGGAATGTAAATGATTACAGAGAATGATTTTCTACCTCGACCCCTTGAAAGTGAGTGTTGTAAATTATTAGTTAGTTAATATTCAGTTAGTGTTTTCACTGTTAATAAATTATGTATGAAATAGTGAATTTTGTATTCAATACTTAGCCATGTCGTCAAAGATTTAAAAAAATGTTCTCATCATAATTAATCACAGTATTATGCGATCTTTGCAATAGTTTTCGAAACACACAACAACCAAAAAAATGAACTGTCAATGTATCGATAGAAAAAATAAAAAGTAGTCTTATATAAAATTTAAATCTGAGAAATACCACCACGTATTAATTGAATAACCGTTTCATTCGTCTAACAAAAATAGTGTGGAATCAACAAACAAAAAAAACACAATATTGTAATTCGGAAGATTCGGAAAAGGCGTTTCGGTTTTCTGACCAATCGCCGCGTCCCGTTAATGGCTTCTTGATTGAGCTCGGCGAAAACTATAAAAACAAACAGAATCGAGGCTAATTTCGTCGGTCACCCGGTTAACAGTTAGTTACATTCGAGGCTATGAAAAATAAAACATCGCCCTCTGACAACTAGCCACACGCCCAGATTTCCCAGCCACCAAACTCAATATTCAGGAGTTCGTTGGAAAGATACGACAGATTGACAGCTCGCATTTGTTTATTTAACACTCGTGTTTATTTAAATCTATCGGAGCAACTCCTAGACCAGACTCACCATGACCTGTTGTGACCTAGCCTTTTTATAAATGCAGATATTCGATTTTAATTGCTATAAAATTACCTTTCTCAGGGATGTCAGTGGAAACTATTGTAAGAATTTGATATGTGTATCACTATTCATAAATTCAATAAGCAGGTTTTAGAGTTATGCCATCATAATTTTTTTGTAGAAAGTAGATATTTCTACCTTTACGTCACTATTGCTGTACAAATAATTTGACCTACTTCCATCGTATTGTAGTCCAGCACAAATGCAATTGCATTTCAGAACAAGACATATATCGAAAGGCTTTTCAACGCCAATATCACTGTATAGAAAATTGCAAGTTGGATGAAACGCTGTTGTAGCATAGGTTAACCAAAATTCTTAGTTACACTTGTGTGTCGATCTAAATTATCTGTGTATCTAGATCCCTCCAACTAATTAGGAACGAGAACGGGAATGATTGACAGTTTTAAACATTTTAAATATCCGATTTTAATTTATTGTTATGTTGCCTTTATATTTATACATGTGAAATAATAGTTATTTCTGTTTAATACAGCTTAAATGCATGTGATCATGGTTTGTAAAATTTGAACAGTCAATGTCTGGCTGTTGGAAGATTTCAAGGGTTATTTTGATTTTGTCTACATGCTCTTAACTACGAAGGATCACCAGCGATTCTATACGACAAATTTTTTGCGTATGATTTTCTACTACAAAGTTACATATAAGAAAAGCCTGAATTTAGAAAAGAAAGCCTTTTAAATAATTTACCTTCCACATCATTACCATATATACCGCAGTGGCTAGAATCCATTGAAGAACAATTTGAATTGTGAATTTTTAGCAATGAATTTTCACAGGAATGGAACTAAAATGTGTCCATTGTTATAATTGTTATTTTCAGTAAGCCTAAATGAAATTCTGATTGTTTTTCGAAAAATACTTCTTACTTCCTAGCCTAATTTCATTTTCTGATTTATATATTCCGATGCATGATCTTAAAAATCCTATTTTACTTATTGTGAATTCTTTTATTCTTATTGCGAATTCTTATATTCTTATTACGAATTCTTATATTCTTATTACGAATTCTTATATTCTTATTACGAATTCTTATATTCTTATTGCGAATTCTTATATTGTTATTGGGAATTCTTATATTGTTATTGGGAATACTTATATTCTTATTGCCAATTCTTATATTCATATTGCGAATTCTTTTTTTTTTTATTGTGCGCTCTCTTATTGTGAATTCTGTTATTCCTATTCTGAATTATGTTGTTCTCATTCTGAATTCTGTTAGTATTATTCTGAATCCCGTTAATTTTATTCTGAATTTTTTTATTCTTATGCATATTCTGACAATGCATCAAACCACAAATCCAAAGCGAAACGTTAAATGCAGTGCGAATATGATCTTGACCTCCTTCAAAATGTCAGTGAATAATAATTCAATTTCACGCAATTCAAAGAAGCCATATGGATAAAACATTAGCCCTACACGCTTTGAATTCAAACATTCACCTGCCTTAATGTTTCCTTAAAGAGGCACCCATCGATCTTTAACCGCTTCGACCTCACGGGTACAACTCCGAATTCGTCAGATCAGAATGAAAGCTTTGAAATAAAAATGACATGTTTTTAATCTACGTGACATTAAACTGAATTGTTCTCTCTCCATTTATACAGTTCCAAATCTGTCAGTAGAGACAAATTTGAAAGGATAAAGAGAGAGAAAAAGAGAGAGTGGTGAAAAAAAAATTCCCGATCAGCCACAAAGTTACTTAGCATATTGTGTCACACGCTCAACGTTCACTTTCCGAGTAACGCCGCTGTTATCCGTTACTTTCCAATTACACACTTTTTCTCTGTCTCCCCATGAGAGTGTCGACTTTCGTTTTTGGTCGCGTTTCAACCCGAATGCGCGGCAGTGCAGTGATGTGAAACCGGAGCGGCTTGAGGCTTGTGGGAAACACTTCGGGAATCGCGTGGTTCTGATCAGGTTGTGATTAGCGACGACGAAAGAAACAAAGAATTTTTCTCACACCTGAACTTCAACTTTCGAATTCCCAGACGGATGGGTTTTTTTCACATTCTTATTTAGAATTGTCTGCCTATTTCTGTTATCGTTTTTAGATAAAGTCTTAATCTGTTCTTAATAATATTACGATGCGGTGCAACTGGAACTTAATTTTCGTTATGGAATACGATCGGTTTAAACGACGGTAAGTGGAAGGTATTGCCGCTAGTTCTTTCTGGATATGGTTTAACGGTGTGCTCTGTTACCACGATATTTATTACTTGCTGTACTACATTAAATAAACACCTGGAGAACCATCCAATCCCTCTCCAACTCAAAGCTACATTATTTATCAAACCTGTTTTATATCTCATAAAACTTTACACCGTTTTATGTTATGCATAGTAGAATTCAGTAAGAGAAATAGGTACATTAATATAGTTGTTTGGTATGAAAAATTAATTTTTTGAGCTAGAAAGAAACAAAGATCCCCATAGCAAAAACAATTCTCGTTAGAATTCTGATGAATTACTAATTTCTACAGGGAATGTTACCAAGTGACAGAAAACTCATTTGATTCTCGTTTCAACGGGTTCAAGCCTCGTGACCTGCACTTAAGACCCGCCTTTTGTCGGTAATGAGCTAGACAAATGGAACTTCCGATCCGTTGAAGTTCAGATACGCGTTGCTAAACAGATTTGTTAAATTGCATACAAAGCATATCAACACACTCTTGTGATTTTGATCTCTATATATATGTATACATCTTCTGCTCTAAATAATTCATAAACAACTAGTAAATAAACTGGCAACAACAGTTGACTTAATTTTCATTTGTGTGTTTTTGCTTTATAATAAATTCATAAAAGAATAACAAAATTTCAATAAGTTTAGAACTTATGATCAATATTTTCAAAACATTGTTTGTTTTCCTTTCTCCGCTCATGAAAATTAACCAATTTCTAAGAAAAAACTACACGTATTGCAAACTTTCATGAAAAAGAAATTTGTTTTTTCAACTCTTACTGCTGTTTAATTATAACAATGCAATTCATTTTTTCCATTATTTGTTATCTTTTTTTATGTGTTCCTTCTTTCATATCGCACTGATTGGTTGTTATTTATTTCTGTAAACCTCGTGTGTACTTTGTGGAGTATAAGTCTGTGGTAAACGTCGCTCAAATAAACAGATAACGTATTAAATATTTAAATTTAAAAATTTATTTAAAAAGTGTACCGTTAGTTTCCACAAATCAAGTAATAAAATATTTTTAAAATAATATTTATCAAAAATGGCCAAGCTTTGTACATATTCTTTATCGTACTCTAATTTTAAATTTCCGAATTATTCCAAAGTGCGTCTTTCCATGGTATGAAAAACATTTTTGGAAAAAAACGAAGTTTGTTCAATATTGTCGCGGGAAAATAACTAAAACTTCAATTGGAGAAAATTTTTTACACATATTTATTTTTGAAAAGCGAACTGAGAGAAGGTAACAGAATCACTAATGAATGAACTTTATAGAAACATTATTGCAAGGATTCTAGAAAGTTATTTGATAATATTCTCAAAACTATAATATTTAATAAATGAATAATTCCATACCAAACATTATGTTATTGGTTTGCGATCAATAATCCAAAGTGGCTTTGATCCTGGAACGTTTTTTTTTTTTTTTAAATTACTTATCGCTGAATAATCGATCATCGTATTTCATCGTTTGCACACTTCAGCACATGAACATATTAATACAAAACAACGAATATTAATCTAAAAATTTTAATAGCTTGATATTAAATCGTTTTCTTCATCAATATGCTAGATTACTACGAACTGGTACTAAAATACATAATAACGTGACGCGTTTCTTTCATCACTGGATGAAATCATAGCAGGCGTGGTGGGTTTCCGTTTATTGGCCGCTTGCGGAAGAGAAACTTTTCTGTTTCATAAATTTTAATGTTTTTCCGTCTTTTTCTTTCGCAACTGTTCTTTACCGATCTAAGATACCTGGGTGAGAGATGCTTAGAATTGGGTTAGTGGGTTGTTTTTCAATAACGCGCGTTCGGCCGATTTAATTGATACGAGGTCGTCCAATTGGGTGGGGATGCGAACACCTGGAACACTCGAACCGTCACTCTTCATCCTTCGGTTTTCTTTCCTTCAAGCCCATCAAGCAAACGGTTCAAATGTATCATCTTTTCCGATTGTAAGTTTGCAGACAGAAAATGTGGGGCGAATTTTGGGGAGTGTACAATTCTTCCTTTCATTAAATTAGAGCATGTTTAAATTTTTTAAATTTTTTTAGTGTTTAATGGATACCACTTAGATATAAGTAAAAAATAACAAAATTCTAAATTATTGAAAAATAATCGAAAGTATTTTTGTCAATTTTTAATAAAATTCTTAATGTCGATGGTAAATAAGTATGTTTGTATTATTAAAGACAACATATCTATGTTATAAGAAATAAACCAGCAGTTAAATTGCTTCAATCCTTAAGTGATCCTTACACTGAAAAGACAGGAATATAATGCGAATACCTAGAATACGGTTTCCGAACTTCTGTAAAAGTAACACTGTCGTTTTTTGAATAAATTTCAAGGGAGAGTCTCAACAAAAGGATTCATTTCAGATTGAAAACATTAAGAACAGTATCTCACCAATGTATAAGCACCTCTTTTGATTCAAATATCACGTATTAATCTTTTGAAATAGTTACTCTTTCAGGTCAGTATCTCACAGATTTTCATGTCAGTGATTCTTAAGTCTAGATGAGATCAGTTCTTTGAATTAACTAACATGACTTCCTTGGAAATGAAGTTTTAAAAGAAACATTTATGTCCATGCGATCCCCACTAACTTGTTCCAGAAATGTATGCATATCAGCCATTTTCTTTCGAGTTATTGAAGGTGGCGGAACGTTTTCTCTGTATACATTCCGAACATTACGTCACTTGTCTTGTTTTTGGAATACGATTTCAGTACTTCGCCAATAAAAATTCAAGATAATTGATTTATCAACGCTAATTGCCAACATCGCCAAATCTGTAAAACCTTTATTGTGTGTGTTTGTCAATTACTTGGCGTTGGGACTTGTGTTTGGCGCAGCTTTGTCAAATATGGTCCTTGCTCCATAAAAAAAAAACTCGTCTCACCAATCATTCTTCACTATTCTATAGTTATCGATAGGCCCAGATGTAAAATTATATTCAATGTACTGTAACACAACTCCAAGCAATTGCAATTGTTCAGCAGGCATTTTGTCTGAATTTTGAAAATTGCGGTAAAATCCAAAACAGGCGTAAATTACAATTATCGGCTAAATATGTATTGCATATTTATAACAAAACATAAAAATCAATTAACTTACTTTTATTTATCGTCCAATTTCGTTGTCGTATCGTTACCATTTCAATATCGTTATTTATCGTTAAAACCAAGACATACTTTCTGAATTTGTAATTCTGTCGATAACTTTTGAAGTTAAATATTTTGTCATTGACAAAGATGCGTTATTTATAAAGTGTTTGTGGTAATTTGGGGCGGTGTAGGGAGGTTGTTACGTAGCTAGAGAAGAAAAAAGGGAGTGCCAAGGAGTGCGCTTTGCACTGCAGAACATCGTAACTTATGTTTTAAAAAAAATCGGCTAACATTTTGATAAATTTAAGGAAAAATTTCTTCTGCAAAGACTTTGTTTGTTCTGAAACGTACGTCGCAGTTTTAAGCACTTTCTGCTCCCGGGTCGATAGTTATCGATTTATTATTGCGATGGACAACACTCGAAAGAGAAGTATTCCATACGTAATGTGGAGATGTCGTGGGTGTCAGTATCCCTCTGCACCAGCACCCTACGAGATGTAGACTGAGAAGGTTCGATTCCTACCTGGCTATATTTGTCTCTTCTATTGTCAGTAAAACTTTCTTCGTGTGTAACTGTCATTGTGTGTCTTTTGTCTGACGCACCATGGCCAAATATAACCTTTGCGCTATAAAAAACCCAACCAACCATATGTAATCAAACAACTGTTTGTTGAATTCTAACCACCACTGCGGAAATATACTCTCGTTGATCACCCAATGTTAAAATCTTAAGCCCGCTTTGTATCCGATTAAAAAACACAGAAAATTGCTTGACTCGTCTTCCTCTTACCAAGCGGTTTCCACATTGACACCTACACCCACTTAAAATTCGCACCCTCTCTCTCACACACAAAGATAAACACTTAATCACTCCATTTAAGAGTGATGAGACGCCGATTGCAATCGCTTTGTTCGAAACCATCCCCAACAAAGGAAAGGAGGGGCGCATCGTGTTTTGACGCAACAAGAAGATGGTCATCCATTTTGTGATCCAGTAGCCTCAAAAGTCCGAAATGACACACTTTCTCCGGCGGTGGCCTTGAGCGCGGAGATGCACCTCGTTCATTCCGCTCTTTATTTCCCTGCCAGCCGTCGTGAGCTTTCCGGCCTGTTTTTGCTCAATCTCTTTTTTTTCGGAGATGAGCTCAATTCACAGATGGAAGAGACCACCACGCGGGAGTACCAACCGCGAGGAGCTGATCCAGATACGGGTCCTTATCACCGCCGCTCGCCTTAATTGTTCGAACCGGACCCTGCCATTGAGAAATCGGTTTATTTGTGGAAAATTAGAAACGGCCATTGTGGTCACCTTTCGAGCGCCTCTTTGGTGTTATTAAGGCTCTTTTTTGTTATTTTGTTCCACAAAACCTGGTTGTGTTTGGGAAACTTTTTATTTCCCGACTGAATCTGTCAAAAGAACATGTTTTTCTTTTTATGTCTCCAAGTGGTTTCGATGAGATATCTCGACCATCAAGATCGGACCAATTTTTGCTAATGATAGAATATCTCATCATCAAGATATTGCCAATTTTTTGATGATGACGTGATCAGTATCTGGTTCGGTTTTTTCTAATGATGAGATATAACGGCCATTAAGATGTGGTCAGTTTTCGTGACATGACGAGAGATCTCGTCCATCATGATCTGTCAGTTTTCGTCTAATGACGAAACATCTCATCCATCAGGACTGGTCAGTTTTCGTCTAATGACGAGATATCTCGTCCATCACGATATGATCAGTTCTTTTCTAATAACGAGATACCATGTCGAGATCAGGAGGCTTAAATCATTTGAATTAGATAATAATCATAAATAGTAAAAGCAATATTTCAACTGGAATCCTGTTAACTTTGAAAAAAAATGACAAACCCATACTAATAGCTTTGGTCATTAATCTCAACATTTAAAAAGAATTGTTTAGTTTAATGAGCAAAATAATTTTTATTTCATGTAGTATATGATTTTTAGTACCTATATTACATTAATGATTTAATGATAATTACATTAAACCATCGTCAAAAGACATCCTTTTATTTTATCGTTTTGATTAAATAACAAAATCTAAACGACTATTAACTTTTTGTTTTTATTTTACTGACATTCATGTACTTGCCATTCAGAAAATGCAGCCCACTGATTTCATTAAAGCGATTAAAATTAAATCATCTAGTCTAGCGATATACGTCCGGTGTGCTGCAAGAACGACATTGTTGTGCTTTACGGTTAATGAAACAGTTCAAATTGTTTAAGATTTATTTCTTTTAAACGGTTCAATTTTGAAGTTTTGATAAATATGTTCACAAATAATTTCAAAAAATATATTTCAATATTACAAAATATTACAAATAAATTATTTCAAAAGTAATTTTTTTAATGTAACTGATGCAAAATGGAAGGTAATTACTCTTTTTATTGTTCTTTAAGTTAATGAAAATTATTTTTTTTGTCAAATCAGAAATAATAATAATGTAATGTGATTTTTGATGTGCCGTAAAGTTTTTGTAATTTTGTTTCTTGTTCAATGAGATTAAAAAGGTTGAAAATTGCTGTTCTAATCTAGTGTTCATAAAGCAAAACTTCTATGGACTTGATCCGACCTGCGGGCTGTATGTTGTGCACCACTGGTCCACAAACTTACTTTCTGGTGTTTTTAAAGTATTCACTGGAATAAGTACTTTCCCATCAATGGAACATTATACTTTTCTGTATTTGCAATTTTCCCCTGTGCGACCATTTTAAGAAAGAAAGTTTAAATTTCCCTTTTCTGATTTTCTCTTGCGTCTGACTTCAATCTCTTTTTTATGATACCGTCGCTGAAAGCTGAGAGATACGGGAACTGCATACAAATTCGTATTTCTGAAAGACATTTCACGGGTAAGTTACTAAATAACAATGTAGCCGAGCAGATGTAACGGACCTTAACGATATCGTAATTCTATGCTTTCCCAAGATCCTGGTCTTGCTCTTTACGCAATTATACAAATAATAATAATAAATAAAAGACGTATTTTTCTTTCTTAAATATCCGAGATTTTCGTGCTTTGTTGCTTGGTGTATTTTGTTAATATTAGATACAGTTTGTTGGTTTGATGGTTTCTATTTTTAAAACAATGCGCAGGTTTTTCTGGTATTGTCAGGTTTTTTTCCCACGCAAATCGTTTTTTATTCCGTTCGAATTTTTTCTTGAGGAAATGTGTGATTACTCTTGGTACGTGTCGTTTTAATGTTGAAACCACGAACGCGGAATGGCAATTTTTGATGATCAATTTTGTGAAATGGTTTTTTATTTCAATTCTAGGTTCTTCAATTCTTCATTCTTCAAACGTACAAAATTAAAATTAAAAATGAATGGCTTAAAAATGTGTTCCACTAAAATAAAATATACTTTTAAAGTAGCGTACAGCTTTAATAAAAAAAATTGTTTAAAATATTCATAATTACGGAAACATTAAGTTAATCTAGCATTGTATTTTTAATTAATAAAGTAAAAAGTAAAATAAGTAAAAACTTAGGGTAAATTTATTTCAATATGATTTGATAGTATACTTTAAAACCTAAATAAGACATATCCATCAAGAAAATTGAAGAAACAAATTTACTGAATAAATTTGTAAAATGCAGGTCCATGCAGTGATAATCTTCCCTGATGCAGTCACTAAAGCTATCGGTAATTATATTGATAATAGCAATATTACGAAATTTTTATTTCTGCCTTAGGAAACTTGTTTAGACATGCCTGGACTATATAGCTTTAACAATTTTCACAATATATATATTTTATTAATAAAAAATAAGAATTGCATAGAATACCAAATTTTGCTTAACGCTTAGAATTTACTTTCTAGAATTCCATTCACGTATTTTTTGACAAATTCTACGCCTTTTGTAGAGAACAGTATGTCAAACATTTCTCTTGTTCCACAAGAAAAGATTACTGTCTAGGTATAGGTTAGGTTTGTCACTCTTCATTTTTGCTACACGAATGTTTATTAGACAGGAATATATATTTACTTGCTGGTAGTAGAAATTGAACTGTTACCACTTTTCTTAAAAATATCTTTTGAAAACGAACTACTCTTTGAAATAAGAATAAAAACAATTCAGAGTTCATTCATTTTTCTCTATTCTACGCTCATCTTAGATTAGAGTTGCTAAGTCGCTCACTAAACAAATCAAAGTAGAAAATATTTAATTATATGAAACGAAAACAATAGATTTTAATAATCATTTGAGTCCATCAGACTATTAGGCACAAAGCTATCAATACAACTAGTAACTAACACTTTTCTCATCCTGTTAAAAACTTAATCTGCAAACAGATACTAGTTGGTCACTCATGCGAATAGTCTTCTGATTGTCGCAAGATTTTCGAGTGGCATGGTATTGCTAGTACCCCACAAAACACATAATGGCTAAGTAAACGCATCCATTAGTTGAAAAACTCCATACATTCTTTCAACCTATCGAAAGATTCTATTGGTAATTTCTAAAGAATAGAATCATTTGGAAAGGTTTATCAAGATTTGGTCAAGAATGTCAAGTCTTGTTAGAAGTCGTTCAGAGCAGATTGCAGGTGTTGCAAAGTGGAAACATGTGCGAACCCCTCAGACAGTTAAACAAACCAAATCACCGAAAACAAACCAAGTTTCTCTCAAAATTTCTCACTCTGCCCCTTTGAAGAATCTAAATATATTCCTATATAAGGCCCTGAGCCTAGTGGTTTGCTAAGAACAATACAGTCAAAATTAAATTAAGATTGATAGTTATTGGACAGAAGGGCTCAAGGGTAGGAGAGTGCGAGCCAAAGATTCTTCCGTTTGGTTCGAGATTTAGACGTTTTCTCTGGAGATAGTCGTACTCGAATTCAAAACTATTCATGTACTCGATTCTTTATTGCATTCAAATACAGTAATATTCATCCAAACTATTGGAATACCAAAGGACTCGAATGCCAAAGTAATCGGATACCAAAGTACTCGAATGCAAAAATAATCGATTACCAAAGTAGTCAAGTTCCAAAGTATTTATTCGTATTCGAATACCAAAGTATTAATCCCAAGTATTCGAATACCAAATTGTTCAACATATCTTTATAAACAAGCCTTATATCGCAGTTGAATTATTCTTACAATCAATTATTCGTTTTTCGAATGTGTGTTCAAATACTTATTAAAAGTACTCGATTCCCTCCATTTGACTCTACACTGAGGGAAAGTTATTAAACGGGAGGTTGTTGTGCATCCCTTGATCACCTAAACGTCATGATCCTCCAGATAGGGACACCGAGATCTACGACCGGTGGTCAGTGGAAAAACTCTTGACCCCAAGCTGATGCTACGGACGTCACACCTCCGAGTAGAAGCAGCGAGAAAAGCGAATAATGGACCGAGTAAAAATTATCATCTAAATGCGTCTGATCTGGGGCATCTGAAACAAAAGTCGCTAAACACCTATCCAAAGTGGTCACTCCGAACAGATTCTCGGTTCCATCCCGTTCCAACCTCGATCGGAATCGGTCGCCTGTTGCAAGAAATGAAAACCAAGTATTTACGACCCGATTCTTGTATCAGAAGCCCCATTGTTTTCATGTGTAGGAGACTGTTTTACATAAACCGTTTGATCTAGAAACTGATAGTTAGTGAGACAGATGAAAATGAAAAAAGAGGTGTGTATATTTAGCAATTCTGATTTCGCTGGCAGATTTCCGCACAGTGCCTTACGTCGGTCGACCCGCGTTTTGTCACACAGCTTGAAAGTTATTGTTGTGGAATCTATTGTGGGGGATTAAGCGGTGAAATTTGAATGTTTATTTGATAAGTGATTCACTCTCGCTTGTTGAAAAAAGCGGAGATAAATAGCTAAAAGTTTTAAAATGGACACTTTCGTAAGAATGGAGGTGATTGTAAGAACAATAGGAGCGTTTCACTGCAATGAAATGGGTAGTGTGTTTTTTAGAATACGTTAGGAAGAGAAATTAAGGGCCATTATCTTTAGATTTCAATCTTAACAGTTTGAATAGCATTATTATACCCAATTGTAGGCGTTAGAAACTGCTGCAAACACTTGTTTATGTTTAAAATATGTGCTAGTAATATTTATTCTCAGTTTCCATTACCTATATATTACGAGTTATAATTTAGATTAAAAGCTCATTATATCTCGCGCACTTTATTTAAAATTTAAAATCCATTTCAGTAATTCTAGATAAAATTCAGTGATCTGCAAACTTTTAAAGCGTTTTGGGTCACTGTGCATGACTATTGGCTTAATGTGGTTTGTGAAAGTTAAAATTCTTTCTTGACTATTATGAATGCTTGATTTATACAAAAATTGTTTTTAAAAATCGTTTTATGAAAGACTAGCCACTGCGTGGCCAGCACGGCATTACACGTGACAGTTCTTTTCGTGGGATCAGGTGTGACCACTGCTCGCTAAACACTGGTGATTGCAACGAATTATCATTTGATTTGCGAAGCAAACCAAAGGAAATTCGTAGCCTATTGGATATCATGTTGCCCATAGTGTTGGTTTTCTTAGCAAAGGCAACGCTCATTTTCAATTGCGGCCAAATTCGAATTTCGAAGAGGTCTAATCGGCGTGACGTCACAATCTCTTGCGAATATTTAAATATTTAATTGAAAAATTATGTATTATGGTGTTGGTTTGCGAAGAAAACCAAATGGTAATTCGTAGCCTATTGGATAACAGCCATCACGGCGTTGCCTGTGGTGTAGGTTTGCGAAGCAAACCAATAATAGTACAGAGAAGAGAAGATACCGTCGACGGCTTTGGCAAGTAGATGATGAGGAACGTCCTTCGGGGCCAGGTAGAAAGGCGCTCGTTTTACGTTGCTCTCAGGTACCCTCCCATACTTTCAATTAATTAAATTCCATTGAATTCATTTTAAAATGTTCTAGATATAACTTTAAAATTCGGGCTACGCAGACACTTCATTTTATAATATTACAGATGATGTACGACTTAATATTTTAAGGGTACTTACAAATTCCTTCTTATAATCGTCGATTTAAAGCAGAAAATAATTAACTTGACATGTTTTCGAAGACACTAAATACTTATTTTCAAGATCATGAGATGTACATTGTCATAATGTTAATGTAATCTATTGTATATTGATTGACAAAGTGCTATCAAAATGCTTATAATTTTTCGCCTAAAAACTAATAGTCTTGAAATAGCTTTAAAGTTTTCGTATTGCCATTTAACAATTGTTTGGCTCTAAGCCTACTTTCATTCTGGTTTATTAAATTGAGTTTTTGTTCGTCTTCTTAATTTTAAAGCCATTTTAAAACCCTGTACCAAACTAAAACATTCCGGAAAATTCCATTCAAAATTTTTTTTTATTTTTAAAAACCGTGAACTAAAATTTTTTAACAGCAGTTTATTAATAGTTAGGTTTTTGAAACGATCTCACTTTTTCTGGCGTTTAGTTCTACTTTAAGAACATCTCTGTTCCATTCTTTTCGTCATAATCTACAATTTTGAAATCTGATTCAAAATCTAACACGATCTCATTCTTCCCGTCTTCTTTCGCTCTTATTTTATCCTCGCTTTTATGAGTGGTATTTCCTTCATCGTTAGAGTTGCTTAGAATGTGCATCACGATGCATATTCGAAATTAACGGCCGACGAAAACTTTCCCTTCCCTATGTTCTCCTTTTAATTCCATCCTCCTTTTGTTAAGGATTGTTTTGTTCTATATTCTCTTTTTTTTTTAAGTACACGAAAACTGGAAACGGTACCCACTACATCAAACTATGTCCCTGGAACTCTTGCGCTATGATACCCCAAAACAACTAACGTGGAAAGGAATTCATAGACGAAACAATTTTACATACTAAACTAGGAATCTAATGGAACAACTCACTTAAAAGTGGAAAGTAAAATATAGTAAACTTAGTTTTAAATATTTATTACTTTTTACACGATTGAAAACAGTTTTATACCTTTTACAATGCCTAAACTTTAAAAATAATTCTTATTCAAAGATGCATTCAAAATCTTATCAAGTCAACTTCCCTTCTAAAAAGTAGGACCATAGTAGCCCAGTTGAAAGAGCAACGAATTAAGAATCGGATGTTTGTGAGATCGAAACCTGGCCCAACCAAAGACCGTCTTGTATGCGGGTTCTGGTGACGTTAAATTTTTCGTGGCCTCAAATATCCTCACCTTGGTGTGGTACCGAAATTTCGAGAGTGGGGTGTCAGCTGAGGTATTGAAATCTTCATCTGACCGTGGTTTAAAATGACGAGGTGTTGTCCTAGGATCTTTCCCATATGTATTGGTCCCGGACCATCTACAATAATCTTTTGTGTTACTCCTGTATTGCGTTAATTAATCATAATCTACCTAAAAATATCTACAGTAGAACCATATTCATCCGAAGTGATGTTGGAGCGAGTCCCCCTTGGATTACCAGAAACTCGGATAGTACGAAAAATCGATACTTAAAAGCTTGCACAAAATATAGGTAACGTTTGTTGTACAAATTACAACTGTTTCTAAAAAGTATAATAAGTAAAAACTTAGGGTAAATTTATTTCAATATGATTTGATAGTATACTTTAAAACCTAAATAAGACATATCCATCAAGAAAATTGAAGAAACAAATTTACTGAATAAATTTGTAAAATGCAGGTCCATGCAGTGATAATCTTCCCTGATGCAGTCACTAAAGCTATCGGTAATTATATTGATAATAGCAATATTACGAAATTTTTATTTCTGCCTTAGGAAACTTGTTTAGACATGCCTGGACTATATAGCTTTAACAATTTTCACAATATATATTCGGTTCGGATAACGCGAACACTCCAATATAATCAGGAGATTTTTTAATTTTTTAAAACATCAAATGAAGTTTCTATAAAGAGCGAAACGTACTTCCCCATTAGTAGAAGTCTAAAATCAAAATACATTTTCTTATTTTGATTCTTTTGAATCGATCCAACATTCAAAACAAGTCTGAATAAAAAGCCATAAAATATCACACATCAAAATCAAATCACACAGAATTCCAATTGATCTCATTCTTTTATTGGCTTATTTCCAGTATAATCGTTTTTGTCAGAAAATCTCAGCACAGTTAAAGAATAATACTGATCGAAAATTTATATGGTCGCATAAAATCGACTGTTCTTTGAATTATCTATTTTGAACAATTTTTCGGTAATACAGATTTATTGACACCCATTGTAAAACTGAGTACTTATCTTCGTCGTAATGTTATGAGAAAGTGGCGTCGTGAAATAAAATGTCATTTTCCGGTCATTGAATAAAAGAAAATAAGCTTCGTTATTCATTCTTAAAACTTAAGTGCTATCCTGACCATTGTGATGTAAAAGACGAATTCGGAAAATATTTTCCGCTCCATTTCAACAAGATTGTTCTGGACCTATCCGTTATTAACAGCCGTTCTGTTTCGCTGTACGAACGATTTACGGAAGTT
The DNA here is from genome assembly GCA_947359465.1 of Metellina segmentata. NCBI lineage: Eukaryota > Metazoa > Arthropoda > Arachnida > Araneae > Tetragnathidae > Metellina > Metellina segmentata. Next base: position 115,327,869 of record OX375873.1, read on the forward strand.
GTTAGCCAACAAAACTCTCGGATTGTTTCAATATTGATCCTGGACTCACGAACACACACACAGTCGCTGCAAATTACGCGGCTAATCTGCTAAGAATTTACGAGGTTCCCGCCGGAATCGCTTTCGATTACCATTCCGAGAAGAAAGGGTGGCATTGTTGCCATTCAGCTTGTCAGAATGTTCGACGGCAATAAGCGCGATCTTTTGAACTCGCCAAAGGTTTTTAATGGCGGACCGCGGAATCGGTCGCAAAATTAAGCGTCCGGATCCGCGAACAATGGGGCATAGTTTTGATGATAGGTGAGAGTGCTTTTATAAGGTAAGAATTGTTCCGTTGTGAAATGGAACTCTTTTCTGAATGGAGTGGAAAATTCGATTTGCCAAAATGTGGATGCGTCCCACTAACCTCAGATCGTTGGAGCTATAAAATCGGTTCATTCAAATGTCACGCATTTGGATGTTTTAATTCGAAAATGGTCCTTAGCGTTACGAAAATGTTTTCAATTAATTCAATGCAAAAAGGCTTTATTTTATTTTTTTACTTGTGATTAAGAAGTAAATTTCCATTAAAAATAATGCGGATAGCGTCATGCAGCAGTCTAAAATTGCTGCTTTTCTCCTCTTTGTACCTCAATGGATTTTTTTTAATCGGTTACACTGTTTCAAATCAAGATAAGTAATCTCGTTTCGTGTTACTATTAACTAAAAAATGGCTTATTCACAAAAGTCGCCTTCAATAGCCCGTTGTGTTGCTCTAGTACGACGTTAACTAAAATTATCATTACCATTACCATCAAAAGTCGCCTTGCCTCACAATTTAATAAATTTAGAACAGTTTCGATTCTTCCGTTTGTAAGAGATTCACAGCAAAGATGTAAGCAAATCAGATAGAAAGCGAAAATTTTACTTCCGCTACTCAAATACTCTCGCATGACACGTATTGGGGTTATCCCAAAATATATTTATCGCCGTTGCGGCGACGTTTGGTGTTTAATTGAAATAACATTTATCAATCTATTCGGAATTCGTTCTTTGGAATTTTTATTGGCAAAATGCTTAAATCGTATTCAAAAACTAAGCCGTGAAGCCATGTTCGGAATGCATACAGTAAACACGTGCAACACAGCAAAATGTTTTAACCCAATATAATTTTTCATAGACTTTCTAAATTTAAGAAAATCCTACTGTATGGGGCCACGTTGCTATTAAAGATACGAAAATCTTTGAAAAGGCTGTCTAATTTAAACATATACCGTTTTACACATCCAAATTACTCAAAATATGTTTTCCCTTCAGGTTCTAAGAAACCAATCAGTTTCTTACGTTGATTTGTACTATTATGATTAATTTTAATAAGTATAAATGAAAGAAATTATCTTTACCTATAGGACTACGGCCGATACACCAGTTGTACCTTGATCACGCCGATAAAGAATTTAGAAAAAAGAAAGAAAGAACTACTGCCAGTGCAGTAGTTGTATCTTGAAAATTATAAGAATCGCTCCAGTTTTTCTATAGCCGTAGTCAAAAAGTTAACGCGTATCAAAAATTCGAGTGCCACGTACCTTTAATCATCAATAGGGGATTGTTCGAGAGGGATAAGCATAACTCCCCTGGTGGTTGTTTCGACGAGGTATTTCGTCATGGACTTCTTGTCCAAACTGACCACATCTGATTGACGAGACATCTCGTCATTAGAAGAAAACTGACCAGATATTGATCTAGTCATTATAAAAATCAGCAATATCAATGAGATATCTCGTCAATAACAAAATTGGTCAGATCTCGGATCTTGATGGACGAGATATCTAATCGAAACTACTTGGAGGTCTAAGACCTCATAATCTATACTTCCCATTCCAATCTTCTATAAAACCTGACCACATGAGTCAAATTTATTAAAACAAAGGGACAATTCAGCTACAGTACAAAGCCGCAAATATTCGGAATAGTCCAAAATCCAGACGTTTTGCTAACCGGCTTTTTTGTTTTTTGTTTTTCTCACTTTTTTCCATCTTTCCGACAATTTTAAAGAACAAGGAGTTAAACCTGGAGCTAATTGATGAAACAACGCAAAATAAAGGACAAGTTCAGAACAAATACCACATAAAAAATTAGAAGATTTGCAAGTAAAATTGTTTTACGGTTATGGTTAAAATAACCATTAAACAATATTTTTCCTTTTTTTTAATTATTCCTATTTATATATCTGCTATTTTACTATTGCAAACGCAAAATTCACGCCGGGAGTGGTTAGATTAAGGTTTGTTTTTGAAGAAAATTAAAATAATCCGAAATCCGGAATGGCCGAGGTCCAGAGGAAATCCGGATTTTGGACTTTGTACTGTATAATGCTATATAAATACTTTCCCACATCATGGCATTCGTACATGAACGAGGACACTGCTTTAATGTTCAGGCTTCATTTGCAAATTGATTATACCTTCGTTCGGTTGTATATGCTTTTTTTTTTTTAATCCGTTGAAAATGTGGTCACTGTCGCCTACCGAATCACACGATACTGATGTAGTAGTTGTCGGTCAAATACAAATTATGTACATCGTAAGAGAAATAGATGTGCGATTCATAAAATGATATCACGAGAAGCTGATGACTCAAGAAATTCTTAAATTTATATTTTAAAGAACTGGCTTCAACACAAAAAAAAATACACTCAAACCGCATAAATGTGAAATACAAGTTGACTGAGCATTCATATTAAGAGAAATTTCAGAAAGTGTGATCAACATGTTGACTAGTAGTCGCATGGCAACTCTGAAAATTTTACTTATTTGGCCGATTTCGTATCAGATCGTCTCATTTGGTGATGTAACATCTTGTGGCAGGGCAGGTGTGTGAATCCGCATTTCCATAGTGGCGACAAAAATGGCCAAATCGGCAGAGTTTACTACTACTTTCAAATGATAATTCAGATTAAAAATCAATATATGAGCGTAATCTCCCGTCATATGAACCAATCAGATGATTAATGTTAGGTTCCACCCATCAGACGAAAGCGCGTTAGTTACTACTAGTTTCGGTTTCGTGATCCTGGGCACATAAAAGGTGTTTCCATTGCTCTAACTAATACATTTCCTGTATGACTCAAACAGTAAACAAATAAACGAACAAAATTCTTCGAACAAAAATCATAGTTCAATCCACCGATCGACCGATCAGAATACTGATCATCTCGAATCGGAAAAGAAATGGCCGTCGAACTACCATTCTTTTTGTAGCTATTATGGAAACAATGGATCATTCTCTTTCAATTCCTCGTCCCGAAATAAACGTTTAGCTGCAACTTCGTCTTCCACCACCTCTTATGGCACTAAATACTATGATAGAGGAAAACGGAGCAACCAAAAAAGATTTTTACACAGGTCCTCAACAATGTGTCTCGGAATCAGTTGTTGATATGTTTTTCCTGCCGTGACGTCACGCCAGGAGCTTTGTGTCAGGAAAGCATCAGTCGAGCGTGTCCGATTGGCAGATCATAAAAATCCAACCCTGATGCCATTTCATACTGTCCTAAAACCGTATAAGAAACGGAGTGTGAAAATTAATCTACCAAACGATATTGTGAATATCTGAGGCGTTTCCACGCCCGTGAAGGTGCACGGAAGTATCGTTTTATGACTTTATTCAAGGAAATATTTTTTAGTAGAATCAATTTTATTATTTCTTTACTTTGAAAGACCTGTTAAATCAATAGTGGTGTCATTTTATATAAATATTGTATCCGTCATTTTGATTTCCAAAATTTCCTTTAAATTAAAAATATTTTTATATTTAATGTTATTTAAAATCTGTCATGATTTACTTCCGGTTTTTTTATGTTAGCTAAAAGCAAAGTTAGATATGAATTCTGTAAGAATAGAATACATTTTGATTTTTGGAAGTTCCTATTTGAAATACTGCATGTGTTCTGTTTTAGATTGTAAAAAGAATTTCTTTTGAATGTACACAATTTATTTGTATTTAACTGAACAATAAATATTCTTTCGATTTTTTTAATACCTATACAGTACCCCGTTTCGTTGCTTCATTGCGAAATTAGTTACCTACCTACTTCAATAATTCTACCTGTATGAGAGGGATTTCACACACACAAGAAAACCAGACTATTCTCGAAGGTTTTATTTCTGTTGTTTGTACGATACATATCTGGGTTACCTTAAAATGTAGTTTATCGCCGTTTCGTTAATATTTGGTGTCTGATTTACATTAGCAACGTACTGAAATTATATTAAAAAAACAAGCCAACTAACGTCACGTTCATAATATGTACAGGATATTTTCACACATCGCCACAGATACACTTCTTCCACCTATATTTAGCTTGACAGAAAATTACCTCACACTGTAATTCAAATTTACTAGAATATTTATCATTTCCACTTTAAGGTTTTTATGTCAATTGCATGACTCAGAACAAAATTGAGTAGGTACTATAATTTTTTCGTTACATCAATGGAGCCACAATCGAATATCAATGGAGCCATTTGGTAAATTTTGATTTCATTTTATCGTTCATGCAAACTAAACTCAATTTTTATTCCATAAAGTTCAGAACACATTGATAAGTCTCGCTTTGAAAATCATTGAGTAATGTATCTTCCGCAACAGATTATATTTTAAACGTAATATACTAACGATTTTCTCAGAATCTATTACATTTTTTCACAACTTCAATAAACTGAAATTTATCGAGAAAAGCCAATGTCTTTTAATACGAAGGTAGTCATTCTTAAACATGTCACGAACGCACTTCATGAGTGTTTCCCGTTGAGAAATATCCGTTTCAAATTTCAATTAATCCAATGTTTCGAAATGTTTACATTCAATCTTATTTAACTAAATACCTGCTGCCACACAGAGAATGGTAGAATGGGAGTAATTCGCAGACGACAAAAGAGCGATGTCTCTTTCGTAAACAATAACAGTTACGGATGCAGTCTCGAAAAAGAAAGGAATTGGTCAAGCTATTTCCTTCTCACTTCCATCGTCTGTTGAAATGCCAAACTTCCGGAACTTTAGAAGGGATAGTTTTGTTTTTGTTTACGATTATTATTTGTTTGAATGGGGCGTGGAGGGAAACAGAATACCATTACTTCAAACGCAAACAATTTGTGGCTCGCGCGCGAGTCGAGTGAAGGTGAAATGTTTCTTTACCCAACTTTCATAGAACAATCAAGCGATTTTTATCCCATGTTTTACATTTTTAAATGATCAATTACTCAGATTTCTATTCGATTTAGCTCTTTGCTAAAACTTGAGAAAAAAAAATAGATTTATGGTATGATAAACTTTTTCAAACATAATTATCATAATCTGATTTAATTTTTGTAATATACAAGAAGGATGGCAATTAAAACGTGATGAATAAAATCGTGATGGAAATTCAAATACCGGTTGTGCCTGCATGTTTTGATTTCAAATTATTTGGTTTACTCTGAACTATATGTAGGTCGAGATCATATCACTTCAGGGTTAAGGACTTTGATGAAATTTTTAGTACATTTGAGGTCTATACTTTTTATTACTTTTATCAACAATACATTAGGTTTCGTTGGCTTACAATGTTTTTAAGGAAAATCATTTTTTGAATTCATTAGTTATTAAGTTCTTTATATACTGCTGAAGGAAGCATTCGGATTGGAATATACCTACGTATGAATCCAAAAACATGTTTTTAAGCAGTTAATTTAATTTTTTAAACAGGACATTATACATGTCATAATAAATAAATCCAAAAACAGAGAACTTAAATCAACATTAAAAAAACATTGACCTAAAATTGGAAATTAATTCATTTTAAATTTTCAAGATTCATTTGGTAAAATTGATATTTATAAAAAAACTTTTTCACTAAAAAATCAAAAGCATGGAGTAAAATCAAAAAAGAACATTTTTTCTCGCAATGTTCAGACAGAAAATCTGTCTAGGTAGATTGGCTCAAACAGGATGAAATTAAGTTGCATTAGAAAATAAACCTTTGACTCGGTTGTATTGTTTTTCATTCAATTCTTTTACTGTTCCAATGGAATGTATTGCCTAATTTTTCATCCAAAATTATTTTAATAACACAAAACATACATTTTTTAATGTATTTTTAGTTCAGTACTTGCTAATGTTCACTTCAATGCTAATATTTTATGGTTAGAAGCAATAAGTAAAAACACACGATGACTCTTAGTCACAAATTTGTTATTGAATTTGACTTGCTGTGGCAAAAACGAAATCCTCTAGTTTTCAACTAAAGCATCTGGAAGTTAGGATAAGCAAATCCAAGCTAGGATTCATTGATAAGTAATTGTAATTGATATGTAACTGCAATTGTTATAAGAACTGATTGTGAAAATTAAGTCTTTCAAGAATTCATGGGATCACCATGGTTCAGAGGATTTGTCCAATGCGCCAGCAACATGCAAGTTGTAGGTGGCGCTGGTTCGATACCTGTAACTTACCCTGTGTGTATTTCTATCGTCGGTCGAGGCCTCTATAGCCCAATTGAAAGTACCGGATTAGCAACAGAAGTGTTGCGAGTTCGAAACTAGATCCAACCAAACCTGAACGTGGGCGATGGTGTACGTTAAATATCTCGTGACTTCATAAGTCCTCAGGTTGGTGTGGTGTTGCACTTTGGCGAGTTCCAGCTCAGGTGTTCACCTCGTCATCTGACAGTGGCTGTAAATCACGAGGTATTGTCCTCGGAATCTTTTCTTTTGGGATTGGTTCCGGACTGTCGCCAATAGCCCGTTGTGTTGTTCCAGTTCGATGTTAATTCAAGTACCTACTAATTCTGTGTCAGTAAACTTTATTTGTGTGTTTGTCCATTACTCGGCGTTTTCTGTCTTGTGTTGGAAATTACGTGGTACTGTCTTCGGATCTTTCCCTTTGAGAGTTGATCCCGGACCGTCACCAATAGCCCGTTCTGTTATTAGAGTACGACGTTAATTAAAGACCTACTTACCTTTCTTGTGTTGGCTCAGCTTGGCCAAATATGATCTTTGCGCCATAAAAACCCCAACCTATCAATATCCTGTGGTCGAGCACGGATTCATACTGTCCTATTAATAAGAATCCAACCAGTGGTCGAGCATGGTATGTAAAAACCATACTTGGGCATCCTACTTAAAGCTGTTAACACTTTCACTGCCAGTCTCGAGGCAGCGCGTGTTGTGGCGTCAACGCTAAAGAGCTAATCACGCGCCAGCGCGTTGTGTGGAGTGACGACACAGTAGCCAGTCACGCGTTCGCTCGGGAAGAGCTGAGCCTCAACATTTATTCTCCGCTTCAATTGACATTATCTGTTAGGTGTTGGCCTGGTATTGGCTTGTAAAGGTATGTGGTTTCGAATTTATAGCTTTATTAGCTATTGAAAAAAATTGTAATATGAGTTGTAGAGACCATAGTTCTGCAGGGTCTTCACGCCCCCAAAAAAAGAAAAATGCAATCTAATAATCCTCTAACAGACGATGAAATTGCAAATTTGTAGTCTAAGCAATATGGCTGGTATAGGCTTCTGGGAAAAATCCATTTTTAGGAGGGGGGGGGATAACTATCAACGCAAAATATCAGCTTTGGCAGCGAACGTGTTAGGGCGTCCGGCCAGATTGGTGAGAAGTGGGATCAGGTTAAGGGGGATCTCAACAACATCTACATACTAGGGATGCGAAATCGACAACAAAACATCTATGTGCAAAATTAAAACATCGATGTTGACAATACATCACCCAAAAACTATCGATGTTTTTAGACATCAGTGTATTTAAACTTTTTTCCCCCATTTCTTAAAACTGCTTTAGTAACCACAAACATTTATGTTCGCCGAGGGGGGGGGGATTTGTCCTTTTCTGTATTTATTCATTTATAACAAAGACTTTTTTCAATACAAAGTCAAAAAAATTAATAAGAACAATTATCAAATATTTTATTTTCAAATTGAATAATATAAAAGAATATAATATTTACAACAATTTGACATAGGTACTATAACTATAAGTATAATTAGGTAGGTTTTTAGATAAATAAAAAATATTGAGGCGTATAATTATTATATGCGCCAATATTTTTTATTTACAGTTTGTAAAAAAAAGAAGTTTGTTAACTTTTCCCAACTTAAGCCGACTTCTTTTTTCACTAACTATCCCACCAGTTAGGAAAAAACTCTTTCTGATGGAACGGATGTCGCCATCACTGACAAATACTTAGCTGCACGGTTATTTTTCTTAATTTTTACTACGGTACTTTTTAAAATAAAACATCGAACAATTATCAAATATTTTATTTTCAAATTGAATAATATAAAAGAATATAATATGTACAACAAGTTTACATAGGTTCTTCTAACTATAAGTATAATTAGGTAGGTTGTACTGTAAATAAAAAATCCTGGGACTTATAATTATTATATGCGCCAATATTTGTTACTTACAGTTTGTAAAAAAAAAAAAAAAAAAAAAATTTAACTTTCTACACTTTAAGCCGATTTTTTTTTCACTAACTATCCCACCAGTTAGGGTAATTGGTAATTTTTAATTAACGTCGTACTAGAGCAACACAACGGGCTATTGACGATGGTCTGGGATCCATCCCTTAAGGGAAAGATCCGAGAACAACACCTCGTAATTTTGAACCACGGACAGATGACGACCCACCCGTTAGGGAAAAAACTCTTTCTGATAGGACGGATGTCGCCATCACTGACAAATACTTAGTTGCACGGTTATTTTTCTTAATTTTTACTATGGTACTTTTTTAAATAAAACATCGACAACGTAAAAACACCTTTAATGTTGAAACATCGATGTTAAAGAAACATCGGATTCAATAAATCGATGGTAAATATAAAAAACATCGACATCGATGTCGCCTTCCTAAATCCCACCAGTGGTCAAGCATGGTATGTTAAAACCAAACTTGGGCATCCTACTTAAAGCTGTTAAGGCGTCCGGTTGCCTGATTGGTGAGTAGTGCGATCAAGTTAAGGGGGATCTCAACAACATCTACATACATGGATAACGGTGAAAGTGAACAAAAACAGACGGGCGACCGTTTTCTCTGTCGGGTCATTCCATCCCTCAGATGAAGATTAAGAAGGCTACCTGTGGGCTGTTCGAGGCGTTGGTGGGGGTTGGCAGGGTTCAAGTCCACTCCCGAAATCACAGCCGCAGGAGTATGTCTCATAAGAGGCAGAACGCCTCCGTGGAATTACCGCGTTCATAAAGACACCCACGGAGTGCTTTCATATGCATCCTTAATGCCGTTCGAATAACGTTCCGTGTCCAACAGAGGCCGCGATCTTTCACGAGACATCTTGTTCGATGCGTGGATTTATTTTTTTAACAAAAGACCGTGAGCCATTTTCCGCAGACGTAGACTCCCACCACATTGTTCTATAAACTCAATCACATTGTTTAAAAGCTAAGAGTGACATCATTACTTCCTGGGTTTCTGTTCGGGCATGGTATTGACAATTTAAACAAGGTTTGTAATCCACGGGAGTGGTTTTGGGTGTTTTGTTGTGGCAGGCATTTGAATTAACGTCGTACTGGAGCAAAACAACGGGCTTTTGGCGACGGTCAGGTATATTTATTGAAAGGAAAGATCTTATAGAAATACCTCGTAATTATGACCAGATGACGAGGTTAGCACTTAAGCGGGAACCCCACTCTCTAAACTTCGACACCACGGCAACGGGAGGAATTTGAGGTCGTAACAGATTTAAGGTGCGCCATCCCCAAGCTGGATCGAAATCGCAGCCCTCCGACGATGCTAATTCGATACTCTTCCAAGTGGGCTATCAGGTTCGATTTCTTCCCGTATGTGTATTTCTTACTCTTTTCTGCTTTACTAAAACTTTCATTCGGTGTGTTTGTCCATTATTTGTTATTGTCTGTCTTGTGTTTAACTCAGCTTGGCCAAGCATGGTTCTTGCGCCATTTAAAATAACCAACACACAATGTAACCAACCAAACGAGTTACCGCGGACACTATTTCGTTGTGATTGACTTCTTCGTAATAGGTGACCACTTTGACAGATTTTTAAATTTAAAACTGATAATTCTGTAACGCCGTGTGACAAAATTCTAATAAACTGTCTTGGCTTATCTAAATCGTGATAAATTAAAGTCTTCACGTCATCACTTTCCTTTCAACGACGGCGACCTCAAATTCAATAAATATAAAATCAAGACGTGTATGGAAACGAAACTTACAAGGATAGGTACTGATAAAGAATAGATAAATACAGAAATACAAAGGAGTAGTAGCGCAGTGGTCGAACTCATTGAACCACGACAGTCCCTTCTGAATTTTAAAGTAGCACCCGTAACTTTACTTCCTATGTAAACCTTGATCCGCAGAATAAATCTTAAAGTATTATAAATTCCAATTTTAATATTTTTCTGCATTCTTTTTCTTTTTTATCTTACTGTCAATCAGAATACCTCTGGCCTTCGTGGAAAACCAACCCATTCGTCTAATCAAATACAACGCGTAATTGTTCGCTGCCCAATAATAAAAACAAATTCTAAGGTTTTGTTTTCCAGAGCAAATTACAGGCCACACCCTCCACTCCATTTCACTCAAGGTGCAATGTAAATTAGATCGGGTATCTATCTCCCATTCACTCGGTCTCAATCACCAAGCCTGCGAAAGTGAATCCGATTGCAGATCGCAGTTGAGGCTTAAGGATAGGTGGGACCATATTTGGACTACCTTCTTTCCGATCTCCAGTGTGGGAAGAACTGGATGAAGTGTGGAGACCTCTCTTTGATAACGTCCGTTGCGTCATTTTCTCAATGGCCCCCGACAAGAGCATGATGTGCGGGAAGTTTTGAATGTCAAGAACGTGGAATTGTGATCAATTAGATCAATGAGTGTCAATTGCTTGGAGTGGGAAGATGAGGTCTTTGACCGAAGTGAGCCTTTCGCAGGTGTACAAATTCGGACTTTTAAGTCCATCTCTCCTTTGTTTTTTGTTACCTAAATTGGATAGAGTCAACTTTGGCTTTCATTCTAGTTAATTGCTATAATTGGTTCATTTTCAATATTTTTGGTGATGGTATCAACTTTCCCTTTATTTTCCTTTCACATGGTCCAAATCCTCCAAGTGGTTTTGGTGAAATATCTCGTCATCAAGATATTGCCGAATTTGTTTTTTTTTTATGACGAAATCCAAATGAAGTCAATTCTTTTTAAATGACGAGAGCTCGTCCATCAAGATCTGGTCAGGTTTGTCCTAATGACGAGTTACCTCGTCGAGACAACCACCAAGAGGGTTGAGTACTATACACAGTTTATATAATTTTACCATTTATACTTTTTGTGCAAGACATCAATCAAGTCCTATTTCATTGTCCATTATTAATGGGACGCGGTACCTGAGTTGGAAGAGCAATGGACTAGCAAACGGAGAGTTGCGACTTCGAAACTAGGTCCTGCCTAAGATAGTCGTGTACACAGGGGCAAGGTGCACGTTATATCTGTCGTGGCCACAAATGTCCTAATGTTGGTGTGGTGGGGAAATTTGAGGAGTAGGGTGCTAGATCAGGTAACCACGTCATCTGACCGTGGTTACCTGATCGTGGTTAAAAGCAATGAGTTGTCTTCGGATCTTTCGCTTCATGATTGATCCCGAATCGTCACCAATAGCCTTTGTTTTACTCCAATGCAACGTTTATATTCAACTTATCTACCTTTTATCTGTGATGCATGGAATACTTCTTGTAAAAACATTGGCTAAAGGTCCCGTTAAGATTTGGATAAATTGATAACTAAATCCACTTGGTTCTCGATTATTTAAATCTTAATAGCCTATTTATATACTGTTCACTCAAATAAATAGTTTAATAAATCCAACGACTTTAAAGTATATATTGAAAAATAACTATCCCCTGATGAAAACTTTCAAAGTATTCCTATAAAGATAGAACAATATTTTTGTCAATCATTTATTCTAATATCACTGATGTAGAACAATTGTAATATTTAGTAATACTATAGTTGTTTTTTCTACATCAGTAATATATTATAAGTAATAGTAATATTAATATTAGAAGTAATAGAGTAATAGTAATATTAGAATTCATATTAATATTAATATTAGAAGTAATAGTAATATTAATATTAGAATTAATAGTAATATTAATATTAGAAGTAATAGTAATATTAATATTAGAAATAATATTAATATTAGAATTAATAGTAATATTAATATTAGAAGTAATAGTAATATTAATATTAGAATTAATATTAATAATAGAATTAATATTAGAATTAATATTAATATTAGAATTAATAGTAATATTAGAATTAATATTAATATTAATATTAGAATTAATATTAATATTAATATTAGAATTAATATTAATATTAATATTAGAATTAATATTAATATTAATATTAGAATTAATATTAATATTAATATTAGAATTAATACTAATATTAGAATTAATAGTAATATTAAAATTAGAATTAATAGCAATAATAATATTAGAATTAATAGTAATATTAACATTAGAATTAATCAGTAATAAATTGCAATATTTGAATTAATCAGAATTTTTAATATTAAAATTGATCAGTATTATTAATTACTAAATTATAACAATTAATGTGTAACTAATATAGAAGCTAACGCCTCTAAAATAACGAGAAAAAAATAGAAATTCAAAACACAAATATCAAATATAGAAAGAGAAATATATTTCTACTTAAGCAAAGGTCACGATTATCTTTTCATTCAAAGCTAAAAACCACATCGGGGGAGGTCATATTCCTAAAATATGTTCGGACAACCTCATGAATTTTTGGGTCATTTAAAAACTGACCGAAATACCCCGGTGTAAGATACGGCCGCGTTTCTTCGTTCAAAGCGATCACTTCTGGTTTCGATAGCCGCATAACCAGTTATTGGGCGCGTGCGCAAATCTCGACGCGATAACAAATTGTTTGGAGGTGCAGGTGAGGAATTGGGCAACCAAAGGGTCGGAGGAAGGAAGGAAGGAAGCAAAATAAAATATTTATAGATTTACCTTTGACTCCAGATCATGATCGAGACACTAATCAACTGAAGTGTTTGTGTTGAGGGGTTGTTTTAATAACCGTTTAATCTACAGGTGGAGCTAGAAACTGTTTTTCAAAAATTAATTACGCCTGACGCGAGCTAATGGTTTTTATTTTCTATTCGAACAACACTTTAACTTAGCAAAGATATTTTCTGTTGGCTTAGTAGTTGCCTTTCTTTGTTTTGTTTCATTTTCAGTGGCAATTTCTTTCTGTTTGTTTAAATAGTTTCTTTGATTCTGTTCCAGTTATGTGAAACTGAGTACATGGACACTTTCTATTCTCTGGACTCTTTATCGTGTTCATACAAATATTCATAAACACGATGTTAACTTACGTTTGCAATTAAACATACCACAGAGGAAATTCTGTACTATCAACTGAAGGTTATATTTATAATATAACCTTACCGTTACCTTTATAAGGTTATATTTTTAGTGATAAAAACTTAAATATGCGCATATTTTGCTTTTATACTATATCTTACAACTCTATGCGTGTACAATTCATAAAAGTGCATAGAAAAAATATCGTCGAAAAAAGAGCATAGTTTATATCATTTATATGTTACTGAAATTATTAAGAGTATCTTTTCTTTGCCTTTTCAATTGAACATTACTCATTATGATATAATTTGGCGTAATTTATAACAAATTGGCGTTAACCTGGTGCATCATGGGAAAAGAGTTCACGTAACACCTCACATACCATAACACATAGGCACAACTTGTTTATAGATAGACCATGCATCCATAACGGACATAAAAACATCCACACCTACCACCGAATTCTACCTTCGAGTTGTAGTCAGCGCAAGTTCGATTCCTAACAGGTACATTCCTCCATTCCTCCCTGGGTGCAATTCTCTCTTCCGTGCCAATAATATCTTTCATGTATATATGTCTATTACTTGATATTGTATGTATTGTGTCTGGCACAGCATGGCCAAATATGGCTCTTATCCATAAAATCCCCAAAAAACCAAACAACTACACCGGATACGAACCAGGGATCTATTCAAAAGTCAGCACCCTTACTACTAGACCGATTAGTCGGCATTAACATCAGTATCAAACTTAAAATAAATGGTAATGTTATGAGAAAACATATTGCAAACACCACACATGTCAACAGTTGCAATAGAGTAGATAAATGATAAATCCAAAGGAAAGTCTTTTTTTACAGCATGTGATGTCGTCGTCCCAAAACGGTAGGGTGAAAAGAGTACGAATCGTACACAAGGAGAAGACAACAAACAGCTAATATATTTAAGTTTTTATTATTCCAATAACATCAAGAAAAAACTATACAACATTTCATTTCATTAACATCATTACTTCAGTACTTAAAAGTATGTATTATCACAATCCAGCACGGTGACCAAGCCTCACACTATGCTTCTCGTTCTCTAACGTAGCCTCAAATCGTATTCCCGCAGTCCAAAAATAACTCAACAGTAAAAGTAAAAAACCAATCAGAGATCATCTGGGCGAACACCATCAGCAGATGACATTCTATTTCAACTGTTCTTCTCAAGTTGTTGTAAAGCGCGCGACGGAAGAACAGCAGATGGCAACAAACAATAAAAAAAAACAGAATATATTCGGCATTCCGATGACACAATGGAGTATCCACCTGCCCTTCAAGTGACCCTTCCTAAAGGTCAAGAACAACGAAGTTTCTCGTGATTTCACAAATGGCTGAAAGTTTATTTCCAAGCAAGTGTCCTGTTACATGTCGAGCATTTCTAATAAATATGCAAGCATCGCAAGGAAAAGTAAACTCATAAAATATTTATTAAAATACTTTGAGGCAAATGTAGATAAATATAATTTACCTAAATATCAATAAGTATATTATAATGCAAATACCATTAATTGTTGTTCCTTTAAATAAAGTTTTATTTCGCACTTAATCGAACTTCTATAATCTGTCGACATAATTGTTACAAATTTTGCCGAAGGTTTAAATAACAGCTTAACAGGTTTAAATTTGTTATAGGATCGAAAATTGTGTGTCGGAATTCCGTGTTTATTAAAAATTTTATACAACACTACAAATTATTTCATTTGATTTAATAAATAGACGAAAGCAAATTTTTGTACCTTTATTTGAAATGGGCAAACTAGTTTTCTGTTTTCAATATGTAGGAATATTTATATTGCGATTGATATTTGACGTCACTTCAATTTTGAATAATACTTTAGGATAAATTAAAAGGAAGAAACCATTAAAAGGAATATTATTCAAATGGATAGAGTTTATTAATTTTCTCTATTTCGGGTTTTAAATTCTACTCTTATAAAAACATTATTCTAATTTCTCATTTGAAGAGTGACTAACTAAAAACATCAAATCTACCATTTGTTTTTTCGATTTCTTTATACAGCATGCTTGAGTCTCAGTTTTCATATCATGGTTCCAATCTCAAATATTAATCTAATAAAAAAAATCTTTCAAACCAAATTTATTTGTTAAACTATGATGATTGATCAGGTCACAAGCTGCGTGTAATGATACGAATTTCAAATTCGTCTGCATTATTCATGTATCATCTGAATTATTACTGCTGTTCCGGATTCATCAACGATTTATATAGAACAGGTGATGGTATTCGAAGATGTCCGATCGTGAAGTGTTCTGCATAATTACACGGTGCAGAATGTTCAGGCGAATTGTTATATAATCAGAAATAAATCATAAGATCATTGGAAAAGATTCTTGGATTCGGAGGAACTGTGTAAATGTGTAGAATTCCCTTTTATTTCGAAATAGAGGAAATGATAATGAATATATCAATTTTGAATTGTCGTGGAATTTTTTCCATCTTATTTCCACATAAAATTAATTATTTCAATGATTGGTTGACTTATTTATTTCGTTTCACTTTATTGTATTATCAAACCATTCTTTTAAAACCAGCATGCATCTAGGTAGGTAGAATTGATGAATTAACGCCTCACTGGAGAAAACAACGGGCTAGTGGCGACTGTCCGGGATCAACCACGAAGATAGATCCGAGAACAACGACTCGTCATTTCGAACCACGATGATGAGGTCAACACCTGAGTTGACACCCCATTGTCCAAACTTCCATGTTTCTCCAACCGGAGGAAAATTGAGGCCCCGAAGTATTTAACGTACACCAATTCCTACGTAAACGATCGGTCTTTGGTTGGATCATGTTTCGAACTCGCTACCTTCAGGACACTCAACCGATACTCTTTTAACCAGGCTTCCTGCATTGGAATGTGATCAATCTTATTCCAGAATCCTGATGACGTAATAATTTCTTTGAGTGACTTTTTGGTCTTGGTCGGGATGGCTAGACCAGCATCTATATAAGCAACAACACCAACTATATGTATAATTCCCATCTTCGTTTAGTTCTGATCAACGAACTGTCTGACAAAGATAACATTTTACCATTTAAGCATTTATTGTATAAAAATTAGAATATTTTTGCAAATTATCACCTATGAGTGAAATAATTCCACGTCTCTACATTCCTTGCCCATAAAACCAGTTATTACCGACAATCATACTCGTTTACCTATTTCAAATTGACCTTAATCCCTACTTTTACTCAATTGCTTCCAGAACAATCCGTTTAGATGGTACATATTTATTGTTAGTGTGGAATCAATTCTGAAAGAAAGTATAGTTTGTGGTACCAAAAACATTATCATCCGAACTCCAAGATAAGCTACAGCAATCTGCAACTTCCCTTCTAAGGATCACGGTGAAACCATGCGTGCATTCAAATTTCCTGAACGATATGCCTCTAATGACTTTTCAAGTGTTCCATCGGACAATTTAATTGCCCTGTCGGGCGTGGATGATTCAGCCCGGAACAATTCGATTGCGATGATTACAACGGATATTGAATAGGATTAATATCCTTCCCAACATTTTCGGGATATTTGGATCAGATTATGAATCTCTTGAGTGTGAAATTGGATGCATAACACGGCGATCTTTGTTCAATCTTCCATGGGATTATTACGTATGTTGTCAATAACTTTTATGTAACAATTCGTACCTTTTCGTAAAGCTGTATGTTCTTATGCTATTATGGACGATGGCTCTATTCTGGTGAAGTACCTGGGCCAAAGGTTCTGTGTCCAGGAGTAGGTATTTTCATATCTGAACTGATTATTTTATTTCCAACTATACAATTCTATACTTTTATTGGATCATGCAGTTTTGCTCTACTAAAACCGTTTTACAACAATTTGTTTTCTGAATATTAAATTATTATCTGTAAAACCCGTTGAGATGCAAATACAACGGTTTGTAGAAATCATTTATGGCTATTCAAGTGCTTTTTATTATTTTCTGCTGAGCATTAGCAAATAATGAATGTGCATTGAAACATACCCTTGGTATCCATCATTGTTCGTCAATATTTACGACGAAAAATACTCCGAATCGAAGGACAACAAATATCACAACTCAAAAATATATGTCTTGGCAATAATCTCACAAAAACTCAGTAATACTGTGTTTAATATCAAACTAAACTCACGGCTCAAAAAAAAGTACATCTCAGTTAATAATTCTAAATAGAACTAAAAATGTAACTTTTTACTGGCGATGCCGAATATAGAAAATTCCGTGCCTATTTATAATTTGATTATATCATAATGTTTTCATTAAGAATTTCTGTATAAATATATTGTCATCGCTTTCGTGAATATCTTTTGCATTACTCGTTTCCTTACATCTATTTTTTTATAGTATGATTTAAAATTTATTCATTGTGAGCGAGCAATTTTTCATGAAAGTAATTAAATATTTAACCATTGAAAGAGCAGGAATAATTGAAATTAGTCTTGAACCAATGATAGAGCGAATAAGAATGTGATCTACGTATGTCTCTTATCGAAAGTGTAACATTTTAATTTCACATACTCGATAAATTATAAAACTTATATAATATCAGAGTCTCAAATTAATTTGAAATTAAACGAAACATTCTTATGCAGCAACGGAGAGTGTCACGTTTCTCAATTGTATTAAACGTAATCCATGATAAAATTCTTACGAATTGCAGTAATCTGTGTGATGTTTAGTCTAAATAAATCTTACTAGCAAGATGATGAATATTTCATTTCTAAAGAACTTTGATTTCAAAGTGTAGAAATAATACACAGAATTAGTTTCTAAATAGAAATGTGGACTTTTCGTTTCTTACTTTTAAAATATTTTATTCCTAATTATTTAAAGAATTTAAAAATAGTTTACAAATTTAAAGATCATGAACTTGAATATATGACGATTGTCATATTATAGATGCAAGTTAGTTTCTAAATAGAAAACATCGTATTTAAAAATATTTTAAAATTGACATACAGTTCTAGAATAAGTATAGTTAAAACGCGAACGATCTTATAAAATCGTTTCTGACAACTATCGTACTGAATCAATGGTATCATACTAACCATTAACTCGATCATTTCAAAATGGAGAGAAATTTGACTTTTAATACAAGTTAACTTCAATAGTCAAGCACAGCGCAAAACTAATTGTTCTTTTTACCTGTTTTCTGTTACATAAAGAAAGCACACAAACAACTTTTTGTTTTCAAAACAAATTACCTACAAGAACACTTTTTACACAACTGAACGGATACCAGTCTTTTTAGTTCTTACAACGCGTAACACTTCCCTAAGTTGCCAGAAAACGCGAAATCCACACTACTTCCTTGCCTCCAGTACTATTCAAAAACGAATAAAACGTGTTAACAATACGTTTTGTTTCTCTGTTATAAAGTTCTTGTAATCGAGATTTCCTGCGGTAAAAACAAAAAAAAATATTACATTCATTATTCCATCCGATCAATCAGTCATTATTTTGATGATTGATTATCAATTGACATTAATGGATGGTCATTCTGAGACACAAACAAATAGAGCGACGTGCCAACCTACATGACGTGTCCTAGATAGGTGATAATAGAACCCTCCAGGGGATAGATTAAAAGGAAAATAATCCAATGTAATTAATCGCATTATGTGTAAAAGACAAGCACCTTTCCGGAAGTAACCTTGCCTTTTTAATGTCATTCTCTGCCCGACACTTAACGAATGTGTCCTTAGAAATGAACATTCAATAAAACATGATGGTATTGGAAGATTTTGCCTCTTGTCAATGACGAAATATTTTTTTTGCGCTAATGAGTTGCATATCCGATGCTTTTAAGCGAAAATAGATTTAAATTATTTTACTTCATAAATAAATCATTCAGTGTGAAAGATTGTCTTCTTTTTTTTTTCTTCTCAAATATGATTTGCTTGAGGTAAGGCCTCTTGTTTAAATTTATCCAATTATTTTTTATAGTAATTGGCCTGGAATATTTGATAATCTTGTCATGAAAATCATACGGAATGTCGAGGAGAAATATTAATTGAATAAAAGTGAATATTCTATTCGAAATCCGAATACCATTGAATTAGTTTCTATGAATAAAGGTTTTTACATCAAAAATATTAATTATTTTAAGAACCATTAAATTGAAATTCGAAATATTTCAAACTTTGTTCATTTAAATGAAATTGTACGATTTGTCCATTACTTGGTTACGAATTAGTTTTAAAATGTTCTAACTTGTGACATAATGTTGCAAAATACGTACACGTCTTTTATCGTGTCCTTTTAATTGTAAAGCTCATTTAAATTGTAATAAATAAATCATTTGGAATTTAGTATTTTTAACTAGAGAAAATAAAGTAGATCGGTCATTTAATAAAAAGAGCTAAATTTTTTTAGCTTAAGAATTACTCGTTACAACTACATATTGTAAATGAGAAATTGCTTCTGTGTGTGGTCTAATAGGAAATTTAAATTATAACTAAAATATTACTTAGCTTTGACATTTCTTGCATAAGTAATTTAAGGAAAGATACTTAATAAAATTTATGAAAAAGAACAATTTGTGATGCCTTTTAAAGTAGAGTAATTTATTAAATTGTATGGATTAATTAAAAGTAACGTTATTAATCTCCTTCAAAGAATTCTGAAAAAATTAAAAAAATCCTACCCACGTTTTGTAATGTTTCGACTGAAAAGTTAAGCAGCACAATATGGCTCAAACGATAGTATATAAATTTAAAACTCCTAAAATTTCTGTGGAATTTCTTTATTGAACATTCTGAATATTTTTACCTTACAGTACTCTTAATTTTGCAATCATAGAGGTTTCATACCATAAAAAATTGTTTCGTTAAAAACAACCAGGTTTGTTTACTAATGCTTCACGCTAGATTTCACTTCAATATCATCATCAATCTTGAACGTCATTTTTAGTCAATGGAAATTTTGTTATTGACCAATAACGCCCATCAAGCACGCACGGGAATTCTTCGACTTGCGTTTATTCAAATGTTACTTATCTACTAGTTATTCAGTAGTTGATTAGTCTCGTTAGCTTGAAATATCGGTCATGCTGTCTATCAATGGCGTCTTAATGAAGTCACTACGTTCCAAACGGGAACGTGGAACCTGTGTCGATAGAAAAAAATAATTTTTTATCACTTGCATTGCTAAACTTGCTTAATTAATAACTAATAAGTACATTAAGATTGAAGTCTATTTTTTATTAATGGTTTTAGAAATATCTATTCAAATTTAATAAATAAAATTATTTATTCATAACTTATGGCTTTCACTTCATATAGGGTTTGGTTCTTTTGTTCTTATTCCAGTTTCATTTTCAACTTTGTTGACGACGCTTTGTTCTAGAAGTTTAATTTATGTTTTCTTGTTAATATACTCTTAAAATTTATAAGGGGACCACGGTGTCCAGGTTTGAAGAGTAACTCGGTCCGACAAAAGACCAACATGCCCATGGGGGATGGTGTACTTTAAATCTGTCGTGACCTCAAATGTCCTTATGTTGGTACGAGCCGAAGTTTAAGAAGTGTGGTATCACCTTAGGTATTGACCTCGTCATTTGACAGTGGTTCAAAGTTACTTGGTGTTGTCCTCGGCTCTTTCCCCTGGAAATTGATTCCGGAATGTCCCCAAAAGCCCGCTGTGTTGCTCCAATACGACGTTAATTAAAATACCATACCAAAACAATTGTTTGTATAATTTAATACACATTTTAATATATACTAAACAAATAAATGTTTTAGTTTTAACTATCCAACAACTCATTCTAAATAAGCCATCAAATAATAAATGTATTAATATTTCTTTCAGTATGAAAGAAATATTAGTGAAATGCAAAGTCTATACAAAGAAAACGATGCTTCGACGTGAAAAATACAAACCTATAAGCGTTTGTCAATTTCTAGGCTTCACCTTATGTTTCAACATTTGCAAAGTAGCTTGTTTACTTAAAAAGGTGG
This sequence comes from Metellina segmentata, assembly GCA_947359465.1. Lineage (NCBI taxonomy): Eukaryota > Metazoa > Arthropoda > Arachnida > Araneae > Tetragnathidae > Metellina > Metellina segmentata. Next base: position 115,349,297 of record OX375873.1, read on the forward strand.
TAGGTAATTTAATCAATGTCGCTTTGGAGCAACTCAACTGGCTATTGGCGATGGTCCAGGATCCATCCCGAAGAGAAAGATCAGAGAGGACAACACCTCGTAATTTTGAACCATGGTCAGATGACGAGGTCACACCCAAGCTAACTTAAAAAGATGTTTTACAAGTTATTGTAAAACGAAGTTGATACAGGTTTTAACTTTAATTTTTACAAGAAGACTCATCGAATTTATCCATTTGAGAAAATTTGCGATTACCATTACATTAACGATGAGGTACTAAATCACCGAAGTAGCACAACCAGATAGAAAAAATCTTGTTTGCACAAAACTATCCAACTCGCTTTTAATGAATTGCCTTTCATACAACACCAGTAACGATGCACACAAAAAAAATCCGTTTTTGTTTTGTAACGGTGCCTGAATGAATGACCGCTCATTATTTAAATCCAAAGCACCAAGTGTCGTTGCACAGACCTCAATACTTCACAGGCACGCTCTGAATTATTTCTAATGGATATCAATACGGAATCTTGACAGCCACCAAACATGTAGCTGGTATTGAAAAAAAACCGAGCGTTCAGTCCACACAAACTTCGCCTTGTTAACACGGTACAAAGCCATCGACATTAATCAAAATGGCGCTGCTTGATCTGTGTAATGAAGATGAACGCTTTAACAATGGCGCAGGGTTTTTTTACCCTCATGGCGATAAACAATGCACCAATTATCGATTTATGGAACACTGCACTTGCGAAGATGAGCATAATAACGATAACGCTGGTAAATTGCGATATTGATATTGTTTAGGGTGAATGGCAACATCGAACGTGATCGGCACGCGCACAATACCCTGAACAGCCCAGCTTTATCTGACACAGATTTCGAGATTCTGAGATACCAGTTATCATACAAGGACGAGCGGGCCTATTTTTTGCACCGAATTGACCGTTTCATATTTTTCAAAAGATGTGCTATATATTTGTAAAGTATTTGGCACCAATAGTTTACAATTGGTGGACATACTTCATACATTATGTTCTTTTATAAAGAACAAATAGTCAGTGTTTTGGAAGAAATAGCAAACCATTGGAGTGTAGCTTGTTAAAATTCTATAGTTTATAAAGTGATAGCCCAAAACACGCAACGAGCAAGACGTGCAGAATTATTAACAAAAAAATCAACAAGTTTCTCGTACTTTGATATCCAAAGAGCTTTCGTTTTGCGAATCGCAATGGTGAAATTCAAACCGTCCTACCAATTGCATTGCAGCTTTCTTAATTGAGCTGATGAGAGGTAAGGAAATTTATTTAATGATAATGGTTGTTTAATGATGACTCTTGAGGTTTTAGGCATCATATAATATTCCAGAGTTTACGCGTTCAGAATCTTTTCCAATGAAATAAAAACTCCTTTGCGTGTAACTACTTCATATAAACGCCTTTATGGCATCACTGCTTTGTGCGGGTTAGATAAAGGAAGATGGAGAATAGAGGATTACAACCAGAAGGTTACGAGTTCGAAAAAGGTATTTTTAACTTTAAATCTAATTTGAAGAACGTCTTAAAAATAAAAAATATTTCAAAGTTTAATAAGACGGGTTACATCTTATGTCTAAAACCGGGTTATGGTAATGGTAATTAATTAACGTAGCACTGGAGCAACACAATGGGCTATTATTGACGGTCCTGGATCGATCCCCAAGTGAAAGATCCGACGACATTACGTAGTTTTGGACCACGGCCAAATGACGACACCTGAGATGGCACCCCACTCTCTAAATACAACGCCAACGTAAGAACAGTTTAGACGAAGACAAATTTATATGCACTAGCCCCGGGTCATTGGCTGGACCAAGTTTCGTACTCGCAACCCTCCGATTGCTAATCCGTTACTCTACCAATCGGGCTACCGTGGCTCAGTCTAAAACCGGGAGTGCAACCTATGGCACTAGATATTTGTTCCTATTTCTGTATTCTGATTATTTTCCCCAGACCTCTTTCGATGAGAACGCATACGTTTCCAAAGAAATATCCGCTCTCTGCTGCGTGTGAGAAGTAGACACAAAAGTGTGTCCATTCTGCTTTCTACTGAATTATGAGGACACCATAAAATAAACACAATCCAGCAAAGCGTAATGGCCGCTCAGAACTAAAAGCTCGGTGACATTTCTGGAACAGACAGCCAATCATTAGAACTTCAACGTCTGTTTAGTAAGAAGAATTTCTAACAAGAAAAGAATTACCTTTTCCGTCAATAGAACTGATTCTAAGAATCTTTCTGATGCATAGGAATTCGTTTTAGGTCACAGTTATTAAAGTTTACAAATAGAAGATTCCATATATGATTTTTACTGTAGATTTTACGATTAAGTGTTAGCGATAAAGTGTAACTTTAATATAATCATAAATGACGACAAAACTACTAAGTAAAACGGAGGAAATTTCTATTATATGATTTTTAATATTCTAATTCATAATTTTAAATTATAACTTTTTATATTTCATTTGTTATTTATTAACAATGTAAAACTATCTCATTTGACAGTTTGTTTATATTTTTTAATGTTAAATGGCCGATTTCTTTTGGGTTCATTCAAATTTAAATTATGTACGGAATGTTGGTGCTTTTCTGAATTTTTCAAATAAATAAATAAGTTGAATGTGTATATTTTGTTATTTTATATTAAGTCAAAATTTCATATAACATATATGTAGCCAAACTCTACTTGTAAAATGCTCTAGAAAAACTTTTCGTACGACCGAATATTTCAGAAATCCTGAAATTTTAACGGAAAATCCGTAAACATTTAACGTAACTAATAAATAAAGTAAAGGAGTAAATCTAAACGTTAACTAAAAACATCTATTCTCAAATGTTAATTATTTAAAACAAAACACGGATATAAACAATAAAATAAACTAGCAATTCCGCGGTACACCAGTGTTCCCCGGAACATACTGTTTTAAAATACTGTTCTAGAAGAAAGACTAGCAAGAATTTATTTTAGAAAAAAGACTAGCAAAACTTGAAAATATATACTCGATTTATTTTTCAACCAGTTATTTAAATAAAATGCATTAACGAGTGATTTCCTATAAATTGATTATCCAATATTCCCTTCACAGCTACTCACAAAAGAATAATATTCGTAATTTTTTTAAACAATTTATAACAATTCAAAGAATCTCTGAGTTTTGTTTTGATCGTTCCAAAATAAATTAGATTAATTCCAAGAATATCAAACGTCTTGTACAGGTCCTAATTTTATTATTCTTCCTGTGTGCGTGCCATTTTTTCTAGTATTTCAAAACATTTTTTAAATACAAGTAGAAAACCAGTCTACTTTATCTACGAGGCATAGAGGTCTTTGAAATGCATGATCCTTGTTCACTCAAGCGGTGCTCTCGTGAAGGACAAGTTTTTGGGTAGGAAATCACCTACATATCTACAGCCGCAGGCCTTCTCTTGATTTAGAAAGTCGTTAGGTACTAATGTCAAATCTACTGGAATTTTCCAAGGTTTGCCTCACTCGAAATTCTTTAAGCGTAACAAATTAAATGGTATAAATTGTGAACACCGAAATAAATAATGTATTCGAAGAACTATTTGCAAAATCAAAACATTCGAATTGGAAAAAAATAAGAACTGTAACGAAATTTGCGTATTCGAATGCAAAAATATTTTGTTCTTAGAACTCAGAAGCGATTTATCGTTGTCAATTTATTTGTTATGGAATAGAGATATATCTGTGAATGTCAACAATGAAATTCTTTTGGATGAAATTGTCCCAGAATCACAAATGGAATCAAGAATTCGAAGAAGCATTTGAAAATCAAGATTTTAATTGGGAAAAAATAAGACTATATTATTCAAGAACAAAATTCACATTTTCGAATGCAAAAATATCTTTTGGAATTCAGAAACTAGAACTGTCCTAGAATCGTAAAGGGAAAACAAGAATTCACCTATCTTCGGTGAAATAGAATAACTGAAAATATTCCAGGCCTCTAGCTCATGCCTTCGAAAGTATCAATCTGTCATCAAATATGCAAACGATACATAATACAAAATAGATATTTTCACAAAAATCTCTATAAAATTTTATTTCGGAACAAAAAAAAAATGATTAAACCTTTTTGTTGCCTCTAATATCTTTTACAATTACAGCATGCACCTGTGCTACTGGACTGGTAAATTGTTTTCCCTTTGAATCGTTAGAGAATTTTTCATTCCGTAGCCGAACTGCAGGTTCTTGACCTAGAAAAGAAATATGTTTCTTAATTGGCAACATTCACTGCTCAAACGATTTTCATTCTGTTCTGCTCTGAAAGAGCTCTTTTGAGTTTCTGAATCTAATATCTGGATTAACTTCTCAGACGTTGAGGGGAATAATTCTTATATTCGTTTGGTAATTTTAGATACACTGCTAGATCATACTATTTTCGTGTACATATTACTCAATTTACGTACCCCTTTTTTTTTCAAGTAAGATAAAAAATGTGTACAAGTTTTATTTATGAGTGTGGTGAGATATTAAGTAAAAAATTATGTTTTGGAAGAAATTGGATTGTAATACTAATTTGAACGGGAAATAAACATACTGCAATGGAATAAAATCATTCCAATATCAAATTAAATTTAAATAATATAATTTAACTTTTTTTGGAACATAAATTGTGCACTCAGATTTCTTTAAAAAGTTGTTTTAAAAAATTGATTATTCGCATTCATTGGTCATTACAAATAACAGAACTGTATTGGAATAGAAGACAAAATTGAGTCACTTTCAAATTGCGCGAATATAAAACATCAAATCGGCGTGAATATAATCACATTTGTACATTCAGTTTGATTATTCTTTTATAGGTTTGTACCATCAACAATTAACTTAAAACTTGATAAAAAAAAGAACGATTGTCTCAATAATTTCCAAACATTAATACACAGTGACTTTTTGCATTCAAGCTTTTTCACTTTCTTATGTTCACATTTTCTGGAGTACATTATACTTAACAAAAGAGCATAATAAAATTACCTGTAACTAAGCAATCTATCATGATAAGTAAATGGTTAATCTGTTAGTATGTACTAAAAAAATCTGTTAAACAGTATTATCAATAACAGATTCGTAATATTGATGACAAATTGAGTTGAAATAAAAAATAAGGTAGAAACAAATGCGACAAATAGCAATTGAATTCGATATTATAAATGGAAGAAATTTAGTCATTTGAAAAAGCATTCCAATTACTTTTCGTTTATGCAAAAGAGATCATTTGAATGAAGTGTGAATTTTCGAGAATTCCGCTTTCGTATTAGGGAAAGGTCCCTTGATATGCTTCGAGCATCGGGTCACGTGACCTCTGACATCACTGGGAGGTTTCGCAACGCTTTCATGAACACCGCGCACGCGCACTGTGACGGCGTTTTCGTATTTGCAATCCGCTGCATATTTATAGCAATTTTTCAATGAAAACAATGGACTTAAATGAAAGCAGTATTTAAAACGTAATCCCGAAAACAATAATCCAAGTTCAATATCATTCTTTTTCGCTGCTTTGTGTGATCTGAATACCGAATAGCATGCACTAAATATCGGCGATTCAAATAGAAGGATTTTTAAATACCTAAGCCAAAAATCAGTTTCGTTTTCTCGTCTCTAGGGGTCTATTTTTTATACATTGCCTTGTTGCTGAGCAGTTGCGAAAATTGCCAATTATACCTGCATGCGTTTAGAAATTTTGTAATCTGTTTTCTCAGCTGTTCTATTTTAGGATCAGTAAGAAACTTCACTTTTGTACCAACTTATAATTAGGACAATTATAAAATAATACTGGTAAAAATTGAAGCCGGAAAAAAGAAGAAATGATTTGTTACTAAAATAAAATATTTGTGTATGGAAGCTGTTGCCCGGTTAAAAGAGTAATGGATTAGTAATCGGAGTGTTGGGAGTTCGAAACTCTATCCATCCAAAAGATACACGGGTGATGGCGTACGTTAAATCTATCGTTAACTCAAATGTCCTCACGTTGGCGAGGTGTGAAAGTTTGGAGATAGGTGTGCAGCTCAGGTGTTGTTCTCATCAGATGACCGTGGTTCCAAATTACATGGTTGTCCTCTGATCTTTCCATTGAGAGCTGATCCCGGACCAACGCCAATAGCCCGTTGTGCTGCTCCAGTGTGACGTTAATTAATTAGCATTACCAAATAAGTGTGACTTACGGCGTAAGTAGAATAGAATAATAAGCTGGAACTCACAAAAAAAGGAAATATCCAATTGTTCTCCAAGGGAAATGTTCTCACCAAAGTAATATTGATGTTATTATTTTCCGAAACAAACGTTTTTCGATCAAACTATTCAAAGAATTACAAACTTTTTGGGCTAAACAATAAAAAAGCGCATCACGTGCAAAATGGAACAAGACACCAGGAAATCCAGTGCTGGCAAAACGCGACTGCTTCTCGTCTTTCGCGTGCAGGACGTTTTTCTTTTTCGAACTTTTCAAACGACAACGAGGAAAAGACGCGGAAACAGAAAACGCCTTTGAGGAGAATTCTTTTTCGCAATTTCAGAACGAGAAGACATTCCGCCGCTGCGGGTGCCACAATTAACGAGAATGTATCGTAATCAACGGCGGGAGAGAGTTTATTCTTGGTTGCCGAGATTACCATATAACGCCATGTTGCGGGATAGGAGTATGTTCCAATCCTGTCAAGTTATTTCACAGAAGCAAGAACTTTACTAACACTATGGTGGATGTATTTATCGTTTTAGAGTTAATGAGTCTTCCTTAAGGTGTGTGGTGTTTGAGTGTATGAGGTATAAAACGTTTCGGTAGCAACGAAATATCACGCTGAGGACCTAGATAGTTGGATGAGGAAGAGATATATTAATACTTAAACCAATTCGATAGTTTCAAATTATGTTTGTGTAAGGGGACTAGACAGCTGGACGAGAAAGAGGAAAATGTTATTTAGGTCAAAAGGATTTCGTTACCTAGGGGTGACCTTCTCAATCTAAAAATTGATTTGCTGAGACTCCGAAATGAACATTTTGATGCTTGATTGTATACTGCTTAAAAACGATTTGATAACCAACAGCAACCAACAACTTGATGTTTGATTGTACACTCCTTTACCCTCCAAATTGTTTTGACGAGATATCACGATCTTTCCAATTTCGATAATGACAATATATCTCGTCATCAAGAATTGCCAATTTTTTTTTTATGATGATGAGGTCAAAATGTCGTTCGTTTTCTTCCTATGACGATAAATCTCGTCCCATTAAGATCTGGTCAGTTTTGACGTAATCTGATTAATGACGAGATAACTCGTCGAGACAACTACCAGGAGGATTAGATATCACTTTGGAATCCTGGCTAGGTCTATGAGAAAAAGCAATTTTGGTCATATTGATTTTTGTGTATATGGGTGACCTCAATCAGGAAAGTGTTGGTTGGAGCTTTAATAATAAGCTTTGGTAAATGGCTTTAAATTAGTACAGTACATATAACATCATTGCTTAAAAATAGCTACTACTATCTATTGCATAGTTCCCCAAAATGGGAATTACCACACCCCCGTAGGCACTGTAGAAATCTTGAAGCTAGACTTTGGGAGATAGAGGTTGAGGAGCAAGAGTGGACAATAAAATGTTATAAAAATTTGTCTCCTAAAAAAGGTTTTAAGCAAGAAAACAAAGCCTCATGTATGCAAATTGATAGCACACCAGAGTCCATCCTTCTCACTAGTGATATTTAATTTTACTGACTTGATTCATATGAATTACTAATAACAGTGTGTAATTTTGTGTGTTAATGTGAAAACTTTATTTCGTTTTATTGAGTGACTTTATTATTTCAGTTCCAAGTTTATTTGTTTCCAAACTAGTTCTTGATATTTTAAAATTGCACACAGCTACGTAAATATTCTGGTGAAATTCAAAACTTTCAGGCACATCTACACTTAAATTCATTGTTAGTTGAGATAGTATTTTCCAGATGGGCCACAAAAAAATTGTCTATGAATAGGGGGCGTTAAACCAAATAATTGGGAAACCTATGTATCAAGTATACTTATTTTGCCAATACAACAAATAGTGTAATAATTTTTAAAAACTCTTAAAAAGAATATAGTAGTGTTTTTCACCAGAATTTTACAGACGGAAACATTTTGTTCATAAAATTTCTGTAATTTGATTTCATAATTACACTACGCGTACCTTATTTCGAAAAACTACTATGGATTCATGCAATGATGTCCATCTTCCATGAGTTGAGTAAAACTACACTCTAAATGTTTCTATGTACTCTCTCTCTCTCTCTCTCTCTCTCTCTCTCTCTTCCCCATGCACTATTAATTAAGATTTAATAATACTAAATTCAACAGTTAATTTTGAATGAAAATAATGATTTACATGTAGTTTTCTAATTGTGTGAAATTGATATAAATTCAATTTGAGCAAACAAAATTCTACTTTTTCTAAAAAGTTCAAATTTACCTCTTCTTTGATATACGAGTAACATTGGAAATGCCTTCAATTTATAGTGTCAAACCAGCATCCTTAGAATCAAAAATACTATTCCAAAAGCAAAAAAAAAAGACGCAATCTCATAAGTTCGTTGCACCCGGCAAAATAAAATAGAGAAGCGAGAATGAAATCTTATACACTTTATTCTATTTCATGAAATGAATCAAAATTCGAGTGATTTGTTCTATTTTTGATTTTGTCAGAAACAATTGGTCAAAAGGCAAACGTGTTACCCGTATTATATGACGCCCTTTTTTTCTCTATATTGGAACTCATCTCAACACTCCCTTTCCGTTAAGGATAGAAGAGCAGACATGACAACCTAAGATGAAAGTTTTCAGTAGTACCAAAGGAAAAAATCCGTAGTTTTTAAGAATTTTTCAGTAGTCAAGTAAAAATTTAAGAAATCAGTTTTAATAACACGCAAATATCATTAAATCAAATATTTAATTACAAATTTGAAACATGATATGCAACATATTACATTATTTATAGTTAGTAAGGTATATCATACATGAAAACACATATATAGAACCAATAATTGTGTATGAAAGAATTATATTACAATACTAAAAATTGAAATTTTTATTCTTTGAAACATTTAATAATTAAATTTAAGCACTCTCTCCCATTTACCAAAACAAAAATATAGTAATAATGAAAAAAATACAGAAATAAATTAACTAATTGATGTGCCGTGAAAACTAAATTAAATTAAATTTTTCCGTAGAAAAAATCATCGATTCCGTAATCCGTAGTACCCGATTCACTTCCGTAGAAATTACGGAGAATCCGTAGTAGTTGGCATCTCTTGAAGAGCAATACAAACTAGATTATAAGTTTAAAGCTCCGAATATTATGGGGCATTTTCTGTCAAGCTTCAATATAGGTGGTAGTAGCGTATATGTGCGGCGATATATGATTCATGTATGTATTCTGGACGGGCTGTCACTTGGTTAGTTTTCAGATACGATTTCAGCATGTCGCCAATAAAAATTTCAAAGATTGAATTCTGAATTGATAAACCCATTGATTGGTCAACATTAAACGCCAAATGTTGGCAAAACGGTGGTAAACTACATTTTAAGAAACTCCGACATGTATCATGCGATAGCCCATTTGAACAGAATTAAAATCTTCGAAGACTGTCTAGTCTGGTTTTTTTTGTTGCGTATCTTAAACTAAATTAATATTATATCCATTTTTTAACAATTTTAGTGCAATTACAATGTGTATTGTAACAATTTTTTTGTGTTTACCGTAAGACATGAATATTGTCCTTCGTATTCCTATTAAGTACAGTTTACTAACAAGTACTGCTTATTTACCTTGTAACAGTAAGTTTTAAAGCTATTTCAATCCACTCTCTTATGAATCGGTACTACCTCATACAAAAACTAAAAGGGATATGAGCGAAATATTCTGAAATGATACTTTTGTGTTCTTCATATTATGCGTTGATTGCATTTTGTGCTGTAAAATTGTATTTTATGAATACAGATAAGGAGGTTATCATACAATAAAGCTTCCCAAACAATATTATTGAAGGTTCTCTTAAATTTTTATAAGTTTTTTAGGTATTCAAAAAAATTAAACGTAAATAAAGGAAAAAGAATAAATATCATCATTCAATGTAATATATTAAAGGATAAAACTCCGAGTTAGGAACATAATATTGGATAATTCATGGAATCTGAACGCTTTTGGAAATTTCGGATGAAATAGATCTTAAAACAATAAATATTTTAAAAACCGAGGCCTTCGACATACTTTGGTACTTCCATAAAAATAAGTATATAATTTTTTGTAATTTGAAATGTTTATACAAAATTGTAGTATTTGCTTCCGCGTTTGCATTTTAAACACAATTTATTCATAGAATTCCACCATGATTCTAGTAGTATAGTGATCTAGATTGTTAGGGATTTGAATGCATTTCCAAAATTTGTCTTGCGAAACAAAATAAAAAATATTTTCCATATCTTTCCAAATACGTCACCGCTATCATTAACATACTTTTTCATAACTTCATTCACTCTACTTGTGTGTGTGCTTAAATAAAGTTATTAACTAAATCCCATGAGTTTCAAGAATTAACTTATCGAATCCGAGGTGAAATCGATTTACACTTAATCTCCGACAGCCTCGTCCATTCCGGCGAACTCAATAGATTAGAATGAAAAAACCTCATGAACTTAAGGGTAGGTTTCCACTATCTGTGTCATATGGCAAGCGCTCTCGGAAGAGCAAAAAATCGGCTTGTTTGCGTTCAATGCGGAGAATTAGGAAAAACTTTGCGATTGAAAAAATAGGTATTGAATAGCCACTCAAAACGGGTTTGTCGAACCACGCCTAAGCACTCAGGTGTGGCATACGATAGCGGGCTGAAGTTCAAATAAAAGGAAAAGTTTACTTTCATTTCGTACGCGGTATCGTGCAATTCAAGAGAAATTCACACGTTAATAATTCACCCCTTCAGAAATGCTCAGGTCGAAAGAATCAAACAAGCCTTTCAGCATTCGGTGTTCTGTTAAATACAATGGCCCGATGAATGGAATGAGATATTCTCACTTTCCCCACGATGTTTAGAATGCCATTTTTTCCCCCTTTTTTATTCGAATCGGAATTTGTATCCTTTTTGAAGTTCCTGTTGACATCCTTGAAGGCTGTTCTCCGTTCTTAATCGTTACAAGGTATGAGTTTGAAGTTTAAAACTCTGTTACTGTTTCATTAGCTCCAATTTTGGTCACCTTTCGTGCGCTTGTGAAGTTATTGGGAATTAGCAGTGTTCTGTAAAATACGATGGCCCAAAGAATAAAATGAGATATTCTCGCTCCCCATGCGATGTTTAACCTTTACTACGGCCGGTACAGCAGTTGTACCATGATCGCACCAAGAAAGAATTTAGACAACGGCCGGAACAGCAGGTGTACCCTGAAAGTTAAAAGAATCGAGTTATATCTATAGCCGTAGTCAAAAGTTTAACCTTAAACAACGGCCGTTACAGCAGTTGTACCTTGAAAGTTTTAAGAATCGCTCCAAGAAAGAATTGTAAACCTTGAAAGTTATGAATCGCGTCTAGAAAGAATTTATACTACGGTTGTTACAGCTGTTGTACCTTGAAAGTTATAAGAATCGCGCCAAGAAATAATCGCCTTGTTATATCAATAGCCGTAGTCAAAAGGCTAATTTACATCGGCTGTCTTCTGTTTGGCGCAACTTGGCCAAGTATGGCCCTTGCGCCATAAAATCCAAAACAAAAGAACGAATCTACCTAGGAATATTTGTGTAGAAAAAGAAACTAACATCTAAAAAGAGGAAACCCATCTATTATTATGCCAACTCTCCTAGAGAGTTACTTATAAGTTATTTTTTTGTTTAGAAGAAAGAGATGGTGAGTCTATAAATCCTAGAACCCACATTCTATCCTACGCAGCTTCTGGAAGCTGAAGAAAGCGCCTGATTTAAATTAACACGAAGAAACGAACCGCACTAGTCCAACTCGTTCTTAAAGTGGGGCTCCCGTCACCATGTCCGAAACTCTTCGGTCATTAATAATTCGAACAACCAATTTGGGTCAATTTAAAAGCGAACAGGTTTTATGGTCACTTTTGATGAAGTGGTCAAGATTGGAGTTTTTCAAACTCGACTTGTGATGGATCATTCTCCGTGCTTTAGCTGGAAGGGACATTTCTCACCCATCCACAATTCGCTTTAAAGAATAATGGTATTTAATACGTGCGTAAATACAAATACTTTAATTGAAAAGGGAAAATACACAATAAGTTTGACCCATACGATCCTTTTTATTATCAAACTTGTGAAGATTAGACGTTGGCTAACGAATTTTAATGAATGCTCGGTGAATAAAAAACACTTCTCAACCGATTCAGTGAGTAATCGCTCTTGTGTTCTGTTTTTCTATTCGAAAAATTTTAATATTTGCAACATAAATTAGGTTTTCTTCGAACCTAAGTATTCAAAATAAAAACTAATAAGAAAGTATGGAATTTTATTAACCCTAATAATTTCACAGCCGTCTGGGTTAGAGCTGTATATGGTAATCTTATTGTCAACACAGAAAACATATATATAAATGATAGCGTATTTCAAATACATAAAATGTATCCACGTTTGGCTATCAAGACTTTTTATACAGTATTACGTTTGGCTATCAAGACTTTTATATATGGTGCCAATAATATCTAACTTTGAATTGGGATTTGTGTTCTTCAATAACTCTACTTCAATGTTTAAAATTTATCTCAGTTATTTATTTACTATATCTCAGTACTGCGTGTGTGTGTGCAAGAGGGGTAGTTCAATTAAAGTCACACTGGAGCAATAGTGGGTTATTGGCAAAGATCTGGGATCAATTCCGGTGGGAAGATCCGAGGACCTCGTCATTTTTAACCACGGTTAGGTGACGAGGTCAACACCTGAGCTGTTGCTCCTCTCTCCAAACTTCCACACCATGCCAACGTGAGTGTGAAGACATTTGAGGCACCAGCCCATTTTTACGTTTTTGTTCTTCTAAATGATATTTTTCTATGAAATAAATCTATTTCTTTCAGCTGTTTAGATGCTCGTACTTTGAATACTAGGAGAATATTTCCACGAATATGGTATTGTAAATTATGTTTTAAGTATAAATAATAATATCATGAGAACAGCAATTCAGTGACGTAAAACAGATTGCATCCAATTTATTATTTCTATCTACTACACTTAACAATTATGAATGAAAAATGCGTTTGAAGGAAGTAACTGATACTCCCCTATTGATTAGGTATTTTGGTATTTTTAATTAACGTCACACTGGAGCAAAACAACGGGCTATTGCCCTATTGTTTAGGAAAGATTAGAATTTATTCCAATAAACAAAGGTATCGAATTATTAAATTGAATACAGCTGTACTTTCGTGCAAAGCTTATTACTTACCCTTACTCTGTATCTTAAACACGTAACTGATAAATGAATAGAAAAAAAGGAAATGCTCTAAAAAATTGAAAAACTAGGTACTTAATTCAAGTAATTTCTATTTTTGATGAAAATAAAATATTAAAGATGCATCACAATATCTAGTCATTGTCAACAAAATTATAAATGCACAATCTATCCCTTCAAGTAACAATCCGATGCTGAATACCTAAACAGCTTACAAACTTAAAATTAAAAACATAGACGAGGAATCTTAATGTTTTTCGAATAGAAATATTCTAAGCACTAGTTTAGTTTTTCATTCCTGTTTAAAAATAATGCTTCTAATTCTCGCTTTTGATCGATGAGGTATGACGAATGGCATTGCTTGACAGCTTCGCCTAATGCTGTCAAGTCAGTAAACAGGGTTTCTCAGCACAGCAAGACCATAGGTTAGCTTCTGATGATAATGGTCTTAAATAAAGATTAGAAAAGCCTATCAATCACACAATGGAAACGCAGACAACGTACTACACTGGAAGTATTTATAAAAGTAACATTGATTCATGCAAAGTCTAAGGCGTAGCTGCATAAGCTATTGTATGTATACACTGTCGTCATGAAATAAGCCTGGTTTGATATCTATTAATGCTACACCCAATTTGAATAAGAAAGTAAAAAAAAAAGGATTTGTGAAAGGGTTGAACAAATAAAAGAAATATTACTCCATTCCTCTTTAATATTACTCCATGTAACACTTGCAAGATGAAAAGGTTATAAGTAAAGCTCGGATTTTGCATGTTTTTTTAGCCCGTAATGTTGATAGAAATCCGTATTGAGGTTTTTTTTTAGCAATTTCTAACCAAAAAAACCTGAATTTATTTTGCATGTTTTGTGCATATTTGGACGATTGTTTTCTATTTTCAAACATTTTTACAAAAAAAAAGTCAAATTTTTTGCAAAGAACTTTTTTTAGTGCGTTTGGAAGGAAGATTTTCAGAAGCAAAACGCATGTCAGTTGGTTGTCCTGACCTTTTCTTGTTTAGTCAAAAATGTATAGATAAAGATAAGATAGAGGAACAGAAAAATAATTATGAAAGCGAAAGCGCGTGAAGCAAAATATACTGTATAATAATCGAATTGCTACGGAGACATCTCAGTCAAACGGAGTCCGCAAGCTATCTGCGCACATTTTTGGTTGCAGGGTGATACATCAAGAGCTCAATTTCATTTTGTCCTCCTAACTACCTTTTATGTATGAATGAAAAAAAAAAAATTTGCAATTTCGCATATTTTGGGATTTTGCAATGCATATTTCAGGTCACATTTTTGCATATCGATCCGAGCTCTAGTTATATTTAATAAATATTCGGAAATTAGTACTTTTAATGCGAAGAAAATAGGATAAGTGTGTTTCAAATGTTAACAGCCCCCTCCACGTAAAAAAAATCTATGGAAACCAAATTCCTATGACAGAATGTTTCTACAATATCCGATGATATTTTACCACTTTTGATGTTTTTTTTTTATTCCAATGCACTAATCGAGCTTGAACACCAACTATCTAAATTTCTTAATATCGCATTATACATTAAAGACTTCAAGGGGCTTGTGGAAAACGTGAGTCGATGGTATGCCTAATTTATCAACATATTGCATGACACAAATTTGATACAAAATGCCATGTTTGCGGCGCCTTGGTTTTGTCCAATGTGATAACAACCTGTGTGCGCGCACAGCAGTGTGATTTCTGTAACTATTCTGCTTGCATTACTCTCTTATGCATCAGTAAAACTTTGATTGTATGGGAATGTCAATTTACTTGAAGGGAAATTGCTTGTCGCAGATTAGTCAGATCTGTATTGTGTCGCAAAAACCAACCCTCCAACCAATGCAAGTTGTTTTAGAATCTTTAAACCTTTTGGGGCTTTGGAGAGTGGGGTGCCAGCTTAGGTGCTGATTCGTCATCTGACCGTGGTTCAAAATTACGAGGTGTTGTCCTCGGATCTTTCCCTTAAAGGACTGATCCCGGACCGTAGTCAATAGCCCGTTGTGTTGGCTCTAGTACGACGTTAACTAAAATTACCATTACCATTACCTTCGGTGGCATGAGATAGGTACTTAATTAACGTCACACTGTAGCAACAAAACGGACTATTGGCGATGGATCGGGATCAATCCCGAGAAAACGGTCCTAGGACAACCGCGTCATCTTGAAATATGGTCAGATGACGAATTCAGTATCTGAGCTGGCACCACACTTCACGAATTTCCACACCACGCCAACGTGAGGACATTTGAGGCCTCGGCAGATTTAACGTGTACCAGCCCCCATGTACATGACGGTCTTTGATTTGACTGAGTTTCGAACTCGCACCCCTCCGGTATCTGTTACTCTTCCAACTGGGCTACCGCCGCCCTCTGAATGTCAGTTTTCTGAATGTGTTGTGTTACTTTTATCCTGCAACAACCGAAATGAATAAATAACCACAATTACTAGTTGAAGAAATTCGGAAAAAAATATTCCATTGGTGAAATGAGTTAAAACAATCACGTAGTGAATAATGCAGGTTGCATGACATATGTGCCTGTGAACCGCCTAGTTTAAAATGTTTACTTATTTTATGAGAAAACCAGGATTGAGCTACTAAGAAGAAATTCTTCAACTTTCAGAATACAAAAATATTTCCTTCTAAAGGACATCCTGTTCCAACTGAAAAATAACTTCGTCATTGTTCCGTTACATTCAAGCTTTCTCCAGTTAATTGTAAAAATTTTGAAACAATGAGAAGTAGCATCAGGTACGAACAAACTGAAAAAGGTACATTTTTCTTCTGAAGTACGTTCCTGACATGTGTTCTTTATTATAGTTCTTAATCACTATTGTCTATTGTCGCATCGACCGGAAAAGAACGGGAAATCAATCAAGGGATGAAATAAAAGAATCGAACGAATTGCTGCAACTCGAGCATTAGTTCCTGAAGATTTTCTTAAAAGAAAGCAAATCGGTTCTATGTTTGAATTGAAGTGTGCCATTGTCCATAAAAGACAATACAGAGAATGTATGAGTCTAATGAAGATTCTCCGACTACAAAACAATTTTACTATTCTCAGACTATGTAATCATACTTTTTTTTTAATATACGATGTGTCTTTCAATAGGACTTGCACTTCCTTGAAGTTCCATAACGGTTTGAACTATTTTGGTTTATTAAGATGAAGGATTCAACATTGAAGATTTTAGCTTTAGAACACGTAAAGTTTGCAGTTAGACATTGCCTATAGGCCTATCTATCCCTGAAATTATTTGAAAAAAGAAAAAAGGTTCTAAAATATTGTTCTTGCTCTATGTGAAGTCGACTTGATTTGGAATAACTTTATTTGAATTGATTGATCAACTACTTTACACTAGTCTCGCAATAAACTTTAGCCAGTTTGACAGTTTATGGAGCCACCTTGCAATTCTTTGATAAAAGAAAAAAAGCTATGTTCCGA
This sequence comes from Metellina segmentata, assembly GCA_947359465.1. Taxonomy (NCBI): domain Eukaryota; kingdom Metazoa; phylum Arthropoda; class Arachnida; order Araneae; family Tetragnathidae; genus Metellina; species Metellina segmentata. The sequence continues at coordinate 115,366,246 of OX375873.1, forward strand.
TTAAGAATAAAAAAATGTTAAATATTCCTGAATTAGAATTCCGAGATCTTATTCGTAATACTGCCTTCTTGTTGCTGCTTTAGCTCTCATAATCCTTGTAGTGGTTATTGTTGGAACCTGCATTGGAATTGAATCCCTCAACAACGTGAAAGAAATTGGAATTTCGTTTGCTATAAAAAAGTTAATAGTATCGTATATCTAAATAGACTGCAAATTTAAAAGCGGCTGTTTTGGGTATTTGACACACAAAAAATTGTAACTTTAATTTTAATTGTATATGAATGCATACTTAAATTGCAGATATTAGTTAATTATAATGCTCAACTAAAGAAGTCCCAATAAAATATGTATTAGTAGATGTATATGGCTTTTCACAGAATAATTTCATACAACTCTCATTTGTTGTGTCAAATTAAGAACAAAGGGCGATAGGTTGAAACAGATGAAACTTAGATTAGAAAATCTTAGATGTGGCAAAGTATGGTGTCTTTGTAAACATCTTCTTTCCTGAAGATGAATGTCTCCTTATAAGATAGGACGTTTTATAGAATATGGAGTCTTTCCTGAAAATGAAGCGAGTAATTATTCTTTTCCAGTACTCTTTTTGCATATCTGAGGAATTATGTAAGATTCCAATCAACTTAAAGAATTCGGCAAATTTTTTGGATGATAATATAAGCTATATTTCTGGGTAGGTAGGCAGTTAATTAAGGTCAAACTTTAGTACCACAACGGGCTATTGACGACCAAAGGGGAGGTTTCAAGGAAAACCCCACGTCATTTTGAACCAAGGTCAGATGTCAACACTTGAACTGAAACCCCGCTCTCCAAACTTCCACGCCAACGTGAGGACATTTGAGGCCACGACATTAGATTTCTAGGAAACGATAATAAGGCGGATGTTTCAGTTCCATCAGTGATCAAAGTAAGTGTAAATAAAATCCGCATTTTCACAAACGCTTATGACTGCAATCATATTCTAAGGCAGTAGAAGAATCATGTTCTCAACCGTAATACTATCATTCTCGAAAGGTACACTGCCATCATTTCAGGGGGGAAATATGTCAATGCGATAATTCCAGAACTCGTTGAAACGAACATACCACAATATTCTCTTAAGTGCACTCCTCATGAATGGATGGATGCATTGAAACCTCCTCCTTACCTTACTGTTTCAAATGAATATTTGGCTTCGCATCAACAGCTCTGCGGCGTTTATGACTCCAACGGGTACTTTTGGACAGGTTTTGAAATCACGTTTTTCCATCTTGTTGTGTAACAAGGGCTTAGAATGTATGACTTTCTCGTAATTTCGACGCCATTTATTCTTGATGAGGCGTATCAAATCGAAGTTGCGCTACATGGTGGGCCACTTGGTTTTGAGTGGAAGGAAAGTTTTTAGGACTCCGTGGCCATTTGGATACATTAAGGGACCTGTTGATCGGCGGCGAAAGGGAACGTGAGAAGGAATGGGTCAGAGGGATAGTTCTGAGAGGCGAGAATGAATGCGATGACGAGCGTGAAGGGTGATATCACCGAAAGGAAGTAAATGCGGGAGGTTTTGTAAAATTTCGTAGGTATTAACCTACAAAGTACTTATTGCGATGGCGATTTTATTCGATATCAGCACGACCAGATCTGCGATTTGTTCTTGTTGTGTTTATAGTCATCGCGCGTATTAACATTAACTGTGGTTTCACAGAAATTACTCTTCGTAAAGTTCCAATTTGTTATTCAAGGGTCGCGATAACCCAGGTATTATAATCGCGGATTAGCAACCGTTGGGTTGATAGTTTCAAACTTGATCCAATCAGAGACCGTCGTGTACGTGGAGCGTTAAATCTATCATGGTCCTGAAATGTCCTCTCAAAAATGAGTGTTATGTCAAAAGTGGTGTGGAAGTTTGGAGAATGGGGTTCCAGCTCAGTGTAAACCTCATCGTCTAACTATGGTTAAAAAAATATGAGGTGTTGCCCTCGGTCCTTTCCCTTCGGGATTCCCATCGGATTTCCCTTCAAAATACAATCCTTGCCTCATTAAAAAAAATGAGGCAATGATTGTATTTAGTTAAACTACGAGACATCTATGTATACATCATTGTTTTACTATCGGAAACTCGTGTCAATTTTTTTTTTTTTTTTGCTGCTGAGGATTCAACATTATTTGGTTACAAATTATGGTTGCTTAACTTGTTTTAAAAGCTCCTAAGTTCACATCATTTATAAAAAGCTCTATGTCGGAGAACTTTTAAACCTCCTATTACCTGAATATGCCCAATAGTAAAATTAACGCACGCGTTACATACAGTGTAAGCCTCGTCGTCTAACTCTGGCTAAAAATATGAGGTGTTGTCCTCTGTCCTTTCCCTTCGGGATAATCTTCGTATTTCCCTTCAAAATATAATCCTTGCCTCATTTAAAAAGCAAAAAATGAGGCAATGATTGTATTTAGTTAGACTACGACACATCTATATATGATTGTTTTACTATCGGAACCTGATGTCAATTTTTTTTTATGATGAGGTTTCAACGTTATTTGGTTACAAATTGTGGTTGCTGAACTTGTTTTAAAAGCTCCTAAGTCCACTTCAGTTATAAAAAGCTCTATGTCTGACAGTTTTTAAAATTCGTATTACCGAAATATGCCCGATAGTAATAGGAACGCACGCGTTATATACATCTCATCTTATGAAAGATTCGTGCGAGTAATTCCTCAGTGTCCTCTTTTGAAGTAAAATGAATTAAACTAAATCGTTTTTATCTGTGATAATTAAAAGCACTAAAGGTTTTGAAACACTAAAGAAATATTGCTGAAGTGAAATTTTGAACACAATGCTCATTGATTTGATTTATTGCTAATGTCTTCTCTACAAAAATCATTTATTCAAAGACTAAATCGTATAAAGAGGATCCAGTCATCGTGTTTAGGGATTTAATATTTTCTGTCACTAGGTAGGAAAACTAATTCATTACTGAACTATTGTCTTCAAGACATGTTTTTACGTCTGAGTGCCGTATGTGGTAAGTTCAACTTTAAAAACACCGAGGAATATTACTCAAGACGTTTTGAAACACAATGCTTATTGATTGATTTATGTTATTTGGTTGGCGTGTCTACGAAGGCATTTGTTCAGAGCAAAATATATATAGGCTCTGACATCGTTTTTAAGAATTTTCAACATTTTCTGTCACTAAGGTATAATATCTAATTTATTACTGTTATTGTCTGTAAGACATATTTAAAACGTTTGAGTAGCTTTCCTGGCAATTTCAACATTAAAACATTGTGTAATGCCTGACTGGGATAATGCAATACCAGATTAGTAGACTATAGCAATAAGGTATGTACTAAAATGGTAATACTTGTTACTTTATGATGCTTTGTTGTTTATGAAATAGAAACATGGTGCATTAAACATATTACACATACAAAATATAATAATATATACACTTACACTGAAGAGCCAAAACGTTATGACCACCTACTCACTAACGCGTTGCGCCTCTTTTAGCCTGCAAAACAGCTGCAATTCACCTGGGCATAGATGCCACAAGTTCTTGGTACATGACGGGAGACAGGTTGTACCAAATGTCTAACCAGTGGTCACGCAAAGTCCAGATATTCGGACATTGGTGTTTGAGCTCTGAGCTGCTGTTCCATGACACCCCAAATGTGCTCGATTCAGCGAGTTAGGTGGCCAGGACATAAAGTGGAATTCATCAATATGCTCCTCGAATCACTCCAACACAATCCGAGCCTTGTGAGTGACATGGGGCTTTGTGTTGCTGGTTGGTCCATTTTCAGTTGGGAAGACAGACGCCATGTAAGGGTGCAAGTGATCCCCAATGATGTTCAGATAGTTCGCGGCGTTCATGGTCTGTTCTACCACAACTACGGGTCCCAAAGTCGCCCATGAGAACGTCCCCCAAAGCATAATACCGCCACCACCAGCCTGTGTATGACCTGCTGTACAAGAGGGGAGCAACTGTTCGCCTGGCAGACGGCGTACCCTGACACGACCATCGACATGATGAATGAGAAATCGGGATTCATCTGACCAGGCAACTCTCTTCCACTCATCCATAGTCCGGTCTCGATGTTCCCGGGCCAACTGTAGGCGTAGTTGACGATGATGCATGGTAAACAGAGGCACACGAGTGGGACGTCTGCTGCACTGTCCAATATCCAACAGTGTCCGCTGAACTGTGTGTTCCGAAACACTTGCGCTTGGACCTACATTGTATTGGGCTGTCAGCTGAGCCACTGTCTCGCGCCGATTTCGGCATTACCAAGCGGGGCAGTCTCCGAAGTCCTTTTTCTTTGATGATGCATGGACGACCAACACCTTGGCGTCTACTGCTGGTGTCACCGTAATTTATCCACTTTGCAGGAATACTAACAACGGCACATCGTGAACAACCTATAAGTCGTGCAGTTTCGGTGATACTCGTTCCGAGTCTTCGGGCCATTACGATCTGCCCTCTATCAAATTTGCTTAGATCAGCAGCCTTTCCCATCACTCGCAAAAGTAAGTGCAAGAATGATTACTTACCTTCTTCAGCAGCAGTTAAATACCATTCTCACTTAATCACGTGCCCTCCACGTCATCCAAATGAGTTCATTGAAAAATGTGGGGATGGTCATAATGTTTTGGCTCGTCAGTGTATATATTATTAATATCTCAATTTCTCGTCGCACTGGAGCAACAAAATGGGCTACTGTCAACGGGAAAAATCTGAGGACGACACCACATAATTTTGAACCACGGTCAGATGACTGATACACCTGAGCTTCAATTTCTAGGGAAATTAATTCTCTAATTAAGTATAGAATTTTATAAAATTAACTCGTTGATAATAATACTATTAGAGATCTAATATTCTAAACAGGGTGATTAATGTCAAATGTAAATTATAGTAAAAGTATTTCAAGACTATTTTTATACATTTCATTTGTTTTCGGAAACACAATTACTAGTTTTAATGACAAACTTTAGGACTTCCAAGTGTATAACATGGCGCTTTAATCACTCCAAAGGGCAAACAAATAGTTTCATGCATAAATACAACCGTGGTACTTTATACCTCTGGTTGCTATTTGTTTCATGTTGGAACAGGATATTTTTATGGATATATCAGTGTTTCTCAGATATCTCGGAATTACTCTTAAAGATCACGAGTACTTATTCCGTATTATTAAGTTGATTCTTTAACTTTATTTATCAATCAAAACCATACAAAATGTGAAAAAACAGCTGAAATATTTGAAATAATTTCCCTTAAAAAAAAAAGTTTTATGCTTGAGAATTTGTCTTCCATTATTAGCACCTTGTTGTGAAATTAGAACTCTAACAAGACGCCATGTTTTATTATGCGAGTACATTTGATTACAGGTGTTTTCCATTAAATGCAGCCTTCACCAGCTCTCTGTATTCTACAATGCTCATCTCCATGTCATTTACTAAACAATGCCACCGGAACAGAAATTCTATTAAGAGAATAAAATCAAGCAGCTGCGCATATTATCTTCCATTTATGGAAAATGAAAAAAATTTACAAGTTCCACTGATCAACGCCCCTTGTTGTCACGCGACCGAACTCCTCCAACATGTCCGTGACAAGAGGTGTGACTTATGCCAAACTGGTTGACCTTTGTTGTGGACGAACAGATTTCGCCCAAACTAGACTTTAAAATATGGGTCATCTAGCGAAAGGTCAGTCTAGTGGGTGAGAAAGAGTTAAAACCCTTCAAAAACAAAAATATTACAGTTTTCAGTTTCCAAGTTGTTGGTGTTCCACGCACAAATGCCATCGAGATTGAGAGTGTTGTGGTACAGGCTGTACCGCATTCCTTACACAATTACAGCCTTTTATAGTCTCGTACTTTTCAGCAAAAACGCCATTTTGTTTATTTTTCGACATTCTTTTGGAAATTGTGCTTCCTACTCGTAATTCTTCCCTTTATGAATTTTCCATCCTTTGCTTCTTAATTGGGGCAACATTTCCTTTCTGCAATTACTGACGCTGTTAAGGACGCCAGTGTGTCGTCGAACCAGTGACCGCATATTTGGAACCTTACTGTTTTAAATTGTAGAGCTTCTTTCACAAGAAACATGCTTTTAGAATTTTCGCCGCACAATTAAAAAGAATTGTGTTAAACGACGGTGCTCAAATTTAGTGGATAAAATAGAAGTTCTGAGCAAAGGTTTACACGGTTTGCTGTTTGAAAATCGTTTTGTTTTAAGAAATTGAGAACACTGTTTTATTGTCTTTCAGGAAAGGAAAACGGGCATTTACAGTATGTATGTTATTTAGCTTTAAGAAAAATTAATGACACTTTCAAATGATGAATTTCATAGTAACAATACCATATCGCTGTTCCTGAAGAATGACTATCATCAATGGAATTCAAGTGGAATTTATCAATTTATTCAGAAAAATAAAACTTATAATACCGTTTATTATTATTTTTGACAGCATGTGAGAAACTTTGATGGCCATGTAAGTGGGATTAATAATAACGTATTTCTGGCTATTTTTAAATAATGTAACTCATACAGGTCATTTTGAAAGTTCACCCGAATTTCTCATTGTTCTTTCAAAACATAAATTTGATGAAAATGGTAGTTTTTATATTTGGTAAAACACATTCACTGCGGTTAAATATTTTAAAAGTGTGTTTCGAAATTTTACTGTATCAAACATATGGAACGAAAAGTATCTTATTGGAATTCTCTGAAGGTTACGTGAAATGTTTACTACAAACACGTTTGCGGTTCATTATTATAAACATTTATCCTGAATGCACTCAATAAGAACATTGTATTCTATTGAACAAGATGTAACCATTATGAAAACTGTTTACAATGCACTCACATTAATGGGACTTGAAAACAAAATGGAAACATTAGCGGCCTACACATGGAAGGATTCTTATTTCTCGAAAGCTTTCTCGAAGGTGGGTCAGTCAACAAAAACGTTTCAGCCGCTACTCAAAGCCCACATGCCGATTCCAAACGAAACATTCTGTGTGTCTCCCACTTAAGTACGAATTCGTTCAACACGCAGTTCCTACACGCGATTGTGTTCGAAAACAATGGAGGCACTTATGTGCGCTTTTATCTCGAAGGAAATTAGTTAATGGGTCCGACGATGAGCCTCATTATGAGCTCGCAGACACCCCAATGAGCATAGGAGAGCGCTGTGAGTAGGATCGGAACTTAATTTGGAACACAGCTTGAGGCTTGTTTACTAATCAGGAAGTAGTTTTGTTTCCACTCTCGTTTAAAAGTTAGTTTAATGAGTAGCGTTTTGAGTGGATTGATATAGATGACTACATCAGATGGATGAACAAGAGTTTTAAGAACGCACAGGAAATATATATCACAGAATTATTACCTAATTATATTAGAATGATTATCACAGAATAGCTGAGTAAAGCCCGATGCAGTCATCCGGTTTTTCAACGTGCGGCGCCGCTGCTGCAACGCAAGTGCGGTCTGAGATACATTAGATCCAATGAAGCAGTGCACACATGCCTCCTGCGCCGCTGGGGCGATGCACGTCCAACTTGCCTGCAATTTGTACTGCAGTTCCCCACGGCGCCGCACGGTCGCCGCAAGTGAGTCTCCGCTCTGAAGTGCCTTGTTTTCATAAACAAAGGAATATAAATAATAATTAATAAATGGTTGTATCCATAACGTCTATTTTGTTTAAAGATATACTTTTTTTACACCAAGTAAGCGAAATAAATACGTTTACTTAGAATATTTATCGCAAATGGCGCGAACCGAATTCGTGCGTCATTTCACGGTTATGTGTGCATAGTTGGGCTTCGGTGCCGCAATGGCGCAGCACGTTGAAAAACCGGATGTGTGCACCGGGCCTTATTCTGACAAATATGAGAAACATTTTCTGCGGCGATACGTGCTTTCTGTAAATATTCTGAACGTGACATCGGCTTGTTTTCGAATATGATTTTAGCACTTCGTTTGTATGAATTCCAAAGAATAAATTTCGAATTCATGTATGATAGTTGATAGGTTAATACCAATTATAGATTAAACTCCAGAGGTTAGTAAAACTGTATTTTAAGGATACTTTTAAATTATGTACTGGAGCCAGTAGACATACTAAATAATTGTTCATTGGTTTTTCTTGATTCATATATGAATTAGTGGAATCCTGAGATTAAAACATATTTTTCGAAATTAATTTTTAAGTTGTGAATCTACAAAATCAGAAAATAGAACACCAAGCTAAAATTTTGTTTAAAATGGTATGTAATTTAAAACAAGATATAATTTTAATTAAAGCTATATCCTTGCATTCACTGTAACCTGAATGTATAACAAAGTTAGTGTAAGAAGTGCAGCTTATATAAAAAAATTTCTTTCAACAAATCTCAACAAAGTAATACAATTTGGGAACACAATGTTGATAATTATGCATCAAATAACTATTAGCACAATGGATGAAACCAAAACGTAAAAAAATAAAAACATCAAATTCCAGAGAAATCATGTTGTCTCACTAAATACTTTCTTTTTACACGTGTTTGCTAATGGAGTGCTTTATTTCTTATTCACTACTGTATAATAGCAGAACTCTTTCTGCCACTATACAGTTTAATAGAAGTAATATGCATTTATCTTCTGAAAGCAAAGCGTGACATTCTTCATAGTTACACCCAGTCACGATGACGGAACAGAAAACTCAATTTTCAACACCGCTTTCTTAGTTTTTACAAGATATTAATTAAAACTACTTCTTCGATTACCTCTTGTTACAAACGTATGTGGAATTAAATCCTCTGAATGAACTGCCATGCCAATGAGACGAAAAATCTCAGAATTATACGATTCGTGATTCAGACATTAGTGAGTCAGAAAAATGGCAAAAGAGAAAGTAGAAGTGGCCGAATTCGCCTAATATAGCGAAGCAGTGCTATCGTTTGGGTAATTGAAATCGTGATTGTTCTATGGGTGAAAAACAAACTGATCTACAATTGTTAGGTACTCGAGAGTTAAATCCATAGAATCATCAAAAACCCGCATTACAAAAGCCTGTGTTTCGAACAGATAAATTTTACGTACGTATGGAACTATAAAAAAGAACTTAGCGTTCTCTTGGACTTTTTGCTCCAAGCTACAAAATGAAAGATTTTTCGGCTGATTTCGGAAGCGCGGAACAAAAAAAAACGACCTAAATAAATCGGACGTTTCCAGGTTTATGATCGCGATTACCACTAGAGTACCTTGTTTTCTTTCTTTATTAAACAATGTATGGATAAAAAGCTTGAAAGTTCGGGTTCATAATTCTGTTTTTAATGTTATAGAAATTTCTATATATTTTTTAAACATTTGAATTTTATCACTCGAAGAATTGTGTTTAACGATTTTTTTTTAATATTTAGTTAATGTGGAATGAGCTAAAAATTAAGCTATGGTTCCTTCTCTTGAAGATTCATGTTTTAATGAGTATTTAAGTAATAAGTAGGCTTGCTTGGAATGTTACTCTTGCTAAGTTAAGATTTAACCAGTTCTACGCCATTGCGAAATTGAAAGAATTTTCCTGAACTTGTTCAGTTTCACTTGATGGCATTTGGACTATCGTTTTCCTCAGTTAAGAAAATTCTTAACTGTTTGTCATACAATCAATCGCCAATCACTACAGTAGTTATATACGTTTTGAGTGTCGAGATCACGAAAAGTCGTATGAATGTAATTGAGAGTCAGTTTATGCCAAAATTTGAATTTGAAAATTTCTTAAAGGAGAAAATGCTTTACACATGCGATTTATGTGTTTTATATGCACTGTTGTTTCTATATACAAAAATGTGTAACGTTATACATTTTAAATATAAACTCTTTGTCAATGAAACAATTTATGATGTCTGTATGTATAAACCTTTAAAAAAGAATAGAAATAACAATTTTGTTATGATATTTTTAACAGTATTATTCTTTCTCGGTTTATATGGTCTTTAATAATTTTAATTCAATAAGCAATCATCTTCTATGTAATGTTTTGTTTCATCTCTTATCTAAAAGTATTTGTATTTGTATCTTTTTTTTTTGCACTTGTTTTGTATCATATTTTTTTTTTCTTTGTGCAATTGGAATTTTTTTTTTTGAGAAACCACGATTAAATAAATTAATAACTTTAAATGCGTAAATAAATCATATTAATTCCAAGACATGGCAAATCCTGACTCTTACATGGATAAAAATATTATTTACTCCATTGAGTTTTTTAAAGGAGATTAATTTCCATTGTGTAATTTAGTATTTAAATTTTCTGTGTTAAAATCTCTTATTATTACCCACTCATTTTATTTCGTGGGGTTTCTAAAACTGATACTTGACCTTCCGTAGACATTGCTGAATGAACTCTATTCATTCATCGGTATTTGTAAAATCACCCAAAGCCTTGTAAGAATCTACTTCCAACATCAGTTTTCTGTTGTCTTTCCATTGTGTTGACTTATTCCAACTTTTTTTTCACTTTCCAGCAGCTGTTACCCTTTTATGGAAAAACAAATATCCCTTTCAATAATTTATTTTCATTTCTCACAAAATCTGGAACAGTCTACCCTCAAGATTAATTCCCAAACAATGGAATTGCCTCGAAACGAACAAAAATCCAAAATTCGCACCAGTTATAGAACCCCACCTCTCAATTCTGAACCACCCCCGACGTTCCACGGCAAAGTATCCAGACGCGCCTACTATATAAGTCTCATTGTCTCAAAAAATCGCCGAAAGTTTTCGGTCACGGCCGTATTATAAGAAAAGAATCGAATTAAAATTATAATATTTTTTTATTATTTTCCACTACGAATGTTCTTGTTTAATCCTTGGTGTACACGAATGGACACGATTGGCCACGGGCGTGTCTGCTATCTGGGTCAGTTCTGGGTTTTATCCGCGATAATTCAAAGTTGGAATATTAGGCGTGGTTCTACCGGACAAACATCGCCAACGAGAACACTTTCTTTTGTTTTTTTTTGTGAGAAATTTCGTTCGGAAACACTCTCCTGTTTCCTTTTCTATGGTGAAAAGAAAACATCTTTGTAGGAATCACTTCAGGAAATCAGCGATCGCATTGTGCGCTAGCACGTGTAATTCTGACATCTTGATGCATCAACTGCGAAAATATTCGAACTTTCTTCGTATGGGAAGAACAATCCTATGTGTGTTGTTTGAATAATTCCAACACCAGATGTAGGACAAAGCATGATTTAATCAGGAATACTGTAATAACATTGCAAGCAGTTCAATTATGTAAGACAGGAATGCGAACTAGAACAGTAACTGTAACGTTATTCGTGTTCGTTATTTTTTGTCTGGCTTTCTGATAAAACTTGCACATTATCTGATTCATTGCAGTCGAGATTTTATGTCTGCGACCTTTTAGTCTCGAGAGCAATTCTCCATTACAATTTATTTAAAGTTGAATCAGATCAGAAGTTTAAAACAGCCCAGTACCCATTTTAAAAAGCAACTACTCAGGTCAACGACAGATCTATCTTCTGAGCGTCCGAGATTTTTGACTTCATATGTCTGATTGTGAGATGGCTGATTGTGTCCGAGATTCTGAAGTGTAGTATATTGCTTTTCCTCACCTCACGTGACTAAGTAACGGCATCTATTGGTGGAAGAAATCCGTGTATTCTTTTAACCTAAAGAAGAAATATTTTGGTTATTTCCTCTGACAGGAGTATTTGGAAAGATTATATTGATCATTTCTTTAGTATAGAACTATTTGAAAAGATCATATTGCTTTTTTTTCTAAGCGTAGAATCCTTTGTATAAAGAGCTCTCTCTCTCAATATTTCCTTTGCTTAGAATAAAATCCTTTGAAAAGATTATATTGGTTATTTACTTAAATAGAACTATAAGAACATGGTTTTGGTCATTTTTGAAAGATTGTTTAATTCTCTCATTCGAATGGAATCATTTGAAAATATTCTATTATTTAAGAAAATCAGAACTGATTATAAGTCAGACAGGGAAAACTGGAAGTTGCAAGATGTAATTATGTGTGTGAGCCTCACAGAGGTTTAAAGGCTTCAGTAACCTGGTTCCTGAGCTCCCCTAGTCGACCCAATTCTGAAGAGGGACGTATTTATTCTTTCAACATTCTCCAAGTAGATTTACGGGTCTTCGTGACTCAATGGGCAGTATGTTCAATTCTTCTCGGAGTGTATTCCTCTTCTGTGTTAGTAAAACTTTCCTTTTGATGTATGTCAATTACTTGATGTTGTTTGTCTTGTGTTTGGCCCAATCTGACCAACTAGTGCCCTTGCGCCATAAAAGAACACAGCCAACCTATTGAAGACAAGCCCGGGTAATCTCAATCTAACTGTAATCAAGCTTTACAGCACCCACATACCAGAATGCAAAATGCTCTAGACGACGCCTTGTGGGTAAAAATTATTTACTAGCCATTGGAATGAGATATTTAGTAAATGCATCACGCAAATCGGTCCACGGTCACGGTTGCAGGAGGGGTTAAGAGAACAAACAAAGCAGCAGAATGGGACAAAGCGTTACGCGGGGTTCCCACCTACCCCGGGAGCAAGGGCGCTCCAGCTCGAACCAACGCCTCACCAACGCCCTTTTTTCACAGCCCCCTCCGCCATTGTTACGAGTATGATAGCTCGGAATTCGAAATGAAACTGAAAAGACGAATTGCATTCATTTCAGTCATCACCCATCATCAAAGATGAGCCAAGGACGGGCATCAGAATTTATTAAGGTCACTGTTTCGAGAGGATTTCTTTTCGAATCTCATCCTTCAAGGGTTACGCAAAAAACGAGATAACGGAAACAATTGCCACACAGTTGCCCCCGAAATATTTCATTGTCTCTTTAGTCCAGAACAATGAGAAAAGCCGGGTTCAAATGTTGCATAGTTTCCAGAAACCCAAGCCCAATTCTTCATCCAAACCACCCCATGGAAATAAACAGGCAACTCCTTTACCCCTGAAGGCTTACACCTTACGGCCTTCAGCTCTTACCATAGCAACCATTTGCACTAAACATTGTTACCTCCAAATTCATCGGTTTATCATAGATGATGCTAAGGTTGGTAAGGGTACATTCAATACTTCAGCAGAAAGGGTAGTAATTATATCCATTAAAAAAAAGGCAGAAGCTAATAATCTTAAGCTCCGTAAAGACATTGCATTAGCAAATCTTTTTACAACCTTCTACATAACAAAATTATTTCGCCATTTTCTTGTTCCTTGTATCGATTTTAAAAACACCAAGTATATCACCAGAATCTAAATTATTTTTTGTCAAACCTTTAAAAATAATGCAAGTGACAATTTTACTACAAATAGATATTTTCAAACTATAATTCTTTCACGAAGATTGATACATTTTAAGGATTTCAATACAATCTACTATCTGCTTCAAATAAATGTTTAGTTTTGATGCATTCTTAAAATAAGTTATGGCTCAATTAAATACATTTTAGAGCAATTAGATTTTGGAAAAACTTTATTTTGTAAGCTGTAAACCTTCTAAACTTATACAAATACAAAAATTGAACATCTACAGGCTCAAGCCCAACAAGGCTGGTCCTTTGTTTATGAATTCTCCAATTCCCACTGACTACAGATGACTAATAGATGACTCTGTAGGTAAAGGAAGCAATAGCCCGGTTGGAAGAGTATTAGCAACCAGAGTTGAGAGTTCAAAACTCGATCCAGCAAAAGACTGGCATATACTTAGGGCTGATACACGTTAAATATGTTGTGTTCTCAAATGCTTTCACGCTGGCATGGTGTTGAAGTTTTGTGAGTGAGATACCAGCTTAGATATTTACCAATTAATCTAACCGTGGTTCAAAATGTGAGGTGTTGTCCTCTGAGCTTTCCCTTCGGAATGAATCCAGTATCATCGCCAGTTGTTGTGCTCCAGTGAGACTATGATTCATCTACCTACCAACACTGTAGGCGGATTTGCAAGACCAAATGAATATACACTCAAATTAAACTTTTTTCTTATTTTACGAACCTATTTTTTCTTCAAACAATCGACATGAAGATCGCAACTGTTTAGTTAATAATACTTAAACATAACCTTAAAACCTGTCAGAATAGAGATAATTTTTGTGAGAAACTTGTTTCCAGAAAAATTCTTTCGATATCGAGGTATTCAATTTAAAGAGAAACAGAACAACAAAAAGTTCGAAAACAAAATTCCTAATCAACAGATTCACGTCGAAAGAGCAAAAAATATTATATATTCAAATGACAATGATATACATGTCGATGCGCATGACAACAAACGCGTAGCGATCGTTATCAACTGAAATATTTGCATAATTATCTTTGTCTTATAACAAAAACATAGTCCGTGAGAAATGGGTGAAAGCGTGGAAATGGTGCCGTGGGGAAATATTTTTTTTATATTTATAATTTTGAACGTCCAAAGTGCAAGCACAGTAAAGAAAAGAATAATAAAATAAGGATCTCAGTACATGCATAAATTACATTGTATTAAAATTAATTGATGTATTCAAGTAATGATATTCAAGAAGCTTAACTTTATCGAAATATATTCATAACTTTTACACTTTTTTGTAGAGCATGCGAACAAAATAGTTTGGTTGTCAACTAACCAGTTTATCATTGCTTAAAGGCGTTTATGAATACTTAAATAACTATTAACATTCTTTAATTTAAGGATGGACTCTTTTAAGCTACTTTTTAATTGAGCTAAACTATTTTTGAGTGACGTGACATATTTTAATATTTGCATCACTTTATTAGACATCATTAGTACTCATTCTACGAAATTGATACTGCCCATTTCGTTAGAGGTTTTTTTAGTTGAGCATAAGACTAGAATAAAAACCTAGGAACATCCAACCTTCGTAAAAAAATTTTCGTTTTACCTTCTCAAGAAGCCATTATTAAATGCACAGCATTTCTTTTGTAACATTAATTATTTTTATTTAACTGTATGTTTTACTTTCACTGCAAATAGTTTCAGAGTAATTCAATACCAAAGTTCATAGTTTAAATCTGAATTATGAGACAGGACAGGATAGAAATAAATGCTAGAGTCCTTTATCGTATTCTGAAAGAACGTATCTTTCAGAATAAACTCGAATTGTTATGCAAATGAAATAATTTAAAATTATTTTTATCCTGTTATGGGGGAAGAACCCAGTCAAAATTTTTTCCTTGATTCATCGAGATGAATGTATGCGTGCCTCGAGATACGTTTAAATGGGAAAGTAAACACTACTAAATATGGTAAGAATAGGGGGAAACAATTTCTGAACCAATTTATGTCTGACAAATGGCAACAATGTTTAACTGGAGGGGAATTTGGAATCGTTCCGAAAGTTGACAAATCTCATATCATCTGGTTCGTCAAACACGTTTAGTGAAAACATTCTTCTTCAGGAAAAAAATAGTCGTTGACCTTAAATGATTGCATTATAGACATTAGGAAGCAACAGAATCGAATGGCATCTTCTCTAATATTATAAAAGGAACTGTGTTTGTGTGTGTATGTGTGTGAACTGTCCTGACGAATCTATGGCACTTGCAATAATGAGATTTGGCACACATATAGTCCAAATGTTTTTCAATTTTTTTATCGCACCCGAATTTTAAAATTTAATATCGAACATTTTTAAATGAATTAAATGGTATTTAATTATTGTTGTTTTCTTTAGAATATGACAACACTATAAAGAGATGATAAATTCTAAATTTATTTTTAAAATGTTTCCGTTTCATTTTTTGAGGAACAATTTTTCAGCGGACGAAAAAAGAAATTAAGTTTAAACTAGACTTATGTAGTACTTTTTTCTATTTCCTAGATCGTTAAAAATAGAGTAATAATTTCAATGGATTTCAAATCTGCGGAAAGTTTCACATTAGATCGATACATAAAAATAGGATTTTCTTTAAATAAATAATTTTTAAACTTAATATATTTTATATTTTTGTAAGAGATTGTGACGTCACACCAATCTTCGCGTTCGAGAAATCAACAGATTCCATTTCCTGCTCTCAAACAATTCAAGCGTAGGAAAGCAAAACAAATAAAAAAAATTTTGACTGGCATTGCTTAGTTCTATTTTGTAAAATCGGGATCTTTAAACAAAGATTGTAAATTTCAACGGATTTTAAATCTGCGGAAAATTTTACATCAGATAGAATCCTTATACGTTTGATTTTCTTTTAGTAAATAATTTTTTAGTTAAATATTTATATTTTTGCAAGAGATTGTGACGTCACACCGATTGGATGTCTTCGCAATTTGAATTTGGCCGCATTTGACAATGACGAGGACGTGACCCTACGAAGAAAAAAAGAACTGTTACGGGCAACGCCGTGCTGGCCACGCAATGGCTTGTCTAAAATAAAACTAGCTTCTTTTTTTTCTTTGAGCATTTATTTTTAAATTTTTAATGGATTAATTTAGTTTGCTCTCTCTCTATAGTTTTGTGCTTGCAAAAACTTTCGACATGGAATGCTTGTTTAATTTTGATGCGTCTTTTCTATATAAAATTTTAGTGACCGGATTAGTATTTAAATTATAGATATAATCATTTTAATTATCCTGGTTGTTTGTCTTGGCGAGGTCTCATCAGTAAAACATACCAGATACTTGATGGATGATATACGTCGTCATTAGAAAACTGGACAGATCTTTGTTCTCGTTATTGTCCAAAATTCGACTACCTCGTCATGAGGTACCTCGTCATTAAGATATGCCGAAATCAAAATCTTGATGACGAGGTATCTCGTCATAAGCAAATTAAGTCAAATCTTGATGGACGAAATATCTCGTCGAAATGACTTGGAGTATTAATTGAATTACATCTGTTGAGTTTTCTCGTTGAACATTTTATCACTTTAACGCGTGAAGATTATTATATTACCCTTTATTTTTATATTCGAACCCAGGATTTAGACTTGAATTTATATATTGAAGACTTAATTTTATTGAATGATGTTTTCGGACAATTTTTTTTTTATTTAATGTCTTGAGTTTGGCCTAATATGTTCCAAGAGGACTCAGCACCATAGAAATATAGTTCAATCTTACTATTCTTTCAACCAATATATCGCACCCCAATAAGAAAAGTGACACAAGTCAAAAAATAAAAATTTTGATTGCATGTCATTGAAAAATATGTATGAAGCGCCCCAGCGTGTTATATTACTATTCTATAGAATATAATAAATTTTACCACCATAAATACTTACCTAAAATTTAAAAGAAGCTTATACTATTTCAATATAGGTTTTATAGTACCCTTTAAGTTGATGTTTCTCAAATTCTTCAATTTTGAGTTGTGCCACTATTCTTGCCGGGGTGCGATATATAGACGTAGCAATTTGATCATTAACCCTCCAAGTGGTTTCACGTGATATCTCGTCAATCAAGATCTGGTCAGTCTGGTAACTCATATTAACCCTCTTGATGCATACCTCGTCGAGGTAAACCCCAGAAGGGTTAATGCGAGATACATGTGATATATCCTCCCTTTCATTGTTACCTTCGCCAAACCTTCTGCTTTTTCTTCCTTCGTCATTTTGTCGTCTGGCTTGTGTTTGGCTCTGCTTAGCCAAATATTACCCTTGTGCTATACGTGATATCTCGTTTCACGTGATATCTCGTCAATCAAGATCTGGTCAGTCTGGTATCTCGTATTAACCCTCCTGATGCATACCTCGTCGAGGTAAACCCCAGAAGGGTTAATACGAGATACATGTGATATATCCTCCCTTTCATTGTTACCTTCGCCAAACCTACTGCTTTTTCTTCCTTCGTCATTTTGTCGTCTGGCTTGTGTTTGGCTCTGCTTGGCCAAATATTACCCTTGCGCTATAAATCCCGAAAGCAACCAACCGACCAAAAGGTATTTTGTCAATAGCAAAGCGGACCAGATCTGGATGAACGAGATATATATCGTTTATCGAAATCTCGTCGTATCTTGCCATTAGAAAAAACCTGACCAGATTTAAATCTTGTCTCCATCAAAAATTGTCGTTATCTTGATGGCGATGTATCTCATCACTAGCAAAATTGGTCAAATCTTGATGAACAAGAAATGAACGATACCACTTGAAGGAATAAAGTGTGTAAAAGGGCAATAACTACACTACTCGAAAATCTCGTGATGGTCAGAGGTTTAAGGCCATCGAAAACTGAGTAACTCAGTTGGAGATTACTGTCCATTTCGCTCTCCTTTTTGACCGCGTGATCACTTCATTCTACAACAATGTGCTTACCCTTTTGTGGCAAAGCTCCATTATTTCGACGCCGCCATTAAGAGCCTGCATTATTTCGATTTAATAGCCTCAAGTGTTAAAGGTGGATGTATTTTTTTCTATAGCCATCAAGCCTGTCTCTTGCTGAGGCCTTCGGTCCACTTTGTCTGAGGAAGTGAAGTAAATTTGTTCTTTTATTTCACTCCAAGGTGACCCAGTTCGCTCGCGCCGATCGCCACCAGGTACTTTTTGGTCGTCGTGGAAATAAAATCACCCCAACAGATTTCCGAAAATTTCCACTCTCAAAGTCCAGAGTTTAAGGCTGAAAATATTAATTCTAGTTCTGAGAGAAAAAATTGGTAATTGCTTTCAAGGACGAAACTCTAGATAGGCTCGGGAATGAATCGGTGCCATTTGGACACGGTTCCTAAAGTTTAATTTCTAGACAATGCGTTTTTCAAGGTTTCAGCTGGAAGTAAATAAATAGTATACTTCCATTCATTGATACAGGATTCATTGTGCCTTGAGTCAATGAATCAGAATTTCTTTGTATGCGACTAATTTCGAATGTGGTTTTTCGTTCCTCAAAAATTATCTACTCAGGAAGGTGTTATTCTTTCATGGAAATAGCTGAAAATTTTAATGAAAATGTAGGTAGAGTTAATTAAAGTCACACTGAAGCAACACAACGGGGTATCAGCGACGGTCCAGGAACTATTCACTAGGTTGAGAGCCGAGGACACCACCTCGTCATTTTGAACCTTGCTCAAATGACGAGGTCACACCTGATCTGGCACCCCACTTTCCAAACGATCCACACTGTGCCAACGTGAGGACATTTGAGGCCACGACAGATTTTACGTTCACGATGGTCTTGGGTTGGATCGATTTTCGAACTCTCAACTCTCCAGTTGCTAATCGCTAATCTTCCAACCGGGTTACTGCGACCCCGAAAATTTTAATGGAAAAAATTGCTGTTATTTACTTTTATTAACTTAAGCGTATGAAAAAGGTTCTTTAAAGATTGTCTTCTCATGGGTTTTATTTTGGCAGTCATTGTGGCAGAGATATGAATTAAATAAAAATATAATACGGTTGGTGTTGTTTTTTTATGTATAAATAGAATAATATATTATAATAATTCTAAAACTATGTAGAAGTGTGACACGCTCAGTATTTTTTTTTGCAGATAAGAATTTGCAAGTTAAAGAATAAAATATTCGTTCTTGCAGAATTTGAATTCTTGAATTCTAATAATTTCAGTATTGCAACAGGACTACTTAGTACTCAATGACAATTTATATTCTCAAAGAGGACGGTGATGATATATAAAACCTTGATTTTAAGTATCTTTATGTTGTTCAATCAAAATGTGTATAATTGAAGCAAATATTTAATTTCCAAATGAGCTAATGTAATAAACAGAAGTGTAACTGAGAAATAGGTTAAGATTTATAATTCTAAAATCTGAGTACAGAAAGTATTTGGATAAATTTCGAGTATTATCGAAAGTTCAAAATAAAATTTAGATGTGAATAGTAGCATCCTACAGGTTATTCTGTTATATCCCTGTCTTGATGAATATTCTAATTATTCTCTAAAAGCTCTTTATTTTTTATCCTTAACCTGGGCTTCAAAAAGTAACAATAAGTACCAGGAAAGTCCTCTGATTGGTTGGTTTTCTTATTGAGCAAGGACCAGATCTGGCAGAGTAATGTTTTTTTGTTAAGTAAATGGACATACACATACAAGGAAAGTTTTGTGGCTCAGAAGATAAACACACCCAAAGTAGTTTCAGAAAACGATCCTGCCACGCCTACATCCAGCAAGCTCAGTTGGCAAACCCTTCCTGGAGTTACCCCCAGCGATCTTTTTCTGCTTACATCCCACTACTCTGTCCCCCAATTCCTCTTTTTTTCCCCCCTTTCACGACATTTTTTGCTTGTCGTCGTCTTGTGTTTGGCCAAATATGGCCCTTGCGCCATAAAACGCCAAAACAACCAACCAGATCTGAAAAAAGGCAGCTTAATTAGCACGTCTTTAAGACGCAAAAGAATGGACACTTTCTCAGAGTCTGCCAACCGGTACGAAATGCTGCTCTGAAACAGCTTCCGGCTTTCGCACGTTAACCAGGTATGCTGCGAAACTCTTTTCCTAATGGCCCGACGATAGGAAGGCACGACGTCCGAAACTACAAAAAAAAAGAACATTCGATACGCCTCGCTGACGAAACGAAGGTCGCAAAATATTACCCAAAAGGCGTGTTCGCCGTTAAAAGTCACGACTTCGCTCGCAAATAGCCAGAGAACAAAAAGTAAAACAATTCCAAAGCGTCCTTCGTGGCTGTCGAAGAACGTCGAAGGACCGTTATAATGAATGCACAACAAAGCGAGCGGATTCCGGACAAGATACACAAGAAGGGGGAAAAAAGGATACTTCTTTCGTCACACAGTTTGGAAACGAATTCAAGGTTCTGATCGAACTCATCTGGACAGGCGATTTTTCAATGGAACCCATATCTGATCGAAAGAATCTTCGTTTTTTGGAAGGATTCACTGGATGTCCTTCGCGTTCTCAATGTCAAGCACAGTTGGTGGTAAAGCAGTGTAGGCCGGAATTTTAAGTGAAGACGACTTGTTCGGATTCACGTTTATTGATTTGGATCTAATTACTCTTAACCCTAAAAAAGCATTAATACAGCGTTAACTTGTAACTTGTGTCACATTCTTAACGGGTTTTGACTGAAAGACGCGGTGTTTTAGTGCAGCCATGCGTGCGGAGTTTAGCTTCTGCATCCTCACAGATTAATGTCACGTTTAATTTCATGCCAGTTGGAAATGTCTGAGTTTATTTCAATTTCTAAAAGACAACTACTCATTAAAACTGTCAGCTTATCAAAGATTCTGAGTTAAAAGTTCATAACAAAATCTATATATTCCTCTGTCAGCACATTGACTTCATGTAGACTGTATTTGAAGTTGATGACTTCGCTATTTATAATGACCTAAATGGTTTGATATATATAATAACCATCAAGAAAATACTTATGTGTTTTAACAATATTTACTAACCTATATTGCTTGTAAACATTCTCGAAATTCATTGCCCCAAATTTGGTATTGTAATGGAGTAAGTCTTTTCAATTCTTTTATCATTCTTTTCGGTATGTACCTCAAAGACCTTAAATAAACCATCTTTGTAAATAATTACTAAAAATGAAGCCAAACACATCTCGGTCATACGGTATAAACATTAATCATCAGTCTGATATTTTATGAACAGTTCTATCTGTACACTCCTAAGGAACACTGAAATAGGCTTACGAAAACTGTTCATATCTTCAAGAACATTATATCTGGGCAAAAATTCAACAAGTTGGTAAGTAGGGGAATTAATGTCGTCCTGGAGCAATACAACGGACCTTTGGCAACGGTCCGGAATCCATCCCTGATGATTAAGATCCGAGGACAGCATCGATTTATTTTGAACCACGCTCTGAGGACGAGGTCAAAACCCGAACTGGCACCCCTCTCCTAACTTCCCAACCACGCAAACGGGAGTACATTTGAGGCCACGACAGATTTAACGTGCACCAGTCCTCATGTTCACGATGGTTTGTGGTTGGAACTAGTTTCGGACTATCAAGCCTCCGGTTGCTGATCCGTTACTCTTCCAACCGAACTACCGCGGCTCGATCATTCACTGGGAAATATTCAAAAGAAACACTTTTGAACTACGAGTTAATTTTAGATGTTGAAAAAGAAAAAGAATTGTAATCCCTGAATACACACGTTTTATATTAGATGTATTGTGAGAAAGATTTTCAAACAACACATTAAGTGCTCGATGTATCAAATTATATAATTGCGATGTATACGAGGACTCAGATGTTATCGAGATAACACCAATCCCTAGTTTGCATTTCATTACAATCAATCAAGTTTTCGAAACTATTTCATTTTCATCCATGTCATACTTAGATGAATGATGATAGAGCTGTATCAGTTCACTGCGATATTGCGAGGATTGATGCCTTTCCAGGTTTCGTGTTTCGCACTTAGGAAATTGAGTTACAAAACTATTTTGCTTAGGATAAAGACCTTTATCGACATCATTAAAACAAAGACCATTCTATGATTTTAACATCAGATTCTTCTTCTTTTAATTGTTGGTACATGGGCCTCCTTATAACTACCCTTATTGCTTCTTGCATTACAACTAGTGCTGTAGTCGTAAATAAATCTGAGGGTATACCATGGGGGCTTATGTATAGTACTAGTATAGACAGTAGTATAGGCACTAGTATAGGCAGGGGCCCATGGTATACCCTCTGATGGTACACTCTGATACCCACAGAATTTTTTCCATGGGGAGACGAAACATGTACTTACTACTTACACTTTACCCGGGAAGAGGCAAAAGACATGTACACACACGCGCGCACACACGCATATATATATATATATATATATATATATATATATATATATATATATATATATATATAGATATATATAGATATATATAGATAGATAGATAGATAGATAATTATATAGGAAATCCTTTCTAAGGACTGGGTAGGTATTCATTAACCCTTCTTTGCATGATTTTTTCTTTATTGGTGAAATAAATCAAGGTGATATAATTCATGTTCAAAATTAAAGGAAAAATGGTTAAAAAAATCTTAGTATATATTTATAGTATAAATATAGCAAAAAACAATATGATGGTATCATGTGGTTTTTTTTACATTAAACGCAAACTTTTTCAGAAATTGCTCTAAAAATAACAGAAACACATGTTACAAACCTTTCTTCCACTCATTTTTACTTTTTTAGTTATCATACGTTTATTGCAACTACAACAAACAGCGGAATGACAACTTCAAGCTCGTTTTACTGATAGTGACACTTGCTTATTTTTGACAGCTATGTTTTTTTTATGCAATGGACATTAAAAAGGTATCCAGACACGATCAACTTAAAGTGAACTTGTTCTTTTATATAATTTTTGGGCATTCAATGTTATGATGGAAATTTCCACCACTATGCAAAGAAGGGTTAAACTAAACCCGCGCTTGCAAACGGCCGTGAAACATGGTAATATTTCAATTGGTCTTAAAAGAGGTTTTAATTTTTCTGGAACAACTTGGGCGTTTTCATTGGTCCCTCAAACCCTGAATAGTACACATTTCATCTATACCAAAACGTCAACAGATCCTTTTTACCTCCTTTTCTACATGGAGAATATCCCCTATATTTATATTTTCTGGATCAAACATGGATATATCCTTCAAAAGTTGACAATTATCTTCATTAACATCAGAACTAAGTCTGAATTTCATTCTATCGACAATACTTTGAATGAATTGCTTTTGATTAATAGGTACGATTTTGGAATTATGTACCAAGGTGATATCTTTAAATAGAAACTTTTCTTTTGCTTCTACAGCTAACTGCGTTTCACGTGATGTTTCGCGCGATGTTTTCTAGGAAAACCAAAGAGGTGTTCGTAGTTCAACTAGGTTCAACTTACGCAAGCCAAAATAATTACGCCAGTTGAAATACAAAATAAAGTATTTAAAACTAAATATAATAGGGGAGAAAATAACACGAAACTATATGGAAGGGCAAGGCAATACAACACTCGGTAGCTGCCTGAGAGAATATGGGATTTCTAAGTCTATAGCAGATTAGAGTTTTAATGAAGTTCTATTGGATTAGATTATTTGTAATTTATCTTTAATGTTGGTGGTAAGCCTCCAAATGGTTTCGGCAAGATATATTATTTCTCCAGATCTTACCAATTTTGCTAATGAAATATTTCATGAAGATATTGCTGAATTTTTTATGATGACGAGGTCAATATCGGGTCAATTTTATTCTAAAGACGAAATATCTCGTTCTTCAAGTTCTGGTCAGGTTTTGCCAATGACAGGAGAGCTCGACAAGACAGCCGCCAAGAGGGTTAAGGACCGGTGCACACATCCGGTTTTTCAACGTGCGTCGCCACTGCGGCACCGAAGCCCAACTATGCACACATAACCGTGAAATGACCCACGAACTCATTTCGTGCCATTTGCGATAAATATTCTATCGAAGAAAACGAGTTTATTTCGCTTACTTGGTGTAAAAAAAGTATATTTTGAAACAAAATAGACGTTACTGGATACAGCATGTATTAATTATTATTTATATTCCATTTGTTAATGAAAACAAGGTACTTCAGAACGGAGACTCATGTGCGGCGACCGTGCGGAACTGCGGTACAAATTGCACGCAAGTTGGACGTGCGTCGCCCCAGCGGCGCTGGAGACATGTGTGCACTGCTCCATTGGATCTAATGTATCTCAGACCGCAGTTGCGTTGCGGCAGCGGCGCCGCACGTTGAAAAACCGGATGTGTGCACCGGGCCTAATACATTAAGGGATCACATATCTGTAATTTTGGTGTATGTCTCTACATCATTGATGTTGTGTTTTGTGCATGGGATCATGTCAATTCCGCTGAAGTAGTCGTGGAATCGATGAATAAATGCTTTCTGTTTCTTCTCCTTGCAGTCGCAGTATGGCGTCCCAGCCAGTGCCAAAGATCTACCGACGCCTTCAAGTGCCCGCAACAGTTCGGCTACTTCCGAGACGACACCGACTGCAACAAGTACTTCATCTGCGTGTTCGGCGACGCCCTGCACGACAAGTGCACCCCCGGACTCTACTTCAACCACGAGCTCCGCATGTGCGACTGGCCCAGAAACGTCAAGAGCTGCCAGAGCACCAGTAAGTAACCAACTCAAACTCGCATGGCCCACACGGCCGATTCCGTGACAGCGCGTGTCGTGTATCCGGAGCACCTCCCGTCTTAATCAAAAGGGGGCCATCACACTCCCGGTGGAGAATGGATCGCGTTTTTGGTCGACGAATAACGCCTTTCGAAAACAAAAATGGGATAAATCAAGAGACGGGAGTTTGCATAAAACGAAGATAGTGTCGTAACACTCGCCGCTTTGTACTCGACTCGGCTATCTGGTTTCAATTACCTCGTGTATAACAATGGTTAGAGATCCGAGGTTTAGTAGAACATCAGGTGAAATAAAAGTGATAACACAACAAAACGTAATTACCATTCTACTCTACATTTTTTTTTACTCGCAGAAAAATAGGTGGTTTCTGATTATTTATTTTTCTTGATTATGTTAAAGATGAAAAATATGTTGTATTCTAAATTTTTACTAATCTTTTATTCAAAGGATTAACGGTTGGCCGCCTTTGTTTCTACGTTTGGACTCAAGTGCCCTACAAATACCTAAAGTTGACCACAGGGGTGTACCTGCGGATGGGGTAATGTGGTTTAAGTCCCTCCCAGTTCGTATATTAAAAGCAAAAATGTCCTTATTTAATTCAGTGATTGCTTCTTTAAAAATCGAGTATAAAGGTTTTTGATATCTTCTCTTGGTAGTCAACTAATATTGTGAGATCACCACCCCTAATTGCAACCGAAAGGCTACAGGCGAGGTGGGAGAAAATACGCGGGAAAGGAGGCTTCCTGTTGTGTCTGGGGTAGGGTGGATGTGTTGTCCCCTGCTTAGGCTATGTCAATCCTTTAGTCTACTGTATATATTAGTTTAATTTTCATTAGTCAAGAATAAACGTCTTATTTTCAAAGCTCAGTTTTTTTCTTAACCAGATGCCAATTCATCAAACGAACCAAATCCTAACAAATATTTATTCATTTTTTTAGTCTGTTTACAAATATTCCATTTCTTATTCACTGGAGTTGGACAAAATAATTAAAAATTTCAATACTTCATTGAAAACTTGACAACTTTTCCATTCAATACAGTCTCTATTCGTCTTGGAATAGTCACTTTAAAACTAGTTTCTTTGTAACACACAACAAAACTAGTCTCTAGGTCACACACACTCTAAAACTAATCCATATTTCAGACATTTTTGAATTTGAAAATTGCTTTCTAGACAAAGAGCTTACGATGAAATTGTTGCCACCTCTAGATTGTCCATCCTGTATTATTGCGACTAGTGTTCATAGAAGCTACCCTGGACTTAAAAACTATGAAACCAAACAAGACATTTAGTACAACTGCATATTTGCATGTCGACGACCGTCAAACTCTGTTCTGAAAACTACCCTCCCCCCTCTCCTCCTTGTCGGTCTTCCGAATCAGAATTCAGTTTCTGGTCAAAGATAAAAACAAAGTTGCACGTGGCTTTGGTAATTTTTAATTAACGTCGTACTACAGGAACACAACAGTCTATTGACGACGGTCCGGGATCAATCCCCTAAGAGAAAGATCCGAGGACAACGCCACGTAATTTTGAACCACGGTTAGATGACGAGACAACACATAAGTTGCACGTGGAATAAGTAATGGTAATGGTAATGGTAATTTTAGTTAACGTCGTACTAGAGCAACACAACGGGCTATTGACGACGGTCCGGGAACAGTCCCTCGAGGGAAAGATATGAGGACAACACCTCGTAATTTTGAACCACGGTCAGATGACGAAGCAACACCTGAGCTGGCACCCCACTCTCCAAACTTCCACGCCAACCCAACGTGTGGAATAAGTATTAAAATGAAAATTAATTTAAGCATCCATCATAAGCTCGAACACGCATGCTCCAACGATGGTAATTAGGTGAATTCAGTCTATCCCTCGTGAAATGAGTGCTCTAAGCACTCTGTCTGCACTTTAAATCTGTCGTGGCACCCATTGTCCTCACGTTGGTGCAGTGCGGAAGTTTGTAGAGACGATTGCTAGGTCAGGTGTTGGCTCGTCATCTGACCGTGGTTCAAAATTACGTGGTGTTGTTCTCGGTTCTTTTCCTTGGGGGATCGATCACGGACAGTCGTCAATAGTGTGTTGCTCCAGTACGACGCAAATTAAAATAACTAACTAACCACTCGGTTGGTTTGGGGATGTTATGGCGCAAGGACCGTATTGACGATGCTACTCAGGAAGCACTAAAGTAATAGACATACACATACAATGAAAGTTTGTGCTGACGCAGAATTACAGAAGCACACCCAGGGAGGAATGCGTCTGACAGGAATTGAACCTGCTCCCCCTACAACTCGAAAGTTGCTAGCGTAGTGTGCATACCCGTTGAGCCATAAGAGCCCCCTCTAACCACTCGGACACTGATGTGATGAATGATGCATATGACACTCATACTTGACACAGATTGATCAAAGTACACTCCTGAATTCAAACAGATAACAGTGAGAATTGAAGTTAATTGGGAAATACAGTAATTTATGCCATTGAGCACGATTGAAGAATATCAATGTTAACATATACAAGATCAATGTTAACATGCAAGATCAATATAAACATGCAATATCAATGTTAACAAACACAAGATCAATGTTAACATGCAAGATCAATATAAACATGCAATATCAATGTTAACATACACTGAGCAAATGCAAAATAGTGCGTAACTATTGATTTCGCATTATAGTATATAGAATTAATTAACTGGTAATTTTTTAATTAACGTCTTACTAGAGCAACACAACGGGCTATTATCGACGTTGCTGGATCAATCTCCTAAGGGAAAGATCGGATGACAACACCGCGTAATTTTGTACCACGGTCAGATAACGAGGCAACATCTGAACTGGCACCGCAATCTTCAAACTTCCACACCAAACCAACGTGAGAACTTTCGGCCACGACCGATTTAAGGTGCACCAGTAGAATCTACACCATACGCTTTCAAACATCCATGCCCTGACCCGGATTCGAACCAGGAACCTTCCATAATGTATAGAATTGAGGCATTTTATATCAAGCAAAATGTAGGTAGTTGCGTTTCAGTGGCGATACGTGTTTCCTGTACGTATTACAAGCGTCACTTGATTTGCTTTTGTTATTTTGTTATACGATTTCTGCACTTCGATAAAAATTCCGCCGACCAACTGGTATACTGGTTAAGGTGTTAGCCTCTAGATCGGAAGGTTCCTGGTTCGAATCCGGGTCCGGGCATGGATGTTTGTAAGCGTATGGTGTAGAGGCGGCTGGTGCACCTTAAATCTGTCGTGGCCGAAAGTCCTCAAGTTGGGTTGGTATGGAAGTTTGGAGAGTGGGGTGCCAGCTCAGGTGTTGCTTCGTCATCTGACCGTGGTTCAAAATTACGAGGCGTTGTCCTCGGATCTTTCCCTTAAGGGACTGATCCCGGACCGTCGTCAATAGCCCGCTGTGTTGCTCTAGTACGACGTTAACTAAAATTACCATTACCATTACCGATAAAAATTCCAAAGAATGGATTCCGAATTGGTATATAATAATTGATTGTTAAACACCAATTAAATAAAACCGGTTATAAACTGGATATTAAGATAACTCCTATATGTACCATGCGGGATCATTTGAGTATAGGAAGTAAAATATCCACTGTCTGTCTTGTTTGTTAGCTTACACTGAAAATCCCTCTCAAATATTGTTTTGCTTTTTTCACAGGTGCTCTGTCCAGTGCCGAGTCCGAACCCAACGGCAGGCGCATCTACGGCACGTCGTCCACCACCCGTCCGAGGTCATCCTCCACCAGCAACAGGTCTCCCTACCACCGCAACGACAACATCCCCAACATCAACTCCATCGCCCCAACAAACCCCACCCAGGGCACCCGAGTCGGCAGCCGTTACACCCCTCCCATCAGTGACACCTACGCCGTCGCCTCTCGGAACGCCACCCAATTCCATCGACCAGCCTCCTACCAAAGGCCCTCCACCCACAGGTACTCCTCCACCAGCAGCACCAGGCCCTACATGTACAGCACCGGACCCCCGGCCAGCTTCAAGCCTGTATACTACCGGGTGACGTCCAAACCAACAGGACCACCGAAGAGGAAGGCCTTCGAGGAGGACTACTACGACTCCGAATACGAAGATGACGATACCAGCCTGGAGGAGCCCCAGCTGATGGTCAACCAGCACCTCCGGAACGGGAACAACCTGTACGTGAGGCCCATATCTACCGACAGTGCGCGGCCAAGCACACAGGCCTATGTTTCGCCAAGTCCTAGACCGGTGTACAGCTCCAACACGAATGTTCTCCGCGGTCCTCCCAATACCAGAAACTCCAATGCCGTGCCTGCTGTGTCCTACAGTAGCTTCAACACCAGAGGTCCGTCGGTTAGGCCATCGTCGTATTCCAATTCGCCACAAGGCCCGGCTGGAAATGATAGGTATGCTATGAAATGAGAGGGCTTGCTTTTTCTTTTCTAAGTGGTCGTTACTCAAGGACCGACGGGACTCGTAAATTGCTACACCCAGCCACATGGGTGAAATACGGAAATGAATTTAAATATTCTATCCTTTTAGTGTCACTACATTTCTAAATAATGCCATTGCTGTTTTACCCCACAACATACATGACTAAATAATAACACTGGGTAATGCATATACAACCCCACGGAGGGTTAAATAAGTTACTAAAACCTTAAAATGCAAGTCAACTTGGTGTCTAGAACAAGTATTCAAACACTATCGAGCCAATTGTAGCACATAAAATATAAAAGTTAGAGTAAACAAAAAATTTTCCCGAGGAGGAAAATTACATCAAAAGTAAAATATTCTATCAATACGCCGTCATAGGGCTAAGTAAACTTTAAGTGTCTTCACAGATTATGTAGCTTACATAAAGACAAACCAATACAAGTTGCCTACCAATAGAGAATATGTTTCCATCCCGTTTGGTGTCTGTCCTAAAACACTTGTAGGAATTGTGAATGAGATGAGTATAGGATGTGGATGAGTATATTAGCTCTACACTGTTGGTAAATATAAAGGTAAAATGCAAGTCGAATTGATGTCTAGAACAAATGTTGGAATGGGCGCTCGACCAATCAGTGCGGGAGCTCTATATACACATAAAATATTGAAAATTAAAGTAATCACAAATGTGCATATTCATGAGATTCATCAAGAGTAATATATGCCATCACGTGGCAATTTAACAGGTCAAAATAAAACTTAACTATCTTCATAGATCACGTAGATTTCTTAACAAGTCATAAAACATACGAGTTGTCTACCAAGCATTCATTTGGTTTGCCAGATATCTGTCCACGAATCATTTTCAGAAATTGCTGATGCAAAGAAGTGCAGAGTCTTATGTGATCTTGGTTACTAAGTTCATTTTAAGCAACGCAATTATTTGCATTTTAATTTCAGATCCACGTACACTCGCAACATCGTCCGTCCAGCAGCACCCACCCACGGCAGCAACGTCCGGACCAGGACCTCCAACAGCAACTCCAACGGTGCCCTGTCCTCCGTTTACACGTCCAACCCACGGAACACCGACTCCATGATCCACTTGCGGCCCCAGGTGAACAACGACCGCGGCATCCAGTCCCTAGACCACCAACAGGGCGACAGCCTGGACGCCCAGTTCGGCACCAACCCCCGCTCCATCAGCCTGCCGGACAAACCCTACAGGCCCCTCAACTCATTTGAATCCAGCAGCGAACTGAGAAAGGCGGAGAGGAACCAGCAGCAGCAGAACAAGCCCAAAGTGACATCGACTCGCTACTCGTCCCCTGCAAGGCCATCGTATAAAACAGGTAATTTGTCACCCGGTAGATAGGTGAATTAACGTCGCACTGGAGCAACGCAACAATTGACCAACGAATCCAAAACAAATAGAAGAATCCGAGGACAACACACTGGTTGTACCTTGTATCCTAGGACAACACAAAATTGGTTGTACCTTAATACAACACACACAAACACACACTTTTTTGACAAACAGTAAACGTGTTTTCAGTTTCTTAAGCAAGCGATTTTAATCTACATTGTCGCGGATTTGTGGTAGGAGGTTCGTGATTTAGAGACTCGATCCAACCAAAGACCATCGTGTATTTGGGGCTGTTGCACGTTAAACCTGTCGTGGCTTCAAATCTCCACACGTTGTCATGGTGTCGAAGATTGGAGTGGGGGTTAACCTAGTCAATTTATAGTGGTAAAAAATTTTAAGGTGTTGTCCTCGGATCTTTTCCCCTGGAATTGATCCCGGACCGTCGCCAGTAGTCCCCTGCATTGTGCGATAGTGCGATTAAGTTTAACTGCCTGCCTACCATCCACTGGGTAAGCCGAACCTTCTTTCGAAGTGCGTGCAGGGTAGGAAGTTAATTAACGTCCCACTGAAGCAACACATCGGGGCTTTTGGCGACAGTCCGAGATCAATCCCGAAGTAAAAGATGCATGAACAACGTCTCGTTATTTTGAATCATGGTCAGATGACAAAAACAACACCTGGACTGACACCCCAATGTCCAAACTTTCACATCACACCAACATGAGGACGTTTGAGCCACGACGTTAACGTACACCAGCTCCCGTGTACACGACGGTTTTTGGTTGGATTAGAACTCGCAAACCAAGATCAGTAATGGTAATGGTAATGGTAATTTTAGTTAACGTCGTACTAGAGCAACACAACGGGCTATTGACGACAGTCCGGAATCAGTCCCTTAAGGGAAAGATTCGAGGACAACACCTCGTAATTTTGAACCACGGTCAGATGACGAAGCAACACCTGAGCTGGCACCCCACTCTCCAAACTTCCACGCCAACCCAACGTGAGGACTTTCGGCCACGACAGATTTAAGGTGCACCAGCCGCCTCTATACCATACGTTTACAAACATCCATGCCCGGACCCGGATTCGAACCGGGAACCTTCCGATCTAGAGGCTAACACCTTAACCACTATACCGGTTGGTCGGCCCAAGATCAGGGAAAACCGAAAGGTGATCATATTTGCATGTCCATGACGTGCATAAGTCGACGTTAAATTCAGTGTGATGCAAATGGGTAATGGTAATGGTAATTTTAGTTAACGTCGTACTAGAGCAACACAATGGGCTATTGACGACGGTCCGGGATCAGTCCCTTAATGGAAAGATCCGAGGACAGCACCTCGTGTGATGCAAATGGGACTGGAGGAAATCATGTACAGTCAAAATTCGGTAAGGTAAGGTAATTGGTAATTTTTGTTAACGTCGTACTAGAGCAACACAACGGGCTATTGACGACGGTCCGGGATCAATCTCTTAAGGGAAAAATCCGATTACACCTCGTAATTTTGAACCACGGTCAGATGACGACAGTCAAAATTCGGAAGCAGTAATGTTGCTTTTTTGAATTTACAAAGGTAATTGGTAATTTTTGGTTAACGTCGTACTAGAGCAACACAGCGGGCTATTGACGACGGTCCGGGATCAGACCCTTAAGGGAGAGATCCGATCGAAGTTACGTCGACCAACCGGTATAGTGGTTAAGGTGTAAGCCTCTAGATCGGAAGGTTCCTGGTTTGAATCCAGGTCCGGGCATGGATGTTTGTAAGCGTATGGTGTAGAGGCGGCTGGTGCACCTTAAATCTGTCGTGACTGAAAGTCCTCACGTTGGGTTGGTGTGGAAGTTTGGAGAGTGAGGTGCCAGCTAAGGTGTTGCTTCGTCATCTGAACGTGGTTCAAAATTACGAGGCGTTTTCCTTGGATTTTTCCCTTAAGGGACTGATCCCGGACCGTCGTCAATAGCCCGTTGTGTTGCTCTAGTACGACGTTAACCAAAAAAAATTACCGATCGAAGTTACAAAGGATTCTTTATCCTACATTAGATTTGACTACCATAAGCTTAATCTTCATCTTCGTATAATACAATGAAACTAAACGAACCACCTACCATTTCGTTTAAGTTATTTTCTTGATCATGAAAACTGTTTTGAATTGCTCAAGCTCTGTGTTATACTAGTGAAGTGGCAATTTCTCCAAAGCTCATGTTTTAAATTAGAATAATACGGTGTACTCCCACACACGTTCGATCAAATGCTGTTTAACACATAGGGTGGAATTGCAATATTATTTTAGCAAATATTATATGTTCTAGAGAAAGGTGAAAATGTGTATCCTCATTTTCTTCCATGACTGAAAACTGAACTAAATCGTTGCTGTGCAATTCCATGATATCGCGTCACGAATTCAGAAACTTAATACATGATGGTGCATATACATCTGCTGGAAAGAAATTTTATTCGTAGTATGGTTAGATACCATTCAATTTAAAGGTGGTTGGTGACCGTCCTCTTCTCAGATCACCAACAGGTTTGAAGCTTTGCACGGCAGTTGGTTGATTACATTAAGAATAAGGACCAGATATGATTCAATTTTAAAGAAAAACGTCTGTAAAATTAAATACGCGCAATTTGTTTAAGGGCCATTGACTTAATAATTTTCAATAACAATAATCAATTCTGAAACCAAATTTTGATTTTACAACAAAATTTAACCTCGGATACCAAGTCAAGCCAAGATGAATAAGTCTAGTGAACTAATTTAACATCATGTGCTACTAATATTTCCATGCTCACAATCCAGAAATGCTTGATCAAATGACGAAACTTGATATCCAAGGTTAAATTTTGATGTAATATCAAAATTCTGCGTCAAAAGTGGGTGTAGTCATTGAAAATTATAAAGTTATTGCGCAATTCAATAGGAAGGCGACTCCCTGAACAAATTTTATGAATACGAATTTATAAATTTTCCTGGTGAACGGGTTTCCTTGTATATATAACCCATTATTTGATGTTGTTTGTTTTGTGTTTTGCGCAGCTTAGCCAAATATGGCTCTTGTGCCATTAAACGCAGTCATTTTTATTGAGTGGGTACCTTTGAATCGGTACCTCCACTATGAACGATACGCTAATACAGAAGAGTGAATCAGTTTTTTTTCTCCAGCTGTACAAATTAAAATTGAATAAGAGTAAGAAAAATATCCGTACATTGTACAAATAAAAAGTTAACGATACGTTTCTATCTTTTAAAAATATTTTCCTCATAATTTCATACACATGGAGGTAACTTTTAAATTCTCCTACTTTAGCAATTGCGCTATTATTATTAAAAAAAACAATTATATACCAAAACTCTTACAATTTTGTTCCTGTTTGCATTTTATAAATAACTAGGCACTGCGTAGCCAGCACGGCGTTGCCCGTGGCAGTTCTTTTCGTAGGGTCAGGTGTGACTTCTGCTCGCTAAACCCCTGTGACTGCTACGAATTCTCATTTGGGTTACTTCGCAAACCAAATGGGAATTCGTAGCCTATTGGATAACATCCATCACGGCGTTGCCCGTGGTGGCTTCGTCATTCTCAAATGCGGCTAAATTCGAATTGCGAAGAAATCCAATAGGCATGATGTCACAATCTCTTGTGAAAATATAAATATTTAAGTGAAGAATTATTTATTAAAAGAAAATTAAACGTATGACGTATCGATCTTGTGTAAAATTTTCTGCAGATTTTTCAAATTCGTTGAAATTTTTAATCTATCTTTAACGATCCCGATTTTACAAAAAAGAACTAAACAATGCGAGACAAAAATATTTTATTTGTTTTGCTTCCCTTCGCTGGAATCGTTTGAGAGCAGGAAATGGAATATGTGATTTCTCGATAGCGAAGGTCTCACATTCGTATGGAAAATGTCCTCCGACCGTCTCTCGTGTAACCTTACACCCTCTGTGTAAGCTGGGACATTAGGGTTTAAAAAAAAACACGTATACTTATATCTGAGAATCACCCAACTTCGTTATTTACTTTCCAGAGGAGTCATCCGAAGCTTATGATGAGTACCCAGAATACTATTATGACGATGAGGAATATGAAGATGACGACGATGTGCAGAACATAAGCCCTGTCCCCAAAGTAGTCATCAGACTCCATAAGCCCCCCACCACCACCACCCGAAGAACTACGACCACCTCCACCACTACTACAACGACTACAAGGCGCCCAAAGACCACCACGACCAGACGAGCCGCCACTACTAGGCCTCCGAAAAGAGGCTTGCCTTTCGGAATCAGCAGGCCTGCAACTAAAACTCCCTTCCGAGTAGGACCTAAACCTCTGCCTAGGTTGGCTTCTAGGTATGGTACTTTTGGTATTTCTTTAAATAACATCGTACTACGACAACGCAACTTTTAGGCATTAGACGACTTTCTATATTCATACCAAAACTGAGTTTGATGATGTTTTTAACCTGAAATATTATAGACATATATAATTAATATACATATGTTGTTGTTTCTCATGCCTACACTGGCAGACCAGAGGAGTGCCAGGCCCGTCGAAGACGGTAAGAGACGAGGGGGGTGCGCTTTCCATGTTATTGAGCCCCATTGGGAGGAAGTCCGACTTTGCTCGACATACATGACACATCCGTTTTACAGGAAGGTCTCTTTCATACATCCATTCACTCACACATATCGTAATTTACATCCCAATAACCCCCTGATCAGGTACCCCCAGAGGTATTGATTTGGTATAGGAACATGGGGGACTTTGTGATCACGACCTATTTAACGTGCCCCAGTCATCATTAGTGAACACGACGGTCTTTAGCCAGGTGGAAGCGCCGATCTCGCAATCATCAGAATTGCAGGCTCCGCCGAGGACAGAACCCACAACCCTTCTGATACGAACCCGACGCTCTACAGACTGAGCTACCGCGGCTCAATAAACATATAGATATAGGTAGTTATTTATCGTCGCACTGGAGCGGCACAACGGGCTACCGGGATCAATCCCGATCAATCTGTTTAAACATCCAAGGACAACACCTCGTAATTTTGAACCACAGTCTGATGACGAGCTAAACACATGAGCTGTCACCCCACTTTCCAAACTTCCACACTACAACAATGTGAGGATATTTGAGGTCACGGCAGATTTAACATGCAACAGCCTCCACGCACACAACTGTGGTCGCAAACCTCCGTTTACTAATCCGGACGTATACCAACTGGGCTACAGCCCTCCACCCGATAAATAGGAGTTGCCTCAAACATTACCCCTATGACAAAAACATCAGTGCCATCTACACTTACTTCATATGAAAAACTTCTCACAAAAGAGAAAGTTTGTCTACTTGTTTATGAGGAATAAGAGAGCTTAGGCATAGTTTGTAAAGTCTATCAAATTGATCGATTCAGAGAAGTGTTGTCTCTAAAAGACTAACGTCAATCAACAGAAGCTTGTACTGTAGAATTATTGGGATTCCAAATATGTAATTAAACGCTTTCGGCAGTCACCCTGGCATTTTGCTTTGGCAGTGCACATGTAATGATAAATTGCGTGGTATTAATTTTTCCTTCTTCCTTTTGTACTAATCTCTAATTATACTTATTTCCTTCTAATAAGCTCTTAAAGTATGGTTTTAAGGATCTGAAATTAAAATCAGCGTGAGAATTAACAGTTTCTCCCGTATCAACTTTCAGTTCCTCAGACATGATTTGACTTCCTTTATTGTGTTAACGTCAAGTTTCTCAAGTTCCCTCCTCCATCTGTTATGTAATATAAATATTCCATTAACGCTTTCAACCGTCCACTTTTTAAACATATATTTATTCGGAAATAACATCTGATTTAATTTTAGAATCGAATGTAAAATAATTCATTAAAATTCTGGTTGCACCTCCAATTCGGGCATTATCAGTAGAGAAGATAATCTTTTAGAATGATTTAAATTATATATAATTAAATAATAATATCGATAATGATTTAAATGATAATATCGGCGAACTTGTTCGTTTGGGCCGTACAGTATGCGGATTTGGGCTGAATTGTAATGTGAGTTTGTACGATTGTTCACGAAATTTACAAACGAATCAAATTTATTTTCGCAGGAGGTTCGATGCGTGTTTTTACAGCGTTATCTGGGAAAACGCTGTACCCCTGAGAACGTTTTCCTTTATTCTGTGTACGTCAAGTTTCTCCAGTTCTCACATTGACATCTGTGTTTACATAGTTTAGAGATCCATATTTTGAGAACTTTACGTTTTCCACTATCTACTTTTCAAACATCTAATATGAAATAACATCTGATTTAGTTAAAGAATCGAAATTCAAATAACTAATTAAAATTTGAATTGCATCTCCAATTCAGGAGATCCAACTCGTGAAATTAAATCTTGTCCCAAGGAGATCTCATACATGTTTACATCTGAGAAACATTCAGTACATGTGGATTAAAAGGTAAATTCTACAACGAAAAATAAATTTTCTAATCTCGAGGTTCGTTTTTCTAGCTCTTTTATGTTTTTTTACGAGATTGCCTTTCGTCAAATAAAAGTTGCGGTTTTTTTTTAAATAATTTTATTACCAAGTACCATCAGCCGAAAGGAACGACGAACCCATTTCTGTGTGGTTGGAAGTTTTTAAAATCAAACAAAATCTAGGGCTAATAAGCACGGAAGTAACGAAGACTATCCAAAGAGAACGAGCCATATATTATACAAGATAAATCACCTAGATTAAACAAGATTAAGTTACCGGTAACGGAGTATTCAAATACACATCGAAACGGGCAGTTTATTTTCCTTCTCCAATTTCAAAACAAGGATTTCTTTGTATAAAGTTATAATTTTTCTATTGTAACTTCAATCTTTAGCGAAATTCATCAGGCGGAGATATTCCGTATGACAAGCATTTCAGGAAATATGCTGAATAAGGATGGAGTATTAATCTCGTTTTTTTAAAATGGCATATCACTTTAATATTAGAATATTCTATCTCGTCGAAAGCACTTGGAGGGTTAAAGATAGGATGAAAATTTAATAGGATTCGATATTTTGGGAAATTCTTCCCCGATTCGATTCGAAATGGATCATAAAATACTATAGTTTACTAAGGTATATTCGACAATTTTATACTCCTGAGGTAGTGAATACTCTGTCTCTCTCTCTCTTTTTTTTCTTCATATTGATAATATATCATACCATACACATAATAACTATACATATTTCCTGTGTGCCTGGGGCACATTAAATAGGTCGTGGTCACAAAGTCCCCCATGTTCCCATACCAAATCAATACCTCTGGGGGAACCTGATCAGGTGGTTATCGGCCTCTGATTAGGATCTAAATTGCGATATGTGTGAGTGAATGGATGTGTAAAAGGGACCTTCCCGTAAAACGGATGTGTCATGTATGAAGAAGTCCAACCTTCCGGGGAAATGGCACCCCCAATTGGGCCATATATGGCCCGCACGACAACAACAACAGCAACATATTTCCTGTAGTATTTGCTTTCATGTCATACATAAATACTTGTTCTTAGTTTTTTTGCTTATTTAAAGATATTAGAAAAACTTTTGTAATGTAAATTTTAAAAATACTGTAGTTGCGTTATTTATTTCTTAAGCTTTCAATAACAATTTTAAAAGAGAGAATACGTGTATTACAATCATGTCTATTTTGAACATTGTGGAATCAACTCTATAAATGAATTTTAAAAATACCCAACGACAGTAGTACAATTGTGCTTGGGTAAGAATATCAGTAGACTTGAATGGGTGCGATAACGACCTTCAGTATTGAAAGAACAAATCAATTACAAAATAAACTTGAGCACTGAAATGCTGTATTTGATTTTGGCTTCTTACACAAGGTCACAGAAGTCACTAGAATTTTTTGTACAAAGGCACTTGTGACAAAAAGATCACTAATATCAAGTTTGAGTTTTAAAAAAATCAAGATCTTCAAACTTTCCTCTAAAAATTAGTTGAAAGGCTTCGTTTTTCAATCAGGTAAATCATCTATTATTAATCCGTCTGGTTGTTGTCTCTACGAGTTATCTAGTCATCAGCAAAATCGACCAGATCTTGATGGACGAGATATTTCTTAATTATAAAAAAAACTGATCAAATATTGATCTTGCCATCTTTCAAAAAAAAAAATCGCCAATATCTTGATATATTTTATCAGTAGTAAAAATGGGGTCAGATCTTGGACAAGATATCGTGTCGAAAACACTCGGAAGGTTAAAGCTCCCACCTCTGAACAATTAACAGTTCACCGAGAACAAACCAATCGCCCGATTTCCCGAAGCTCAATTACTTTACATTCATCACTAAAGATAATTCGTTTCTTTCATTCGCAGGCCGGCTCCAGTCTCCGCCACCCCCGCGTCCCCTGGTGGTGGCAGACAAGTGCACGAGCCGGAATTGTGTCCTGCCCGACTGCCGATGTGCAGGGGCGGACATCCCGGGCAAGATCCCCGCCCGAGACGTGCCCCAGATCGTGCTCATCACCTTCGACGACGCCGTCAACGACCTCAACCACGAGCTGTACAACGAGCTCTTCACCGACCGCAAGAACCCCAACGGATGCCCTATCCTAGGAACCTTCTACGTCTCCCACGAGTGGACAGACTATGGCATGGTCCAGTCCCTCTACTCCAAGGGACACGAGATGGCATCGCATTCCATCACGTAAGTGAAGGCTCTCTACCATTTATTTTTGCACCTCGGGAGCCTATCTTCTTTAAGTATGTATGGTACTTCACGAACCCGAAATAATCTGGTGATCTATTATTTTCCCATAAGGTTTATATACTGCCTATGGAAAACCACACGGGAAAGCGCAAGACCCCCAGATGCCCAAGCGACCCGCTACCTACTTTCTAATGTCCGCGAAATTAACCATTATGGCGTAGGAGATTTAATGGTCTGGGCAGGCATCATGTTGGATGACCGCACACCTCTCCATATCTTTGAAAGAGGCAGTGTGACTGGTGTGAGGTATAGGGATGAGGTCTTGGAGCCCTATGTTCGCCTTTTAAGGGGTGCAGTTGGCCCTGAGTTTATTTTAATGGACGATAACGCGAGGCCACATAGATCTCTTCTGGTCGACGAATTTCTAGAGAGTGAGGATATTCGCCGGATGGATTGGCCAGTCAGATCTTCAGACCTTAACCCTATAGAGCATGTCTGGGACACTCTGGGGAGGGCAATTGCAACTCGCAACCCCCTTCCGAGAACCATCCAGGGAATGAAAACAGCGGTTCTGAACGCGTGGGACCAATTGCCACAGAAAATGATAAACTGCCTTATTTCAAGTATGAAATCACGCTGCGAGACCTGTATATCTGTAAGAGGGGACCATACCCCCTATTAACCCATATTTTTGTTTATTCTGCAACCGCTGTTTCATACCTTCCGACTCCAACGAGAGTTACGCACGATTATGCTATTGTATTACAATTATTGAATGGTTATTTGTTTTGTATTGTATCAATGTATGTACATATCAAATTTCATTAAAATCGGTACAGTAGTTCTAGAGATAATCGACCAAGTCTGGAAATTCTCTTAATTTCTTACACCAGTATACATCAGGAAATTTTCTAGAAGCGAACTTTCCTAACTGGTGGATTGTCTCTACGAGGTATCTCGTTATTAGCAACATCGAAAAGATCTTTGTGGACGAGATTTCTCGTCATTGGAAGAAAAGTGAAAAAATCTTGATCTCGTCATCAATATAGTCGGCACTTTCTTGATGACGAGATATGTCGTCATTAGCAAAACAGGTGAGATCTTATAACGGACGAGATTCTTCGTCGAAACCACACGAAGTGTTATTACAGGATTGTAAGGGGCAAAGTCAGGGACATTTATGTAATCGCTTGTAATTTGTTTGCAGACATACCCTCAAACACATTCTGTCCAGTTTCACAAAGGCATTTGGATTCTTTTTATAGTTTACCCGGAATTTATTTTTTAAGGATTTTCTACTCTTTTTTATAAATTGTTTTAACGTTCCGTTTGCTCAACAGCCACAGCCACGGCGAGAAGTTCTCCGTCAGCCACTGGACAAAGGAAATCGACGGACAGAGGGAGATCCTCCACCTGTACGGAGGGGTGAAGCTGGAGGACATCCGTGGCATGAGGGCCCCTTTCCTGCAAGTGGGTGGCAACAACATGTTCGAGATGTTGTACAATAGCAACTTTACCTACGATTCCTCAATGCCTGTCCTGGACAACAATCCTCCTTTCTATCCATACACTCTGGACTACAACGTAGGACACGAGTGCATGATTCCGCCATGTCCCACGAAATCTTTCCCCGGCCTATGGGAGGTAAGTGCACCTGTGAATGGTCGTTGGTCTTTATCACAGTTCTTTTTGCATATCTCTAAGTGTACTGGTGGATAGTTTGTTACATAACTGATATTGTTGCATACCTACAACGTAGGACACAAATGTATGATTCCGCCATGTCCCACAAAGGGTTGGTCCTTATTACAATTCGTTTCCTTTCTCTAAGTTGTGTGGTGGACAGTTCGTTGCACGCATTCGTAGCACACAACGTAGTATACGAATGCATGATTCCGCCATGTCCTACAACGTAGGACACGAATGTAGGATTCCGCCATGTCCCACAAAGGGTTGGTCCTTATTACAATTCGTTTCCTTTCTCTAAGTTGTCTGGTGGACAGTTCGTTGCACGCCACGAATGCATGATTCCGCCATGTCCTACAACGTAGGACACGAATGTACGATTCCTCCATGTCCCACGAAGGGTTGGTCCTTATTACAATTCATTTCCTTTCTCTAAGTTGTCTGGTGGACAGTTCGTTGCACGCATTCGTAGCACGCAACGTAGTATACGAATGCATGATTCCGTCATGTCCTACAACGTAGGACACGAATGTAGGATTCCGCCATGTCCCACAAAGGGTTGGTCCTTATTACAATTCGTTTCCTTTCTCTAAGTTGTGTGGTGGACAGTTCGTTGCACGCATTCGTAGCACACAACGTAGTATACGAATGCATGATTCCGCCATGTCCTACAACGTAGGACACGAATGTAGGATTCCGCCATGTCCCACAAAGGGTTGGTCCTTATTACAATTCATTTCCTTTCTCTAAGTTGTCTGGTGGACAGTTCGTTGCACGCATTCGTAGCACACAACGTAGTATACGAATGCATGATTCCGCCATGTCCTACAACGTAGGACACGAATGTAGGATTCCGCCATGTCCCACAAAGGGTTGGTCCTTATTACAATTCGTTTCCTTTCTCTAAGTTGTCTGGTGGACAGTTCGTTGCACGCCACGAATGCATGATTCCGCCATGTCCTACAACGTAGGACACGAATGTACGATTCCTCCATGTCCCACGAAGGGTTGGTCCTTATTACAATTCATTTCCTTTCTCTAAGTTGTCTGGTGGACAGTTCGTTGCACGCATTCGTAGCACGCAACGTAGTATACGAATGCATGATTCCGTCATGTCCTACAACGTAGGACACGAATGTAGGATTCCGCCATGTCCCACAAAGGGTTGGTCCTTATTACAATTCGTTTCCTTTCTCTAAGTTGTGTGGTGGACAGTTCGTTGCACGCATTCGTAGCACACAACGTAGTATACGAATGCATGATTCCGCCATGTCCTACAACGTAGGACACGAATGTAGGATTCCGCCATGTCCCACAAAGGGTTGGTCCTTATTACAATTCATTTCCTTTCTCTAAGTTGTCTGGTGGACAGTTCGTTGCACGCATTCGTAGCACACAACGTAGTATACGAATGCATGATTCCGCCATGTCCTACAACGTAGGACACGAATGTAGGATTCCGCCATGTCCCACAAAGGGTTGGTCCTTATTACAATTCGTTTCCTTTCTCTAAGTTGTCTGGTGGACAGTTCGTTGCACGCCACGAATGCATGATTCCGCCATGTCCTACAACGTAGGACACGAATGTACGATTCCTCCATGTCCCACGAAGGGTTGGTCCTTATTACAATTCATTTCCTTTCTCTAAGTTGTCTGGTGGACAGTTCGTTGCACGCATTCGTAGCACGCAACGTAGTATACGAATGCATGATTCCGTCATGTCCTACAACGTAGGACACGAATGTAGGATTCCGCCATGTCCCACAAAGGGTTGGTCCTTATTACAATTCGTTTCCTTTCTCTAAGTTGTGTGGTGGACAGTTCGTTGCACGCATTCGTAGCACACAACGTAGTATACGAATGCATGATTCCGCCATGTCCTACAACGTAGGACACGAATGTAGGATTCCGCCATGTCCCACAAAGGGTTGGTCCTTATTACAATTCGTTTCCTTTCTCTAAGTTGTCTGGTGGACAGTTCGTTGCACGCCACGAATGCATGATTCCGCCATGTCCTACAACGTAGGACACGAATGTAGGATTCCTCCATGTCCCACGAAGGGTTGGTCCTTATTACAATTCGTTTCCTTTCTCTAAGTTGTGTGGTGGACAGTTCGTTGCACGCATTCGTAGCACGCAACGTAGTATACGAATGCATGATTCCGTCATGTCCTACAACGTAGGACACGAATGTAGGATTCCGCCATGTCCCACAAAGGGTTGGTCCTTATTACAATTCGTTTTATTTCTCTTGGTTGTCTGGTGGATAATTCGTTGCATTCCTGATGTTTTGAATTTACTTCCGTGTTGACAGCTGTCCCAAGTTGCCCAGCCACGTACTTAGGACGTGTTGACGATTATCGGTAGGCATCACACAGGTGCGCGAATAAGACTCTCGGGTGTTATAATGACCCATAACCCCTCTACCCCATTTTCTCCCTATCATATTTACATTGTAGGCATCGCGAATGAGTCAAACAGTTCAATTAGTGAACAATGGAGCTCAATTAGTGAACAGCGGTTACAGCTACAATGTAATAAAATACATAATTTTAATGTACAGGCATTTCAAAATCTTGATTTTGTTTAGTTCATTTCAAATTGACAAAATGTGCCAGAAAATAATTATATTTTATTTAAACTTTTTCTTGTTTTCAAAAAACTATATGAGAAAACCAGTGTATTTCTCTTTTTAAGTTAAAATAGAACAGCCTCCCCGAAAATTCGTTAGGAATATTTCATCTTTTCTACACTAGATGTCACCAGTCTTCTCTAAGTGCAGCAACGACAGGTTGGAGCAAAAGAGCGAGAAATTTCGGGAAATAAGGTGATGCTAGGCCACGGGTTTGACCGTTGGCTAATTTAAAAGTAGGTTGCAAAGACTCTTGTTTTTGCATGAAAGTTACTTACTTTTAAGTTTTCAACCGGCCTTTCAACTATTCGCCCAAATTAGTTTTTGCAAAGCGTAAGGAATCTTCAATGAAGTTAATTCTGCTGTAACATAGTATGCAAAGACCTCGCTCTTATTTCCACAATAA
The DNA here is from genome assembly GCA_947359465.1 of Metellina segmentata. Classification (NCBI taxonomy): domain Eukaryota; kingdom Metazoa; phylum Arthropoda; class Arachnida; order Araneae; family Tetragnathidae; genus Metellina; species Metellina segmentata. The sequence goes on from OX375873.1 coordinate 115,410,526, forward strand.
AAACCACGCGTTTTTGAGATACATATGAATCACTTGAATTGAAACCTTTTCGCTGGCACATTTACTTTGCTATCATTCCGTGACCCTATCATATTTTACTTAATTTAAATATCATTGTGAATTCATAGTAAAAGAATTAGATTGTAATAATTTATCAAAAAGTATTATTCATTTATTGGAATTATTTTCTGTACCAAAAAAAGTCAATTGGGCGTTAAAATCAAAATTTTCTCGAACATAGTGAAAATTGACCACATTGAGACGTAAGCGTATCGCCTCGCTGATTCTTTCAAACCAAAGCGATCTTTCTCACATGTACTTCCTGTCCATCCATGGGTCTTCATATTTACTGGGCCCCGGAGTCAAAGATGGGGGACCCGGAAATGTGGAAATCTTCTTTGAATGTAATGTGCAATTTGTTTTTTAAGTTTAAGCGGTTGCATATTCTTCTAATCTGACTTCATATTTTGGAACGTTCTCACAATGCTATGGACGCCACATAACATTAAAACTTTTTCCCGTTGCTAAGCAACTGCGTTGGCTGCTTTTTTAAAGAATTTATTGGCAGTAAGCTGAATGATTCTTTTTTGGAATTTTTATTTTGGGGCGTTCTTTTAATATTTTCGAATTAATTCAACTTTTGACGCCATGAACCGGTGACTTGATGCTACAAGTAATTCTCCTTTCCCAATAAATATCTCCAAGTTCTCTTTATATTAAGTATAAAAAGAAGTAATATATAAATGTTCATCTTTAATCAAATGTCACCACAGAAACATCTTATGACATTTATCATTATAAAACTGCTTCATGAAGGTTGGTATTTTAATTAACGTCATACTGAAGGCAATACAACGTGCTATTGACAACTGTTTCGGGATCAATCCCCAAGGAAAAGAACTGAGGACAACACCACGTAACTTTGAACCACGGTCAGATGACGTGGCAACACCTGAGCTAGCACCCCCCCCCCCAAACTTCCACACCATGCATACGTGAGGACATTTTAGACCACGGCGGATTTAATGTACAACAGCCCCCTTTGTATGCGATGGTCTTTGATCGAATTCAAGCTCACAACCCTACGGTTGATTGTTATGGACCACCATATAAATTGATTTAAGGGCCCGGAGTATAGGTAGCGAAGCAAGACAATCCCCTTCGCATTAATTGTAAGTAATATGGACACGCAGCCTCCTCGAAAGGCTGCAAAAGCTTTTCCAAACCCCCTCAGACTCAAAATCGTACTCGACTTTTCTAACACAGAGGAACCCATGAGGGTGTGTCTTCCGCGCGCGAAAGCAAGCAAATACCAAGAACAAATACCCAAAATATCTCCACCGCTCCTACTCCAAACCCATCAACCAATCAAAATCAAGACTCAACCCTAACCGGACCTGACCTCAGAGAGCTTCTCCTAGAATTCACAAATACTTTATCTAACTTTAATATCCCAAATCTTCTTAAACGAATATAAACTGCCCCGACTGTCATTAATAAACTTTCAATACTACTAGAAATCATTTAAAATTAAGTCACTTCATCTATTTATCTAATTTCTAACAGCTCAGGGCATTCAGCCAAAGTTAAGCCAAACACCATTCATCCCACAGGAGGGTAGAGGTAGGAGGGCTGATATTTTTATGTTCGATTTCTGCATTTCGCTCAACATTTATCTGACATCCAATGCAATTACTTTTATCAGGTCGGTATGGTGATGTGGAACGACTACAGGGGTGGCCGTTGCTCGATGGGAGACGCGTGCGCAAATCCCGACAACGCGGAAGACGTGTACAAGATGCTTCTCAAGAACTTCGAACGCCACTACAATTCGAACCGTGCCCCATTCGGTTTGTTCTACCACGCTGCCTGGTTCACGACCCAGCACTATAGAAAGGGTTACATGAAGTTCATCGATTACATCAATTCCAAGGACGACGTCTACATGGTCACCAACTGGCAGGCCATCCAGTGGATGCGGGACCCCACCCCCATGTCTAGGATCCGCTCCTTCGAACCCTGGCAGTGCCCCAAGGACCCAGAAAAGCCCGGGCCCTGCCATCACCCCAGGGCATGCAACCTCAACTCCAAAACTGGAAGCAGGAGTCTGAAGACTTGCCAACCGTGCCCCTCCCTATTCCCATGGACGGGAAGAACAGGCTTCAATGAAGTGTACGCCATTTGATCGAACTCTTGATGAAGACATTCGAAGTGTCTGAAACTGTGATGACTGCCAGATTGAACTCTACCAGAGGTAGCTATTTCAGAGTACTGTTTTCGTTGATGTGATCTGCGAAGTTCCGTCCATGTGGATACAGATAAGCAGAAATCAGAACTTTGTGACTAAAAAAAATGGCCAAATATACTTACTAGTTGTATAATTTTAATTCGTTTGCACAGAGCGCAACAAGTCTTTTTAAATGGTAGTTGGCCTCAGCCTTTGATGTATAATTTATCTTATGGTATCGAGATTCAGCAACTCTGTACGAATGATAGTGGCAAAGTAGGAGCGCGATAAGCAATTTAATCCAAGAAACTTTTTGTAAGAGTACCGCTACTTAAGTGCCATTTAAACTATGAAACTATTTCTTTATTGTTCCGAACATATTCCATGGACAAATTGCACTCTACGTTTTCAACCGTTTGGTCTATTTGAAGTTACGCAAATATGACAGGTATAAATGCAACTAACTTTTTAAAGAATTCTGTTGAGCTCTGTTTGGTAAACGAATATATTCCGTGTCAAATTCTTCCAATCGCTAAGTACGATTAAGATACTTTGATAACAAACGAGAACGAATATAAATTTCGTACAGAAAAAGAAAAGCTAATTTTATGAACTGATTCCACTGTATATTTTTCTTTCTTGGAGATCCTGTAATTTAGATTAATTTAAACAGTTTGCCAAATGCGGTATTATCAGAGAGACTGCTCTCTTTTTAATATTTCCCAAAGCTCATTAACATTTGAAGATTTTATGATTCTACGAGGTAAAACTATTTTTTAATGGTTGCATAAAATAAATTATGCTGCTTATAAATCATGAATTTAATACATACATTCTTACCGTTGTCAGAAACAAACTCATGAAATTATACCACAAACATTTCTTTATAAAAGAAAATATTTTCCGCCGCAAGATTCGTCCAATGTTTCATGTTTTTCGCATCACTTAATAAACAAAGCACTGTCGAAAATATTTTTTCCTTTATCTTTTAGTCTGCTTCTAAAATGTGCATTATATGCAAATTAAAGAAATAGAAATCCAATTCGTCACTTTACTTTTAAAAAGGCGATATTTTCACAAAAGATTTGTTTCAATACATTGAAAAACACATCCATCAAACAATACTCATGTTCCTTTATTTTAATAAAGTCACCCCCCCCCCAAAAAAAAAAAAAAAAAAAAAACATTCAAGTACATAAAATTTTTGTTGTGTAAATTATTCTTTTTTCCTTCAAAAGAATACTTCTAAAAACGTGTTTAAAACTTCATTATTAATTCCATGTCCATTCTGTTTGTTTGTGTAGTGCTGCGTCATTCATTCCAACTAATGTTTTCTCCACGCCCACTAGTGATTCCCCATGTTTATTTAACAAACCAATTTGTGAAACAGCTACGGCTGTTGGTGAAACTATCTCCATTTTCGGAGAGTGTCCGGTAATGGGTATGTGGTTGTATGTGTTCAATAAAAATTATTTTTTATTCAATGGAGTATTTACTGAGTTCTGACTTTGAGGCCCGGTGCACGCATCCGGTTTTTCAACGTACGGCGCCGCTGCGGCTCCGAAGCCCAACTGTGCGCACATAACCGTGAAATGACCACGGAAAGTGAAGAAAAAACCGTGAAAGTACTCATTTCGCGCCGTTTGCGATAAATATTCTATCGAAGAAAACGTGTTTATTTCGATCCAATGAAGTTTTATCTACTCCATTGGATCTAATGTGCGGCGCCATGGCGAACTGCGGTACATATAGCACGCAAATTGGACTTGCGTCGCCCCAGCGGCTCTGGAGGCATGTGTGCACTGTTCCATTGGATCTAATGTTTCTCAGACCGCACTTGCGTTGCGGCAGCGGCACCGCACGTTGAAAAACCGGATGTGTGCACCGGGCCTTAATCACGCTTCATAACAGATTCCCCTGTGTGAGAATCCGAAATTAATTTTCGACCATTTTGTATGGGATAGTTTGTGTTTCTAAACGATTATTTCACTTAAAAATAAATCTCGATCACACAGATTTAAATATCAGATCAGATTGAAAAATGAACCGTAACAATTTCATTTAATTAACGTCGTACTACAGCAACACAACGGGCTATTGATGACAGTCGAGTCCGGGATTAATTCTTTAGGGAAAAGATCTGAGGACAATACCACGTTATTTTGAACCACTCTATTGAAAAAGGATAAGAAACTAAAGTAAAATATAAAACTAAAAGGTAGGTAGGTATTTTAATTAACGTCGCACTAGACAACACACTGGTCTATTGGCGAAGGTTCGGGATCAAATCCGAAGGAAAAGGTCCGAGGACCCACGTAATTGTAAACCACGGTTATACCAGAGCTGGCACCCCACTTTCCTAACTTCCACATAACACCAACGCGAGGACATTTGAGGCCACGAGATTTAACGTGCACCAGCCCTCTTTACACACGTCGTTTTGGGATGGTTTCGAACTCGCAATCCTCCGGTTGCTAAACAGTTACTCTCGCATAAAACTAAAAAAAGTAATAAATTTGTATTGGTATTGTATTCGTCATTTATTCGAAGAAACTCGTCAAGACATTGTGCAAGTTAATTGGTCACAAAAGTAGCAGCCCTATGCAATCATGTAAATTTTAAATTTATCTATATTCACTACCTTGAACTGATGCAAAATAATTGATAATAGTTTCAAAGACTTCCAGTGATTTGTGTTTTGTTAGGTGGTGAGACTGTCTTCCTTTTCATATTTCAACCATATGCATTTTTAAAATTCTGTAGTTAAATCTCTTGAGAACATGCTGTGGCGTTATTATCGATATCTACGAGTTCATTAATTTCATTTACGATTCCAAAGGAATTCAACAATCGGTCAAAAGTCCTCGTCTCGTTTTCTTGGCAATCCACACAAACCCTGCATGTTTCAACTTTCCAGTGACAAGTTATTCATGGTAGCATCGGAAGTTGCAATAAGTAAATGAGGGTTTATTTACATTGTATTCTATGAGAGATAGATGGTACTTAGGAAAATTGACATAGAGTGTGTTGTGACAAATTATCGAGGTGGTTTTCCAGCTTAATGGAGCAAGGACCATATTTGGCCGAGCTGAGCCCTACAAGTAAAAAATGTCGTGAAAGCAGATAAAGAGCGCTTGGGTATTCCAGGAGCATGACCCCCATGTTTAATAGACAGTAAACCTATGACATATCGATGATTTACAGTATTTTGTTCCATGCTTAGACATAGTGATGTTGGTGACAATGATGCACAGTACTCTGTATACCAAGATGTTATGTTTGTCATTGAATTATTAAAAAACAGGAAAAAAAATGGCAAGAAAATTAATTAACTTATCTGGAGTGACAAGTTAATTATGTGCCAACTTGTCAAGTTTTTATTGTATTTTATTTTATGCTTAGATATTGTGACGATACTGATGCACAGGACTCGTGTACCACAAGATGTTTGCACTGAATATTTTGTGATGAAAATTTCAAACTCAATATACATTTCTGTGAAAACCTTATTAAAATATAGTGTGAGGAGAAAGCACATAAATTGGAAGCCTATTTATTTCAAAAACTATACACAGTCTCTTTCAACATCTAAAATCCATACAATATATAAATATTTGATATGTTACACCAGAAACAGTAACAGACAATATCCCAAGACATTCTTTTTCTCAATTGAAACATGCATTGAATAGTAGTTAGACATGCAACACATTCAATGTAAGACTTGAATGCACGCTCACAGGCGAAAATAGTTTGATTTAAAAGTGAAACATCACATTCAGATTTAAAATTTGTCACAAAAACACAAGGATGGTTTTAAAATATTTGTATCATGGATTTCACATATGAATGAATTACAATTTCAGCCAGGTTTGTAGTGTGATTGAAATTTCAACAATGACTCTTTAGGAACAGTATATTTGAAACCCTCGAATTCCTAACAAAATGTTAAGGGAAAATCTAAAAATATCACCACTGAGTAGAAATGAAACTATTGCTGCAATTTTTGTACAGTTAATATTAGAAATTTTTTAATAAATTGAGCTTTAACTACGTATAAAATTTGAATCAACCCATTTCAGAAATTGTTTTACAATAACTTGAGCTCAGTGTCTGATAGAAAATATTTTTTTTTTAATCCAATACATTAAAAATTACATTTTAACTCAACTTTAACACCAAATTATTTCTTTTAAATACTTCTGATTATACTTGGAACCATAACATTCTTATCTCTTATGTGTGTTTCATACAATACAATACAGAATAAAGTTATATCACAATAGTCAGAAAACATAGTGTAGAATAATCAAACAACTGAAATCAATTGAAATTAAAATTTTTAAATCTTATTTTAAAAGTTCCAAAAACGAAGTACCAAAAGGAAAAAAAAACAGTAATTGTAGCGATTCTATTTTCTGTGATACCTGTTCAGATTTATTATCTATAAAAATATTAAAACAAGCAAGCTAATTTTATGTAAAGATATACATGATTACAAAGCATTCAAATATAACAAAAAAACATGCCATGGTCAGAGAAGTCCAGAGAAAAATATTTATCATATATTTCCTAACATGGGAAAAAAAAAAATCAAACATATTTTTGACTGAGTAATCAATCAACTCTAGTTTCTTGTTGGGAAGGATGCGCACAAAATTAATATGAATACTGCGACTAGTCCCAACTATTAGATGAAAAATATACTTAACTATTAGATGAAAAATATACTTAACAGAAACATGCTGATATGCATTCAACATAGAAAAACGATAATGCCACATAAAAAACACTCAAACTTCCAAGGTGATTTATATTATAAAAATAAGCTCCTACTCGTGAGAAAATGAAATTTTACAACTGATATACATTTTTACACATATAATACAAGTTACGTTAGCGAATAATTGTGAACTGAACAATTTCATCATTAACACAAAATCCAGACACCAAAACAGCCTAAGTATTGATGTACGATTTTAATCACAGAAATCGACGACTCGAAGAAAAAAATTGTATAATTGATGTTAATGCAAAAATAAATTCCAGCACCACTTGAAAGGGAACATGGTACAATTGATTTCCCAACAAGATTGATACAGCATTTTTATACAACATGATGCAACTAAAGAAATGGAAAATCCTCTCTTGTAGTCAAATTAAGATTCAATTATATTTTGTACAGTTTCCTGCTCTCAAGGATCTGCAAAAGAGAAACATTTCACATGAATTTCTCAACATAATACCACAAGCAAAACAGAACCCTAAAAAGAGTTACTTCACTTTTTAGTCACATTAATACATTTCAATACGCTGAGCTATTTCGGTATTTTTTTTTTAATCGCATGACTACAACATGCAAGTATGAATTGTCAGGAAGGTAGATACCTGAATTAACATTGCACTGGAGCAACACAACAGGCTATTTATTGGCAACTGTATGAGATCAATCCCAAGGGAAAGACATGATTTTGAATCATGGTCAAGTGACGAAGTCTACACCTGAGCTGGTACCCCATGCTCTAAACTTCCACACAGTGTTAATGTGAGGACATTGGAGGCCACAATAGATTTAGCATGCACCAGCCCCACAATCCGTGTCAGACGCCAAATGTGGAAGCACTTTGTTTACATTCCAACCTATCACCTAATTTAGAGAATAGACTCCTTCAAAACCATGCGACTTGACTGACTAATCTGGGGAGCCAGACAATGATCAGTACAATTTATAGGTTTTGATTTATTTACAGTCATATGCAAAAAACAATAGCTCCATACAGCAAACACTATTCTTTTTCAGGTTAATAAGCCTGTTTTCATGACAGTCGTGTCCTTGAAACTGTAATTTATCATAGATTAAACTAAAATAAGTAGAAAATTAACGAAATAAATAGTTCAGGTTTCAAAGATTATCCTAGGCAAGAATAAAGTTTGTAAAATGTCCACAATAGCCACATGCGTATTATTAACAAATAACATTTTCTAATCCAGAATATAGTAATATGACTTTCTATCCAAAACGCATACGACAACATGAAGACACTAGTGATGCGACATCGACAGCAAAACATCGATGTTTTGAAAATTCAGTGTATTTAAACTTCCCCCCCCATTTCTTAAAACTGGTTTAACAACTATTGATGCGATATCAACAGCAAAACATCAATATGTTTTGAAACTACTTGGTTATTTTAAAAAATTTTATAACTGTACTTTTTTCATTTAAAAATAAAACATCGACAGGTATACAGGGCCGCCCATAAGGGGGGACAAACCCGACAAATGTCGGGGGGCCCGGACGTTTATGGGGCCCGCGGCCCCAAGGTTTGTTCAAGAAATTATATGCCTCATTTTAGGGTTATTTTCTGAATTTGACAAAAAAAAAATATCGAACAGAAAATAGTCTTTTCAAGTCCTTAAAACGACCCCGTCAAGGTGGTCTCACATTTTCACCAGTCTACGACAACGACTAGTTGGTTTACATGCCACAAGGAGTAATGAGTATAGCACATATACATATTTAATTCCATTGTTACTTACCAGTTCATTATTAATATATTATGGGTTTGCTTGTACATTTCTGAAGTTGGGTATTTGTAAATATATGGATACTTGGGAAATTGAAACTTCCTACACAAGGAAAAAACAGGGGCCCGCCCGAAAATTTGGTCGGGGGGCCCGGGAAATTTATGGGCGGCCCTGCAGGTATAAACATCGATGTTACAAAATCATAGACTCCAATACATCGATGTCGCGTCCCTAGAAGACACTAGACTGCAGTGTAAATGCAATGTTTTTTGATTTCTCATCCTTTATGGAGTAAGAAAAACATCTTAATTCCTATTGTATGTGTCTGGTCTTGGTTTGTTACTCTGCAGTCACTTTTTTAAACGAAACTATACAAATAGATGTACGAAACAACCATCCTCGTTAGCGCCTTGTAATGAGAACACTCACCATTATAATGAAATGTCATCCTCAGAGAGCATAGGGACCGGTTCTCTCCAGTACGTGAAGTAACTGAATTCCTCTGGGGATGAAAAGATGGGTGTCGGGTGGCCGTTCACCTTGATGCGAGGTTTCACGGGTGGAAAGACGTGGTCAACGTCATCACTTAATCTTGTATAACTGAAAGATAAAGTAAGTTTACTTTATGATCAGGACTAATGAAGCTACGTCAGAAGCTTAACACAATACAAAAACATTTGGCAATGTTCAAATTTCAAAACTTCAAAAAAAAATTTTTAAGGGATTTCTAACACCCACATAGTGTCAATAAAGATATCCTGGATCTGGAATACATGTTAATTTTATTAAACTAAATACAAATTAAATTAAATACAAAACTCCCACCAGGAAATTTGGGATGCACGTCAAATTATAAACTTTTAGTCTTTACATATCAAATGTGAAGTGTTGAGACATAAGACTTTATATTTTGGAAAGTTCTCAATGCTGTGGGCACACAAACTAATAGCAGAATTACTAGCATGAGGGCACATAACAAAACTCTTTCTCGTCTGCACTGGCTTTTTGCAAAAATTTATCGTCTAAATAATTTTTCTTAGGAATTGTTTCTTATGTGTTCTTATAAAAAGTAAATAAATTTTATTAGAAAAATTGACAATACCATTTTGAAATAATCGAACTTTTAGAGACGTGGATGCCATAACAGTCATTCTCCAAAACCAACAAATAATACAATCGCAAGTTCTTTTTTTTTATTTATCAAATCTCACCACTGTAATAACATGGAGAGACAAGCACGTCCAACAAGTTTAAAAACAAATTAACTTGATGAAATAAAACCGAATGTTTTTAAAGAAAATATGTTAAATTCTGAAAAACGTTTTTTTTTTTGGGATTACAACTTGGGAAATCTTTAAGGTTTACTTTATATCCTCCATAGAAACAATGTGGTTAAATAAAAATACCCAAGAACTCAGTGTGGGGGTTATTCCAAAAGGCAAAACAATTATTTTAGTTAGACAACACAGACACAATAGCCTTAACAATACTTTCTCGATTCATAATGAGATATAAGTAACTAAATCCTAGATAAGCCAAGCTGTACGAGATAGCATGTATATTTTCTACAGGCGACACACAAACTTTGACTACGAGACTTAATACAGATAAAGTTACACCTCATTTAAAAGTGAACTTTAATTTAAATAAGTACGGTTACCACTTTATATCAGAAATAAAATTCCCTGATTATTCCAGGTATTCGAAACAAATTTTTTTTTTTAATTTTACAATAGCCAATAATAAAAACCAATTTAAGAATTATACACACAAAGCACAAGTAATTTTGCATTAAAATAACTAATTCAAATAATCCAACATATTTGACTTAAATCAATTTGTGGTTTAATAAACCATAAGCATGAAATTTTTCAATTTAAGCCAGGGGGACAAAACAAATTTTTTACCAGTTAAATATTAGCTGTTTCCTTTCAAATGGGTTGAAAAATTCAATTCATAAAATAAATTGAAACGAAACTGTACCAATCATATTGGCTACTTTTCTCCAAAGCGTCTGAGAAACCATGATCAATCATTTTCCAGGACATTGAAGCAATTTTCCAGGTTTTAGACGAAAATTCGTAATTTTCCCCGATTTTTTCGCCAAAATTAAATTTACTGACAATTCCAGGTTTTTCCTGACTCGTGAGAACCCTGTTACATGTAAGAAAATGTCTTCTTGAATGCTACTTACGAAGATTGGAATGTCTGGATGAGCTCCAATTTTAACTCTCCTCGATGGTTAATGGTGAATGAGCGGGTAAGAGGAATCCCTACAGCTCTGTATGCCCATTGATCCTATAAATTTAAAAAACATGCATAAATTTACTAGTTCCAAAACTATACTCACATATAGCATTTTAAATCTGTTGCAGTACGAAGAGGGGCCCAAACCATATTTATAAATGACTATAATCAGGCGTGTTGCATTTTAAATCGATTGAAACACGAGGAGGGACCCGAAAGAAACCGGATGGAATTTATAAAAATATGAGCTTTTATTTTTACAAGTTCATACTTTAGTCACTTTCAAAGTACTCTCCCTTTACCTCAATACAATGGTCAATACGTTTCTTCCACATCTGGAAGCAGTTCGTAAGCTCTGTCAAAGAAATGTTTCACAAAGCTTGTGTCGTTTTTTGTTTAATCTCATTCCACGTCCACAAAACGTTTTCCTCGAGTCTTTTCTCATCGTCAGGAACAAAAATAGTCGCAGAGTAAGATCGGGTGATCAGAGAGCGTAGGGTTATGCCATTTTTGGTCAAAAACTGCTTGACAAGCTAAGAGGCATGTGCAGGTGCGTTGTCATGGTGGAAACACCACTCCCTACTTTGCCACATTTCGGGGCGTTTTCTTCTAATGGCAAATCGCAAAGGCTTTAAAACTAAGTAAAACACCTGGTTGACAGTCTGACTGGGTGGAACGAATTCTTAGAGGATGACTATGCATCACGAATTCTCTGGATGTTTTCGTCAGTTTTTGAGTTTGATCTTTAATTGACATTTCACTCATTTTAAAACGGACATACCACCAAAAAACTTGTGTTCTCTTCATAGCACAATCTTTGTAAGCTGTGTCTCTGTATCATTTCAGTACCTGATTTTCCCAACTAAAAACAAAATTTGCTTGCAGCGTGCTGTTCCTGCGTGTCTGCCATCAGCAAAATCGATGAACACCCAAAACTTGATTTAGAAAAAATTCACTCACTACTCAAGATCAAGACCTGATGACACTGCTTGGTAGACTAATATTTGAGATCCACCACAACCACCAAGTGGCAGAACCTCGTACTACATAAGCCCAGTCCATCAAAGCATCTGTCCGGTTTCTTTTGGGTCTCCCCTCGTGTATGACTATTTTAAATAATCCTGCAAATCTAACTTAAAAATTTCATATAATCATCAGCATACATGCTTATGACATGTTAGGGATAAGAAATATATAAATATAGAATCAAGCAAAATGTTTAATTTTCATATTTTACTTTTCATCAATCATTAAAATTAAAAATTACAAAAACTACCTCAGTATGAAATTTATCAAAGTAAACATCAAAAAAGAAAGTAGATTAGTTTCTATTTCATATACACAACTACTTTTTATGTGCTTACTTTAAAAACAAATTATGTGCTTTTACGGGAGGGGAAAAAAAAAAAAAATCGAGAAACATTACATTTACCACTACCATGTAAAACAGATTTACTCAGAGAAAGTACTTTGGGTATCTGATTGATAGCACAGTTACCATGTTTCAGAAAATTTAGATAGAAAGTTTTGAAAAAACCACGTAATATGCCAAGTTGCAAGATTTCATTTGTTGAAAAAACAAGGTATTTGTTTAGAAATCGATTGAAAATCATACTACTTAAAATTCATAATCGCAGATATACATGAGAACACAAGTGCATGCACTTACATTGATTTTGTTTCCGAATCCTGCATAAAACGGGTTCCCCATAAACTGAGGGAATAAAGTCTGAATGTCTTTGAGGCAACTTATTTTGAACTCCTCTGGTTTTCTCTCAATAACTTCCCTATTGAAAGAGAAAATATATTCAATATAACAAGTGACAAAATAAACTAACAAATAACACAGTTCAAATATCAATCAATATTTGGATAATGAAACTTTTTAAATATCTTACGATAAACATTGCAGCCAGGCAATTTAATATTAGGTTGGTAAGTTGTAACATATTGTCAGGTGTATATAGAAGTTGTGTGTAGTGATGCGATGTTTTGAATGGCTTATCTTTATGTTCTAATAAGTAATATAATTCTCACATGTGAAAAAATGAACAGTTAAAAATTAATCTGTTAAGGGGTTAAAGGGGAAGATTATTGTATAAGGATCCAAGAAAGTTTATCTGCAAAAAAGGTGGAGTTTCTATAAAGTCGCATGTGCATCTTCAGCCGCTGATACATCTGTGAGTCAAACCGATCGCAAGCCTCTAGTTGTCATGATTTGGACAGGGTTTTGAGCGGTTTGTGAACATCGGTTTTTTGACGAACATAAAGGCATTCTCGGTTCAGATTTCGATGCCGTTGTGAGTTTTTCTTTCTGCTCGCGAACCTCCAGGCTCCGTTGTCGTTACCAGAGTCTGACAAAGCGTGGCATTGGTGGTTCCTTCCTTTCCCATGGATCGCTGGAAGTTCGTGATGAAAATAATTTCAATGAAGGTTCAAGAGTGGCTCGTGAACGGTTCAGCTCGCAAATGTATATGCACCTTTAAGTGTAGTGGTGGAATGTACCAGCAATTTGAAAAGAAACAACTTGAGCGAGCGGGTTTGTTTGAAGTCATGATTAGCGAGAAGGTGACAAGATGTATTGGGAACAAAATGCAATAGAAATGAAACATACAAGTGGATGAAAAGAGACGGATGATAATAATACTTTAGGGGTAAATTTTAGTTTCGTTTCAGCCAGTTTTACTTTACACAAATATTTTTTTAGTGGCTTTACCTATGAAGAGCACTAATAAGAGATGTAGGCGACAATAATAGAGGTCCATCAGGCAAACAGATTTCCCCTTGACGAACTGTTCGCAGGTACTCTCTTGTTATTCTTGCTTGACCAATGGCACGTGCAGATAAATACAGAAACTTGTACCCATTGGCTTGGATCTTCGTGAACAATTTTGCAACTCCCAATTGAGCCCAGCTGTGTCCAACCATTGGCAAAATATGGCCGAGAACATCTGACCTGGAAGATATGAAATCCATCATAAGTAAAGTTGAAAAGTGGACAGCCTATCTCTATCTCTATCAAACACTATTACTTCAAGAAGCCAAATAGTATTTTTTGCATAAAAAGTTTTTAAAGAGCAACTTACTTGGTGATTGTACCATCGATGTCAGATATCACAACTTTATCATCAAAACTCCACAAAAATACTTGACAGGTGCACTTGGTTGTTCCTTGATATGCAGTGGTCACACTAAAAGTGAACTCATTGGGCCCTTCCTTCAACTCCAAGTTTTCCTATAAAAAATTCACAAAAATATTAATTCAAACTAAGACATCTGATAAAAAATTAATTAAAAGGGACAAAAATGAAGGATTCAGTGATCATTCTATTGAATAATTACAACCCTAAACTACTGTACTAAAACATTTCAAGAAACACCCGAGCATTATTATAACTACCCATTGCTGCCTTTAAAATCAATACACAAAGATGAGATGTATTTTAAAACTTGATTCATGTTCTGAGTAGTTGTGTGTGATTTCGTTTAAAAGAAAGATGTAACCATGTACTATTTATTACATTCTGTATGATGCTTAATATTTCATTATCATTTGCAAAATGCAATTTAGAAGCTTTCCAAGAAAATTTGGTTAATTCAAAAGTAAATCAAATTATGTATTTTTATACATAAAAAATAACTTGCATAAGGATTGAAGATATGTGTAAGGATTGAAGAACAATATTATACTGGATGGTGCAAAATCATTTGATAACTTCTTGATCTTTTAAGATTTGTCAACTCTTATCTACTGGAATTAAAAATAATGAAACTTTCTTGACAATCAACGAAACGATTGGAAAGATTCAAAATATTGATTTCGCTCCATTTTCGTAGAATTGAGTAGTATTTTTTAAAACAAAAAAAAAATGATGTCATAAAGCTTTTTTTGAAAAACACTTAGCGAATGTAATACCTAAGATCTTGTACTCCTGGATTACTTACTATTTGCTTTGAAGTCAATCTCAAGGATTTTATATACTTTTCTTTAGGTTTATCATCATCCTCATCTTTTGGTTCATCCTCGGCACTTTTTGGCACTGGTTGAGCAACAATTTCAGGTGTTGTTGAAAGTTCTAAAGCTTCCTCTGTAGATCTGAAATTAACATGACAGCCATTAATGTGATTCTTAAGTAAAATAGCTTTTATGAAAAGAAAAACTTATGCAGCAACAAATACTAAAAATAAAATGGTGATAACAAACTGAAAACTTAATATAGTATCAATTGTAGGACGCATATGCCAATATTCCTTAATTCAATGCTATCATGAAGTATGTGACATAATCACAATATTCAAGGATTAAAAAAATTTCCCTTTTCTTTATTCTAAAATTCCATTTCACTTATTTATAAAAACTTTAAATACAAATTAAAATTTTTTTACAAATTAATGAACTAATAGATTTTTGAGAATTTTAACAATAGTAAGTGACATTTTTATTTCATGAAAATGAATTACTTCCTCATAGTTTTTTCGTTGGTTGGTTTTGTGACACAAGGGTCATATTTGGCCAAGCTGCACGAAACTCAAGACAGACAATGTCAAGTTATTGTGTAAAGAATGGAAAAGAAAGTAAAGCAAGATCCCTTGAGTATCCTCGGGTCACTTACCCCATGCTTACCAGAGGCATTTAACACCATAGAAAAAAAGAATACATCACTGCAGTTTTATGAACAGAGTTCATATTAAGTTCATACACAGCTCAAGATGTGCCACTGAAGGGAGTTTTTCAGTTGTAAACCCAAACTAATGCTAAATTTTAATGATACAGTCAAAAGGATATCACTGGTAGAAGTTGGGGGAAATATTAATTGAAACAGTAAAACCTAAATTAGATCAATTAAAATTTAAAATGAAATAAATTATTGCAATGTGTATATTTTCCTACGTGTCAGAAATCGGCAAAACTTGAGTAATCTAGATTGACAGCAAATTGCCTTTGAAAAAGTGAATGGAATGTAGTTGAAGCTAATGTTTCAAAAGTTTATTGTGAAAGTACGACTAAGGTGTACACCATATAGTTATTAAAAATATGGATTAACACCAGTGTGAATTGAATGTTCCTTTCAATTTTTGATTCCTTTTATTTGATTTGTAGGTACAAAATATGATGTGCAGATATATCAGATGTTAACGTCAGTAACATCTACAATAAACATAATAATTGAGTAATAAACAAACAATTTAGAAATTAGAGCATATATTGTAGTGTACACGGGTCTATTATATTATTAAAATAAGAATTCATATTTACAAATAGAACTACATTAAAATATAAGTTTCTATAATGGGGGTCTTTGAACTAATGTCACACAGAAGCAACACTATTGGTGACAGTATGTGATCATCTCGAAGAGAGATGCCAATACACCTCAGTATTTTGAACCACAGTCTCTCAGATGATGAAATCAACTACTAAGCTGACATCTCATTCTCCAAAATTCCACATCATGCCAACATTAGGATATTTGAGGCCACAACAGATTTAACATGCACAAGTCACCATATACATGATTGTTTAGGGTTGGAGCAAGTTTCAAACTTGAAAATCTCTGGTTGCTATTTGCTATTGTTCCAACTGGGCAATTGCGGCCCTCCATAATTTAATGAAAAAACCTTTCAGTGGTGGAATGTTTTAAAATCAACTGAAGCTAGGCGTTTGTCAGCTAAATAATTTTTTAACATGACGCCCAAGTATTGCTAATAAACGATCAGATAATTACTTGATAGAGTTGGAAATATTAATGGGACTACTGGACACAGTGGAACATTCACTGCTCGGTGGCTGCAGTTGGACTTCCTCGGGCTCTTCCAGGCTGGTGTCTGACTCCACCACCACCTCCTCCAGTTGCTCGGACTCAGAAGGCTGCTGAAGTTCTTCGTCTGGCAATTCAGAAGCCACCTCTGCCACAGTGTAGTCCAGAGTTGCTTTAACAGTCTCTTCAATGGACACAATGACACTGTCACTGATGTGGGTATCACAAGTGCTTTGTTCAATAGATTCTATGTGCTTCATCTCGACTACCTCCGTCATGTTGGTCGCTATCATCATGGGAGGAATTTCGTCATTCGGGTGAGCTGATGGATTCTACAGAAAGGAATCGAATTACATTTATAATTGACGAATGCCAAATGTAAGCATTCAAACAAAACACTATTCCATGCAACTAAAAGCTGTGCTAAAGAAATGTCTTGTACTATATTTAGTTCTGTCATCACTCAAGAAAAACTATAGGCCAAAAACATATTGCATTTAAATAATTTAACTTATAATAATAATATAATCACCTCTTGATAAATAATTTCATAGGGAATTGATTTTTAAACCCATACATGCTTCCCACATCTCAAGCAAAAACAAATTAGAGCTTTTTTAAAGCATTTCATAGGCTTTGGAATTTTAGTCCATACTTCAAATTGAAATAGATTGAACCATATGCACACATGAAATTTTCAAAAGTGCTAGGTTTGTTGTTTGGGGGTTTCGTGGCACAAGGGCCTTATTTATCCCAGTGCACTAAAAACAGGACGTCAAGTAAAACCTTTCGTGAACAGAAATAAAAATAGGCACTTGGAACAGGGTAACGGGAAGAAAGCAGAAAAAGAATGCATCCCTGGAGCACTACTCCTGTGTTTACAAGACGGTAAACCCCATGAGGAAAGTAAAGATTACCAGGTTACCTTGGGGATTTGAAGTCTTATACACACCTAAAGGATGTGTGACTGACGTTTTCTTTTTCAGATGGCTGAATCTCAAGACATTTGACCTTGGATAAATATCATTGACCCTGTTTTTGAGTGCAAGTGTTTTAAGGACTTCCAGCAATTAAGACCTGTCGACACACCTAAGGCAACTATAAATTAATAATTTTGTATTCTGTGAAATAACTAGTTTAAAAAAAGTTGACATTGCAAAACAAAGTTTTAATCCATGCTTCCAAAATTCACATGTTTTTCAATTTTAGTTCAGTTATGACTTTCATACAATATAACTCTCACTTATATAGTTTGCTCCATTGTGTAAGAACTAAACTTCTGCTTCCTCTGAGCTACCCTCACTTTTTCACAATATTAGTTCTGTAACAAAATAAGCCAAGTTCTATAGGATTTTACAACAAATACAAACCTCTGCATCTGGTTTTCTCTCAGTCTCCGACCTCCTCCAAGACCACCAAGATGAGTACGACTTTTTCTTTTTCTTTGGCATGTGCTCAGTAATAAGCTGACTGGCAGTTTTCTGGTAGAAAAAAAAGTTAAGAATGAGTTTTAACATGAATTTAAATTAAAAAAGCCGATTTTTAAATACACACACCAACAGTCATAGTAGAAGTTAGTTTTTTTATTTTCCATATCAACAGTATTACATTTATATAAGAATTAAGAAAGATTTCTAAGTTTGAAATGTATTTTTGAAAAGAATTTTTTAATAACATATTTGTTATTAAAATGATAAAAAAATAATTATTATTCATTTGTGGTCCCGATAAAGATTATTTCAAGATCGCATGCACAACTTAATCACAGCGTAAAAAAAAAAAAAAAAAAACACTTGTCCCTTTTTGCATTTCAATTCCTTTAAAGATTCCTATAAATTAATTTATACCAACACCATGTAACAGCTATAAAAAAAAGTAATCTTACTTCTGGCAATGGTCTTTGGAACATGATGATAGATGTTAACATGGATGCAGCAGTTTGCCAATTGTAATACCTATGAGTAAATTTTTACTTTTTAACATATAAGGAATACAATTTCACAGAAAGAATAATTTTTCAAATAATCTTAATTTCCCCAATTCACTGGTGGACTGAAAACTTTTGCTGAGGAACGATGGCAGAACAAAAAGTATTTTTTATGTTACTTCTATGATTAGAAAAATTATCTTATTGGTTCCCTTAAAACAAAATAGAATTCCTTTCAGATTATAAAATACCCCATTTATAGATCCCTTATTATTAGATACAACAAAATCTACAATGGTTTAAACTTGAACAAGTGTAAAAAATCTTCTCACTCAAGGTATGATTTTAAAAATAATAAAAAATCAACATAGCAACACACTCCAGTACCTATTGCCTTTCAACACCAAAAAATGAAAGACCCTGACACGTCAAATGATGAAACATCCGAGAATTTTTCTAATATTCAAATATATTTCAAATAGGACAACACAAAACAACGTTAAAGCTAAAGGATAATACTATTTTGAGATATTAAATACAAGATATGTGTGTCCTAAAAAAACAAGCAAAAACTAATCAAAATGAGATACAATAAGCTACATTCAAATCCCACAATTATAAACCTGTTTTAATAAACTTTAGGTTGACATTGAAAATAAGAATAAGCGCAAGTTATTGGAACTTTCCTCACTCTTCATCATTAATTTAGATTTTATTTTTTTACCTTATTCCAGAGTTACATCTATCTTATACAAAATGGAACAAAAAAGCACCAAATTCTTCAAGAAGATTTATAAATTGCAAAACTTTGTACAAGTTATGTATTACTCCTGCTGAATTTTCCTTACCGAACAGTCACTAGATCCATAAACCCTCCAAATAGTTTGGACAAGATATCTTGTCCATCAAGATCCAACCAATCTTGCTTATGACGATCAAAAAGATATTGCCAAATTATAGTGACGAGATCAAGACCTTGTAAAATTTTTTTTCTAATAACAAGATACTTCGCATTGATCAAGATATGTTCAATTTTGTGTTAATGGAGATATCCAACATAGAGATAATAATTAGGAGGGTTAACATGGTCATGGAAAAAAACGATTAATCCAGAATATGCAATCAGTTAAGTTTAGTATCTTAACTTGTAGACAACGGCCAGTACAGCAGTTGAACCTTGAAAGTTAAGCGTTAAGTCGCGCCAGTTATATCCATAGTCGTAGTCAAAAGGTTAATTTTTTTTTAACATACTTTTAACTGTACTCTAATATTAAACTTATTTATATTTACATACATATTTGAGTGTTGCCTATGGCAGAAATATAAAAAACCGTAAACCACATTTTTCTATGTAAAAATTACTTAAATAAGCTAACAGCAAAATCAATCTTCACACTAAATATTATAAATTGATTTTCAATTATTTTCAAATCATGCAAACTCATGCTACTGACACTTTTTAGCATGCAACATTCAAATTTTATTTTTAACCTGTTCCACTGGTTTAAAAATAGTACCACGTCAACATTGACTTGATGCAAGACTTAAAGAAACAAGATTGCATGCAGAGAAAGAATAGCAAAACTTTAACTTTGTGTGCAAAATGCTATGGTTCAAAATTTAAAGGATTAATAATTGAACAATCATGATACTAACAGAATTAATAAAATGGCAAAAACATAACTATACTGGAGATATGTCAAATCCCAGAAAGAACACTTTTGTAAAGTGGAATGAGAACTGGTTGATTTATACCTATATTATTGTTAATCCTCCAAGTGGCACACCCCAACAAACTCAGAATATTTAGCTTGAATACAGCCCCAAAAATTCCCACCTGGAAAGCAGCAAACCAGAAATATTTTCCATATTGCTCAGACACCCAGCTCCATGAAATACTTCGGGTCTTGCACTCACTACAATGCAATCTCACCTAACTGTACTTAGGTGTGCCGCTAAGAGGGTTAATTTAAACCTTGATATGTCTGAATACATTAAAAAAATATCGGCATACCAAAGAGGTAAAGGTCTAAAACAAACTTGCAAGCATCAAGATAGTTACAATTCAATACGCAGACAAAGATACCTACTTTCCCCCGATGCGGATCACTAAATTCGGGTCGTGTAAAACGGAAGGATTTTCTGTGAACTCGTCGAAAGTGACGACCGAATGCAGGAAGCGTTCTTCCGGAAGGTCAATTTCGGGATCTTGAAGTCCCCCGCAGAGTGACATGGCAATATCACTATAAGGATAAGAAATGCTTTCACATTTCTCCTTGCTGAGGATAAAAATATTCCATTAAACACAAGGGAGTGGGAGCTAAGCTACAAATGAAGCACACGGGATGGAAAAGTGGAAACAAACTTAATCAGTGCCAGGTGTTAACAAAATAAAAATGACACTGCATGCAGTAACAAACATTTTAAAAGGTATGATGAAAAATAAATAAAACAAATGATGCAAAACAAGGAAAACATCTGAATTTTTGGATCAAAAAATAAAATTATTTAAGATTAAAATAAAAGTATCAAAAATAAAATTTCATTAAATGGGTACCTTTTAAAAATCAGATTGACATACTAAATTCTTTTCTTTCATGTTGTAGAATGAAGCAATATTACTAACAAACTAAAAAACTTTCTAATGATTTAAAAATATGCTAGATTAGTAGTAATAAAAACATGTGAACACAATGGTTGTAATAAGAAAACGAATATTCTCTTTAGCAGTGGGCTAAGCATTTTAATATAAAAAATTCAGAAAAATAAAAAAAAAATCCATAAATTAATTAATTAAACACATCTCTCCTACCAATTATATACATATTTCACACACTCTGATTGAAATAAAATGCTCGACAATACTGAGATTTTGAAATTTAGAATATATGCATGTTAATACAAAAAATTTACGAATAAAGAAAAAAAAATGTTTAGTCAAAATGAGGATAACTTATTGACAGCTTCTGAGCTGTGATCAGAAAATTATATAAAATGCACTACACTTTGCCTCAGATTAAGAAAGGACTACTGAAGATGGTAAAAAGGTTCTACAGATAATAATACCACTTAACTAATACTGGTAACTTGGGAAAGTTTTTTAAAATTCTTCAAAGAACTCAGAAGATTTACAACTGAATTGAATACTTTTTCCCTGTTAAAATTTAGAATTTAAAACAATCTTTAAAAAAAATAATTGTTTGACATTGAATTTCCATGTCATACACAACCGTGAAAGAGAAGGATCAATTAATGACTTGCACAGAAACCTAACTTGATACAGTCACAACTAGTCTAATATAGTATTTTCTTAAGTTGAGACAAGGTGTAGCACGTAGTTTTTGAAAACATGCATATTACAGTAAAACCTTTTGTGCCCATTTTCCCATGCCTAGCTAGTTATATGAATGATGGAACCCTGAAGTAATTTCTCAACTAGCCTCAATATTCAGAGTTCAATGATTTTATTATATAGCCCTCCTTTTAATCATTAAACTCGCATAATGTTGTCTTACTGCTTTCAATGTACATATTTAAGTGTTTCCATGTAGTCTCATTACATGACGGAATGATTCAAAATAATTTGACCCCCCCCCCCATCATAACCATGAACTCATCTATATATATAATTCTCTTACAAAGGCACGCAAAAAAGACGTTATTTGTAATCGCGTTTTGGCAACACTGTACGGTTTGTTTGTTTATCGCGAAGTCTCGCGCATCGATTGAATTTATAGCGTTATTGGATGAAATTTTATTGAAAAAAAAAAGGAAATTTTAATGAGCTGTTGCAGTTAGTTTATAATAGAAATCAAAGAAAGCGGAGGATCTTTTCAGGGCCATTTAAAAAACGGTTCTTTTCAGGGCCAACAATTATATATACAATTATATATTACAAGACGCTTGCACTACAACTTTCGGCAACAAACTCAATGAAAAAGTGTGGGTCGTTTGAGTGCTGGGAAAATGTACACACAAACAACATGCTGGGTATTCAATTTCCAAAGCAACGCTCACATTTCGAGTCAAAATTTGCACAAAGTTTTCATTTGAATTCTGATTTTAGAGATACTGTATATATTTTTGTCTGTAATACAGCAAATTTAGATTCGAAAAACATTTTTTTGGTAACATATTTTGTAAACAATCCCTGATGCTAGGACAAATGTCTTCATTGAGGCGAGCGAAGCGAACCAATGAGGATTGCGAAGCAATCCTCTGGGGGTTGGCGAGCGTTAGCAAGCAGGGAGCAGGCCCCCTAGTACTTTATAAAAAGCAAATAAATCGATTCTGTAAAACAATAGAATTATTTACATGCTGACCAGAAAGCAGTGCCAATGTGTGGGAATAGGAGTTTATGTTAGCAAAGTGAGCTAGAGCAGGAATGGTGGAAAGAAATAATTAAGTTCAGACAGCAGAATATGGCTTAGTGCTGCTCTAGGCAGAAGGCAGCTGATCTTGGGAAAGACTACTTTGTGCAAAGCCGATTGAGCTTGCAGGGTGAAGGGCTACCATAGTACAAGATCAAGCGTGATGACAGTCATAAGAGTTTGAATTGTTTTACAAACTCATAATCACTGCTATTACATCCAGCACAGAACAAAAGCCATAGAGCCCAAAGCCATGTTAAGAATGCCGATTGTGGGATTACTTTGTGTCGTTTCATTGAAGAGAACAGATGTGAAGCTTGTCTATTCTCGTTAAATATGTTCACAAACATGTTTAATGAAACCATATAGCTGAAATCTTTTCATTTTAATTTTCTTTTGGCCTTGAAATCTCTTTTAAATTGATGAAATAATGCAAATTGACTAGTAAATATGTTGGTAAATACTGTTTTTCATACAAAAGAAATCTCTTCAGCACAATTTTATAATTTTATTTTATTTCATGACGTTACACTTGCCCCTCCAAGTGGTTTCTACAAAATATCTTGTTTATCAAGATCCGATTACTTTTGAGAATGACAAGTTATCTTGTCTTCAAGATGGATGTAGCCAATTCTTTTTATGGCAACAAGATCAATATCTGGTCAGTTTTCTGCTAATGACGAGATACCTCGTCCATCAATATCTGGTCAGTTTTTCAGGCCATCAATATCTGGTCCCAAGTGATAAGGGCAAGAGACTTCTTTGATTCAACCACCTGTAGAGTTAACATACCCCCTACTTAAACAAATACTCTTTCCAAACCCATGCGACTTAAATGCCTGACTATCATAGAATGTTGGTGATAATAAACAAAACATAGAAAACCCCATTTCTATTTACTAAAACATGAAATATTCCTTGATATGATTTTAGTTTTTTGACAGCCAGCTAAGTTTAAATTTGAAAACACAAAAGGTTTTACTGAACTTTTTCAACAAAAAAATCAATACACAGAAAAGTTTGCATTCTTTTCACAGCCTAATCTGATCATGCAACCAAAAGTACCTAAAGTGATCGAACGAAAGCCTCTCGTCGCTATCAGAATCTTGACTAAGGTGGCTACCGTAGCCCTCTACTGTGTGAGGGGAATGGGGTAAAGAGGGACCCTTCCCAGACTCTGTGTCCTCGTCTTTCACTGGACAGGGTTGACAGTAGGAAGATCTAAAAGGCACAAAATGGATGACTTTTTCTAATGCTCAAAATTTGATGGATTAATCAACAAAATCATAGTGCACGCAGCCTTTAAGAGTAAGGCAAAAATATTTTTATTCATATTCTTGTTCTCAAAATTCATTAATTTAAATTCCCCTCATAATTTTACTTCCATAAACTGTTGCCAAAAAAATAAAATACTTATAAGTGCAACAAATATCACTAGTGCACATATTATAAATTAGTATTAAATCAGAATTTCAGCATAGCTGACAACGTACTAGAAAGCAAACAAAATATACATTCTTTAAAGAATCACATAAATTAAGTTTTCGAAAAAAACAATTATTTTAACTAACACATTACGCTTGGATGTAAAAAACAGGACCAAATTGATAGACAAAATATTGAATTATTATTATTTTGCAGAAGAAAATCATTTTTGATAAACAACTGAAGAATATTTGATTGTAGAACAGAAATAATCATGCTGTTATAAGTATAAATTATATTATAGAAGTTATTTTTTGTTTCGAAAATTTCATTTAGCATCAGTAAAGTAACAGCAAATTTGTGTGTTGTTTTTTTGTCCATAAAAACTAAAAATTGACCTAAACTGTTAAACCGCAAACAATCAAACACATTTAAAAAACTAAATTAAAACATTTAAAAATATTTAAAACAAAATTTAAGGAAAAAATATTTTAAGACGAATAATTTCAAATTCTTCAATAGCTATGAGAACAATACAGTACAAAAAGTAAAGCAAAATAAAAGGGAAAGCATGGTATGACAGTTGGCAAAAAGCATAGATGATTGGAAGGTAAAACATGAAAAACATAACATTCAACATTTCGAACTCATACTCATGTTGCAATATAAGTCAAATTTAATTAACATTTGAAACAAAAACAGCACTTTGGGAATAATTACTTTTACTTTATGATTTCACCAATACAAATAAAATCATTTTTTATGCACTTACTTGAATTTAGGAAAATATAAAGCAGCTAATTCTGGATCTAACTCATCTGAATTCAGCTCTGACAAGTAAATGCCTTCACTTTCAGGCATATGTCTCATTTTCTTTGTTGACCGCATAAAATTTAACATTCCCCCGAGCATAGATCGTTTCTCAGCATCTATTCGAAACATTTAGAAATATATTTCTAAACGTCTTTTTAAAAACTAAAGTCAAATTGATAATTTTTATAATAAATTTTATGGAAAACAAGCAAAAACACTTTATTTACTCAAATTACTTGTCCTATAACACATAAATACTTCTTTTAAGCATTTGAAAACAGGATGTTTAAAAGCAAAATGTATAAAAATTACATATTGGAATTTTTTCACTTTGAAGTAATAAATGTAATTTTGCCTGTTCATTTAGAAGTGAAAATAATTTGAAGAACTGTTTCTGTCACTAACGTACTTCAAATACACTATAACTTGATAATCAAAATTTTCATGAGACACTTTTTAAAGTCATATAATGCAATCATTACAACTGCAACTTAAAACTGCTCGTTATGAGTTATAGTACCACAGAAGTGAAATTTTAAAAAGTTCCCATAGAAACTTTACATCCTGTACCACTAACTCAAAACTGCCATTTTTGAGTAATGACGATACAGTAAACAAGCAATATATATATACTAAACACTCATTTTAAAAGGTTACGGTTTCATTACATAAACTAAAATAAACCTATACAAATCTTACAAATTTATTAAACTAACTAATTATTTACACATCTTATGCAATTAATTATATACATGTGGATAAGTGTCCTAATAAAACATACCAGTAGAAGTTACTTTGTCTTTGCTTTCATCATTTAGATTAGTAGAGCCTTCACTGTTGTCTTGCAGGTGGGGATTGCTTAAATTTCTAGGAACATTGGGCAATTGGCCCCAGCCCCAACTAGGCACAGTTTCATCGGGGCTTCCAGACTCAAATTTTTGATTCTCATACTCTGTATCTGATTTTGGACTAGGGGGTCTGGATGCAATGGGACTAGAAAAATCAAAACATCAATGTATCAAAACAATATGAATAAACACATGCATTCATTTACATCACAAGCACCTTGCATATTGCTAAAATATACATCCTACACATATGTGACTGATGACCAACAGAATATTGATGTATCCTGAATCTCCACTTAATTTTCTGTACATTGAACTATTTACTAATGAATAGTAAAAAACTTAGCTGCCTTTATCACAAAAATATGTAGAATGTAATAATGTAGGTAGGTAGTTAATTAACGTCATGCTGGAGCAACACAAGGGGCTATTGGTGATGGTCTGAGATCCATCCTCAAGGGAAAGATCCAAGGTCAACACTAACAAGAATCAGATGACGAAATAGAATAGCGTTAATCGGGTTTAACAAAAATTACTCGCATAACAGACCTCCACCACATGGGGTCATGGGTACCTTAATACTGAATCTTGGGGTGATAGGAAAAAAAGTGCTAAGCTTTAACATAGTCTGTTTTCCCTGTGCAAACTTTTAAATTGTATTTATAATAATAAAGCTGTGCAATAAGTATGCAAAGGAAAATATTATAAAATTGTAGTAGTGCAAATAGAGCATTGAGTATTCTGAATACATATATTTGTATTTCCTGTGCAGCTGTCCTGCTTTAACTTAGTACTGATGTTGAGGGATTTCTAAAAATAACAGTAGCTAACAAGACACTTTATTGCAGCGTTTTCTTAACTTTGCAGATTCTGACGGATTGCAAACTAAGTGACTGAATCAAATCACAAGCTTATATTTTCAGATGGTTCATGAAACATAGGAACAGACTATGATACTTGAAAAATCAAATCATTATATTCACTCAAAAAGCAAACAAGTAAATTAATAATTTTAGTCACCTAGACTGCGGAGTAACATCTCCATCACTAAATGGGTGGAACTCTCCCATGAAAGTGCTAGACATCTTTCGACGGGTCGTCCACTCTGGGCCAAACAGGTCATCAATGTGAGCTTGAACAGGAAGACTGATCGACCGGCTCAGGCAACTCGATGCAAATCCTTCATCGTCACCTTCCACGAAATCGTCATCCATTTGAAAAATGTCCTCTGGCTTATCATTTCGCAACTCTGCGTCTTTGGAAGTCAAGTCTATTTGTCTACTAACAGAAGTTTTGGGTAATGGCAGGTCCTTTGCTTTGCTCCGTTTCTTAGACGACACCTTTTTCTTGCGCCTTCGCTTTGTTTTGTATTCGTCGCTAGAGTCGGTGTTTGCACTGTTTGTAATGTCGGCTGGAATATTGCAACTTTCACTCGTTTTCACTTTCTGGTGTGTTTTGTTTATCTCAATAGTATGAGACATACTTTTTTTCAAAGAAATACTATCGCTAGGGACAATATCACAGTCTTTATTACCACTAGTAAGACTAGAGGAAGCATTTAGCACCAGGTCTTGTTCGGCAGCCTTCTGCGCGAGTTTAGTAAAGTCTTTGATCATGGATACAACTGGCTTTGTAACTGTTTCGGCATTGAGTCCCAAGGCCAGTTTCATTTTTTCAAGTTCGGCTTCAATATTGGGAACTTCGGGCAGTGGAGATGTAGCCAAATAATGAGGAATCTGTGGATAAGCTCAGTTAGTTTTCACTTATGAGAGTATATTTAGTAAGATGCATGGAAAATTCTTTTCTTACAAAAAATTTATGTAACAATCACATGATGGATAAAATTATTCATGGAATTAGTTATGAATAAAACTCTTAAGTCACATTTATCAAATTATTTTCGGAATACGTCATCTTTTATCAAAATGTTACAATTACATGCTGGATGAAAATAACCGTACAACGAGTTCACTTATAAATAAAACTCTTGGGTCACATATGTGAAATTATTTTTGGTAAAAATCAAACTATCAATAACATAAATCACTTATTTACGAAAATAACACAGAATGTAGTTGGAAGAAAAATTGATGACACGTAAAAACGTTTTCATAACTTTAAAAAATGGAAACTTACAGAAATTCTTAAAGCTCTGAAAGAATATTTTAAGTCAGAGTTGAAATGTAAAAATAATTATTTGTTTATATATGTGCCTTACTAAAATTTTATCTCTATATGTGAATATCAAGTCCTGTTAACTTTGTCTTACACTTTTATGGGAAGGGAAAATTTCCAATACCACAGGATGAGAATTCAATCCGAATATCACTATTCCGACAATAAAATATCTCATATTCTTGCAACTTTCCACTGAATGAAAAGACCTACACATTTAACAAACTTAACTCTCACCTATCTAGCCATATTAAATAAAAATGTATGAGTATGCTTTGAAATGTTAAAAATTAACATTTCCAAGAACAATTATTTCTGTTTGAACTGTATATTAGTTAGACTACATACCTCATTTTCTGTACAAATTTCCTCCACAAAAAATGCTTCTCCAGATTCTCCTAGTTTCATATGAATATCAACAGGCACCCCATTCACCTCAATATCAACCTGAAACATTTTAAATCGAGACTGACAAAAGATTTTAAAGCAACTTTAGAAAAAAATACTTCTTTCACATTAATAATTCCATTACTTTGAATTCAGCATAAACAGATTATTTGAAAACACTTCACTCACAAGTAAAATTATATGCCAATTTTTGGGACATTGATAAAGCAATCAACATAAATGTCTGGTTTTTAAAATCATCTATTTACAAAAAGATCAACTATTTCCAATCTAGAAGAAAGAAATAGTACATTCTGAATATTCTCTAAATTTACAGAATAATTTAAATTGAATCATGAATAAAAATCTTGTTTCGATCTAGTTTTAACAAGCCCAGAGCATCTTTACAGGTAAAGTGGTATTAAAAGTCAATATATTGAAATCATTTTTATAGAGAGTTTCAAAATCTTGTTTTTAATTCCAATGCAGTGGAAGTAACATCAATACCTCACAAATGGCCTCAAATATTACATTAAGTGTAATAATTAGGACTAAAGATGGTTGGTTTGGGGGTTTTATGGCACAAATGCCATTATAGGCCATGCTGTGCAAGACACAAGATATACAACATGAAATTAAAGATATACACACAATGAAACTTTTAGACATAGTAGAGTGAAATACACCTGGAAAGGAATGCACTTGATAGGATTCAAATTTGCACTGCCTAAAACTCACAGGTTGCTAGCGCAGCAGGCATACCTGCCGAGTCATGACACCCCCAGTAGGCAAAAGAATAGTGCCCATTTTCTAGCAAAACATTCATTGAATACACAAAAGAAGAGATTAAAAATAAAAAAAATAGTACTCTTCATAGACTCATTATAGAAATGCAAAAAATACACAAATAGAAGATATGGAGCTCAACATCAATGCGAAAAGTGAATCTTTGGAAATAGCACTTACCACTTTCTCCCTGCTCCGTAGCACGCCAATCTTTCCAAACCGAACATGGAAAGGCGAACAAACATAACTCCCATCAGGTTGTTTAATCACAATAACATCAATTGCACCCGTAAGTGTCGCTGAGTTAATGTCATTGTAAAAGTCTTTGAAATTATTGATAAATTTTCCTATATACAGCATCTTTGCAGATATATTATGTCAGGCAGTCATTTACCTACAAATAAAAAATAAAATTTGTAATCACAATTGCTTTGAAAGGAAAGTTTCCTCATAAAAGTCAGAAATCAGGCAAAAGTCTGGAACAGAAAATTAACCAACAAATTAATCAGTTGAGGACACAACCTTTTTCCCAACATAAAAGCACATAAAAATCTAAATTGGTGCACATACTAGAATCAGACCTCCTTTACCAGCACACTCCCTCAGATAAACTGACAAGACTGAGTTAGAGAGAACAGCTTTATCAATACATACACACAGAACATGTACAATTATCAAACAATGCTATTCTTTCGCAGATAAAATACCTCCTATCAATTTCATAACAATCAAGCAACAAACACCTAAAAATAAATTAAAAACAGATAAGGCAAAAGTAATTATCTAATAAGTGTTGCCTGCAATCTAAAAATAAGGTACACCTACATCTTTAATTGTTACACTAATATGAGGGGATGGGGTAGTTGAATTAACGTTGCACCGGAGCAACACAATGGGTTACTGACGATGGTTCTGGAGCACTCCCAAAGGGAAAAATTGGAAATCTTATCATTTTGAGTCAGTCAAATGATGAGATCAAGACTTGAGCTGGCACCCCACTCTCCAAACTTCCATATCATGCCAATGTGAGGACATTTGAGGCCATGGCAGATTTAACGTGCACTAGCTCTCTAGCACATTACGTCAGTCAAATGATGAGATCAAGACTTGAGCTGGCACCCCACTCTCCAAACTTCCATATCATGCCAATGTGAGGACATTTGAGGCCATGGCAGATTTAACGTGCACTAGCTCTCTAGCACATTACGGTCTTTGGCTGGATCGAGTGATAGGCCAGAACAATGCAGAGTATCCCAAGATGCTGGGGATGTATGCCCAATATATATTCTTGGCATCAATAATTGTTGCTCATTTTGTTTAAGAATAAGAGTTATTTTTCAACCAATATTGTGATATTAACTAGAAGATCATTCATTCTCAAATTTTCATTCTATCATTTTTCCAATGGGTATCTCATTCCGACTCAATTTTTTGTAAACTGATTGAATCTGACAATGAACAATGTGAGCTTGTTCAATTAAAAAAAGTCACCAGTTTCTTTGAAACAAAAATTTTAAATTCTGATATGTCAAACATTTTTTCAAATTAAAGACAACTTGACATCAACAACTCAAAAACTTCTGTTTCATTAAATTTTCTAAAATTAGAAAGTACTAAAAATTTATTTATTTTGGAAAGAGTAACAAAATAATTTTTCTCCTTTTGATTTGGTTGACACTTAATTCAAATGTAGATGACAAAACAACTGAAGCAAGACATGCATGGTGCACCATGTCAAAACCATAAATTTTTTGAACAATTAATATTTCTTTTAAAAAAAATCGTTTAATAAAAGAGTTTTCCAAAGCGAAACTTACAACACAAAAACAGGTGCTAAACGAAACTAAAACTCCCAAAGCACTCCACCTCTTCTTTCCGGAAGAGAAATTAAATCCATTTTCCTTCAGCTAAAACTAAGGCACCAAACAACGCATAGCACTGCGAGAGATCAATTCTTTTCTTCCACACAAACACAATCTTTCCTCCTCTCATTCAAAATCAAGTATGATCGCATTTTCATGAGCTTCTTTTTTAGGTTATGCGGGCACACGCACACACCCGCGGCGACAGCCAATGGGAACCTGCTATGGGAGCCTCGCCACGTGACGTCACGGAATCGCGCCATCGGAAGAGCGTAGTGAGAGAATGCGTAGCGTAGTAAGAGTTGGAAGAAAACAATGAAATGGTGCGAAAACCGGAGAACTAATGTCAAGTGCACATGCCCCAGCGAAAAAAGAAATAGAGCCTCACTTCAGGGTCTCGGGAAGAACGTAAACAGCGAGGTTCAGGTGTTTTTCGTCAGATGAGAAAGGCGTCATCAGAGGGGAAAAAACATGGGATGTCCTCGATGCGATTCGCAAAGGAACGAAAACAGTCACGTTCTTTCCCGTTAGGTTCCGTGCCGATTCAAAATAGAGATGTTTACCACCACACACAACTCGGGATGAAGTCTGTAACAAGTGTCATTGGATTTTACTACTTTTCGTAGTTCTCAAGGAAACAGAAATTATGAAACCTTAAATAATCCTGAAAAAATTAGACAGCAATGATAGGGTTGTTCACAGCCAAAGCACTTGCGAAATAGTTGCATCAGAAGCATAAAATTTTTTTAATGGAAGCAAAAAGTCTAAAATCCCAATTCACAAGAAATTTAGTTGCTCATTTTCAAAATGTCTCGACTGAGAAATTCGTGTTAATTTAGTATGAAACAGACGTTAAAGATATCGGAGAAATTAAAATTTTTAAAAACTATTTTTAACCTAAAGAATACGGCCGGTGCAGCAGTTGTATCATGATCGGGCCAAGAAAGAATTTAGACAACGGCCAAGTATATAAGTTGTACCTTGAAAGTTATAAGAATCACGCCACGAAAGGATTTAGACGATTTTGCTGACTACCTAGTCGTCAAGGCAGAAAAACAGTAGCAAAAAGTTGCCTGTGGCAGCCCTGCCGCAATCCTGGCACTTGTGAAATAGTAGCATAAATTATTAAAAACAGCAGTCTCCTCTATTTCAGTAGTAATTTTAATCACTCAGATACAAAATGAACTGGCCAAAACACAAAATATTATGAAACAAACGTTGAAGATCTCGCCAAGAAATTGAATTTTTTAAATTAAACTAAAAATTTTCTTAACAAAGATTTCATGCCGATTAAGTTTAACCTTTAGACTGCGGTCGGTACAGCAGTTGTATTATGATCGTGCCAAGAAGGAATTTAGAATACGGCCAGTACAGAGTAGTTGTATCTAGAAAGTTATAAGAATCGCGCTAGTTATATCTATAGCCGTAGTCAAAAGGTTAACGATACATATAGTTGCCAAGTTTGAAAAACAGTAGCAAAAGTCGCCTGAGTCGGCCCTGTAATACAGAGGCTGTTCACACATTTTTTAAACAATGTATATTGTATTCACAAAACTAAATTACATAAATTTCTTGTGCTTTAAATGCTCTATTTGATAGCCCTTATTCTGAACTATCTTTCGACACCGTAATTTCCAGGATAATAATGCCTTTTGAAGTGTCAGAAGAGATATTCTATCCCATTCCTCCTGAACAGCTTTCCAGAGTCCTGTAAGGGTTGTGGGACGACGTTTGGATAATGCAGATTTTAAAAGTCCGAAAGCACAAAAATCCATAGGTGATAATACATCGGGAGATTTAGTAGGGATATCAGTGAAGGGTATGGCCTTGATACCGGTTTTTTGTTCCATTTCTTTTAGGAAATTTACAGTGTATTTTGATGTGTGACTGCTAGTTTTGTCTTGATGGAGTTCCACGGATTGATAGCACTGTGGGTAAAGCGATGGTATTTCATTCAGAAAAATTGGCGATAAAATATGTTCCTGATAGTATTTGGAGTTAATCTTGACATTTTTTTCCACTCTCTTTATTTTTAACTTGCCATTATATGAAAAACCAGCAACAATCATGAATCCCTTAGAAAAACTTTCGTTCGATTCTGTGAATAATGTACTTAAATTTTTTTTTCTCCCCTTTTATGATAATAAATGGCTCTTTTCTGCTGCAATCATTTAAATACACCCATGATTCATCTATTGTGGCAATTTTTTTCCATTTTTCTTTGGATAAGTGTTTCTCATATAGAATTCGGCAGCGTGTCCTGCGTTCAGCGATATGCTTTGGAGAAAGACGATGTACATTGCGTTTTTTCGCTTTCTTAAGATTTA
This sequence comes from Metellina segmentata, assembly GCA_947359465.1. Classification (NCBI taxonomy): domain Eukaryota; kingdom Metazoa; phylum Arthropoda; class Arachnida; order Araneae; family Tetragnathidae; genus Metellina; species Metellina segmentata. The sequence continues at coordinate 115,444,207 of OX375873.1, forward strand.
AATCAAAGTTTATCATTTCATTTACAGTGGACACCGAGCATTTTAATGATTTTGCAACTGTCCTTTGACTAGGTGTATTTTCTTTTAACATTAAACAACGTACCTTTGCAATAGTCGAAGATGTCCGTTTCTTCCTTGGATACTTGTTTGGAATTTTTGTCCCACTTGAGGCTCCAATTTGACGTTTTTTTCCATTCTTGTTGACGATATTACCTATCGACGCTTTAGATATCACAAAACCATGACTCTCACATCGTTTTTGGATAACGGAATATGAATATTTCTCTTCGGAACGAGCATAAATATAGCCTTCGAACCACTGCTTCGTTAAAAACGCCATTTTGAATAAAAACAAACCTCTCAAGCCGCAGACGATAATTTTGACTTTTAAAAACATGGTACAACTGCAATTATTTCTTTTGCAGCAAACGATTTTTTATTACCGCTAACCAAAATCGTCTAAAAAATGTGCGAACAGCCTCTGTAATCTCTCAATTCTTGCAAACTTTGGTTTGACGCTCTAGGATAATTTTTTGCTGCGAGGGCTAATTAGGCAGCCGATATCAACAGATATCAATCGATTACACAGCACTTCCTTGTTCTCAAAGAATAATGAAACTTAGTACACCCCTTACACTAAAAGAATATAAACACTGTATTTATATTTGCACAAACGCAAACAGCGTCCTTGCATTTAGGCAAAGATGGCATATCTTTCAAGGCTAAAACATATTTTTTACATCTAATTGTGTAATAAGTTCCTTACATTACAAAAGAAACCTTTCATAGAATCAGAAAAAATTAGCTTGATCTTGTGCCACAGATAAAACGAACGTTTTCCTTCCTAGATTGATATAATTTGATCATCTCGACAGGGAGGAAACATAATTTTTCCAAGTTTCAAAAGCATCGAAACTAACAAGCAGGAAACTTTTGAAGCGACAAGCATCGACTGAAATTCGCAAGCATTAAACGACGTGTGAAAGAGTTCGTAGACAACGCAGCAACTTTGCAATCGCGTGGTATGCGCACGTGAAATCGATTTTGAAAATCCTGTCGTAAACTGCAAGTTGCGATGGCTACGAAACTCAGACGTTAGATATTTGCTCAGAGTCACAGAAATAACTCATAATTTGAATTCTATACCAAAGTAATTCTGTTTTCATTTTGCTCTAAGTACTTTAGAACAAAAAAAGAAAGAGAGAGGAGTGGGCAAGTGCAAACACAAATCTTCTTTGTCCATAATGAACCATATACTCCTCCGTTTTAGTATTTTTAAAATTTTTCCATTGTTTATCACTTTCTAGACCCTTTACTAATATGCTTACACTCTTAATTGTTCAAACTTATCATTGCTATAATTTTAAAAAGTACTTTCCAGTGCTATTCAATGGGGTTGTACTTGCACCACATGAGGTTGGTTGGTGTGGGGGTTAATAGCGCAAGGGCCTTTTTTGGCCAAGCTGAGCCAAACAGAAGACAACAACGAAGTAGGGGAAAAAAGAAAAAAGTAGAGGGGAGACCAGGGTAAAACAGAAGGGAGGACAAATCACTCGGACACCTCTGGGTTGGATGAAAGCAGAAAAAGATCCCGGAGCGCCCCCCCCCCTTTTTTTTTTTTTTAACTAGACAGTAAACTCCATACGAAAAGAAAAGGTAACAAGGATACTTTGGGTCCAAGAACCTCAAATGTACTTAAAGAAGGTGGTTGAGGGTAAACACACATGGAGGAGCGAAAAAACCTTGGGAGGAATAAACCTGAGCCACCTACAACTCGTAGGTACATAAAAAAAATTAACGTTCATGAACAGATATAACGTGCACCCGCTCCCGTGTTCACGACGGTCTTTGGTTGCACCTAGTTTAGAAGTCACAACGCTCCGGTTACAACTCAAAAGTTGCAAGCGCACTGAGCCTCGGTAACCCCCTAAGTGTACTGGGATTCGAACCCTGATTCTGATGGACCAAAGCGCTAACACCTCACCTAACAGGTGGAATTCGCAAATTCGAAGTGATTTCTTAAACAAAAGACGCACTCGCACATTTCTCAGATATCACGGAAACCAAAACACGTGAATACAGAAAACAACATTGAATCATTCAAAACACGGACAAGAAAACAGCACGTGATAAATCTCGAGCACAATAAAGATCCGAGCTGTCGCAGTCGAGAGACCGCCCACGCAGTGTCCGAATTTACCGTGAATCAGAATCGCAACGCCATCGAGATTATTTAACCAGCCAACCCTCTCGTCCTTCACGTGCTGCTTACATGCGACAAGCACATTCCGCATATCTCGTTTTCTCTGATCGGGAAACTTCTCCCGCGGTTTCGAGAGCAGAAGTTGACCAATTGAGTCAACGCTCGCCGAGTGACCTTCATTGATTTCTGTCGTGTCTCTCTCGGACATTTGTTTTTGTTTTTTCACTTTGAAGCTTATTTTTGCGGAAAGAAAGCTTTTAACAGATTATTCAACAGCGTCAGCGAGTTTTTCGAGGAAAAGTCCCTACATAGAACCTATTTGTTAAGAAATATTTTTCAGTTCTTTCTCCAATCGTAGAAATGGGAGTGTATATCATTACCTACAAAAATAATGAAAGATTTATTTTATACTTTTTCGAACCTAGAAACAGACTCAATACATGTGAATCTTTCACATTTTACATAGCCTTTAGGCCACGTTCACATGAGACGCGTAAAACGCGCGTTTGGCGAGGCAACCAGGGGCCCGCAATTCAAGGTCACAAAGATAGATACTTGAATTAGAGGAATAAATAAACATAATTTAATTTCGGGACCTCGCTAGCCTCGCCATACGCGCGTTGAAACGCCTCATGTGAACGTGGTCTTAAAGCAAGGAAGGTAGTTGAATCAAACTTCCATATCATACCAACGTGAGTACATTTGAGGCCACGGTAGAATTAACATGCACCAGCCCCCACATACACGACTTTGGTTGGATTGAGTCTCGAACTCGCAATCCTCCGGTTGCTAATAAACCATAACCCTCTAAAGATCTCGGGAGATTGGGTGTCATTGTAACATTCCCTCGGTATGTGAGGGCCCCGAAACACCTAACCGGTAGTTTCCAAGTAAAAATAATGTATTTCACTGTTGTCAATATTTATACCCAGCTGGTAAGCAATTCCAACGCTCCATCAAATTGCTACCAGAACAGAAATGAGATATGCTATAACATGGTTTATACTCTTCAAGTAAAAGGGGGAAAAAGGGCCACCAAGACTATTTCTGAGTTTTTAAGACCACATTTCACATAGATTGCAACAGCGCACCATGTTTGGGTGTAAAGGACCAGGTTTTTTAATCATCAATTTTTAACATAAATATGAAATCATCGATTTTTGATTGCACTTGACCTTGGTTTCTGTATGCACAGGAGAAACAAAATATGTTATTATCCTGTAAAAAAATTTGGATTTTTAAATCCTTTTCCGGACTTTCAGCACATATCAAAAGGTTCACAAAACATGAAAAATCAGGCATTCTTAAGGCCCATTGGAACACTGCATTCGGTGCTTATAAAAATAGTCAACGTCAATGTTTGCGCAGCGAAGAAATGAAATTATTACCAAAATTAAAACCATAACATTAAGTAGCGTACAAGTCTTTTCAAGGGTGGAAATTCGCTTCAACCAAACAAGACATATTCGGAAAGTCATTCGGAACCCATCAGACCAACTCTGCGCAAAAGTTCCGTAAAAATAGAACAGCCGCCAAACCCTTTCTTTTCCTTAACAAGAGCGTCGAGGCCTTGTCTAATCCGAGCCACCTGCTTCTTCGAAGAGAGGGAAAAGACGGTAATTCAAGTCTAAAATAAACAAAGGGGTGCTTAAGACACAAAAAGGACATAGCACGTGAGGAATTGCGCAATCCGTGGTCGGTAACCGGATGGAACACGCTCCCCTCCAAGTGGGAGGCATCTGCGAAAATAAGAAGATTAGGCAAAGTGCCCGGGGTATATGGCGCCTAACAAATGTTAAGATTTCGGCTTCCAAAAAATAAAAGTGGTCAACAAGATGTTTACTCAAAGATGCCGTGGCCTCTATCCGAGATGGAAAACAAAATTCCGACGCGGAACAATAGCATGCAGGCGTTCCCCGGTGATGATCAAATCAAGTCCGAACATACATAAGCCTTCGGCGCGATTTCTTTGTCATCTGTCCGTTTATATTACTCTCACAGACGCGGCTCGAAAAGGATAAACAATAGCTGGAGAATAGCATAAAAAAGCATTGTTCTAATAAGACAGGACGTAGAAAACAAGAATCGTGATTGAGAATCATCTATATATATTTCAATGACGTCCGAGGTACAGAAATCGACGTTATTTGCTTTTTGTCGAATGGCAGCAACGGAAAGTCTTCTGGGATATTTACAATTTAAATTCGAGCGCTACAAAGGATTTCGAGACTAAAGACTTTTTATCAAAACTAAAGTGAAAAGTAATATTTTAGGGCACACAAAATGATGACCAGATTCAGAACTTTTGTTAAAAAAATTAATTATTTAAAAATAACCTTTTCAAAGGAACGTATGTATATGACATGGGGGAAAAGGAACAAAAAAAAGGATCTTCCCTAGAAATGAGTTGCTTTTGTCACATGCCATTGATTTATATACTTTTTTCCTAGTTTGTGCATCAAATAAGATATTTCCACTTTGGTTTAACATCAACTTCAAATAGAGCTTCAGCAAATTAAACTCATCAAATCAATTTAATGTCCGTTTAATTTATATGCAAATAAAATCTTCAACATTATTTGAACAGAAACGAATAATGATAAATACAATAATAATTAGTTTATACAACAAAATAAAAATACGAAAATCTTCCATTTTTGTTCCGACCCCCAATGAAGGAAACTGAAACAAAAAGACCTCGAGATTTGAGAACCGCGTGTGTGGCCGTATAACGCAAGAGTCTATACATAGCAGTTCCCTTACTAAGAACTGTATAAATAGTTACACTCGAGTGGGCAAGGCGGGCAATCTGATAAAAAGGTCTCAAGTCTGAATGACGAAAAATAGTGTTAAGAAACAAGCATCCATCCTGGAGAAAAAATTCGGCAACCGATAAGGAGCAGCAGCCAAAAAAGCAAGAGCGGATACTTTCAATAACTTTCTCTTGTGTCATTGAGTCTCCTTTAGTCATCGGAACTGAGTCATTTTTAAAAAAGGAAGAGTTGAGTCATTGTTGCATAAAGTTATTTCATACGCTTGAGAAAATGGCTCGCTCGACTTTGCCCGCATCGAGTGACCGATAAATAGAAATGCATGCACAATTGCTATCGGATATTACGTGAAAACCGGATTCAATGGTGAATTGCAGTCTCCTCTCTATCAAATTCATTTTCAACAGCAGTTTAGAAACAATAGGAAATGGACATTTCGAGGATGGTATGGAGCGACTTACGGCCGATTGCCTGTGACAAAAATCGGTCTTAATTGTGACAGTTATATAGTTATAAACACGTGCCGCGAACAATCATGTTGATGCTATGTGTCACCGCGTTTGAATAAGTCTATCTCGGCAACCGTGAGCGCAACACCACTGTACGCGAGATGGTATCAAAGCTCTCGACGAGATGTTTCAAATATGATACGAACATTTCGCAGTGGTTTGAACTGAACATTTTACAAATTGTTTCCCTGTAAATATTTTAGACAGTATCACGGTAAATCTGCACAATCAACTCTCGGATCTGTAGGTCATAGTCCTATGCTCCAAAGTGATTGTTCATTCAGAACGGAGCCTACTTGTTTCTTTGCTACACGCTAAGTAGACGAAGGCTAAGTAGACCAGAACCTAGGGCTTAAAATGGAACCCTAAGCACTATGGTAAGCTCCGTCAAAATAGTCCTCGTGTAGCAAACAAAACATCCGTCGAGCGAAAACCAAATTGAACCACTACGAACATCCTTGCCAAAACCGGTATTCGAACCCAATAGCCAATTGAACCACGGACCAAACCGGCTATCAGTCCGGCGCATTAAAAATTTGAAATGTTAGGTGATGTGACTGGGAAACAGGATTGACAAAATCCCTTCCACCCAAAGAGGTTCGAATTTTAAGGAGCTTTCTCACGAATCAAGTTTAATTTTGACTGATTATAGTTGACTATTAAAAAAAGGAAGTGCTTGTCTGTCTGTTTCTTGAACGCAAAGTCATGACGAATCTATGGCACTTACAGTAATGGGATTTGGCACACGGGTGGTGCGAATTTTTTGCAATTTTAAGTGTCGAAGCGAATTTTAAAATTCAATCTAGAACATTTTTAAGTAAATTTAATGGAATTTAATTATTACTGTTTTCTATAGAATGGCAACACCATAAAGAGATGGCAGATTCCAAATTTATTTTTTCCGTGTTTCCGTTTCATTTTGCGAGGAACGATTTTTCAGAGGACGAACTTCACAAATAAAAAGTTTTAACTAGAGTTTTGTAGTCTCAGCACACTCTGATTTTAGGATATTTTTGTTCCGAAACCAGTTTCCAAAACTCAATAGTTGAACAACCACTTTATTTTACCTGTTTCAATCCTTCAACTGATTGAAGCTCCAACAACTGACGTTGGGTATCTTTGGGTACACTTTAAAAAATTGAACTAATTTTCAGATTCATACAATTTGTTTTGTTATCAAAGAAAAACAAAAACAAACTAGGGGGCCCGCCCCCTGCTCGCTAAAGCTCGCCAGCCCCCGGAGGATTGCAAGGCAATCCTCATTGGTTCGCTAGGCGAACCTATGCTCGCTTCTCTCGCATCAATGAAGACATGCGTCCTAGCAGAAAGAATTGTTTACTAAACATGATATACAAAAAAAATATAATTTTCAATTTTAAACTTGCTGTATTTCAGAAAATATGTATACAATACCCTGAAATCAGAATTCAAATGAAAACTTTGAGCAAATTTTGAGTCGGAATGTGAGCGCTGCTTTGGAAATGGAATACCCAGCATGTTGTTTATGTGTACATTTCCATAAAGCACTCTTGAGTCACCCACACTTTTTCATTCAGTTTGTTGTCGAAAGTTATAGTGCAAGCGTCTTGAACTATAATTGTTGGCCCTGAAAAGGACCGTTTTTTTAAATGGCCCTGAAATGATCATCAGCTTTCTTTGATTTGTAATTTTAAACTGCAACAGCTCGACTAAAATTCTTTTTTTTTTTTTCAATAAAATTTCATCCGATAACGGTATACATTCAATTGAGGCGACTTCGTGGTAAACAAACAATCGTACAATGTTGCCAAAACGCGATAACAAATAACGTCTTTTTTGCGTGCCACGTAAGAGAATTATATATATAGATGGCTCTTTCAAATATTCCTTCCTGAAATGTGTCTACCAAATGTAGAGTAGCTACCATCCCTCTACCATAGAATATGTGATTTCCATTTCTATAAATCCATTTACAAAAAATATTAAAATTATCTCTTCCTTCGAAAAGTGTCGAGTACTCTCAGCTGCTTTCACTTGGGAACATCTGTTTTCGCACAATTCTCACATCCGAAATGGAAAAGTCCTCTTTTCCTCCTCCCACACATGCAAAAGAAGTCCAGTGCCTCTCTCCTATATTGCAACAAGACAATGCCCCACACTTGAAAACGAAAAACCTTTCCGACGGCCTTCCTCACAATGAGAACAGGATGTCAGGGTTCAGCAGACTCCACAAAGAAACTCCCACATGAATAGCCGAGGAACTTTTCCTTTTTAAGTCAGACAGTCTGAGATTTTTTTACGTCACCTACATCAGATAAGATGACGCCATAAACTAGAGTCAACATGTCAAAACGTCGGTCTTGATATTGAATCCTAACGCAAATATCAAGGACGACAAATCTTCAAATGGCCGATGATGCTGTTCGAATTTATGTGTGAATTCGGTGAATCTTGCATGTTTATTAAGATTCCTCCAATACGATCAAATTTTATTCAATTCAACATTCCAAAAAAAAAAAAAAAAAAAAACGTGCAAACTGACATTGATTACACGCTAAGTCGAAACTATTTTCAAATCAATCAGCAGAGAAAGAAAAATATACTAGGGTAAGAGTTCCAACGCGCGGAGATCCATTAAAATTTGAACCCGAATTTGTCATGTTTATTTAAATGAAGATAAGTACAATAATTCATTTGGGGCCCAGGTACAGCAGCGAATTACGCGGGTAAAGGCAACCCCGCTTTTTAATGATTATGCCCACTTTATAGCACACCAACTTCGGGAAGTTTAATAAATTTTCATATTTCGAATATTCTATTCATCTTCGTTTTAATTGTCTGATTTCATTGTTTCTTTTAAATTTCTTTCAAAATCTTATCCGTTCCATGTAAATTTAAAGAATTAAAACTTTCACTTTTATTTTAATCAGTTTCCAGTGCAGTCGCATCAGGCTGTATGGTTTCTTGCTATTTTTGAAAATGGAAATCGATGTTTTTCTTCGTTTTCTGTTCCCGTTAATTATTTTCCGTTAAGAAAACCACGCGATTTACATTTTCCTTTGTGAAAACCGGTGTTTTTTCAAAGAAATTCTTCCTTAGCGGCATAAAAAGTGTGACAAGTGTCGCACAGAAAAGTGTACATTCAAGTTGTACGGGAGCCCTTCGTCTCAGTCCAAGGAATCACAAATCGTGCTTATAAGCTTGATATCTCAAAAACAATTATTCAAAATTCATCTCATTCAACCTAAAAAAAATGTTCATAAGTTATAGAATTTGTTAAAAATAAAAAGCAGAAAAACGCTAAGGCGATACAAAGAAGGGCATGCAAATCGTTATTTAACTTCGTTAAATCGCGAATTTCATAAAACGTGACGCATTTCCAACGTATACTCTTTAAGATATTGTCTCATTCAGAAGTTTCTAGATATTTCGAAATCATTTCGTATAAGGCAAAGGTGTTCAAATATTTTCTCAGTCGAGTTCTGAAGTATTTTGAAACCAAGGAAGTCAATTTCATACCAAGATGTCAATTTATTTGGAACTAGTCATTGCGTGGCCAGCACGGCGCGTTGCCCGTGACAGTTCTTTTCGTGTTTTCGTGAGGTCATCTCTCAAATAGGAATTCAAAACTCAAATGACAAACCTAATGGGAATTCGTAACCTTGGATAACAGCCATCAAGGCGTTGACAGTGGTGTTGGTTTGCGTCGCAAACCAAATGGAAATTCGTAGCCTATTGAATAACAGACATCACGGACAACGCCGTGATAGCCTCGTCATTGTCAAATGCGGCCAAGTTCGAATTGCGAAGAGAACCAATTGGCGTGACGTCACTATCTCGCGTAAATATAAATATGTAATTGAAATATTATTTATTAAAAAAAATCAATAAGGTACTTATCTGGTGCAAATTTTCCGCAGGTTTCAAATCCGTTGAAATTTTTAATCTATATTTAACAATCCCGAATTTACAAAAAAAAACTTAGCAATGCCAGTCAAAAAAAAACCAAATTATTTGTTTTTCTTTCCTTTGCAGTAATTGTTTGAGCGCAGGAAATGGAATCATAAGGCAAAGGTGTTCAAATATTTTCTCAGTCGAGTTCTGAAGTATTTTGAAACCAAGGAAGTCAATTTCATACCAAGATGTCAATTTATTTGGAACTAGTCATTGCGTGGCCAGCACGGCGCGTTGCCCGTGACAGTTCTTTTCGTGTTTTCGTGAGGTCATCTCTCAAATAGGAATTCAAAACTCAAATGACAAACCTAATGGGAATTCGTAACCTTGGATAACAGCCATCAAGGCGTTGACAGTGGTGTTGGTTTGCGTCGCAAACCAAATGGAAATTCGTAGCCTATTGAATAACAGACATCACGGACAACGCCGTGATAGCCTCGTCATTGTCAAATGCGGCCAAGTTCGAATTGCGAAGAGAACCAATTGGCGTGACGTCACTATCTCGCGTAAATATAAATATGTAATTGAAATATTATTTATTAAAAAAAATCAATAAGGTACTTATCTGGTGCAAATTTTCCGCAGGTTTCAAATCCGTTGAAATTTTTAATCTATATTTAACAATCCCGAATTTACAAAAAAAAAACTTAGCAATGCCAGTCAAAAAAAAACAAATTATTTGTTTTTCTTTCCTTGGCTGTAATTGTTTGAGCGCAGGAAATGGAATCTGTGATGCAAAGGTCAAATTCGTATGGGGAAAATATAAGTTACAATTTAAAAATTATTTATTTAAAGAAAATTATATTTTTAGGTATCGATCTAATGTGAAATTTTCCGCAGATTTCAAATCCGTTGACATTTTTACTTTGTCTTTAATGATCGGAGATAGAAAAAGAACAACATAAATCCAGTTAAAACTTTATTTGTTTAGTTAGTCCGCTGAAATCGTTCCTCGGAAAATCAAACGGAAAAAATTAATTTAGAATATCTCATCTCTTTATACTCTTGCCATTCCAAGGAAAACAATAATAATTAAATTCCAATAAATTAATTTTAAAATGTTCTAGATTAAATTTTAAAATTAGAGCGCGATAGAAAAATTGCAAAAAATTAGGGTTTGGACTACCTGTGTGCCAAATCTCATTATTGTAAGTGCCATAGATTCGTCAGGACAATCCACACACAGACACTTCCTTTTATAATAGTAGAGATGACTAAAATAAGCTTCACACAGATTCTTACCAGCAATCAGTAAATTGCAATTTCCTTAAAGGTGAGGTTTTAAATAGACATTCTAAAAATTTTAATGTTTTGATAATATTCTCGCTGTTGAAGGATTATCTTGATCTCAATGGTTATTCTTTTAGTTAACTTTAATCATACCAAAGATTGAAATTAAAGGTTTGATTAAAGGGATACGACATTCAGACATGCTCAAAATGGGCAACAAAGACATGGCGTCCTACCTTGCCCAATTCATCTGACCGTGGTTCAAAATTACGAGGTGTTGTCCTCGAATCTTTCCCTTAAGGGACTGATCCCGGACCGTTGTCAATAGCCCGTTGTGTTGCTCTAGTACGACGTTAACAAAAAATTACCAATTACCTACCTTGCCCAAAAAAATTGAACTATTAAACATTTAAAAAAAAGTGTCACTCAAATTCAGCATTATACCTTCAAAGGGTTGAAAGCACCGTTACAAGAGCGCATAAAATATCATAAGCAATTATATAAGCAACAATAAAGCTTACCGAATAGATCTGCCATTAGAAATGCGGGGGACAAAATCAGGTAGTGGATAAATAACCCATATATTCCTGATGTAAACAATGTTTATATCGCACGAGTAATCTCTAGTCAGCAAGTTCATATGAGAATGAAGGGTAGCAAAATTTGCAGATGACTGAAGTTCAAAGTACAAGCGCTCAATCATCATGATTGCGATCATAAACAAATGTAAAATAATCTCTTCTTGCTGAAGACTCCACAAATCAACAGTTTTCCCAAAACTGATGGACACGTTCGGTAACACATAACGCATTTGGAAGCCTGTATTATAGCATGTGGTGTAAAGATTCATCGAGTCCAAGAATCATCGAGTCCAAGAATGTCTTTTTGTGATTTATTTTCGGACATCAAACAAACAGTACAAACGGTACAACACAACACAACAAACGATAATATTACGCTGAGATACATAAATTCAAGTTTCAAGAAAAAGGAGGGAGCTCATCAAGAAAGCTCACACCCGAAGCCGTGCCATTCAGGAAGTCTTTGAAATTGTTTTGAATCACATTACTTTACGAACGATCACGTGGTCTCGCCGAGAGTGTCAGCAAGAAGCTCCACTCTCAACAACACCCACGTGGTACATTCCTATTCTCAACATGTGGTGATAGTCATTCTCCCTCAAACCATCGCAATTCTTGACAACTGAATCGCAAGCAAATTATATGGGGAAATCACACAAGCTTGAAAACTCGTTTCTATATCGTCGCTCAAAGTGCAGGTCGTATGTCTAAAATCTGCATATTTCAGGAGGGCAAAAAAATTATTATTTTATTAGATTAGCAGAGGACACAGGAGATTTTTCCAACAGCTTGAAATCACAAAATGCCACATATAAAAACAATGCCCTGTTCACATGAGACGTTTTTTAAATTGCGTCATCGAGGTCAGCTTTCCGTAAGCATTCAACTATGTTTTTCTTATTCCTCTAATTCAAGTTTCTATCATTGCGATCGTTGAAGATAGAGTGAAAATTTCAACGGATTGAAATCAAAATGTTACACCAGATCAATACCTTAAATGTGACTTTCTTTGAATAAATAATTAATTATTTAATAAATAATCAAATGGAAAATAATAAATCTGTTTAGGTATCAATCTGGCGTAGAATTTTCCGCAGATTTAAAATCCGTTGAAATTTTCTCTCTATCTGCAACGATCGAAAAGATAGAAACTTGAGTTAGAGGGGGAAAAACAATTTAAGGATTACATAAAGCTGACCTCGAAAACGCCTCAAGTGAACAGGGCCTACAAGAAAACAAAAAGTTTTGACATACGACCTTTTTCACTTTGAGTGACGAATAACGAGTACAATGTTCTTTTCCAGCATGCATTTTCAAAGTTGTTCATAATCTATAACTTCCTAGTGGTTCTCTGGACGAAGAATCTCATCATTAGCGAAACTGGCCAGATCTTGGACGAGATGTCTCGTCATTTGAAAGAACTAATCCCGATCTGGTCAACAAAAAAATACCAATATCTCCATCATTCGGAATTCAATCGGTATTCTTGATGACGAGATATCTCGACATTCGCAAGATTATTCAGATCTCTATGTCGTCGAAACCACTTGCATGGTTAAGCCTGGGGGGGGGTCTGTTCAATTAACCCTCGAGTAGCAAGTAAAAAAAGAAGACAAAACGACACAATCGGAAATTTAAATACTCGAGATATCAAAAGCATGACACATTATTAACACTATAAAGGGAATGGCAAGTTACAAAAGAAATATGTTCATGAATTAGAAAATGTAGGCTTAAAACTAGCTGGAAAACACGTTTTTCTTTTAAAACATTCCCTTCCTGCTATCAATTTGATTCCCTTCCTGCTATCAATTTGCTGCTCAGACCCTCATTCTACCTGCTGATATAGTCCCTGGTCAAAACACACATTGTTCGTCGTGGTTCAGAATCCCACTTCCAAATCGCAGATCCCCGCGTAATTACCCCTCGTATAGCAAAAACATTGATCTCTGAACGACAAACCAAACTAAAGAATCGGATATTTAATATACTCGAGATAAAGTATTTGAAGTCAGCAAGTATAAGATCAAATGTTTTTTGAAAAATCAAGACAGTTCAGATTCCAAAGCAGTAAGTTCAAACATTAATGCAAGTATGCCATCAAATGTTCGTTGAAAGATAGGTGGCTATTTTAATAAACGTCACACTGGTGCAATACAACTGGACTTTGGCGACGGTCCGGGATCAATCCCAAAGGATAAGATCCGAGGACAACTGAACAACGGGCACCCGACTCTCCAAACTTCTACACCACACCAAAGTGAGGACATTTGAGGCCACGACACACTTAACGTGCACCAGCCCCCTTTGTACACGACGGTCACTGGCTGGATTCGAGCTCGCAACCCTCCGGTTGCCAATACATTACTCTCTACCGCGGCCCGTTCTTTGAAAAATCAAAACCTTAGTTAATATTCCAAAACTTCAAGTCCAGGCACGAATGCAACACTTTGTCCCAGGAGCTGAAAATAAAACAGCGCATAAAAAACAAGGCTCCTCCATATAAACATCCCCCGCTCTCGAACTACAGCCGATACACGTATATTTAACAACATCACTGTATCATTAACATCACATCATCAACAAGTGGACGAACAATGCACATCGTGGGTATGAGCCAGCTCAGTGATATGGGACAAGCAGTATCTTTCCGAACAGCGAAGTGATATGACCCTCTACTTTCAGTCTTGTTGCAGTAAGAGTGATTCAAGCAACCTGTTCATTTGCGTTGCTTAAATGAAGGGCTCCGGTAAGGGATAAGTCACAGAAATCTGATCCGTTATGAATAAAAATTAAAAACAAAATATTCCGGGGAATCAAGAGAATTTCTGGTTGTTTGAATGAGTGCGAAAAACCGAAAAGTTTAATATAACATGACCTCTTGAACGGTGGATAAACCATTACAACTTAAGAATTTTTCAAAGTTTGAAAATTGATTTCCTCGAAACTTCTAAGAGGCTCATTATGTTGTCTGAATCCTTTCAAGTGGAATGTCATAATTTTCTGCACAGGTGTCTTTTACAGTTACATTTTGTCACTAGAAATTAACAGTAACATTCAAAACACGAAATTGGACAGCAGGCAGAAAGTATTAGAGGCAGGTTGGATTGAAAATTGAAACACGTCATGCCGTTTAGATTTACACAAATGAAAAAAATTCCGAATTTGAAAGAAAATTATTTTACTTGGTTGCAAGAAATAAAAATTTACACAATATTTATCGTCATCAACTGGTTTAAAATGACGAGGTGTTGTCCTCGGATCATTCCCTTCGGGACTAATCCCGGACCGTCGCCAAGACCAAAAAATATTTCACGCATCAGGGTTGCTTGGTTGCTTTTGAGATTTATGACGCAAGGGACATATTTGGCCAAGCTGCGCTAAACACAAGACAGATAACACAATTCACAATTCTGGGAGGCTGTATTGGATGTTTGGGGTTTAATAGCGCAAGGTCGAAAATGAACAAGCTGTGTTAAAAACAAGATAAAACAAAAGTATAACATCAGGTAAGCGGACAAGGAAGTAGGTCAAATCATTCTTTCGTAATTTTCAGAAATTTAAAACATTATATCCAAATAGTACAGCTGAAACTCACAATTAGGACCCGTTCACATGAGGCGCGTAAAACGCGCGTTTGGCGAGGCTTTCAGGGTCCCTCTATTCAATGTCACAAAAATAGTAACTTGAATTAGAGGAATAAATAAACATAATTTAATGGCGGGACCTTGCTAGCCTCGCCATACGCGCGTTGAAACGCCTCATACGAACGGGGCCTTAGTCACCTTTTTATTCAGGAAGGGTCCAATTTCAAGAGCATGATCCAAACAGCAAAGTCAATGACATTAACCTTATTTCTACAAGTTTTATTTATTGGAGAGAACGATCATGTCCACATAGCTGAGTTGATAACCGTATCAAAACAGAATTGTGGCATTTTTAAACAGACTTCAAAAGAGAAAAAGGCTTCAAACCGAAATTTCACGAATATAGACGTAGCGTCATTCTTTCGGGCGTTTCATATTGTCCATTCTATCCGAAAAGATTAAAGCAGACGACACACGACCGCAGACGATTCAATATCGCATTTTGAAAATTCATTTTAGCCGCCGTGACGTCAAAAAAAGTCGATCGATGATGGCAACATCAACTCACCATCATCAGATAGCCTAACTACGTCGAAAGTATCGATGAGAAAAAAAATTTAATCTGTACGAAAACGTGTACTTTGCCAATACAGAAACGGTTTCAAATTCATGGGGGAACTGAGCAGAAAATTATGAATAGTGAATTGAAACCATGCAAACGATGATCAAATTAAAACAAATTCCTTCTCTCAACAGAACATAACTTTTCGATATCGAGAGTTAAGAAAGTCAACTTGATGATACAAAACGAACGACAATTATATTCAATAAATCTGTAATTTTCTTCAATTCTATTGAAATTAACTAATAAAAAATATAATTATCATGAAAATTGTTCGACTACTTAAAGAGAAAAATCGCTGATACAAATTCAGCATGAGAAATGTAATAGTTTTCCACTTGATTCATAAAACACGCGTATATCTCTGCGATATTATTTTATCTAAAAAGTTCAAAGGCGGTTTGGCATAAGTTGACGCCTTTCCCCTTTCTTCGATCGTATTTTCTTTTCTGCCTAGATTTCTATCACCGTGATTTTTCATTGCTTTCTGTTGTAATCAGACTGCTGCGGAATTTTATTGGAGGAGCGAGCTTTTCAATTTAGTTTGCAGATCCATCGATCAAATCAAATATTTAAACCAAGCGGCAAAATGGACGAATGAATCCCTTAAAACGGTCGATTTGATATTGTTTTTTTATCCGATGTTGCCATTCCACAACAAATAATTGAAATTGACTTCTGTGCCACGCAGGGTGTGCATGTGTATTAAATACTAAAGTAATTCCAACAGTTGAATCATGTATACAATTTATATTTTTATAAATTGCACCATCACTAAAAATAGATAAGTTGGCGATTCAAATCTAAAAGAAGTTAACACCCTGCGATTTGGCTCGTTCTAGCTCTAGACGTTTACTCGCGATTCTACGTTTCCTTTAATGAGTAGCATAGATAAAAAAAATCGTACCAGATACAAGTAATCGTGAAAAGGAATCATAACTCAAGACATTTCCAGTTCTTCAACGATTATGCCTCGGCAGTTTTTAACAGCGCCGCAGATTTTTCTTACAGTGCAGGCATAAAGGCATTAATTTCAAGCTAAACGCAATTTAAAAAAATTTTCTCAACCATTTGAATTTCCTAGTTTTATGGAAAGGTTATCAACTTTTTGTGCTTCACGTTCCCACTAGAAATGTGTACGTAACTGGCATACCCCTTGTAGCTATACAGATATATAAAACTGGAGAATAAAACAACATTCTATTTGAACATTAAATATTGTTTTATCCATATCTACCATTATAAAAGGAAGTGTTTGTTTGTCTGTTTCGTGGCTGCAAAATCCTGACGATCTATGGCACTTACAGCAATGGGATTTGGCACACAGGTAGTCCGAATTTTTTTCAATTTTTGGGTCGCGGCGAATTTTAAAATTTAAACTAGAAGATTTTTTAATGAATTTAATAGTTTTATTCTCAACCTGGTTCTTCAAACGCGTTTCTTCCGCGAAAGAAGAAACCCCATAATCTTGACTTTTTCTACCCACGTGACCTTGCAATCAGCCTTTGGATACATGCCAAGTTTTTTCATCACGGGGAACCAACACCTACTATAGAGAAAATTCTTTTTTTCGTTTCCGCTTTCATTTTTACATTTCCTGTCCCATTTCCGCGAATGAGAGCAAGAAATAAAAAACATATCGACTGGGATTGTTATTTTTTTTTCGTAAAATCGGAATCACTAAAGATGGATTTGAAATCAGCGGAAAATTTCACTTTGGATTGTAACCTAAAAATAAGATTTTCTTTAAATATTTTTTTAATTGAATATATCTTCAGCGGATTTGATATTTGCGGAAAATTTTACACCAGATTAATACTTTATAAAACGGCGTTGCCCGACGTTATCAAACCAACACCACGGGCACGGGCACAACGCCGGGCTTTTCTTTCACAAATATTTTTCTTTTTACAACGGAAAATGAAAACTTCAAAACACATTTGAGAACGTTTTGAAAAATGTATTTTTTAAAACATCCACAAGAAGTAATAACTTGAACATAATTTTTTTTTACAAAAGAAAGTTCTTTTAACAACGGAAAATGAAAGATCCAAAACACATTTGTGAACGTTTTGAAAAATATATTTTTTAAAACGTCCACAAAAAGTTATAAGCTTGAACTAAAAATTTGTTTACAAAAGAAAGTAATTAGTTTTGACGGAATGCAAGAAATTATACAACCTGATACGTCAGAACTGTACCGTGAAAAAATTATAATGAAAGAAAATTCTAGAAGTGGCGAAAAACCGTTAAATGAACCAATGAAATAAAATAAAAAAAATTTTGAAGGACCAATGCAATCAAAGGATATTTTAAAATTAAAATAACCAATGGAATATTCGAAAAAATTTCAAACGAACCAATGAAATCAAAAGACTTTAACGGATTTTGAAAGAACTTTCTAGAATAATCAAAACGAAAAGTTGAACTTTCCGTTTGCCGGAGGTTGCCATGAAAACAGTATTAACCGTAAATACAGATGGGTTGCTTTAACCTACCATAAATCGCTACAAGAAGTGCGCTAAAAAAATCGCCAAAGCCGTTACCAGACATTCTTTCTTGGAATAAACGCGTAGATCAGAAGTTGTGCGATCTCTCTCATACTGTTGCCAAACGAAAATGTACGAAAATATAACAATACCTAGTGTGCAAACGATAATACGAAAATATAACTGTCACTAGTAATCAAACGATGATACGAAAATATAACAGTAACTTATGTGCAAACGATAATCCGAATTCCTTTTTTCAAATAAATATGTACCCAAGGGGTTAATTTTTAAGAGCTCAAAAGAAACGGGAATACGATACTTAATCCGAGAGGACTGTTTACTTTCCCACTCTTTAACTATTGGCAGCTGGCAATGCAGTATCATAGTTAAGTTATGCAACGATATGTAACGAAGCCATTGCCAACCAGCATATCAGTAATGGAGAGAGAACTTATGAAACATCCACCTAACTCAAAAGAGACTCAACAAATTATCTTCACCCTGCCGTGAAGAATTTTCCGTTCGGCATTGCGTTAATCAAAAGGGGCATCCTTACTGACCTCTAAAGTTGTTGTGCTAGCATCGTATCAGCAATGCGAAACGTTGCTTCCTTACGACGCCATCTTGCAAGATGTCTATAATCAGTTGGTTGGTCCGTTGGATTTTAATTGCAGGAGGGGGGGGGGGCAAACACAACACAGAAAACGTCATATATGGACAAACACTAGGATGCAGATTTTTTTAAACCAAGAGCCGCATACTGCCGCATGTATACATCGATCATTGCCACTAATACGAGCGCGCCGAAAATACCATGAAAACTATCTATCATATCGTTGGTAAAAGTGTGAGGCCACTTCAGTCGAAAATATTTCATACTAGCCACTACGTGGCTAGCCCGTGGTAGCAAACAACACGGGCAACGCCGCGATGTAAGATATAAATCTGGTGCAAAATTTTCTGTATATTTCAAATCCGTTGAAATTTTCAATCTATCTTTAGCGATTCCGATTTTACAAAAAATAATTAATAATTCCAATCAAAATGTTTTATTTTTTGCTCTCATTCCCTGTAACGGAATAGCGCGCGCGAAGAGTAGAAGATGCAATCTGTTTCACGTGACGTCACTATCTCATGCAAAAATATAAAAGACTAGGGGGCCCGCCCCCTGCTCGCTAACGCTCGCCAACCCCCGGAGGATTGCTTCGCAATTCTCATTGGTTCACTGCGCGAACCTATGCTCGCTTCGCTCGCATCAATGAAGACACGTGTCCTAGCAGAAGGGATTGATTACAAAATGTATTCCAAAAAAATATTTTTCAAATCTAAATTTGTTGTATTACATAAAAGATATATACAGTACCTCTGGAATCAGAATTTAAATGAAAACTTTGAGCAAATTTTTACTCGCAATGTGAGCGCTGCTTTGGAAATTGAATACCCAGCATGCTGTTTGTGTGTACATTTCATCAGTATTCGAGCCACCCATACACTTTTAGAAGCGGCTCAATCCCATGATAGTACTTTACGCAAGTCCAATTTGATTGGCTAGTTTCACGGGCTTGGCTTCACTTGGATATCTCGCCAATCTGATTGTTGCAGTAACCATTTGATTTTGAATATGCGCGTTGTTTCGTAGAAATACAATACATACACTAGCGCCTCAGCGTACAGCGTAAGTGTCCGACAAGTTGACTCTGATTTGCTCCTCATTTTCATATATATGTTGTATGGTTGTTGTTAGTAGTATTTCTTGCCAACTTATATTAAAGGGTACTTATACTTTAAAGAGCTTCATTTCGTGAAGCAACGATGCCCTAATGGCTAAAGTCACCCACATTCAGATTAGCGTCGGCGGCGGAGGATGACTACCTCAGTTCGAACCCAGCTGGCGGAAAAGTTTTTAGATCCTCCAAATTATTTTTAAAAAATTCCAATTTAATTCCTTTTCATTCTAATTTACTTTTCCCAATTTTTAATACCCTTTTTATATTTTTCCAAGTTTCCGTTGATTTTACATAAATAATCTAAGAACCACTCCTGAACTCACTACCAGCTGATATTTTTCCGCCACTCTGCCGTCCCCTTTGCTTTAGGATGATTGTGTCGTATCCACCGCTGGCTTAGGACCATTCTGATGTAACAAAAAGCATACATAAAACACTAACTTATATAATTATTAACTTTTTTATAAAAGGATACAATTTTCGGCTCCCACCTCTACCCACCCATAGCCATGGATCTGAAAAGAAAAGAAGAAAGCAGAAAGGAAGAGATAAATCGCCAACAACTATAAACCTTGATGACATACGTATCTAGGTCATGTGATCCGATTAGCCAATCAAGTTGGACTTGCGTAAAGTACTATCATGGGATTGAGGCGCCTGTTACACTTTTTGACTGAGTTTGTTGTCGAAAGTTGTAGTGCACGCGTCTTGTACTATAATTGTTAGCCTTGAAAAGGACCGTTTTTTAAATAGCCCTGAAAAGATCCTCCGCTTTCTTAGATTTATATTACAAACCGCAACAGCTCGTCTAAAATTCATTTTTTTCAATAAAATTTCATCCGACAACGCTATAGATTCAAATGACTCGCGAGGCTCCTAGTAAACAAACAATCGCACAATGTTGCCAAAACGCGGTAACAAATAACGTCTTTTTTGTGTGCCACGTAAGAGAAATATATATATAGATATATTCAATTTAAAAATTATTTCTCTCTATTAAAAAAAAGTTGCCGCCGTCGCCGCAGGATTGTAAACTGTGTTGTTTTGCTCGATTCTTAGACGGTTTCCCGAGAAAGTACTGATCGAAAAAAAATGAAATTAACATGGTTTGTTCTTCATCGTATTCCCTGGATAATTATCAAGATTTTTTTCCGATGCGGCTATTAGTTTAGGTTTTATTAAGTGTCAAAATTGAAGAAGTGAAATTTCTTCCGCGAGTGAGCAAAACACGTACAAATTTTCAGTCTTCAGCCGTGAGTTTTTTTTAAAGAGTACCTCTCAACGTAAATTTTTGCAGCTCGTCGAGTTTTTTTTTGGTATTTCAATTTGGTTCTTGATAATATTTTTTTGAAATTCGGGAAAAATCGGGACATTTTTGTTACTTTTTTTTAAAACTGCCGAATTTATATCTTATTACTATTAGTTTTTAATTTTTAAAACATCGCATTATACCTCAGAATGTACTTTTTCTTACGGTACTATTATTTTTGAAATCGGTTAATAATTAAATTGGATGCGATCAAAAGTTGGTCATACAAAATTCGGAATCTTTGGATATTTTCGCTACTTTTTGTTATTTTCCCATTATTTTTTAAATTTGAGAACATCACTGAATACATTACATTACACTCTTTCTTATCGTACAATTATTTTTCAAATTGGTTAATAAATAAAATGGATGCAATTAAAAGTTGGTCATACAATTTTCGGAACTTTCAGATCGTAACTTCCGATACAAAACTAAAACGGTCATATCTATATCGTATTACTGTTAGTTTTTAATTTTAAAAATATCACAATATACCTCAGAATATACTCTTCCTTATAATACAATTATTTTTAAAATTGGTTCATAAATAAATTCGATGCAATCAAAAGTTAGTGACACAAATTTCGTATTTTTCAGTTCGCATAGCAGATTCCGCAAGCAGTAGTGGGTTGCAATTTTGACTATCGGGTTTGCCAGATATCAAATTTATCGTAGCAACAATTGCCATAAAACTATTTCTTTTTATTTGGCGAGGAAATAGGCTCGCTTTTTTCCCTCTGTTCTCAGACAGTTTACCGACAAAGTACTAAGTACAGATCGTAAAGTTTGGAGATTAACACTGTTTACTTAAAATTGTACAGGCAACAAGATACAGAAGATGTTTTACTGATGCGAGCGTAAGCGAGCAGGGGGCGAAGCCATCGTTGTGACGTCATGTACCGGAAAGTGAAATCGGGATAATACGAATTATTCAGATAGTTTCACTCTGTGAAAGGAATGTTGGTTTGCGAAGCAAACCAAATGGCATCTGTGAAAGGAGTGTTGGTTTGCAAAGCAATCCCCGGGGGTTGGCGAGCGTAAGCGAGCAGGGGGCGGAGCCCCTAGTATTTAAAAAAATCATATTTTCAGGTATTGATCTAAAAGTGAAATTTTCCGCAGATTTCAAATCCGTTGAAATTTTTACTCTATCTTTAACGGTCTAGGAGATTGAAAAAAGAACTGTGACTCCAGTCAAACGATTTACCGTCTGTCTGGAAAATCATTCATCTGCGCAAAATCAAAGCGGAAACGAAACAAATATTTTTCTGAGCGTTCTCCGCGATGAAAAAAACTTTACATGGTTCCGAGGCTGACGGCAAGGTCACAAAGGTATAAAAAGTCAAGATTGGGGTTTCTTCTTTCGCGGAAGAAAGGCGTTGAAAAACCGATGGAGAATAAAACAATAAATTCATTTCAAAATGTTCTAGATTGAATTTTAAAATTCGCTGCGACAAAAAATTGGAAAATATTCGGACTACCTGTGTGCCAAATCTCATTGCTGTAAGTGTCATAGAATCGTCCGGACTATGCGGCCGCGAAAATGACAAACAGACAGACAAACACTTCTTTTTATAATATTAGAGATTGATTAAGATAGATGCAGATGATTTTGCTGCGCATGTTTAAGGAACAACCCGAAATCAAATTTTTTCGACTTACGTGGTTTCACACTTTTGCAAACGATATATTATTTTATTTATGTTTCATTTTTATTTTATATCTCTACTATTATAAAAAGAAGTGGTTCTCTGTGTGTCTGTATGTATGCAGTGTCCTGACAAATTTATGGCACTTGCAATAATAAAATTTGGCTCACAGTCCTATTTTTTGCGAATTTTGTGTCCAGCCCAAATTTTAAAATTTAATCTAGAATATGTTTTAATTTATTTATTGGCATTTCATTAGTATTGTTTTCTTTAGAATGGCAACAGTATAAAGAGATCGCAGATTCTAACTTTAAAACCCTTTCATTTTCCTTGGCTTGGCATTTTACTGCCGCTATCTAGCAACGGAGTTTTAACCTGAATTAACAAGCATGACTTGTTAAAGTTAAAATAACACATGGTTAAGCGGGCCCCAGTCTGTGCATCTGTGACACCTTCAACTCGCAGGTTGTAGTGTTCAAACTCGGCCCCCGTCCACAATAAAAGATAAAGATGTCACAACAAGTACTTAAAGAAAATGAAGTCACAAACGGCACTTAATGTGATACAGAAATACGGTCTGCATATGCACAAATATATCGGCCTTGTAGTGATATGTATAACATTCACGCAGTAGAAATTCACAATTTGAAAAAGTTATATCTATAGGTAAATATCTAGTAAATTAAGAACAGACATCTTATATCCGTCTCTCTTGAATAAAATACAGTTTTTTTTTTTTTTTTTTTTAATTACGATCAAAGTTTTGGGCGAACAAAATTAAAAATACTTTAACGTTTCAAAATAAGGGAAAAAGCGACGATGTTGGAGGACAGCTCAGGTACACGGGCTTTTCTTTTGTGCACGTTAAATATGCCGTGGTCTCAAATGTCCTCCCGTTGGCGTGGTGTGGAAGCTTGGATAATGGTGTGACAGCTTAGGTGTTGACCTCGTCATCTTCCTGTGGTTAAAAATGACGAGGTGTCCACGAATCCTTTCCATTGGGGATTGATCCCGGACCGTCATTAAAAACCCGTTATGTTGCTCCAGTGCGAAGGTAATATATTACCATTGCCAATATTATATTTCTTCCTAAATATGACACTTTTTCTGACAGGATAAATGTGGTAATGGTAATGGTAATTTTAGTTAACGTCGTACTAGAGCAACACAACGGGCTATTGACGACAGTCCGGGATCAGTCCCTTGAGGGAAAGATCCGAGGACAACACCTCGTAATTTTGAACCACGGTCAGATGACGAAGCAACACCTGAGCTGACACCCCACTCTCCAAACTTCCACGCCAACCCAACGTGAGGACTTTCGGCCACGACAGATTTAAGGTGCACCAGCCGCCTCTACACCATACGCTTACAAACATCCATGCCCGTACCCGGATTCGAACCAGGAACCTTCCGATCTAGAGGCTAACACCTTAACCACTATACCGGTTGGTCGGCCAGGATAAATGTGGATGCCTCGGTTTCGGAACGTGTATCCTGGAATTTTTCCGAACGTGATACAACAGATTGGTTTTCGAATACGATTTCAGAACGTCGCCAATAAAAATTCCAAGAAACGTATTTCAAGTTCATGTATGAGTGTGACGTCTGGAAAAAAATAGGAAGATTTCAACACCCGGATCATCTTGGGCCTTCCACGAGAGGGGAGCAGACAGCCACCCAAAAAGAACACATGCGTTACAGTTCGTTGATAATTTAGGCCATAAAGTCACTAAATCTGTTGTATAGAGTCGACTTGTTAATCCGACTTCTTGCACCTGCATGTCACACACCTCAGTTTCTAACGATTCCGAGCACAGCTGTGGAGTCTTGACGCCCCTTAATGTTGCAGGTGTCATTGAAAGACATCAGAATCAACATTCCAAGAGGAAGGCGGACTCCCCCGGAAAAAACGAAAAGGGAGACGAGAGAAAGTATTCACTGGGTGAAGTGGCGGAAGGAAGAGCTCTCGTTGCGACAGCTATACGGTGAAGTTAAACACCGATGACAAAAAAAGACACGAACAGTAGTTCAAAACTTACTGTTTCTTTATGAACTGATTGTTCAATGCATATTTGGTAGATAATCTTAATATTGTATAACGACTTTTCAAGTGGTAATAAAAAACTTGTAAAGGCATCCAGCTGTCCGACTTCAGTGTAATTTTGTGGTGCTAAAAACGCCACAATAGTGCCAATTAGATTGAAATTAGACTTCGCTAAAAGGTAAATTACAATATTTCAAGGAAACCCCGATCTGTTATACGAGGGCATTTAGGTAGAAGTAAACTAATCGACTTCTGGTTTTTTTTTTCTCTGAAAATCTTTCTCGTAGTGGTACCAACTTCAATTCAATGTTTTTCAAAGAACAGCATAATTGAGCGCAAAAGCAACCTAAAAAGATGTTAATGTGTTTTCGCATATTTTTGGCACTGCTTCGGAAAGTTTCCAGATTGATTTTTATCAAGTGTGAACGGACAGACTTCTTTCGCTTATAAATGTTTGTCACTTAATGAACTGTCACCACACTGTATTATAACGGAGCATCGATTCCATCGGTGTGGGTCGCAACTTATGAACTTCAATTTACAACAATCAAAGATAAAACTTAATAGCAATGTAACGAATATTAGCAACTTAATGGTGTACGAAAAGCTGTGTGGTCTACTTAACCATCCATCTGGCAATAAAGAGATGCAGCCACCGCATGTTTAAAGCGAAAAAAGCCATTAAACTCTGGAGTTAATACACTAACGGTCTTGTCAAAGACCCCATTGGACTAAAGCAACTCAATCCGAGTGATGAAGATACGCAGTTGTGAATGCGTCAACAACTTCCAAGTAACATTACAAATCCGTTGATTTCTTGGACAATTGGATGAGAGCCAAAGCGAATTAAATAGCATGTTCATTATTTCAAATGTAGTCTGTGGAGAAAAACAGATGTTTCACGGCATCAATTTAGCTGCAGGACTTGTTTGCGTAGTCCTGGTTCAAAAATTATTTTCCTTCGGCGTTAAAGACATCGGTCGATTGAATGTTTTCAAGGGAATCGAATTAAAATTTCCGACATAATACCTTGTAGTCCATATATTAAATCAGTGCTCCCCAACCTTTTTATCGCCGCGGACCGGATCAACGTTTGATAATTTTAACGCGGTACGCTGGGGGGAGGGGGAGGAGAGATACGTTGATTGTTTATATTTTAGATTGTTTTTATTTAATAATTTTAATTTAATTGGATTTAAACATGCCTTCAAAAAAAATACAGTTACAATAAAAATGAATATAATGTGATTTAACATTTTAACTCACTAGAACGCTAAATCAATAAAATAGTTTCCCAACCACAAAAAAAAAAAAAAAACTACGAAGCGCTCGAACTCTTTTAAAAGCAAAGACAGGTGATCGTGCACCAACAAGGAGAATGAATGTTTAGGCTCAGTCTCGCCTAAAATCCCCGCTTATGTCTGAAACATGTCCAAAATGCCTCTGTTCACGCGCCGTCCCCACAACTTTAGTTTGGATTTAAATGCAGCTACTTTGTCTGCCAACTTGAAAACAGTTCACATTTGTCAAAATTAGAAAATAGAGACATACAGAATTCAGAAATCATAATTTAAGTTCTAGTAACAGAACAAATTTCAAGTTCTGATTTACCGCCTCCTAATTTGAGTGGACATTTCATAGATAAGAACCGCACAAACCCGAGATAAATACACCAATAGTAAATAAAATGGAAACAATTTAATATTTCTTGGACGACCCGGTACCATTTGATCCACGGACCGGTACCGGTCCGTGGATTTTAGAAAGAAATAATTTTTTGTCTGCAACTTAAGTGTCAATTGAATATTAAATTGTATACATATGCACGTTAACTTTAAAAAAAAATAGTTGCCTGAAAGTTTGAAAATGTTTCATAATTCTTTCAAGCACTTTTCATCACTTTCAGCCAACAGTGGGTCCGTAGGAACAGGGATCTTTTCAGTATTATTTTTGCCTTTCATGCTCGTCTTTTAATTCTCCTAGTGGTTCTTTCGACGAGGTATCTCGTCATTAGCGAAATTGATTAGATCTTTTTTTAAGGGCGAGATATCTCGTCTCCAGAAAAAATACGATTGATATCGTCAATCGGATTCGATTGATCGTCAATGACAAGATTCGATTGATATCGTCAATGACAAAAATCGGCAAAATATATCGTGATGAAGAGATATCCGTCATTAGTAAAATTGGGGTTGGCGAGCAAGGAGCGGAGCCCCCTAGTTATATATAAAAAAAAAATTTGCATACTTTTAGATCGTGACTATCACACTTTTTCCCCACGTCCAAAACGGCGATGTGGTGAATTCAGGGATTCCTCTGGGAATCTCCTGGATTCACCACCTTGACCTTTTTTCTTTTGTTTTTATTTATCACTTTTATTACCCTTTTACCCTAACCAACACCACAGCTCATGCATTTCACCACATCTTTTTGGTACTAATTGCCTTTTCCCCACCTCCTTTGTTCCTCTCCCTTTGGAACATGAATTAGACTCCTAATTGTATCAATTACTAAATTCGCTCTTCTATCTCAATTCTTTACCTTTTACAAAGTGCATTGTCACTTCCAATAACTTTCTGCCCTCATTGCTCTTTAATAATCAAAAAACTCTATTAATTCTGATGTGGAGGTTTATAGTTTTCTGTAAGGTACTCCGTAATTGACACGTCCGTTCTGATGTCGCTCAGTGAATGAGAGCTTAAAGATATCGGAACATAGTTCTGTTTCATTTCTGAAGAACATTTTCTCCAGTTCGGGTTACGGCAACTAATATACAAAAGGGTATCAAACTTTAGGTAAAAGGGAAACATAAAGATGGTTTCTGTAAGAGAATCATTTGTATTGGAAGATCTGAATAAATTCATACGAATTCAGTTTTGTTCGAAAACTAGGATTCTAAATTGAAATAATTCATTTTTTTTTATAGTACAAGTATGCTTTAAACAATCAGGGAGGTAGATAGTTAATTTGACATCGCACCGGAGCAACACAGTAGGCTATCGGCGACAGTCCGGGATCAATCCCGGAATGAAAGATCCGAGGACAACACATTGTCACTTTGAACCACGGTCAGATGACGAGTTCATCACCTCAACTGACATCCCACAATCCAAATTTCCATACTACGCCAAAGTTATTTGGTAATTTTTTTAGTTAACGTCGTACTAGAGCAACACAACGGGCTATTGACGACGGTCCGGGATCAGTCCCTTAAGGGAAAGATCCGAGGACAACACCTCGTAATTTTGAACCACGGTCAGATGACGAAGCAACACCTGAGCTGGCACCCCACTCTCCAAACTTCCACGCCAACCCAACGTGAGGACTTTCGGCCACGACAGATTTAAGGTGCACCAGCCGCCTCTATACCATACGTTTACAAACATCCATGCCCGGACCCGGATTCGAACCAGGAACCTTCCGGTCTAGAGTCTAACACCTTAACCACTATACCGGTTGGTCGGCGCTACGCCAAAGAGGACATTTGATTCCACGGCAGATTTAACGTGCACCGATCTCTACGTACACGACGGTCTTTCGTTGGATCGAATTTCTAACTTACAACCCTACGGTTGCGAATCCGCTACTTTTTCCATCCGGACTGTATCTCGACCCCTATAAAATTCTCAAGGTAACAGTTTGTGGCGGGTTTAGGCAAGAACCCGCTACAAAGCGCTAGACCGCGCAAGAACACGGATCGATTTAACAAAGAACTATAGAATGGAAAGAAAATGGTAAGAGTACTGCTTGATCCTTTGTTTTTTTTATATACAAAAAAAGCTTTAATAGTGTTATCTGTTCAGCAAGAGAACATGATAATATTTTCGTTCCACGACATTCTTTTTTAAATTCAGTATGTGATTAGCAGAAATCGGCTTCGAGAAAACCACCACTGATATAATGACCACATAAAAACTTATCTTCCGTTTTCACTTGATCTACCAACTATCAATTTCCCAATGGCCTCGTTTACGGCAACGTGGGGAAAGGCTTCGCAGGCCACTGAAAGCAATTACACAGGTAAACGGAAGTGAGTTGTAAAAGGAAACGCGATAGTTTATCTTATCTGGAACAAAACGCTCATGCCTTCGGGAGCGGGAAGCATACACTTGCCATGCATCATGATCGTGTCAGAACAACAGATAATACTAGCATCTAGAATTACTCTGAGGATGAGGATGATCATGCAGCCCTTGAAGACTGTCAAAGAGCGCCAAAAAAAAGCGTGTACTTATTAGAATACAATCAGTCATCTTCAATTTATCAGTCATAATTTTCGTCCAGGAACGTCCAAATCTATGATCCCTCCGGGGAACATACATCTTTAAACGCACGGACATCAACCCACCGAGGTATCTGAGTGATCTCTCCTCCCTTGTTTTGCTCTATCCCACGCTTCTATTTTTCACTTTCATTCCTACCTCGTTGTTGTCTTGAACTTGGCCAAATATGACCGTTACGACACAAAACTGAAACACCAACTAAATCTATGGTATTAATTCTGTGCCTAGATGGCAAAATTTTACGTCACTTTTTTAATTTTTCGTGACACCAATTTTAAGATTCAACATGTGGTTCTGTGGTTTTTGACCTTAATACAATTTTCCCACCTTTTTCTTCTTATAAACTGTATGAAAAAGACTTACGACATTTTTCCACCATCTAAACACCAACAAAAAAGACTCCAGGATGGGACTTAGTCAATTTTTTGGAAAAAGTTACTAAAAACTTTTGCCATCTGCGCACAGAATTGTTCTTCCCTCGGTGAAATCAAAATTAGAATTTTAAAAATTCTTAACCTTCAATTATAATACCAACTTGCATCAAAGCCATAAACCAAGCGATAGAAAGTGTTCGTTTTACAGCTATTGTTAAGCAACTTCTAGCGAAGAATCCGTTTTTAGCACAAAAGGCAGTTCTTTTAGACAAGCCACACGTTGATTGGGTTTTTGGAACAATGGCCATATTTGGCAAAGCTGCGTCCAACATAAAACAACGCCGAGTTATGGACATGCACATACAGGGCAATTTTTGTTGACACACACGCAAGAGGGAAATAACGCCAGGATAAGTTACATGAATAGGAACATGCACCGCCGACTCGCAGGTTGCTGGTCCGTATGGGTCCACCATATGATCAAAAAATGACGACATAACATCTAACATGCACATGCGTGCTTCGTTTCTCTTCAGAAAACATGTCGGTTCCCGTCGCTGGAAGGTGTAGCATTTTTTTTTAAATCGACATGTCTCAAGTCAAAAAAGTATACTACGATCGAAGTCGGAAAGCATTATGCGTCACCATAAAATACAAAAGCGGATAAAATGGTCAATTTTGAAGGACTACTATGAGCCATTGGATTCACTGTCTATGCAATTGCCGCATAACATATGGTGTGGCCTATGCAATAAGAAATAGAATAACATCAGCTGTATACTTAATATGGCAGTTGGGGTACACCGAGGCTCCGATAAGAAGGTAGGTGGCCTTCATAGAAAGCTTGGATAAGTCTATCTGTGCACAGGTGGTTAAGAGAGGCTGGCAGCAAAACTCAAAATCGTGTATGCGATCGCCATTGTTTCGCCACTCGCAATCACTGCTATATCTTCCAGCATAGATAAATTAATTCGCAGCGAGTAACAACGTTGAAGACGCCAATTGTAGGAACACATCGATCTTTAACCAGTCCCCTAATTTAATGAATAGACTCGTCCAAAACAACACGAGTCAAATGCCAACTCGCCAAAGCCGGACTACGTCATTCTTTTAACTGGATAGACAATGGTAACTATCAAACCAACAATAGCGTACAGTGAAGTTAAAGAGTTGATAGAACTCGTCATCGATTTGTAGTAAAAATTGTAAAGAGCATCCGTCAAATGGAACTGCTGCCGATCGCACAACTACATGTTTATTTAGTTTCGCAAAGGATGTAGATTGTCAGAAAATCCATTGTCATCTCATCACCGCTCTTCCTTTGTAGCCAGATAAATAAAAGAACTTAAATTATTAAGACCCAAGTCGAACGGAAATGGAGATTGCACAAGAGTTCAACGTCTCCATTCAACAATTTCCCGTTATTCTGCACTTTGCAACTAACAAGAGCTCCTGTTGCTCCATGACAACGCTCAAACACAAAATCTGACTGCGAAGTATGCAGAAGGTTAACCATTCTCTCGTGAACACGAAACTTGGCTTTATTCTGTTAATTCACCTGACTTGATACATTATCATTTTTTGGCACCAGAACCGTTTTCGCTGTCCTGAGATCATCCTTAAGCATGATTCATCACTATAAATCAGGTAGTTGAAAAATGGCGCCTTCAAAGAAATCAGATGTTTCAAAACTGCCCTATTTGAAAAATAGATTGATGTTGAGAATGATTATTTAACCCCCCCCTGGGGAGGTTATCTCGATGAGATATCTTGTCATTAGAAGAAAACTGGCCAGATCTTGATGAACAAGATATCTCGTCATTGGAAAACCGACTAGATCTTGATTTTGTCATCATAAATAATAGACATCTTGATGATGAGATATATGCAATCACTAGCAAAACTGATTAAATCTTGATGGAAGAGATATCTCGTCGAAAAGAGGGTAAAGCAATAATAAGTAAGCTTATTTAGCCAGAGTAGAGGAATTCGACAATTCCTCACAAAACAGCATATGCATCGGGTTCTTTGTTCAGATTCACATGGAAAGTTCATTGGACTGGATATTATCTACCTAAGTCATGGCTGTTACGTAAGACGCAAATTGGCTCGCCAAGCTTAACAATGGACTATTCTTAGATTCCGAGTCCCCAAGACTAAGCACATTGCTTCACAATTTTTCTGGTAAGGGAGCAAATAAGCTCAGCATAAAAAATCAGAAAGGCCAATTCTTATTCCAACTCTACAATGATGGCTAGTTTAAAATCCTTCCATTTTTCCTGAGTTATTATGTAAAATATTTGAAGATAAAATTTTGAAACAATGAACCACACCTTTCGCAATTCCCTTCCTGGTATATTTCCCCTTTAAAATCCCGTTCGTTTCATTGGATAACAGCAATACGACAACTAAGTCTAAATTAGACACGAGCTCTCCCAAACAATGTGGATGAGAGAACAAAAGAAAGATCTCGCTACTATATTATCTAAAAATGCAAGTCGTCGTACAACAGCTACATAATATAATGGCCTTTAATAGTCACATTATCATCGCTTAACAAGACCGCAAGAAGGGAGAGCATTTCCTTTTGCCTGGAGATAAGTAAACACAATGAACAGCTGATACAGTACTTACGGCATCGGACGAGTCAACTGTTTGCAGTAGTGAAACGTAACAGGCGATTCAACTATAAGAGTCGATTCATTTCCATACGTTCAGCTAAATAAGAAATGGAATTTCCTAGGCAGATATAATAGATCGGATCATTGCGACTCGTATGCCAGAAGGGTTTGAAATATAAGATAAATATAGGGTTCGAAGTCGGAATTCAAACTAAATCTCAAGAGATATTAAGAACACATGACAAAATTTTCAAGGATCTGATGATATGACGTTACGGTCTGTTTCTTTCTCACTATCAAAAGAAAGTAATTTATCTATAAATATTTTTCACCGTTATTTAATAATGATGGAATGGCTACAAATGGAAATTCTAACAAGGCCCACAACCATACCTTTAAGCGTCATACCAGCATGACAAAATCTGTACACATTTCACGAACGCCGTGAAAATCAACGTTATTTGTTTGTTGCCGAATGGCAACAACGGATAGACACGATAGAAAATCGACCGTTACGGGATTCATTCGCAAATTTTTCCGCTTAGTTTAAAGGTTTGATTTGAGTTATTAAAGCTCAATGATATTGCGAACACCACACGAAAGAGCCCACTACTTCAATGAAATTCACTGGCAGTCTGATGACAGAGAGAAATGAGAAATCCGGAAAATAGAAATCAGCGCAGAAAAATTATCAGATAAAGTTGGCGTCAAAAAATGCCAAAATCAAATCGCTTTAGTTGGTTTGGGGTTAAGAAAGGGGGAAAATATCGCTCGGGCATACTGGGGATGCGATCTGTTTACAAGAGGTAGTAAAACCCAGGAGAAAACAATAGATCACTAGGGTAACTCAGGTACATGACACCCGAATACACCAAAAGATGTGTCCACAAGGGTACATGAGAATGGGACGAAATTGAAATGGATGTTCAAAACCTAAATGCGGTTAACATGACTGCGGTGTGCTTTATGTCAAGTATTTTACTGAAGGAAAAAAAAAGAATTAACACCAGTAAAAGGAAACAAAGGATAGGTTTTTTATTTTTTAATTTTATTTAGCGGTTCGGCGGCATAATCGGTGGCATAATCCAACCAAAGACCGTCGAGTACAAAGAGAGCAGGTACACGTTAAACCTGTCATGGCCTCAAATGTCCTCACGTTGGCGGGGTGTGGAAGTTTGGAGCGTGGAGTGCCAGCTCAAATGTTGCCTCGTCATATGACCGTGATTCAAAATTACGTGGTGTTGTCTTAGGATCTTTCCCTTCGTGATGGTTCCCGGACACCAATACCCCGTTGTGTCGCTCCAGTACGACATTAATTACCTACCTTCCTTAGTGTAGGGCTCGAAATACCCGGGTAGACAGGTGCACTGTGCACATGAAAATAAAATTGTGCACCTAATTTTTTCCCGCGAGGTGCACGCAATGCACAACGTTAAAAAAAAAGGGAAAGGGGGGGGGAAACGTGTTTTATGTTATTTTGATGTCTGAACAAAATATTAGTATCGACCTCTCTCTCGCTCTAAAGGAACGTGTCACGGGTTTATACAGGCGGAAGGTTTACTTGTGTCACTGCCACCAGAACTTTCCGATGATCGAAACATTTTCCAGATGGCTCTGTTGAAGTAACTGTCGCGACAGCCGTACGCCGGAGAATTTCTATTTTTAAATATTTTTATTTACTATCTACTGCGAACCTATATAAACATGCCCAACGATTAAAGTAGTTTACATTACATTATACTCTAAAATTTCGTTTTTCTTAAAAATGTGTACCTAAAACATAATCTCCCCCCCCCCCTTTGCACCTAATTTAAAAACTTAGATGCACAAGGTGCACCTGTATTAAATACATATATAGCCTTAGTGGAAAAAAATAATTACAGTCTAATTTTTGAGATTCATTCTCTTCCGTGATGAGAAGATGAGAAGGAACGCGACAAAATTAAAATAAATTACGAAAGACAAGACACAGTTCAGAACCTGAAAATCCGGCCATTTGAAAAAGCACGTGTTTTTCTTTCAATAACAGATTACGAACACGCCGAGCAAAGCCGGGCGTAAATTAGATTAAAGGACTCATTTCCGCAAACATAAATCCGACTAACAGCATCAGATAAGGCTTGTTTTTTGGCCAAGCACAACGGAAGCAACAGCGTTTTTTGCCCTGGATCAATAATCAGTTTCCAAAGCAGTGAAACCACTCTGATGGAAGCAGACCCCGAGGAAGGACCCTGACCCACA
Source organism: Metellina segmentata (assembly GCA_947359465.1). NCBI lineage: Eukaryota > Metazoa > Arthropoda > Arachnida > Araneae > Tetragnathidae > Metellina > Metellina segmentata. The sequence continues at coordinate 115,478,383 of OX375873.1, forward strand.
TTTCCTCGTCTGGGCTTAAAAGGTAATCAGGTGGTGTTTCTCCGAAGTCACGCACAGAACGGGAATATGGTGCGATCACTGTCACACACACTGAAAATGACGCAAAAGAGGATGAAAATAAAGGTTAAATGACTTTCCTAATCTGATCCGCTACCACTCATGAAAAACACGTCAATCGTCAAGGTGATTCAAAACGACTCTGGTTGCAATACTTAACAGACTCTTCGTCTGATTGGTTGCAGATGGGGAATTAAAAAAGCAAAACAGGACTGGACTTTTTTTTTCTCACATCAAAACAATAAAACAAAATACAGTGGAACTTTGATTAACCGTCGGAACCTGGACGGTTAAGGGGGCCCGGCACCTCCACAGGCACACACGTTAACCCTTCTTTACATAATGGTGGAAATTTCCATCATAACATTGAATGCCCAAAAATTATATAAAAGAACAAGTTCACTTTAAGTTGATCGTGTCTGGATACCTTTTTAATGTCCAGTGCATAAAAAAAAACATAGCTGTCAAAAATAAGCAAGTGTCACTATCAGTAAAACGAGCTTGAAGTTGTCATTCCGCTGTTTGTTGTAGTTGCAATAAACGTATGATTTCGTTTTTTATTTTGTTTTATTATATTTGAGTTTCTATTGCTAAAAAAGTGAAAATGAGTGGAAGAAAGGTTTGTAACATGTGTTTCTGTTATTTTTAGAGCAATTTCTGAAAAAGTTTGCGTTTAATTTAAAAAATACCACATGATACCATCATATTGTTTTTTGCTAAATATATACTAAGATTTTTTTTAAACCATTTTTCCTTCAATTTTGAACATGAATTATATCACCTTGATTTATTTCACCAATAAAGAAAAAAATCATGCAAAGAAGGGTTAAATTCACAAACTTTGGGGACATCTCATTTTTTCACAAATTACTGAATTGAACTGAAATTTTTGCATTGTAATACTTGAATACACGGGGTTTTTTTTAATATTTTTAGCACATTCAGAAAGTTATAATTTTTTTTTTAATGATAAAGAATGCATTTTATATCTTATTCCAAGTGGTAAAGTGTTTAAAAGTGCTTCATAAAGAAACATAAAAAGTTTCAAGAATGTATCTCAAGCAGTTTTTGAGTAATGTGCTCACAATCCTGATAAAAGTATGTTCTGAGAAATAAGGCTTTAAACTTCGTAAAGACGTAACGTCACGGTAATAGTGCATCTACGTAATTTTAAAGATATTTAAAAATACTTCCAATTTACGGATTTCTACAAAGGAGGAATGAATTTTTTGGTGCCGGACTCCCTTAATCGAATAGACCGATAACATAAACCCACCCCCATCCATTTCATATGAACGAATGATAATGCACGTTTAGAAACTAGAAATACACTGTACATACATGTATCTTATTTTTCACGGTAGTCTGGTTACTGCACATAGTTAGGTGTGCGCGTACTAATAACTTTTTATGTTTAGTTGATTAACTTTTAATAACGAACTGACGGTTAACAGAGACTACGGTTAAAAGAGGGACTGTTAATCGAAGTTTCAGTGTAGTACTGGTGGGTTGTTCGGGGTTTTCATATTTGCCCAAGCTTGTGCCAAGCAGAAAACCAATTCCGAGTGAAAAAGGTCGTGAAAGGGGGAAAAGATGGATTGAGGAAGAGAATATAATAATGGGACGAAAGCAGATAAAAATCCTTGGGTATTCCGGGAGCGGACACACAAGTTTACTTAAGAAAGCAAACCCCATAGGAAAAGAAAAGATCACTTGAGTACCTCGGGTCCCAAGGTTTGTGGAAAGCATGAAGCCCGTACACACTTAACGAGATGTGCCCCCTTAAGGACACAAAAAAAAAACCCTACTGAAATCGGTCCTTGGGCTCATGAAAGTTCCGCAAGAAACGTTTAAAAAATACATTTTGCTTTTATTTCAAATTCAGTAGGAGGTACTTTAATTAACGTCGCACTAGAGACACACAACGGACTATTGGCGAAGGTCCGGGATGTCTTGCGATCAAAACCAAAGAGAACGATCCCAAGACAACACAACGTAATTCTGAGCCACTGTCAGATGACGAGGCAAACACCTGAACTGGCATCCCACTCTCCAAACTTCCACACAACGGCTACGTGGACTTTTAAGGCAAAAACAAATTTAACATGCACCAATCCACTTTGTACACGACGGTCTTTGGTTGGATTCGAACTCGCAACCCTCCGGTTGCCAATCCGTTGCTCTTCCAACCGGCCTACTGCAGGCACCTCGAAAAATTGGGAGTTCTGGTTTTCAAGCATACAAATAGTACAATATAAAAATACGAAAAAAGGAACGACCGAACACTTATTGAAAACAGATAGAATCATCACAACACAAACCGAATAAATATGCCTATACTGAATAACAGAAAAAAACTATTTTCGTTTTCAACATCGATTCCTGATATTAAGGCCAATCAGGATTAGTACACTTCAACCCGATTCTGTTGCTGCCCAATGATGCGAAGTCAATTAACCCATGAGCTCAACCCGGCTTAATCAACCAGTAAAGTTATTGAATAAATCCAAAAATGCAATATCGAAAAAACATCTTCACATCTGGTGACAAAACAAATTGGAATTGAAATTGGTTTTTTTTTATTTGCAAAGTGAAACTAACGTCTCTAAGATAATTACTTTCTCTCATTTCAGTAACGGATGCTCTAGTTTTCTCTAATATTATAAAAGGAAGTGTTTGTGTGTTTGTATGCGTGTACTGTCCTGACGAATCTATGGCACTTACAGTAATGGGATTTGGCACACTGGTAGTCCGAATTTTTTGTGCGAAGCCCAAATTTTAAAATTCGATCTAGAACACTTTAAAATTAATTTATGACATATTTAATTATTATTGTTTTCCTGAGAATGGCAACAGTACAAAAGATCACAGATTGTAAATTTATTTTTTACGTGTTTCCGTTTGAACGCGGAAAAACAAAACAAACAAAAAGTTTTAACTAGAGTTTATTAGTTCTTTTTCCTATATCCTAAATTGTTAAAGATGGAGTAAAAATTTGAACGGATTCGAAATCTGCGGAAAATTTTACATTAGATGGATACCTTAAAATATGATTTTCTTTAAATAAATAATTTTTAAATTGTAACTTTCATATTTTTTCCCATGACCTTCGCGATCGAGAAATCAGATTCCATTTCCTGCGCTCAAACGCTTCCTGCCAAGGAAAGCAAAACAAATAAAAAATTTTGACTGGCATTGTTCAGTTCTTTTTTGTAAAATCGAGATCGTCAAGGATGAATTGAAAATTTCAACGGTTTTGAAAACTGCGGAACATTTTACACCAGATAGACACCTATTTCTTTCTTTTAATTAATAATATTTTCCATTAAATATTCATATATTCGCAAGAGATTGTGACGTCACGCTTATTGGATCTCTTCGCAATTCGAGTTTGGCCGCAATTGACAATGATAAGGCCACCACGGGCAACGTCGCGATGGCTGTAATCCAATAGGCTACAAATTCCCATGATGGGAATTCGCAGCTATCAACGTGTCTTGGTAAAATATGCCCCTTGCGTCATAAAACCCCAAACCAATCAAAGCGATTTGGCATTTTTTGACGCCAACTTATCTTCGATTACATTTTACAACCAATGTATATTTCATTATTTTTCTGCGCTGATTTCTATTATCCGGATTTCTCATTTCTTTCTGTCATCAGACTGCCTATGAATTTTAGTAGTGGGCTGTCGTGTGTTGTTCACGATATCATTGAGCTAAAAAAACTCAAATCAAACATTTAAACTAAGCGGCAAAATTTGCGAATGAATCCGGTAACGGTCGATTTTCTATTATGTCTATCCGTTATTGCCATTCGGCAATAAACAAATAACATTAATTTCTATGGCGTTATTGAAATGTATACCGAATAGAACTGTCAGGGGCAACACCGTGCTGGCCATGCAGTGCCTAGTCTTTCATAAATCTAAAGGTGCCAGCATTTGGTCATATGGATAGTAATATATTTTCTGCAGATGGATTCAAACACAGAGCAAGTATTGGCGTTGATGTAAACGTTCGTCCCGTTTCTTTAACAAAAACTGAAAAAAAAAAGTATTTTATTTACTAAAAAATTACATTTAATCGATATAGTATGTGCAGTTCTATTCGATTACCGTTCTTCGTCTCTCATGTAGCTGCATCACCCCGCGCTCACAGAAGTTCTGAGGTTTCTGGCTAAAGAACTGATCCAGGTGACGAAGCTTTCCGAAAACTAACGGCACGTGGGATCGGTACCCTCACCTACACAACACATATCTTTCTTTTGCGTCTGCGTAGCGTTCTTGCAACACCGCATTAATTTTGAACCACGGTCAGATGACGAGGCAACACCTGAGCTGGCACCCCACTCTCCAAACTTCCACACCAACCCAACGTGAGGACTTTCGGTCACGAACAGTTTCAAGGTGCACCAGCCGATTCTACACCATACGCTTACAAACATCCATGAACTGACCCGGATTCGAACCAGGAACCTTCCGATCTAGAGGCTAACACCTTAACCAATAGACAGGTGGGTCGGCCCTCCCGATAAAAGAATTAAATAGTTTAAAATCAATTTTGATCAAATTGTTAAGCTTTTTTTTAAAGCTCTAATAAAAATTAATTTGGTTTTCCGGTGATAATCCTGGGGACGACGCTGGAATCCGATCAATGTCAATATACAAGGAGGTAGTTGAATTAACATATCGCACTGGAAGAACATAAACTATTGACGACGGTACGGGATGCATCAATCTCGAAGGGAAAGACAGGAGGACAGTACCTCGTCAGTTAGAACCACTGTCAATACCTCAGCTGGCCCCCACTCTCCAAAATTCCACATCAGGCCAATGTGAAGACATTTGAGGCTACGGTGCACCAGCCTCCGAATACATTTAGGTGTTTGGATGGATTGAGTTTCGAACGTGCAACCCTCCTATTCCTAATCCTTCACTCGAGAAACGCGGACCCCTCCACAGCATGATATATATTTTTTAATTTTCTTACGCTACGAGATAGTATTCTGTTTTGTACCATCTACCTCGATGAAATCCTTGTAAGAATCGTTGGTATTTGAAGAAAAATTATCCTTACAAGCAGTACTACTTAAATAGTATGACTGAAATGAATTAGAAAAAGCATTAGCTATATTCGGAGTACGATTTCATAAAATACACTAACGCATGGTAAACACACACCATGAAACGTGGATTACATAAGAATTAAAACATGAATATATGCCAAGGATATGTCGCAACCAGTATTATACATTTTGCTGCCCTCCATCCTCATAAATAAAGCAAAGACCTTGCTCAGCGTCGGACGAAATAGGAATACGCTAAAAGCGGAAGACTATTCTCAGTAAATAAAGGCGATCTTTTCTAGCAATATTATAACTTATAAAATAAAAGATGACAAGGGCGGATATATTTCGTGAAGCACCCGGGACGAAGGCCCTTTGTCTACAGGTATAGGTAATGAAACTTCTGAATTGATGAAATGTTTACAGAAGCCTTCTTGGTTTAAATAGGGATTTGCAAGTCGAGCTGGTGAGGCCGGGGGGTAGCAGTTGATCCTGAAATTATTACAATGGGTGATAAGCATGCCACCCCAGTGAGATGTTGAAAAATACCCAGTTTTAAGAATTTCAGTGGCTACGAAGGTTAAGATTTAACAATTGAAGTTATTTGAAGCGGTAAGATAATTTCGGTAATATTGATAAGAATATGACAGAAAAAAAGGAATTTTGAGCGATGGAATTTAAGTATTGTAACAAATCGAACTATTAGCGCGTTTGAAGCGAACTGAATTATTGGCGTATTGACAACCAACAACATCATAAACTTTCAACCCTTTCTTGGCACGTTGCCAATTGCGTCATCGAACTTATATTTCTTTGCAAAAAGAGGAATTTCAGTTGGTTTTCTTCAAAGCTCGCAACTGCGCTGTGGTCGTCTTCCTTTTCTAGTATGTTGTATATTTTAAAACAAATTGTGTTTACTTTTCCCCCGAGATGCTTGCTCCACTAAACTCCACTCACCAATCTGCTACAAAAGTAATATTAACAAATTTTTAGCATAGTTCATAATACCCCTCGCTTTATAGGTGGTGGTCATATCTGAGTAATTGCGAGACAGCTAGATTTTCATTGCTACAAAGGGCGTAAAAAAAGTTTTACTGAAAAATTTGGTCGAAAAATTATTTTAATTCGAGAACACCTAGCTCATTTCTGGCAATTCTACAATACCAGAGGCCGTCCATAGTTCTGGGGATAGAATTTTGAAGCGATTCTAATTTCTTGATGTGGGTATTAGCTGCATGTCCCCAAACGTGACAAGCGTAACTACCAAATAGAAGACGGGAATCAAAACAAGAGGCTCCATAAAATGAAACATGAGCACATCAACAGTTCAGGTGTTTGAACAGCTCTCGCGATATCCGTGAAAGATTAACACAAAATGTGCACCAATTTTGGGGTGAAAAACGGAATTCGGCAACCCTGAACGTATAAATAGTAGCAGCACGCGTGGCCTCAATATAATTATAGGTCACATTGCGGGAAGGTGCCGTTAACCCACAAAACACAAGAAAATTTAAAAATTCGATTTTTATTTGTTGTTTGTGCAGCTGCGAGACAAAATAAGACGGAATTGTGCCTCTCGGACGAGAAGCCCAGTCGACCTAGGGTCCGTCGATTTTGAATAGATTTTTGATTTATTAAAGTGTTTTAAGGAGGCTGCCGTACTCAAAAGCATGAAAGGCTATAGCCGTGGATGTTTTCCTCTGTCAACTTGTTACCAATGTTGTCGTATTCTATACCGAACGATGAAATGCAAATCGTGGAAACGCTTTGTTTACGTAACCACCAGTCCACCCCACCCTATAATTTAAGAAATAGACTCGGTCGAATCCACATAACTTGACGGCCAACTCGTGGGAACCGGGAACATCCTATTAAAAGGGGCGAATTTAATGTAATCTATTGTTATTGAGTATACAAGACAATTTTTATCCGTGAAAGTTGTCAGAAACTCTGTAACGCAAGCGTGGTCCTGTGGATAGGCTTACTGCGCAAGCAACTTGTAGGCGGCGCAGGTTATTCCTTGTGTATTACTGTCACTATTCCTTGTGTATTACTGTATGTGTAAAAAAAAAACTTTCCTTGTGTGTCTATTACATAATACTGTCTGTCTTGTCTTTGTTTTAAAAGATCTATACATCGAAATGAAAATTCATCATACTTCCAAATTTTGGTTTTTTAAATGTAACTTAACCTACGCTTCTTTAATGAAATTTTTGGTGCTGCAGAGCTTTTTTTCTGGCTTTACAATTGAGCGACACGTTAATCAAACGGAGAGAGTTTAATTATTTTTGTTTTCAAAACTATGTGTGTGAATCAAGAGATAAGATTTGGTAAGAAAAATCAATGCGTAGGAACCTATCAATTCTTGCTAATTTATCAATACATTTTATCACGTTTTACGTTCGAAACGACTTAATATTTTTGGACCAAACTTTACAAAAAGACGTTTGGGTAGAAAAGTCAGCAAACTTTGTAACAAACAAATAATTCCTTCAAAGGTTTATTTTGAAATTCCATCGTACCCTTAATACCAAAAAGATGATTCGAAGAAACTTGTCACCTTTACGAAGATGACGGCGAAGAGCGCTACATCACAAATGTGAATTGTGCAAGTTAAAGATAAACTTGTTCGAAAGCTTTTTAATGCGTCCGGCTGAGGTCAATGCATGAGCCAGACACAAAAAAAGGACATCTCAAACACGTTTCCTCTCTCATTAACACAACTTTCTCGCAATCGAAACCACCGCGCCCAGACACTAATTAATTCTAAACTCCCATTTGCACACGCGAGACATCCAAGGCGAACGGCTGACAACATTCATTTGCATGGGAGATGTCTCTTAATTGCCCGCGTTGACAAATATAGCCGGGGGAGAATGGGAAAGTGTTATCACAGAAATTCCAGTGAACTACTTCCCCATCTGGAATGCTCGCAATTCAACCACAAAGGCGCAGCGGATACCAGATATTGCGCCAGTGAAAGAAGAAGAAAAAAACAAAATCTCTCCTCGGTCATAAAGTGAGATAAATGCGAATTGAACGGCTGCAATAGTTATCGATCGGTCCCAGGGTCATCCTTTCATAACAAACATCCCACGTCGTAAAGGTGTTACGTCGTCGAAAGGTCGACAACGTCACGAGGTTGCGGATAAGGCACCCGGATAAAACCGTGTTGTGATTTTTTTCAATCCATGAATTTGGAAATGCTAGCGGGAACGTTTAGAACACAGAGGGGAAAAGTTATCTGATAACCCTTAAAGGACGACGAAGAGCGTCGATAAGATAACGCACTGTCCTTGAGAAATCTTTCGAGTGAGATATACCTTCCAACTCAAGTACCTTCGATTAAATATCACGTGTTAAAGACTTTTTTGACGTAAGAGGGAGATAATTTTCAATGTTTACATTGAAAATAAGAAGAAACATCGTATCATGTATCAAATCAGTAGATAAACGACTCCGGACCAATCCAAAATGTAATGTTTCGGAGAGGGGGGGGGGTAATGCAAGAATTACAATAAAACCATACCACAGGGTGATTCAGAACAGGTGCTGCCAATAACAGGACAGGTGTTCATTTGTCGATGAAACCGATGGGGAAAACAGTCAAACCATCGATGAGGAAAGGATTTCCAGAAGGGTAATAAAATTAGTATAGAGATGTACACATACATATACACGACTTCCGACTCACCAATAACGTTTGGAGAACCAGAAGGGTGGGCGGGGAAAACACACTTGACAACTAGTAGGTAGTTGACTTCACGTCACTCAGGAGCAACGCAACGAGCTATTGGTGACGGTCCGGGATCAATCCCGAAAGGAAATATTCGACGACAACCCCTCTTAATTTTGTACCACGGTCAGAAAACGTCTAATTTACCGAGGAGACTCATGGAATAAATTACTTTACGGAAAATAAATTTGTTATTAAGGTCTATGGGGTTCCTTGTTATTAAGAATGGCTCAAGGTCTTAACCTTTTAACCTTTGTTACGAGTAACGACAACTTATCCATTAGGTGGTTCCTTCCAAAAAGCTACCAATTCGCCCCTTACAGTGTCGAAGGAAGTCGATGGTACATTTAAAACAAACGGATTCAGTTACAAATTTACTAAAACAATAACAAATTCCATACTAAGATTTCATCTTTTCACTTCAAAGTATGAATAAAATGCAAAAACACCATGGCTTGTAAAAAGCGATCAATGATCATATAATGGAAGGTAGGTAGGTGAATTAGCGTCGTACTGGAGAAACACGACGGGACATTGGCGACGTTCCGGGATCAAACCCGAAGGACAGATCCGAGCTCAAGCTAGGAACGATTCTTTTTGGCAGTAGAGATCTCAATGTAAATGCCAGAATTTATGCAATGCTTTAATATAAAATTATACCAGAAACTGCAGAGCTAAGAAAGTTGAGAAAAGATATATAAAATTAAGAAACAAAATTAACGTTGTAGTTGTAAAATAATACACATTGCCTCTGAAAAAGAAACTATTGGATTATTCATAACTTAGTAAACCATGTGTCTCATTCTATTCGGTTTACACGATCTTACAAGGTATACAAGTACCTATTTACTTTGGTTGGTTTTTTTATGCCACAAGGGCCAGATCTTGTCACGCTGCGCCAAACACTGTCACCTATTTACTTTGAAATAAGAGGAAGTAGTTGAATTAACGTTGCTCTGGATCAACACAACGGGCTATTGACGATGGTCCGGGATCAATCCCGAAGGGAAAGTAATTGGTAATTTGAAATAAATGTCGAACTAGAGCAACACAACGGGTTGTTGACGACGGTCCGAGATCAATCCTAAGGGAAAGATCCGATGACAACACCACGTAAATTTTAACCACGGTCAGATGACGAGGCAACACCTGAGCTGGCACCCCACTCTCCAAACTTCCACACCAACCCAACCAGAGGACTTTCGGCCACGACAGGTGCACCAGCCGCCTCTACACCATACGCAAACAAAAATGTACTGACCCGTATTCGAACCAGGAACCTTCTTATCTAGAGGCTTAACACCTTAACCACCACACCGGTTGGTCGGCCCCGAAGGGAAAGATCCGAGGACAACTCGTAATTTTGAAGCATGGTTAGATGACGAAGTAACACCAGAGCATCGCACTGTTTAAACTTCCCTACCACGCCAACGTGAAGACATTTGAGGCCACGACAGATTAAACGTGCACAAGCGCCCCACGTATACGACTGTCTTCGGTTGGATCTAGTTTCGAATTCGCAAACCTACGGTTGCTAACACGCAGCTCTTCCAACTAGGGATGCGACATCGATAGCAAAACATCGATGTTCAAAATTAAAACATCGATGTTGATAATACATCGCCCCAAAAACATCGATGTTTTTAAAATTCAGTGTATTTAAACTTTTTCGTCTATTTCTTAAAATTGTTTTAGCACGTAGTGATGCAACATCGACAGCAAAACATTAAAACATCGATGTTGATAATGCATCGCTCAAGAACTATCGATGTTTTTAAAATTCAGTGTATTTAAACTTTTTCCCCCATTTCTTAAAAGTGGTTTAGCAACTAGTGATGCGACATCGGCTCCAATACATCGATGTTTTTTTATAAAACATCGATATCGATGTCGTATTCCTGCTTTTCAGACTCTTCACCTTTGGTCACTTTGGTATAAAAGTATGTTCAATTTGCTGATTATGAAAATTATGCTACTTGGTTATTTTTTAAATTTTTAAAAAGGGTACTTTTTCATTTAAAAATAAAACATCGATAACGTAAAAACATCGACAAGTATAAACATCGATGTTACAAAAACATCGACCCCAATACATCGATGTTAAATACATCGATGTTTTTTTAAAACATCGATGTTTTAAAAACATCGACATCGATGTCGCAACCCTACTTCCACTTGAAATAAGAAATAGGTTGGAGAAATCACACGAAAAAGGAAAGTATCCCCATATTTGAAAGAGCGTATTATAAGAAACTAATCCCCATTCTAAAAACACGGCATTTATTACATAAAAAATACCAGTGCAAAACAATTTTCGGAAAACTCGAAAACGATTTGATCAGCTTTCTTCAATGCTTAGATTTCAATTCGGTTCGAAACCAATAATTTGTTTTCACACATGAGCTTTCCAATTTCTTTTCATGCAAACCGGTTCGGTGGAAGAGACTGAAGAAAGACAATGGAACGCAGAGAAAAGAAAAGCGCTGTATTGACTCAGACAGATTTCCCCCGACCTTTAGATTCTTTTCTTAGGTTACCCTTGGATTATTATCAACGCATGGAGCGACATGTTACAAGAACTTTCACAACTCCGAGCAAACGCGCAGAAAGTCTAGGTTGTAATTACTTTACTCAATTCAAGATATATCCCAGAGTTTTTCCTGAACATTTACAAAATAATTAAAATTGAAATAAAGATCTCATTCCACAATCTAAAACGAAAACGCCTAAACTCAAATATTCAAGTTTTCCCAGAACGTTTACAAAATAGTTTTAATTTCAATAGAGCTCGTTCTCCAAATCCGAAACGGCCGACCAACCGGTATAGTGGTTAAGGTGTTAGCCTCCAGATCGGAAGGTTCCTGGTTCGAATCCGGGTCCGGGCATGGATGTTTGTAAGCGTATGGTGTAGAGGCGGCTGGTGCACCTTAATCTGTCGTGGCCGAAAGTCCTCACGTTGGGTTGGCGTGGAAGTTTGGAGAGTGGGGTGCCAGCTCAGGTGTTGCTTCGTCATCTGACCGTGGTTCAAAATTACGAGGTGTTGTCCTCGAATCTTTCCCTCAAGGGACTGATCCCGGACCGTCGTCAATAGCCCGTTGTGTTGCTCTAGTACAACGTTAACTAAAATTACCATTACCATTACCAAATCCGAAACGAAAATCCCCAGAATTGCAAGACAGAAGTTCAAATAATCACTAAGTTTTCAGCGGGTAATTGGTAATTTTTTTGTTTACGTCGTACTAGAGCAACACAACGGGCTATTGACGACGGTCCGGAATCAGTCCCTTAAAGGAAAGATTCGAGGACAACACCTCGTAATTTTGAACCACGGTCAGATGACGAAGCAACACCTGAGCTGGCACCCCACTCTCCAAACTTCCACGCCAACCCAACGTGAGGACTTTCGGCCACGACAGATTTAAGGTGCACCAGCCGCCTCTACACCATACGCTTACAAACATCCATGCCCGGACCCGGATTCGAACCAGGAACCTTCCGATCTGGAGGCTAACACCTTAACCACTATACCGGTTGGTCGGCAAGTTTTCAGCGGGAATTTACAAAATAATTTTGAAATAAGATAGTAGTAGTAGTAGTAGTGTATTAACTACTATATACTATCTAATGTAGATAGTAGTGTATTAATGTCGCACTGGAGCAACACAGCGGGCAATTGGCGACTGTCTGGAATCAATCCCCCAAGGGAAAGATCCGAGGAACACCACATTATTTTGAACCACGGTCTGGATGATGAGATAACACCTGAGCTGGTACCCCACTCTCCTAACTTCCACGCCAACGCAAAGACACTTGAGGCCACGACAGATTTAACGTGCACCAGCCCCTTCATACACGACTATCTTTGGTTGGAATCGGACTCGTAACACTCGTATTGCTAATCCGTTACTATTCCAAACGGGTTACCGCGGCCCTTTGAAATAAGGAGATAACACATTCCCCGGACCCAAAATGAAAATCCTTAGCAATTCAAGACAAAAGCCCCTAAGACAAATACATTCCAGAATTTTAAATGGACATTTCGAAGTAATTGAAATAAAAAGCTCAATTCTTCAAACCCTAAACTAAAATCCTCTGATATGCAAGACAAGCCCAAAGGCAAATACATCCCAGAGATTTCCCTGAACATTTACAAAATTGAAATAGAGCTCATTCTTCAAACCAAAATGAAAATACTCAGAAAATGCAAGTCAATGCCGTAACAGAAATGCACATATAAGAATTTCCCCCGAACATTACAAAATAATTGAAACGAAAAGCTCAAAACACAAACCCTTAGGAATCAACCTCATTTCTGACATTAAAATGAGTATAAAATAAAACCACTTTTTTTTCAAAGCATTAATGAGAATAAAAGTATTCCCTAAAGACGTTAACTGGGCGAAACTAGACACATTTTAGCATTCTAAAAAAGTAAAAAAAGGCTCTTACGTCAAACATGGCTATCTTCCTGGGTCGCACCTACGGAGGCCTCTCTCAGATCGCATCAAATGCAAAGAAATTACACAAATCATGGATTTATTCTTTCAAAATCAAGAATAAAGGTATTCTCAATTTTTTGTAAACGATTTTTAGACTTTTCTTAGTCACCAAAAATGTATTTATTATTTTAAACCCATGCACAAAAGTATTTCAATTCTTATTTACAGTGATATATGGGACAGAATAATGAAACATTTTCATTGTTCCTTTACTATAAGTTGGTACTTCTTCCCTTAAATGCAGTTTTAATTCGTCTTGGAGAGTCCTTAACAAGTCCAGTAACTCACTCCAAAACTAGTTTATAGATAGGTTGGATTGGGTTTTGTGCGACTAAGGATAGACAAAATCGCGTAATGGAAAGTTTTACTGACACAAAAAAGAGGAAATACACCCAATAGAGCAATGGAACTAGCGCCGATTCCAACTCGCAGGTTGCTAGCGCAGTGAGCACACCCATTAGCTATAATGACCCTACTAGTTTGTAGGTAACACATTCTTAGACTACTCTACGTTTCAAAGAAATTTTTAAATCAAAGAATCACGCCCCTCACATATGGTTAGATGTATTTAATCATCACAAATCACTTCCCCCTAAAACAGAGCTTACGATATCAACATTTTTTTAAGCCTGACTACTCGGCCTTCGGCACTACAAGGGACGGAAATTGGCACCTAATGGGTGAACCGCTGCTACTCCTAAGGACAATCAATCCCTAACATCCATAGGCATGAAATATAAGTAGACTGAGGAGCTTCAAAAAGTGTGATCAACATGTCGACTAGTAATCACGTGATTGCTCTATGCAGGATTGACTTGGTTGGTAAATTTGGCATCTTATCGTTTCGTCTGGCGATGTAACATCTCATGACAGGATAAGGTGTGCGAATCCGCATATCTAGTTACGACAAAAGTGGTAAAATTGAAAGTCTACAGGCAATAGGTAATTTTTAATTAACGTCGCACTAGAGCAACACAACGGGCTATTGACGACGGTCCGGGATCAATCCCTTAAGGGAAAGATTCGAGAACATCACCTCGTAATTTTGATTGGTAATTGGTAATTTCAATCAACGTCGTACTAGAGCAACACAACGGGCTATTGACGACGGTCCGGGATCAATCCCTTAAGGGAAAGATCCGAGGACATCACCTCGTAATTTTGAACCACGGTCAGATGACATAAACAACACCTGAGCTGGCACCCCACTCTCCAAGCTTCTACACCAACCCAACGTGAATTGCCAGTCCACAATCAATGGTCTAATCAGATGATAAATCAATGAACCAATCAGATGATGAATTAATGGATCAATCAGGGATGATCAATGTGGACATATTCAATGAGGAGTGACACATTCCACCCAGCAGAGGAAAGCAGTCTAAGGTTCACGTTACTATTAGTTCAGGTCACATGATCCTGGGTAATTTGGTAACTTTAATTAACGTCATACTGGAGCAACACAACGGGCTATTGACGACGGTCCAGGATCAGTCCCTTAATGGAAAGATCCGTGGACAACTCCTCGTAATTTTGAACCACGGTCAGATGACGAAGCAACACCTGAGCTGGCACCCCACTCTCCAAACTTCACGCCAACCCAACGTGAGGACTTTCGGCCACGACAGATTTAAGGTGCACCAGCCGCCTCTACACCATACGCTTACAAACATCCATGCCCGAACCCGGATTCGAACCAGGAACCTTCCGATCTAGAGGCTAACACCTTAACCACTATATCGGTTGGTCGGCTAAAATCCCCAAAGGGAAAGATCCGAAGACAACACCACGTAATTTTGAACCACGGTCAGTTGACGAGGCACCTGAGCTGGCACCCCACTCTCCAAACTTCCACACCAACCCAACGTTAGGACATGATCATGGGATAAAAAAAAAAGTTACTATTGCTCACTCTTGTTAAATTTCATCTCTACTAACATACACGCGATTTCAAGCCGTGATTCGAACCCGCGACCAACTCGGGGCAGACAAGCGCAATGATCACCATGTCAGTCAGGTGGAGACGACCAATATAGATTTTCCTCCCAGAGTCCGCCCCAGCTCTTTTTCCTATATTAGAGTGTTAAAATTATTCTAAATTTTAGACAGTCGAAATTCTCACTGGTGAGCAGTGATTAATTCCTTCGAAATTCTTCAGGCAATTAATTTTCCTTTAGATTCCCCCAGATGCTGTATTAACTCCACCAAAAAGTAGCCGACCATGTGAAATGCTACCGGAGCGCAAATTCACGATTCGGTGAGCAACAATTGTTAACGATGCATTAACTGCACTGAATTCAGCTCAAGCAAAGCTTACAGCAATCCCCAACTATGACGCATTATTGTGACAAAATGACAATGTTCAGAAGTCTGTTGATACCGTCAGTATTCTGAATAAAGAGCTCAGTTGAACGACTCAGTTGAAAAGGACACAAAGAGGTGGAAATTCGCACAACATTCGTTGGGTTACATTCGTGGAAAAATTTGGATGGAAACGTGACGAAAAAAGGCGACACTTCAATGGCCTTCCGATTTGCTTCTTCTGAATACATTACAAAGTCCAAAATCCTCCGGACCTCAACCATTCCGGATTTTGGATTATTTGCATTTTTTTGTCATTCTCCAAACTTCCACACCACGTCAACGTGAGAACATTTGAGTCCATGACAGAGAAAGACCAGACTCCCAACAATTCGCAGTCTGCTAGCGTAGTGAGCAAATCCACTGTACCGAACCGTTTTTAATTAGAAAAATTGTTTTAATTATAAATATTTTTGATCGGAAAATTTGTTCCGATTAAAAAAAGGTTTTGTTAATGTTTTAATTAATACAACACTGCTTAAAATTAGACAATGTTTTTTATCAACGAAAACGTTTAATAAAACCTATTTTATGTTTTATAATTAACAACAACTTTTAATTAGACAATCGGCACCGACGTTGTTCGCTCTCTCAAAAAGTATAAAATTATGTTACGAAACCTTATTTCCAGAAATAGGCACCTTTTAAATTCAAGAAAACGCGATTCTTTAAAGAGTCAAGTTTTCGATTTCGAAATTCTTGAAAGAGATGCTAACCTAAATTTTTAAAAACTTATACGTCAATATATCGAAATCAATAAATATTTCTTATGATCAGTCAGTAATAAATTATTCTTTACTGGGTTGAACGAAGAATGCCTTATGGGCAATTTAATGTTTAAAAACAAAATATACTATCGAAGATACGTCTCAGAACAAAGAAATAATTTAAAATACGAATAATAAGAATTTCACAAACCTGACTACTGTGCATTTGCAGCGCTGATTTAGAAAGAGAATGGGCCCAGGTAACGCAAACCATACCACACAAATGCTTTCAATCAGCATTCTGGCAAAGATATACGACTTTTTTGTTATTTACGTTGCGTAAGCGAGGCAGACGATCGTAAAAACGGCAGACGAGAGCAGAATTGGCCCTGCTCCCCAATCGTACAGGTGCCGAGCAAACCCTAACAACGAAATAGATTTTGTTTGAGTCGAGGTAATTTTGAAATGAGCAAAGTGAGTGAAATGACAAGCATGTGTTGTTTGTTCGTCTGAGCAGAAATGAAACTGTAGGTAGTTGAATCTATGTCATAATGTCGAAATATAACGGGCTATTGGCGACAGTCCGGAATCAATCCCGAATGATTAGATTCGAGGACATCACCTCGTAATTATGAACCATGGTCAAATGAAAATGGCAACAGCTGTGCATCCCACCTCTCAATACTTCCACACCACACCAACGCGGACATTTGAGGCAACGGCAGATTAAACGTGCACGAGCATCCCACGTACACGACGTTCTTGGGTTGGATCTCGTTTCGAATTCGCGATACTCCTATTGATAATCCGCGACTCGACCAACCGATCTACCGCGGCCCAGAATTGAAACGGAGAAGGAAACAAACATGATCGTGCGAATCATTGAAAAACTAAACGATTTCTCTTCTGCAAAGATGGTAATGAATTACATCGTACTCAAGCAACACAACGAGCTATTGACGACGGTTCGGGATCTACTCCCTAAGCGAAATATCCGAGGACAACGCCACGTAATTTTGAACCACGGTCAGATGACGAGCCACTCCACTCTCCAAACTTCCACACCAATCGACAACGTGAGGACTTTCGACCACGACAGATTTAAGGTGCACCAGCCGCCTTTAGACCATACGCGTACAAACATCCCCGCACTGACCTGGATTCGAACCAGAAACCTTCCTATCTAGAGGATAACGCCTTAACCACCGGGTTGGTCGGCTCTTTTCTGCAAAGAACAAGGGTATTTTCTAAAAAGGCATATTGGGAACAAAAACGTGTTCCAAGCCAAAGAATGAACCTGGGAAAAGTGATGAGGAAAATTATAGGGAAAACGATGGGAAAGGTCAAGCCGAATAGAATTAAGGGTGGAAATAGAGTTCCTGAGCTGAAATAGAGAAATTCGAAAAAAAAAAACATTGAAAAAATATTGGTAAAGACGATAATGATTTATGAAATTTAGTAATGCTCAAATACGACCACGACATTTCCCCGAGTTAAGTTTCCTGTGGAACGTGTTTCCTTGTCAATATTCATTTATTGCAAGAAAACAAACTTTAGATTTTAAAATTGTCGCTTCGAGTGACACTTTTAGGACTACCTGTGTTCCAATTTTCATGGTCGTAAGTGCTACAAATTGGTCTGAAGACTGAAAAGTAATAGCCTATGTTTTCCGCAGTGTTCTAAAGTAAGTGTACCAAATTTGATGAGGATTGGTTAAACGGTGTAGATTTGTATAGAGAATATACACACACATTATTTTTTTTATATATAGAAGATTTTGAAACTCTCAGTTGCGGTGGGATTTCAAACATGCAGACCAGAAATTATTAAGGCGAGATACATTAAGACTGCTGCGGTTTATAAATATACAAATTAAATATTATGACTTAACATTTTTTAATAAGGAATGCTTAAGAAAGGAGTTAAATATACGTTTCCCCAAGCCATAAAAAACAAAAAGTATAAGTAAACATTTTCTGGTACATAAAAAAAATAATAATAATAAAATTTAATAAAAACATTCACATAAAGTAAGGTCTGAACCTATAACTTTTTTTTTTTAGTTTTTGCTTTCTTCCTCTTACAAAGGTTCAAAATATGAAATCGGTAGTCTTAAACGTATATTGCAGACTTAGTATAACGTACTTATTTCTCAAACCCTAATCAGTTCCAATAATGGTATCATGATTTTAAAACACTACTTACCCAACTAAAAAAACTCTTTAGATAAAAAAGGGTAAAAAGCAATGCACATATAGAACGCCTTGGTATAAACTTGAATTCATATCTTTCCATAAACATAGATAAAGGGATTCTTAACGCAACATCACAAAGCACTTACTTCAAAAGCTCTTGAAATAAGCAACTCTCGAGAGAGAAGCTCAAATCTTTATTTTTAACCATAAGTTTGATTACACTCCTGATTCCTCGAGATTTATTTTTAACAGTAACAAGCAGACTGTCTTCCCAGCGAAATCCTCATATTTAGGTTAAAGAATAATTTTAAACCTCAAGTATATCAGTTTCGAGTTGTGCATAAACCCACACCCGTTCCATTTTACTCCAAAGAATGCGATGGGTAGGCAGGAAAGAGCTCGTTCTGAACAATTTATCTGACGAAAGGCAAGCCAAAAACAATTTTGGAGCAGATTGTCGTCCGTTATTTATTGGACCTGGTTCCACAAAAACCCAACCAACCAAGAATACTATTAATGAAAACGGAAATAAATTCTACGTTTTGTTGATACATGTTGATGAGGTCATGGAGAACCTGGCCCGGAAGGGGCCTCAATCTGCCAATAATGACAGTATAGCACTCGATAAATGGGCCTGCCTTGGTATTAAGGAATCCCAATAAATTGGTTTAGAAAATAACTGAATGAAGATAAATATATGTATTGACAATGTGAGCCGCGGTAGCTCAGTCAGTAGAGCGTCGGGCTCGCATCAGAAGGGTTGTGGGTTCTGTCCTCGGCGGAGCCTGCAATTCTGATGATTGTGAGATCGGCGCTTCGACCTGGCTAAAGACCGTCGTGTTCACTAATGGTGACTGGGGCACGTTAAATAGGTCGTGGTCACAAAGTCCCCCATGTTCCCATACCAAATCAATACCTCTGGGGGTATCTGATCAGAGGGTTATCGGCCTCTGATTGGTATCTAAATTACGATATGTGTGAGTGAATGGATGTATGAAAGGGACCTTCCTGTAAAACGGATATGTCATGTATGCCGAGCAAAGTGGGACTTCCTCCCAATGGGGCTCAATAACATGGAAGGCGCACCCCCTCGCCTCTTGCCGTCTTCGACGGGCCTGGCACTCTTATGGTCTGCCAGTGTACTCTTCTGGTCTGCCAGTGTAGGCATTAGAAACAACAACAACATTGACAATGTTTCTTTTTTCTGTCACTAGGTTAAGTCCCGCCCAAAGTAAATTTGTTTAATTGAAATCTTGGAAAGAATTGAGGTGATGGAATGGTCTGTGCAAGTTCCATGCAAACTGGAAACGAACGAAAGTGAAACGGGTTTGAAGGTAGTTGAATTAACGTTGCACTGGAGCAACAAAAACGGACTGTTGGCAATGGTCCGGGATCAAACACAAAGGGAAAAATAACGAGTACAACACGTTATTTTAAACCACGTTCATATGACAAGGCCAACACCATAGCTGGTACCCCACTTTCTAAACTTCCACACCACATCAACGTAACGACATTTGAGGCCATGGAAGATTTTGCGTGCACCAACCCCCGCATACACGGCGGTCTTTAGTTTTTTCGAGATTTTGATAAATTATAATTGATCAACAAAAGTTGAATATGACTTGATTCAGTTTTTGTTCACACATTTTAATAGAAACTGATCACTCGTTTCATTTTTAAAATGGCGTCGAAAGCAGCTGTGCGCGAATTTGTACAGATGGTAACAGTTGTGTTAAAAGAATTAAAAACAATTATATTCAACACGAGAAAAAATCATAAGAAACGTCGTTTTTGGTGAGCCAATGGATTTTAAGAAGAAATTAATTGGAAACTTCAGAAACCTTGCTGAAGATACTGGCATTAGAGGATAACATGATCGCACAAAGAAACAAGATAAAGTGATGCGACACACAAGCAATCTCGCCAAAATTAAAACCGCAAGTAACTTTAAGATATTTAGTGACAGGAGATTCCTTTTCAACGCATGCTTCCCGAGTACCTGAAAATATCTTTTCAAATTTTCTGATGGACGTTTATACGGCAAAAAACGATGCTTTACAAGATTTTGTATATTTTACCAACAAAAGTAATAAATTTTAGAAAAGATGTTATAGTTTTAGCAAGTATACCAGGTGGCTCCTACGAATCCTATCCGCATTGTTCTCTGTTGCATGATTCATTTGAAACTGACGACGACCATTATTCTCCTTCCATGTCATTTGAAACAGCTGGTGATGGAGTTATATGATCAGAAGGTGAAAACGCAGGTGATGTTTTTAAGAGTATAGTTTGAATTTGTTCCTGGCAGATGATTGCATCGAAACGAGGTATTTGTTTTACCAGGACAGCGTCATATTTAGCAAATATGTCGACTTCATCATCAGTCTAATTTTTCTTACTTTCCACTACTTAATCAAGTTTATCAATTGCAACTCTTGCATTTTTATTTTTTATATTCTTCCAGTCGGTGGTTCTAAAGACAATCATGCTTATAAAACAGTTCTAAAAACATTAGCATCACACTTTCAGACCACTTGAGGCTCATTTTATAAACTTTTTTATACCTAAAAACAAAACACTGGCACGTGTGGGTATGACCAGTTGAAAGCGAACTTGACAACTGAAGTTCACACGTTTCAAGACAAGTTTTAACTTGGAAGCAGATGCCGGATGACTCATCACTTGAACCATAACGTTTAAATGAGCTTGTCTTGATCCATTAAAAAATTGATAAACTCTATTGACTCACTAGTTTTCATTCAACTTTTGTTGATCTATTACTACCCACTGCGTGGCCAGCACGGCATTGCCCGTGACAGTTCTTTTCGTGGGGTCAGGTGTTACCACTGCTCGCTAACCCCCGGTGATTGCTACGAATTCCCACGTTTGCGAAGCAAACTAAATGGGAATCCGTTGCCTATTGGATAACAACCATAACGGCGATTCACATGGTCAAATGCGGCCAAATTCGAATTGGCATGACGTCACAATCTCTTACGAAAATATAAATATTTAATTAAAAAATTATTTATTAAAAGAAAATCAAATGTACAATAAATTTTCCGCAGATTTTTCCGTTAAAATTTTCAATCTGTCTTTAACGATCCCGATTTTACAAAAAGAACTAAACAATACCAGTCAAAAAATTTTGTTATTTGTTTTGCTTTCCTGGATTTGAAGGGTTGAGCGCACGAAATGGAATCTGATTTCTCGATCGCGAAGGTCGTGTGAAAAATATAAAAGTTACAATTTAAAAATTATTTATTTAAAGAAAATCATATTTTTAAGGTTATCAAAAGTGATATTTTCCGCAGATTTCAAATTTGTTGAAATTTATACTGTCTTTAACGATCTAGGAGATAGAAAAAAGAACTACTTAACTCTGGTTAAAACTTTTTATTTGTTTTGTTCTTCGGCTGAAATCGTTTCTCCGCAAAATGAAACGGACAAAAATAAATTTAGAATCTGTCATTTCTTAATGGTGTTGCCATTCTAAAAAAATAATAATAATAATAATAATTAAATTCCATTAAATTAATTTTTAAATGTTCTAGATAGAATTTTAAAATTCGGGCATCGTACAAAAATTGTAAAAAATTCGGACTACCTGTGTGTCAAATCCCATTACTGTAAGTGCCATAGATTCGTCAGGAGTGTACACATAAACATGCAAACACTTCCTTTGTCTTCATACAATGATTCGTGAGAACGCGCTTTAATTCAATTCCAAATTGAACGAATCTTCATCTGAACAAACTGTGTATCTTTATTTCTTCAAAATGAAGACTGAATAGGAAAATAATTTCCACCTCCTAAAACGAAACTATACGACAGATGTTTTACTAGTGTCAAGTAGTTACTTTTTTACCATGAATTTTATGAAACAAGATAAAGAAACACAGTGAAAGTTATAAAAAGGCTGTTTTACCACTTCATAACTTTTTCTAGTACATAAATTACAAACGTAACTGAATGCATCTTGTAGTTGGTTGGGTTTTAAGTTAGACCCTCCATTTTTTTCCCCCTTTCCCATTTTTTACTTGACATGGCGCAGGTACGGAGCAAGGTCAAATGTGACCTTTGAGCTATAAAACGCAATCAACCAACCCACTTTCGAAATTGCAGGCTAATGTTTCACATAAAATGAAATCTAGAGATCTGCTCCTGGTTTGTTACGTGGATAAAAAAAATAAACCAATGAGCGAAAATGAGCTCAATTAGAAATGAGCGTCAACCAAAGACAAAACTACTCCACGTAAGTACAAACTCAGCCCAAATGATCCATTTCGTTAACGAGCACATAATAGCACGAGCTCCTGTACAGAAAGTCGATCATTTTCAGGAAGTAATTAAAATACAACTCTTCGCATTAACATCCTCACTTTTTGTGTTGATAGGGGCTAATTACTTTTTAGAATGAAAATGTGCCAGATAAGCAAGAAAAATCCCTTTCGTTTTCGAAACCTTGGATAATTAGGGCCTGATTTGATGGACGCCGTAATCATGAGGTTGCAAGCTACATGAATTGGTACATACTTAAGTGGTGGTGTAGATCAGACATTGAAATGCAACTCACGAGATGTAAAAATTCTATACTTCATCCATGATTTTCCTGTCTCTTCGCATCTCCTACAGTTATAGACGGGCATCACGATCCCGAGGTACACAAGAGATATTTTCTCAACACAAGGGGTTCACTCCAGAAAACACGGGGATAGCATTCCTAGGAGGATACTCAAGCTATCTTTCACTGTTTCCATCACACACCTGTTACCCAATACCACGTTTTTACCTTTTCGCATTTTTTACTTGACGGTGTCTTTATGTTTGGCGCAGCTTTGCCAAATATGTCGCTTGAGGCATAGAACGGCAAAACATTCAGGTGCTGTGATTGACGAGAGGAATGCAATGGCATGAATAGTACCCCTTGGAACTCGATCGAGAAATGCAAAATAAAAATGTCAATTGCAGGAGATTTCGGGGTTTTATCACATGCATGAAGACAAAAATTTTATATGAACGCAGTTTTCATCAATGTCTCTAAGTGATCGTAATGTCCAACTTACGAAAATAAGTGGCTTCACAAAAATAATCATCTTCTGCATATTTTATAAATACAAATTAGTATTTTAACTATCTTCCTGTGTTTCATAAAGAGTGGTTTGCACGTCCTGAAAAGGACCTTGAAGTAATGGCCTCCCGAAAAGAGCATTCCTATTTTACCCGCCGTTGGTGATGGCAGAGTTTAATGAGAAGATATCGCTCACAGTTAGAGCTTTCCCGTCGAGCATAACTTGAAAACGAGCAGTTCTGCGGAGTTCCCAACCAAATTAGCGCACGGTGAGAAACTGTAAATTGATTTGAATGCAGACATTGTCGGACGGTGGTAGGAATGTGTCATCCAATCATTCATTGCGAGTGTCGCGATGGCAAGTCGGGGAACACATACAACTCGGTTCAAAAGGCGATGACTACTGAAGTTACTATTTTAAAAATACAAATATCGTTCAATCGATGCAAAATAAAATCCCCTGCATACGCTGAACTACTGCGGTTCAGATGCGAAATAATCTTTTTTATTTAGTTCATTTTCAAGGAAATCCTTTGAGACAGTTCCAATATTGGAATTTTGTACGTTTTGCATTACATCTGCCTATCTGTAGTCTCGCGAACCTTTTAAGTAACACGGCACAGCAGTTAAAAAATGACCGCATGAAAATGCCACATGGCTCTGGAAATGCTCGAATGCAGACAATGGTCATTAAATTACCACTGTAAACTTTATGAATCGGATTTTTTTATGTCACATACGCTAATTTTACAATCCCGTAATGGAATCCGCATTTTACAATCCCGCATTTTAAGGAATCGTTTCAGAAACGTTTTTCGTTTTTATCACACACACTGGTCACAGACAAAAATTATAATATCGAAAGAGTCCAGTACATTGCTGATAAGAATACTGATCCATATGATGCTAGGATACGCGCAAGAGCAGTTGAAAAAGCGAATTTCAACAGACTTTGGACAGCTCACCTGCATTGCTATACATTAGCTCATTTCTAGAACTAATTAACGAAAAGCAACATTTAGAGCAATAACGCAGCAGCAGGCGATTTTGCCGCAACTCTGTGTAATCATTTAAGGCTATTTCAAGGTTGACCTTATCTAATTTTAAATAACACGTTTCATGTGTGCGTTATATTTTTACTAATTATAAGGATGAATTTGAAAACGATTGTCATACATTTTGAAACAATTAGACAAAGTAATTTTTGTCATCTATACGAATATACTTCTCTTTTTATTTCCATCAAATGAAACTAAGAATTCAGCCAACACGGCATATTTTAAAGTGATAAAAAATTCGTCCCTGCCTAAAAATTCGGAATTTTTTTTTAGCTGGAAGTGATAGGTACGCTATGTACTGAGGGGAAAAAAATTTCTGGTAAGATAACTTCCAGAGACTTGAATTGATGTTTCACACAATAATTAAGCACTTTCATAAAAAATTTTAGTTTTGCGTTATGTATACAAAGTGAAAAACATCGTTTTTATTTTATCTCAAATACTTCATTAAAAATATATATATATATATATATATATATTTTTTTTTTTTTCGTATTTTGACTTTTTTTTAAATTTGCCTAGAAAAAGCAGAACAAAAAAAATATATATAAATTTTTTTAAGTCTACATGATTCTTCTAAATGAGTGAATTAATGAGAATTTTAAGAGGTACCAACCATTTCGGAGGCGGTAGTGCACGCATGTGTCTGAGTATCACTTCCTTAAAATGTGGTAAAATTAGACACAACTGTCAAAGTAATATTTTCACATTTGATATTCTTATGGATCTAGGAGTACTCAAAGATGGGCAGTGACCCATATCTCAACCCTTAGAAAACCAATAAAACGAATTCCTTCACCACAAATCGTTTAATAAAGTAAGCACATTTTTATTTTATAGCAAGAAAAGCATTATAACCTTTAAAGGGGAAAATCACGAAATTTTCAACCATTTCTTTCAACACTGCTCAATCACAAAAGAAAATTTAAATGAATATATACACAATATCCGACTTCAATTCATAGATATTTAGAACCAGAGAAAAGCTATTATCCTCGTCATTCATTCCCTGAATAGAAATTCGCGAAATTTCGTGTTCCCAAATTGTGAAATCGCGTTTTTAACAAAGCAAGCGGCATCCTTAGGGAAAACTCATACTCCAGTTCCTCGTTTTCTAATCCACTTTTAAACCTTTTATTTATATTTCCCTCCAATGTGTCTCCCTTCGCTATCACATTACCATCGAATCATCATCCTGTTGTTGCCGAGCTGAAAGGTTGTCCTTGGACTTGAGTTGGAAGGCTTCCCGGAAATCCATGTTTCGTCATGAACGTAACTTTTAAGTTATCGAACTTGGAATGGCCCGATATGAGGGGAGAAAACCAATTGGCCAACCGCTAAACTCTTCCAAATGAATAAAGGAACAAATGGAATGTTAATAAGTGCCCGAAGAGTTGCAAGTACCTATTCCTGGGTCTATTATGAAGATAACAATCAAACTCGTGGAGGTCGCACCTAATATCATTCAAGAGTTTTTGGCATGGCATTGGTAGTAAAGGATCAGATAAGTTATCAGGTGGTTCAGTCTTCGGATAAGTAACACTTTCAATGTATTATGAATGCAACACGACTAAAAAAATTTTTCCCAGAATGATCCTTTTTTTTTTAAACCTTTAATTTCTTTCCTAGAAGACAATTTTTGTCTCAACGGATATTTATCTTTCTTTCTCGGATTCAACGTTAGTATTCTCCACGCTAAGCAAGCTCCTGAAACGGGAATTAACTTCTATAAATTGTATTAATTATACTTTCCAGCTTCTACCTTAATTTTATCCCATTCCCCAATGATAGCCAAATTATTTTCCCTTTTCCCAGTAACTCTCGACTTATCCCAACTTTTTTTTTGTTCCATACTTCCTGTCAAAGTAATTAGTCATGAATTATAATGCAAATCTATAAACTAAACAAGATGTGGAAGGAGACATTTTTTTTAGCACTCAGAAATTCATAAGCTGTGGAAGAGCATATTTATTTCTAAACCTATTCATTAAATTTTGAAGAAACTGTTGCACTTAGCCTATGAGTGTTTTACAGCACTTGTGTAAGAATATGATGTGGTGTAATGCAACAAAAGAACGTCTTTAACATAACATCTTATAGTGAAAAGTTTTCAACATAATATAATCATCCAACAATTGTTTAATTTTTAAAAATATCTAAATATATTTGATGTTTTGCTCACAAAAGTAGTTTTATTTTGTAAGAAATGCTCCAAAAACAGAAAGATTAATCATGAAAATTGACACAAATTAAAATAGTATTTCAGGAAAATAGTTAAATCTTTTAAAAAACCCATTCCATTTTTCAAAAATATTAAAAGGCAAAAAACAAAATACAAGTACTTAATACCACGGTCTTGCATATAAACCTAATATCCACAAACCCACTTTACACAACAAAGAAATAAATTATAGGTATTGAAAGCTTGGAAAAAAGAAAATGATATTGAATGTATATATATAAGATGACAAATTCAACAAATATTATTAACTAGCTTATGCGTTCTCAGCACGTCGTTGCCCGTGACAGTTCTTTTCGTGGGATCAGGTGTGACCACTGGTCGCTAACCCCCGGTGATTGCGAAGCAAACCAAATGGGAATTCATAGGCTATTGTATAACAGCCATCGCGGTGTTGCCCGTGATGACTTCGTCATTGTCAAATGCGGCCAAATTCGATTTGCGAAGAGATCCAATAAGCATGACATCACAATCTCTTGCGAAAATATAAATATTTGATTGAAAAATTATTATTGAAAGAAAATCAAACGTATAAGATATCGGCATGACTCCAGTTGAAACTCTATTTGTTTTCTTCATCAGCTGAAATCGTTCTCGGAAAATCGAACAGAAACGGAAAAAAATAAATTTATAATCTGTTTCCCATTTAATTGCGAAAAGACGGAAGGTGAAAAAAATTTGGCATGGTTCCAAAGTCTTACGTCAATCAATAGCGATGCTTGTGACGTGATGTCAGAGGGCGAAAATAGCAAAATCGTATTGCTTCTTCTTTCTCCGGAACGGAAGAAAGAATGGTGAAAAATCTAATGAATTCATTTCAAAATGTTCTATTGAATTTTTAAATTTGGCGCGATCCAAACATCGCAAAAAATTTGGACTATCTGTGTGCCAAATCTCATTATTGTAAGTGTCATAGATTCGTCAGGGCACTACATAGAGACACACAGACAAACACTTCCTTTTACAAAAGTAGAGATAAGCAAACAACGATTCTGAGTTGCTAGAACGATGTGACTATTAAGTTGGTTGCATTGAGTTTTATGGTATAAGGACCATATTTAGCCAAGCAGCACCAGACACAAGGCAATATCAAATAATGAACTAGTACAGTGAAGGTTTTGCTGACACAGTATAGAGAGAAGTACACTCGGGAGGGAATCGAACTTCCGGCGCCTGCAACTCGCAAGTTGCTAATGCAGTATGCAAATTCATTTAACTAAGGCGACCCATCTGCTAGTAAGGAACATAGAAGAGGTAAAATGCAGAAATAAAAATGAATCACATTGTTAAAAAAGAAACTTGTTGAAACCAAATACAGATATTTAATTTTTTCTTGAATTTGGTCAATAAGCAGTTGTTTAATTTTGATACTTGAAGTTACTTTTGGAGTTAAATGAGTTTATTTTAGTAGTTTTGTTGACTAGTGGTGCAGATGAAATGGATTTTATGTTCCTTTGTCCCATTTATGAGGTTGGACCTGGATTAGAAATGAGGAATATAAAATCAAGCTTTAATGATAGCAAAACATTTTTCTCAGAAGTCAAAAAGGTTGGTTCAATTTTAAATTTATTTTGATTCCTTGAATGTATAAAAACACAGTGTAATGACCAGCATAGTCTTTGTTTGGTATGCTTTTAATTAAAATTGAGAGAACAAATTGCTAGAAGGAAGAATTGGAATTCGTTTTCCAAAGCAAAAAAATTCAGAAAAGTCATGCATTGAAAATGACAATACTAGATATAAGAACTTGTATACAAATGAAATTTACAGATCCCAAATAAGGCTAACCACTAATTTTAGATTACTTAGTTACTTCAGATTACGTAGATTGAGATCTACAATTTTATATAAAATAATTTACATCCTGCACATGTATAGAATGATATTTAATCCCTTTCTAATGAACTATTTCAATCAACTTCTTCCTTGGTGACTTGGGGTTTTTAGAAAGGAGAATTGACTGTATATACCTCAACCAGGTACCCTAAGCACAATGACAAGTAGCATCACCAATAGGCTAATATAAACTCGCTTTATTAAATATAATGTTACGCTTAATTAAAAATTACGTAACAGTGAAAATTAAGAAATTTTGTAAGTGATCACTGAATGTTTCATTTAGTGGCCACTAACAAGCTTTTACATATTTTGTAGAATACCACACCACGTTATACTATATACATATACATATAAATAGATTTTCTCACCCTGCGAAGTACCAGAAATATGGAAATACCCCAGGTCACGTACACACGCAAGTACTAATCCTCAACCTTATTTCCCTAGATTATATTGCGTTTTCCAGCTCCAAACGTCTGTGTTTTTTCCTTAAATTCCAAATACTATTTTCCTTGTTTAAGAGTTACAATGCTTTTTTTTTTTTCTTCTCCTTTAAAAAAATTTTTATGGTCCTCAGAAGAAAAAAACGTAAAATCAGAGGTTTCACCATATAAACTAATGTTTTTACGAAAGTGTTGTGACTGCAGTAAAATTTTTCAGTCTCCATTTTTTAACATTTAGTTGCCACATGGTGAGTGGCGACCGTTAATTTTCATCTTTACCTTTAAGGTCATTATGTGGTGTGGGCTGTTTCACAAGTAATCTACCAGCATTTATCATATAGAATTTAAAAGAAATTCAATCTAAACAAATGTAAAAGGTTTCACAATGTACAAACAAAATACAGACCTTAAATGTTTACTTAGAAGTTACAAGTAGACTAAAATGAACATTTTCTTGAGGTAAGTAAGAAATACTAAGGTTTATTCGTTAGCCTGTTAAACCAAATAAAATTTCATAACAATTTATACAGTGAAAATTTTCTTTCGTGATACATTATGTTTCAATGATATCAGATCCAATTATTATTCGAGCATACTGTAAGAGAAACAATGAGTATGATTTACTTCTATATTCTTTATGTATGAGGGATAAATGCAAAAAAATATGGCAAGCAAAAAACTTGTGTTAGATACAGGAGATTGAGAATAAGTCATATTGGGTGCACAAGGTTTAAAACTAGTATAGTACCAAGTGGACAGAACTTGGGTAGGTTTTTGAATTGATGTCGCACAGGAGATACACTGCAGGCTATTTGCAATGAGTGGCTATGGGCTGGAATCAACCCTGAAGGTAAAGATCCTTCGACACTATAATTTTGAACTAGATGAAGAGGCCAACAACTCTGCTGGCACTCCAACACTCCAAACTTTTATACCATGCCAACTGGAGGACATTTGAGGCTATGATATTTGACATGTACCAGAAACATTCCTCATAGTATCACTTGTGTGATTAACTAATTAAACTAGTAATAACCCAATTGATTTTATAATCATAGATACATACAGTGTACCGGATGAAATGGTGTGGTGACAGAAATTAATGAATTCACCACTACAAAATTTATTCTAACATCCTATAGCTTAGCAGATATTTACAGATATTTTGTGACAAGAAGGGTTCGGCAGAGTAGCGAGCATGTCATCTCGCTTTCAGTTCTCAAGGGTCTCTGTGGCAAAATTTAGCGTTTTTCAGGTTGCCGCTCAGATGAAAACCACCTGCGGATGGAATCTTGATTGTTCTCCAGAGGCTTAGGATTTATGAGATTGTGATGTCAATGTAACGTCAGATGAAGAGGGTTTATTTCAAGTGCCCAGAACTTTATGACCAATGTAATGTCAAATGGAGTGCTTTAATAGTACTTCTAGGGTTAGTTATGGACAGTTGATCACTTGAAAGGAGTTTTATGATCTCCAATTAAGGATTTCATGAATATGTCTGCTTTGTGTCGGCTTGATCACAGAAGCCACGTTTAGTGTTACAACAGTAAACCTGCTCAGAACTAAACACACCACTTTATTTTAATGAGACATCATTAAGTAACAATTTAGAACGGGATTCTTTGACTATTTCTGATCCTAGTTTATGTATCATATTTCAATTCCAACTTAACCCTCCCAGCGGTTTGAACGAGATATCTATGCCATCAAGATCCGATTAAAGTCTGCTAATTCTCGACAAGATATCTTGTCACCAAGATATTGACGATATTTTGATGATGACACGATCAAGATCTGATCGGTTTTCTTCTAGTGACAAGATACCTCTACCTCGTCCATCAAGACATTGTAATTTTTGCTAATGACAGGATACCTCATCAAAACAACAACTAGAAGGGTTAAGAAAATGTTCTTTTAAAATGAGATCAAACTAAATGCATTCAAATAATGTGTTATTTATATCACATATAGAACATTTAAGCACCTATCACATGTAATTGCCATGAGCATAACCAATCGACAGCTTGCCTAAGACAGAACATTGACAGGACAAAATATAGCATTCAATTCAGTAATTATATTTATTCAAGACGGTGTCAGTTTCACAAATATAATAACCTGAAAAGCATTACAATTTGCTGTAAATTTTTAATGTTTTTAAGCTTTTGGATTTGAAACTAGAACCTATTGAACTGAAATCCACAGCAATAACCACTGGGTTACCCAACAACTTAACAGATCATAAACACATCAAATTCTAGAACGAAACGAGGCACAATTTGATGTCAGTGGGTAGAAAATAGCAGTCTACTAGCAACGGTTGATTGGGCTACATGGTGCAAGGGCCATATTTGGCCATGCTGCACCAAACACAAAACAAACAAGATAAAAAAATGGACACAAACAAATAAGAAAATTCTTACTGACACAGAAGAGAAAAATCAAACCTGCGATACCTGCAGCTCACAGGGTTTACTAGCCAAGATGTTTATCCAACATGAACAGTTCAGTAGAAAAACAGTTCATTTTCAAACAGTTGAAGGAATGGAAGTGCAACAATGAAAATTATAATGTATCAACCAACTCAAAGTAAGAACATCAAAAGGTATTGCTTTCAGCTGAGTAACATTTAAATTTTTCAGGACTGTGACAATCTCAATTTTCTATTGATCAGACAGCTGCTTAAGAAACTATGTTACACTCTCTGTGTATTGGATATACACAAGGAATGGATTTCACACATACCAGAAAGCATAATATGATACAAGACATGAAGTGGAGATTGCTGTTTAATATCTCACAAGAGTAAAAGCTATCCACAAATTTCTGAAAGAATACAGTAAAATCTCTTACCTGTCTAAATCAGAAGAAAATTGATACTGGCTCATTGATGAAATCCTCTAATGTTAAGCAATTCAATGATTTGCTGCTTTCCTAAGCTTTATTTCTTTATTACATTTCCATTTTCATTGATATACAATCTACAATGACCATCTAACATCACTTCAACACAGAAACTTCGAGATATTTACATTTCGTCAAGTCAGATCTCTTCAGAATGTCAAATAAATCACACATCACGCACATAAAAATCAACTGTGTAAAAATATGAGATTCAAAACTTATTCTTGTAAAAAAATTATATAAAACAAAAAGATCAGTTCAGACTAGTTCTACTTTCACCAGAGTAAATATTCTGACAATAGATAAAATGAACAAAATAAAATATCCGTACGACAAAATATCAATCCCTTAAATACATTAAATTAACGATTTGTCATCCACTTATTTGTAATCCAAAATGAACGGATGACATATTAGTAAAGTGAAATATTTAGAGACAAAAGAACACTTACCTCAACTAATAGAAATGAAAATAGAAATATAGCTCATCAACTGACAGACCGACGAAACAGAATGAAATTTCCGTGGTCCTGTTCCTTAAAATTAAATTATTTTGGAATTTAAAAAAAATTATAGTTGACTATAGACAAAAATTGGTTTCTCTTTCCGCACCGCTTCGATGACAGCTTTGGATGTTATTGGTGTAAAATGTGATAAGTTGAGGGAAATCAACAGCTGAGAGGTGAAAAATTGACAGAGTCATCTAGTGGCGTTCGTAAGAATCATATTGACAACCATTACAATAAAATTTCTCTGTATGATTATTTTTCGAATATTTTATAGTGTTCAGAACGGGGAAAATGTCACATTTTGTTGGTAACAATAGACACAAATGCAGATCATTACCAAAAATTATTTTTGAAAATTTGAGATTTGATTACGACAACAGCGCTCTATGTGGGAGAGTATAAAACTTCTTAAATTGCGGACGAACGTCTCAACGGAGTAAGAACTCCACACTCTGCACTGTCTGGCTCTTAATACTGCGCATGCCTGAAGCTGTGACGTAGTAAAAACAGCGTTTTTGGCGACTATGTAGTATTTTGATCCATTTTGCCTTTGCCATAAACTGCCAAAAAAGGCAATCCAGTGTAATGTTGGCTTCACACCAACGGCGACAGCGACAAAAACAGCTGTCGCTTCGCTTTGCGCATGCGTATTACAAACAAATTTTGTTTCTCCCGGTTCGTCTCTGTCGCTGTCGCTGCACTTTCAAGTCTTGGAGGAAGTTCAACTTTTGTCTCTGTCGCCGTGCTGACAGCCAATCAGAATAAAGCCTAATCCGGTTTCGGTTGATGTTTTTCACCCAGCAAGTTAAAAATTAATAATATCGAAATCCCATGGCTCAGGAAGCTAAATACCTAGGTATTATCCTAGACAGAAGACTCACATGGAATCAGAAGACAAAAAACGTTATCCATAAATTCCGAGACGTAAAACGTTAACTTTTCAACCTAATTGCTCGGAATTCGCCAATGACTATTGAAAACAAAATACTCGTGTACCTAAGCTATCTCAAACCAGTAATCACACACGCATGCCAAATTTGGGGATCTACTAATAACAAAAATATAAATTCACTTGAAATCCTTCAAACTTATACACACCGAACCATCTCCAAAGCAAGATGGTTCCAACGAAAAACAGAAATTATAAGACACGTTCTTAAAATTACCTCCCTTAAAACCCCTATCGTTAAACTTTTGAAAAAAATAAACCACGATATTTAATGCAGATAGCTGATTAAAATCTAACCCCTCTTTGAAGAGACATTATAAAGTCGCTCTCAGCACTATTTTTTCCCTTGCAAAAAAACTAGTTTTTAACTATTCAATTTGTATCAGCAATAAGCTTGAACAGTCAACACAGCAACGTCCCAAATACGGGTCGTTATTTTTAAGCACCTCCGGTCGCGGTCAGTACTTGGGAGGGTGACCACACAAGCTCCCGTGACCGGCAATCTGTTTACTGATGCAATACTACTTTTTAAACTTTTATTACCACTTCATAGCTACTTATTTAATTCCAAACAACTTATTTTATTTCTACTATTTTTTTAAATTTTGGGCATTCTATTTTAGAATTAAGTAACTCCACCAAAATTGTTCTAACGGAGATAAAGGCCGCTAAGCTCGTCTAACAAGAATAAAAGGAGTTTTATTAAAGGCGGAGATACGTGATCTGTCTGCCACACATCTTGCAGAATCAGAAATAAATGTTTTGCTTTCGAAAAAGAAAGTTATGCGCATGCGCAAAGAAATAGCTGTCGCTGCTGGTGTGAAGGCTCTTTTAGCAGCAACAGAGACAAGCGACAAAATGTTGCCTGTCTCTGTTGCTGTCGCCGTTGGTGTGGAGCCACCATAAGGAAGGCGCGTTTTCACTCCCGTTTCCCGCCTTTTTAAGATTCCCTGAATCCGAATGTGAATCGAGCCTAGGTTGATGACCGTGCTCGCGGGAAGAAATGTTGTTTCATGTCGCGAAGGGTGGTGGATCGTGGCTGGATGCATGGAAGTAGGGATGGATAATAAAAAACGGAAATTTGCTAAAATCAACAAGTGAATGGAAATTAAAGTTTTTAAATACGTTCTTGGTCAATATCACAGGAAAGCTTGTAAAGTTTTGCGAAGGAAAAATATATCGTCCCAGAAAAACAAGGTTTTTTTTAATAGAAATTGTTTTAACTGTAAATTATATATATAGAACTAATAATAATCATTAAAGCTTGATTCGTAAGTAATAAGCTCTTTGGAAAGAAAAAAATCACATTGAAATTTATGGTATTTTGCACAAAATGTCTTGTAAATATTTTAATGTTTTGTTTGTGTCTGAATTTTAGAAACTATAGATTTGATGACATGAATTCTTTGAGAAGAAATACAAGTTTGCATTTTTATTTATTTTTAGTCACTTTTTGCACACATAATTAAGAAATCTTTTCCCTGGCAATTTCAACATAATTCAAGTGCCATCCAGTTAACTGCTCACAAGGGGGGTCCGATTCAAAAATCTTCAATTCTAAAGAGTTTATGTTTTGAATTTTTTTTCAGTAGGTATACATTTTTTTGTGCAATAATACTATTTTATATTTTTCAAACTTTAAAATTTTTCTTATTAAATTAAAAAATGTCAAATTTTTGAAGTTGGGTAAAATTGATATGTATCAAAATATTTTGTAACAAATCACTTCATTTTAGCATTAATTAACTTCAAAGAATTCATACTATAAATTGTGTCCGTAATTTTTGATTAAAACAATTGAAAAAAAATTTTTAAATATTTTGTTCAAAAACTACATAAAACACATAGTATACAAAGTTCGAAAAATTATAGAAAAAAAAACTAATATATATATACACAATTGCTGAAGAGAAATTAAAGAAATGTATTTGAAAAGTAAATGTTGAAAATTTCGTTCGTTTATGACAATTGAATCATTTTTACAATTGAAACCCCATTTAACACAAAAGGAGAAAAAGATCGTTTAAAATTATGAAGGCTCGTTGGATTTGCAGCTGTTATGTTTATAAGAAGTTGAATATTTCCTGTTCTACTTACAGTAGAAACAAAATTTAAGTGTCATCTTATTCATAAATATCTATATTATTTTTTTAGATAATAAAAAAAATATTGGAAATTTTTTCATTATTTGAGTCCTAGACCCCCTTAATAAGTTTACAGTGTAATAATTTTTCAAAATCGTGCTCTCAAAATCATATAACTTAAGCACAAAAAGGAATACGTATAATTTTTTAATTAAACAAATCAAATTGATTTATTTTAAAAATTCCTTTTTAATAGCATACTACAAATGTACATTAAATAATTAAAATGCATCAAATTGTGAAATATTTGCCAAGTTGACTACATTTTGCTGAGCACTGCTTTGCTGACAAAAACAGGTTATGATCACATAATTTCTTTTATTTTAAAACCAGGTTCTAATTCACATGTGAATAGTTAAAAAAAATTCCTTTTTATTGCAGCTTTACTTAAGGGATAAATTTGCAATTTAGATTTTAAAAAAAATGTACGTCTTGAAATTTCGCTCTTCTTTGCAATTTCTATCTACCATTTGAGAGCAATGAGTATTATTAGTTTTAATCCGATGATATAAGTTACTGGAAAAAGGATTTTCTTCATCTGAAAGACCCTATTATAAAAATCGAGATTCAATTTCTACCAACTATTTCAGATTTTCCACTACATTCATCTAAACATGGATTTATCTAAACATCGAGTTCAGTAAAAGTGCAATTTGATGATGCAACTACCATATTATTGAATCATTTCGAAAAATAGATTTTAAAAAAAGTATTTGATACTTACAGGTTTGAATTGTTTTGCAAGTGCCTTTACTTTGCTGGCACATTAAAATGACATATATAGGCTATAATATTTTAATCCATTTCATCAAAATATTCATTTGCTTTTTTTTTTGTGTAAATATTTGGTTACACGTAAACGTTTGTATGGATAGGTAATTGTCTAAATTATTTTTAACATTTCAAATTTAAGTTGTAAAAAAACATTTAAGCAAACATCAATTTTTATTATTTACTTACCCCAAAACAAACCGAAGTTTTATATCCAACACAATAAAATGTGATATGGAAGAATATTTTTATACTCATCTATTTCTTTACGTTTATTATCTGTACAATGGTAAAAAGAGCTTGTCTTATAATTTCCAAAGAAAAAATAATCAATGTTAGTTTAATGTTTCGAAAAGATTAACCCAAGTTTCTAACGAAATTACATTTTAAATATTTAAGAAATAAAGTTAGAAAATTTGAAAAACATATTGAGAAATAATTCGTTTTAATTATTCATTTTTAGCTTTTAGTTCAGTTCTTAACTATTTTTTTAACATTTTGTGTTGTTTTTTATTATAATGACCAAAAAAGTATCAGGGCCGTCGTAACCCATTTGGAAGAGTAGCAAATTAATAACTCGAGCTTTGCGAGTTAGAAACTCGATCTAACCAATAACCCGTTGTATTGCTGCTGTGCGGCAATTAAAATACCTACCATCTCTAAAGATCATGTAATAAAAAAATCATCAGTTCAGAAGTTAAACTTTTGGTTAATATTTAAGTAAAGTTATTCAAAGTTAATATTTTGAACCTTCTTGTTTTGCATTTCTTCAAATATCTAAGCAAATTGCTAACATGTGTGTGTTAGGTAGGTAGTTAATTAACGTTGCGCGGAATCAATCCCGAAGGGAAAGTAATGTGGACCACGTTATTGGAACCACGATCAGATGACAACACCTGAGCTGGCACCCCACTCTCCAAGCTTCCACACCAAGCCATCGTGAGGAAGTTTGTTTCCACGACACATTTAACGTGCACACTTCCCCCTGTATATACGACGGTCTTTGGTTGGACCTAGTTTCGAACTCGCAACCTTCAGGTTGCTAATCCGTTATAACTGGCCTACAACAGCCCTAAGTGTGTGAAAAAAAATTATAAGTTGTAAAAACACTAGTCTGCAGGGACCTCGCAAGTGCTTACATAATGGGGCCGACCAACCGGTAAAGTGGTTATGTTGTTAGCCTCTAGATCCAGAAGGTTCCTGGTTCGAATCTGGGTTCGGGCATGTATGTTTGTAAGCGTATGGTGTAGAGGCGGCTGGTGCACCTTAAATCTGTCGTGGCCGAAAGTCCTCACGTTAGTTGGTGGTTTGGAGAGTGGGGTGCCAGCTCAGGCGTTGCTTCGTTTCCTGACCGTGATTCAAAATTACGAGGTGTTGTCCTCGGATCTTATCCTTAAGGGATCGATAACAGACCGTCGTCAATAGCCCGTTGTGTTGCTCTAGTACGACGTTGATTAAAAATTACCAATTTTACATAATGGGAAGGGGTAAAGAAATATAATTTTAAACCTGTTTTTGTAGAGAAGTGTGAGTTTTGCTTTTCTTATGCAAAGCACCTGAATCGAGAGTGCCTTTTTTTAGCTTCAGACATTCAATTTAAATCCTAACCTCAATTCCAAAAAATCGCTACAAATTTTTTTCCCAAAAAAGTATTTCTTTATTGTACGCTATTTGTCTCTGCTTTATGAAAGCTTTAAGTTGGAACAGTATGGGGATTCATAGAATTTTTTTTCTTTCAAATACATGTAATTTGTACACATTATACGTACATTATCCGTATCGTTTGATCTAACTATCCGATCGATTCATATTGGGGTTATTTTATGCTTTCTGATAATTTATTTTGTGCCACTGAGAATGCTTTTTTAATTTAAAGTCTCACAATTCAACTTTGAATTACAAAAACTGTGTACGTAATTTTTATACCCTCTTTCGTAGTAAAAATAAAATGTAAACAATTTCCATAAAAAACCTATATCCTTTGACCTGATAGTCCAATCGAAATTAAATATTGGTTATTGAAGGGAAAGATACAGAACCACCTTTCTGAAGACCCTGTGCATAAGTGCACACACGAGGGGAAGGTTTGGTATTTTAAATTTCCCTCAGAGGATATAAAGCAAATGCCTTTATCAATGGAAACATTTACCAAGGGAGATAAGGGAGCATATGCCACCCTAGTCTTGAAAAAAAAATCACCTTTTAATTCACAGGAGCGCACCTGCGTACCGGCTTAAGCCCACCTACCCGTATGAAAGCAAATACGTATATATATATATATTTAATTCATGGGCCACATAATTCATTACGCTCCTCAGGCCCGAAAAAAGCAATATATCCTTTTTAATTCATGGACGTATCTACGAGAATACATAGAAAAGACATGTATCTGTTTTTGATTCATGGGTGCACCTAAGAGGGTGCTATTGAATTTTTACCAGAGACCTGAAAAAGCAATATCCTGTACAAACCCATTAAGTCATGGGCGCCCATGGGAAGATGCTCAGTGAGTGCGCTCATTAATTAAGGGTGTTGCATTATACTTGAGCCACACAGATCTGTAAAAACGTAAGACAGGTGCATATCGTTACGTAGAGCTACGAGTGGGTGGTGCGAGAAATGAAGCAATGAAGCTAAAGCCTTCAGACTTATTAGCCTAACGTCATTTCTTCTTAAGAATTTGGAGAAATTGATTGAAAGATACATTAGAGAGAGAGAGAGAGAGAGAGAGAGAGACGAGGTTCTAAAAATTGAACCCCTATCAAGATTTCAACACGCCTATCAGCCTGGGAAATCTACAGAGACTTCCCTATGCGATCTTGTTACGGTCCTTGATAGAGCGGTTAATGGAAAGGAAATTGCTTTGGCAGCCTTTCTAGATATTGCGGAGGCCTTTGATAGAGTTCCAACGGATGTAATCTCTTATCAAACGAAAAGTTAACCCATTGGTTTGCACCTGGATAAAATATATGCTTGAGACAAGTATGGCTCGAGCTGGGAAACACACTCACTGTAGAGCTGGGAGACACACTCACTGTAAAAACTGTCCACAGGCAGGTGTGTTGTCACAATTATTATGGAGCCTAGTTGTTGACGAGCTCCTAAACAGCACTCACTTTCTGGGCCAGTACTGTCTAGGTTATGCTGATGACAACAATGGTCATAAGAGGTAAGTTCCAGAATACTATAACTGATATCATGAGCACACTGCCCTAAAAAGATTGAAAACTGGTGCAGAGAGGTGAACCTGTCGGTTAACTCCAGCAAAACTAGCCTAGTCCTGTTTACCCCGAAAAGGCTGCGAGATATGCATTAGCTAAAAATTCTTTGGAACACCACTTGTATATTCAGATGAGGAAGTATCTAGGAGTTACCTTGACATGGAGCTTACATGCTCCAATAGTGCACGAGCAGGGCCAAAAGTGTTCTGGGCTTGCAGACGTGCCGTAGGAATTAACTGGGGTCTAACGCCAAAAATGTTGCACCGGATATGTACTGAGTGATTACTCCAATGGTATCTTATGGGGCCATTGCCTGGTGGAGTAGAACCCGTAATGAGACAGTGAAGAAGAACTCACTAGTCTACAGAGAATGGCGACCGTTGCAATTTCAAGTGTAATGCGTACCATTCCATCACAGAGTCCAGAAATGCTTCTAGGACTCCTACTACTACATAAACAAGTGGGATTTGAGGTATTTTCGTGTTCACAACGCCTCAAACTCATGGGTCTATGGAAATCGCCCTATGAAATGTCTATGTTTAAAAATGTTGCTAAGCAGGTAAAAGAACATCTTTATCTACTAATGAGACGTGATTGGATGTTAAAGCAGTTTTTCTTTCAAGCCAAATACAACATTATCTTTCCAACTAGACATTTGCCTCCAGTCTGATCAGGGGAGGTGATGAAATTTGGTACACAGATGGTTCAAAAACATATCATGGCACTGGTTCAGGTGCTTTTTGTCCTAATCGAAAAATAAAGCTATCTTTCAAGGTAAGATCTCCACTGTATATGAGGCTGAGGTTCTAGCGATCTCTACTTGTACTTACAACTGCCTCTATATTGGGGTTGTTAAGATGGTCTTAAAGATCTTCTCTGACAGCAAGAAGGCCTAAAGGTTTTGCAGGGACACTGCTTTT
The DNA here is from genome assembly GCA_947359465.1 of Metellina segmentata. Lineage (NCBI taxonomy): Eukaryota > Metazoa > Arthropoda > Arachnida > Araneae > Tetragnathidae > Metellina > Metellina segmentata. The sequence goes on from OX375873.1 coordinate 115,519,076, forward strand.
CTTCAATAGCAGTGTGGGAATGCCACAATGCACTTGTGGGTTTGGCTGAGAGAAACGAAGTGTCTTATGTGGGTCCCTGGTCATTGAGGGTAATGAAATAGCAGACCAACTAGCAAAACGTGGATATGAAATGCCATTTTTTTAGACCAGAGCCTGTTTTGGCTTGGCTTCAGCATAATGATCTGTTATGTGGTTGGATGCAAAAGGTAGATTTAGATAAAAATAGATTATCACTACAGATCAAAGACAAGCCAAAGAGCTCAATCAACAATCTCTTTGGTCGAGGGAACTTCTGAAATTGAGCAGAAAAGAAATCAGGGTAGCTATTGGCCTAACTGGCCATTGTATCCTAAATAGACGCCTCAACCTTATGGTTGTTATAGATGACCCATTACGTAGATGGCAGAGGAGGGTCCTGTACACGTTTTGTGTGATTGTTACTCTACCCAACGTTTCGAGTATCTGGGATACCATTGTATTGAACCCTAGGAATTACCAAACATTCCAATCGGGTACATGATGAAATTTATTTCGGCAATCTGTTTTTATTAGATCAGTCGGGGTTTTTAGTACAATAGACTACTGGTCACGGTGCTGTCACTCTTTAGAGTTACCCCCACAGTAAGTCACATAAATATATATAAAGAAAATAATTCAATATTTAAACAAAAAAAATGTTGTTTTATTCAGAGAATCACATGGAGATATGAAAAAATACAGGATTTCATATATTCGAATGCAATTCCAGGCTACAGCGGTTTTTTTTTTGCAAATTTTTAATGTGTACGAACATCTTTTGGGAGCCACTGTATATATATATATAAAAACAATTAAGTTAAAATTTAGACATTTTTAATAAAAAAACAATATTTTTTCTGCCAAAAATATTTGAAAAGGCATTTAAAAGTTTTATAAAAGATTAGGGGCTAATTCTTTATTCTCTAGAATAGCCTCAAAATCGATGCATACACCATTACTAGGAAACTACAATGCTTGAGATTTTAGATGCAAAGCTGGTTGAATGTAACATTGACAAGGACATTAGTTACTTAATTTGTGAAAGCCATATTGAAGATATTCTGAACATTTTCCAACACTATTCACTGTACTTTACTCAAGCACTTATTAGTTATTTAGGAGCTTGACAAATTATTTAGGTGTTCCATATAGTTACCAATTTTTCAAATCAACGATCGCTTTTTTGTAGTATTACTCAATTTTTTTTTTAATATTTGATAAATTACCTATTCATATATGAATCCTATATAATTCTATTGTGCTTGGACATTTAATTAAATAATCTTTTCTCTTACTGTTGGTAATCTTTCAACAAAAAAGGTATCCCAATTACATGTCTTTATGGTTGTTAAGTTATTTTCCTAAAGATATATATATATATATCCAATTTCTGGGTGACATGAGGTGAATATACATACATTATCTACAATACCCCACTAGATAGGTTATCATTATAACTATTTAAAAACGAATTACTGAACGTATTGAAACTTCACTAGAGGTTAAATTTCAGATTAGATGCTTTTTTTTTATCTTGATCTTTGAAGATTATTTACCTGTTTGGCTAAAATATATATATAATTCTTGTAATCAAACTTGCAAGTTTTCCAAACTATGCTGTTTAAATTTTACAAGTAAAACCTAGCTAAGGGATGTGTATATAGAATGCTTTAATTTTATAAATAAAAATGGGTTTTTCATAAAGAACTATAAATAAAGCACTACAAAATATTCGTTACTATAGTAAATGAGTAGGTAAAGTGGAAAAATAATTAAAATAAGTTTTATTTCACATTTTTAAATGAAGATTAATTACTAGCATTATGATTTTCCAATATACAGGATTGAATAAGTTATTTTCACATATTTTGAGATCATAAATTTGAATTAGTCATATGTCCACAATATATTGACAATTTTTATTTAAAATTTGAAGATCTGCGTTCTGTGTAGTAATACATGTGTTTGAATGACAAAAATATCATTCAAGTAAAATTTAATTGATTTAAAAAAGGTGTTCTTTTGACTACTTGAGTGGTTACTCAATACAGTAAAATAAATAAAATCTTATAATTTTAATAAATTTTCAAGTGCACATTGTGTAATGAATCAATAACATTAAGAGCAGCTGTGAAGATAATGAATTTTTTCAACAATTTTTAATATTGATGCTTGTATTAAATTTCTTTTGGTTGGTTTTTATGCTGCAAGGGCCATGCACTTTTGGGAGTTTTTCAAAGTTCATCGTCACTTCTAAAGGTGTACATGATTAAATAATATAGCATATACTAACTTTTTTAGCCATAACACTTATAATTTAATTATCCCAAATAACTTTCACTTAACAGTCTGCCCTCCTGGACTCCAGATGTGTGTATTCTATTCTACTTTGTACAGTACTCGATATTTGAATATAATTTAAAAATTAAGAATTTTATTATCTGCTTCAAAAATCTTTGAATAGAAATAAAAGAAATGTGCTTTGTGATCAATAACTTCTATAGATCTTGCTTGGCAATTTAAAATGTTATTTTAATGGTTCAGGTTGGGTTTTTATGGAGAAAGGGCCAAATTCGACCGTACTGCACAAGGTGTAGAATATAGAATATCAAGTAATGGACATACACACACAAAGACAGTTTTACTGACATACAAGAGAGAAATACATTCAGGAATTGAACCCGTGCCTCCTACATTGCAGGTTGCTAGAGCAATGGACTGTGCTGCGGGAATAAATTATTGAAATTTAAAAGAATTACTAGCATAAAGAATGAGTTGAAAATTATTCTCCAAAAATAAAAAGTTTATATATAACATACATTTGAGATCAGTGCAAATTGGCAGAATGAAAATGAACAAGTTTTTATTGAATGTGATATCTACTTTCACCTTTAGAGTAAAATGAAAATCCTGTTTCCAGTGATAAGGAATGTGATCCTACATCAATTCAGTGACAGATGGTTGGGAGTAGAGGCTAAAATGGGACATACAGGTTTTTTCAAGCAAAATAAATTCTTAAATTATTTACCATCTTACATTCTTAGCTTACAATAATGATTAAAAAAATTCAACTAAATGAACTCACAATAAAGGAATTAAGATATTTTCAACACATCTAACAAATCAGCAGAACAATTTACCACAGCAAGAAAATTTTTACTTTAGTAGCTGGCAAAAAAATTGATGAAAGAAACACATACATCACACCTATAAGAAAAAGGAATATTATTTAAACACAAAATATTCTCAGTTAATTTTGATAGGTAGCATTAAAAACAAGCTAACTCAATGTAACTTTCAAATAATGAATAAAGTGAACAATACGTATTTAATATTCAAATATGTGAATGAACAAAACTTTTCACTGCCCACCAAAAAGGGAATTTAGTTGAGTAGCATTTATAAACAAGCAAACACAACACGATTCACTTTTTAGCATAGCAAGCAAATAATATATACATTATTAGGGATTACACCATAAAAAGCAATTAATATTTAAGGAGTTGAATTTGCCACACAGGTAAAACATAACATGCTATTGACTACAACCTAGGTTCAATCCCAAAGAGAAAGATGCCAGAAGTGTTGATTTTTTATGGTGCAAGGGCCATATTTGGCCTTGTTGCAATAGACGCATGATGTACAACATCAAGTAATACATGCACAAAATGAAATTTTTACTGGCACAGGAGAGAGAAATACAATTACAGAGGAATCACACCTGTACTTCCTACAACTCACAGGTTGCTAGTGCAGTGGGCATAATCATTCTGCCACAACCAAGGAAAGACGGAGGGACAACCTAACCATTTACCATATTAATTTAAAAACAAGCTAACCCAAAATTATTCACCATTTAACGAAGCAAATGAACAGTACAAAAAAGGGATATAAATAAAATATGCAACTGACCGAGAATTTTCATTTGCCCGTCAAAAAGTCAATTCCGTTGGGTAGCACTTAAAAACAAGCTAACTCAACGTTACTAACTATTTAACGAAGCAAATGAACAATACAACACATAAAGGAATAAAATACGTAAAATATGCATCTGACAGAGGATTTTTATCTGCGCGCCAAAAAGTCAATTCCGTTGGGTAGCACTTAAAAACAAGCTAACTCAACGTTATTCACGATTTAGCACAACAAGGGAACATTTCAAAACGGGATATAAAATGCAGGAACAATAAGTAAATGAAGAGCCTACATCTGTCCGTCAAAACGTTTATTCCGTTGGATAGCATTTAAATACAAGCTAACTTAAAGGAACAAAACAATTTGCGAAACAAATGGATAGGAATGAAAATCTTCAATAAATTAAAATATTATTGCTTACTAAAATTTGGCTTCCAAATACAAAACATTTGGTCGGCACACAAAAGACCACTACTCAAAATTCCTTGTCCTTCCGCTTTCATGCATCTATTCTATACAATCCAAATGGCAAATGCTGATCTACAGCAGGACTGCTAGAATCCTACATTAAATTGGCGACAAGAATAGCGAAATCACCAAAGAAAGTTTGCTCATGCGCATTGCATTTTCGGCTCCTTTGAAATGTCTCTCGCTTGTCTGGAGTTCTTACTCCATTGAGGCGCTCGTAAATTGAGGAACCTCACTATTGTGATGTCAACACTTAAGGTTTCGCTTTGTTGATAGGAAAACGCTAACTCTTTAAGCCTCGATGCACACATTCGGTTTTTCAACGTGCGGCGCCGCTTCCGCAACGCAAGTGCGGTCTGAGATACATTACATCCAATGGAGTAGTGCACACATGCCTGCGGCGACTCACGTCCAACTTGCGTGCAATTTGTATTGCAGTTCCCCACAGCGCAGCACGGTCGCCGCACATGAGTCTCCGTTCTGAAGTACCTTGTTTTCATAAATAAACGGAATAAAATATTAATTATTAAATGGTTGTATCCAGTAACTTTTCTATTTTGTTTCAAAAAATACTTTTTTTACACCAAGTAATTAAAATAAACACGTTTTCTTCGATATAATATTTATCGCAAATGGCGCGAAATGAGTACTTGCGTCATTTCACGGTTATGTGTGCATAGTTGGGCTTCGGTGCCGCAGCGGCGCCGCACGTTGAAAAATCGGATGCGTGCATCTGGCCTAAACAGTAATTGGTGGGAATCAAGAAAGAATTTTGTTGCAGCAAAAGCTACAAACTAGTATAAGTTGGAAATAGTGATTGATACTCTTGTTATTTCTGGCAGACATGCATTCAGAAAAAATTCATGGAACGCCTGATTCCTTTCCGAATAACTATCCCGATAAAATTACCACATTGATTCACAGACTTGATTTTGTTTGACTGTTTTCAGGCACATTCTGTATTCATACATATACGGAGTAGTTTGTTGACCTAAATTAAAACAACAGATTTAAAAACGACAAAATTCTAATTTAACATTATATTTACAGTACAAAAGTAAAAATTAATTCTCATGAAGGTGTCAATAGATCTAACTGTGTAAAGATTTGGTGGATAGACTTTGTTATAATCTCAGGTCAGATAACTTACACAGACGGTAAAAGCGTGCTTGCGACCCTGAATATATTTGTAGGTTTTTAATTTATTCCAAAGTTCTTAGTGAAATCTCGAATAGACCAGTTCGTTGATAATAGTCATTACTTTGTCCTGCCTTATTTTTGATAGATCATTTTCAACTCCAAAGATATTTCAATATTGAATCAGGCGTTAACCCACCTTGGTACGTTCCTCCGGAAAACCCTGAAGTTTGCCATTTTATTTGCCATTCATAAAATTAATTTTATGAAAACCCTATCATGAAGGAAAGGTGAAATTTTGTACAGTAGCATTAATATGTTCTTATGGGTCGATATTTTTAATCAAATGCATCAAGATTACTGCTCACATTTAAAAAAACAATTTCATAATTCATTATTTGATTTAAAAATTATTTTAAAATTGAAACTTTGCATAAAAATCAATAACAACAAAATCTCTCCCCATTTTGTACGTGACAGTCTTTGGTTCGATTCGAACTCGCAACCTGAGGGTTAATCCGTAGCTCTTACAGCTACAGCGGCCCTAAAAAAAAATAATGCAAAAAATATAATTTAAGAGGCTATGAACGCCCATTCAGATGCTAATGTAACAAATTTTATTCCAAACATATAAAGACAAATTTAAAACTCTTATATAACTCACATTTACACACAGTCCAAAATGGCTGATAGTTATATTTGAATACAGATTTAATATTTGGTATCATATTTGGGTGTTGTCAGTGGAAATTAAGAAGTTTACGTATTGTTTGATTTGATGTTCACCTTTATGCAAATTTTATATGTAAGAATTTATAGAAGAGGAACGTACATGGGGAATCCGCTTAAATCTCTATTTTCAGCATCCAATCAGATTACAGATTCCCTAAAAAAATATGATATTGTTGTTATCTACTTGACAAGAAATTGTGTTTGTTTTTAATGATACACAATTAATCCCTCGAATACCAACCACTACATCATATTTTCATTCTTTTTGTGAAGATTTTCGCAACTTGTTAAAAAAAACATTCCCAATTTTTTTTTATAAACGTGTCAAGATGAATGCTTTTATGTTTATTTCGAAATACATGTGAGCACTTTGTATTTATTCTATAACAACTTGTAAAAAAAATTAAAAACTTTCATGATATACAAAAATTTTGATTCAAGGAAAATTTAAACATATTTTCTCGAAATCCAAGATAGAATATATTAAAAAAATCTTGGGAAGTTAATACCATGATAATAAGGACTAACATTATTCATAAGATCAAGTGAGTTACAATTAATTGTAGAAATTATTTTGTGTATAAGGGTTGAATGACATAGAGGACTCCGAACAATATTTCTAACTTTTAATTGAATGCAGTGAGAAAAGCACGAATTGAAGGCATTTGGAGTAACTTTTTTTATTAATTTCTGATAAAATCTTTATTTCCTATAAGAATAAAATAGTGATCTTCATTAAAGATAATATTTTTTAATGATGAGAATAAGGAGAATTGAGCATTACATGGCCAAACTTTAGTCAGAAAACAATCTGCTTGGAAATATTTAAATTGATCGAACTTTCTTGGGGAGATTATTTGTTATGAATTGCTTTTAAAACAAAAAAATTTCTTGACTTAAAAATAACCTTGTGTCCCGACATATATTTTAGACGAACCTGTATCTACAAAATTTATTTTCAAATTTTTATAATTTTTATTTCAAAGTGTTGTTATACATTTTTTGCCACGTGAAATTACTTGTCGTGCAGTTATATTTCGGTTGTTTCAATGAACATATTTTACAACATTGCAATTTAAGATATATTTATTTTCTTACTCATCAGATGGCAGCACAAAAGAAAACGTATGAACCGAAACAGAAACTGTGTCGCATTTTGGAGCCACTAATTTTAGTTTTACTCGCCTTTTGGCGATGAAATTGCAATTGTGTTTGAGAAAAGTCGTTGCTTGAAGCTTCTGAAACAGCGTACCAATTTTCGAGTTTTTTTTTTTGCTTTGAGATTTGTTGGTCTGGAAATGTTTAAAATTTGCGGTTGATGTGCGATGGAGATATTTCTCTGGAATGAATAAAAATCTTAAAATTTTGCTTCTGTGATTTTGGTGCAGCAGGTGTTTCTTTAAATGCCAACCTCGCCAACATGTGGACATTTGAGGCTGTCAGATTTGACGTGCATCAGCCCTGTAGTAAAATTTTGAGTGCCACGTTGAAAAGTGTGTATTTTTAGATTTTATTTCGCCAGCTTATATATGAACTTGGAAGGGGGTGCTCTAAAATATCTATGCAAATCCTGGTCACAATCACCAGAAATTGAGTAGTCCAATTGCAGGACTAAGCACCCAACCTTATTCAAATCACTCGTGGAAAGCAACAATTAATCACTTGAACCGTGTCGCACACAGGGAGGATTCGAACTAAATCACCATGATTAAGATGGGGGTGTTTCTGTAGTTGCGTATGACGGAAATGAATCTCCACCTGTCACATATAAGTGAGGCCTGTTAACTCGGTTGTAATAGTTCCGGATTAGAAAGCGGAGGATTACGAATTCGAAACTGAATCGAACCAAAGATCCTTGTATACATGGGGGGCTGGAGCACTTTAAATCTGTCATGGCCTTAAATATCCTCACATCGGCATGGTGTGGAAATTTATACATGTGTGTGTGATATTATTTTATCCATACCAATAAATTACAGTCGGTGTACCTACATGGCATGTATGTTATTCACAAAAGCATTCATAAAATTATTTGTTGTTAAACATATTGAGATGTTTTTCAGCACGAAGATTTGAAGACTGTCGACTCAAAATTTCGTTTTGGCATTGTGCCGGGATAAAAGTTTGGAATGTTTTTTCATCTTACATTGATCTGGATTCTAAATAAATACGTGTAAGTTTTTATCTATAAGAACAGAATAATTTTCTAAACCCTTAAATTCAATATCTAGTAGGGGCAGGGATAGTCCAGTTGGAGGAGTAACAGATTCGCAACTCGATCGAACCGTAGACGGTCGTGTACAAATGGGGAAGATGGACGTTAAATCTGTCGTTGCCTCAAATATCCTCGCGTAAGCGTGGTGTGGATGTTAGGAGAGCGAGTTGTCAGCTCAGGTGTTGACCTAGCTATCGGACAGGGATTCAAAATTATGAGGTTTTGTCATCGTCTCTCTCTCTCTCTTGGGGATTGATCACCAACAATCAACACTTCCCCATTGTGCAGCTCCACTGCGACGTTAGTTCAACTACACCATAGACTTAAAATATAAGTACACTGAGCATTGTTATTTAGAGGAGCTACCAAAAGTGTGCCCAACATGTCGACACGTGGTCACGCGACTGTTGAGAGAAAATTTGATGCGCTTGGCCGATTTGGTAGCTTATCTCCTCGTTTGGGTAAGGTAAAGTAGGGTAATTTTTAAATAACTTCGTACTAGAGCAACACAACGGGCTATTGACAACGGTCAGGGATCAATCCCCTAAAGGGAAGTTCCTAGGACAACATCTCGGCACAGATATCCAACATTAATGATGTGCATGTTTAAAAACTTTTTGTAATTGATACACACTAAGAATACAATGTGGCTTATGTAAGCTTAGTCACGATTTTTAGTGTCATTAGGTTCAACAAAACAAATGTACTAACGGCAGTGTCACACACTTTTTGCACAATATTCGTTCAAATCCCCAGAATTGCATCCTTTATTCTTAACGACGTTTCAACATGTTTAAAACCTTGTTTCTGGATTTGTTCATTATGATAGCAGCCTGCGAGATGCAGGGGGCGCAGGTTCGAATCTGGTAACTACCCTAGGAGCAATTTTCTCTTGTATCCAACTAGTTACCACCATCTCAGCCTAAGCCATTCGGTGTATTTTTGAACCACGGTCAGATGACGAAGCAACACCTGAGCCGGCATCTCACTCTCCAAACGTCCACACCAACCCAACGTAAGGACTTTCGATCGCGACAGATTTACGGTTCACCATACACTTACAAATATCCTTGCACTGACCCGGATTCGAACCAGGAACTTTCCCATCTAGAGGCTAACGCTTCAACCACCAGATCGATTGGTCGGCGTCCTCGTTTGGGAATAAAGCATCTTATGACAAGGTTGGTGTGTGAATCTGCATATGTGTAAAATGGAAACCACAGTCTATAAGTATCAGATGATAAATCAATGGACCAATCAGAGGATGGATCAATGGGCGTTTTCTCCTGTTCCATGGACAAATGAGATTATGTATGTTACGTTCCACCCAGCAGACGAAATAGTCTAAGGGTCATGTTACTACTAGTTTAGTTTACACGATCCTAAACACATAAAAAGGTTACCATTTCTCACTCTACTTTATACTGCCTCTATGATTTATCCCGGAACGTCGACATTGCTCGTTTCGTTGCCTCCAGTGAGACACAAATTCAACTACTTACCTAAGCACTGATATTCTCGAATATGTATCCATTCGAATAATTGTGTAAGTAACACACGAAACATGAGTAGGTCTCTTCCTTTCACATTCCTCGAGGCAGTGTCGTTGATTGGAATTTTAAATCCCCATTTCCTTTACAAATCGAAATTGTATTTTGTGTAAAGCATGTAGTATTTAACATAGTGAACAATAACACGGAAAACATTAAGTTAGTGGTGTTACTTTGGGTGTGTGCTCCTTCACAAGTGGCCATCACTTCCGGCATTATAGTGGCCAATGACTTAGGTCACACAAATGTGCCCGCCATTAGAAAAAAAAAACTTTGGGTTCTACATTTTGTGGCGACTTTTTTAATGGAATAGGACAATCAACTTTTTGTGGTCTAAGTTGTCAGAATATCTTAACCTTCACTTGTAATTTGCACAGGTTAATTTCCGAAACAGATCGGTGCGGAGTCAAAATAGACTCAGCATAATGAGTAATACAATCTCTCAATAATAGAAAATTGTCTATCTGAACAAAATATTAGCAGGGCATTGATGAGACATTGAGATCCACCAAAATATTTAAGATTAATTTTTCGAAATAGTAAATACATTTCCAAATAAAATTTCAATATTTCATCATGATTGATACAATGAAATTATTTTCGACACGTTTTTTTCTAATGCCAACTTGAATGGTAATGGTAATTTTAATTAACGTCGTACTAGATCAACACAACGGGCTACTGACGACGGTCCGGGATCAGTCCCTTAAGGGAAAGATCCGAGGACAACACATCGAAGTTTTGAACCACGGTCAGATGACGAAGCAACACCTGAGCTGGCACCCCACTCTCCAAACTTCCACACCAATCCAACGTGAGGACTTTCGGTCACGACAGATTTAAGGTGCACCAGCCGCCTCTACACCATACGCTTACAAACATCCATGCCCGGACCCGGATTGGAACCAGGAACCTTCAGATCTAAATTCTAAATTTGCCCGAGAAGGGGCCTACCTTCGTTTCACCTAAGGGGAAGGGATGGCCCGATTTGACTATTACTAGTCCAGATGTCGCTGGCCAAATTGAAAACTGGAATGTCTTATCAAAAGATTCTAGCAGTGACCATCGCTACGTTGTGCTGGAGTATATGACCACTATCACTAACAACCAGGGATACTTTCTCAGAACGAAATTCGGCCTGGGTCGTTTCCCTAGTTTATTTCACAGGCTAAACCAGGAACTCGCTTCCTGCTAAAACCAGGTCGCGATCCTTCCACCTGCGGTGCATACCGCCCAATTTGTCTTTTACCCACTCTGGGGAAAATCCTAGAGCGAGCTTTTTGTTTAAAATTAAATATTTGGTTACATAACAATAATATATTACATAATTTACAGTTTGGTTTTAGAGAGCAGCGCTCCTGCGAGGACGCTTTGTTCAATGTAATCTCAAAATTAAAATCTCTCAAAAGATCAAGCCATGCCGCATTAGTCACATTGGACATTACTGCCGCTTTTGACAATATGGACTGGCGGTTGCTGATCGACAGACTCACTACACTCACATTACCTAATTATTTAAATAAATTTATTTGCTCCTATCTTAATTTTCGAACCATTTCATATGATTTAAATAACGAAATAATTTCCAGAAACCTTTTTAGAGGTTGTCCACAGGGTTCGGTGCTGGCACCAACATTGTGGAACATTTATTTTAATGCAATTTTAAGTTTGAATTCGAATATAATTTATCTCCAGGCCTTCGCCGACGACCTGGCGCTTATCACGTCAGGTAAAACGCGTGAGACCCTGGAGATTAATACAAATAATTCCCTTGATATAGTTTATAATAAACTGGCTGATTTAAAACTGAGCCTGTCGGTCGGCAAGTGTCGGTCCATAATAGTTTCAAAAAGCGTAAATTTAAAAAATAACTTAAACTTTTCAATTAACGGAAATAGTGTGGATATCGCCAACAATCTTAAATATTTAGGCCTAGTTATTGACAGCCGGCTCACGTGGTGCGATCACATACAAACACTAAGAGACCGCTGCTTCCAAATTGGGGGATCACTACAAAAACTTCGCGGCGGAGGATGGGGAGTCAGTGGCCAGCTCCAGAAGGTTTGGTACCTCTCAGTCACTGAGAAGGTCCTCACATACGGATCCTTCAGATCTAGAGGCTAACACGTTAACCTCTATACCAGTTGGTCGGCCCAACTTGAATGGATCGGCACCCTTTCAAGAACTAATTGCCAAGAAGACAGACTTTATGGATACAGAAAAGTCGCAGAAGCCAGGAGTCGCGGATTAGTAATCAGAGGGTTGTGAGTTCGAAACTAGATCCAACTGAAGATCGTCGTGTACGTGGGAGCTGGTGCACGTTCTGGTGCTACTCATGTCTCTGCCTCAAATGTCCTTATGATGGCGTGGTGTAGAAGTTTTCAAGAGTGTGGGATGCCAGCTGAGGTGTTTGCATTGTCAATATGACGTAACCGTGGTTCAATATGACGAGATGTTGTCCTCGAATCTTTCTCTTCGGGGGTTGATCCCGCAGCGTTACTAACAGCCCGTTGTGTTACTCCAGCGTGATGTACATTTAACCACCTACACATACAATAATTCCGTTGTATAAGAATGATCTAGATGTGAAGTGAGACATAAGAGGTCTCAACAACTCATTAAAAGAGTTTTAATTTCTGTTTGTGTTTAAATTCATATTAAGGTCTTGAAACACGAAGTTTCAACTTTTTTTGCACAGGGGGAATGAATTAACGTGTTGTTAGAAAAAGTTTTAATGATCCGAAATCTCTTTAAATTGTATTTAATTTAAAGTAAGATATATTTTACACTGAACTAAAGAGAGCGTACATTTCCTGTTACGTCTCAGAATCGATTTATTTCAAGTCGTGTCGCATTGGAGACGCTCAACTAGTTACCACCGTCCCAGCCTAATACATTCGGTGTATTACCCACGTAATTTTGAACCACGGTTAGATGACGAGGCAATACCTGAGCTGGCACCCCACTCTCCAAACTTCCACACCAACCCAACGTGAGGACTTTCGGCCAGGACAGATTTGAGGTGCAACAGCCACCTCTACACCATACGCTTACAAACATCCATGCCATGACACGGATTCGAATCAGGAACCTTCCGATCTAGAGGTTGACACCTTAACCACTATACCGCAATACCAGTTGGTAGGCTGGAGACGGTGATATGGCATGTTCAAAGAGAGAGAGAGAAAGAGAAAAAAATAGATCGAAATAAATAAATATATAGAGAAAGAGAGAGAGAGAGAGACTCTCTTTGATCCGATACCCCACGCAGGAAATAACGCAATGCAATGCTAGCAACGAAACACCAATCACCCAGTAGGAGAGATAAATGTGATAAACGAATCAGTACCAACAAGCAAGTGATTCGATTTGCATTGAATCAATCAGATTCTCTTGACATCTCTGAATCCAGCTGTCGCAATCGCAACCAGCTTTAATTGCATTCTCTTCAATGAAAAGCCCGAAGTTGCATTTCTCTGCAGGGTCCAAGTAATACGACGACAATTACGACAAATGCAGGATACGTTACCTCAAGTTTCGGAAATGAATGCGACAAATTTTGCCGTTACACGAAAATTGGAGTGTGGTTTGGTTGAATCGCGCAAGGGTCATATTTAACCAAGCTGTGCCAAACTATGTCAGGTAAATGAACACATACACAAGCAAAAGCGGAGAAAAATAAATTTACAGGTAGGTAATTGAATTTACGTCGCAATGAAGCACTAATTCATCGGCGCGAATGGAGGTTTCGTTGTCTCTTGGGAGTTCTTGGGAGACCGTACTTAAATTGCAAAAACTAAACATTGGATATCTCTTAAATTTTGCACCGACAATTTCGACAGCTCAATCGTGCCAAACCCAAATTAAAAACGTCCACAAATAAATTTCCTGACATTTGTTAAGTAGGTAGGCATTTAATTAACGTCGCATTAGAACAACACAACGAATTATTGGCGACGATCCGGAATCGACCCCCGAAGTGAAATATTCGAGGACAATACCACGTAATTTTAAACTACGGTCAGATGACGAGGTCACTACTGAGCTGACACCCCATTCTCCAAACATCCACACATTTTGATGATGACATTTGGGCCCACAATAGATTTAACGTGCACCCAGTCCCTTTTGCACACGACGGTCTTTGGTTCGAATCCAACTCACACACCTGTTGTTGCAATTCCGTTACTCGTCCAACTGGGCTACTGCGGCACAACTAACATTTGTTAGATTCCATACATTATTCGTGTACATTTTAGACTGATATTGTGATGGAAGACACTGTGAATATATACTCTACAACAACAAAAATCGACGCACTGAGAAGGAGTTGTCCGATTGCGATTAAATTGGATGGATGTGAAGAACATGCATGGAAAAACAAGCGATTTAAATTTCAGAACAATTGAATGATTTATTTCAGAGTTTGACCGTTACAAAGGGAGGAAGTCAATAAGGCGTTGGTCCACCTCTGGCCTGGATGCAAGCTGTCACCCTGCGTGGCAGACTGAAAAAGTTCCCGGATGGTGTTCAACGGAATTTCCTGCCAAATTGTCCCCAACTGTCGGGCTAAATGGTCAACATTCCGAGATGGTTGCAATCGCCTTCCCATAACGTTCCAAATGTGCTCTATGGGAAAGAGATCAGACCTAGCTGGCCAAGGAAGTGTTGCAGGAAAGCTCGAAGACAATTCATAGCAACACGTGCCAAGTGCGGCAGGGCATTATCCTTGTTGAAAAGTAAGGCCAGGGTGTCGCAAAAGGAACGGTAACGCAACCGGTCGTAGAATGTCGTCTACGTACCGCTGTGCTGTAAATGTGCCTGAAATGACTACCAAAGAAGTCTGGCTATCAAAGGAGATGGCAACCCAGACCGTAACGCCATGTTGTGGGCATGTGTGGCGTGCGATAGGAAGGATCCCCACGCTGCCCCTGACGTCTCCATACGAGTCTGCGGTTGTCGTCAGGATACAGATAGAAACGGGAGACGTCACTAGAGACTATAGGTCCTCAGTCAGCGCCGCACCAAGTTGATCGAGCTCGGCACCATTGTAATCTGCACCTTCTTGTTGCATCGATATTTTTTTGTTAATAGCGTTATTGTTTATATACTTACTAGCCGGGCTGCGCCGGCTAGCTCTCGGCGGTGTGTAATAGTACTTTTTTTTAAACTTTTTTACACACCGTATTTAAACATGTTTTGATTTGTATATTTTATTTATTTTTATGAAACAATTCTTCAAATCATTGCGTATTCAATCAAATATTTAACGAAAGTTGGTCGAAATATACATATACCGCTACAAAATTACCCATGTCTAGTGATATTTTGCAGGAAATAGACATATCATTAAAATCTAACTCCTAAATAATATTTCTGCAATAGGTAATATAAACGATATTGACAAAGACAATAATGATTTATTAACAAAAAGAAGACATATTTATAATACTTGGGATCCTCAAATATGTCCGCAACATCTCGCAGTCAACTCAAATACCCAAACACGGAATTTTAAATCAAATTAAAAAAGTAAACAATAATTCTGACGTGGCCAGATACCGGGTAGCAAAAGTACGTTTACATTACTTTTACATCAAAGGAAGAAATTAAAAGTCACTTCAAACATAAATATTACAATTTAATTCCGTATTTTGCATAGAAATTGACCTCGGCTATTTGAAAACAGCAAGAATTCAAAATATCTGGGTTATTGATTGTTGCCAATCGACGATACACAAATAACGTCGATTTCGGGTCCACGTACGTTAGTGTTTTATATATATAGATAGAGTGCATAAGCACATTTTATTCGTAATTTTTTGTAATACTAGTTTATGGATCGTGTGATCCATCAAGCTCCAATTTCCGCGGTCGTGGCAATCTTTGGGAACCCCGAGGCACAATGGTAGAACCAGCCCCATTTCGTCCACCGTTAGCTTTGAGGGTGGGGCATATCTTTCTGGAGAACTTCAGGGAAGCGAACCCTCATTTAAGCGTCGTCTTCAAGAAACCCGGAAACTTCAAGCTGCTACCTAAGATAGGATGATTCTTTCCTTTTCTCACTAATGTGAATGATGTTTTTTCGGTATGTACTTGTTCCTCACGTTGTGTTGGCGTGGAAGTTTGGAGAGTGGGGTGCCAGCTCAGGTGTTGCTTCGTCACCTGACCGTGGTTCAAAATGACGAGGTGTTGTCCTCGGATTTTTCCCTTAAGGGACTGATCCCGGACCGTCGTCAATAGCCCGTTGTGTTACTCTAGTACGACGTTAACTAAAATTACCATTACCAATTACCAACGGTATGTACTTGTTAAAACATTTATTCATCAATTCTGACAGTCAATATGCACAAAAGGCGTTCCATAAAAACTGAGAGCAAAATCATAAAAAAATCAAGAAATATATTTACAGAAAAAAAATACATAATTCTTTTTTGAAATACTTTCCCTCAGATTATAAGCAACGGTCCCATCGTTCAACTCACTTTTCAAAACAAGTAGATAAGCCTTTTTTTGGA
Source organism: Metellina segmentata (assembly GCA_947359465.1). Taxonomy (NCBI): domain Eukaryota; kingdom Metazoa; phylum Arthropoda; class Arachnida; order Araneae; family Tetragnathidae; genus Metellina; species Metellina segmentata. Next base: position 115,535,629 of record OX375873.1, read on the forward strand.
AGTTGGTTCAAAGAATCCTGCACTGCTGAAATAACTTCAATCTGTATTAAATTTTCTACCACGGAACTTCTACTTCAACGTTGGAAACAGCCAGAAATCGCATGGTGCGAAATCTGGACTGTAAGGGGGATGTGGCATGATTTTAATATTACATTTATTAAGATATTGTTGAACAGAAGTAGCGACATGCGAGCGAGCATTATTGTGATGTAATGTCCAATTCCCTACCAGTTCATTTCGCTTTCTCGATAGGTGCTGTCGCAAAATTTTCAAAACTGAAATATAATCTTCACCATTTACAGTAGATTTTGGAGACACAGCATGCTGATAGATTACACCTTTGTGATCAAAGAAAATAATCACGTAACCTTTCCAGCAGATTTGGTTTGTCGGATTTTTTTCGGAGGCGGAGAATCAGTGTGTTTCCATAAACTTGTTGCGGACTTGGTAAGAGAATCAAAATGATGCACCCGAGTTTCATCACCTGTTATTACAGTCTTTAGGAAATTCGGATCATTTTGAAGCATCTGTTTCCACTCACAACAGTGGTGAATTCTTGTTTGCATTTGTTCTTTAGTAAGGTGATGACGGACCGCTATCTCATCACATGTCATTCGCCGGTTTTTGTTTTCAAGATTGTCCACAGTGTTAACATTTCGATCATTCACAACACTTTCTGGTCGGCCAGGCCTAGGAGCCAGTTCTGCAGACAAATGTCCTTTTTTGGAATCACCATGCCATCTAAAAATCGTAGACTCACCAAACCATTTGTTTTTCTAAGCTTCTTTCATTAACTTAATTGTTTCTGGAGCTGTTTTGCCCAAACGATAGCAAAATTTTATGGCAGAATGCATTTCGTTTTTTAACTTTGAATCACTAACCTCCATTTCTGTAGGGTAAATAAAAACAGTTCTTTAAACAAGCACAAAACTAGGAAAATAAAATCTTCTGCTTCGTTTTGAATATTTATAATTGTACAGTTAACAGTTTGAAAAAAAATCGCCTGCACTTTTATTTTTTAGTTTCGCGGTGTGGCTACTACGTAAAAAATTCACTCTGAGTTTTTATAGAATGCCCTTTGTATTTACAAACAAAAAAGCAATTATTCCATTGCGTCAAACGGATGCGAATTTCAAATACGTACATTGATTCTGCAACCGGGGGCGGGGCTAACCGTAAAGCCGCGTCCACACCGGAGAAGCAGAGCAAAACATGGATGATTGATTAACCCCTGAGACAGGTTTGGTGAATCAATCTCTCTGGTTTTTCTGGTTTGACAGCTCGGACACAAAATGTTCCATGTGCTCGCGATCAATCTGGTTGGTTGTGTGTTGAAGTTAAACTGCAAACTTATTGTTTGAAGCAAATTGTTTTAAGGTCCCGTTCTTTACGAAGTCGGCGTATAATCGCGAGTGCAGCGTATATTATCATAGACGATTTATTAAAGAGAAATAGGAAGAAAAGTTCACAAAAAAGGCGACATTGGGTGACACCCGTGATGGAAAGTCGAGAAGCATGTGGCGGGATTCGTCTTATGAAGGATTTATTTGCTGGTGGACAATTCAGAAATTTTTGTCGAATGTCAATGGAAGACTTTGAATATCTACTTGCTTTGACTGAACCGGAAATAAGGAAGAAGGACACTAATTATAGAAGTGCTATATCTGCAAGAGAAAGGTTGGCAATAACTTTACGCTTCTTGGCAATTGGAGATTCCTTCACAAGTTTGATGTTCCTCTTAAAAGTTTCTATACATACGTACTTGCAAAATTATTATTAAAGGTAATTGGTAATTTTAACTAACGTCGTACTAGAGCAACACAACGGGCTATTGTCGACGGTCCGAGATCAAACCCTTAAGGGAAAGATTCGAGGTAATTTTTGAACAACTGTCAGATGACGAAGCAAAAACTGAGCTAACACCCCACTCTCCAAATGTCCACAGCAACCCAACGTGAGGACTCTCGGGCACGACAGATTTAAGGTGCACCGACCGCCTCTACATCATACGCTTACAAACATCCTTGCCCGGACCCAGATTTGAACCAGGAACCTTCCTAACACCTTTACCACTATACCGGTTGGTCGGCACAAAATTATTATTACTAAGCAGATTATTTCAATGAACAAGGTAAAAAATTTTTACTGAATATTTCACTCATAATATGTTACATAATATTGAATGTTTCATTCAATTCGGCCTATTTCGACAAAACGTATTCATATTGCCAGTGCGACAGTTTAAAATTTTCTTCAATTGCAAAAAAGTTGAAATACATTTTAACTAGCCTTCTCTTCTTTATCTTAAATTTAGAAGTCCAAGAAATTTAGAAGAAGATTAAATTGCAAAGTTCCCCAATACCTCTCTTCGTCTAAATACACATGGATGGACACATCAATTTTGACATTAATATGGGCATGTTACATTTTCACAATTAAGTTTTAAACGTCTACGATATATGGCAAAACACAATGTTTACAAATGTACTACTTAAATAATAGTATGAAATATATTAAGTAGAGCTTGACTTTTAACTTGCAAGAAATAATGTAGAACTTTTAAATTTAAAAACAACAAACTCGAACTGTTAAAAAGCGGTACAATTGCGGGACAACTGTCAGTGAAACTGAACTAGATGAGAACGCTTCACAAACTACGGACTAACATACTTAAAGTAATGGGGGACAGGTTTGAATATACAACGGGATAATTACAATATATTTGTGAGGATAAATGATTTGAGGTTCCTATTATGTTTTCGGTGCTGATGAAGTCCGAATTAGTTGATTAACTTCAATGACTATAATGGTTTATACTTGGTCTTCAAATATAATAAACATTTGTACACCTTTTAAACAGAATTATCCTTTGCAATCTATTTATTAATGAGTAACATATTTGCACCTGTGTGGTAGTTTAGTCATGCGGCTATTAAAACAACTGAAATCTTTGAACTGGAAAATGAAACGATACCTTCCAGATTCAAATAATTAAGTTTATCAGTTATTGCGCCCCCCTAATCACTGGATGGGCTTGAGGGGCATTTCCTCTTGAAAATGTTCTTTCTCTATTCAAGATAGCATGTGAGATTTCCTGTATCATTTATACTAATGACATTAAAAAATCCATGTACACCCATCATACTGTTTAAGAACGGTCTGAATCAATTATCACTTTAAAATCTGAAGAAAAATAAGTATTTCTATGTTCAGATCCCCGACCCGTTTCTTAACGATGATCCCGGTGATTGATTGAACGTCGAGCAAGGGAACGAAAAATCGCCGTCCAAATAGAGCGAGCACAAGCACTTGCTTTCTTTTGATGTACCGACAAGAAGCGGATCATTTTGCTCGTGCTCAAACTGTTCATTCACCGTCTACACTGAACGAGCTGCCAATCAAACCTGTCTCCGGGGTTAATCAATCATCCATGTTTTGCTCTGCTTCTCCGGTGTGGACGCGGCTTGAAGGCCAATGATCGCGAGCGCTTACTTTCTGTTTCCAAAAACACAACGGTTTACTTCGTGGTGCCATCTATCGATAGATTACATAATAACAACATCACAATAATAACATACATCACAGAAAGCAAGTAAAAATACAAGTCCTCTTCCTGCAAACACTTCGTAAATACAAAAAATGACTTTAGAAATTTGACATGAGAAAATGAATAGTTGATACTTAATTTTGTTGGTATTTAATCGTATGATATGCTACTAAAAGTAATTGGATATTACGATCCCTTAAGCCAACATAACGCTTTTTTATTACTGATTTTGGTGTCTGTTTTCCATTACCGATTTTGGTGTGGTTTTTACGTCAGAGGTTTCCGAATAAATATTATTCAATGTTAAAAAATATCAATGTCTTAATGAATTAAGTGTAAATGGAGTAATTCCTACAGAGGAGAAAGTTTCTTCTCACCTGTTCCTATATATATATATATATATATATATATATATATATATATATATATATATATATATATATATATATATATATATATATATATATATATATATATATATATATATATATATATATATATATATATATATATATATATATATATATATATATATATATATGTATATATATATATATATATATATATATATTAATGAAAATAATTCCCATGTGTAGCAAGTGCCTCCCTCTGCACACGCTCATTTTGAGAGCTCCTAGTAAAATTATCCTAAAAAAAATAATATCTATTTGAATTACGCTGTCAAAAAATTATAAGAAAGACCCTCTCCCACTTCACTGTTGAAAATTTTCCAAGTCCATAACACTGATCTTCCTAAATCCATCCAAAATTTTTCCCAAGTCAAAACGCATACGTAGTAAAAAACAAGTGCTCATTGGCCGTTACGGTTAGCCCAGCCCCCGGTTGCAGAATCATGTACGTATTTGAAATTCGCCGACCGGATATCGAAGGACCCTTCATGGGTCCTTTTTTCTCGGTGTCGGATCGTCCAGTCTCTCTCGCCTCGCAAATTTTTTCCCTCTATTTAACAGCATCAAGATAACCACTCAAGTACACTCCCACCGACTGAGATTAAATTATTCCTTTAGTGCAACATCCTTCTTTGCCTGGGCCCACAGAGCCTCACTTCGGCATGTTACATTCGAGATCCGAACTCCCAACCAAGTGCTTTAGGTAAGTCAAAAATTGGTCCAACATGAATCTTGTGACACTAAATTGGTAGAAATACGCTTGGGTATCGACATGTTTCATGGACAGAAACGGACTACCCATCCACCTGTTATGTGTTTGCTCACATCCTGCTCCAGTGTGTTGCAAGGTTTAATCTGCCCATACAAGTGGAACATAAGTAGGCTGAGCTATTGAGAGGAGCTTCAAAAAGTTCGACCAAACACGTGGACTAGTAGTCACGTGACAGGAAAAACGTACATGGATGATCAATTTGGCATCTTAGGCCCGGTGCACACATCCGGTTTTTCAACGTGCGGTGCCACTGTGGCACCGAAGCCCAACTATGCACACATAACCGTGAAATGAAGCACGAACTCATTTTGCCGCCATTTGCGATAAATATTATGTCGAAGAAAATTTGTTTATTTCGCTTACTTGGGGAAAAAAAAGTATATTTTGAAACAAAATAGACGTTACTGGATACAACCATTTATTAATTATTATTTATATTCCATTTATTTATGAAAACAAGGTACTTCAGAACGGAGACTTATGTGCGGCGACCGTGCGGCGCCATGGCGAACTGCGGTACATGTTGCACGCAAGTTGGACGTGCGTCGCCCCAGCGGCTCTGGAGGCATGTGTGCACTGTTCCATTGGATCTAAAGCCGCGTCCACACCGGAGAAGCAGAGCAAAACATGGATGATTGATTAACCCCGGAGACAGGTTTGATTGGCAGCTCGTTGAGTGTAGACGGTGAATGAACATTTTGAGCACGAGCAAAAGGATCCGCTTCTTGTCGGTACATCAAAGGAAAGCAAGTGCTCGTGCTCGCTCTATTTGGACGGCGTTTTTTTCGTTCCCTTGCTCGACGTGCAATCAATCACCGGGGTCATCGTTAAGAAACGGGTCGGGGATCGGAACATAGAAATATTTATATATCTTCGGATTTTAAAGTGATACTATTATTTAAGTAGTCTATTTGTAAGCATTGTGTGTTTTGCTATACATAGTTGACGATTAAAACTGAGTTGTGAAAATGTAATCTGCCCATATTAGTGTCAAAGTTGATGTGTTCATCCATTTGTATTTAGATGGTCTATATTAGTGGTCTTGGGGAACTTTGCACGTCTAAATCTCTGCTATTATAAAATGAAATGTCCGACCTCCACTACGCAATGTCCGGACGAATCTATTGCACTTACAATAATGAAATTTGGCACACGGGTAGTCCGAAGTTTTTGCAATTTTTGTGTCCAGCTTAAATTTTAAAATTCAATCTAAAACATTTAAAAAATAATTTATTGGAATTTAATTATTATTGTCTTCTTTGGAATAACAGTTGCATGAAAAGTTAGCAGATTCTAAATGTATTTTTTCCGCTTCTGTTTTCATTTTGCGGAGAAAGATTTCTCAGCAGACTAAAAAAAGAAATAAAGTTTAAACTTTAGTTACGTAGTTCTTTTTTTTTATCTCCTTGATCGTAAAAGATAGAGTACAATTTTCAAAGGATTTGAAATCTGCGGAAAATTTCACATTAGATCTATACCTAAAAATATGATTTTCGATAAATGAATAATTTTAAATTGAAACTCATATTTTTTCCAACACAAACTCCACTTTCTGTGAAGAATGACTTTCGTTTGATTCGAGATATTACAGATTTCATGTCCTACGCTCAAACCATTTCACAGCGAAGAAAAGCAAAACAAATAAAAAAACATATTGACTGTATTGTTAAGTACTTTTTTGTAAAATCGGGATCGTTAGACAGATGAAAATTTCAACAGATGTGAAATCTGAATAAAATCTAAACCCCTAAATCTCTACCTTCCATTTGATTTTGTTTTAATAAATAATTTTTCAATCAAAAATTTATATTTTCGCAAGAGATTGTGACGTCACGCCGATTGGATCTCTTCGCAATTCGAATTTGGCAATGACGAGGTCATTACGGCGTTGCCCGAGGTGTTTGTTTGCGAAGTTCATATCATAGTTCATAATATTCATAATTTAGTTTGCGAAGCAAATCAAATTAGAATTTGCTGTTTAGAATTTGCAAATTAGAATTTCCAATAGGCTACGAATTTCCATTTCGTTTGTGAGGCAAACCAATGCCATGATAAACCAAATGGGAATTCTTAGCAATCACCACGCAGTGGCTAGTTTAAGATAAATAAGAGGTGGATATTTCAATGTATTTAAACTTTTTTGCAATTCAAGAAAATTTTAAATTGTTGCACTGCAATATTAATACGTTTTACCGAAAAATGCCGAATTGAAAGAGACTTTCAATATGTTATAACATATGAGTGAAATATTCAGTAAGAAATTTTTAGTTTGTAGGGGAAATAATCTGCTACTATCAATTTTGCAAGTACGTATGTATATATATATATATATATATATATATATATATATATATATATATATATATATATATTTATTTATTTATTAATAAAGAGGTTGCAGCAGCCGCCGTCGCAGGATTGAAAATACGGTTTGTTCAAAATTGTACAGGGTTAACGATGAAGTGGATTATTTTCCGAGGCGGCTATTAGTTTAGGGTTTATTAAGTGTCCCAGTAGGAAAAGCGTAATTTCTACCGCGTGTGAGCAAAAGACGTATACATTTTCAGTCTTTTGGCTCCTGAGAACATTTTCCATCACGTGTGTCACTAAATGTCGCCTTTTTTGGGAACTTTTCTTCCTATTTCTCTTTAATAAATCTTTAATGATAATATACGCTGCACTCGCGATTAGGCGCCGACTTCGTAAAGAACGGGACCTTAAAACAATTTGCTTCAAACAATAAGTTTGCAGTTTAACTTCAACATACAACCAACCAGATTGATCGCGAGCACATGGAACATTTTGTGTCCGAGCTGTCAAACCAGAAAAACCAGAGAGATTGATTCACCAAACCTGTCTCCGGGGTTAATCAATCATCCATGTTTTGCTCTGCTTCTCCGGTGTGGACGCGGCTTTATGTATCTCAGACCGCACTTGCGTTGCGGCTGAGGCGCTGCACGTTGAAAAACCGAATGTGTGCACCTAGCCTTATCGTCTCGTTTGGCTATATAATACCGCATGACAAGGATAGGAGTGCGAATGCTCAATTCGATAGAGTGGGGACAAATATAGTGAAATCGCACAAGTCTACTATGTAGTGTGGACCAATGAGATAAGGAAACAATAAATGAGCGTTTTATCCCATTTCGAGTACCAATCAGGCGATGTATGTTCGTTTCCAACCGATAGATTAAAGTAGTCTGTCATGTTACTACTTGTTTCAATCGTGATCCTGGGCACATAAGAAGATTAGTATTTCTCATTCTAATTTTATATTTCCTTTATGCGTCTGCCAGTTTCTCATGTCTTTAGCCTCTCATTCTATGATGAGAGTGTTAGGCCCGGTGCACACATCCGGTTTTTCAAAGTCCACCGCCTCTGCCGCAACGCAAGTGCGGTCTGAGATACATTAGATCCAATGGTACAGTGCACACATGCATCCAGAGCCGCTGGGGCGACGCACGTCCAACTTGCGTGCAATATGTACCGCAGTTCGTCATGGCGCCGCACGTGAGTCTCCGTTTTGAAGTACCTTGTTTTCATAAACAAATGGAATATAAATAATAATTATTAAATAGTTGTAGGCAGTAACGTCTATTTTGTTTCAAAATATACTTTTTTTTCCCCAAGTAAGCGAAATAAACAAATTTTCTTCGACATAATATTTATCGCAAATGGCGGCAAAATGAGTTCGTGCTTCATTTCACGGTTATGTGTGCATAGTTGGGCTTCGGTGCCACAGTGGCACCGCACGTTGAAAAACCGGATGTGTGCACCGGGCCTAAGATGCCAAATTGATCATCCATGTACGTTTTTCCTGTCACGTGACTACTAGTCCACGTGTTTGGTCGAACTTTTTGAAGCTCCTCTCAATAGCTCAGCCTACTTATGTTCCACTTGTATGGGCAGATTAAACCTTGCAACACACTGGAGCAGGATGTGAGCAAACACATAACAGGTGGATGGGTAGTCCGTTTCACAACGGTCTTTGGTTGGATTCAAACTCGCAACCATCCGGTTTCTGATCCGTCACTCTTCCAACCGGGCTACAGTGGCCCAATTTCAATCCAAAAACCGTCATATACGGCCCGAAGCACTTTGAGGCCCGGTGCACACATCCGGTTTTTCAACGTGCGGCTCCGTTGCAGCAACGCAAGTGCGGTCTGAGATACATTAGATTCAATGGAGTTGTGCACACTTGCCTCCGGCGCCGCTGTTGCGACGCACGTCCAACTTGCGTGCAATTTGAACTGCAGTTCCCCACGGCGCCGCAGCTCGCCGCAAACGCTTCTCCGTTCTGAAGTACCTTGTTTTCATATATAAATGGAACATAAATAATAATTAATAAATGGTTGTATCCAGTAACGTCTATTTTGTTTCAAAATATACTTTTTTTACACCAAGTAAGCGAAATAAACAAATTTTCTTCGATACAATATTTTTCGCAAATGGCGCGAAAGGAGTTCGTGTTTCATTTCACGGTTATGTGTGCATAGTTGGGCTTCGGTGCCGCAGTGTCGCCGCACGTTGAAAACCGGATGTGTGCACCTGGCCTTAGCCTCTAGATCGGAAGGTTCCTGGTTCGAATCCGAGTCCGGGCATGGATGTTTGTAAGGGTATGGTGTAGAGGCGGCTGGCACACCTTAAATTTGTCGTGGCAGAAAGTCCTAATGTTGGGATGGTGTGGAAGTTTGGAGAGTGGGGTGCCAGCTCAGGTGTTGCCTCGTCATCCGACCGGGGTTCAAAATTACGTGGCGTTGTCCTCGGTTCTTTTCCTTGAAGGATTGATTCCGGACCGTCGGCAATAGCCCGTTGTGTTGCTCTGGTTAGACGTTAATTAAAATTTTACAAATTACCTATGATGGGCTGGTTCGAATACGGGTCCGGGCATGGATGTTTGTAAGCGTATGGTGTAGAGGCGGCTGGTGCACCTTAAATCTGTCGTGGCCGAAAGTCCTCACGTTGGGTTGGCGTGGAAGTTTGGAGAGTGGGGTGCCAGCTCAGGTGTTGCTTCGTCATCTGACCGTGGTTCAAAATTACGAGGTGTTGTCCTCGGATCTTTCCCTTAAGGGACTGATCCCGGACCGTCGTCAATAGCCCGTTGTGTTGCTCTAGTACGACGTTAACTAAAAAAAAATTACCATTACCATTACCTATGATGGGTACCACCGTAGCCCGGTTGGAAGAGTAACATATTAGCAACCGGAGGGTTGTGAGTTCAAATCCAACCATAGACAGTCACGTACAAAGCGGGCTGGTGCACGCTAAGTTCGTCTTGACCACAAATGCTCAATTTGGCGTGAATTTTGGATAGTGCTCTGGTGTGACCTTTTCATCTGATCGTGATTCAAATTTACATTGTGTTGTCCTCGAATCTCTCTCTCTTCGGCTTTGATCCCCGACCAAAGCGAATAGCCCGTTGTGTTGATCCAGTGTGACGTTATTTAAATACTTACTTAGTATCTCCCTCACTCTCTGGAGCGGGGGTTATTTTAAATTTGCATAAGATTATTCATAGGAACTTGTTGATGGTGATTTTTTTGTAAGGTAGAATGTTTGTGTGAAGAGGGACGGTTAATACCTCAGGAGCGGACCTGATCGACTCCTGCCCTCGTCACTCTCTCATCTTCCCCCTAACTGCACGATGAGAATGATGATAACATCACCTGTGCGACACGCGATGGTTGCATTAGCATCCAATCCTGATTGAGTTAGGGGTACTTAAATCTTAAATCCCGCATTCAAAAGAGCCGAGATTATGGGGTTCGAGTGGAGAACGAACACCCTAATAGAAAGATATTACCCACTTCTGGGGGATAAAACGTCTCGTTGTTTGGGTTAAAGTGAAAGATGAATCCCCACCGTGTTTTAAAGATCGGCCTACAGTGGCGTTTATTACTATGAATTACAATCTCTTCGAGTGCCGTAATATTTCTTCATAAACTGAATAGGACTTAAGAAGCGAATGTAAGGGCAAAAGGTGTGAAATGCTTTCCGCTTTAAAAAAAAATTTAAGTGACTAGTGTTTATGCGGCGGAATGTGTTTCCTTACGCAATCCGAACGTGACGTGACTTGTTTTTCGAATCTGATTTCAGCAAGATCGATTTTTCTATAGAAATCCCAAAGAATGAATTCAGAATATGTATAGGATAGTTGAATGGTCATTGCCAATCAGATCAAACGACGATAAACTAAATTGAGGTAACTTCGATACGTATTATGCCGACCAACCGGTTGGTGGTAAAGGGGTTAGCCACAAGATCGGAAGGTTCATGGTTCGAATCCGTGTCAGTGTATGGATGTAAGTGTATGGTTTAGAGGCGGCTGGTGCACCTTAAATCTGTCGTGGCCGAAAGTCCTCACGTTGGGTTGGTGTGGAAGATTGGAAAGTGGGATGATAGTTCAGGTGTTGCCGCGTCAACTGACCGTGGTTCAAAATTTCGTGGTGTTGTAATTGGATCTTTTCCTTAAGGGATTGATCCCGGACCGTCGTTAATAGCCCGTTGTGTTGCTCTAGTACGACGGTAATTAAAAATTACCATTACCCACTTAAAAAATAAGAACTTTTTGAAAAACATATTTTAAAAGTTTAAAAACGAAATCAGTTCACTTTTAATGAAAACAGAAGTCTCAACACCATAAGTATAACTTAAAAGATTACTTGATACTTACGGTTGTCCAGTTGGTAGAGTCACGGATTGGCGACATGTAGGTTTTTCTGCAGTTGTTTAGTTTACAATTTAAAAAGGGGTATATATATATATATATATATATATTTTTTTTTTTTTGTGAATTTAGGATACAAAAATTATTTTAAGCATATTTTTTAAATTTCTAATTGATTTATACTACTTAATATAAGTATAAAGAACAGCGTAAGTTAGAAGAACCCAGTTAGAAGAGTACAAAATTAGCAACCGGAGATTTGCGAGTTCGAACCAAAGACCGTCGTGTATACGGGGGCTGGTGAACGTTAAACCTGTCGTGGTCTCAAATGTCTGCCAGTTGGCGGGATGTAAAAGTATGTAAAGGGGTTGCCAACTCAGGTGTTGACCTCGTCATCTGACCTTGGTTCAAAATTACGCAGTGTTGCCCTCTGATCTTTCATTTCAGATATGATACCTTACCGTCACTAATAGCCGGTTGTGTTCCTCCAGTTCCAAGTTAATTCAATTACCTACCTGATACGGGCCACTTTCGCCTGGATGTAAGAGTAACAGATTAGCAATAGGAGGGTTGTGAGTTCGTATCCAACCAAAGACCGTTGTGTACAAAGGGAAATGGTGCACGTTAAATCTGTCGTGGACTCATATGTCCTCACGCTGGCGTGGAGTGGGTGTGGAGAGTGAGGTGCCAGTTTGTAACATCGTTGGTCCTAACAGGGACAATCATCCATGCTTTACAAACTATGATTCGAACCTGGGACCTACTGGGTGGCAGATAAACACTATGATCACTACACCATGTAGGTGACCTATTTTTTATCATATAAACATTTATCTTCTTAATTTGGTTATCATCTAATCCTCAATATAAATATCGTTACACTAAATTTCTAAATGCCTTCTACTCAATTTGTTAATTAACTTTCATGTTTTTATACCCCATTTACGCCCTAAGAAAAAGTCGAAAAATTGAACGGCTTTAAAGTGTATTACTGTACAAAGTCCCAAATCCGTAATCCTCCGGATTTCGGCCATTTCGGATTTCGGATTGTTTGCATTTTTTGTCAAAAATAAAACTATTAATCTAACCACCCCACTCGCTCGAATTTTGAATTTACAATAGTAAAATAGCAGATTTATAAATAAGAATAATTTCTAAAAAAGGAAAAAAACCTTTTAATGCAATGGAAAAATATTACCTTGCAAATCTTCTCATTTTTATGTGTGGTAATTACTCTGAACATGTTCGTTATTTTGCATTGTTTCATCAATTAAGTTCAGGTTTAACTCCTTGTTCTTTAAAAATTGCTGGAAAGATGTAAAAAAGTGAGAAAAAAAAAAACGACAGTTAGCAAAACGTCCGGATTTTGGGCAATTCCGGATTTAGGATGTCCGGATTTCGGACTTTGAACTGTAGGGGAAGACGGGGTACAATGAAACATTACTTCTAAAATCAGTAAAATTTGTCACAGAAAGTTGCAATTTATATATATGTTTATGCAACTATGTGTTCCAATTACTGATGTGATTTGGATACATTCGCACTTCTACAACATTAGCAATAGAAGATTATTGGTTTTTCACCATTGAAAGTAAATTTCTTTACTAAAAGTAATTTTGTTTCTTTTTCCTTGTTATTATATGTAATACTTATTTTTTCTATACATTGTTATCTTTGTGTTGTTGTATTCATACCTCCAAAACTAAAATAAAAAAATAAAATAAAAAATATTAGATGTTTGAAATTTTTTTTTATTTAGTAACCTCAGTACGGGGTACAATGAAACACTTGCAGACGGGGTACAATGAAACATGTTTCATTGTGCCCCGGGTGAATGCATTTACTTGAAGTAATATATCACTGGTAAATATAATATCACTGATATAAAATAACATATTACTGGTTGTCACTAATATAAATAAAGTCTAAATTTTACGAAAGATAACAGAATTGTTGTAGACCTGCCCCCACATACCAGTAACAATTTGCAGCCTTTAGACAAAACTGTGTTCAAGTCACTTAAAAATTTCTTCAATCTAGCTGCAAATGATTGGATGCTGTGTAATCCAGGTCATACAATCTATATATGAGATATCTTCTTTGCTTGGCATTGCTTATTTTAAGTCTTTCACTCCACAAAAGGTTTTTCAGAGAGTGGAATATGTGGCCTTTAAATAGAGAAATGTTTTGTGAAGAAGATTATTTGTGTTCGTACATGTCAGATAGGCCTAGTCCTACTGAAAATTATTTCCATGTTCAGATCAATGAAACTGAAGAGCTGACTAATGAAACTGAAGACCAGACAGACAAAACCCAAGAATCAGAAGTGGTGGATCTTGCCATTAGTAGATCAGAATCACAGACTGCAGATTGTTCAGCAACTGTTCATACACCATGCACTAGCTCTCAACCTGTGGGGAAATACATTTCTCTTCAAGAGATAAAACCTTGCCCCAAGGATGGTCCAAGAAAAGTAGTAAGTGTAGGAAAACAGAAAATAAAAAGTTTTGTTCTAACCATGCCAGTAAAAAATGCTCTTGTTAAGCAATTAGAAAGTAAAAAGAGGAAAAAAAAACTGAGAAAGTATTGTTTTCAAAACAAACTACCTCCTACAGACTCTGACGATGATCCAGATTATTTTCCAGCTCCAGCTGATCACCGAAGTACTAAGAATGAGATATCCACACATAACATGTGTGACACAAGCAGTATCTGTATAAATGATTAGGTATGTTTTAATCAAGGAGGGTGAACTGAAACATCAGGAAATGTATTCTGTTGGAGAAATCATAAATTTAAATGAAGTCGAATGTGACTAAAATAAACTATATAGGGCAGGCCTCGAAATAGATTTTTTAATACAGGTACACAAGGTGCACTTAATTTTTAATTAGGTGCACAGGTTATATTTTAGGTGCATATTAAAAAAAAACGTAATATAAGAGCATTGATATAATGTAAACTACTTTATTAGTTGGTATGTTTAGATAGGTTAGTATAGTAGATAGTAAATAAAAATATTTAAACATCTATATTATCCCTTCTCTGGCGCACGGTTGTCGCGACAGTCGCTTCAACAGAGCCATCTGGAAAATGTATCGATCATCGGAAAGTTCTGATGGCAGTGACACAAGTAAACCTTCCTCCCGTACAGCCCAGCGATTTTGTTTTCGCATAGTGTGTATTTAGGAATTTTAATTACGTTCCTTTAGAGCGAGAGAAATCGATACTAATAGTCAAGTATAAAAATGCATAAACGTTCCCTCCCGTTTTTTAACGTTAGGTGCACGGCATGCACCTAGCGGGAAAAAATTAGGTGCACAATTTTATTTTCATGTGCACGGTGCACGTGTGCACCCGGGTATTTCGAGCCCTGATATAGGGTGAAAATTGTTTGCATCATTTGGAGTGTTTCATTGTACCCCAGTATGTGTTTCATTGTACCCCGGCATATGGGGTACAATGAAACACTATGAGACATTTACTTTTTGTCATTTTTCAAGCATAAAGATATTGTTTAGAACCAAATAAAAATTTATTTAGATAGAGAAAATACAAGATTAAAAGTATAAATTAATTATATTTTAGTGCATGCAAAATTGTGGATAGGAAAAAATAATTAGTAAATTTTGTTTCATTGTACCCCGTCTTCCCCTATATTTGTTTCGAAAGAGATCGATATTGGAATGTTGGTTGTTTTGCACGGTAGCATTAAAACTAATTCCTTAAAAAACGTATTTCCTGCTCAGATAGATATTCATTCATATTTTCTCCGAAGAAAAATAATAAAGAGTCTTCATTTCTAAAAATAGCGTGGCATGAAATGATACCTGGCTATTTTCCACACGCACTCGAACCATCTAACGGCTGTGAATTGAGTAAGGAAGCATTGTCTGTCTTCCACGAGAATATCACGATAGAAAGTTTGCACTTGTCTGTTGCCATGGGAGCTAATCTTATCCAATTTTCCACATGGGATGCTGAGTATACTTGATGACAAATTAAAATTTACTGAATATTAGTACATACTAGCAAATACCCGATCTTACTCGGTTTGAATTGATTTACTCTAGATTGATGATAAAAATAATAAGGACTTACGTTTTTTTGTAGAATAAAATAATATTTTAACACCTTTCGCCATCTTTATAATTTCTAAAACTTACTTTGGTCACAAATCCTACACATGCATATCCATTCATGTAATGCATTTCACATGCATCGCACCCTTGCTGTATGACAAAGATACAAAATGACGAAAGGTGGCACTAAGGTTACTACTACAAAAGACGATTTTGAGGGGAGATATGGAATTCCCTTTCTAAGTTCTTTTCATGTTCAACTCAATTTTTTAAAACGACGATTTACGGCGAACAATATTTTTTTACTTCTGGCACTCTTGTATCCGGCATGCGACATTGTGGAATTTCGCAATCTTCTCCTGTCATTATGACAAAGAATTTTTTAGTATGAAAAGTTCTGTTTCGGATTTTTTAAACATTATTATTCGTTCAATAACGGCATTATTATTTGAAGAATGGCATAATTACACTTAAAATTTTCGTTGTCCTGACTTACCTGCCACTTTAAGTCGAATACTTTGTGATGGTGTTGCGTGTGATGAAAAATAAACACAATTTATTAAACTAATAAACATTTACAACTGAAAACAATAGAAAACAGCGAAATAAAACAAATTAAAAGATGTCAGAATTTTTTTTTCTGAAGATATTAATTTGCGATTCTTTTTACCTCTTGATCTCGTAGTTGCCACAACTTACAACTAAAAAGTGCACACAAATTTAGAAAAGCGAAATTAATTCAAAGCAAAAGAAACAGAAAATGTTACAACCAACACGATTTTTCGTTTCATTCACGTTTGTTGAAAAATATCGTCTGTCCCAAATATTTGGAAATCGTTTACATTGCGCAATGAACAAATATAAGACTCGAAATAAAGTATCAGAAAACTCGAACTCAGTACTGGAATAAAGTATAAAAAAGTATCATAGCTGAAATTCCATAATTTTTTTTTTTTTTTTTGAAGAATAATTGCTTTTTTAGCAGTATTGATAAAGCAATCAAAGTAATCGTAAAACTCAATCTACATTCCAATTTTTACAAAACTACCAAATTATGGTTGATTTAAGTATACTTACTCAGGTGTTTAAGCGAGAAACTCGTCTAAATATAACAATAAAGAAATATTTATTATTGCATTCACTAAATTAATAGATATTATATAAAATAAAACACATTGTGCAATCAAATATCTGGAATCAAATTCATGTGATGCTTGCACAAACACATAATAGAACATAGAACAGAAAGACGGACAGACAGACTTTCGCAACCAATTTCACTCACTAAATGAAGATAAGTACTCACTGTATGGAAATTTCCATGAAAATATATTAAGAAAACTACCTTTCATCCGGCAACATTAATCAAAAACAAAATAAATAAAATCGCCCACCCTTACTAGGGATTAGGGATGTGTCAATGTTTTGAAACATAGTTGTTCAAAATTAAAACATCGATGCTGATGACACATCGCCCAAAAACCATCGAAACCACAAAAATTATTGTCAGTTATTATTAATTATTTATCAACCTATGGAGGGGGGGGGGAGTTCACAACAAACTCATTTTTTATTCTGTAAATAAAAATTATTGGGGCCTATAGTTATTATATGCCCCTAATAATTGTTATTTACAGTTTGTAAAAAAGGAAGTTTGTTAACTTTATCCACCTTAAGCCGACTTCTTTTTACACTAACTATCCCACCAGTTAGGGAAAAACTCTTTCTGATTGAATGGATGTCGCCATCACTGACAAATACTTAGTTACACGGTTATTTTTCTTAGTTTTTAGTATGGTACGTTTTAAAATAAAACATCGAACAACTATCAAATATTTTATTTTCAAATTGAATAATATAAAAGAATATAATATGTACAACAATTTGACATAGGTTCTTCTAAGTATAAGTATAATTAGGTAGGTTGTACTGTAAATAAAAAATCCTGGGGCTTATAAATATTATATGCGCCAATATTTGTTACTTACAGTTTGTAAAAAAAAAAAGTTTTTTAAGTTTCTCCACCTTAAGTCGATTTCTTTTTTCACTAACTATCCCACCAGTTAGGGTAATTGGTAATTTTTAACTAACGTCGTACTAGAGAAACACAACGGGCTATTGACGGTGGTCTGGGATCCATCGCTTAAGGGAAAGTTTCGAGGACAACACCTCGTAATTTTGAACCACGGTCAGATGACGACCCACCAGTTAGGGAAGAAACTCTTTCTGATAGGACGGATGTCGCCATCACTGACAAAAATACTTAGTTGCACGGTTATTTTTCTTAATTTTTACTATGGTGCTTTTTTTATTCAAAAATAAAACATCCACAAAGTTAAAACATCGATGTTTTTCAAATATCGGTTCCAATAAATCGATGGTAAATACATCAATGTTTTTATAAGACATTGACATCGATGTCGCATCCCTACTTTTCAGAACCTTTACCCTTGGCCACTTTGGTCTAAAAGTATGTTCAATTTACTGATTATAAAAATTATGCTACTTGGTTATTTTTAAAAATTTTTATAATGGTACTTTTTTCATTTAAAAATAAAACATCGACTACGTAAAAACATCGACATGTATATACATCGATGTTAAAAAAATATCGGCTCCAATGCATTGATGTATTTACCATCGATTTATTGGAATCAGTGTTTGGTTTGCACCGATGTTTTTACGTTCTCGATGTTTTATTTTTGAATAAAAAAAATACCATAGTAAAAATTAAGAAAAATAACCGTGCAACTAAGTATTTGTAAGTGATGGAGACATACGACCCATCAGAAAGAGTTTCTTCCCTAACTAGTGGGATAGTTAATGAAAAAAGAAGTCAACTTAAGGGGAGAAAGAAATCAAATTTATTTTTTTTACAAACTGTAAATAACAAATCTTGGGGCACATAATAAATAAATTTAAAATAATAGATTTGTTAATTGTTCTTATTAATTTTTTTGACTTTGTGTTTAAGTATGTCTCTTATTTGGCGTTGTAAGCCTTGTGTTTGGTGCAGTTTGGCCAAATTCGGTACTTGGGTAGTAAAAATCCAATCAAAAACCATATAATATTTTAAGAGTAGACGTTCCTTGGAAACTAAGAACTTAAAAAACGCTGTGACGGGAAAAACTTTGAATTAGTTGTTTGTAGGTTTTATGGCTCAAGGGTCCATATTTGGTCAAGCTGGAGGGTTAAGAATAAAATGAATGACCAATAGTAATGTTTCAATCTCCCGTGAGAGTAAATGATACGCATAGTTATGAATTGAATGAACTCCGTACTACACGATCCATTGATGTTTCGAAAACAACACAAATAGATTGGTTAAATGAAAGGTGAGATAAAGGAGGTGAAGCGAAAAAGAAATGATCGTGAAAGTGATAGAGAGAAAGGCAAGAAGGATATAGCAACGTAGATACAGAGTAACTGAACATTGATTAGAAAGTGGAGGAGAGTGACAAGGAAACGAAAGAAGGGGGAATTGATAGTTACACAAACCAATGAATCTATATATATATATATATATATATATATATATATATATATATATATATATATATATATAGTATTAAAAAAAGGAAGTGTTTGTTTGTTTGTTTGGGGTCGCAAAATCCTGACGATTCTATGGCACTTACAGCAATGAGATTTGGCACACCGAATTATTTGCAATTTTTGGGTCGCGGCGAATTTTAAAATTCAATCTAGAAGATTTTCAAATGAATTTAATAGTTTTATTCTCCATCGCTTTTTCAAACGCGGAGAACTTTTTCTACCCGTGTGACATTGCAGTCAGCGTTTGGAAACATGCCAAGATTTTTTTATCCGAACGCGGAGAAAATTATATTTTTCATTTCCGCTTTGATTTTGCGAGGGCGAATAAATTTCCAGCCAGACGATAAATCTTTTAACTGAAGTCAGTTCTTTTTTCTATCTCCAAGATTGTTAAAGATAGAGTAAAAATTTCAACGGATTTGAAATCTGCGGAAAATTTCAGAAAGTACGATGAAAAACTAAACAAGTTTTCAGAGTGAAGAGGAAAACGAGATATGGAATGAACTGAAGAGAAGATTTAGATGTGGTAATAAGAGAGGGATGGACGGAATATAATTACCGATTCAGAAGAAGTGGAAACTAGTTCAGAAAAGGACACAGACTCAGAATGAAAAACTGATTTAAACATGTTAAAAGGGTCCGGGACACATCAGACAATTTTTTTTATTAATTAATTTAGAATTTTGAATTTTTTTGAACTGATTACCCATCTAACTAATAAGCAAAATCAAAACACAAAATTTTACCAAAAGTTTTTTAAAAATTTTAAATTAAAATTTTTTGAAAAAAGAGGGGTCATTTTAAATTGCTAAGGCTTAAAATATTCTTCGTCGAATTTCAAAATTCTTGCAGTAAATTATTCACAAATTTATTTACTTTAATTTTGATTCTTCAATTTAAAAAATATTAATTTAATAAAAAATTAAAAATATTTGAATGAAAATTTTTGAAAATTGTAAGGTACTTGTTTTTTAAAAAGTTATATTTTTAAAAGTAAATATTTGTTTCAAATTTGCTGAATCAAAATTAAAGTATAATGTTTGAAAAAGATATATTCCAAATTTCAACCCTTAAACTTTATCGGTTTTCGACTTATAGCAATTAGAATACAGGAAATCTTGAAAAATGTATCACGGAGAAAAACGCATTTAAAGTTTTAAAGACAGATGTTGTTGTGCCATGACAAAAACTGTCGAGAGTGTTAGATTTTCAAAAGAACGCACCACAAAAATTATTACATCTCTAGTTCTAATTAAGATAGAAACAGGATTTAAACGTCATTTTAAGCAGAAAAACACAGAGAATATTTTAAAATAATAATTAAAAAAAATTTCGAAAATTTGACGATTTTTGTGTCCCGGACCCCTTTAAAAAGAGCAATACCAAAGAAGAAATTGTACACAGATGGTACAGCTGAAGGAAATCGAAACAAAGTTTGAAGAGTAAAAATAAGGTGAGTTGGATTTTTTATGTCCTAGGCACCATTTTTAGCCATGGTGTGACAGACACAAGACAGACAACATCAAGTAATCGACACACACATACAAGGAAAGTTTTACTGACACAGAAGAGAGAAATAAATTCAGTGAGGAATCGAATTTGCGCCTCCTACAACTCGCAGTTTGTTAGCGAAGTGGGCATACCTACTAAGCCAAGATGGCCCCATAAAAGGTAGGGAGATAAACTAAGTAAAAAATAGAGAGGTAAATGTGTGACAGAAAGAGAGAAATAAAGAAAAAACAAGATAGAAGGAGTAAGGATAGAGAAAGAAAGAGAAAAGAGGGATATTAAAGAGAGTGAGAGGAATGAGAGAGAGAGAGAGAGAAAGAAAGAGTGAAAGCAATGAGGGAGACAGAAAGGAAAAAGCGCGATAAATGTGACGGATCGAAAAGAAAGAGAAAAATGAGAGAGAGAGAGAACATTAATATAAAAGTGATGGTAAACTGAGAGAGCTGATAAAATTGTTGGCGAGTTCTAAGAGAGAAATATGGCAAAAAGGCCAATGACATCTTATGAATGATCAGACAATGACATCATTTATGAACAATACAGATTTTTATGATTTTTTATATAGACCTAAATACAGAGTTAACATTTCTTTTTGATTTAAGGTTTTAGCAATCCAGTCGTTAGAAAGCAACTTTAATATTGCATTAGAACGACTTTAATAGTACAGTGCGAGTATAATATTGCACGAAACAAACACTATTTTCTATTGCTTGCTGAAGAATAAAAGAAGATACGAAGCAAATAAAGGTATCGATGGAATCGAATTGATATGAAGACAATTTTAAGCAGAGGAGGGAATCAGAGAAGTTATAAAACAGGAGGAGAGTTTTGGGAACAGATAAATATGGAGCTCATTCTTAAGGGGTAGATAGTTGAACTTACGTCGCATTAGAACAATATGACGGGATTCAATCCCGAAGGGAAATATTCGAGGACTACACCTGGCAATTTTGAACCACGGTCAGATGACGGTCAACATCTGAATTGTTACCCCACGAGGGTTCGAAATAAGTCGCGGCAACCACGGCAAATTCCGTAAGCTTTGCTTAAATCGCTGCAACGATCAACGGTTCTCTCGGCAAGTTTTGCTGCGAGTATTTAAAAACCGAATGTTTCATTATTTCTATTTTAAATACCAGCTATTAAAATTAAAAAAAAAAAAAACTATGTGCTTTAATGAGGATAGTGTAAATGGTCCTTCGCTTTCAGATTTTAAGGCAGTTCAGAAATGGTTTTGTGTATGTGATCGCAGAACTTTCTTTTAGCTATGTAGTTATGAAAAAAATGCAATTTTCTCTAGCCTAATTCTTGATTGATGTCTTCGTAAACTTGATAATAAGGGAATAAACGTGTCTACAAAATACTATTTGAGTGTTTCCTTTTTTTCTCAGTTGTATTTTAGGGTTTCATATAAAATTGCAGAAAGCTTACAAGAAAAGTGAATTTTTTTTTCCTTCTCATTGCATTAGTCATTCAATTGTTTTAAAGTTTAGCGAAATATTTGCAAATTTTTACTTACCGTTATTACGGAAATTTTAGGTTTTGCCATGAGCTGAAGAGCTTTTGCTGACAGCTTATAGAAGCTCACTGGAATATTTGCTACCAGCTTCAAAATCTTATTTCGAACCCCACTCTACAAACTACTACGCTAACGTGAGAACATTTGAGGCCTCAACAGATGTAATGTGCATCATCCTTAAGGTGAAATTGCAAGTTTTAAAATTTCGAGAATTAGTGTTGGAAAAATAACTTTACTGTAACATTCAGAGCGCAAAAAAATATTTTGAGATTACTTTATTTTTATTTACTAATTTCTATAAAGTTCGGATACGCTTCAAAAGCAAAGGAAAATTTATATTTTAATTGCTTAAAGTGTACGAGATTTCTCACAAACACAGTCCAAGAGACAGGCAACATGACTACAAAGTTAATTTTAAAGAAGGGTATTTTGATCGATGACAAATCGATGACATATGGATGGGCTTACATCAAGTACAACTGCCAGTAATTTACTTTAAAAATGTTTTCAATGCTCTATAACTCTGTACGTTATTTACGTTTTTGATTTGAGATAACTTTAGAACTCTCTTCAGAAAATAATTTCTGTGAGGGCCTCGTTTTATCTCCCGATTCCCATTCCTTTTAGAATTGCTTTAATGCAAAATTAGCATTACAATGAGAGATATATAGCTTTGACTATTTTCATACATATTGGGGTTTTCCCTTTGTGTGAATAACAAACTTCGATTTACTCGGTTAAACTAGCTTCTCTGTATATTCCGTACTATTGTTTTTAACAGCAAAAATACTACTAGGAGGATTTCGATCCCTATAGGTCATCCCCTGATAAAGTCTCTGGTTTATTCACAGGATTATTTTGGGCAATCTGTTACAGGTTGAAAAATAACCTATTACCTTACAGGATCCTAATTCCATATTTCAACCCTATTTTCCCGACGCAAAATCAGCAAGACATAACACCAAATTGGAATTATTTTTCCGCATAGAATACGCTTAAGAATTAGTGAATGTATTTCTTAGGCCAGGTTTGCTGTTTTAAGGCTATTGTACAGTGTTCCTTGACTGCTTTAAGAGAAATACTTCTCTGTAAAACTATTCCGGTTTTTCAAAGAATAAACTAGAAAATTATGTTCGGATTATTTAATTTAATTTTCATAAAATGTGAAAGCAGCAATGTGTGCTCAAATTTTAAATTATCCGCATCGTTAACAAGTAATTTTATTTCATAGAATAAACTATTCGTATTTGAGGTTGAAATATCAATAAAAAAAATGGAACTTATCTTCACGCCTCTGATTTTTTCGTGAACGCGTATGAATATGTGTCTCTCCCCTCAAAAATAAAAAAAATATCTTTGGAGTGTAGCGTATTCCCTCTCTGCATACCACCATTCCACACCCTTTCATCTGCCTCACACAATAGAATTATCCACATGGAGCCAAAATCACTTGTTCTTGGCGTCCGATCGGGTTTCTGTCTCTAAGGCAACCCTACTGCAGCAGGCTAGATCGAGAACCTGCTGTCAATGCCATTCAATATTTTGCGGACTATGAAGTCGACGCGAATTGAATTATGTCGCTGTCGTTACAAATGTTTGGCACTACCTGACGATGTGAATTCCTCGGCATTACTCTCACACCGTAGGATTTAATAGTGGAACGCTTCTTTTTTTTTATACGACAACTTTTCCCGTTGATGTTTCTTCAGTTTTAGTGAAGACCTTTATACAAGGATTGTAGCTATGGCCAGTGATAAAATCAAAGTTGCGATCCGAGTTCGGCCGTTTAATAGAAGAGGTGAGTCAGACGTCTGATTTTTGTTCCTATCTTTCACGTAATGAATTTTGTGTTTGTTTAATGTGTTCCTATTCGACGTGATTCATAACCACTGTGATGCATTCCGTTTACGTGGAATGTTAGATTGCGTTTAACTACCTCTCTTTCCATACATAATGTGACGACTCGTTCGAATCATACTATACAGAAAGGGTGTGATGCGCGATTTTAATTTTCCATCTGATCCATTTATGATGTCTCGTAATCTATTCGCATCGATTTGTTTGCTTTTGTTTTCATTGCTAATTTGTGTACAGTGGGTGAAAGTTGCAGTTATTGTCATGTGTGAAGAGATGCATGAATTCCGAGACGTGTTTATTATTTTAATGTTATCACATTTAGGATTGAATTTGAAGAAAGTAACTTTTGCAGCTTTCATGGGAAATGTTTACCTTACATCCTTGAGAAAACATTTTCCAAAGTGATGTGCGTCATGACGGAGTGAGGATTTTGTTGTCATAGCAGAAAGGGGCAGGGATTTCTAGAATTCACACTTAAGTAGAGAGATACAAGTGACCTTTTGTTCTTTGATATTTTGCTTTATGGTGATTCATTACTCTCAGTTTATCCAAAAAAACAAAACAATTCGCTTGTTTTCCAAATGTGATTAAACAATGTAAATAAACAATTGTCGTAAAGGTTATTCTTGCAATATGCTGTTGTTTACTTTTTGTAATTTTTGAAAAACGGCTACTATATCGTTACTTTTTCGTGAAATTAATAACACGTTTGGTGAACATTCTATTGATCACATTGATATCAGTCTTGGCCTTTGTAGTTTTATTATTCATGGTTTAGTTCATATTTTAATCTAGTTTATAGGTTGTTCACAATCAGTCAAAAACACATACATAACACTTAACAAGATATTTTTTAAATATGAAATCTGGGAACTGAATACACAGCATTTAAAAATTGCTTTTAAGATTAACATGGTAATTTTCCTCATTTTTATACACTGCCCTGTTTTACAAATAAATTTTTTAAACACCTTTTAGAGTATTAGTTTATTATTTGAATATACCTGTGAAATTTAAGTATACGAAACCCATTGATAGCTTCATGTTATCAGTTTTATACAAATTCTAAATCTTGAATGATTGTTACAAAAATCCCTGAAGTATGGTATTAAATTTTATTCAAACTAGTATTATTTTGCGTATGTTTAATATTTTCATTGTTGTGGGCCGTGTTTGTTTTGAGGCATAATTGGTTCCCATATGAGGTCCTTGTTGCTATTGTATTTCCTTTTTACATTTTAATTTGTCTTGTTGTAAGGAAGTTACAAAGAGATTATTAATTACTTTTTGCTACCCAATCATAGTATAAATAAGAATGTGTTTTCTTTAATGTTACTTAACATTTACATTGTCTTAATTTCTAGTTGATTGTTAACTTAAATAATGTTTTAAAGTTATTATATTTTTAGTAAAGAAATGAATGTATGAAAGTTAAATTTGATCTTGACTAAAACAGTTTAGTGTCCCATCTTGATCCCTTTTGATTAAAAGAATGACATGTACATTAATTCAACATGCAATTTCAGACTTGGAAAATGATGTTCCTTGTGACCAACTTTCTTATCACGAATTTCTTCCTTGTTATCATCATGTCCTCCTTTTTAAAAATGTGTTGCTTATGTGTTTTGAATGATAATGTTTTCACTTGGATACTTATATATATTCTGTTTATTGTATTACTTATCTTATTATTCCTATCAGCATTTGATTGTAGTGATCAACATTCTTGTTACTTCTATTTCTCTTGGTCTAGTACATGAAACTGCACATCTTATAAAGTCCCAAACCATCAGAATTCTTTAAAAAGTAATGTGGACCAAACCAACACCTGAAAGCATGCAAGCAACTACACCTGAATGTTCATAAAAAAATTGCAGAGAAAAATTTTTTTATGTTGATTTTGAAATTTGCTAGTTAAAAGCCCTTTTTAAGTCTCAACAAAGCCATCTAATTTTCATTAACACAACACCTTCAAGGCATAAGCTGGGCATGTTCTCTTGTACCAATCATGTATTGGGAGTTCTCCATCAGCATGCTTGTAATCACAGTAACTAAAATGTTAAACAATCAAAACGTTATTGTGGTATTAAGAATTGTGATTAGTATCCGTATTGTTTCAAACGTTTCAATTATGTTCACTCTTTTAATAGCATTTTAAAGTTGCTTTCATTGATCTTATTTGAAAGGAAATTCAGGTTTAAAAAATTGATCCACTTTAACTATCAAATAACCATCCTTCTGCTTGGGTCATCTTAAGAATATATAATTAGGTAAAATGACAAGTTCTTAAAGTATATTAACCTTTATGCTGAGGCACTTTCAATTGTCTCCAATGGTTTTTTCAATCGTCTCCAGGAACGGCTTTTCTACTGAATTCTCCGAGCCCCCATACCTAATTAGGTATGGGGGCTCCGCATTGTACTATGCCGATCACCTTCCTACTGTAAAGGATATTGCGAGCAGTTTCAGTGGCGATGGCATTTTAGTGCGGCGCGTAAAAAAAGCAGTGTGTGACCCAGAGCCACCAAAACGTTTTGCTGAAAATCAAAATAAAAACGAATGCATGATTCGTCTTGTAGAAAAATTGGAATTGAAAGCGTACAACATCGAGACAGAGTATGATGATATCAGATTAATGGATTTTAAAGAATATCCTTTCAAGCTTAAAGTGTAACTTAAAAAACTATTAGAAAAGAATAATGACCTGACAGTTATTGCTACACTTTCCCTGGGATGATTTTCACCCAAGTCAGTATTTGCTACTGCAACATCAGTCTATGTCGAGCGTAGATTTTCAATGTTAAAGAAATTACAGGCCAAGGATCGGCCATGCAACAACATCAACGTTCTTTTGTATGTAATGTTGTTTTATAATACTGTAGTACACTACTAAAATTGTCAGTAAATTTTGAATTATTTAATTTTGTTACGAATAATTTATTTTAGATTTTAGTGTATCAAAAATAAATGCAACTTTAGGGAATGATAAATGCAACTTTTCCCATTTTTACTGCAACAAAAAAGTTGCCCTACTAATTACCAAACTTGAGCGATATGGCCATGAGTGGCATTTACGACTGATGCTTTCCTTTCATAGTATTTTAGCAAGCGCGAATGAACCAGTGTAACTTAGTGTCTACCAAAAAGTACTTCATGGTAGAGTTGGGTTACACTGGTATTTATACTACCCCTTTGTAAGTTAAGTTTTGGAGTGGTAGCTAAGCTCGCTACAGTACTCCCCCTCCAGAATTTTAGCAGTCGCCGAAATTTGATAATTGACGTCACTTGTAGAATGATTGCCATTTTTTGCGTTTGACTGTAAGAGCTGTATTAAGATTACAGTTGCCGTGCTGCCTTTTACATGTTATTTTATCCATGCGGCAATTGCACGAATGGAGGATGTGATATAACATTAGCAGTTTCTGCTATCACAGCGCCCCCTAGTGGTAGAAAGGTAATTAGTTTCACCCATGGCGAATTCTACTGTACATTGTGTGCCATCCATCGAATTTTTGTAAATTTTTAGGCATGTTTAAATCACGAACGTTGGTCACCAATATAGCAAGCACGAATGAACCATCGTAACTTAGTGTCTACCAAAAAGTACTTCATGGTAGAGTTGGGTTACACTGGTATTTATACTACCCCTTTGTAAGTTGAAGTTTTGGAGTGGTAGCTAAGCTCGCTACAGTATCGTTTGTCATGAGAAGAGATATCACCTGATGACTTTCTGCTTTCCCCAAAGCATTCACACCTCATGGTCAGCAGGGTAGGGGGCCAACAAATAAAAGAAGGGATCCCCTAGAAGGTCAGTCGCTGACAGCTCGTAAATGGGGATCGATGCCAGTGGTCACTTAAAAGGATATATAACATCTTCCGCTACCATGCCGCTGGTGTAAGCGATATTTTAGTGGTAACAAAAGTCAATCTGCTGCAACGTAAAGGTTAAATGAGATAAATACATTGTTTCTGTATTGAAATATTTGTATCTTGCAGTACCTACATGGTGTTGGCCATGACAGCATTCTTGTCATATCCTTACTGATTCCGAAAAAATTAAAAAGAAAAATAGTAATTTTAAGAATGTGTCCAACTTTTACCCCACATGACACGAGCATGTCGCCCTGATTCCTTGCACCTCACTGATCCATAAAAGTGCAAAAATGATACAAATTCAAAAGTAAACTATGCTTTTAAAAAGTGTTAACGTTAAACCTCACTGATTCCGACAAACGACGTGAATGAATGACAATGTCAACCAAATCAACTCCAAATGAAACAGTTTTTTTAAAAAAATTGCATAAATGATAAAAATTTTAAAGTTTGATTAAATTTTTGCTATATTTTTAATTTAGTCTCAACGTTAAACCTCACTGATTCCGACAAACAAAGTATGAATGACAATGTCTGCGAAATCTAAATAAAATGTCATAAGCTTTAACGGAAATATTTTTTTCAAGAGGAAGTAATTAGTTTTAACAAAGTAATAAAGTTTAATGGGAAGTAATTAGTGTTAACAGAATTTGTTGATCCTGGAACCACTACAGAGATGTTCATTGGAGCTGTGATTAGCCCAAGTCGTTAGTGCCCAGTTTAGAATCACAGTATTCTCCAGTAGGAGTCATAGTTCGAACTGTTACTGTGAAATCACTATTTGCAACATTCCTTTTTCAAACTTAGTGCACGTCCTATTCAAATTAACCCGCTCCTTCCTTTACCATTGGACCAGTGACTTCATTGGACAACCATCACACATCGTGGCAGAGTGGAATGCTGAGGAAAAGAAGAACCCCATGGGAAAAAGAACCAGTGGGAGAGCAAAGCTAATAAATAAATTAAAAAATGTTCCAGTTTGTTATAATATTTGGGCTTCGAGGGGCATTCAGTCGCCTTTAGGATTACATGTGTGTCGAATTTCATGTCTGTAAGTGCTATAGATTCGTCTGGACACCACACACAAACACTCCCTTTTATAATAGTAGATATTATTAGATATCCTCTGTTTGTATCAACTATATTATTTGTCTGCTTTGTGGATGTTGTGTCGGTTGCTATGTTTTTCAAGAGGAAATGAGCATTATTGATGAAGATAAATGTTTTTTTAATCAACCCTTTAAAAATAATATTTCTTGTTGTGTCCTTCATGTTATCCTTTTATTTTAGATATAATATCTAGTTTCTACTCGTATTTTGTGTTTGGAGATTTCCCTTTTGCTCAATTTGCACAAAGTTTGGATTAGTAATCATTTTTAATATCATTAAAGGTTTTCTAGTTTTAGTATCAACAATAATACAGGTTAGAAGAATACTATGCATTTGAAATGAAAGTAGTTTTACCACTTTTTGTAGACAATTAGTACAAAAGTTAATTATATCTTGGCTTTCTTAAGTATACAAGTATGATGTATTCCAGTGAAGTGTCTGTGAGGTAATTTTTTCATGCAAAAAATTATTGTTTCAATTTTATTTACTTTATTGTGATTGACACGATTTATTATGACCTCAAAACTGACCTTCAGCCTATAATTCATTTTATATATTAATTTATTCTTATTTCTATATACACTTCTAATATTTGTTATTATTAACTTCTCCTTTCCAAAACCAAATATTTTCATTTCATTGCTTGCACAAGTAATAAATTGATTCTCGGTGACAAATGTAATAAACTGAGAGAATATATGTTGAGAATAACTGTGTCTTTGCCAGTGTTCATGATCGAACACAACATTTTATGGATAACTTTTTTTTCTCTACCTATATATGAAGATAAGTCCCATATTAATAGTTCAGGTGTTGACCTTGTCATCTGACCATGCTTCAAAATTAAGAAGTGTCCTTTGGTCTTTCACTAAATGATTGGCCTTGTACAGTTGCCAATAGCCCTTTGTGTTCATCTACTACGACGTTAATTCAACTACCTACCTAACTATCAACATATTGGTACAGAATTTAAAGTTTTAAAATTTTGTTTAGTTTGTTTCTTGTGACTGTCAGCTTACTTAATCTTAAAATATTTGCTAAAGGAAAGTAATAAATTACGTTGAAATTTACAGCCAACATACAAATATTTGAAAATTGAGTAATGACTCAATTTTTTTACTCCAAATCTAACTATAAAGACAGTGAAAATTCTTATTATATCGACATGTTTGTGATTTAGTGTGTTGATCCTGTTTTTGATACAATTTAATTGGTACGAAATAACTTGGTCAGCATAAAGCACTTATGTAAAAGTTTAAATTATGTTTTAAGAAATCACAACCTTCAGAACACAAGAACTGTACACAAGAAACAAAACACCTACAGTGAGTCATAAACCTTCAATATTTCACTTTAACATATAATTATGTAAATGATGTTAGATATGAGGTAAATTTTACAAGTATTGGCATTTAAAAAGTTTTTTTTTTTTTTGTCTAATGGTGTGAAAATGACATTAGATAACATTGATGAAAATGTTGGTAAAGGTAATATATATTTATAGGTACATGATGTTTCCTTGTGTGATGCAGAAAATAAATATATTTGGTTATATTTTTGATAATGTGTGTGAAAAGATTGTAGGAAACAGCAATTTACAGAAGCATCATTATATATGAATTAAAACGAAAAGTAATTTTGTTACAAAAATATCCTACCCCTTTTTATTATTTTCATTTCTAGATTAGTTTAGCAGACACCTAACTTTGTTTTTATTCAATGATAATACTGACACTATGTCTCATTTTTGCTTGTAGAACAATTGTCCAAATCCTACGATTTGTATAATCAATTCTATTTAAAAGTTAAAAATTTTTCATACTTTTCAGTACTTTAATTCAGAATTCATGTGCTTTCTTGAATGTTTTTTTGTAAAATATTAGGTGGCTCCGCAACATGCTCGCTTACGCTCGACTTATAATTGACTCTTAATGACTTCTTGACACTTTATAAACCCTAAACTAATAGCCGCATCGTAAAGAGATCTTCACAATTGTCCAGAAAACACGATGAAGAACAAACCATGTTAATTTCGTTTTTTTCTGATCAGTACTTTCTCGGGAAACCGTCTAAGAATCGAGCTAAACAACAGTTTTCAATCCTGCGACAGCGGCGGCGGTAACTTTTTTTTAATATAGAGATGTTAAGATTTACTACCTTATCTTATGCTGAATTGTACTTATGAATAATACGATTGGAATCAAAGATTTTATAGCCATAAAGTAGCCTGCTTTTCCAAGCCATTTATAGAAAGAGTGTGTAAATTTATTTTTAAACCGTATATTTGATTTAAAATTTCTATTCTAATACTCAGCTAAAGCACTAAAAAAGAACTGGGATTACTTTGCTCTTCGAGGTTTTTCGTATTCTCTAAATTTATTTGCAAAAGTGCTACTTCCCGCGTCATTTTGAATTGAAATTTTTTCCAATCCGACTTTTTTACATTCTTTTATTATGTAGGATGGCCATTTTCTTTTTATCGCAGTAATGTTGGCTAATCTCTTGACATAGAGGCAATCAAAATTGTATAATTCAAAGCATGGTTAAAAAAAACCGAAAAATACACCGTGGAATATTTTTTATAAAATAGTCTCATTTTATAAAATGTCAAATACCAATCTATCCAAACGTATCACTTGATCAATCTGAGTTTTATTGTATTCTCCCTGATCAATCTAGATTTTACAACCTTTCTGTTAAATTCACGTCGATTGTGCAATTGGTTCAGAATGTGGATATCACTCAAGATTGGGTCAGTGATTTTCTTACAAACCATTTATCGTAGGAACACGCCCTTGATCAAAAAGTTTTCAAACCATGTGCAGATTTTGGAGGTTTTAATTTATATTGCTGTGTTTTAGAAAAAAAAAGACACAACGCAAATAATTATTAAAGAAAGGTTTTGCATTATCATTTTGGATTCCATAAAAAAATCATATTTAAAAGAAAGTATTCGTCGAGATGTCATCTAAAATTTTAGAATCTCGGAAAAGTGACAGGTGGTTTGTCCAAATTTGACAGTTCTTCGTTAAACCTTTTTCAGGGACGTTTAACGTCAAACTGCTTCTATAAGTACAGCCAGGGACAAAAAAAAAACCCGAACCACTCCTCTTCATTCGAACAATTTTAACAGTAGAGAAAATTCAAAGATGGCGTTTGACAACGTCTTCTATAAATTCTAATTCATAAAATTTGCGCAAGGGGTCGTCTTGATATTAAATTAAGTACCAACTTAACAATTTCCAATGAGACACCCCTGTTTCGACACACAAGTTTGAATCTATATCAAAATTTAATTATTCGTACTAAGAGGAAAATTGATTTTACAACGGAAACATTCTTCTTATTGGGGTATTGATAAAAGAACCTTATTCATTTTTTTTTTGTTTTGTATACAGTTACATATGGCGACCCCTCTTTGAAAATGGAGATCGTTATTCCCAACATCTATGTGATTATTCTTGTAATTAGAAGCATTGTTTTATGGCAGAGATAATAGATATTATCATCGCAACATCATTATAAAACAACAGACTTAGTAATAATCTGCAGTCACCTGTTTCACCAAATTTAATTCAATAAAATTTAAGTCCTTAAAATTAAATTAGGGCTTGCACTTTTGCTGGAGATGAAAATTGATCCGATTGAACTCAGGCGATTACGATTTGTAAAAGCGTCCTGCATTCTCGGCACATAATTGAATTTTTAAGTCTCAATTAATTGGAGCTTGGCACACGAGGAAAATGTAAAGAAAATCGCGTGATCTGGGAACGATTGGGGAAATTAATTCTGCACCATACAGACGGGAAATCGATGTTTTAAATTTAAATTTATTATCTGAATAAATAAAAAACATTACATGGAAAAGTATTAATTAAAAATAATTAAAATGAATTTTATGATTCAGAAACTACCTTGTGGTTCAAATGAATTTGTCTTCTATGCTTAAAATTTTAGTTTTTAATGCACTTTTGGGAATATTCCTTAAAATGCAGAAGAAAAAAAATGACCGTCGAGCGACAAACCAATTTAACGCCAATGATTCCTAGTTTGAATTGTCTGGTAAAGAAGTGTTGGGGGTAAGTTGCTTTGTTGTGCCAATGCTTGTGAGTTTAATGCCATTTCAAGCTCTGCTTCCAAGACCTCTCGTTGGGGGTGATGTGGAAGTTCGGAGAGTGGTGTGTCAGTTCAGGTGTTGACCTCGACATCCGACCATTGTTCAAAATTACGATGTGTCCTCGGATGGATCAAGGATCGTCGCCAACAGCCCGTTGTGTTGCTCGACGTAAATTCAGTACCTACCTACGTGTGCTTCCAAGACCGTTTTACAATTTTACATCAAGACGAAATGCATAAATAAATTTTGAGAAGATGAACTTCCTTTTACCACATGAAAGAATCGCAGGATATGGCAAGAAATCCAATACCTAACGTGGAGCGACAGGGTTAGCGGCTCAATGTCTGTGTTCACATGAGCGGCGCGCATTAGAAATATTCATTACTAAGTTGTATTTTTCATTGAGGTAGGGTTAATGTATTTACCTTGCACTGAAGCTACATAAGGGGCTTTTGACAGCAGTCCGGGATCAATCGCGAAGGAATAGATTCGAGGGCACCTCTTAAATTTGAACCAATGTCGGTCATACCTGAGCTGGCACCCCACACTTTCACACCACGCCTATGTGAGGATATTTGACACCACGATGGATGGAACGTGCAACAGCCCACACAAGTACACGACGATCTTAAGTTGGAAAAAATTTGAGAACTCTCAAATCTCTGGTTGCTAACTGCTACTCTCCCAACTGGACTACCACTGCCCCTTCGATACTTCGCTATTGCATGATGGTGGGAATGATTCATATGGTTTCTAAGGCTGATTAGAATGCACTGCATTTTTTACTATTTCTAAATTGAGAGCGGCATTTTATTTGAATTTTTTTGTAAGTTATATTCGACCCTCTCTGTTGAATACTTATATTTTTTATACTATCTTCACGTTTTCTAACCCACCTGTTGGTTGTCTTGGCAAAGTATTTCGTCATTAGCAAAACTGACTAGATCTTGAGATGTTTCGTCATTGGAAAAACTGACCTGATCTTGTCATCATCAAACAACAGCAACGTTTTCTTCATTAGGAAAGGAATCGACATTGATGACGATATATCTCGTCATTGACCATATTGGTCTGATGTTGATGCATGAGATATCTCGTCGAAACTACTTGGAGGGTAAAGTGTAGAGATGTCATGGCGGAATGAAGTTCAAGAATAATCTTCCGAATGATTTTTGGCTAACGGACCTTGTGCCATAAACCCAAGCCAAACCAACCTAATGCATTTTGTAGGAAATCAAAAATATCGATCACAATAACAAGGGCGGGGGCCATATTGTATGATCTGTCAATTTGAGTCCTCCCGACTTCTGTCTCCTTCCTGAAAAAGGAAACAAACCCAACTCCGTTGAGATTACCTGCGTGTGCATGTTCTTCGCAGAGTACCTCCTCCCCACGTAGTTGTATGCAAAACACCTGCCTCTCTCACTTCAACATATCTGGGAGGGAAATTCCTTGCGACTGCGAATTCCCTTTTGATGGATTCCCCTTTCACATTGTTCCTTGAATTTTAATGACGGTGGTTTAATGGAACAGTATCTATCCCTTTTTTATTTCCCCCTCCCCTCAGTAATTCATCCCTTTTTAGGAATCTCCCTCAAAGAATTATTGCTCTCGCCACTTTTGTTTCGCATTCGGAAATTTCCTACAGCCGTGCACTCTTCATCGATCTCGACTGTTCATACCGGGATTTCTTAGAAAGCGGTGCCGGAGGAACGTGATTTATGGTGTTCTTTCGAAACACCTTCTTCATGCAGCTCGTCGCTTTTTTCGTTATGTATTGATCCTTTTCAACATTCGTGCTTTCAATTTTATTCCGAGATGGATGACTTGTTCCGGAGATTGTTTCTGAATAATGATTATATAAACAATTTTCAGTGTGTGTGAATGTGATTTTTTTTTTCTCCTTTGAGCCCCGGTAAAAATGTCGTTGATGTAAATTTTATTACGAAAACGCGTTTTGGTTCATTTGTTATGGTTTCTTTGTCTCGAACTTGCGGCACCTGTATGTGTGTGTGTGTGTGAGACGTTTCTTTTTGTTCCATGGAGTTTTTCTTCACTTTTCCAGGTTTGGCGTGTTGTGGAAGTTTGGAGAGTGGGGTGCCAGCTGAGGTGTGACCTCGTCATCTGACCGTGGTTCAAAATTACGTGTTGTCCTCGGGTCTTTCTCTTTGCGTTTGAACCCGGACCATCGCCTAAAACCCGTTGTGTTTCTCCATTGCGACGTTAATTAAAATACCTACCTAT
Source organism: Metellina segmentata (assembly GCA_947359465.1). Taxonomy (NCBI): domain Eukaryota; kingdom Metazoa; phylum Arthropoda; class Arachnida; order Araneae; family Tetragnathidae; genus Metellina; species Metellina segmentata. The sequence continues at coordinate 115,570,888 of OX375873.1, forward strand.
CATCCTTTCAGGGTGATGGTATGTACGGCGCATAGCGGAGTCAAACCCTCTATGGTTCTGCGTTCCACCTCCTTGAAAAGGCATCAACGGTAAAGCACATGTTGACCAAATGTTCGGATTTTAATCGTTGACGTCTTTTCACTTTAATTGATATTGGTTATCGAAGATATGGTTGAGAAGAATCCTCATTTAAACATTTTTAATCATATCCACGACATTGGTTTCATCCAAGATACTTGATTTGAATAACTTTGTTAATGTAGAGATGCGTCTTCATCGTTTGATTACGAGGATCAAGATCTGGACAAGAGGAACGAGATCAAAGATCCGGTCAGATTTCTAATGACGAAAGATGTCGTCCCTCAAGATCTTTTCAGTTCAGACCTCTCATTTCACCGTATTATATTCTGCTGATGGTTTTCTTGACGAGATATCCTTACAAAACTGAAAATATCTCGATGGACGATATAATTCGTCATTAGAAATCTGGTCTGATCTTTGATCTCGTTTCTCTTGACCTGAGGTCTTGATTCTCATTATCAAAAATCTTGATGAAGACGAATCTCTTCATTAACAAAATTGGTCAAATCTTAATGGACGAGATATCTCGTCGAAACCATTTGGTGAGTTTTAAAGGATGACATTTGTTGAGTATTTATCTTTGAACATTTTTTTATCATAAAACATTTTTAATTATTTTATTTCCTTTATTATTTGAACCCAGGTTTTTGTCTTGAATTTATGTATTGACGGTTAAACTTTATGGAGTGGAGTTTTCGGAGGATTTTTTTAAATTTGATGTCTTGGGTTTGGTACGATATGAGAGGACGCCGTGTCATAAAAATATAGTCAATCCAATCTAAATCCTTGAAGGGACCCGTGTCTCAGTTGGTTTGTACACTGCGCTAACAACCCTCAAGTTGTATACAGCGCAGGTTCGATTCCTGTACCTTACACTGGTTGTATTTTCCTCTTTTATGTCAGTAAAAATTTCCTTGTGTGTTGTCTGTCTTGTCTCAGCTTGGTGAAATAAAGCCCTTGAAAGTATCTCTCAGGGTCATATATGTATTTAGGTGTGCGCAGGTTTCACAATCCCGAGGAATTTGAGTGATCTTTTCTTTCTATATGGTTTTACTGATCTTTAGTAAACACGGGGTTTGCTCTCCCTGAATAACCAAGCGATCTATTTTTGCTCAAATCGCATTACTCTACTTCCCAAACTATCTTTTTTTCACTTCACGTCATTCTTTGCATGGCGTTATCTTGTGTTGGCTTATACGACTCTGGAGCTACAAAAAAACAACCAACCTTGAAATTGCTTTTCAAGGTATATATATATTTTGGTGAATTAAGGATGGTTAAGGGTATATAAATACTATCTCATTTGATTGATTATGATCTATGGTAGTGCTTTAGATGGGTTGTGATACATAGGGGTTCAAAATCACTCCTTAAAAACTGTAAAAACTACATTTTTCTTGCATGGATAACTACAGTCACATTCAGTGTTAAGTGATGACCCATAAAGTTTTATTTTCCAAAATATTTTAGTTGAGTTTCCTTTAAGGTTTAAATATAAGTACGCCATATGTCATAAATTAATTGTATTTAAAGTGATACCCACGGTTTCGCAACAAAAACACCAATTTGACACTGAATTACGATTTATCACTTTATTTAAATTTATATGTAAATGATACAGGCGGAATAATTTATGGTGTTCTTTTGACTTTCCTCCTTGCTTTTTTGGTATTTCAAAATTACGAGGTTTTGTCCTCTGTTCTTTCCTTTCGGCATGGATCCTGGACCGTCGCCAATAACCTGTTGTGTTGCTCCAGTGCGACGTAAATTCAACTACCTATCTATCCTGCTTTCCCAATAGAAATACGCCAAATTTACCCTGCGCTGAAATAACCTTTTTAATGTTTATCGGTATGGATCCGGGATCGTTGCCGCCAATAGCCCTTTGTGTTGCTCCATTGTGCGACGTAAATTCAACATATCTACTTAAAGCGATACCTTTGATGCTTTAGAAAATGGATTTTCAGTTCCGGTTTTTCCAAATGCAACACAGCGAACATCAGAATTTTCTGTCAAAAGGAAAGGACCTTGACAGTACATTTCCTTATGACAGACTTGTGAAGTCATTCCAGGTGTTTCGACGTTACCCCACGCTCGTGCATAGTATGTGCAATTGAAGTCTAGCCCTAAAAGTTCACACGCCTCTTTGAGGTTACTAGACTCACCCATACAATTCTATTTGTATCTCATGCTATTGAATTATACGATATTTCGATTGAAATTGGCGGTTTTGCTTTTGCAATGCCTAAAATGATTGGTAATTGGGCTTCACCCAACTAAAATATTAATTATTAATAAGTTATTGAGTAGAAAAAAAAAATGTTACCTTAGAAGTATGCTGGAATGTTTTCAGAAGAGTTAGAAATAGAAACTTGGGACTAAACACACACGTGAATTGGAGACTAAATAATTGACAGCTTGGGTTCTGGTTTCATCAGGGATTGAAATTAGGTCGATTGTTTAATTATGTTTTTTCTTACCAATAAATTTGGTTTTGACGATCGTCGTGTTTGTCGTCCAACTTCTGAATTTGCTTTCTCTTGTATGATGCTTTATAAAATACACTAACTAACCTCAAACGAAAAGAAAATCCTCAGGAAATCACTTCCCAAATGGAGAATGTAAAATCTTTTCTCCTTGATTGGATTGCAGTAAAAAATTGTTCCAGATTGAAATTTCCAGAATAAGCTATCATGAAATGTTTTTACATTGGTCAAACTGTAAATTAATGCTTTGTTGTAGATTGAGAGTTTGTTTTGGAAGTGAAACTTCCGGGTTGATGTCTGTTATTGTGTCTTGAAAGTAATAGAGCATACAAGTACTTTTTTGCTTTGTTTCATGAATTTTAGTTCTGTTAGTGTGCTTTAACGATCGGATTCTAAACATACGAATGACCGCTTTTAAAATTTGAGGAATGAGTTAAAATAACCACCCAAAGTAATTCCTAGGAGGAGCATCGAAAGTGAAATGAAAGTATGGTTCCAGTACAGCTCATTATTACCCGACTGTAAATAAGGATGCATTTAATTATCTTTGAAATTTTTTTCGATGCCAATACCTTGTGTCCTGGCCAAAATTATTAGACTCTTTGATTTTGTCACGATTCCCTGTCCTTCCCCACGTTGGTAACGAAGCAGATACACCCGTCAGGGAATTACGAACACAGATATGTTACAAGAACGGTTCATGTGTTCTAGTGGACGAACATTGATGGGTGGCAGTGCCTGAGTTCTGATACCATTAAGAGCATGAAATATTGGGTGTTATTGAGACAAAGAACACGAATAAGGATTTTTATTGTTATTCAATTCGGAGGAGTCGGACGTGTTTTGGCAACGGACGGTGCGGTGTGTATTTTGAAACTTTATATTGCATTGTATACAAATGTCTTGTCCAATTTAGGTATGCCGTGTCCCTCTGTTCTTGCCCACTACTACACACACTGTCAATCAAATAAGACATCGTTCGGTCATACAAATACCTTACATATACCTTAAAATTACACGGTACTTCTTTATTTACCATCGTTTTTCTTCGACATCGAGGTTTTTTCAAAAAAATGTGGTTTAAACGAAGTTATGTAATACTTCGAAAATGACACTTTTCTGCATAAAAAAATTTAATAAGTTGCTTTTCCTCCTAATGTAAGTTTTGTATTAAAAAAAAAAAATCGAAATGTGACTTATAATTTGTCCAAGAACTAATTCATGTTGCTGTTCTAGTTATGGGTGTGAAATTTATTACCATGTAAGAAAAATATGTATGACATTGAAAAAGTACTTTATGACTATTAACTGATCTGAAAAGAAAATAGGCTTGAGTGCGGTTTGAAGTAGACTATCCAATGTCATCATTAATGTTATAAAAATGTCCAGCAGTTGATAGACCGAATTAGTTTTTTAGAATTTTATCGAACATGGGTTTTATTTTTAATGCCAGGCTCTGTGACATAACTCGACGGAAACTGGTCTTGGAATATTGAGTAGAGAGTTTAGTGATGTAATTTCTGATGAGGAAGGAATAATTCTAAATTAAGTTAGGTGTTTGTTCTTAAAAACAGTCTATTTTAAATAGTTTTATTGCGTGTGGAACTGGTTTCTTCCTCCTAATATGACGCTTTGTTCACAAGGAAAAATAAACCTTTCTTTCCTTTTCGTTTCACTCTTGGTTAAGCAAATATGCAATAGCCTCGAGTAAAAGTAAATTCTACGTTGTGTTTTATGCCATTTCCGACTATGTTTGAGCCTTACAGATATAACATGTTTCGATGAACAATCTATGAGCAATCGTTTTAAGGAAATTTTAGATTCTACCGACTTATTTCCTTTTTTTTTTAAATTCCGCTAATGACAAAACCGTGATTAAGGCCTTATTCTGTGGTTCCAAAAAAATTATATTGTGTAAGAAGTTATTCTTAATTGGGTAGTTTTATAATGATGATTTACTGATGATATTAATTAGTTTGCAATTTATTATCGTCAAGCGATCCTTGAAAATTTGTACCCTAAATCTGTAGGTCAGCATATCTCTAGGTGTGAGAGCTTGGACTAAGAAAATGTTGATGTTTATTATATGAATAAAGTATAACAAGCTCTGAAAACTGCAGTGCCAATCCACAGAAGGTTGAAATTATATTTTTGATGAAAACGATAGATTATATACCCTGAAGAATGTTGGAAAATGTGCTGTCAGTGATGTGCTTTAACACCTGCCCTGTCGTTTCTGCGTCACTTTAGTGTTGTAGATTTCCTTGTGAATATCTCAGTCGATCGAAACCTTTAATTAGGGGCGAATTTATTGCTGCTGATGCATTTATTAACTTGCAGGATATTAAAAATAAAAAAATAAAAGTATAGGGATTTTCAGTGCAAGAACAAATAAACTAGATTGTCTCTGCGAACATTTTACCTTCTGCTGTCCAAATGAGGTCGAACGATATGTATCGAAGTTACCTTAAAATGTAGGTTATCGCCATTTTGGCAACGTTTGGCGTTTGATTTAATTGATGTTGACCAATCAACTATCACATCAATTCGGAATTTATTTTCATTTGAATTTTTGTTGGCGAAGTGCTGCAATTGTATTTGAAAAACAAGCCAACTGATGTCACATTCAGAATACATACAGGAAACTCGTACAGCCACAAACACTACCGCCACCTATATTCAGCTTGACAGAATAAATGCATCTTATCAACGTTGTTTGCGCACATGCCACATAATGCGAGCGAGCGTTAATTCGTGTTTCGCGGGCTAGCAAAGTGTAAAAAAACCATTATTAAAAAAAAAAAAATCTATTAATCGGATTTATTTGATTTAAATCAAAAATCGGATTTTTTTATTTAAATTTCTGTAGGGCCTATAAATTTGTTAAATAAACAATTGAGTTTCTGACATGACATGTAAACCAATATTTATTTAAGTAAACAATCAGAATTTGTGATATGGTAAATTAATATTTATTTTACTAAAAATCATTGTGTGTTTATTTTTTATTGAATTAATATTTTTAAATTTGCTGAATCAGAATTGAAGTTTATAAATTTGTGAATAATTTACTGCAAGAATTTTGAAAATTGACCAAATTTATTTTGAGTTTTAGCAATTTGAAATAATTCCTCTTTTTTCAAAAAATTTTAATTTTAAATTTTTGAAAAAAATTTGGAAAAATTTTGTGATGTGATTTTGCTTATTAGTTAGATGGTTAAACAGTACAAAAAAAATTTAAAATTTTAAATTAGTTAATAAAATAAAAATTTCTGTTGTGTCCCGAACCCCCTTAAATGTATAAAATCTGAAACATTTTGCGCTCTTTTGTAAATGTACTGGTTTGAAAGCAGAATTTAGTAACAGCATATGTTAAACAATTTTGAAGTTGTTTATGTTCTCATTAACCCCATTGTTTTTGGAGGATACATGGAAGAAAGTGTTACGCTTAACAGATTTTTCATAAACCGAGAACCGATTTTCCCCCTTTTTACCCTATTTAGCTTTTTTTACATCATGTTTTGTGTTTCTCCTACCAACTCTATGGAAAAACAGTATCCAAAGTTAGAATTTTCAGGAAAACATTAGTTTCGCCCTGATAAAGATTCGGCTCCTTTTTGTAACGACGAAAATCTGTGAAATTATCCATTTCACCGCCCTAACTCGAGAAAATTAGAACGCGTTCATCGTTAATTACCACTAAAAAAAGCGTAATGAATCTGGCATCGTGTCCCTTTTGAGTGCAGTGTTGACCTCGCATAACCCTGTCAACAAATTACGTGACAAAAAATCCCCCGAAAATATTTAATTTTTGTCGATTTTCGATTAATTCTCGAATCGCTTTTTTTTATTCTGACAGCAATGTGAGTGTAAAAGGTTGCTCACATTTAGAATCCAGATTTGTAGAGATGGGCTGTTATATCTTGATAGCAGTTTAAATAATAGTGTTGTTACAAAATAACATTTGGCAACTGTTTTTTAAAATATTAGCAGTTGCCGATAAATCAATTCCAAATGATTAATTAAAATATTTTTTCAAATTAAAAAATAAACTCAAAAAAGTTTGTTTGGCCAAAATGAAAAGTGCAAATATCTGATGTTTAAAAGGACAAACAATTTGATTTGAGTAGTTGCTACTGATAACGAAACGATAAAACATTAATACAAATTGTTATCGCAATTTAGTAATAACAGCATTTTTATCGTACGGTTTTGCCCAACTCGTAGATTCGTACATCTTGATTAAATCCAGGGCCTTCGCCAATAGTCAGGGTGTTTCTCCAGTGCGACGTTAATTTCCTACCTCCGGGAAAGGTGTTATGACATTTTATCGAAGTCGTGGAAAAGCGAACTCATTTTTCTGTCTGCAACCCAAAAACAGTAGAACCTCATTATAGCGGACTAATAGGGGATGAAGGTTACCTTGTGTTTGACGCAGCTTGGCCAAATACGGCCTTTGGGCCATAAAATCCCACACTAACCAATCACACGTTGCATTTTGTGTTTTGGCCTATTGATTTCTTTTCAATTGAAAATTCAAACAGAAGTTTTGCTCCATTTTGAAAAGAAAAAGTCTCACGGTGTAATTTACGCACAAATAATAACGAATGACTATTTTCTTTCTCTGCTCTCCTTTTAAATATATTGTATTATCTATTCATGAAATGGATTTTTATGGCATTTCGTTCAATTCACCCCAATTTATATATGCAGCTCTTCCATTGGTAGAGTAATAAATAAGCCTCTCGGATTCATTTTGTGTGCCAATTTTTCACAGAACGTCATCTGTGCTTTTAAATGCCACCCATTCATCTGCACTGGGATATGTTAGATATCGAATGGCGCATTTCCGGATGAAGCTCTTTTATAATTACTTTTTTTTCCCTCTCAAAGAGTTTGACAAATTAGCGCTTACGGTGCTATCTACACTTTCACTATGTATTCAATTCCATTCTCTTAATGCTCATTTGAATTTAATGTCTCGTTAACTATGAGGCAGATGTAATTGAGATTTACGAGTGAGGGAGATGTACGTTTCAGACGTTTTGGCAATTTTCGAATACGCTTGTGCCGCCGAAGTTGACATCTATAAACTGGTAACAAACTTTTGCATATGTACGCATATAGTATCTGCGGTTTCTCTCGCAGTTCGGAATCCACTTTAAGCTGTAGGTCTTGTTCAATGTGTCCTCGTTCTGCAAAAATTAACGTGGACCAAAAATAACTGCACAACCAACTTCGAACAATTAAAAGAACTGTTCGAATTGTAGCATTGTTTTGACAGGAAAAGTATTGTTTTTCACCTTTTCAATTGTTTTTGTTCGATTCATTTATTATATTTTCTTGATGGTCCAATTTCATCACGAAAATATTCTAGTCTTCGCAAGTCTGAACTTTGTTACAGGTTTTCTGTTAGGAAAAAGTAAATCCTGCAAAATCAATTCACCCTTTGAAAGAAAAGTGAACCTATTTCTGTGCTGTGTTCTTGGGAAAGTAATATCCGCGCTTTTGTGTTAATTTTTGGAAAGAACTGATTTATGTGATTTTACGGAGACATACCTAATTCATACATTAGCTTTTCAAGCAACATCATGCAGGGCACCCTATGTTCAGAAACAAAAACTTGTGAATTGTTGTCGATCTGATTCTGAGTGAAACTTACCCTTGGTGTATTTCTCTATTCTGTGGTTGTAAAACGTTTCTTCTTTGTGTGTTTGTTCATTGGCACATTTGTCAAGCCCTTTCGTCATACAACCCAACCCACCAGGAACAAAAACGACCACAGAGGCGACAAATTAAACAGGCACCTATGTCCTATCCAAGAAGTTGTGCACTATAGCCGGTTGTGGAACTGTTTATATTATTGCTTCAGTGTTATACGCAATGAAATACTTAATGTTCCGTGAGTTAAATTTATCGTGTTTTGAGGCTTAGTAAGCGCCTACCCGTTTCAGAAGAAAGGAAGATAAATGTCGTGGGTTTAAAATCAATCATTTGGGTTAATTAATTTTATCGTTTTGGGTGCTAAAGTGTGATGGAGAATGAAGGTTCGTTTCTTTACAACTGGGTTAATCAATTGAATGTCCGTGGAAGAGTGATCTGGTACACTTATCACTCGCTTCTGAACTGATTCTTTTTATCAGACTGTTTCATCTAACTCGATCTTTGTGTAGGTTTGAATTTGTTCCCTAAATATTTATATTTTCAAGCAGAGCTTGCATATTTTTCGGGGTTTTCTAGCAATTTCGTCTAGGTTTTGGAACTTTTAGAGGTCTGTTTGTTGATTCATGCCGAAATTTCAATATTTATTTATTTTTTATACAAAGTGTAGTAGACATTTGAAAAGCATCGAGTATTTTTTGAAGACGTGGCTTCATGATCGCTTACGTGCGCGTAGTCATTTTTTGCCTAATTATGTTATTCCGCACATTTGTTTGCACAGTGGTTGGTTTGTGGCGCTGTGGTCATTTGTTGGCTTATTAATCAGAATCTACGACTTAAAGTGTTTTCCAAATTACTATGAGTTTCCATGCCCAGACGGTAGCTTGAACCACTGCTCGAACACAGCCATTACCATATGCATATAAGCCTATGCAATGAAAATGGAATTTACCCTTACGAAAATGTTTTATAGAGTTCCATGAAACTATAAATTTCTAGAGACGAAATTTTGTTTCTATAGAATTCTAGAGATTTCTATACAGAAGACGATCTCTGTTTCTATGGAATTCTATAGAGACTTACTACAGAAAAATAAAATCGTAAAACAAAAGAAATTAGCTTCTACAGTGGTTTCTAAAGACATTATTTATAGTGATTTGTATGGACTAAGGTTACGTGAATGACCTTATCAGGCAATAATTTATTGGATTCTATAGAAATTTTTCGTAAGGGAAGTGCTCAAGATTTTATTAGTCAGTTTGGCTATGTTTTCGGTCGTGATGGTTTGATATATTTGTTAACTAGCCATTGGGCGTGGCCAGCACGGCGTTGCCCGTGGCAGTTCTTTACGTGGGGTCATGTGTGACCATTGCTTGCTGATGCTCGCCAACCCCCGGTTATTGCTACGTATTCCCATTTGGTTTGCTTCGCAAACGAACTCCACAGGCAGCACCGTGATGGCCTCGAAGTGACTATTATCAACAACGTAAATCAAAACACACTCGAATCGGAAAACTTAGCATGGTTCCAAAGGCATCAAGACGAAAAACGCTTGTGATGTCAGCGTTCGAAAATTGCAAAATCCGCTCCTTCTTCATTCGAGGTAGCTATGACGTCACATTCTAAAAAGAAAAACAAAAGGTAAAAATAGTAAATAAATAAAAAAAAATTTTAGATTAAATTTTACGGATTAATTTTTTAGATTCAATTTTACGGATTAATTTTTATGGATTAAATTTCAAAGATAGATTAAATTTTAAAGTTCGGCCAGATTTGTAAATTAAATTTTAAAATTCGCAAAATTTCCGGACTACCTGTGTTCCAAATTTCATTATTGTAAGTGCCATAGATTCGTCAGGACACTGATCACAGAGAAACACTTCCTTTTATGATAGAGATAAACGTTATCAAATAAACGTTAACTGATGATTATATAAAGAGAGCATCATGCAAATACTAGCCTCATATGCATATAGCTTCCGTGAAATATTTTACCTCTTTTCCTATTCGTTTTCGCGCAGCAGAGAAGTCGAACGAAGCTGAGTTGAACGCAGAATTAATTGCATGCACTTGCGAGACCTTGAACTCAACGGTCGAACGTAGGTTTTTACTGCCAGTAACGCGTGTCTGCCGACATGCCCCGGGTAATTCTTTTACAGAAACGGAGAAAATTTGTATCTCGTGAAATAACTGACAAGAGGATAATATTAATTGGTTGTGGTGGCATTTATCTCATCGATGATTTAAGAGCGTTTTCGGAGTACATTCTTCTCCCAAATTCATGCTCTCAATGGCATTCGTCCCGTGCGTATTTATCATAGTATTCATTACCGAGAAGGAATTCTCGTTGCTGGACTGATGTAGGTAGAAAATTTCGGGTGAGTTGAAGTGACTTCAAAACGAGTTACACCTCCCCCAGGGGCGGTTTATAAAAGAGGCTACTTTCGGGGGCTGTTAATAAATTATGAATTCCGTTCCATGGTTTCCATGCAAGAATGATTTATTTTCGAAGGTGAACGAAATGAGAATTGCAATGTAATCAAGTTCATTCCATGTTCTATTTGACTTAAATAGTTTTTAGGAACATTTTTATGCCTGATTGAATTGTATTGGAAAATTTTATTGGTGTGGTTTTACCCATCAAATTGGTAACTCAGTGGGTTTGTCCACTGGGCTAGCACCTGTAAGGTGGAACAGATTCCATTCCTCCCTGGGTGTATGTCTTTTTTGTCAGTAAAAATTTCATTGTGGGCAGAACTTGATGTCTGCCTTGTGTTTGGTGCAGCAAAAATGGCCTTTGCTTCACGAGACTCAATGCAAACCAACCCTCATCAAATTGACGAGTGCTTAACAAAAATGGAGAAACAGAATTTCCTTTCACAAATGCAAGGAAAAATTCGTCCGATTCTTCGAAAAGTTGCAACATTTTTTCCTATGACAAAATACTTCTCCAAAATGAATTTTTTTTCTCAATTTAGCGTCATGTTTTGAAATTATGGTTTAGGATTTGGTGAGTAGTTAAAAAAAATCAAGTGTGTTGAACTACATTGTAGTTTGGCAACACGTGGTGCAATTTCTGACGAATTTAAAGTCTTTTTGGCACAAATAACCAATTTTAAACCAATGTTTAAAACTTTTTGTAATTGTTACATACTAAGAATACAGTGTGGCTTATGTATGCTGTCACGATTTTTAGTGCCATTAGGTTCTACAAATCAAATATGCTAACGGCAGTGTCACACACTTTTGTCAAATCCCCAGAATCGCATCCTTTACTCTTAACGACGTTTCAACATATTAAGGCCGCGGTTATGGATTTGCTCATTATGATAGCCGCTGCGATATGCAGGCGGCACAGGATCGAATATCGTAACTACCCTGGGTGCATTTTCCTCTTCATTCAACTAGTTATCACCGTCCCAGCCTAAGCCATTCGGTGTATCGCCACGTAATTTTGAACCACGGTCAGATGACGAGGCAACATCTGAGCTGGCACCCTTCTCTCCTAACTTCCACACCAACCCAACGTGAGAACTTTCGGCCACTACAGATTTAAGGCGCACCAGCCGCCTCTACACCATACGCTTACAAACATCCATGCCCTGACCCGAACCAGGAATCTTCCGATCTAGAGGCTAACACCTTAACCACTATACCGGTTGGTCGGTATTTACCTCTTGTATCAGTAAACTTTTCCTTGCGTGTGTCTATTTATTTGACCGTAAGAACGTTGTCAAAACGCGCAGGATGGCCAGATCTGTTCCTTCCGCAAAAAAGATAAATCAGCCAATATTCTAAAGTTTATTTTTAAGGGCTATGTATTAACATTAAGCATATGTAGATTCGAATCGTGTATAACTTTGCTGACACTTCATCTTCACTGTTATTATACTGTATGCAATTTAAAATTTACCGTTTAAATTACACAACTTTTTAAACCTAATAAATCTAATTTTTTTTACCCAGTTCCCATTACAAAATTAGAAATATACGGAGTATTTTCGAACAACGGAATTGTGTGAATATTAATACCCCATTCTCCTTTCAAACGAACGTTGACTTTTTATTAACAATGAATGGTTCGTATCTTTTGGTTCCTGATCTTCATCAATGCATAGAATCGCAAGACTGGAGATAGTAGCGTAGCGTTTAAAACAAGATAAATGTTGAATAAATATCACCAAGTGTTCAATGCCATTCATTCAATTTGTAGTTTTTCTATGTGTGTGTGTATAGGTATATTAAGACATTTCTTAAACTCACTGTGAAGCAAATGGTTTTCTCGCTTGTCTGAATCGTGTCCTTGTCTTCTCAGCAAATGCTTGATGAATAACTGGTTTCTGTATTTCGTCCTTCTCTCGATTAGAATCGCCGCTGTTATCTTACCTCATATTTTAACACGAGTGTTTTATGATGAGCTTTGTTTTTGTATGAAAATTCATATAGACATGGATGGCATTTCCGTTTGTAATCTCCTGGATCCAGATAGCCCTATAGGGCACATCTCATTTAGGTGCGTACGGGCTTCATGGTTCTGAAGTACCCAAATAATATTTTCTTTTCCCATGGTATGGTATTTTAATTAACCTCGTACTGGAGAAGAACAACGGGCGATTGACGACGGTCCGGGATCAGTCTCCAATACAAAGATCCGAGGACTACACCACTTAATTTTGAACCAGATTACGATCTTTTCCCATGGAGGTTACTGTCTTTAGTAAACACGGGGATCCCGCTCACGGCATACCAAAGCTATCTTTTCTTGCTTTCATCCCACTACTTTGTTTCCCAATTCCTCTTTTCCCCTTTCACGAAATTCGTCACTTGACGCTTCACTTCATGTATTTGGCGTAGCCAGGCCAAATATAGCCCTCCTCCTTAAACTAAAAAAACCAATCGACTTGATTACAGATATGTACTTTTCTGGTATATTTTTGTTGTCATTGGTTAGTAATTATTTTGTAAGTTAATTAAAAAAATTAGAGCGTTTTGTTGATATTTTAAGGCTAGTTTTGGTGTTTTTCAAATGATTTCATTTTGTCCTGCTTTTAATCGGAACGGTCAATTACTGAGTACCTTGCAGAAAACTGCAAACCTCCGCATCAGAATTAATAGAGATTTTAATGATTGTGAAATAGCTATAAGGGGAGAATTCTAATGGAAGTGACAATGCACTTTAGAAAAGGTAAATAATTCAGATAGAAAATAGAATATATAATAATTGATACAATTAAGAGTCCAATTCACGTTCCAAAGGGAGCGGGAAGCAATGATGGTGGGAAAAGGCTATCAGTACCGAAAAGTGATAGTGAAATGCATGAGCTGTGGTGTTGATTAGAGTAAAAAATAATAAAAGAGGAAAATTAAATAAAAGGAAAAGGTCAATGTGGTGGATCCAGGAAATTCCCAGAGGAATCCCTGAATTCATATCGACGTTTTGGACGTGGGGAAAAGAGAGAAAATTTCGATCGAGATGAGTTGTGTGTCTCTTGCGACATTTCACAAGGGAGCAGAGTATTCGGAACTTGTGCAATTCTGTGAAAACATTTTATAGAAAGGGTTTTGATGTATTCGAATATTGGTTCCATAGTGAGATCTCTATGAATGATTTTGCGTCGAACATAATGAGGAGCGTTGACCATTTGAAGGAGAGTAGTGTTTTGAAAACATTGGAGGTACTTGATATTAGTTTTGCATGTAGATCCCCAAACTGCTTTTAATAAAATTCGTGTTGAACCGTTCTCTAGTCGTAATCTCATTCGCAGTTTCATCTTTTTACTACCAAACACTCTACAAACCACTCATCTGTTTTTAATCCTTCCCTTGGTGTACTTCTACGTCAGTAAAACTTTTGTGTGTGTGTCCTTTACTTGATACAGTACTAAGTCCCAAATCCGGACGTCCGATATCCGGAACTGTCCAAAATCCGTATGTTTTGCTAACTGGCGTTTATTTTTTTTGTCTGACAATTTTTAAAGAACAAGGAGTTAAACCTGTACCTAATTGATGAAACAACGCAAAATAACTGCCATGTTCAGAGTAAATAACAAACAGAAAAATTAGAAGATTTACAAATAAAATGTGTTGCATTGTATTCAAAAGGGGTTTTCCTTTAACAAAAAATTCCTTTTGTATATCTGCTATTTTACTATTGCAAATGCAAAATTCGCTTTTGCAATAGTAGTTAAGTTTTTTTTTGACAAAAGTGCAAATAATCCCAAATCCGGAATGGCCTAGGTCCGGAGGATTCCGGATTTGGATCTTTGTTCTGTATTGGGTCTGGCGCAGCATGGCCAAATATGGCCATAACCCCTTGCGCCATAAAAGAAACCTCATCTGTCAGCTTCTTTACGGAAAAAAATCCTGTTCCTGAAGAATTTTCCTGTTGAGATGGTTTGTTTTTCTGTTGAGATGGTTTGTTTTCCTGGTCAGAGGAAGGTTAGTTGTTTTGGCGTTTTATGGGGTTTTTTTTTGTCCAAATTCCGCTAAACACAAAACAACGTAAAGTACAAAATGTCGTGAAAGGTGGAAAGGAAAGATTGGTGAAAAGTGGTGGGATGAAAGCGGAAAGAGGTCGCTTGGATATTCCGGGAGCGTGGTCCCCGTGTTTACTAAAAGTGATAAACCGCAATAGTCAGGAAGTTTTCCCGGTTCCCACATTTTATGTCAGTACAACAAAATCACGGTCCGGCTGGTTATATTAAGGCTTCTGAGGTATGTAAATATTATAACATTTGATATTCTAATGTCTAGCAGTGTTCCAGATAGGCAGTGAGACATAATGAATCGCACCACCCTTAAAAATGTCGAAAAGCTACGTTTAATGCAAATGCATTCATGAGATGTGATTGGTGTTTTCACCCATAAAGTCTTAAAAACCCCTGTTTTGCATAGGGCCCTTCAAAAGGTTAAAAATTGTTCCTGAAAAGTTTAGCGTTATGAGAAAACTCAGTTTGTATTTAACTCTATGGAATATAGTTTTCTTTTTGTCTAAATTCAGACATCAAATAGTCGTTATGCAATCTTTCGTCTCAAAGAGAAATCCTCATAAAACCTGTTTCTCTGCGGGCACACTAATATAGCTGGAAAACAAACTTGCAGATTTTCATAACGTTGACGGTTACATTTCTTTCTCTCTCTCTCTCTCTCTCTCTCTCTCTCAGTCTTGTTTGAAACGAAATCCCCAGTAAAACTGGATTCACTGCGGGGATCGTGTCAATGTGGAATAACACACTTGAAGTATGCTTCTTTCACATTTGGTGATTGTTTTTTTTTCTCTTTTTGCGTTTAATTTAATTGAGACTAAACAAAACATTTTCGCTGCTCTATACAGGACAAGGATCCATTTATTCAACTTATGTAATAAATATGATAAACCATTATTAAATACTTCAGTTACTATATAGTGAACTTTCAACTCTTTTATATATATTTCGTTATTAAAGCTCTTCTTTCAAAGACTTTTAAAATGTTTAAATTTATGTAATGCGGAATCGTTATGGAATATTTTATTGCTTTTTTCTTTTCTTCTACTTTTTTGACGTTTTATTTTATTTATATTGGGTTAAATAAGCCAATGTTTCATAAAGCAACTATTTTTCTGCTTTATAAAATACTTTAGCAAAATTTTCGACGTCACATGTTTAACAAATGTTTTAGCAAATAGCTTTTCTTAGTTTTAACACTCTTGTAAAATAACTTGTTATATGGAACTTAGTGTGCAATTTGTTTCGATGTAGTACTTAAAAGTTTCCACAATATTTCTCGCAGGCTCTAGTGATTAATTATTTGGCTTCTAAGAAATTTCGACCTAATTGTTTCTCATAAGTTTAATGGTGAAAGTTTGCTTTTCTCTAATAGTAAATTCACTCCTACTTAAAAAAAAAATCTATAAACTTTCTTAACTTGTACAGTTTCAGTTTGTGTAAGCCGAAAATAATTGTACGTTGATGAAAACTAACGTAAAACTACGGTTGTTAAATTCGTCATAAAAATACAAAGTATTTTCGCCTTTGGTTCAGTTACTCGCATTTAATTTTTTTGACATTTCTCACTCAGCTAGGAATTTAGACACCTAACTGATATAGTGGTCATAGTGTTTGTCTGCCACCGAGAAGGTCTCAGGTTCAAATCCCATTTTGTAAGCGCATGGATGTTGGCGATTGTCCCTGTTAGGATTAACGGTGGTTTACCCACTGGATATTATTTCACAAATTGGCGTTAGTTCGCGCCTTGTAATGCCGATGAGGTCAGTGATTGGGCATTCGAAATCTAAATACCCTGCATAGTATACACCATGTTTAGTGAGTTGTGGGAGTAGGATGTGCATTTCTCTTTCCTGTGTCAGTAAAACTTTGTTTCTTTGTCCATTACTTGACTTTGTCGTGACTACTAACCTAATCTATAATACTCTCAATTAAATAAATTTTGTCGATTAAATTATTTTGAGCAGATTTGAAAGTCTAATCGATACTATAAATGCTGGACAATAGTTACCAAAGAGATTCTCCTAGCCAGTCTTAGGGAATTTAAATCGATTAAACCATGTGTCAAAAATATAGTTTTTACAATATTTTAGAACCTACGTTTCCTAAATTTGTGTTAAAAAAAAATTAATAATAATAATTAAAAAAAAAAAACGACTAGTAGCGCCATGTTTTTAGATTGAAGGCATTTAGTATGAATTTTCAGTAATGCTTTTACTCTCATTTAATTTAAATCTAATGTGGCGTATGATTAAATCATGATAAAACCTATTTGTAGTTAGTTACCGATAGTTTGTGGCAACTTAGCCACAGATCTTGTGATAATCCCTATGAAAGGGAATTTGAAACGCGCATCTTCCCTATCCGATGGGGAAATTCGACAGATTGTTTTGGGACGTGGTCGAAAGGAAGACTACGTTGGAATGCACCTATCCATTCTCTTTGTTTCATCGTCATCGTGTTAAGTGTCCCGTCTTTGTTAATAAGTAGATGTTAAAATAGAAATGGAATTGGACTTAAATTTGATTTGAACATGCAACCTTATGATGTGCGAACTTTGGATTCGATGTAATAGTTATTACATCACAAGTTTGGCCAAACCTTGTGCCATAAAAATCCAATGAATTAATCTAATGTGGGGTAACCGGTTGTCAAATATAATTCTTTTTTCTCGAATTCTTTGATAGGATAAAAAATGAATTGGCATTATCAACGCAAGTATGAATAAAAATAAGTTTGTTTTGCTCCACTTACGAAGGTGCACTGTCAATAAGCCATGTCTTTAGCCTTATCTCGGCATTCTTGCCCAGTGCGTGATACGAAAATATTTGCCAAGTGTCGCGATCAAGGTGAGGCGCATATTTTTTTCTTCAGATAGTTACGAGCGTTACTTTTTTTTAGACTGATAAAAACTTACCGTGGTCTGGTGTTAAACAACTAAGAAAGTTTTGCACAGATACTGGTGCGCGGCTGCTAGTTTTTAAACGAAATTTTTAACACGCGTTGGATGACATGCATTTGTTCACGATTACAGTTTCAGTCATTTGTAGTATGTAAGTAAAGTATGTTGTTGTTATTAATCTGGTCTCTTTAAATTAGACCAAGTCCACGAGTCCATAAACTCCCAATAAGTCCAAGAAAAGTAGAGGTAATACAGTTTAGGTGTTTTTTGCACATAATTGTAGGAAGAGTGGGATTTTTGTAGAACTGTTCAAAATATGCGATTTTTAGACAGGCATGTATCTTAATCGATTTAAGTTTTCTAAGACTGGCTAGAGGAGCATCTTTTCTTGGGTAAATGCTGCCACACATTTATATGATCGGTTGCAAACTTTTTAATATAGGTTAATCTCAAAGTAATTGAATCGTAATAATGTAATTGAGAGCAAGGTTAGAAATTAGGTTTGTTTTGGGTTTTATGGCGCAAGGGCCATATTTGGCCATGCTGCGCCCAACACAAGACAACGTCAAGTAATGGGTAAACAACTGGAGAGAGAAAAATGCAGCCGCTTTTCTCCTATCGCCAAACCCAGGTGCCTTTATAGCAGCTACACGTAGTCAACTACTCGGAGCAAAATGTTCAGTTACAAAGCCAGAATAATGTAGCAGCACAGAACAAGTAATAAAACAGATGTACCACCAAATCTGCTGCTCAAAGATAGGGCACGACAGCTACACATCTGCATGCCTCCTGATATTCAAATTGCGCTTCGAGACCAAAAATTTCGATGGGTCTACGCAAATTAAAGGAGACCCTTACCCTACTTCCCTGAAAATGTTGGCACGGGGAGAAATCCAATGCGCCTTCTGGTTAGATATCAGGAACAGAGAATTCCGGCGTAACCGTAAGGCTTCTAGATAAGTGTTCTACTTGAATTCAATTTAAAATTGATTTTTGTTTTTGTAGTTATGTACGAGACATTTTCTGTGAAGTTCAAAATGTAGGTGACCAGTGCTTTTGCGGCGGAATGTGGTTCTTGACGTATTCCGACGGTGACGTAACTTGTTTTTTGAATATGATTTCAGCAGGATAGATTTTCCTATGGAAAAATCCCAAAGAATGAATTCCGAATACGTATATGATAGTTGAATGGTCATCGCCAATTAGATCAAACGATGATAAACTAAATTGAGGTGACTCCGATATGTATTATGATGACCAACGGGTCTGGTGTTTAAGGTGTTAGCCTCTAGATCGGAAGGTTCTTGGTTCGAATCCGGGTCAGTGCATGGATTAGGTTCTTTTTGTAAGCGTATGGTGTAGAGGCGGCATGTGCACCTTAAATCTGCCGTGGCCGAAAGTCCTCAAGTTGGGTTGGTGTGGAAGTTTGGAGAGTGGGGTGCCATCTCAGGTGTTACCTCGTCATCTGACCGTGGTTCAAAATTACGTGGTGTTGTTATTGGATCTTTCCCTTATGGGATTGATCCCGGACCGTTGTCAATTGCCCGTTGTGTTGCTCTAGTACGACGTTAATTAAAAATTACCGATATGTATTTTACTGGAGCATGTGGGTAACTGAATAAACATCTTGGCTTGGTTGGTTTATTGTGTATTATGGCACAAGGATCATATTTGGTAGTGCTACGCAAGACGTACAATGCCAAGGAAAGTTTCACTTCCACGAAAGAAGAAAATACACCGAGGGAAAAATTGATTTTGCGCCTAAAATGCAAAAAAATGTGAAAACTTTATGTCAAGTGACAGTTGCTTACAAAAACTAGGTCGTCGATACGAAATTTATAGGTGTAAAATACCACCGCTGACTTTGAATATCATTGAGAGAGAAAATATTCTGTAATGAATTCCCAAATTCCTGCGACAGTTCAATGTAGGGATACGACATCGATGTCGATGTTTTTTAAAAAACATCGATGAATTGGGTCGATGTTTTTGTAACTTCGATGTTTATACTTGTCGATGTTTTATTTTTAAATGAAAAAAATACCGTAATAAAAGTTTAAAAAATAACGAAGTAGCATAATTTTTATAATCAGCAAATTGAACTTACTTTTAGACCAAAGTGACCAAAGGTGAAGGGTCTGAAAAGTAGGGATACGACGTCGATGTCTATGTTTTCAAAACATTGATGTTTTATAAAAAAACATCGATGTATTGGAGCTGATGTCACATCACTAGTTGCTAAACCAGTTATAAGAAATGGGGTAAAACGTTTAAATGCACTGAATTTTAAAAACATGGAAAGTTTGGGGGCGATACATTATCAACATCGATGTTTCAATTTTGAACATCGATGTTTTGGTGTCGATGTAGCATCACTAGGTGCTAAAACAGTTTTAAGAAATGGGGGGGAAAAGTTTAAATACACTGAATTTTAAAAACATCGATGTATTTGGAACGATGTTTTATAAACATCGATGTTTTAATTTTGAACATCGATGTTTTGCGGTCGATGTCGCATCCCTTGTTCAATGTGACACCTGAAATTTTAATAATGAATTGATTGGCCACCAAACTTGAACGCAAACCTGTAGATACTTGGAGCCGCCGTGGTTCAGTGGGTATGCCCACTGCTCTAGTAACCTGCGAGTTGTATGCGGCACAGGTTTGATTCCTCCCTGGGTGGATTTCTCTCTTCTATGTCAGTAAAGCTTTTCATGTGTGCATGTCCCAAACTCGATATTGTATGTCTTGTATACGACGCACCATGGCCAAGTATGACTCACGCCATGAAACCCAAGCCCCTGTACCACCAATCTAAGCTACTTACGTTTGGAAAGTAAGTTGGATTGAGCTACTTCGACGAATTCGATGAGCGCAACTTTCAGTTTATGGCATTCTTTGCCGAATGATTTTATGAGCTTGTAGGTCGCTGTTTTGCCAGAATAAATGCCTTTATGTACGTTTACAGACCCCAAGGTCAAGTAGATGAGAGTACTTTAAGCTGTTCGATCATTGTTTTGCTTTATGCGCCTGAATTCACGAATTCATTGCTGACACAGTGTTCACTTTCCCTGTTTTTTCAGTGATCTCTTCCAAAATCCGTCTTCCGCTTTTCGTTTTTTTTCTTCTGAAGCTGCACCCCCCCCCCTCCCCCGATATTGGCGCCGTTTTCTGCTTTATCACGCTTTTTGAGGAGCACCTCTTCAGCAGAAACCTGCGATAGGTGCGGAGATTCATAAGTAGTGACGTCACCCTCGCAGCAGCATGCACATGTGCGGATAATGTAGTGGAGTGTTGGTTTATCACCTGTTCTCTTGTGTTTCGCAAACGACGAAAAAATCCGCTGCCCCCGTTTTACATATTGCGCACCTTGGCCTTTGTGTTCTGTTTATCCTTTGTTCGTGTCCTTGAAAACTTCAATTTGCAAATATTAGTGGTGTGAAACGGATTATCTATTTTATTATGATTTTTGCCCCCTTTCATTGAATTTGAATTGGAAATTGATTTTTCAAGCTTCTAGAATTACTTCTTACTTCTCAAGTTTCTATTCTTATATATGTTAAAGTACTTCACATAAATTTTACCAATCTCTATGTTCTGGTGGGCCGCGGTATCCCGGTTGGTAGTGTCGAGAGCTCGAAACTAGATTCCACCAAAAGCAGATGTGTAAATAGAGACTGGTTACGCATTAAATCCAAAGTTTGTAGCGTTGGGTGCCACCTCAGGTGTGATCTCGTCATCTAACAATTTCGGAATTACGAGAAGTCTTCGGATCTTTCCCTATTGTAATGGTAATGGTAATTTTAGTTAACGTCGTACTAGAGCAACACAACGGGCTATTGACGACGGTCCGGGATCAGTCCCTTAAGGGAACGATACGAGGACAACACCTCGTAATTTTGACGAAGCAACACCTGAGCTGGCTTTCCCTTCGGGATGGATCCTGAACCGTCGCCTATAGCCCGTTGTGTTGCTCTAGTACGACGTTAACTAAAATTACCATTACCATTACCTGAACCGTCGCCAATAGCCCGTCCTGTTGTTCCAGCACGACGTCAATTCAACTCAACCTCGATGTCCTGGTAGAGTAAGGGTGCGCTGCCTGTTAGGTTTTGCTTTCTACAAAGAGGGTTATAAAATATTTTAAGTATAGTTTAAAAATTCATCGCTGGGGCAAAAATGTATTGGATGACAGTTCGCAGAAATGTCGAAGTACAAACATTTCCCAAATTCATGAAACCCACTAGAATAGACTTTTGACATCGCTCTTACAAAGAACGAAGTTTAGGAACAAATTTACGAAGAACAAACTTTTCAGAAATTGTTACTTGAACTCGTACTTTATTGCACCGCCCTCTGACCACTAATGACATAATCTAATAGACGGAAGGTGCTTCGTTATGAGTTCGAATCTCGCATGTACGGAATTTGGATTGTCTGCTTGAAGTGTTTGGTATTTTTCAAGAGAAATCAGATAAGTGCAAGCCGTCTTCTCTAAAGTTCTCCATGTACAATCTGTGAGCACCCGCCATGGTGTCCTATGCAGCGCAGTCTGCTGTTCTCACCAATTAGTGATCGAAAATTTACGATCTATCCAAGTTGACAAAGGGGAAAATTACTAGAAAGGACATATTTTAGTTTTGTAATCATTTATTCGGTAAATCTTTGAAATTTTATTTCCATAATCTGAAAAAAACTTATATTTTATTCATAAAAATATTGATAATAATAAATAAGCTATCATTAATAACCGGTAAAATCAATAATTTTCTGATGTTGACTTGCCCAAACGATTCAAGAGCACTGTTTTGCACAGAACACTCATTTTTTAAAATTAAGTTTTTGTGCCCTTTTTTTAAAACCTTCGAGTTACGGAAACTTTTGTGCGTCCCAAAGATAAACAATTCGTGCACAAAAGAATTGTTTCAACCATTTTTATGCTTTTGACCGTGTGTAAAAAAAAAAAAGGAAAAGGCATTTTTCACAGTATTCGTTTGTAGCAAATTCATTGTTGCTTCATAGGAAAGGCTTTCGAACTGTCTTGAAAATGTCGAATTTATGAAAACGAGAGGAAATCTTGAATGTAAGATTACTTTTGCATTTGTCATTTTTTGAGCTAGTTTTTCCATATGAATATGACCCTGGGAGCGCATATCCTTTGTTGTGTACGGGGTTCACGCACCTTAGGTACTCTAGTAATCTTTTCTTTGCTCATGGGGTTTACTGACTAGTAAACAAGGGCAGAATCAGGGAATTTCCATAAAACTTTTTAATTCTGGAAAAATCGGGGAAATTTCACAAAAAAATCAGGGAAATTTTGATAACTTACATGGCCACTATTTTCGATGGTCCTATTTAGAGACGCGCGATTACAAATGCTTTTGAGAATCGAATAAATTGTATTCGCTGAAATTGTAATTCGAATAAAGAACCCTGGCGTCGTAATTTTTTAGCGTAATTTTAAATTATTGTTGCCGTGAGGCTAGCGATACAACTTGTGGAATACAATTTGAAATTTGTGTCACTAATGATGGTTTTTTTTTGTGTGTTAAATTAATATTTTTTTTTGCAATTATACATTTCTGTAGAATGTTTTATGTGTATTTGCATTTGATTTTGATGAATAGTATGATAATGTAGGGTCGGGTGTTAAAAGCTTATACTCAAAATATTTTGTATTTTTTCTCCAGTTTTTTTTAAGAGTTCCATTATGGATTCCAACCCTTACAATAACAATTAAAATATATGTAGAGAAAAAATACAAAATATTTGCGTAGAATGATCCCTCATCTGACCCTAAATATAAAAATATTGTTGTGTGGATACTGTATATCGATACCGATCACATTTCTTAAGGGAATTGTAAAATCGAGGAAATTTTTGTTAGAATATCTGGGAAATTTTTTCAAGGATTTTGTCGCCAGCCTGATTGGGGGGGGTCGCCCCGGGATACCCAAGCGATCTTTTTTGCTTAAACCTTACTACTTTGTTTCCCAATCCTTATTTTTCCCCCTTTTACGGCATTTTTTTATCAACGTTGTGTGAAGCGCAGCCAACTATGGCCCTTTGCGCCATAAAATCTCAAAACTAAGCATATGAAAATGCGATTGCTGATCTCATAAATACAGCCTGTTTTCATCCTCATGCGTTCAATTAAATATAATGAAATAAAAATAATCATTTCATAAAGAAAAACCATATTTTAAAAATTTGTAGCTTCAAAGATGATAATCAATTCGTAATAAAAGACATGAAAATAAGTTCTGTTCTCCGATAGGTTGACAGACATTTAAGTTTCATCATCTATCATCGAACCGTCACCCAACAGAATAAGACTACCGAAAACAGCACAAAGAGTAAATCAAAACGAACCAGAATTTACTTTTGATTTAACGACCACAGCTGATACATTTTTCGAGTATTAATATAATTGCTGCTCTTTATTAATTCAAAACAAATGAAAAATTTCTGATTAACCACCAAAGCTGATAGTTTTTCAAAAATAATTCAAAACATTAAAAAAGTGCTGTTTTCTGATTTGTTGAGACCACTTAAGCTTCATTATCATGGAACCTTCATCTAATCAGAATAAGACTACCGGAAATAACAAAACCAAGAATAAATTCAAACCAAACGAGAACAACACTTCTGATTTAACGACCTAACCTAAAAAACATCCGCATATGCATATCGATCGTTGCTACATTTTTCGTTCATCGTTTTTTATACTGACCAAATACCGGTATTCGGTCAGTATAAAAAAAGGTCTTAATGTCCTTCATTAATAAAAGTGCAAGTATGTTCTAAACTCGCGACACATTCTGTGAAGGCGAAACAACTTTCTTTCGCGCTTATCCTGCACTTACAAAACGGCGCATATTTATGAAGTTTTAACGTCTCCTGAAATTCCCGAAATAACCGCAATCTAGTTAATTGCAGTCGTTAAAGTGCTTCGAAATTAGCGATTCTGGGTTTAGTTTCGCCTTGTTAAGCCTCGTCTGCGAGGAGATGTTTTCGTTTCTTTGGGTTAACGTAATGCGATAGAGGATGTTCGCGATCCCACCGATTTCAGACGATTACCATTTCTTTTTCGAATATTCTCTTTTCTGCAAAAAAAGTCGGCTACTGTGTGCGAACTTTTTACTTCCTCTTTCCCTTTCGTTTGGAGGCGATAACATGCTCTGGAGGGTATGATTAGGGCTTAATTCGTGTTCTCTCTTCAATCGTTCCTTCTTAAAATAGCGGAAAAGGTAAACGTTAATTTGAAAGTTTCACATAAGAGGATTTTTTTTCGGTGTTTTTGGAACGATTGTTAAAACTCGTCGCGTTTTGTTTTTCCGCGTTTAGTTTCCCATGCCCTGCCTTTGGTGGATTTCGTGAATTTTATTTCTATTAGTTTTTTAAGAAACTTTCTGTTCTTCGATTTCCAGAAGGTGTGTAGAAAATGCTAAACGTGTATTACCAACCCTGAATCCGTGATACAAAGATGCAGATCGTGTATCATTGGTCCACTAGATACGGCTTCAGCATACAGTGATTCCTTTAGTGGGAACAGTGATTCTCTAAGTGGGAGCGTCCTCAAGCATGACCTTCGCCTCAAGGGCCAAACATCAGTCTATCTGTCTTTATTTTGTCTAGAGTTTTTGTCTTGTGTCTGGCGCAGCTTGGCCATGTGTGGCCCTTGAGGCAACCAATCTTTAGGTGTGAACGGGCTTCACGGACCTGAGTTATCTCTTTTTCGCCATGGGATTTACAATCTTACTAAAAACTTGTGTCGCGCTTCCTGGATACACCCAAGCGTTTTTTTTTCAGTTTTAATCCTACTATATGTTCCGCAATCCCTCTTTCCTTTCACATTTTTTGCTTGACGTTCTCGTGTGTGTTGTTGTTGCACATCCCCCTGGTGTAGGAAAGCCTACACCAGGTCCAGAAGGCCCCGTCGTGCCAGATCCCCATATACTTGCAAAAAGTCCTGATCAACCAACAGCTGCTTATACGAAGCGCCAAGACAGAGAAGAAGGTGATCAGGACTGGCAGGTAGGGAACAGGAACAAGGAGGGAAAATTCTCTCCCCGTTCTGAAATTTGATACTTTTAAGATAGCCACTTCGAAATCTGGCCATGGCCGATTGAAAAGGCCGAGGGCCACAGCATGTGATTGATAGTCCAGGGTGATTGCCAGCATACCAATGGTGGGATGGCGTATGGCGCCACAAGGAAAGCAAACGCTGTTTTCCCAGGGAGTGGACTTCAGTGGGAGTGAGGCGATTCAAACAGTCCATAGGGAGATCACAGCCATTCTTGGCGAGAACATCGGCTGTCTCGTTGCCATACACCCCGATATGCGATGGAATCCATTGTAGGCTTATTGGTGTTTTCAGGCCAATCTCGCAGAGAAGCTTCAGAATATTCTGGTCTGGGATGTCAAATATTTGTGGCCAATTTTTGAAATACTGTATAGCACTCCTACTATCAGTCAAAATCCAAATACAATTTTTATCAGTGGACTGCATAATTAAGGGCTGCACCAATTGCTATGATCTCCGATCTAAAGACTGACTCGTGTGTTTGACGCTGCTTAGCCTAACGTGGCCCTTGCGCCATAAAAACCTAACCAATCTATGAGTGGGAGCAGTATACTCATTTTGGGTAGCAGCTGCATTTTCCCTATTCTGAACATGATCACTGTCGTGTCATCTGGTGGTATTTTGGTACTTTTTTTTATTAACGTCAAACTAGAGCAACACAACGGACTATTAACGACGGTCTGGGATCAATCCCAAAGGGAAGGAATCCGAGTACGCCACCATGTAATTTTGAACCGCGATCAGATGACGAGGAGGCAACACCTGAACTGGCACCCCACTCTCCAAACTGCTCCAACGTGACGTCATTTGGGGCCACGACGGATTCAACGTTCAGCAGCCTCCTTTGTACACGACTGTCTTTGACTGGATTCGAACTCGCAACCCTCCGGTTGCTAATCATTGCCTCTTCCAACCGGGCTACCGGGGCTCTCGTCTGGTGAAAACAACTTTCAGAACAGAGGCACGCTGTGAACACCCTTCTCTGTTTTTGGGTTACCCTGGAAATGAAATTCTGAACAGGGTCGCAACGAGAAACGAAATGCTGAACAGTTATGAACAGCTCGAAGCGTTAAACTCGAATGTCAAGAACAGTTAAAATCTGTGAAAGGTCTTGCTGGCAATTACGTTGATGAGTTGTAATATGGGAATTTAATTCTGTGAACAGGACTACGCTGAAAACTATCTAAATACTTTCATGTCAAACAGAGAACCCTGTACGGAGACACCGGAGCAATAAAATTTGAGATCCGGGTATTAACAGTTTGGAAACACCACTAATGAAATTCTCAGGCATGTCCGCCAACAACTACGTCCCTTTCCTTTTTAAAGCTTTCGTGGTATTTGAACGTAAAATGTTCGTTTAAATAATTTCCGGTCTTTGATAACCTTTCCCCGCTTAAATATTTGGTTGATATTATTCCCCGATTGCATCCCATGTCGTTTCCCGGGGTGTAAAATAAACATTTCGCCCAAATCGATTTACTTCGTTCCTCGCTGTCCACCGCGTTGCATTTTATTTACGTTTCAAGAAGCACCTAAATTTTGCGTTCGCTTCTCTTTCTGCATTGCGCCTCTGGCAGAGAATATTTCATTGCCCTTTTCGATTTCCCTAGCTCCTCTCTGGTACACACACCGCGAGTTGGTATTTGCTCCGGAAACATTTATTTAGGGAGATTTATCTTGAACTCGAAATCTTCATCTTCTATTTATTTTATTCGAAGTATTTTTTGGGGGGTAAAAAAAAGTATTGGTTCCACAGGAAAATGAACGAAATATAATTTTTTCTACCCGGTTTGTAAATTTTTTTTTCATCATGAGATGCCAACATGAAAAACGAAACTCAAAGCAAATTGTTTCTGGGGATCTTACTTTTGCACTCAATTCCTTGAACGAAGTGCGTTTTTGAAGTTGTTTGATAGAAGTTTATCGAAATCGACTTGCACACAAATTAGTTTCACATGTCCAGGTCCAGTTATCCCTTTCTGGAAAGATTACCTGTACTTGTTCCAGTTATACAAGCTAATTTGTTTTTCGAAATCTCAGCTAATATACTATTGACTTAAATATTAACTTGAAATAAGCAATGAAACGAATTGTATTTGAATAAAAAATACGGTTTATTCTATTGGCAATTTTTTTGAATGGTTAGTAGGTAATGGAATTGCCGTCACACTAGAGCAATACAACCGGCTCTTAGCTACTATCCGGGATCAATCCCTAAAGGACATACTCAAGAGTGCCAGCACCGCTACCAGTAGTCGTGAGTACTGAAGACTCAAGGTTAAAACCTCGTAATTTTCAATCACAGTCAGATGACAAGATCAACACTCGAGCTGGCACCCCACTCTTCAAACCTCCACGACAATGTGAGGACTTATCTCTGGCTTTATGAATTATATTTGATTTTATATGAATTTAGATCACATTTTTTTGTGTTATAGTTAATATCCCGTTCTTAAAATTTGGACATTTGACTGCAATTATAGATTATAAAATTTATGTTTGACCAAATCTGGCCCTCCCCCCCCCCAAAAAAAAAATAACGAAATTTGAAGCCACGACAGATTTAACATGCACTAGCCTAAACGCACACGACGGTCTTTGATTGGCACGAGTTTCGAACTCGCAATCCTTCGGTTGTTTATCCCCGACTCTTTCAACCTGACTAGCACGGCCCTTTATAGAAGAGAGTCAAGGAGATTTATCTTAAGGCAAATCGAGCTGTGAAAAAAATTGTTTGAGAAAGGCTGTCCTACTGTCTAACAATATTACTGTTTCAGTGGTTTCAAATCTCTCTTTTAATTGAGCTCGTATTTGATGTTCACAGATATATTTTCAATCCTTCAGGGAGAAATCAAGTGGCTTTGTTTTGTGCGAGTGAAGAAAGAGCTTCCGGGTATTTGTTCAGCATCTTGCGCAATGTGCTCGGTGCTGGGTAGCTTTATCGTATAGCAGATAGTTTCCATATTGACTTAAGTATGACGTCGCGTTGTTATGACAGATATTGTTTAAAAAACAGAAGTGTAATTCTTCTTGAACCATTGTCGCTTGTTTGGAATACAGATCTATTTTTAAGCAAGGCGTCAACAGCGCCACTACGTGCAGCAGCGTAAGCTAAGTGATTCCGGACTGAAGATCTGATTCTCCTAAGCATAGTTTGAAGAAAATTAAATATATTTTATCTGTGGATTGGATATAGCAAATAATTTCCCAAAAGTTTCAGTTGAACGTAATTTTTAACCGTTCAAGTGGTTTTGGTGAGATGTCTCGTCCATCATAATACTATCAACTCTACTAGTGACGAGATTTATCGTTATCCAGATATTACTGATTCTTTTATGATACGAGATCAAGGTATTGCCGATTCTATTATAATACCAGATCAAGATTTCAGTTTTTTTTCTTCCAAATGACGTGCGTTATCTCGTTTATCAAGATTTGATCAGTTAGGACTGGTCAGATACCTCGTTGTGAAAACCACCAGGAGAGCTTATGGTATGATAGCTGCCCGTTAGGACTGTGCACGCATCATAAGACTACATGTAATATTTAGTGTTGGAAAAATGGAAAAGCTGTTTTTGAAAATCAGTCCTACATTCACAGGCTATGTATGGAAAGTCCGGCAATGATTTTGAATTTCCCTGTGTCACTAGCGTTCCTGGTAATGTGAATTCCAGATAACTAGTGCTTATGAGTCGTTATTTTGAAGTCCCAATGCAGCTTGTCTGGAGTGATTGTCGAGGTTATGCCCAGTATCTCTTTGCTGCAAACTTTTCACACAAATGCGCCTCCATTTCAAATTTTGCTGCTGTTATTTTAGTACAAATATCCACCCGTGATTCTGAAATGTTACTGAAATTTGTCCGTGTTAAAAGTCACGTTCAACTGATTTCAGCCAACTGTGCATCAGTCTCATTGACATCGACCTTCTAACGAAACATGCGCGCGCAGCTTCATGTCATTTCTCCCGTTCGCTCGGTTTGAAGATTTCCAGATGAAAGTCACGTGGTTACTGGAAGAAAGCGCATATCCTAATGCAGGACTAATTGGCGAGCAAGATGGAAAAATATTAGTTTGCGCTTCGATAACCAATCAGCCGTTCTCAAGCCCACTTCGTAGATGTTACGGCAGCGACTCCGTCCCATTTGCTCCGTCTACCTCATTAAAAGGCTCAACAATGTCTTAAAATGTGCTGAATCTCACCATTCTGAAAATGATGTGGAAGTGCGTCTTTAACGCGGTGTATTTCATTATCTTCATTGATAAATTTTAACGGAGTTGAGGATAACACGGTCATCAATGATAGTGCGATGACGGTTGTGAACTTCCTTTTCTTTCACCATTGATATAGAAATTCGTTATAATCAGGGTTCGCGGTCGTTAACCGTATTTTGCACGTAAAATTAGCTTTGACGACCGATGCGTACAAAATATGAATATTTACAAACCGAGGTTTTGGATGTGGTCGTCGTTTTTGGCAACTAACTTTTCTGAATATTTCGCATGGTTAGTGCAGATTCCGGCCGATGAACTTTTCATTACTTTTTCTAATAATCTACATTCTTTTCAATACAATACATCAAAGAACAATAATTTGTCAATAGTCATCGCTCTTTTCATACATATTCATGAAAACAACAAATTTAAATTTGTACCCAAACAGAGCATTTTGTCAACTGAAGTGCTTAGATTAGCGGTGTCCAACCTTTTGGACTGCCCTTAAATCGTTCGAAAACTTTTTTAACTATCGATATTGAAATCCGTTATTTTCAAGGTTTGCGGCCGATAGTCGTTTTCTAATCGTATAATAAATTCGTTTTGACGACCGATGCCTGGAAAATACGAATGTTTTCAAACAGGTTTTGGATGCAGCCATCGTTTATGACAACTAATTTTTCCGAATGGTTGATGCGGATTCAGACCAATGAACCTTTCATTCCTCCTTCTAACGATCCATGTCCTTACTTTTAATAGGAGCATAAGATTGAAATGACTAGGTCCTAGTCATTACATTTTTTTATACATATCCACGCAAACAACCAATATAAATTCTCACCAAGTAGGATATTTTGACAGCTGCTTAAATTAGAGGTGTCCAACCCTTTGGCTTGCCTAAGCCGCATTAGGTGAAGAGGAATTGTCTTGTGGACCACATAAAATATAATTTGGTTAATGTACGTGTGTAAGTTACAATCTTTCCTTTATTTTTACTATAACATTAAAAATGGGGCAACACATAAGCATAGAATAAGTAAACTATTCGACTTCTGTTATTGTGAAACTCGTGATGTCCGAATTGAAGTGGTTTCAATTTTTAGTGAGTTCTGAAGGTGCTCTTTGATCTAATTATTTTCTATTCATATGTTTCAGCTTTGAAAATTCTCAAATGCACGTGCTGTCAAAAAGCGATTACATGAATGAGATATGACTGCGAAGCGGGAGGCATTGTTAGTTCTTCAAATCTTGAAAAATATCACTAAAAATCGCATATTGAAAGTTTACGATCTTGTGTGAACTACCCAGGGTTACATCAGGGCGGGCCGCGGATTAGAGGACAACCCCTGATTTAGATGTTATTCAAACCTGACTAATCGTAATTTCTACTCCTTTGATCCCACTACCCTCTTTTCCCCAATCCCTATTTTCGCCTTTTCACAACATTTTTTACTTGACGTTGTCTTGTATTTGGCGGAGCATGGCCAAATATAGCCCTTGCGCCATCAAACGCCAAAGCCACCAACCAACCTAATTTCTAACGCCATTTATAAGTATTAGTGGAATAGTAAAATATGTAATTGTCCACGTTAGCAGTCTGTAATTTTTTTCTTTACAAGGAATAGTTGAAAAGTGCTTTTGGAATAAACGCACTCTCGTGAATTTCCATAAATACAGCTAAGAAAATAACTTGTGTTTTTAGTAAATTTCTTTTAACATTAAAATTTACTGACCTACAATTAGCCTATCTTGAATTCCTTTTTTTTTACTCCCATTTAAAACTAATACATTTTCGTGCATGTAGCGTTCTAACAGTTACAGTTGAGAGTAATTTTGAATAGGACGTCCCACTCTTTCCAAGGAAAATTGATGGGTTGGTAGCAGGACTCGGAAATAAGATTTTGAAACTGGCAGCAAATATTGCTGTGAGCTTTTATAAACTGGCAGCAAAAACTATTCAGCTCATGGCAAAACCTAAAATTTCCGTAATAACGGTAAAGTACAGTTGCAAATTTTTTGCTTTACCTTAAAACAAATGCGTTTATAGGTAAGGTAATTTTAATTAACGTCGTACTAGATCAACACAACGGGCTAAGGACGCAATCCGGGATCAATCCTTTAAGGGAAAGATCCGAGGACAACACCACGTAATTTTGAACCACGGTCAGATGACGAGGCAAAACCTGAGCTGGTATCATACTCTCCAAATTTCCAAACGAGAGGACTGTCGACTACGACAGATTTAAGATGCACCTGCCGCCTCTACACCATACGCTTACAAACATCCATGCCCTGACCCAGATTCGTACCAGGAACCTTCCTATCTAGAAGCTAAAACCTT
Source organism: Metellina segmentata (assembly GCA_947359465.1). Taxonomy (NCBI): domain Eukaryota; kingdom Metazoa; phylum Arthropoda; class Arachnida; order Araneae; family Tetragnathidae; genus Metellina; species Metellina segmentata. Next base: position 115,603,145 of record OX375873.1, read on the forward strand.
AACCACTATACCGGTTGGTCGGCATGCGTTTACAGAGCACGAGCGTTTCATAACTTCATGGAAGCACGACAGTTACTCGCAGTGGTCGATCAAAAAGCCATTTTCAAGCTGCGGAAAACACTTCATCAAAACATAATTAATGAAAATTTTATATTTAATCCTCATTAACTGCCCACTTTGTTTCCGAATAAAGGGCTCATTAAAAGAAAATACTAATTAAGGGCATGCAAAAAGGCTCGACGTAGGGTGAAATTAATTGTCGCAAGTAATAATTTGCTTTTGATTGCGGTTCGTTAGCGACCAGAAGTTATAAATTTTGTTTCCAAAGGTAAATATTTTGCTTTTTTGTAAATAAAGAAAAAACCTGGGATTAATGGTGACTAGTAAAATGAATTTGTAGTTTTTGTGTGGAGGTTGTCAACTGAATTTGATTTGTTGTGACACTAAAATTTAGCGATTAAAATAATTGTTCAAATAAATCAATTGACGCTAAATTTTTTTGTTTGTTTGTAGAGCCCTGGTGTTGAGAATTATCGTGATGTCTTAAAAGTTTCTTTTTAAATGAAACATTTAATCAGATCTCGTTTAGAAAAACTCGAAGCAAACATTGAATTTCTGTTGCGATGACTCGATGGAATGTGGGGATTTCAACCCGTTTATGTTAGTTTTATTTAGTACGTTTAGGACCAATTTGGTTGCATTGATTCTATTAAGAATTGGAATTAGATCAAAACTGAATATCAATTTTTAAACTGTAACAAATTATGCCTCAATTAAGTAATTCAACATCCATTTATTTGTTCTTCAGTGGCAATTAATGCTCCGAACTCTAGTTCTCTAAGATCGTGAAAGAGAATGATTTTCAACTAACCTTAAATGTGTTTTCTTCTCTTGGGTAAGCCGACCAACCGGTCTGGTGGTTAATGTGTCAGCCTCTAGATCGGAAAGTTCCTGGTTGGAATCCAGGTCGATGGATGGATGTTTGTAAACATATAATGTAGAGGCGGCTGGTGCACCTTAAATCCGTCGTGGCCTTAAATGTCCTCACGTTAGCGTGATGTGGAAGTGTGGATGCCAGCTCAGATGTTGCCTCGTCACATGACCGTGGTTCAAAATTAAATGTTGTTGTCCTCGGATCTTTCCCTTAGGGGATTGATCGCGTACTGTCGTCAATGGCCCGCTGTGTTGCTGAAGTACAACGTTAATTAAAATTTCCAAATTATCTTCTCTTTGGGTAAAAAAAAAACGTGTTTGACGAAACGTCGAGGCTCTCAAGGTATTTTCCTTTAGATGTACTTGAGTTTCAAAAACTGAGGCACTCTAGGTACCGTCTTTATTAAACACAGAGGTCGCGCTCACGGTCGATCACCCCAGCGATTTTTTTTCTGCTTTCATCTCATTCTATTCCACTTCCCCCCTTTTGGATTTGATCCCGGACCGTGGTGTCGCTCCCGTTCGACGGTTATTAAAATACCCATATACCCTTTCCCCCCTTATTGACGTTTTGTACTAAAAATTATCTTGTCTTGTGTTTGGTGCAGCTTGGCCAAATATGACTTGCGCTATAAAACCCTAAACCAACCAACCACGATTTGAGCGGAACTTTGAAATCGAGATATGCGTTTGCTTCACACAAACTTTACAATCTTAAGTCTACATCTCTTGAACATCCCAGGCTTGGTTGGTTTGGAGAGTGGGGTGCCAGCTCAGGTGTTGCCTCGTCACCTGACCGTGGTTCAAAATTACGTGGTGTTCTCTTCTAGGGGACTCATCCGTACCGTCGTCAATAGCCTGTTATGTTGCTCTAGTACGACGTTAATTAGAAATAATCAAATTATCCAGAAATAAGGATTATAAAGGGGTTTCCCAGAGCATATTTAGCTTCGACACTCCAGCACTTATTCTTTTAAACAATGAGGTGATAGCCTAAAAGAATCTAAAGCTGAACATTTTAACATTTATTTAAACATAACAAATCAAAACGGAACAACAGTACAAACACGTAGACACAGCAATAAAAAGAAAGAGTTCTAAAATGTCTCCATCGTAAAGTTTATAGGTCCTTAAACCACCTTCATGTTTGAAATCACCAGTCGCTCTGCCTTCTTCCTCACCTCTCATTGGTTCACAAGTGGATTCAGAGGATTCTGGGCCAGGTTGTGCGGTTTTGCCATTTCCACACAACAACAACAATTCTAAAAAAGGAATACGTTAATTTTACACCAGGCTTGTTTGACAAACAGAATAGGACTCCTGTTTATGCTTCGGGCCGTCGTCGGACTAGCAACCTGCGAGTTGCAGTCGGTGCAGGTTCGATTCCTTCATGGGTGTGTTGCTCTTTTCTGTGATGTACCGTGGTAGCCCGGTTGGAAGAGCAACGGACTAGCAACCGGAGGGTTGCGAGTTCGAATACAACCCAAAACCGCCGTGTATCTGTCGTGGCCTCAAATGTCCTCATGTTGACGCGGAAGCTCCGGAAAGTGAGGTGCCAGCTCAGGTGGGACCTCGTCATCTGACCGTGCTTCAAAATTACTTGGTGTTATGGGATCTTTCTTTTCCTTCGAGATTTGATTCTGGACCGTCGACAATAGCCCGTTGCCCTGATCCAGTACGACGTTAATGAAAGTACCTACCCGTGTTAGTAGACCTTTCCTTGTTTGTATACCCATTACTTGATGCTGTATGTCTTGTGTTTAGCGCTGTTTGATCCTTGTGCAATGAAACCCGGTACAGCTGCAGTCAATGTTTATAGCGGTTGTCCGGTTTTTTTGGGGGCACTTCTAGTAGTGAGTTATGGAGGGTTAAGGCAACCCATATGTATTACGGTCATTGTGTTTTTATTGGCAACCTCGGCAAACGGAAAGTTTAAACTCTCATTTTGAATACTTTAAAAAGTTCTTTCAAAATCTGTTAAAACTGTTGTTTGAATAATGTATTTTTTTTAAAACGTTCGCAAATTTGCTTCTGCAACTTATTACAATCCGTTTTATAAAGACATTTTTTTTTCTTCTTGGCGACTCTTAAGAAGTGCGCCAATGAAAAAAGAAAAAAAACGCCATTACCGTTGCCACCGCTATAAACGTAGACTGCAGCTGTACCTGAAACCCAATTCAAACAACCAACCTGCTATTTTTCTTCAAGCGTCGATCAGACCTCTCCATCACTATTTGTTACTTGTATAACGACCTCTTCTAACCCAGTGCTACTCTGTCTAAAATAGTCGAGTTTATTTTCATTGTTGCAACTGCATACTCGCAAAGTTTGCATATCGCTTGAGGACAGAACCAACATTTTTTGGGGTCAAGAAAGAAGACCCCAAGCTGAACAGTATAGAAGCCTACGATCTCTCTTGTAGTCAAGTCACGTTGTTAGGAAGAAAGATTTGTGCGTTTCATTAAAAAATCTAAACAAAAATCCAGTGGGTAGGGGAAGACGGGGTACAATGAAACAAGGGGTACAATGAAACATTACTTCTAAAATCAGTAAAATTTGTCACAGAAAGTTGCAATTTATATATATGTTTATGCAACTATGTGTTCCAATTACTGATGTGATTTGGATACATTCGCACTTCTACAACATTAGCAATAGAAGATTATTGGTTTTTCACCATTGAAAGTAAATTTCTTTACTAAAAGTAATTTTGTTTCTTTTTCCTTGTTATTACATGTAATACTTATTTTTTCTATACATTGTTATCTTTGTGTTGTTGTATTCATACCTCCAAAACCAAAATTAATAAATATTAGATGTTTGAAATTTTTTTATATTTAGTAACCTCAGTACGGGGTACAATGAAACACTTGCAGACGGGGTACAATGAAAAATGTTTGATTGTGCCCCGGGTGAATGCATTTACTTGAAGTAATATATCACTGGTAAATATAATATCACTGATATAAAATAACATGTTACTGGTTGTCACTAATCTAAATAAAACACTTTTACTAAGGAAATGGCAACACCAAATCAAAACAGTAATCATTTTGAAAGCATGTAAAATTAAACTTTTTTTTCCTTCTAAAAAAAGTACAGATTTTAATAGTAAGTTATATTTTTTATGTTCAAAAACATTTAAGAATAGTTTATTTATTTCATAGGCCTAAACTGCACTTATTACAGTTCACAATCCTCCTAAAGTTCTCAGTCCAAGGGGCCAAAAACAAATAGGTCAATTAACTTCTGGTGAAAGGGGTGTTCTTGTTACTATGTGTGGATTTATTAATGCTTCTGGAAATTCTATACCCCATTATTTAGTATTTCCCAAATAGTAATTCTAAGAGTAAATTTCAAGTTTTGCATGTTGAATGGAGCTCCACGTGAGACTGCGGGTAATGCAACAAAATCGGATGAATGGAGATATTTTTGTTAATGTTCTAACAGATTTCCAGGCACATACACGCCGAACGAAAGAAAATCCAGTTGTACTAATAATGGACAATCATGAATCACATATTACGATTTCCAGTCTAAATTTTTCAAAAGATAACGAATTTTTTGTTGTAACCCTGCCCCCCCCATACCAGTAACAAATTGCAGCCTTTAGACAAAACTGTGTTCAAGTCACTTAAAAATTTCTTCAATCTCGCTGCAAATGATTGGATACTGTGTACTCCAGGTCGTACAACCTCTATCTATGAGATATCTTCTTTGCTTGGCACTGCTTATTTTCTTATCTCTCCACAAAATATTACAAAAGGTTTTTCAGCGACTGGAATATGGCCTTTCAATAGAGAAATGTTTTGTGAAGAAGATTATTTGTGTTCGTATGTGTCAGATAGGCCTTGTCCTACTGAAAATTATTCCCATGGTCAGATTATTGAAACTTAAGAGCTGGCTAATGAAACTGAAGACCAGACAGATAAAACCCAAGAATCAGAAGTGGTGGATCTTGCCATAAGTAAATCAGAATCACTGACTGCAGGTTGATCAGCAACTGTTCATACACCATGCACTAGCTCTAAACCTGTGAGGAAATACATTTATCCTCAAAAGGTAAAACCTTACCCCAAGGCTGGTCCAAGAAAAGTGAGAGTAGGAAAACAGAAAAAAAAGAGTTTGGTTCTAACAATGCAAGTAAAAAATGCTCTGGTTAAGCAATTAGAATGTAAAAAGGGGGAAAAAAACTTAGAAGGGATTGTTTTCAAAACAAACTCTGACTCCTACAGACTCTGAAGATGACGATGATCCGGATTATTTTCCAGCTCCAGATGATCATCGAAGTACTAAGAATGAGATATCCACACATAACATGTGTGACACAAGCAGTATCTGTATAAATGATTGTTTTAATCAAGGAGGGTGAACTGAAACATAAGGAAATATATTCTGTTGGAGAAATCATAAATTTAAATGAAGTTGAATGTGACTAAAATAAACTATATAGGGTGAAAATTGCATGCATCATTTGGAGTGTTTCATTGTACCCCAGTATGTGTTTCATTGTACCCACTGTGAGACATTTACTTTTTGTTATTTTACAAACATAAAGATATTGTTTAGAACCAAATAAAAATTTATTTAGATGGGGAAAATACAAGATTAAAAGTATGCATTAATTATATTTTTGTTCATGCAAAATTGTGGATAGGAGAAATAATTAGTAAATTTTGTTTCATTGTACCCCGTCTTCCCCTATATTTTAAAAAGTTTACGTCGGTGAGATTTCTTGTTTATACTTAAACGGATATAGTGAATTTTTTGTTTTCTTTGTATGATGGTACTTTTCTCTTCAAAAAGTCACTCATCCATCGATGTGTTGTTCTTTTAAACACACGCGTTGTTTTTAAGAGGGAAAAAAAAACGTTTTACATGTTTTTGAGTATTTAAAGATCCGCGCTCTGGTTACGTTTTTAAATGCACGGGAACCGAAGCGGTGCTTTGAAGATACTATTCCTCAACGCGTTTTCTTAATGTATCGCTGCTCACACGAATATGACAAAACGTTGGTTACGATGATGCTTTTGGAAAGCTACTTCCGTCATCACGTCATCTGAAACAGGGTTCGGAAGGAATGATTGCTGTGACTAAAAACTTTCGCGTCGTCTTGATCCTTGAAGTACGGGTTCCTTTTGTTACCGCTGAATTGATAGGGTCACATTTATCAGTTTATAACGGACAGAAAGCCTTGGATAGAATATCTTTTAAATCCAAAATTACCCGAGTGTTCTAAAAAAATATCTAGAATTGTAAGAGTTTTCTTTGCGATTGAGTTGTTATTGTGTTTACACCAGGGCGTGTAGACCTAGACTAGATAACCGCCTTGGCATCAATTGTACCGTTCCGTGAAAGGTTCTGGATTTTTGCCCTAATCTACTATATTCTAAAGGGTTATCTGTTTTTGGGTTTTATTCCGGAAAGGCCATATTTGGCGAAGCTGTGCCAAACACAAGGCAGTGTCAAATAATAGTGAAAAGAAATGATGGGGAGAAGAAAGATAGCTTGGGCACACCCAGGGGTTCACATATTTACCAGAGGCTGTAACCCCATGAGAAAAGAATAGATTACTAGGACACCTCAGGTTTGTGAGCCCTTACACACCTAAAAATGTGCCTCAAGGATCTAAAGTGAAAGGGACATCTTTAGTTATTTATAATGGACTGAAAGACGATAATAGAAAATTTTTAAATTGTAAGATCGTGCTTTTTCTTCCGATCCACTTTCACTATTGTATCTTAACCCGTATTTCTTAACCTCCGGACCGTGGCATTAAATATACCTTGTTAAGGGTTCTGGAATTTTGCCCCAACCAGCTGTTATATTCTAAAAGTTTGGATACACGCTGAAAATGGGGGGGGGGAGTGTTATGAATACGTTTGATTACGGGCCCACCAGTGTTATGAATAAAGTTTTAAGAGTCGTTTTATATGAAAATAGTGTTGACGTTACGGAGAGAAACACAATTAAGTTAAAAAAGAATGAAAAACAAAGAAAAATGAAATACACCACTGATTTTTCATAGCATCTTAGAAATTATAAATATGAACCTTGGTAGAAAAAAAGCCCATGTCCTAATTCGCTGATTTTAAGTAGTCCACAGGCCAAACTCGAATCAACCACAGACCGTCGTGTTCGTGGAGGATGGGGCACGTTAAATCTATTGAGGCTTCAAATATCCGCACGTTGGCGTGGTGTTGAAGTTGGGGAGGTGGAGTGCCAGCTCGTAAGTTTAACTCGTCATCTGACCATGATTCAATATTATGAGGCGTTGACCTCGGATCTTTCCCTTCGGTATTGATTCCGAACTGTAGCCATTAGCCCTTTGTGTTGATGCAGTGCGACCCTAATTCAAATACCTACTTCCCGTGAATACACTATGAATAAATCAAAACATTGGAAGGTTTTTCTCGTGCTCTGTATTGAAAATAATAACTCATTGTTAAGCTGTTACCAAAAACTTGCTAAACGTACTTCAGCCTTTTTCTACCGAGGCTACATAAATGCACTCCGTTGATTTTTCATAACACGATGACCTCATGTATCCATTTCAATTCAGATTTTTTTCTCCGAATGTCTGACTCGACGTAATGGTCGCATGCGTCATTTCAAACTACGCGATCCCCTGCAGTCAGAGAAGATCGCAACCAATACTTCACGCGGTGAACTCGCCCCCCCCCCCCAGCCATGAATCGAACATGTTTCTCGAGATCTATTCCAATTTGGGAAAAGTGCGACTTTTCCAGCTTATTTCTCTTTAGTGACAGCTTTCACTTCGGAGCCCCAATCGGGTCCTGAAAAGACGCGGGGGTTCCGAGTTCCGGAGGGGTCGAGATGGAACACTTCCCCCTCTTCCCATGAATGGGTTCTTTGATGACCACCATGTCGTCTCCCGTCGTCGTAGTTTAGCGGTGGTAAATCGATGATCTCTGCTCTCTTGCAATCCAAGGACTTTTTTCTTTTGGGAGTCGGGCAGTTGCGGTTATTGCTTCGGATGAAAATTTCCATAAGTCACTAGTCGAGAAGACTCCGCTGGGTGAATAAATAGCGTGTTTCGGTCTCATTTTACCCTCGAGCAGTTAGGCTGCATCTAATCTTCCAGTATCGTCCCAGGCATCTTGTGGCGAATCCCTGTAGTGAAGGATTTGGCGTCGATAAGAGGACAAAGAAATAAATGCGGCCGTCAATGTAGTTTCGTTAGTCCCCACTAAATCATCATTGTTAGCTATTTGCGAAATAGAGCCAATAGCAATATGCGAAGTAGCTGTTGTTGTGGTTGTGGTCAGGTGGCGTCCACAAAACCCCCAGTTGAATTAACGTCGCATTGGAGTAACACAACGGGGCATTGGCTACAGTCCGGGATCAATCCCTGAAGAGGAAATATCCTTGAGCAGCACCATAGCCCGTTGTGTTGCTTTAGTACGACGTTGATTTAAAAATTTCCAATTACCCAGAGTAGCATCTTTTAATTTTGAGCCACGCTCTGATGACGAGGTCAATACCCGAGCTGGCACCCGCACCAAACTTTCACACGGGGCCGTTGTGACTCAGTGGATATGCCCACTGCGCTAGCAAACTTGCTACTAGTAGACGGAGCAGGTTCGATTCCTGTCAGATGCATTCCTCCTTATGTGTAATTCTCCCTTGTGTGTCAGCAAAACTTCCATTGTGTGTCTGTCTATTGGTATTGTGTGTCTGTCTATTGGTATTGTGTGTCTGTCTATTGATATTGTGTGTCTGTCTATTGATATTGTGTGTCTGACTATTGATATTGTGTGTCTGACTATTGATATTGTGTGTCTGACTATTGATATTGCGTGTCTGACTATTACTTGATATTGCGTGTCTGACTATTACTTGATATTGTGTGTCTGACTATTACTTGATATTGTGTGTCTGACTATTACTTGATATTGTGTGTCTGACTATTACTTGATATTGTGTGTCTGACTATTACTTGATATTGTGTGTCTGACTATTACTTGATATTGTGTGTCTGACTATTACTTGATATTGTGTGTCTGACTATTACTTGATATTGTGTGTCTGACTATTACTTGATATTGTGTGTCGGTCTATTACTTGATATTGTGTGTCGGTCTATTACTTGATATTGTGTCTGGCCATGACAGATTTAACATGCACCAGCCCTCAATTTCACGATGGTTTGTGGTTGGATCGAGTTTCGAACTCGAATTGTTTGCTTATCGATTCTTCTACCAATTAGGTCCTATGATGTAGTTGTAGTGAATTGGTTTATACCGGGCCCACAGATGAAATTCGACCCTCCGGACTGGTTAGGCGTTTGTGTATCCATTTACTGTGTTTGGCACAGCTCGGCCAAATATGGCCTTTGTGACATATACTCCATCCCAACTCTGTATACCTTGTTTTCTTTTTATTTCTTGGGTGCTCATATACTCCATGATATCAAATTTCTATGACACTTTAATTTATCAAGACCCAATACGAAATAATCAGGAAATTGAATTTTACTTTAAATATCAAAAACGATCTGTTTTCCCCAACACCTTTTCAATAAGGAAATATAATTTGTGTTTCATCTAAGCAATTAGTTAATTAATTGTGTGGGATTAGCTTACTCTGACATGGTTCTGTTTTGCCCACTCAACTGCAAAGCTAATTACGTCACAATCAATCATATCCCTCACAAATAATCAATGGTTTGTATAAGATCTTGCTTGTGTTTGTGCTTAATGTGCTTTCTCACTCGTATAAAATCAGTCTATTTTTTTTTAAAATTTGCTTGATCAAATGTTTTATCTGATCGTTTTGGGTTCGTTTTTGACCTGACACGTCTGAAGAGTACGTTGTGTTGCGTCAGTGCAACGTAAATTCGACTATCAACCTGAAGAGTTTCTAGTTCTCTTCATTATCCTGGAATTCTCGAGAATGCTAGAACTGTTAAAATAAATAAAAAGCAAAATTATTTTATCTCTCACATCATGTACAGTTTGGAGAGTGGGCTACCAACTCAGGTGTTGCATCGTCATCTGACCGTGGTTCAAAATTACGTGGTGTTGTCCTAGGATCTTTCCCTTAAAGGATTGATCCCGGACCGTCTTCAATAGCCCGTCGTGTTGCTGTAGTGCGATGTTGATTAAAAATTACCAATTACCACATCATGTACATCTCTAATTCGATTACTAAGCGCGTGCTATGAAAGATTCTCATTTTGTAATTGGGTGAGTGGCAATATAGACGTCCGTCTTGTACGTTGGTTTTTATGGCATAATAGTCAAGCCGTGACGAGCAATGTTTTTTTTTTTTCATTGGTGAAATGTCAATGATACTTGATCAAGTCAATGGTGTGGGTCATGGTGGTCAAACACACGAGTTAGATTTGGCTGAGTTAAAGGACGCAATGGCCATAGCTGAGCTTAGCACATGACAGCACCAAGTAATGGACACACAAGGAATGTTTTACCTGCACGGAAGAGAAATATATCTAGGATAACCACATGATTCGGAAATGCGCCTGATACAATTCGCAAGCTGTTAGGGCAGTGGGCAAATCCGCTAAGCCACGGTGGCCCTACCTTGCTTGTAGTGTGCGGATTAAAATAAAATTGAGACAAGGACATCACCACACACAAAATGTTCCCTTTATAATCCGATAAAAGTTAAGTCAGAAGTCAAACATAAAAATCTGGCGCAGTAGGGAAAATTTAAATTAATGTAAAAGTGGCTGAACCGTTTTCTAGTAATTGCATATGTGTAACAGTTGATGTAAATATCCACATGGACATAATTCGGATGCCCTAATTGTATACTATGCATCCAATTATTACTAAGCTAATTGAATTCCACTCTCCGAACGCTACATAAGCAAACACTGTGCTTGTGGGTTCAGTGTGTGAATAGGTACTTAGTATTAAAGACTAATGTACCAATATCCTGAGTGGGACGAATTGCTAATCCTGACATTGATGAATTTATAAAACATGTCTTCCTAAGTGTGCCGTGGATACCCAGTTAATTGAGTTGCTGCTTCACAATCGGAGGGTTGCTAGTTCGAAACTCGATACAACCAAAGACCATTGTGTGCGTGGGTGTTGGTGCACGTTAAATCTATCGCAGCCTCAAATTGCCACACGTTGACATAGTGTGGAAGCCTGGTGCCAGCTCAAAATTACACGGTACCCTCGGATCTTTCCTTTGGGAAGAGATGTCATATATTTTCCCATAGCCCTTTCTGTTTTTCAGTGAGTTGTCAGTTAACTACCTACCTAAGACAGGTTTTTATGGGTCTAAAAATCCAACTATAACTTTCTTCAGCTGTGCATTTCCGGATTAGTCTAATTCGATCTAAGCAAAATGATCTCTTTAAGATCTCTTTAAAAGTACGTAAAATAACCTTGAAAGGTCTTAATTTTTCTTTTGCTTAAATGAAACCCTTTTTTCATATAAAATCTTGGTGATCCTTTCCTGTTTTAAAAAGGGACGCGTTAGCCCGGTATGAAGAGCAACTTATTAGAAAACGGAGGATTGTTCCATTCCAACCGAAGACTGTTGTGTACACGGGGCTGGCGCACGTTAAATCTGTCGTGGCCTCAAATGTCCGTTGGCGCGGTGTGGAAGTTAGGAGAATGGGGTGCCAGCTCAGGCGTGACCTCGCCATCTGGCCATGGTTTTACGTGGTATTGTCCTCGGGTTTGATCCGAGACCGTCGCCAATAGCCCGCTGTGTTGCTCCAGTGTGACGTTAATTTAAATACCTTCCAGTTTTTAAACAACGCGCTTGAATCCTTTACATAGATTCCCACGGTCTTTCCATGGACGCCCGTCTTCAAATGCTGAGAGAACTTCATTACAAATCGTCAGTTTCGCCATTAGCTGGAGAATGGTTTAAATATCATTCAAGACTCATTTTTATCCATTTAACGGCAAGATTCTGCAGATCGATTTTGCTAAAACGAGGGAGTAATTGCATTCTTAAAATAAGCCCTTGTTTAAGAAAGAAGAGTCTGGCTCGCCGTTGCGGGAAAACTTTCGCTTTTCGATAGTTAGGGAGGCTATTTTTATAATTCTGGGTTCGTTTTGACTGGAATTGAATTTTCGGGAAAGAACGCTCGTACCGCAAGCGCTTAGTTGAATTAACGTTGCACTGCAGCAACGGAATTGGCTATTGTCGACGATCCGGGATACAACCCGTAAGGAAAAAACATGCAACAGTTTTGGAAAAAAAATTATTGTTTGTGTTAGTTAGCTCAAAAGGATGGGTAATTCGTGGAGCTTAATAAAATTGTTTGCGTAAAGGTAAACCAAATTCCTAAAAGCAAAATAGATTGGTCCATATTTAACCATGCTGTGCCAAACAGACAAATAACATTAATTTATTTACATACACACAAGGAGAGTTTTTACTAAAACAGAAGAAATACACACACAGGGAGGAATCGAACCCGCGCAACTTACAACTCGCAGATTGCTAGTGCAGTGGGCAAATCCACTCTTCTAGACCATTAAAATCTGTGTTCTTGCAACCAATAGATGGAGTTACTTATTAATGTGCATTGGGGGAAAAACAACCCACACAAATAGGTATGTAGGAAGGTAGTTTATAAACTCCGCATTGGAGCAGCACATCTATTAGCGACGGTCCGGAATCAATCCGGAGTGGAAAGATCCGAGGGTAATGCCTCGTAATTTTGAATCACTGTCAGATGACGATGTCAACTACCTGAGCTGTCTCTACACTTCGCCAACGCGAGGATTTTTGACGCCACGGCAGGTTTAACGTGCACCAGACCCTTTTGTACGCGACGGTCTTTGGTGGACCCGAGTATCGAACTCACAACCCTCTTGTTAGTCCGTTGCTCTTCCCATTGGACTACCACTGCCCCACTAAACTACTCGGGGAATCTCGTTACTTTCAGAGGGTTAGTCAGTGTGGCGGGTAGAATTTCATCGTTTATAAAGCAATCTTTTTCTCTTTATGCTTCGTTCTTTAATTTGTATAGTTGATTTTTACTTTGTTCCTTATGTGTGAATATAAAATTGAATTTGGAAAGTTTTCTCAATAAGGGGAGCATTTAGATTTCCGATTACAACACCAAACCTACTTGACAGCTTTTTCATCTGCGTGTATGCGCTGACGAGATGAGATTTTCCATAGACTGCCACAGAAAAATAACAGAGTGGTAACAGAATCCGGGGAATTCTCAGGGAACTTTTTAATTCTGGAAAAATCAGGGAAATCTCGGAGAAAATTTCCAAATTTCACAAAAAAAATCAGGGAAATTTTGATAACTTAAACGGCAGCTATTATCGTTTGTCCTTTTTAGATATACGCGATTACGAGTGCTTTTGACAATAGAATAAATCGTATTCGCCGAAACTATAATTCGAATTCAGAACCCTGGCGACGTTAATTTTTAAACACCGTAAAAACCGCCGGTGTTTTTTTTTTTGGGGGGGGGGGCTGCAGCGTCTTGTCGCCGTGAGGCTGGCGATACAACTTGTGGTATACAATTTGAAATTTGTGCAACTAATGATGTTTTTTTTTTTGTGTATTAAATTAATATTTTTATTTGCAATTGTATATACATTTTTGTAGAATTTTTTTTATGTATATTTGCATTTGCATTTGATTTTGATGATAGTATGTAGGTGTAGTCACACACACAGGTGTAAAAACTTTGTAGTCAAATTTTTTGTATTTTTTCTCCAATTTTTTCAATTGCTATTGTAAGAGTTCCATTAAGGGTTCCAACCCTTACAATGACAATTAAAATATCTGATGAGAAAAAATACAAAATATTTGTGGAGAATTATCCTTTTACCCCATCTGACTCTAAATATTTAAAAATGTTGTGTGGATACTGTATATCGATACCAATCATATTTTCTTAGACTATCAGGGAAATATCAGAGAATTTTTGTTTCAAGGATTTTGTTGTCACCCTGAATAAAATCGCAGTAAAAAAAATGTTCCGAGGAACGAAACGAACGTCTTCCTTATCTCCTCGGTCTTTTGCATAGAAGGAATTAATTAAAATTCCGAACCGCGTGATATCTGCCTGGCGTTCTACGGCGCTATTCGCTTCGAATACTTATCATTCCACATTTTCAGGGTGCTCCTGTGATCACGGCATTGCCTCCAGTCATAACGTAAGAGTCGTTAATCCGGTTTCGGTTCAATGCTGGACCTAGCATTTCGTGAATGACGTATGACCGGAGTATTTTTTTTTCTTTCCCCCTTCCCTTTCCTCAGCCATGTCTCGTCGTTTGAAAGGACTATCGTATTCAAAATTATCCAAAGCTATCAATTCTGTACTATTGTATTCCAAATCCTCAGATTAACGTGTGAGATTGTTCAGTTTTATGAATTAAATACCTGTGTGTGTGATATCATAAAAACAACTATCTCAAAATAGACGCCCTCAGTGGCACATCTCCTTTAGGCAGCGTTCGAAATCATTGGTGGTCAGCTGGGCAGAGACCATTAAAAGTACGATCGGACCAGGAGATTAAAAATCTGGGTGGTCCGACCAGTAGCTATGAGAAAGCGAGTGAACGTGTTTTCTTTAAAAATATAATTTTTAAACTCACAAACCTTATTTTTGCAAGTTGTTGAAATTTATATCGGTTTCGTGATCGAGAATTTGGAAGTTCGTATCAGCGTATACTGGAGTCGTTTCTGGTTTCTGCCTCCAGATTACAAACACAATAATCGGCGCCTGTTGAATCCTTGGAAGGTCCTAAAAAAGTTGAGTTATCGGCTGGGGCGCGCTTACTTGACCACATGGTTTATCGCTCTGTTCTCTTGCCATGGCCGACTCATCCGATTTCTGAGAGTGGGGCAGTTAGAATTCCTTAGACTTGAAGCTAATAAAAAATATATCAATTTGACAGAATTTTTATTTGGCAAAGTAAAAATTTCTTTTGACAGTGGCGAGTGGAAATTTTGTGCCCTGAATTAACCCGCTATTAACTAAATTCGTTTATTTTTTGAGGAGCGGACCAGCTATGTTGGCAGCGGACCAGTATATTTTCGTGTACACTGATGGAACCAGTCACTTTTATTTTTATTTTCTAACGCTGTCTTTATTTGGGTACGGGATTCACGGACGTACTACTCTAGTAATCGTTTCTTTTCCCATGGGGTTTATTGTCTTCAGCAAACATGAGGATTACGCTGCCGGGATACCCAAGCAATCTTAATCTGCTTTCTTTCCACTACTTAGTTCCACAATCAATCCACATCGATACTTGCTGGAAGGGAACATACTCCTTGCACCATATGCCTCCACTGCAACGGAAATCTTACAATCTCTCATTTCTTAACTTCATGTCCTGGTTTATGGCATTTTTGTATTCAATTTTTTAAGACTTCCTCGCCTAGTTTGTCCGTTTTGCTGGATAATTCTCCTCACTCTGCACTCCTTCCTTTTTTACGATGTTCTGAATTTTTTAAATGGTTATAGTTGTCATGTTCCAAATGTATGTAGTTGTCATTTTGATGTTTCACGTATAAAGTGGTCATCAATCATTAATTAAAAATTATTTATTCTTGTTTGCATTTCTGATCTATTTTAAGGTTTTTAACGTTCATTTACCATTTTTCGATTGAAAACAAAGATTCGTCCTGTATTATTTTTCAACTTACCAACGTTTTACCTTCTTTTATTGGGTATATGTATTATTGCGCGTTTGGAGCAGCTTATCCGATGATGAACCTTGTGTGTGTGTGCGCGCCATAAAACCCAACCCCAATTAATATTTTCCCCAACCACATTTTTCGTCAGCTGACCCGGGTTCAAATTTACTAGGCGTTGTCCTTGGATCTTACCCTCCTGGATTCATCTCGGATCGCCGCCAATAGCCCATTATGATGCGTCTGTGTGACGTTAGTTAACTACCTACCCATTTACCCTTTTTCTTCACTTTGTATTTGGTTTCAGCTTGGCTGTTTCAAATACGACCTTTGCGCCATAAATTTCCAAAGCAACCAAACTCAAAATGACACGTGTACTTAGACTAGCTATGCTCGCACCCTTGGGTCACATGCCCTTTTGGTGCGTGTGGGCTTCACAAACTAGAGGTACTCTTGTGATCTCTGCTTTCCCAGTGGGGTCTTCACCTTTGCCCCCGAACCCCTCAACATCCAATCCTATCCCATCCCGTGGGGTTTTCCGTCTTTGGTAAGCCGACCAACCGGTATAGTGGTTAAGGTGTTAGCCTCTAGATCGGAAGGTTCCTGGTTCGAATCCAGGTCCGAGCATGGATGTTTGTAAGCGTATGGTGTAGAGGCGGCTGGTCCACCTTAAATCTGTCGTGGCCGAAAGTCCTCACGTTGGGTTGGCGTGGAAGTTTGGAGAGTGGGGTGCCAGCTCAGGTGTTGCTTCGTCATCTGACCGTGGTTCAAAATTACGAGGTGTTGTCCTCGGATCTTTTCCTTAAGGGACTGATCCCGGACCGTCGTCAATAGCCCGTTGTGTTGCTCTAGTACGACGTTAACTAAAATTACCATTACCGTCTTTGGTAAATTCGGGCATTGCGCTCCCTCACACACGAGGATACTCAGGCTATTTTATTTTTTGCTTTTTATCATACTACTCTACTCCCAATTCTTCTTTATTTCCTTCGCATTTTATATTTTACGCTGCTCGGTGCAGCTTACCCAAATATTGCCTCTTACGCCATAAAACCTAAACCAACCAACTCTATTGCTTCGGTACTTTTAAGATTCCAGGTCGCCATACTAAACATCATTCAAATGTTCAAATCTAAATTTCTCAGAAATGTCTTCGGATCTTTCCTGACAGTCCTTGATCCCCGACAGCCCATTGTGCTGCTCCAGTGCAATTTTAATTCAACTACCTACCTCCGAAATGTTTCGGTTTTCAGGTATTCCGGGTTTAGCGTCCTATGTCAGTGTTCAAATTCTGCGAATAGATAAGACTTCCGGTTTAGATTTTCCGTACTAGTATTTTTCTCATCCTTAATCGCCACTAGCTGATCACTAGATTAACTCAATGCTAAAATATTTTTGTTCGAAGTTTAAGATGTCTTGAAGTGATGTTATCCTAAGAATTATGCAAATTCTGTACCGACATTTTTATTTTAAAATTTCATGGTTTCTTCCATCGAATTTGATGGAATTGTTTGTTAACTAAATAATAAAATCTCCGTTTTGAATTGAATCTCTTTTCTCATGATGTGAATTGTGTTCTCATATGATATTTATAACAATTTATAATACATGTTAAAGACACCTTTGGGCGAGATCATAGCATTTCTTTTGACAACAGTTATAAATCGTAAAAGGCCTCGCTGCCATTGATATTTCTTTTTGGATACTTCAAAAACCCGTTGGGTTCTAAAATCGAAAACACTATCTGTTTCACCTGGCGCAGTTTTGGAAATATTCCACATTTGCTAACATAGAAAGAACAGCTGGAATGGAATATTTATTCGTTTGGTATCCACAACAAGGAGATTTCTGGTTTTGGATTCCGCATTATAGATTTTTCTTCCTTTTAGAGCCAACACGTGAAACAAAGAAATATTTTTCGATCGTACTTTGCGGAACTGATAGATGTGGTCCGACTGTAATTGGATTTCCGTGGTTATTTAGTCCTGTTGGGTGAAAATACGGTTTTGCTAAGCACCCTGTCTGGAGTCCTGTAAAGAGCTTAGAGCTGTTTTTGCGTGGATTAAGGTCTGTAGATTTGATTCGGCAACGTGAGAAAACGTCGGAAATCGAGCTGTTCTCGTTGAGACAAGCTGTTTAAATTGCACGTTTTATTTATTTAATTTGTTAGAACACTGGTTTTTGTAAGACTTGTTTTCACTAGCCTAGAAAATTCAACTCTGAAGTTTCATACAAATACGCTTAGTTCTACAATAATCTTTCTCGCTTTGCTTTTCTCTGTTTTATAAACGACTAAGAACTTTTAATAAAAAGTGCGTCGGTGAATCTTGTTAAGAAAAATGGCTTTAAGAATGCGATTTAAATCCACCTTCGCTGTTGCAGAGTATTTCGGAAATTTTACATTTTTATTTTACATGGAATTTTCTAGATGGATCAGAAAGGAATATGTACACAAAACGAGCAATTCAATAGAATAATAAATTAAAATACATTTAGCAGATTATAATGCAAGGAGCTATTGTACGTTCTCAAATAAACAAATGAATATATATCAAAACAGTGACGGAAATCAAGAGGTTCAGTAAATCGATCTATTATTTAAAAATATTACAGAAATACAGTGCCTCCCAAAAGTGTTCGTACACTTACGAATTTCAATGAAATACTGCTCTATCCATTAATAGAAATTAATATTTCAGAATGGTAATTTTTTAATATCTCTTGCTTGTTCCTAACAAAACTACATAAAATATTTAAAAAAACATAGCAAAACATATTTTTTTGAAAACCAATAATCAAAAAGTAACTAAAAAGTTACCTCACAAAAATCTTCGTACACTTTAAAAAATCTACATATTAGTAAATATTGTAATATTTCGGTAAATTAGTACTTAGTAGGATGTCCTATAGCATATATATCCACAACACCTTTTGAACGTCTGGGAATAGAGTTCACTATTTTTTTTTGTAATTTCTGCATCAATGTTCCTCCGTTCTTCATTTAGTACTGTTTTAGTTCGCTTTTCGTTTTAATGTCGTGTCTTCGTACTCTAACCTCCAGTTCTCTCGAAAAGTATTCTATTGGGTTTAAATCTCACGACTGAGGTTCTGTTTTCAGAACTTGTGGACATTTATAGAGACACCAGAGGCGAACGTTGAGAGCCATGTGCTTGGGGTCGTTATCTTGATAAAAAAACAAAGTTGTTTCCTGTACCCAAATTTCTAATACATGTTAAATTGTCTATTAAAATATTTAAACGAAGAGCTTGTTTCATTATACCATCAATACATACCAAATTACCTAGACCTGATGCTGACATGCACCTCAACACAAGGACAGCTCCACCGTCATGCTTAACTGTTATTTTAGGATTAAGTTCCTCTTTTTTTTTTCTCCATACAATTAAACGCCCATTGGAACCAAAAATATTACACTTTCTTTCATCTGCAAATAAGACATGATTCCAATATATTGTATTTCGGGCTTATTTATCATTGATTTTGCGAAGGAAAACCTAAGCTGCCTATTTTTCGCACTTATAAATTTTTTCTTCGGGCAGAACGCCCATTTAATACAGCTGATCTCAGTACTTGTCGAACAGTTTCAGATGAAATTGAAGTTGAAAATGTTTCAGTAAATTCTGTAGAAATGTTTACATTACTCAAACGTGTATTTTTCACAAATTTTCTAACTGGAAATCTTTGATCACGTTAAGTTAAATCTGCCAGACGACCTTTTCTTACCTTGTTTTCGATTCGATTTTCTTCTTTAAAACGTTTTATCACATACTGCGCTGTAGAATGGAATGAATTTACTAATTTAGCGATATTCCGAACTGATTTACTACTACTACTATGATGAAAAACAATTTGCGAATGCTGTTCGTTATTTCCTTACGACTACGAGCCCTTTTTAAATAATAAATAGAATATTGCGATGTTTAGCAAGCACAAAAACTACAGCCAAACGATTTTTAAATGCCACCACAATGCAAAAATTATAAAAAAAAAAAGTGACGATAATTTTATTTATGAATTTATCTGAAAATGTTTCGGTGTACAATCACTTTTGTGACGTTTTCTTTTTATGCCTCCTTGCATTTTAATTTTTATAGAAAAAAAATAAGTCAATATGTTTTTTTAAATGTTAGGTTTTATTCAGAATTATATGGAGATGACATGAAGAAAAATTGGACTTTATATTCGAATTCAATTCCAGTCTACAACGACTTTTCTACAAAATTTTAAAGTGTACGAACACTTTTGGGAGCAACTGTATACATTTCGAAAAAAACGAGAAAATGTTGAAAAACAATAAAAATTGATACTCTCAACATTTTAGTTTTCGTATAAATATGACCCCATGTTTTCTGTAACTGAATTTCCTCTCTGAAATTCTGAAAAGAGGAAGGTATTTTATCCTTCGACTTGGAATACGATGGCTCGTTGAGTAAGGTAAAAAAAAATTTAGAAAGTGAAAATAAAATTTTATCTCCAGTCACGTCTCACCAGTAAAAGAATTCCTCACTGTTCTAGAACTGCGTGTGTAACAAAAACAAGACGCCAGATTTCTCAAATATTCCATAAAGTGATTTCAGCGTGAAATGTGTCGCGATCAGTTTAGGTATTCGAAGTGCGGCTCCGTTTCGTTAGGTAACGCAATTTTTGCTGCTACTCAAGCGTGAAAGCGTTATTTCCATGCAAATTCGTCCTGTGCCTGTTTTACGCCCGATATGAATTGACAGCTCCTGTATCGTGATGATGGCTTTCACCTCTTTTGACAACTTTCGATGCTGAATTCTTTTGTCGACTGTCTTCATTCCATGCGATTTTTTTGTTTAGTTAAAATGCTTTTCTTGCTGTTGCTTTTTCTTTTGGGATCGTTTCATCGTTTGGCAGGGATTCTGTAAAAGCAAGAAATTCTATTCTTGCTGTTTTTTCTAATGTTCATTTTATGATAGCTTCACTGGTTTGTAGAAGACATGACATCGGCGTTAACCTTTTGACTACGGCTATAGATATAACAAGCGCGATTGTTATAACTTTACGGTCGTACTCTAAATTATTTCTTGGCGCGATTCTTATAACTTTCAAGGTACAACTGATGTACTGGCCGTATTCTAAAGGTTAATACACTGGACTCGTATATCAAGATGTAAAATGTATTGCACACAATATTTGTTAACACTGCATACCGTTTTTAGAATGCTATGTATTTCAGGTAGAAACGTACCGGGTTATTTATTACTCATTTGCGTAATGGGGGCATTTGAGATCAAAATAGTGGTTACCTGCTACCATAATGAAAGAGTTAAAAACTATTTTCCAAAATCAAGAAGGTGCACACCGCGCTAGCAACCTGCAAGTTGTAGGCGGCGCAGGTTCGTTTCCTGTCGGATGCCTTTCTCCCTGGGTGTATTTCTCTCTTATGTGACAATTTTTACTTTCATTATGTATGTAGGCCTATTACTTATACTGTATATCTTGTGTCTGGCCCAGCATGGCCAGATAGGGCCTTTGCGATATAAAACCCCAACCAACCCAAAGTCATGGATACATAGTTCATGCATTACGTTGAAAGCCGTTAGAACCAAGCTATTGGAAAAATAAATGGTTGCTAAACTTCAAAGAGACATTGATTTTATTAGTTGAAAATCTGATCAATTTTAATACACTGAGGCCCTGTTCACATGAGGCGTTTTCGAGGTCATCTTTCCGTAAGCATTAAATTATGTTTTTTATTCCTCTAATTCAAGTTTCTATCTTGGCGATCGTTGAAGATAGAGTAAAAATTTCAACGGATTTGAAATCTGCGGAAAATTTTACAACATATGGATACCTTAAATATGATTTTCTTTAAATAAATAAATTATTATTTAATAAATAATTAAATAATAACATGGTAAATAATTAAATAATCAAATGGTGAATAATTGAATAATCAAATGGTAAATAATCAAATGGCAAATAATTGAATAATAAATCTGTTTTTGGTATCGATCTGGCGTAGAATTTTACCAGATCATTGGTTCTATTCGATACCTTAAATGTGATCTTCTTTAAATAAATAATTATTTAATAAATATTATAAATATTTAAATAACAAATCTGTTTTTGATATTGATCTGGCGTGGAATTTTACGCTGATTTAAAACAGGTGAAATTTTTACTCTATCTTCAACGATCGCTAAGATAGAAACTTGAATTAGAGGAATAAAAAAACACATA
Source organism: Metellina segmentata (assembly GCA_947359465.1). NCBI lineage: Eukaryota > Metazoa > Arthropoda > Arachnida > Araneae > Tetragnathidae > Metellina > Metellina segmentata. Next base: position 115,624,928 of record OX375873.1, read on the forward strand.
ATTGAATGCTTACGGAAAGCTGACCTCGAAAACGCGCGTTAGTAAACGCCTCGTTTGAACAGGGCCTGACCAAAAACTATGAAGCTTCTAGCAAAACTAATCAGATCTTGATGGACGAGATACATCGTCGAAACCACTTGGAGGGTTAAAATAGGAATTATCTCAATTTCGTACTAACCGACTTTTTGTTACATTGATATTCGTTGCAACGACAATCTGCTGTGTTCAGGAAATTCCACCATTAAGTTTTTAAGTATTGTCATACCTTTGCGGAGTCATTGCCCTTTTGTTGCCCGTTCCGATTGGACGAGTTTCATCTCGGGGGTTGTATGAAGAAATAGTTATACTAAAATATAATCTTGGTGCAATCGAAGAAATAAGATAGCAGCAAGTGTTTCAGTCATTACATTCTTCCGCAGTGAGTTTCGACATGAATTAAGATTCTGCGCAAAGAAAAAACTCTTGAATTTGCTATGACAAATGTTATGTGTGTGAGCTTTTTTTTAACTGAATAAAAACAACGCATCAGTGGAAGCCGAACATTTTAATTGAAGATAGATATTAGTTTTCGTTCCTTTTAATTTGGCCTTAACGTGCGCTGTTTCTTGGTTTTTTTTTTCTCTTCACTACCTGTTGCACATTAAAGTCTTCCAAGCGTAACGATACATTTTCTTTCTTTTTGTATCCTTAGTTTTCATTGTACTGTTGAGAATTTTGTTTTATTTTTTAAGTGAATATGTGGAAATTGATTAGATTTATCATTGTTTCAATTTTTAGTTTCAAATGCTCTCTTAGCCTTAGTGCAAGTAAGCAGCATTACAAATGCCTTTTTTAAGTAGATATGTTTTTGCGCTTTGAATAGAGAAAGAAAGTTTCCGTAATTCTTGTTGGACAGAACGGTGATATTTTAGTATGAAAAGTCATTTAGAATCTTGCTACATCACGTTAAAACTATTCTGGGAAAGTTTGTATACCTTGCTTTTAGTGAAATGTGTTTTATATTTTGGTATAAAAATCTATTTTACATAAATTTTTAAATTAAAACCACGTTGTATGTAGTGATTAGATTGTTAACATTTGCTAATAGAATTGTGGCAATTGCTTTTGGAACTGTCAAAAGAACTTGAAAATAATTTATTTGATTAGCTGGGTTTTACATTTAGAATATTGAGAAGTTTTACTCGCGTTTTCTTTAAATATTTGAGAAAATGTACTCGTAAATTTGTTCAATTTTATAAGCAAACAAAAATTTTTTAAATGTATGTTTGTATCTTTGTATGTTTTATTTTGGAATTTTCTGAAAAGTTCTTACTTTTGTTTCAGAATCTTTGCCGAGATTTAAAAAGACTTGGGGAATTTGTTTTATTGATAGATTCATGCAAATTTGTCGAAGCAATCGCTTAACAGAACTGCTGAGATTAATTTAGTTGGAGCTTCACTACTCGGTTTCGCCCGAGAGTTATTTTTTCTGCTTCAGACTTAGTCGCGCATGTTTTTTCAAGAGTTTCATTGCATCAGCGGACAGATTTTGGAGCACTGTTTGTTTTTGCTTGCATGCTTTCCTCTTCCGTTTGTTCGGCTCTTGACAGCATTTGATGCGATGCATGAGTTTGATTAAAAATTGGTATTGCGAAATGTTTTATGTAAAATTTTACTTCTATGGCGCTACGGAAACGACTCAGCGAGCGGAGCATAGCTGCGTCGACCCATAAATTCAGATCAGAATAAGCGACATGTAGCGAATAATTTCATGACGCCCAGAGCTGAGCATTCGGGTTTTTGCTGCTTCAAACAGATTTTCTGCTTTATTTATAAAATTATTTCCACAATATAGTTAGTTGACTTTTAACCTATGCGGAATCGAACATTATAAAGTTTCGTCCACAAAGGGTGGTGACAGGAGTTGTCCCACTGTCTATAATAACTCACGCATTCGCTGTGACTTGACAACTATTACTCCAGTTCGTCAAAGTGGCATCACCGCCAATTCCATGCGCTGGCAGATCTTGGCGCTCCAGCTCACTGACACAAAATCAATAGAGAAGCTGTGCGAAGGAAAGAAAGTGCTTTCGGTTTTTTTTCTTTTCTTATTGCCATTTCTTTTCATTCACGCAAGGGGATGAGGAAGAGTCGGCCTTCTGTCGTCTTTTATCGCGCTGCCGGCTTATCTGGGCCTTCTGTGCTTTTCCTCGTTTCGTGGGGCTTTTGCCGAATCCGCCGTTTGTCCTCTGCTCCGCAGTCAAATGTCCTCCCATCGCTGTCCTTCCTCGTACACCTTGTGAGAATTCCGTTTGTTTTGTTGGGTCTGGTAATTGCTCGTTCCCCCGCGAGCGTCGGATGAAGGAAAAAGGGTTGGTGTTGTGTGTGTTATTGATTTTTTTTTATTGCGCGCTTTTGGCATTACTTCGGCTGTGTTGTATACCAAATCGATTTTTCCGCTGTGACGTTGTGCTGCTTTTTTGGTAACTCGCCATCCCAGCGTGGCTGAACTCAGAATCGGGACCTGTTGGAGCCGTTGGGGCCGTCTATGTGTCATCTTTAGTGTCAACACTAAATATAGTGTTGCCTTGTTAGATGGAATTGGGAGAAACAGTTATTGAAGCTTGTCAAAGTCGCTTCTCCACCAAACAACTTGCAATATTTTGTGGAAAAATCTCTCCTAGTTTTTAATTTAATGCGTGTCAGATCACTTTCGTACCCTTTCTTTGTCTCGATGTAAAATCTCTTTTTATTCACCTATAAATACGGGCTGACGTAACGGCTACTTTCAGCATCTGTTTTTCAACCTTTAGCGATTAGGGTTATATAAAAGCAAAATTGTCTCAAAAACTCCCATTTTCAAAAGAATAATGACCTTTGTTTCGAAAATCCACCAAAGGTCAATGAAAATTTAGTCCCTATTTTATAACATACCGCATATATACTCATCAAATTATTCTGACAATGTACAATTTAAAAACATTTGTTACCTATTTTGACATTCTTTGTTTTCATATTATGTTAACAATTTATGCGATCCATGTTTTATGCTTCATATACGTAAGAACCCAAATTACTTTCAAATAAAAATCCTGATATTTTTTTTAATTAGCTCTTTGGTTTTCTAGGCTTGTATCAATGGTCCTGTAGGTTTAAATAAGTGAACTAAAATTAATACTTATCTATTTAAAAAATTCCATTTATATTTACAGAGGCCGTAATTGGCTCTAAATTACTAATTTCAAAATCCTTACAAAATTTGGCAATCGATTAAATCGGTATACAGCTTGTCTAAGAATTCTATACACGAACAGTTTTAAATACCATGAGCACAAACTCTAAAGATATATTTTAAATATATCCCCCCATTAACTGGCCCCCAAATTATTTAAAACAAAAATAAAACTAACTGCTAACGATTCTTTTATTGAATCGGCTGATGTAAAAAGGGGATATCTTACAGGAGTTATTAAAAGGTGTACCACTTTAATTGCGGTGTTCATAAACTAAAGGAAAAAAATCAGATAGTTGATATTATGTAGCCATTTATAATCTAAGTATAATTCATGAGTTTTGTTACTGCCAGAACCGCCCCCCCCCCTAAAAAGTATTCCAATAAATTCCCACATATTCCCTTTTTACACATTTTACCTGGTGTTACACTGAAATTACTGGGAAAAGTATTGAAAACATATTATGAACAAAATTATTTATTTTTAGTTATAAAACTTCAAAAATACTTTCATAACATTATAGAGCACATGCAAAGCAAAATTTTTGTTATGAAAAAGTTAAAAATGAGTAACAAATGGAGAAATAAAAATGAATCACCAACTTCACTATCGCTGACTTCTGCACTGGTGGTTGGCCACTGCATTACAGACTAGTAAAAGCTCATAGGTTTCTCCGGAATGTACTGGATTAATTTTCAAACATCAGCGGTATTTTTCATTGATTGGAACTTTTCCTGTCCTCAAAATGCACAAGTTGTTAACGCTACTGTTCGTTTGCTCACAGATGTCTCTGCCAACCAGAAGTTGGAAAAAGGTGGCATGTGCAGCACATGTCACCTTTTCACAAAGTTTCGAATATTTGACCGTCCATTTCTCTCAGTTAGGTTACTTGAAGCAATCCTCCACAGTATGTGGGTCTTGGTATAAAGGTATGCTTCCGTCAATAAAATCATTTTTCGGAAACATGTCCCCTATCCCCCCTTTTGCAATTGGCGATTCAATTTTTTGCGAGCCAAGATATCAATAGGCATAAACTATTATTCGGCACGCGCTCACAAACAGAATACGATACACTTTATTTTTAGGAAGAGTGACAACTGTTTTAAAATTAGATCCAAGGGACATATAAATAACTTTTAATTAGAGGGTTGGAGAGAAAACATCTGCTGAATTATAAGTACTTTAAAAAACAAGTGCAAACCAATGATAGTTTTAAGAATGTTGTGAGATTTCTTTTCACGAAAAATTAATCAGCTTGCACTATCAAGAACACTGTTTAGTCATTTGTGTGAAATAATCGTTCTAAAACCATGCCGAATACAAATTTAGGAAAACACTTCCAAGAGTATTGCAACTTAATTTGACGTGCAAAACGTTCAATAAAATATTTTGAGAATAATTATTTTTAGGACGAAATGGAAAAAAGAAATTCAACAAAACAAGCATTTGAAATCGACTGATTTCTTTCAGAGACAAAGAATCCGAGGAACATCGATTTTTGCTTTTTTCTTTCTAAACTAGTAGTTACGAAGAATGTGAGAAAAAAACAATCTACGAAATTTCTTTCTGGGAGCTTTTACGGAATAAATGTGCGTTCATCTATCTCTTCCTTGGTATTTTTTTATATTGAGGCGATCATGGTGTCGCGAAAGAGCGTTTAGTATTGACCTGGATGTAATCGATTTTGAACATTTTCTCAGCTTTTTGTTAGCTTTATCTTTTGTAAGCTTCAAGTTTTTTATTCTTTGGCGTTCGGGTTGTTGACCACATGATAGTAAATTCCAAGAGATATACCAAACTATGTATAAAAACTATCGCATTTTATTATGGGTTAACTTTATACTAGCGACAAATAACTTTAAAATGGGAGGATATGTGATATGTAGTTCATTCAGTAGTGCAATGGACATAGTGTAATATAGTGTCCAGATATTGTCAATCAGGCATGTTTTTATCAGTCCATATAGGTAATAAAATATCCCAAATTAGATGCATGTTAAGAACTAAAATCTTTAGGAATCAAAGATTTGCGATTATTTTGTTTCAGAACTCATCACTGAATTGTCATCACTGATCCTTAACAAAGTTTTAACTTTTTATTATCTATTTAACATAATCTAAATAATTAACACCCTATATTTGAGATGAAGCATTTAGGTTCATAAAATTCTTATGCATGTCTGCATATGTCTGCATATGAATGTTGTGAGATTTCTTTTCACGAAAAATTAATCAGCTTGCACTATCAAGAACACTGTTTAGTCATTTGTGTGAAATAATCGTTCTAAAACCATGCCGAATACAAATTTAGGAAAACACTTCCAAGAGTATTGCAACTTAATTTGACGTGCAAAACGTTCAATAAAATATTTTGAGAATAATTATTTTTAGGACGAAATGGAAAAAAGAAATTCAACAAAACAAGCATTTGAAATCGACTGATTTCTTTCAGAGACAAAGAATCCGAGGAACATCGATTTTTGCTTTTTTCTTTCTAAACTAGTAGTTACGAAGAATGTGAGAAAAAAACAATCTACGAAATTTCTTTCTGGGAGCTTTTACGGAATAAATGTGCGTTCATCTATCTCTTCCTTGGTATTTTTTTATATTGAGGCGATCATGGTGTCGCGAAAGAGCGTTTAGTATTGACCTGGATGTAATCGATTTTGAACATTTTCTCAGCTTTTTGTTAGCTTTATCTTTTGTAAGCTTCAAGTTTTTTATTCTTTGGCGTTCGGGTTGTTGACCACATGATAGTAAATTCCAAGAGATATACCAAACTATGTATAAAAACTATCGCATTTTATTATGGGTTAACTTTATACTAGCGACAAATAACTTTAAAATGGGAGGATATGTGATATGTAGTTCATTCAGTAGTGCAATGGACATAGTGTAATATAGTGTCCAGATATTGTCAATCAGGCATGTTTTTATCAGTCCATATAGGTAATAAAATATCCCAAATTAGATGCATGTTAAGAACTAAAATCTTTAGGAATCAAAGATTTGCGATTATTTTGTTTCAGAACTCATCACTGAATTGTCATCACTGATCCTTAACAAAGTTTTAACTTTTTATTATCTATTTAACATAATCTAAATAATTAACACCCTATATTTGAGATGAAGCATTTAGGATCATAAAATTCTTATGCATGTCTGCATATGACGTATTTAAATTTATAATCTCGTCCGCGAAAATTTTCAGTTTTCAAGGAATAAAAAGTTTGGAAACCACTGATATAGGATATGAATCGAAACAAAAAGTGTGCATTTGATCACTAAATTATGAAATTTTTTAAACAACATAAAAAAATTACGGTTTTTATTTTAATATAATTCATATATCTGTACCTTGGTAGTCAAGGGGCCTATGTACAAATTCCCTGATTTTGTGTCCTCAAATCACTTTAATGTAGTAAAATTTATAATATATATATATATATGACGAGTCCTGTCAATACATTGACTGAATCAAGCATTGGAAAGTATTTCCGTACGGTGTATATATATTTCAAAGTAAAGGAATATAAATTAGTAAATCAGACGTTTTCAAAAAGGATATTGCTCCCTCTTCTACCAAGGTACAGATCTTTACCTCCAACAGGTACCCAGTTAATAATCTGCATCCAACTCTTGGGAGTCTTAGGCAACTTGCCAAAAAGCGTCATGCAATCTCATGAGGTGCCTTTAACGTGATGCAGCAGACCGCTGTTAGTTATTTTGAAGTTTTAAGTGAAGAGCTTTTAAAATCTAATGAGTTTTTTTTGTTTTTACGTTCAGTGTAATGAAATTAGCATTGAGCGTCATAAACATTGTATTTAATTGAAACTTTTTTAGAACCAAAAATGACGATCGACTAGCCAAACCATCGATAGTTAGAGAGAGCATTCAATACTTACGCCTTTCTAAAATCAACGATGCTCACTTGTTGTGTTAACGATTATTAAACAAAAATACATATCGGAATATAAAAATGCTCTAATTAGTATTCGTTTGATAATTGTAATTAAATTAAACCGTCGAACACCATTAAAATGATGAGTATTATACCTTAATGAAAAAAATGTTTTCATCATTATCATCAAATAATAAATCTAAACTGCATCATAAAAATTATATCTCTTGCGTAGACCACTTTTGGAGTTATTACTAACTCTGCTAGAGTTTGTAGAGTGCTTGAAGGTAGGCTTACGTCTTAAAAATGACATTTTATTTGTTTTTAATGTTTGTAGAACTTTTTGAATAATTTTTTTTGTACTTAAACTTTAAAAATTAAAACTGCATCAGTTTTGATACATATAATTCTTTATTTATGCTGTGGAATACTGAACAAGAGAATTTTGAACTGCACAATAGAATGTAATGGTACTAAAATTTCAAATCATACAGTAGAATTCTAATTTATAGAATAGATTTCCAATTTATAAAAAGGCCGCGGAAGCCTGGTTGGAAGAGTAACCGATTAGCAACCGGCGGGTTGCGAGTTCGAATCCAACATAGACTGTTATGTACAAAGGGGGATTTTGCATGTTAAATCTTTCAGGCCTCGAGTGTCCTCACGCTAGCGTGGCGTGGAAGTTTGGAGAGTGGGGGTGCCAGCTCAGGTATTATCTCGTCATCTGACCATGATTCAAAATTACGTTGAAGTTGTCCTCGGATCTTTCGCTTGGGGATTGATTCAGAACCTTCGAAAATAACTCATTGTGTTGCTCCAGTACGGCGTAAATTAAAATACCATCCAATTTATAGGATAGAATTCCATTTAATTAATTTATTTTCAATGCATGTTCATGATGTTTTTGTTCATTTTAATTTAATATGAATCTACAAAGTCAAGAAAGTTGTGTTTGGAATTATAAATTCAATTAGGAAAGAGTTGAAAAAGTTGGAACAAAGAGCAGTTTAATTTTTTTCTCTTGTACTATTTTGTTGATGCCATGTCGTTTACCCTTTTTCAAACATTTTCGCTCTTGCCTATACAAGGAAACTTTTTCGGTATCGAAATAGAACGTTCGAACAGTTTACAGCAATGTATTGTATAGTATACGTCTTTTATCACCCTGTGAATTCTCTGTCAAGGGTCGGTGTGGCGTGAAATATGGTCAGCTCACGTGTATTATTTTATTCGAACGCCTGCAGGTGTTCTAGGAATCCCGAGAGTCAGAATACGCTCCAATTGCTTTGGGTAGTATAAGGAACGTAAACAACAACACTTCTGTTCGTATCTGGAGCGGAAAGGTTTACTTTTTTCTAATTTCAGCCCTTTTTTTAGAGAAACTGGAGAAAGAGAAAAAAAAGCGATGCCCTAATTGTTTCGTTTCGAACGCCTGGAACACCTTTTCCTTCCATTGGGACTCTTCTTTAGCTTCCTCGCTTCACTTCTCTTGTCAATGATAGCCATTGTTATTCAATTTTCCACTCTTAACATAGCTCCAGGCTTGTTTACACAGAACTTTCTCCGCGTGAAGTGTTGCCACTCGTTCTTTGATATCATGGGGATAAACACAGAATGGAATTTGCCAAAATGACAGGAAAATTTATTTTCAATCCATCGACGGTTTTTTTCCCCCTTCGGATTCTTTTTCTGCTGTTTACTCACTTGAACGACGATGCTGTACAATCGTTGTTTTTTATCCGTAGTTTAAGCTGGTATAGACTTAACCCTCAACAATATAATCTTGTTTCAACATTCCATCTTGCGGAGGTGGAGTCTTTATTGTTCTAGATGGATTACACAGGAATACGTACAAAGCGAGTTATAGTATAGCTCCAGTAAATAATAAATTTAAATACATTTAGCAGATTATGTAAATACTTAACGTGACCATTTATTTTTTTCCCCTAAAAACGGGACATCTAATTTTTAGTTAATAGTATGAATATTCAATAAAGCACACATTTCTTTATAATTTTTATTCATTAATAAAAAGAACAGGAACGAACACGTTGAAATAAATAATGTATGTGATCTTATATTTCTGAAGAACAAATTTGCTCAAGTATATTTGGTGTTATTTTAAATAAGAATGAAAAATTCTTGACAGGATTTCTTAAAATTTACTTTTTTGTGTTTTATAAACGAGTATTAGTTAACATTAAAAGTGCACTTACGTTTTTATGCATTGTTGAAATGAAGGTTTCATGTACAAGAAATTTAAATTGACTAATAACACACGTCGATAAAAAAAAACAATAAACAATCGTCAAGAAAGATGCCCGAGCTGTGTACGCGTACTCTCAATCGAGGAGACAGAGCTAGCAGGCTTTTGATTTGGGATGGGGAAAATAACAATCTGTTCTCTTACAGTGTGAATTCCAAAATTCTAGACGCCCAAAGTGACTCATTGCTTGCAAAAAGATGAGGTCCGTTGGATTTTATTTTTATTTTTTGCGCCTCTTTTTGAAATTGTTGCAGTGGGTTGATCATTTTGATTTCTTTGTGGGTTGATCACTTTCAAACGGGACATTTCGGCGTCCCGAAGGTGTGCTTGTGGACAACGGGACGGTCCCGTTCAAAAGGGACGTATAGTCACATTATGAATACTAGAAGCACCCCGCATGTGCGCAAATGAAATATAAGTGATGACACTTATAATATTTTGTAGCAAGCAATTGAGGCGGATCGTAGTTTTGGATATCCAACTATTAAATTATCATTGACGTTTGTTTTGGTGCTTGGGCCACAGATATGAATTTATTTGGAGGGGGGTGTAGTTGAATTAACGTCCCACTGGAGCAACACAACGAGCTATTGTCGACGGTTTGGGATCAATCCCGAAGGGAAAGATCCTCAGACTACACCTCATAATTTGAACCCTGGTCAGATGACGAATTTATAAGGATGAAAGTTCAGTTAGTTTACAGGGCTTTTTAATGCCTTGTTATAAAACTTAAAAATCTTGTTTTTCTTAATGTGCATAATTTTTTGGAAATCGGTTTTTCACAGCGCTACCAACAATATAATGGGTTCCACAAATATCCAAATGATAAGAATTCGTGAAGCGTGGCAGATATCTAGTCAATGGATAAACTGTTATCCGAAATTAGTCCATTCTATTTTCAAAAATCACTCGAAATATTCCAATATGACCAAGAGAAGCTCAAGCCAATGGGGCAAATCTTGGAATTCCTCTGGGATACATCAATTTTTTTTTCTCCAACAGGTTGGTTGGTTTTAGGTTTTATGGCGCAAGGGCCATATTTCGTCAAGCGATGCCAAACATAAGACAGACTGTCAAGTAATTGTGAAAGGAGGGATGGAGAGAATGGAAAGGTCTCTTGGGGATCCTGGGGTCGCGATCGTCATGTTGACCAGAGACAGCAAACCCATGGGAAAAGAGTAGATCACTAGGGTACCTCGTGTACGTGAAGCCAGTACACCACACCTAAAGATGTGCCCACAAAGGAAATTTTCAATAGTTTAACGATCAGAAAAGTTGCCACTATTGGTGCCAAAGCTTGAATGTGCCATTACTTAAGCCTACGTGCACAGATTCCATCTTGAGTCAAATAATTGTCTTGTTTGTACCTGAAGAGAGGCATGCCTTGTTCTTTACTGGAGGGAACTACATTAGCGAAAATTTTGACGACTATGTGATTAACCCTCAACTCCATTGTTCCTATTTTATTAAACCATTTTTATGTATATTGCATTGCATGTTCGTTGAAGACATCGCGATGTTGGTGCCTTTGTAACAGACTCGTATTTCAAGATGTAATGTAAAGGGTTCATTGGATGGCAAGGTTAACGTAGAACGTTAAAACTGGTATATATAAGGTTATGTAGGATTTCAAACTATTCTGGAACAATGTTTCTAAAATGGCGACGAAGAGAAAGAAATGACGAATCATTGATGATGCCACCGTGGTTCTGGATTCCCCAGCTGCGCTAGCAACCTCCGAGTTGCATGTTTGCGGCGCATGTTCGTTTCTACCCTGAGTGAATTTCTCCATTCTGTGTCAGTTAAACGTTTCCTTGTATGTGTCTTTTTTTTTTTTAAATCGTCAGGGCTGCCATAAGTGACTTTTTGCTATTACTTTTCAATCTTGGCGACTAGGTATTTAATTTTAAACTAAATTGTCTCGAAGTATACTAATTTTAAAATATTGGTGTCTTTTTTTTTTTTTGAAAACTCTTCTTAAGTAAACGAAAATTACCCCAACTCCTTAAACTAATAGCGGAAGGGAAAGTGTTTTTCGAATTTTTCCGTAGAGAAGTGTCGCCAGTCCCTTTCGAATTTTACCAAGGGACGCCAATTTCGGAAGTTTTGACGCCAAGTCCTTGCAACCACGAAACAAAAAACCGGAATCTGTGATTGCTATATTGTCATAAAACCTTATTAAGAAAACATATATATTTTTTTATTTCAAAATTTAAATTCTTTGAAGAGATCGCCAACGTTTGTTTCATACATGATTAGCATAATTTGTATGTAAGCCGATTGTGTGTGATTTGTGTCTGATCAACTTAACATGCTACTGTTATTGGGTTTAAAAGGAGACTAGTTTTGCTACCATTAAAAAAAATATGCTAATGTCACGATTCCCTGTCTTTCACTACGTTGGTTACGAACACAGATAGGTTACAAGAACAGTTGTTCTAGTTGTTACTTGTTCTAGTAGACGAACATCGATTTATGGCAGTACCTGTGTTCTGATACGATCAAGAACATGAAATATTGGGTGCTATTCTGGAAAAGAACACGAATAAAGACATAATCGTTTTACAATTCAGAGGAGTGATACGGTGTTTTTGCATAGGATGGTGCGGCGTGTATATTTGAGACTTAAAATTGTATTGTAAATAAATGTCTGTCCAATTTAAGTGTGCAGTGTCCCTCTGTTCTTGCCCACTACCTACACACACTGTCAATAAAATTAGACATCGCTCGGTCACACACACTCTGACAGCTACTATTCCACAAGTGCTTTGGCTGTGGTAACCCTGTGATTCTTGTCTTCTGTTTGACGCAGCTTGGCCAAAAATGGCCCCTGTGCTATAAAAAATAAGCAACCAACCGTTGAGACTTGGATGTTTAACGTTGATTTTTTTTTTGGAGGTACAGCATTGAAAAGCAACAAAGAAATACTTAATGACGCGTTTACTGGAAGATGTGAGAAAAAGAGGAGGTAAATGATCCGTATTTGTTAAAGATGTAGGCCACTTTATATGCGACTACATTGGAATCGAAGAATTTGTTTTTCCCAATATAAAATAAACAATTACAGATTAATGAGTACGGGTTCACTTCGTCTTGTTAGTTTATACTTAACGAGGGTTGCTTTTTAAATTAAAAGTAGATCTTCACCCAAATTCGCTACTTTCCAAGTGGAACAAGCAAGTAAGCAAAAATTGGATCACTGTTTTTAAACAAATTTCATTTACCTTTCTCATATATTCTCTTTGTGCTCTTTATCACAGATTTAATTGCGATGAGTAAGAACGTAATGACAGAACTAATATTCTGTTTTGAAATTCTTCCTGTTTTCAAAGGATTTCGACATTGAAAAGTTTAATGAACTTTATATTGGCTTATAAATGACTGTTATCCACATGGCAAGGGACTGAATGTAGCACTCTTATTTAATTTTTGTGTATAAACATGTCCAATGGAAGGAGCAATAGAAGGAAAGTCAGCATCACTGATGTAGCATAAACTTGAAATTAAGTACGAGATAAATACCTACTCTGCTCTCGTGTTGGATAGTTATCGTTTGCTCGCGCGCATTGGTATCTTGGCTCGTGAAGAATTAAGAATCCTTTGCAGTTTTTTTATTTTTGTTTTTATTCTTTAGGGGGCCCCCAGTTATGACAATATTAAAAACAATTTATATTCAGAATTGTTGTTCATAACTGTTCGCGTTAAGAAATATTTTTCCAACTTTTGCCGATTTAACTTTAATGCCCTATCGCAAATTATATACGGACGCAGAGAAGAGCTCCTTATGAAATCATAATTTTAGAGCCATGGCATCAGTTAAAGAAACTAGAATATTGTAGATACATAAGTTTTAATTATACAGTCCACACTTATTTGAACATATTACATTGCACGGGTCACTCTGTCGGGAACAAATGAGTCTTGAGATGGAAGTCTTGTGAAACAATTGTTTTTTATTTTATTTAGAAACTAGTTCATGTTCTTACGAAAGTCCTTACATGTTCTCTGATTGAATTACTGATATGCGTACATTAATAATCATTATTACAATACGTCTCGGTTATGCATCATAAAGAGATCTGTGTGCTTGAAATTGATTATCTAAATGCGATCTTCGTGTGTTTTTTATGCGATTTTTCAAATTAGTTCTAGATACACGACGTGCTGCAGAATTTATTATTTTAATCTTTTTTAGGAATAGGAATTGTTCTCGGTGTTCCTGATATATTTATCTATAAAATAAGTTTTTTGAACTTTCTATGTAATTTTATATTACAAAAATAATCTAATGGTGATTATTTATAAGTTTGCTGAACTGTTAGTAAAATTATTTTTTCTGTATTTACTTAATAATTCAAACTAAAGGAGTGCAATATAGTTTGAAATGAGAAAAGAGTCGCCATTTCCGTGAAATTCAGAAAAGTTATGCGTTTTATATCAAACAATATTGTTAAAAGGCTGAAACACTAGATTAACATATGGTGTGCATTCTATGTGTCCTTTTTAAAACGAAAATTACGAGGTCATCCAAACACTACGAAATTGCAGAAAGTACAGCCAATTATACACTACAGAAAACTTGTAATCTATAATTGTTTCATTCATATTAAAATTATTGAATTCTCTTGAATCAAATGTTAATTTTATTTTTGAAAAAAAAAAAAAAAAGATTGTTTTAAGACGGTTTTATTGTATCTAAATATCTTTCTTTTCCAGAAATTGAATTGGCCACAAAATGCGTTGTAGAAGTGGACCAACAACAAACTATTTTACATAACCCCAGCTCTAGAAACAGGTTAGTTTCAGAGATTTCTGTGTTTATTTACATGTTTCTTTTTTAGATAGAAGCTCTTTCAGGATATGCATGTCAGACTAAATCCCATGACGCAATCTTTTGTTGAATTGTTCCAGTACCCAGGGCATTATTTTACCTTCGATAATGAGAGGATTTCTTCACGTTCGATATTCCGTATTCACGTCTTTTGGGAACACCGGATCTGGCCGTTATTAGCATTATGATCTACGGTTTCTCGCTCTTGGGGCGTGATGCAATTATACGAATGGGACTCCTTATGATAAATTTTTGAAAGTGGAGATTATATTTGGGTATACCTTTGAGCTGTGAGTCCTTTATTTGAGAGCCTATTCCGGAATTTCTTGTTTAGCTTGGAAACAACATTCAGGTTGAAATTGAATATGTTTTGAAAAAAAATTATCCTTTGTTTATTATACAAAAAAAGAAGTGAAGACAAAAAATAGTAGATAGTTTTAGAGTTGCTTTTCAAGTTTTAAAGATATTTTAAGTTCCTTTTTAAGGTTTGTTTCTTTTCTTTAAAATTTTTAAACAATTATAAATAAAGGACACCTGCGAATATCAGTCATTATTTTAAAATACAATACTTTCATTTATAGTTAAAGGGTACCAACCACTACTTGGGGGTTAACCTAGAGATTTCAGAATTTCCTTAGAAACATCCGAGAAAAACAATTGACAAATTAGTTTCATAGAATAACCATAATAGGTTTTAAGAACGGATTCAGAAATCTGGCTTCATTTTGTGATATGGCGCCATTTTATATCACAAATTATTGTGAAAATACATGTTTTTGTATTAAGTGCTGTTATTCCTTTTAAAATAATATAAAACAAAAGAATGTTATGACTTATAAAACACTACCTCTTTATCTTTGGGTGTCATGAATTGTAGTTTAAGGGCCTATTTCATTTGGAGGGTTAGAATCGCAGCTCAGTTTGATTGGTCGTGGCGATTTGCTTTGTTCTCAACAATGACCACCCACCAACCTTGAGGAATGCAAGTCACGAATTAAACTTCTTGATGTTCGGCTAGCAATTGTAAAAGCATAAGCGTATAAATATAAGTGAGCAATAGCGATAGAATAAAAGACCTACTTACGAACAAGTAGGAGTTTCAGAGTGAGAAATGTTGAATCTCTTTTTTGAACTCTATTTTACTGGGAATATTGACAATCTTTGGTAACCAGTTCTGATTTAAAGTATTTATAGTTAGAATAATATTCCGAGATGCTAAGATACAAATAAATATGATTGTGTTCCAAATGCTAATATTTAAGTGTAATTGTCAAGTGGTATTGAAAAAAAGTGTTACAAATATAAAATTCAATGATAATCGACATATCATCACGCCAAGTGCAAAAGGTCGCATGTTTAAAACCTGCCTTTTTTCAGGAGAGAAAAAAAAGTAATAGTTTTCCTTATGATTTGATTATATTTTATATACATTTGGTTGTAACTTTTATAGGATCAGATGATGACATAAGAGGTTTTGCCACCATGTGGAAATCGCAAAAAATGGAAATCAAAAATGAATATAGCAATAATGAAAGGAAAAATGGAATTTTTAACATACGACCTTTTGCATTTTGACAATATTTAGAGTTAAAGCAAAAGCCCACAGAATCGACGAATCAGAATGTTAAAAATTAACGACGAAATGGAATGCTCAAATGTAGGCATGTGATTACGATATAAAAAGGCTTTTAAAACTTATTCTAATGGAATTTTCGTAATGAAAGGAGAATTATGTTCTTAATGAATTTCAATATAAAGAAAAGCAAAAGAGAGAGCCCAGAGGATATACATTTTTTTTTTCTTTTTGTTTTTTTCTGTATACAAATTTACAAATAGACTATACAAACATTTTTGAACTCATTGTTCAAATAAAAATTACGACGGGCACTAATCATAGGAATAGGGTGCCTACAAGGCCGGAAGCGATGGCCAGATTTGTGAAGGAGCACCCAATGGGCGACCATCAGTATACCTAACTAAGGACAGCACAATTACATCCATGCCCTGACCCAGGATTCGAACCAGGAACGTTCCTATCCAGGGGCCAATTCCTTAACCATTAGACCGTTTGGTTATTAAATGGTCGTCTATTAAATTTTATGTTTACTCATTTCTATTTAATTGAAGGGCTTCGGCCAACTTAGTAATAGGCGACAAAATATCTTCCACGAGGAAAAAAAAATGTTTAAGATGATCAAAGGATTTTCTAATTGTTTGAATGTACGCTTAGCACTTCGAAGCTTATGAACTTCTTGAATAGTGAATAAAGCATTATTATTTTGGAACTTGAAAATTGCTCTCGTGAAAAAATGTGTGGGATGTCGGTGGCTCATTATGTACAATCGCGGGTTAGTAACATGATTATTGTAAGTTAAAAACTCGATAAAATGAAAGGACTCCTGACCATGGGATATAGCTGGTGCACGTTAATAATTTGTGATGGTTTCAATTGTGCTACTTTTGGCGTGACGTGGAATTTAGGAGAGTGGGTTGTCAGCTCGGGTGTTGATCTCTTCATATGATGGTATTTTCAGCAGCGCACTGGCACCAGAACCCCGAGGTACCTAAATGATCCTTCCTCCCATTCATTTTTACCATTGCCTACTCTTCAACATTTTTTATTTTTTTACCCCCTCCGTCATTGTGATCTCCTGTCGTGTGTTTGGGTGCAGCTTGCCCAAATAGGACCCTTGCGCCATAAACCCCACGAAAACAACCAACCAATCATTTGACTGGTTTCAAATTACGCTGGTTTTGTCGTATATTTCCCTCCGGGATTGATTCCAAACCGTCGCAAATAGCCCATTATGTTGCTTCAGTGCTACGCAAGTTCAAACTACCTGCCTACATGACAAATTTTAAGTATGGCTTTTGTTGCCCGAAGGGGAGGGGGGCTTTGATTTTCAGCCCCAAATCCGATGAGAAGGCAGGCTTTTTGAAATGTGAATCAAATCAACTCTTGATTCATTTCCAATCACTCTTTTTGATTGACTTTCCCTTCGCTTAGTTATCAAGCGAGTGCATGTCGCAATTAAGTTTGTTTTGTGTCCAAAGGATTCTTTTACTGCATGCGGGAGAAACGGATGCATTATTTCAATCCTCTGTTTTCGAAAAATCGGCCTCGCGTATAAGATGTGGGCAGGTACGACCTTTTACTCGCCAACTAGGAAACTGTCTCAATGTCGTTTATTGATTCGAAAAAACGCTGTAAAACATACGGGTATTAGTATCGGTTTTGCACAATGCTTTATTTCCGTGCTCTCCGAAGCTATAGCGTGTCCCTGAATTTCGATAAATAGTGTGTGCTTTCAATATTTTAGGAGGACTTCGTGCGTTTGAGATTGTTTTACTGATTAAAACATTTCTCAAAATATAGTTTATACCGAAAAAAAAAATGACGCATTAAGAAGGGGCAGAATTACAGTGGTGCCGGGCACGATCCACTTGGAACGGAGCTGACTGGGGACGAATAGTCTTCAGTGACGACTCCCGTTTCGATCTGTATCCTGACGTCAACCGCAGACGAGTCTGGAGACGTCCAGGGCATAGTGGGAATCATGCCCTTTCTATCGCACGCCATACATGCCCACAACAGGGCGTTATGGTCTTGGGGCGCCATCTCCTTTGATAGCCGGCCACCCTGTACAACCATCTGTTGCAGGACTCACTAATACAAATTTAAATAGAAAAAATGAAGTACAACTGACAAGACTTCGCATTGGCCATACCCATTTTACCCACAGGCACTTATTGATCTGAGAACCTGCCCCATTATGTTCAACCTGCCATTGTATTTTTACTGTCAGGCACATTCTGACTGAATGTAGGGTTTTTAATAACCACAGACTAGTCCGATTTGGAGTTTCAAACCCAAACCTAAAAGATCTTTTAGGAAATCCTTACAATAAAAATGTGTTTTTATTTATATCTGACATTGGTTTCGCAAATTTTATTTAGATTTTATACATTTGATAAAGTTTTGATTCAAAATTGTAAATAGATAAAGTTTTACCATCAATCTTTATTTCGTCTAGACTTTTTTGTCTTGTGTCTGGCGCAGCTTGGCCATGTGTGGCCTTTGCGCCATAAAAACCCAACCAACCAACCTTTGATAGCCGGACCTCTTTGGTTGTCATTTCTGGCACACTTACAGCACAGCGGTACGTAGACGACATTCTACGACCGGTTGTGTTGCCGTTCCTTTTGCGACACCCCGGACTTACTTTTCAGCAAGATAAATGCCCGGCCGCACACTGCACGTGTTGTTATGAATTGTCTTCAAACTTTCCCAATAATATCTAGGTCTCCTGATCTCTCTTCCATAGAGCACATTTGGGACGTTATGGGAAGTCGATTGGAAAGATCCCGTAATGTTGACCATTTAACCCGACAGTTGGAGACAATTTGGCAAGAAATTCCTTAACTTACATCCGGGAACTTTTTCAGTTTATGCCACGCTGGGTGACAGCTTGCATACTGGCCAGAGGTGGAGAAACGTCTTATTGACTGACTTCCTCCCTTTGTAACGGTCAATCTCTGAAATAAATCTTTCAATTGTTTTGAAATTTTAAGCGTTTGTTTTTCTATGTATGTTTTTCACATCCCTCAATTTTTATTGCAATCGGACAATTCCTTCTTGGTGCGTCGATTTTTTTATTATAGACTGTATGTCTGTAAGAGGATTAAAAGTTTTAAATCCTTCTCGAGCCTTCATTAACTTTTCAAACTGACGAATCAACTGAGCAAATCCTCGTGTAATTTAGAAAATACGTATATTTGTATACAGATGTGTCCAAAAAATCGAGGATAGATCTGAAGTCGAGACTCAAGCAAGGTCACCTGACCTCAACCCAATAGAGCATACTTGGGATGCTCTCGCGAATATGAGTTGTAATATGAATTGAATGAGCGAATATGAGTTGTAATACGCGAATGGGACTCCTTACCAGTGCCCCATGGACCTTTGGAAAGCTTGTCTGCATGTTGTGAGTCCTGTTTAGGGTTAGGCCAGCACATTCTCTATTAGGTTGCTTTTAACAGGGCAAAAGAAAATTTCTGCAAAATCTGAAATGTTTTCGCATAGGTATTATTTTTCTATTTCTTTTGTTCTCAGTAGCACACCAAGATGTATTTGGGTATTCTTATTTCATACCACAAAACTTGTGGTGTGTTCATTTGTCCATTGAGTTACTAAAGTGCAGGTACTTGGCACGGGATTTCATCTCCGACTGTGTTATCCTCAATTTTTGGACATAGTTTAATTCACTATCATATTTGACCCAGAAATAGGCATTGCTATATATTAGCGAATGTCACAAGCGGCGAAAACAATAGAAAACCGACCAGTACAGGTTTCGTTCGCCAAATTTTGCCGCTACGTTTAACATGCTTGATTTATGCTGCGTATTATTGATAAAACTACACAAGAAGCGCTCGCCAGTAAAAAAAACTTGATTGCAATGCAAAATCTAGAAGACAGAAATCAGCAGAAAAGAATATGTAAGCGAACGCGAAAATACATTTTTACTTCAAAAGAATCGTCTTTGAAAATGAATGGAATGCAATTGAAGTGGATGTTCTCACATGCTAACTTTGGTAACACCAATTCCGTGTGCACTTTTTGCCATGTACTCTTTTAGAAATGGGAATTAACACCTGTAAAAAGAACACAAAATGTGATTTATATTTTGAATAAGTTGTATTTCATTTGGAGGTAGGAAATGTGCATACCGATGCTTATATTCATTTAAGGGGATTTAAAAGACACAAATAGCTCGATAGGTGAGCCAGAAGTGAGTATCGACAACACGGATGGATTAAGACACTTAAGCGCAGATTTTATGCGTGCAGAAAATCAAATAGAATTTACAATTTTAGGTTTGGTTTGGTTTTAATTGCGTAAGGTGCCATACTTTTATCTATGAATCGTAGTATCGTAGTAACACAATAAGATCCAACTGTTAAAGCTGAAAGATCTCGTTCTTTTGAGTTTATTATGTTAATAAGTTGCCGCTATGAACTTAATAAGACTGAATGTAAAAAAATCTCCCATCTTTTTACTGTATCAAATATTTAGCGACCTGTAGCTTTATTTTATTCATTAATTCAACCCTAATTCCATTAGAGAATCTATTTGCATTCAAAGCAAAATGGTTCATTCTTTTGTCTGCTATTGCTATTGATAACTTATTTTTATTTTGCGCGGGCGCGTGAGTTGGCGCTATTGGATTCTACGTGTGATTTTATTAAAACTCAGAAGCAATATGGAAATTAGCTCTCAGATATTTTTCTTGCGGTGCCATTTTATGAATATTTTCAATTTCTGAGATCTGTTCTTTTCGATCGAAAGATGGCCCGTTGATGTGTGCTAGTGGAGAAATTGTATTCAAAAACGAAATGAAAACGATCTCGATTTTAAGTTTCTATACAATTCCGATTTTATTCAAGAATCTCGTCGCCTCCATCACATACCTACGAGTAGAATGACACCTTGTACAATCAATTAATAAGAACCGGTTTGGTGGTTGAGGTGTTAGCCTCTAGATCGGAAGGTTCGTGATTCGAATCCGGGTCAGTGCATTGATGTTTGTAAGCGTATGGTGTACAGGCGGCTGGTGCAGCTTAAATCTGTCGTGGCCGAAAGTCCTCACTTTGCGTTAATGTAGACATTTAAAGAGTGGGGCGCCATCTCAGGTGTTGAATCGTCATCAGGCCGTGGTTCAAAATTACGTAGTGTTGTTCTTTAGATTAGGGGATTGATCCCGGACCGTCTTCAATAGCCCGTTCTGTTGCTGTAGTACGACGTTAACTAAAAAAAGATTACCAAATTACTAAATTATAAGAAATGATTTGCCATATGAATTTCCTCTTAAGATTTCAGACTGATGTCTCTTGGCATGTAAAAACCCGAAGTGATTAATTAAAAACTTTCTCATCACTCACTTCTGTTTGGTGTAATTTTTTGATAAGAAACTCTCCTTCAAATAAAACCTATCGCTTTATTTACAAGAAGGCTCAACCCGACTGGGTTTTTACCAGAAGAACAAATCCCTTATATAGCAAACTGTCTAAATCAGAAATACAAACTTGGAGAAAAACACACCCCATACGGCACATTACGATAAATAGCCACTGATCCAACAACTTCCCTTCTATTCACGTAAGCCAGTGTAGCGAAAGGAAGAACGTAAGAACTAGGGAAATTTTTGGAGGCAGCCTTGAATTCAAGACTAACATATCATCCCGATGAATGGTTGATTGGTTTTTAAGGCGCGGCCCTATTTGGCCGCGCTGCACCAAACCTCAACTTATCAACTCGCACAAAGAAAGTTTTACTGACACACAGAAGAGAGAAATATACCCATAGTAAGAATTGAATCCGATGAATGAATGCCTCGATTGAAATCGAGCGCATCTTTTAGCATGCACCCCTAAGAAATAATTTTTCTTTCTGATGCCTGACCACTACCTTCTTCGGCACTACAAGGGGCGAATTCGCCGCTCATTGTGAGGGAGCACCCAGTGGTACAACCGACATTGCTCCCTACAGCGACAATCGTCAACATCTATGCGCTTACAAACTGAGATTCGACTGGGTGGCACACAACCGATATGACCACCACTCCAGTTATGCGGCTGAAGGGGTAATCTTAAAATAATACGCTAAGAATGTTTTTTCATTCAATCTTGAAAAGAAACTTTGGTGAATCAAAAAATGGAGTCATCAGGTTCGATTCTTTCCAGTGTGAATTTTCTTTTCTGCTTTAGTAAAACTTTCCGTGTGTGTATGTCCATTACTTGATGTTCTATGTCTTGTGTTTCGTGCAGCATGACAATATGGCCCTTGCGCCATAAAACCCCCAAACTACCCTTCCTTTAATGCCAGTGATTGCTGGATTCGATCAATATGGTATTGTTAAGACTGATGCTAGATTTGCAAAAATTTTTCCTCCGTCATTGTGTTATGTGTCTGATGTTGCATGTCCAAGTTTGACCCTTGGGCCATTTAACCACGAAAACAACCAACCACTGACGAGAAAATGAAAACACTTCCTGAAGTCTGATGGAGCTTTCTTGAGCTAGCGCTGCTGGGTCTGAGGCCAATTTGATATTGTATTTTATGTACTAAAATTTCAAAGTTATTAATTAAATTAATTTTTTGTAATTTCTATTACACTGTTTGAACACCGTGTTTGTTTTTATGCTGAAAGGGTCATCAAATTTTTTTCAAAACACCAATTTTTAGAACATGTCTCAAAATTTTAACAACCACTCCTTTCGTCCACCGATTAGGCACCCTTCCGGTCTACTTAGATCCTACTTCAAATTAACAACCAGCTGCTATGTCGCGCAACTCAATTTATCCAACTCTAATCTTCGATTGCGACCTTTAATTTTTGTTCGTACAGTTATCGACCACTTGTCCGTCATCACTGTTAATGATTCCATGCACGATTTCGATATTCTTTCCTGTCCCAGAATCGATGCATGAATCGATTTTGAATGGGTTGTGCCCCGCCCATGAGAATCTGCACTCTCACAATTCACGATTACAGAGATGAATCGGTGTTCCCTCAGCACGTTCGATCCGTTAGCATTCTCGTCAGGAGCCCCCTCGAGATCATGGAACCTTGTAAAACGCCCCCTCTTATCCTCCTTAATAGGAGTATTGGCACATACCACTCCCACAACAGAATTAGAAGCACATTAATCTCAATATATCGCTGTTCGATAGCTTTACTCCTCCCGTAACAATTTATGGATCATCCATGGGTTTATTCGTTTTGGAAATGGCTTGTGCAAAGTTGAATAAATTATTCTGTTTTATAACTCATCTGAATGATGTCGCTTTTCAAATAATCATTTTGTGATGCATTTGGATTCTTGTTCCTTTCAATATTTTAACAACCGGAGGGCTGCGAGTTGCAAACTTGGTTCAGCCAAAGACCGTCGTGTACACGGGGACTGGCGTACGTTAAATCTTTCGTGGTCTCAAATGTCCTCACGTTGGCATGGCGTGGAAGTTTCAGTGAGTGGGGTGCCACCTCGGGTGTTCTCGCCACCTGACTGTGGTTCAAATTGATGAGGTCTTTGTCCTTGGATTTTTCTCTTTGGGATGAATCCCAGACCGTCGCCAAAAGCCCGTTGTGTTGCTCCAGTACGACGTTTATTACCTCCCTCAATGATGTTTCGTTTTTCAAGTAATCTATGTGATGAAAGTTGGATTCACACCTTGTTTCTTTCAGTATTAAGCAATTGTTGATTCGTAGCTATTGTGAAACAACTGTTTGCCTGGTCGGAGTGAGGTGGCGTCCACAAAAACACGTACTCTACACGTCACCTTAGGTAAAGAAAAGTAAGTAAATTTACGGGCTCACTAGAACAACGGGTAGAGTACAACTAATGCAGCCGCTATTGGCGATGGTCTGGGATCATTCCTGAATGGATTGATTCGAGGACACCACCTCGTCATTTTGAATCACGGTCAGATGACGAGATCAACACCTGATGGCACTCCATTCTGCAAACTTCCATACCACGCCAACGTGAGGGCACGGTTAATTTAACGTGCACCAGCTCCCACGCACACGACGGTCTTCGGTTGGATCGAATTTCGAACTCCAGTTTCTAATCAGCGACCACCAACTGGTCTGCCTCGGTCCCTTTTAACAAGAGTTGTCTATTTTTAGTCTCTTAAAGCTCTGCTACCTTTTGTAAAAGTGTATAGGCATTACTTTTTGACGTGTGCGTAGCAATGATAAAAGACCCTTTCGGAGAAAACCTTCCGCTTGCTTTTAATGACTTTTTGATCTCTCTGATCTGACAGTTATATTTCCATTACCCTTTGTTATCTATGGCTGCTACTTTCAGCTTACGTCTCGCTTGTAGCGTGTAGAAATTAACCTTGAACACAGAAAACGATTCCAGATTACCGTTATCACTCAGGTGCTGCCTCTGGCAACGGTGCTTTAGGCGTAAATGGAACACCAGTGGTTATAAATGCATCTAATTTCAAGGTAATTGCTGGTCATTCCAAATTCGCTCGGATTCTTTGTTTACTGTTCGTAGTATACAAAAGTGTTTTCTAGGTGTAAAGATGTCTTATACCGCGGATCATAAATCTTACTTTCGGGATTGTTCCCGGGTGGTCACTAATAGCCCGCTGTGTTGCACCATTGCGATGTAAATTCAACTACTTACCTGCCATAAATCTTACCTAGGATTATTTTGCTTGATTTTTAAAATTTAGTGAGGCTTTAAGAGCTTGGAGATTTATTTGTATTATATCCATAGTATTTATTTTTACTCGCACTTTCGTTTTATTCTGATTTTTAATTCCTTGAACTCTTATTTTAAAATATATTTAACAGACAACTGTGCTTTTCCTTGGGGATTGACCCCGAACCGCCGCCAGTAGCCCGTTGTGTTGCTCCAGTGTAACCTAAATTGAACACCTTCCATACCCCGGAATGTCGCACCATTTATAAAGTAAACAATGGTAATGGTAATGGTAATTTTTAGTTAACGTCGTACTAGAGCTACACAACGGGCTATTGACGACGGTCCGGGATCAGTCCCTTGCGGGAAAGATCCGAGGACGACACCTCGTAATTTTGAACCACGGTCAGATGACGAAGCAACACCTGAGCTGGCACCCCACTCTCCAAACTTCCACGCCAACCCAACGTGAGGACTTTCGGCCACGACAGATTTAAGGTGCACCAGCCGCCTCTACACCATACGTTTACAAACATCCATGCCCGAACCAGGAACCTTCCGATTTAGAGGCTAACACCTTAACCATAAAGTAAACAAACAATAGTTCAATTTAAGTTTGACATGGCCAAATATGACCATTGTGCCAGAAAACCCTAACCAATTTAAGTGTGGTTCTAAACGTGCTTTAGGAAAAAGAGAATTCACACGTTTGCGCCCACATTTGTAGTTCGTGTCATGTGTACTTGGAAGGGGCACTATAAGTCAGGTGTGTCCTCAAACATCCTCACGTAAGCGTGGTGTGGATGTTTGGAGAGTGAGGTGCCATCTGATGTGTTGTCCTCGTCAACTGACCGTGGTTCAAAATGACGAGGTATTGCTCCCGGATCTTTCTGTTCGGGATTGATTGAGAGGCCGTCGTACTTCAGTTGGAATGCCCACTGCGCTGCAACCTGCGAGTTGTAGGTGGCGCAGGTTTAATTCTTATCAGTTTTATTCCTCCATGTGTGTATTTTTCTCTTCTGTGTTAGTCCATTATTTGATATGTTTTGTGTCTGACGCAGCATGGCCAAATACGGCCCTTGCGCAATGAAACCCTCAAACCAACCAACCCTTCGGCATTGATCCCGTACCGTCGCCAATAATATAACGTCACGGTCTACGTCATCATGAGAGCCCAGAATGCTTAGCGAAAGCAGAGAAAAAGAACAACGAGTGCGGTTGGTGTGGATGGGACAGCTGACAACTATTCAACTAAATTTAAAATGTCTTTAGTTTAATTTTAATGTAATGTTTGTCCGTCCAAGAGGTGCACGTTCCTGTATTGCGTGTTTGTGTCGTCCATGCCAATAAAAGACGACGGTCTAATCCAGCTGCCTTATTTCCGTCTTTGAAACACCTTACAATAGCCTGTTGTGTTGATCCAGCACCGACGTACATTTGACTACCCACCATAGCAAATAATGTTGTACCATTTATAAACAAACAGTAGTTCGATTTAAGTCTAGCATCTATTTACCTTCGGGAATAGAGAACTCCCACACGTTTTCACCCACATTTATAGTTTGTGTCCCATTTGATAGGAATAAACAAGTCTATCCTGCATTATTTATGCGGAACGACTTGCTGATCAATCAGGGTTAAGTGAATTACCGACCGGTCGATCGTAAGCATCACATTGCATGACATTTGGTTGGATGTCGTGAGGCGGCTCCGAGGGGTGAAAAGAAGTCATCTTCATCCTGGAATTGATCCGGAGATATGGGAGGTGCGCTTGTCCTTTCTTCGTCTTCCATATCCACTCGCGTTACCTGTCTTTATTTGTCCGCTATTATGGATTGTTACCGTCGCCTCTTTGTCTTGAAGGTCAAGAGAACGCGGGTGTGTATGCGATGTAAGACCCGAGTTGGAAGTGCTCTTTATACGCGTTTACACGGCTGTTCATTGCAATTCTGTAAAGGATTGATGCTTTGCTTTGTTACTGGCTAACGGCTGAGTCAATGTGATAGGTTTGTTTTCTTCGATGAACTTGGATTTTTTTCTTTGCACTTGTTTTTGGAATCTGGATTTTTGTGTTGGATAACCTCTTTATGGTGGCTGAGGTGTGGTAATTTTGAAAGGATTAGGGTCCCCACAGATCCTTAAGAAGGCCCGATTTTTCATAATTTTTGAGGACCCTTAAGAAGTCTTAATATTTGCTAAAAAATGTTTTAAAAAGCCCTCGTTTTTGTGCGAACACTTTTGTTACGCCCGCATACAGAAGAAAAGGTCAATGATACTCGTCTGAAATAATGTGAATAAAAATCGATGGCACAGAAGTAGGAATTCATGTTTTTAAACAAGGTTCTTGAGACCCGATAGCCCGTTTTGTTGCTCCAGTGCACGAAAGAAATTGAAATACCTACCTACATTGAGACCCCAACAGCAGTTGTGAAAGTTTCTGCACCTATGACCTCGTGGCACACGTACAGAATCTTTCTATAGTTAATATATTGCCATTTATGTTAAATGTAGCCTCAAAAGAAGGAAAGTGTCAGTAAACTTTTCCTGTATGTGTATATGTCCATTACTCGACGTTTGTCTGTTTATAATTGTCACACCTTGGCTTAATATGAATGGGTGTCATATTCAGTAATAATTCCTTTCGCCATAAACACAACCAACCAAACGCACTAGACAAATGGCCCCAGTTAGACTAGTCAAAATGGCCCAATGTATAAAACCATCGTGTGTAGTACAAGTATAGTACCAATTCCATTAATTTATACTGTCTTCGTGTATACTTGGAATACTGGCCTATATTTGACCTTGCTGCGGCAGACACAAGACATGCAACCTCAAGTAATACACATACGCACAATGAAAGTTCTACTGACCCAGAAATACACCGGTAGAGGAATGGCAACTGACAGGGATCGAATGTACGCCGCCTACAACTCGCATGTTCCTAGCGCAGTGGGCATACCCTTTGAGCAACCACTGCCCCACCATTCGATTCGGTCCTCTTAATTTCGGAACCTCGGTAGCCCGTTGCCTTCCGTCGAAAGGTCAAGGTCGTTGGCACCGTTCAGGTTGGACGTGACCGAACAAAAGGGAATTTTCTTAAACCTCTCGAGTTTCTAATTAGAGCGGCTCTCATTTGAATCAAACGGAAGCGTTTCATTACGGCGAGTGCCACTTCGTCCGGCCGCAGGAGAGTCTTCCTTCTCCTCGATAAAAGCGATCATTATGCGGAGGAGGCACTTCGCTGAATGTTTGGGGTGCAATAAAGAGAAAATATTTTGTCGCATTTTTATTAGTCTTCGAGAAGGCGTTGAGGCGATTCGTCACTAAAAATTTATCCTCAAAACACCTGTTTTTCCTTAACTTTTAAACGGTGGCCGCCGTTGTCCGATTGGAAAACTGGATTTGGGTTGCGTGTTCGAAACTATGTCCAACCTAAGATCGTCGTGTACGTGGGGGCAGCTGCACTTTAAATCTGTCGAGGCTTCAAATGTTCTAACGTTGGCGTAATGTGGACGTTTGAAGAGTGGGGTGCCAGCCCAGATACCTATATCAAAATGACGAGGTGTTGTCCTTGAGGTTTCCTTTCGGTATAGATCCCGGATAGTCGCCAATAGTTCGTTGTTTTGCTCCAGTGCGACGTAATTTCAACTGCCTACCGACCTATACATTTGAAGCTCCATCAGACTCACTGGTCCTGACAGGTTCAGTGGCTTTACTGATTTTCAATGTTAAAAATGTTTTTCTTATAAATTTACATATTTTTCCATTTATTTGTTTATTAATCTCCTAAAATATGCTACGTGTTTAAAAAATTAATAATTATTACGTGTGTAGAAAACGTTGTGGAAGTAAGGTAATTGGAATCGCCCAGCAGCAATCCGATATTA
Organism: Metellina segmentata; assembly: GCA_947359465.1. NCBI lineage: Eukaryota > Metazoa > Arthropoda > Arachnida > Araneae > Tetragnathidae > Metellina > Metellina segmentata. The sequence goes on from OX375873.1 coordinate 115,653,246, forward strand.
ATCCCGGAGCGTCGACAATAGCTAGCTCCGGGATCAATATCGAAGGGAAATATCTGAGGATAGCACCTCGTCATTTTAAACCACGGTCAGATGATGAGGTTAAACGCCTGAGCTGGCTCTCTACTCTCCAAACGTCCACACCATGACTACAAGAAGACATTTAAGGCTTATTGACACCGCGCACCAGCCTTCCGAGTACACGACGGTCTTTGGTTGGATCGAGTTTCGAACTGGCAACACTCCTGTTGCCAATGCATGTCTGGAAATGGTGTATTGCTGTCCTGGGTCAAGACGGATAAACCCTCTCTGCGCTCGAACAACATACTCTTGGTGTGTCCACTTCTGGGCCTCGCTTGTTTCGCATGCCTCGCAAGATGCTGCAACTCTCACATTGCCATGTATCATAATTTGTTCGGACCAGAAAGAATGGGTCCCTTTTCATTACCATTTCTTTTTCTCCGTCTGGCTGTCCTTTGTAACATTAGAGAATAGAGTAATTGTTTTGGTCTCTTTAATTGCATTCGATCCCGGAAGTTTCAGATCCTACTTTGAATAATGGATTTCATTTAATTCCTGCGATCGTTTGGGTAGGACTACCTTCCGTTTGATGCTTTGAGAACATCCGCTTGTCATGTTGCGAAATGATGGAAATTATTGCTAAACTTGTGGATTGTCGAGAGTTTTGGAATTTGTGAAAGGAGTTTTTACCACTTCACGTTGCAGTGTTTAATTGTCAGGTGATATTGGAGGCGACACATAGCTCATGATCTACTACGAACCGCCAATAAATTTCGGAAAATAACGCTTTTCAAAAAGAAGAGAAAGAAAATGATGTCGTCGGCTAAGAATAGATACACATTAACTGACAAAAACATGTTTTTACTTTCCAGCTATTTGACCAACCATTGATTTTTAGGTAAAAACATTATCTATATAAATAAGAATGGAGTGTTTGTTTGTACATTCAATATTTTCGACCCATTTCAAGTTTTCTATCCGTTTTGGACCCTTAAGATATTTTCATTGAAATTTGCATACAGTGAGTACTTATCTTCATTTAGTGAGTGGAATTGGTTGCGAAAGTCTGTCTGTCCGTCTTTCTGTTCTATGCTCGATTTTGTGTTTTTGTGTTTGTGTAGGCATCACATGAATTTTATTCCAGATATTTGATTGCAGCGTGTTTTATTTTATACATTATCTATTAGTTTAGTGAATGCAATATCAAACATTTCTTCATTGTTATATTTAGATGAGTTTCATTCTAAAACACCTAAGTAAGTATACTTAAATCAACCATAATTTGGTAGTTTTGGAAAAATTGGAATTTCTATTGGATATTACGATTACTTCGATTGCTTTTCCATTGCTAAAAAAGTAATTATTCTTCAAAAAAAAAAAAAAATTTAATGGAATTTTAGCTCTGATACTTTATTTATTTTGAGACTTATTTTTGTTCTTTGTGCAATGAAAATGATTTCGGAATATTTGAGACAGACGATATTTTTCAACGAAACGAGAATGTACTAGATCGCGCGAGCAGTGATATTTTCTGTTTCTTTCGCTCTGAATTAATTTCACATTTCTAAATTTTGTGCACTTTTAGTTGTAAGTTGTGGCAACTGTGCGAGATCAAGAGATAAAAATGCATCACAAATTAATGTCTTTAGAACAATTTTTACCGACATCTTTTATATTGTTCTATTTCACTGTTTTCTGTTTTAAATATTTATTATTTTAATAAATGTGTTTTTCTTCTCATCACACGCAACAGCACCACAAAGTATTCGACTTAAAATGTTAGGTAAGTCGGCATAAATTTTCAGTAATTTTTAAGTGTAGTTATGCCATTATTGAAAGAATAATGCCGTTATTGAAAGAATAATGCCGTTATTGAAAAAATAATTAATGTTTGAAAACTCCGAACTAGAACTTTTCAAACATTAAAAAAATTCTCTGTCATTATGACAGGAGAAGATAGCGAAATTCTACAGTGTCGCATGCCGGATCCAAGAGTGCCACAAGTAAAAAAATATTGTTTTGTTGACTATGAGTGCAAGAGCACTCGCCGTAAATCGTAATTTTAATTAATTGAGTTGAACATGAAAAGAACTTAAGAAGGGGAATTCCAAATCTCCCTCAAAATCGTCTTTTATAGTAGTAACCTTAGTATCACGTTTCGTCATTTTGTAGCTTTGTCATACAGCAAGGGTGCGATGTATGTGAAATGTATTACATGAATGGATATGCATGTGTTGGATTTGTGTCCAAAGTAAGTTGTAGAAATTATAAATACGGCGCGAAAGGTATTCAAATAAATTTTTGTTCTACAAAAAACGTAAGTCATTATATATTTTGATTATCTCTTCAATCTAGAGTAAACCAATTCAAACAGAGTAAGGTCGGGTATTTTGCTAGTACGTTATAAACATTTTGATAGTTTCTATATCTCTTAAATAGATTACAATTTGATTACATATTTATCATCGACATGAAAGTAAGCATGTAGTATCTCAAAGAAAATGTTAGTTAAGGAGTTTCTGCTCCAAAACAATATTTTATTAAATTTTTACCAAATTTTGAAAATTAGATATTGGATCGCGACACTAGAGAATCAATTCGATGTAAACTTTTAAAAGTGTTTCATTTTTACTGAAAAATGGTGATCAAATCGATTCCTAGAATATTTCATATGACCAATGGATATATTTAAAGTTATTCTTTTGTTTTCCATTTAATTACTAGAATAATAAGCGCTATCTCTTCATTGCTGACGCGAAAATAAATCACACAGTTTATTCTGCGAGCAAAGTAAAAGTATTTTGCAGTAGGATAATTTTATTATCAATAAAAGTATTTTAATGTTATCTTGTTAATGCCATTCTCCTTTTAAATAGTCTTAAAAGTATATCTTATTCTTTAATATTGTCTAGTCTTTTTAAGCTTGTTTTCTGAAGAATCAAATATTCATTGAATAAATGCTTTGTTCCAAATCTTAATACAGTTTTGTTTATTTATAAATTATTTTAACATCGCCATTGCTGAACTGTCGGTCATTTTCCACAGTAGACAATCACGTGATCCGGTTAATCCTATTGTCTGAAAGGGTGACAGTTTCATGGGTTCTTATAGCTCATAATCAACTGATGGTCCATTTCATCGTTGCGTTGCTTGTCGAACACCTGTGGTAACGATTTCTCATTGCACATTTATGATCTCTTCTTCATAATACTGAGGGGTACTGCTACATTAAGTTTAGTTGTCTTTAATGACAGTTGGAATGTAATGGCGGCTGTAAAAGAGGAGATGCGTCAAGCCTTTTATTTCTTCTTTCGCAACTACATTGCCATTTTCGTCTTGATTGCTTACAAACCATTATAACTCGGTTAATGTTTTGTCTTTCCTCTTTTCATTCCCAATTCGTAATTAGCGTCGATTCCGTGTACACCATTAACCAGGTTTTAAACTTACTTTAATTAGGTTCAGAAAAATAAATGGGTTTTGCTGTTGTGAGAATAAAAACTTATCTGGATGAATTTAAGTTTTTTGGTTTGAATTTACTTGTTGAGTTTTTTCTCCCGAACAGTCTTTAGTTAAGTTAGTTTGTGAAATCAATCAATGAACAGAACATCAGTCAGCGTATTTCCTTTCAAATTCTCTTCTAAGCATAAGTTCCTACCAATAACATCGAACGCGTTAGCATAAACACTGAACTCTAAAATATATAACCGGTGACTGAAGATTTTATATATTTTATGGTATGAGTTGTTGACTGAAATTTGCACATTCATTAGTGAAGTACTCACTAAACTGACTTGTCATTTTAGTACTTTATATTGTTTAATTTGCTCATACAAATAAAAAATTTTAATGAATGAGGAAATAAAATATAAACGTTTAAGAGCGTGTAACTGTTGGTGATTGTTTTTTCTAAACTAACTCGATTCATACATTTTAGTTAGAAAGGAAGTCGACGCAAAAGTATATTCCCCCTTAATTTCATTCTACATTTTTATAAAAAAAAAATAGTTCGAGCATAAAACCGTGATACGGGATCTATTTTTAGTTACATAAATGTTATGGGTACAATGCAAATAGAATTTAGGATATCTCCTTTTTTAAATTCCGCACTTTTTCTTTTGAAAACTCTTTAGTTTGAAAGCAACAAGTGTCGTACGTGTTGTAACTTCCATAGTAACTACTCGGAGTCAGAGGTCAAGACCTGCATTTCTGACCGTTGATCGTAAAACTCGAATCACGTATCGGGAAGATCTCCTTCCCTTCCAGATTTTTAAGTTTGTCCTCGTGTCAAAAACTGTCTTGTAGTGTCCAGCCTCTGGTGCAAAAACTTGCTTTAGACTGTCACCAGTTTTGAGCAAGGAACAATTTGTTTTTCCTACTTGGTTCTTCATTCAGTTTGGTGTTATAGGACGGTTTTGTCTCGAATTGATATCTCACCATACCAAAATGGACCAGATCTTGGACGAGATATCTCGTCGAAGCACTTTGAGGATTAAGGAGTGCACAACGACCCCCTCTTCATTAACGGTCAGCCCCCGGTGCCAGCTGGAGAATCGAGAGATGAGCGACGAGGCCGTTTGTGTGTGTGAGTGAATTCCATTTGGTTCTATTAGTGGTTTCAGGGGAAGCATCTATTGTGCAACCTAGGGACACAAAACCCTGATTTAACCTTTTGACTACGGCTATATTTTTTAACTGGCGCGATTCTTATAATTTTCAAAGTACAACTGCTGTACTTTGAAAGTTATAAGAATCTTATCCTTTAGGCCACGGCCGGTACAGCAGTTGTACCGTGATCGCGTCAAGAAAGAATTTAGACTACGACCAGCACATCAGTTGTACCTTGAAAGTTATAAGAATCGCGCAAAGAATGAGTCGCGCTTGTTATATGTATAGCCGTAGTCAAAAAGTTAATTGCGTAGATAAGGTACATTCCTGTTAAATAAATAACTATTTTACTTGTATTTTGGATAGATGGTATATTTTTTTTGACATGCAACACAGCTCATTCCATTACAGGGTCTGTTTCGGGAGAAGTATCCCTTCGAACATTTTTTCTTACAGAAAACTTTATAAGATCTTTAAATTTGAATAAAATCTTCACGCGACAGACAGTTTGAAATCTTAGTAAACAGAACAAAGATATTTTACACTTGGTGTTTTCGAAACGATTTATTTTTAGTGGACTTTGGTGAGGAAGTAATGTTTTTGCAAACAAAAAAAAATAAAGATTCAAAAATTAAGGTGGGGAACTGGTGAACGAGTGACCTGAACCGATAACCGTCACACACGCACGAAAACTAAACACCGTAACGATAGTCCTATTTATAGCTCCTTTTTTGTACCTGCGTACCTAATATTTACTTTAATTCATCACTTTTGACATTCTGATGACTGCTTTACACTGTACAAACTCCTAAGATAGAAACGGTTCTTATTTGAGAATTATTTTGGTTGAATGCTGTTTTTCGTTTGTTGGTATGACGATGTACTTTGCGATGATTAATTTGTATTTTGGATAGTTCAGTGATGTTTTGAAATGTAAAGAGAAAAACAATTTCACGTGTCTTCTGTTATATATTTAAAAATATTTTTTTTTTTTACACGCGTGCGCTTTGGGAGCGAGAAGATATGTTAGTTATCCGAATTATTGAAATTAATGAATTAAAATTCTGTATATTATCTTTTAAGTAACGTATTTCTTTTTTATTGGCACTCTGTACTGTCACTTGTATCCGTAAAATAATTCCAGGTTTTTAACAGTTTCGTTTAACTTTATAACTTAACGTGCACTTATAAATATAACTTTTTTGGAGAATCTTAAACGACGTTTGAATGATCACTTAAAAATACCGACGCGAGTATAGTTAATTATTCATTGAGGTTTATTTTGAATTAGAAAATGACTTTCCATATCGACATTTTTACTCATTTATCTTCTCTAATATACTGACAAACTATTTGATGCATAAGACGCCGGCTCATGTAGTGCCGTGTAGTTACTGTGATTACTATTCAGGTTTCTCAAATACCATTAATTGTTAATTAGGTACTTTTCTTACTCATAATTTTGCCATTTTGACACATCTTGTATTTTCTGAAGTTTAGGTCTCGTAACTTGAGGCTGTTTTGAAAGAGATGGCACCTCTTTAGTTTTATCACGTTATTGACGTTTACCAAAAATTTTACTTACTAGGGGGCCGGCCCCCTGCTCGCTAAAGCTCGCCAACCCCCGGAGGATTGCTTTGCAATCCTCATTGGTTCGCTGCGCGAACCTATGCTCGCTTCGCTCGCATCAATGAAGACATGTGTTCTAGCAGAAAGGATTGTTTACAAAATATGATATTCCAAAAAGATATTTTTAAAATCTAGATTTGCTGTATTACATAAAATATATATACAGTACCCTGATATCAGAATTCAAATGAAAACTTTGAACAAATTTTGAGTCGAAATGTGAGCTTTGCTTTGGAAATTGAATACCCAACATGTTGTTTGTGTGTACATTTCCAGCATTCTTGAGTCACCCACACTTTTTCATTGAGTTTGTTGTCGAAAGTTATAGCGTAAGCGTCTTATTGAACTACAATTGTTGGCCCTGAAAAGGACCGTTTTTTAAATGGCCCTGAAATGATCCTCCGCTTTCTTTGATTTCTAATTATAAACTGCAACAGCTCGACTAAAATTAATTTTCTTTTTCAATAAAATTTCATCCGATAACGCTATAAATTCAATTGAGGAGCGAGGCTTGGTGATAAACAATCGTACAATGTTGCCAACACACGATAACAAATAGCGTCTTTTTTGCGTGCCGCGTAAAAGTATTATATATATAGATGATTTGGTTTGGTTTGGTTTTTCGGCATATTTGGCCAAGCAGCGTTTAAGCATACAGGGTGCATTATGAAAGTAATGCGCATTTTCTGGGAAAAATAGATTTATTGATCCGATTGGTACAAATCGTTAAAATTCTTTAAAATAGTCCCCTTGTGCATCAATACACCTGCGGAGACGATTCTGCCACGCCTGGAAGGCACCCTGGAACTCTTCGACTGGAATGCCTCTCAGGAACCTTGTAATATGATGTTGGATGTCCTCCACCGAATCCCAGTGCTTTCCCTTCAGTTCTCTCTTCAGTCGGGGGGAAAAAAAAAGTCACACGGATTCAAGTCAGGGCTGTAAGGAAGCTGGGGCACCAAGGGGGTCTTGCTCTGGATCAGGTAGTTGGTGACGACGAAGGCCGTGTGGCTGGGGCATTGTCGTGTTGGAGCTTGAAGACGTCTTTGATGTCAGGCCTGTCTCGCGCGACCCGTCGTAACAGTCTCTTGAGCACCTCCAGGCAAAAAACTGCGTTGACAAATTGTCCTTGCGGTACAAACTCAAATTGGACGATTCTTCGGATGTCAACGAAGTCAATCAGCATTGTTTTGATGCGAGACTTGCTCATGCGCGCTTTTTTGGGTTTGGGGAGAAGATTGTGTGTGCGCCTCCTTAAAGGCCTCTTGAACCATTTGATAAGTTTCCGTTGCATTCTTCCCAAGTCCCACACAAAAGTTTATCGCGTACCACTGTTCCAACGAACACTCCATCGTACCGTGACACAATCGAAAAAAAAAAGACTTTGCGCGAATACACGTCCTACCGCTCTTACTGCTCGGAACGAACTGAGACCGGACGCGTTTGGAAGGGCAGATCCCCCACCACATTTTTCGACCAATTCGAGCGCGCTGCGATGGATAGTGGCGTCACAATAAAATCATGCGCATTACTTTCATAATGCACCATGTTAGACTGACCACGTGAAGTAAAGAGTATACACACTCGAGGAAAGTTTTCCTGACTCAGAAGAGAAATACACGTAAGGTACATTACTTGAATCGAACATTCGCCTCCTATAACTCGCAGGTTGCTAGCGCAGTGGGCAAACCATTGAGCCACGGCGGCCTCAAATTTACTTATGCTTTCTGCGAATTTGTACTGTGCAATTCGGAGAAAAAGAATCATTGGAAATGTGTTTCCAGGAGTCTTATCCCTTCGGATTTAAGAATTCGTTGTATGCGTTAAAATTAACATGATTGTTTCAGTTTTATTTTTTATTTGTTTTTATTTTATTGTTTCTGCAGAAAAATGTCTAATTGCACAAAGAAAAAAATAGAAGGAAAAAAAGACATTCACAAATGCAGTTAGAAAAAGTAGATAAAACAGTATTTCATTGAAGATTACGGATTGTTTTGAAATCATTAAAATATGTATCGACCTCCGAGAAATAATTATAAAGTTTGAAAAATCTATTTGTTGCAGAATCATTACTTACATTCTATTTGAAAGGTTGAATAAAAGAAATGCGACAGTGTCTATTCATGTACCGAGGACATTAAAATCAATGCAATGAACTAAGACTTTTAAGATTTTAATTTTGTCTCCAAACGGTTGTATTTGATTCTTCCACATTGGTTTCCCTAAATTGCCAGCAAATTGGAATGAAAGTAAGTGACTAGATCGGGGTGCATCAAACTACAGCAATTCACTACTCCAGCTAAATGACCGCTGTGCACCTCAAAGCGCGATTCGCCTGTTATAAAAAAAAGAGCGATTGTCATTTAAATACTTCCTCTAACATCGAGGAAGCCTTTGCTCAAAGGAGCTGCGTTTGATTACCCAGATGCGAAGAAGAAACTCTCCTTCTTGCCTTTTGTTACTCGATGAGTCAGCGGTTGAATACATTCTTTGTGATGCTTTAGGTTCAAAGTCACTTTCCAATGTATATATGCGAAGGAAAATGGAACCCTTATTCCTCGTATTGAGGATGTTTTTGTTTGAGAGGGATTAAGGGAGGCTTTCGCGGATGTGTATCGGGATTGGAAAAAGCGTTGGCAACCAGGGGTTTTGCTGTGTTTTTAGGGTATGGTTAGCTTTGCTGGGAAAAGTACCACAGCAATTCCCTGCATAGTTTAAATTGTTTCTGTACCTTGGTGCAATAAAGGCCTAAAGTTGGTGAGCCAGAGGTGGCAATAGTTAAGCTTTGAGAATTTTTCGTAATTTTCTGGTTATGTGTGTGTGGCTGAATTTTTTTTGTAAAATTTTACACTTACCTCTAACACATATCAAACATACTTTTCTTTGTAAAATAAAATTTAATTATTTAAAAATAATTTCAAAGTTGTAGCTTGTAGGCCACCGTTGGCGCATAGTGCTCCAAAAAGTGGCCCCTATGTTAAAATCACTTTTAAATGTGAAAAAAAAAAATACTCGGCAAACTATTTTTACTTCTAGAAGAGTATTACAATGTTCAATTAAGCGTAGGTATTTAATTACAAGGAAAAATTTACAATAAAAATTGTTCAAAATTTACTTTTTTAATCGTATTCTATGCAGAAAGTGCAGATGAAATTTTCTATTTTGTCTTTCTTACTAAGTCCCTGACATTCTTCATGCACATATCGCAAGCATATTTGTTTTCTAAGGTCGCCATTTAAACTGACGTAAGACTATTAATCTGACGAATTTATTAGAATTTGAAGTAAATGTGGTCAAAGAGAAAGAAATAAGCTTTGTAAAAACGTATAATAACTCAAAGTTCTAAGAATTTAATCACATGTAAATTAAAATATTGTAGGATTGGTTTCCGCCAAAACCTCTCTCGCCCAATAGGAGTTCCCTCCTAAGGTGCCCTCTATATGGCAGTTACTTCCTCGTAGATAGCTGATAAGATGTGTTAAGATGTTTCTAGCAAAGATGTATCTCAGATGTTATTTAATGTTTTCCTTAACTTTAAATGTTTGTCCCAACCCTGTAACTGTCCTCAATGTACTAATAAATGTTTATGATTAACTAATATAGTGTTCTGCTTGAACATTTCTACAATATCTTACCTGGCAATTAGAACGACTACTTCTCAAAAGTGAACTCACTGCAAGTATCTGCTAAAAACTTGCAAAATGAGAAGTGATCTTTTTTCTACCAAATGTACCGATTTTAAACTTGGAGGGTTTCTCCCATTTAACTTTTAACATATTTTCTAGATATTCGTGTAAACACGCCTTGAGGTAGAAAGTAGTTGATCAGGTCGTGCTTAGTAAGTTCGCCTGCTGCTCGAGCAACTTGCGAGTTGTAAAACGGCGAAGGTTCGACGCCTGTGGCTTACCCGGGTATATTTCTTCGTTCTGTGTCAGTAAACATTTTCTTTGTGTTCGGTGCAGCTTGGCGAAATACAGTTCTTGCGCCATAAAACCCAACCAACCATCTCCACGAGTTTCTTTTACATGGGTATCCTAACGCATTTGGGGGCTCAGGGAATTTCCCACTACGCCAGTAAGTGATGCGAGTTCTCTCGATTATTGTTACTTACCTACTTTGGGTGTGTTATTTATTCTGTGCCAGGAAATTTTCCTTTGATGTATAACCATTACTTGAAGTTCGTCTTATGTTTGACACGGTTTGGCCAAATGTATAGCCCTTGCTCCATTAAAAAAACCAACCATCTGAATTTAATGTACCCTTTGTTTAAGTTATTTTAGGAAGTCGTATAAAATTATCCGAGTTCCAACTTAATAAAATTGTTGTGAACTTCCATTCATGGTGCTATCGAACGCGTTTTATAAGAATGCTAGTCTCGTCTATGTCAGTTATATTTCTTCTATTTGAGCACCTCCATTACTTTATTGTTCGCGTGTGTTCGGGAGCAGAAGTTAGCTAAGCCCGTTTTGTCATTTTTTTCCATACTTCATCCTTGAATCACCTTTATCTCTGCAATAAATGAAGCTTTAGAAATCGCTATCCATTTCTCTGATCTTAGCTTCATGGCTCATGAAATTGAATTTGAGATTTTTCCAACCCAATCCATGTATCGATTTAATTCCCATCCTTCGAATCCGAGTCGAACGAACGGGAGAATGCTTCTCTCTTCCTGGTTCCTACGCCCCTCGCCCCTACGTTTCTTTTGGCCGAGGGCCCACTAGGCCTCTGCACTCTCTGAGGTCGTCCGTGGCCGAGTTGGAAAGGGAGCACTGCTGAGACAAACGCAGCTTTTTTTTTCTCTCATTAAACTGAGAGATCCCCTCCCCACCACCTAATGGCAATGGATCTCTAATGGTTCCAATGGCACTCCCTTCACCAAGGCCTGCTCAGCGATGGTTGGAATTGGAGTGCAAGGCCGATGGAGTGGAGGTTTTTCTGTGCTAGAACAATGCCCCACGAGCAGATTGTGTGAGGCGTGTATGTTGGAAGGCAATACCTCTATGGTCTTGAGTTTTACGATCAACGAATTCGCTTTATCTTGTCATTATGAGACCCTTTTACCCTCGCCTATTTGTATCCCCAGTAATGGTTTATAGCAGTATACGTCTCGTCATCTAACCGTGGTGCAAAATTTTTCAAAAAGAAAAACTACATTCTAAAGGCTGGTTGTTTTTTCATGGGTTTTCATTGCTTGAAAACATTACTTGGCCAAACAATGATTTTCGGTCAAGTAAATCGACATACCCGTATAATAATAATAAAGGAAAATTGAAGAAAATAACTACACATTTAGCCCAATTTTTCATTGAATTAAATATGTCGTTTTTCATGAACTCATCCTGATTTCGTAGGGGAACACCGTGGGTTTACCTACCACGCTAGCAATCTGAGAGTTGTAGGTGGTACAGATTCGATTCTTCCAACCTACCCTGATTGTATTTCATCTGTGTCAGTAAGACTTTCCTTTTGGGTGGTTGGTAACGTCGGATTTCGGTCACACTGGTGCAACACACGGGCTATTGGTGACGGTACAGGACAACACCTTATAATTTTGAACCAAAGTCTGATGACGAGATCAACGCTTTTGCTGGCACTTCACTCTTCAAATTCACTCTTCACTTCTTCCACACGACGCCAAATTGAAGACAGTTGAGAGCATTATAGATTTAACGCTCACCATCCCCCACTCAAACGAATAGCATTATAGATTTAACACTCACCATCCCCCACTCAAGCGAATGTATTTGATTGGACCATTTCGAACTCGCAACCCTCCGTTTGCTTATCCGCGGCTCTACCAACTGGTTTAATGCGGCTCCCATTTTCTCAGTTTGTGTATGAATATGTTGTCTGTCTTGTGTGTTTGGTCAGCTTCGCCAAATATGGCCCATCTCTACTATTATAAAATGAAGTGTTTGTCTGTACTGTCCTGACGAATCTGACACAATAATGAAATTTGGCACACAGGTTGTCCGAATTTTAAAATTTAATCTAGAACATTTCAAAATTAATTTTAGTTTTTTTCACTATTCTTTCTTCTCTTCGAAACGTGACGTTACCCGTTCCCTATGAAGAAGTCATGAATTTTTCGATTTTCGACCCATGACGTCAGCATTTGGAACCATGCTAAGTTTTCCGATTCTAGCGTGTTTTGATTTACATTGACGTTGTTGATAATAGCCACTTCGAGGTCACCACGACGTTGTACGTGGAGTTCGTTTGCGAACCAAACCAAATGGAATATGTAGCAATCACCGGGGGTTGGCGAGCAGTGGTCACACCTGACCCCACGAAAATAACTCTCGGGCAACACCGTGCTGACCACGCAGTTGCTAGCAAGTGAAACCAAGTTTCTTTACTTGGACCTGACGTGCGATTTGGGGAGGTTTCCCAAAGATCGCAGCCTGGAACAAAATCCAAGTCTCTTGCAGAGTGAAATGTCAGCGGATTGTATAAATGTTCGGAACTCAACAAATCAATAGCGTTTTCTATGTTTTTGTGAATTACCCTTAGGTATGATATGCGAATCGCTCTTAAGCCCTGGTATTGAAAACGGTCTAATCTTGAAGGTCATGCTCGGTATAGTCGACCACTGGTTCCGGTCGGATTTCCCGAAGAGCATCCACTTGCAGTGACGACCGACTTCGTCACGCGAAACCCCGAACTCGCTCCCTCGACTCCGAATGACCGGCATACAAATTTAGAAATGCACCCAGAGCTAAGAAATTGGGTCATCTCGCTTATCACTGGGATTGCGAGTTAACAAGCAGAGGGGGAAGGTGTGTGGGAGAGGAGGGGAAATCGTTGGCACGAAATGTCAGAGGATCACGCGAGATTCGGATTTTTCATCCTTTTTTCCACCTATCGTTCTTTTATCCATCGATGTATTTAAATACGTAATGAGTTGGTCCGTACGTATGGATTAATGATTCGTCGGTGAATTTATCACATGACACCGAGGGGAAGGAACTGGATGTATTGGTGTCGGTGGGTTTTTGTCGTGTAGGATTTTGAGTGTTTTTCGCAGTCAACGAAGCTGGTTGAGGGGTGGTGTGTGATTTGAGGGAGTGCAGTAGAGTTTGTGATATGTAGATCGTCTTGGTATGTAGATCGTTGGCCGCTGTGGCCCTGCAAGGGATTAGCAACCGGAGAATTGAGGAGGATCCAACCTAGGGCTGGTGCACCTTAAATCTGTAGTGACCTCAAATACTCTCACGTTGGCGTGGTGTTCTAGTTTCGAAGTGGAATGACGATGTCAGCCCTTGAACTGGCACCCCACTTTTCAAGCATCCACACGACCCCAACGTGAAGGAACCCTCAACCCTCCGGTTGCTAATTCGCCGTTTACCAACTTTACTACCACCTCAGAGTCGCGATATTAATTGAACGTTTTATATTGTGTGACCAGTTTAACTGTTCAAAGGTAGCGTTGGTAAAAAGGTTTATTGATAACTGGAGGTATATTCTGTAAATAATTTTTTGGTTGATGAAATCAAAATTTTCTTAACACTCTGTTTCTTTATTTCGAGATTCGTATTGAATATTGTGCTATATGTGTGCACATATTGATTTTAAAATCAACTATATGCTTATCGGAAACCTTAAAAAGTGTGTTGTGTAGAGATCGATGGGTTAATGGGCATTTTCAGTACTTTGAGGAGGGATTTAAAGACATTTTCTTTTAATTTTTGTGCTGGTGGAATTTAATCTCTCTTCTAAAATGTCTTCTGACCGGCAATGGTAATGGTAATTTTAGTTAACGTCGTGCTAGAGCAACACAACGGGCTATTGACGACGGTCCGGAATCAATCCCTTAAGGGAAAGATTCGAGGACAACACCTCGTAATTTTGAACCACGGTCAGATGACGAAGCAACACCTGAGCACCCCACTGTTTTCTGACCGGCAACAAACTATTTGCCTTGCATTTCATTGTGAGATCATGTTTCTAAATATATTTTGTTTCGCATGAAACTTTATACATTGTAGACCACACTTGAGTCATAAATCGCCTTGAGTTCTTCGACCCAACGAAATATCTGCATAAATACGCCATTCCATATGTTAAACAAGTCTTAATTTAATGGGTTGGAAACTTTTCAGTGCATTCGCGAGCCTTTTTTCATACTTGATGCTTTAAATCTCCCCGTCAGACACAGCACATAAAAAAGATTTACCCCCGATGATTCCATTTACTCGTATCGCGTTTCCACTTTGCTTCGTGACTCAATATAAACCAACATTATTTTAATTCCTTGAAAGATACAAAATAACGAAATTGTATAAGATTTTAGCTATTTCTGAGGTAGCCGTTGTCTTGGTTGTGGGGAGAATGGGGTGACAGCTCTTGTGTTGACCGCGTCAGGTGTTCGCCGAGGTTTTCTCGGATCTTTCCATTTGGGATTGGTCCCGGACCGTCACCAATAGCCCGTTGTGTTGCTCCAGGACGACGTATTTCAACCTACCTACCGAGGGTGGGCCGAGTTCAAAGCTCGAACCAAAAGCCGTCGTGTACGTGTGGGCTGATGCACGTTGTGTGTCGTGGCTTCCAATATCCTCACGTTGGCGATTTGTGGAAGCTTGAACCAAGCTGTTTACCTCGTCATTCGACCGTGGTTCAAAATGACGAGATATTCTCTGATCTTTCCCTTCGGGATTGATCTCGGACTATTGCCAATTGCTCATTGTGTCGCTCTAGTGCAAATGAAATGTAACCTTATGAGTCAGGTGGCGTCCACAGATATCCATACGGTTGAGGTAAAGGACTACGTAAGATAAAATAATTGTATCGAAAAGGTTTTCCTCACCGCAGAACCAGGTGTGGTCTACCGGATAGGTTTTCCCGATCCGTGGTTCCGATACGGCCCTACGGGATATCGTCTTGTAGGATTATAGGATCAAAAGTCCTAAGGATGATAGGTCCAATAACAATATCCAGTGACCAGATAGGGCCCACCGAGGATTAACTCTATTATCAGAAGAGATACGGCCCTCTGCACAGGTTTTGCCAATACACTGACCGATTAGGCTTAACTGACCTGCAGACCTCCGGACGGGTTTAACCAGCCAACCGACAGACCAGATACGGCTTACCGAAATGGTTTAACTAGCCCACAGACCAGATTCGGACCTACGGACAGTTTTAACCGGCCGGATACGGCTTATATCATAAATAGTAACTACGTTGAAATTTGCGATAGCATATTTTTATGTATTGTTTTTATTCTTCTTCCGTACCTGAATGCGTTGGTGGGAGTGAATACATTTATGTCCCACGCATTTATATCCGTCTAAGTTATAATGTGTCGCATCTTGGGGAACAACATCGGCGAGAGGGGGCAGTGCTATCATTTCCATCTCCACTGAACTCATCTCGAATTCGCCGCTCATTTTTCTGCTCTGAATCTCCCCTTTAATGTCCGCACTCACGTATGAAAATCTCGGCCCATCTTTTAAAAAGAGATGGAGCGGAAGAAGACAGCGTGTTTGGATTCTCCTCTAAAGTGCTCGCGCACCAAAAGTAATGAAAATCGCGATTCGTTCGCTGCGCTGAATAATGCATTCCCGTGGTAGCCTACTTTCGGGAGGTAATGTTTTTTTTTTTTTTTACCCCTGGGCTCCTGTTTTCTTAATGAATGTTGAATGGAAGGACGTAAACGACTTAATCCAAACCCTGGTTGAACTATAACTACAATAAATTTCAAAGTACGTAAAGAGGAATAGGTACTGCACGTAACTGCGATGAGTCGTGTCCCTTGCGAATTATTGAAAGAGGTGCCGTATTTTATATTATCCTATAATTTCGAAGGGGTCGGGTTGAAATTTCAGATGAGCTCAACTCTGTTTACTACTTGTACATGGCACTCATGTTGCCATCAAACTAAATTCACTAGGAGACTACGGAGACTCAGAGGGTACCTCTGCGCCAGCAACCTGTGAACTGTAAGACGCAGGTCTGATTCCTATTACTATCCTGGGTGTATTTCTCAGTAAAAACTTGCCTTCTGCGTGTATGTCCTCTTGACCGAAAACACATTGCTTTCCGCAGCCTGACAAAATCTGGCCCTTGCGTCATAAATAAAAACTATCTTCTGAAACACAAACACTTGTTTTCTCCGAAGTACTCTATATTCCATACATTAAATATAGAGTATTAGAATATAGAGTTAATATAGAGTATATTGTTGCACAAATGTATAAATGTTTCTCTTTTGCTTTACATATAGCGAATCGATTCTTCCTTGGACGTATTTCTCTCTTCTATGTCTAAAACTTTCCTCGAAGGTGTATGTCCATTTATTTGACCTTGTTTGGCCAAATATGGTCCTTAAAACTAAACCACATATCTTTGCAAACTGCTACTTAATGTGTATTTGGAGTCTTTCACCGCTATTATTTTTAGGATACTGACAGTAAAAATGTATTTTTAATAAAAATATGAATAGAGCAGTTACTGGCATGCAGTCTTTTTTATCGTTAAATTTATTACACTTTTTATACTTCTAGAACATAGTTTGGTGTTTGCGCCATTTTTAAATCAATATAATTTGTTATTGTTAGAAGACGTGTAAAAAAATCCATCTTTAAACTGTAAAAAAAAAAATAGATTTTAAGTAATCGTATTCATGACGAAAGTTGGAAATTGCGCCTGCAATTTATGATTTAAAACACCCATCATGTTTTTTTTATCCCCTTTGTCCGTGTTTAAAATTCATATTTAATTTTCAAATTTTACAACTTCCCGCACGCTTTCCTTCCTGTCACGTTCGAGGCATCAGTGCTCGCTTGTCCTTGTCGAGATGGTATTGAACTTAAGCATTGCGTTTACCCATCCCCTCGCCTCCATCGAATGTTTCTTTTTTTTTTGGAAGGAAAAGTGAGGTGTTTTATTTTTCCGTGTGAACGCAGCGTTAAAATGGGGGCGGAGTGTATGCATGTAATTCAGTCGTTCTGCACCACAGCTTTGAGTAATAGCCTTCTAATGTAACGGCTTTAGTGACTCATTTCATTCACAGTACTTCCCGTACTGGAGGGCTTGAATTAATATGCCTTATTATTATGACTGCTTAACTGGGGATGCTCCGCAGTGAAGTATAATTGAACGACGAACCTTTCTTGTTGGTTTTCTTTTGGGTTTGAAAATGTTTTCTAGTTTTTGCATATGTATGAGAGCTGTTCTAGATGTTTATAACTGCCGTAAAATGTCGTATTTGTTTCGTAGTAGTTTAGACAAGCGCTTTTCAGTCTTTTTCATACCATGGCATACTTAAAGTAATTATTAAAATTTTGCGGCTCATTAAAAAGTATATTATCTTTTTTGCTGATTGAAAAAAAGGAATTTTTGATTGATTTACCTAAAAAGTAGTCATTATCTAACCTTTTTGTTAATAACTAGTTTTTAGAAATAATTTTAACCTTTTAAATAATTCGTTTCAAAAAGATCTTTTATAAACAATTTATTTTTCTTTGTTATAAATAAATAGTATTCAAAATTCTTCATACGGGTATTACTTGAAATTTGAGAAAACACTTGTCAAAAGTTCAAATTGAAAGGCGTAATGAATTTTACACAATTTAAACTGTTCACCATCCGCAATATACAGAAGGGCCGCGGTAGTGCGCTTGGAAGAGTATCGAATTTTCAACCGGATGGTTGCGAGTTCGAATCCAGTCAGACTGTCGTGTACAAAGGGGACTGTTGCACATTAAATCCGTCGTGGCCTCAAATGTCCTCAAGTTGGCGTGGTGTGGAAGTTTGGAGTGGGGTGCAAGCTCGGTGTGTCCTCGTCATCTAACCGTAGTTCAAAATTACGTGGTGTTGTCCTTGAATCTTTCCCTTGTTGGATTTATCCCAGACCGGTCGTCAAAAGCCCACTGTGTGTACGACGTTAAGTAAAATACCCTTCTGCTATATCGAGGTGTTTACCTCGTCATATGAATGTGATTCAAAATCGCGAAGTGTTGTCCTCGGATCTTTACCGGTGGATCCCAGACCGTCAACATTAGCCCGTTGTATTGCTCCAGTGCGACGTAATTTCAATTACCTGCCGTAATATCACATCAATTACATTTTGCAGCACACCAGTTGATAATATGGTTCATACTAATAGCCCCAAATCGAAATTTTTTTTGTTTAGGTTTGATTTTTGTTTTTGTTTTTTACTTGGCATTTTATTAGCTTCATACGTGTTTGAAATATTTCAAAGTTAATCAAACAAAAATTTAGCGCAAAAGAAAACTTAGGGCTCATAGATCCCAAATAGTTTTATCCAGATTTATTTATTGTTTCTGCAAGTGTTGTGTGCTAGGTTTAACTAATTTTCGTGCTTACTTCAAATCTTGGAAAATTGTAATCAAATGTTTAAATGTCACGGAAATTTTTATTTATGTTAATCTTCAGGTAAAAGAATTGAACATAATTGGGACCAACACCAAATGGAGTTTGGCATAGTTTTCCTCATAACTTACTTGAAATAATAAATAAATAATTGTTACGAAATAGATTTGTACAGTAATTTTCCTTTTGTTTTAGAGAGCCGAATTTCCTTTTTTAAATTGGTGTCCTTTCTCTGATGTTAATTACATGTCAATCAAAATTTAAAAACTTATAATTAAAAAAAAGTTTTATATTACGTTTCCTTACAGGTGATTCGCGAATCCTTGTTTCTTTGTTTTATTTTTGGCCGAAAATAGTGTGTGTTTGGTTTTTACTGTTTGAAACATCGATTTCACCAATCTTTCATTTATAAGTTCACCAACAGGATTGGCACTTTTATTGTTCACGGACAAAATTCTGAACTTTGCTAATTTTACTTCGCAAGTGCTTTGTTTTTGTCTTCTTACGCCGCCGCTGTATTCTGGTTCACTTACAGCCTTCTAACTGCCAGTCAGTGATCGACATTTCCTGGGCTTCAGTGCAAACCGCCCGATTTGCCCTTGTACTTGGAACATGCGTTTGAAACCCTACTCTTGGATCATCAATTCCTCTTCCAACTCTGATTGCCTCGGGTTTTGATATCTCTATATTCGTCTAAGGTGGGGCTGAAGACTCGCCCTGTGACCCAAATCATTTGCCCTCAGAAGTCATCACTGTATTGTTTGGAGTCCGTTTTAGTTTAAAGTTATTTTCCACTAAATAACAGGGGAAGGGTTCGAAATTAGCGGTCGTTAGACGTATTTTCCGAACACAATTTCGTTTTAACGATTTTGTTAAAGATTTAGTCGTTATTTGAAGAATTCGTGCGTCATTCGTTCTTTTCTGTATGTTTTCGTTTGTAAAATCTTAATCGAAGAAAAAAATTCTTTGAACATCCCTTTCAAAAGTAGAGTACCCCTATTTTTTTTCACCTTTCCAGAATTGAGCTGATATCCAATGTTTTTCTTCGGTCATCTATAGATATACTAATTTTGAATCGCAACAAAGGAAAATAAGTAACTGAAGGCAAAGCACATCTCATCAAATGCCCTCAAAAAGAAAGAGCCATAACATTTCTTTTTATCTCATCTACGTTAACAGAATAAAATCGAAATTGCACCTTATTAGAATATTTTGATAACGGAGAAAATTTAAGCGCCATTTTGTCGCCCAAAGTTTTCTCCGTATTATATTTCTAACCGTGATCTCTTAGTTAATTCTTCCTTTTTACTTATTGAAGCAGCTTGTCCGCTGTTGGACCTTGCGCCACAAAATCCCAAGATCCAATTCAATCCTCTTTACTTGTAAACAAATGTTCACTTTCGTATTGTACTACTAATAAATCGTAACCATTACGTACGTTTTCCCATTAATGTTTCTTTATTTTACGATAGTTGTATTTTTAACTGGTAAACTTAAATTTTTGAATTTCAATCGAAAGAGTAATTTGAAAATAGCACAATAAGAAAAACTACATTTGACTGGGCAGAGAGAATAACGTTTCCTGACCCTGTGAGAGGCATTTTCTTTCAACCAAAATGTAAGTGGCGGCAGTCTTTCTACGGTGAAACGCATTTTCTGTTCGTAATCCGAACATGACGTCATTTGGCTTGTTTTACGAATCTCCGATAGAAATTCCATAGAATGAATTCCGAATTGAAAGTATGTTACTAGATTTAAAGCCAAAAAGGTGATAAACTTTATGCTTCAAATCAGGCGAGAGCGTTTAGACCACCGATAGTAAAACCTTTGTAGACCGTTTGTTTACACTGAAAATCTCGATCTATCTGGCAGTTTTCATTCGCAAGGCCCATTTGTTTGCTAGATTAGGACCTGGTTGGAAAGCTGACTAAACAAAAGCAAATGTGAATTTGTCTTTTTTTACCAAATAAAATTCCTCTTGTTAATTTGCAACTTTTATTACACCCTTTCAACACCATATACTTTTATATTCGTTGGAGTCATCAGTCTGCTTGATTGTCCTGCAATGATTCTAAAGTTATATTCTAGCATTTTGTACGTGCGGTAGCTAAATCTGAAAGCTTTCCGTCGCTTTTTATGGAAAGACCTTGTTCTCATTTTTTTGAATAAACTTTTTCACATGGATGAAGTCATCCATAATTTACCGCTCTACCTGCTGAAGGGTGGTTGGCACTCTGGCTTGTTGGCACATCAGGTTTGAGTTCCGAATGTGTCCAGGCGTAGATTAATTCTGGCTCTGAATTCATGTATAGCCTTCGGTTTGAACTGCACTGCCTACAACTCGCAGTTTGCTAGCGCCGTAGGCAAACCTGTTGGACTTCAGGTATGAAAGCATGGGCTGATCGAATTGTGACGTCATAATATGCAAATGACATACTCTTGTTAGACTAAGGATATTTCTATCTCTCTCTTCTCTGTATTGGGATCTACTTTATGTCAGTTCTATTTTGTTAATTAGCAAGCTGCTAATATGTAAATATCATTATATCAAATAAACAATGTTACAGTTCAATACGACTTCCTTTCTTCCGTACTTTGCTTGTAGGCCTCAACTTGGCCTACAAAACCCACTTCAGGGTGGTAACAGAACCTGGAAAACCGGGAAATTTTGGACTTCTTAGGAAACTTTTTATTTCTGGAAAAATCATGGAAATCTCAGGGAAAATTTCCAAATTTTACAAAAGATCAGGGAAGTTTTGACAATTTAAACGGCTACTATTATCGTTTGTCCTATTTTGAGATGCGCGATTATGAGTGCTTTTGTGAATCGAATAAATCGTATTCGCTGAAATTGTAATTCGAAAAAAAGAACCATAGTGTCGTAAATTTTGAACACTGCTGAAACCTCCGCCGCCGTTTTTTTCGCGGCTGCATTGTTTTGTTGCCTTGAGGCTTGTGGGATACAATTTGAAATGTGTGCAACAAATGATATTTTTTGTGTATTAAATTAATTATTTTTGTTTGCAATTACATTTTTGTAGAATTATTTATGTATATCTGCATTTGGTTTCGATGAATAAGTGTGACAATGTAGGTTCAGGTGTAAAAAGTTCTTTAATCAAAATATTTTTTAATTTTTTCTCCAGTTTTTTTAATTGCAATTTTAAGAGTTCCATTAAGGGTTCCATACAATAACAATTAAAATATCTAGAAAAAAAACATTAAATATTTGCGGAGAATGATCCTTTTACACCCTCTGACCCTAAATATTTAAAAATAGTGTTGTGTGGATACTGTATATCGATACCAATCGAGGATCATAACATTTCTTAAAGGAATTGTTAAATCAGGGAAATTTTTGTGAGACTATCAGGGAAATCATGGAAATATCAGGGAACTTTTTTTCAAGGATTTTGTTACCACCCTGCACTTAGTCATGACGACCCCTTGAAAGATCATAGATTATATATGTGGATAAACGTTTTCTTTCGCAGATTTCTGTCTACTTAGATCTAATGTAGATCGTTACAAACCAAACTATATCTTTAATAAATTTTCACAAAGACATGTCGCACCCCGGCAAGAAAAGTGACTTAACTCAAAATAGCAGAATTTGAGAGACATCAACTTGAAGGATACTATAAAACTTATATTGAAATAGTATACGCTTCTCTTTTAAATTTTAGGTAAGTATTTATGGTGGTAACTTCTATTATATTCTGTAGAATAGCAATATAAGACGCTGGGGCACCTCATACATTAGGCCTCGAAATATATTTTTTAATACAGGTGCACCTTGTGCACCTAAGGTTTTAAATTAGGTGCACAGGTTATATTCTAGATGCATATTAAAAAAAAAACCCGATAGATAAAGGCATTAATGTAATATACAAGGGGGCTCCGCCCCCTGCTCGCTTACGCTCGCCAACCCCCTTTAGAAATTTCGCTTTTTTAACTTTGATACTTAATAAACTCTAAACTAATAGCCGCATCGGAAAAAAAAATCTTCAAAATTGTCCAGGGAACATGATGAAGAACAAACCATGTTAATTTCGTAATTTTCTGTCTATGAATCGAGCTAAACAACACAGTTTTCAATCCTGCAACGGCAACTTTTTTATTTAGAGAGAAACTACTTTATTAGTTGGGTATGTTTATATATAGGTCAGTGGTAGATAGTAAATAAAAATATTTAAACATATAAATTCTCTCTTCTCCGGCGCACGGCTGTCGCGACAGTCGCTTCAACAGAGCTAGCTGGAAAATGTTTCGATCATCGGAAAGTTCTAGTAGCAGTGACACAAATAAACCTTCCTCCTGTATAAAACACGGTATGGCCCAGCGATTTTGTTTTCGCATATTGCGTATTTGGGAATTTCAATTACGTTCCTTGAGAGCGAGAGGTAGATACTAATATTTTGTTCAAACATCAAAATAACATAATTAACAAATAA
Source organism: Metellina segmentata (assembly GCA_947359465.1). Lineage (NCBI taxonomy): Eukaryota > Metazoa > Arthropoda > Arachnida > Araneae > Tetragnathidae > Metellina > Metellina segmentata. The sequence continues at coordinate 115,676,291 of OX375873.1, forward strand.
ATAACACAATTAACAAATAAATAACATAATTAACAAATAAATAACATAATTAACAAATTAATTTTAATGTAGGTGCACTGTGTACACCTAGCGGGAAAAATTAGGTGCACAACTTTATTTTCATGTGCACCTGTGCACCCGGGTATTTCGAGCCCTGTCATACATATTTTTCAATGACATAACATGAAACTTTTTATTTTTGGACTTGTCACTTGTCTTGACGGGGTGCGATGTGTGCTTAACTTTCTTGGGGTGTGGTTGTCTCGACTGTGGATATCTTGACAGTACCAAAATTGACCAGATCTTGATGAACGAGATATCTCGTCATCAGAAAAAACTGACCAGATCTTGATCTCGTTATGATCTTAATTACGAGATCTTCGTCAAAATTGATTTGATCTTGATGGACGAGATATGCCGTTGAAACCATTTGGAGTGTTAATATTGGTCATTCATTTTTTACTGAGCCATGTCTTTTCGATAAGATATTCTTTAGTACAAACGAATGAAATAGAAGGTATCCTTTCAAATAATTTCCAAAGTCCTACAAACTGTCACCACTATGAATTGATTATCTTAATGCGCTGCGAGTTCCGTGAACGCTCGGTGTTCCAGGAAGCGGCGTGATTTCGAGGAGAAAAGCGCTCTTCCCAAACATCCAACGAAGTTTCTCGGTCGCTATGGGGTTCCCTCTCCTCCATCCGCCTGGAAGTTCAGCATCCCCCCCGAACACGTACGGAATGGATTGACCCAGGTCGATTTGCTGCTACTTGTACTCTCGTTCGAAGGGGTGCGTGGCCAGATGGCGGAAATATTTACACACATGACGAAAAGTTAATGCACTTTTGGGAAAAGATTGTATCTCTTCCCCCCGACCTCTTGAAAAATCTTAATGGATTTGTATTGTTTTTGAGTTTTACAAATGCGATGATTTAATTTTGCTTTAAAGGAGGTTGGTTCGTGTTTATTTTGTTGTGTTTTCTCAACAGTTTGTGAATTCCCTCCCCTAAAACTATGGGGAAAAAACTATGTTCCAAATGAATTTTCGTTTTTTACCATTCAACTGAATTTATAAGTTTTGTTGCTTATTTTATTAGTCTGTTTCGCTTGAGGGTAAGGTTGCCAACTTTTTCTGAGACAATTCCGGGACATAGTGCGCAAAACTGAAATATTGATATTGTCACTCAAAGTGCAAAAGGTTGTATGTCTGAAAGCTGCATTTTTCAGGAGATCGAAAAAACGAATTATTTCCGTATGATTTGATTCTATTATTATATTCATGGGTTTTGTTAGTTTATTGGATCAGTTGCTGACATAAGAGTTTTTGACACCTGATTAGAAATCACAAAATGCCACATATGGCAATAATAAAAGAGAAAATAGAATTTTTTAACCTACTACCTTTTTCACTTTGAGTGACGATAACTTGGATAGTGTCGAATAAATTGGTATAGTAGTGGAACGGACGTTTGATGGACACAAGTCATGTGCAATGGAAAAAATTATTTTGAAGTGTAGGTGATATGGGTCGATAGCTTTCTCTGAAATTCCGGGACAGATTGACATTCAACCGGGATTCTTGACAGCAACTTCAATTCCGGGACAATCCGGGACGGTTGGCAACCCTACTTAAGGGCCGTGGTAGCCCGGTTGGAAGAGCAACGGACTAGCAACCTTCCGGTTGCTTGTTCGAATTCTACTAAAGACCGTCGTGTAAAAAATGGACTGGTGCACGTTAAATCTGTCGTGGCATCAAATGTCCTCACATTGGCGTGGAAGTTTGGAGAGTTGGATGCCAGCTCAGGTGTGACTGTCCTCGGATTTTTTCGTTCGGAGGTTGATCCGAGACCGACGCCAAAAGTCCATTGTGTTGTTGCTTCAGTGCGACGTTAATTAAACTACCTGCGTACTTGTTTCGCTTGATACCATGATTGAATAGTTTCAGTTTATATTAGCAGGGTTGCCACAAGCGACTGAATGGCGACTTTTTTTACTATATTTCAATCTTGGCGACTAGGGATATATTTCAGCAAAATCGTCTCAAAAGCCACTAAATTCAAACTATGGTGACTAATAAAAAAATTATGGAGACTTTTTTTAATAGTCTTAAATGCTCAACGAAAAAAATGTCCCTTTTTTTCAAAACTAATAGCGGACGGAAAAAATGTTTTTATGGTACGCCAATTTCGAAGTTTTAGCTCCAAACCGTGGCCACAGTGAAAGTAAAGCACCGGTATCTAATTGCTAGATTGTCAAAAAAATCTTAAGGAAATATTTGGCTTTTAAATTTTAATTTCTTGGCGAGTTCTTCAACGTTGTTTGATAACTAGCACATTTTGTGTTTTACTTGGTTGATTTTTCGGGGTATTATGGCGTAAGGGGTTTTCTGTTTTAGTTAATTCATTTTGTACTTGAGCACACCTAAAATAGAGTTTAAGGAGATTTTTTTTACTGCTCTTTTTTTTTTTTTTTTTTTTTTTTTAAATATACTATTTCACAAATGCTTTGATATCGCAGCTCTGTTATATTGTAACAGAATTTTTAGAAGTTATTTTTAATGGAATGTGTTTTAAATCCGGAAATTGTAAAATTAATCTCATGCCAAATGTTAATTTTTTTATATTTAGTTACGCATGACTGCAACATGGCATATTGCCAAAACAAGGGATCTAGTTGTTTTATGAAAAATGGATATACCAGTGTCATTATCTCTTACGTTTCATTTAAAGTACCATTTTGCTTATAATTCTGTCTGTCGTTGATGCGAGTTCGTAGACACCTTTGGAAGGGAAGGAAGTGTATGGATAAATCCCCTTGGTGCTGAATTACCTCAGAAGGTCAGCGGCTGTCTTGGACTGTGTCCGAATCCCCGCTTTTGCGGAAGTAGTGTAGAGCGAGACGACCCAACGGGATTCGTGGTCTGTTACAGCCTGCTGGTTCTTTGCAGTTCGTGAGCAGCTTGACGCCGATGACGGTATATTTCAGACATTCTGTAGGTTGCCTCACGTCCATCTGCATTAAACTGTAAATGCCTTTCAAATTCCTTCACAAACCTCGTGTGCTGAGATGCACACACCTGTAACGACTTAAATCGGGCGTTTCTGCTTGTGTGTTGATTGTTTTTAGGATTTATGACGTTAGGCTTATATTTGACCAAGTTTTACCAAACACATGAAAACCTCAAGCAAAAAATTTCGTGATAGGGAAAAGGATTGGGGAATAAAGTTGTGGGATTGAGGCAGAAAAAAAAGATTGGTTTGCACGACCCTTGTGTTTACTTAAGACTGTATAAACCCCATGGAAAAAGAAAAGATCGCTGGGTACCTCAGATCCGTGAAGCCCGTACACATCTAAACGAGATGTATACACCTGAGGGCGTTTTTACATGTGAACCTGTCTTTTAATATAATATATTAAAAGACAATACTATATATAAATGTAATCCCAATGTAAATACCAACAAATGCTAAACCCTTTGTACTTTCCAGAAACTTCCCTCTAACCCTCCAAGTAGTTCCGACGAGATGCCTTGCAAGATCTAGTAAATTTTGCTTATAACAAGGTATCTAGTCGCTACAAAACTAATCTATTACTCTAAGTGGGATGAAGATCAATATAGGCAACACATTGTTTCTTGCCTGGAACGGGTAATAGTTTGAAACAGGCTAGCCACTACAGGGCAGTTTTCGACTCGAAGATCAACCAACAAGAGGGTTGATGTTGCTTATCCTGGAGAAGCCTATGCAATCCATTAGATGCTCTGCAGAAGCCTGATGGTTGAGGCTCTTGGCGCAGGTGGCGAAGACCTACCTGCCCTCGATGAATGAAAGGCACGATGTGACCGCTAGCAGGTCTAGAAATAGCAGTCCGGGAGCCTCTGTCACACTGGAGGTCTCGGGTCAATCCCAGCTTTTTACCCATATGCCAATAATAAGTGTGTGTGTGGGGTGAACCTCTCCCTCCACCAAATTTTTTTATTTTTCTCATGAATATAATTCCAGAAAAGTCAAGGCTGGTAGAGGGGGGGGGGATGGAATGACTGCAACTCTCCTTAATAAGCAAGTAAGGCAAGGAGATGGAGTGACTAAAACCCTCCTTATCAAGAGGGTTGATAGTTGTTTTAAACCTTCCAAATAGTTTCGAAGAGATATCTCGTCCACCAAGGTCTGATCAATTTTACTAATGCCGAGATATCAAATCAAGGTAGATGAAATCGCAATGGCGCAATACAACGGGCTATTGGCGACTGTCCGGGATCAACCTAGGGTTGCCAACTTTTTCTGAGACAATTCCGGGATATATTACCCTAAACTGAAATACATATATATATGCAATTTCATAATATTCTCTACTGAGAAATCACTTAACATAACATACTTAGTTTTCCAAGGAAATTTTTTTTCCATGTACAAATAATATGTAAAAAATAATCATAGTTATTTTATTTTATTTTAATTATATATATTGTGATTAATTAAAGTTTTGTTTAATTATTTGAGCCATAGTAATAATAATCGATCTAAACCTAACCCCTTGTTGCATTGAAACTGTTGAAACATAAAAATGGTAATATTCGTATATACTAAATAGAGATATTGTTCGTATTTATTTATTTATACAGAACCGGGAGCGTTCCGAATTCTCTTTTAAGAAAGTCGAATATGAAAATTTGTGTTCGTCCTCAATCCCAATTTTAATAATAAAATTCAAATACAGTATAATAGAGGTGAAAGGCAGCTAATACCATTTCTTCACGATGGTCCCGCTCTGAACAGACTGGCATATATAGTATTAGCTTTGGATAGTATTGGGTGAACGGACGTTCAATGGATGGACAGTCATGTGCAATGAAAATAACTCTTTTGAAGTGTAGGTGATATTGGGGTCCATATCTTTCTCGGAAATTCCGGGACGATTGGCAACCCTAGATCAACCCCCAAAGGGAAATATCCGAGGACAACACCACGTAAGATACTATCGATTCTTTTGTACAATGAAATCATGATCCAGTCAGTTTTTGCTAGTTAACGAGATACTTCGTCTGTCAAGCTTCTGATCATAGTCGAAACTATCCCCAGGATGGTTAACGTTTTGAAAAAGAGTAAGGGGACAGCAGGTTGAGTTGATAAAGCAGTCTTGGCCAGATAATCTACCATTTCGTTTCTGCCTCGAAGCTGTGAATTAAAATTACTGTACATTTTACTATTAACGCTTTCTGAAAATATCCCTCAAGCTAATGTCTTCGAAAAACCACGAGCTTTCGTTGTGTAAAGACTTTCTCAATACTTTTATGGACCGATTCGATCTCAGATTATAAATCAAAGAAAAGGGAAAAGTTTGATTTAATGCTGCGTTGAGAAAAAAGAAAGCAGCGATCGAATCGACGACACATGAAAAGGAAAGCAGAACGTGGGGATGGATGCTGAGGCGGAAAGAGACATCTGACTGTCTTGGGTCCCCTGCGGCCATTTCCATAATCTACTTTGTGCCCGCGACGTTTATAACACTTTCTCTCTCTCTCTCTCTGCGTGGTAATGAGTCGGAAATTGGATGAGGAGGTTCCGAATTTCTGTCGCGGAAATTGATTCCTCACAGCTCCCGCAGGTTTCTTAAACACGATTTCTTCCGAAGTCGAGATGACCTCTCCCCCCCTCTCGCAGACATCAACATAATCTCGACACCGCTTTGAAAGAAAAAGTGCTCCATTTGAAGTGTGTTGCAATTTTTTTTTCGAGTTGTTTGAGCGGTTTCTTCTTGTGTGCAAGCGGGTTGTTTGGTTGTTTTTTTGGCGAAAGGCCGCACTTGGCCAAGCACATTGTCATTTTAGTTAACGTCGTACTAGAGCTACACAACGGGCTATTGACGACGGTCCGGGATCAGTCCCTTAAGGGAAAGATCCGAGGACAACACTTCGTTATTTTGAACCACGGTCAGATGACGAAGCAACACCTGAGCTGGCACCCCACTCTCCAAACTTCCACACCAACCCAACGTGAGGACTTTCGACCACGACAGATTTAAAGTGCACCAGCCGCCTCTACACCATACGCTTACAAACATCCATGCCCGAACCCGGATTCGAACTAGGAACCTTCCGATCTAGAGGCTAACACCTTAACCACTATACCGGTTGGTCGGCTGGCCAAGCACAAGACAACGTCAAATTTTAAAAAAATGTGCAAGGGGAAAATAGGGGGATTGGAAAACAGTGTTGGGAGGTTGGGAGGCTTGAGTATCCCGGGGAAGCAATTAAAGGAGATGTGCTCGTGAGGTGCGTGAATATGACAAAATGTGTCCAATTTTTTCCGTGTCAAGTTCTTATATATTAAAGAAAGGTAGTTGAATTTGAGCCGCACTAGAATTACACGACGGGTTAAAAGAAAAAACGCGAGAGACAGATCCGCGGACAATATCTCGTCATTTTGAGCCACTGTAAAATAACGAGGTCAACACCTGTGCTAGCACACCACTCCAAGGTAAGGACATTTGAGGTCACCAGATTTAACATGCTCCAGCCCCTCCCGTGTACACGATGCTCTTTGATTGGATTGAGTTTCGTTCTCGCAATCCTCCGTTTGCCAATCCGCGACTCACAAACTGGGCTACCAGGGGCCCGATATTTTTAAAGGATGAACACAATCAAAAGATGCTTTGGTATCTTACTGTGAGAGCCTTTTTTGCAAGTGCGGTGGAGGTGGTGTTTTTGTGGCGGAACGTGCTTCCTGTACATATTCTGGACGTGACGTCACGTGACTTGTTTAGCCGAAGACGATTTGTGGCACGTTTCCAATTGAAATTCCGAATTGATGTAATGTCGTCTTGGACTAGAAACTCACTAACGGACAAATTATTTGGTGACCAAATCGCTATTTTCATGCTAATGAGAAATAGAGTCGGATTGTAATCAGTTTGAAAAAACTTATACTTACAAGTTGCTTATTTGTCTTTAAATTGTACAGTAAAAAAAAACTATTTTTGTCAGTTTATAAGTTTTTACTCTAAAGGAGTCCCTAGACGGTCAATATTATTGTTATTGTGAGTGATTGACGGTTTCGATTGATAGGTGTTTCAATATAACTTCAATCAACCAGTCCAACTCTTTCGGTCAGTGTTTTTCGAAGGGGCGTGACGTGTTTCATTTTTGAGTTTCAAAATGGTTTCAAATTCAGATTTTGGCTTTCTGGTCTTGAATTTTGCTTTCTGCATTATTTTACACATAACCATTTTTTCAAAGCAATACTTATGTTTAAATATACCTTTGACTTAACTTTCTACAACTCGGGATAATCACCATACAAACTAATTAAAAGCGGCTCAACTCCCGACAGAATAGCTTTGCGTGGGGCTCGTCATCCGTCATGTTTGCCGTCTTGAGCGAAACTGCCCGAACGATTGACAATTGCTTATTTTACACGATCAATCGGCTTCGTCAAAGGCGCTTGTATATGCCCTTCAATCAAAATTTCTATCAATTTCCGTCCATCTATGGACAATCGCCTTCCACACAATCAATTGGTTCCATCATTGACAATATTAGTGACCGTCTAGGGACCCCTTTAGACCTCGATGTTATAGTTCATCAACGACAATTAGATTAAACTCCAAACTCCGATAAATGTATTTTAAGGTAACTCCAATTTGTATTTTGCGAGGGCATTTTGGTTAACAGGAAGTGATATATCGTCTGGCTTCTTTGCTGCAATCCATCTAATTGGTAATTAAATTTTATGGTATCTCATAACCTCTTCAGTTCCGAGAAAAACCCTTTTATCGAAAAATTATTTTAACAGTTATTTAACCCTCCTAGTGGTTTCGAAGAGATATCGTTCCATTCAGATATAACCAACTATGGTTATGACGATATATCTAATCAAGGTATTTCCATTTTTTTTTCATGATGACGAGGTATCTAGTCCACCAAGTTGTAATGAGTTTTGCGTAATGACAAGGTACTTTGTCGAGACAACCACCAGATGGTGTAAAGCTGAAAATTAAGTGAATACCACTAGGAACTATTCTCCTTTGGTTTCCAGAGATCATATACCTTCTTTACTTATGTCAGTTTAAGTCAACTAGTAAAACTTCAAAAGGTTTCCCAAGAGAATTTTCAAGAGTGGGTTCCTAATATCGCCTACCCCTGTTCCTATTATCACCCACCAGACGAAATGAGGAACTACTACTAAAAACGAGTTGCTAGAAAAGCATACATACCTTTATTTAGCATTTAATGTACTTTCAAGTCATAAACGAAATTATGATTTGGAAACACTAACCTGGAGATTATCTGAATGGATTGGAGACAATAAATACGTTGTGTGTGTGTGATCCAGCCTCAAATACTTCAGATGCAAAAGTGTTGTTGATATAACTGATAGGAAACTTGCCGGTGGCACTACGTGTGGCAAACTCCTAGACCTTAGAGGTAACCACATAAACTCATAAATGCCGCGTATAGTAGCTTGCAAACACGAGTAGGCGATAATAAGCTCAGGGACGATATTTGGAACATATACCCTGCATAACCCCTTGAGTCCGAATTCTAGGAAATTAATGAATATACTACAACGTTTGGAAAGTTGTAGGTCATTTCTTTTAAGTATAATCCAGGAATTGAGAGGTTAACTCTTCAAGTGGTTTCGACGAGATATCTCGTCCATTATTATTTGACCAATTTTGTTAATGACGAGATATATTGTCATCAAAATAAAAATTGCCGACTTTTTGATGATGACGGGATTATGATCTGGTCAGCTTGCTAATGACAAGATATCACGTCGAAACAACCACCAAGAGGATTAAGTAACATTCGGAAGTTAATTTTTGAAATGAAATACAAATAAATATATATTTATGTATGAAACTTCAAGTGAAAACTATTTTCCCATCAAATGAAATAAAAATGTTCGTATCAGTCTCCTTTATAAACTTTTACATTCTTAAATTCGTAAAAAACTGTCTGTGGATCAGTACGAAATGGTGGTTTGCAGTTGGTCTCATAGACGTCAAAATTCGGTGGTTTTAAACTAAAGTAAAAAAAAAAACTAAAATGCTTCGAGGTTTTTGTTTTGGTTATGTGAAAATATTTTAAGATTTTCAAAACCAACGACTTGATAAGCGTCGTGTTTATGCTCTGGCTATCGGTTCAACGGACTGGGTTCGAGCCCCGGTATACGAAGGATGTTCGTGGTTTTAAATCCACATTAAGCTTTAGGTTCTGGCCAAATTAGCCCTCGTGTAGCGAGCACTAAACCAAACGAACAGTTGTCAGACAAAATATTTCAATAGTTCAAGTGATATTTAGTTTGAAATGAATTGCAATCAATAGATACATAGTGACACATTGATATGTAGTGATTTCGTATCAAATTTCATTTACAAGAAGGTGACATTTACTAGAATATTAAATGGTGTCAATTTAGTTTACATGTAACCAAGACCTGGCACTAAGGTAGCTGAAAATACATCATTTTCGAATTGCTCGTGACTTAACTGGTTATTGAACTTGTCCCATATTAAAAATTCCCTAGGAGAAACAATAAAAACAATGCCTATCCCTGAAGGATTTTGTAGAATAACGGTTCATTATCCTAGTTATTAATTTGTCTCCCAACGTGTAACTCATAGACGCCCTTGTTTGTCACTGCCATGCGCGTTGAATTATTAATCGTACTGCTTTAATGACGGTATTTATGTCAGATATGCTTAGCTAATTGCTTTTTAAACTGAAACTTGCGCGATTTGTGCGATTGCTTTCCGTGGGTTCTTTTGAAGATGCGCAACGACGTTTAACAAGATTGTGTGTTATTTTCATAAGTCAATTGTTTTTCTCAAATATTTCGCTTCTGAGGGAATGTTCTCAAATTTAAAATTAAAATGCGGAACAAGAAAATGCTTTCACTTTATATAGGTGCATTTTCCTCTGGGTAAGAGTCCGGTCTATTGGCTCCGACATAACGATGCTTTCTATAAACATGCAAATGAGCAAATATTGATTACGAGAAAGCTTGCAAGCTCTATTCCCTTCCCGATTTGGTGTATAAAACTCACTCTGGTGGACGAAAATAATTTATTTTTGCGGCATAACTTTTTATCGCTGCCATACCAGACTTACCGCAGTCAGAAATGGGTCGTTATATAATGCTGATTTGAATTGGATTCGCATTATTTTACGTTAAGGCTCATAGTTGTCATGGGGATTGACTGATGGGTTTCTTTATTGGAGTATAACGCTCACGTCTGGTTTTCCGCAGGTGGAACTCGTCCCGAAAGTTAACCAAAAAGAATGAAAAGAGGGAACTGTCTCACACAAGTCATAAATAAGCATAAATTGTGTTCAGTGAAGTGTTAAGGTTCCCAATCTCGGTGTGTCCTGAGAAAGGAAGCCTTTGGAGAAAGTATAGCTGAATGTGTTTAAGTTGTCCATTACGTGACTGCACCCAATTCGTCACCGTTAGTTGAACTTCCCATTGGGATAAAGCAGTTGGGAGGTTTTTTTTATTCGCTCGTCATAATAAAAAATGGGAAGAAAATATGACGGATGAGTTTTTTTTCAGACGGAACTTCGTTTACTCTTCTTCTAAGTGGGTGGCATTGGAATTTTTTTCTGGACTTAATTTAATTGTGTAGTCTATTAAGGGAATTTTCTTTGCCCCTATCTTATCTAAAATAATAATATCAAAGAAGGCACATGATGTGTCAGTCCTTTTAGTTTTTAAAAACCTTATTTTGCTGAAAGTCCAAATTTTTTTTCAAAGCCTTGGGTTGTAGTGGAACACGACGCATTGTATTTCGCCTGCATTCCGAAACCAATGTCAATGATACATTTTTCAGATCAAATGTCACCATAAATCTTTGTTTTGATATGCGTACCTTAGTAGTTAAAGGGCCAATGTCCATTTTGCTGTGTTTTAATAACAGCTGATTCAGTAATTTGTAATTTTTTTAATTGTAATCTAGCGAACAAAAAATTATTTCCATTGTTTCATAATGTATGGACAAGAATACATAGGTAATTTTTTCTGTTGTAAATTTCATTACCGTTATTTGTGAACACAACTCAAAATCATTGAATTCGGATTCTGGACCCAAGGGTTTTCACCCAAAAGGTTAGTCAAAAGTTCATGTTTTTTTAATCTGTTCTTGAGACCAAATCCCTTAAAGTTTCACCATTTATGCACTAAAAAGGTTAATCCATTGCAATCTATGTATATGTGTAGCCTTAAAACAATGAAAAATAACCCTGTTAAATAACCTAATTTTCCTTTTGCTTGAAGAGTGGGTACCTTGCGTGAGTGATGCATAAATACTCTAAAATCTTCAATAGTCCCTAGATCTGTACTCTTGTTCCCAGTTCTAAATTAAAGGATGAGCCCCTCGCGTGAAACACAAATATGCATTAAAGTTACACTTTACACCCTCTGAGGGGTTTCCACGCTTATATCCGTTCTGCAAAAATACCCTGTATGAATTCTAACCAGTTTTGACCTGCTTGGCTAATAGAATCATTCCTACCATCGTACCAATGGACTCTTTCATCCAATGGGTGTAGTTTGAAAACTTGAAACATGGTGGCTTACCATTTTTCGTGCCACCATTTCAAGGGGAACTGCCCGTTTTGGCTAAATGTCAACCTTCATGCACAGGTTATGTCATCCGCAGTTTTTCGTTGTCGGCATTACTGAGACGTCGGAAATAATTTAACCCAGATAAAAACACAAAGGAGGAGGGTATCACGAAAAAGAAATAAATTCGCTAACAACCGTTGACTTAAGGCTGCTTCTCATGTTTTTATGGATGAATTCTCTTGGAAACACATCACACAGCTAAAATGATAAAATAATGTTGTCGTTATCCATTGGTCTGATGTTTAGATGAGACACATTCGACCCTTGGAGAAGGCAGTACATTTTAATCAAGACGTTTCTTGATTTAGGAGGGGCTCTTTGAGGGGGACATTGACTTATAAAATCTTTTAGTTTATCGAGGGACCGAATTATTTTTTTGATCTTGTTCAATGCGATCAAAAAATCGATATTTTCCCCTGTCTTCTGACATATTGTAATACTTTTGAAGGAGGAAGCTAAAAATAAATTGTGTAGAGCCAGTACGCAAGTTTCTTTGAAACAGAAGTAAAGAAATAAGTAAGATGTTAACTTTTTAGGTTTTTTATTCGTCTAACATTTTAGCGTTGCAAATGAAATCGCGTTAGCCTATCAGTTACTTTGCAAGTAAATCGTTAAGTGTGTGAGTTAGTATGCTTTCATTTTATGCTTACCTCGCAGAGACAAGCACCAGGAGTGTTATCTTGTCATTAGCAAAAGTGGCCGAATGTTGATGGACGAGATATCTCGTCATTAGAAAAAACACCTGATCAGATATTGATCTCGCCGTGATAAATCGTCATTAACATATTGGCTATTTTTTTTATCTCGTTATTTGCAAATTTGGATAAGATGATCTTGGATACGATGCCTTATCAAAACCACTTAGGGTGTTAAAGAGCTGCTATTTCTATGAATTTTCTAGCTTTACACAACGTTTATTATTAATTACTTAAGATTTTCTAGAAAACCTGCTTTCTTTTCTTTGTTACTTTTTGCAATGCACGTTAGATCGAATCGAGCTTCGTGTAAACTAAAATATTGAAACTGTTGTAGATCACCCAAGAACTGGTTTGCTGTTCTCCAAAGCAACCTCTGTTTCAACTGACGTATTTCTTTGTATAGTTCGTAGAGTGAGTAAAGAAGTTCTGGCGATGATCCAATGTAGACAAATGTTGTCTAGTGAAACAGGATGAAGTCTTGTCCTTATAGTTTCTGAAAGTTCGTCCAACCCTTCTGATCCCATCTGCGTTTTCTAGAGGTTGCACGATAGTCATGACGACATTAGTAGAGTCAATAACTTAACCTTTTATCTAGTTTTTGAAAAACTTCTAAATCCTCTTCAGGGCATCAGTATCTAGTTAGAAGGTCGTCGCCGTTTTTCAGTGGGTTTGTCCAATTCTTTAATAACAATCAAGTTCTAGGCGACTGAGGTTCGATTTCTCTCTTTGGGCGTATTTCTCTCTTTTGTGTCAGAAAAACTATCCTTGTGTGTATGTCTATTCACTTAACATCGTCTTGAGTTTTGCGCAACTTAACGAAATCGCCCTTGCGACAACCTACCTCAGGACCAGAACCCCTTGTGCCTGTAATATTTTTACGGTTGGGACCCAGTTTCTTCCTTAAAATAACTAACATGGATCACCCAATCGTATTGTTTGGTTTGTCACGGGAGCAATCGAGGGGCTCGTTGTAATTCTGTATAAGTAAATCTTTCTTTGTATAAAAATCTACCCCAACCAACAGTTTGGCGACGGGTCCTAGTACCGCGATAGATGGCGGCGCCTCATGAAATGCAAATATGTGTGCCAAGTAGGGTAAGGTGGGGCAAGGGCCAACCCAAATCTTCAAAGTTCATATTGAACCAATTGCCATTCTGTCCCAATCATTTTTAAAGATATTTTACCACGCAATCCTAGGCCCTTTTCCAGTGCGTTTCTATTTTTATTTGTTTAAAATTAACGTTGATGGGATTTAAAAATTACTTCCCGATGTTATTTTATGGGTCGTTTCTTAGTGCGCATTTGCCCCCAAATGACGGGGCAAGAGAATACAATCTCATTCGTGCGCTTTGGTCTTGCAGCAACTTACCTGCTGATATTCGAAAGGCTCTAGTGGCGAAACTAATCATTAAGACCCCTTTAAGCATCCTCCTGCAGGTGGCAGTCAGTAATTGAATCTAGACATGTTTTATATTCAGTTGATGCACTTACCGCGAGCGCACTTGCGGAAGGTTGAGAATTGGTAACTCGATTTGGGTTTCAGTAAATATCTCCTTGCGTCTATTATGTGTTCATTACTAGATGGCGCCTGCCTTGTGTTTGGTGCAGCTTGATCAAACATGGCCCTTGTGTTATAAAAATTCAAACTCTAACCTATTCAGTAAAAACAGTAGTCCTAACCATTCCAGGGGCCAACGATAGCAACCTGCGAGTATTAGGCGACTTAAGCTCGATTCCTCCCTTAAATTTGTATTTTTGTGTTGTGTTAGTTCTCACTTTCCTTGTGTGTGTCCATTACTTGATGTCTGGCACAGCATAGCCAAATATGACCCTTGCGCCCAGAACCCAACCTAACCATTTGAGTAGCAGGCATTTTCACATTCCTTTTAAAGTTCCGAAAACGGTCCGAACTGTTTTAAGAACCAGAACAGAAGATAGCAAAAGCGTTTTATTAAGCACTGTCGTAGTCTAAAAGTATCCAGCGTCTTGTCATCCGTAGATTTTCAGTTAGTACGTTTGAAACGGTGAATAAATTCTTTTATTCTCTCACTTTTTGTTCCCGGCCCACAGAGGTGACGAAGGGAGGAACTATTTTTACAGAAGTCAATAACCCGCTCTTGGCACTCGAGAGAAAATTTTACGTGCCTACCAAGACTTAATATTATCTTTTCCTTGTTTCGTTCTGTTCGTCGTTTCAGCGTCTTTTGTACTGCGGAAAGAAAATCATATTGTATGATACTCTTCCGCGAAATTTTTCTCAACTCTAACGTACCCGTTGTAGAAATTGAACGGCGTTTACTTTTTTAGTGAATGTTGGAGGATTCCCAAGGGGAACACCACCTGACCCTCCCACGGCTTATCTGTATTCTTTTTATGGGAATGGACATTGAATTTTGTCTGAAGAGTAGTATCAAATTCGTTCCCATACTTTCAATAGCTTTACCTAGCCCGAACAGCTGCAGTTAATTTTTGGTTTCCGTCGGATGTTCTTTCCCCTTCAAGAAAATGATCCGTCATTTTGGAAAGAGATAACTTTATAAATTTTGTTCATCTGATCTGATATTTTTGTATTTATTTGGTCAGTATTCTATTATCTACTAAGAACTTCCTTTCGCTTGTTCTGTTCTACGTATAAAAACGATGATTTGGATAGCAATTATTTTTATCTGAAAAGAGGGTCGTGGTCGTGGTAGCAGGTAGGAAGATATCGGATTAGCAAACGGAGGGATGTGAGCTGGAAAGTCGACCCAACCAAAGACCGTCGTGTACGAGGGAGTGATGCCAGTTAAATCTGTCGTGGCCTCAAATGTCCTCCCGTTGGTGTGGTGTGGAAGTTTGGGGATTGAGGTGCCAGCTCAGGTATTGATCTAGTCATCTGACCGTGGTTCAAATAACGAGGTGTTGTCCTTGTGTCGCTGATCCTGGACCGTGGCCATTAGCTCGTTATGTTGCACCATACCTCTATGAAAACATGAGTTTCAAATGTTTTGGTAGGTGAGATTTAATTACGAGTATATCAACATATCCTGTCTTTAATATTGTTTTCTTTGCATGACTATTGATCAGTTTTGACTGGTGCTCAATTGAAAAGCCTTTGGAGTATCGCGTAAAATCCTCATAGAGGAGTGCTTAGAAAAAAGATGGAGAGAAAAATGAAAATTTTAAAACCATCAAATTTTACTTATTTTTAACAGATCCGTAGAAAATGGTCAATTAATAAACGGAAGTTTCCGACACTGCTACTTATGAAATTTTAATTGGTGATTTTGAAATTTACGCTATAAAAATTGATTCTAACTTAATTTGGTAACAAGAATCTAAATCTTTAGACTTCAGCAAATCAACTATGCCATTGTCAAAACAAAATGATAAAAACGTATATGAAAATATTCTGAAGATTTACTATGGTTTATAAGGAGATAGCTGAATTTTTTGTGACAGATGCAGGTTGCGATGAAGTTTAAGCCTATGCTATAAGCTTGTTTGTAAGCGGATCATCCTAAGAACTAGTGATCTTTCCATCACGGAAAGTTATTCGTTTTACGAATTGAAAAACCACAAAATGGTGTTTGACCCTCTTCCACCTTCTTGGTACCCCGCCCTAGACTGTAATTGCTTTTTAAGGTTTAAACCTGCACCAGGCTGCTTTGGAAAGAAGCGGGCACACAAGATACTTGTCTTTTGCGAAAGGAGTTGAGAGCTATCAATTTGTCCATGCTCCTGGATGATCATGGGTTAGTCATGATGCGACATGTTCAACTTGGTTTAGGTTTATACCTTGTCCAAGGGGATAAGTTGCAGCGCTATGTTTTTAATTTTATTAAGTAATGGAAATTAACGTGAAGGTAATTTGTACATATTTGTCAGGAAATAGCTTTGCATTTCGCAGAGGATACAAAAGTTTTTTGAACCACTAAACAAGCTGCCGCTAAAAAAGAAATAACATGCATGATGATAGATTCTCACTTTCAAAAATTTTTTAAGTATGAAAGTCTTATCTCGTGGCGATGTTTTGGGATATTTTACAATTTTGCCATCCTTCGTTCATCGTAGTAACCCCTTAATTACTTCCGCAGCTCTTGCATTTTTGTGGCATGACTGACAGTCTGCCTCTTGGGGTTCTTTGGAACGTGAATTGGACTCTTAATTGTATCAATTACATTAGCTGTACTACTTTCACTCTTATTACATCCTATTTCCTCAAGCACTTGAAGATACTTATATTTAACTTTTCTCTTCCCAAAGTATAGCCAATTAATTACAAACTTTCTTATTAATTATGATGTGGAGGTTTGCTGACATTCTGTAGGTACTCCGTAATTGCTATGTCCTTCTCGTTAACAAAACACGAAAACAAATGCTCATTACTCGATTAAAATGTTGATGTTCTCGCTTTTATTGACATTTTAAATAGAAAAACTGGATTTAAACTATTTTCTGCAATCCTTTTTATTTTTTAAGATAAATGAGAAAAGAGAGTGCGTCTTTTACATTTAATTGGATCATGCGTTGCACGAATAAAAGTTTGGAATTTCAAAGTAGAAACGTCTCCAGTTATTTGCATGAACAACTGTCCGTTTAAACTCAATACTCAAGATCCTTGGCTAAATTAATCGATTGTTTTAAAACATTTTTCTCTTTTCGGACTTCGTTAATTGGTGAAAATTAATTAATTCTGTTTTCTGCGAGAGCGGCGGTTTCAACTTTCTGCGCGAACGAATTCTCCACTTTTTTCCTCCTTTTCGAACAGTCTCCAAACAAATTGCTCTTTCACGCTGATTGAGCAGAGGCGGAACCGAGACCTTTGCCGGAAATTGCAATTTGAGGCCGTGACTCAGTCCTCGCTTTGTGTTCGAGTCCCAACGTTTCGAGCCCGATTCGGCTGCACCTTTTTTTTAATGTCTTCAATTGTTACCGATAGTTGAGTGTGAGATGTGGATTTTCTGTATTCCTTTCGTGCTCTTTTCCTGTGCTTACCGCGAGGTGTCGCTGTTCGTGAAGTGCCAGCTGTGAGGAGGACGAGGAGTTCCGTCTGCGAAAACGAACATCGATCGATTAGCATGAAGACGTAACGATTTGCGACTTTTTCCCAAAATAGCTCGGATTTCCCAAACATTTAATTTCCAGACCTTCCCCTTGGGAGTGTTCCACCACTGTTTGACTGTCGTTGCAGACTTCGCAATTTCATTCTGTCCTCGTAGATTTCTTTTCGATTTGTCTTTTCAATATTAATTCATTTCACGGAATGTTTCGTTTTAAAAAAGGACTCGATGTGGTGGTACTATAGTGCTTTTATTATGTCACATTTCTTTTTTTTTCTTCCTGGGATCGTCGTGGCTAAGTGGTTATGTCCACTGCACTAGCAATCTGCGAGTTGTGGCGATGCATGTTCGATTCCACCCTGGATGTATTTTTTTCTTCAATGTCAGTGAATATTTCCTTGGATACATACACTGACTGTTGATGGAACTTTGGATCCCCATTTAAAGACAACAGAAATCTGATATGATAGTTTTACTAAGCTAAAATCATGAAAAGATCACAAAAACAATTAATGGGAAATATCACTGACGTCAATAATTTGTTCTGCTCTGAAACATTAAGAAAATATTGATTTAATCTATTTGCGGAAATTTGAGAATTCATTTAGGTCCTATGTATTTGGCAAATTGTGGACGCTTTAGTGGAAAGACACGCAATAAATACATTTAGTATGACGACCGACGCATTTCTTTACACAGTTTTCACCCAGATTCATTCCATCCTTTTACCATGCACAAAGTTTTTCGATTGTATCTTTCATCCATGACATTAAAATTTCACAGGTCGAATGTCGACAACCTTGATTTCTGCCTCTCGAAATTATTCGCTCGCGGTAAGACAACATAATTCTGCTCGTTTACGTCTGATGCACCATTTCTTTGAACTTGATGAATTACGTTGCTAATGTCAGATTTCAAGCATTTTTTTTCAAGTTAAGTGACAAAGTAAATCCCACTTTGAATGGCACTGCAACTGAAGACTCAGATTGTGCTTTATATAAACCAAAAACCCTCCAAACACAGAACACACAATATCCTGTCTGAATTCATCTTTCTCACACGCCTCCTGAAGTTGTTTCATGTCATGAGAAAAACGCATAAAATCCACTGAAACCAATCCATGTCAATAGGCTGTCATCAGCAATGGATGGTGGAAGTTTATGTTCTGTTTAGACAGTGTCCAGTCTAATCGATTTCCGTTGCCACGAGCTTTCTAAATGAGGCATGCAGTCGTTCTGTACGTTAAGTCACTCGTTTTAGGTTGAATAATTGCGCTCGAGAGAAATATTTGTCCCTTGCCAGTTTCTCCGTATCGATTAGCTGTATCAGCATAAGCTGACTGCGATGAACTTTCACTGTTACTGGTTTTATGGGTGTTTATAATTCGTTTTGTACTTTGGAAGTGCTGGTTACGCTTCGTCCGAGATACTTTCTGTGCCTTTGGCTTTTATTTTTGTGCTTTTCGGCTGTTTTGACGTTGTCATTTGTCACCAGGCTTACAGTGCATTTGTGTCGTTTTGTAAATAATTTTACTGATGGTAATTGGTTTTAATGTGTTTAGTTGAAACTGAAGTTCTATAATAGTAATAACATGAATGGCTCGTCAAATTATATCGGATACTAGGGGGCCTGCCCCCTGCTCGCCAACCCCCGGAGGATTGCTTCGCAATCCTCATTGGTTCGCTGCGCGAACCTATGCTCGCTTCTCTCGCCTCAATGAAGACATGTGTCCTAGCAGAAGGAATTGTTTACAAAATATGATGTACCAAAAACATATTTTTCAAACTTAAATATGTTGCTGTTTTTCAGAAAAGATAGTACCTCTGGAATCAGAATTCAAATGAAAACTTTGAGCAAATTTTGTCTCGAAATGTGAGCGCTGATTTGGAAATTGAATACCCAGCATGTTGTTTGTGTGTACATTTTCCCAGCACTCAAACGACCCACACTTTTTCATTGAGTTTGTTGCCGAAAGTTGTAGTGCAAGCGTCTTGTTGAACTATAATTGTTGGCCCTGAAAAGGACCGTTTTTTAAATGGCCCTGAAATGATCCTCCGCTTTCTTTGATTTGTTATTTTAAACTGCAACAGCTCGACTAAAATTCTTTTTTTTTTCAATAAAATTTCATCCGATAACGGTATACATTCAATTGAGGCGACTTCGTGGTAAACAAACAATCGTACAATGTTGCCAAAACGCGATAACAAATAACGTCTTTTTTGCGTGCCACGTAAGAGAATTATATATATAGATTAAAGATTAGGGGTTACAAATATGCTCTAAATTTATGAACAAGTAAGGATAGTGGTAAATGAAAAAAAAATTCCGAATAGTTAATAGAATTAATCATGTTCCTTTATACGATGTCACAAAATAAGCATACAGTATGCAGAATATTAAGTTCTATACATACCGTTTCCTCGTGGGCAACAGCATGAGCACATTCTTTATTTTCATAGAACTCTACACTTTAAAAATTAATAAAATCTTTGTTGGATGCATCATCCATGTCTGAGGTTTTTGTAGAGTGTTTAAGCATTTTTAGATTTCTTCCGTAACAATGTTTCAGATAATTATACTATGTTTAGCATTCTTTTGTTCTAGAATGTAGTCTAATCCTGAACCACTTTATGAAATTTCTGATTCTTCCAACCTTTTATGAACTATTTATCTCTCGCGGTAGTTAATCTACATTTCTTGTTCTTTTTTCCACTATATATCTATGCTTCATCAATAGTCACAATATTATATATATCCACTTTTCTTTAGATGAACATTTTTCAAAAAGAATTCTACATCGGTTAAGCGTTCTGTCTTTGCAAAAAACGGTGTGCACTAAGTCTTTGTTTAAGGTATGAATGGTCAGAATTGATTCAGACACATGAAGGCATAAAATCTTTTTTTATTAGGTAATTTTTTTTTTCTTGGTCATATTGCAGAAAGTGTTGATAGAGTATCTGCTTGGGGTTCATATTCCTGTTATAAAAACAATGCAGCTTCATTTTTTGATTTATGATTGAAAATATAATTTAAAAAATAATGAGGATTTGCCTGTTTGTTCTTGGTTAAGAATTTATTGCTAAATTTGCTTGTTTTATGGTTTTCACGTCATTTTTAAATAATGAATACAGTATTTGTTCTAGGAAAGAACAAATACATAATCTCTTTACGTGCGTTATCTTTAAAGCTGACAATCTTGAACAACAAAATAATATTGTTTATGTTTTCTTATAATAATCTGTTATAAATTATGTCATTTGAATTATTTTGTAGTTTTAGTATTTTTATTTCCAAATCATTCTCTAATATGTATAAACAGCCTTTTAAAACAACGATTTAAAGTGAAAGGCGGTTGCAGATTCTCGACTGACTTGATACAGTCAGTCTCTTGACCATTCGTCACGAACGTAACAGGCTAACACGAGACTCGTGAAATACTGATTACGTGCTGAAGCGTGATATTCGACCAAAACGATTCTATTAAGCTTGTAAATTGGGTCTTGGATTACGTTTTAAATGCAAATAAAAATCAAAAACTAATGAAGAATATGATGCTCGTATTTTAATTTACGTTTCGCAGAGAATATTTCATGCTTTCGTGTGTGCTTTTGCTTATGTGTGCTAATATTGAACGCTGCACATTCATCGGAAAATAGTCTATTACTTGTTAAGGAGAGACCGGCGCACCTTGGAACATTATTTTCTCTCCGTTTTCATAAGTTAGTAAATAAGTCGTGTTTATAAAACCAAACTTTTCTATTTTTCAAGAGTATACTAAACTTTATTGCAAAACGTTAAAGAATATTTTTGATGAAAAATATAAAAATTTAAATAAAACAGTTTCAGTGCCCTTCTTTGGGATATGTTAGAACATATGATGAGGTACAATTGGAAAAGAAATTTTGAAATTCAGGAAATTAATTACAAAACATTTTTACGTAATAATTATTGTTACAAGATATAGCTCATTGTCTACAGTGTACCTTTATTACAGATCCTCCTAAATAGAAAGACGGAAGTAGTATTATTGATTGGTTGATAGTAAACTATTGTTAACGTTTCGCACATTAAGAATTGGATGGTCTGTAACAAAAATTATGAAGTACATGAAGTTATATTTGACTATTTTTAATATAGATATACATTGGCAATTTTTAATTGACATTTACCTGATGCAATTTACAAGTATGCAAAAGATATTATTAAAGAGGCACTATGAAACATTGTTGCAGTATCCTCTTTCTTTATATTTCATCATGCCCCAAACCACCTTGAAGTATTTATTTCCTTGGGCGAACATTGAGGTGTATAAATACAAATTCTTCTATTGTTTGGAAGCCTAATTTAAAAAGAATTTGTGAATATCAACTAAAAGTTTGATCAATATATTACTTCAGGAGCGATTAAAGATATTTAAGATTGCAGCAAATTTACTTCACCTACGTGAAATCTTAAAAATTCTCTTTTCAAAGAAACTCCAAGAACTAGAACTATAAAATCAATATGGCTCTTAAATGTGCAAAAATGCGAGTGTAAAGAAATATCCCAAAAGACTGTTTTTCACAGATGACTTTGAAATAAAATGTTTCAACTTTCCCTACGTTCTTACATGGTCTCCGAATAACGTTACTTTCAAAATGCCGTTTTCGCGAGTACCAGATGGTCTCCAACACAGTTCCAACTAAATTCTCTAACAATCAGTTGAAAATTAAGAAAAAATATTAAAAAATAAGGAATTTTTATGAGTTGGAGAAGGGTGTTTTAGCTGTAATTCTTTAGGCTTCTCATATGTCAGGCGTATCTAATTTCATCGTTGTTTTTAGATTTTAATCTGCATGTTATTAGAGAAATATGTAGCTATCAATTTAAATGAGTGACTACAGAATTGTAGTAGAACTGCTTCCAAAAGCGTGTTGGGGTGGCCGTGGTTCAGAATGTCTGCTCTCTTCTCTAGCATTCTGTGAGTTCTAGGTGGCACATGTTAGATTACTCCCTGGATGTATTTCCCTCTTCTGTGTTAGAAAAATGTTTCTTGTGTGTGTTCATTATTTCATGTCGTCTATCTTGTATGTGGCGCAGCTTGTCCAAATATAGCTCTTGCCTCATAAAAGCCTAAACCAACCAAATATGTGTTTTAAATATTTTAGCTCAGATTCGCGTATTTGTCAAAGAATACATGGATGCATATTAACTTCTCCCCGTTGTATCTAAATTCTTTAATGATAATTTTGTGTTACATAGGTTTAAATTTTAATCGAAAGTCTAGCAAATGAGAGTGAAATATATACCTATAATTCCCAAAATTTGAGAAATGATTTGTATACAGAGTACAAATTTAAAGCATGGAGTTACTATTCCCGTTCTGTGCGGTTCAGGTAGTTTGCTATTGAATTTTATCAGCATAATTCGTTTAAATGGTGTTGGAATTAGTTCTGAAACGAGTGAATGAGCTTTTGAAATGCAGCCCAATTGACCTGTTTCAGAAAATGCGGAAGCATTCCGATGGTGAAAATATTTTGTGAAATTGAATTTTCTCCCGCCTGAAAAATCGTGAATAGATCTAGAAGGAGATTAAGTCACTAGCGGTGCGCTATTGATTTGTCATCTGCCAAGTGAATGACCTTACTGACAAATGGATCGTGCGACTTTAGTGGGTCAATCGCTTCGCTTACTGCTTCACTTTTTAAATTTCTCTTAAAACTCAGCTTTCACACGTCTTGCACGTGAAGTCAGAGCGTAGGGGGTATGGGAAGCATTTTCTGTCAAGCTAAACGTAGATGACGTTAGTGTTTCTGCGGCGATTGTGTTTTCTGTACGTATTCTGAACGTAAAGTCAGTTAGCTTGTTTTTTTTTTAATATGATTTCAGCCTTTCATTTGTAATTCCAAAGCCGAGTTAGAAGGATGACGGATTAGCAACCGGAGTGTTGCGAGTTCGGAACTCTGTCCAACCAAAGACCGTCTTGTACATAGGTCTAGTGCCCCCAAAATTTATAATGGCCTCAAATGTCCACGTAGGCGTAATATGGAAGTTTGTAGAGTAGAGTGCCACTTCAGGTGTGACCTCGTCATCGGACCGTGGTTTAAAATGACATAGGTCCTCGGATCTTTTCCTTCGGGGTTGACCCCGGACCGTCGACATTGGCCCGGTCCAATGCAACGTGACTACCTATCTATTGAAATTCCGAAGAATAAATTCCAAATTATTGTATGTATGACAGTTTATTTGACTAAACCAATTGTATTTTAAACACCTGATGTTGGCAAAAGGGCAAACTACAATTTAAGTTATCCACATGTGTATCATGCGTAAGAATTTAAACTGCAGAAGTAAAATCTTCGCACACTGAAAATCCCTCTCATAGAGGCCTACTAAAAGCGTGTAAAAAGAATAATGTTTTATTTATTTGCAGTTTTTCCATAACATAATTTGTTCATTTCTTAATAAACTACACAAATTTTAGCACCCGATCCCTAACCAATACGACGTAATTTGAACTACTTACCTACCTAAAGACATACTTTTTGTGTGTTGCTCTAATGTGATGTAAATTCAATTACTTACCTAAAGACACACTTTTGATGTGCCCACTTCTAAGTCTTGCCAAACCAGCTCGCAATGTTCTGGGAGCACCAAACTGAAGGGAAAGTCCAGATCGCTTGGCTTGATTTCATTGATGAGTTGGAGTTCCAAGGGCTTTTAGATTTCACCAAGGGAACTCGATATATTGAGGTTTTACTGTAGTTGTAAAGTGCTGCTCTCTTTTTATTGTATTGACGAATTCAGGGAACTTCAAACATTGTCATTTAGGCAGTTCCTGAAGTGTAAAGGCATTTGTGCAGAAACCCGGCCTATAGGAAATGTTTAGCTACGGAATTTAAAAATTTTCTGTTCAACATTTTTGTTGTTGCATTTCAAGTTGTTTAAAAATATCTTGTGGTTTATTCATTGACACTTACAGTCAGTCTGACTTAGATCAATAGTTGACCACCGTACTTTTTTGTCGAACACAATAATACTGTTCAGATTTTTTTCCATTCATATAAATGATTCTTATAATTTGAATATAAAATGCATTGTAAATATTTAATCATTGTTACTCCTGTATCAAAAATTTGTGGGTTTAGCCGTAACCATCGATATCGATGGTTATGGCTACTATCGATGGTTACGGTTTAGCACGTTGGATAAGCAGATAAAAAGAGCAATTTGTATTTTTGGATTAAATAGTCGATATTTTTATTCATGTTTCGTTTGAACTGAAAAACCGGTTTCTGAGGTTGATGCTTTTTGAAACTGATTTTATGAACTTTTCAGTTAGCTTGTTAGGAAAATCTTCCAAGCAAGAATGTCAAACAGTATAATTTATGAGAAGAAAAGAATATTGATAATAGACAGTTATTAAGTCTTAAAAATTTTTTGAGGATATTTCTGTAAAACTTATTACCGAGAGAGCTAGCGTTTTGGCAACCTCTTTTGTTTCTTGGCATGTTACACGAATAGAATTTCACTATGACGCTTGTGTTAAAAATTTAGTGGTTAGGTAATTTGGTTATTTTTATTTATTTTCATTTACCACTAAGTTCACTAAAGACGATAAAAAAAATTATATAATACATCGATCAACACTTTTTCACACCTCAAATTCTTCTAAATTCCAAATTCCTTTTTTGTCACCTTCCGATTATGGTTGCAGTTCACAATATTATAGTTTGCGTTTGCATAGTAAATATCGTAATTCTCGGATCGTTTGCACACGCGTAATTAAAATTTGATTGTCGGATCACTTGCACACGCTCACAACACTTGTGTTTTATTTATTAAGAGCTTGTGCATGAATCATTGCACTCAGATGATCATTACGCATTCCCGTTACGAAACACGTTTCTACGAGAAACCGGATAAACAAGTTTCTATTTCTCTTGTTTCGTTTTGTTTCCATCTTGCAGAATAATGTGATTTTGCATCTTATTTACTTGTGTCGTGTGTTTCCCTCTTGTACCCGAGTTTCGTATTTCAGCGTTTTGCATATATTTCTTATCTAGCGAATTTTTGCTGCTGCGATGTTGGCTGATGGGAATACTCAAATTCCTTTGTGGAAATAAATGTTCCGTCTAGACAACGACGACGATAGATTGCTTGTTGCAGAATAGTATGGGGGAGCTGATTACAATAACGCAATCAACATGATCTGCTTAGTATCTGATCCCTTGAGAAGTACCGATCCGTTGCGAAGAAGGATTTGGTTTCACTCTCTCTTTTCCCTGGTCTAATAAAGATTTGTAACTGTTTTGAAATGCATTTTATATGAGGGAGAATGCAATGGTGGAAGAATGAGCTTAAAAGATAAATGAAATAAGTCAGTCGAATTTTTGAAATGTTGCCATTGAAAATATGATTTTCCTATTTACTATTTTCGAAAAGGGGTGTAGTTAAGTTTTCGTTGAAATTACAATGTTCTTTGGGAATTGCAGTGGTTACAGTATCACTTTTCCCAATTAAAATTGATCTACCAATGCCTCGTATTGCAAACAATTAGTGATTAGTGACAATCCAATCCAATCGGAATTCGAAAACAATAAGCTTTTGTGTATATCAGAACACGACTAAAATTAGTTAGTTTGATTTTGTGTGTTTAGTCTACAAAATAAATCCTCTTAAGCGAGTCTTTTTTTTTTTTTAATTTTAATGTGTTTACAAAATCCTTAGATTGTACGTAAAGATTAAACAATATGATTAATCTC
Organism: Metellina segmentata; assembly: GCA_947359465.1. Classification (NCBI taxonomy): domain Eukaryota; kingdom Metazoa; phylum Arthropoda; class Arachnida; order Araneae; family Tetragnathidae; genus Metellina; species Metellina segmentata. The sequence goes on from OX375873.1 coordinate 115,702,399, forward strand.
AATAAGTTCTCTGTTTTGTTGTCATTTAATTGGAAGTTTATAAACTGCACCATCCATATTAGTCCCACTCTTGGATAAAGGACAGTAAATTTTTTCCATGTTTTGCAATGAAAAGAATTAAAAACTCATACGAAAAACGATGAACTAAGATTCCGCATTCATTCTAAATAATCGAAGTCTTTCTGATAACTTTTTATTTTATTTTAATCCCGGGGTAGAACTTTAGTCATCCGATCTCCGATTAACCGAGTGTCCTTGTTATCCGTGTCGAATTTGATACCGAGGACTTTTTTCAAACTTTAAATAAAGCTTCGAGCACAACCGTACGCATTTGTCCAAAGAAAAGAAAGTAATACTACGAAACAGGGGGATTAACGTTAAGGACTTTTTAAATTTACATACAATACGTTCGTTACGCGGACAGTATAAAACTCGCTTGGTTTGAATCTGTCCAGATTTTTATTAACTTATCACAATCGATACATTCTGTGACACAAATCCCTCGTTGCTCAGTGGGTATGCCCTGCGCTAGCAATCTTTGAGTTGCAGGCGGTGCAGGTTCGATTCCTGTCACGTACATTCCTCCCTGGATGTATTTCTCTTGCGTGTCAGTAAAACTTTCATTGTGTATGTCTATACTTGAAATTGTATGTGTTGTGCCTTGCGCAGCATGGCCAAATATGGCCATAAAAACCCCAAACCATCCAACTGACTTAAACAGTTAACGTACAACCATCCACACATGGCATCTCTAATATTAGAAAAGAAAGTGTTTGTTTCGAGGCCGCAAAATCCTAACGATCTATGGCATTTGGCACACAGATAGTCCAAAGTTTTTGCAATTTTTGGGTCGCGGCGAAATTTTAAAATTCAATCTAGAAGATTTTTAAATGAATTTAATAGTTTTATTCTCCATCGCTTTTTCAGACGCAGAGAACTTTTTCTACCCATGTGACCTTGCGGTCAAGGTTTGGAATCATGCCAAGTGTTTTTTATCCGCGATAAAAATTATTTTTTTCATTTCCGCTTTGATTTTGCGCGGACGAATAAATTTCCATCCAGAAGATAAATCTTTTAACTGAAGTCAGTTCTTTTTTCTATCTCCTAGACCGTTAAAGATAGAGAAAAAATGTCAACGGATTTGAAATCTGCGGAAAATTTCAGTTTATATTGATACCTAAAAATATGATTTTCTTTAAATAAATAATTTTTTAATTGAATATATCTTCAACGGATTTGAAATCTGCGGAAATTTTACACCAGATTAATACCTTCCACTACGGGCAACGCCGGGCTAGCCACGCAGTGGCTAGTTAGGTTATTAAAAGTGAAGTCTCATCTTTGTTATCTCAACTGCCGATAAGCGACTGATGCGCTGAATTTTAATTGTCGTGCTCCAGTTATTCAAGATTTTCTATTGTTGGGCCCGCCTTTGCCTTTACTCTCGCTCTCTGACGTCTCATAGTTAATCCCATCACGTCTGGCCTTTTATGCGGACAGCATCTGAAAGGTGCGAACACTCTCGCTCAACATCTTGATCGTCTTTGTGATGGTGAATATAAATCACGATCAAAGCGATGCCGTTATTTAAAAAAAAAAAGGATCGCGCCTTTGAGACTTTTACAAAGCGAAAATGAAGTCTATTTCCTTCACTTTTTCTTACGAACGATAAGCGCTTCCTTTGTGCAATCATGGAGTGTAAAAATTTCACGCGTCTAAAATTCATCGTTGATATGCATCCGTTGGGTTATCATTAAAGAGTGCCTTATTAATTAACGAATTCTTTGAAAAGTGTGTCGTCTGGTTGAGTTGGCTCTTATCGTACTTTGTATCGAACCTGTAGAAGACGAGCTAAAATGTGAATTAGGTATATCGTTTCCGGTTGTGGGGATGGTAGTTCCCCCAGAGTTATATACAAATGCGTCACATGAATTTCTGATTACATACGTTTGTTATATTTAAAAACTAGCAGACCCGCACATATGAACAGTAGAACTCCAATTATCCGGATCGCCTATTAGAGACTAGGCTGCATGTAAACGAGCGAAGACAGCGAAACTGACATTGCCCGATATGTTCAAGTAATTATAATTTTATACAGTATGCAAGTACAAAATGTGAGCAAAATTGTTTTCATAGTCATTAAATTACATTAGACTAGATTGTAACTAAGAAATAACCTTTTTTTTGTGAATTATCCTGTTGGGGTCTGGTCCCAAATGATCCAGATTATTGGAATTATGCTGTGTACATATATATATATATATATATATATATATATATATATGTGGTCTAAATTTTCTTTAGTGCTTTTATCTATTGGTGTGGACCGCGGTAGCCTAATTGGAAGGGTAACGGATTACCAACCGGAGTGTTGCGAGATCGAATTTAGGTCCAACCATAACCCGCCGACTACACGGGTTTAAAATTAAGAGCTGTCCTCCGAACTTTCCCTTCGGATTGGATCGCGGATCATTGCTCCAGTGCGACGTTAATTCTATACCTTCATTTCTCTAATGATAGAACAGTTAAAGAAATAAAGTGTTGCCAATCTCTTTTACGTTTTTTTTTTTTTTTTTGAATTCATTAGCGTTATATATATTTTTACCTCGTCGAGACAAGAACCAGGAGAATTCTCGTCATCAACAGAACTGACCAGATCTTAATCTCGTCATTTTAAAAAATGTGTTGTATCTTAATGACGAGATACCTCGTTACCAAATTTAGTGGGATCCTTTGAACGAGATATGTCGTCGAAACCGCATACAGGGCTAGTCCAATATGCGATCCATTTATTTCCTCTGCCACTCTATTTCATTGTCTTTCTTGGCCGCTAACGACTTGGTAACGATTTTAGAACTGGTTGTCTGGCAGAACTTGAAGAGTTTCGTAACACTTAACCTTAACGACCATGCGTACTTGAATCAATATTGGAGTTCTTACCGAAACCCGTCATTAACGCTGAAAATTGCTAGTTTACCCAGCTTTATCGGAGATTACGGCGAAACTGTTTGTTGTGGATATTCGCTACCTTAGATTAGACTGATTGAAACATGTAGAGCCTTGTTGCTTTTTTTATAGCACGGAAATAGTCTATTTACTCTCTTCAGACTAAAACCCGTTTAATTACAACACATTTATTTCCTCTGGACCTACCAACCACCTATGAACGAATTACGAGATCGACAGTTTTACTATGTAAAATGTGTTCATTTTTTCTGCATTGTCTCCACGGGCCTATGAAAATTCCTTACGGTAGGTATTTAATTAACGCCACCGTAGAGGAACACAGTGGACTATATCAACCCCCAAAGGAAAAGATCCGAATTCAACATAATGTAAATTTGAACCACGGTCAGATGGCGAGGACAGAGATGCCAACCTGCGATGGAATTTTTCAGTCGTATCAAAGGAAAAAATCCGTAGTTTTAAGAATTTTTCAGTAGTCAAGTAAAAATTTAAGAAATCGGCTTTAAAATAATACGCATATATCATTAATTCAAATATTTAATTACAAATTTGATACATATATGCAACATATTATATTATTTATAAAAACATTTAATAATTAAATTCAAGCACTGTCTCCCATTTACCAAAAAGATATATATAATAATGAAAGAAATACAGAAATAAGTAAACTAATTAATGTGTTGTGAAAAATAAATAACATTGAATTTTTCCGTTGAAAAAAAAATCATCGATTTCGTAATCCGTAGTACCCGATTCACTTCCGTAGAAACTACGGAGAATCCGTAGTAGTTGGCATCTCTGCGAGGTCACACAAGAGCTGGCACCCCACTCTCCAAACTTCCACACAACATGAGAACACAGATTAACGACGGATTTAACGTATACCAGCCCCCTTTGTACCTGACGGTCTTTGGTTGGATTCGAACTCGCAAACCTCCGGTTACCAGTCCGTTACTCTTCCAACCGGGCTACCGCAACCCCCTTAAGAGGACAGCGGACTTCCAAAACAAGCTTATGCAGTTATTATCCTATTGTTATGGGCGCCATAAACTCAATGGGTTATGCCAAGTACGAACTGTAGGCGTCGCAGGTCCGATTCCTTCCTGGGTCTATTTCTTTCTTCAATGTCAATAATGCTTTTCTTGTGTATGTCCATTACTTGATATTGTATGTTCATTACTTGATATTGTATGTCTTGGGCAAAATATGGCCTTTGCGGCTTAAAACCCAACCAACAAATCGATTGTTATGCGACAACTAGATTGTTTGTCTTCTACTAAAAAACCAATGGATACAGTTTGGTCCAAAGATTTTTAGTCATTCAGAAGTTCTTGCATAAACGTGATAAAATAAATTAGAATCAATAAGCAAGCATTGATAAGTCTGGTCTGCGCGTTATTTTTTCATGTATTGTCAAAATTTTAATTCACATTATAGCATGTACACATATAAATCAAATTAACTGCATTTGCTAAGTGTATCGTTTAATTGTGAAGTAAAAAAAATGTACCATAGCAACTAATTTTCTATATTAGTAAACGAAAGAGTTCGGAAAATGCTGCCTTACTGAAGAAAATGTTCCTTTTTATGCAAAGATAAGAAAATATTTCTATACCTTTACGTTACAACCCATGCTGCATTAATCGCTCTTTTTTTTTCGATACTAGCTGTATAACCCGGCGTTGCTTGAGTTTAAAATAGGACCATGCCATTTCCCTGTGTTAACTCAAATACTTAGAACGTATTTCCTTGTCGATGTCCGCCGACCAACCGGTATAGTGGTTAAGGTGTTATTCTCTAGATCGGAAGGTTCCTGGTTCGAATCCGGGTCCGGGCATGGATGTTTGTAAACGTATGATGTAGAGGCGGCTGGTTCACCTTAAGTCTGTCGTGGCCGAAAGTCCTCACGTTGTGTTGGCGTGGAAGTTTGGAGAGTGGGGTGCCAGCTCAGGTGTTGCTTCGTCATCTGACCGTGGTTCAAAATTACGAGGTGTTGTCCTCGAATCTTTCCCTTAAGGGACTGATTTCGGACCGTCGTCAATAGCCCGTTGTGTTGCTCTAGTACGACGTTAACTAAAATTACCATTACCTTGTCGATGTCCAATTATAGCAAGAAAACAAACTTTAGATTTTAAAATTGGTTGGTCTGAAGACAGGAAAGAAATAGATGGTGTATATTTGTATAGAGAATATATACACATTCATACGTACACACATTTTATATATAGAGATAGATAGATTCAATAAAATTATTTCGAAAAAACCGTGAATAAAAAAAAAATTCTGAAAAGTAAAGGATTTTGTACATTCTTTTCATTAGAAAAATAAAATTTATGAAATATGTACAAACACAAATAAGAAAACAAATTGAAAAACTTGCTTGTTCAAAATATCTGCATCTGTTCGCTACGCTTTCATTTTCAACATTCAGCAGATAAATTACCAATTCAAATGCTTTTAAATTTAATCTCCGCTTGCATTAATTAATGCAAAATAATAATTCTCGATTCGCAAGTAATAATTTTATATAAAACAATTCTACCTATTCTTAGTTTAGTTCCTACGGTTTGCCGAAAAATGCTCTACTCGATTAATTCTCAGTAGTTTTTAACTGATTAGAAACTATTTTACAGAAAAGTGTTCAAACGTCATTTTTCCAAACTTATTTTACATTCCAAGAGAATGCCTATTTGTTATTTAGTCTGCATTAGCCGCTCATATTTAACATTCGTTGCTAAACATAGTACATGTAGATCACAGAAGATTATTTACTGTGTGTGCTAAAAAAAGCTTTTCGTTAGATTGTAACAACGTGTGTAATATTTTGCTTTTTATTTTACCTGAATAAGCTGGCATTTGGAGAGAGGGTTTCATAGTGGCTACAACAGAATCTTTCTAATTTATATCAAATAAAAGTGGCATCATTATTTCAAAATTAATGTGTGATGGCAAAATCTGAGTTGTAATAAAATCACGCAAATAATTTTGAAGACTTATTTAAAAGCTGTTTTTTTTATGCATATCTTCATCAACAGACATTTTTACTGAATCTTTCTCCGTGTTTGTATGCTTTTTTTTAAGTTCTAACCTGTTTTCCAAGTTTTGTAAAATTAATAGCTTGTTTTAACTTGTTTCGTTCACCTTTTTAATTTGTTGTCGAATTGTCAAATTTACGTCAGAATTTTATTAGATCAAAATAATGAAAGATGTATGATTAAAGCATTATTGTACGTATTTCTTCCATTCTCTTCGTGGATATCAAATATGGTAAAAGTTATTTAATTAACATTTTTTGCTTATTCATAAAGATGTCATTTGTTGTGCCTTCAAATAACTTGAAAATCATCTTTTAAAGGCTAAACTAAGAAAGTTTTTTTAGTGTTCTTTTTCCTTCCGTTTTCTTTCTGTTTTTAAATTTTTCCCGCAGAATTATTTTCTCTTAAATTTATTCCATATCGGATTAGAATAACCTAGGAATGTTATTAGAAAACCAATTTTTGGAGGAATGTATGTTCTCCAGATTCTCTTGTGGTAGTAGACATTTCGTTTCGATTTCCTTTTCCGACTTTATGCTTTCAGTTTTAGTCGTCCATACCCCTTGCAAAATTTCGATTAAGTTAGATGTTTTTTACGAAACAAAAAATACATTCTTTAAAACGATCATGGAAAAGTAAAATTAAGCATAATTTGTTTAAAAATTACTAATATATGTCAGATACCAGATTTCAAAGCACCTGTCTTTAAACAGGAGTGGTGTAAGGTAGAGTAATCCTTTAAGAGAAAGATTATTAGACAGAGGGATCTATCAAGAAAGTTCATTGGCAGAAAGTCGTTGTTTTGACGTAGTAGCAAGTAGATCTTGCACCGGCGATATGTACAGAATAGACTAACATTTGGAGTACGAAGTGAAAGTGGGTGACAAGCTGTTTTGACGATATGACTAGCGGTGGGACAAAGACACTACCAGGTGGAAAGGGAAAAAAAAGAGGGGAGTTAGCCTGGAAAGTTAAGAGATTTATCTGTAGTAGAGAATTGTATTTATAGGAGGTTGATTTTAGGTATATTTTCATATATCTTTGGATTCCTTGTGGTTGTTAACATTTTATTGTTCTGTAAAACCATTTTAGAATTTCTAAGTTATAATTTTTTTTAATGGAGGTACATACTGTAAAGGAAATATTTGAAGCTTCTTTGATGGGTTAATATGTAAGGCACGAATAGAACAAAAAAAGCTAACTTCCCTGATTTATTGGAATATGTTGTGATATTTCTATGAACCAGGAACGGAATTGAATATATTCCTTCGCATACTAGCTCATGTTCCCATCAAGCTCAGTTTATGCAAATGCCAGTTATCTGCGTCCAATTTGTGAAGAACTCGGAAACAGACAATTGCTCTGTTGTGGCCATCATTGGACGCTGCAGTAATTCTCCATCATTGAGCAAAGCCTTCTTCCTCCTACCTTTGTGTCCTGGGCATCGCGAAGCAGCTGCGGTCGAGGAATTCGTTCTGCTTTGAGCAACAGGTTATAATGCGGAAGGGGTTCCCGGTCACGTTCTCTTGCGCATTTCGTAATGAAGATTATTACGTCATTTTGCAGTCACAGAATCCTTAGATTTCTCTGTTTGTAAACACGCGAATAATTTCGAAGGCTCTTATACAGGGACTCACCTGTGGAAGGGTCTATGGGGGCTTAAGCCCCTCAGACCATGTAAAAAGAATAAAAAAATATCCTTATTTAATTCATTGATTGCTTCTTTCAAAATCGTGTATAAAGGTGTTTTTACATTTTCTCCATGCAGTTAACTGGTTGTTCATTGTTTTCAGCCGATTAGCAAAAGTGCTCCATTTCTCATTTACAAGGATGGAATAAAATATTCAATGAAACATTGGAACCATTTTCCTTCTCATTGTAGCTTCTCTTCTATTCGTCTTGGAGTAGTCACTTTAAAACTTATCTCTTGAAATTCTTAAACTGGTCTTCTGGCAATACATTCCAAAACTCGGTTTTTATCATTTTAAAACGTCTATGTAACGCACTCCAAAGTAAATAACTCTCTGGGTACAAGTAAACACTCTCTGGGTAATAAACTATAATTCTAGTCTACTAGGTAACATCTCTAAAACTAATCTCTATGTAACATACTCCAAAACTAATCTCTATGTGACACTTTAAATCTAGTCCCTTGAGAACACAAGTGTAATAACGTGCTCTAAAACTTCTGGGTGATTCATAAGTAAGTATACAATTTCAACGCACTATATAACAGTGACAATGTAATATTTTTATGTTACCTCTAATAGAAGTGTAGGTGAATGTTTGAAGTTTTTTTAGAGACAGTCTCAGATGTTCTATGTGTGCATCCTTAGACACACTGCACACATAGAACTGGTAACCCATTTCTGCCCAGACTCGTTGGATTACCTTAATATTTAAGAGTTTGATTGTATAATTCAATTTACTTGCGTACTAATTATAAAATTTTCTTTCTTTCATTGCTGCTCTTCTACCTCCCTATTCCGTTTTCTGATGTGAATGGTTACAGTGGAAAACAACCAAAAGTAAGATTTATTTTTTTTCTCTTATTAATCAACTTGGTACACACATGTGCAATTATAGCGATTAAATTTTTTTTATTTTTCATCTCAACTCGTTTAAAAAGTTGATTTAACTCAACTGAAAGTTAATTTAATTATCAAATCGATTCGAAAGTGAATATCTTAACTGAGAAATGTGAAATTTTTTCTTAATAGATGACTCGAGTTTCTTCACGGTAATAAATACAGAACCTGAGGTGTTAAATTGGCTTATAGTTTCTTCGGGTGTTAAGATATGCACACATTTTTAGAAAACAAGATTCCCTTCCTTAAAAATGTTATTCATCCTCCCTCAGCGCCACTCACCCATACATGAAGCATTTCTTCCTAATTGTTAATCGATACTACCTCTTCATAAGCTGAAATACAGCTTTTTGATTGAAACCTGATCATTATGATGAAAATAAAACAATATATTCTTGGTGTCATTTTCATAAATTTACAAGTTTTCTCATCTAGACTAGTCTAATATATATATGGATAATGTGCTTTATTTTTGATACATTGAACATCAATGTAAGCATAAATCCATAACTCATCAGTCTCCGCATACTCAGGTTTTTCTAAAACGGGGATAGGTTTTAGTGAAGTTCGTATCCAACAATTTTCAGGAAGTCTCAGAAAAAAAAGTTTTCTTAATTTTTCCTTGAAGAGAAAATTTGGAAGTAACGCGAATTTCAGAGTTTTGGTGCCAAGTCGTTACCATGAAAATAAAACAATGACATCATTGCTTGCTGAATTGTCGTAAAAATCTCCTTTGACCACTTGTAAAGAGAAACTCGTGACTTCCAACATGCTCAAAGAAAGTTTAACAACACATTTTTGCATACATTTGACGCCATTTTGTGTATAATATCGACAATTCGGTTTCGCCGAGTTCAACCTCCGCTGTTTTGAATTGCTTTTACTAAGCCAAATTTGGCATTTAGAAAAAGGGTTTCACTTTTTACCTTGCTATTTTTTTTAATTCATGTGCTACCAGAATGTGTGAAAAATTGAATTCAATTGAGCAGAAGGGAAAAATAGGCGAATACTTTTTATTTAGTTTCATAAAAAATATATAAAATTTTTTCAAAGCGTGTACAATGTTATGTCATGATCTAGCAATGCTGAAAATATAGCTTACAGTCTTTGAAAATATTTTATGTTTATAAATATCTACCTGGAAAAAGTTTGTTGATTTATCTATAAAGCAAACAAAAATTTTGCAAACAATACAAAAATTCAATTCAAACTTTAAGTATTTAAATCTTCTGAAATTTTTCAAGCATCTGTTTATTGAAATTATTAAAAAGTTTACTGTTTTTCTGCATTTAGAAAGTAAATGTTTACATAGTTATTAATTTTTGTCTTTCTTTTTTGACAGAGTTTTACATTTGATCAATGTTTCTGGTCTTTCAATGAAACTCATCCTCACTATGCAAGCCAAGAAATTGTTTTCGACAGCCTTGGAGCAGATATTCTGGATAACGCTTTTCAAGGCTACAATGCGTGTATCCTAGCATATGGGCAAACAGGTTGGCAATATAAACCTTATTTTATTTCCTCTGCCTAGCCATGAAAGTTTTTTAGTGGTTTGGAATTCCCTTAAGCAGTGGATCTGTTATGCCCTCGTTGCAGCAAAAGAATAAATAACAGAATGACAAACCAAAGCCAATTAGTTTATTTCCCCTCAGATTTAGACTTTAGATTCTAACTCCCTGCATGGGCATCAATATTCATAGTTCAAAATCCACTTTGAGCTGTAGGTCCTGGTCTGATTAGCCCTGGTGTAGCATACTAATTTCAGAAGAGCAAAAAACCAAACCGTGCTAGTGAAGATAGCAGCATCTCCAGTTTTTGTTATGGTTGAAGGGTTAATGATTTTTAACGTTATGTTGAAAGTTAGACAACTGTTTAAATATTTCATGGAATGTTTCTAATGCCTCATAATGCTTGGAAACTGTTGGTTTTCCTTAAACAATTAGTGCTTTGTATCACTCCTTAAGTGGAAACAGCACCCTCAATCAACAGTTGATTGACTGTCCGTAAATCGTATCTAGTGTGTTTAGCATCAGATATGATGTAACAACTGTCAACTCACAAGCACCAACAACCCCAAGATACAGGAGTGATCTTTCATCTCACTCATTTTCATTTTTACCCTTGCCTACCTGATGACCTCTGTGCACATCTTTATGTGTGGAGCGAAAAACACGAATTTCGGAAATTGAAAACGCCTATGATGGAAATAGTTGGGGACTACCATGCTTATTAATAATACAAAACATGAGCTAAATCAATTAATATCTTAAAGTGCCAAAATCACTGAAATTTCGAAATGTTGCCAATTTTTTTCACAAAAATAATAAAAACACATTTAAAAATTTAATACATCTTACTTAAAGCCATGGGTAGGTGAAATAAACTTCCCTGCTTGTAAAAAAGAGTTTTACACCTAACATTATCCCTGAAATTTAAAAAATTTCCTTTTTTATTGAGCGCCATGACGCGCGTCTCCAATCCTCTTAATAAACTCGTCATTGCGACCCCGCATTTTACACGGACGCTTCCCCTTGCTGCTTTTGGCTTGTTTTCATTATGAAAACAACCCAGAACTTACCACGAGGAGGTGGTTGTATATCGAGTTCCATCCCCACCCCCTAAAAATTTTCAATTTATGTTACTAGCTTACCCTTAAAAAAATAAATTGAAGTTACTAGCTTACCCTAAAAAAATAAATTGAAGTTACTAGCTTACTATAAAAAGTTGAAGTTACTGGCATTGTAGTAGTTTAGCTTAAAAGTGGTTGATATTGGCTTTTGGTTTCAAATCTGGGTAAAGCAACTCTAGAAACAATTATTGACCGAATAAATCCATCTCGTGCCTCTGTATCACATACTTCACTTGATGCTTCAGTTACTAATTTAACGCAACGTTCTACTGTTTGTGAATGGTACGGAAAGTTAAACTTGTTACTATTGGTTGGAACGTCTAGAATCAGAGACTTGAGTTGATCATCATAAAGAGATCATAAGATATTGTAAGTGGTGGCTCTATAATGGAATCGGATTGCCATTCAATTAGATTTAAGTAATCGTCTGCTTCGAAGTTTAACTTGGGAATTTTGAACACTCGTATATTCTTTTCAACTTTACTTTTTTGTCTTAATTTTAAAATTCTTGTAAGGCCCAATTCTCTTACGTGTTTTCCATCATCTGCTAACATTGCCAAAGCAATATTTTCTGGATGGGCATAATAAGCATTTCTTTGCAAAGTTAGATCGATTACAATTTTTAAATCCTCAGGCAAAAATCTCGATTTATTTATAATATTGTAAAAATGAAGACTCCCGTATCGACATGATGACTGACTTTTAATTATTAACCACACATATGAGTATACCTTCACAACATACTCTGTTAATGTTTTTAAGTTATAGGTTGGATCTTCTGTTGAAACATGTAACCTTAAAATTCTATCTGCCGTCATCAACCATCTGGAATGATTCAATTTTCCTGGATCTTTTTGTGAAAAGCTTAATAGAATATATTTATTTGATGTCCCTGTGCACATTTCGTAAAAGTATCGTTGATCAGTGCTAAGATCCTCCAGGACAATTTCTGGCAAAGTTACATCTCTCTTTTCAAAGTTTGTTAAAGGCAATTGTTTACAAGATTCTAACATTTTTACAATTTCTCCGCTGTATCTTTTTGGTCCAGTGGTTTTCCCGTCTAAATGTTGCAACAAATGACGTAAAGGTAGCTCATTTGTATGTAATAAACGAGGAAACTGGGTAATTTTTAATTAACGTACTCGAGCAACACAACGACCTATTGACTACGGTCCGAGATGAATCCCCTAAGGGAAATACGATGACATACGATGACAACACCGCGTAATTTTAAACCACGGTCAGATGACAACACCTGAGCTGTCACCCCACTCTCCAAGAGATTGTGACTTCACGCCAATTAGATCTCTTCGCAATTCCAATTTGGCCGCATTTTACAATGACGAGGAGATCACGGCGTTGTCCGTTGGGCCGGTGTTTGACAAACGTTCACAATGGACACACCAAACCCCACGAAGTACAGCACGGGCAACGCCGTGCTAGCCACGCAGTGGCTAGTATGTAATAAACAAATAAACCAATGCATAGGACGTCCTAAAAAAGAGTTCGATTTGTCGAATGACTCCATTTTTCAAACCTGTATTTACCACTGTACCGTCACAACTAACATATTTGCATCTTAGACAAATCGATATTTTTTTCCAAAAAAGTTAAAATACTTATTTTAATATTTTGAGAAGAGCCAGTTGGTAGAGTGACGTGTCCCATGTATTTTGATCCTGGTTCTGTTATTAGAACGATCTGTTCTGTTACGGTCTTTCTAGCAATCCTTTCTCTTTCTATCTTCATAACTAAAGTTTTATCCTCTCGCCCATTATAGTATATTCCGTGTTCTGATAAAGAGATTGTTTCCTCATTTTTCCTTTTCAGGTTGCTACGGGTCTTTGTCCTTTCTCTTCTGATTTTACTACGATCAACTATATTTGAAGAATCATCCTTGGAAATTATTCCCATGTCCTTCAAAGCAGCATTTATTAGAATCGCTGCCGATCTATCGGAAACACCAGTTCTGTCACAAGCTAGAGCTGTGTTTGGAAGTTTAGTTATCATTTGTGAAGTTGAAGAAGCATTATTATCAATGATTGTGTTTATCGTGTCATTAGAATTCTTAAGCAAATTAGTACTCAAAGTAACCCCCGTAATAGAGGAGAGAGTATTTTGGATTGCTTTTCTTTACAATCTTTGAGCTGAACGCTTTGGCTCTCTGCTTCTCTTTCTTTGCGCTGCAATCTTTTTTCAAGCATTCTTCTGGTTTTAATGTCAACATTTCCAATGACCTTTGATTTGTTAAAAAAGCTCTTTCAGCAATAGGTACTTTCATTTCGCAAATACAACTGAGACAGTCCTTACATTTACATATGCTATTATCAAATAGATTTTTTTTTCTGCTGATTCCCTGAAGGACACGCTAATTCCCTGAAGAACACAACCTTTTTCGAGAAATATAGTTTGCCAGTACTTTTTAATAGTTTCTTAATATTTCTATATGCTTTATGGTATTATTTCAGCATATATATTATTTGTTGGTTTGTTACAGTTGGAAGCGGAACTTTTCCCTCATAATCCTTTAAGCTCTTTAATTAAAATTGAACATACATCAGCCATACTAGCATCTGTTTTATAATCTTTCTGTCTGTAAAGATAATACTTCATAACATCTGCATATGTTGGAAGCATGTTAGGCTTCATTATTTCAGCCATTCCAAACACAGGACATACATCTACTGATCGTGTCCGAGGAATTTGGATTTATTCACAGTACCGTGTCTTCTTAACAAACTAAACTGAACTTAATGATTAAAATTCGATATAAAAAAATATCTAAAATAAGTACATAAACAGTAAAATACGCACCAACAAACGAAAGCGAATCAATTTGAACAAATGACTTAGTTTTCTCAGATAGAATAGATCGATAGGCCTTTGCTGGAGCATGCACCTACTAGATATTTACAAAAAAAGTGGGCGGGTATTTAATGAAACCCAGACACCTCCACTCCATGTGGTGAAATACGAGTTGTTTAGCCCTTTATAAACAAGCAAAGAAAGGGAATCGCCCGTGCACCCTGCACCCGTAATAGCGAGGAACGCAATGATGAGTATTGAGAGGAGTGGAGACGCGCGTGATGGCGCTCTTTAAAAGGGCATTTTTTTAATTTCCGGGATAATGTTAGGTGTGAAACTTTTTTATTACAAGCAGGGAAGTTCATTTCACCCACCCATGGCTTTAAATAAGATGTATTAAATTTTTTAAATGCGTTATTATTTATTTTGTGAAAAAATTGGCAAAATTTCAAAGTGATTTTGGCACTTTGAGATATTAATTGATTCAGCTCATATTTTGTATATTTTCGAAATTCGTGTTTTTCGCTCCACCCTAGTATACAGGCATCACAATCCCGAGATACACATTTGATCTGTCCTCTTTTTTAACCCTCGCCTACCCTTCTGCTTTTTTGCTTCCCTCTTGTTGTCTTGTGTTTGGCGCAGCTTGGCCAAATATAGCCGTTGCACCTTTAAACCCAAACCAACGAACCACAAAGACTAGCCTTAGAGATACTGCTTCCTTGACTAGTGCCACAGTAGAAAATTTTGTTAGTACAGTACAAAGTCCCAAATTCGGACTCCCGGAATTACCCAAAATCTGTACGTTTGCGTCGGTTTTTTATTTTTTTTTCTCACTTTTTTACATATTTTCGGCTATTTTTAAAGATCAAGGAGTTAAACGTGGACCTAATTGATGAAACAACGTAAAATAACGGACATGTTCAGAGTAAATACCACACAAAAAAATTAGATTTGCAAGTAAAATTTTTTACACTGTATTAAAAAGGTTTTTTTACCTTTTTAAAAAATTATTCCTGTTTATATATCGGTTATTTTACCATTGCAAACAGAAAATTCATGCAAAGGGAGGGGGGTAGAGATTAAGGATTTTTTTTTTTTTTTTTTTTTTTGACAAAAATGCAAATTATCCGAAATGGCCGTGGTCCGGATTTTGGTCTTTGTACTGTAGTAGAAACAGTAGAAAGTTAGAATACATGTATGTATATCGTCAGGTTTTTTCCCCCCCTTCAGACTTTTGTTTGTTGCTTATTTATTCCTTCACTTTTTAATTCAACGTAATTTGTTATAGGGTCAGGGAAATCATTTACCATGATGGGATCAGAAGATAACAAAGGACTGACCCCAAGATTGTGTGATGCACTTTTTGAACGAATTAACGCATCGGGTAGGCAGTCTGATTACAAAGTTGAAGTCTCTTATATGGAGATATATAATGAAAAAGTGCATGATTTGCTTGATCCAAAAGGGTAAGTTCTTTTTTAGTCATTCATTTGTATAAAAATTAATAACCTCTTTTATTGGGCTTTTATTTTTCTAACTCTAGGGAAAGTGCTTCAAATATATCTTTTAGTCCTTGAAAAGTTATTGAATTTTTCCCAGAATTTGTTTTGGAAAAATTAGTTGCATTAAATCTTTTCTGTTTTAATTTTTTTTTTTTTTTTTTTTTAATTTTTTATTGCAATTGCTAGTTTTAATAACTTCAAATAATTTACTTATGTGATGTTTAAAATTAAAATTTATGAATTTTATGCACTGTTTTGGATGTAAAAAAACTATTAATGTTGACATATTCCTTGTGGTTCTTTAGTGATTTAAAAGCAAATTTTTAAGAAATTATAGTCTTTTTTTTTAAATAGATTAAATTTTTAGAAGAAATTTATTTTTTACAAACTTTATTTTATTTAGTCTGTTGAAAATAAATACTTGTCTAGAAAATTGGGTCACTCTCCACATTCATCACTTTTTACTGTCCTAGCATTTTATCACATTTGTAATGTATCAACTTTTTATTACATTTGATGTAAAATTTTTAATAGATGGTGCTATCTATCTTAGTGGACAGAAAATTCTCATCTTTTAGCCTTCATAATTTGTTTTTCCAAGGATGACCTACTTGTTTTATACTTTTCATTTTTTTAAACTGCACCTTTTATGTCATTTAAACTGCATAATAGCATGTGTTTGATAAAAATGTCTTAAAATCTTTTATTGTTAGCTAGGCTATTTTAATTTTTTAGCCATCTTATTTGTTTGTATTATATCTTGCATTTAGCATGCTTGACCATGTTTTGGAATAAATTAGAGAAACCAACCAATTTTTAACAAATTGAAATCCTTGAAAATTAATAGAGTAATAAAAAGTCTTTATACCTACCTTATTAAAAAGTCTTAAAAGTGCTTTTATGTAAGAGAGTGAAAGTGTGAAATGAAATGTTATGTAGTAATATGTTTCATGTTATGAGTGTAATGAACATTTTCTTTCTTCACAGTTGTAAACAAACCTTAAAAGTCAGGGAGCATAACATATTAGGTCCATATGTGGATGGATTATCTACACTAGCTGTCTCATCATACGAGGTAATTTTCTTTCAACATCTCTCTCTCTCTCTTTTCAGATATAATTTTTATTATAAAATTAGCAACACTTTTAAGAAGTTCTCTATATGTTTGTTTCATTTTCTATATCTAGTTTTAAAATAATTATTTGTAAATTTGCTTTTAGGAAATTAATAACCTAATGACAGAGGGCAATAAATCTAGAACAGTTGCTGCAACAAATATGAACAGCGAGTCCAGTCGATCTCATGCTGTTTTCACAATAACTCTCACGTGTACAGTTTCAGATGAGTACTGTAGTGTAAGTAACTCCTTTTTTTCTTTATAATGTACCCAGTTATAGTGATTATCAACTGTTTAATTTTATTTTAAAATTGTAAATAATGCGGTTAATAGATTTTAATTTGAAATTGTTTGCAGTTCAGTGTTAATGTTTGTATTGCATTGTGTAGTTTTAGTAATTTTTTTTTTTGCATTTAATAGGTAACTGGAGAAAAGGTTTCCAAGATGAGTTTAGTTGATTTAGCTGGTAGTGAGAGAGCCGTGAAAACAGGAGCTGTTGGAGAGCGGTTAAAAGAAGGCTCAAACATCAATAAGTAAGTTATTTCTGATATTTGCAATCCAATTTTCAAAATTTAAGCACAATTTTGCTACCAATATATTTTTAGGATATACTCCGATATGCAGTGGTCCCCAACCCCCGGGCCGCGGACCGGTACCGGTCCGTGGATCAAATGGTACCGGGCCGCCCAAGGAATATTAAATTATTTCCATTTTATTTACTTTGGTGTATTTATCTCGGGTTTTTGCGGTTCTTATCTATGAAATGTCCACTCAAATTAGGAGGCGGTAAATCAGAACTTGAAATTTGTTCTGTTACTAGAGCTTCAATTATGATTTCTGAATTCTGTACGTCTCTATTTTCCAATTGTGACAAATGTGACAACTGTTTTAAAGTTGGCTGACAAAGTAGCTGCATTTAAAGCCAAACTGAAGTTGTGGGGACGAGAGGTAAAAAGAGGCATTTTGTGGCATTCAGACATTAACGGGGATTTTAGTCAAGACTGAGCCTAAACATTCATTCTCCTTGTTGGTGCACGATCACCTGTCTTTGCTTTTAAAAGAGTTCGAGCGCTTCGTGTGTATTTTGTGGTTGGGAAACCACACGAATACCCCACGAACTAGTAAGGAATGGATCCGCAACCCATTTGTCAACAAATCAGGCATGTCCGCGCAAGAAGAACATCAACTGCTGGATAATGCAAATGAAGGCGTCCTTAAAACTACGTTCGAGACAACAACTCTGTCGGTGTTCTGGATTAAAGTCGTGGTGAAATACCCTGAGATTACCACCACAGCACTTAAATCCCTATTGCCATTTCCGACAACCTATCTGTGAAAGCTGGGTTTTCTGCAGTGACAGCAACCAAAACAAAACAACCCAATAAACTGGACATAAGCAACACACTTCGAGTGTCATTGTCTATCGAGTGTCTTCAATTACCCATATTAAACTGTCTCGTTGTAAAGAAACAAGCTCAAGGTTCTCATTGATTTAGCGTTGTAGTGAGTTAAAATGTTAAATCACATTATATTCATTTTTTGGTGTAACTGTATTTTATATTGAAGACATGTTTAAATACAATTAAATTAAAATTTTTAAATCAAAACAATCTAAAATATAAACAATCAACGCCCCCCCCCCCCAGCAGGCCGCGTTAAAATTATCAAACGTTGACCCGGTCCGCGGCGATAAAAAGGTTGGGGAGCACTGCCGATATGGGTACCATTAAATATGTATATGGCTATATACCCCCAAATGTACTATATGAAAAAGCATGAATGGGGATCTCTGAATGTTCTCTCCCTGACAACTTGTTATCAATACTATCGCTTTCAGCTCTGAACAATAAACTGAGAACCAGAATCTGCGTTAAACTTTAAACTATGTCCGGTAAAGCTGTTGTACCTTTATCACGTCACAAAAGAATTTAGATACTGCCAGTACAGCAGTTGTTCCTTGAATGATAAGAATCGGGCCAGTTATATTTGTAGCCATAGTCAAAAGGTTGTACCTTCGTTAGCCTTTAAACTACGGATGGTAAAACTGTTGTACTTTGATCGCGCCACAAAATGATTTAGACTACAGCCACAGCACAGCAGTTGTACATTGAAAGTTATAAGAACCATGCCAGTTATATCTGTAAGCTGTAGTCAAAGGGTTAAAGATGCCAATTATAGAAGAGATTTGAGTGCATTGCCTCCACAGTCCCTTAATAGGAATAAGATAATTTAAAACCATGTGATTTAACTGCTTTCTCCCAGGAGTTGCACTATAATAGTCTGTATATATTGCCCATCGTTGTTTATTTGTTAGGACCGAAGTGTCCTGCAAATTTCAAAAGTGGACTGTATTGTAGACTATTGCATGTAGAAGCTACAATGGAATTCAAAACTACAAAATCAAGAAAGACGTTTATTGAAACTGCATATTTGCATGATGTTGACCATTGAACTGACAAATTCTGTTCTGAAAGCTTTGTATTTTTCCAAATCAAATTCCAATTAGATAAAAGATCAAATCTAAATTTTCTGAAGAAGTTGCATGACTAATAAATATTAAAATGAATTGAAAGATCAATCTTTATAAGTTGCAACATGAAAATGGGACTCTGCATTTTAGGAATTAGCAAAATTTGTTTTGTGAATTTTATAAACATCATTAAGATTTAAATGTGATATGTGTCTTTTATTATAGTTTACTGTAGTATTCAAACCATAAATGTGACATTTTCTTATGTGTTTAACAATTTAAAAAAATTAAAAAAATAAATATGATTGGAACCTAAGTAATAAGTGTATGACAAGACAATTTGTTTTACCTGAAATTTATTTTATCAATTACACATAGTCGTTGAGAAAATAATTTGAACTGAAGCTGTATTCTTCAATGATGGTCTTAATAATTTCTCACCTCAATTCCATGTTGTGCACAGAAGATAATGATTAGCTGTAATTAAAAGCTCTATGATAGGTGTAACTCATCAGATTTCCTTGGACATTGTTTTTAGAATTATTTTTGATACATTGGCTTCTGAAACACAGCACATTTCAAATAATTTACCACTTAAAATTGGCAATGATTTTCATAACAATGGAGTTATTGGCAATAAATTTAATAGTATGCATTCTAGACCCCTGATTAACTATACCTCTATTTATGACATTCATTCGAGTTATAGATGAAGATAACAGTACACTAAATTTCTCAATCGGAACCAAATTCTAATCACCTTTTTCTCAACAGATCCCTTACAACACTAGGCTTGGTTATCTCTAAACTAGCTGATCAATCCTGTGGGAAAACGAAGGACAAATTTGTTGCGTACAGAGATTCTGTACTAACATGGTTATTAAAGGTATATAATTTTAAATACTCCTACTCTTTTGCTCCTAAAAGACTTACTAGGCACAAATTACTGTACAGTTTAATGTACAATGCTTTAATTCAGAATTTTAAATAATTATGGTACCTGTGTATAAAAGACCATGGAAAATTTTTAAATTATATCAAGATTCAATAGTTTATGTAGAACTAAGTGGATATTAGTTTTAAAAGTCAATTTTGCTGCTTTGAATATCATATTTTCATTACAATTATTTTCATAGAATGCTTTATTTTGTGCAAGTGTATTACAATTCTGGATTTTACAGCTTGTAATGCGCTCTATTGTGTATATCTTAGTACCATATTGAAGTAAAAAATTTTAAGTTGAGAAACTAAGTATATTTATATATTTTTTTTGTTCTAAAAAATAGTCATTTTAAATATTATGCATCTTTTTTACAACATAAATTTGCATAATTTTTCATGTTATGGTTACCCATAATTGAAAAGTAATGAATCAAACTCAATTTCAAATATTTGAGCATGTTCAAACACAACTTGGAAAATTCAGTTTGAATACAGCCCGGGGAAAATTCCTACGGCAGACAGTAGGCCTGATATATTCTGACACATTGACATCCTGCTACTCAAAATATTACATGGCTACTTGCCCTCCGATCTGTATCCAGGTGTGGTGCTTGGAGGGTTAATTACGTTCCATCTGAAATGCATACTTCTTTTTGGGTTAGATAGTGTTTAGTAGATTGAAATGTAAACCTGCTTCTTGCATGACCAGATATATTTGTAACTTTAGGACAATCTTGGAGGCAACAGCCGAACAGTCATGGTAGCTACCATAAGCCCTGCTGCTGATAATTACGATGAGACTCTTTCCACTCTAAGGTATGCAGACAGGGCCAAGCGAATTGTCAATCACGCTGTTGTGAATGAAGATCCTAACGCCAGGATTATCAGGGATCTCAGGGAAGAAGTGGAAATGCTCAAAGAACAACTTAAGGGCACAACAGTAAGTTAGAGAATACCTTTAATCTCTTTTATAGTACTTATATTTAAGTATGTTTATTTAAGGTGTGTTTCCATATCATCCTATGGTAGCATTTTTTGTTATTTATAAAATGTGTTACCATTTAGCAAAGGAATTTTGCAAATTGTTCTATAATATCATTTTCTGTTTATTTGTAAAATGTGTTATCATTATAGTACAAATAAATGTCTAGTATTGTTCCATGATATAATTTCTACGTTATTTATTTATAAAATATGTTATGTAGCAAATGAATTTTCCACATAATTTTTTACAGTATTTATTAAAAAATGTGTTATTATTTAGTAAATGAATTTCACACCCATTCCATATCATTTTCTGCCTTTTTTATTCATAAAATGCTTTTCTATGTAGCAAGAAGATTTGCAAGACCGTCTACGGGAATCTGAAAAACTCATGGTGGAAATTTCTCAAACTTGGGAAGAGAAGCTGCGGAAAACAGAAAAAATTCATCAGGTATGAACGTAGATTTTTCAGAGGCTAAAAATCAATTCCGAATGTTCTTGTCCCTTGATAAATAAACATTCAGTGTTCATTATAGTATCATTATTTACATTTCTTTATATTTTAGGAGCGTCAACAAGCTCTAGAAAAAATGGGCATATCAGTCCAAGCATCTGGTATAAAAGTGGAACAGGACAAATATTACCTAGTGAATCTTAATGCCGATCCATCATTGAATGAATTACTAGTCTATTATCTTAAAGTGAGTCATTTAAGTCATTAAAACCAACCTCTGCTTTACTATTTCATTCAGGTGTACTGTTACTTATATATGTGTGTGTTCAATATTACTCTTCCAGGAAAAAACCGTTGTAGGTTACCCCGGTGCATCATCCGATTTAGACATTCAACTTAGTGGTCTTGGTATTATGCCCAAACACTGCACTATTCAAATAGAGAATTCAGAACTGGTTCTGATTCCTGTTGAAGGTGCAAGGTAGGTAACATTGTTTTTATTTAACTATTCAAAATTATTCTTTAGCATTATTTTTATTATGATATGAATAGAGAGGTTTATGTATTGGACCAATTTATGTGCAGACTTCTTCTTAGCTTACGATAGGTGCTGCCATAGCTCAGTGGGTTTTGTGCTAGCAACCTGCGATTTGTAGGCAGTGTACCGGTCAGTGATGCATCTCCACATCTGGAATTTAGACCAGTCTCACACCCCCACATATGAAATTCAGATCAACCCCAGCACGGTAAAAAACACCTACAGTAACCATGAGAAAACGAAGAGAAGAGCAGCTCCAAGATTTCAACCTTATGAACTCCAGTCGGAACTTTGAAAATTTTCTTGCAGCTGTGGGTTCACAGGTTCAAACTGAAACCCTCTTCGCACGTATCTGGGTCTGCAGAGAACGGTTGATATAAGAAGTTTTTTGGGAGACTGAACTTAAATGTTGTGAGTAACAGACCTCTTGAGCAGACTCTTGATTTTTTTGGTGCCATGCTCCTGGCACCTAGGTGGTTCGATGTCAATTGCTGTGTCCACGACTTTTGACTATATAATTAACTCTTTATATAATAGTCCAATTCTTAAAAATACTTTAAATAAATGTTTAACTTTATTCAGTTGTACATCTAATTGTTAGATGATGGTACAGCGGCATAGGTTAAATTCCTCTTTGCTTTGATTTCTCTCTTATGTGTCAGCAAAACTTTCCTTATGTCCATTACTTGATGTCCATCTTGTGTTTGGCACAGCTTGATCCTTGTGTGCAATGGAAACCCAACTAACCCATTTCTGATATCCTTTAAGTAAACTGCATCAATATTGTTATGAAAGATTTTATTTAGATCTGTTTTCTTTCTCTTAGTCTCGAAATTTAATTACTTCAAGTGAAATTTGAAGTTCTGTTATGGGGCTCAGCAGTTATGTTAATCTATAAAATCAAAGATGGCATAGTTTTTAGCTCCATTTAGTAAAACATGTATCTTCATCACTAGTCATCTTTGTTTTGTGTACTTAGCTGAAAGGGAGGGGTTGAATATAAAATCTGAATGGCACTGACTACTTTGTTTATATTAGATTTGTGTGATGACAGTTATTTAACTTGGTACTAATTTCTTTCTAGAACTTGTGTGAATGGCTCTGTTGTCACAAGCCGTATTCAGCTTCACCATGGAGACAGAATCCTGTGGGGAAATAATCATTTCTTCAGAGTGAATTGCCCTAAGACGAGCAGTAAGTGATTGCCATTGTGGTGTGTTTTATATAAACGGAACCAAAGTAGTAAAATGGTTGTTAAAATTTTACTTGAAATTATACAGCACGTTTTACTGTAAATGTTATTGTAAAGTGTTTGAATAAATAATTAAACTAATTACACTATAGGAAAAAAGAATGAACACTTACGTGTAATTTTTGATGTGTGCATTAGTCTGTTTTGGTTGATCTCAAGATCATCTTTCTGACATTAAACTAAACATTTCTTATATTTTATCAATTGAAATTAAACTATCCTGTTGGCATTTAGGGATTATTTCCATATATTACCAACCTTGTTAAGGTCTTATATTGCTATATGTTAATTTAGCAACAGAGAGAATTGTGATTTTTCATTTGGGTATATTGTATTGCTTAAGTAATTTAAGATGATATACAAGATACTTAATTAATATTCAATATTGCTTTGAGCCAAATCTACATTTCACGTTTATTAATTTTAAAGTTAACCATATATTGCCTTTAATACATTTCTAATAATGGTCCTTGCAGCTGAGATATGTCCAATTTCTACTTGTTTTAAAACTAGGTAAACTAATGTTTATATAAATAAGCTGTTTGAAAATTGGTTAGAGCATCCCATATATTATTGTTACTTCAGTGTAAATAAATGTTCATTAAATTAAGATATTTTAGCTGGGATCAATAATTACAATTTAATCTGCATAAGAAGTTTTACAGATATGGAGTATGACATATATATATATATAAATCTGTAAAAAGGACCTTTTGAAATTTTAGACCTTGTATATAAAAATATCTAAGTATGCTAAAGGTTATGTGTGTGCTTTAATTTGCATTCCTATAATTGCAGATTGCAACAGTCCTGATATCCCAGAACGTCCTCTCGATTATGACTTTGCACGAGAAGAATTGATGATGAATGAGCTTAGTAATGATCCAATTCAATCGGCTATGGCAGCTCTGGAAAAACAGCATGAAGAAGATAAGCAAAGTAAACTTGCATTCTCTTTCCATTAAAGTTTAAAATGGTACTTTGTGTACTACATGCACTTAACCATTTTGTTCCTTTCTTTAGTTGCTTTGGACAAGCAGCGGCAGATGTACGAGAGACAGCTCCAGATACTTCGAAATCAAATGTCGCCTGGGACACCCTATAGTCCTTACCCTCCATTTGATTTGCTAGGCTTAGGAAAGTTTACTCCAGCTGGTACCCCGACCAGCAATGTGCAATCCAGGATGGAGCGTTGGGCTCAAGACAGGTACTCTTAATTTGTTATCTCAAAGCAAAGAGCTCCATAACAAATTTTATTTCGCTTTTGGTTTCATATAGCGTAACTCCCAGAGTGACACAGCTATGACTAATGACTTGTTGTGGGGGTGACTCCAAAGAGCGCCAGCACCGCGACTAATAGTTTATTGTACTGAGACCCCTGCTGATCCACTAAAGACCGATTGCCAAAATAAATTTCAGCATATGCCTGATCGGAATGTTTGACAGTTCCCAGGGTTCGATACAATGGTATACCAGATATTCAAATCGTTGGGCAGAGTTGTAATCACAATCACATAAGACATGTACAGGACTCTCCTTCGTCAACCAACAGCCTCTACATAATGGGTCATCAATAACACTCATAAGGTTGAGGTGTCTATTTAGGGTTCAGTGGCCAGTTATAAGGCCAATTGCTACCATAATTTATTTCTGCTGAATCTCAGCAGTTCCCTCAACCTTTCCCAGGGAGATTGTTGATTGAGCTCTTTTGCTTGTCTTTGATCATTAGAATGAAGCCATGTATGGTAGGACTTCGGAAAGCAGTTGTGAGGTAGACCCAAAACAGGCTCTGGTTTAATACATAAATGGCGTTTTAGATCCATGTTTTGTTAATTGGTTTGCCATTTCATTACCCTCAATGCCACAATGACCAGGGAGAGTGACACAGCTAAAAGGTAGATGTTGCTGCAATATAAAGAAGTCTTTTACCATATTTTACTTCTCAATTCGAAATTTTTAGATTTTGGTTAAAATTTTATTAGAATTTACAGCAGCATTTCCTGTGTTGATTTTCCGATGCTGTGTTCTGTAAAATTAAACAGAAAATTAAAATTAAACTATTTACATGTTCTAAAAAGCATACATAGAATTTTCATTTCAAAATGATCGTATCATTTACCATTGCTCATGCAGCACT
Source organism: Metellina segmentata (assembly GCA_947359465.1). NCBI lineage: Eukaryota > Metazoa > Arthropoda > Arachnida > Araneae > Tetragnathidae > Metellina > Metellina segmentata. The sequence continues at coordinate 115,727,828 of OX375873.1, forward strand.
TTGATAATGAAGTATGTTTAAAATTTTTGTTACTTGAAACTAAGCATCGAAGAAGCTTAATTCCTTACTTTCATACACATGAGAATCTTTACCCTAGCAAAGTAGTCACATTTTATTTGACAAAGGCTTTATCACTGCTGTTAGTTTGTGTTCTATTTATTGATTGCACACACACGTTTTATTGTAAACTGTAGGGCTTGGAATGTATTTTTGATAGACGGGGACACTACTGTGCCCCGTCCTTAAAATTAAAACAATGTAATAAGCACTTGTGTTCTTTCTTGTCATTAGGGATGAATTGTTCAAAAAGAGCTTGGCTAAACTAAGAGAAGACATAGTGAGAGCTAATGGCCTGGTTAGAGAAGCGAACTTTCTGGCTGAAGAAATGGGCAAGGAAACTGAGTTCAAAGTGACACTCCAGATCCCTGCTGCGAATCTCAGCCCTAATAGAAAGGTATGAGTTCAGTCTGCTTTCCTTTACGAGTGAAACAAAATGTCTGAAATATTCTGTAAACAATGCATGTCAGTTGTGTTTAGTGTGTAGCAAAACTGGAAAGCCACAGGCTACTTTTTGCTACTATTTTCCCACCTTGACAACTGAGGGTATCTTATTAAGAAAATCGTCTCAAAAGCACCTACTTTCAAATTGGTGGTGATTTTTTGAAAATGTCAGCAACCTTTTTCGAAAATTCACCATAAGAACAAAAATTAAATCCTTTTTTTAACTCGTAAATAGTGGATGGAAAAATACTTTTATTGTTTTTCTTTTTGGTTAAAATTTTCAAAGTAACACCAATTTCAAAGTTTTGGTACAAAGCTGTGGCAACCATGACAAACAAATGTTGGAATCTATTTGCTAGATTGTCGTGAAAGCATTATTAAAAATAAATTATTCTTGTTTTAAAATTTAAGTACTTGGTGAGATCTTCTACATTTGTTTCATACTGAATTAGCACATTTTTTTTAGCTGATTCCTTTTGTATGTGAGTGACTAAAATTGCTACTAAAGTATGATTTAAAAGCAGACTTTTTGCTATTATTTTGAAAGTACTTTGGCTGTGGCAGCACTGAAAAGCATCACCTTTCTCTCCCAAATGTACTTCATGCTTGTAATTTGCTGCAATTCTATATTACTACTGTATTAATTGTATCTAGAAGCTACATTGATTTGCATGTCTCATATCAAGAAAGTTTCAATTTATAGGTTTAGGAAATTTGACTTTTTTAAAGTTATAATTTTTAATGTTAAATCCATATTTTTTATCGGTTTTAGAAAGTTTTAATTTTTTTTAAATCTGATTTAAATTTTTAAAAATCTTGTCAATCAGTTAAATCTAATTTTTTAAAATTAAAAACCTCATGATTGTTTCACACCCTGATATGAAGCTCCATTTAGATTGTTAGAGAAAAGGGGGGTTCTAATCAGTCATAGCAGAGTATAGAAAAACGATAGTATTTCAATCTAACAAACAGCACTTCTTAGTTGCAATGCTATATATCTGCTTTATAGAAAAATATAGTGGTGCCTAAGTTCCTCATTATTGTTTGAATGTATGTATAGATAATTTGAGCATTTGTTATGATAGTCCAATTTCAAAATGTATTCATTCTTGCATTCCAGAAAGGGGCTTTTGTAAGCGAACCTGCTGTGCTTGTAAAGCGACGTAATAAAAATGGACAGGTGTGGTCTATGGAAAAGTTGGAAAACAAGCTTATAGATATGAGGGAAATGTATCAAGAAAGGAAAGAAAAAGGATTAGACATGAAAGTATGTGACTTTTTTTTTTATGAATGAGTTTATTAATTCTTATAACTATCTTAAAACAGTATAACTCTTATGACTTAGAAAGTCATACTAATATTTTTTGTATTTTAATGCTTCGATATGCTGATATTTAAAAAAATATTTTTTTAAAAAACCATTATTGGAAATTGAGAGAGCTAAAATGTCGTGAACATATTTTGTTAGTATTTAAGGTCCATTTTAAAGTAAGTTCTTTTTTTACCTAAATTAAATTCTTATTTCAGGTTGAAATTAATAGTGATATGTTAACATTTTTGCTAGATAGTTTATATTTCGCCAGGATTGGTTTTATGCTGTATTCAGTTCTTTGATATACTTGATTTCCATAGCTCCTTAACCTTGTAGGAGTTATTAGGATATTTTTTATAACTTTTAATTGTGAATGAAATGTTTGTGTGCATTATCTAATATTCAACAGTATATTGAGAAGTACATTGAGTATCTAATTAGATCCAGCACTTACATTGTATTTTTTACTTACTCCCGATTCCTTTTAGCTATTTTGAGCAACTACTATAATAAATCTGTATTGCCGTTTCAACAAACATTTACCAATTGTAAAGCGCAATATTAATGCTTGTCATTTTTATGAAATTCATCATACTAAGTATTGGTATGAAAAATTAATATTTGTTTCAATTGTAAATGTTGAACTTGAAATTCCATCTTATATGCTTTTAGAAACGAATTTTAATTGGTTCATTATTTTAGGAGGGGTTGCCACCCAAAGCTATGGATCCTTTCTATGAATCCCAGGAGAACCACAATCTAATTGGTGTGGCAAATGTCTTTTTGGATTTCCTCTTTCATGATGTAAAATTGGATTATCAGGTTCCTATCATTAGTCAACAGGGAGAGGTGAGTTTTATTTATATATACAATGTACTGGCATTGTACAGCTAGACATTTTTTGTTATTGTGATACATAGCAATAAAATGCTGTTTAAAGTTTGTTGAATGTAGGACTAATTATTCATCCCTAATTTGTTTTACTGTCAGGCCATATTATTTTTGGTTTTTCACTATTTTCCTCTATTGCATATTGCCTTAGTAAAAATCTTAATTAATATAATGTACCTTATAAAAAAGATATGTTATGAAATGTCAGTTTTGAATTAATTTGATGTTTCAATTTCTCTTTCGGACAAGTTCATAAGTTTGATTGTTTGGATACTTTGTTCTCTGTTATATCTTGCGATCTTGTAGGTTGCTGGACGTCTCCATGTGGAGATTTGCCGGATAGACGGCAGTTTCTTGGATAATTTAGATTCCAGCGAATGTGATGCTGACAGAAGTTCTGAATTGAAAGACAGCTCGCATGATATTAGTGATACCAATACGGGACGCCAGATTTCCATTCAGGTACCATATTTTCTTGTATTTACTTTGCACACTTCACTCACTCAACAACGTCGTATCTAAAAAAAAAAAATATTTCAGGAGAGTGATTTCCAAGTTTAAAAGTAGATTGAAATGTATTAAAAATAAATATTACTTCTGCTCTCTAGCGGCTACATATTGAGTGGTGATATATGACGATCTTGCAGAGATATACTACTCTTTCAGAGCATTCTAAAAACAGTCATAACTAAAAATCTCTGATTTTTGAGATATGACGTTGTTGAAAAGAGTGAGCGACTTGCAAAAAAATCGCATTTGTTTCTACTTGAAAAAATATCAGTATTGAAGATAGTATTGAATAAAACGATTTGTGTATTTAGTGTGAAGCAAAAATTTATCATTTTAATTATTTTATATTTATAAAAATTATTGGTATAAGTTTATTATGGTTCATTATTATTTTTTCTATGCAGTTGTGTAAACTGATACTAGTGTTGATATTTTATTTGTGCATGTGCAAGCTGCTCCTAGTTTTCTAGTAATCTGCTAAATGTATTTTAATTTGTTCTTAAACTGCAATTGTAATGAAAACAATAAGTACTTTGCAATTTGAAGGCAGAAAAAAAATTGTTTACTGCTGTATTACTCATTTGTTTATATTTTTCCTACTGAGTTACTGTTTTCTAAATATTTGTGTGTGATCTGTTTAGAATATTTTGGGAAAAATAATTATGTAATTGTTAAATAAACATACTTCTACAGTGAAATTATAGAAATAAATGACTGCACAGAACATTTTGTGATTATACAATAAAATATGATAGTTAGATACTCACAGAGCATGTGTCACTTTCAGTTATCCATCAAATCTGCAACCGGCCTGCCACCATCATTGTCTAATTTTGTATTCTGCCAGTACGTTTTCTGGGGCCACCCAGATGCGGTTGTAGTTCCGCCCATTATTAATCCAGAATATCCTGCCTCACGCAAAGGGAAAGACTGCATGACGTTTAAGTTTGAGCATACGCAGGTAAGAATTACCTATTGCCTTGTCAGTTTTTATTTTATGTGCTCTTGTATTTCTTACACAAGGGGGGTCAATAATTATTCATAACACAGTTATATATGTGCAGTAGTGTTACTTGCTCATTACTAGATAAGGTTTCTGTTTTATCACTGCTGCCCAGGTTTAAAGTCGCAAGATCAGTTCTGTTGGCGTTGCTAGCACAGCTTGTATGTTCCTGAATCTTGTGTCTTAAAACCTCAATTCTTATTCGATCCATTGTCGCTGCGGTGATGGTAACCACGGTCACTCTACTTTCTGTTTGCACACAATAGCAGCATTCAGTGATATGTTTTCCGTGGTCTGAAAACATCAGTAGTTGATATCTCACTATATTAAAAAAGTTACTGGTTTCCCAAAAAAGTACGAATGAGAAAATTACGAAAATAACATGGTTTGTTCAAAATTGTACAGGGAACAAGATTTAGAAGATTTTTTTCTGATGCATCCATTAGTTTAGGGTGCATTTAAGTCGAAAAAAGCGACATTTCTAACGAGAGTGTGCAAAACGCGTAACAATTTTTAGTCTTTAGCCGTGAGGTGTTTTTAGAATACTTCTAAACGTGAATTTTTGCACCATGACCAGTTTTTTTAGAAATTTAAGTTTGGTTCCTGATAATATTTTTTTGAAATGCAGGAAAAATCGGGACATTTTCGTTACTTTTTTGTTATTGTCACAGGAGATTGAATCTGCGATAGAAATGTTGGTTCCTCGAAAGGAGTATCCTCCTTTTGCAGATCCCATTTGGTTTGCGAAGCGATCCCCGTGGGTTGGCTAACAGGGGGCAGAGCCCCCTAGTCCATTAAAGGACTTTGCCCTTCAAGTGGTTTCGATGAGATATCTCATCCATCAAGATCAGACCAATTTTATTGCTAATGATGTGATATATCAGGTGGGCAAATGTGGCTTTTTGTTGAGTTAAGCACGACTTCCATTGAAAATTTAAATCCGTTTTTATTAACTATCATTTCATAACTTTTTTCATGAATCTTTATGAATTGATCGAGTAAACATTCAAGTCATACATAGTCACTTCGATAGTAGGTCTTGAGTTGAATCGCCAAATGAAGTGTTCAAGTCGTACATAAGCACTTCTAAAGTAGATCTTCAGTTGCGTTGGTAGTCCGAGCGTCGATGTGTATGGAGTCGAGTGTGTTTAGTCTCAGTTTGTATTGCGTAATATACACCATCGCGGAGGATTTAGTAGGATTTTTTTGCAATTTGTTAGTTTCTGTGACCTTTTTATTTGTGATATTATTGAAGATGAATTTACTATTTATTAAATAATACTTGTTGAAAAGCAGCTGGGGTATTGGAGTTATTAGATGAAAGATCGTTTAAGCAGGCATTACAAATGCAGCACAAATCTTCTGTAATTGAATTTTGGAAACGCGTGCCAGAATCAAACTATCCACATTTTTAAGAAAGCTGCTTGCCTTCTAATTTCAATTTTTGGTACAATATTGCTGTGAATTTTTTTACTCCACAATGAAGTCTGTATTTTTCACAGTTGACCAATCATTATCTCGCAGAATTCTTGTGGACGGCTTTAACGAATTTTACGCCAAATTTCAAAGATGTGATGAATAATCTTCATTAAATTGTTTTCTTTTATTAATGTATATTTATTACATTTTATTTTTTATAATAATTTTGAAATAATTATTTTGTATTTTATTTCTTTTAATTACATTTTCTAATAAGTGTACTTTACATAGCACTTCTGATGTGTAGAATATATATCCATTCAAAATAAATTAAATTAAATTTATGTATTTAATATTATGTAACTACGATGTTGCTCTTTATAATATATGAAAAACCGGAATGCAACTATCATTGACCTCATACATGCCCACCTCTGCGATATATATCATCATAGAGATAGTTCCAATTCTTTTTTATGATATGATCAAGATCTGGTCTGTTTTCTTATGAGGTGATGTGATCTTCATGGATGAGATATCTTTGCGAGTTCGACTCATGAGATACTTCATAAAGATAACCACCAAGAGTGTTAAGCGCAGCATGGGAACAGAATTTTGTTAAAAAGAGGTCATCCAAGTATTATGCATGAAAATATCAGCCAACCCCCCACGATCATAACATCAGCAATTTATTGTGTACACAACATACTTCTGTTGCACAGACTGTATGGATGATGTGGAAAATTAGTCAAGAACCAAAAGAATCAGACTGTGTGTCTGTTCAGCTACAAGCCCTTTTCTTGAGGGCATAAAATATCTTGTGCTTAGATGGAACAAGTACATTGAAGAGCATGGGGACTATTACAAAAGTGATGTTTACTTTATTGTATGGAAATTTATATCTGCAATGCAGATAATTATTGGCTTACTCTTATATAATAAACATGCTTGTTCAGAGATATATCTCCCGAATTCATCATTTTATATAAGTCAATTTGTAAATTAAATTGTTGATTTGTTTTTACAAAATTGATTTTCAGGAGTTTGTTGTAAATGTAGCTGAGGAGTTTGTAGAGTATTGTTCTGAAGGCGCACTGTCCATAGAAGTGTGGGGTCATCGTAGCGCTGGCTTCAGTAGCTCAAAACCGGGATGGGACGTAGATGTGCAGTTGATGCGATCACGCTCCTTAGCAGATCGGTATGTTTTTAAATGCTTGTTTCAATTTTTTGGTAAATATTCCTACAGTGTCCTTATTTTTTTATCCTAGATAAGTTATCCCCTCAGGGTGTTTACTTCAAATAAACATGTGTATCGTAATCCCTAGGCACCCTAGTGATCTGTCCTCTCTTCACTTTTATCATCCCCTTTTCATTGGTGACCCAACTGATTTTGTTCATATCTTGAATCATTCATACTTTTATGATATTTAACCACATTTCATCTATTCTCAATCAACATTCACATCAATGCATTTGAACTTTACACTTTAGCCTTTTTTATATTGCTGAGATATTTTTAATGTTGTAGCATTTTCATACTTTTGAAGCATTGATATTGTTTTATATTTTTACTTATGTTTTATCGTGCTTTTAATGTTGATTTTATAGTTAATCTGATACTTTTAAATCTCACTTTTATTGAACCTCATTTTGTCATGTGTTTGGCTCAGTTTATTCATTTTTGGATCTTGTGTCATTAAACCTCAACACAACTTTGATCTGTTATATCCTATTGACAGCTACTTTTAGATTTTTCTGAGAGTAAAGAATATGATTTGATCATGATCTTTGTCAAATACATTATATTTTTTTAGTTAAAACTGAGATTTTGTGAGGATTTTATGCATTAGTTAAATAGTACACAAAAGCCATTTATAACCTTCACAATTCCCCAAGAAGTGAGGTTGTGAAATTGAAATAGATAAGTTACTGTAAATCAATTGTGCATTTGTGTAACAAACATACCCCATTATAGAATGGATTTTCTATGTGTTAGAGAAGCGTATTTTTTCAATACAAATATAGTTCAATGTACCTTTATTTTAATCGTATGAAAATCAGAAATTCCTTTAAGATAGTTTTTCTTTTTTAAAAGCATCAAAACAATTATGATTCTTATTATCTGTAAAACTGAGAATAATGAAAAATTTAATAACAATATAAAATATATATTCTAGTTGAATTGATCAAATGTTTCTATTTTCATAGAATGTTCCCAGTTACAGTTGTGCTTTTCTGCTTATGATTTATAATTATTAGTTCCTATGTGAAAGAATTTCTGATTAACCATTTTACTTTGTGTTAAATAGAAGTTATTAGAAGCATAGAATTTAGAATGATAGACAAGACCATTCTTGATTTTCTGTAACAAATTCCTTATGTTATTTATTATAATATATTTATTTAAATAAATTCTTAATAAATTTGAAATCTTATTTTTGGATAGGTATACTGTGGTAATCTCAAAATTTGTCTGGGATAACTAAATTTTATTCAAAATAGAACTTCTGACACATTTTGTATCAATTCTTTGTATGCTAATTTATTTACAAATATAAATTTATTTTTATAGCTGGTCTGAGCTATTAAGGAAGATCCAGTTATGGGTTGAAATTCAAGAGCTAAATGACTTGGGAGAATATGCAGCTGTGGAAGTCATTCCAAGACCTGACATTGCAACTGGTGGGGTTTATCAGTTACGCCAGGTAAAATGTCATTTGTTAATTGGTTTTGATTCTCTTCTGAATCCAGTCGTTAGAGACTTGAAAATATGTCTTTTCTTTCTTAACTTGTAGCATTTATGTCATTGCAGGGGCAACAGCGGAGAGTAGTTGTGAGAGTCAAACCTGTCCATAATTCTGGTACATTGCCCATAATATGTGAAGCGATTACGAGTGTTTCCATTGGAGGAATTTGTTCTCGATCAAAGTTACAAAAACCTCTTGATTCATATCAAGAAGAGGATTTGACTTCATTGAGGGAGAAATGGTCAGAAGCTTTAATGAAACGCAGAGAGTACTTAGATTGTCAGATCCAAAAGATCATCAACAAGAAAAGTAAGTCAAAAGCTGCATTTAGGTTTGTGTGTTCTCTGGATCTTATTGTAATAGGGTACTCGTTTATTAAAGTTATTTTGATTTATGTAATATATATCATTTTACAGTTAACCAGTACTGACATAAGTTAGTAATTGAGATATAGACTCTGTACTGTGCTACACTAGCATATTAGCTTACAATGACGTTTAGTTGTAGAGTTAATTTCATTGTTATCCATGCATTAATTTTCCTTATTCGAATTTCATTCTAACACTTAAAAAGAATGTATTAATTTAATGTTTTAAATTACTTCAATTATTTAACAGTGAATTATTTATATTTTTGGAGATGGGGTTTTGTCCTTTTTTATTTTATTCTAATTCGGCACAAAATAGAACAAACTGGCTTAATTTTTAAAATGAAATTATTTAATGGTGAATTATTTATTCTTTAAAGATGGGTTTGGAATTTGCCAATTTTCATTGTAGACAACAACAACAAAAAAGTACAGAATTTTTAGGGAAAAAATAATTTTTTTTATTGCATTGTAATTTAATTTCATAAACCATTTTTTTATTATATATTGTTTTACAGTTATGTGGTATATGAATGAAATATGTTAGATGTATAAATGTATTACTTTGCAGACAAAAGTGACCAAGATGTTGAAAGGGAACAAAGTTTGATCGATCAGTGGGTTTGTTTGACAGAAGAGAGAAATTCAGTTCTTGTGCCTGCCCCAAAATCTGGAATACCTGGAGCTCCAGCTGAATGGTATGTTTCAAAAAATTCTGTCCAACTATTTGTTTCTGCTTCTTATTTTATAAATCATAAATTTTTAAATCATTAATTTTCTTTTCGTATTTTGCCCATTTCAAAATCTGTAAGTATCCTTTGATAAGTAGTGACAATTAAATTTAAAAGAGTTAAGTCGTAAAGAAAGTCTAGTAGGCTTTGTAACACCAATGTTATTTTTATGGTGCACAATTTTGTAATTTAGCTATTTGAGAAAAAATGATGTTGACTTAAAATATGCAATAAGCGAATGCTTATTTAAAGCATGTAATGAAAAGTTTGCATGATCGTTCTCAAAAAAGTCCAGCTTTTTGTAAGACAAGTATCTAATTTTTTCATTTTTACAGGGATCCACCAGTCGGAATGGAGAAACATATTCCAGTTATTTTTCTCGATTTAAATGGTAGGTTGGAAATTCCTTCGTTTTTTTTTTTTTTTTAAATTGCTGACTGTGTTATCAAGCTGTATTAACACTTTGCATTATTTCAAAAATGTAGCGGACGACATGAGTGTGCCTATAAAAGGTGATGCTGAAGTTCGCATTGCTGGAGCTAATTCCATCCTACCAAAAGAGCATGGAAGCCAGTCCTTTAACCTTCCAATCGTCAAGTATTGTGAGAAAGAAGTAAGAACTTTTTAATTTGTCCAAATTTTTTTATTTCTTTAATTTAATTAGTATATCACGGCTATTAATTTTTATCATTTCATTAAACTACCATCTTTTGAAGATTTAAGTAGATATTTTAATTTCATAAGGCATTGTTTTAAATTTTAAGTTTATATTATTTTAAACTAATTACTTTTTACCTTAGAAATTTATTTTTGTATATGTGGTACACACATTTTCAGTTACCAGGTTGTAATTATAATTTCAAATTCACAAATACTATTTCTAATACAGGAAAATCTGATAATGATTTTAATTCTCAAGCTAATTAAGATATTCAAGATGTTGAAAGGAACTGAAAAACTGACTCAGCTTTGCAAGCTATTCTTACTGTTGCTAAAGTGATTAAGATTGTGTCAGAATTCTAGTGATGCCTAAAACGTTTTAGAACTTATATTTTCTACACATCTTTGAAATAGTCTATATCAAATCATAATTTGTCTGCACTAATGTGCTCAATAATAAAGTACCAAATTCTTACATTTTGCAAGATTGTTTTTAGGGATTTTGGAAAATGCTGTGCATTTTAATTAAGTTATAATGGTATGAATCCGTGTGTCGATTTTATTTACGATTCTTATGGAGTGTATTTCCACATTTATAATGCTTCCACATTTTTTCCAATTCTAGATTTCCACTTTTAAAATGTCAGTACTATTAGTTTAAATTAATAACATGTTATTGGAAAAATAATTGGTTTGTAAATAGAATTTGTAATTAATTTTACAATAGGGATGTTTTTAATTACACTTATAAATTATATTGTTTTTGATTAGTGTTAGTTACCCTTGAGCCATTGAAAGCTATAATGGGTATAAGACTATTGTAGACTGTTGGCCAGATTTTAACTATTGCCCTTTTTATAGCATATTTTTAAAACTTGTTTTGGTGGAAGTTAGCTAAAGTTCCATGCACTAAGGAACTTTGTGCAAGAAGCAAAGTACTTTGTTCCTTTCACTAAGGGAATTCCAAATTGCCTGTGAGATTAAAATTGAGTCTTTGATTATGGGGGAAATATTTGTACCTTTAAATTTGCTACATTATGGGCGATAGGTAACACAAATGTAATCCAAACCTTTTGTTATACCAATCATAAGATCTAATTTAGTTGCTTAAAAGATGGAACTTTAACTTTGAAAGTAATTGATTGGATATAATTTTGATATTAACTACATGTAAGTGACTCTTCATTACTGTTGAATGAAAGTCCTGTGATGTCTGCTTTTGATGTTCACTTTCACGTTGCTGAAACTAGGTTTGTGCAACTGCTGCCTGGGACTCATCCATACATGATTCCGTTCACTTGAACCGAGCCACGTCGCCAAACGACCGCATCTATTTGATACTGAAAGCCTCTGTCCGTCTCAGTCATCCGGCCACAATGGATGTGATGCTGCGTAAACGCCTTGCCATTAATGTCTATAAGAAACAGTCCATAGCTGATAAAATTAAAAAGAAAATTGTGCGACAAGTGAGTTTTAAGTTTGTTTAAACTTGTTGTTTTCACTTTTATGAAATTTCTATGTTTGTTCTTTTAAAAGTAAACATGCAGAAACTTCACAATTATTCATTCATGGAAAGCCAAAATATGTACTTTTCAAAAAGAAGCTGTTAAGAGTTTTGAATCATGAAGTACTGCTATAGTGTACATTTACAATTTTGTTAGTTTTCTAAAACAGATTATGTCTTGACTATGCTACTAATAAGTAAGGCTGTTCAAAGGCAAAAAAAAGCATGATTTTATTCTATAATTGTTAATTTTTTGCTTTAGTTTTGTTAATTTTTTTTTTGTGAAATGCAACCAGATGTTGGTTTTAATATTTTAGTTGTATTGAAGTTAATCATAATTGTTGAATGGGGAAATGTAATTATGAAGTCTGATCCTATGTCAATTATTTCATTACTACAAACCTTTTACACATAAATTGTTTAACACAGTATAGTAATAAGTTTTGTGAAATTAACAGTAGCATTGAAATGTTTCCGTTTTTTCTTTCCTTACATTGCATTATCCTGAATTGGCTTAAAGATTAAAAAGAACACTGCTTTTAATACAAACCTGCTTTTCCATTGTAACCTGGTTGGGTCTGTGAACAGATTGTCTGTTGTGTGTAGTTCGTAAAGGTCTTTAGTTTTCTTCACCTACTTCATTGTTTGTTTTGTGATTATTTTTTTAGTGTCTGTGGGGGCACCTGTATATTCAGGGTCAAATTGAAAACTACCTAGTAAGTGCTTCTTCATAGTAACGCTTGTGGGCCTTTCTTTTGGGGAATCGGTGTGTTCTTTCTCAAAAGCTTTATCCTTGTTTTTCCTTAATGTTTGCAACAAACATTTTGCGCATAGAAGTAATTGTTGTGCGCACGCTCCACTAACACAATGCATTTCTCAGCCATTATTAACCTTTGGTGTCGTTTTCTTTGTCTTTATTTTATGTTTTTAGTTTAGGGTCAAAATTGGATTGTATTAGAATTCATTTTACAGTTCAAAGTACTCCTAGAAATCTAAACATCTATTGTTACTTAATATTTTTAAGCATAAAACTGTTTCTTGGTGTAATTGGTAAACTTGTTTGTTAGCTGTTTTTTAGGTGTAACATATTGTTTTTAATATTCTCTTGTAATGTGTGTATTTTGATGTTAGTTTTTACATATTCCCAAAAAGTATTATCGTTTTGTTTATTTTTATAACAGCAAAGTATTTGTAATGTAATGTTTAATGCTTCGATGCTTTTCACTTGGCCAAATATAGCCAACCTTTAATGCTTGTTTCTGTTTCTGTTGCTGTAAATCGAACACAGGCTGGCGCCGTGATGTTCAACAGAAACAATATTTATTTAACAAAACAATTAATTTTGACAAGAGATATAAAGACGTGCTTGTGTCCAACTTGTTGACGATACATGAGCATGAATCGTAGCTCGCATGAAGCGACAGTAGGAAGTAAATTCATAGGTATCGCCCTCTGGCGGATTACAATGCCCTACTGACAATATAGGAGACAAGTTAAGGAACATAAAATAGTTGTCAACTCTAGTTACTTTTATCTTTTTTTACATAAAATTAATTTGTAATACGATTCAAGTTTCTGTTTTACCTGTACTTATTTGAATCATGACAAATTTGTTCTAAGGCAATGTGCAAGAAATTCATATAACTTTATTGCCGACATTATGCTACCTACTCTCTGCTCTTTAAAGTCCTTCATAATTTTAATTTTAATCAATATTCATGTTGTTATTTGCAAGTGTTTTTATACCATCTTTTATATAAATACTTCTAAGTATGCATTTGACTTATGTAAAAATGTGTGTCATTTTTTAAAATTCTTTTCTTTATAGGATACTCTCCCTTACACTGGTGTGACCTATGAAGTGGTTTCAAACATACCAAAGGTAATAATACTGTGGTGTATTTAAATCGTAAATATTATTGCAACTTTTAAGAACAAATTTTTTCTTTTAACAAAAGACTTATGTTGCCTATATTCAATCCATTTTTTACTCTTATTTTCTACACAATATCTTTTAACTCTCTTGGTAATGTGCCCGAGTACAGTTCGGTAAGATTTCATTGCAGTGTGCGACATACTCAAAAGATTTCAAGGAGTGAGATGTCTGGGGGTCTATAAGATATGTCTAAATATTTAGAGTCTGCCACTTGGGAATGTGGGAATTTTTTCCTGATAGTTTGTGAACTGAATTTTTCAACCATGCTCGTATGTGCTGCATGGAGGGTTAATACTGTAAACAATATGCTAAGCTACAGATATGCATTTGCTTGTAAACTTATCTTTAAAACATTAGTTTTAGATAATCTTATTAAAATAGAATTTTTACACAAATTTTGATTTTTTTTTTTTAAATTCATGTGTAAAGATTCATGTAAATGCATTATTTAAGTGTTTCATGAATTGTAAACTCAATTTCCAGAGTTAATAATTTTCATGAATAGTAAACTCAATTTTCAGAGTTAATAATTTTACTGCAATGAAGTAAAACCTTATCAAGATTGCTGTAAGATTGATCTACTAATTAAACATGTTGCTCAGAGCGAATTAAGATATTACAATTTCAGAGGTTCACTAAATAGCTTATACTGTTTAAAAATTGCACTTGAAAACATCTTTATTCTTTTTTTTACCTGTTGCATTGAGTAAATTTTAATTAGCTATGGCTCTGCTTTTCACCTCTACTTTTACTAACTTTTATTAATGAAGTATCAAGTATATGCTTGTTCATACACCTTTCAAGCGTGTTCATACATGCTGCTTGGAGGATTAATACTGTAAACAATAAGCTAGGCTACAAATATGCATTTACTTGAAAACTTAACATGAAACATTAGTTTTAGATAATCTGATTGAATAGGAATTTTTACGCAAAGTTTGATTTTTAAAAATTCATGTAAATGCAATATTTGTATGTACTTGAAAACATCTTTATAGGTTCTTTTTTACCTAATCATATAAGGAGCCTTGCATGTTTGCATTGTGGCGTTTTTCCACAATGCAAACATGCAATTTTAAATGCATGTTTTCTAATCAGGTTTTGACCCTGACAACTAGAATCTTTTCTAGGTTTCTGCAGCCAATAGTCAACTATTTACTACTGTATTGTAGAGTAAAAGCAATGGTACACTTTTCTCGTAAATATCGTGGCACACAAAAAGTTAATACTCTGCTTGACTTCTGGCATCGTTCTGCTTCGGTTTAGCCATATTGTACTCCAAACAGTTTAAGGTGCAGAAAATTTAATAGTTTAAGGTGAAATTAATGTTCATAATTATAATTTTTATTAAAATGCTCAAATATAGGTTTGCTTCAACAAAGTTTTCCATGTTTCCCGTGGGTCAGGGAAGACCTGAAATTGTTAGGAAATTTAATTGTGTCCAAAAAAGTCAGGGAAAATTATGCATTTTCGTCTAAAACCTCGAAAATTGCCTCCGTGACCTGGAAAATGATTGATCATGACTTATGCATTGGAGAAAAGAAGCCAGTAAGATTCGTACACAGTTTCGCATCACTTTATTCTATGAATTGAATTTTTCAACTGATTTGAAAAGAAACAGCTAATATTTAACAGGTAAAGATTTTTGTTTCATCCACTGGCTTAAATTGAGGAATTCCGTGCTTGTGATACATTAAATCACAAATAGATTTCAGTCAAAGATGTTGGATTATTTGAATAAGTTATTTTAATGCAAAATTACTTGGTGCTTTGTGGAATAAATTTTACAGTGTATAATTCTTAAATTGGTTTTTATTATTGACTATTGAATGCTAAATTATTTCTTGGTTTTTGGCCTTACAAATGTCAGGAATTGCTTACGTTTAACCTGGAATTTTGAAAAAATTTGTCTGGAAAAGTAAGGGAATTTTATTTCTGAAATAGAGTGGGAACCCTGTAAAAGGCTCAATGTTGTTGTCCTTTTGCTGGGCCACCCTGGCTCGGTGGGTATGTCCACTGCGCCAGTAACCTTCGAGTTATAGACCGCTCTTTCTGTCAGGTACATTCCTCTCTGGGTGTGTTTTTCTCTTCAGTGTCAGTAACTTTTACTATGTGTGTATGTCTATTACTTGATATTATATGTCTTGTGACTTGCACAGCATGGCTAAATGTGGTCCATGTCCCATAAAACCCCAAACCAACCAGCCTCTTCCTTTTGCAGGCTTCTGAAGACCCTGAAAACAGGGAAATGCTTGCCCTCATGGCAGCATCTGGCGAGGATGCTCATACTAATGATGGGGAAAGCTACATTGAGAAGTACACAAGAGGAGTTTCTGCAGTTGAGAGTATTTTGATGTTGGACAGGTTGAGGCAGGTGAGTGCTTAAACACCTTCAAAGCGTTGAAATTTCATGCCAGCACAGTTTTAATGCACACATTCTTTTATTGTAGGAAGTGGCTGTGAAAGAGTTACTTGCTGCACAAGGAAAGCCTTTGAGGAAAACTGCAAGTGTGCCAAATATTGCTCATGTAAGTCTACTTTGTTTTAGACTAGCATTTAACAGCACACCGTTCTGTCATCTTGTTTTTCTGATATTTGTCCAAAACAGTTGACTGCCAATCATTTTTGAACTCACTGCCTATGTTTATTTTGATATTCAAGCAGAATTAAAAGAAAGGCTACAGTTCGAATTAAAGTATTGTGTGAATCTTGGCTAAGGGAAATTAAAAGGGGAGAATTCATGAAAGGATATAAATATTTTATTTCTGCATAAATATCAATTATAATCATTTGTTGGAAATAATAAATCATGTTATGTCAATGATACAACTTTAAATTGTATTAAATTTCTTCAACAGGAAGCACGGAAAAAAAATTTTTTAACCCAAAACCAAAGTGAGGTTTTAATGAAAAGGTTAGATTTTGTAGTGCAAAATTACAAACACTCCAGACTCCTTTAACTCTTCAGAACAACATTTTAGTGCAACTGAAGTGCTCTTTACTGCTGAATTTAAGTAGTTATGGCTAGTCCACTAGAAAACATCAAGAGCTACCAAACTGAATTGTGTTCAAAGGTGTAAGTCTCCCTAATTTTATTTTAATGCATATTTTTCAAAGGTAAGGCACTCCTCTTAAGCATTAAAATACAACTCGGAAAGTGAAAAGCTCAATGTTTATTTTGAAATTTACTAGCAAAGGCAATTGTTAAAGGAGATTTCTGAAAATCTTTCTATGTCATTTATGTTTACAGATTTCAATTCATGCTTAAAATGAGTTTGTTATGAAACTTCAATGCCTGGGAGTTTTTTGGAAGCTTCAAGTTTTTAAAGTTACTCAAAAGCAATTTTGGGTAGTTCTCTTTACAAAGTTTTATGTTGAATTATTTCTTGTTCTATAAAGTCCTCTAAAAATGTATCCAAAAGGCATTGATTTATGAGTATTCATTTAATTAATTTCAATATTAATTTATCAAAATATTGTAGGTTCTCAGAATAGATCAAAGGTTAGACACAACATTCCCACAAAGGATGGATCCCAGCTCCCGTGCTGATTCTGCATGTGAATTGACCATGCAATCTCCAAATGATGACTTCAAGCAACGGAATTTGAGCAGTCCTCTAACGAGTACACCGTACAAAGACAAAACATCTAATGGGGAATCGCCAGTGACTTCTCCTTTTGCTCTAAGTAAGTTCAAATGTAAGGCTATTGGTTTCCAAAAACTTCAACACTTTGTTTCACGATTTTTTGTGAGAGATTAAAAGATGTATAAAAAATATTTTTGTGTTTTACCTTAAACTACTGTTTTATGCAGCTCTATTTAATATATGTTAATAATAAAACAAAGGTTTACACCATTGTATTTTTAAAGTTTAAATGTAAGCACTTGGTGTTTTGAGTGTTTAACTCTAAGTATAAATTTATTTACAACAACTAATATAAAGATAAAATTATACAGGTCAGCTCCTCAGAGTCAGTTTGTGGAATTCCCATGTATGTTAAAAGTTATTGAAAAGTGTTCCCTTGGAAACATATAGGTTATGAATTTTATTAAATTGAGATAAATTCATATTTTATCCAAGAAAAAAAATCAACCTTCAAAGGATTATAGATAGAAATTATTAAATTAATTTGTAGCCATTATTCTGTGTCTTAGTTATATTATTGATATTGCTTACTCTTTGTTTGTTCAATTTTTCAATCAATGTCAAACTGCTTTTGCCCCTGAGAATCATCCATGCCAAAAGATCTAAATGAAAAGACATCAAGGACAAGAAACACGATTTGCAGTAACCTTTCAATAACTTGTGATTCTTGGAGCACAAGAAAAAAAGCTATCTTCTTGAAATGAAAAGACCCAAATGATACATTACTCAAAGGAACAATAATTTTTAAATAAATTCATATTCCTCATAGACACAATTCTGTTTTGCCAATTCAGTTTAGAATATAAATGCTACAACTAAATGATCTTTGAATTTCCGATTCTAAAGGAACTGAGATTTTCTTCTGTTCAAAAACCAAAAGTTCATCAAGGAACAAGTAAAAAAGAGGCAATATGGCAAAATGCATGACTTAATGAGGTGTTGCTGTAACTTACGTGTAGTATTGTCCAAAAGTATACTGCAAGAATAAAATTATCAAACAGACTAAAACTTGTGACATGCTATAAGCTACATTTTGATATGTTATCCTTATATTGTATCATCTTTCTAACAAATTAAGTCTTAGTTTTTTTTCGAGTGAATTATTGAGTACTTGATGGATTTTTATAACATTAACCTTTTGACTATGGCTTTAAATATAACAAAAGTGATTCTTTCTTGGCACAATTCTTATAACTTTCAAGGTACAACTGCTGTAACAGCTGTAGTCTAAATTTTTTCTTGCTGTCATCATGGTACAATTGCTGTATCGGTCGTAGTATAAAAGTTAATAACAGGTGAATTTTTAGGAATTTTTAAATATAGGGTTCCAAAACCGTAAAGCCCCCACTTTAATTTATATCTTGTTAGACCAATTCTCGGCACTTTCCAAGGTTGTAATACTTATTGCCCAACTGCTATGAAATGTATAGCTTCTACCATCACTAACAGATGACCTGTCTATAATTGACATGGCTCTGAATCAACCTCGTTAATCATGGAATGCTTCGTTGGTTTGGCCACTATGCTAGCAAGCTACAAGTTGTAGCCTACACAGGTTTGTTTTCCCATTAGGTGTATTTCTCTCATCTGTCAGTAAAACTTTCCTCCTATGTATATATCCATTTACTTATCATTGTGTCGTCAAATATGGCCCTTATGTGTCAAAAATGAAACCATCTAACCATGGACAGGATAGCCAAAACCACCGAAAACAACATTAAAATTTGATTCTAAAAATAATCTTATTGGGGTTAGTGAAAAGTTATTTCTATCATCTTAATCTTTTAATTTTAATTAAATTTGTATAATTTTATTTAAATGTTTGATCTAAAAATGGGAGATCACTGCCGTTTTTGCTTTTCTTAATGATGACTTGTGAATGAAGGCTTGTGTCATGTCTAGAAGAAAATCAAATGCTGGCTGTGTTAATAGTTTCAAAATCAATTTTCCAGCTGCTTTCATCTTTTCTTTACGAGATTGAATAACGAATGGTACATATGCGAATGTGCAGCCAGTAATATCAAAAATATAGTGAAACTACAAAATTGTCATAAGTTTCTCTTTCCATCCATGAAGCATATGCCTGAAATTTTTTCTGCTTTTTTGGTAAAACTTTATTTTTAACTAAAACAAGGTTGGCTTAATTAAGGCACATGCTGTTGCCCTAGTAGAGGGAAAAGTTGAGAATGCAATGGTTTTGCATTGAAATACCATGCCAAGATATTTGGATATCACATATCTCGGTAATGAACCCAATTTTTAACCTTGTTAATATTTCATATATCAATGAATTATACCATCAAGTTAAATGTGTTTACAAATTTATTAAATATATGATTAAACTTAAATTTATATATACTTGGCAAAATTTTCAGTTTTAGGGTTTGTATTGATATGAATATACTAGATTAGATAAAATTTTATGGGTGTAGTCTGAATCAAGGAGATCTGAACTGTGAATTTTTATTTATTTCAATCAATACTGACTGGGAGAATTACAAAATAGCATGTTCTGTGTTCTGGACTCGATAGGTTTTTATTTTGCTTTTTTATGTCCATTAAACTTTTGGAAGGTCTATTTTAATGCCTACTAAGCATGTAGTTTGAATTTAAGTTTTGCACCACTGCTCCCAAATAGGCTGCAATTTTGAATTTAGATGTGCTTTTTCTCATGTTTGGATGGGGTTTCAAAAGTATGCCAGCGGATTTATCTTGTATTTACATACAATATACAAAATATGTTCATAATATTATGTTCACATTTGTACAGAAAAATATATTTAATCTTCTAGGTTTTCTAACAAGACTAATTTTAAGTTTCTTCTGATAAAAATTTATTTTTGCAAATAAAAGTTTGTCTCTTTGTAACACTAGTATTTATAATTTCAGCTCGACCAACTTTCTTGAATCTCAGTTTCAATTTGAATATGAGTCTTCGTCAGAATTCTTCCATTTTAAGTATGTTAGGTCTGAAACATCCTTAGAATGCTTTTTTATTCAGTCAGAATGTGCATCCAATCTTCACCCCCATTGTGCTCAGAGCTATCTAGTTTTATCCTGCACACCTTGTATATGTGCTTCTTTCTCGTTGTCTCCTGTTTTTCCTATTTTATTTCTTTTGCACATAAATATTTCATTTATTTGAAATGAAGCTACATAATATTTTTTAGTGGTACACTTGCTTATTTTGTGTAAAAAAGTATTTTATAAATAAAATTGTGTTTGTCTGTTCAATTTTCATTTTAATAATATTTTTTTTCAGATTTGAACTAGAATATTTGCATGCTAATTTTATCACTGCATGTAATTATCCTCTTATTTTTTTAATAGTTTTTCTTCACTTTTTTCGTGTTTTTTTTTCCAACTGAATATTGAAAAGCTTTGTATTTAATGATTATTTCGTGTTCTTATAGGTTCTCCATTGAATGGCTTGACTCCACAGTCCGCAAAGTTAGTAAAACCAATGTCCACAGTTGTTGAAGAACAAAGTCTGCAAAGTGTGCCTGAATGTGGACTTGATGATAGTACTGAATTTTGTGATCATGTATGTTTTAAAAGATTAATCTTTATCTTTGGGCCACCTTTATCTTGGAATTATAAAACCTCTAAAATATACAATTTTTTTCACTTATCAGTGTGATAATATTACTGTATATGTTCGTGTGGAATAATATGAGAAAATAGTTTCTTCTCTAGGAATGAAGTATTAATGTTATTGATTTTTGTTACTAAATTATAATCACAGGGAAGCCACTTTTAGGCCAAGATTGACCATACAACACTCACATGCATATCTTGTCAAAATAAAGAAAATGTGACATTGTCAGGAAGACAAAGTGTGATCTTATGCATGTCATTTAGAGAAAACAACAAAAATGTCTTTATTAAGGGCCATCAATTGGTATAAAGAAAATTGTACCTTTTTTCAGTTGAATGTACAGTTTTGTATATTCTATTGCATTTTAAATGGATTTTAATAGTTGAAAAAATGTTTTCCATGCAATAATGGTCGGATCTGGTTATCTTGCTGGATAAAAGATACAGTTATCATCATGTGTTTCAGTTTTTTCCAAAAGTGTTACAACCTTTAGATAACATTCCTTATTGCACAAAACTGTTGTGATGTTGGATGATGAATCCCAAATCACATCTGAGCTTGTGAAAACCACTTCTAAATAACAGATTCATGTTAAATTGAACTTTTGGTTACATATGTGGAATTTTCAATCTAAATAAATAAACTAGATGGCCAGTAAAGATTTTAATCCTGCTGTCCTAATGTTCTCACATGATACATATCAGGGACACCTCAAAATGTAGTTTATTGCCATTTTGACAATGTTTGATGTTTAATTGAATTGGTGTTTTTGGATAATTTCCCGCAGGAACTACCCCCAAATTCTTTCACATAAAACATATTGGGGTTACTTTAAAATGTAGTTTGTCACTGTTTTGGCAAAGTTCGAGTAGTGAGTGTTGATCAATCATGTATGAATTCAGAATTTATTCTTTGGGATTCTAATTGGTCTGCTGAAATCATATTAGCAAACAAGCCAACAGATGCCATGTTCAGATTGCATACAGGAAATGTGTATTACTGCGGATACACTACTATCACCTGTATTTAGCTTAACAGAAAATGCCGTTCATACTAAACATATGAAACTTCTGAAGTCCATTCTTGTTTTCCTTCACAATCCATGCAATCCAAGTATTATTGATAGTCACATGTATACTAGCAAATCTTTTAGTGCATTTATTTGAACATTGGTTATAAAAATGTTTTACTTTTTAGTCTGGGGACGAAACTTGCATTCAAAATTTGAATGAAAAACTTGCTGGCAGTGAAGAAGAACTGACTAATTTTACTCCAAGTGGAGCAGAAGAGAGTGTACAAAGTAATATTGAGCCGACGGAAATAGCACCTGAAAAAAGGTGTCATACATTAGAAACCCCTGATAGCATTGGGGAAATACAGGTAATTTTTACTTAAATGTCTAAACAACATTTCGAATCAGAAAAAAATCTAGAACGGAAGTTTTTATATACTAGAATAGGATGTACTGTGAAATGAATTTTTATGACAGAATATTAAGGTTTGCAATTGCACAATAGAGAATCCTATATAATTATTTAACTCCATAATGAGAGTAAATATTTTTTTTGTAGAAAAATAAAATTGTGAAGTGAAAGTTATCTGCAAAATCAGAATTCTGAAATAGTGTTAAATTTCTTTGATAGCTGCGGTTGCTTCTTAAGAAAAAATTTTGTCTTCATCTCTGCTTGTAAAATTTTAAAATGTCCTCGTATATTCAGTACTGTTGCTGTTTATAACTGAAGTCATAGATTGTCAAACTCCAGTGCACTCGCTTTAACTAAATGAATTCAATGGGGAGAGAGTGAGCTGTAAAGCCAAGATGGGATATTTGCAAATTATCAATAGTTTTGTAATCAAACAAAAGCAATATATCTGCAAATAATGTTATTCTATTGGTTAAACGTTTATAATTTTTTTTGCATGCTTATTACAGAAATTAGTTTTGGAGATTGGAAGGATATGTGTTGCAAAGTGCGTCTTCTAATTCTCCATTGTGAATTTATCCTCTGGAGGTTCTGTGTTTAATACAGTAGATCTATATGCTTTGCATCACTCTTCAAGTTGCTCAGAATGGCTAAGATCAAACCAACAACTGAAAAAATTATTTAAATCCATAAGTAATTTCCTTTGCACTCTGATCATTGAAATAAACTACTGTTATTCCACCAATACGGCAATATCTGATTGCAAAAGATTAAACAGTTTATAAACCTGTGAAGACAATTGATGTAAAGGTAACTGGGCTAACACAAACTGAAATTCAGCCATAATAAATATGTATGTGGATGAAAACCAATTCCCTTCACTCAAAAGAATTCGTTATTCCCTTTTAAAATATACTATGGAGGTTGTTATCTGCTTTGATAAGGTATAGCATCCTAATAAATTTCCATAAGGTTGGCCTAAAAATCCTATCACACTTTTCAGGCAAAAGTAGGAACACCAAGTATGATCTCTAGTGGGTATGGATCTCAGGCATTATCAACCACTCCAGCCTCTAGTGAAGATTCCATTTCAATACACAGTGTAACTGAAGATTTTAGAGACAATGATTTCTCTTCAGAAATTTCTGCACCAAGGTATGCAAAGTTCTTACGTTTTATTCCAAAATGGTTATGCTCTACTGTAAGGAATTGTTGTTTTCTTTAAATCCTGTTCTTATAAATATTCTACCGTTAGTTTTAATTCAGCTGCATGCTCTTTTGTATGTATATAAATCTTAAGAATATTTTTCAACTTTTGAGTTTTTAAAATGTTTTACTTAACTTTTATTTTTAATTCTAGTGAAGACACCCATCAGTATTACCAACAGAATGAAAGTTATTCTGAAGACTTTCACAATAACAACACCAATCCACCTAGTGTTGAGAAGGTATTTTTAAAACTTTGCTTTTTTATATTCCATAGCATCTTGTGCTATTAGATAGTATTTTCATTTTATACAATGCATCTTCAATTATATAAGCATGGATATCTATAAAAACTTGCTTTCTCTCTGCAGCTGCCTACTGATCCTCATTTCTTAGACACACAGTGTGTTGATATAAGTGCTGAAACTCACTCCCAAGGATCATCTGATGGTATACATTATGTATTTTTTCATTATTTTAAATTTAAAAAAATTTGGCTTTGATACTTTTTGTGAGTTTTTTTACCATTTTAATTCTTTCATTTTCTTTAAACTGGAGTGTTTAATTTTCCCGACGATGTATTTTTAATCAGGGGAATTGTCACGTGAAATGCCTGTGGACATGAAATTCCCATCTTGGCTGACTGTTGGTGAAAGTGTAATGATATCTCCTTATAATAAAACTGGAGTTGTATCCTATCTTGGACCCACACATTTTGCTCCCGGGCCTTGGGCTGGTGTGGAGTTAGACACCCCCACAGGTAAGATACAGTGCTTCTACAATTCATTCTAAAAAAGATTACATTTTAACCACCTTAGTGTTATGTGTGGATTATTCCAACTGCAACCTATACAATTTTATTTGCATTGTTCCTAAGCAGCTTTGTCCCTTCTAGAAAATCAAGTCAGTTTTGCTATATATTCCATTTAGTAACTGATAGCACGACTATTGTCATTAAATGGACTAGGATTAAACAAATTGCACTGTTCAGAAATCTTCAATTGAACCAGATTCTAGAATTTTTGTGTTAGAATGGGATGTATTTCTCACTTTCACGTTAACTTGTTAAATTTTATTATCTTAATTTTCAGAGATTTTGTTCCTAAAACAAAATTTTGATTTAGTCTTAAGTTTCTGAATTAGAAAGATGTTTTTAATAAAAATTTCAAAAAGGAAGATAAACACACACTAGCCACACTCATCGTGCTTTCGAATGCATAGATAAAATTTTTTTGTTGAAGCATTTCTTTAGGGAGCAGCAAAAATGCTTTCTTTCTCCTGTAGATAGATTTATAAATCAAATTGATTAAAAAAACCAATACGTAATTTGGACCATGTTTACAAAAAAACTTAACATGCCTACTTAGAATGAAATCCTCATTTTCTTATTCACAAAAGGTTTTAATATACATGTATCATTGATAACAGATTCAATGAACTATGATAAATCATCACATTAGGCTGCCTTATCTACCTTATTTATTGTATTTGAGTTAAGCCATTTATATTTATTCTATTCTATCTTGTATTGAAATATTGTTATTGTATCCCTGTTCAGGCAAGAATGATGGTACTGTGAATGGCACCCGGTACTTTGAATGCAAGCCTCGTTTTGGAATTTTTGTCCGACCAGATAAACTTGTTGTTGACCGTAGGGGAAGAGACATGAGAGCTGCTCGAAATTCTTCAGCTTCGTCAAATGGACTAACAAAGAGAAGCCGAGAAGGTATAGCATTGTTCTGTTCACAAATTTGTTTTATTTTATGAGGATTGTATATGCATCTCTACTATTATAAAATGGATTGTTTGTTTGTCTGTTAATGTGAACTCTCCTGAAAAATCTATGGCACTTACAGCAATGGGATTTGGCACACAGGTAGTCCAAATGTTTTGCAGTTTTTGAGTCGTGCCGAATTTTAAAATTCAATGTAGACCATTTAAAAATGAATTTAATGGTATTTAATTATTATTGTTTTTTTTATAATGGCAACAACATAAAAGATCAAAGATTCTAAATTTATTTTTTCTCTGCTTCTGTTTCATTTTGCAGAGGAATGATTTTTCAGTGGATGATAAAAAACAAATAAAGTTTTAACTGGATTTGTATACTTTTCACATTAGATTGATACCTAAAAATATGATTTTTAAATTGTAACTTTTATATTTTTTCCAATACGAATTTTCCAAAGAATGACCTTCGTTTGATTTGAGATTCAATCATTTTGATTTCCTTAGCAACAGATTCGAGTGGAGCAAAAGAAATAATTAATAATTAAATATAATAAATAAATAATTAAAGTTATGACTGCCGTTCTCTTCAGTGCTTTTTCTATCTCAGCGATCGTTAAAGATAGAAAGAAAATTTCAATGGATTTGAAATCTGTGGAAAATTTTACAGCAGATAGATACATTTCCACATTTGACAATGACGAGGCCATCACGTCATTGCCTGTGGTGTTGGTTTGTGAAGCACATCATAGTTCGTAATATTCATAGCAAACCAATTTCATTCAATATTCATAGCAAACCAATTTGAAGCAAACCTAATGGGAATTTGTAGGGAATTCATTCCAATAGGCTACGTATTTCCATTGGAGTTGGGAAGCAAACCAACACCATGGGTAATAACCATGATGACTGTTATCAAATTTGGCTGACATAAATGTGATTTAGGAGGTTCATATTCATGCAACTTTTGTTATCTGTATATGATCAGGATTTTTATCAATTGGTTTTGTTTTAAAAGTTTGTTATTGAAAACATTTTCAGTATTTTACTTTAATTTTTAAATGCTTTTGCTACAAAATGTATGATTTTGGAAAAACAGATATTTTCAAATTTTAGTATAACATTTTTGTGTATAAATTTTTTGTGTCATTAATTTCCTTACAGTGCTTTACCTGAACCCAAGTTTTATGTGCATTAATTAGAACTAAAGTAATGCATTTTTGCTATGATTTAATTGCTTATGATTTTGTTTTCTTAGATTCAGTTTTAATTCCTTACTCTGAAGAACCATTTAAAGAATTTACATAATATCTTATACTTTTTAATTATTATAGTTGTTGAATAATAACACTTGGTAATTTAAATTATAGTTTACATTTAATTTATAAAATGCAATTAAAAAATGCTAATTTTTTAACTTTTCGTTATATGTAAACATTTAATTGTAATGGAATTTTCTTTTTTCCTAAAACCTGTCTAATTAGTTGCCTGGAAGAGATGTACAAAATCAGCAAGTTTAACTCGTAGGAAGTATTTTTATTATCTGAATGCAATTTTATATTTTAATATTAAAATTTTAAATAGTCACACTTTACTTCAAAACTATTTTATATAATGTGCAATAAGTAAAAGCTCCAACGTTTTTCTTAACCCTACTTTCAAGTTTATTCATACTGAAATCTATTTTATCATTTTCATTATTGTATAGACTAAACAGAATCCTCTTTATTTGCATTTTAATTTATTCCCTGCTTTATGCTTTTGGTTTTTCGTTGCTTTATCTCAATTTAATTTTCGAAAAAGATGTCAAATGTCTAACGGAGTATAAAACAAGAAAAAACATGCTAAAATTTTAAAATGAAGACATTTTTTTATCTCCTAAACATTTTTCTTCTGGATTATGGTTTTATTTTTAGGAGCAGCTGCATAAATTAATATTGCATATCGTAACTATATTTTTTGCTATAAAAGGTACAATTTAACAGCAGGAAATTGAATAGTGTTTCATAAAATTCATCAAAATCCAAAGCATTTTAGAGGTTTTTATTGTGCTTAATATTCACTTATTTTTATGTGCACATTTAGTGTAACAAATTAATTATTCCTTAATTTAGATCAGGTTTTCAAACTAATTTAAATGTTAATTACAGTTTTCGAATGACTTCCTTATTCTCTGTATAAATGAATCATGTATTTGGCTCGCCTTCACAACCAAGACTCAAAATGTTCTTGTTATCTTGGACAAGTCTTGCTTGCTCAAAGGACTAATCCAAAAAGATTTTCTGCCAAATCGAATCAAATGAGATTTCCCCTCACCGGTACTAAATAATGATTTCCTTAAGAGACTCTTCTATGCATCTGTTGATTTTAATATTTGGCGAACGTTGTGCTCTGTAAATACAGAATACCAAATAGCTGTTAAACAGTGGTTTTCGATCTTTGTGACAGTTTTTAGTCTTTGTTTCGGGACATTTTGCGTGCACTTAAAATATCTGAAAGTGTTTCTTTTCAGATATTTCTGTACACAAGAGCCACAGTCGATTGGACAATCACTCCGCCGGTGGACAATGGAACTCGTCGAAGGCCCGCAGTCGTAGCCGAGACACTACGTTGCGAGCCAGCAGCACAAGGGGCCGAAAGTGAATGTGAATAGCCAGTGACTTTCATGGTGACTCTTAACCTCGAATGAGCATTCTGTGGGAAAACAACTGATTGCACATGCAAATGTCGATTCTCGTTACTATGCCTGTGAAGTCATGGTAGATGCTAAAGCAGGACATCTCAGATGAACTTGCTCTTCTGTTTCTGAGATGATGACTTTTGCCGTCGGCTTTTCTCCGAAATGAAACAACTAGAAAATTGTTGGCTTCTGTAACTCCAGTTCTCAAGTAGTAAATAGTTTATTACTTCCTACAGCGGTTAATACGGTAGGAGGTTTCAAAATAATCTACAAAAATGTACATCAGAATTTAAACACCAAATCTCCCCCTATGATTTCCAGTTTCTTGTGCTATTTTATTAATTGAATACCGTCCTTGGGCATCCTGTATTAATTTTATATGTGCACACATATTTACTAATACCGTTCCATCGATTAAATAGTATCTTGATTGTGCCTGTGATTTAGAGGTTTTTAATGCATTAGAAAAATATTATGCTTCTATTATCAACACTTCCAGTGTTGTGTCTGTCAATTGCACTCATTAGCTATTAATTTAATTTCAGGCCAGTATTATAGATGTTACTATGCAGTTCCCCTATTTAAGTATAATTATAGATTTCTCCATGCACTGATTATCGCAAACACTGTTCTATAACATCTGTGTGGCAGCTATCAACCAATTTGAAATCCAAAATTTGCAATGTTTAAGACAATATTCATATTGATTAATGTTCATGCTTTATTGATACAAGCTTTACTTTGTCGATTGACGATAGTTGTATTGATTGATACGAAGTGGAGATCTGTGTTGTTTTTTATTCCCTCACTCATCTTCACACTATAGACTATTTTTCAAACAGAATAGCTCGATATTCAACAGTATTTGAGATATGCAATTGATATTGTTCTTACAAAATCTTTTAACATTAAATTCAATGTCGTAATAAAAATGGGAATTTTGCAGCGTCTTATTTGGAGTCACAATTCAAATGACACCCAAGTGTCAACTAATTCGTATGTTGGAAACCATGAACCGGAATTAATCTAGTGCTTTATTGGCTATTTTACATTTGTTATATAGTCTTAATAGATGTCAGTGCTGCATTTTCTTTTAATCTCTCAATACTAACATTTGCTTTATGACAACATTGTAATTGTAGACATCTGCATTTTTGTCATATTCATATACAATAAACATGGTTATTTTTTTGCCTCATTTGAAAATTTAACTGAAATTAAAAGTAATAATATTCTAATGGTTAGTCCTATCCAAGTTGATTACAAAAATTGTTAAGAATCTTTGCATTTTATCAGAAATGAAAAGTTTTTAAGATAAAGATATTATTTGAATGATCTCTTACTGACGAGTGCTTAACAATCGATGTGTGTACTGCTAAATGTGTACTTAATATGTAAGGCATCTAAATATTAAGAACTCCTTTAACAATGAGCAAAATGTAAATTACTAGACAATGTGACACATTGGATGAGTGATTTAAAGTACCGTTTAACACAATTATTTTAAATATTTATTAAAGACTTGCATGTAAACCATGTGCACCACAAAACTGTTTTATGACCAAGTGAAAAAGTGTTTCCTTTTCCTCAAATTCTTGAAGTGTATATGTATATTGAAATACATTATGTCTTTGGTACCAATGTCTACTACTTTAATGAATTTGTATACAAACAAAAAAAATAGCAGACTGGCTTAAAATTAAATGTTTCAATGAGAATTCCAAACTTAGTGAAAAAATTTTCCTTCATTCCAAGCTAGTGTGTTTTGTCTTAAAATTCCATGAAGGAGGTTGAAAAGAAAAATATGGTTGTGTATTGCATTTTCTTATAGAAAATTAAGTGATTTTTAAGTTGTTTCTCATTATACAGTTTACGACATTTGGAAGTATTAAATTTTAGTTTATAATCATTTTTCTGTGATATTTTTATTTGTATAATTATTTAGGTATAAATTTACTGTTTTATGATGGCAGATTATTTTGATTTAGATGTCCAAGTTATATAAGCTGATTATCTGATGTTATTGTTTTAAATATTGTAATTATTATAAGTTTACTGTTACTGGAGGCTTGACAACTGTAGTTTTCAGATGTTTTAGTTTTATAATCTGAGCAATTTAATAATACCATAGGGTGTCAATGTTTTTAGGAAACCAAAAACAAATTTTAGATTTAAGTTGTTAAGCTGTCCATGTACCTGGCCATGTTATTGAGTATAATAACATAGGACCAGGAATTTGTATATTATGTTCTTCCAAAGAATAAAATTTTTAAGATGATACTTGCTTTGTGTGCATCTTTTTTTACATCGATTGTGAATTCTCTTGGGGGAATTGTGCATCAAATTTCCTTTGAAATAAAATCGAGTAATTGAGAATCAATGGTTTGTATACTTTCTAAAACTTGAAATAATTGAGAAAACAAGGGTTATTTCAGTACCGATTCTGATAAACAGTTCAGTTTATGCTACATAGTGGTAACTATGGAATTCAATCATATTGTCTGCTTAGAAGTGAAACGCTGTCAAAACTCACTTCTGAGAAATTGAAGGGGTAAACGTTTTACTTACTAAGTGCGATTCTCAAGAAAGAATCTAACCTTAAATCTTAGAATAATTGACTTAATGGACTTCACCCATCTAAATATCATATTCTGTTCTTAGGGATCATATCTGTTATCTTTACACAGGAATCGTCATATCCTGTTCAATTATTAAAGCTAAGAAACAATTTTTTTTAAACTTATTTCACTTTTAGGGCAATTTTTCAAAATCTATCCCAGAAGTAGCATTGCAAAGAGATTTCACAACCCAGACTTTTGTCTGTGTTTCAAGAGATGTGAAAGAATCACTGAACACAAGGATATTTCCTGTTAATAGCAAAATAAAATAAATATTCAGACATCCACAAATTACAATCCTAACTGATGATGGGATTTGAAAATTTTCTCTACTGGTGAAACAAATTTTCAGGTGAAAATGTTATTATACATAGAGCATTAAACGTCACAAATTTGTCTTGTTTTGAAAAAAGTTTAAAAATAAAAAAATTAATTTATTAAAATTAATTAAATTGCCCTACAAGTGACAATTTGGAAAAACTTGTGGAAAACTGATAATTATTTTCTAATTGGTACTGTCAATGTTTTTTCTAGAACTTTTTCCCTTTCTGTAATGTCTCTCTCTCTCTTTTCAAAAATAGATTATCTCTGCACCTATTCATGAAAAGTTGCAGTTCTTTTATCTACACATGAAGTCAACACTTTTAACCCCTTGGGTACATTAGACGACTGAGACTCGTCATGCACTCGTTTGTCTAAGTTACGGATAACAGGTCTAATTTGTCATTCAAACTAGGACAAAATTAAACATGTACGTTCTTGTTCATGGCAAGAGTGATTGGTGTTACAAGACTTTCCTTTACTCAAATTATTCAATCGTTCTCTACAAAAATACACTTTATTTAATCTGACTCCATACATACTAATATTTACACGGCTGCATTATCAGACATTTTTTTTTGTAATGAACGCGGAGATCAGAGGCTGTGATTTCTCTCATACTGATGCCTTCTTATCAAACGAAAATATAACAGTAACTAGTGTGCAAAGGATAGTCCGATCTACTTTTTTTCAAATAAATCTACCCAAGGGGTTAAGATTTCCTTTGGTATTCCGAACAGTCTTAATCTTGATTTCAAACCTTCGTTATTGAAATGATTCCGAGATTGGGATTCGTACAGTTTGTTTAACTTGATGAACGAAAATAATTAATTTGTAAAATGTAATTGTTTAAAAATGTTTTCTGCAGAAAAAATATTTATAAAATTAAATTGTTTTATAATACAATTTAATTTTATATTATTGAAAAAAGTTTAAAAAATTGCTTTCACTCAGTAACACCAGAAGATAATGACCTTTTACTAACTGAAAATAACTGACTTCCCTACTTTGAGGTCACTGGAGATAATAGTATTGATTGGTATTCAGTGACGACACCTTGAACAAATTATTGGGGAAGGACTAAGTATATAATGCTACTTGAATCACATAAGTGTTTTGGAATTTATATAAATCGTAACACCAATGTTAACGGAAAATTTTTAATTATTTTTTCTATCATGTTGGAAGTGTACCAGATCCAACCATACAAATATTAGGACCCAAGAAGTCCAGGTCCGTAGAATTGTGTGCCCCTTTTGCTCCGCAATCTAATAAAATAGAATCACTGCATATTTGTAATATTTTCCCCTCATGTTTGGGGTCCTAGACCCTATCATCACCTAAGAGTTCGGGCACCTGGGAGTTGGACCAAGGGTTGCCAAATTTTTCTTTGACATTTCCGGGACATGTTGCGCAAAGCTGAAAATATTTATGTCGTCAATCAAAGTGCAAAAGGTCGTACGTCTAAAAACTGCATTTTTCAGGAGAGCAAAAAAAACAAAAACATTTTCCTTGTGATTTGATTCTTTTATTATGTACTTAAAATTTTGTTCTTAGTTCATAGGATCAGCTGATGACATAAAAGAGATTTTGACTCCAGGTGGAAATCCCAAAATGCCATATATAGCAATAATAAAAGAATAGAATTTTTAACATGCTACCTTTTGCACATTGTGAGTGACGATATATAGTACTGGATAGTGGGGGAACGGAAGTTTGCACATGAAGTCATGTGCAATCGAAAGAATTATTTTGGAGTGTAGGTGATACTGGTCGATAGCTTTCTCTGAAATTCCAGGACCCTTAGACATTCAACCGAGATTCTGAACAGCAACTTCCAATCCGGGACGGTTGGCAACCTTAGTTGGAACGCATGTTGGCATGACAATGATAGCTGATCAAACATTTATCTTTCCGCTCACTGAAGCATGTCACTCTCAAATCTTTTATCAACAGAGAGTATACATATGGGTCCAGTCCATAGATTGTGTAAAGTGGTTTTGTTTTATTTTGATACTCTCCCCCCTTTGAAAGATTGGATAGATTCGAACTGATACTTCTTTCATGAGGGTTTGCTGTTTCTGATAAAGGAATCAGCATTAACATTTTTAGTCAGTATGTCATACAGTTTTGGGTAACTCCCATTTTCTAGCATTTAATGACCCCTCCGGAAACAAATCAGCTGAGGTTAATTCAATGATCGTTATGCATGTGAGAAATCATTCTCAAAGAAATCGGACCTCACTAGGCATTATCTTCACACTGGTGACAAGCCTTACATGTGTGACGTATATAAAAGATTGTTTCGTCAGAAAAGTGCTGATGCAAACCTTACGACTGAAATTAGTGCAATGAAGGCTTCTGGGGAAAGGCTAAGTTCAGGAAACATAACTCAAAAAATAAAAATTTTGATGTTATGTCATTGAAAAATATGTATGAGATGCACCAGCGTGTTACTATTCTATAGAATATAATAGAAGTTACCACTATAAATACTTACCTAAAATTTAAAAGAAGCTTGTACTATTTCAATATTTTATAGTATCCTTTAAGTTGATGTTTCTCAAATTCTGTAATTTTGAGTGGTATCACTTTTCTTGCCAGGGTGCGATATGTTTACACTTGATTACTTCATCCCATTAACATTCTTGACTGTTTTTATAACCTTCAAACCGTTTTCAGAACATTTAGAGCAATATTTTACTAAACTTAAAATGTTCTTCATACGTAGTTAAAGTAAAACAAATAATTAAGATGTGCAGTCGCGGGAAAAAAAAAAACGATCCACCCCTCTTCATTCCAGCAATTTTAACCTTAGAGCAAATTCAAAGACATTCGTTTGACAGGGAACCAACGTACCTTCTATAAATTCAAATTCATAAAATTTGGATAAGGTGAAGTCTTCATATTAAATTGAGCACCAACTTCATAATTTCCAATAAGAACCCCCTATTTCGGCACATAATTTCAAATCTATATAAAAATTTACTTCATATTCCAAATTTCATGCCATTAGGCCTCACCGTTTCGAAGTTACGAGGGCAGAAAGATTGGAGCTCCTAATATTAAATCAGTTTATTAGACTTTTATGGATAGATTCCCAAATAATATTTCTATACTATTGGTATTTTGTGCCATGTTACTGATGAACAACCCAAATACAATCCAGCTAGTATTAAATTTAAAAATAGTTTTTAGTATGCAATGATAATGATTGAAAAAATGAACTGGAACCTTATTATATTTTTATGGAAATCGATTCGGGACTTCTAGTATGCCTATGCAAAATGTCAGCTCTTTCCGATTAGTTTTTGAGCTACATTAATTTTTCCCAATTATTGCTATTTTAGGAAGAAACCAGAAGTTTATAAAACGTTTGACAAACCTTGGATAATAGTTATCGGATTGTTTGCACTTGCATAGTAAATATAATAATGTAATTCGAGCAGCGGTAGCTCAGTCAGTAGAGCGTCGGGCTCGCATCAGAAGGGTTGTGGGTTCTGTCCACGGCGGAGCCTACAATTCTGGAAATTGTGAATAGATAAAGTTTTACCATCAATCTTTATTTCGTCTAGACTTTTTTGTCTTGTGTCTGGCGCACAGCTTGGCCATGTGTGGCCTTTGCGCCATAAAAACCCAACCACCCAACCTACAATTCTGATGATTACGAGATCGGCGCTTCGACCTGGCTAAAGACCGTCGTGTTCACTAATGGTGACTGGGGCACGTTAAATAGGTCGTGGTCACAATGTCCCCCATGTTCCCATACCAAATCAATACCTCTGGGGGTACCTGATCAGGGGGTTATTGGCCTCTGATTGGGATCTAAATTACGATATGTGTGAGTGAATGGATGTATGAAAGGGACCTTCCTGTAAAACGGATGTGTCACGTATGTCGAGCAAAGTCGGACTTCCTCCCAATGGGGCTCAATAACATGGAAGGCGCACCCCCCTCGCCTCTTGCCGTCTTCGACGGGCCTGGCATCCTCTGGTATGCCAGTGTAGGCATAAGAAACAACAACAACATAATGTAATTCTCAAATCGTTTCCACTTGCAATCATAAATATAATTCCCGGATTGCTGAAAAATAAGATTGAGATGGTGTTCAAATTTGAAATTCGGGTGTCGATAACTACAATTAATCTCGATCTACGAATAGTGTCTTTCTATGTGGAGATGATCCCTGAAATTGAAACTAACTTTAACATTGAATATCCCGGGATATATTGATAGTAAAGTCATGACATTTTATATTTAGACTAATTTAACTATGCAGAATCTGATTATGGCATCAAAACACGGCGTCTCGATTAAAAATTTTTTTTGTGAAAAATTTGATATAAAGACGTCTTTTTATGCAAATTCTTTGGATTTAAATTTGTAGAGAAAGTTATTCCCTATTGAATGATACCTTTGAATTTTCTCTAGTTTGAATAGAACTCGGCGTAGAAGTGGTTCTGGGTTTTTTCTGCGACAGTACATTACAGTTGAAATATTTTTAGAAAGAATAAAATATTCATTGTTAGTTTGGAATAGATGTGTACTATATCCTTGTAAAAATTCCTATTCAGTTGCTTGGGTTTTCATGGCACAGGGGCTGTAACAGGGTGGAGACAAAATCCTTGGAAAAAAGTTCCCTGATATTTCCATGATTTCCCTGATAGTCTCACAAAAATTTCCCTGATTTAACAATTCCCTTAAGAAATGTTGTGATCCGTGATTGGTATCGATATACAGCATCCACACAACACTATTTTTAGATATTTAGGGTCAGAGGGTGTAAAAGGATCATTCTCCACAAATATTTTGTATTTTTTTCTCTGCAGATATTTTAATTGTTATTGTAAGGGTTGGAAACCTTAATAGAACTCTTATAATTGCAATTGAAAAAACTGGAGGAAAAAAATGTAAAATATTTTGATTATGAACTTTTTACACCCGACTATTCATTTTTACACTATTCATCGAAACCAAATGCAAATATGCATAAAAATTCTACAAAAATGTAATTGCAAACAAGAATAATTAATTTAATACACAACAAACATCATTTTTTTCACAAATTTCAAATTGTATCCCACAAGTTGCATCGCTAGCCTCATGGCGACCAAAATGCTGCAGCCGCGAAAAAAACGGGCGGCGGCGGTTTTCGCGGTGTTTAAAAGTTACGACGCTATGGTTCTTAATTCGAATTCTAATTTCGGCGAATACGATTTATTCGATTCTCAAAAGAACTCGTAATAGTGTATCTCTAATTAGGACAAACGATAATGGTAGCCGTTTAAATTGTCAAAATTTCCCTGATTTTTTGTAAAATTTGGAAATTTTCCCCGATTTTTCCAGAAATAAAACGTTTTCTGAGAATTCCCTGATTTCCAGGTTCTGTTACCACCTTGTGTAAACACAATACAGACATCAAGTAATCGACCTACACAATTGTACTAATACAGAAGAGAAGTACACCCAGAGAGGAATTGAACCTGCAGCACCTACGACTCTTCAGGTTGTTAGTCAGTGGGCAAAAAAAAAAAAAATTCCTATTCAGAGATAAGTTGAAAAGCATGGTGCTACACTGATATTTGACTTTCCACTTTACTTAGGGTAGACTAAATAAAATTTGCAGAGCTTTGTTATTTATAAAAAAAAAGATGTTTTCTTTAAGGCAATGTATTTGCCAAAATTTTCTCTTGCCCTAAAAAGTTTTGTTAGCTGCCAAACGACCCTTGTCGGGGGATACTCATCAAAATCTTTAAAATCCTAAAGAAGATTTCAGCATATTTTATAACTGCCTATAAATTTGAAATGAATGAAACATTATATA
Organism: Metellina segmentata; assembly: GCA_947359465.1. Lineage (NCBI taxonomy): Eukaryota > Metazoa > Arthropoda > Arachnida > Araneae > Tetragnathidae > Metellina > Metellina segmentata. Next base: position 115,764,455 of record OX375873.1, read on the forward strand.
TATTTAGATTGTATTTAATTTTAAATATGAAATGGGGCATCAGCATTTTATATAATCATTGAAATTGCTTTTGTTACTTTTTAAAAAATAATCAGGATTACTTAGTCTGGTGTAATAAAGTGTACTTAGTATGAAGTAAAAAATATCATGAAAATTAATTCGATAAAAGTTGATTACTGAAAATGTTTTCTTGTAAATACAACCCATATTTTCATTTAATGTAAATTTCCTATTTAAGGTTACATTCTGTTAATTTGTTGTTCTTTATTGGTTACAATCAAAATAAAATATATATTATTTTTTGTAATTGTGTATTAAATCAAAATTATTTATGAATTAAAATGTGTATTGAGTAATTAAATGCAAATTAACATCTTAAAATTATGAGTATACAGTACTGATCTTATGCATAAGTAAACTATATTGTGTTTTAAAATTTTGTAGTTACCTAGATATTAAGTTTGGATCCATGGAATTTATACACTGTTGGCACCATGTAATAGACAAATCTGTAAAACCGTTTCAAGAGAAAACGTTTAAAATTTGTCTCTCAGGAAGAATTGTGTTTCAACATTGAAAGCAACTAGCAATATTTAGGTTATAGATAAAAGTTTAAGGCTTTTGGCATAAAATAATGCATTAAATATCCTATAAAAGGTATTTGTGGAAGCATCCGAAAGGCAGATATATATCTGAAGAGGCATTGACATGTTTTCCCGATAATGTTGCTGTACTGAAATGTTACAAGATAAAACTGTCAGTTAAAGATAGGTTACTCGACAAAAAGTTAATATTCAGGCAGGTAGAAATTATTTTCTTTATTCGATACTTCCGATACAATCAACACTTGAATAATGGTTGTGAAAGAACATTAAAAAATTCTTTGGGAAGTCATTTTGTGAGACATTCATGAAGAAATAAAAAGTTTGGGGTCACATACATCGAAAATCACATAGGTACACAACCAACTACATATTTTCATGTAGATCATATGAATAAAAATGCTTTTTTTTTTTTTTCAGTTTTATACTATACCGTTCAATTTGACCTCAAAATGTAATATTTTTCAAGTAGTAGCTGAAACACAGCAAAGACTATTTTGAATAAATAAAACTTGACAAAAGAAATAATTACACCAAGCTCTTATCTCCAACATGTACAGGAATCAACAGTTGATCAATAAAGAAAAATTGAGCAGGGTCAACTATTTGGCTGTATCAGCTTTTAATGGTTACACATTGTCCCCACTTTTCCAATAAATCATGAGTATTAACAAAGTAATTTTTTTCTAGCAATCAGGACGGTGTACTTTTGATTTTAAATCGTAAGATTTTATCCAATGAAACCATGTAGAGCCTAACAGATATCTGTCTAATTCTAAACCTATATTTTAAAATTTCCTTTGACAGATTTCTACTGTAAAGCAGAAGGATCATAGAATTAGATGGACATATGTACCAATAAAAATGCCAGTTCACTCAATAGAAAACTTCAGTTCAAAATGTTTAAATTCTCTGATTTAGGAATATTCTGTCATTAAAAGTTAAATAAAACAACAATTTGGAAGAATTGCAAATCATTTTTCAAAAGATTTGCAAAACTGTTTTACATTACAATTGTATTGTCATAAGGTGACATTGCACTAACTGTCGCTTTACCTGTCATATTTCATCTCTGTCGTAATAATAACAGTGGTATATTCGAGAGTTAAATGTCATTAACCTGTGGACTGACATGAACACTTTTATACAATTTAAATCATTGTTTCTTAAAACTTACAATCAGCAAGTTAATTAAAATGACATTTTATGAAGTGAAAAACAAAGACAAAATTCCTTCATATTCATACAAACTGTGAAATAACATTGAATCACAAATAGTATGTGATAGGAATTAATAAATTGTATAACTATAAACCTGAAATATATAAATACACATAATAAGTGCATATATTTATATAAAGCAAGAATACTTCCAACATACATATAATACTTCATTATAAATGGGACAGCTAAAAATAAAGTTTAAAAGCAAAAACGACTGAAACTATCTTAGTTTTGAACTTGAACTTCATAGAATTCCATTGTATCTTTTAAAAATTTGAAGTATATTTCCCAATTTAAATTCCAAGGTTTGTCCATTTTTAATTAGAATTAGAGATGCACCTACAGAGGCGATATAAGCCCCAACCCAGGCTTCAAAAAATACCCTTACTTAATAAATTTATAGTTTAAAAGATTGTAATAGGTCCCAGTAAAATTCACTTTGATGTATCAAAAACTAGGAGGGCAACAAACCAAATCAAAACATTCTGATGGGCACACCCTAAAATTACCAAGGTCGCACATATCTCGGATACACAATTAATTTTAATTTATAAAAATGCAGGTTTTGAGTATGAAGCTCGGATGTTTTTTAACATATTTAATATGTATTTATCACATTTTAAGAGGAGATTCCCATAGCTCCTGCATACATGTGCCTGTCGTAAAGTTAAAAACAAAACATTTTTAAAGATGCTTTTGATATTTGCTCTAGAATTAATCAACAAATATTTTCCCATTTATTCACCCTTCCATTTACAAAAATTCCCCTTCTCTAAATTACAAGGTTAGACACAGTATAATATGAGCATCTTGAAAATAGTTTATATATATTTTTTATTAATACGATAGTTAGGCCACCTTTTCCCTTCGAGTGTCCTTTTTTAGTAGTCACTTTTCTAACAGCACGGTCTAAACCTATTCTACATTTCAAAGAATTAAAAATTATGATCAGTCACACATTTAGTTTGCTCAGCTTAACTTTTAAATCATTTGAAACTACAACCCCCCACAAAAATAAATTAATAACAAAGTAGACCCCTCCTGAACGATATTCTGGGTTCTACTCTGAATTAAATAGTGTGTTGAATGTAAATAGCATAGTGTCAATTTACGTCAGTTTTCTCGATAAAATGCTATGTATAAAATATAGAATGAGTTTTAAGATAGACTTATGTGTGTAGGTCTTAAAAAAGGATTAGAAATATAAAAGCTACCAAATAAATTCTAACACCCAGTTGATTCAATGAAAAAGAATGTATGGATTCACAATTAGTACCATATTTATACAAAGAGAAAGTATTTAGAGCAAATAAAATTGCAATAGCATACATATAATACCCTGCTTACTACAATTCACATTTATTGCAAACAGATATTTCAAAATATTTACAAATGACTAGTTCAAGAGCCTAAATCTGTTCTGTTACACATTAATAGTTCACAAATAATAATGTAACGATTTGATATCAGAGTAAATGTTTACTCATTTAATTCATTTTTGATATTTATTAGACACATCTTGAACATGAAAATTTATACATAATTTAGAGAAATGCAAAACATCATACCAATAACAATCACAACATAAGTTATCTGATTCACTCAAATTAACAACAATGTAAAATACAACCCACCAAGTATAGGCATAAGTAAACAACTTTTGAAAAACAAATTAATGATTTATGCAAATAACCAAAAATAAATATCGCTTTATATATTCAAAAGAAAATATTCAGCAGGTAAAACTAAACCATTATAAAAAAAAGAGAAGAAACAGTCCAGCTGTTATTCATAAAAAATATAAAAAAAGACGTAAAATGACTGTCAGAGACGTCATTTTGACATTAAGTAGTGATTAGAAAAATACATTTGATGTCACTAGATTTCAATAATGCACTCGATTACGTTTTAGTAGAAATAACAAAAGGAAGAAAATTCTCCAAGTGATCCAGGGACATGCATGCACATCAATTTTGCTTCGGGATTCTGTTACTGAAAAAGAAATATTCAATTGCTCATGATATATGCATACAAATGAATCATAAAGCATACAACTTGCACAAATGGTGTTAGTGCTGTTGCTTATATTCATTATAAATGGATTTAAATCTCTACTATTATAAAAGGAATTGTATGTGTGAGTGTTCACTGTCCTGACGAATCAATGGCACTTACAATAATGAGATTTATTACACAGGTAATATGAAATTTTTGCATTTTTTTATCACGCACAAATTTTATATTTTAATCTAGTACATTTAAAAAATAATTTATGGAATTTAATTATTACTATTTTCCTTATAATATGGCAACAGTATAAAGAGATAACAGATTCTAAATTTATTTTTTCCGTTTGATTTTCCAAGGAACGATTTCAGTGAACGAAAAAAACAAATAAAGTTTTATCTGGAGTTATGTAATTTCTTTTTCCTTCTTTCTTTTGTTATATCTATCTCTTGTTTATTGTTAAAGATAGAGTACAAATTTCAACGTAGTAGAAATCTACAACCTACGGAAAATTTTACATTTGATCGATACCTAAAAATATGATTTTCTTTAAATAAATAGCTTTTAAATTGTGATTTTTATATTTTTTTCCACTCAAATTGACCTTTGTTATCAAAGAATCAGATTGCATTTCCTGCATTCAAAAAATTCCAGTAAAGGGAAGCAAAAAAAAAAAAAAAATTCCAGTGAAGGGAAGCAAAAAAAAAAAAAATGACAGGCATTGTTTAGTTCTTTTCTCTAAAACCCAGATCTTTAAATATAGACTAAAAATTTCATCCGAATTTGAAATCTGCAGAAAATTTTACATTAGACCGATACCTAATACATATGATTTTCTTTAAAAGAATAAGTTTTCAACTGTAAATATTTTATATTTTCACAAGAGATTGTAGCAATCACCGGGGTTGGCGAACGTTAGCGAGCAGTTGTCACACCTGACCCCACAAAAAGAACTTCACGAGCAAGGACAATTTTACATTTGATCGATACCTTATACATTTGATTTTCTTTTAACAATTGAATCTTTAAATTTTCACAATAGATTGTGAGATCACACCGATTGGATCTCTTCTCAATTCGAACTGGCCGCATTTGACAGTGATGAGGTCTTTACAGCATTGTCCGTGGTTATTGGTTTGCGAAGCAAATAAAAGGGAATTCGTAGCAATCACAGGGAGTTAGAGAGCAGTAGTCAAACCTGACTCCATGAAAAGTATAAAAGAATAAAAAGTGAAGTACATAAACTATAAGAATTACTTTTGTCTAAGTTAGGCTACATAACAAATTTAAAATTTACTAAAGAAACCAGGCAATTAGGTTTTGATATCTAACATTGATTTAGTGATAACTTGCAAATGTATGATACGTGCAATATACAAAAGATTTTAACATTCCACTTCAATTTGAGGATACATCCCTTCATAATATAATTTATGAATACAATTAGAAAACATAGACTGATGGCTTATTTGCAAAAGACATAAACCCTAATGGTGCCTTTTCCAGAACTTTGCAATTTATAAAACTAGAAAAAACTAGCCTCTATCTTTTTGTGGGTGCCTAATATTAGCATTTTTTTCTTCAGATATTCTGCTAAAAAATAGATTTATCCTATTACTTTTGTGTGTGTGTTCTGATTTTTAATGTTTCCAACTAGATATTATGAAAATGATGTTTTTAAATAGTCTATTTATCTGCTGCAAATAAGCCATTGATATGAAACAAATTGAATAGTTAAGAAATATATTTTTAATGATTAAAAAATCTATGAATCTCACTTTCAGAACACTTGAGTTACTCAGATTCTGTAACACTTGGCATATAAATGTGACTTCCTTGTAAAACAACAGAGGACTCTGATGCCTTATTCGCTTTCTTCGATTCAGCATCGTCATCGCTAGTCTTTGAAGCAATTTCAATGTGGCCAGATAACACAACAGGCTAAAAATAAATATATAATTGGTAAAAAATAATGAACTTTTATCCAAATAAATGTTTGAAAATGTAACCAAACTTAAGTGCATGGCATTTCACATGATCCTTTATCACATGAACAGAAAGTTATTCTAAATTTATATTTTCGCAATAAAATGGGATCCTTTGCAATGTTAACCACTGTGGTTTTAATTTCCTAAGAAAAAGTTTATTTAAATTAACTAAAAATTGCTTTAGGAACACTTCATAGAAAACAAATATAATATTAAAAACCATGCTTTTCATTATTGAAATTTAAAAATCTATGGATTGAATAACATTTTTTCATTTACTTGGTTATAATAAAATAAGAATAGAATGAGAAAACAAGATAATTTTAAAATAATACATTGCACTGAAAATTGCTTTACAGTCTAAACACAAAACACAGCAATCCATAGTTCTAGCAATGCTTTCTGTAGTTATCAGAACCCAGTAGACACTAAGACCATTGTGTAGAGGGTAGGCATCAGTAGTGGCTTGCAATTTGGGAGACAAGGGGCTCATGAACCTACTTCAATTTTATTTTCATTAGACAGGCACAAGCAAGGTCAATAGTATTAATGTTGCAGAACTTACCAGAATCCATATAAACATTTAGTATGCAAAACAATTAATAAATTATACAATTATTGCACCCACAACTTTCATTGGGAGAGAAGAGAAACGGTTACCACCATTGTGCTAATAGAAAAACGAATTCTTTGAAATAAGGGTTGAGCAGGAATATGAGGATTATGGAAAATACAAATTAAAAGTTAGGTTTATTTTAATAACTAGGGGGCTCCGCCCCCTGCTCGCTTACGCTCGCCAACCTTTTTTTCGTAACTTTTTTTAATATAGAGAGATAATGCTTTAATTCTAGAAACTGACAGTTTACTCCAGTCATTCCACTAAACATGCTCCACAAGGTGAAGTACGTTTCAAAACACTTGCATGCATTTTTAAAATGCTCAGTTTTAAAGTATGAGACATTTTAAACAAAGCTAAACAAATTTATGTCACATAAGTCTACAAATTCAATACTCTCATACATTTCCACATTAAACACTCCTTTAAAGTCTGTATGCACATTTGGCAATTTTGTGCCAAATTAACTCGTAAGTTTGATCTCCCTGCACCTTTCAGTCTGTAAATCAGAAAATACCAATTTTAAATGTTGCATACTGTTCAGACCCCATCAACAACATGAATGTAGTCACAGGCTAATTGCTTTTCAGTGAACTGCGAACCTGGAGTCCTGGCCTTGGGAGTACCGAGAAAAGTGCAGATAGTAATCAAGCATATGATGTGCAAAACCCACCTCAGCTTTCAACAAATAAAAAACAATATACAGTTCATTGCATGTGAGCCCAAGTACTACTTCTGATATATTGATGGAAACCTAACCTATAATAAGCTTTTGAATATTCCTCATATCAATTTCATAGAATATAAATAATCAGATGCAGACCGTATATCACACACAATGAAATTCTAGGAACTGCTTTAAAGTACCACTTGTTTCACATATATCTCAGTGCACAAATAAAGCATGCACAAACCATTGCCTGAGCTTATGTTAAACTCTTAACTCATTCGACTCATGTGCACCAGCTCAAAGCTTGTGAGGATAAATAGAAAAATGAAGCATGCATTTTTTTTTTTTTGTTCATGGAAAATATGAATAAAAAAAAGCTTTTTAAATCATAATAATAGTAAAAATGCTCAATTAGATTACATATGCACTCATTTTTTAAATCACTGCTAACATGCTATGCTATGTAATAGCCATCAAGGTAGATATGTAAAAGAATAAAATACAATATTTACTCATTAGTTACACAAAAAAAGGCCCTCTTTTGGTATTTCATGAAATTCAGACACACATGAAAAATAAAACATAAAAAGTAGAAACTGTTTTAAACAGTCTCTAGATGATCAATATTATTGTCAATGATGTCCATTGAAGCAACCAATTGATCGTGTAGAATGCGACCAACACAATTGTCAATGGATTGACGAACATTGATAGTAATTTTGATAGACGGACATTAATGGGCACCATTGACTGCACCAATTGATCGTGTAAAAATACGCAATTGTCAATAATTTGGGTAACAGACCTTTTTTATTCTGTAGTCCAAGTTTACATATTCGCAATCATTAAAGATAGTAAAAATTTCAACGATTTGAAATTTGCAGAAAATTTTATACCAGATCAATACCTTAAATGTGAATTTCTGTAAATTTTTCAATTGAAACTTTTATATTTTGGATATATGAAAATTTGACCACATTACCTACCAATAAAACGCATAGATGAAAGCACACATCAGTCAATTTAACTACAATTAGACTGTCCGAAACAAAGTCTAATCCTCCAACGTTCTCTCTTTCACTTCGGAGATTTGTAGCACAAATGGAAAAATGACTAGGGAACATTTCAACAAAAATTTGATTAAAACCCATGACTAAACTCGAGAATTATGCTAAACTAAGAAGAATTTAAGAATGATCAAAAAACAGTTCATATCAAAAACCGTAAGAATGTAAAGAGAATTTCTGTCTACATAATCTAAATTTTTGATAAAAGGTGTAATAACACTAACTTTAAGATTAAATATAAATTCTACGAAAATAAGCTCACAGTAAATTAAGTTCAATTCAGTTTTTAATGTAAATTACAAAAATAACTTCAAAGTTTAGTTTAAAATTAAATGTTTAAATTTAGTTTCATTTAAGACATTTGCTGCGCATGAAAACTTAAACGGACTATTGTTGGTACGTGTTATCTTGGAAATAAACTTACATACCATCCCCTTCGTTGTAAACTATCTTCAAAACATCAAATACAATTACATTTCCATTATATTTTTAAAGGTTATTTATATAAAGCAGTAAATTATGATAATTAAGTACTCTTTTCAAGTTATATCTTTTCAATAAAACGAGATAAATAGTCTGTGACATCATAAGAAACTCTGTTGTGCTTGACCTTTAGGAAACGTCATTTGCAGAGCTGGTGGCCACTCCATTGTGTCATCGGAATGGCGAATATATTCTGATTTTTCATTTTTGGCACCAGCTGCTGTTCTCTTTTGCCACACGCTTTATGACTTGAGAAAAACAGGTGGTGTTCATCCGGATAATCTCCGATTGGTTTTTTACTTTTCCCACTGCGTTATTTTTAGACTGCAGAGAGACGATGCTTAGGGAGAGAACCAGATCCAGCGGGTGAGGCTGTTCACCGCACTGGCCAGTGATATACATACCTTTATGTATTCGTGTAATAAGGTTAATGTGATGCAAATACTGTATATATTCTTAATGTTCTTGGAATGATAAGAACTTTTTATTTTAGCTGTTGGATGTCATCTCCTTGTGTAAGATTCGGGATGGTATGTAGTATCCAATACGTTACAACTTTCGAGCGATGTATTGCCAATTGTGGTAACCTTCCCGTTTTCGCGCTTTTCTTAGTTTTAAGGCAACCCTAGATATTTTCTCCTGACGATAATAAACGGGTCTCATGATTGGTTAAGGAAGAAAATACGCTTTTCCACTTTTATTTTTAATGTAGAACGGAATTAAAATTTAGACAGTCTTTGAAATTGTTGGGTGCATATGAATTTTGCTCTTGATTTATAAAATCGACTTGTTTTATTAATTTTCAAAATTTTTAGGATAAGTTTGTAAAACAGATTGTAAGTTACAATTTTTTAAATTTGTCACTTTATTTAAATTTCAATTAAAATTTCAAAAAAAAATTTGGATTAAATTTGATTTTTGAAATTGCAGATTGGAATTTAGAATTTTTTTTCCCCTTTTGGTTGCTCATTTCCCCTTAGTTGATTTGATATAGCAGTGGATAGTGTTATTGAACGTTAGAAATTTTTTTTTTTTTTTGCAAACATGTAGTAGCTTGATTGGGAAGAGGGTGAAATGTCTTTCATGTGAGAATGATATGATTTTAACATTGAGAAAGGATGCTGGTGATAGGTAGGAGTGGAAATGTAGAAAGATAGGACAAAAGTTTGGCAAAAGAAAGTATAACAGGAGTAAGAAATTGGAGGGTAAATGGGTGTTTGGAGGACTTGAACGAGGGACGGATAAATGTTTTATGGTTGAGGTGAAAAATAGGAACCAGAAAGTTTTGGCTGAGGTAATTCAGAGCTGAATTTTGCAAGGAACTACAAAAATTTCTGACTATTGGAAGTCATATGCTGGTATCAATACCCGAAGGACAAAGAGTTCAAGGGTTATCGATTCGAGCATATGACTGTTAACCATAGTCAGAATTTCAAGGACCCGGCCATGAGGGTAAGTTTGATTTGTGTTTAGCTTTTGGTTATATTACAAACACTGGACTATGCTTGGGTGGGCACCCAATACGGTGACTTATACGCATGGAAGCCAACGGTGAAAGGTCCTCGCCGGCAGGCGGGGATCGCGCGTTATACGCTGTGACTTATCTACAAACAAATTTCTGCCGGTATACTGGTTTAAACGCATTGAAACCTTAAGCGCAATACGCTTTGACTTCTCTAAAAAACAATTTCCTCTTGTAAAGTCGTTACAATAAAAATATTTGTCTTGCTTTTCCATATATGGCTCTATAACCTGGAATATCCCCATTGAGTTGCTCACATAATGCTAATTGCTAGAAAAATTGTAATGAATATCTTCATAAAATGCGGCCAAATTCGTATTGCAAAAATATAAAAGTTGCAACTGATAAATTATTTATTTAAAGAAAATCACATTTAAGGTATCAATCTGGTGTTTTGTATCTGTTTTTGTTCTGGTCTGGATTGTAAAACTTTCCACAGATTTCAAATCTGTTCAAAATTTTCACTCTTTTCTTTATCGATTCTTTCTCAATCTTTACTGATTCCAAAGATAGAAAATTGGACTAGAGAATAAAAAAGCCCAAACAGCAGTCAAAAATTTGGATTTGTTATGTTTCTTGAATAAAATAAACTACGACATTGAACACATATTGAAACATCAATCAATCCAAACCATCAATAACATTGATCATCTAGGGAACACTTTACAGGTTTCTCTAACTTAAGGTTACGATGGCTGTTTTTTATGCTTTAACATTTAAAATGTAATAACTTTTACGATACCCACAAATTTATAATTAAAAAATTACTCAGAGTTATGCAATTTCTCTACATACCTCTGGTATGAGCTTTTTAGATGGGGTTAGTAGCTCGGATAAATATTCAGATTCAGCATTGGAAGGTAAATCAGACACGCAATGACTGGCATATGGAATAATGTAATCATCATTGATATATGAATCTAAAAATGTAAGACATTTAACATCAATACAAGGTTAACCACCATAGAAATTTTAACTGGAAATATTTTAAGATATTATGATTATATTTGTTAGTTTATGGAAAAATCAAGAGCTGTAGCATTCCACAAAATTTTAAAAACTAAATTAAGTAGAGTGAGATGTATCATGTTGTATGCTTTGATCAACACATCTTGTTTATATTACCTTTAATTGTGTTCTCACTTTTAAAACAGTGAAAGGAAAGGAATAAAAAATATGAGGGGTTTGAATTGTTTAGTGTAGACAATTTTCTGAGAGTGCACAATACAAAATGAGGAAATAACTTATGTGAAAATGTAATTGGGGAACATTTTCTACTGCAGTATGTTCTAGATTTAAGACATTAAGAAATAGAATAAGCTAATACATCTTATCTGAAATTTAATTTTACGGATAGACAAGCTAACTTTTTTCTTTCAAAATGTGCTTGCTTTCCATCCAATGAAAGCAAAAACTGATTCAGTAGTCAAACACATAGCTGACAGGTGAGTAACCTTAAAGGAAGAATGAGTATACAATTTAAGAATTCAAAACTGATTACAAGTAGTGATAGAATTAGATATCTTGAATCAATCATCTATACTTCTGGAATACTTAAAAAATACCTGGCTCTGCAAGGGGATCCATGCTCTGTTCAATGACAGAATGAACGGACGCAGGGTCGATAGTTATGAGAGGAGGAGAGGTAGCAGATCCACCAAATGCAGAAGGGTTACGAGCAGAGTCAGAAACAGATTCAGTGGGAAGATAATAATGGTGTTCATCTTCTATCTTGGGTTTCATTTCATCACGTGAAGTGTCTTGGGGATTTGCATCATTGTCTTGATATGATTTTCCATCACTTCTTATGGAGGCCCCAACAAATAGAGTACCTGAAAATAAAAGAACCAATTAATCATCATTTATGTACATGTGTAATGATAGATATAAAAAAAATTTGAAAGGGGTGAAATTAATTATTAGGACAAGTGATATTTGAATTTTATCAGGGTGGCAACAAAATCCTTGAAAATATGTTCCGATATTTCCCCGATAGCCTCACAAAAATTTCCCTGATTTTACTATTTCCTTAAGAAATGTTGTGATCCGTGATAGGTATCGATATACAGTATCCACACAACACTATTTTTAAGTATTGAAAGTCAGATGGGATAAAAGGATAATTCTCCACAAATATTTTGTGTTTTTTCTCTACAGATATTTTAATTGGAATTGTAAGAGTTGTAACCCTTAATGGAACTCTTACAATAGCAATTGAAAAAACTGGAGAAAAAATACAAAATATTTTGACAATGAACTTTTTACACCTGACACATTATCATACTATTCATCAAAATCAAATGCAAATATACATAAATTCTACAAAAATGTAATTGTAAACAAAAAAATATTAACTTGATACACTACAAAAACATCACAAGTTACACAAATTTTAAAATTGTATACCACAAGTATCACCAGCCTCAGCATGACAAGATGTTGCAGCTGAGAAGAAAACGGAGGTGGCGGTTTTCGTTGTGTGTTGTTCAAAAATTACGACACCAGGGTTCTTTATTCAAATTACAATTTCATCGAATGAGATTTATTTGATTTTCAAAAGCACTCATAATCATGCATCTCTAAATAGAAAAAACTATAATAGTTGTCGTATAAGTTATCAAAATTTCCCTGAATTTTGTGAAATCCAGAAATTTTCTGAGATTTTCTTGATTTTTCCAGAATTAAAAAGTTTTATGAAAATTCCCTGATTTCCAGGTACTGTTACCACTCTGCAATTTGATGACTGCCAGGCTGAAGATTCAGTCTCGCATGTAGGTTGTTGCAAAAAGAAACAAAACTCGATTTCAAACCTCAGACGTCATTTGCTTCAGATTATCCCGATAATGCTTTAACCAATATTAATTTTATGACTAACATTAGATTATGATCTAAATTATTTCCAACCATAAAGGATAAAATAAATATTTACTTTTACATGAAACACTTTCTATTATCTCATACTAGCCACTGTGTGGCTATCACGGCTTTGCCCGTGAGATAAGGTATTATTCTGGTGTACAATTTTCTGCAAATTTCAAATCCGTTGAAAATTTTAATCTATCTTTAACAAATCCGCTTTTACGAAATTTTTTGCTCTCTACTAAAATTAAAGAGGGCAGGAAATGTAATCTTTTTTTTTTTTTAATATGAAGGGCACCAAATGCAATCTGTTTATTTTTGTAAAGGGAAAGTTACAGTGACAACACAATTTTGTGCGAAAATATAAAAGATATATTCAAATTAAAAGATATTTATATAAAGAAAATCATATTTTTAGGTATGGATATAAAGTGAAATTTTCTGCTGATTTCTAATCCATTGAAATTTTTACTCTGTCTTTAACGGTCTAGGAGATAGAAAAGAACTAATTGACTCCAGTTAAAAGATTGTTTGTTTTTATCGTCTGACTGAAAAATTATTCCTCCGAGCAAAATCAAAACGGAAACAAAAAATTTAGAACCTGTGATTTTTTCTATGCTGTAGCATTCAATAATGATTAAATTCCACTAAATTCATTTTAAAATGTTCTAGTTTGAATTTTAAAATTCTCAGTGACCCAAAATTGTAAAACATTTGGACTACCTGTGTGCCAAATTGCATTGCTGTAAGGGCCATCGAATTGAAAGGATTTTGCGGCAAGAAACAGACAAATACTTCCTTTTATAAAAGTAGAAAAAACACTAAGGTTATCCAAATGCAGTCAAACTTGTGCTGTTTTCCTGGAAGGACATGGCTCCAATATAAGTTTGAACATCTCTAGTAATGTCTAGTAACAGTAATCTAGATCTAGTAATCTCTAGTGACAATGGTGGAGAGATGGCCCGACAGAACAGCCACCCGATTGATTTAATTTGAATTTCATTTCTGCACAGCTGAATGAGTCATTTTTTGTACTTGCCATCGAACATTATTATTCTGCTAAGGCTCTATACACTGAGATATAACTTTTTTTTCTAATGTGAGAAACCTTTTCTTGTGAACATACTTATCATGCTTCTAAGCGCTTTTCTAACCAATTATGGGTTTCTTGTTACCAAGAGCCATTATTTCACATTTATAGTTGATAAAAATAAGGAATTAGTTTAGAGTTAGCTACACAGCAAAAACACAAATGTGAGCAAAAACGTTTGTTTAATTTCTTCAGACACGAAGCAACCATTCATGCATGATCCATTAGGCGCATTGGTCCTGAAAGGTGTACTGTGACTTTTTTTTACTTTGTGAGTTTTTGAATGTCATGCAATGAAAGGAATAACTAAAAAATTTATACAATTATAAACACATTTCTTAGTTTTTTAATAAGTCCTAAAACATACTTTTTAATGAACAATAAATGCATGTGCCCAACTTAGAAAGAAAACATCAAGCACTTCAAATGCACTGCAATTTTGTTTGTTAAAAAAAACCATGATTGTTAAAAGAGTGAGCAATAAAACTAAGTTGAGTATTTACATAAAAGTTGCCTACTTAGATTTGTGATAAATTAAAGTTAAAAATTCTGAAATTTGATTCATGTTGAAATACTCAACAAGAAAAAATGTAAAATAGAAGTATGATTTCTACTCTTCATACAAGAGAAAAGTTAGGGTTTTTTAAGACTACTTTTTCACTTTTGTGACTAAATTTTACATAGATAGATTAACCCAGGGTTCCACAGGTGAGGAAATTTTCACGTGCTAGGTTTGGGTATTGGACTAATGTGAAAAATTGAGCTTTTTAAGGCATCCCTGAAGTAATGAAATACGGCGACATGAAATGCACACTTTGATAGTTCAAAAAAGATTCAGTGAATTAAAAATTTGCAAACTTCGAAAAACACAAACTTGATGAAAAATTAGGTACACTGAAAAACTCTTACGTGAGGTTTACTAAACTGCAATTACTCCCTTTAAAAGTTCTTAGCCAGAAAAAATAACAAGTTAATATGAGAAACAGGAAACATTAAATTCAAAAAAATAGTTTTTAAAACAATTACATCAAAAATGAAAAAAAAAAAAAAGAAACAATGCTACCCAAGAGAAAATTAAAATGAAACAGCAAAATTATTTTTCAACTTGACATGAGAGTTTGATGTTAAAAGTATATTAAGTTGAAAGGATTAGTCTTGAATGTGAATATTTGCATTTTATTTTTACCTTGAAAGATTACATACAGCTGTAGAATAATAAACAATTGCGCTGTACTTGCATTGGTCGTCATCTGTGAAAAGCTCTATTTACTACGCTACTTTGAAAAGAATGATATTTAGTTGTACGTGGATATATATGCTAATTTTCTTTCAAATTTCAAAACAATGTTGTTCATTTATTTGGTGGAGAAAGAAAATTTCAGAAACAAATTATTATTTGCTCTCTGAAAACAAATAACATTCGTCAATATTATCTTACGAATCGTAATTGTCCATTCGCGAAAACGAAAGTATATCCTGTTTATTTACTGACGATGATGTGTGTGGTTCCAAGAATAAATCTAAACTTGAACTTTAAATTAACAGGAGATAATCGACGACGAGACATGCTTTTCATGATACAACTGAAGTATTATTGTAAACCTAAATGGGCAAAACCCTGTGTTCAGATAGTAATAATTGTTCGCGTTGTAAAAATGTAAACTCTGTGTTCGCAATAACATAATCATTTTTAAAGCTTTAAAAATTTTGAATTCTGTATAATTTCAAGTAGATAGGAGTCTTGTTTCTCTAGTACGACGTTAATTAAAAAATTACCAAGTATAGATAGGAAGTTGAATTTAAGTCGCACATAGGAACAACACAATGGGCTATTCCCCAAAGACCGTGAAATATAAAATATATACTTGATATCTCCTCTAGGAATTCACCTGATACTATTTACTCTGTGGACTATTCAATCTTGAAAGATTCGATTGGATTGCTTGGGGTTTCTATAGCGAAAGTGCCATATTTGGCCATGCTGGGACAGACACAAAACAGACAATATCTTGTAATAGACAACAAAACAAGGAAAGTTTTATTGACACAGAAGACAGAAATCCACTCAGGGAGGAATCGAACCTAGGTCACCTATAACTCGAAGGTTGATAGCACAGTGGACATACCCAGTGAGCCACAATGTCCCTTCACGGATTGGCAACCGAAGGGTTGCCAGATAGAATCCAACCAAAGAACGTCGTATACAAAGAGGGCTGATGCACGTGAAATCTGTCGTGGCCTCAAATGTCCACACGTTGGACTGGTATGGAAGTTGAGAGAGTGGGGTGCCATCTAAGGTGTGTCCTCGTTATTTTACAAAAATACCAGGTGTACTCGAATCTTTCCCAGTGGGGGTTGATCCCTGGCCGTCGTCAATAGCCCGATATGTTGTCCAGTGCGACGTTAATTGGACAGTTTACCTAGCCCGCAATCCAGATACAGTCCTCCAAGTATTTTTTTATCAGGTCCCGCCCTCCAAATTGGTTTAAACAACCTGAAGTCCAGATACGGTCTTCCACACAGGTTTACCAGTTCCGCAGTCGAGATCGGCCCAATAGTACTGGCTTCATTTATCGCTGTACTCTTACATATTTTGCTATTGTATATTAATGGAAGCTGTCAAAAGGGGTTGGAATAGTGTTAATTCATGTCGTGCTGGAGCAACACAACGAAAGGAGGCTGGGGATGTTCACATTTCGTCACTCGTTAAAATTTAATTGTTAGGATAGTTGTCTTAAACCTGACATTCGTTAATTAATTCAATATTTTAAACATTTTTCTTTTACAACAGTATTAGGTGTAGGGCTAATTACCTTAAAAATTTAATAACAGAAAATAATTCGAACTTCCTTTTTAAAAATTTAATAAGGTTAACACGAGGTAAAATAAATTGAAAAATAAATGCCCATATTTGGGAGTGACTGCTTCAATAAGTATTTTACTGATGATAAAGTAAAAATAGTGAAAACAGTATGATTGAGTGCTCGAATCACGTCCGGGTCACAACTGAAAGCTTTAATTTATACTTGGTTCCTTAATTGATCATCTCTAACATTATAAAATTAAGTGTTTGTATGTTTGTTTCTTGCACGCAAAGTCCTGACGAATCTACGGCACTGACAGTAATGGGATTTGGCACACATGTAGTCTGAATTTTTTGCAATTTTTGGATCGCGGCGAATTTTAAAATTCAATCTAGAACATTTTAAAATGAATTTAATGAAATTAAATTATTATTAAATGTAACAGCATAGATCAGATTCTAAATTTTTTTCGTTTCCGTTTTGATTTTGCGGGGAGCAATAATATTCCAGCAGGCGATAAAAAACAAAAAATCTATTAACTGGAGTTACTAAGTTCTTTTTTCTATCTCCTATACCAGGGAGGGCGAACCTTTTTAAGAAGTGGGTCAAATTTTGTTCATAATTTTTTTTTGTACTAACTCGTGAGTCACTTGAAAAGGTGGAAAGGAGAATGGGAAAAAAAAAAAACTTTTTTTTTTGGTTCTCAATTTGTTAATTCTTTAAAAAAAAATTAACTATTCCTTTTTGTCTTACAACTTTTACTTTAGCACGTGAAGTGCAAAAAATCTGTATAAAAGGGAGAAATCCTGCACTGAGTTTTTAAAGAATAAGGGAAAGGAAACAACATTATATATATATTGTTTGTATTAATATTAATTAAATGAAATTTAATACACAAACGGCTTGTATTAGTACAAATAAATGAATAAATTTTCAAAGCAAAAAAAAAAAAAAACAATATTAAGTGTCCGAAATCAGTATTTGGTGTAGCCACCACGCGCTGCAATAGTGCTGCTATACGACGTGGCATGGAGTGAAGCAGATGTTGAATGTCTGCTTATGGAAGAGAATTCCATATTGTTTGTACGCGCTCCAAAGTTCGTCTTTTGAAGCGGTAGGACGCGGATCACGAACGAGACGGCGACGAACCAAAACACCCGCATGCTCATTAGGCGACATATCCGGCGTATAAGTAGTTCAAGGAAGAAGTTGCATGTGTTGGTCTGAAAAGAAGTCTGGAACATTCCTTGCAACATGTGGCGTGCATTATCTGTTGAAAGATAGCTCCAGGGATACCTTGAATGAAGGGAACGACTTCGGGCTCTAGCACTTTACGGACGTACCTGTTGCTATTCAGATTACTCTCAATTCGTAGCAGCTGAGATCGTCCATGATACGAAATCGCACCCCAGTCCATGACTTCGGGTGTTCGGCCACTATGACGTTCGATAACGGACTCTGGAAGGCATCGTTCACCGGCATAGCGTTTAACACGAATGCGGCCATCATGGTTCCACAAATTAAAGCGGGATTCGTCAGAAAAGACAATTTGTTGCCAATCAGCCGTCAGGCTCTGTGCTCATGAGCCCATTGCAGATGCAGCCGTCGATGGTTTGGCGTGAGGGGATCCTGTATAAAGGAATACTTGCACGCAGTCCACGGTGCAGCAGACGTCGGCGAATTTACGAAGCCGACATTAGTACACCTGTAGCAGTAGACCAAAGTGCTGCCAACTGACTGGAGAAAGCTGTATGGTCATTCACCGCTATGTGGACCAGGTGTCTATCATTGCGCGCTGACGTCACCTTCCGTCGTCCACTCCCAGTTTTTCGAGTTGTCCGGTGCTCGTCAGTCCACTGTTTCCAAACTAGCATCACTGTGGAATTGTTCCGCTACACACGAGCTGCTATTGCGCGATAGGAAAATTCTCCTTCACGAAGGCCGATGATTCTCCCCTGTTCAAACTCCGTAAGTTGTTGAAATTTCACCCTATTTCGACGTGGAAGCATATTTAGGTCTCACTGAATCGTTCGCCACTAAAAAATAACCTTGCACTATAACGGCCCTCTATTTATACGCTTTTAGCATCAGTTCAGAGGGCGCTGCTCACACCACGCATGCGTGGTGGCTCTGAAACTTTACTACTTTGCATAACATCCTGTAATTGACATTTGCTGCAAATTTCATTTCATTCGGATGATTCTTTCAAGGTGATGCATTTTTTACAAACAGCAGTGTATACAGGGTGTTTCAGTGATCCGTTTCAGAACTTCTAAGAGGGGTAGGGTACATCCTGACAACTCGAAATCATATAGCAATGTGGGGTCGGAAATGCTTTCCTGAAACGGTGTTGTACACAGAAGCACCGTAAAGAAAAGAGACCGTAAGTGAGAAATCGTTTTAATAATACATGAAAAGAAGCAAAAGGTACATGGATTAAAGTAAGTGTTCGAAGTTTCTTCCACGGGCTACAATGCACGCCTTATATCTCCGACGCATGGACATCCGAACATTCTGGAATACTCCAGGCATATCTCGAATTTCTCCGGCAGCTACTGCAATTCTTGCAACCAGCTCCTCAACATTGTCAACAGGGGTGTCATAAACTAGAGATTTCAGATGACCCCAGAAATAAAAATCAAGACATGATAGGTCGGGTGACCGAGCAGGCCAACGCACGGGACCACCACGTCCGATCCACTGCTGACCAAATGTGACATCCAGGTAGTTACGAACATCTCCGCTATAATGGGCAGGGGCTCCATCGTGTTGGAACCACATTGTCTGTTGCATCGATGCAGAAATCTGTTCATCTCTCAAAAGTTGTGGCAATACTTGCTGCAGAAAGAGCAAGTAGTTAGGTCCGGTTAGACGAGACGGTAACAGGTAAGGTCCGATGAGGTGATCTCCCATAATACCGGCCCATACATTGACCGAAAATCGAATCTGTGCTGCACGACGTCGTATTGCATGCGGGTTCTCGACCACCCAGATATGGTAGTTATGCGTGTTGAAAATTCCTTCCCTTGTGAAGGATGCCTCATCGGAAAACAACACTTCAGCAGGAAAAAGGGGATTTGTAGCACATTTTCCAAGGTACCACTGTGCGAAAGCAATACGAGGTGCATAATCCTCCGGTTGCTGTATCTGGACACGCTGCACGTGAAACGGATGCATGTCTTCTCGGAGAATCCTCCAGACGCTGTAATGGGAAACCCCGACTGCGTTTGCTACACTTCGTGTACTCGTTCTTGGATTCCCCCCTGTACATGCTGCAGCACATTCTGTTCGACGTCTGCAGTCCGTGCTGTTCTTACCCTGTCCCTGTCAGCTCTTTCTAATGAACCTGTCTCAGCTAACCTCTGGTGCAGTCTTGCAAAGAAATTATGACTGGGGATACGCCTCGTCGGATATCGTTCCGCGTACAAACGCTGTGCGGCTGGCTCACTACAATTTGCAGCCCCGTACGCCAAATGCAAATCGGCTAACTCTGCGATCGTGTAATCATCCATCCTACTAACTTGGCGTTCTTGTGAGAAATGAAAATTCCCTACACGAAAGCTCGGGATTTTCGCACAACGCCATCTACCGCGTCAGGAAAGCATTTCTGACTGCCCATTGGTATATGATTTTGGTTCGTCAGGATGTACCCTACCCCTTTTAGAAGTTCTGAAACGGTTCACTGAAACACCCTGTATATACAAGGTGACCAGTAAAGTCATTTAAGCCCTTTAATTTTGAGACCGCGTCTCGTAGAGTCAAGGTAGTAACGTGTAACTACAGTAAAGTGACCATTCTGAATTTATTGAGATAACTAACAGCGCCCCTAGATGTAAAATTAGGAAATTTAAAAAAAATAACTCGAAAACTAAAGAAGATAGGCCAAAAAGTTAAATTATGAAAATGTACGCAATACAATAATAAAGGCACAGAAAAAAAATTTCATGGAGTTATCTGTAAAACTGGTGGAGACATGCGCGATTGAAATTTAAACTTTTCCATGCTTTTAAAAAGGGGCCGTCCTGGAATTGAAAAACGTGTTCTCCGGTGTTATCATTCAGTTTTTCTTATTTAAACAACGACTAATTTAAATTCAAACTACAAAGAAAGAAAAAAATAAATAAATAAATAAATAAACATCTGAAAAACGTACTCCTGAAAATAAAAATAAAAAACTGACGATCCGAAATCATAATTTTATTGCAACAACTAAAATACACGATTAAAAACCTCTCTGCTATACAACCACGAACGAAGATTTACTATTTAATCATTTATCCTAATAAGCTTTGAGTGAGATGCGAATATGTCAGAAACAAATGTGCGTTATTCAGTGCAGGCACATTAGAAAAGTAAAAGACACAGATGAGCAACAGCAAGAAATTTATTGCTAAACACAACCATGGGGAGTGTGTTCAAAAAAGGTCACTATCGGTTACAGTACACATTTGTATTCGATCAAGCACGCAGGCATGCACATTTCTTATCATCAGTAGTGTGACAGTAGCGCAGCTATCGATGATACGCTGCAGCATATCCAGCAAACTTGTCAACAGAGTCTCATACACTCGATCATTGACGTAATCCCAGAGGAAGAAATCGAGTGGGGTTGTAAGATCTGGTGATCGTGGAGACCATTCGACACAGCCACCGTAGCCGATTGTCTGTTGGCCAAATCTGTTATTAAGAAACTTGCGCACTGCGTGAGGATGGTGGGATTTGTACGGCGGGGAGCCATCACGTTGGAACCACGGTAGGTGGCGCAGTAACGCCTGAGATGGCACCCCAATCTCCGCAATTCCACCAACGCGAGGACTTAAGAGGCCTCGACGGATTTTGCGTGCACCAAGCCCCTTTTTTACCCGTCGGTATTTGGATGGCACAGACGAGTACCATCACAACCCTCTGGTTGGCAGTCCGTCACTTTACCAATCGGGCTACCACGGCCCCCAAAGTTTATCAGGATAAAATTATTAAATAGTAAATTTTCGTTCTGGCTGCATGGTCCAGAGGTCTTCATTTGTGTATTTTAGTTGTTGCACAAAAATTCTGATTTCGGATCGTCAGTTTGTTTTTTATTTATCTTTTTTTTACTTTCTTTGTTTGAATTTAAATTTGTCGTTGCTTAACTCAGAAAAACTTAATAATAACACTGGAAAACACGTTCTTTAATTTCAGGATGGCCCCTTTTTCAATGTATGAAAAAGTTCAAATTTCAATCGCGAATATATCCGCCAGTTTTACAAATAACTCCATGAAATTTTTTTTTCTGTGTCTTTATTATTGTATTGCGTACATTTTTCTAATTGAACTTTTTGGCCTATCTCCTTTAGTTTTCGAGTTTTTTTTTAATTTCCTTATTTCACCGCTAAGGGCGCTGTAAGCTGTCTCAATAAATTCAGCATGGCCACTTTAATGTAGGTATACATTACTACCTTGACTCTATGAGACGCGGTTTCAAAATTAAAGGGCTTAAAAGGACTTTACAGGTCACCCTGCATATATATGAAATGTTATATTTCAATAGATAATATAGTTACAGGTATGTGTATGTACAAAAGTTTTACAGTATATTTTATGAGAAATCTGCTGTTTTTTGTCAGATAATTTCTTAATATTGGGTTCATATTCAGTATTCATTAGTTTAACGCATTTTGCAGTCAATTTATTTCCGAGTTTATTTCTATTGGTAGACTTTACAAAATTAATCGAAGAAAACAATTTTTCACATGAATATGTGGATCCAAACATGGTTGAAAGAGAATTAGCAAGTTTCTTCATTGATATAAAATTATCTGGTAAGGAATCATGTGTTTAATATAATATTTTTAATTTTTAGTGCGGGATAATTATAATTTGCACTAATTTCAGACATTTTTTCTTCTACTTCGGAAATTAAGTTATCAAATTTATTTTTCCAAACTATGCTGCTTTGAAATTCAACTAATTCTATTTCTAAATCATGGATTCCTAGCCACTTAAATTCATTTAACTCCATTTGTTTCGAATTTCGTTTTGTATGGCTATAAAATAAAGTGAAATGTATTTTCCATACATTTAAATTGATTAAATCTCTCCTCAAAGGCTAGTTTTATTTCCTGTATAATCATTAAATATTTTTTTATTGCATTTTGTTGAACGTCTAGCGTGTTTTCCCTTTTGAAAATGTTTTTGTAATTGAGGAAAATATTTCATGATTTTCATTTCCAAATCCCTAGTAACGATGTCAAGTTTTGTCATAAATATCGTAATATTCTCAACATCATTAAAACAATTTGTACATTTCCTTGAAGTTTTTTATTCAGTTCATTAAAAATGCTGATTGTGTGATGTCACATAAAAGCATAAAATCATTTAACCAATCTATATTTGAAAATTTGTCAAAATTATTGTTTTTTCATTCAAATTACAGCTTAATTTCTTCGAATAAAATGACAAACCGATTAAAAATTTGACCGGTACTAAGCCATCGAACATTGTTGTGTGTCAATACTGGCTTCTTCTAATAATTGTGCAAATTGTAGTTTATTAAGACCTCTTGCGTTTATAAAGTTGATAATTTTTATTAAAACTGGCATTAATTGGAAAATGTTTCTAAACCTTAGAACTTGCTGGTGTATTAAACAATGAAATGCAATCAGGGTGTATAATGTTTTGGTAATAATGGTTCAGGAAAAACCAATATTTTCCTCCACCATATTGGGTGCACCGTCCGTTGTTACAGAAACAATTTTCTGTAAGTCAATATCCATTTTGTAAAGAATCAATTGAATCTTCCAAAAAAAAAAAAACACTTAACGTGACACCTGACTATCTGGACTGGCGCCTGCTTAAGCTTGCAAATGGAGACCTGTTCCCCCCTTTCGCAAGGGGTACAGGGGGAGCGTCGCCGACTGTCCAGCGAATGATCGTACTGCTGATACTTCACGAAGGCTCTCAGCCAATTCGGACGAGGCGCCGACCCTAGAACTTGAATTTGGAAGAGAAAAATAGACGATTTGACTTTCGGACGTTGTACTGGCGGTTGAGCAGAGACGGAATAGCCGTTCCTGGTTCTTTTCGAGTACTTGTGGAGTCCTGAAAAGAGCGAGCTCTCACTCCAACGTTTCGTGAGTATATATATCCTATTTAGAGGATTGTGAACAACCTGTTCCAAATTGCTTGAACGTTGGGAACAACCTGTTCCAAAATTGCTGTGAAATTCAGGAATATCCAGTTTCAAACTGATTGAACTTTGGGAACATCCTGTTCCAAAACTGCTGTGTAATTCAGGAACATCCGGTTCCAAACTGCTTGAAATACGGGAACATCCTGTTCCGACATTGTTTAGTTCTTTTTCGTAAAATCGGAATTGTTAAAGATAGATTAAAAATTTCAACGGATTCGAAATCTGCGGAAAATTTTACACCAGATTAATACCTTACACCACGGGCACGGGCAAAGCCAGGCTAGCCACGCAGTGGCTAGTATTTTCATAAACGCAAAATTTTAGGACAGTTATGCATAAAAATATTATCAACATGAAAGGTTATACATATTATCTTTATGATGGAAGGTAACTATTTTAAACCATGCACTTCAAGTTAGCTATTTTGCCTGATTTTAGATTTCTGGTTCAAAAACTAATTAAATTACAACCATGTTTCTACATCTGGATTTTAAATTCATCAAAGTTATAATGTAAATAACTCTTGACAATTTTTATGATTTTATGTAGGAACAAATGTTCTGCGCAGGATTTTTTTTTATTGAATTTGTATTACTTACTGTGTGCGAAATAAATATTTATTAAATACCAAAGATAAATAATAAATAGCAAACTTATGAAATTTATTGTCACATTCATCACATTTTAAACCCACTAAAACTCATAGAAACATGTAGCCATTTAACTGATCCCCATACAGTGCTGTAGTCGTAAAAAAAAAAAAAAAAAAAACAGAGTGTATACCATGGGCTCCCACAGAATTTTTCCATGGTGAGGCGATACATGTACTTACTACTTACACTTTTCAGGGGGGAGGGGCAAAAAACATGTACACACGCACACACACACGTATATGTATAGGAAATCCATAAGCCAGGGGGTTGTCCTACCCCCTCCTCCGAGCGCCCATGAGGTATACTCAAAGAACTGGGGAATATGTTCGAATTAATCGAAGTTCAAATTATCGAGAGAGAAAAAAGACTTTATTAATTTTGTATTACAGGAAAGGAACTGTGGAACTTAGAAGAAACTTCGACTTAAGCAGAAATTCTTTTAAACAAATTTTAAGGCCTTCCTCTATCATTTTCATTGAAATATTTTCCGAACTGCTTGACTTGAGAAATCCGTCTCAGTGTCGTATTTTGTAGAGCATACTCTCGATCTAGTGTCTACCGAAGAACGATGGTTGGCCAATCAAGAATTTACAAATTTTTCCGGTTGAAAGTGTTCTATAGGTGGTCCATTTAACTTAATAAACATTAGATTGAAGACGTTTGAAATCAAAAATTATTATCTCAAATCTATTCCACTATTTTATTCATTAAACTAATCCTGGGCTCGCATTTTGCCGTGGAACATGGTATTATTTCAATTGTTCTTAAAAGAGGCTTTAATTTTTCTGGAATAACTTTGGCGTTTTCATCGGTCCCTCAAACCATGAATATTGCACATTTCATCTATACCAAAACGTCGACAGATCCTTTTAATCTCCTTTTCTCCATGGCATCCCCTGTATTTATACTTTCTGGATCAAACATGGATATATCCTTCAAAAGTTGATAATTTTCTTCATTAACATCAGAACAAAGTTTGAATTTCATTCTATCGATAATACTTTGAAGGAATTGCTTATGATTAATAGGTACGATTTTGGAATTATGTACCAAGGTGAAATCTTGAAATAGAAACTTTTCTTTTGCTTTTACAGCTATCCGCGTTTCACTTGACGTTTCGCGCGAAGTTTTCTTGGAAAAGCAAAGCGTGTACGTAGTTTTTAAGAAAAAGCAGAGGGTATACGGTATTTGCTCGAAAAACCAGAGTATACGGCGTATACCGCCGTATAACCTCCACTACAGCCCTACCCCCATTAATTTTAGTTTTATTATTAATGCTTCGGATTTTTTTAAGTTGAAACTTTTCCGTTCATTTGTTTTCCCACTTTTTAAAATCTTATTTTTAAATACTAGGGGGCTCCGCCCCCAGCTCGCTTACGCTTGCCAACCCCTGGGGATTGCTGCGCAATCCGATTTGGTTTGCTTCGCAAACCAACACTCCTGTCACAGATGCCATTTGGTTTGCTTCGCAAACCAACATTACTTTCACAGAGTGAAACTATGAATAATTCATATTATTCTGATTTCACTTTCCGGTTCATGACGTCACAGCGAGGGCTTCGCTGCGTCTCGCTTACGCTCGCCGACCCCGGGGATTGCTACGCAATCCGTTTGGTTTACTTTCTCAAACCAATACTTCTTTCGCAAGTGATTTCACTTTTTTTTTTTGCTTTAACACTTAACGCACCCTAAACTAATAGCCGCATCAGTAAAAAATCTTCTGCATCTTGTTCCCTGTACAATTTTAAGTAAACATTATTAATATCCAAACTTTACGATCTGTACTTTGTCGGTAAACTGTCTTGAGAACAGAGGGAAAAAAGCGAGCCTTTTTCCTCGCCAAATAAAAAGAAATCGTTTTTATGGCAATTGTTGCTACCATAAATTTGATATCTGGCAAACCCGATAGTAAGAAATACAACCCTCATCAGCTCCGCAAATTTGCTCCGCGAAATAAAAAATACGAAATTTGTGTCACCAACTTTGGATTTCATCGAATTTATTTATGAACCAATTTTAAAAATAATTGTACCGTAAGAAAGAGTACACATTCTGAGGTTTTCTGCAATATTTTTAAAATTAAAAACTAACAGTAATACTATACAGATATGACCAATTTAGTTTTGTATCGGAAGTTACGATCTGAAAGTTCCGAAAATTGTATGAACAACTTTTAATTGCATCGATTTTATTTATTAACCAATTTGAAAAATAATTGTACCATAAGAAAGAGTGTAATGTAATGTATTCAGTGATGTTTTCAAATTTAAAAAATAATGGTTTTTGCCGTAGACAAAACGGTTTTAACAATAAGTAGCGAAAATATCCAAAGATTCCGAATTTTGTATGACGAACTTTTGATCGCATCCAATTTAATTATTAACCGATTTCAAAAGTAATAGTACCGTAAAAAAGAGTACATTCTGAGGTATACTGCGATATTTTAAAAATTAAAAACTAATAGTAATTAGATATAGATACGGCAGTTTAAAAAAAAAAGTAACAAAAATGTCCCGATTTTTCCTGAATTAAAAAAAAATATTATCAAGAACCAAATTTAAATTTCAAAAAAAAACTCGACGAGCTGCAAAAATTTACGTTGAGAGGTACTCTTAAAAAAAAAAAAACTCACGACTGAAGACTGAAAATTTGAATGTGTTTTGCTCACTCGCGGAAGAAATTTCACTTCTTCAACTTTAACACTCAATAAAACCTAAACTAATAGCCGCATCGGAAAAAAATCTTAATAATTATCCAGGGAATACGATGAAGAACAAAGCATGTTAATTTCATTTTTTTCCGATCAGTACTTTCTCGGGAAACCTTCTAAGAATCGAGCTAAACAACACAGTTTTCAATCCTGCGGCGGCGTCGGCGGCAACATTTTTTTAATATAGAGAGATTAAAATAAGATAGCTTTTGTTAGTGATATATATAGCCCGTGGTTTTCAAGAGGAGATTGGTCAAATGTGTGTTCATATGATGAATTAAAGATGGATTTCATTTCTTGCAAAGTTTGAATAAGGAGCTGATGCATTATATTCCTTCTTTTTCTATTTTCCTTCAGCTTGGGCCACTCTAGTTTCATTCTCCAATTTTTCAAATTTTTACAACAGCAGGATTAATTAATCCCCTTTATATTTTTTTGCTACAAAAAAAGCTTTCCTGAAGTTATGAATTAATTTTTAAAGCTGATACAGTCTGCACATTTAATTTTTTTTCTTCTAACTTTTGGACAACAAATCCAAAACTATATCCCCGACTTCCACAGAAATGTAATAATGTTTTCCGAATGTATAATTTTTGTTGTTTTGTAAGTTTTTGTTATAGTGGAAAAGTGATCATCATTCTGAGCATAAATGCAATTTATCTGACTTTGTAAGAAGTAGGGGTGTTTACAGTTATAACAGCTCAAAATACATGAAGGAAAACAGTACTTTAAACTAAGTATTTATTTAAAAAGTTTTTTACACGAATTACATGTACGAAACAAAGAAAAAATAATATTTACAGAGAGGGGTTCCAAATAAACTTCGGACATAGTACATATCACATACTACGTTGGCAGTTCATCGCAGACAAACTAATTGGAATGCTTTCCGCTAGGGGCGCCACAGGGAACGGGAGGGGGAAAGCTTCACTGTCCATACAACTAACATATTTATTCCTTGCGGAAGAAACATTTAAAATATGTCATAAAAAATAATGCAGTTGGCATTATCCGATGTGTCATTATTTCGTGATGACAAAGAAGTCGTACGTACGCAGCTTTAAACTGCTTAGCTGTAGGATTTTATTTCTGTGTCCACCTTCCCCCCCCCCCTTCTAATTGAGATAAATAATAAGTTCTATGTGATCCTGCAAAAGCTTATACGTTATTGAAAATTTCATTAAACGATATTTACCTCTACATTGATTACCATATAATGGGAGCAGTATATACGCATTGTACACTTTTAATACACGTTGTAGCAATGATGCATGCTCACACGGCTAGCTAACACTTAAATTGAATTTATTTACATACAACATAAACTACAGAAATTACAAGACTTTCACGCACACAAAATATAAGGGACAGGGACATGTTTACTATCACATACTACAGCCTAGCTGCTGCTTGCTCCAGGATTGGAGTTACACTGCGAAAGTTTTTGTCAGTCCGCTAGGGGGGCGTTGTTGTTTCCATTACAACGTTATAAATCTCCCTGGAGAGAATAGAACCCTAGCATCAGCTGAAACTTTAAATCCTCTTATATATATATACTAGCTGACCCGGCAAACGTTGTTTTGCCTTATAAATTATTTCTAGTTTCTAGATAAATTCTAGTGTAGACAAAAAGTAACTTACTTATTATAAGTGTGTAAGTATGTGGTATATGCGTGAAATGGGCATGGAGCGGCTATGAACGATAAGGGAATATAAAAATAACAAACGCCAAACAATATTATTTTCAAGTTATTATAGTTTATTTCTTAAAATTACATATCACATATTAATTACGACAGTAACACTAACAAACAACATCAATCTTTTAATGCTATAGCGTGGACAATATTTTTTGTTAGCCCATCTTTAGCGAGCACAAACAAACTGGATGGTTTACCGACTCGAGAGCATGCTACGTACAATTGCCCGTGTGTAAAACATGGTGTACTCAAATCTAAGCCACAAACAGACATCGTTTGGCCTTGGGATTTGTTGATTGTCATTGCAAATGCCAATCTAATCGGAAACTGAATTCGTTTGAATTGAATTGGCACATCTGTAGGTATGATGGGAATCCGTGGTATTAAGATATTTTCACCTTTGAACTTGCCATTTAAAATGCTGGCTTCGATAACGTTTTTCATCAATTTTCGAATGACTAATCGCGTACCGTTGCACAACCGTGGCGGGTTTAAATTACGAAGCAAGATAATTGGAGATCCAACCTTCAATTGTAAATTATGCGGTGGCATGCCTGGCAAATCCAGTGAGTTCAAAAATTCTGTGGGAAAATTGACAGCTTCGCTGGCATCGCAAACTGTATCAATAGATTTGTATGATACCAAGTTCCCTGGCAACAACTGTTGTATCTTCAAATTTAAATTGTCAACGTCTGCATTTTTTGCTGCTAAAATAGCTCTTTCTGCAAGCCACTCGTGATTTATGTACTGTGTGTGTACATCGGAAAATATTTGTTCAATGAGAGTATCTTGCGAATCAGCGATTGTGCAGAAATCGGTCGGTAATTTTACGTATCCAGTTTCATCTGTAGCAACTTTTCCATCACCGATATCTAAGAGTTGTTTTGAGAATGTTTCAGCGGATGGATCTTGAAGCATTTGAACGCGCATATTTACTTTCAGCTGTACTTTTTCAACATTACGCCACAATGGAGATGATTTTAAGCAAGCGTTGATCTCATCAACGTATGTTGAACGTGGAATGACGGGAAGTGTTTGTCTGAAATCACCTGAAAGCACCAACAGAGTGCCGCCAAATAGTCTGTCGTTGTTTTTAATATCTTTCAATGTCCTGTTCAACGCCTCAATTGAATGTTTGTGTGCCATAGTACATTCATCCCAGATGATAATTTTACACTGTTTCAGCACGGTGGCCATGGACGATTGTTTTTTAATGTTACACACTGCGTCAGGGTTATTTTGAATATTTAGTGGCAGCTTAAATACTGAATGAGCTGTTCTGCCTCCATCCAATAAAGTTGCCGCAATGCCCGATGATGCAACGGCCAATGCGATGCCATTATTTGATCGTATTTCAGCAAGAATTAGTGAAATAAGGAATGTTTTGCCAGTTCCACCCGGTGCATCCAAAAAGAAGAACCCACCTTGTCCTGCTGAAACTGCGAGCAAAATGCGGTCATAAATGGTTCTTTGTTCGTCATTCATTAGTGGGACATTGCGAGTAACAATCGCTGCCATTTCTACAGTGTTGTACTGCAGTTCACGATTCATTTCAGTGTTAATTAAATCAGATGCAGTTCGATTTGGCGAATTCATACCGAAATGAGTGAGTGATAAGTTGGTAATGACAATGCAAAGATCATCAATAGCAATCAATGCTTCATTGTACATAGCGTCGCTGAATGTTATCGTTAGATCGTTGCACCGTGTACGATGTTGATGCAATATATCATCAGTCATTGAATCTTTGTGATTATCCCACAATATCTGTGCTCGAGCTGGGAAACATGTAGTCAACACTATAGCGAATAGTAGACGAATTTGTATTGCTGTACAGTTCAATGCTGCTTCAGCAAGCATACACTCCCACTGGTTGTCGTCTTCCAGCAAGCCGAGTGCAAGGCATGCGTCTTTATATGTCGGATACTGTTGCCCATTCACTTCACGTATATCTTGAAATGATAATGGGCCAGTAACATTAACCAACAACAGTCGAAGATAAAAGCACTCAGTGTGTCTTGGATTGACTGTAAATAATCGCCCCAAAGCGTTCGATTTAAATAAATTGAGACATGCATCAACTGGTGAGCCTTGCTTGCGGGGCATCCATTTTTTTTGTTTGAGCCCATGTGAAATAGTGTGGTACTTGTGAATAGAGTAATGTTCTTGCAAAGGCACCAAAATCATCCGTACTATTACACAATTCAAAAAATGCAGTGAGTGTAGTTTTAGGTGGATTTGTAGCACGATCAATCACTGTCTCGTTCGTGAAAAATACACGCTGACCGTTTTCAAGATGGACGGCTAACTGAACAACTGCTGGATCCCGTTCATGAATTGGAAAACCGAAGATAAGCCAAGCAGCTTCATTGGAGCTGATGTACCGACCAATTTGGTAGAGCGTAATTTCATCGTTTTTATCCATTGGAGGAGCATTTACATTAGTATTTTCTACTCTAAACACAGCCATATCACTGCCTTTATGGACATACTTGCAAATATATTTGATGCTCTTCACAGAACTGCAAAACTCACCATTAATATGAGCATTGTATGTCTTGCTTAGCAGAGGCGAATACGGCACCACCCAACGATTGTCAATGTCAATGTCTGTGTTGCTGATATTTTTAATAAATGATTGTCCGCCATTATCGGGACTTCTTCGACGATATATTGGATATCCGTCGGTATTTGTTATCGATTCATTAGTGAAATCTTTAGGGAAATTTTTAGTACATTTTCCATCTGCCATGCAAGGCGATGAACGATGAAGAGTACCGCATGGACCATGGATCATGTTTGCTGTAACAATATCAAACAGCACTTGGTCAGTAGACGGATCTGGAATTTCCGCAGAAATGATACTATCGATTTCTTTAGGACGGATTTTGTCGATTAACCAAACCAAAATGTGCGCATGAGGTAATCCTCGCTTTTGCCATTCAACTGAATACAGCCAGCAACGTGTGGGACCGAATACATGTAATTTAGTAATGATACTTATTAGAGACTTCAACTTTTGTCTGAATACACGTGCTGTAATGTCATGACGATGTATTGCATTTTGGCCAGGAAATAGCAAAGATGTAATCTCTGGCCATTTTGGATTACATGTGAACGTGATAAATAAACACGGTCGTCCATATTCGCGCACGTAAGCCATAGCATCCTGTATATATTCTTGCATATGACGTGGACTGCCTACGTACGATGATGGTAAAATGACAGAGTTACCAATTTCGGCGACGTCGGCGTTGTTGTTAATAGCGTCTCGTAAGTGAATGTACTCTTCCGCACGCAGCTTGAGTTGATTATATCGTAAGTATCGTAGTCGTTCGCCCTCTATCTTCGCGTACATGTCGACCATGAATTGTTGACAAAGCTCACGACATCGTAGAATGACGTTGTCCAGGCCGCGCCGAATCATTAATCGGTACGCATAATAATCTTTCGAGCTAACGTTCTTGTTTGTTTCAGCTCCTGTAATAATATATTTATGAATATTAATTTAAATTAATTCCGTTCAATAATTTAATTGTTTTGTTAAATGGTTAATGATCAAGTTCATAATAAATGAAGTACCTGATACGGGATCTCGTTGTTTTATGTTTATGCAATATCCGTCTTGCCCCTTCCAGAATATTAGCGGATATTGGAGAGCGTCATATGAACGATGTGTATCAGCAATGAACTGAAGATTATTATTTCTTCTACGAATCACAATTTCTCGTGTACCTGTACGATCGCCAACCATGATTCCAGCAACGTCTTCAACAACAGGTGCATTGAATCTACGAATATGTTCTCCAGCTGGTGTTTTATCAGGATTAATGACAATAGCGTGATTATCGCTTTGTAATTCGAGCATGTGTGATTTGAATATTTTCAACAATTCATTGTGCTCGTTCAATAGAGCGTCCAAGTCGCTGACGATGCGCCTGGCAAAAAATGAATCAAGGTTATTATAGTCACAACGTGCATTCACGCGATTGGCAAGTGCGCTTCCGGAATCCTCGCCGCCCATGAAGTAGATTTGTAAAAATTTATGTGGTTCGTTTGGCATTGGCAGCAATGAGCCCATTTTATGATAAACTTGGCCTCTGATTTTGAATGTAGAATTGTATTGTTGACCATTAGCATTAGTATTTCGAACTATTTCTGTTGCTCCAAACGATGTCATTTGAAAGCATGAATTGAATGTTCGAATTGACTTCAGGAATACGTTAGAATCTGGATCCATGCCGATAAGTAAACCGTTCAATGGTTCAGGTGGTGTTTCAATTTCAGGTAGTTGCACTTTTCCTGACGCGCAACACATCCCAGGTGGCTCATTTTTGAATTTGAGAGCATGACAATGCGGACATTCCTTATCCATAGCACCAATTACCACTTTTGAATGAGCATAATATTCAATATCGGGGCTCATACTGGAATGCTAGACCCAAAAATGAATCAGATGTAAATGCACGATGTACCTGTTGGCGTTGTTGGTCATTTGTTCTGCGTCTATTAACCGTAAAAAGGCGTGATTGTCGTTGTTTTAAACGTATAACTTCATTGCGTTCAGCTCGTGTATCTTCTGATTGTTCTTGACGCAATTGCTGCATGCTCACACGTGCATCAGCATTTTGTTGCTGGACTTGTTCTTCGGTTCTTTGGGATCTTTTATCTCTCATACTTCTGGACCTACTTGTATTACGGCTCAAATCAGCCCCTTTGCGTTTTCTTGGCATTGCTCACTGTACAAAACACATATAAATAGAATTAATGAAATAACTTCATTGCGCTCAGCTCGTGTATCTTCTGATTGTTCTTGACGCAATTGCTGCATGCTCACACGTGCATCAGCATCGGCCAGGATTATAGCGAAAATATTAGTTTTGTGAAAAAAAATTTGAAACAATAGTTGTAAAAAATTCAAATAATTATATAAAAAAAGTATACTTACAACACAAAAGCCGTTGTTGGTTGGAGCTCGTGACACGTGTTGAGTACTTTTAAGGTTATGTAAATCACTTGTTTAACTAAAACTTGATTAACTGAACTAATCGTGCCAAATACACGCGCGGCAAATTTTAAGAATCTAAGATTGGTAACACCTTATCACTTAAGGGTATGGAAAATAGATAGTAGCCGATTCTCAGACCTACTGAATACGCATATAAAATTTGGTAAAAATCGGTAAAGCCGTTTCGGAGGAGTACGGTAACTAACATTGTGACATGGAAATTTTATATATATACTAGCTGACCCGGCAAACGTTGTTTTGCCTTATAAATTATTTCTAGTTTCTAGATAAATTCTAGTGTAGACAAAAAGTAACTTACTTATTATAAGTGTGTAAGTATGTGGTATATGCGTGAAATGGGCATGGAGCGCTATGAACGATAAGGGAATATAAAAATAACAAGCGCCAAACAATATTATTTTCAAGTTATTATAGTTTATTTCTTAAAATTACATATCACATATTAATTACGACAGTAACACTAACAAACAACATCAATCTTTTAATGCTATAGCGTGGACAATATTTTTTGTTAGCCCATCTTTACCGAGCACAAACAAACTGGATGGTTTACCGACTCGAGAGCATGCTACGTACAATTGCCCGTGTGAAAAACATGGTGTACTCAAATCTAAGCCACAAACAGACATCGTTTGGCCTTGGGATTTGTTGATTGTCATTGCAAATGCCAATCTAATCGGAAACTGAATTCGTTTGAATTGAATTGGCACATCTGTAGGTATGATAGGAATCCGTGGTATTAAGATATTTTCACCTTTGAACTTGCCATTTAAAATGCTGGCTTCGATAACGTTTTTCATCAATTTTCGAATGACTAATTGCGTACCGTTGCACAACCGTGGCGGGTTTAAATTACGAAGCAAGATAATTGGAGATCCAACCTTCAATTGTAAATTATGCGGTGGCATGCCTGGCAAATCCAGTGAGTTCAAAAATTCTGAGGGAAAATTGACAGCTTCGCTGGCATCGCAAACTGTATCAATAGATTTGTATGATACCAAGTTCCCTGGCAACAACTGTTGTATCTTCAAATTTAAATTGTCAACGTCTGCATTTTTTGCTGCTAAAATAGCTCTTTCTGCAAGCCACTCATGATTTATGTACTGTGTGTGTACATCGGGAAATATTTGTTCAATGAGAGTATCTTGCGAATCAGCGATTGTGCAGAAATCGGTCGGTAATTTTACGTATCCAGTTTCATCTGTAGCAACTTTTCCATCACCGATATCTAAGAGTTGTTTTGAGAATGTTTTAGCGGATGGATCTTGAAGCAGTATTTCGAACTATTTCTGTTGCTCCAAACGATGTCATTTGAAAGCATGAATTGAATGTTCGAATTGACTTCAGGAATACGTTAGGATCTGGATCCGTGCCGATAAGTAAACCGTTCAATGGTTCAGGTGGTGTTTCAATTTCAGGTAGTTGCACTTTTCCTGACGCGCAACACATCCCAGGTGGCTCATTTTTGAATTTGAGATCATGACAATGCGGACATTCCTTATCCATAGCACCAATTACCACTTTTGAATGAGCATAATATTCAATATCGGGCTCATACTGGAATGCTAGACGCAAAAATGAATCAGATGTAAATGCACGATGTACCTGTTGGCTTTGTTGGTCATTTGTTCTGCGTCTATTAACCGTAAAACGGCGTGATTGTCGTTGTTCTAAACGTATAACTTCATTGCGCTCAGCTCGTGTATCTTCTGATTGTTCTTGACGCAATTGCTGCATGCTCACACGTGCATCAGCATTTTGTTGCTGGACTTGTTCTTCGGTTCTTTGGGATCTTTTATCTCTCATACTTCTGGACCTACTTGTATTACGGCTCAAATCAGCCCCTTTGCGTTTTCTTGGCATTGCTCACTGTACAAAACACATATAAATAGAATTAATGAAATAACTTCATTGCGCTCAGCTCGTGTATCTTCTGATTGTTCTTGACGCAATTGCTGCATGCTCACACGTGCATCAGCATCGGCCAGGATTATAGCGAAAATATTAGTTTTGTGAAAAAAAATTTGAAACAATCTATATATATAAAACACTAACGTACGTGGACCCGAAATCGACGTTATTTGTGTATCGTCGAATGGCAACAATCAACATATATAAAATAACCCAGATATTTTGAATTCTTGCTGTTTTCAAATAGCCGAGGTCAATTTCTATTAAAAATAAGGAATTAAATTGTAATATTTATGTTTGAACTTACTTTTTATTTCTTCCTTTGATGTAAACGTAATTTTGCTACCCGGTATCGGGCCACGCGTCAGAATTAATGTTTACTTTTTTAATTTGATTTAGAATTCCGTTTTTGGGTATTTGAGTTGACTGCGAGATGTTGCCGACAAATTTGAGGATTCCCAAGTATTATAAATGTGTTATTTTTGTTAATAAATCATTATTGTCTTTGTCAATATCGTTGAAAAGTCTTTTGTCGCATTATTCTATTTCACAATAAATATAATCAGGAAGTCGAAATTCAACACGTTTGAAAAGATACATACGTGTTTTTTTTTTCAGAATTTAGCATTTTTTCCAAGATTGGAATTTTATTTTTGTTTGCATTATGTGTTCCGGTATATTACATGTTGCAGAAATATTATTTAGGAGTTAGATTTTAATGATGTCTATTTCCTGCAAAATATCTCTAGACGCGGGTAATTTTGTAGCGGTATATGTACATTTCGGCCAACTTTGCCTTAATATTTGATTGAATATGCAATGATTTAAAGAATTGCTCCACAAAAATGAATAAAATATACAAATCAAAACATGTTTAATTACGGTGTGTAAAAAAGTTTAAAAAGCACTATTACACACTGCCGAGCGCTAGCTGGCGCAGCCCGACTAGTAGTTGTAAAAAATTCAAATAATTATATAAAAAAAGTATACTTACAACACAAAAGCCGTTGTTGGTTGGAGCTCGTGACACGTGTTGAGTACTTGTTTAACTAAAACTTGATTAACTGAACTAATCGTGCCAAATACACGCGCGGCAAATTTTAAGAATCTAAGATTGGTAACACTAAGCATATATCAGGATTAAACTTTAATAATAAAAATAAATGTTTATTTTCTTTAAAAAAATTTTAGATTTTTAATCGAAGTACAGTTAAAAACACTATAATTGATCAGTTATCGAGCGGGATGAAAAATGATTAAATTACTAAAATGGCCATAAAAAAATAGGGGTTGGTGATAAAAAAGTAAAAATTAAGGGTTGTATGTATTTTTTAATGCCACATTATAAAAAAATAAAAACCAAAATTTTCGTCAAAAAATAAAAAAAAAAAATTTAAGGGTGAACAACCCTTATCACTTAGGGGTATGGAAAATAGATAGTAGCCGATTCTCAGACCTACTGAATACGCATATAAAATTTGGTAAAAATCGGTAAAGCCGTTTCGGAGGAGTATGGTAAATATATATATATACCAGCTTGATTTAAAAAATTAAAAATTGGATTTTCATTGGATGATTTAAAAAAGGATTTGAAATCTTTACTTAATAAAAAAAATTTTAGAACTTAATGTCAAACAGGTAATTGAAATTTTTAAGAAAATTTACTGTTGGTGAAACACATTGAAATTCGCTAAGCTGCAGATCATAGCATAAGTAATCCAAAGAATTGGCAACACTCATACTTAAAAATTGAGTTGTCAATTTTTCTCCCTTTCATTTTTTTTCTCTTTGCCATTCAATATGTCACATTCTCAACTTATTTGCTTCTTGAAGGCCATAGTTTTTTTAGTGGTCAACCAGATTAACTATGTAATCCTAGGTAATAATTCCAATATTTTCATCATTACCAAAGTATTTCGTACCAACTTAACCATACGACATGCATCTAATATGATACATATGTCTCGATTAATTATAGGATGAGGAAAAATATTCTTTAGGTTTTCAATACTAATGCTCGTTTCCGAGATTATTTACAGTGGCAATGGAAGGACTCGCCCCATCAAACGTTAATGATACTATTCTAATTTCAATATCATGCAATCTACATAATACCTCTTTTATCAAGGCTTTTTAGCTTCTTTTCATTAGCTTGTTCTGAACAACTTAATCCATTAGTTAAAAAGTAGACGATATGAATCTTCCCATTCCCATTCAAGGTATTAACCATAAATGTCAATGCTTCCTTTGCATGAGGCATTTCATCATCAACAGATGCACCAAAATCTACATAGCCACAAAACTTTCCGTTGTCCCATTTTATATGAGATCTGATTGACATTTCATCTGTGGTTTAGCCACAGATTAAGATTTTATTATTTCTTTTTGCTTCTTGAGCTTTAACAAGAGCTGAAAATGCTTCTCTTTAAAAAATTTCAAACTTTGTTTTCAGAACCTTTAATAACGTGTCCGGGAAACTCTCATAATTTTTGCTATAAACTATTTTAATTTGCCTTAAGGGTATGCACACTTCACACATCTAGCTGCGTTTCGAACTAATTTAAAACAGATAATAGTAATAGGAAAAGTAATTTACAATTGTGAAATTTACAACTGGTGAAAATATCTCACCAAAAAAAAAAAAAAAAAAAAAAAAAAAACATGGTCTCCATAATGGCATTGCCCGTGGTATTGGTTTGCTTCGGAATAGAAATTCGTAAATTTGCTTCGCAAACCAAAGGGAAATTCGTAGCCTATTGGAATAAATTCCCTGAGAATTCCAATTTGGTTTGCTTCGAAAACCAAATTATGAATGTCATGAACTATGGTTTGCTTCTCAAATTGGATAACAGCCATAACGGAGTTGCCCGTGGTGTTGGTTTGCTTCGCAAACCAAATAGGAATTCGGCGTGAAGTCACAATCTCTTGCGAAAACATAAATATTTAATTGAGAAATTATTTATTCAAAGAAAATCAGATCGAATCCGTTGAAATTTTTATTCTATCTGTAACGGTCTAGGAGATAGAAAAAAGAACTACCTAACAACAGTTAAAACTTTGTTTTTCATCGTCTGCTGGAAAACTATTCCTCCGAGCAAAATGAAAACGGAAAAAATAAATTTAGAATCTTATTTTTTATGCTGTTGCCATTCCAAAAAAAACAATAGTAGTTAAATTTCATTAAATTCATTAAAAAAAGTTCAAGATTGAATTTTAAAATTCGCCGCGACCGTAAAGTTGCAAAAAATTTGGACTTACTGTGTGCCAAATCCCATTACTGTAAATGCCATTACTATGATTCGTCAGGACTTTACGTGCAGGAAACAAACACTTCCTTTTATAATATTAGAGACTAGCCACTGCGTGGCCAGCACGGCATTGCCCGTGACAGTTCTTTTCGTGGGGTCAGGTGTGACCACTGCTCGCTAACCCCCGGTGATTGCTACGAATTCCCATCAAACCAAATGGGAATTCGTAGCCTATTGGATAACAGCCATCATGGCGTTGCACGTGTTGGTTTGTTTCACAAACCAAATGGGAATTCGTAGCCTATTGGATAACAGCCATAACCTATTGGATAACCAACACCACGAGCAATTGGCGTAACTTCAAATTTTCTTGTTAAAATATAAATATTTAATTGAAAAAATTATTTATTAAAAGAAAATCAAATGTATAAGGTATCTATCTGGTGTAAAAGTTTCCTCAGATTTCAAATCCATTGAAATTTTCAATCTGCCTTTAAGGATCACGATTTTACAAAAAAGAACTAAACAATGCCAGTCAATATCATTGTTATTAGTTTTGCTTTCCTTCCCTGAAATCGTATGAGCGCAGGAAATGGATTTCTCGAACGCGAAGGTTGGCGTGACGGCACAATCTCTTGCGAATATGTGAAAGGTATTCAATTTAAAAATTATTTAGTTAAAGAAAATCATATTTTTAGGTATCGATCTAATGTGAAATTTTTCACAGATTTCAAATCCGTTGAAATTTGTTCTCTATCTGTAACGATCTAGGAGATAGAAAAAAAAGGGACTACATAACTATAGTTGGAACTTTGTTTAATTTTTCTTCGGCTTAAATCGTTCCTCCGCAAAATGAAACGGAAAAAATAAATTTAGAATCTGCCTTCTCTTTATGTGTTGCCCTTCTAAGGAAAATAGTAATAATTAAATTCCATTAAATTCATTTAAAAATGTGTTCTAGATTGAATTTTAAAATTAGAGCTTCGTACAAAAATTGTAAAAAATTCGGACTACCAGTGTGCCAAGTCCCATTACTGTAAGTGCCATAGATTCGTCAAGTACACTGCTGGCCACCGTAAATGCAACACCCTGAAGGAAGCATACAAATAATATGAAATTTACAACATGCATTAGCGGAGCTGAGATATGCAAATGATTAGAATTTCAGCGCAGACGCACATCACGCGCGCCTGTGGCGCCACTTCAAAGCGCTATTTGAGGCTTGGTGATTTCGACGATTTCAAGTACGGCAATTGTGTTTTTCAAGTGGTTTTTTCAAAAAAAAGATCAATTATGCCTCGTAGAAAACAGCGATCATCTTTGATCAAGTATCCGAGTTCGACAGAGGAAGGATAGTGGCCTACCGATATTGTGGATTATCTTTCAGGGAAATCGGTAGTCGTGTTAAACGAAACCAAACAACTGTAATGCGGATATGTGATCATTGGATGCAGGAGGGTACGACGGACCGACGTGTTCGATCGCATCCACCTCAGTGCTCCACTTCAAGTGATGACAGGCATATTGTGCGTATGGCAGTGACGGATCGCTCAGCCACATCACGAACCATAGCACAGCACATTCAGTCTGCAACGCATCATCCAGTGTCTGCGCGTACCATTCGACGCCGTTTACAGCAGAGTGGTCTGTCCGCAAGACGTCCATTGCTTCGTCTACCCTTGACGCAGAACCACAGACGTCTCCGCCGCCAATGGTGCGATGAAAGAAGGATATGGACGGCAGAATGGAATGAAATTGTCTTTACTGACGAGTCACGCTTCTGTCTGCAAGACCACGATGGTCGGATTCGAGTCTGGAAACACCGTGAAGAAAGGATGCTGAACAGCTGCGTTATGCACCGCCACACTGGTCATGCACCGGGTATTATGGTATGGGGCGGTATTGATATCACTCTCGCACTCCTCTAGTATGCATTAGGGATCGACAGCAAAACATCGATGTTGAAAATTAAAACATCGATGTTAATAATACATCGCCCTCAAAACATCGATGTTTTTAAAATTTAGTGTATTTAAACTTTTTCCCCATTTCTTAAAACTGGTTTAGCAGCTAGTGATGCAACATCGACAGCAAAACATCGATGTTTCAGAACATCGATGTTC
Source organism: Metellina segmentata (assembly GCA_947359465.1). Lineage (NCBI taxonomy): Eukaryota > Metazoa > Arthropoda > Arachnida > Araneae > Tetragnathidae > Metellina > Metellina segmentata. The sequence continues at coordinate 115,805,929 of OX375873.1, forward strand.
AAAATTAAAACACCGTTGTTGATAATGCATCGCCCCAACACTAACGATGTTATTAAAATTCAGTGTATTTAAACTTTTTCCCACATTTTTTAAAATTGATTTAGCAACTATTGATGCGACATCGACAGCAAAACATCGATGTTCAACATTAAAACATCGATGATGATAATACATCGCCCCCAAACCATCGATGTTTTTAAAATTCTGTGTATTTAAACTTTTTTCACTTTTCTTAAAACTGGTTTAACAACTAGTAATGCGACATCGGCTCCAATACATCGATGTTTTTTTTATAAAACATCGACATCGATGTCGTATCCCTACTTTTCAGACACTGCACCCTTGGACACTTTGGTCTAAAAGTATGTTAAATTAGCTGATTATAAAAATTATGCTACTTGGTTATTTTTAAAATTTTTGTAACTGTACTTTTTCATTTAAAAATAAAACATCGACAGCGTAAAAACATCGACAAGTATAAACATCGATGTTACAAAAACATCGACTCCAATACATCGATGTTTTTTTAAACATCGATGTTTTGAAAACATCGACATCGATGTCGCATCCCTAGTATGCATTGCCGGTACTTTAAACAGCCAGCGCTACATCTCCGAGGTGTTGGAGCCAGTTGTCCTTCCTTACCTTCAGGGCTTGCCCACAGCTATATTTCAACAGGATAATGCGCGACCACACGTGGCACGCATTGTCCAAGGGTTCTTCGTCAATCGCCAGATTGAATTGCTTCCCTGGACAGCTCGCTCTCCGGATCTTTCGCCGATAGAAAACATGTGGTCCATGGTTGCTCAACGATTGACCCAGATTACATCCCCAGCTGCCACACCAGATCAACTTTGGCAACGTGTGGAAGCTGCTTGGTCTGCTGTACCCCAAGAACACACCCAAAGTCTCTTTGAATCAATGCCGAGGCGTGTGGCAGCGGTGATCTCCAACAATGGCGGCTACTCTGGCTACTGATTTTGGCAGGAACCACACTTCACAGAAATCTATAAATTTAATCATTTGATACTTGGTCAACATGTTATCTACAAAATAAATTTTGTTGTGATATCTCTTGTCTTTCTTGGTGTTGCAATTTGGGTGGCCAGCAGTGTACATACAGATAACAAACACTTCCTTTTATAATAGTAGAGATATGATTGAAAAGTGCGCCAATACCACGCCAACACTACCAGAATTGTTTGATGAAAACTCAGCCAACAAATTTGAAACTTCATCATTTGTTAGAGGCTTATTAGATTGCATTTTTCTTTTTTTGAGGGCGTGAAGGCCCAACAGAACTATGGTCTCTACAACTCATATTACAATATTTTTTAATTCCTAATAAAGCTATAAATTCGAAACAACATACCTTTACAACTAGCTTCTAACCTTTACTCTACGCCAACACCTAACATATAATGCCGATTGAAACGGAGAATAAATGTTAAGGCGCAACTCTTCCCGCGCGAACGCGTGATTGGCTACTGAGTTATCACTCCACATAATGCGCTGCCGCGTGATTGGCTCTTTAGCATGGACGCATAATCTCGCGCATACCGCGAGATCGGCAGCGAATGTGTTAAATTTTAATATAATTATTGTTAACCAATCAATCCTCAAATATCAATTCGAAATTGATTCTTTTGCCGAAGTGTTGAAATCGTATCCGAAAAACTAGTCTTGACGTCGTGCTCGGAATGCATACAAGAAACATGCATCACCTCTGAAACACTAGCGCTATCTGTATTAGCCTAACAAAAAATGTCTCATAGTTTTCAAGGTTCTTGTTTCAAACATTATCTTGACTTCTTTTTCCCCTTTTATTGTTACATTTATCGTCTAGGTGCAGAATTATATTCAGTGTTCTGCAAGCAATTGCAATTGTTCTGCAGGCATTTTGTCCGAATTTTTAAAACTGCAGTCAAATCAAAAACAGACGTAAAACACAATTATCGGCTAAATATGTATTATATACGTATATTAAACACATCAAAATTAATCAACTTACTTTATATAAAACCAAAGCATACTTTCAGAATTTGCAATTCTGTCGGTAACTTTTGAAGTTAAATATTCTGTCATTGATATAAAAGATGTTATTTGTAAAGTGCTTGTGTAATTTGGGTGGTGTAGGGAGGTTGTTCCGTAGAGAAGAAAAGAAGAAAAAAAAGATGTGGCAAGTAATACGCTTTGCACAGCAGAACATCGTAAATTATGATTGAAAAAAAATCGGCCAAAATGTTGATAAAATTAAGGAAAAATTGTTCTACAAGGACTTTGTTCTGCGACGTACGTTACGTTGAAACACTTTCTGCTCCCGGGCATTTATCTTATTTTTTTTATTCACTACTATTTTAATTGATTGATAATAAAAATAAAGCATCGATTATATAGCATATGCGAATAGGGAGAACACTCCCCTTTATAGAACAAGCATTTGAGCTAGTAATATACACCAATCGGGACTAGAGTCACAGATTTTTTAGAAACTAAATGGGAACTTAAGTTTATGGGATGCAGAGAAGTACTTGTTTGGTATGACGCTCGCTTGTTTCTGCCATCAGTTTCACATGTTTACATTTTGTATTTGTGTATAACTGTGTCAAGTGGTGTCAATTAATGCGTTGCATGTTCTGAACTTTACACAATATTTTTACTCCAAGAAGAAATAATTTCTTTTTTCTCAAATGATTAGAATTACTAATTTATGAGAGTGGATTATGGGCACTTCTACATGCAACATCACGTTCTGGCACGTGATCAAAGATTTAGTTGAGTAAGCGGTGTATTTTGAAACCTATGATTGAGTGACCTAAAAATTAGGAACACGAGAAAAAATCTGGCACAGATTGATACATTTTGGAATACATTAAGTTCCCATCGACGCTTTACCACTTGACACTTCAATAAAAATCTTTTGAAATGTCGTCCTCATCTGTAAGCAGCAGTCATTTCACTGGGTCCTGGCGGTTGTTGAAAAGTGGAACAAACGGTTGTAACGAGCTCTTGAATCCACACGTTTATTTCGAGCTCTAGACAATATAGATCGCTCACCCTTCAAGTCAAATCGGTCGTATTCGAAAGTTGGGACACTCATTGTACCGGATGTCTTGAGCAACACACGTCCTACTCTTTCGTAATTTCACTTGTAGATTTGAATATTTTTATTCTACAATACGAAATAGGATTCCTCTCCCTATCACTGTTAAACAGTTAATTTGATTTATTGAACGTATAAATTGTACTCTAGGAGGTCTAAGGCCCAGTGCACACATCCTGTTTTTCAACGTGCGGCGGCGCCGCCAAGAGAGAAATACATTAGATCCAATGGAGAAGTGCACACATGCATCCGCTGCGTTGACGCATGTCCAACTTGCGTGCAATTTGTGCCGCAGCTCGCCGCACACGCGTCTATAATCTGAAATACATTGTTTAAAAAAGTGGAATATAAATAATTAATAAATGGTTGTATACAGTAAAAGGTCAATTTTGTTTCAAAGTACACTTTTTTACACAAAATAAGTAATTTTAAACGTTTTAATAAACACGTTTTCTTTGATAGAATATTTATCTGAGTACTTGCGTCATTTCATGGTTATGTGTGCATAGTTGGGCTTCGGTGCCGCAGCGGCGCCGTACGTTGAAAAACCGGATGTGTGCACCGGTCCTAACTCGGATACTTTGTGTTTTACTAAAAGCGCGTTCTCACGAATCAAGTTTAATCGACCGATTATAGTTGATCAACAAAAGTTGAATGAAAGCTATAGTGAGCATTTGTTTCAATAGTTGATCAACTTTCTTGTGGATCAAGAAAAGTTTGACCCACTCAAACTTTATCGTTCAACTGATGAGTCATTCGCCTTTTGGTTTCAAGTTGAAATTTGTCTTGAAACGTGTGAACTTCAGTTGACTGTCAAGTTCGCTTTCAACTTATCACGACGCGTGTGCATGTGGTTGCAATTTAGATATAAAATAGTTAAAATATCAAATAGTTAAAATATCAAATAGTTAAAAATAAAAATAGTTAAAAGTATAAAATAGTTAAAAGTATAAAATAATTAAAAGTATAAAATAGTTTTAAAAGTATAAAACAGTTTTAAAAAATAAGCCTCAAGTGATCTGAAAGTGTGATACAAAAATTTTTAGAACTGTATCAAAAGCATGACTGTCTTTGTAACCACCGACTGGATAAATATAGTGTGCTAGAGAAAAATACTTTGGGATCTATTATCAAAGAAATGAAAATTACTGGTCTTACTATTGCTGATCGGAAGAACAAAATTACGTTACGATTTTTGCTCATGTTAAATAAAATTGTTTTTAGTTCTTTTATGAAAACTGTAACTATCTGTACAACTTCACGCGCAACTGCTTTCGACGCCATTTTAAAACTCAAACTGTTGATCAGTTTCTATCGAAATGTGTGAACAAAAACTGATTCAAATCATATTCAATTTTTGTTGATGAACTGTTATCGGTCAATTTTTTTAACTTGATTCGTGAGAACGCGTCTTTAAGGAGTTAAGGGGGTCCGGGACACATTGAAATTTTTTTTTTATTAATTAATTTAGAATTTTGAATTTTTTTGTACTGATTACCCATCCAACTAATAAGCTAAATCACAACACAAAATTTTTCCAAAAGTTTTTTAAAATTTTTAAATTAAAATTGTTTGAAAAAAAGAGGGGTTATTTTAAATTGCTAAAACTCAAAATATTCTTGATCAATTTTCAAAATGCTTACAGTAAATTATTCACAAATTTATAAACTTTAATTTAGATTCAGGAATTTAAAAAATATGAATTTAATAAAAAATAAAAAATATTTGAATGAAAATTTTTGAAAATTGTAAGGTACTTTTTTTTTTAAAAGTCATATTTTAAAAAGTAAATATTTGTTTCAAATTTGCTGAATCAAAATTAAAGTATAATGTTTGAAAAAGATATATTCCAAATTTCAACCCTTAAACTTTATCGGTTTTCGAATTATAGCAATTTGAATACAGGAAATCTTGAAAAAAAGTATCATGGAGAAAAACGCATTTAAAGTTTTAAAGACACATGTTGTTGTCATGACAACTGTCAAGAGTGTTAGATTTTCAAAATAATGCACCACAAAAATTATTATATCTCTAGTTCTAATTAAGATAGAAACTTGATTTAGACGTCATTTTAAGCAGAAAAACACAGATAATTTCTTAAAATAATAAAAAAGAATTCGAAAAATTGGCAATTTTTGTGTCCCGGACCCCCTTAAGTCTTTAACTTGGCTCACTCTGTGAGCATCACGAGATTTTTTTTAGCACTTTGACTGGGTTTTATGGTCCAAGAGCCATATCTGGTCAAGCTGTGCCAAACACATGACAAAGAATGAAAGAATGTCAAGTAATTGAACATACACAAAGAAAAGCCTTGCTGACACATCATAGAGGAATTCATCCAAAGTAAGTTACAGGAATCAAACCTGCATCGCCTACGACTCTGAGGTTGCTAGTACAAGAGCATACCCACTGAGCAACGGCTACTCCTCAAGATTTCGCAGCATTATAAATATCTTTTACTCAACATCGCATTTAATGACTTAATAGCCTATCAATTGAAAATATTCCATTCGTCACGGTCAAAATTGGTCAGAAGTCACACAGTTGTTACTTGGCTCAAAATAAATTCAAAATAGAAGTAACATTAGAAGAATTTCAGTTTACCTTAGTTCAGGGGGTAGTTGACATGACTTTTATACTACGGCCGGTACAGCAGTTGATCGTGCCAAGAATTTAAACTACTGCCAGCACAGCAGTTGTTCCTTCAAAGTTATATCAATCGCGCCAGTTGTATCTATAGCCGTAGTTAATAGGTTAACTTCGCACCGGAATAACGCAGCGGGTAATTGGAGACGGTCTGGAATCAATCCGAAGGGAAAGATCAGAGAACATCTCGTAATCTTTGAACCACGGACGATTGAATATTGGAACATTAATTGTTTTACCATGGCATTTAAGCTTTGTATTGAAATGGACGTTCAAAATTTATTTTAGGAGCTTTAACAAAAACCTGTAAATTTGTAATAAATATATATTTTCACAAAAAAAACTTTATTAAATTTTCCGGTTCATTTGAGCAGACAGTTGTTGCTGAACGTACTGTAAAATTTTACGTGCAAGTACAACCTACACACATCCGTCTCTGAAGAAAACTTCCATAAAACATTTTTGTTAAGTTCTAACAACGACGTTAACTAAAAAATTACGAATTAACATGAAACATTTTGAATATCGCATTGAAGAAATTGAACCCTACCATTTTCAATCGGTAATGGTTTTTAATTTAACGTCGTTAATCATCCGAGGAAATTAAGTCCGTTCTTAAAATCCGAGGACAACACAATTTAGAACCACGGTTACATGACGAGCCATTTTCAACCGGAGTACTACTGATACTACATTTGTACGCTGATTCGTTTTCATTCTTAAACTAGGTTCAAGTTAAAGCAACATAGACTAGAAAGAAAATTATTTGAGTTGCAGCAAATGAAAAGTTTCTAAATCGGCATTTTGGAATAAAAGAACCCGACTACCCGTAAAACTCAAGGACGAAAAGCAGAAGCAGATTGGTACGAGATTTGTGACCAACACTGCTTTACCGAGTAAGTTGTAGAAATTATAAAGTTGAATTTAGTGTAACAACCCCGGAATCGACCTCATTACTATGTGGTTAGTGGTTAGATGTAAATGAGTCACTCTGAAATGCTGATGCACTTTGCAGATTACATCCGCTTCACTTGTGAGGAACAGTATTTTTGTGTCTGGCTAGCGAAATTTTAGAAACTGAAGTCGAAAAAAAGAGTGGCTCACCATCAACCCTTTCTGTGAGTGGATTCTTTCTTGAACTTAGCCGTAAAAAATTCAAAACTATTGTCCTTGACAGGTCAGTCCTCTGATCCGGATAAGGAATTTGGTCATCTCCACCCCACGGTATTCGCTCGTAACTGGCCTTGGCCCTCTTCAGACAACTCAGGGTCAGGTGCCGCGTGTCTTTGAACCTGAACGAAAGAGTGTTTAATTGCGACCTTGTATACAGTAATCGATGCATACAACATGAGAAAAACATATTTTTTTGCAAAAGTTGGGGTGAGAATCGGTTGGCGTCGCCGCCGTAACTGACGTAAGGGGATGTTTCCTGAGGCACAGGATATGACCAAGGAATGTGTGCTACGCCCTTTTTTTACGGCACTGGACACCAGAGGAACTACGCACTTACCTCCGTAGTTGACGTAATGCTACTATCTACCTTTGAACATGATGACCGCTGGAATTGATGCTTGTTAGGAGCTGCGCGTGGGGAAACAAAATGTATGGAATACCAATAAGACAAGATATGAGTTACAAGTGGAAGCAACAGATGCCGTGGACGTTAAAGTGTCATTAATCGGATCTGAGTAATTAGTAAGTGCACTGTGAAAAATGTTGTTTACTCCAATTTTCACAAGAGCGTTTGGTTAATGCCTTATATTAAGTTTGGTGGGACAATGAACTCCTTGAGGACACAGAGGACAAATATTGCAGGACCGTGATGCAACCAAGCAATTAAAACTGCAATCAAGAAACTGGTACCTTTAAAGGGTTTTCTGGGTTGTTTCTCAGAAGATCGGACACATCAAGTTTGTATTCTTTTGTATTGTAGAACACACAGGTTTGTATAAATTCAAATACATACAATAAAAACACGGTGTTCATAATGCTTTTTCGATTCACATCTATACACAAAAAGTGGCGTCAATTGAATGAAATATTATGTTCCAAATTTTCTCGTATACAACCCCTTCGGTATTCGATAACCAATCGTCCAAAGACCCCCTTCCACTCTTACTTTACCCGAAACCGAAGTGGGAAAATTGCGCACACAAAACCTTTTCTCTCTCGGCTGATAGCCAACCTACCAAATTAATCAAGGACAGACTGGATTAAATCTATGGGATGAGCGTAAAAGGATGTTACTGAAAAAATCCAATACCGCAGTATCCAATGCAAGTCCAAAGCCGGACTTGCATTGGATAATACTCGGAGTCATCTATTTGATAATCTAAAATAACTTTTCAGTGCTTTGAAATCTTATATTGCGATCTTCTCAGGTGGTCTTACCATTCTCCAGTCCCTCGATGTTTCTATAAACAAACCTTTTAAAGACAGACCTTCTAAAGAAATAGACGGAGCATGTGGGAAAAGTCGCTGTCGTAAGATCTTAGGACTCACGTGGACTGACGAATTGACGTGGGACGATTGGTTATCGAAACGCAGACTAGTGTTTTTAATCACTTTAACCAAGCAATCTATAATAATACTCTCACGTGGCACACAAAAAAGACGTTATTTGTTATCGCGTTTTGACAACACTGTACGATTATTTGTTTACCACGAAGAATCGTGTCTCAATGTGGTACAGCTACAGTCTACGTTTATGAGCAGTGGCAACGACATTGGCGATATTTTTTTTGACGCATTTCTAAAGTTGCAAAGGAAAGAATTATTTCAAAACTCTTTTTCTTTCAACCGCGAAGAGAGATGGGTTGGCTTAATCTACCGTAACTCGCAACTAGAAGTGCGCCAAAATATCGCCAAAGCCGTTGCCACCGCTCATAAACGTAGAGTGTAGCTGAACCCTCAATTTAATTTATAGCGTTATCGGATGAAATTTTATTGAAAAAAAATGAATAATTATAATGGACAATATGCATGACTTTCAAATTCATTTTAAAATGAAAGAGCACGAAAAACTACGTAGAAAAATGCCACTTAAACTGCGATCTGACGACATTAATTATATTTAAAACGCTTTTTAAATTGCTCTGACGTATATTTCAACGTCGCTGACGATTTTTGCCTGTGACGTCTTCGTACACGATTTTACCATAGAGCGTTCCTTGAACTGTGTTGTTTCTATGGGTATCTTTTTAGTAGTCTTATTTTTACAGATTTTTGATTAATTCAGCAATGGAAGATTCGAAAATAGTTAAAAAGAAGAATTAAATATATTGTATTGTTCCGTTTGTGTCATAATTCAACGATTAAAACACCAAAAAAGTATTTTTTTTAAGTATTTTTCGTTCTACCAAAATATGTGTGTGTGTGTGTGTGTGTGTGGACAAGTTCGAATTAGATGTTGCAGCGTTATGAAAAAAGGTGAAAAGAAAAACAAAAGGCTGTCTTCTACTTTTTGCTTGCATTGCTGTGAAGAACATTCTTCGGTAAGTTTAAAATACCAAAATTTATTTGTATTTTTAATTATTTTTAAATAAGAATTGTATGATTTAATCTTGTGGATGACTACTAGTTTTTTTTTTCTAAACGAAAACATTCTTTCTGTTTTGAGTCATTGATAATACAGAATTTTTTGCTTCAAGAAAAAGAATTTAATAAATAAATATAGGAATACTATATATTTATAAATCAAAAATGGTTAAAATATATAGAGAGAGCTAATATCAATAAACATTGAATTATTATACTCATGATAATTAATTTGCAGTAATTCACACACTTGGTAAAACTGTGTCATATTTCTTCTTTAAACTGAATGATAAATATTATGGAATAAGTGTCATTAGAATTAAGAATTATAATTAAAAAATATTTCTTCTAAATGTATATAAATATAATTATTTTAAAAGTGAAAAGTTAGAATAAACGTAAAATTAATTTATTAAAAAAAAAAGGCGTTGTACAAATATTTCTATTAAAAATAAGAAATTAAAATTAAAAACTAGTGTTAACAAATTTTGATAAATAGTGTTACAAGTGAAAATTTTTAATTTATATTATTACTTTATTTATTTTATAGTTGGAGAAGGACATGGAAAACTACTGGGAGTATCGTCTGTCTTGCAGTACGAAACTATATAGGTTTTACCTCATTTGTTTTGCATTAAAACTAATATTTTTTTTAATTACGAATTTTGTTTTAAATTTGCATAATTTTATAAAATTGCAAGGCTTTAAATTCTTGCAATTTCAATGAAGTTATCACACTACCTTCTTCATGGTTTAAAATGTTGCACTACCAAATGTTGTGTTCAATATTTAATGCAGTTGCAATTCTCGCAACAAGGTTCTCTACACATGTTATTTTTGGATCATTCTTTAGTACATTACGTTTTACCGCTTAAATATATTTTAAAGATTATTGTTCATCAACTAACAAAAATAATTTTGCTAAAAAATTAACGTAGAAAAATAATTTTAAGTTAACTTTCAAAAATCACTATTTTGATAACCCTACAATTTTAATCTACTTTGAAATTATTTTCCTAATATAAAGCTATTATTTGATATACTACTCTAATTATCTATATAAAAAAATCTATTTCGGAATGAATTGTGTTACTTATTAAGGAAAAAAGGACAACTATTAATATTCTATTTTCTGAAGTTCAACTTTTTGATAATAGCACTACTCTTTAAAAGCAATATAAAAATAAATTTTTTTTTAAATAAATATGTTGTACAAAATATTATCTTACTCTTCGGCTTTTACACTTTTCATTTCTACTCCCATAAAATTTGGATGGTTTCCCAGAAAAGAAAACATGGATATACCATCCAATTTAGGTAAATTATCCGACTGGCCTTTTACAAAGCCTTGTTCTACAGTCGTCATTTTTAAAGAAGAAATCTGTATAATAATAATAATGTAAAGACTATAGTTCAACACAATTATTTAAAAAATAAAATTTGCGTAAAATCAATGAAAGCAACCTGAAATAACATGCAGCCGGCGAATGTTGCGAGAGATTTCATGTACTATGACGTCACACCAAGCTCCACCCCTTTTTCAGTCACGTGACTTTGACGCGTTTTTTAGTCGTTTCTGACGCTTAAATTAAAACTTTTTGTGATTTTTAAAGTTGATTTTCGGATTGTTCATGATTGAATTTGTAAAATAAGTACCATTTTAGGACGTTTTGTGACATAGTGCATATTTCCTATTCATTGTACTACTTTCTTTCAAAATGTCAAAAACAAGGGTTCTTTTCAGGGCCATTTAGAAAAACGGCCGTTTTCAGGACCAACAATTATAGTTCAACAAGACGCTTGCACTACAATTTTCGACAACAAACTCAATGAAAAAGTGTATGGGTGGCTTGAGTACTGGGAAATGTACACACAAACATTATGCTGTGTATTCGATTTCCAAAGCAGCGCTCACATTTCGAGTCAAAATTTTCTCAAAGTTTTTATTTGAATTCCAAATTGTTCGAGTTCTTATTCCAGAGGTACTGTATAACTTTTCTGTAATACAACAAATTTATATTTTAAATATCATATTTTATAAGCAATCCCTTCTGCTAGGACACATGTCTTCATTGACGCGAGCGAAGCGAACCAGGGGGTTGGCGAGCAGAGGGGGGGGGGCGCCCTAGCTTCCCACAACCACGTGACAGATTTTCAAAACGAGCGAACCGAAAAAATAAAATGAAGCTGCACTCACATGCTCCGTCAATTTCATTAGAAGGTCGATCTGTAAAGGTCATGCGTAAATTTTATTTGAATTGGATGGTTGGTGGGTCGATTTGGGTTTTATGGCGCTAAGTCCGACAGCTGACAAGCTGCGCCAAACACAAAGTTAAATAACAATCAATGGTAACCAGAACAATAAAAATAATTTTAAAAGTATAAAAGTGGAATGGATGGATTCAGATATGCACGATTTCATGCCAACAAGGACAGATTAAAAAGCCGTTCATTGAACCATGTGTGAAGGATTGTTGAAAAAAGCTTGGACGCACTCATCTCTTCTATTATAAAAAGAAGTGTTTTACCCTCGCTACGCAGTGTCCTGAAGAATCTATGGCACTTACAATTATGAAATTTGGCACACAGGTAGTCTGATTTTTTTGCAATTTTTGTGTTTAATCCAATTTTTAAAATTCAATCTAGAACATTTAAAAATTAATTTATTAATTTTTTTCACTATTCATTCTCAGGAATGTGACGTCACTCGAATGAAGAAGGAACGAATTTTGAGACTTTCGACCGCTGGTGTCTCAGCCTTTGGAACCATGCCAAATTTTCCAATTCTAGCGTGTTTTGATTTACGTTGTTGATAATAGTCACATCAAGGCCATCACGGCGCTGCATGCGGAGTTCATTTGCGAAGCAAACCAAATTGGAATACGTAGCAATCACCGGTGGTTGGCGAGCGTCAGCGAGCAGTGGTCACACCCGACCCCACGAAAAGACATCTCTCGTGCAACGCCGTGCCGGCCACGCAGTGGCTAGTAACTCATAAAATAATGGGGAAGAGTTTTAAAAAGACTGGAATATAAAATGCTATGGATGAAACAGATGATATGGTTTGGGAAAATGAAGATGACGATTTACCTTAGACTGTGACGGCATCGACGATAACAATGTTGTATTTCTTTGTTTTCTCCGAAAGCACTTTCATCACTTCTTAATTAGATAAAAACAAAAGTTTATTTTTATCAAGGATTCGCATTTTTTTAATCACATTGCCTTCATAACTCGTGACTTCTTGGATATACGTACTTGGTTGCACTTTCTTAAGGTTCTGGAATCTTGTCACGCGAAACATTGATAGGAGCAGATGCACGTGACGGGAGACATGGCTACTTTCACTTGACCGTTATTCCGGAATGCTAAATGTGTTTAATCCATGCGCTGTTAATGACAATTGCATGGTAATATGATCACAACAGGAGAAGCGTTTTTGGAAGGGATAACAGAGATATGGCTGAAGTATAAATGCCAATACGTATATCATAGAATGATTTGGATTCTCCAATTATTGAAGAGTTCCTGCTTTGTACGTTATTAATTTGCACAGAACTTCTTTCAAGTCACAATTGGCGACGAAATTTAATTATATAGATAACTGTTTTTGGGTGAGTGTAATCCTTACTTGACATGATCCGACTGATAACGTTCTGTGTAGTTAAAAAGAAGTAAATATAAAAATATATTTATCATCTCAATATTTTCCAAGACGGTGAATATTAAGTTTCGTTTCACAATCAGGACTTCATTCGATAATGAGCAAAACACGAGAATCTTCTTTGTAGTTGCAAAAATATGTTAAAACAAAATTGAGATAACCCCAATTTATTGCCATGTGTGTTTTGTCTTTATTAGCATTTTAATATCCTCCCAGCCGTTATCGATTACACTTGACCAACAAACCACATTGACTTTGACCGAGAAAGTGAAACTTGCAATTTAAAAGAAATAAAGGTTTGCCAAGAGAGAGGAAGATAATACAGTGATTGCGTATGCAACCTCTGGAATCATTAGAGAAAAAATACCAACAAGCTGAGGAATAACGAAATAAAAATTGCACGATCAAACATACGTTCAATCTAGAATTGATGCCCACTCCAAATTATAATTTTGCATCGTTTCTCCTGTCTTACAACACGTGCAGAAGACGCTCACGTGAAACATGTGAGGAAGGGAACGTGACATGATAGAGCCACTTTCACTGAACAGTTATTTCCACATGGTTTATTAACGGTTCTTCCAACGTTGTAAATACTGATAATATGCTATGAAATCTAGAAAATATTGCAAACAGGGAGAGCAAGAATAAATTTATTCACAGGGTATTCCAAACTAGCAGGTACGTGTCCTACGGGATAAAATCGATATCTTATTTGTCACGAGATTTACAATTAAGAGTTGAAAATAAATCACTTTATCAGCCTTTTTCTTTCTAAATGATTGCATCTTGTTTCTTTAGTTGCTGAACCAAGACTAAACTGGGGTACAAGAAACACGTGACAATTCCTCTCTCTCTCTCTCTCTCTTATCTACTAAGTTTGATTTTGCTTGATATAGGGACCTATTGTATTTTGAAACATCTTTTACATACGATACCCTTGATTAAATATGATCTAAAAAAATTTCAATGGGTTCTAGATTTTGAACGCTAGAACGGATCCTGACAGTTCTAAAAAGGAATCTAGCTTACTTTTATTTCTCTGAACTTGTAACAATAATCCAATCAGGCTGATTTCACAATAGATTTCTTAAATATACGTGTTTTTAAAACAAAAAAAAAGTTCCATCTTGACATGAGTTGCCTTAAGACAAAAAATAAAGGTTTATTTTACGTTAGTAATTTTTCGGATTGATCCAGGTTTCTTTTATATTAGTACATCTTTTATTGATATAGGTTTCTATAAATGAATTCTATGAATTCATATGAAGACATTGTAACTTTATAGCAAATCACATCTGTGCACTCTTATCTCTAGTTTTCGATATAGAGATTACCAATCATTACTCTCCTACGATAGAGGTTGAAAACTTTTATACTTATACGTAACAATCTGAGCTAAAAACACGAAACTAATGTGTATGTTCAGATCTGCGTATCATAAAAGTATATCATCATTCACGAAAGTAGTATCAAAAATGTAATTGAAGAACGATTATGCGAAAGTTATATTTATACACTCATACGCTCTTATACAGATCCTTTCTAACGAATAGATTTATTCTTCGTTTAACGAATCTGACAAAAAAATTGGTAAAGCTACTTTTATTTAACTCGACCAATTTATCTTCATTACTTTTCGCGTTATGCCAAACAACTATTGAAGGGTATGATTCTGCTTCGGAAGAAACGTTACACACATTTTTCTATAGGAAAAAAGTGGTCCAGTCTTGAAAACAAACACAAAAGAACCCTCGTGACATTTCAAGAACCAAACTGCACCTAGACTGTATAGAGTTGAGCGATACTCGGATTTTCCTGACTTGCCGTTCAGAGTATTTTGAAATTTGCTCTGAATTTAGCGTTTTCAAACGGCTTAACTGATAAATTTGTCTGCCGCCCAATAGGTCCTGCATTTGAATCCTGGTTTCTTTTCACTTGAATGTTGGTGATTGTCCATGATAAGAGTAATGGCGGTCTACCCACTGGGGTTCCTTCACAATAGCCAATTTCTGCTCTTGTAGAACCGAAAGCCGGTACTTGAAATAAAAAAAAAATCTTTCAAATGTTTTCAAGTTTCTACTTGTTTAATGCTTGAAAATAACGTAATAAACGTTGTCTGAAATCAGCTGCGATAAATGTTTTGTCCAGACGTTAAAGAGTGAGACAAATCAAATCAAAATATAGGTGTTTGCCTAATAGTATAAAAATTTATTAGAATAAAAACGAGCCGCGGTAGCTCAGTCAGTAAAGCGGCGGGCTCGCATCAGAAGGGTTGTGGGTTCTGTCCTCGGCGGAGCCTGCAATTCGGATGATTGCGAGATCGGCGCTTCCACCTGGCTAAAGACCGTCGTGTTCACTAATGGTGACTGGGGCACGTTAAATAGGTCGTGGTCACAAAGTCCCCCATGTTCCCATACCAAATCAATACCTCTGGGGGTACCTGATCTGGGGGTTATCGGCCTATGATTGGGATCTAAATTACGATATGTGTGAGTGAATGGATGTATGAAAGGGACCTTCCTGTAAAACGGATGTGTCATGTATGTCGAGCAAAGTCGGACTTCCTCCCAATGGGGCTCAATAACATGGAAGGCACACACCCTCGCCTCTTGCCGTCTTCGACTGGCCTGGCACTCCTCTGGTCTGCCAGTGTAGGCATGAGAAACAACAACAGAATAAAAACCGTGATTACTTTCAAATGTATTTGTATACACTTGAGGAAATAATAGTTGACAGTTATTATCTTTCTATTTCTAAGAGACGTATGATCCAGAATTTTGCATTTTAATCTATTGTTTCATTCAATGCAGGTAGGTCATTGATCGGCCTATGATTGTTGTAAAAACAATCATGTATAAAGAATAACTACATCTAACCTTGTACTACATCGCAAGTACAGGTTTATTTAGCTTTTTATTGTCCAAGGTTCTTAGATTCTTTTGAGTTCTTCAACAGGAAATATTTGACGAGAAAGTTCTCCTTTCATTGAATGACGAGTAAAATCGATCAACTTTTAAATTATAAAGTCTTTTTTCTCAGCTTCCTGTTTTTCCCAACTGAAAAGTAGTTAAAGCGCTGAAGTTTTTTTGGAATTAATGTAAAGATTCAAAATTTTTCCTAAAAACATTTCCTTGCTTAAAAATTGTGATCTTTTCATATAACATTTATTTTAGAGATTGTTATGGTAACTGATTATTTTTTTTAAATTTATACGACATTGTTTACTCATAGTGTCTTTTCATATTTACTGCGTACATAGTCATCGTAAATTTTGGAACAGTAGAAGGAAAGCCAGTACCCTTCTGTTTTAGCACAAACATCAAATGATCAGTCGTGGAAAAAAAAACGAACCACCTCCTTTATTTCGAGCACTATTCATAGTAAAGCAAATTTAAAGGTATCATTCAATAGGAAATGACGTCCCCCTCTACAAATTAAAATAAAAAAACTTACTTAAGGAGGCGCCTTTGTGTCAAATTTTGAACAGACAACAAAATTTCTAATGGAAACACTGTATTTTGATGCCATAATCAGATTCTGCATCGTAAAATTAGTCTAAATATGAAATTTCATGACTACTACCTTTATATCTAGAGATATTAAATCTTAGTTTGTGCAAATTTCAGGGATCATCTCGAATTAGAAAGTCGCTACTTGTAGATCGAGATTAATTGTAGTTATGGCTACTCGAATTTATTTAAACACTATTTCAAACGTATTTTTCAGCGATCCGAGAATTATATTTATCATGCAAGTGCAAACGATTTGAGAATTACGTTATTATATTAACTATGCAAGTGCACACGATCCAAAAATTATTATCCGAGGTTTGTCGCATGTTTTTTAAACTTTGCATTGCCTCCTAAGATCACAATAGCGAGGAAAATTCAATGTAATGCTTTTCAAACATTAATTTAATAAGTATTATTCCATATTAAAAAACTATTTTTAAAATAAAATATTAAGTGGATTTTGTTTGGGTTGTGTTTAACAGTAGCGTGGTATAAAATATCAGCGCTATAGAAATATTATTTAGGAAGAAGTGATAAAAGTGGTAAGACACTAATATTTAACATAAGAAACTTCAATCTTTCTGTACTTACAACTTTGAAACGGTAAGACTTAGTGACGTGAAATTTGGTATATGAAGTTAAATTGTGACATAGATTCGAAATATGGGTTTCCTATTGAAAATTATGAAGTTCGGGCTCAATTTAATACTAAGACGGCCGCTTATGCAAATTTTATGAATTTGAATTCATAGAACGGACGTTGGATTCCTGTCTAATACCATCTTTGAATTTACTGTACCGTTAAAATTGCTGAAAAGAAGAGGGATGGTTCGGGTTTTTTTCCCGCGACTGTACATACGAAATAAATAAATGAATATTTGTTAGACCTCCCATAAGAAAAAGAGAGTAGATCTGCAGAAATACGATGGGGAATGGACTCCACAGCTTGCGGAAGTATTCTGTAGGCAAGGCATTGAACACCATACTTCCTGCAGAGCGGTCCACAATTCTGATGTATTCAGAGGTGTAGGAATTCTGTGTTCCACATCATGTTGCATAGCATCCCAGATGTGTTCGATAACGTTGAGATCTGGTGATTTAGTTGAGAATGGCAAGACTTCAAACCCAGGTGAGATGTTTGTTGAGGGCCCAGCATTGGGCAATTGGTAATATTTTCAATTAACGTCGTACTAGAGCAACACAACGGGCTATTGACGACGTTATCGTAATCCCTTAAGGGAAAGATCCGAGTACAATACCATGTAATTTTGAACCACGGTCAGATGACCAGGCAACACCTGAGCTGGAATCCCACTCTCCAAACTTCCACACCAACCCAAAGTGAGGACTTTCGGCCACGTTAGATTTAAGGTGCACATAGCCGCCTCTACACCATATGATTACAAACATCCATGCACTGACCTGGATTCGAACCAGGAACCTTCCGAAGTAGAGGCTAACACCTTAACCTCCAGACTGACCACGGCTGACCCAGCATTGGGAATTCTAATGTTCTTTGAGACAGTGCTGCATGCCAATCGCCGGAAACGATTTTTGCCAACCGATGCTGTTCCGTCATCTGACCGTGGTTCAAAATTATCTTACCTTACCTTACCTTATCGACGCAGGTCACTTCCTGGTTACACTGCTGCCATAAATTACAGGTTTTACCATAATTATTGTAGCGCATGTGAAAAGCCAAACTTTACCCCCAAAATACCATGGTCCATATCACAAGCTTCCACTATTGTACCGCGTTGAAAATCACTTAAATCGTGCTAATTTGTCATTCTCCCATAGAAAACGACTTTAGATGCTCTTATAGATGTCTATCACTTACAGACACAACCAATGCCTAAGTGTCGTTGCTATGTATTTTGCATAGATTCGCCTGTACTAGTTTTTCCGACGCGGCAGAATATATTTGAGTAATATACACTAAAGCTAAAACATTTTGCTGTAAAAATAAATATCAAATATTAATTGTTCAAATGGCCTCTTAAACTACCAAATTTATTATTTGATTTATGTACACTAAAACTAAAACAGTCTGTTGTAAACATAAAATCTAATATTAATTGTTCAAAGGGCCTCTCCTAAAACTTCTAAAAACAAAAATCTAAATTTTTAGAAGGGGTTCTCTTGCTTCATTTTTTGATCGGACAAATATCACGAGAATTTTTTTGAATACTCGGAGGTATGTGTTGAGTGATCTTTTGCTCATAAACACAGCTAAAATTGCCTTTCCCGTGGTGAAAACAGGAATTCCACCGACACGTGCGCTGATAAAATTCTTCCGAATGCGTGATCTCCCAGGGCCGGGCCCACACTCAGAGAAGAATTTCCACAAATCCTTCACAAAGTGCGAAGAACTTCAACGCTGGTAAAAGGTTACCAACGCCACCAGCATAGATGTTCCGAGTTGGGAAGTGTTAACAGATTATTATCTCTTGTTTTCACGATGGCTAACTACTTCCTTTGGCCGTTCTTGAACTTCGCCTACGAGTCGCTTCCGAAGGCTACCGGAGGAAGAGATACGAACCGAACGTCTTGAATGGGAAAGCGACGGACACCAAGGACAATAATCCTTTCCCTCCCCCCGATGTCGGACCCAAACCAATGGGAAGAATGGAAAAGAGCTTTCGTAACACTCGGGGTAAGAAAGGGTTGAGGAAAACTATTGCCTGAAAACATCGTAGTAAAGAGCAACTCTTGTTCTTTTTTTCTCTTGGCGGGAAAGACGTGTCCTTGTAATGTCGGACTGAAGCGGCGGTCAACAGAGCGTAGATGCTCAACAATCAGAAAGAACAGTGGGGGAGATTTTTTTTTCGGGTTCTCAAATCTACGAGAGATAGTGGTAAACAAAACTAAGACCTATAAATCGGCGTTGGGTTGTAGTCCTCTTGAGCGGTAAATGTTCGAACGGAATGTAATCGCGCGAATAACCTCAGAATGCGGTCTTTAATCTACCTTTTTCCTTGCATGAGCGATGCGGAAATTGAGAAGAAAAAGAAGTTTAATCGATTTTTATCTCGTGATCACCGGCCTTCCATATTGAAAAAAACTGCCATGACACAAATATGCGGCAGTCCCGATAATCGTGCGACTCAAGGTGTTGACTTCGTAGAACCCTTTCCGCCACAAAATCCTACTACGAGAGGCCTTTTCTGTCAAGTTAAATATATGTGGCTTTTTGAGGTGATATGGTGTTTCCTGTACGTATTCTCAACGTGACATCGATATGCTTGTTTTTCGAATACGATATCGGCACTCCGCCAATAAAAATTAAAAAAGAATACATTTCGAATTTACATATGATGTAGTTGATTCGTCAACACTCGTTAGATTAAACTTTGAACTTTGCCAAAACCGTGATAAACTACATTTTAAATCAACCAAAATGAACCATTTAAATGAACTCGCAATTCTCCGGATGCCAATACGTTACTCTTCTAACTGTGCTACCAACCCTTGCGAGATTCTTCTGACAATGAAAGTAAAATCTTTGCAGAACCTCTGGTCGGTTTGTTTACACTGGAAATCTCACATACAAATTTGCTATGAACAACATAATAAAAACGTGTGAGAAATGGTGGAATAAAAAGAAATTTAGTTTACATTAATTGATTTAAAAAAAAAAGAAATAAAATAACATAAGCACACAATACTAAATTTAATGTGTATGTATACACTAGAAATCACGAAAATCGACCAGAATATAAATATTCTTTTATTAATTCAAAATATTTCTCAATTTCTTAGCTTTCAAACGATTCCAAGATCTTGCAAATATTCGAAATAGTTTTTTAGTTACAAGGGTTTTTGTTAGGTACTGTCACCATGAACAGACATCTTTCCAAAACTTTAAAACTCGATTTCTGAATAACTGAGTTTTTGCAATAGGATGCTTTGTTCAAAGCATGATTACTCCACAATGGAATTCACCTATTGTAGCTATTTTTGCATCATTATGATATATACAATACAGTAAATGTTTTGTGAATCTCAATCAGAGTATTTAGTCAAGAAATGGATTTTTATTGATGTTGAAATTCTTGAAAAAAAGTTGATTTTTTTACGTTTCTTTGATTGAAAAATTGTGAGAAATAAACTATATCTTGTAACAACTTGTGGTTCAAAACACGAGAAATGATATTCGAAATAATTTCCAACAGGAATCGTCTTTCTGAACGAATTAGAATCTGAGATATCATGTTTCATAAACATGTTAATTTGCTAATTATATCTTAATTAGGTAATTAATTATTTGCACAGTCTGAATATTACATACACTTAGTAAAAAACATTTTCAACCGAGGATTTTTAATTTGGAAAATAAATCAGTTATAATATTTTAAATCAAAACTTCATTGCTATACAACAGCATCTCTTAAAAACAAATGGAGTGTTTTCGAAAAATGAATGATAGTCTTTCTCTGGCGTTACTTTTAAGGTTTGCAGATCATCAAATTTTCTTCTTTTTTTTTATGCTGATCCTTCCGTTGTACAGTTTGTGGAAATCTTGAAAGTCCATGGGAAGAGTCTGATTGTTTTATCGAACAAAACTGTCATCCCATTCGTCGGAAAAGTTGAGTTTGTACTGAATGTTATATTCAGAAAGGTAGCGAAAGGTTCTCGCAATCTACAACTTGTGGAGCTCCTACACCCTTCCGGGTCTAATACTTCTATAAAATAAATATTTCCCAAAATTTGTAAAATAATAATAATGATGTAGATATTCCACAGAATTTAGGCCATTTGTGACTTTCTTGCCTCCTTGCACAGTGCAATGTAGTCTTTAGGCCCATTTATTATTTTGTTTTTTAATTTATGTTCAATCGTAACGTGCCGCCTTGAATCTGCCTCCATCTAGGCGTGTGTGTGCCTTTTTAAAAATAATTTTCTTAATTAGAAACATTTTTTGTTATTGCAATTTGGAGAAAGGTAATTGAATTGCCATTTTGATAGAAGCATCCATCACAGTACAGAAAATGTTTTCTGCTGATTCAGGCAAGGGAAGTTTGGGCAGCACAAAATTCAAAACTACCAAAATCATTTGCCTCCTACCCTTCCTCATTCTCTCGAAAGCAGAAAGCACTGACTTTTACGGTTATAAATTGTGGACTGATAATTTGATCTTGTAGTAAGGCTTGAGACATTTGATGTACGGCATAATAGCAAAGCTTGTAAAACCATGGTAAAATATAAACCTGTGTCATTCTCCTTATCCTTCTCTTTCTCCTCTTCTCTTTCTTACGCCTTCTTTCCTTTCAATGTGACCCTCATAATTTTCATTTTCTAAGTTTCCAGTTTTGAAAGAAACGCATGTATCACACTCGTCTTTTTTAAGTCTAAGGGAGACTTGGGTTATGATCTTCTAACGTATTAGAAAATTTGCACTAAGGGTTCCACAATTTTTTGTTGGCACCAGTAGTCTTTATAGAAGCAGTTCAATTGCCTTTTTGATGCCCAATTTGATTCAAGCTTCCTTTTAGAGAAATTTTTCTTTAATAGTGTGGTTCAACTTTGGGCAGACTAGAGAAAATCTTGTCAAACCTTTGTGCATCTGTAGATTTCCGCAGTTTTTTGGCAGGAAGGGTCAAATAAGGATTATCATAGATTCCTCCTATTCTTCAAACAATCTGGCATCTTCATCTTCCTCGTGCCAATGAGAAGAAGTCCGTTCTCCAATAGATAAAAGTATTTAAGAACATCGTCTTACAAACTCTTAATACGGTAAAATCGTCCTTTTTGAGATATTGATACGAATATTTTCTTCCACTTTTTTCGCTGTCCTTTCTGTCTCGTGGCCTTTTAGTTTTTCTTGTTGAAAACAGTAGTCTTCTTGCTTCCCATTCAATTTTCCAAAAATGGTTTAAATTGCTTTCTCTCTGTTAATAACGATCATTTATATAAACTATATTCTTTCTTTCTACATTTGTATCGAAGTTTAATTTTTTTTTCACATATTTCCTGGTTCCATTAGCATTTATTTTTTCTTACCGCAGTAGGCCTTTCCTAACATTCTTGCATTTTCCCACTCCTTTATCTTCCAAGAAGCTGCGTCAACTTGGAGCCTTTTTTTTGCGTTTACATGTTTGTATATTGGTCGTTTCTCCAGGCAGTATTTGGTCACTCTCATAAGTGGGGCTAGGGTTTTCATTAATAACCTGAGCAATTGATGAATGTTCACTATTTTCTTCTTGGCCCTGGGGAAGTATTAACATCCTGTAAGTTTAATACATTCTGGTCACATTCATTTGGAACACCATCTTTTGAATTTTGATTTTTATTTATAACATTTTCATTAATATTTACTATCTTTATATTTTCTGACAACGCAACATACCCAGTTAAGGAATTGCTTAGGTCCTGTTCAAGGGATTCAGTTTCTGAGACTTGGTTTTGTAATAAATTGACATCAGCTTTCAAATTCATACTTCCACTCTAAAAATCATAATTTTCCTCTACTTCCAGTAATGATAGATTTAGCTGAGAAGAGCTTCTTGACAAATCAGGTATACTTATTTTGTTTTTAAGAAATTTGAAGTCATCTGTATACGCTTCATCTGGAACTTTATTTGAGGAATATTCTGTATCACACAAAACAGGCTGTAATTCTGCGTTCTAACATTTTTCTAGTGCGCTGTCAACAGGATTCACAATAAATGTTCCAGACAACAGGTTTTTTCAGTGCCATTTCTATATTTTTCTTCTTCGGGATAAGCATAATTATCTTTAGAAAGAAAGGAAACATAGCCATCCATCCATTGCTTATTTAAAATCGCCATTTTGAAAGCAAACAAAAATATGATTCAGCAGACGATAAGTTATATTTTAACTATTTAACTGCTACGAAAATAAAATTCTTTCGTAGCAAACAATTTTTTTACAGCTCATCAAAAACGTTAAAAAAAATGTCAGAACAGACTCTGTAAACTTAGTTAATGCTTACTTAATTAATAGTTATGCAGGATGGTCAAAAATTCGCAAATAAACATAAAACAAACGTGACACAACCCAACAATCTATTGTTGCTATTACCATGTTGCAGCTGGGATATCAGGTTTGCCAACTCATAAAATGAAACATTGGAGTTACAAGTTTTTCTATATTCACAGTAAAGAATAGGAATTTTTTTTTGAGTTACGAAGATTAGTTAAAAGATGGAGAGTATTTTTTTTGCATTATTTGGTAATTAAAAGTCAATATTGAAAAAAAAGTGAAGTTACGAGTTTTGCTAATTAGCATGACGATATTGGAGATCTAATATTGTGCTCATGAACACCTAATGCCATTGCCCCACATTGGTCTTCTGTATCACGGTTACCTTGTCTTTAGAGGGCCCGGAGATTGTAAAACAGCTTTTATTCTACAATGATTGAAAAGTTTTAAATTTATGAATCTTCATTAAATTTGCAATAAAATTGCACGAGTGGGCAAAAGAAAATAACAATAAATGGCATACGTGCAAGTTAAACCCTGGTACATGGAATACTCATTTTTAATTTAATGAAAGGATCGTCTCCTGAAGAGAGGGATTTCGGGCAGGATACAATCTGCTACAGGGGTCTGGACAGCCGTACAGGACTTGCCCAATATTATCGGAATACTTACCTGTACAGCAAGGATAAAAAAAATCTTATTTTCGGAAAACTAAAAATAATGCGCATATGGGAAGAGAAATGATTGACAAAATCTCTGTTAATCCATCCAAAAAAATCGGCCTTATCCTGGCATTGCATCTTTATTTTGCGCTGATGCCTTTTTATGCACCTTTTTCGCAAAAGTTGACTAGATGGTACTAATTGTTGCTGGATTTGGCTAAATTGGTGAATTCCCTATGCGTTTTTAGCCACGATGATGAGGGTAACGATAGTCCGCTTAGAAGAGTGGCGGATTAGCAAATGGAGGGTTGCGAGTTGCGTCCTGCACAAGGTGCTGGTGTACGTTGAATATGTCATGGTTTCAAATGTCCTCACTTTGGCGTAGCGTGGAAGCTTGGAGAATGGGGTGCCAGCTCAGGTGTTGTTCTCGTCATCTGAGCGTGGTTCAAAATTACAAAATGTACTCTAATCTTTCCCTTCGGGATTGATCCCTGATCGTCACCAAAAGCTCGTTGTTTGCTTCAGTGTGACGTAAAAGAAATTACCTACCTTCAAACCTACCCATGATGATGAAATCTATTTTTTTTTTCAATTTAAGGGGAAGTGAGTTCAAGTGCGTCCACTGATAAAAACGGGTCTGTGATTTAAGTACGAGGCTGTCACGAACTGAAAATGCCTTAAAAGAACCCTGTAGATTAGTTTCACCACTACAGCTTCGGTTTTCGGCAGAGAAGCTGTGTAGGCTTGATTAAGTGCTCATGTCGCGCACTCATGATAATATATTACGAATAAGCAAATTTACTCCTTTACTGTTGAAGTTTTTAAAGGTTTTCAGAACAGTTGTTTCGCCAAATTGAATTTCTCGCTTTTGATTTAAAACATTTAATACAAAACTATATAAATAATTTTTAATTTCGGTACATTTGTGTCAAATTTCCTATATGAGCGTTTAGAAAAAAATCCAGTTTTTTATAGACATTTTATAGTTGATCCTCAAAATTAGGCATACAAAATTATTATGAATATTTTCACTTTATTGCCTTGGCTGATGTTTGATCTCACTGCACCTCCAGAAGTAACAGGCCTACCAACTGATATGGTGGTTAAGGTGTTAGCCTCTAGATTGGAAGGTTCCTGGGTCGAATCAAGGATCAGTACATGGATGTTTGCAAGCGTATAATGAAGAGGCGGCTAGTGCACCTTAAATCTGTCGTGGCCGAAAGTCCTCACTTTGGATTGGTGTGGAAGTTTGGAGAGTGGGGTGCCAGCTCAGGTGTTGCCTTGTCATCGGACCGTGGCTCAAAATTACGTGTTGTTGTCCTCGGATCTTTACCTTAGGGGATTGATCCCGTACCGTCGTCAATAGCCCGTTGTGTTGCTCTAGTACGACGTTAATTAAAAATTACCAAATTACCATTACCAAAAATGACACACTAATCTAGGTGCTTAGCGTTTATTTAAGTACAGGACTATTCAAAAAGATGGATCCAATTTAATTAATTCCTATTTAATGATGTATAAATTGGACATGAAAAGTCTACATACTAATGAAAAGAGCAAATTTCAAAGTTTTTTAACACAGGTTATAAACTTTGGAACTTCCTCTTTCCTTCGGTTCCTGCTGTTCATTTCCAATTTATATTTCGTGAAATATAAATCAGTTAAATTGGGTCCATCTTTTTGAATAACCCTGCATAATCGCCAGAGAAATTTCTACAGACCCAAAACATGAACTTGTATTACGTCAGAACCAAACAATATCTACTAGAGAAAATTTCAGTGTAAACAAACAAACCATTTTGCTTCTGCAGTTCGAATGCTCTCACATGATGCATATAGGGATTGCCTTAAAATGTATTTTGACAACGTTTGGCGTTAAATCTCACTGGTGTGTACCAATTAGTGATGTATCAATTCGGGATATATTCTTTGGAATTTCAATTTACGAATTGCTGCAATCGAATTCGAAAAGCAAGCCAGGTACAGAAAACACGCAGTGTAGCAGAAACACTACCATCACCTATATTTTGCTTGATAGAAAACGCCTCTCAAACGAATAGTAGGTTATTAGACTTGTAACTAGAAACTCAGAAATGCTACAGCCTACTATGCTTTCGATGTGCGTAATTTTAGTTAGTTACAAAACTCAGTCTTTGTGACCTTAAAAGGAGGACTGGTTTGGTGAGACCCGTTCGTCATTCACTATTACCAAGGCAACAGTTTCCCCCTTCATAAGTTTTAGGGGGAAATCATCAAAGTTTCTTCAGTGAGATTTAACTTATTTGTTTTGCTTATTCATAACTTATTAAATTTATTGTCCAGTTTTGTGGCTTATGCACCCATGATAAACAAGTCGTTTGAATGACGAAATAGGGTTCGCACGTGTATTCTAGCTTTCAACTACGACTTACACTGTCCATACAATGTCTTGCACTCTAAACGGCAAAATATGTCGGTGTTTCTTCTGAATAAAATCAGATCTTTTTCAATCCCGGTCGCGCAACCAACTAAATGATGTAGGGGTTACCATCTGTCATCGTTCGGAATTAAAATTCATATTGATCTTCGTGGCTTTTAGTTTACAAACAAACTCTCAATTACCAAATTTATGTAATCACGCCGAAAGAAGCCTTGGTATGAAAATGAGGTTTCGAAAGAAAACGTGATCTACTGAGGCTATTCCAACGCACTGTTGTTTAGTTTGCATAAGGCAATTGAAATGGAAAATGACATTGACAAAGCACTAAGTAATCTTGGAAGTATGTTGCATCTGTTGCGGTCATCAAAACTGAAAAAAGTGTTGAAA
Organism: Metellina segmentata; assembly: GCA_947359465.1. Lineage (NCBI taxonomy): Eukaryota > Metazoa > Arthropoda > Arachnida > Araneae > Tetragnathidae > Metellina > Metellina segmentata. Next base: position 115,832,807 of record OX375873.1, read on the forward strand.
TAGCAGTGAAGTTACGTGTTATCTTTTGTGTTAAGGGTCAATTCAAGCAACACCCAACTTTTTTCATCAAGATGTGGTTTAGTAGAACTTTTCCGTTACTAATTATTAAGTAACTCTTTTTGATTATTTTCTTCATTATATCAATATTTGGTTGGTGACACAAATCAACATCAGACGTTCTACAAGGTAATGGTTTTTCTACAACTTTTTTTCAATTTCGATAACTTTTGATGATGTCTTACTAATAACTTGCTTCATCTGGGAATATATTTATAAAATAAGAAATGGAGTAATTGATAACGATATTACTTTGAAATTACTAAATATATCTATTTGAAACGCAGGAAGTCGGTTCTTATTTCACTTAGTTTTTTTGTTCGCATTGATGTTTGTTGAGTCTTTACTTAATGTTCTTTATCTCTTTAAGCTTTAAATTTCCATCAACTCAAATGTTTAGGTATTGGTATTTCTCTATTAGAGATAGGTTAGAATTGAGCATTAGTAAATATACTCATATTACAGACTGCCACTTGTTGCAGACACTAAAAATGCATCTAACCTTTAGACTATAGCCGGTACAGCAGTTGTACCATGATCGCGCCAAGCAAGAATTTAAACTACGGCCAGAACATCAGTTGTACCTTGAAAGTTATAACAATCGCAACAAGAAAGAATTTAGACTACGGCCGTTAGAGCAATTTTATCTTGAAAGTTAAATAATCGCGCTCGTTATATCTATAGCCGTAGTCAAAAGTTTAATAGCTAACCAAAACGGTCAGCTGACCCAAATGGCAACCATAGGCTGCTTAGTAAGTTATGTGCTTGAAATGGTTAAAATTTATCTTTTACAGTGCGGAAAGAATGGAAAAAATAGAAATAAACTAGGGGCCCGCCCCCTGCTCGCTAACGCTCGACAATCCCCAAAGGATTGCTTTGCAATCCTCATTGGTTCGCTGCGCGAACCATGCTCGCTTCGCTCGCATCAATGAAGACATTGTTTATAAAATATGATATTCCAAAAAATATTTTTCAAATATCATTTTGTTGTACTACAGAAAAATTATACAGTACCTCTGGAATCAGAACTCGAACAATTTGGAATTCAAATGAAAACTTTGAGCAAATTTTGACTCGAAATGTGAGCACTGCTTTGGAAATCGAATACCCAGCATATAGTTTGTAAGTTGCAACAGCTCGACTAATATTAATTTTTTTTCAGTAAAATTTTATCCGATAACGCTATAAATTCAATTGAGGCGCGAGGCTTCGTGTTCGTGGTAAACAAATAATCGTACTGTGTTGCCAAAACGTGATAACAAATAAAGTCTTTTTTGAGTGCCACGTAAGAGAATTATATGTAGATGTTTTTCCCTTTCGTTCAAGAGTAATTAAGCTTTATTTATACAGAAAATGGCTACATCTTTAAATAGTTAACTCTCATTATCTCAGAAACCGGATGAAATATCTGGGAAATGTTCCATTTTAAGGGTATTTTTATGGCATTAGTTTAATATCAAATACGATGCAATTTATAGTTTTCTTAATTTCTCTCAAATTAAAATAAATTTTAAAGTTTGTGACTATTCCACAAAGAAAGGAAATTCTAAAATTTTGAAAACTTTAAAACATTTTGTATTATTCTTTTACTTTTCCCAAAGTTTCATACGAGGATCTTGATGTGATCAGGTCATACTGCGGAAAGGTTTCGCATGTATGAACACATAAATTACGCATGTCCACATAAATTACGTAGCTTTCCACACAAGTATGATTTTGGACAAATCAAGGTGACTGATTGTTTAGAAATTACAAGAGTTTAATACAAATTTAATTGCCTTTTTTATTATTATACTGTAACTAAAAATACAAATTCCGTTGACAAGAAAATAATCATTTTAGCTGCTTATGCTAAAAAATGAACACTATTGATCAATATACTACATATGGTGATTTCTGCCTAACAAATTTATAGGATTTTTCTGCATTCCTAGGAGAATTTAATGACTTCAGCAAAAATTTCTTTTCACTATGTGATAATTTAAGATAGGGCAGTTAATTTGACTATTCACTTTGCAATTTGCATCAGTAAAAGGAATCCAACGGATAAGGATTTTTAAATTCAAATTTATTTATGAACTAAAGAGTTCTTTAATTTCTGCAATCGCAAAATTTATTTATAAATGAATTGAAATTATATGTTTTCAGTTACTGGAATATTATCATAATCTGATTGAATTCCTATCTACCACTTTCTGTTTATTCTTTAACTGAACGCAGTTCAAATCCAACCAAAGACCGTCGTGTATAAAGAGTGCTGGTGCACATTAAATCTGCCGCGGCCTCAAATGTCCTCACGTTAACGTGGAAGTTTGGAGAGTGGGATGTCAGCTCAGGTGTGACCTAGTCATCTGACCGTTGCTCGAAATTACGTGATGTTGGCCTCGAATCTTCGGATTTCACTCCGGACCGACACCAATAACCCGTTGTGTTGCAACAGTGTGGTGTTAATTAATGTACCTACTTACTTAACTGGACACAATGCGCAAACGGAAAATATTGTCTGATTTGGAAAAAAAAATTATTATCCTTAGGTGTGCCATATACAAGTTTTCCCATCAGGAAAAATTCTTTTTTGTTTCGGCCCACCCTATTGCCTTAAGGACATCCTGAACCACACGATTCTATCTCGTCGTTCTAACCGCTTCTAACCAGCAATAAAGTATGAAATAACCCTTGAATGTGTTTCTTAAGAAGACATCTGAACTGCTTCCATTCTGTCTTCAACGGACTGACTTCACCTGCTTCTACATTGGTGTGAAGAAATTCTGAAATCGTGCTCCAGAATTTGTTACAGAATGGGTTTCTTGATCACTCTCACTCCTCACTGTTCCTTAAATTCACTTTTGCGCAATTAAAAGAAATAGGTTAATGACAGCAACTCTGGCAAATTGCATTTTCGAGCAGCGTGACCCGGTTTGTTTGGATAGTTTGTCGAGTTCGGTTATCTTTGATTTACAATTCCGAGTCATCAATGAATAGAAGGGTTCCGTTCAGATCATACTCTATCTGACTATCTTTTGTTTGTACAATACTTTACCCCCCCCCTATTGAGACGTAGTCACAACTAAATACACACACGCTTGTCAGTTTGTTTATTTAGATAGTGTTGAAATCTCAGAAGTCATTGTACTTGAAACCTTGACACAGATATTATCTTGTTCTGAAAGTTTACTCTAATGATCAGATTGAGTTGAGTAAGGGATCGCGACAAAATGCGAACTGCTTCGTTTTTATCATTTTTAATTGTGTCGAATAAAATATAAAGATACTAGCCGGGCTGCGCCGGCTAGCGCTCGGCGGTGTGTAATAGTGCTTTTTTTTTTTTAACTTTTTTACACACCGTAATTTAACATGTTTTGATTTGTATATTTTATTTATTTTTATGAAACAATTCCTTAAATCATTGCGTATTTAATCAAATATTTAAGGAAAGTTGGTTGAAATATACATATACCGCTACAAAATTACCCATGTCTAGTGATATTTTGCAGGAAATAGACATATCATTAAAATCTAACTCCTAAATAATATTTCTGCAATAGGTAATATACCGGAACACATAATGCAAACAAAAATAAAATTCCAATACTTGAAAAAATGCACAATTCTGAAAAAAAAACACGCACGTATCTATTCAAACGTGTTGGATTTCGATTTCCTGAATATATTTTGAAATAGAATAATGCGACAAAAGACTTTCAACGCGATATTGACAAAGACAATATCGATTTATTAACAAAAATAACACATATTTATAATACTTGGGAATCCTCAAATATGTCCGCAACATCTCGCAGTCAACTCAAATACCCAAACACGGAATTCTAAATCAAATTAAAAAAGTAAACATAAATTCTGAAGTGGCCAGATACCGGGTAGCAAATTTACGTTTAAATTACTTTTACATCAAAGGAAGAAATAAAAAGTCAGTTCAAACATAAATATTATAATTTAATTCCTTATTTTGCAAAGAAATTGACCTCGGCTATTTGAAAACAGCAAGAATTCAGAATATCTGGGTTATTTTATTTACGCTGATTGTTGCCATTCGACGATACACAAATAACGTCGATTTCGGGTCCACGTACGTTAGTGTTTTATATATATAGATTAAGGCGCTCATTATAAGTTTCGATCATCAACAGTAATGCTATTTTTTGTGAAACTGATGAACCTGCTGTTTAGGTTTGAAACTTTTCAAGAGAAACACTATTATATAACTCCAACTTCTGTCAAAAGTAAAGCAATATCTCTATCATTATAAAAGGAAGTGTTTGTCCCTCGCTACGCAGTGTCCTCCAATTTAACATTACTCATTATGGGACTACAAGGAGCGGAATAGTAAACCACTGAGTTATCATGGTGCTTTCGATCACGTTGGGTTGGCGTGGAAGTTTGGAGAGGGGTGCCAGCTCAGGTGTTGCCTCGTCATCTGACCGTGGTTCAAAATTACGGATCTTTCCCTTAAGGGACTGATCCCGGACCGTTGTCAATAGCCCGTTGTGTTCCTCTAGTACGACGTTAATTAAAATTACCTTACCTGATGCTTTCGGGGGTATCATTATCAATTTAGTCATATCACGCATTCCAGGAACAACCCGTGAATGGGGTAATATTTAAATACTAATTGTTGTCTTCTGATATTCATCTGTCTGCATTGAAGAATATAAATCATGACACAATTAAAGTGATCCTATCACTGTGAAGATCTTGCGTTCTATGAATTATAAAAAGGTAATGATGATTGTTTTCTCAAGGGGTGTTGGTGGGCAAGAAGCATGGCTAGCATATCTTTTGGCACCACTGCCTAAGCACGTGTTCACCCCAGAGTCAAGGCTGAGCGAGGGCAACGGCTTTTGGGGGGGACCGTTAGAAATCGATCAATTCCAAGGTATTAAGTGAAATTTCCGCTCCAACCAGCTCCAACGGAAGGGCCCGATGCAAACTAAAACGCACCTGCTGAATCTCTTGCTAATGTCTTTCTGTACCTCAAGGACACTTGGAGGGACTGAATGCATTTGGAGAAAAAACAAGGTTGAATATCTAAATACTTCTCCCAGTGTTGTTAAGAAGTTTCATTTACTATCATTAACAAGGAACTACAGTTCAATTTCCATGGTGCATAAAATGACATTAACAAAGTGCAACCAGTGCAAAGTACTTGGTAAATAAAGCTGTCACTGGAATCTATCGAAATGTATTGCCTGTAATACTGCGTCGTATTGAAAAGCTGTTATCCTTATATTATTTTCAACTTCTTGAACGTGAGATATTTTCAGAGCTCTTATTAACAAGAGCTCGCACACGTTTAGCTTTATGAGCAGATCGATCAAATTAGTTAACAACTTAAACTATCAATTTTCTTTTGAGGTGCCATTGCAGAATTATTTATGAGACCCTGTTTTCACAGAAATTTGTTTCCTGCTTCGAATCCGGGTCCGGGCATGGATATTTGTAAGCGTATGGTGTAGAGGCGACTGGTGCACCTTAAATCTGTCTTGGCCGAAAGTCCTCACGTTGGGTTGGTGTGGAAGTTTGGAGAGTTGAGTACCAGCTCAGGTGTTGCTTCGTCATCTGACTGTGGTTCAAAATTACGGGATGTCGTCCTCGGCTCTTTCCCTTAAGGGACTGATCCCGGACCGTCGTCTATTGCCCGTTGTGTTCCTCTAGTACGACGTTAATTAAAATTACCATTACCTTACCACAGAAATTTGTAATGTTGTGATGAAACCGCCATTTTAGCTGACTCGGAAAATCCTTAACGTCTATAATAATAAGTATCATTCAACCAAAAACCGATAACAAAATTTCTTACTCCGTATATCGCGACCCAGAAAGGGGTCACGTGAAATATTTTGATGTTTCACAAATCGATACTTCGCTTAGTTAGCTTAGGGTCCGAGGTGGCCCTGTCGGAAGAGTTGCAGATTGGAAACCGGAGGGTTGCGAGTTCGAAACACGACCCAGACAAAGACCGCCGCGTACATGGAGGCTGATGCACGTTAAATCCGTCGTCGCCTCAAATGTCCTCACGTTGGCGTGATGTGGAGGTTTGGAGAGTGGGGTGCCAGCTGAGGTGTGACAACGTTTTCAGTACGTGGTTCAAAATGACGAGGTGTCGTGCTCGGATCTTTCCCTTCGGGATTGATCCACGACTGTCTCCAATAGCCCGTTTTGTTGCTCCAGAGCGATGTTACTTCCTCTCCTCTTAGTTAAGTTATTACACGAAAGTTGTGTCACTTTATTGACAAATTCAAAATTCTTCGCCATATTAAAATAGTTTTAACCTCAACAGTTAATAAAGCCATGAATTACTCTCTCATTTAGATATATCTGATATAATTATATCTTTACTATTTGTTTGTATATGTGCACGTCCCTGGCGAATCTATGGCATGTACAATAATGGGACTAGTCCGAATTTTTTCCGATTTTTGTGCGAAGCCTGAATTTTAAAATTCCATCTGACAAAATATTTTTATTCTTTTGTCTTTAGGATCAGATCTTGATGATATCGTCCCTCAAAATGCAAAAGATCGTGTGTCTAAAATCTGCATTTTTCATGAGAGCAAAAAATTAACCTTTTTCCTAATGATTTTATTCTATTGTACTTTTATTATTATTAGCTTTTCTTGGATCAGCTGATGACGTAACAAATTTTGCCACCAGGTGGAAAACACAAAATGCCACATATAGCAATAATTAAAGAAAAAATGGAATTTTTGACATACGATCTTTTGCACTTTGCGTGACGAAATAAGAAAATTATATCTAACAAGCGTAATTGGCGTCTGTCTTTCTATTCTCTATACAAATCTACACCGTTTGACCAATCCACATCAAATTTGGTACACTTATACTTTGGTACCCTGCGGGTATCGTAGGTTAACACTTAACCCAAGTTCTATTTCTTCTTGGTGTGCAGAAGGGTACCAAAACAATTCGAAATAGCCATTGAAATAACATTGAGTATAAAACGATTAATGTACTCAGCTCTGATTGTTTTTCCAGTGCTGGTAAATTTTTTTTCCAAAACAAATGCCTGATACGAGTGCGCCAAATACCTACACCACTCAGTTCGACGCAAATAGCATAGCTGAAGACTTAAACATTTTATAATGGAATGATGGAATTCAGGTATGATGCACAACCTTTGACATCAACAGCGAGTGCACCAATTGTAGTGCGGAGAGATGAACATTTGATGTGTGGAATTAAAACAGTCCAGAACTAATTTCTTTCACTCACAAAAAAATTCGTCATGTCTTCACTGTCGTATTCTACGCCTTAAATCTAGTGGCCATGTCCCGACACAGCCGTCCGTTTTTTTTTTTTTTAGCTTTAAGACTGAAATTATAGCGATGTTTAATTTTTATCATTTATGCAAATGTTTGTTTATTACTGTTTAATTTGGTTTTGTCAGAATCCGTGAGGTTGGCTTTTTAAAAGCTTAACTTTTGTCACGGGGAACGCCGTGCTGGTACTGTTTGTCTCTACTATTATAAAAGGAAGTGTTTGCTTATGTGTGTGGTCTATCCTGACGAATCTATGGCACTTACAATAATAAGACTTGGCACACAGGTAGTCCGAATATTTTGCAATTTTTCTAACGCGCCCGAATCGTAAAATTTTACCTAAAAAAATTAAAATAAATTTATTAGTTTTTTTCACCATCCATTCTTTCGTTCCGGAGAAAGAAGCACCACGATTTTGAAATTTTAGCCGTACCCACTGACGTTAGCCTTTGGAACCAATTTTTTTCACCATCCGTCTTTCGCTCCGAAATGTGACGTCACACGTTTCTCTATCAAACTCGGAAAAAGTAGGAAGTGACAAGTTTTTTTTCCCGATTCTAGCGTGTTTTGTCAAATGGGAATACATAGCAATCACCGGGGGTTGGCGAGCAGTGGTCATACATGACCCTTGTCTGAAAAGAACTGTCACGGGCAAGGAAAAGTTTACATTTGATCGATACCTTATACATTTGATTTTCTTTTTGAATAGTTATATTTTCACAACAAATTGTGATGTCACGCCGATTGGATTTGTATCTCCTAGATCGTTAACGATAGAGTAGAAATTTCAACGGATTTCAAATCTGCGGAAAATCACAAATATTTTATAGTTAAATTACTGTAATTTATTTATTACTAGCCACTTAAAGGCCGTCACGGTATTGCCTGTGGTGTTGATTTGCGGAGTGCAAGAGTGGCCCAATCCATCAAAGCAAGTGGCCTAACCCAACAGTATAATCAACGGGGATTAATGCGATTTTCTTGCTACCATTTTTTATACATTATTTATCCACAAGAATGATTTGAGGTTTTGAAAATTTGTTATTCAGTGATCAACAGTAAGTTATTTTGCAATTTTAGAACACTTGAATTTGCACATTTAAAAAAAATAAAAAGGTTTTAATAAAGGTGATAAAATTTTCGTATTTTTGTTGGTTAGGCGGTTTTTGCTCTAATAGCCTCATACATCAAACACGTATTCTTTATTTCTGTGATGTATGCATTTTTCTTTTAAGTAGAAACTATTTCAACAAACCTGTTGTAAATATTAATTTAAAATATCTCGTGTCAGGGCAAAAAGGATTAAATCTAAATGGCTACTTCCTGTAATCGTAAGTTTAATACTTCTTTCTCGCAAATATTCAGGAAGAAAATATAGGAGCATGCTATAAAATACAAATAATTGTAATTTAGATTAGTTGCTTAATTCAGTTTTGATTGTAAGCATATTATATTATTCCTTAAATTAATGATGCACTTGACACCTTTGAACAAATCAAATTTAGATTTGACACCTTTTGCCCTGATATAGAGGAAATAAGAACATACTTATGTATATTGTGTTTTCCGTTTGTTCCCGAAATGAAATTCAAGTAGAAAAAAATCAAAACACACACACATTAAAAGTTATTCATTTGTTTTTATTAAAATAAATTTTTTCATGTGGTAAATTATCTTTATGAGCAATAGTGCTGTACAGACAGACAACATTTGTGATTATAAATAATAATTATATGCATTTATGTACAGATGAAACTTCCATGAGCATGAAGGCATCGAAAAAACATGAAACTTCATTGTCATTAACATGAACGAAACAATGTCATAACTTTCTAAAAAACAAATAAAAATAAAATATTTGACACGATTTGCTGAAATCTAAATTCATACATGTACAATTGAATTCATTTTGGCAGCACTTACACATAAAATTCTTAGTCATATTTTAAAGCCGTACATTTTTGAATATTTCTTTAACTTAATTGACATAATTTAAAGCTCAAAGCGAAAAACCCTTTACCAACTTTCAGTGTTAGATACGTCAAAAAATGTTTCTGATTGTGAATGCTAAAAAAACCTAAATGTCAAAAGTGAATAACGCTGTCTTGCATATCGACAGCATAGAACAAGAACTTTTAAGTTGACAAATTTATTTTACAACACAGTTGTTTAAAGGGTTTGTGTGTGTGTGTATTTTCGAAGTATCATTTTATTTAGTATCTTCGAAGAAATATTAGTTAATGGGTTTCGGTTCGAAGCTGACGATATATTATAGGCAAACATGCACATTTAAAACTGTTTTAATTATTGATAGAACTAATTGAGAGTTTTATGGAAAACATTTTGCATCGGCAAGAGTTCTAATAATTTAATTGTAAAATATATGTAATAAATTTAATTGTTAAAATAGTTCTAATTAATATAATCGGTAAATGAGTTAAGTTTAAATGAATAAATTTTCGTAAGAAAATCTGAATTTAAAGTTGAAAATATATGGATAAGGTTGATACCAGGGGATGGCAATTCCAGTCATTCCTTTTTGACAACTTAGTATATTATAACGAAGTATAAATAAGGGATCGATGAAAAGATATGAACGAAGGCTCTGGACGGACTTCCAAATAAATGAAAAACTAATCCAACGATCTACTTTAAATTAATAAAATTCTATCTATTTACACTGAGGTAAAGTAGAAGTTATCACAGATAGCATCGCTATGACAGCGTCAGCCAAATTCCATTAAAGTGGATTAATTACATCTATTAAACGAATAGAATATGTCAATAATAATTGTTAATGTTAATAATAATTTAACAATATTCAAACGAAATCGTATATTGCTTTTGGAATGGTCCAACAACAAGTGATCAACTTTATTACAATGATAAAGTAACTACCACATGGATGATTACACAAACATATATTAAAAAAAATCAATATATAGTGATTTGAAAGAATTCTATATATCTCATAACACATATTTCTTGAAAACAAAATGGGCGGCAACTATGATTGGTGATTTTCATGAGGCTTTTGACTGTTCATGATTTAAAACACACTTTGGCACTTTTGATTTTTAAAAAGTTCTTCAAAAGAGACTTTAGTTAAAAGATCTTTCTTTGAGACAAACTTCCACTTGTCCGACTTTGAGAATGTTTCGAGATTCTATGTACTCCAAAGACGCCTGAAATGAAAAGAGTAAACACATGACATTTATATTTAATATATGGGTCGTAGGCAAGAGTACATACAGGGGTATTTGGAATGTACAGTGAGACATGTGTATTTAGATCAACAAGGGTAACTTTTGTTTACAAAAGTGGCCTCCAAATTTCTTTATAAAAAAGACACGAGGAACTTGATGACAAGAATAAGATTTGAGGATTTTCATAAAATTTGGTCTTCTTATTACTCAATAATGAGAAGTATATTTCGGGATTCACTGTGTTTTTTATTTGTTTGTGCCTTAAGCAAAAGGGTGTTCCGTATGAATTCATCGAACGGACTGTTTTGTGAGATACGTGGAAGGGGAAATATATCTTGATAAATCATGTATTTGGGAGGCAACGATTTTGCATCAGAATAATTTAATATACTGTTATCTCTTTTAGTGCCATGCTCTGACATGTCTCGAAGATCACATTTTTGTAGGGTGTTCGCCTGGATTTAAAATACTTGCATAGTTGTCAGCGTATTTAGATATTTATAAAAATATCTAAATTTCCCCCAGGAGCTAAGAAACGACACGAGCTTTTCAAAAACTAAGTTCGGTGATGATAAATTAAGTATTTTTCCTCGTACGTTGGTGGTTTGTAACATTTTAACCCTTTCATTTGTAATTTGAAACGCAAATCCACGGACAAAATGAACCGATTTAAAGATCTCTTTCGTGGCCTTAGAAACACTAGTACATTAATACGGAAGTTTATTAACCTTAAGAAATACAAAATTGTTAAATATAAGGTATTTAATAACTGTACTACTTCGCCGACCAACCGGTCTAGTGGTTAAGGTGTTGGCCTCTGGATCGGAAGGTACCTGGTACGAATCCGGGGCCAGGGCATGGATGTAAATGTGATGTCGTAATTATGTGCAGTGATGGCCACTCACTGGGTGCCCATTTACAATTGGGTCATCGATTATGACCTGGTAGTGACAAATGATCAGTGATCAAGTGTCCGCCGCAAAAAAAAAAATTGTACTACTAAAGTCATTTTAAGTCATTTCAGTAATAAATAATTAACAACTGGTTATTCTGCGCAAGCATTGTTATTGCTTGCAATCATGTCACATAAGAACTGTTACTGGTTCATTTCTCATGGACAACCACGACGGAAGAAAATCTCTGCTTTAAACATTTAGAATGATTTTATTAACACAAAAATAAACTCACCGGCGTCGTGGGAGCAGGTAGAATTTGAAACTTCATCAGAACTTTGGTGAGGCACAGCTTCACCTGCATCTGAACGAAACGCATCCCCACGCATATTCTGGGACCCGCTCCAAAAGGCAGATGGACGTACTGGGGCCTGTTGGGATCGGGCTCATAAAACCTGGAAGAAAATTTCATGCCTTCAGCTATCGAACAGCATTGCGTTTTCCGAAGACGCCGTCATCATATCAAAAATGTGCTTCCTATTCTTAAGTATTGTTGTCACAGATGTCATGTGATTATAGCTGAAATTTTGCAAAGACAGAGAGGGGAGAAGAAAATTCCGTTTTTATTTGAAAGAAAATCCAGCTGGGCTTTTTTTCTGTCAAGATATACACTACCCTGCAACAATGGACCGTACGGGAAGATGTGATGGTATAAGAGAAATAATACATGCTTTAATAGGGGGATGGTCCCCTAAGTGCTGCAATTACACTAGCAACCCTCCTGGGCATACTTTCAACAAGGTTTTGATACACAGCTATGGGTATTTGTGTCCATTCCTGCTTCAAGAATGTCGCCAGCTCAGCTGTAGATTTAGAACGTGGTCCCGTGGTCCATAAGCGTCGCTCAAACGCGTCCCACAAGTGTTCTATGAGTTTAGGTCGGGACTCAGAGCAAGCCAGGGAAGACGTTTTACATCCATACCTTGATACCACTGCCTGACAGAGTCTGCAACATGACATAGATCGTTGTCGTCCTGGAAGTTACATTCGTACATTCCATAAAATTGCCAGACCGTAGGAAGAACCTGATTGTCCAAAATATTCATGTAGGCGTCGGCGTTAAATTGTCCAGGAACAACATGCAAAGGTCCCAGGTCATACCACGAAAAACACTACCAAACAAGCAGTCGGATTTTATGCAAATCCCCCGGCGTCAAGTAAATTATTGTAAGATAGTGTTGTATGTACTGCGGCAGACGTTTCTATCAATATTCTTAATGCCTTGTTTTAAGAATACTATTTCAGCATTTCGACAATAAAAATTCGAAAGAAAGGATTCCGAATTTGTTCAATGCCAATTAGATTACACACTAAACACAGACAAGACTGCGTTAAACTATATTTTAGGTAACCCTGATTATAATCACGCGAGCATTTGTACAACAAAAGTAAAATCGTCGTAGATCGTCTGGTTTGTTAAATTGTACTGAAAATCGCTCTCAGATGCAAGAAATAAACTATTTGAAGTCAATAAGGCAATACAAAGTTCCAACAATTTTTTTAACTTACGATATTCGCTTCCCGTTTGGTTTGTTTGACACTAAAAATCCCTCTCATAAACGGATACTATTTTAACGAGTTTTGTTTTGCTACTAGTTTTGATGACATCATCATCTTTGTGATAAGAAATCCAAACTAATAGTAGAGTAATTGAAATATTGTATTTTTACATTTTGACTAGCATTTTATATTAGGAATGATAAATCCTTAGGTTAGTTCCAGCAACATTCAATATTCATTCGAAAAACAGTTCTGCTTCAATGTGATCTATCTTACAATCTGAGAACGTTTTCTAAATTCCAGTATTTAATTAACCAAATCTTAGATGTACATTAGCACAAAGTAAAATTTTTTACCTTTCTGGCTTGAATTCATAGGGTTCTGGGTACCATTCGGGATCATGTTGAATTGCGTATACAGGAATACTGACGAGCATTCCTTTCTTCAAAACAATATTTCTGTCCTCAATAGTATAATCTTCCTGGCATCGCCGTTCTGACCTGAATAAAAGTGAAGAAACGGTTATTGTATGATTACACAAAAATTTTAATTAAATCCAGTGTTTAAAGTAATTCATTTGTTACGTCTAAGAATAAGAATAAGCTGTAATATTACTTTCAAAATAGAAATATGTATTGAATTTTGTTCAGAACAGAATGTTCCTCTTAACAGATCACGATAAAAGATCAGTTTTTTTTGCAATTGCTTTCAAACTGGTTCCATTGAAATTGGCCCTATTTCGTTTTAGCTTTCTTCCGCTTACAAGCACAACACATGTCTATGTATCTATTAAATTAAAATATGTTACATTTGTAAAGTAGGTCTAAAATCTTCCAGATACAAATATAGGTAATTCCAAATATTATCCATTTAAAGCAATGAAATGGTCTAAACAATGAAATATTGATACGTATTTTTTCAAAATCACTAATGCACTTAACTAAAGGTAATTTGTTTTAATCAAAAGTAGTTAATTTAGATATTACTCAACATTAAATACTATTATATTACGATTAGTACTGTTATTATTATACGATTCGTTCTATCCGTAGAAACCAGGAAAAATTCTAAGTACTTTTGAACCTCAAAAGTATATTTTTTAAGTTTGAATCAGCAGAAAATATCCATGCAATTTGTAAACTGCATTATTGAAAAGCTGGTTTCTGAATAGCAGATTTCACGGATATTCAGCATGTAGACACTTCTTTATTTTGAAGATAGGCAATTTTCTAATGTCTTTTTCATTGCTTATAACAAGGATATACCTACAGTTCATTTAAGAGCATATATAACGCGCAAGCCTTCCTTTCTTAATACGTTCAAAGTAGGTGATAACTGACAAAGATGAAAGTATGCTCTACTCACCTCACCATTGCCGGGCACATCCTCAGACATTCGTTTAAGACAGCATCTGTAAACTTCATTTCGGACATGGCTTCGTAGCATATTTTCCCCTAAAAACAACGTACTTGTTAGATTTTATAGAACAGTTATATTTAACATTAAAGTGGTTTTTTTTTCTTTAGCTTTACAAGCAACGACAAAAAAGTAATGTTTTTAGTATTCAATTAAAAAGACTTATATTTAGGATCATCAGCAATCAAGTTTAAAATTTTAAATATCTTTACCCATAAAGAAGTTTTTACAGCTTCTTGTTCAAAGATATGCAACCGACAAAGCACTCAGAAAATTAAAAGAACGAAAATTACAAAAATTCTTTATTTTTTTCTTTTGACGTTCCGTTTAAATGTACTTTAAACAACGAAGATATATTTTATAGGTGATAGAAATATAATATAACCTTTTCGTTTTATTTCTTTAAATTTTTTTCAGCTGAATATAATTTATCTGAACGCACTCAGCTGTAACGTTTAGGTTTAAATTAAACTACAACTTAATTTACTTTGCATTCTAGAAAACGTTAATTTACGTTTATCTCCTTTTCACAATATATTCACTACATATTTGGTGATTAATCTCACTTATATGGATATTGGTCAACAAAAATCACACTGAAAATAAAGGAAATTTATAATAGAACTT
Organism: Metellina segmentata; assembly: GCA_947359465.1. Classification (NCBI taxonomy): domain Eukaryota; kingdom Metazoa; phylum Arthropoda; class Arachnida; order Araneae; family Tetragnathidae; genus Metellina; species Metellina segmentata. The sequence continues at coordinate 115,847,864 of OX375873.1, forward strand.
ACATTATAGTTTTCTAATGCGATGGCCATTTCTTCAACAACTCGATCTTGATAGTCAGGGTGTGTGGCCAAATTGTAAACAACATTTGAAAGCAGGGAAGTGGTTGGGTCAAAGCCAGCAATGAAGAAAGTTATGCATTGTGATAGCATCTCATCGTGTGAAAGACCTGCATATTGAAAAAGAGAATTACAACATCGATCAAATTACTGTTTATATACAAATATTTTGAATTGTTTTTTAAGGTTTTATGAGCGAAACTCAAAGGCTTTAAATAAAATACAAATCGGCTTTTGGTACAGCTACAGTCTACGTTTATGAGCGGTGGCAACGGCCTTGGCGATTGTTTTTGGCGCACTTCTAAAGTCGCCAAGGAAATAATTATTTCCTAACTCTTTTCTGTCAAAACTTTTTTTCTTTTTACAACACACTTTTTAAACATTTTCAGAACGTTTTGAAAAGAATATTTTAAAAAACTTTCACAAAAAGTAGTAAACTTAAGCAGATATTAAAACACATTTGTGAACCAGCAGAGAAACTAAGCTACGAATGTTGGGTAAAGAATACCATGAAACTTATCAATTACACTAAATACAGTAGGCAAGTTGAAAAAGAAAAAGATTTTTAAAAGAAAAAAAGCAAGAAATAATACAACCTGATACATCAGAACGGTCCCGAGAAAAAAAATTACGAAACAAGAATATTCCACAAATGCGAAAAACAATACATGTCAGAACTCTATCGTGAAAAAAAAATTATTATGAAATAAAAATTCCACAACTGTAGAAATACAAATAAATAAACCAATGGTATCAAAGAAAAAAAAATTTAAACGGCCAATGCAATCAAAGGATATTTTAAAATCAAAATAACCAATGGGAGGAAAGAAAAATTTCAAACGAATCAATGAAATCAAACGATTTGAACGGATTTTGGAAGAACTTTCTAGAATATTCAAAATGAAAATTGAAAGTTTCCGTTTGTCGAGGTTGCCATGAAAACCATAACAACCGAAACGAAAGACGGGTTGCCTTAATTTATCGTAACTCGCTACTAGAAGTGCGCCAAAAAAATGGCCAAGCCGTTGCCATCACTCATAAACGTAGAGTGTAGCTGTACCAAAAATAATAATAAAATTAAATAATGAAAAGAGTGCACCTTACGAGATTCTGCTTAGTTTGTTTTGGTGATTTCTATTTTTATTTTAATATATTAGAAAATAAAATATTTTTGTACTAGCGATTCGTTACGCATATTTTGTCTTCAATAAATCATTTTTTGGAAGGTGCTTCTTTTCTTGTCTCATCTGATTTCGTAAGAAGATATATCGATTTTGTTATATGTAAATATCCATACTTTAATTTGTAATAGGGTTTTCTTTTTATAAACACTGAATTTATTTCAAATAAAAGGTGAATGTAAAACATAATCTAAGAATGGGTGTCACTGAGATCATAAATAAAACAATAAGAACATTTTGCACATTTTCTGTTTCGATATGTTCCAAGTAATTTATGTCTTGTAATTGAATTTGAATTTATGGAGAACGATGATTTGGTACCCCCAATTTATTATCAAAAATACTTTTAAGAAATTTTTTTGACAATTAATTGAATCAAGTTAGAGATTAAACTTTTAAAAATTAATGAAAATTCTAGTAATCTAATATGTGCACCAATATTGAATTTTCACATTTTTAAAACTGAATTTACGTGTAGTAGTACCAAATGGGAAAAGGGGGTGTCTGCAGAATATTTTTATAATTGACCTCGTGCATAAAATGTCTAATGTCTTACCTTTATATGTTGGCTTTTTATGGATAGTGCTCTCACTGCAGATACCTTTAGGGCATACTGTGTCTCCATTATTGTTTGAATCTTCAGTTGCGTTTTCTGCATCCAATAAGATTTGAAGAAAATCATCTTGAACCTGGAGAAGAAAAAAGTTAGTTATTTGAAAAATGAAACGTTTTAATTCCGAACACTTTTTTAATTGTAAATCTATTTCTACGAAAGATAACGGATCTGGAGTTCTATCAAAATCTAACATAAATAGTAATTTTCTAATTTCCTTTGTCATGTTGGAGAAATTTCACGCTGATTTACTACTTACTTGAGTCCAAGGGGTGATTGCTATTTATTTGTAAATTACAAGTTATATTACTTTTGATAGAGCTCCTGTACACGACATTTAAGAATATGTTAAGTGACTTGCCACATGATGCTTTTTTCTTTCTTCTAAAACTTCTACAATTATATTTTTATAAAATTCGGTTGTTTCAGGGTTGAGGAGCTTAATTCGAAAAAACTTCATCAGCGTTGGACAAAGAACTACAAATACAAAGATAGATTTGTTAAAAGAATACATTATAAATAAAATAATAATTAATCACAAAAATTTAAAGTTTTTAAAACATAAACCAACAAAAATATGTTTAGTAATTTTAATTTTGTAACTGTTGGTGACATGAATGCATTATTTTCAGTTTCAAAAGGCGGGGATTTCTTAAAAATAAATTACAGTAATTGGTTTTAGTCGCTGGTATTTTTATAGATAGGGTTGCGATAGTTTAGTAATAAAATGGAGTTGATATTTAAGTTAAACCTGAACTTATAGATGATCCTTCATTTTAGAAAATAATTTTTCACTAGCAAAACAAATATAGAATGCTTTTAAAATTTAAACTCTGAATTTTTAATCTAAATTATAATACAAAAGCGTACAAATTCGAATCATTCGAGAAACCTCTCAAATTCCAATGCAATAAAATAGGCCTTACTTGTGAGAATTGTCCTCCATGACAAACACTCCTGAAATAGTTTCTTGGCCTTCTCCACAAAAGCGTTGTTTGGATTCTTCAAGGAATTCATCTTCATTCCGAAAGCACATCTGCCAATGGCATGTAGTACAAATCCTTCAAAGTGCCTGTAAAAATTACATTCATAAAACAATGCTGATCCAAGAATTATTCACCAAATTAAGTAATGTTAATAGTATAATATACATACGAGTATATAGATACGCAATGCAGTTTTGAGGATAACAAAATTATCTAGGGTTTTGCTTTGATCGTCCATTTTACCTTTATCAAATCTATGTAGTCAAATAAAACTCACTTTTGACAATCGACGGTTTCTGACGATTTAGTGGATTCACAAAGCCTCTCAATAAGAACATCACAACTTTCCTCTAGTAGAGGCAGCATCTGAAAGTAAAATAAATAAATGTGTTACATTTATGACCCAACATAAGAAAATATTTCGTGCTATTTGACCCTGAATTCAGTCATTTTGTAACTCGTTTCGTACAACAGTACATCAACTTACCCTCTTTAGTTTAGATGTTGTGAATGTGGGTGAGACGATACTTCTGACTCTTTTCCATGCCTCTCCTTCTAAGATAAATAATGTGTTGTCCATAATGGGATCGTGAAATTTCATATCCTGAAACAATGTACGATTATTAATAAGAGAAATATTATTGATTGAATGCAACATAGTAGAGGGTGATGGATAAAGAAGTTTTTTTTTAATGAAGCTAGAGTCAATGATGGCTGAAATTCAGAGACAGTGTTGTGTTCATTGATAAGTTTTTTCAAATGTAATCAAAAATACATAAGGTATGATATTTGCTACAATAAGCTGTAGTTTGGACAATATATCTCTATATTTTATTCGATATAAAATTTTCGGTGTCAGGGCAAAAGGAGTTTCGTCAAAATTGCTACTTTCAGAATCTTAAGTTGAATATTTCACTCTTTCTCGCAAATATTCAGGAAGAAAAAGAAGCATGCTATGATACAAATAATTGTAATTTAGAATCATAGATTCAGATATTTTCGATCTTGAGCATATTATATTGTTTTTTAAATTAATGATGCACTTCTATAAAAGTTTGACTTAAACCCTTTTATCCCCGACACAGAATTCCATTGCAACAATTGATTCTTTTTTTCCCAATTTTCTTCTTAAAAAATGGTTCTATTCTTGAAGTTTTCCTTTCCTATTGTTTTTCTAGTATTTATTTCACTATAATTTCCTTTATATAAGAAAAATGTTTTATCGAAAAGGTGTACATATATTACCTATTTCAAACCCAGAAATTAATTCAGAGTGGTTAATTTGCTTATTCTTTCGTTCCTTTAATGGGTCTATCTCCAGTTTTAACTTTCAAATTGCTTGGTAAAGTTCATAAGTTGTTATTTTTTAAATCTAATATCTGAAATAATAATTTCACCTACCCTTCGATTCTGGAAAATGTGAAAATCTTTAACGAATATTCTTTTAAGGATAGCTGGATCACCAACACATAGTACAGGGTTTGACCCCTCGAATCGTCTGCAGAAGAAAAATAAGAAAAGAAAAGCAAGTATTATTATCCAACCAATATTTCACAAGAAAACAGAAATTACAACAATACATTTTTACAGCTATAAGTGTTTTTAGTAATATTCAACATTTACAGCTTAAGAAAGGTTTAAATGCTACAAAGAACCTTCAATAGAAGTATTGATATTTATGAGAAATTAATACAAGCAAATTCCGTTGCTTTATTCAAACCAATATTTATAGATAGTATTATGGTGCTCATACTTACCCATATACGCGACCGTAGGTGTTGTACCATTCGTTTTCTGATTCATGAAGAGGCTGGAAGGACAAAAATAAACCATGAGTAAAGCTTAATTTTCTCAAAAGCTTCAAAGTGCTTTATAGATCTGTAACAGCAATATAGCTATATATTTACCTTATTCGGATCAGACATAGAAAGTAATCCCACCGATCCAACTATTGGGTGAGGTTTGATGAACGGGACATTTTGTCTTTGCCAGAAATCATTATTTTGCGTCAGTTTTCTGAAATTAAATGAAAGGTTTTATCATTATTATGAAATCATAATAACTATTTTATGATACTAAATATATTACAAATGCATTTTCTAAGTGTTTGTATTATAAAGATTGTGATCTTGGCAGCAGTACCAATGAAGTTCAGTTTTTAACTGACTGTTCTTTAATTTAATAAATTTTGAATTAATGAATACAAACTAAAATAAAGCTGTCGGAATTATTAAAAGAAAATTACAACTTGAAAATTTTGAACATATATCTAATTTGTAGGTCATGGACAGATTGTCAACTGAAAACTATACGAACAATAGTTTAAAAAATGACAGAAGTGCTACACTCTTCACCATACATTTAGACTCGCAGAGTTGAAATGTACACACAAGTAACATTATTAAAGGTTCAAAACGAATAAAGTAGTTTTATAATATGTTTCTAAATCAAAAAGGGTAAAACATTTTAAAGTCATCACTAAGAGTTTGCACAAAATCGAAAAGTTTAGCAAATCAAAACTGAAACACATCCAGTGAGTTCTGCCTTCAATCCTCCACTACAAAACATAAAATTGAATGGAATATATAGAAAAGAACAAAGCGAATAACGCTTCAAGAGAAACGATGTCTCTTTCGTTTTTTATTAACCCCGCAGTAGATCTTCGAGCGATTTCGCCTTCTTAGAAGGTCAGTAGCAATTGTTCCAAAGGGGAAATGGGACTGAAAGAGATAGGCGATGGAGAGGAAGAGAAGGAAGAGGAATTCATTTGGGGCTAAATCGATTTTCATTTTCAAGGCTGCGCGTATGCAGCGAGGGCAGTTCAATAACGTTTCACTTAATAATAAACATTCTTTACATCGTTGCATCAATTAAATGTCGATAATTCGGTTACTATATGCAATATCACGGACAGTTATGACAAAACACAAGAGTTCACCAGTTTGGTAGATCAGGATACCATTATGACATTTAAGAATTGTAATACAGCATTGCCATGTTTCTCATCAAGCTCAAGATAGAATTTGTGTATAAAAATGTGAATGAAGGAGGATAGCAATGTTTAACCCTCCTGGTGGTAGTTTTGACGAGGTATCTCGTCATTTGCAAAATAAATAAGATCTTTATGGACGACATATCTCGTCATTGCAAGCAAACTGATCAGATCTTGATTTCTACATCATCAAAAAATCAGCAAACAGTAGCTTGATGAAGAGGTAACTCGTCATCAACAAAATTGGTCAGATCTTAATGGACGAGATATCTCGTCGAAACCATTTGGAGAGTTATTAAGCAACTTAAGATTCAAATGAAGTCACATACTTTCACAATTGCAATGAAGTATTTTGCGATTCGTGTAGGTCATCGTGCTTGAAGTATTGGAAATTTTCATGAAAACTAAATTATATTTTAAAATATTTTCCTGAACACAGAAAAAGTATACATTTTGATTATTTAAAATTTTTGAACTTATGGAAGTTAGAAGTTATATATTAAATAGTTTATTGGTGTAGAAATGTTGTTAAATATCGCATCTGGTTATTGTCACTCTCATTGACTTTTTTTCACAATTATGTTATTTAATCGAATATATTGGAAATGAAATCTATAAACGAGATGGTCACTGCACATATTTAAACAAAAAATTCAATGAAGGTCAAAAAGTACAAATGTGTATCTTTAAAATTATAGCTGAAAATATTTCGTTTCGATTCAAAGAAACGAAATTGCATGAAAATGCAAAAACCATAAGATACATTTCATAATGATTCATGGTTGTTTTAATAAGCATTGCTTATATTACCATGTGAAAAATGAAGTATTTCAGAATGTGGTAGAATTAAGTGCTAAGAACACAGAGCTAAGCCTATTTTGTAAGACAAGATGTGAAAACTTTTCGAATTTTCGTAATGAAAGACATCCGAGAGAGAAAGTTTCTTGACAATAAAAAAATCGAAGAAAAGAAAATTTTCAGTCTGGCATAAACTTATTTTCCGTTTTTTTTTTCCATGGGCGGAAAAGTCAGTTTCTAGGTCAGTGATTACAAAACACACTGACCCAGTGGCAAGCTTTCTTTTCAAAACACTTAACGTCCTTATCTCAACTCCATCAATGCTCAGTAAGATAAGGCGTTTTCATTAATTGGATGATCAAAATAAGAAATATAAAAACAGCTGCGTGTCGTCATTAATGATTATTTTTTTATCCGTATATGGTGGATATACAATCGTACGATCTTTTTAAGCAGTCCAGGAGGGAGCGTGTAAATGTTTTCTTTTATCAACATAACGTTTTGAACGTATTTTTACGCTACACGAATCATTGAACTCACAAAGAATCTGCAAGAAAAGATTATTAAATAATACGAGTATTTGGATTGGAACACGAAATATTAAAATTCCAATTCAAGAAGTTCGGTTGTATTTTTTTTCCTGGCGCAAAAGGCCAGATATGGTCACGTTACGCAATGCAATGATATCTGTCAGATAAATGGAAAAACAAGGAAATCTTACATTTTTTGACAAAGATAGAAATCTACACGGGATAGTTACAGGAATCGATCCCCAATTCAAAAAGGATTCAAACAGTTTTGGATAAATTAAATCGAATTAATTCTTAAATAAATCATATAATCTCCAAAAAGTACTATTAGAGACGTACATCCTGAGTGAAACAGTAAAGTGTTAAAAGAATACTACTTCAGAAAAAGTTTTGATACTTGAAATGCATACAGAAACGAACAAAGATTTCTTTGCATTAATAGTAATAAAAATATCCTCGTAGAAGGCAATAACTCGAAATCTGCATTTAGTAGCTGGAACATAAATATTTGATGGAACTCGATACTTTTCAGTCACTCTGTCTGCCTTCGTGTCTCTTCTAAGGTTATTTCACGGGAGGTACTTTACGTTCTAACGGCTAAGAATAATTATTGTCCGAGTTCGAAGAACTCCCTAGGACCCCAGAGTAGAATAACCGGACTGAGTTCGTAGAACCCCCAAGAGACCCTGGAATTGCACGCAAGACTGAAATGACCATGATACAGGTTGAAGGCCTACACCAGCGACAAAAATTTCAACTCTGACATGTGTTGATAAAACAGCTAAGTGTTGGTCTGAACAGTATTTGCTGTATTAGGGTGCCAAAAGGTTAAAATTCGACAGCAAGATTTTAAAATTATTTCAAAGATTACTAGAATAAATGTGAAGAAAATGACCAGGTATTGAAGAGGGAAATGGACCATCGGCGATTACAAGATCAGATGGTCAGTCCAATTATAACACACTATAATAGTTTTCAGATATATTACTTTATGGTAAATACAATAGTTGGTTTGTCACACTGTACGGTCATTTTTTAACTGTACTGTACGGTCATTTTCTTTGGTCAATTATATCGTTATATACAAGGTTTTTAGTGCACTCATAATCCGTCGCATCAATCCTTCCAGGGATGTAATGGGGCACCTTTTTTTAAATGGTCGAGAAATATGCTAGACTTATACAGAATGCTAAAGTTTTTAAATAATATTTCATTTGTTATTATATGATTCCCTAGGAGGGATTTAGATGGGTATGGAAACATTACCACTCTTCAAATACAGAGGAAACTAATTTTTAAACACATTTTATGGTAAAATACATTTATATATAGTAATCAGGTCATGACTGAAAAGTTCCTCTGTTCAAAAATAAATCTCGGCATAAAGGCCATTTAAATGGTTAATACAATATTGAAAAACAAAACTGAAATAAATGGTTAACAACTCAAGGTTGCATTAAGATACTTTTACAAATCTTTCAATTTTTCAAATCGATATTTCACAAAAGAATTCGACTCCAGAAACTCGAAGAGAACATTTAAGTTATGTCACCAAATTCCGGAAAGCATAACATGAATTCGTTTGAGCCATTAATGCGAAGCAGCAGAGGACACCAAAAGAGACTTACTTGAAATAAAGTAGACGGTTCTCAAGGTTTCATTAAAATGCTTTTACAAATCTTTCAATTTTTTTCAAATCGATATTTCAAAAAAGAATTCGATAGCTCGAAGAGAACATTAAAGTAATGTCACCAAATTCCGGGAAGCATAACATGAATTGGTTCGAGCCATTAATGCGAAGCACAGAAGAGGAAGAGCACATAAGAGACTCACTTGTAGATAAAGTAGATGACCACGACGATGGTGGACAGCAGACACAAGGCATCCAGGCACTCCATGTCAAGCGGCCGGCGGGGACGGGAGTTAAATCGGTGAATGAATAGACGAACCCTTTTTCCCTGCGAAAAGGCGCGCGCCAGAGAGAGAAAACCGTTGATTACAGCAAAGGGTAGGTATTTGTTGAGGTGCGATTTCGCCACTGGGCTTTAAACAGTTCCGTCAAGGTCACGACGGGTTTTAAAGATAAGAAAAATAAAACAGAGACTTTTAGCTGAGTGCGAGTAATACCAATAAAGAGAAAGAGACTTTCTCGCCCAATGACCTTAGACCTTGAAAAGGCTGGCAGAGTTTTCTGCTGTGAACTCGTGATTTGAATAACAATTTTTTGATTCTCTGTGGCTCTTTGTATTTTAATACTCTTTCGCATCCTCCCGAACAAAAATTGTCGAGTGTAGTGAACTTTGCGACGAAGGACACCTGTTAGATGGCCGGAGCAGTTAGCACGTAACAGTCGACAATTAGGGACGACCTTAAGTGAATTTTTGCTCCACAAGCCATTGTTGGTGTGGCATCTTTTGTCCCGCACGTGGGGTCTTTTACCCCTCCAACTGGGGACGCGCAATCAGATTTTGTTCTTGTTTCTCTCGCAGATACGAGGCGAATTTCCGGACTGCCAGTTCATTGCTCAAGGAGAGAGGAATTTTTGTTTCGATTACTACTTGGGGTGCTATTAAACGGAAGGTTCATTGGCCAAGGTTAAGCAACTGGATATTTTGGTGCTCGCCGAAAAGAAAACAATTCGGTCATTCCCCCTTTTTTCTCGGGGACTGACACTTTCGTGTGGAGTGAGGTGAATAACATTTTGCAAGATTTATGAGCGATTGAGAGGTCTATCTCGGAGAAAGTGATCGAGATTCTTCTTTTGAGGCAGAAACTGACCACTCGACGTAAATCTCGACGATTTCCAAATTTTCCAAGATGTCTCTCGTTTCCGCTTCCTCAATGAGATTGGGATATTTTTGAGCGATTGTCCAGCAGAAAATCTGGAAGATGAGAAGGTTTTATTGACCTTTATGTTGAAATAGTTTTTCTTGTTCATGTTCTCGTCTCCTTTGATATCCGGAGAAACTTCAACGCTCTTGTTCTGAACTTCGCATGCCTTTCCTGTCCAGATTATTGATTTCTCTCAAGTTCAGTCTCTAATAAAATCTTAGATTTTGATATTTTACCAAAACGGTATTCACCAAGAACTCAAAATTTCTCTCTAGATCTATGCAGCTTTTTCTTGACGAGCAAAATCAGGTTCTGGTAGGAACCTTCTAAAAATATAATAACAATTCATAATTACGAGTATAAAAAGTGTTATCCTATTATTTCGTGAATTAGTTTTCCCCAGAATGACTTGAATAAATAGTGTTTTCTTCGTACATCATTTATATAACTGATTTATTCGTCAACAATTTACACGAATCCATAGTTGCAAATAAATATGAGAGGCTTTAAATATATTATTTTTTGAAATCCAAGTGAGAGACTCGGTAGATACATGGCTTTGAACTGAGTCAGATCCAAGATTCAACTGCTTCTTGTCATCTAAAATCAAAGTCTTATAGTGTATGGAATTGGTAAAGAAACAATCATTTCTATTGTTTCCATAAACCACTTTCGATTCCATGTTGGAAAGGGGATCTCGTTACCCCATTTCCTGGCGGTTCTTATTCCCGGGCATGAGATGTCAGTTCACCTAGAGAGAGAAAGCCGCATCTGCCCGTTATCACCATTACGCAACGAAATGCTCCACTTTCGAAAGCGAATGGCCTGTTTCAGTGGTGAAAAGTGGGGATATGTGTTTCTTCGCTTTCTCTCAGGATCAATGGCCATTTTTTCATGTGTACGCACGGTGAGATTTCTCTCGGTACGTTAGAATTCAATGGAAGCGTTGTGAATTGAACAAAAGGTGGAGATTCGTTGGAGATATGGAATTCGAAAACTTTGTATAGTTAGTTAGATTTGTTTTAAGCGGTTGGGATCACGTCGCGTTTAGTTTGTCACGTCTTTCACGAACACCCTAGTGAAAGTGAAACAGATTGCTACATCTCGCATTGGCTCGTGCGTTCTGCGCATTTTCCTTTCCGGAGTGTTGTTGTTTTTGTGTTTTTCAACTGCGATGTTTTGACACGCACATTTCCCGAGTTGTGTAGTATTATTTTTACTCACACTGCACACATATAATGACTCAATAAGCACGTCACATCGATTCTTTGATGGAATTCTAGGAAATATTCTATAGCTCAAAATGTCAAAGCTGGCAAAAAATACATGACGGATAGACTGCTGGCTGCAGAACGTATGAATGTGAATCATTCAGGGATTTAAAGATGTGGGACTAATTCATGTTGAATTTCTTGATAGCAAAGAAATTTGAGAAGAAAAAAAAATAGCCGTACATTGTGTTGTAAAGTAAGCACAGGAAAGTTTTTGGCGGATAATAAAATCATCATTGATTAAATAATTTGTTCAATGAGATATTCGTATCTCAATGGGTTGCCCACTGCGCTAGCAATCTGCGAGTTATAAGCGACTCCGGTTCTATTCCTCCGTGGATGTATTTGTATCTTCTGTGTCAGCAAAACTTCCCTTGTACATTTATTTAACCTCTAGACTACGGCCGGTACAACAGTTGTACCAGGATCGCGCCAAGAAAGAATTTAGACACGGCCAGTTCATCAGTTGTACTTTGAAAGTTATAATAATCGCGCCAAGAAAGAATTTAGATCAGGGGGGCAGAAAATGTTTCAGGGCCCAATATTTCCCCAGAACACAATATGTTTTGTCCGAAATTTCCCCGAAAACGTCTTGGGTTGGCGTGGAAGTTTGGAGCGTGGGATGCCAGCTCAGGTGTTGCTTCGTCATCTGACCGTGGTTCAAAATTACGAGGTGTTGTCCTCGGATCTTTCCCTTAAGGGACTGATCCCGCACCGTCGTCAATAGCCCGTTGTGTTGCTCTAGTACGACGTTAACTAAAAATTACCAATTACCCCGAAAACGTCCCGGAATTTTCATTCCAGTTTAAGCGACTATTAGAGTACCACTGTTGATGATTATGAACTCTCCTTAAGACTATTACTTACAAATTAAAAAAAATAACTAATATTTATTCCAATAAAAAATTTTATATTGATGTTTTTTTTTTTAAACTTGGACAAAAAATTTCCCCACAGCTGCCTGAATTTTCCCCGAACCTCATTCGCGCGTTCGGTTATATTCTGCACCCCTGATTTAGATTACAGCCATTACAACAGTTGTACCTCGAAAATTATAAGAATCCCGTCAAGAAAGAATCGCGCTCGTTATATCTATAGCCGTAGTCAAAAGGTTAACATTTCTTGGCCCATTACTACAGTAAAATAAGACAACCGACCAAAAAGATAGTCGAAAACATTGTTTTTATATTAATACAGCACCGTTTTTATTAATAGCGACCTATCAGATCGTACAGTAAAATAAAAAGTAAATTCAGGAGCTGAAATATTTGGAAAATAGTGGTCGGTCTCTTATTTGGAAAAGTTAATTTTTCTTTCTATGGTTGAGTTTATGAAAAAGGAACGTTGTCCTAGAAATGTAGTTAACCGCAAATTCACAAGTGCAATATTCAGTGGGATAGCACTTATTCAAATAACAACTGTAATTAAAATAATCTTATAATAATTTTTTCACCCCAAATAATTTGATAACATTGACCTATATGATAGAAATAAATCATAAGGAAATGAATGCAAAGAGCTTTCTGAGAAGGTTTTGTAGGAAGAACCTGATTGTCCAAAATGTTCATGTAGACTTCAGCGTTCAATTGACCAGGAACAACATGTAAAGGTCCCAACCCGTACTACGAAAAACAGCCCCAAACAAGCTGTCAGATTTTATGCAAATCTGTTGGCGTCCGGTCCATTATTGTAGGGTAGTGTATGTCTTGGCGATTCAAGATATGAAATATTTCGATAAAAGTGGACTGTAGTTTTATTTAGTTAATTACTTGATATATGTACATATTTACAAATTGAAGCATTTGATCACCATAGCTCTGAAGACAAGAGATGGACAATACCATCAAATATAAATGCATGAGCGCAAGAGCTCGTATAAGGGGAGAAATGAACCAGACCTCCTTCACCCTTGAGAAACAATATTTTTTTCTGAAAATGGAACAAAATACAAAATTCACACAACTCCCACATAGCGCCACAATTGGCGCGTTCTCGCTCGAAGTTGCGACGTGAGGCTCCAACAGTGTATATTAGGTATTGGGATTTCTGTTCGCAGTTTTACAGAATACTTTTAAAGGGACTAAATAAAAAGCGCACTAACTATATTTTCGTATTGATGTTGATTTAAATCGGTGGCCATTGGACTCTGTTTAAAATGGAGCATCTTGTTGAATGATGACGAGCATCAATAACATCCTTTAACTTTCATACAGCAAGGCCCGACATGAACAATGGTTTTGACCTAGTCTATTGGCTAAATAGGAAAAATCGATTGTTTTCTACTTATTATAAAAAAAAGTTATCTAATGAAATCCCTTACAATGCAGTTCTGTTTTTTTATGTGACCCCTTAAATGATATTTCTAGAACACTTACATACAATGTCAATGAAACTTATGGAATGCCGAACTGTGTCTAGACATATTTGTTATGAGAAAAGCGTAAACATCTCTTAAAATGTAATTCTCTTACGTGAAGCTGAAATAAGACTGTTGTTCGAGGAAAATAATAAACAAACCTCTTCAACCCACTGTAAACAAAACAAATATTATGAAGATTTTTAAATTGGTATTTTAAACTGAATTTTGTTGTGTCGTCGCGCATTATATCGCAATTCCATGAACAATTGCGTCAATAAGGAAAAACTTTGAAAGGCAAAAGTTGGTTGATCGGATGTTAATGGTGCAAGGGCTTCAGTATGAACAAAGATAACTTTAAATTTTTTAACTATAATGATGGAGAATGGAAAAATAAGAAATCGCAAGGAAAAGTGAGGGTAGAAGTGAAGAGAGGAGAGATCATTAGGGTACCTAGTTGAAAGGGAAAAGAAAAACCAGAAAGAAGTTAATTGAGGAAGTTAAACGTGTGTACCTTCGGTGCTCTAAAGCAGTGGTCCCCAACCCCCGGGCCGCGGACCGGTACCGGTCCGTGGATCAAATGGTACCGGGCCGTACAAGAAATATTCAATTATTTCCATTTTATTTATACTTTGGTGTATTTATCTCGGGTTTCTACGATTCTTATCTATGAAATGTCCATTCAAATTAGGAGGCGGTAAATCAGAACTTGAAATTTGTTCTGTTACTAGAGCTTCAATTATGATTTCTGAATTCTGTATGTCTCTATTTTCTAATTTTGACAAATGTGACAACTGTTTTCAAGTTGGCAGACAAAGTAGCTGCATTTAAATCCAAACTGAAGTTGTGGTGACGGCGCGTGAACAGAGGCATTTTGGACATGTTTCAGACATTAGTGGGGATTTTAGGCGAGACTGAGCCTAAACATTTATTCTCCTAGTTGGTGCACGATAACCTGTCTTTGCTTTTAAAAGAGTTCGAGAGCTTCGTGGGTTTTTTGTGGTTGGGAAACTACTTTATTGATTTAGCGTTCTAGTGAGTTAAAATGTTAAATCACATTATATTCATTTTTTGGTGTAACTGTATTTTATTTTGAAGGCATGTTTAAATCCAATGAAATTAAAATTATTAAATCAAAACAATGTAAAATGTAAACAATCAACGTATCTCTCTCCCCCCCCCCGCCCCAGCGGGCCGCGTTAAAATTATCAAACGTTGATCCGGTCCGCGGCGATAAAAAGGTTGGGGAGCACTGCTCTAAAGTATGTATTGATGTGTAAGAATCATATTAGCGTGAATTTTATTGTTCTCACAGTTAGGATATAAATGAATTTCTTTTTAAAATAATTATGGAAATACTGCCGTAATGCGACAATTTTTCAAAATTCCTTATCAGTTGAATTAGTTTAAATCAAAGAAAAAATCATAGGAAGTGAAATTAAGTTTTGAGTTTTCCTCTACAAGTTCTGAAATGCAGGCTATGACTATATTATTTCTGAATATGTGATCAAATCCACCATTTGGCCAGAAGTCTACAGTTGTGTCGATAAAAACAATCTAAATTGTAATTGTTTCGTTCTACACTTAATTTATTATTAGGCGGGGAAAGAAAAATGCGTTTGCTGAATATAAAATGCGTCTTTGATTAAAGTAGGACTGTCACCTGCTGGAAATGCTTGAAAGAGTCATTGAAATTAGTTTCACCGCTAGCGTCTTTCGCATTTCGGCAGAGAAGGTGCACAAATCAGAGAAGGACATACATTAAATGATATGCTCTTGCCCACTCATAATGTTATCCTATTTCAAACAAGAAAGTTGTCCAGCATAAGGATTTGTAAGGACAGTGATTTAATTTGTTGCACAAATGTGAGTTGGCTAAGTTGTGGTCAAGCATTAGAGCAGTTTCTAAAGTTCATTGATGAAATTGAAATTTTCATAACTGAAATAAACAAAAACGTTACTGATATAAAAAGCCTGTATTTGTAATGTGACTTAGCTTTTCTGGTTGACATTAATAAATTAAATACGTTAATTACGCGACTATAGGGCACAGATCGATTATTACTCACTTTACGGCCACATTTTTGTGTTTTCAATGCAATTACTATTTTCTTTGTTACAAGAAAGTTTCTGAAAAATGTCAGCTTGATTGATAGTAACTGATATCAATCTTCGAGGATCGTTTTTTTTTTTTTTCTAAAAGTAAAATTGTTGCTAGATTTAGCTAGCAACCCTTTTGCATGAAAATGCACCCGTATCGCTACAGCGTGAACTCATCGGCATGCAAAACGATAAGAACCTTCGAAATAAGCTTAATAAAGACAATCTATATATATAATTCTCTTACGTGGCACGCAAAAAAGACGTTATTTGTTTTCGCGTTTTGGCAACATTGTACGATTCTTTGTTTATCCCCGCTTCAATTGAAATTATAGCGTTATCGGATGAAATTTTATTGAAAAACAATGAATTTTAGTCGAGCTGTTGCAGTAAATAATAGAAATCAAAGAAAACGGAGGATCTTTTCAGGGTCATTTAAAAAAAGGTCCGTTTCGGTGCAAACTATTATAGTTCAACAAGACGCTTGCATTACAACTTTCGACAACAAACTCAATGAAAAAGCGTGGGTGGCTCGAGTGCTGGGTAAATGTACACACAACCAACATGCTGGGTTTTCAATTTCCAAATCAACGCTCACATTTCGAGTCAAAATTTGCTCAAAGTTTCCATTTGAATTCTGATTCCAGAGGTACTGTAAATATCTTTTCTGAAAAACAGCATAAAATTTAGATTTGAAAAATATTTTTTTGGAACATCATATTTTGTTAACAATTCCTTCTACTAGGACACATGTCTTCATTGATGCGAGCGAAGCGAGCATAGGTTCGCGCAGCGAACCAATGAGGATTGCGAAGCAATCCTCTGGGGGTTGGCGAGAGTTAGCGAGCAGGGGGCGGGCCCCCTAGTTTATTAAATTTCTCTAGTTGTGTCGATAAAATCAATTGTAAATCGTTGCTAGATGATGCATTAAAATATGCAAACCACTTTTGGTCAACACATATCTATTAACAAACTTTTTCATTTTCATTCATGATACTAACATATCGAAAAATAGGAACCGCTTGGTTTATGAAAATTTGGAATCAATTTTGCGCTTGAATACTACATAAATCGAACCCAACATTAAACAATCGTTAAATTAATGCAATGACATATATATAATAAATAGTATGTGTGAGATAACTTTCATACTTTTTTGTGGCTTGTCATAGTTAATCATGTCACCCTTGGTCTTAATAAGTCTCTGCGTCACTAGTTTTCAAAACATGAAATTTCCAATGTAACTGAAAAAATGCATAGAATCCGGACAGTAAATTTTTCGATTCTTGACAAGGACTATAACCTCATACATGAAATAGAATGCACGTACCATAATTTATTTTAAACATACAAATACTTATATGGTGCCATTTAGATTCCTTATTTCCGCAAAATTTTCACACACAAATTTTTTTTTTAGTTCCAAGTTTACCTTTCACGAATGATTACGCCTAGAACTACCAAATCATAGAAACGAATAACAAATTGCATTTTTCATACAAGCAACCAAATTTACTAAAGTTCCCATCTTTTCCACCTGCACGCATCCTATTTCCTAATAATTGCAAATCATCAACTCTAAGAGATAAGCTATTCAGTAAAACGTCGTTAAGATAGTGATTGAACTGTTACACTGAATTGAACGTTAACCAATATTTGGTGATGCTATCTATCATATCTGAAGAGGCTGACACTACAAATTATGCTATCATAAAGCGCGTGTGTTGTCTTGGAACGGTATGTCTATTGGTCAAGAAATGAGTGGTTCTAGTAAATCAGCCTACCACGAAGACGCTGATTCTTGCTTGACCATCTTTCTTGAAAGATTAGGAAGACATAGAACAGATTTTAACCCCGAGTTCATTCACCTATGAAATCCATGATTCAGCTTCTGACTGTCTGGTATTTGTCGTATCTGTCCACCGTAGAGTAAACTTGTCCATGACAGTTTCCTTTAGTAAACAGAATATACTGAAACGAATACCATTTTGAAGAGCATGGCAAACTATTTAATATCACGCAGTCGCTTTGTGGGGTTTGTCTGGTTGGAATGGTCATAAGGCAATACTAGGATTAGGAAATGGTAAACATTTCGTGGTGGCCATTGAACTTGTACTTGGAACTGAATCTAATCAAAAGATTAATAGGAAATAAATCGAGTAGATAATCATTGCTCATAGTCCTCTGTTACGACTATCCATTACTCATTATATTTCAGCTGATATGGATCACGTATTGACATAACAAACATTCCAAATGCTGGGTTAGAATATGGTGAATCGGATTGATTAAAATAAGCATAATGAGTGTTTTTATACTTTACAGCAGAGATTAACAGCTTCATGAGTGCTGCGGGCCGGATTGTGAAGAAAGCGGGCCTCGCATGTATTCGTTTAGAAGGGGAAGCTGTTAAGTGGAAAGATTGTCTACAATCCTTTTTTTTTTTGGGGGGGGGGGATTATTTATTGAACACCAATGTGACACATGGAATGCGTTTTTGTTTTTCAATAGTAAATCTTGTACAAGTCCTCAAAGTATCCCTAAATTCTTGCTTTTTAAATTAGCTCACAATTCTTCGCATTTAGTTTTGGTTTATAATCCCAAGGTTTGCTCACACATAAATGTGCTTCAAAAAATGCTTAACATTTTCAGGCTTGTCAAATTTTTAATGGAAATCAATTAGGCAAAATTCTTAAAATTTTGACTTACATGTCGTTGAACATTGCAGATCAATCATACACTAGTTGGAGGTAGGATCATGACAGGTCAGAGAAACGCTAGTCCTTCTAGGAAAATAATTTTCTTTTCTCAGTCATATAATGGCAACGCTCCGTTTATGTCTTAGAACTCACACGCCTTTTTCTAACTTCCTCGATATTCTTCTATGTTCGTGTTAGAAAATTTAGCCCCTTTTATTTAAAATAAAAATAACTTCCTCTGGTCTAGTCCAGTATTGATAAACATAAGACTTCCGTGGGCCGTGTCGTAGAAACATTACGATAAACCAATCAGTAAGATTAGTTATTCTAACATTCTTTCAATTCCGTGGAAGTAAAATGGATTTCCATAAAGTAATTGGCACAACGATATAGATGTCGAATTTCGTCGAAACTTACAAGGTATATAAAACAAAAATAAGCGGAAGATAATAATAAGGGGGGAAAAGCGTGGGTAGTTTTACTGATACAGAAGCTACAGGAATACTATGGAAGAACAATGAATGACTGATAAACAACAATTTTTATCTCCAAATGTAATCATAATTATCAATAACTAGCAGAAAGACCCGGCTTTGCTCGGGTTGAATTAATAATATGTTGATTAAAAAGTCATCGTCAATTCTTTTTCAGAAAAAAATCTTAGCATCATTTAAGTGTACGGGAAAAAATTTTATACCAATTTAACTTCTCCATTGCTTCTACAGTTTACTTCGGACGCAAATATGCATATATATATATATATGTTGTATCCAACCATATAATCCATTTCATACTCGCTGCTGAAATTGATTTTACGTTTTCGAGTGACTGCGAATATTCCAGTGCATTCAATTTCAGTAAAACTGGCGAATGTTCGGTGGATAGTCTTGCATTTAGTTTTCCTATGAATATGTTTTCATTGTGCCATTCTTTCACCTAGTATGCGATATTTTCGAATTTCATCATCAATATGAGAAGATGGTAAATTAAATTTTTACAATATTCGTTACTAATTTAGTTTGAAGCAAACGCAATTTTTCTTGAAAATTCCATTCAGCGACAGGTGGAATAGCGGAACTTCTTATAGATATATAAAGCAGAGTTGACGTTTGTCTGTTCTCTACACTAATCCACCTTTTGACCAATCCACACATTTGGTACACTTATATTTTAGAACCCTGCGGATATGATAGGCTACATATTAACCCGCGTTCTATTTGTCCAAGGGGGCTAAAAATTTACGGCATTCGTAACTAATTTAATTTGAGGCAAACGCACTTTTCCCAGAAAATTCCATTTAGTGGCATGTGGAATAACAGAGCTTTTGTTAGGAATACATGTCATCAGAGTAGACAAATTAAACCCAATCGATAACAATTTTTTCATAGACAGAAGGTTGATTTTACAGCGCTTTTACAAAAAGAAAATCTCTTTCAAAGAACGATTCACATGCATCTAAGTTGCGTAAGAACAGCTTCAATAAATAGAGTAAGCAACCTCGACTTTCTGCCTCTTAAGACATAAAATTTCGATTTTTCTAAATTACTTAGTGTGGCATTATTCCAAAATCAACAAAGTCTTGTTAAAAATTCCCTTTTCTCCAACGCATATACGGTTTTAAATTGAACCCTTATGCTACTTTTTAAGATGAGAAATTTGGTTTTTAAATGGAAAGCACGTATCTATGTAGAGTAGGGGAAGACGGGGTACAATGAAACATTACTTCTAAAACCAGTAAAATTTGTCACAGAAAGTTGCAATTTATATATATGTTATGCAACTATATGTTCCAATTACTGATGTGATTTGGATACATTCTCACTTCTACAACATTAGCAATAGAGGATTATTGGTGTTTCACCATTGAAAATAAGTTTCTTTACTAAAAGTAATTTTGTTTATTTTTCCTTATTGTTATATGTAATAATTATTTTTTCTACACATTGTTATCTTTGTGTTGTTGTCTTCATACCTCCAAAACCAAAATTTAAAAAAATAAATATTAAAAGTTTGAAAAAAAAAAATTTTAGTTAGTAACCTCAGTACGGGGTACAATGAAACACTTGCAGATGGGGTACAATGAAACATGCTTCATTGTGCCTTGGGTGAATGCATTTACTTGAAGTAATATATACTGGTAAATATAATATCACTGATATAAAATAACATATTACTGGTTGTCACTAATATAAATAAAACACTTTTACTAAGGAAATGGCAACACCTAACATTAATAGGAAAAGGCAACACCAAATCAAAACAGTAATTTTGAAAGCATGCAAAATTAAACTTTTTTTTTCTTAAAAAAAGTACAAATTTCAATAGTAAATTAGTTTTTTTTATATTCAAAAACATTTAAGAATAGTTTATTTATTTCATAGGCTAAACTACACTTACTACAGTTCACAATCCTCCTAAGTTCTCAGTCAAAGGGGCCAAAAACAAATAGGTTGATTAACTTCTGGTGAAAGGGGTGTTCCTGTTACTATTTGTGGATTTATGAATGCTTCTGCAAATTCTATACCCCATTGTTTAGTATTTCCTAGCGTAAATTTCAAGTTTTTGCATGATGAATGGAGCTCCACCTGGGACTGCGGGTGATGCAACAAAATCGAGATTAATGAATGGAGATATTTTTGTTAATGTTCTAACACATTTCCAGGCACATACACGGTGTTCGAAAGAAAATCCAGCTGTACTAATAATCGACAATCATTAATCATATATTACAATTTCCAGTCTAAATTTTACGAAATATAACGGAATTGTTGTTGTAACACTGCCCCTACATACCAGTAACAAATTGCAGCCTTTAGACAAAACTGTGTTCAAGTCACTTAAAATTTTCTTCAATCTAGCTGCAAATGATTGGATGCTGTGTAATCCAGGTCGTACAATCTCTATCTATGAGATATCTTCTTTGCTTGGCACTGCTTATTGTAAGTCTTTCACTCCACAAAATATTACAAAAGGTTTTTCAGCGACTGGAATATGGCCTTTTAATAAAGAAATGTTTTGTGAAGAAGATTATTTGTGTTCGTACGTGTGAGATAGGCCTTGTCCTACTGAAAATTATTTCCATGATAGATCAATGAAACTGAAGACCAGACAGACAAAACCCAAGAATCAGAGAAGTGGTTCATCTTGCCATTAGATCAGAATCACCGACAGCAGGTTTTTCAGCAATTGTTCATACACCATGCACTAGCTCTAAACATGTGAGGAAATACATTTCTCCTCAACGAGATAAAACTATACCCCAAGGCTGGTCCAAGAAAAGTAAGAGTAGGAAAACAGATAAAAAGAGTTTTGTTCTAAGCACACCAGTAAAAATTGCTCTTGTTAAGCAATTAGAAAGTTAAAAGAGGGAAAAAACTAAGAAGGTATTGTTTTCTAAACAAACTACCTCCTATAGACTCTGAAGATGACTATAATCCAGATTATTTTCCAGCTCCAGCTGATCACCGAAGTACTAAGAATGAGAGCTCCACACATAAGCAGTATTTGTATAAATGATTATGTTTTAATTAAGTAAGGTGAACTGAAACGTAAGGAAATACATTTTGTTGGAGAAATCATAAATTTAAATGAAGTCAAATGTGACTAAAATAAACTATATAGGGTGAAAATTGCTTGCATCATTTGGAATGTTTCATTGTACCCCAGTATGTGTTTCATTGTACCCCGCCATAGGGTACAATGAAACACTGTTAGACATTTACTTTTTGTTATTTTTCAAGCATAAAGATATTGTTTAGAACCTAATAAAAATTTATTTAGATGGGGAAAATACAAGATTAAAAGTATGCCTTAATTATATTTTTGTGCATGCAAAATTGTGGATAGGAAAAAATAATTAGTAAATTTTGTTTCATTGTACCCCGTCTTCCCCTAATATATGTATAGTTACTTGACTATGGAGTACAGCTTTCAATAATACCCATGAAACACGAAAAACAAATTACATTTAATTAATTTTAATCGTCTTTCAATGAAAAGCTATATCAAAATTTTGAAATATATTTGAACTACAAAGTATGATTACCAGTTTTAATTTAACGTAACCCATCTTGTTTTAAAGTTATTTTTGAAATTTTTCATGTCGTTTTAAAATAACAAATTACACACTTAAAAATTATTTTGATTCGTAAATTTTATTTTTTTTTATCTCCACACTATTACGTATTGAACCAAAGATTAAAGAAAGTTGTTGGAAATATACATATACCACCACGAAAGTACCCATGTCTAGTGATATTTTGCAGGAAACAAATAAATAAAATCCAACTCCTAAATAATATTTCTGGTATAGGTAATATACCGGAATACATAATTCAAACAGAAACCGGAACACATAATGCAAACAGAAACAAAATTCTAATCCTTAAAAAAGGCAGAATTCTGACAAAAATATCTGTTCTAGCGTGTTGAATTTCTACTTCCTGAATATATTCTGAAGTAAAACAATTCGATAAAAAACTTGAACAATATTGATGAAGACAATGATTTATAAGCAAAAAAGAACACATTTATAATACTTGGGAATCCTTAAATATAATCGCAACCATCTCGTTTTCAACTCAAATACCCAAAAAAAGAATTATAAATCAAATTAAAAAATTAAACATTAATTCTGAGGTTGCCAGATACCGAATAGCAAAACTACGCTTTTATGATCAATGAGTTTATCGTTTGGGCTTTTCGTGCTCCATTATAAAATTTAAGTAAATATAAAATTAAATGTTCTAAATATTCTTTCTTCATCAATCAAATATTTATAAATATTATTTTCATAAGGGAAAGAAGTAAAAATTCAGTTCAAACATGAACATTATAATTTAATTTATTTTAAGAAAATTGTTTTTCGATCGACACTGGTAAAGTAATCTGAGATGCGTACAGCAATCGTTTTATACTTAATGTTATTTCTATGGCGATTTCAAATTGATTTTGGCTTAGGCCTTATGTCAATTTTAGGTCTCTTAGGATTCGAATTTTTCAAAATCCTTTCTTAGTGCACCCCTACGGTATAAGAAGAAACACCTTGCAAAATTTCAGCTGCCTAGGACTTGTAGTTCTTGAGATACAGTGATGAGTCAGTCAGTGAGTGGTGTTTGAATTTTATGTATATAGATTTAAAGGACAATATTGCACTAAACCAGATATCATGCTTAGAGTGTTATTGATTGTTGTTTATAAGCAATTCTCACGTGACACTCAATGAGTGGCGAATAAGAAATATTTAATTTGCAATGCTTTTTTATGAGCTATGCCTTGAATGTATGGTATGCATGTGAGGTGCATCATGAATCCCACTTGACGCACCAGGGCTCAAGGTAGTAACCCCGAAAAATTCACAATTCTACCCTTGTAGTACCGTGATAACTAAACCACTTCTAATAAGTTTAAATGGGCCAGTAAAAACTGTTGTTGGCACGAAGTATGTCAGATTAAAAGTTCAGAATTATAAAACTATTCAGTTCTGGAACTGAGAAAATTTTCTAGAGTTATAAAATTTTGACCCTCCAATATCCCCACAGGTAAAAGACGTGGGTTTGAATAGGGACACCTTGGGAGCTAAAGTTCAAACAATCGTACAGAATTATCCTATCTCCAGAAAATGAGTGCATAACTGCATCGCAGATCAAGCGATGTGAGGTGGTGCATCGTTTTGCAGAAATATTTCTTTATCCTTCGCCAGACCTTAGCCATTGTGCTATAAATATCTGTCTAGAAGCCCAACATAATCTTGAAACATAAATAAAATCTGAAACTATCAACAGTGAACAATAATTAAAAAATTGTAAATTTCAGTTCAGTGAACTTGCTAGGTGTAACCCCGCCCCCTCCCAGCATTCAAAAATGAAGTTTTTAAATGAGGAATGTTCAGGCTTTGCAAAAGACTTTTTTTAAAAATCATGTTTGTCTCTTGAGATGGCGACGAGTTTATCGTTCAGCTAGAACAGAAGGAACCACGTGTATAACAGTGCATGAATCATCCAAACAATTTCTTTGCAGTAAATCGGAAATGATTACTAAAGTTTAAAAAAAATCCTGATTTATTTTACTTTAAAAAAAAATAGAGCCCAATTTTTAAATTATCTGTGAAACGCAGCATACAGTGACAATGATAGCTTTAAATTTATATTACGTTCAAACGAAACACAGTGTTGTTTTTTAATTTTATTATTTTTAGTGACACGGTTTGTAATTTAGCTCTTAATGTCATTTGGTTCAGCATTGTTGTTCATAAGTCTTGTACAGAATTATTGCATCTTATGAACCAACAAAATCTCCCCGGTGAAGTTTTAGTTAATCTTCTATAATTCTCCCCCACATACTTTCCTTTGTACACCTTGCAAGTTCCACAAAAATTATGATCTGTATCTAGTGTCAGTTACTTTACATATGCCTTGTACCAAATATATATTGATGGTAATTTAAATGCAACAATAAAATGTTCTGTTATAGTGACCGAAGTCTGTATTTTTATAAGACAAACAAGACGAATAATGCAAAAATTGTAAATTTTTTTTAATGTTTGTACGACAGATTAAAAGGGCAAGATAAAAAATTATTTGTGTAAAATTTGCAGTCCCCGGTATACTTCCACTAACACTTAATACTACTTGGTCCGCTTAGATCACTCTCTTAAAATCGAACACGCCATTTTTCAATCATTCACTCATTCGTTCGAATCCATTACATTCATTTGGAGGAAGTAATATATTTGATTTAAAATAAATTTCATTCGAACCTGTATATATTTCTTGGAATGAAATCAATTCGTTAAATTTCTGTCATTGTTTTCGGTTATTCATTTTTAATGTCTTTTAACTCAACTACTGAAAAAATGAAAATCTCTCGGTTAAACTAAGTCTTGTGTTTTCTGGTTTCAAAACAGTGCGTGCAGCTGGAATCTATATTTTTCACGAAGGTCTTTGCTTTTACAAAGTACAGGCGGGGTTCAATCTCCATTGATTCCAATCCAACATTCACTGCACTCACAGTGCGAAACAAAGAAACGGGTGCTATGAGTTTCAAAATTTGCGTCTAGGTCAAGGCAGTTTAATGCCTTCTATGTAGGTTAACTCTCAGGGAATGTTCACAAATTTTATTTTAAAGATTACTCATATTGCCATGCTTATGTGTGTATTTTTTTGTATTGAACCTTTAATTTTAATAGTCAAGACTAAAACACCTTAAAAAAACGACTAATATAGATTAAAAACAGAAAATATCATCAATGGGCATTTAAGTGGAGCAAGACGTTTATCAACATCAGGACAGATTTCATGGGTAGAGATTTAATATGTTATTCTAGAATAGTGTCGCTCCATGTTGTCCTGATTATGTCTGATGTCTTGTTTCATAGAAATGGCCATTGACTATTTTTTTTGTTTTTAATTTGTAATAGTAGTTGTTATGAAGGTTTTTCATTTATCAATTTAACTAAGGTTTTCATCTGTTTTACTACCATTAAAGTACTCGACAGTTTTTCTTGGCGAATCTATACATTATCAAGCTAGGAGATATATTGACATCGTTTGGTTAATTCCTTCAACCACATATGCTTTTGTTTTCTTGTTTCATGAATATATTATTAATACTTAATTTGATAAATTTTAAATTGCATTTTCTCAAAAAAAAAGCCAATTTTTCCAAATCTGATTAGTTTTTTTATAAATACGCGATCAAAATGAAATGCAATTGCTACAGTTTCGGATAACTTATGCTTTCTTAAATTATTTTGTGTGATGAAGCCAACTTGAAAATTATTTAAAATCTTCGTAATCCTTTTCAAATGGAAAAAATTCTAACGCCATTATCAAATTTCTTGTTCGTAGTTTTTTTATAGTGCGAGGGTCAGATCTGACCAAACAATATATTTCTGGAAAAGTGACAGCGCGTTTCGAAATCCCTAAATATTATCAATCCTTTTCAACTTCAAGTGAGATTTGCTAATCTTAAGTTCGGTAGGACTTTTTTCTACTCAATGCCTGCTGAGGTTAAAATGTATAGCTTCTGACATAAAAAGTTAAATTCTAATGTGTTTGTATTTTCTGAATTTCAATAACAATAAAACAGAAATTCTGTACATTAAACGGAAACTATATTCTTAAATAAACAAATTGTGTGGATAAACTCTTTCTTAAACAAATTCAAAATACACTTATTATACTTAAAAAATTTAAATAATTTTCGAAAATGCGTTTTTTTTTACATCAGATGCTTTTTTTTTATCATGATCAGAAATAAATACATTGTCACATTTTATAATCTGAACATAAATAAAACGCTATCAAAATTCTTGGAACATTTATTTGTTGCCTGAAAACTAATAGTTAATCTTTAAATGTGTATACTTAAAACTTGTTCTTTTTGTCAGTTAACGAGTTTCTAATCCAAATCTATGATGTCTTTTTAGAAAAAAATATATAATTTAAAAAACTAGAGAACTATTTTTAAAAAAGATGAATATCAGTAGTTTAAAACAAACATTAGTAAAAGCTTTAAACCTAAAGATAAAACTTTATTTGTCAGTGTTCAATTAAAGAACCTTCATTAAAATAATACAAAAATTATTTACTATAGAATTATTCTCTACTAACTTTAAAAAGAATGATGATTATCTCATACGGTAAATGAAAAATAGTTTTAACAGCTATCGAAATTCCCGTTTCTTGCATTAACACGTTCAAATCTGATTAGAATTCAAGAGAGTTTTTTTCCTTCTTAGAACGAGCTCTTCCTAGAATTTCTCTTCGCTGCGGAGTATTTCATATAGGAGCATTCGATTTTGCTCTGAAACATAAACAATCAATATGACTGATTATATAAAGGGTTGTGATAAAATAAACCATGATGAGAAAGATCCTTATGAGACATTTTGTTCGTTTAAAACATTTTTGATATGAAGATAAATGCTCTTTTTTAAACCATACTCGTATCTTATACATTAGTCTTAAATTTAAACTATTTAACAAATGACATTTTCTTTTAATCTTTACTAAATTCATTTCATTCATTAAAAAATTGTTCATGAAACAGGTAAATATTCATATTCATGACAAACAAAACTGAACAAATTAATTTGATTTGTAATGGGAATGGTATTGTGTGTTTGTTGTAATGATGTTGCTAGGAAAATAGTTTTTATTCAAGTAAAAATTATATCTGTTCTATAGATCGAGAAAAATTAACTAAAATTCGTAAATAAATTAATAGAAACTGAATTTTTAGAAATAAGCAGTAATTAACATTCCAGAGTCCCTACCTTAATTACATTTTAATTTTTTATTAATTGTGCTTTGAATAATTCTTTGAGAGAGTCACGATAGCTACAAACTTGAGTAGATTCTTTCCCACCTTTAAACCTTTTAGTGTTGATATTATAATTAAATTATTATTTATATAAATACCATATCCAAATAATTAAAGTACAGAGGAACGAATTCTATGCAGAACGTAACTAGAATGTAATATTTTTATGAAGTTAAAATAATTTCGCATCTAAAGTTGAAGTTCTTACATTTTTAAATCGTATTTGTACGAAAGCTCACCAATGCGGGGCTAAACAATATTGCATTTTCAGGGATTTTTCTTTTTGCCCAGTAATTTTCTCTAAGGGTGATTTTAAGCAGTCGTTTTCAACTTCTGAACCAGACACATTTCAACAATTTTTAGGAAGCTATTGTTCGAGAAGAATGGAATAGCATATGAATTTTTTCAGTCGCATCTGAAATTGGAAGGATTTGATTTCACAGTGATTATCATGAAATTCATAATAATTTAGAAATCCTGTGGTCAGCTCAAGAGCTGTACGGGAGAGATCAATGACCTTTTAGTTGTGTGGCAAACAACAATCCACTTTCACCTCTGTATATACAATCCCGATTATACGAATGACCATGTTGCCGTATCGCTGAAGACCAAATGGACTGCAACCCGTAGGTCATTAGCCCAGTGGCCTTGTTGAGGCGGTGGCCTAGAGGTTCTGTCTTCGCATGATGCACCACTTCAGTGCCCAAAAGGTTCGACAACATTTCATTCACAGATACAGAACCGATGACAGACGGTTTCTGGCCGAAGAATTATCATGAATTTCAAACAGGGAGCTTGGAAAGCTGTTTACTTAGACAGAGATAATGCTAGAAATGTCCTTCAAATTGTAGAGGCAGAGAATTCGGCCTCATGGATTCCCACACTCAAAATACTACCAGAGCAAGTTCCTCGTGGACAATCTGATTGCCACGTGCCGTTTACGGAGACGAGGAGCTGGTGTGGTGATCTAGTGATATCAAGTTAAGTTCTATGTAACCTTATCGAGCACTGCTTAACGGCAGTCGCTGATTAATTAGGGTACTTAATTTGTTGAAGCGCAATATCTCTCAATTAGAATGGTCATATTTTTCAAAATCAGCGTGCTTGCGAAAAGAGGCGTTATCATAAAGATTTCAAGCGAATAAGAGAGCTTTGCTGTTCACACTATCGTTTTAAAACGATATGTATAGTTCACTAACGCACTTTGCTCGAAAATCGACGTTATCTACTTATTGTCGAATAGCAAGAACGGATATAAACTACATAAAATCGACTGTTGCGAGATTCATTCACCAATTTTGCAGCTCGATTTAAATATTCTTGATTTGAGTTGCTAAATATTGCTAAATCTACTAATTGCTAGAGCTCTTTACTCTATTTAAATTCTTCATCAGTGTGATGACAGAAAGAAATGAGAAATCTGGAAAATAGAAATCTGAACAGAAAAGAAAAAATGAGCAAAAATCGGCATAGCGTCAAAAAATGCTGAATTGCCTTTGAAAAAGTGAATGGTGTGAAATTGAGGTTAAAAATCATAATCTAATAGTGGTAATATAACTAATAGGTGATGTTTGCCATGCACTTGGAAATTAAAATTAACACCAGTAAAAGTAAACGAAATAATGTTAGATATTTTTGGATAATATTATTTCATTTAGAAGTATGAAATTCATTCATAACATGGATGCTGCGTTCATTAGAAATGGATATAAATTAAATATGAAATGTGCTTATCTCTATTTGTGGCACTCTGCCATCAATAGAGATAAGTGGTTAAGAACGTTTAGTGCATATTCACGGGTCTGCTAGTATTAAATGAATGATGTCTATAACAAAACGCAGTTTAAAATGTACCATAAGTAATCAGATTAAAATATACCAGTACCATACATAAAATATGAGGTAATGGAACTTAAAATCATGTATGAATAATGAAATAATGTTTTTAAAGATTAAAAAAAAAGAGTTTTTTTGTTGACACACACAGAATGTTTGCATGGTTTTTAGTCTACAAGTTTTAGCCTGTACAAATAAACGAAATTAACTAGAATACAAAGATAATGGCTATACTTTCTGCGTAAAATAACGCATTGGGAGCTGCTTTTACAGTAGTGCCATTCATCAGACTAGAGCTTTTTAAGAATGTCACGACTAAGATAAGGTGTTATTTCACTTATTATTTTTATTTGGCTTGCAATTTTCCCCCCATAAGCCTCGTCAATGCTAATCTATTTTTTGATTAATTCAATTTGTTCGTGGTGGGATATTTAAACCAAAAAATACAAACTTGTATTTTTTATATTCCGTGATGTAATAAATTATGTACTGTCTTGAAATTTATACATACACACACACACATATATATATATATATATATATATATATATATATATATATATATATATATATATATATATATATATATATATATATATATATATATATGATTCTTGATTTTAGATGTACTACCTGATAATACAGGTAGTCATAATGTAAATTTTCATTGCATTAAGTACATCTAAAAACAAGAACCATTTGTAGCATGATGAAATAAGCAGCATTTTGGATCGAAGGCTTCAAAGAATTATCATCGCCAGATTAGGGAGTAATGGAGTATATTGCTTGAAATTGCGCTTCACGTGATATTTTTTTTTTCATCCTTTACCAACCTCGAAGTGATTAGGAGCTTAGTCTGGAGGTTTTGGCCGTGAATGTTTGGTCATGTGTTACGCTTTTATGAAACCGATAACTTCAAACTGAATTCCTTTTTTAATAATTAATATTTTGTTTTATATCATTCGGTCACATCCAATGACCATGCCCTGAGGGTCGCCCTATCATGTGATACATGATTGTATAGCTGGAAACTATCATTGAATGAAGTTATTTGTTTCCTTCGGATGCCGTTCTTGACACTAGAATGCTTTTGACGTTGTTATCAATAACGTGTTTCATATACTCTAGTTTCTGTTAAAGTTGAAAAGGGATTGTTTCTCTTGTGTATGTCCCTCAGGAATTTTTTCGGTTAAATACAAAAATTTAAGAAGATCAGTTTAAAAATGCAACTCTCTCGAGTGATATTATGTCAATCTCTATTCCAGTTTTTATCACACATCTGCTTTAACTCTCTCAGTAAAGCAATAGAAGTCAAATACAAAGAAAAAAATGGTTTTTTCTCCTTAAATTTTTATGTGCGTGTGTGTGTGTACGTGTATGTGCATGCGAGTGTGTGTGCCCCAATGGAACAACATAGCTGGCTATTGGGGATAATTTGACATCAATTCCAAAGGGAAAATTTGGAGGACAACATTTCGTAATTTTTAATCACGGTCTGATGGTGATGTGAAAACCTGAGCTGGTACTTCCAAACTTCTCCACACCACGCCAACGTGAGAACATTTGATGTCATATTTAACAATATATTTAACGTGCACCAGTCCCCCCACAAGCACGACGGTCTTTTGGTTAGATCGAGTTTCGAACTCGCAACCCTCCGATTGCTAATCCGTTCTCTTCCAACACTTTGAACAAGAACCTTTTATCGAACTATTCCAAACCTCTTCGAAGTTTTCGTAGTGGCTACTGGATTAGTTTTGAAAGTAAATACAAGCATTAAGAAATAATAAATAATTATTTTATCATAAAAGTGAGTTTCGTTAGGCATGTCAAGCTGTAAAGCAAGCTAAATGGATTCAAAACGTTTAAACTAACACGTCAAGCTTTTTATTTACAGCAAACACGTCACAAGTGTGAATTTTCGCAAAAATTAATAATGTAAGGAATAAATATTTTCAAGCTGCAATTAAAGACACGCGGAAGAGGAAATGGCCTTGTATTCAAGACTTAATGATCTCAAAGTTTAGTAATAGTATATCACTTAAAATATGTGCTATCGTAATGTCGGTTTTCTTTCCTTGCGTGACCAGTAGGATACTTAACACGAGAGTAGACTATTACAGACCTCCGTATAAACAGTGTCCTCATCTGATTTAGCATGTACAAAATGCGATTAAGTACAACCTTGTAAAAATGCTGATTCCTTTCAAAACGAGTTTATTTTTTGTGCAAAGGCTCAGGAATAAGACATTGGAGTGATAAAATGATTAGTATATCTCGACAGTCAGTATGCAATATGTCACTCAAAAATGCACCTTTACTACCTGAAAATATGGCTAACGCTATCATTCTTGCGAAAGGGGATTTAATCAATGTCAGCTGAACAATTGAATTCCAAACACAATTAAAATTTTCGGATTAAACATCGTTCTAGCCCATTGAAATTAAGAAAACGAGTGTTTGTATTAAGAGTCGTTTTAAAAATTATGTTGTTGTGAGCCAGAGAATAATGCATTGAAGACGTAAAAACAAGCAGATCAACTAGACCATATCCAATAACGAACCACAGAAATTAATGCTGAAATTGAAAGGACAAAGTGAAGAGGATTGCTTTTTGGTATGAAAGACTTTTATGTCAAAAATAATGTAGATGGCGGTAGTGTTTTTTCGTCGGAATGCGCTTCTTTCACGCCCAGATGCAAAATTATATTCAGTGTTCTGCAACACAACTGCAAGCAATTGCTGAAAAGAATCATCGAGTCCAAGAATGTCTTTTTGTGATTTATTTTTGGACATCACACAGAAAGTTACAAACGGTACAACAACACAACAAATAGCAATATTACGCTGAAATACGTAAATTCGAGTTTCTAGAACAAGAAGGAAGCTCATCAAGAAAGCTCACACCCAAAGCCGTGCCATTCAGGAAGTCTAAGAAATTTTTTTGAATCACATTACTTTTCAAACGATCACGTGGTCTCGCCGAGAGTGGCAGCAAGAAGCTCCACTCTCAACAACATCCACGTGGTACATTCCCATTCTCAACAATTGCAATTGTTCTGCAGGTATTTTGTCCTAATTTTGAAAACTGCTGTAAAATCAAAAGCAGACGTAAAACACAACTATCGGCTAAATATGTAATACACATTTATAATAAAACATCAAAATTAATAAACTTTCTTTATTTAAAACCAAGGCATACTTTCAGAATTTGCAATTCTGTCGATAACTTTTGAAGTTAAATATTTTGTCATTGACATAGAAGATGTGTTATTTACAAAGTGTTGTGGTAATTTGGGCAGTGTAGGAAGTCTGTTCCATAACTGGAAAAAAAAAAGATTGAAAAAAAAATGGCCGAAATATTGATAAATTAAGTAAAAGTTGTTATGCAAAGACTTTGTTTATTCTGCGACGTACGTCGCAGTTTTAAGCACTTTCTGTTCTCGAGCCTGTACGTATTACGAACGTGACGTCATTTTGCTTGTTTGTCTAATATAATTTCAGCATACGGACAACAGAAATTCCAAAAAATGAATTCCGAATTTATTACAGTAGATTGGTTAATGCCTATTAGATTAAATTCAAAAAGTCACCAAAATGGCGATTACATCTTAAGGAAACCCCGATATGTATCATATCGAAAGGCTTAAGTAACAGAAAGTAATACCTCCGTTTTCTATCTGATTTGCTTGCTTACACTGGAAATCCCTGAATAAATCCCCTAACAGAATGGGATATGTTAGGGAAACCATATTGTTTTTACCTGGGACCAGAGGTGGTGTGAAAAAAGAGTTATTCAAAATCGGAGTCTTGGAGCTTTAGAAAACCTTTCCGTGAAATGTTCTTTCAAATAATACATATGTTATAACTAGTATATAAAATGTATTTGATTAAATCACAAGTTAACTATTTAAATCAGACATAAATGCATTACAAAATATATTGTATTAAGTGAATATATTGCATTTTATTTTTTTTCATAGAACTCAAACCAGTTCGTTGTTAACTTTTTTTGTAATGCATGATACCCGTCTTTTTCATATTTTTCATTCTTTGGACCCGACAGTGTTTTTCAATGAGAAACAACATTGCAATATGAGCCAAAGTTCTCGGTAGGAAGAAATATACTTCATATTTTGGCTGAAGTCATAAATGGCGATCAAAAGACTTATGATCAGAAAAACCTCGGAGGTAAACAAAGAGTGGCCCCTCAAAAATTAAAAAGTGGAACGATTTTCAAAAATGCGACAGGATAAAGAAAATCGAGAAAAGAGTCAGTTTCAGTTCTTTAGCTTGTTGAATCGAAATTCCACCAGTATCCCCTCCAAGCCTAGACTGTCTACAAGGCTTTTTAGCAGTTTCGATGGACAAAGGAAAGTTTTCCGTTTTCCTGTTGACCTGAAAGAATAGGTATAGTCAATTTGAAATCTGACATAAAATAGAACTTAATTGATAATAATGCAATTTCAGATATTTTCTCCAACGATTGATTACTAGCAAATATCATCAGCTACATAATTTAAAAGGGCGTTTCCAAACTAATCCCAAGGGCGAATAGAAGTGGTTACGCTCCTTTTCATTTTTAGCAATGTTTAATTAGTTTCTTAAATTTTCTTCAACCAGATTTCACATAAAATTGCATAACTAACACTGCTATTCCTTTAAAATTGCATAACTAAAACTGATATTCCTTTAAAATCTCTAACTGATACCCTCAAAATTTTCCAATGGGTCTTAAACGCCTTTACCAAACTTTTTTTTAATTTAGTTATGTTAAATAAATTTTAAGTGGTCTAATTCTAAGAATTAGTCGATGTAAAACAAAAATTAAATTTTCTTATTGGTATAGGATTCAGTGAAAGATCTGCTCGAATAATACCATGGTATTGATGTTAATACCTTATAATCAATTAAAATTGATAAGCAAAATGTGAGGTTTAGTTTATTGATTCAAAGTTCACAAAACAGAGCATAGAACCTTAAGGAAGTTGTATGAAATAGAAAGTCGACAATAATTATTTTTCCAATATGTTTTTCTTTATAAACTCATATAGATTTTCTTTAAAAAAGCTGCGGTTTTTAATAGTTTAATATTAAATCTTGAGAATTGTTTTTGCAATAAAATGAAATCGTTATTTTTAGGTCATTTTGTGATGGGTTCTTATTTTCTATGGTAATTTACAAATTAAGATGTGTTAGTTAAGGAGCGTTCTCACGAATCAAGTTTAATTGACCAATTTTAGTTAATCAACAAAAGTTGAATGAAAACTATAGTGAGAACCTTTGTTTCAATAGAATTGGTCAGCTTTTTAGTGGATCAAGAAAGGTTTAACCCATTCAAACTTTATCGTTCAAATGACGAGTCATCCGCCATCTGCTTTCAAGTTAAAACTTGTCTTGAAACGTGTGAACTTCAGTTGACTGTCAAGTTCGCATTCAACTGGTCACGCCACACGTGTTTGTTTTGTATTTAGATATAAAAAAAAGTTTAAAAAATGAGCCTCAAGCGGTTTGACAGTGTGATGCTAATATTTTTAGAACTGTATCATAAACACCGACTGGATGAATATAAAAATAAAGATGCAAGAGTTGCAATTGATAAACTTGACAAAGTAGTGCAAAGTAATAAATATTTGGCTGATGATTAATTCGACATCTTTGCTAAATCTGACGCTGTACTGCTAAAACAGATGCCTCTTTACGATGTAATCATCTGCCAGGATCAAATTCAAACTGTACTAAGACAAAAGCGATTGGAACTCTTAAAAACATCACCTGCGTTTTCACCTTCTCATCATACAACTCAATGGTCTTCTTCAGGTTCAAATGAATCATGCAACAAAGAACAATGCGGAGATGATTCGCCGGATTCATATGATATAGTACTTGCTAAAGCTCTAACTAATATCGTATACTAAAATTGTTATTCTAATAACATTTCATTCGTTTTGTTAATAAAATATTTTACTTTAATAAAATCTTGTAAGGCATCGTATGTAGCCGTACAAACTACCATCAAAAAATTTGAAAAGGTATTTTTAGGTACTCGGTATACGGAAGCAAGTGTTGCAAAGGATTCTCCGTGTAGCTAAATAGCTTCAAGTTACTTGGAGATTTAATTTTAGTGAAATTTCTTTTGTGTCGCATCACTTTATCTTGTTTCGTTATGCGATCCTGAACTTTAAACAGCAGTTTGTCAAATTTTTCTTCAGGCATTCTTAAATGATTTATAAATACCTCTTTATCCTCTAATGCTAGTTCCTTCGGCGAGGTTTCTGAATGTTTCTAAATTTCTCCATCATTAACGAATAGATGAGAAAATAATTTGATACAATATACATTATTAATTTCTTTTTTAGAAAATATTCTTAAAAATTCTATTCACTATCAAATCAAATAATAAGGAGCTTGTTTTAAAAACTAAATGTGTTCCTTGAGAGAGACATTTTCTGTAAAGCTAAATGTACAATCACGAAAAAAAACCCGGACCGCCTCCTTCATTTCGAGCACTATTCATATCGGTGCAAATTTAAAGGTATCATTCAATAAGGAATAACGTCTTCCACAAATTTAAATACCAAAAAAAAATTGTAAAAGGGTACGTCTTCAACTTCATGTCAAATTTTGCGCTAACAACAAAATTTCTAATAGAAACACCGTATTTTGATGCCATAATTAGATTCTGCATAGTTAAATTAATCTAAATATAAAATTTCATGACTTTACTATCAATATATCCCGAGATATTCTATGTTAAAATTTGTTTCAATTTCAGAGCTCATCTCCACATAGAAAAACGCTATTCGCAGATCAAGATTAATTGTAGTTTCAGCAATCCGAGATTTATTATATTTCTTAAGCAAGTGCAAACGATTTGAGAGTTACCTTAATATCTATATATATATTTCTCTTACGTGGCACGCAAAAAAGACGTATTTGTTACCGCGTTTTGGCAACATTGTGCGATTGTTTGTTTACTAGGAGCCTCGCGCCTCATTTGAATCTATAGCGTTATCGGATGAAATTTTATTGAAAAAAATGAATTTTAGACAGCTGTTGCGGTTTCTAATAGAAATCTAAGAAAGCGGAGGATCTTTTCAAGCCTATTTAAAAAGCGGTCCTTTTCAAGGCTAACAATTATAGTACAACAAGACGCGTGCACTACAACTTTCGACAACAAACTCAGTCAAAAAGTGTATGGGTGGCTCGAGTACTGGGGAAATGTGCACACAAACAACATGCTGGGTATTCAATTTCCAAAGCAGCGCTCACATTGCGAGTAAAAATGTGCTCAAAGTTTTCATTTAAATTCTGATTCCAGAGGTACTGTATATATCTTTTATGTAACTAGGGGGCTCCGCCCCCTGCTCGCTTACGCTCGCCAACTAAAAATTCAAATTTCAAAAATAATGGTTTTTGCCGTAGACAAAACGGTTTTAACAATAAGTAGCGAAAATATCCAAAGATTCCGAATTTTGTATGACGAACTTTTGATCGCATCCAATTTAATTATTAACCGATTTCAAAAATAATAGTACCGTAAGAAAGAGTATATTCTGAGTTATACTGCGATATTTTAAAAATTAAAAACTAATAGTAATTAGACATAGATAAGGCAGTTTAAAAAAAAAAGTAACAAAAATGTCCCGATTTTTCTTGAATTTCAAAAAAATACTATCAAGAACCAAATTGAAACTTTAAAAAAAAACTCGACGAGCTGCAAAAATTTACGTTCAGAGGTACTCTTTAAAAAAACTCACGGCTGAAGACTGAAAATTTGAATGTGTTTTGCTCACTCGCGGAAGAAATTTCACTTCTTCAACTTTAACACTTAATAAAACCTAAACTAATAGCCACATCGGAAAAAAATCTTAATAATTATCTAGGGAATACGATGAAGAACAAAGCATGTTAATTTCATTTTTTTCCGATCAGTACTTTCTCGGGAAACCGTCTAAGAATCGAGCTAAACAACACAGTTTTCAATCCTGCGGCGGCGGCGGTAACATTTTTTAAAATAGAGAGATACAACAAATTTAGATTTGAAAAATATTTTTTTGGAATATCATATTTTGTAATCAATCCCTTCTGCTAGGACACGTGTCTTCATTGATGCGAGCGAAGCGAGCATAGGTTCGCGTAGCGAACCAATGAGAATTGCGAAGCAATCCTCCGGGGATTGGCGAGCGGTAGCGAGCTGGGGGCGGGCCCCCTAGTACGTATTTATTTTGCAAGTGCAAACGATCAGAGAACTATTATCCGAGGTTTGTCAGACGTTTTATAAACATTTGGTTTCTCCCTAAAATCGCAATAATTGGGAAAATTTAATGTAGCTCAAAAACTAATCATCGGAAACAGCTGAAATTTTGCATGGCCATACTAGAAGTCCTTCAGAATTGATTCCCATCAAAATATAATAACGTTTCAATTCATAATTTTTCGAACATTAATTTAATAATTAAATTTGCATACTAAAACCAACTTTAAAAAAATAATACTAAGTGTATTGTGTTAGGGTTGTTTAATACTTACTTGGTACAAAATATCAGCGCTATAGAAATATTATTTAGGAAGATATCCATAAAAGTCTAAGAAAATGATTTAACATTATAGTAACTCCCCAATCTTTCTACCCTTATAACTTCGAAACGGTAAGACTTAATGTCATGAAATTTGGTACCTGAAGTTAAATTTTGATATAGATTCGAAATTGCGTGTCGAAATAGGAATTCCTATTGGAAATTATGAAGTTGTAGATCAATTTAATATAAAGACGGTTTCTTATGCAAATTTTATGAATTTGAATTTTTGGAGAATACGTTAGTTTCTGTCAAGTGTTATCTTTGAATTTTCGCTTCTGTTAAAATGGCGCTAGTGTTTTGGTGGTAGAACGTACTTCCTGTACGTATCCCGTACTAGTTAACCTGATGTAAAAATAGTCTTTCGATGGTTTATTTGATGTCATTGAATATTCCTTTCCTTCTGTATTGGGTACCCGGAAATAAATTTCTCGTTTTTCGGCGATTTTTGTTTGCTTACACTAAACATCCCTCTCATAGACAAAGCAATGGTTAAGCGATCATAATTTTTCAGAAACAGGTAGATCGTTTGACGGCAGTTTTTGTAAGAAAATCACTGTTTTCGACGAATGTTTTCAACCTGTTAAAAATGGAAATGATAGGGTTTCATGCCTATAGAATCCAGCTTCAATATAACCAAGTAATTTTATTTCAAACAAAGAAAAGTTGCAAGATTTAATTTATTTTATCGCATTTAATTTATTTTATCGCACGTTTAAAAACCGGATGTGTGCACCGGGCCTTAATGCTCTTAGGTTATGTCGATGAAATATGATATGAAAATCATGCAGCCATAAGTAAGAAAGGAAATGTGCTCAATGTAGTTATATTTCTTACACGAGTACTCTCCAAAATGAATTTTGAAGTTATTTTTTCGAGTACGTTATTTCTAAAAAGTTCACTTGACAACAGTAATTTCTTTCTGTATTTCCCTGTCATACGTGCATACAACCAGAACCACCAATTTCAAGGTCAACAAATCCGCTCCATCGATAGTTGTTAGATATTGGATGTATCCTCGCAGATGCGTGTAGAAAGACTCCTATTTTCCTAAGAATTTCGATACACATTTCCGAATTTTCACTATTTATCTAGGGGCAGAGTGTGAGTTCATTTGTTCACCCTAGGAGTCGAAACCCTCAACGATCGGTTGCTCCGCATTTTTCTCTGAACCTCTTCGCACTTTCTCTGAAATTCGAAACTAACCCCTCTTTATCGAAACTGGCGTGATAAGCAATCTGCAATGAATGTTGTCGGAAACTTGTTTCATTTCATTCAACGATGCATTTCTCATCGTCTCGACGAGCACCTTAAGAACCATTCGAGCATTATGCTTCTTTATCGGAGAGTCGGTGGGCCTTCTTCAATCGACGAGATGATGGATAGTTTGTTTTCAATAGCCGAAAGAATTTTCCCGGCCCTCCGAAAGTTTTTCGCTGAATCGGCGTGAAGATATAAGAGTTCTTCGAAAATTTATTCTTAAAAAAAAAGGTAGCATGTGTGTTCTAGGGAATTCCCAACTCGCATGCGATGGTATAAACCCAGCTAAACATTATTTTGCCAAAAAACGGGCGGTAACGTTTTGTGTGGGTTTTCTTCTGAAATAACAGTGCTAATTCTGAATACGCTCATTTTCTATTTGAAGGCATTTCCTATCAACAATTATGACACAACTATGATGATTTCGTATTTTTTAAATGCAGAATGCTTCCTATAACAGTGGGTAACTTTGATTTGATTGTACTACTCTCTAGAGTTTAGCCGAGGCTGAATCCAATAGTTTCTACCTCTACTTGTCAGATTTCAATTGTGTGAAGTGTGGTCAGCTATATTGAGATGATGGGTGAACCTCCATACGCTTAGTCGTGTAATGCATTATTGCGCCTTTTTTGCCTTTGATGTGAGTGCTGATCGGCAGTTTAGAAATGAGGCTGAGCGGCAACGAAGACTGAAGCTGTGTTAAAAATAGAAGCAGCGTTTGCTACTAGAGTCGCCGTGTGATTTGCATCGCAATACCAATTTAACTGTTTATCGTGGACTACCCATTGAAGTGTGTGTGTCGATTGAAGCAAGCTCGTATTCATAATCACGTTCGGGTCACCAATGCAGCAGAACGTGATAAGACATTATACCATCATCAGTCTACCAAAACGTACTTTCTGGAGGTTGGTATTTGAATTAACGTCGCACTTGAGCAACACGACTGTTGGAAAAGATCCAGGTTTGATCCCGAAAGGAAATGCCCCTCGATATTTTGAACCACTGTCAGATGACAAGGTCAACAGCTGAGCTGGTACCACACTCTCCAAACCTCCTCACTATACCAACGTGAGGAGATTGGGGACCACGACAGATTTAGCGTGCTCCAGTTCCCATACACGACGGTCTTTGATTGGATCGAGTTCCGAACTTGCAATCCTCCGGGTGTTAATGCTCTACTCTTCTAACCTGGTTATCACGGCCTTGCGTCCTGGAGGAGATTCGTTGCACGTTGTACTACCAAATTGTAAATTAATTTTGTTAGTGGTGGTCAAGTTCACCATCGACTAAAACAGTAGATAGTATTCTTTGTTGGTTTGTACACGCTAAAATGGTAGGTAATACTCCTTGTACACTATAAAAACATGGAGTGTGGTAATATCTAGTGACATAAAGTAAGCATGGTAGAATAGTGTTAATCCGTACAATCTGTGATCTTTTGCAGTTACCCTGTGATACGTGTACATTAAGAGTTGGTTTACATAGTGCTCTATGCATAGTTCTAAAGTAATTTTATGAGTCGACAGGAAAAACAATAGTTCTGACATTTGTGTCCTACCGTAAAAATATCGCCATCCTCATTGAGGCAATATCTGTATATTGCCACAGTGGTGGTATTACCCCGTCAAATAATTCAGTTAAGAAGTTTCAGTAAAATATGTATTTTATTACGCAAGGATATTCTGCATCGGGAAGGGTTATTTCCACCATTGTACCAACTTTCATGTTTTACCACACAGTCTTAGAAAAAGAAACATCAACGCCGGTTTCTACCACTATTTGTATAGTTTAGTTAGGACTTTTTCTTGAAGGTAGCATAATTATCCTGCTCTCACTTACTTGAATTTAAATGAAACGCACGCGTATTTTTAATCTAAATTTTCTATATAAACGATCTAATCTATAAAAAAGAATGTTTGTGTCTGTGTGTATATTTTCTAAACTAATCTACACCGTTTGACCAACCTACGCCAAATTTGGTACATTTATACTTTAGAACACCGCGGAAAACATAGGCTATTACTTTCATGTCTCAAGACCAATCTGTAGCATTTAAGACCATGAAAATTTGCACACAGGTAATTCTAAAAGTGCCTTTCGAGGCCCCAATTTTAAAATCTAAAGTTTGTTTTTCTTCAATAAATGAAAATTGGCAAGGAAACACGTTCCACTGGAAACTTAACACAGGAATATGTCGCGGTCATATTTGAGCATTACTAAATTTTATAAATCATTATCTTGTTAATCAATATTTTTCTTTTTACGAATTACTCTATTTCAGCTAATGAAATCGAAATTCGACACTTTGCACACCTTTCGTTTTTCAGAATTCTGCATTTTTTCATCGGAATTTCGTATCTGTTTGTATGTCTTAATCTTCTGCATATTGCAATACATTATTCAGGAATTAAATGTATATATTTGCATCCGAAGTAAATTGAAGAAGCTATGAAAAAGCTAAAACGAAGTTAAAAAGTATTTTCCACATAAAATGCAATACATGATTGCATTTTTCTGTGTAAGAAAAGTGATTATTCTAATTCTTTTTTCAATCAACATTTAACCATTTCAACCCAAGCAGCGCCGGGTTGTTCAGCTAGTTTATAATACTATTACATAGCATTGATGTTTCTCCTTTTCCTATGCTACGAAGACCAAATTGACTTGAGTTTATATTTCCGGTATTTTATTATGTTTTGTCCGTTTTAAATATAACGCAGTATTAGCAATGCAAAGGAAGTTGGGCTCATATGCATGGGTTTATGCACATAAGAGAAAAAGTTGGGATTTTAAAGCTAAGGTAATCTTTTTTTTCTGAACTTACATCCAAAATAATTACAAATTAGAAATTACAAACAATATCTCCCCCAAAATTTTACTTCCTTATTTTTCTCCGCAAACTAATCTACTGCAAATCCATAGAATAATTTTGTAACAATCTTTAAGTTTAATAAAAAATAATTTAACTAATTAAGCTATTAAAATAATTATTCACTGGGAAATATGAGAAAGTATCCAAGATTAGTAATTTATTTTCTTTAGTAATTTAACTGAGTTGGATATTAACGTATCGACTCATCGCGTCAACGTTTCAAAAGTGACAGACGTAAAAAGCTCATTTCGAGAAACAAGATTTGAGTATTGGTATATGGATAAAGCCATCACGTATGGGACATATCAATGCTACCAGAAATATCCAATACGTGAAGACTTGTTATTAACTTATTTTGTATAGAAAAAATATCAGGTATGCCCAAAAATTTGGATTATGCTTTCTTGATAGATAAGTTCAAAAAACATTTTTGATTGATAAAGAATAGCAAAAGTAACAGCTGTCTTATAACTAAAATCTGTGTGTTATTGTCCATATGTGAGAGTGGAATTTTTTTTTCTATT
The DNA here is from genome assembly GCA_947359465.1 of Metellina segmentata. Lineage (NCBI taxonomy): Eukaryota > Metazoa > Arthropoda > Arachnida > Araneae > Tetragnathidae > Metellina > Metellina segmentata. Next base: position 115,890,673 of record OX375873.1, read on the forward strand.
GTCTCTATGCTTTTGAAGAAAAAAAAAACATTTTAATGTAATAAAGTCCAGATCTTAAAATGGTATACAGAATTTCCAACGTGGGAACTTCACCGAAATGAATAGTAGTAGGAGGAGTAAGTAAGAGTAGAAGTAGTAAGAGGAAACACCAAAAATTTACCTTTCTCTATAAGATACCGGACCTCACCAGATAGTGCTAAACTGTTATTCCATGAGATTTCTGAATACTCAGGAAAATGGAACGAGAAAAATATGCTATGCATATAAAGACCAAATCGTGTGCGAAACCGAGCTTCCACGTCTAGCTGATGTTAAGTTTCACAATGATTTGTTTACAAATCTATAACAACTACACCAGAATAATTGGAAAACTGGAAAATACTTTTCTTTTAAACAAAAAGTACATGTGGATACTTTTACATCTCTACTAATATATAAAAGGAAGTGTTTGTGTGTGAATTGCGTGTTCTGTCCTGATGCATCTATGGCACTTACAGTAATGGGATTTGGCACACTGCTAGTCCAAAGAATTTTAAAATTCGATCTGGAACATTTTAAAACTAATTTAATGACATATTTAATTATTATTGCTTTCTTTACAATGGCAACAGCATAAAAGATCACAGATTCCAAATTTATTTTTCCGTGTTATAACTTAGATTCTTAGAAGTTTTATTTCTGCACCCTAGATCGACATTTTTTATTTAAATTCACCCACCCTTATGCTATTAGTCTTTATTTTAAGTTTTTAATTCTTTTTATGATGTGGAGATGAGCTGTATTGCAGCGGGTGCACCGAAAGTGATATACCAGTCTAGTCCAACGTTGCTGCGCCGGTGCTCGAACTCATTTCAACGCGCGATATACTTATCGCATCAGCGGACTATATTTCCACCCTCTCCCATGCAGCTAACTGTTTTGTTTTGTCAATTTACCATGTTAACTAACTTTAGAAAAAGTTTCAGCCTCGTTGAAAACACTTTTTTAAAATTTATTTTCATCAACATTCGAACGCTCCCATACCCACCGCTGGTGGGCCAGCTGACGTCCGGTTTCCAGTTGATGGATATAAAGATAACAACTGACACAAAATGAGCCTTGTTGAAATGACTTTCCAAAATGGTATGCGGGCGCCCGGACTATAAAGTTTTAACTAAAGTTATGAAGTTACTTTTTCTGTCTCCTAGACCGTTAAAGATGGAGTAAAATTTTCAACGGTTTTGAAATCTGCAGAAAATTTCATATGAGATCGATACCAAAAAATATGATTTTCTTTAAATAAATAATTTTTAAATTGAAACATTTATATTTTTTCCAATACGAACGCCGCCACAAAGGATGACCTTCGTTTGATTTCTTGAGAAACGGATTCGAGCGAACCAAAAAAATATTAAAGTTATGACTGGCGTTCTTCAGTGCTTTTTTTCTATCTCAGCGAACGTTAAAGATAGAATAAATATTTTAACGGATTTACCAGAAAGAAACATTGGATTTTATACATTAGATTTTCTTTTAATAAATAATTTTTCAATTAAATATTTATATTTTCGCAAGAGACTGTGACGTAAGCCGATTGGATCTCTTCGCAATTCGAGTTTGACCACATTTGACTACGACTAGGCCACCACGGGCAACGCTTGATGGCTGTTATCCAATTCGCAGCAATCACTGGGGGTTACCGAGCAGTGGTCACACCTTGACCCCAGGAAAAGAACTGTCATGGGCAACGCCGTGCTATCCACGCAGTGGATATAAAATTGAAAAAGGACAGTTTGGAAATGTAGTTGTAATCAAAACAAATTGGCGCATTTCGATTGTTCTCCTAAACGAAATTCCGCCCTTTGAAACGAAATTGTTAAGTTTTTGAAAAAAATATCTTTTTATTCAGTTGCACACATAGAATCGGTATTATTTCTTGGAATTTAATTAACATCAAAATACGAGACGAAAGCGATCAAAATTGTAATAACCAATTATTGTGCTGCCATCTAGTGGTACTTAAAAGAAACAAATTGCTACTAGTCAAATTGTATGAATAGCTTCTAGACGGCGATAGAATAGCTCTCTATTTTGATGATTGAATAAAGTCTATTTTATTTACTCTTTCCTTTTTGAGGGAATTTAAATACAACATTAATGAAGTAACCTCCTTTAAATAAATACCACCAACAGTTACATGCTAATTTGTTTCATTTGCTGGAAAAGCTTTCACTGAGAGTTACTAAATTGAAATACTACTATTGCATTTATTTTGCATGAAATTCAGATTTCATTCCTGCTTATTGAAGAACATTCACTATATCACTACTAATATGGCTGTTCTTGTCAATTTTCAATTTAACTCCACTCGCGAATGGTGTTTGGACCTTGAGTCATAAAACCCCAAAATCAAATCCGGTCGCGAATGAATTAAATAGGGTCACTAACTTATCTATTTTAAGGTTTCTTATTTCGATTATAGAATTCACTTGTATCAAAAGAAGCAGCCATGACAAACTATAACTTAAAAACTGTAACTTCCTGGTCTACACTTACTTAAATAGGATATGTTCTAGTATTACTGTTAGTAGGAATTTTCAATCTGCAATCAGCCATGTTCAGGTGGTTATTGAGTATACACGTAATAAATCTACGAAATCATTATTCTCATATATATCCACATTGAAAAATTATGTTTAAACAATAGATAGAAAAAAAAAAGTAATTCTAATATGGGATGGAAGTTTTGCGATTGCATACTCTTATGTAATGTTTAAACAGTCGTTTTACTTAATAATTATTATTTTTAAACAGTCATTTTACTTAAAAATTATTTTTTTAAACAGTCATTTTACTTAATAATTATTATTTTCAAACTGTCTGGTATGAAGAGATCGTGTTTTAACTCGTGTTAAACATAATTGCTTTACATAAAAGCAAAAATGAGTTGAAATTTCAATTTCTTAAATTTTCAATTTTAAGTTAAAAGAGGATACCGATATTTTCAAATATTACATATGCTGCTGACTAATCGGTATGGCGGTTAAGGTGTTAGCATCTAGATCGAAAGCTTCCTGGTTCGAATCCGGGTCAGGGCACGGATATTTGTAAGCGTATGGTGTAGAGGAGGCTGGTGCAGCTTAAATCTGTCGTGGCCGAAAGTCCTCACGTTGTGTTGGTGTGGACGTTTGGAGAGTGGGGTGCCAGCTCAAATGTTGCCTCGTCATCTGACCATGGCTCGAAATTACGTGGCGATACACCAAATGGCTTAGGCTGGGACGGTGGTAACTAGTTGAACATATATTACATATGCTGGGACTAACCAATATGCGGTTTCAGAGGGATTTCACAGAAATACGTGTTTTCATGAACATGTGCGACTAACCAATATGCGGTTTCAGAGGGATTTCACAGAAATACGTGTTTTCATGAACATATGCTGGAACTAACCAATATGCTGTTTCAGAGGGATTTCACAGAAATACGTGTTTTTATGAACATATGCTGGGACTAACCAATATGCGGTTTCAGAGGGATTTCACAGAAATACGTGTTTTCATGAACATGTGCTGGGACTAACCAATATGCGGTTTCAGAGGGATTTCACAGAAATACGTGTTTTCATGGACGTGCTGGGACTAACCAATATGCTGTTTCAGAGGGATTTCACAGAAATACGTGTTTTCATGAACACGTGCTGGGACTAACCAATATGCGGTTTCAGAGGGATTTCACAGAAATACGTGTTTTCATGAACACGTGCTGGGACTAACCAATATGCGGTTTCAGAGGGATTTCACAGAAATACGTGTTTTCATGAACACGTGCTGGGACTAACCAATATGCGGTTTCAGAGGGATTTCACAGAAATACGTGTTTTCATGAACACGTGCTGGGACTAACCAATATGCTGTTTCAGAGGGATTTCACAGAAATACGTGTTTTCATGAACACGTGCTGGGACTAACCAATATGCGGTTTCAGAGGGATTTCACAGAAATACGTGTTTTCATGAACACGTGCTGGGACTAACCAATATGCGGTTTCAGAGGGATTTCACAGAAATACGTGTTTTCATGAACACGTGCTGGGACTAACCAATATGCGGTTTCAGAGGGATTTCACAGAAATACGTGTTTTCATGAACACGTGCTGGGACTAACCAATATGCGGTTTCAGAGGGATTTCACAGAAATACGTGTTTTCATGAACATGTGCGACTAACCAATATGCGGTTTCAGAGGGATTTCACAGAAATACGTGTTTTCATGAACACGTGCTGGGACTAACCAATATGCGGTTTCAGAGGGATTTCACAGAAATACGTGTTTTCATGAACATATGCTGGAACTAACCAATATGCGGTTTCAGAGGGATTTCACAGAAATACGTGTTTTCATGGACATGTGCTGGGACTAACCAATATGCTGTTTCAGAGGGATTTCACAGAAATACGTGTTTTCATGGACATGTGCTGGGACTAACCAATATGCTGTTTCAGAGGGATTTCACAGAAATACGTGTTTTCATGGACATGTGCTGGGACTAACCAATATGCTGTTTCAGAGGGATTTCACAGAAATACGTGTTTTCATGAACACGTGCTGGGACTAACCAATATGCGGTTTCAGAGGGATTTCACAGAAATACGTGTTTTCATGAACACGTGCTGGGACTAACCAATATGCGGTTTCAGAGGGATTTCACAGAAATACGTGTTTTCATGAACATGTGCGACTAACCAATATGCGGTTTCAGAGGGATTTCACAGAAATACGTGTTTTTATGAACATATGCTGGGACTAACCAATATGCGGTTTCAGAGGGATTTCACAGAAATACGTGTTTTTATGAACATGTGCTGGGACTAACCAATATGTGGTTTCAGAGGGATTTCACAGAAATACGTGTTTTCATGGACATGTGCTGGGACTAACCAATATGCGGTTTCAGAGAGATTTCACAGAAATACGTGTTTTCATGAACATATGCTGGGACTAACCAATATGCGGTTTCAGAGGGATTTCACAGAAATACGTGTTTTCATGAACATATGCTGGGACTAACCAATATGCGGTTTCAGAGAGATTTCACCGAAATGCGTGTTTTTATGAATCGTCTTTCAATTTAAATCAAGAGACATTTGGCAAATTCTTTATTGCTATTATTTTTCAATTCCAGAGTTTTCGAAAACTTTCTGATATTTCGTCTTCTATTGCTATTTACGTGGGTGATAGAAATGAGAGTTCAATGCGATTCTATACATTTTATTGCGGTACATAGTAATGATGCTGAATGAGAGTTTTGAACGCTGAAAACCTTTGAAGGATCAACTGAATGAAACGGTATTTTTTTTTTATTACTCGAGCGAATACGCGCTTGCGCATAAAAAGAATAGATAAACATTTCTGGTCAGCTTGATGATCCTTCAATCGAGTACGCCAAAAATTATTTTGCTTAGATCACCGATATTTTACATATTTTTCTGCCTGAGCTACAATGGATGATCTGATGTCAACGGTATAAAGATAGAACCTAAGACTTCGATAATAATATCGATCAAAAACTAGTTAACCAAGAGGCTTATAACAGGTAACCTGTTACACGTTCTTTATGGAGATAAAATGAAGCTACACATTTGAAATTACATACATGAACTTCGAAAATTCAAAGTTCTAAATTCAAATACGTTATTGTGAAAAAGATTTCCTTTGTGCTATTGTTGAATTATGTGTAATTGTGATGAAAACAAATGTGAAAAGGAAGTACACAAACTGACAAATATTACCAAACGCTGGTAGAATGCAAGAAATAAGACGAAGTTTAACAAATACATGGCTGTACTGTTCAATGTGCATGACTGTATTGGTGTTTTACTGAAAAAAGGATTTCCAAATCATTCAACAGTTGTGGCACTGTTAGTGGAAAGCCCATCCACCGCAACAAGGTCATATCTTATCGGATGGGGAGAATCGGTTTTTGATTGTCCAGAGGTCAAAAAGCGCCTAAAGAGCAACAATGAAATCGGTTTTTAATTGTCCTAAGGGCCAAAAACCGCATAAAAAGCGACAATGAAATCGGTTTTTAACTGTCCTGAGGACAAATACCGCATAAAAAGCAACAATGAAATCGGTTGTTAATTATCGCCAGACTTGCGCAAGACATGTTTAATATGCTCCTCACTTCTTTCTGTCACAAGTTGAAACCAAGAAAGAGCCTGTTCCATAACAAATCGGAGTGTCTCAGGGGTCACGTTGTGAATGTGTTGCGCAATGCGTGCCTTCAATTCAGCTATGTTTGCAATCGGACCACTGAACACAACATATTTCAGATAACCCCACAGCCGGAACTCACATGGATTAAGATCAGGTGATCTTGACGACTAGGCTATTGGGAAATGACGGCTGATAATTCTGTTATTTTTGAAATGCCTCTTGAGCAGCTGCCTCACTGGCTTTGAAATGTGCGGAGGAGCGCCATCTTGCATACAAATGATGCTACCCACACATGCACACTGTTGAAGCGTTGGAATGACGTGGTTGCCCAAAAGACTCTCGTAGCGTTAACCATTGACGGTACAGATAACAGGACCCGCACGATCCATCTCCTCGAAAAAAAATGGTCCTACCATAAAGGATGGCGTCAACCCGCACCACACAGTTACCTTTGCAGAATGAAAAGGTACTGGTTCATGTGCGAACGGATTTTCCGTTGCCAATATTCTGCAATTCTGAGTATTGACATGTCCTAGGAGATGGAAATGGAGTTCGTCTTTCCACTTCCATGCGAGCAAATAATTCTGGAACAAAAGTTTGTCTTACTGGCAGGTCATCAGGAAGCAACTCCTGGACATGGGTAATTTTGTATGGATACCAATGCAGGATGTTTAGTACAATTTTATGCACCTTGCTCACAGGCATCTCCAAAGTTCGGGCAATTCCCCGTGCACTGCACGTTTGCAAAATTCGTCTCTTCCTGGAATGCTCTGGCCACATCTACTGACGTCGAGAAATTGGTTCCCCCTTGGTCATATTTCACTTCAAAAGAACCTGTCTCTTCGAATTTCTTAATAATTTTCTAAAGACCCTTGGCAGTCATCGGACCACAGCCTCTTTTCATACCCTTTACTGTTCGAAATTTCTTCAGAGCTGCTGGCGCACAGTCACCGTTATTGTAGCTTGCTGCTTGTTCTAGCGTCACAAACAGAGCGCGATCCTTCTTTGAGAGAGTCATAACCAGCTTCTCAGACGCAATATGAGGAAAACGTCAACAACAACAAAAAACCGACACCCGATCGCAATTGCACAATTTACATCGCAGGACAAAACGGAAGGAAGCAATCGATAAGGATAAATGTTTTCTACAAATATCAATACTTAAAATTTGTTTGAGGGGCCGTCTTCATACTAAATTGGGTGCTTTCTCCGAAATTTTCATTACGAACCCATATCTTTTATCGCAAATTTGGATTCTACACACAATTTCAGGCCGAAATAAAAAAAAATTTAATCAATTTTATTGAACTTTTCACCAATGTGTAAGTGTTTGAAAATTAGATCTCCAAATGTTAAATGGGTGTTTCACATTTTTTGTTATACTAGGGGGCCCCGCCCTCTGCTCGCTTACGCTCGCCAACCCCCGGGGATTGCTGCGCAATCCCATTTGGTTTGCTTCGCAAACCAACACTCCTGTCACAGATGCCATTTGGTTTGCTTCGCAAACCAACATTACTTTCACAGAGTGAAACTATCTGAATAATTCGTATTATGCTGATTTCACTTTCCGGTTCATGACGTCACAGCGAGGGCTTCGCTGCGTCTCGCTTATGCTCGCCGACCCCGGGGATTGCTACGCAACGCGTTTGGTTTGCTTTCTCAAACCAATACTTCTTTCGCAAGTGATTTCACTTTTTTTTTGCTTTAACACTTAATGCACCCTAAACTAATAGCCGCATCAGTAAAAAATCTTCTGCATCTTGTTCACTGTACAATTTTAAGTAAACAGTGTTAATATCCAAACTTTACGATCTGTACTTTGTCGGTAAACTGTCTTGAGAACAGAGGGAAAAAAGCGAGCCTTTTTCCTCGCCAAATAAAAAGAAATCGTTTTTATGGCAATTGTTGCTACGATAAATTTGATATCTGGCAAACCCGATAGTCAAAAGTGCAACCCACTACTGCTTGCGGAAGCAGCTATGCGAATTGAAAAAATCGAAATTTGTGTCACCAACTTTTGATTGCATCGAATTTATTTATGAACCAATTTTAAAAATAATTGTACCGTAAGAAAGAGTACATTCTGAGGTATACTGCAATATTTTTAAAATTAAAAACTAACAGTAATACTATACAGATATGACCATTTTAGTTTTGTATCGGAAGTTACGATCTGAAAGTTCCGAAAATTGTATGACCAACTTTTAATTGCATCGATTTTATTTATTAACCAATTTGAAAAATAATTGTACCATAAGAAAGAGTGTAATGTAATGTATTCAGTGATGCTTTCAAATTTAAAAAATAATGGTTTTTGACGTAGACAAAACGGTTTTAACAATTAGCGACAAGTAGCGAAAATATCCAAAGATTCCGAATCTTGCATGACGAACTTTTGATCGCATCCAATTTAATTATTAACCGATTTCAAAAATAATAGTACCGTAAGAAAGAGTATATTCTGATGTATACTGCGATATTTTAAAAATTAAAAACTAATAGGAATTAGATATAAATACGGTAGTTTTTAAAAAAAGTAACAAAAATGTCCCGATTTTTCCAGAATTAAAAAAAAATATTATCAAGAACCAAATTTAAATTAAAAAAAAAACTCCATGAGCTGCAAAAATTTACGTTGAGAGGTACTCTTAAAAATAACTCACGACTGAAGACTGAAAATTTGAATGTGTTTTGCTCACTCGCGGAAGAAATTTCACTTCTTCAACTTTAACACTTAATAAAACCTAAACTAATAGCCGCATCGGAAAAAAATCTTAATAATTATCCAGGGAATACGATGAAGAACAAAGCATGTTAATTTCATCTTTTTCCGATCAGTACTTTCTCGGGAAACCGTCTAAGAATCGAGCTAAACAACATAGTTTTCAATCCTGCGGCGGCGGCGGTAACATTTTTTTAATATAGAGAGATTTGATAAAAGCATTAATTTTCCTCGGAAATTTTTTTCTTCTATCTTTCGCTACCCAAACACAATCTATAAACATTTTAATCATCAAACTAAATTTTACTATTTTTTAATAATTATGAAATTAATATTCATAAAATTTATGAAAAGAAACCAGGGCAAATTTTGACTCCGTGCGATTCAACTATTACTGAAACATCGGAATTCCAAATTTCAGCTCATCACGTGCATAATTAGTAGCGCAGTGAGACTGTTTGCAAAATTCGATTATTATTATCGTTATTGGGGATTGTTCACAAACTGAAAACAGGAATTTCTGCCAACAGATCCTGGGATTCAATCAGTATGGATTCTGACTTTGTCACCATCCTAATGGATATATATATATATATATATATATATATATATATATATATATATATATATATATATATATATATATATATATATATATATATATCATTGGAATATGCAAAACAATCGAAGAGCAAAATAAATTGGAAAGAAAGCAAAGAGTGAAAACGGAAGGTGAAGGTAACCATGCAAGCGCCCTGATAGCTGCTAAGCAATATAATTTCTAAAAACAGGAGGGAGGAAATTCAAAATAAAAATCAAAAAGAAAGAATTGAAAATGAAAGTGTTGGTGGATCAGGGCGTCGTCAGGGAGGTGCATGGCCCAAACAACACAAAATGGTGTTTTCTACGTACATGAGCAGCAAAATGCTAAGAAATTGCTCATATACTCCCCCAAACACCATTAAAAAGCAATCATACGAAACAAAACATTGAAGTAAGAATAATAAGAAAACGAAATCAAACCAGCAACAGCTGTCGAGAGATCGGCAACACCATGCCAGATGATCGCATCAAATGCCGCTACCCACTTCGTGCAACTAAACGCCAACACCGATGGCTCAAAGGAAATAACGAAATAGAATTAGTCATCGGTTGCGTAATTACTGATACCCATTAATCAGTCATGAAAAGCAATAAAGAAAGAAGAAGGGGATTTATTATTGAGAGAAGTGAGTTTTGAATAAAAAACGAAGTGTGACTTATTGATTGTGTGATTCAGAGAGTCGAAACACTGAGCATCTGAAGACAGAAGACAAAATTAGCTCCTAGTGAATGCTAGGGTGATAGAAAAGAAAAACAAAATTTATTCACATTCTATTGTTGGTAGGGTGACAGCTAGTGGTAGTTTCTTCCACAGCTTGGAGACGACATGTAAGCTCCTGCACCGATTTTGTACAGTTGTTGCACCCCTTAATTCGGCTAACTCGTCCCAGAGGTTCTAGATACGATTCAGATCTGGGCTCTGGGCAGGCCAGTCGATTCGGTTAACCCCATTGTCACCATACCAATCCATGGTGGATCTCGCAACATGAGAGCTGACGTTATCGTCCCGGAAGTAACATGGGTCCAACCTGTATAACAGCCACAACGTAGGAAGCACACTGTCATCCAAAATAGTGCAGTAGACATCGGCGTTCAGCTTACAATGAATTTGGACCAAGGATCCCAGTCTATACCAGGAGAAACACCCCAAAACCATAATTCCACCTCCGCCGAACTTTACTGTGGGCACAATGCATTCTGCAGGAGGCGTTCTCCAGGCAGACCCCAGACCCTGACATCCGAACGGTAGAGGGTGAACCTTGATTCGTCGATCCTGTGAACACGTTTCACTGATCTACGGTCTGCTTTGCACCACATTAACCGAGTAGCACGGATGGACTTTGTGATCAAAGGCTTATGGGCGGTAGCACTACCATGAAAATCAAGCAGATGTGCTTCCTTACGGATGGTATTAATAGAAACAACACTCCCGGATGCCTGTTGAAACTCCTGGAGTATGTGGGCCATCGGTTGGGTGCGGTTCTTCAAAATTTCTCTGAACAGCACCTGTCGGTCTCTATCTCCCAGTTTCGTGGGTCTGCCAACTCGGGTCACATTCCGACAATCACCTACTCACCTTCCACTTCTTAATCACATAGGCCACAGTCGATTTCGGGTAATTCAGCTGGCTAGATATGTCCCTTAAGGATCGGCCATTTCTGTGATACCCGACGACTACACCTTTCTCGAAATCAGATAACTCTGCACTCCGTGGCATCTTGCATGCGACTAATGCCAATGATGTATTATATACACAGTCCAGTCACATTAATATGACCACCACCTACTTTTGACGTCAACGTGAAATAACCAATCACAAAAGGCAGGTGGCAGCACATTGCAGTGGAGTGTATATAAAGGATGTCCTAGGGCATCGGAAAGCATTCAATCGTTGGCGTAATGCAGAAACGTAGCGATTTATCCGACGTCCAAAAGGGGTATGATTATTGGCTTTCGGGCCAAAGGTGGAAGCATATCGGAAACGGCTAATTTTGTGAACTGTTCGCGTGCCGCCGTGGTAAAAGTATACCGTGCATGGCAAAATGGCACTATCCAAAATCAGCGGCGTGGCACATGTGGTGCACCACGGGCTATAGATGACAGAGGCGAACGATGGCTACGGAGATGCGTTCGGGCGAATAGACGTGCAACTGTTGAGCAACTGACCGCCCAGATGAACCAATGGGCTACCAAGAGTGTATCCTCAACAACGGTTCAGCGAACGTTGCTGCGCATGGGCCTCCGCAGCAGACGCCTGGTTAATGCACCTATGCTGACTGCTGTTCATCGGCGACGAAGGCTGGAATTTGCACGCCAGTACCGCAACTGGACGTCCACAGAGTGGCGACAGGTGGCTTTTTCCTATGAATCACGTTTTATGCTCCATCGGAGAGATGGACGTTGGCGTATACAGCGTGAAACGTCTGAAAGCAAACACCCTGCAACAATTGCCGGAATGATACAGGCTGGAGGAGGAAGCATTATGGTTTGGGGAATGTTTTCATGGCATTCACTGGGTGCACTCATCATTGTGGAGGGCACGATGGATCAGCACAAGTACGCATCTGTCCTTGCGGACCATGTCCACCCCTACATGCGAATTATTATTCCTCACAATGATGGCATCTACCATCAGGACAATGCGAGGTGTCATACAGCTCGCAGTGTATGTGCGTGGTTCGAAGAGCACCAGGATGAGTTTACCGTACTCCCCTGGCCAGCAAACTGACCGGATTTAAACCCAATCGAGAATCTGTGGGGACCACCTCAATCGGGTTGTTCGCGCCATGGATCTTTAACCGCGTAATCTAGCGCAGCAGGCCACAGCACTGGAGTCGCCATGGCTCAATATCCCAGTGAACACCTTCAGAAACATAATTGACTCTCTTCCTGCACGTCTCGCAGCGGTCAGCTCTGCCAAAGGTGGTTATTCTGGCTTTGGACAGGTGGTCACATTAATGTGACTGGACTTTTGTATGTATGTGTATATATACAGGGTGGTCCCGAATTCATGGTACAAACTTTAATGGTAGGTACAGGACATTGTAACAATGATTTATTGTATAGGAATGTATAGTCGCAAGTGACGCGGTGAGGCGTAAACAGGGGAAATAAAAGGAAAGAGAAATGGAGTGATCGGTTGGAATCATTGCCGGTAGAGGGCAGTAGATGTCTAGCCGCTGTTGAACATGATGCATCGGTTGTGGTTTCAGCACGATGGGGCGCCAGCACACTTCAGCATTGATGTACGGAATTACCTGAATGCCACGTTTGGTACTCGATGGATTGGGCGTGGTGGACCAGTCCCTTGGCCACCCCGATCTCCCGATTTATCGAGCCTCGATTACTTTTTATGGGGACATCTAAAGCATCTTGTTTATGAGACTCCAGTTGACTCAGATGAGGATCTCGTCGCTCGCTTATCTGTAGCTGCTGCAGGTGTGCGTGAAATACCAGGCATCTTTGAACGTGTACGCCAATCGCTCCACCGACGCTGTCAAGCATGTATCGATACTGGTGGACGCAATTTTGAACAATTACTGTAAACATGACACTTGTCAACAACGCTTTCAATAAAATCTTTGTTTTTCCTTTCGGCCGTTATTTCCCCTGTTTTCGCCTCACCGCGTCACTTGCGACTATACATTCCTATACAATAAATCATTGTTACAATGTCCTGTACCTACCATTAAAGTTTGTACCATGAATTCGGGACCACCCTGTATATACACACACACACTATAACAAAAAAAATCGACGCACCAAGAAGGAATCATCCGATTGCTTTGAAATTTCGTATGCAAAAATGTTTTGACCAAATATGCAAATGATTAAAATTTGGTGTCCAACGAATGAATAGTGCGATCTCCAGCGCATCGGAACTGCGCATCCAGCAGATGTATATAAGGAGTTGTTCTTGAACTGTTGTTAAAAATTTCTGTTGCATTGCGATTTAGGATACCTTTTAACGACTGAAAATATACCTCGTCGCAGGATTTGAGCTCATTACGAGCAACTTTCAGAGTTTGAAAGAGGTCGTATCATTGGATTGAAAGAGGCAGGTTGGGCAAATCGGAGAATCGCTCGTCATGTGAGTCGAAGAGATGCGGCGATTAGAAGATGCTGGCAAGAGTGAGTGGACAATGGCAGATTTCAGCGTCATGATAGTAGCTGTCGACGTAGGGCCACAACTGATCGCGAGGACAGAGTGATTGTCAGATCAGCTGTCACAGCGCCTGATTCATCGCTATCAACCATCAGTCGTGCGACCCACACACGAGTGTCCATCATGACCATTCACAGACGGCTGAGAGAGCGAAATCGACGCTCGTACCGACCGTTACGCCACCTGCCACTCACGCCTGCACACTGTCGAGCCAGATTACAGTGGTGCTTGGCTCGATCAGGCTGGAATGATGCTGACTGGGGACGTATAGTCTTTAGCGACGAATCCCGCTTCCAACTGTGTCCTGACGATCATCGAAGACGTTTCTGGAGACGCCCAGGGCAGCGTGCCGATCCTGCTTTCACTATTGCACGCCACACGGGTCCTCAACAACGAGTTATGGTCTGGGGTGCCATTTCCCTTGATAGCCGGACCCCTTTGGTCGTCATTAGAGGTACACTTACTGCACAGCGGTACGTTGACGACATTCTGAGACCTGTTTTGCTACCGTTCCTTTCGCAGTACCCTGGGCTTATTTTCAGCAAGACAATGCCAGACCACATACGGCACGTGTTGCTATGAACTGTCTTCAAGCTTGTCAAACACTTCCTTGGTCAGCCAGATCACCAGATCTCTCTCCCATCGAGCATGTCTGGAATATGATGGGAAGGCCACTTCATCCGGTAGGGAATGTTGGTGACGTAATCCGACAATTGGAGCAAATTTGGCAAGAAATACCGCAGGAGACCATCCGGGAGCTTTATCGGTCTATGCCACGACGTGTGGCAGCGTGCATCCAGGCTAGAGATGTGTCAACACCTTATTGAGCTCGTTACTGTAACTCTGAAATAAATCATTCAATTGTTCTGAAATTTGAATCATTTTCTATTCTGTACATAATTTTCCTATCCACCAATTTTTGTCTCCATTGGACAACTCCTTCTTGGTGCGTCGATTTTTTTTTGTTATAGAGTGTATATTAGGGTGGGTCGAAAAAAATCAATATTTTTTTTTTCGTAACGCTTTAGTGCAGAAAAGTTGACTATTTTAATAAGAAGAAAAACGGCATAAGAAAAATTAAAATCAGTTAACATCTTCCGTTCGCGCATCGTACTTAAAGTTTATAAAAAATTGAAAAAAAAATCACGATATTTTTGTAATTTTTTCTGTTAGATAAAAACTTTTAAAATAAACACACTTCCGTTTTTTGTGCTTTATTTATGTTTTCAATAACCTAAATTAATTAATTTCTGATCAATAAACTAATTTTTTCCGTTTCGCGCAACTTCTTAGAAAAAACAGAAATTTACCAATATTTCGCAATTTTTACTGAGGAACTCTTCGCTTGTTTTGCTAGAACAAAACGACCCAGAACTCACCACGTGGAACCTCACCCACAACCATCTAATTTTGGGTGTGGTATTTGCATTATATTTACAACTATTTACAAATATTTTCCAAAGTAGGATTCTTTGACTTACTGTGTTTTTTTACTTTTCTTTTTTATATCTATTACACATTTAAAGTCTGATTTTTTGGAGAAATGAAGCATAACCGATCTAGACTTCAGTGGTGCTCTGATATAGCCATCTCTAGCTTCATGTCCACATACTTTATTCGAGGCTTCTGTCACAAGTTTGACACACCTCTCCACAGCCTGGTGTGACAGGAAAACTTTTGTGTTTCTCTGATGGGCGTAGTGTCAGAAGTCATGATTGATTTAATATCATCCTCGCTTTTGTCCCGTAGCATTAGGGGAGGATACACCACACAAAAATTCCAATTAATAATTTCAATGTAATCGGAAGCTTGAAAGTTTAACTTCGGTGGTACGAAATTTCTGACAGTCTTCTTTGTGACGGTTTGTCTTGCTTTTAAGATCATTTTGCAACCGAGCTCCTGAATATGTTCTCTATCATCGACAAGCATTGCCAAAAGAACATTATCTGGGTGCGAAAAGAACGCATTTTGTTGTATTACTGGATCCACAAAACTTGAAGTAAATCGTCGGATAAATACCGTGATGCTTGGATTGCTTGAAAAACATGTTTTGGTCCGTCAGTAAAATATTTCCTCTTTTTTATGACACACCACACAGGCATCTATCATTTTTAGATGAAGCCAACTTTTTCTTTTAAGTTTCGGGATGGATCTGATGAACTTATATACAACCTAAGGACTCGGTTAGCCGCAGTTAGATATCTGGAATGGGACAAAGGACCAGGGTTCCGATTTGCCAAGTCTTTTGGACAGTGTCCCAAGGTGATAGCATTTGAAATGTCAAACAAATACTGCTGCTCTTTGCTCAACAAATTCCTGTCTATATCAGGAATCGAACAATCTATGGGTTCATAATCGACCACAGGAAGTTTTTCACAGGAAGTGAGCTGCTGCACGATTGACCCTAAAAGATTTAGGCCCTGCAGTTTGACCGTCAATATGTTAGAAAATTTGACGAAAAGGAAGCTCTTTAAAATGTAGGATCCATATGCTCCACTGTAGCGGGCGTCCAACATGATTTTCTAGTCGATGAAAGACACCGTTCTTCCATTCAGTGTAGGTTAAAGTGATTGATTATTATACTATAAAAAATATCGATTTTATTCGATCCACCCTACTAACTATATATATATATATATATATATATATATATATTAGAACAGATGTTAACATCCCACACGCGTTTTGTAAACAATCTCATTTCTTACATAAGTAGACATTTTTAATGAGCTAGTACACTTATGCAAGAACTTTCTAGACCTGCAAATTTCAGTGAAACGCAACATCATTTGTCTTAATGACATTTTCTCTCATCTAAGCATGCAGCATAGATAAATTCCCACTCAGTAAGGGATTTCTGTCTAGATTTGATTGCAACAAATAAAATGTGATCTATTTTTAAATATAGTTTTAATAATCTCCAAAGATATCGCAACATACAATCGAAACAAAAAAAAACGATGAAAAATAATGCAATGACTTGACATTTGGACAAGATTTTCACTTATCATAGTACAGAGATAAAATCAATAGGTATTGCTAGAAATGTTCTTCTGGGATTGCGAATTCATGCATTCAAGGGTAAAAAAGCTCTTAAATTTTATTGCATACATTCAATGGTTGAAAACAAATATTAAGCCCTACAAAAACTGTATAAAATAAAGATAGTTTTTGGTATAAAAAGTATTGTGTGAGTTAACCGGATCGTATTGTTACTAAGCTCCCAAGATGAATCAAAATCTGCTGGGAATAATCACTATGGTACTAGTCCTCTTAGTGAGCATACCAAAGGTAAGAATGCTAATCGTTCTGCTTTTTTTTTAAGTTTCTTTCTTTCATAGTTCGTTAAAAAAAATTGTCGAATTTTTGCGTTTACGCTTTTTGTACTTTAAAAAATTTAGCAAATCTCATTTGTTTGTTGTTGAGAACACAAAAGAAATAATTGCAAATTTGGAAGGGGCCAAAATAATTTTAAAAGATGTTCATCATATTCAAGAAATATTTAAAATTTTTAATGAAAATATATGTTTGGTTGTGAAGGATCATTCATCAGAAGTTGAATTAGAAGTGCACTTAAATTAAATTTACCATTTTTTCTTGTTATAAATTCAATGCATTTGAAATCAAAACTGATAAAATTAACATTATCCCTTTTAGAATTTAATTTAATATTCCTTTCGTTTTTTTCCAGATAGCTGAAGCTATTGTAGATGGTATGTATATAAACATATAATCCATTAAAACACACTTTGTTTTCTTCAAGTTCAGTCATAAGATAAAACTAGTATGATTTTAAGAATCTGTATGGTGTTTTCTGCTTGAACCAACTTAGACTACAAAAGGATTTTAAAAACCTAAATATAGAAAAGTAAACTCATATTGTTTTGCTTATCAGAATACATGCAGAAAAATTAAACACATATGGAATGTTTGGGCATTAAAGAAGTAAAACTACTCATTCTAATATTATTATAAAATAGAAAATTAGCTCGATTTACTTCATTTTGCATCTTTCCCCTTAAACAAAAAATTTCGAGTCTGTTATTTGCAGAATCTAAATACTTGAAAATTGTGTAAATTTTTACTTTGTTGTGAAACATGCACTACGAAAGTAAACGGGTGCAATAAATATAACGAATACCAGTAACATTGCATAAAAATACGAAACTGTAAAACATTGTAAAGGAATAAAACTAAAGTACTTATAGAAAATAATGAAAATTGTTTTTCAAGTAATTTAAAATATCTTTCGTTCTCAGGAAACTTATTCTAAGCTTCATTTTATTATCGATTTATTAATTTGCGATGCGCATCATGTAGCTTTTAAAACATACTACCTATCGAGATTACCTAGATGAAGCAAAATTTTTTAATGCACAATGGTTTGGAGAACATCAAACTCAAAATAGTTTAGCGAGAGCTAAAGTATTATAAGTTGGGGAATAAATCATTATAATATATAATAAATATTTTGAGTTAATGGGGACGTGGAACTGACATTTAAGCGTACTATATATTGACGAATATTCTGAAATTGATTCCTAATTCATTTCAACTCTCCGTTTCAGGACAATCAGCTGTTAACGGACAGTTCCCATGGGCGGTAAGCATTTAAATATTCATTTGATGGTTAAAATTTTTAAAGCTGAACAAATTCTCAGAAAGTTTGAAAATTAAAAATATTCCAAAAAAAAAAATAGTTTAATCGATAAAAATTTTTACGATTAAATCAAGTCGAGGTTTTGATTCTATATGTGATCAAAACTTGGGGATTTCCATTAAAGTGAAAGGGCAGTCTTCTGTATTGTCCTAACGACGGGAAATAATGGGGGACAGTGAGTGGGGAGGACCGCCCTGAACTGTCGTAGAGAGGGTGAGCTTCCCCAATGACACCTATGGACTAGGGGTGATTACGTTTGGTCAACGTATCGTGGATCGATCCGTATGGAAAATATAGTGTCGATACACCAAAAACATCAGATCAGAAGTATCGATACATGAGGTATCGATATCCGATTCCAAAGGAAAAACCTTTTGTTTCACAGCACAGTACCCCTTGACTTTTTGTTGCTGTCCCCTCTTATATCTTCACCAGCGGTTCACGTTACCTTGGTATCAGACTAAGACTCTCCCGAGAAAAGTATCGGAGCGGTCCAACCCGAATACTGGTATGATACTCTGGAATGAGTACTCTCAGAGTAGTGACCCCCACACGGATACAAATCACTTGTTATTGTTCCCGCTTTTCTGCAACAATATTCACTAAAATATATCGACCCTTTTTTTTTAGGAACGATCTATAATATCAGGTATCGAGAGATGAAAATATCGATACAGTATCTCCCATCTCTGCTACGGACGCTAGCCAAAGTCTATGTCGCGATATAACTTTCCTCTGGCTATACAACAATAGATGTCGGGTGATACATCCGGAGTTCCAACTGTTCCTCATCCGATAGAAACGGGCCTCTTGATAAAAAGTTCTACAGATCCCCACAAATATATAACTAATATCTAGACATCATCGAAGAAGGAACTGATACAAGTCCCAAGCAGAGGCCACCACGCTGCTGTTAAACCTATTATCGACTTACCAAAGAAGGAAAAATAGTAAAATGATATTAACTATGTAGTCTTTAATGAAGAGAAAGCTGATATAACCACCACACTCACATTACCAGTGAAAACGTATCGTTCTTAAAATGTATACCCTCAGAGTTTAGCCTAAAGACATCCCTCTTATAACACTCTCGTAACTGCCCATTGTTAGATACGCTACCATTTTGGACTGGATAGGGTCTTTCATATTACAGGGGCAACTGTGAAAAGAGTTGCACCCGGGTAAAAGGAGAGTTAAACCGGTTTATTCTACTCCACTTCCCCTACGAGGGAAAAAAGCGAGGAAATACGCGGGTTGATTTCGACCCTAGTCAAGTCCTGTGTTTTTGAGGTTACCCTACTTTCCCATAATGCATTTCGCATCCCACAATCCCTTGAGCTTAGTTTATGTCCGCTCGAAAAAATGGAGAGCGTTAGCGCAACAGAAAAAATTAAGATTTATTCCGATTGGTGGACAAATGCCGAGGTAGTTGCGCTGATAAATCTTTTGGAATCGTATGTAATCCAACAAAAATTTGATGGCACCGTAAGAGACGGTGATATATAAAAGAATTGCCCAAGAACTGAGTAGCACTGGCTTTCAGAGGAGTGCTGCTTGCATATAAACGGATTATTATCTGGCGACTCGGGTAATCTTCGAAAATCCATTTCACCCTCGAATTACCCGGGTAGATTGGTTTGGTCATGTAAACGATACTTACTAATCTGGCACTCATAACATTACTTATGCATTTTGACAAGACTTGCAAGTTGTAGGCGAAGCATGTTCTATTCCTGTAATTTACCCTGTGTGTATATTTCTCTCTTCGGTGTCAGTCAAAATTTACTTGTGTGTATAAGTCCATTACTTGACAATGTCTGTCTTGGCGTTATAAAAACAACCAACAACAGGTTTAATAATAAATATCTCCAAAGCTTTTCGTATTAGAAGTTGCAGTCTTTATTTATTCAAAGATAATTTGTTCATCGATTTAAGTCTAAATCAAAAAAAAAAAAAATTGCGAAGATAACAAAATTTACTAATTTTTAAACTTTATGGTGAAGAGGTTGTTTAATAGAAATTTATTTTTTCAATTGTATCTGTTCCGTAAGCAAAAATGCAATTCAGCTACTACATGATATTATTATTTATTTATACCTAGATCCGCATTTCATATTTTCTATTGTAATAAAATTAATCAAACATGTAAAGCAAAATTTCTTATTTATCTTATTTATTATTCGAATGAAGGACATGAAAAAACTGCATAACCGCAGTCTCATTTCAGTGCCAAGTACGTTAGTGAAACTTACATAGGTTTCTTTTTTCAGATTGCTCTGTACCTGAATGACCAATTTGTGTGTACTGCATCTCTCATTTCTCACAACACAGTCTTAACAGCAGCCCACTGTGTCGTGTTGTGAGTATTAAAATTGATTTCTCATATTTCAAGATGATCAATGAACACGGAACTCTCTCAAACAAGTTGAATCGCCGAAGTACGAACAATAGTAGCAGAAAAGCAAGAATGCACAAAATTGCGTTAATCAATGTGATACTTATATTATCTCTCTTGGTAACGCTTTTCAACTAATTGTTGTTGTTGTTGTCGTGTGACCAGTGCAATAATTGAAAAAGGAAGGGAGAGAGGCGGGGAGAGCATAGTTAAATGGGTCCAAAAGCGTGGAGCACTGCGTAGGCCACATTTACAGCTTTGTCCGTATAAAGGGTCTCCCTGGAAAAGTTCTTGAAGAGTGCTGCAATAATGGAAGGGCAGTTAAAGAGGTGCTTGGGATTAAGCTGCATGCCCGGATAGTGCCTGCATTCAGGGTATGTTCTTGATCCATCTGGCAAAATCTTCATACCTCTGAGGTGCATCGTCCTCAGTCTGGCAATTGTTGTTGTTACTTCTCTGTCTTAGTTATGCTCGGGAAGGGATGATTTTCTTCGGGCGTTAGGGCACAGCTTTTGTTTTGCAACGGCATTGGCGTCGGAAGATGTTGTAATCAGGGGGGCTGGATCGATGGTCCTCGCCTCCATGACCAGAGAGTCGGCCTCTTCGTTCCCCTTGATGTCGACGTGTGCCGGAATCCATTGAAGCGTGCATAGATTCTTCTTTGCCTCTATTAAGAACAGGAGGGTATTGATTTTCAACTAGTAGTTGGGTCGTATAGTGGGGATCCGAGCCTAATTTTCCTTGGAGATGAAAACTCACTAGTCAACGGATGATCAGAATATCATTTCGATTGTATTGAATAATTTTAGATCGGCTTTTGGTTGCATACATGGAGACGAACGCTTATTAAAAAATTAACATTCATTATGAAAACTAAAGGCGATACAAAATTATAAGTAACATTGATCAACTCTTTTTCACTCCGTCTCGAATTTTTCTAAACTCCAAATTCAATTTTTATCACATTCTATATCATAGTAACAGTTTGCACGAGCATATTTACAAATACATTCACAATATTAACGTTTTTGTGTGTATGATAAAAAAAATCTATATAGATAATTCTCTTACGTGGCACGCAAAAAAGACGTTATTTGTAATCGCGTTTTGGCAACACTGTACGATTGTTTTGTTTATCGCGAAGTCTCGCGCATCGATTGAATTTATAGCGTTATGGGATGAAATTTTATTGAAAAAAAAAAAGGAAATTTCAATGAGCTGTTGCAGTTAGTTTATAATAAAAATCAAAGAAAGCGGTGGATCTTTTCAGGGCCTTTTAAAAAACGGTCCTTTTCAGGGCCAACAGTTATAGTTCAACAAGACGCTTGCTTGCACTACAACTTTCGTCAACAAACTCAATGAAAAAGTGTGGGTCGTTTGAGTGCTGGAAAAATGTACACACAAACAACATGTTGGGTATTCAATTTCCAAAGCAACGCTCACATTTCGAGTCAAAATTTGCACAAAGTTTTCATTTGAATTCTGATTTTAGAGATACTGTATATATTTGTTCTGTAATACATCAAATTTAGATTTGAAAAACATTTTTTTGGTAACATATTTTGTAAACAATCCCTTCTGCTAGGACACATGTCTTCATTGAGGCGAGCGAAGCGAGCATAGGTTCGCGCAGCGAACCAGTGAGGATTGCGAAGCAATCCTCCGGGGGTTGGCGAGCGTTAGCGAGCAGGGGGCAGGCCCCCTAGTATCTATATATATATTTCTCTTACGTGGCACGCAAAAAAGTCGTTATTTGTTACCGCGTTTTGGCAACATTGTGCGATTGTTTGTTTACTCGGAGCCTCGCGAGTCATTTGAATCTATAGCGTTATCGGATGAAATTTTATTGAAAAAAATGAATTTTAGACGAGCTGTTGCGGTTTGTAATAGAAATCTTAGAAAGCGGAGGATCTTTTCAGGGCTATTTAAAAAACGGTCCTTTTCAAGGCTAACAATTATAGTACAACAAGACGCGTGCACTACAACTTTCGACAACAAACTCAGTCAAAAAGTGTATGGGTGGCTCGAGTACTGATGAAATGTACACACAAACAGCATGCTGGGTATTCAATTTCCAAAGCAGCGCTCACATTGCGAGTAAAAATTTGCTCAAAGTTTTCATTTAAATTCTGATTCCAGAGGTACTGTATATATCTTTTATGTAATACAACAAATTTAGATTTGAAAAATATTTTTTTGGAATACATTTTGTAATCAATCCTTTCTGCTAGGACACGTGTCTTCATTGATGCGAGCGAAGCGAGCATAGGTTCGCGCAGCGAACCAATGAGAATTGCGAAGCAATCCTCCGGGGGTTGGCGAGCGTTAGCGAGCAGGGGGCGGGCCCCCTAGTATATAATAATTAACGAATCGATTGCTCACGTGCGCAGTAAAAATTAAGCTCTCGTATCGCTTGCACGCGCTAACACTAATCTTCTAGTCTATTTTTTTTTTCATTAAATTTGTTTTTAAATGAGGAAATTTACACAAAAGATTCAAGGAATCAACTTGTATTTTCCTATTTTGAAAATTTATTTACTTAAGTATAAGCAAGCCTATTTGACCATCCCAGAAACAAAAACGTGTTATATTTCTTATGAAAGTAAAACAATTGAGTTGCGAGGACAGCAAGGATTGAAGGACGTGTTATGGTGAATTACAGACGTATGATAAGTATTACAGAATATGAAAAATTACAGACGTATGATAAAGTGAGATGGCACGTTATGTTTTTTGGGATGGGAAGTTAGTTCAAAATAATAGATAAGTTAATAAAGCATATGATTTAAATAACAACTATCTGAATCGCGCGTAGAGATGATAATATAGTGGTGCCACATTAATGTGCCTTAAAAAAAGATGAGATAATATAAGCGAATTGATAGTAGGGTTATAAATTGTATTGATCACATTAAAAAAGTAACTTAAAGTGTTTTCTTTCAAGAGAACATACTTTGGAAGTTTTAACATATTTTCAAAGGATTTTGAAAATTTACAATTATCAGTTGCCAAGAGAATAAACCTTTTTTTTTTACTTAAGGCCTTTTTCAAGTGTTTTTCAGTCAAATATCATATGTGCAGTTCCTGATTAATTTAAAATAATCTCGATCCCCAAATAACGGTTTTTGATAAGAAGAGGATCACTGAATGGAGCAACGGATTTAACATTGAATACAACGATAGTAAATTCATGAAACTTCACATTTAGACTAATTTGACTATGTAGAATTTGTGTAAGGCATTTATACTATGTTTCAATTGAAAATACAAAATTTATACTGTAGCATATACAAAATTTGATACGAAGACGACCCTTTATACATATTAATTTGTAGAGAATGGAATTCCCTATTAAATAGTACCTTTGAATAAGCTCTACAATAAATAGTTCTCGAAATAACAGGGGTGGTTTCTTCTTTTCTTCCCGGCTGTACAAGCTATAGACGATACTCTCGAATCAGCTCGTAAGCATAAGCAATCGAAAAAATATAGTCGTTCCAAAGATTTTTTTAACTTTAATCTTGTTACACCATTTTTATATAAGTTATCCCTATTTTATAATTTAAAAAATCCGAGTTCCTGGATTTAAATAATGGAGCATGAAATCTATCGTTTTATGCAGTGGGTACTCTTTTGATCGAATACAGCTTATCTGGATTGATTATTTTCGTTCGTTTAGAAAATTTATCTGTGTTGTTGCAGCGATGGGAAAACCGAACCAGCGAGTAATTATTATGGAATGATCGGTGACGTCAACAGGGACTCCCCCAACGCAACTCGCATCCAATTCAGCAACGTCACCCCTCATCCCGACTACAAAGCTGCGACCCTCCAGAACGACATCGCAGTCTTCCAGACAAAAGACGAGGTGACTTACACGGACACCGTAGCAAGCGTCTGTATCGCCAAAGCCAGCACACAGAAAAATACATACAAAAATGCCACAGCTATGGGCTGGGGAAGAGTTTCAACTGGTAAGTGTTTAAGAAACATTCTTATCTAGAGAGTGGTTTGGCATGTGGTTGTTCTCTTTTGAAAAATAGCTGCTGAGACTTATTTACGACTTTCTTGAGTAACACTGGGGCTTAGGTTTACCTACAAAAATAACAACACGTAAAATCACAGTCGTAACTGTTCCTTTTTGACGTGAATACGTCTCAAAATCAGACCAGTACGGGGACAATACGGTAAGTTGAGGGGAAAATGAGTATTGTGACCGTGTGCTGAGAAATTCCTCCTTAAAGCGGGCGAACAAGCTACAAACTCTCATTACACTCACAAACATTTATTAATCTAATTTACATAACGTGGACACGATATATACTATTTACATAACCTTTCATAACTAGCCGACATAACGGACACTACGACGCGTCTTCATTCTACGCCGCCGGTAACTCCCTGACATCCTGAGGGAGCAGGGGTGAGATTTAGTTTTGGTTCTCTCTTTTAGTTCGGAGGTTTATAGCTGACGCTGCACTTATAGTTCACTTGTTACAGTATCGAGTTTGATCTGAATTTCTGTTTCGTCAATGCGAACCAATTAAAACCTTCTATCATTCGATAGTAGAGGGAAAAGAGTTGTTGGTGATCTTGAGTTCGAAACCCGCGATAACCGGGGAGGGATGGCGTTTTCAAATCAGTAAATAACACGGGGTTGTGAAGTAGTTATGCGACATCGACCACAAAACATTAATGTATTTAAACTTTTTTTCTCCATTTTTTAAGACTGATTTAGTAACTTCTAACATTAATGCTAGCCCTGGGGAGGGAAAGATTTAATTTGTCAGTTGCGGTGGTAATTAATTTATAACTAAGATTTCTTTTTAACTGTCGAAACAAAGTAAAAAAAATTAATAAGAGTAATTAGCAAATCTCTTGTTTTCAAAGTGAATACAAAAGAAAGTAATATTTACAACAATTTGAAATAGGTTCTACTAACTATAAATATAAGTAGGTAGGTAAATAAAAATAATTATTGTTAGCTATTATTAATTATTTATCAACTTATGGGGAGAAACATAACAAACTTAATTTTTATTTACTGTAAATAAAAAACATTGGGGCCTTATAATTATTATATGCCCCAATATTTGTTATTTAGAGTTTTTGAAACAAGAAGTTTGTTAACATTCTCCACCTTAAGCCGACTTCTTTTTTCACTAACTATCCCACAAGTTAGGAAAAAAACTCTTTTTGACGGAACGGAAATCCCCATCACTGACAAATACTTAACTGCACGGTTATTTTTCTTAATTCTTGCTATGGTACTTTTTTCATTCAAAAATAAAACATCGACAACGTGAAAACATCGATGTTAAGCAAACATCGGCTCCAATAAATCGGTGGTATTTACATCGATGTTTTGTAAACATCTACATCGATGTCGCATCCCTTCTTTTTAGACCCTTTCACCCTTGACCACTTTGGTCTCAAAGTATGTTCAATTTACTAATTATAAAAATTATGCTACTTGGTTAGTTTTTAATTTTATAATGGTACTTTTTTCATTTAAAAATAAAACATCGACAAGGATAAACATCGATGTTAAAAAAAACATCGGCTCCAATACATCGATGTTTTTTTATAAAACAACGATGTTTTGAAAACATCGACATCTATGTCGCATCCCTAATAGGTACTACTAACTATAAGTATAATTAGGTACATAACAATTATTATTGTTAGTTATTATTAATTATTTATATACTTATTGGAAGAAAACACTACAAACTTATTTTTTTATTTACTGTAAATAAAAAATATTAGGGCATATAGGTGTTTTTAATATGGTGCTTTTTTCATTCAAAAATAAAACATCGACAACGTAAAAACATCGATGTTAAACAAACATTGGCTCCAATAAATCGATGGTAAATGCAACATTATTTTTTTTAAACATCGATGTCGTAACCCTACTTACATTTATAGGCCTCCATATTTGTTACTTGCAGTTCGTAAGAAAGAGAATTTTGTAAACTTTCTCCTTTTTTCGCCGGTTAGGGTAATTTTGTAATTAACGTCGTACTAGAACAACACAGCGGGCTATTGACGACGGTCCGGGATCAATCCCTTAAGGCAGCATTTCTCAAACTTTCATTATTCGCGGCCCAGTTTTCAATCATAATTTTCAGCGTGATTCCGAAAACAAAATCAAGAAAATATTCTCAAGAATACTTAAATTTGGGGTTCACCAGTACTGAAGTAAATGAAGAAAAAAGGCCCCTGTGTATCATTTGCTCAAAAATGTTGGCTGCAGACAGCATGAAACCTAATAAACTTAAACGACATTTGGAAACGCTTCATAGTGAGTACCTCAACAAACCCAGAGAATTCTTCGAATTAAAATTAAATTCATTTTTTCATCAAAAGCAAAAATCATTTTTTAAAGAAACTTTGTCTGTGAATAAAAAAGCTTTAATTGCATCCTACAAAGTTTCATATAAAATAGCCAGATGTAAAAAACCTCACACCGTTGGTGAAGAGCTTATTTTGCCAGCAGCAATTGAGAGTGCAGAAACCATGTTTGGAGATAATATTTCAAAACAATTGCAGTCCATACCTCTTTCAAATGATATTGTTGCTCGTCGAATTGGTGATATAGCTGAAGATGTATAGTGGCAGCTTTTCTCGAAGTTGCGTGACAAATTGTTTTCAATACAGCTTCATGAAGCAACAGATAGTAATAAAGATGCTCATTTCATTGCCTATGTTCGACTTTGTGATAATATGTTAGTAGTAGAAGAACTACTTTTCTGCAAACCGATAGAACTCAAAGCAACAGCGCTCGCATTATTTGCTATTTTGAATGATTTTATGAACGAGGCAAACATAGAATGGAAAAATTGAGTCGGAATATGCACCGATGGTGCTCGTTCAATGTCCGGAAGATTCCAAAGTACACAAGCACTTGTAAAACAAAAATAGCCTCAGTGCGTCTGGACACAATTCATGATCCACAGAGAAGCTTTGGCTTCTAAAGAAATTAGTCCTGGTCTGAATATTGTGTTAACTACAGTTGTAACCGTAGTAAATTATATCAAAATGAGACCCCTGAAATCAAGAATCTTTTCCGCACTTTGTAAAAACATGGGTGCATTGCATTCAGCTTTACTATTTTATTTCAAGGTGGTTATCACGTGGGAAATTCTTGCAACGTGTTTATGAATTAAGAGAAGAAATCGCCATTTTCCTGGAAGAAGAAAACAGACCGGAAGCCAAGAATTTTCGCTATGGTTTATTTGTGATGAAATTGAGCTACTTGTGTGTGTGGTCTACATATTCGAGAAATTAAATAACTTGAATCTTCAACTCCAAGGAGCAAATATACATATGTTAGATACGAGTGATAAAGTTAATGCTTTTTGTAGAAAATTGGAATTTTGGAGCAGAAATTTAAAGCAAAAAAACCTAACAATGTTTGCAAATATGAATGATTGTACTAAAATTTACAAGGTTGAAGAAAAACATGTAAATGTTGTTTTTGTAACCATTGAAAATCATTTAGCCATGCTGGCAAATAATTTTAAAAAGTATTTTCTAGCTGACGACAAACTGATAGCAAGTTACGAGTGGGTTAGGGATCCATTTCATAAGACCCCCGAAGGACTCTCAATTGATGAGGAAGAAAAATTCATAGACTTCACGACAAGTGGCGAAACCAAAAGACAATTTAGTAATAAATCACTATTTGAATTTTGGTCAGGAGTAGAGGATTATATTTTTCTGCACTAAAAACAAGGGCATTTCGCATTCTATTACCATTTTCAACATCCTACCTTTGTGAAACTGGATTTTCTGCTGTGGCTTCTTTGAAGACAAAATATAGATCTCGGCTAAATATAGAAACAGAACTGAGAGTGGCTATTTCTAATATTAAGCTTTCCTTTGAAAAACTTTGCTCGGCAAGACAGGCCCAAGGAAGTCACTAATAATTATTAAATTTGTTTTTAATTTGGTATGTTTTGATTAAGTAAGTTTTGATTTAGAAGTTGTTTTACTTTAATAAGTTAATTATTAAATGTGTCGAAATGTATTTTGTTTTCTATGTGTATGTGTGCTTTCCTTTAAGTCAGTTAATCAATTTTTTTAAATAATATTTTCTCTTGGATATTCTCGGGTCCCCCCTCTAGTGTGCTCGCGCCCCCCTAGGGAGGCGCGCCCCACAGATTGAGAATCACTGCCTTAAGGGAAAGATCCGAGGATGACACCTCGTAATTTTGAACCACGGTCAGCTGACGAAGCAAAACCTGAGCTGGCACATCACACTCCAAACTTCCACACCAACCCAACATGATGTGGTGTCGTCTCCCAAAAATGGTAGCATCAGAAAATCGTATATGAGGAGAAAAAAACCAACAGCTAACAAATCACGTTCTTATTAGTTAGAAATAAATATTTACAATCAACCTTCATCTATCGAGATGTGCATCTCACGGGTCAGCGCGAGGAAAGCTCAACCTCCCTTCTCGCTCTCTCCCCGTCGACCCTGGCCTCCTCCGCAGTCTCCAAGTCCCCCAACGGCAAAGGCCAGTCGGCGATCCGTCGGAAAGAGCACCTGCAGAAGCGGCTTCTGTTTTCGTCTCCTTTTTGTCGCTCGTAAAACTCGCGAAGCAAAAAACAACATCTGTGTTGCAGCTGGCTCTAGTATTTCACGATCTCACAATGATCACCAGTTAGGGAAAAAAACTCTTTCTGATGGAACAGATGTCGCCATCACTGACAAATACGTAGTTGCACCGTTATATTTCTTAATTTTTACTATGGTGCTTTTTTCATTCAAAAATAAAACATCGACAACGTAAAAACATCGATGTTCAACAAACATTGGCTCCAATAAATCGATGGTAAATACAACATTGTTTTTATAAAACATCGATGTCGTAACCCTACTTTTCAGACCCTTCACACTTGGCCACTTTGGTCTAAAAGTATGTTCAATTTACTGATTATGAAGATTATGCTACTTGGTTATTTTTGTAATGGTACTTTTTTCACTTAAAAATTAAACATCGAAAGCATAAAAACATCGACAAGTGTAAACATCGATGTTACAAAAACATCGGATCCAATATATCGATGTTTTGAAAACATCGACATCGATGTCGCATCCCTAATAAATGGTATTGCCACTGCGTGGCCAACAGGGCGTATGCCGTGACAGTTCTTTTCGTGGGGTCAGGTGTCCCCACTGCTCGCTAACGCTCGACAACCCCCGATGATTGCTACGTATTCCCATTTGGTTCGCATGCGAATTCTACATGCAGGCCTCGAAGAGGCTATATTATGAACACCGTAAATCAAAACACGCTAGAATAAAAAAAAAACTTGCCATGGTTCCAAAGGTTGACATCAGCAATCGAAAATAGCAAAATCTGCTTGCTTCTTCTTTCCGAGGTAAGGGTAGCGTCCCATTCCGAAATGAAGACAGAAGGTGAAAAAACTTATAAAATAATGTTTAAATGTTTTTAAAGTTCGGGCGCGATACAAATATCGCAAAAAAATAGTATTACCTGTGTGCCAAATTTTATTATTATAAGTGCCATAGATTCGTCAGGACAGTACACACAGGCCACAGACACTTTTATAATAGTAGAGATATGCTTATGAGGCGTATTCGCGTAATACTTTGCGGCCATTATGCTCCGACACAGTCTACACGATTTTTTTCAATAACTGATGATATATCTCTCGATTCCTTGGTGGTTTTTATTATTATATTGAACTCTTTTCCAGGGGGTGAAATTCCAGAGACATTGATGTATGTGGGACAAATGGTCCTCAGCTACCTCAATTGTGAAGGAAGGCTGAAAGTGTTTTACAACCAGGGCAAAGAAGCTGCGGATACTAAGTTGTGTACTAGGGAATTGAAATGGCAGCCAAATGGCGTGTGCAATGTAAGTACATCTTCTAGGGTGCGGCAGATAGTTACGTTACACTACAGTTCTGACATTTATAAAAGAACAATCGGTTCACGAATACTTATAACAGATCCTAACTGATAATTAAGTCCAGCACTTACGGAAGTGCTGGGTAGACAAAGCGTCGAATTCATACAAAAATGGAAAAATGTGCCTTATCAAATTTAAATCCATTTCCAGTGGTAATCCCACATTGGCAAAATGGCATTGCTGTCAGACTGGCCAAGGAAGCGTTTTTGGACGCTGTTTTGGTGCCTGATTCTATCACTTCACGTGAGTTCTTCTCCGAAACAAAAATTTCGAATAATGCAATATAGCAAGTTCCTCCTAATCATGACTAGTATTCAGAAAAAAATCCGGGTCTATCCTAGTACAGTAGAGACCCGATTATCCGAGTACAGTAGATACCCGATTATCCGAGTTAATGTGGACCAAGATTAACTCGGAAAACCCAATAAATCGGTTAAAGCGAAAATTGTAAATGTATATTTTAACAAATACAAAATTATACAGATACACCACATGTAATTCATATTGTTACGATGATTAAAGATTTCTTACTTAAAAAAGTACTTAATTGGTTTTTGTTTTACGTTACTTCGGAGTTTTTCTGCAACAATGTTTGGCCATTTTTATAAGGATAGCAGGATTGTTGGTGTCGCTTCTTGTTCTATATATTGAATAGCACTTTCGATAGCTTTTAATCCATCTGTATGGGAGATTTTCATCTGT
Organism: Metellina segmentata; assembly: GCA_947359465.1. NCBI lineage: Eukaryota > Metazoa > Arthropoda > Arachnida > Araneae > Tetragnathidae > Metellina > Metellina segmentata. Next base: position 115,922,064 of record OX375873.1, read on the forward strand.
CGATTTTCATCGTCACTGTCTCTCTCTTTTCATCATCGCTAAATTAATTTTCCTTACTGACGATCTTTTTATCTGTGATCTCTTGTTGTTCGTCAGCGTTTATCCAGTCACGGATTTCGTTTTCCTGAGTGTTTGTGAGATCAAGTCCAGAATTTTTTCGGTAATTTTAAAAATGGAAAATGTGTAGAACCAAAAAAAAAAAATCCTAGAAATATTTGATAGCTCGGTTAAAGCGGAAACTCGGATAATCGGGGTTTTACTGTTTTTTCAAAAGGGAAAGAGAAGGTCGAATGGCTTTATCAGGGTCGCGAAGGAGCATAGAGTTCCTGAATGATCAAAAATCTTTTTCAGTTTGCTCGAAGTGCAGGCTCTACTAATCACCTTCTTTCTTGTATTTGAATGTATCAGACTTATTCTATAAACATAAGGACATCATAATTTTTTGAGGACGAATCACTTGTTGGACTTGATCTAGCAGGTTGCTAGGCAAGTCTAATAAGTATAAATGCATAACTTTTGTAGAGGAGGCTAAGTTCAGCACGTTTTTCCTTTAATGTCTCCGCTTTTCTTTCAGGGAGATTCCGGAGGTCCCTTGGTTCACTTATCGGGCAATATGCCTCCCGTTCAAATTGGAATTACTTCGTTCGGTTCAAATGAATTTGGATGTGGAACCAGAATTATACCATCTGTGTCAACGAAAATCAGTGCTTTCGGTGACTTTATTATGAAAGCATCAGCAGAAGATGAGGGAATATGCACCTTGTAAGAACTCACTGACATTTCTCATTCATTGCTTGCCGGGACGAGTATTAGCCAAGAATACATATTTTCTAACAGTTTAAATAAATTCCATTGTTCGAAATGTGTTGTCATTTGTTTATGCTTTTCCAGAAAAACACCAGCTCTAAATTTATGAGCGTTCGGAGCCAAAAGCGACAGCAATGACAACGAGATGGCACAGGTAAACCAACACGGCAATCTCCATTCATGTGTTTCGTATGACAGCCTTTCTCCTAACGACCTTTCACCCCTACTTAAAAATCGAATGGCCCAAGGTCACCTGCCCTCGCCCGAGAGCCAAACTACTTTCTTTAAGGTTTTCAGTATTTTTTCAAGCTTACATTTGTGGTTTATATTTTTCGTGTTCTGTATTACAAAATCACATTCTTACAGAAATGTCGCAGAAATTCTCGGCGTTCCCAACGTTAAGTTCATTTCCGGTAAAAATGACACAGCCTATAATTGCAGCCTGTTTTTCTATCAATATTTTTTATTTGCAGCACTCTTGCACCAGAAATGCGACATTTACGAAATCCACCATCATTATCATGTGAGTCATTATAAAGGATGACAAATCATATTAATACGATATTCATGATTCATTTATTTTCAAGCTAATACCATTTGTTTCTTTAAAATTCATTCCGCGTGTGAAATGACAGCATATTTCAAAATTAAATGTCTTCAGTACAGATGAAACAAGGCTGATTACAATTTTTCATAAAACGAAAGCTTTCGACTTTTCAGACGTCTTGGTTATAAAAGTTTATAACAGCGATATTATTACAAAATTGGCAAAGTTTAATTTAAAACTATTAGAATTACACAACCTAACTCAGGTTGAATTGACTAATTATTAATTGAAAAAGTGATTCATCCATTTTTCTTTCGTAGATATCTACCAAATCATTTAAGTGTGAGTAAAATAATTTATTTGACACCCTTTTCGATATTTTTATAATTTTTACAACTTACTTCGGATGCAAATCCTATACTTGCTATAGGATTTGCATCCAAAGTAAAAGTCCTATAAAAATTATGCAATATGTAACATGTGATTATCCAGCCATAGAATATATTTCACATACATCGCACCCCTGCGTATTACAAAACTACAAAATGACAAAAATTGACACTAAGCTCACTGCTACAAAAGACGATTTTAGAGTTTCTTTTTTAGAATGTTTAAAAATGCCCCTTGTTAGGTTCTTTTCCTGTAAAATTGCTCTACTCAATTCGTAAGAATGACGAATCGGAGAATACTCTCGCACACACTCATAGCTTACAAACAAATATTTTTTGACGCTTGCCACTCTTGCAGCAGGCAGATAACATTTTCGAATTTCGCTACCTTTAAGGGAAGAATGTCAAACTAATTTGATAAGATATATTCATCACTAAGTTTTTCTGAAAAGCAAATATATTTCTTCTTGACCATTCCATTTGGGGGACGTTCAATTGTGAAAGAACTTGTTTCAAATTTGAATGTCTTCAGTAGAGTCAAAATAACCTAAAAAAAGTAGGCAATTTTCGGTTACTCGGGCGCATGCGATAAATATCGCAATGGAAAGGATGGGTCCCGGATCAATCCAGCGGCGATCCATATGGGGATGGATTGTGAAGCAATCCTTTATTGGCCTACCCTTTATTGTTGAAAAGTATAGCTCGCAAAGCGAACTAAATATGATTGCGTAGCAAACATCGGGGGTTGACGACCGATAGCGAGCAGGGGGCGGAGCCCCCTAGTAGAGATAAATAATGAAAAGTTGCAGCTTTCATACAATATGTAATATGTGATTATCCTACATGTGACAGAGGATGGTTGGAAAAGGTTGAATGTCAGAAGGTCATGTGGCAGTGAAATACCCTTTCAATAGAAATCAGGAGTGACACGGATTGTGTACATAATATTAACACATAGGTTATGATTTTCCTTGACTTGTCAATGACTATCCATTTCGTGGCCAGCACGACGTTGCCCGTGACAGTTCTTTTCGTGGGGTCAGGTGTGACCACTGCTCTCTAACCCCCAGTGATTGCTACGAATCCGTAGCCTATTGGATATTAACCATAATGGCGTAAGTTTGCTTCGCAAACCAAATAGAAATTCGTAGTCTCTATTGGAATTAATTCCGCGCCAATTCCAATTTGGTTTGCTTTGCAAACCAACATCACGGGCAACGCCGTGATGGCCCCGTCATTGTCAAATGCGGCCAAATTCGATTACAGCCATCATGGCGTTGCCCGTGGTCTTCGTAAACCAAATGGAAACTCGTAGCCAGGCATAAGAATGCAAAATTTCAAAAAAGAGGAAAAGCAAAATTTGAAATTAAATACTCGCGTGTCAGGTCTGCGCAGGATTATGCAATAGTAAAAATTAACATTAGCCCGGAGCTATAATTATTGATTTCACTCTACTATTATAAAAGGAAGTGTCTGTTTTTCGTTATCACAGTCCTGATACATCTATGGCACTTACAATAATGGGATTTGGCACACAGGTAGTCCGAATTTTTTGCAATTTTTGGGTCGCAGCGAATTTTAAAATTCAATCTAGAATATTTTTAAATGTATTAAATGGAATTTAATTATTATTATTTTCTTGTAGAGGGTGGCAACAAAATCCTCGAAAAAAAGTTACCGGATAGTGTCACGAAAATTTCCCTGATTTTACTATTCCTTTAAGAAATGTCGTGGTCCGTAATTGGTATCGATCTACAGTATCCACACGACAATATTTTTAAATATTTAAGAGTCAGATGGGATAAAAGGATCACATTTTCTACACATATTTTGTATTTTTTCTCTTCAGATATTTGAATTGTTATTGTAAGGGTTGGAACCCTTAATGGAACTCGTACAATAGCAATTGAAAAAAATGAAAAAAAAAAAAAATTATTTTGATTAGGAACTTTCTACACCTGACCCTACATTATCCTACAAAACATCAAAATCAAATGTAAATCTAGAAAGTTCTTTCAAAATCTGTTAAACTGTCGTTGGATTTCATTGGTTCATTTGAAATAATTCTTTCTCTTTCATTGACGACTTCAGAAGTGCGCCAAAAAACGCGCCAAGGCTGTTACCACAGCTATAAACAAAGACTGAAGTTGTACCAAAAATTCTACAAAAATGTAATTATGAGCAAAAGACATTAATTAATTGCAACAAAAAAAAAAAAAAACATTAGTTGCACAAATTTTAAATTGTTTACCATAAGTTGTATGACCGGCCTCACGGCGACGAGTCTTTCCGGCCGCGAAAACCACGGCGATGGTATTCGCGGTGTTCGGAAATTACGACGCCATTTAGTTCTTTATTCAAATTACAATTTCGATAAATACGATTTATTCGATTCTCAAAATTACTCGAAATCGTGCATCTCTAAATAGGACAAACGATAATAGTTGCCGTTACGATATCAAAATTTTAAAAGTTCCCTTATTTGTTTGTGAAATTTGGAAATTTACCCCGATATTTCCGGAATTAAAAAGTTCCCTGAGAATTCCCTTATTTCCCTACCCACCGCGTTAGAATGGCAACGGCATAAAAGATCGCACATTCTAAATTTATTTTTTTCGTTTCCATTTTCATATTGCGCGGAGGAACGATTTGAAAACTAAAACTAACTTCGAAGGAACTAAAAAAAAATATTGACTGGAGTTATTTGTTTCTTTTCTTCTATATCCTAGACTTTTAAAAGATAGAGTAAAAGTTTCAACGGATTTAAAATCTGCAGAAACCTAAAAATATGTTTTTCTTTAAATAAATAATTTTTTAAATGAATCTATCTTTATATTTTTTTTGCAAGACATTGTGACGTTACGTCAACCTTCGCGTTCAAAACATAAAAGATTATATTTCTTGCACTCATACGATTTCAGCGAAAGAAAGCATAATAAATAAAAAATATTTTGACTGGGATTGTTTAGTTCATTTTGTAAAATCGGGATCGTTGAAGATAGATTATAATTTTGAACGGAATTGAAATCTGCGGAAAATTTTACCCCCCACCAGATATATACCTTTTACATTTGATATTCTTCTAATAAATAATTTTTCAATTAAATATTTATATTTTCGCAAGAGATTCTGAGGTCTCGGATTGGATCTCTTCTTAATTCGAAATTGCCCGCATTTGGTAACGCCGTAATGACTGCTATCCAATAGGCTACGAATTCCCATTTGGTTTGCTTCGCAAACGTTTTTAATACAGAGATTTATTAGTTCTTTTTCTTCCTTGTAACAACGTTTTCGATCCTTTAGAAATTGTTACGGGCGTGGCGGCATATTATCTTGCGAAAATATAAGATTCAATTTAAAATATTTGATTATTAAAAATTAATCAATCTAATGTGAAATTTTCCGCAGATTTCAAATCCGTTGAAATTGTTTTAACGGTCTAGGACAGAGATGGCGAACCTATGACCCGCGGGTAAGACACTGACCCACGCAGGCTTTTTAAATGACCCACGCATTGATTTTTATAAATTATTTTAGTTATTTTCGAACCCCTCTTTTAAAAAAATACAACTGCTATTAAAAAAATTAAAAACTAAAAAAAAATGCATAAATGATTTTTTGTAAAGTGTTTTAGATTTATTGATCAACATAATGCTGTTTTAAGATTTATATGAAGGCCGATTGAGTAGAAAAAGTAAATTTATAAAATACCGCTTGAGAATGAACATATGTGGTAAATACTAATAATAAAGACATATTTACACACTCGATAACTGACCTTGTATTCTTGCAGGGCTCCTAACAGGTTTCAGGAAGTTTGGAGAGTGGGGTGCCAGCTCAGGTGTTGCTTCGTCATCTGACCGTGGTTCAAAATTACGAGGTGTTGTCCTCGGATCTTTCCCTTAAGGGGCTGATCCCGGACCGCCGTCAATAGCCCGTTGTGTTGCTCTAGTACGACGTTAACTAAAATTACCATTACCTAACAGGTTTCAAGGTTTAAAAAGGTGACAAAAGTGACTAATTGAACCAAAAAGGTGACAAAAAGTGACTAATCAAGCAGAAAAAAAGTGACAAATCGAGCTTTTGAGTATAAAGATAGAAAATAAAAAGATCCTCCCCAGCCACCCCTATCTTTTCTTTTTCTTTCTATGGAATAATTTTTTTTTCTTCATTTAAAAAGTACATCATTTTAAAATATTAACATAAAAATAAAAAAATCGTAATTAGAATTTTTTAATTCGTTTATTTTTGACACAGCTTGAAGAATTTCTTCCTTTTCTTTAAAAGACTAGGGGGCTCCGCCTCCTGCTCGCAAACCAACACTCCTTTCACAGATGCCATTTGGTTTGCTTCGCAAACCAACATTCCTTTCACAGAGTGAAACTATCTGAATAATTCGTATTATCCTGATTTCACTTTCTGGTACATGACGTCACAGCGAGGGCTTCGCCCCGTGCTCGCCGACCCTGGGGATTGCTACGCAATCCCGTTTGGTATGCTTCGCAAACCAATACTTCTTTCGCAAGAGTTTTCACCTTTTTTTTTTTTGCTTTAACACATAATGCACCCTAAACTAATAGCCGCATCAGTAAAAAATCGTCTGCATCTTGTTCCCTGTACAATTTTAAGTAAACCGTGTTAATCTCCAAACTTTACGATCTATACTTTGTACTTTCTCGGTAAACTGTCTGAGAACAGAGGCAAAAAAACGAGCCTTTTTCCTCGCCAAATAAAAAGAAATCGTTTTTATGGCAATTGTTGCTACAATAAATTTGATATCTGGCAAAACCGATAGTCAAAAATGCAACCCACTACTGCTTGCGGAACCTGCTATGCGAACTGAAAAATACGAAATTTGTGTCACCAACTTTTGATTGCATCGAATTTATTTATGAACCAATTTTAAAAATAATTGTACCGTAAGAAATAGTACATTCTGAAGTATACTGCGATATTTTCAAAATTTAAAACTAACAGTAATACGATATAGATATGACCGTTTTAGCTTTGTATCGGAAATTAAGATCTGAAAGTTCCGAAAATTGTATGACCAACTTTTAATTGCATCGATTTTATTTATTAACCAAGTTGAAAAATAATTGTACCATAAGAAAGAGTGTAATGTAACGTATTCAGTAATGTTCTCAAATTTAAAAAATAATGGTTTTTGCTGTAGTTACAATGGTTTTAATAAAAAGTAACGAAAATATCTAAAGATTCCGAAATTTGTCTGACCAACTTTTGATCGCATCCAATTTAATTATTAACCGATTTAAAAAATAATAGTACCGTAAGAAAGAGTACATTCTGAGGGATACTGCGATATTTTAAAAATTAAAAACTAATAGTAATAAAATATAGATTTGGCAGTTTTAAAAAAAAGTAACAAAATGTCCCGATTTTTCCCGAATTTCAAAAATATATTATCAAGAACCAAATTGAAATATCAAAAAAAAACTCGACGAGCTGCAAAAATTTACTTGAGAGGTACTCTTTAAAAAAAACTCACGGCTGAAGACTGAAAATTTGTATGTGTTTTGCTCACTCGCGGAAGAAATTTCTCTTCTTCAATTTTGACACTTAATAAACTCTAAACTAATAGCCGCATCGGAAAAAAAATCTTAATAATCGTCCAGGGAATACGATGAAGAACAAACCATGTTAATTTCGTTTTTTTCCGATCAGTACTTTCTCGGGAAACCGTCTAAAAATCGAGCTAAACAACACAGTTTTCATTCCTGCGGCGTTGGCGGTGGTAACTTTTTTTCCCCCGGAGGTTAGCGAGCGTAAGCGAGCAGGGGCCGGAGCCAACGCGGAGCCCCCTAGTTGTTAAAAAAGTCTGAAATTAATTTTGTCTTTTTCTTCTCAATAGAAGAATGTACATTTTTTAAAGTCTGTCTTTGCTGACCAGCAACATCTGAGACTTTTGCCGCTGCTTCAATCATTGCCTGAGCAATTGCTGTTTCCTTAAAAACTTTTTTTTATTGCCTTCTTGAGCCTATCATTGGCTTCCTTTAATAATTTTGAAGCACTGTCCAACGCTTCATCCTCTTCCTTATGCATAATTTTAAGTTTTCGTTCTTCTATCACTTTTCTTTTCTTTGACAGCTGCTTTAAATTTTTGTTCTCTGCTTCCAGTCTATCGTTTTCTTTCCTGTCCTTCTTTAATTTTTCTTATGCCTTACGTTTTATATCTTCTAAATAGGCATTGTAGGCTTTATACGAGGGTTGCTATTTATATTTCTGGCCTTGGCAACAGTAAGTGGTTCTAGGCAACCGCTGACGTTTGCAAACGATAATTTAATATTTTTAACCATAATTTCTTTAGAACTTTTTGTCATTTTAGCGTGATTAGTGTTGTTTACAGTAAATTGAAAAATTCATCTCGGGCAAAAAGTGGAATTGACTCGAACATTTTCGTGCGATTATTTTTCCAAACTTTCGACGTGGATTATCAAGACAAGAGTGCTTCAATGAAATTAATTACGTATACAGCAATAAAGCACCATCCTATAGCACTGTAAAAAACTGGTATACCGATTCAATCGTGGTCGACGTTCGCTCCAGGACGAATTCAGTGAATGTCATCCAAAATCGGTTGTTGTGCCAGAAAATATCGATGCTGTGCATGAACTGATAAAGCAATATCGCCATGTTACATACCGTGAGATTGAGGCATCTTTGGACATTTGTATGACAAGCATCAATAAGATATTACATGAACATTTAGCCGTAGAAAAGATTTGTTCGCGTTGGATCCCGTATAATCTAACAAACGCTCAAAAGATGGCTCGTGTCGATTGGTGCAAGGAAATGTTGAAAAAATACGTTCAAGGTACATCAAAGGCTATGTATAACATCTACACTGGTGACGAATCATAAATCTTTGCATATGGGCCTGAAACAAAACAGCAATCGACTGTATGGGTCTTCCAAGACCAGTTAAATTCAACAAAAGTTGTTCGTGGAAGAAGCACATCGAAGCAAATGGTTGCCTGTTTCTTCGGCATTACCGGTCACGTGGCAACAGTGGCGTTAGAGCAACGCAAAACGGTCAATTCTGAATGGTACACAGCGATTTGTTTGCCAGAAGTCATCAGAGAATTTTGAAAACAGCAGGAGAAGAGGCGAATCATTCCTCACCACGATAATGCAAGCTCTCGCATATCGGTTCAAAAAAAGGATTTTTTGACCGGCCAAAACATCAAATTGATGGGTCATCCGCCGTACAGCCCTGATTTGGCACCCAATGACTTTTTTTTATTCCTGCACATCAAAAATATATTACGTGGTCAACGCATGTTTTGGAGGTACCTCGATTGGAGTGGAAAAGTGCTTCAAAAATTGGTTCAAACGCATGCAAAAGTGTATTGATCGTCGTGGAGAATATTTTAAAAAACAATAAAACCAATTTCGATCATAAATATTTGTTTTTTCATTATTAGGCCAGAAATATAAATAGCAACCCTTCCCATATCCTTTAGCTTTGATGTGATCGGCACCAAATAAGGTTGATTGTCAAAATTTGCCAAGCTACTTTTAACCGTCATCAATGCATTGAGTGTCCGTTCTGACATTGATGCTGTCTCATGTCAAGGCTTTTCCTAAGGCTGAGAAGCCAAGTTCAATGTCAGCACTACCATTAGAAAGGGACAGAGCAGCCTTCACTAGCTTTGACACAACTGGGTATTTAGGATCCACACCACTAATGTCTCGCAGTCTGAAGAACTGGTTCCAGTAAACATCAATAGGCTTCATTCTAGATCCTTCTTCCACAAATTGTCTTTGTAGTAATTTCCACTCATCCAGTAGTATGTCTGTCGGGACATCCCATGGCATTGCTCTTGCAACTTCTAATACTTGTCAAACACTCAAGAGGATCAAGACAGAATTAACTTTTAAGGAGAGATGAACAGCAGGACTTCTTCAAAAGATATTTAACACTGGCAATGTAATGCATCTGAGCCCTTGGAAAAAATAAATTCCTTTCCTTCTCTTTCACATTCTGTAGCGCTCTAGAAATTTAATCTCCAATCACAATATCAGTCAGAGGCAACAGTTTCCGAGGACATATATCTTCCAATTCATCCATTTTCAAATCTTGAATAAATTCCTTTGTTGATTCTACCCAAAATTGTTCTTATCAACAGTTCAACAAGTTGAGAATGAAGGTTATGTATTAAAGGTTCCTTTTTATGAAGAAATTCGGTCACATGATTAAATATACTTGCACTTGATATGACAAATATCACCTCAGCCTTAATAGTTTCTCTTCTAAGTAAATAAACAATTTTTTTTGTAGCCTGGTCTTTGTATTATGTTTGGCTTCTTTATTGGAATGTAGTTATTAAAGGAAGTTGAGTGCAGGCATGAGAATGCAAAATTTCAAAAAAGAGGAAAACCAAAATATGAAATTAAATACACGGGAGTCAGGTCTGTGTGCACAGGATTTCGCAACAGTAAAAATTAAAATTAACAACTCGCGCACGCTCGAGGAACAATTTGTACACTATGGAGTTGGTGAGCAGTGGGCGGACCCCCTAGTAGACCTTGGCGATGTTCAAACTTTTACATCGCGATACATCGGCATTCTAACATCATAATATCGTGATGTTAACCATGCATTTTATCTATAGTAAAAGCAAAACCTTGTTCCTATATCACCATATATGGGTCATTCTGAAATTAAGTGGAAATTTGGCAGTCAAAACTTTTGAAAAATAAAATTAAAGTTTTATTATTTATTTTATGTATTTAGTGTTCTGTTAGGGCAAATGAAGTTGTACAACCATCAAACAGAGGTCAAGAAAGCATTTTAAGCAAATTAAAGCCAATTTTTTATTTCCTTAAAACATGGAGGTGACATTCATGGGAATGGAGCTACAAGTGTTTGCATGGAGGTGACAAAATGTTTCAGTTTCATCTAACACAGTGTAATGTCTTTAGGTATTTCATAAAAATGAACTGTTCATGAGTGTTCATTGTCAGTTGTTTTAAAATGGCCACAACCTCATCTTGCACTGTTGCTTCACATTCTTTTGGTGTCATGTTGCTTCACAATTGGTTTTTGGTGTCATGTCATCTTGACATGAAGCGGATCTGGTAAGAAGCTTCAAAACATTCCGAGACATTTGCCACATAATAGCAAACACTCTTTCTACCAAATGCTTTGACAATTATATATTCATTAAATGCACTTGAGTCAGGTCGTAAAGATTCGAACAATGAGCAGAACATTAAGTTTTTCACTGTTTTCAATTTCCCTACCTATGTTATGTGATTTGGTCGTCTGAACCTTTGAAATGCACACTTTCTATCTCCTTGGTGTACTTACATCAGGCCTCGAAATAGATTTTTTAATACAGGTGCACCTTGAGCACCTAAGGTTTTAAATTAGGTGCAAAGATTATATTTTAGGTACAGTGCGTGCACCTAGCGGAAAAATATTAGGTGCACAATTTTATTTTCATGTGCACAGTGCACCTGTGCACCCGGGTATTTCGAGCCCTGACTTACTTTAATATTTTTTGTTGAAATTAACATGTATCACAGTATCTTATCTGTTCCGAGGTTATTTTTTAGGTTGAAAATTGACCTGTATTGGACTATTTGCAAACATGCTTCATGAAAGGAGGAAGCATATGATCGAATTTATTAACTAGTTCTTTGACTTTTATTTCTACTTTTGATTTAACCACTTTCTCAGCTGACGTTTTTATTCCTTTAACTAAACTTTACTTCTTTCCTCTTCCATTGCTCAACGCATGTAATTACATTTTCAAAATCATTTGTCTCAACGTTTTTGTTAATGCACTTCTTACATCTCCTTTCCAGACATTCTTCTTTACTTTTTACTACATTCTGACAGCAGAGATTTAACCTTCTGGTCTAAATCATTGTAATTAAAAACTTTGGGGCTTTTTAATTTTTCAAAAATTAAAAACATTTTCATGCTTTTCACATGCACGTGTTTTTTACATCAGGTTGAAATACCTAAAATCAAAATGGTAAAAAAACAGAACGTTGAGTATGGAATATTATAGCCAGATTCTACTTCAACTTTTTATGGAGATTTTAAGATTTCCCATTAGGGTTCTCTTTTGTTTTTAGTTTATTCCTTAATGCCTAGTGCCATATGGCGGACATCTTACTCAAAAAACTTCACGATGTCAGATCTTATTCTCATTTTATTTTTTGTTTGGTATGTGCTTGTCTCTTTAATTACTTCAATGTTTTTCTCGCTATATTTTATTCAATTTTTCCCATTATGGACTAAAGTGGGATCTTGTGCAAACTTTGATACTTTATAATTATTTTCCCAGACAGTACCAAACCAAATGCTTTTTGACCTTTCCTTTATTTGGTATTGTAATTTTTCTCTATCTGGGAAGTTAACGCAGCTCCAAATTCAAGATTTTTACTCTAGGAGAAACTTTTACTCAGCGTAAAAGATTTTTGACCTTCTGCTGTGGACTGTTCATATTTTTAAACTTCTCTTTCAAACAATAGTTCCTCTTATATTTCTCCTTATTTATATTGAGCTTCATTTTTTCTTTATTTTCTTTTTGAAGTTGCTTGATCTTAATCGTTCAGTAGGACTTTGATTTGTTTCTTTCAGCTAGCCTTTTTCTGCCTCTTTCCCTGTTGCTTACTACTCTCCCAATAACAGTTACACTTTGAAGGCCTACGCCAACAGCTTCTACTAGGTCAACTAGTTCACTGTTTGGTGGAATATTAATTTCCTTTTTTTCTTCAAATCGAGGTTTCTTGTTTTTTGAACCCATTTTTTTTTACTAAGCTCTCTTTTCTGTTGGAAAGTACTGAAATATCTTTTATTTTTCCTTCTTCTTTTCTTCTATAATATCTCTCCAACTCCTTCCTTTTAAATTCTACATACAGTTCTGGATCATTTTAAATTCTATTTCTTTTTTGCTCAGACTCCTTCCTGATTTTACTAAATTTGATTACATCAGATTTCTTATACATGGTACCAAATAGGCAGATTGACCTCGTACCATGTCAGAAACTTCAAAGAGAATTTCAGTCATGAGGATACTTAAATTATCTCCCAACTCTCCATGCCAAATTTTTAAAGAAAAATTAAAGATTCTATTAACATACATAATCAGACTCAAATTTACAATTGTTCAAACATTGTAAATCAAATAAAACTGGTAGCTAACACTACAGGTTCAAATCAGAATCAATTGGCAGGTTAAATCAGTACAGGTTAGAGAAAAAACAATTGAAATCCTTATTTGTTTACCCAAGATTGTTCTTACTTTAATAAATGACAATTCAGAATCAATTTTTAACCATATGTCACTGTAAAATTTCTCATAAGAAATATTTGTTCACCTCCATGTATGCCTGTCACCTCCATGTTGGAACTTAGCCATGGAGGTGACATTTCAATGGTTAAACCACATTTTAGCCTAACATAAAAGAATCCCAGCCATGTGCTTTGATTTTCAGATTATTTTATACAATTCCTAACTATCTGTTGAAAAAAGGTCAGCAATAAATGAAAGAACATAAAATTAAAAAATGCCATGGAGGTGACATTGTAAAAAGAACTCATGAGTTTTCAAATATAAAGATAAGAAACAGACAAAATAATACTTACTATTGAGTCTAAGATATCTTACAGTAAAGATAGCTGATTAGAGCTTCTTTTAATTACACTTTCAGACATGTGCTGCTTTCTAGTAGACTTTTTTAAAGGTTATTTATTTACATTTTATGCAGAGCTGACAAAAATAGCAGGGACAAAGGAATTTACTGATTTTTAAATGTTAAATTTAATTAAAAATATAATAATTTCAAGTGCATTGTGTAACAATAAGACTCTTAACACTAAATAGAGCTACTAAATAGAGGAATTTCTAACACTGTTTAAGTTTCATCTATATCTAAACCTAGAAACAGGGCTAAGGACGGCCATGGAGGTGACATTTTCCATGGTTAATTTACTTTTTCAATTATAAATATGAAAATATTTATTCTTTTAACACTATTTGATGAAAATATACCTTAATTAAGATATATTACTACTGTATAAAAATAAATTAATGCATAAAATTCATAAAAAAAAATGCAGGTGACTCAAATTTCCACTTAATTTCAGAATGACCCATATATAATTATTATTAAGTTATTTTTTCTCTTGGTTATTAAAAATCGTGGTAGGAAAAAAATAACAAGTATAGATCTACGTTGTACATTTAAGAAGCACGTATGATTAAAAACAAGATTTTACATATCTATCTGTTAGGGTATGTGTGCATCAAACGCCCCATCTTTTTAAAAATTTCATGGAAATGGTCTGTCATTGTGTTATTTTTGTTCGAAATGCAGAAAAAATATTATACGTAATACAGAGGTGTGAAAATTATTAGAATAATAGTGAAATTTACAGAAAAATCTTGTTACATTAAAGAGATAATACATTATTTTGAAAAATACTGATACATTTAATATTTAGTGTGCATCCTCTTGTTTTTTATTAAATATTCGATACGTCTTGGCATACTTTGTATGAGTTTTTGGCAATTAGATTGTATTTCGTTGTCATGGTGCCAAATTTGGATGAGTCTTTCTATCAGACCATTTTTGTTTGTGATGTTACAATTCTTTAATTTTTAATTTACAATGGCCCAAAAATTCTCTATTGTGTTCATATCTGGACTGTTTCCAGGCCATGGAAGAGTTTTATATTTTTTTCATCCAAAAATTTGATCACAGATTTTGGCTTTATGGCACGGAGCTCCGTCATGCATGAATATGAAGTCTCCATTTGGAAACCAATCTTTTAATTGGGAAATTAGTCTTTGTTCAAGCACTTTTTATACTGATACTGGTTCATCATGCCTTCTACAATGTATAAACGTCCAATACCCTGAGCAGACATTACGCTCCAAACCATTACTTTAGTAGGATGTTTAACCGTTTGTGCTATGCAATTTGGGGAAAATTCTTCACTGGTACTTCTCCTGAAATACTGACTGCTTTCTTATGATATCGTAAACATTGGTTCATCAGAAAAACATACCTAAAAGATAAAAATACTTTAAGGTATGTAATTTGTAGAGAAATATTCGTATAACGAAATTTTTAATCAAATTTATAAACAGTTCTGTATCTTTAGTCAGTATGCAATAAACATGATGTCAGGAAAAGAAATGAACAACTTGAATTCAACTGATTAATTATAGGAAAATTAATCTTTCTCACCTTGCTCCAGTCATTTCCAAATTGTTCTTGCACAACTTTTGCCCAAGCAAGTCTCTTCTTTGCCATAGCAGATGTGATTTTAGCCTTTTTTCGAGGACGACGAAGATAGAAGAATCACATACATTTACTCCATACGCTTGAAGAGAGATTTTTAGTTCATGACTAGTTGCTCTTCTGTTAGATTTAGCAATTTGAATTAATTTCCTTTCAGTTCTTGCAGTAAATTTACTTTTCCTTCCGCATTTCCGAACTCTAGAATTTCCATATTCACATTTGGAGTCCAAAGATCCTTTTTATTCTACACACAGATACTTGAGAAATGTTTGCTTTTTTTTTGCGATTTCATGTTGTGTATAGTTATTTTCTTGGATGAGACACTTTACCACAGCTAGATTTCTAGGAGAAATATCACTTGCTTTACCCATAATCACGCAATAATCCTTTGCAAACGAAAATAAAGTTACCAATTATAAACTAATCAAAGCAGCGAAAAGAATTGCTTTAACAATAAAATAATACCGATGCCAACTCAAGAAAAGAAAGAATATACAAGCACAGCAAGTAGACGATTTTAAAATTTTATTTTAAATTCGTTTGCAAATTAAAAAAAAAAATTGTATGCAATGCAAACAATTTGATTACTTTAGATCAAATATTTTTCTTTTTAAAAAATGTCATTATTTAACAAAATTATATCCCCAAAACTATTTTAAAGGAGTGAAAATTGATTGGATCAACAAAACAAATTACCTTTAATGAAATATTGCAAGTATATACAAAATGAATCAAGAAAAACTGAAAAAATCATAATTATTCTAATAATTTTCACACCTTTGTAGTTTTGAAAAATTGAATAACATCTATGTGGTCCACCGGTCTCAGGAATGTACAATAAAAGTGGAAATTCTGATAAACAAAGCATCATGAGTAAAACAAATTTTTTCAACATATATTCTCATGAAATAATGCAATTAAGATTGTTTTGTGATATAATAAAATAATATATTATCCTATGCTATTAATTTTCTAATTTCAATTTAAATTCACACAAGTACACTCAATTTAAGATTCCGTCAATTTTGGTCGTTTTAGCAGATTTCTCCGTTTTTGTCGATCTTGTTCGACAACCTGCAGAACATTTTGGGAATGATTTTCACATTTTGCTGACTGCATGAAATCAGTACTTAGCTTGTTCCCTCTTTCTGCAGTCATTGACAACATTCAGTGCTTGTAACTTTGTGAATGATGTGGTATAGGATGCAGAACTTGACCGTTCTGAAACATCTTATCTTTAAAAATGTGAGTCTAGTTCAAGCAGATAAAATAAAAACCAATAATCTGCTCCAAGTAAATCAGAAAGGGTTGTATTTAGAGTGAGATTTTTTGGAAATTTGGGTTCTCCAAAATCGATGCCATATCTACCTAGCAATTTAAAAGCAGTATTGGTGGAATTTGGTTTTGTAGCTTGCATAGCATTAGCGATGGCTTTTTGTTCTTGTGGTGGAACTTTGTTGTTCCAAAGGGCAAGTAGCATCATCTCTTCTGTAAGATACCAGTAGTGGTTTTCAAAGGCACTGATTGCACTTTTAGATATAATGGGATGGACAGCCTTGTACACTAAAAGAATGAAGCATTTGTAGGTCGTTACAAGGGGCATTTATGGCAGAATCGCAGGTTATTCACCAGGTGCAGTAGATGAGAGTGACAAAGTTAGCAAAGTCACACAGTTTGGCAACCTGTTGTTTTACAGTTATTGTACCAGCAGGTAGTTGTTGTATTTGCTTCTCAAGAAGACAAATTTTAATTGTGTATAACAATTTGGCCATCCAACATGCTTTGTGCAAGGCTCCTGTACTATTGAGAAAGTCTAAGTACAATGGGCAAAGCTTTATGAACTCCACATAGTCATCTCTGTTTTTTCCTGAATCGATGGCAGATGTTGCTGTCTGAATTGCATTGTCTCCAAGACCATCAACTATGCTTCTCGCTTGTACATTCACTGACTTTGAGTCAAAAGGTTCCAATTAACCATCAAAATATTCATGATGATCAAAATTGTCACGAAATCGTATAAACAAGGTTATATCTGGTGACTTGGAAGCCTCAATCTTTAAGTCATCAAACACGTGGGATAAAATGACTTCTCCAACATTATGGCGGCAAGCTGACCAAAGAAGCGCACGTCCCAATTTCTTTAGCACACTGACGCAGGCAGCGGTAACATGACCTGTGTTGGAAGAAGTTGTGTCAAATGTCATGTTCACAATTGTATGTGTGCATTGCCAAGAGGTGAGCTACTCATATATTAAATCAGCAATGATTGGGCCACATTTACGATCAGTTCCTTGGGAATATACTGGCGTATCAAGAATCTTTTGCTTTTGAACGTTTCCAACGACAATGGTGAGACATTCTTCAGTTTTGTACTTATTGGACAATGATGTTGAAAGTTTTGAATCCAAATGCAGTTGTATATTTAGGAAAGCACCACTGTTCCTTGCAGGTAGTTGAAATCTTCATTGCAACTTGCCTTCTTGATATATCTGCTGTTGCGTAAGATGCTGCAATTGTAGATGTCTCTCCTCCTATAAAGTCATTAATGCTTTTGTATATGCTGCTTGTTGTGTTGGACTGCTGCACTTAAATGTGTTGCTACTGAAACAAGATTAGCTTTCACCACATAATGTCGTCTGGAATGAATAATGTCGATCCTGTTCTTTTATTTTGATGATGACTTTGAGTACTTGTTGATCGTCCTTCAAAAGGGAAATTTTCCACATCATTTGTATCATTTTGTTCATCACAATCATAGATAGAGCTGAGAATATCACGTAATATTAAGTTGGAACTCATTTCTCTATTCACTTTTTCCCTTCTTATTTGTTGTAGCTGTAGATGCTGTTCTTTTCGTTTGAGTTTTTCCGCAAGACATTTGTCATGTGATCCAAATGTTGCCAAATGGTCACTTTGCATTGACTGAAGGAAGGCAAGGTCTTCTTTGTTCTGTATTTGCTTTTTTACATTCACAGGCCAATAGGAAAATGTTAATGCTAGTTTATATTCCATCTGTTTTAACTTGTCTATAGTATTTGGTGCAGATCTTCCATTAAGGGGTATCCCTCTTAATTTTGCGCTGTCATCAAGAAGTTTTATAAGTTTTTCGTTCACTGATTATTTGGATATTTGCTTTTTCATGAAACAGCTTTGCTTGGGAAAGGACTAGTTTTGCAGACTCCCATTTAGTCCTATTTTCTTGGACACCTTCTTCAATATGATACATCATACACCTCAAAACTTGAAAATTGTTGGAAGTTTGGAGCCATTTATTTGTGAATCATCACAAGTTATCATCCAAGACCAAAAATATTTGAAGTCAGTCTGGTTTCCATAGGGAAATCAGAACAAAAAGTTCAGTTAAAGTTAAGCCAATGTACACTGTCCAAATCTGAATCAAACTAGCAATAAACAAAAGTTGAAAATCAGTTCATAATGAAAACCACAAGTTGAAATAAACAGGAAATGTATTGCAAACAAAGTTAAAGCTGCAGTCACTAGTCTAGTCAGTGTTACCACATGGTTTTGGCAACAACTTTATCTTGGTTGTAATTGATGATGATGCTGATACAGAAAATCTAAAATTTCAAAGTTGTCGTGGACCCCTAAAACTGTTTGAAAGACAAACAGAATTGGTATGGTAACTTTTTACGGGAAATGGAACATTTTGAGATTGGGGACAAACTGATTTGTTTCTAGAGGGGCGTTTGATGCACCCTAATATCTGTGTCCCCCACACACCATATATGCTCAAGTAGAGATTCAAAATTAGCTTTTAAAAAAAATTCAGCATAAATAGAAATAAAGGGGCATTTGATTCCTCTAAGTCAGTGTTTCCCAAACTTTTGACATATGTGTACCCCTTCTTTAATTTTCGTAACGCTGAGTACCCCTCGTCAAAAAAATGGATGTATTTTAATAAAAATCAAAATGTATTTTTTCCCTTTTTTTTTGTGACGTACACAAATTAATAAGAAAAGAGAAATAAAATTATTCATAATAAAATATAAATAAAAGTTATATTATAAATAACGTTTATTTGGATCAATGAGAAGGTTGAAATTGTTTGTGCTGAGATAACAGATCGTCATAATTTGGTTCCCTGGTTGTTAATTTTAATCTGAGATGTGGTTCCTCTTCCAATAGTCTGTTCCGTTTTTTCGACTTAATGTCTACAAATGCTGAGCAACTTCACATAAATATAAAGTTGGAAAAGGCAAGTATTTTAGAAATTTTTCTGTTAAAACCGGATACACAAATTGCATTTGTAACCAGAATGATGTTAAAGTACTCTCCTTATGTTTATTTTTCAAGAATCCGTCTGTAGCCAATTCCAACAATTGCTCTTCTTCCGCATGCGACAAATCTTCTGGCATGGATGTTGTGTTAATGTTAAACGGATATCCTATCCATTCAATATTTTTGGTTAAATCAGGGTATAGTTTTTCAAGCCCACTTGCAAACTTTCCAAATGCTGTGTTATGCATTTCAGAGTATCAGCATCAATTTTAGTAGTCGAACGTGTTATAAACTCATGAAGAGAGGGAAACGAGTCTACTTTCCACTGCCAACTCTCTTTTGCCCTAACTTTAGTTTTGAGATGGCAGCGTTCACTTTACCTTGAATGTGAAACAATGAAATTTCTTTGCTTTGTAACATACCTTTATATGTGTAACGCATTCGGGCGCAATGTTCCTGAAAGATCAGAATGACGCTAACAGCTGTCCACGAAGCGCGCGAATAAAATTAAAAGGTTTGGTCCAAACATCCGGTAAAGATAAGAGACTAGTAGAATAAGTAGATTTCTACCCCTTCTACGAGAGGAGTGGGGAACGGTTGCGCCCGACGGAGGGTTAACGAAGTAAGTTGTTTCTGGAAAGAAGTGTGGTATATTATCGTCGTGTCACTCCGGACCATCTCACGCCTGACAAGAGTGTCTTGACTTTACTCATGTGAAAGTAGAATTAGGCGCATCTAAGCACAGTGCAGTGCATATCCCCACCTCAAACTCTTACCGTACCCCTGGGGGTACGCGTACCACACTTTGGGAAACACTGCTCTAAGTAATGATGACGGCATATATGACCTAAATTGCCACAGAAGTTTGCAACAAAAAAGGATGCAAACGGATTGATTGTAACATCAAGAAACAAGAATGGGTTTTTGGAATTCAACTTAAAATGGCCAAATCATTTTTGTTTAAATTATACTGAATTTCAATTTCGCTAAAAAAATAATTTGGAATCGAAAGTCATCTTTAGGTCACAAATGACTTTGAGAAATTCCTCATTAATTAGGCGCTGAGCAATAAAATCGGGACACCGGAAAAGCGCGAAATCGGAAAAATCGCGATGCCACGATGACCGCGAGATCTGCGCTAGCTAAGGAATGCCTGAGTAAGATCGGAAAAAATCGCGATGTCACGATGACCGCGAGATTTGCACTAGCTAAAGGATGGTTGAGTAAGATCGGAAAAAATCACGATGACCGCGAGACCTGCGCTAGCTAAGGAATGGCTGTGTGAGATCGAAAAAATCGCTATGTCACGATGCATCGCCATCGTAAAACCGATGTGGTTGTCTCCTCACACCGGTTTTTCAAGATATATCCATACATCGCCCAGGCATACCCACTAGTACATAAAAACGTCACCAGGACATCCGGTTCTTCAAAGCTTGAAATATACACTCATTGGCTAGAAACACTGATACGTCATATTCTTAAAAACGGCCAAAATCACGTTAGAAAAACGCGAAAAGTTACTAAAAAGCGGAAAAACCTAAAAAAGCGGAAATCCGCGGAAGATTCTCATGCCTTGTTGAGTGCCAGTATTCAGAGCTCGATGGCTCAGTTCCGGTCAAGTTCTTAATCGGTTTGTCATTTTATTATAAGAAATTAGCTCTTTTTGACTGAAAAAAAAAAAAATGACGAATTTTCAAATATATTATATAAGTATTGACGTTCAAGAAAATGCAATCAAAAAATATTCAATGATTATACAGGATATAAAACAAGCCTTTGAGGAGAGGTTTAATCCATTTAAAAGTATGGAAAATACATTTCACTTTATTTTATATCTTTACAAAACGAAATGGAGCTAAACGCGAATTTAAGTGGCTAGGTATCCATGATTTAGAAATGGAATTAAGTTGAATTTAAAAGCAGCATAGTTAAGAAAAAACAGTGCAGGTGGGCTGGGCATGATTTCTCCCCTTTTATATCGATTTTTGGCTTTTCACTTGCAAAACATCGCGTAATCATTAACTTTTTAATGGATTAAAAAATCGAGAACCAAAAAAAAAAAGGTAGTTTTTTTTCCATTCTCCCTTCCCCTTTTCCAAGTGACCCACAAGCTAGTACTAAAAAAATATTGAACAAAATTTGACCCACTGCTTAAAAAGGTTCGCTGTCCCTGGTTTAGGAGATAAAAAGAACTACTTAATTTTAGTTGAAACTTTTATTGTCTGTTTGAAAATCATCCCTCAACGCAAAACAATAAATCTAGAATATGATCTGTTAATGCATTGCAAAACATCGACCTTAAAATGAAATAGACGGATCATGTGGGCGGAGTCGCTGTCGTAAGATCTCTGAAGGGTAAATCACAAACGGACTTATCCGATTAGCTATGGAAGCGCAGACTAGTGTTTTTAATAACGGTGGATAGACACGTTAACCAATTAATACTTTAGGATTCATGCTTTTACCCACAACCACGTGACACATCTTCAAACCAAGCAACTGGAAGAAATAACTTGAAACTGCGGTCGCATGCTCAGTCTATTTCATTTAAAGGTCGATGTTGCAAAAGTCATGACGTCATTGTCTAATGCGAACAATGCTGTTGTCATTACCAAGAAAACATGGTTCCCACTTTTCAAAACCCAAAACAAATTTTTCAAGGACCTAAAATTTTTTATAACGACCTAAAACAAGGCATACACAAAAGTTGTCGATTAAAATAAAAAATATGAATTCAAATAAAAAGACAATTTTTTTAAAACTACCGATAGCCAAAAAGAGAAAGTTTTTCATCAATTTTGGTAAAAATTTTGACTTTCTTTTTTTATTTTGCTTTTTGTCTCAACTCAATGCTATCGGGCTACTTGCACACGTATCAATTTCGGTCGTGCGATAAATTCTTTTAGTCGCACGAAGAGTATGGGAGCTTGCACAGACGGTTCGATCTACATGACACAATCTCTATTTTCCTGTCGTCCACTGCCTACAACAGACGGCTGTCATGGTTTATTTTGTTTGAGTAACAAAATAAATCAAAAGTTTTGACTGGTGTTAGGGCTTCTTTATAATCTAGTCTGAGTTTCTATCTTTGTGATCGTTAAAGATAGAGGGAAAATTTCAACGGATTTGAAATCTGCAGAAAATTTTCAACAGAAATCTTTAATGCGATTTTCTTTAAATTTTTTTTTTTTCAATTGTAACTTTTATATTTTTGCAATAAGAATTTGGCTTCATTTCTTTGGATGCGTGACAGGTTTCCAATGACATCCTGACTACTAAAGCTACGGTTTCCTAAGAAAGCAGTGCTGTTATCTAGCGAACAGGATACGTCATTATGTGGCGGACATAACAAGATGTCTGTCTTAACGTAGACCAGAAGTGTCAACTTAGACGGACAGAATACTGTGGAAAATGGACGATCTAGACATAGCATTACTAGTATATCTTGTAGTGTCAAAGCGGGAAACATCGGTTTCATTCAGAATAACGCTCAAATGGCACACCTGCTTTGGAGGAAACTAGTCTGGACAAGTAGCAATGCAACACGAAATTACACTATTATGTACTAGTTAAAAAAATCTAGTACTTTCAAGGGCCCCTAGTTAGGAAAAACAAATTCAAGGACCGTGGGAACCCCGGAAAACAATAATTAAATTTATTTTTAAATGATCAAGATTGAATTTTAAAATTTGCCGTTACCCCAAATTCGCAAAAAAAAAAATCCAGACTACCTGTGGGCCAAATCTCATTACTGTAAGTGTCAGATTAGTCAGAACTTTGCTTGCAAGAAACAAACGCTTCCTTTTATAGTAAAATAATACTTGCAATGAAGGTTACACAATGAAACAAGTTTTAGAAGAAATTTTTTTTATTGTCCATATTGATTACAACTTATTTGAGAGGAATGAACCTAGATGAATGTGTTGCACCAATACCAGGTCTTCCATGTTTTACAGGCTTGTAAGTTATACTAAATTCTCCTAAGTAATGACCAATCATCTCAGGCTGTAAAGAAATAAAAATCATTAAAACATTTGGAAAAAAAAAAAAACATTATGTTTATTTCTTATCAGTTGTAATACCTTTATAACCTAAAACACACAACATAAACTCAAATCAGAAAGTTATGTCATCTTTTTAAAACATCCAAGCTAAACATTGTGTTGTGTTACAATGTAATCCTGTAGGATAGCCTTCAAACAAGGGTTTAATGCTGGAGGTTACTACTTAGATTAACCAAAAAAACCCATACACTTGTAAAGTTTGGAATGAGTATCAAATTCATCACATAGTACATAAAAGCAAGGCTTATTAAATGCAAAGTTTTTTCTGATAGTTATAATCAACAGAACTAAGGACTGGAACATACATCCGATTTTTAAAGGTACGACACCCTGAACTGTCGTTACGGCAGCATTGGCAACTATGCACACATGACCGTGAAATTACACCAGTTCTCATTTGCAATGGATATCTATAGAAAAAAAACGTACTTGTTTTGCTTGCGTGTACAACATAGTTTGAAACAAAATAAACATTACAGGTGACATCCATTTACAGAATTAAGACTTACAAGAGTTCGATTTTATATATCTTTTGAGGATTTATGAGAAAATCCAGATAAGTTTTTAATCACTTCTGAATAAGTGTTCAATCATTTGACAAGTCTATAGGAAAAAAAATCATTAAATTTACCAGCATTACTGAATTTTTTTAGATGGAATCCATATGAATTAATTGTCTAACATAGATGTTTTTCAAGTCATTTAGAAAAGAATGACAAAGCAGTTGGATATTAACATTTGAAACACCATAGTTCAAACATTTAACTCAGTTTTAAGGCTAGTTTACACCTGTTGAGTGCTAGGCCGAGTCACATTTTGTTACTCATCCGAGAAACTTGTTGAAGAGTAGAAGTGATCACATATGGAAGAGACAGTGGACAAGTCAGTTCATTGAGATTTGCTTTAAAGGTACGGTAAAAGGGTTCCCTAATGGAGGAAAAAGAGAAAAATTAAGTTTTCAAGCACTATTGCAACGCGATCATACCTGCCATAATTGTGGAAAACAAAGATGAAATTAAAATTAATAGAAAACGATTATGAAAAGACTGTGGCTATTAAGATGAGATAATCGAGGAGCAACTGCAACGCGATTAAGGGTATTTCAAACGAAAGATCTCAAATAATAGATATTTTATGAGATCTAAGGTGTGTTTTGTATTCTTGAATGAATTTTAACATTGTTTTAATACTTCATTAATCCATTTTTATTGAAGAAATCAAACAGTAACTGACAACGCAGGAACACTTCATTGACGTGAATGATCACACTGACTGAGCGAAGCACCAAGCTTTGTGGGCAAGTGGTGGGGGTACTTATTCGGCTGAGAGGACAGGACACAGTCCACTGTCTCGCCAATTACAAAAGCCGAGTACCGACCGTACTTATCACATTAGTCGAGCACTCTGCCAAATACACTTCTCAGCTTAACACTCGGTAGGTATAATTCCACCTTAACACCAAGGCATAAGAAAGAAGTTCATGACATTACAACAAAAGCAATCAATTTGACACGCACAATAGATTCAAGACATGTAACAGTAGTATATGTGATCCATGTTATAACTCCACTCAGTATACAGAACAGAATTATAAACAGATCTTAATAATTTTAGCCAAGTTTGACAATCAAGAACGTTCAATGTTGAACAACCAGCAACACCAAGGCAAAAGCAGGGGGGAAAGGAAATTAATACAATAAACAGTTAATTTCTGGATTTGTTTGGAGAATAGGGCAAATACATACAAGTATAGCATTGGCACAGTAATGTGTGAACCATAATATAATTGAACAATTCAGCATACAGAATTAAATTATAAATGGATCGTAATAATTTTAGCCAAGTTTGACACTCTGTATAGTTCAATATTGAACTATGAGTAACACCAAGGCATACACAGAAAGAAGGAGAAACTAACACAACACAAATCAACTGATTTCAGACACTACTGGATTAAATAATGCTTCTTACAGAACCAATAATTTTCTGTTACATTGGAATGTGTGAACCATAATATAATTGAATTCAGAAAACAGAACGTTATTATAAATGGATCTTAATACTTTTTGCCAAGTTTGACACTCTAGATAGTTCAATGATGAACAACAAGTAACACCAAGGCATGAGGGCACAAGGCATGTAAATAGTATAATATAGATTTCAGATTGTTTGGTTTTTCTGGGAATAGAGTATCTTACAAGATCAAGTCAAGCATTTGCATTGGAATGTATGAACCATAAAATAATTGAACAATTCCACACACAGAATGCAATTATATAAACGAATCTTAATAATTTTAGCCAAGTTTGACACTCTACATAGTTCAATATTGAACTATGAGTAACACCAAGGCATTGTAAAATGGAAACTGATACAATGAACAATCGATTTCAGACAATGGACTGGTATGAAATAATGCATCTCTTACAAGATCAAGCATTCTCATTGGACTGTGAACCACAATAAAACAATCTATAACTGATTGAAATTATAAATGGTTCGTATTAATGTTTGCCAAGTTTGACACTCTAGATAGTTCAATGTTGAACAACAAGTAACACCAAGGCATGAGGGCACAAGGCATGTAAATAGTATAATATAGATTTCAGATTGTTTGGTTTTTCTGGGAATAGAGTATCTTACAAGATCAAGTCAAGCATTTGCATTGGAATGTATGAACCATAAAATAATTGAACAATTCCACACACAGAATGCAATTATATAAACGAATCTTAATAATTTTAGCCAAGTTTGACACTCTACATAGTTCAATATTGAACTATGAGTAACACCAAGGCATTGTAAAATGGAAACTGATACAATGAACAATCGATTTCAGACAATGGACTGGTATGAAATAATGCATCTCTTACAAGATCAAGCATTCTAATTGGACTGTGAACCACAATAAAACAATCTATAACTGATTGAAATTATAAATGGTTCGTATTAATGTTTGCCAAGTTTGACACTCTAGATAGTTCAATGTTGAACAACAAGTAACACCAAGGCATATAGGCACAAAAAGTGGAAAGTTGTGTCTTCTGGAATATTTTAGAATAACGCATCTTACAAGATCAAGTCAAGCATTTGTATTGGAATCTGTCAACCATACTACAATTAAACATTATATATTATAAACCAAGTTAGACACTCTGTATAGTTAGTTCAATATTCAAATATGAACTATAATGCTCTCTTACAGAACCAATAATTTTCTGTTGCACTGGAATGTTTGAACCATAATATAATTGAATTCAGAAAACAGAATGCAATTATAAATGGATCTTAATAATTTTTGCCAAGTTTGACACTCTAGATAGTTCAATGATGAACAACAAGTAACACCAAGGCATAAGCATGAAAATAGTATAATAAACAATTGATTTCAGATTGCCTGGGATTAGAGCATCTTACAACATCAAGTCAAGCATTTGGTTTGGAATGTATGGACCATTAAATAATTGAACCATTCCACATACAGAATGCAATTAAATAGATCTCAATAATTTTAGCCAAGTTTGACACTCTACATAATTCAATATTGAACTACGAGTAACACCAAGGCATTGTAAAATGGAAACTAATACAATGAACAATCGATTTCAGACAATGGACTGGTATGAAATAATGCATCTTACAAGATCCAAGCATTTGCATTGGACTGTGAACCACAATAAAACAGTCTTAAAACAATGAAATTATAAATGGTTCTCATTAATATTTGCCAAGTTTGACACTCTAGATAGTTCAATGTTGAACAACAAATAACACCAAGGCATACGCAGGCATGAAAAGTGGAAAGTAGCATATTCTGCATTTTTTTGGAAAAACGCATCTTACAAGATCAAGTTGGCCATTTTTATTGGAACGTGTAAACCATACTATAATTGAACAATTCAGAACACAGAATGCAATTATAAATGGATCTTATAAACCTTTGCCAAGTTTGACACTCTACCTAGCTCAATCGTGAACTCAGAGTAACACCAAGGCATTGTGGAGAGGAAACTAATATAATAAACAATTGATTTCAGACACTGGACTATTGTGAAATAATGCATGTCTAACGAGATCAAGAATTTGCATAGGACTGTGTAAACCACAATAAAATAATTTTAAACAGAGTGAAATTCTAAATGGTTTGGAATGTGTCAATCATAGTATAATTGAACACAGAAAGCAATTCTAAATGGATCTTATTAATCTTTGCCATGTTTGACACTGTACAGTTCAATATCGAACTATGAGTAACACCAAAGCATTTGCAGAAACACATGGTATTGGAATGTGTGAAACACAATATAATTGAACAATTTAGAACACAGAATGAAATCATAAATGAATCTTTAATAATCTTAGCCTAGTTTGACATCTAGTTAGTTCAACATTGAACTGAGTAACACCAGGGCACAAACAAGAAAAGTGGAGAGTACGGTAAATAATTGCTTTCAGAAATTGTCTGGATTTTGTTTGGAATAGAGCATCTTACAATGTCTACTCAAGCATTTGCACTGGAATGTGTGAACCATAAATAATCGCAACATATTAAAATTATAAATGGATCTTAATAATTTTATTCAAGTTTGAAACTAGACAATAAATTTGATCCCTACATTTATTTTTCCTTTATGTTACATTAACATTTGAACTAGAAGTTTTACTTTGCACTAGCAGTTACCCTGCCCTTGGCTTAGGTTAAATTAATTTACAATAGGATTCAAGTATTACAAGATATTAGTATGATTTAAATTAGGGGTGCACAACCTATTTGGTGGAAGGGCAACTCGCAACGTTGATTAAGACATGGGGGGCCGCAAATGAAGTTACAGCACAGACAAAGTGCTACTACCTAATTATGTACAGCACTTAATATGTATATTAAAAAATAAGCACTTATTTTTTTTAAGATTATACTTACAAACGTTTTTTTTTTAATCTAGGAGCTTGTTACAGAGCTAAATGATATTGTGATTTCTTAAAAAAAAAGTTAACAAACATTTGCAATGATCAATTATTTAGAATTACTTTTAAGAATGTGTCTCAAGAATGTCGTATGCACTTCAGCAAATTATTTTAGGTTATAAATTTAATTACAGTAATAGTACAGTGAGCAATAAAGATGAGTATCAGAAATTTTAATGACAGTAAAATTAGAAATAAAAATTACAGCATCAAATATATTTAATATTAAAATTTCTAAAGCATAAACAACAAGTATGTTACAGCTTGCTAATAGGATGACTGATACTGAGATTTACTAACTAATTTAGGTATTTTAGGTTCAATGTTTCTAAATGTTTGTCAGTCAATTTGCTTCTTAACTTAAATCATCTCGGAAGTTTAGTCAAAATTAGTTTGTGGGCCACAAATTGATGATTCGCGGGCTGCAGGTTGTGCACCTCTAATTTAAATACTCGTACTTACTTTAATTTCCACTTGATTGAATGTTTTGCCATTATAAACACCCACAATGGAACCAACCATTTCTGGAACAACAATCATGTCACGAAGGTGAGTTTTTACAACCTCTGGTTTTTCCAGTGGTCCAGCTTCCTTCTTAGCTTTCCTCAGCTTTTTGATGAGAGCCATGGGCTTGCGTTTCAAACCTCGGGAAAACCTCCTTCGGGCCCGGCAGTGCAGAAGTTCCATTAACTGTGTGCTGCAAAAGGAACAGAAGGATATTTATAACATGTATATCAACATTTGCAACTTATATTTGAATATGAAGAGGTTTGAAAGAGAAGGCAGTCAACCTCAAATCAGTTGATTGTTTTTACCAATCACAACTTATTAAAACCGCAAGAACTTTCAGCACCTAAGGCAAACATTCTAACATATAACCTTATTTCTAGAATAGACTTGTTTAAAACCAAATTTATATAACTCCATTTCAGGACGTTTGCTTTAGATTTTGTGACAAGGGTCATATTTGGCCATGCAGCATTAAACACAATGAAGGCATGTGAGGTAATACTTACAAAGAAAATTTTATCGACAAGAGAAATGCACACAAATAGGAGGAATCAAACCTGGATTTCAAGATAGTTT
The DNA here is from genome assembly GCA_947359465.1 of Metellina segmentata. Classification (NCBI taxonomy): domain Eukaryota; kingdom Metazoa; phylum Arthropoda; class Arachnida; order Araneae; family Tetragnathidae; genus Metellina; species Metellina segmentata. The sequence continues at coordinate 115,951,451 of OX375873.1, forward strand.
ATAAAAGTTTACAACATATCTTTAGACATTTAATAAATTTGAAATATTTTATATTTCACACAATCCCTCAAGAAATAGGAAGAGTAAAATTGTCACTTAACAGCTAGCCATCACATGGTTCCCACACCTTTATTCCAAAAAAATTCAAGGACTTTTCAAAACCAAAAATATTTTGTTTTTTTCAAAAGTTGTCAAGTAAAAAAAAATGTTTTTAAAAAAAATAATTTTTTTTAAAATTCTATTTTTTAACTACTGATAGTCAAAAAAAGAAAGGTTATCATCAATTTTGGTTATAATTTGGATTTTCTTTCGTTGCAAAGTGGGCTTCTCGTCTCAATGCTAACTATCAGGCTACTTGCACACCTTTAAGTTCTGGTTTGCGATAAAATATTGTACGATCAATTCTTTTTTTTTTTTAAGTTTGAAGAAGAGTACGGGAGCTTGCATTCTGTTTCCTTGCACAATCTCCATTTTGCTGTCGTTCACTGCCACTACAACAGACAGCTGTCAAGGTTTATTTTGTTTCAGAAACAAAACAAATCATAAGTTTTGTCTGGAGATAGTTTCATTCATTATGACGCTCAAATGGCACACCCAGTACACTAGTCAGGACAAAGGAGGAAACTATTCTGTACAAGTTCCAATGCAAGACGAATTACGCAATTATGTACTAATTAAAAAATAAAGTACTTTCAAGGATTTTTCACCAAATTCCGCAATTTTCAAGAGCCCCTTGTTAAGAAAAAAAAAATTCAAGGACAGTGAGAAACCTGCATCAGACTAATCATTGCTAATTTTTCATATTTATGACATAAATCTTACATTAAGATCAAGTGTGCCTACCTGTAATCAAATTTAAGACTTAATATCAGAGTGCATCTCATTTATTTGTAGTAACTTTTTTGTACTTGGGTTATCCAAACTGACATGGGGTAGGATTGGTTAGTCTAGTATAGCAGAGTGTAGCTGTACCTGGCTATGTTTAACATGTAAGAAGGCCCTCTGGGTTATATCATACCAACAAACCACTTATTTTTTACGCATGCACTTATTTCTGTGTGAAAATTAAAATAACAATTAAATTAGCAAAAAGTACAAAGAACCTGAAAAACTCAACACATTTAAGAAAAATAAATTAATAAAAACTTACTTGGACATATCAAGGAGTTGATCTAAATCAACACCTCTGTATGTGTATTTTCGGAAAGTCCTTTTCTTTTTCAAGGCCTCCTGAGTTGGCTGTGCTTCCTGGAATATATTAAACATGAGTCAAACATGTCTGCTTCAAATGAGTCGGTAAGACAAAACAGCTCCAACTTAGAAAAACAGTCAAAATACATAAACGGTTAATATAGAGCACACATCTTTCCACTTTTAGAAATTGAATGTATCGTTTCATAATGAAAACAGAATATTTTAACAGAAAAGTAAAGCAAAGGAACTGGGGATGATATGCAAATTAATTTATTTAACGTTGCACTGGAGCAACACAGCGGGCTATTGGCGACGGTCATTGATCAATCCATAGGGAAAAGATCCGTGAACATAACGCAATTATAAACCGCGATCAGATGAAGTCACACCAAACTCTCCACGGCTTCCACATCACACCAATGTGAGGACATTTGGGGCGACGACACATTTAATATACAAATAAATCACATTACAATGTTTCGTCTAAATGAAGGACGGGCATGTTGAATATATAAGCACGTCAAGATATTAAAGTTTAATCAGGAAATATATTGATTTCATTTGTGACATGAATACGTGTTTGTCTACAAATTGCAAATTTTAAAACAAAACTCATTTGAAGAGAAAATGAATCTCAAAATTTCTCTCGTAACAAAATTTATCAAGCTCAAGAAGCGTGTCCAAAAAAAAATGGAATCTGTCGATACGACTGAAAATATCCACATATCTATTTACTATGAAAAATTATAAATATATAACAAGCAATTTTCTTGCTTGCAATTGCATTATATATCAGATTATAAAAGATTTAAATTTTATACCTCCTCCATTTTAGATATTTCTTTCAAACTCGCAGAATGTCTGCTCTGCTGAATAAAATGTACACAAGAAACTTTCGCCGAATAACACGTTGCCAGATGCAGAAAGCAGACAAATAAGACCAGAGAGTTGAGGTGTTGACCTTGTATTTTGAACGTTGTTCAAAATTATGGCGTCCACGGTCACTCTATCCACGGTAGGTAGGAATTTTAATTTACTTCAGACTGGTTGACGGAAACAGAACAGGCTATTGGTTACGGTCCGGGATCAAACCCGAAGGGAAATTATTCAAGGACAACATCACGTAATTTTGTACTACAGTGAGATGACAAGGTCACAACTGAGATGACACCTCATTCTCCAAACTTCCATTTGAGGCCACGACAGAGTCAACGTGCTCTAGAGTGCCTATATAATAAGAGTGGCGACAAGGGACCAAATTTGGCCCTATGCGCATGCGCGGCAGCCATTTTTCTACCAGAATCGTCTCAAAACAGGTTGCTGGGCGAATTAATATATCATTTCAAGGAGAACAAAAAGCATATGATTGTTATAATATGGATACATTCGGTATAAATGAATCATATAAACGCTCAATTACATGCGTATTCGATAAGATGGATTATGCAACGCGCGAACTTAGATTGCAAGAAACACCACGTTATTCAAAAAAAGCTATTTTCTTAAAAAGTCTTCAAATTTATGCTGACAAAACACTAAAATAATAATAAATAAACATTCCAGAACACGAAATGGAACATGAATAAACTATATTTTCTTTCTTATTTAATGTACACACATTTTTCTCGAACACACAAAAAGTTCCCATGTTAAGTCTACGGGAGCTAGGAAAAGACCGCCTCGGGCGGTAGAAAAGGTCTCTAAGCCAATCAGAAAGTGCTTCCCGTATGTCGCCACTCTTATTATATAGGCACTCTAACGTGCTCCAGCCTCTTTTGTGCACGACAGTGTCTTTGGTTGGATTTAAGCTCTCAAGATTTCTGCCGATAGTTCGTTACTTTGCCAACCGGGCTATACTGCTGCTCCGCAGTGTGCGGGTGTCCACGGATCTTATCTTAAGGTATGTAAGTATTTTAACCCTCTTTAAGTTCAACCCTCTATTCAGTTCGTCAAACAAGATAGTCAAATTTGTTAATCTAGAGCAATCAGAGTTTTAAGCTTTATGGCTTTTAAAACTAGATTATATTAAATAAAAATTATTTTTACACACAAAAAGAATAATTGCACGACAAAAGTTTAATTTTTATTCACTTGATTTTTATGTTATTAACTTAGAATATGTTTTTTTAAGAACCAACTAGGAAAATATTTTTATGTATTTGTAGTATTCACCCAGTAGATGGCGCTACACTCTGCCGTAGCGCAGAGTTGTATATAAAGTCGGTCTTTGAATACTAACACCAGCACCCAGACACAGCAATCCTATGTGAATCGAGAAAGCGAGGTCACGGTTTTGTCTCGTACTTCAGACTTTCTGGACTTCTCGGGTTTTCGACTCGATCTCTCGGACAGACGTTCTTTTCAAAGGCGTGCTACTGTACTTACACGATCGATTTCAGCCACGTTTCTACAAAGGTCTTTTTTAAGACCACGGGACTGAACCTAACTGCACTATGGATATCACCACCAACTCAGCCACTCCCAACATGGATACATCAAACACCACAATCGATAACATGCCAGAATCTCAGTCTATTTTAACAGACTTAAAAAAACTTTCACCAAGCGAAATAAACAACACTGCCAAAAATCTTGAGATCTAAAATTCAACACCAACAAGCACTAGTTGAATCTCTCAAACCAACTATTGACATTCTCAAGCTTGAAACCGACTCCTCCAAATACAACTTCTTCAGCGCAATGATGGAAAAAGGAAACGCCCAACTGGCCGAACTTAAAGGTGAGTGGAGAATTATTGATGCTTTCTTGAACCCCCCCCCCCTCCCAAGAACAAAACACCAAACGTAGCAGAACCGAGGACCACATGAGTCCCAATAAAAACAAAACTCCTAGAATGGATGTATCGGGATTCATTTATCCAACCAAAAGGCACACGGCGACTAAAACTCTTATTAACCCGATAAACAAACCAATTGAAACAAATAACAAATTCCATTCCCTCACGAAAGAAACCATACACAACACTCCCATCAAAATTGCACCAATAATGATCAAAGCCATAAAGGGACTCCCCAAGCTTTTCGCAACAATCAAAGAAAAATTTGGTAATGACATCAAAAACAAACTTTCCGGAGAATATGCCAAAATCTTCACTAATACCCCTGATCAACACAGGGGCGTCACCGCATTCCTTAGAGAACGAAAAATTGAGGGATATATAATCACTCCATCATTTCAAAAACCAATCAAAGTTGTAATTAAAGGTTTACCGGTCGACACCACTGTCGAAACAATCAAAAGAGAGCTACTGGAATTTAACTTTCCAGTAAGAAAAGTGGCTCAATTAACCCAGACTCGAACCAAGAACCCACTCCCCATCTATATGGTCGAACTGGATAAATCCCAAAACTATGAAGGCATTTATGACCTTAACGAACTGCAGCACATGACAATTTCAGTCGAAAATTACAAAAGAACATCTGGCCCTTCCCAATGTTACAAGTGCAACAATTTCGGTCACAGTTCTTTAAACTGCCTAATGTTAGCTAGATGCCTACGTTGTGGCGAAGAGCATATTACATCAGAATGCGAACTGCCAAAATCCAACAACCCGAGATGCATTAACTGTAATGAGCTCGGGCATGTTGCGACATGGAGAGGATGCTCCAAATTCCCATTACGAAGGCCCACCCCCATCAATAATCAAAGACTAAACACACACACACACACACACACACAATCCACATAACTTTAATACTAGAAGAACCACCGAAAACTTCTCCTACGCACAGGCTGCGAATCCCACCCCTGTGCCCCGCCCTGAGCAACCTAATGTCTCCCCAACTCGACTGGTTGGCGGAAACAACAGTACAAACAGTATGTATACCAATACCACTCTCTCTCCGCATTCACAGAACTACTAGATCTCTTCAGAGAGGTGTCAAAGATGCTCTCCGCCATAGGCGGAATCCAAGGGCTTCTACTAAGATTACGTGAAGCACCAACATTACTAGAAAAAGCATGTATCATAGCAGACTGCATAGCAAAAATTTAAACCCACAATATCGCTATGTCTGACACCCCCCAAAAGTTTAGCATAATATTCTGGAACCCAAACGGCGTAAACAACAACATTCACGAGATACGAGACTTCGTCAACACTTACAATCCCGATGTGCTTTGTCTTCAAGAGACGCATCTCCGGCCAAACAAAACCGCTAACATAGCCAATTACATTAACTATAGAAATGATAAAATCACTCCTCCACAAACTCAAGCACAAGGGGGGACGGCAGTGTATGTCAGGCGTTCAATATCACACCATCACATCCCCACCAACATCACCAATTATATTGAATCAACAGCTGTTTCTGTAAACATCCCCAACTTACCACCGCTTACTATTGTTTCTATATACTGCCCTTGCAATAATAAAAACCCTATCAATGCTATCCAAAATTATTTAAACACCAATGACAACATCATACTTTGCGGAGACTTTAACGCTGCGCACAGGCATTGGAACTGTAACAACAATAACTCTAGAGGCACCCAGATCCTTAATTTAAGCAACAGACGGGCATTTCTATTGCAGCCCCTACAGACCCCACCCGTATTCAAGGACTTCTAGCAATGTCCTAGATTTTGCACTTATTAAAGATTTTCATTACACATACACCATTAACTCCATTCCCGAACTCTCGTCTGATCATAACCCAGTGTCTATTATTTTCGACACCATTTACTTCCCCATTAACATCAACAAACAGATATACACAAATTGGAACAAATTCAAAGACACGCTCAACAGAAACTTACATTACCAAACACACACTGACAAAATCTCATACCCCTCACAACTGGACACCCTCATCGACAATTTCCAAGATAACATCCTTAATGCCCATCAACACTCATCCAAAAAAGTTGAACAAACCAACCACCTCACTCTCCTCCCACACATAAGAAATATTATTAAAAATCGTAACAAAACAAAAAAAAACAATGGCAACGCAACAAAGATCCTAGTACGAAACTACTCCTAAACAAAATTCAAAAAACACTCACTAAAGAAATTAAACCCACACGCAACACACCTGGAAAAAATCACATCACTTCTCTTAATACTGATGACAAATCACTATGGAATAAAGCAAAAACTCTAAAGAAAAAAAGACCGCACATACCACCTTTTCAAACAACACAAACAACAGTTCTTACTGACAATGACAAAGCAAATGCTCTAGCAGAGTGTTCCCCAACCTTTTTATCGCCGCGGACCGGATCATCGTTTGATAATTTTAACGCGGCCCCCTGAGGGGGGGGGGGACGTTGATTGTATTTTAGATTGTTTTGATTTAATAATTTTAATTTAACTGTCTTTAAACATGCCTTCAAAATAAAATACAGTTACACCAAAATATGAATATAAAGTGATTTAACATTTTAACTCACTAGAACGGTAAATCAATGAACTTGTTTCATTGCAATGAGACGGTTTCATCTGGGGGTAATAGGAGACAATGACACCCGAAGTGTGTTGCTCATGTCCAGTTTATTCCGTTGTTTTGTTTTATTGCTGTCACTGCAGAAAACCCCGCTTAACCCAGATAGGTTTTTGGAAATGGCTTTTTAAACTTTAATCCAGAACACCGGCACAATTGTTGTCTCGAACGTAGTTTTAAGACCGCCTTCATTTGCAATCTCCAACAATTGATCTTCTTGCACGGACATGCTAGATTCGCCTGATTTGTTGACAAATGGGTTGTGGATCCATTCCTTACTAGTTTGTCTTTTGTGGTTGGGAAGTAGCGATCAAACTCTTTTAAAAGCAAAGACATATGATCGTGCACCAACTGGGAGAATCAATGTTTAGGCTCAGTCACGCCTAAACTCCCCGCTAATGTCTGAAACATGTCCAAAATGCCTCTGTTCACGCGCCGTCCCCACAACTTCAGTTTGGCTTTAAATGCAGCTACTTTGTCTGCCAACTTGAAAACAGCTATCACATTTGTCAAAATCTGAAAATAGAGACATACAGAATTCAGAAATCAAAATTGAAGCTCTAGTAACAGAACACATTTCAAGTTATGATTTACCGCCTTCTAATTTGAGTGAACCGCACAAACCCGAGAGAAATACACCACAGTAAATAAAATGGAAATAATTTAATGTTGCTTGGGCGGCCCGGTACCATTTGATCCACGGACCGTTACCGGTCCGCGGCCCGGGGGTTGGGGACCACTGCTCTAGCAGACACCTTCGAAACTCAATTCCATAATAATGACATCAACGACCCATACACAAACAATCTTGTTAACAACACTATCAACGACTATTTTTCTAAACCCAAACAGGGCACATTCAAACCAATTCCCCCCTCTGAAATTATTATACACATCCACAAACTCAAAATTCATAAAGCTCCTGGCATTGAAGGAATCACAAATAAAATGCTGATTAAACTCCCCTTTAAAGCCATCCTTATTATTACCTACATTATCAACACTATACTTAAATTAAAACATTTCCCAACACCCTGGAAAACTGCTAACATTATCCCCATTCTCAAACCTCACAAAAACCCATCTGATCCCAACAGTTACAGACCTATTTCACTTCTTCCCACACTTAGTAAAATCACTGAAGCCATTATCCTTGATCGATACAAATACCACATTAACCAAAACAATATAATGATTCCCCATCAATACGGCTTCACACCTAAACTCTCAACTACGCACCAGCTTCTCAGAGTCACGGAATACATAAACAAGGGCAAACTCATAAAGAAAAAAACTGGTGCAATATTCTTCGACATTGCTAAATCCTTTGGCAAAGTTTGGATAAAAGGGTTAATTTACAAGCTCATCAAACTTAACTTTCCCTACTGCATTATCATCCTTATAACCTCTTATCTTACAAACAGACGCTTTGTTGTCAAAATTAAAAACTCCAAATCTACCAAAAGAAAAATACTCTCAGGAGTTCCTCAAGGTTCAAAACTGGGACCATTTCTATTCAACTTTTATATGAATGATATCCCCCAGTTAAGTTCATCAATGCTCAGCATGTTCGCAGATGACAATGCCATCCTCGTTCAACGAAAAAACATAAACACAATAGTATTCCTACTCAACAAACACATCCAAAAAATAGAAACATGGCTAATTCAATGGAGAATTAAATTAAATGTTGAGAAGACAGCTGCTATTATTTTTGGTAAACCCCCACCCACGCAAAAAGTTAGTCTACGGACAACCTATTAATTGGGTTACTCAAACCAAGTACCTTGGTATCATCCTTGATAATCGCCTAAATTGGTCCCACCACATTACTTCTGTTCAAACTAAATTTAATAACGCCAGATCAGCCTAATTTACATGTACTACTTACGCCCAGTTCTGACCTATGCTGCTCCCATTTGGGGTGCCGCAGCCAAGACAAATCTCAACAAAATCGCGACACTCCAAAATACCACCCCCGAACAATAGTCCGGGTCAGATGGTTCTACCGTAATACCGACATTCAAACCACTACTCAAATCCCTTCAATCAAAAAGTTCATCAGCAACTTAGCAAAAAAATTCTACCAAGACATTGCTGAAAATTCCAACCCAACCATCCAAGATATCGACATTTACGATCCAACCCTTCCCCAGAATAAAAGTAGACTAAGAGCCACTTTACTACTTGACAATTAATTACTATCCCAATGCATCCACTCTTCATTATTCATCCCCCCCCCTCCTATTATTAATCTAACTTTTCTAAATCTGCAAAGAACGGACAAACCGATCTTTCATATCTCGCGTTCTTTCAAAAGCTACAGCAGTCACTCAACCTCTAGCCACTGTCCTGATTTCCCATTTAACCTGAAAGCATCATTTCTCCCAAGACCCTCACCATCAGTACCGGAGATTAAGGCCCCTGCGGGGCCATGTGCTCCATGAACATCAATTGCTGCTGCTACTAACACCAGCAGACGCACTCGCATTGAAGGTGAGACGAACCATGTAACTAACCTATTATTGTTTATTAAAGTTCGTGTTGTTCCTGTTCCTGAAGTGCATTCTTTCTGTAACCATATACCGATCTCAACATATTTACCACAGTAAAAACTGATAAATTTTGTCAAATTTTATAGTTCATGAAGAGTTTTAGTGACTATTTTTCTATTTTTAATTTAATGATAATCTAAAAGTATGTGCATTCTTACCACTGATGTTTTTTATTTCAATAATGATAACATATGTTATCACTAGAGCTCGGATTTTGCATATTTTGTATATCCTTTTTTAGTCCTAATGTTGATAGAAATCCGTATTGACTGCTTTTTTGCAATTTGCAACCAAAAAACCCGAATTTATTATGCAGGGATCATTTTGCATATTTGGAGTTTTTTGTATGTTTTATGCATATTTGGACAATTTTTTCTAGTTTGAAACATTTTTACAAAAAAATTCAATTTATTTTTTCATATTACTTTGCTCAGTGCGTTGGGAAGAAAGATTTTCAGAAGCAGGCCTTGTCATCCGCAAAGACAAACCCTTCCCGACAACACCTATAATCGCCACCACACATTCCACTTTTCCAAATTTTTAAAATTTAACTTAGATGGTAAGGACTTGATTTCGAAGGCAAATATATTAATTTGAAGCAATTTTATTTTTAGTACAAAATAAAATAACAAATTAATTCCAAGATATTTTACATTTTACAAGATACATTGACAAATAATAGGACCGCAAAACTGACGTCTCAACTGGACACCAAGACACGAGCCCGTTATCCAAAACACTCGGGCGCTACGAAGGTATATCCCTTCTTTACTCATATCAAACTCACGCAACATTTCACACATTCTGCATTTAGCTCCTTTTATAGTTTTTGACTTTTTGTAGTCAACTAATAAGTTTTCCTCTTCATTTTTTATCGTGCGTAAATATATATGCTAGTAAAAAAATACTTGGCTTGTTTAGCACCCGCTATCCGGCACCGGGGCACTTGCCCCATCTACCCCCTAGTTACGTCCCTAAAAACAGTCGAAATCCTTTCATTTTAATCTACATTTTTCAATTATGTAATATTTATTAATTTGTATAATTGTCGGCGCTGTATATAATTTTACAAATCTTTATCTGCACTATGAAAACAAAATTGTGAATTAATTGAATGAAAGTGTGTGGTTCAATTTCACTTTATCCTCCTCACAATCCTTTTTGTAAGAATGAAATATTTTTTTTGCAATTTCGCGTATTTCGGAGCTTTAGTGCATAGTTCGGGATTTTAAAATGCATATTTTAGGTAACATTTTTGCATATCGATCCGAGCTCTAGTTATCATTGATTTACTGTATTTTGTTTCACAAATTTTAAAAACAGTTGGTTCGGATTAACCAACCTCAGATCAACGAGGAGAAGGGGGGGTTGAATATGCAGGGTTAAAGTGTAATTAAAGACTGTCCTTAAATAAATTGTTGTTAAACCAAACAATGTGTTTTTCATGTATAATACAACAAAACAACATTGTTTAAAATGACTTTATTTGAAATGAAGGTGACTAATATTTGCTAGACGCAAAATGTGTAATAATTTTTTCAATGTATTACGAAAAAAATTTATTAATATACTGCTATTTGTAAAAAAATGCAACACCATGAAGGAGTCATCAGAATTAAATTAAATTTTATACACAAACGGCTTGTTTTTGTTCAAATAAATGAATACATTTTCAAAGCAAAAAAAAAAAAAAACTATATTAAGTGTCCAAAATCAGTATTTGGTTTAGCCACCACAAGCTACAATAAGTGCTGCTATACGATGGGGCATGGAGTGAAACAGATGTTGAGTGCCTGCTTGTGGAAGAGATTTCCATATTGTTTGTATGCGCACCCAAAGTTTGTCTTTTGAAGCTGTAAGACGCGGATCACGAGCGAGACGCCGACCTACCAAATCCCCCACTTGCTCAATAGGCGACATATCCGGCGAATAAGCAGGCCAAGGAAGAAGTTGCATGTGTTGGGCTGAAAAGAAGTCCCGAACATTCCTTGCAACATGTGGGCGTGCATTATCCTGTTGAAAGATAGCTCCAGGGATACCTTGAATTAAGGGAACGACTTCGAGCTCTAGCACTTCACGGACGTACCTGTTGCTATTCAGATTACCCTCAATTCGTAGCAGCTGAGATCGTCCATGATACGAAATCGCACCCCAGACCATAACTCCAGGTGTTCGGATACTATGACGTTCGATAACGCACTCTGGAAGGCAGCGTTCACCGGCATTGCGTCTAACACGAATGCGGCCATCATGGCTCCACAAATTAAAGCGGGATTCGTCAGAAAAGACAACTTGTTGCCAATCAGCCCGCCAGGCTCTGTGCTCATGAGCCCACTGTAGACGGAGCCGTCGATGGTTTGGCGTGAGGGGATCCTGTATAAAGGAATCCTTGCACGCAGTCCACGGTGCAGCAGACGTCGACGAATTGACGAAGCCGACATTAGTACACCTGTAGCAGAAGACCAAAGTGCTGCCAACTGCTTGAAGGAAGCTGTACGGTCATTCACCGCCATGTGGACCAGGTGTCTATCATCGCGTGATGACGTCACTTTCCGTCATCCACTCCGAGTTTTTCTAGTTGTCCGGTACTCGTCGGTCCACTGCTTCCAAACTCGCATCACTGTGGAACTGTTCCGCTGCACACGAGCTGCTATTGCGCCATAGGAAAATCCTCCTTCACGAAGGCCGATGATTCTCCTCCGTTCTAACTCCGTAAGTTGTTGAAAGTTCACCCTATTTCGTCGTGGAGGCATACTTAGGTCACACTAAACGTTCGCCACTAAAAAATAACCATGCATTATTTTCAACGTCTTGCTACAGCCCTCTATTTATACGCTTTTAGCATCAGTTCAGAGGGTGCTGCTCACATCACGCATGCGTGGTGGCTCTGAAACTTTACTACTTTGCATAACATCCTATAATTGACATTTGCTGCAAATTTCATTTCATTCGGATGATTCCTTCATGGTGTTGTATTTTTTACAAACAGCAGTGTATATAATTTGATTAGTATATCCTGTGATGTTATTCCTGTCTATTGTGATGTACCTTAAAAAAATAAATGTCTTGTTGGACTTGAAAGTACACTCTTATTCCTTTATTACAAGACATAACAAAAAATAACATTGTGAAAGCATTATTGCAGTTTAAAGGTGAGACATATTTAATGTAATTATGTAAGAATTTAAATAATACTTTCGGGAGATGACTTTTCTCTCGATATTAAAAAAAAGTTGCCGCCGCTGCTGTCGCAGGATTATAAACTGGGTTTTGTCGCTCGATTCTTAAACGGTTATCCCAGAAAGTACGGATCAGAAAATTAAGAAATTAATATGATTTCTTCTTCATTGTGTTCGTCGAGTTTTTTTAGAAATTTCAATTTGATTCCTGATAAAAAATATTTCTTTGAAATTCGGTAAAAATCGGGACATTTTCGGTTTTTTTTTGTTTGTTAAAACTGTCATATCTATATCTTATTACTATTAGTTTTTAAATTTGGAAACATCGCAGTATACCTTGGCATGTACTCTTTCTAACGGTACAATTATTTTTGAAATTGTTTATTAAATAAATTCGATGCAATCAAAAGTTGGTCATACAAATTTCGTACTTTTTAGATCACGTAGCTACAGCGTTCATTTTCTTCATGGAAATTAAGGTTACATTTTCTGACTAACGGGTTTGCCTGATGCCCTTGATTCTCGCTGTGACGACATGCTCGTTTTTTTGCTAGATTCTCAGACGGTTTGCCAATAAGTATAGATCAGAATATTACGAGATTAACATGGTTTATTCAAAATTGTACAGGGAACAAGATAGATTCTTTTCTAATGATGCGGCTATTAGTTTAGGGTGCATTAAGTGTTAAAGTAAGACAAAAAAGGAAAGGCGAAATCATCTGCGACAGGAGTGTTGGTTGCAACCCCGGGGGTTGGTGAGCATAGCGAGCAGGGGGCGGAGCCCCCTAGTTTACTAAAATAATTCAGTAGAAATGTTAATGTCAAAAGTGTAAGTTATTTTTTCCTCTATCAGTGATATCTCTATTTAAGTTTCTACCAACACTGATGAATGATTTCATGTCTTAATCTCATCATTAATATTACAGTAGCATGAAGGTATTCACAAGTATATAGTTAATACACTTTTTAAAAAATTGTGAGCACTCGTAGAAAACAGAATCAGAATCGAGAGAATTTTTATCGATGTGCTTCAAGCAAATCAAGTTTAAATCTAAAAAGTTCCGAAAAAATCGAAACGTGAACTAAAAAATCGACGTTTTAATTTCTAATTTAAATATATTCTAAGTTTTAAAATTTTCCATAAAGTCATCTGGTAAATATAGTATAAATAAAAACAATTGTGATTTTAAAAATCATATGTTAATTAATGAATAGTTATTAATATAAGTAATGAATATTTATTAATATAAGTAATGAATTTTTATTGATATAATAATGAATATTTAATAACATAGTTTAATTCCGAATTAATACATTCAAACACATTAATGTAAATTATTTAATCTTTCCCTTTTTACTGGGGAACAATCCAAACTTTTCGGGAGGAACCCCCCCCCTCCCCATTCAACCACCCTAGTTACACCTATGCGTACACTAAATCTGTTGTGGCCTCAAACATCTTCACGTTGGTGTGGGGTGGAAGTTTGGAGAGAGGCGGAGGCAGCTCAGGTGTTGATCTCGTCATCTGACCGTGGTTCAAAATGATGAGATGTAATCCGTACATAGACGTGAAATATAAGTAAACGGAGCATCACTATGGAGAAGAGACTCAATAAGAGGGACCAATATGGAATGATAGGTAGGTATTTTAATTAACGCCGTACTGCTGGGATGGCGAACCGTTTTCTAACGCGTGTCAAAAAAATGTCTTGAAACCGTAGAAATTAACACCGTGTGTCACTTAAAATTTTTTTCGGCCTTTGGAAGACCTTCGAATATTCAAAAAATTATACGATACATGCTTAAAACAAAAACAAATTCGACTTTTTAATATGGTTTATTTATAACTATCAACATTAGGAAGAAAATAATTACAGAATTATCGAATTTAATACGTGACACTTGTTTTTGTCTTTCGGACGATAGTTTATTTTTACGTGGTTCGATATTTGATACTTTAAATCGTACGCACTTAGCGGACATGTCGATGCCGAGGCCATTTATATTCTTACTTTTAATAAAATTCACTGTCGAAAACAACTGTTCACAAACGTAGGTTGATCCAAACATTGTCAAAAGAGCTCTTGCTAACTTTTTCATCGACATTAGCGAATTAGGCAACGAGTTCCATTCAGTTCAAATAATATTTTCAGTACTTGTTGTTGAAATATATTCGTCACAATTTTCCAGATCTTGTAATTTTCTTTCTAAGTTTACGTTTAGTTCTGAAAATTTATTCGTCCATACAACATCGTTTTGAAATTCGACCATTTCTATTTCTAAGTTATCAATTTGAAGACAATCGAAAGAAGATAATTTAAGATCTTCAAATTTAAGTTTGTGTGGTAAAATGACAAACTGTAGTTTTCTTCATTTCACGAAATTGGGAGAATCTTTCGTCAAATATTTCTTTTGCATTTGCAAATAAAATAGTGTTTTAACACTTGTGTTTTGTTTTCGACATTGCTGGCAAAATAGGATGATGTTAGAAAATGTTCTTTTAATGATAGAAAATACTTCCATTTTCCAGGAAACAGGTCATTTGAATAGATATCTAGCTTTGTTACAAAACGCTTTGAGAATTTCGTACATTGTAAGGCGATTTGACCACGGCCTTGAAGTTTCGTATTTAACACATTATAGTTCCCTGAAAAATCACAAAACAACATGAGATCATTCAACCAATTTAAATTTGTGAGTTCTGAAAAAACTTTACTCTTTTCATTTAAAAATAACCTAATTTCGTTTAAGGGGAGTTAGTACCTTTTAGACCTTGCGTTGCTCGCAAAAACATACTTTTTTCGATTCATCATAAATAATTGAGTTTTGTATATTGTAGTATAAAATTGATACAGTTTAAAGATAATTGTATGGCTTTCAAAAAACTGCAGTCATATTTGTAATTAAAAACATCTATTTTTATAAAACCTAGCAAAAATTATACACAATTTCTTCGTTTTGAAATTTACCCACTTAACTTTCCCACAATATAACTTTTGAAAGATGCACTGTAAAACCCAAATGTTTGCACCAAATTGAAGCACGTGAATGTCTTAATTCTGTGAACTAAGGAATTTGTGATAGTTGAAGTACAAATATTTATAAAAACTGAAAGTATTAAAATAAGTCAACTTTGAAAATTTTTTAGTTATGTATGGATCTATAAATAAAAAACTATAGCTCTCATACACAAATCCATAGTTCAGAGAACTACGATCTTCTGTTAGAATAACCATACAAAATTTCTTAACTCTACGTTTATTAGTTTCTTTTTAAACTTGAGGGAAAGTTAAGAGGGTAAATTTTAAAACGAAGAAATTGTGTATAATTTTTGCTAGGTTTTATAAAAATAGATGTTTTTAATTACAAATATGACTGCAGTTTTTAGAAAGCCATACAATTATCTTTAAACTGTATCAATTTTATACTACAATATAAAAAACTCAATTATTTATGATAAATCGAAAAAAGTATGTTTTCGCGAGCAACGCAAGGTCTAAAAGGTACTAACTCTCCTTAACAAACTAATGAAACGTTCCAAAACTTGAACTCGACTTAGCCATCGAACGTTGTTGTACATAACCAAACCCGAATACTGAGCATCCACTTCCTCCAATAAATTTGAAAATTGCCGTTTAGCAAGAGCATGTTCTGAAATAAAATTAACGACTTTCGTTACAACGGAAAGCACATTTTAAAAACAATTCAAAATGTATTTTGCCCAAAATGCCTCTTGGTACACAATGCAGTGAAATTCGACCAAAGAGTGTCCTATTTCTTTTGCTAGAAGCTAGAATACGAAACCAATATGCTTTCCTATCATATTTGGAACTCCATCAGAAGTTACGTATACGATCTTCTTTAGGTCAACATTCAATTCAGTGAACTCTTTCTTAACTTCATTCATCATATACCAGCAGTTCTTCCTCAACAATTTAATCAATTCCTCCATCATATTTCCAGAAGTGTATCTGACAATAACTGCAAGTCGAGCAAGTCCGGTGACATCTGTGCTCTCGTCCAAAGATATAGAATACATTTCTGCATTTTTTAAATCGGACGAAAGTTGATCGGAAACATCTTTACTCAGTGACAAGATTCTATCTTTTACCGTATTCCTATACTTAACGGAATTCTTGGATACGTTTAATTATCGAGTCCTATTTTCAAAATCGTCAAATAGGCTATCCGAGCACACTAGGAAAGATTCTTTCAAAAAGTCGCCATCTAACAGTTGTTTCCCATGTTTCGCAATACAGTATGACAAATGAAAACTCGCCGCTGTAATATTAGTTAAAAGACAAAATGTAGATTTGAAAATAGAAGTCTGTAACTGGTAATACTTCAATTTCCTATTGAAAATTTCAATCTTTTCTTCAGACAGCAATGACAAATTTTTGTGATTTGTTTCAAAATTTTTTGCGCTTTACGTTGTAGCTACTTGACGCATAATACTTTTTCATCTTTTTCTATGACCCCGAATTCGTAAAACTACTCCTCGTGATACGATCTTCTACTTCCATTCGCTACGCTTACATACTTTCGTTTCAGAGTCTTCAACATATCACCACCCACATCAAAAACACAAGAGAAATATCTATCAATCACAGACGTCGGACGCAAAATAAAAATGGCACTGGCGACAGGCAGCGTCGAACTTTGCTAGAACTTTTCGTAGGGCCATATAGCGAAAATTTCACGCGTTTATAATGAAATCAAATTTGACAAAAAGAGAAAAATATTTTCAAACTATAAACATTTTTTAATAATTATTTCTAGTATAAATTAGGTTATGGACTTCTCAGTCCAACGAATGAAAATCAAAATTTGAAAAGTTAAATTAAATTGATGTTAAAACAATGTGATCGTCTCGCGTGTCGTCTAAAATTGCTTCGCGTGTCACTATGTGACCCGTGGGTCACAGGTTCGCCATCCTTATCGTACTGGAACAACACAGCGGGGGGCTATTGATGACGCTCCGGGTTGAATTAAAATGGAATGGGAAATACTGTTATATTCAGCGAATAGTTTGCCGTTCCGTTTAAAAAAAAAAAAAGAACTGTTCTTTAACCCGCTCTTCTGTACCAAATGTCCCTCTACTCGAAATATGTAAGCTCAGTTCCTCCTCCTGGACCCGTGGTTCTTAACCTTTTTAGTGAATGCCACCCTCTAAGCAATTTCTACCGGTATAGTGGTTAAGGTGTTAGCCTCCAGATCGGAAGGTTCCTGGTTCGAATCCGGGTCCGGGCATGGATGTTTGTAAGCGTATGGTGTAGAGGCGGCTGGTGCACCTTAAATCTGTCGTGGCCGAAAGTCCTCACGTTGGGTTGGCGTGGAAGTTTGGAGAGTGGGGTGCCAGCTCAGGTGTTGCTTCGTCATCTGACCGTGGTTCAAAATTACGTGGTGTTGTCCTCGGATCTTTCCCTTAAGGGACTGATCCCGGACCGTCGTCAATAGCCCGTTGTGTTGCTCTAGTACGACGTTAACTAAAATTACCATTACCAATTACCATTACTAAGCAATTTCCGGCTTTTGTATTTGTGTGCAAAAGTGATGAAAATCCCATTTCGCACAGGTAGGTGGTGACAAATGGGAAAACTGTGTGCGATGCTACTTTTACCAGCTGTGGATAAGGTTTGAATTGTTGTCCAGTTTTCAACTTATATTTGAATACGTGCTCTGTCTCGTAGTTCAATAAGATCGTCTTTTATTAAATCGCTGAAATGGATCCAGTATCCATGTCAGAACTTTGCGAATATTTCACGTGGTAAAGTTTCCATATGATTCATTTAATGGTTGGAGGTGTATTGCAATTTCAGGTATAATTTTTATATTCTCATTTTTCAGAATGATTGAGGACCGTTGTTACCCGGTTGGAGGAGTAAAGGATAAGCAAACAGAAGGTTGCGAGTTCGATTCCAACCAAAGGAGTTTGGTACAGGTTAAATATGTCGTGGCTTCAAATGTTCTCACGTTTGCGGAGTGTGGAAGTTCGGAGAGGTGGGGTGACAGTTCAGGTGTTGCCTCTTCATCTGACGATGGTTTAAAATTACGTATTGTCCACGGTTCTTTCCCTTGGGGCCGGACCGTCGTCGATAGCCCGTTGTGTAGCTCCACTACAACGTTAGTTATAATACCTACACACCAGAATGATTGAATAACGCAAAGGAAAGTTTGCAAAATTCCCATTTTGAACTCTATGTTTCCAAAATTTTAGTTTTCCAATAAATGAAGATAATTTTTCACTACCTATTATTGTTCTTAGCAAATCCTTGCACTCCTGGAAATGATTTCTCGCACCACCATGTGTGTATACACCTCAGGTTAAGAACCAATGCCCTATAGACTATGTGGTGCCAGCAGTTTCAATTTTTTACATGAAGAAAACTGAAGATAAAATAATTTGGAGTCTTGATTGATTTTTTATGGCTTGAAGGTAAATTTGCGTGTCCAACTGTGCCAAACTATCAGTAATTCAGTACAGAAAATCAGAACATATCCGTAAATTTGAAAAAGTTCTTGATATTGAAACTTTTAAAAATTCACCTTGGGTCCAGAGGCGGATTAAGCGGTAAGCGGCCGCGTAGGGCCCCGAAATATCAAAGGTGCCTCGAGGTCTTAAAATGTCTTTTCATTAAGGCTCGAGGAAAGTTGTGACCTGAAAAAACGGATATCAAAATGGTAAGACCGAGTCCCGAAAGACGCTTCCATATAGACATCGAAGATATGATATAGATTTATGGCCAACAGTATTAAGATTAACTAACATTGACCACATTCTTAATAATAAAACAAAAATTATCGTGAATACAGAGAATTTGAAATCGGTGTATAAAAGGACAGAGATGATGTGTATTACACAGTACTTTCTTGTGATCATTTTTACAGAAATAAATCAAATGAAATTATGGAAAAGAGAAATTGGCTGTTATTTTCAGGAATAACCAAAAGAGGTTTACTGCTATCATTGCAAACTGTACCCAACTTCAAAGTCTAAATTAATAACTGGTTTGTAAAATTGGAGATCAATTCCTGTTATTTTATCGAACCACAAAGTTTCAAAAGAACACATGTCAGCCATGTGTACAATGTATAAAAGATCAACAAAATTCAACAGAATTGATATTCAACTAGAACAGAAAAAGAAAAAATAAGTGTTACTGGAGAGATGTATTGAAAATAATTGTATCAACAATAAAATTATTGAGTCGATTAGGATTTCGGGGTCCCGATGAATGCAGATTCCAATAGTAAAAAATAATTATTTAACCTGCTTGTAATACCTAAGCGAATACGATGAGTTCTTGAAGTTACATCTACAAAATTATGCCAACAAAGGACGAGGAAATATAAATTATTTATCTCATAATATTTGATAATTTGTAATCAAGTAAGAGCTGAAATAATTGAAGAAATCAAATCTACGACTTTTTATAGTATAACTGTTGACTCTACTCCCGATGTTTCGCACGCCGATCAACTAACTTTTGTGATAAGATAAGGTTTGCAAGAACGTATTAAAGAATATAACCAAAGTGTTTTTTATTTCGTGTGGTAATCATTCCTTAAATTTAATTGGAAATTTCGCTGTAAAAAGTTATAGCGCTGCAATTCAGCATTTTTTGTTTGCGCAGAATTTATTCGAACTTTTTTCTGCATCAACCCGCTGGAAAATTTTAACCAGAAATCTAGAAATGTGTAAACATTCCGCCTCAGTGAAAATAGTTTCCAATACAAGATGGTGAACAAGAGCAGATGCTGTATTAGCTATAAAACTTCGTTTTTCCCATACAAAAGAGGCTTTAACTGAAATTAATAATTCAGAAGAAAAAAAAAGTTGCCACAGTGGAGGCGACTTCAGTTCGGAAGAAAATGCCATATAAAAGAATGCAAAATGTGAAAACGCCCTGAGTTATTTGGAATACCATTTTACAAAGAATAAATGCTTCTAGTAAATCACAGCAATCAGTGGAATGCGAACTATTGAAAGGATCTATCCTACTTAAGTCATTAGAAAATGTTATCAATAATTTCAGAGAATTTGAAAAGGTTGAAAAAGAGGCAAATTGTCTATTTATCAGGGCTATCATTTAATGTAGAAGATTGACAAACTAGCAGACAACAAAAGAGAAGTCGGACATACATTTACAATTGGAGAAAATTTTATGGTCAATTCATTTTATGTCGTGTGATACCATCAAGGCAGAATTATCTCTGACGTATGAAGTTGTTGTGGAGCCTTTTTGAATATTTTTTAATTGGGATTTACCCATAGAAGAAAAAAGAACACAATAAAAAAGTTGAAGGATGTTTACAAAAATGACATTGATGTTTGTACTTTTGAAGATGAATTTTACCATTTTTTAATATTTCTTAAAGAAAACGAGGACACCATAAAAACCACACCAGTCTTCTATCGAGCAGCCAAAGAAATGTCTTGCACATATCTGAATGTTGAAATATTATTGAAATTTAAAAAAATATTTCCTTCATCTAACGTGTTAGAAAATCGTTTTCTTTTTTAAAGAATATAAAAAATTATTTAAAGAGTACTATGGGAGAAGAAAGATTAAATAATATCACTATTCTGTATATAGAGCAACACATTTTAAATCGAATTAACACTGCCAAAATAATTGACGAATTTGCAAAAATAAAACATGACGGAAATTCACGTAAAAATATTTTTTTAATAGACTAGGAGGCTCCGCCCCTTGATCGCTATCGCTCGTCAACCCCCGATGATTGCTAAGCAATCATATTTAATTCGCTTTGCGAACTAAACTTATCAACAGTGATGGGGATGGGATTGCTTCACAATCCATCCCCATTTGGATCATTGCGATATTTATCGCAGCGCCCGAGTAATTGAAAAGTGCCTACTTTTTTTTGCGAGATTAGCGGTTTCGTATATAAGCCGACCCCAGTACTTTAGCTTTAGAAAACGTTCCAAAAATTATCGGCTTGGAAATATAGTGTAAATAAAAACAAAATGCTTCAAAAAATGTCAAGAACAAAACATCTCATTTCCACATAAAAAAAATGAAATATTTTAGCATAACATACTGTTAAAATTCAGAGGAAATCTCATAATTTTAAATATTTTAGCTGAAATGTGTTGTATGTTGTAATAGTACTTCTTAATATTTTCGTATTCGACTGTTGCTATGGAAACGGCGACCCAATTTACCGGTTCTTCTGAAAACATTGCAAACTTTTTAGCGTGGGCTCTCAAATTTTATGAATGAATTAATTAAAAAATATAATTGTGTTTATCGTGCTCCAAATTCATTAGCCCATTGAACCACAAGACTCGCTATTGCCAATCACAAAGCAAATAAACCTGAAAAAGATTGCAATTTTTTTTCTAATAGAAAGATTTATTTACTGTTTTATAGTATGACAGTTTTGATTACTTTTCTTTTTTGTTAATAACTTAATGAGAGTTTTCTTGAAATTTTTTTTTTCCTAACTTGAATCTTATGAGTTTAAGGGCCATGACATTTTTACTGCTTGGGTCCCCCACTTGCCTGGGTCCCCAGTTACAGCTAATAATGTCCCGAATCTGAACCATCTCAAGTACAGTTTCCCAAAGATATGAGGTGTCAAGGACAAAACAAATTCACTAACGAAATTATTGAATTTTTTAGATATTTTAATGTAATTTTTAAGCCAACAAAATCTAAGACTCGATTATCACTTAAAAGACTTTATGCAAAAGGGTAGATATGTAATTAATGTCACTGGAGCAACACAAGCTATTGTCAATGGTCCACGATTCATCTCGAAGGGTAAAAAACAAGGACAACTGCGTGTTTTTTAATCTCAGTTATGCAATAGGGATGTACCGTGAAAGCAACAATCAAAATTTCTATTGTAACGATGAGGGGAATTACAATGCTTGATATTATTTAACTTTTAGCAAATCCGGCACACCAAAGGAATTTATTTTTAAATTTCAAAATTAGCCTATAATCTCTAGTGACAAACTGAACATAACCTAAACAAAATTAATTCAGTTTCACATTTAGGAAAATGGAAACCTCTATTAAACATTCTTTTTGATTTAAAAAGCATTAAATTTAAAACAAAATTCTGCTCAGTTAATTTTTTATCACATTTAAAATTTTCTCATTTATTGAAACCTTAAAAATAGTTTCATTACCATTATAATCAGCACAATTTTGCCCTAATCAATCTTTTGAACAATGTAAAATAAAAATTAATTTTGGGAAAAATCAATACAGTACGATATGCATATGAGAAAAGAATTGTTCACAATATTTATTTGTTTACATTTTAAAAGGGTCTGTGTCTGTTACAAGGTCCTAAAATCTATTTGCTAATACACGCAAGAGACATTCCAGTTTTGTTTGCTTGGTAAACATAAGGAAGATTATTTTTCAACTTAATTTAGAAGCCCCCCTGCTCTTAATAGCACATAACAAAAGGAAAATCAGGAAAATTCTGCACAGTTTGAATTTTTAAAATGACAAGACAATGTTGCTTTTCTGATTTGACCAAATTGAGATAGAAAATAATCAAAAGTAAAAGATTGGCAGAATTTTATAATTTATTTTGAAAATATTCAAAAGAGTAAAATAACATAAATTTAATACAGATACAGAAGATGAATGTATTCAAAACATGATACATTTTCTCCATAAAATTGTTGCGGTTACTGTTCCATAAGTCAAGGTTAGAAAATAAATTTCTCAAAATTAACTTCCAAGTTCTTGATCTAAAAGTCCTGAAAATAAAAATATATATATAACATATAAAACATGAATATTAAATAAAGGCTTAAAACATAGTTACTATAAAATTTTTCAATTAGAGCGAGCAATTTGTTAACATAATTTCAGGTTAAGAGAAAGTTGCCTTACCCGTGGGAATATTTTATTTAGTACTAAATCTTGGAAAGCACAAGAGCATTCATTTTACATCTTTTTATGTGTAAATAGTTCAAAATCTATAAAAATATTACTTCTTCTGAAGTTCACCGTTTTATAAAAAGCTTTTCACAATCTGTTCTACAGATATATAAAGAAATTAAGTAAAATAGCAACAAAATGATATTGTTACTTGTTTTACAATACAAATTACTGATAAACATTACTTATATCATGCTTATGTTTAAAAGAAGTTAAATAATTAAATTCACTAATATCTTATGGATAACGCAAGTAATTGACATGATTTAGCATGAACAGTTAAATAAATATAAGTTTTAAAAGTTCATACAAATTATGTGTAGCACATATATCAACATTATTTTTAAGTTCAGATATTACTTCCTGCATGACTAATACGATGATTCCTTTGCATAGGTTAGTAGTGAGTTGCACCTGTACTTCCGGTCTGAAAAACTCTGTGAAAGACTTGAGTCATCAGTGATTCAGTCAGTTTTGAATATGTCATTGAGCATGTAGCATCGGGTGTTTCGCTTCTTGTGTGTTGTATTGTATTATTCCTTGTGTGTGGTGTTTGTGATGTTTAATAAATGTGTTGTACCAAAGAAATAGTCCTTCATCATTTTTACAAACCAACAAGCAATTTTACAATTATCATATTGGATTAACATATTGATGTATAGTATAACTGACACTGTAGAGTGAAGTAAAAAGTTTAAAAATTAATCAAACCTTTTTCAAAGGCAAAAACATTCAACATTTCTCTTTCCACAGGATGTAAATCTCCACAAATAATTAAGGAATGAAGTGGGGCTCCAAGATCAGCAAACATCATCTTCTGCAGGGGAGCAGCAACAATTTTCTGCTCATCTGATCCAACTTTTGACAGTCCTACACATATTGTATCTTCTGTATAAGCTGAAATGAAAAAGTGCAATAAAGATTATTTTTCAAAATGTACAGTAAATTGGTGGTTATGTAGATGATTGGTGGTTCTCTAGATTAGTTCAATTCTTCAGAAATCAGAAAACTGGTTAATCTGAGGTCAGAGTTAAAAGCTCATTTCTTTCGTAAACCAAACCGCAAGTTCAGTCTACTAACCGCCAGTCGAGTTACAAAACTTTAACCTGGCTGAGATTTAACAGCGCATGCGCAGTAAGCGATTTTTCATATGTTTACAAACAGTTTTGGATATTTGCGATTACGTTCAAACTCTACTGATGGATAAACTGAAGAAAATTTCATTGATTCGGCAATTAGATTTGATTGCGAAAGTGGAATCTAAAAGAGAAAGGCGTCTGATGTATTATCAATAATTTGTTCCAATTAGTTTGGGCGTTGACATTGAAAATGGGACTTCACAACTCTGGCAAAACTTTTTACAGCAAGTTTCAAATGTTTGTTTGTAATTTTGTATTTGTAATATTTGTGGGTCATATAAAGGGCTTGTTAGAGGTGCTTAATTTAAAAAAGCAGTTTAAATTAGCTTGTTTTTGTGGCATACAGTTTTTGTCATTACAGCAAAATTAAAAATGATACTCCATATTACCTAAAGTTCCTGTACATATTTATTACTTTTCTACTTGTCCATCTCGAAGGGGTGGTAATGTGAAATTTATACTTCCTCTAATCAATAAAAAAAACTTGAGTTTTCTTAACCCGTCAGCACACGCGCTACTTTCCGCTACGTTAGCACACGCGCGGGATAAATTTTACCCCACTTTTGCTACGTGTATGATCAGAGTACGATACATAATTGAACTTAAAACAAGTTTTAAAATTAAAATATGAATCAATGTGAATAGTTTAAAATAATTTTTGGTGAAATTCTTTGATATTTATTGTAGAAAATCGACTTTCCAGTTGAACATGTATTTTAACAGAAATTTCTACACATAAATCTTCAACAGATGAATTTTATGCCATAAAATATAGAAAATATTTATAAAACTAACTTTTTTAAAATGAACACTAGTTTATTAATATTTAGAAGCCCAAATTTGGTATTCCTTGTATTGAAAAGTTTTGAGAAAACAATACCTAAAGTTTCTGCAAAATCTATCAAAAAATTCTACTAATGAGTACATAATATAGGTATAATTTTTTATAAAAATACCACTTGCCTGTATTTTAGTCACTCCATCTGCTTATTTTTTGAACAATGTTCACAAAAAATCACAACATGTCTTTTACAGATTAATTTACTGCATTCAGAACAGGACACCGATGTTTTTCTGTCATCCCTCCTGGGACACATATCGCAACGTCCAGAAGCTCTTTTTGGAAATTTTTCTTGCTGAAGATTTTTTACTCTGGCTAATCTCTTTACGCCAATTCGAAATTCTTTTGAAGAGATGGGACATTTGAACTCATGCGTAAATGGTCTTTCACTAATTCAAGACCCAACTCTTTCAGGAAAGCTCTCCTGTTCAAATTTCCTTGTTGATTATTTGAACGGTGAATGATGAAAGCATTTATGCCCGCAATGTTCATCCGTCCAAAAAAAATTGTCAGAGGCCATCGACGGCATCTTCTTGAAACAGAATACGTTCCACATAGTTCATCGACTGTATCTATGCCACCTTTTGTTAAATTGTAGAAAGTGATCATTTCGGGTTTTTGTTGTTCGCCCGACGAAGGATCAATTTTGTCATCATCATGAAGCGAGGACAGAACAAGAACTGATTTATTCTTTTTCGGAACATAGGATACTAGAGTCAACTCCTTATCATTGAACCCAAAAAGAGATGAATTAATCTCTCTTGTTTTGTGTGGCAAAAATTCAAGAGGGATTTCGCGTTTGTTTCTGCGAAGAGTTCCTACGCAAGTAAGTTTGTGATCCTTCACTAAATCATTAGCTAATGGGATACTCATAAACCAATTATCCATGGTAATGTTTCTCCCTGTACCACTAATGGGAGATATGAGCCTCTTTACAACATCCACTGCTTTATTTGATAACCTGTAAGATCCAACAGGTTGTTGTCCAGCGTAAATTTCCAAGTTGTACATGTAAAATGTTCGGGAATCACACAAAGCAAAAATTTTAATTCCATACTTAGCTGGCTTGCTCTTGATATATTGTCTGAACTGACATCTTCCTCGAAAGGGCTCCAACTTTTCATCGATAGTGCAATATTCAGACACAGAATAAATTTCCTTTATGTTTTTGATGAAAGTTTCAAATACCTCTCTGATGGGTGCAAGTCTGTCCGTCGTCTTTCTTTCGGCTCATGAATTGATATCATCAAACCTGAGGCATCTCAATAAAAAATGAAATCGGTTGATTGACATCGTTGTTTGAAAGATACGCATGCCACATCCATCCGTCGACCACAAATCTTTAGCATTGAGATGAGCAGCTCTCAACACACCAGCATAAAACAATAGTCCAAACAATGCCTTTAGTTTGGCTTCATTTGTGTCTCGAGCATCACGTTCCCTGGAAAATTTACTTCTCACTGTTGAGATATAAATATTTGTCGACTTAATCAAAATATGCATTATTTGGTCATAAAAAATTTTCGTCAAGCATTCCAGGGGCGTTTTCAAATTTCTGCAAAGTTTCTTGACACCAGGTAAATGGGTAACAATGTTTTTAGACCTCGTTCGAACATTTTTTGGTGGATGCTCTTTTAGCCAGACAGTTTCGTCTTTTCCTAAAAAAGAATTTTCTGCAGTCAATGATTGTGGATCAAAATAATCGGATGAATCAATTTCTTGTTCTGATCCAGTCAAATGATCACTTTCTGAAACATTATCTTTTTCCGAATCAGAGTCGCCGAGTTCGCTCTCCGTTTCAACGCTTGCAAGGAGATCCCGCAGTCTTTGCTGTTCACGTTCGTAAGCGCTCATTTCGTCAGCCGTTTCGTCCCGCAATGCTAGACTAAAGTGAAACGCTACAACACGCGCGGGGTAATTTCGCTCCCATCTCCCATTCTTGGAACAATATGAGCCGATTCTCGGAACGCAGGCAAAATTCCTTTGGACCACTCCTTCATGACCTTGGTCTTGAAAGGTACCAGAACTATCAGAATGGTCGGGTCTAAATTTCCCCCTTTTTCGAGCAAAATAATGCTGCTGGGGTAGATTTTATCCTGGCGCGTGTGCTGGCGGGTTAATAAAAAAATTAAGTAATTTAAAAGAATTACCAACTTTTAAAGTATGAAAATTTTAACATGAGAAATAATCTTTAAAATTAAACAAGTTTCCATCAAAATTAAGTCGAATTGTCTCACAAGCTACAAATTAGTGATACATCACAACCCGGCAAGAAAAGTAACACAAGTCAAAAAATAAAAATTTTGATGTTATGTCATTGAAAAATATGTATGAGGTGCCCCAGTGTGTTATATTACTATTCTATAGAATATAATAGAAGTTACAACCATAAATACTTACCTAAAATTTAAAAGAAGCTTATACTATTTTAATATAAGTTTTATAGCATCCTTTAAGTTGATGTTTCTGCAATTTTGAGTTGAGTCACTTTTCTTGCAGGGGTGTGATACATATTTCCAGATAATTCTCTACTTAAATTTTATTCTGTGTCAGATATGTGTGTATGACCATAATTCATGAAGTTCTAGTGACTATTTTTCTATTCTTATTGATTTAATGATAATTAAAAAATCTAAAAGTATGCATTCTTACTGATATGATGTTTTTTATTAAAAAAAATTTAATATATTATGTTATTACCGACTTATAGTATTTTGTTTTACAAATTTTAAAAAGAGTTGTTTTGGATTAACCAAACTCTCGGCTTAACGGGTGGTAGGGTTTGAATTAGCAAGGGTTTAGTGTTTCTGTCCTTAAACTGTCCAAGACTGTGCTTAAATAATTTGTTGTCAGACCAAACAATGTGTTTTGCATTTATGATATAATAATACAAAATTGTTTAAAACGACTTTATTTGAAATAGAAGTGACTAACATTTGCTAGACGCAAAATATTTAATAATTTTATAAACGTACTCTGAAAAAATTTATTAATATATAATGTGATTTTTAAGATAAAAATACAAAAACTTCCATGAGAAGTCTCCACATTTACATCGCAGAGTAAAACAGAAGGTAGTAATCGATAAGGATGAATGTTTTCTACAAATATCAACAGTTAAAATTTGTATAAGGGGCTGTCTTCATATCAAATTGAGTGGTTACTCAAATAATTTCATACGAGACCCCATCTTTTATCATAATTTGGATTCTACATGCAATTTTAGGTGGAAATAAAAAAAGTTCATCACTTTTATTGGATTTTTTACATATTTGTTAAAAACATTAATTTTCCTTGGTAATTGTTTTTTCATCCTTGGATACCCAAAAACAATCTATAAACATTTTAACTATTGAACTAAATTTTACTAATTTTCATTGATTATGAAATTAATATTCATAAAAATTATGAAAATAATATTCATAAAAATTATGAATAGAAACATGAGCAAATTTTCACTCCATGCGATATTCAACTGTTACTGAAATATCAAATTTCAGCTTATTACGTACATAATTAGAAGCCCAGTGAGACTGCAAAATTTAATGATAATAATTATTGGGGATTGTTCACAAAGTGAAAACAAAAATTGCAATTGCAGTAGCAACAGAAAAATTAATTAAATCAGAATGAATTCTGACTTTGTCGCCAGCTTATGGACTCCATGCCGCAATGCCTGCAACAGGATTGACTGCAACTGCCACTACACATCATATAATATTTAATAATCTTATACGATCACATTATAAATGATTTATATAAAACTTTTGTATGAAGGGTATTTTATCTTGCTTTGCTGAGCATAATATAACTTCACAATTCAGATATTTCTAAAACATAGTTAACAAGCTACTTATACTACTATAGGTTAGGATTGTAACAATCCACTTATTGGACACAATGACACTATCAGTGTCACACTAACAAACCTTCCTCAAACAGTCGTTGAAAGCGACACACTCACAGAAACAGACTATCTGATTGGAATCCACCCTTTCTACTGCAGAGTTCAATTCTTACATGCTCCCTCAATGTTTTTTTTATCGATTTTATCAGTCAATTTTACGTTGTTTTTCATTAATTTTTCATCAAATCTGCTTGAAATTGTGTGTTGAATCCAAATTTCTGACAAAAGATGGTGGTTCATATTGAAATTATCAGAGCAAGCACCCAATTTAATTTGGAGACGGCCCCTTAGACAAATTTTAAATATTGATATTTGTAGAAAACATTCACCCGACCATTGATTGCTACTTTTCGTTTTGTTCCGAGATGTAAATTGTGATCTGGTTAGTCGTTTTCTTTTGATAAATGGGATGCATATTTGCATACAATTTTTAAGATATAAATGCATTAGATTATATCAGTTTTGAAATTTGAAATGACAAAAAGTAAACTAAATTCCAGCATATTTGTTACTTGATTATTATTGTATTTTCTGAAGTATAAATCCTTTTTGTGACTAATGACCAGTAATGTACGTGCTGCTAAATTGGATTTCCAACAGGAGGGGAACCAAAAATCTGTGATGCGTGGATTTGTTTACAACACTAACAGAACATTTTGAATTTGTCTGCTATTCTGAAAAAGATACCAATACCATCACTGTAAAATATAAACTTTACATGGAAATGTAAGAGTTGCTATCACCATGCAATTTTATTTTTGCAAAGTAGAGAAATTACTAAGAAAAGAAAGGTTTTGGATAAGTAACTTCAATAATGCTCCAATAGCAATCACATAGTGAACCTGAAATCTGCTTTAAATTGCTGTATTCAAACAATAATTAATTTTGTGACACATGCCAAACAATAGCTCCTGTTTTTCTCAAGAAATACATTACAATATCGATTTATTTACTGCACAGAAGTTTATTTATTTTATTTTTTAAGCATAAATATTAACAAACTTACCCAGCGTTTCATCACCCTCAGTTTTTTTCTGTTTAATAATTTCCAACAATTGTTGAGCTGCACAAGAAACAGTCATGAATCGAGGAGGCTCATAAATTTTTTTCCCTCTGAATACCAAAAATAAATATACAACTCTTAAAAAAGCACTGCAAATACAGAAATTTAGAAATCAATCTAATTAGCTAAAGTAAAATCTATGATCCAATTTCATGGATAATTGACAAATCTTATTGCTTTATTTACTTTTTGGAAATTAATAAAGCAAAGTTGCTTCAAAAATTGAAATTAATAAAGTAAAATTGCTTTAAAAATTAAATTAATAAAGCAAATTTACGAAAACTATTTAATTTAACAAAAAAGCGAAGCAAATCGCTTTAAATATGCATTAAGTAAAACCTGTAGCAAATTTTAAGATAATATTTGAATGGGGGAATTAATAACACATAAGAAATATATAAATAATAAACATTAAAAAACTAAGCCTTAGAGGAATGTTGAAATGCTCACATGAAGTAACATTTATAAATTCATTTTCAAAAGTAAAACCTTTGAACAATCATACAGTTAAAATTCACTCTGATATCAATACTTAATTTGTTAATTTAATTCCACATAAAACAGTGCTTCATTGCAAAATGTTTTGCTACATATTGTAAATTAACTGCTGGTGACTGCTGAATCAATAATTCAACATATGCAAATGACTGTTGAGATATTTATATTTTTCTATAGTAAACTGATTTTACAATTTTTATCAAATATAAAAAAAATTTTAAACAGATATATAGACCTGCCCACTACGGAGTCATACTATCAACAACAAAATCAGTTTTCCTGAATTCATTGTTAAGATTTAGAAATAATCACTCAAACTTGCTATGAAACAAGACAGAAAATGTTTTGTAAACAGTCCAAGAAATGTTCAACTGTCCATCCAAAACAATAATTCAAAGTATTTTTCAATTTTATCCTGGATTCAACCATTTAGAAATAAAGAAATATTTTGACAAAGGCAGATATTCAGTCAAAGGTACGAACAGAAGATAACCATAAGTTATTGCCAGGTAATATAAACTATTTTGATTTTAAACAATAACTGGCTACAAAAGAGATGCACTTTTTTAAAGTTATAATTTTAATTGCATAAACCTATTTAAAATTACAAAACATAATTTTTTTTAAAAACTTCACAAATTACAAGAATGAATTTAGCCCAACATATTTTTTAAAAACCAAAACAGAAATTCTTGATTATAAGTAGACTTTTATAAGTAGACACTCAATTGACATTGTTGGCAAAGCTTTATGCATTTATCAGTTATGAATTGAAGAATATACTTACTTAATTAAATTTTCTATAGATTGTTCCTTCACCTTTATGTCTAAAATATTTTTTAAAAGTCATATTTAATGCTCAAATGTTGCATTATATCATATAGTTTATAAATAAAGGTATATAGTGGGTCACAAAAGTATTCAGCCACTTCACATTTCCAACTATTTTCATGTATTTTACAAGGATGTAGTCAAAATTATGATTTAAAATTTTACATTAAAGCTGCTTTTCAGTTTTAGCCCCACATCATAATAATCAAACAATTATTAAAAGTTCTGATCAATCAAACAGAAGTGTTCAGCTACCTTCAGTAAAAAGTGCAAATGTTAAACCAAAATGTAATTATCAATGTCTGTAAAATTTTGACAAAACTGATTTTTGCTTCCTTCCATATCAAAAATTAATTTTCAATGCTAAATTGAAAAGTTCCAAAGCAATTTTCAATATTTAATTAGTTTTTGGTTTTTTAAGTATCATAATTGTGTGAAGGAAGTTTAAATCAAAGTTTTGTCAATAGCCACTTTTAAATGTAAAGCCTACACTAATGATTTGGGTGAATATTTGTAGTTGGAGTAGATATGCTTGAATTTATTGCTAGTCTCAAGGTTCAATATGCATATCTAATATTATAAAAGAAAGTGTTTCTCTTGTCTACAAGCAGTGTCCTGACAAATCTATGGTACTTACAATACTAAAATTTGGCACACAGGTAGTCCTAATATTTTTGCGATTTTTGTGTTCAGCCCAAATTTTAAAATTTAATCTAGAACATTTAAAAATTAATTTATTAGTTTTTCCTCCTCCGTTCTTCTTTTTGGGAATGTAACGCCGTATCTTCCTCGATTGAAGAAAGGAAAGAACTTAGCGTTTTTTGACCTTGGAACTGTGCCAAGTTACGACAGAGCTGACGTCACAATGAAGAAAGAACAAATTATGCATTTTTCATCCTATTTTTTTTTTCTTAACGGATTTCCGATTCTAGCATGCTTTGATTTACATTGTTAATTAGCATAACTTTCTTGCAAGCAATTTCAACTTTGTCATGGGCAAAGACTATTTGAGATTTTCGATCTCCACAGTCGTTAAAGATACAGTAAAAATTTCAACAGATTTTAAATGTGCGGAAAACTTTACACCACATTGATACTTTAAATGTGATTTTCTTTAAATAAATAATTTTTCAATCATAACCTGTGTCATGTCGGGTGGATGTGGGACTCATTCTTAAAATTATTGTTTTTTCGTTTTAATGTTTTCAGTATCAGTAAGATTTAATGTGTTCACCCCGATTTTTAAGTTTTAGTCCAAAATATTTTAAAATTAATTTATCAGCATTTATTTATTACCAGACATTCTGAGGCCATCACAGCATTGCCTGTGGTGTTGGTTTGCGAAGCAAACCAAATGAGGATATAATTAATGTCTCCAGCCTGAATTTTAAATTTTAATCTAAAATATTTTAAAATTAATTTATTGGCATTTATTTATTACTAACCACTTTGAGGCCATCACGACATTGCTGTGGTGTTGGTTTGCATAGCAATCAACAGGCATTGTCGACCATTAGCGAACAGTGGTCACACCTGACCACACAAAAAGAATTGTCACGGGCAATGCCGTGCTGGCCACGCAGTGGTAGTATTATGATATACTTAAGAGGCACTTAAGAGAAATTTTGGCACTAAATTTGACAGAGATTCAAAATGTAGTACTTTGTGTATATAGGTCTATTGGGATATAAAAGACCAAAAAATTGGAAATTTGTGTCCTATCATAACCTTTATTAGGAAATCTGAAGGAATTGCTCCCTTTTCATGTCATAAAATAGAGAAATAAAAAATCTGTCTACACGCAGAATAGAATGAAATTGGTTCCAGTTTGACCAAATGACTGATGAAAACAATATTTTTAGACCTGCAGAAATCTAATTTGTAAGACAAACTGTAACAAAAAGTTTCAATCAATTTTCATGTTTTTTTTTTTTTTTACTTTCTATGGAAGGTAGCCAAATACTTTTGTATCTGATTTCATGGGATACACTTAAAATATTTTTTGGAAATTATAAAACATGATTTGATTGTTTTGATGAGACACTAAAGAAGAAAAACAAAGCTTTTATGGGGCATAAGTTTAAAATTGTAATATTAACTGTACTTAAAATCAATAATGCTCATCAACAGGTGCCCATAGTAAAGAAAACTGAATATACAATGTCAGAAGCTTTCAAAATTAATGTACACAAAGCTTATAGTAAATCATTGTAATACTAATCAAAAGCTAAAAAAAGTTTTTATTTTTTATTTTCGAAAGCAATAATTAAAATATAAAGTTCTAGCCTTATATTGTATTAAGCTATTTTTCCAAGTCCAACCTATCAGCCTTTGGTACTACAAGGAGCGAACTGACTGATATGGGTGAGCCGCTGCTGCTCCAAACTAACATCCATGCACCTACAAACCAGGATTCAAACCTATGACAAACTGGGTGGCAGACAAACATTCTGACCACTTTATCAATTAGGCAGTGCATAAAATATTACTTGAACAGTCAAAACTTGCTTGATGAACACTTCAATCTAGGGGATATATGTCATTAATGAATAATCCGTTTTCTTCAACCCTTGATAAAAGACATTACTGTATTCCAGTTTCATAAACTAGACAGCCTCAACAGAGGATACGGAAGAAAGACCATTTCCAAACAACAGCCATTTTCTTAATTAAGGGAAAAGTAGATTCTTAGTACATTAAGAATGTCCTTATTAGCATCTCAGAGGAAAAATCCCAATTAAAACCTATTTATACAAATACTAAGGACAATTGAGTTCAGCATGAAGAGGTTCAACTGCATTTCAAATATTTGACAGGAATAAAATGTAAATTAAACACTTGTAGAGACTGACTATATATGTAATGACAAATAATAATCACTTTTTGTGAATGGCAATAGATACTTTCAATGTAAGGTTAAAACAGATTTCACATACCAAAGTTATTTTCACTGAAATAATTAGCTATTTGAGAAAAATTGAAACTAAGTTCACCTAAGATAAAATAGCTGTAAAAACTATGAACATTTTAAACACTAAGAAAAATATCATACTCAACCTTTACACTATGACAACAGTTGTACCATATCAGCAAACGAACTAATAGTAGGCTGTAGCATAGAGATTAATTAAAAAGCATTGGAATTAAGAGGAAGAAATGTACTTTTAAAAATTTGATCTAGTTAATGTTACATACTGCACAAATTTCTATAAATTATTCCCAGTAAAAATCAGAAAAATAAATACAAAACAAGACAAAGAAAGATTACCTAATAAACATAATGTGTGATGGCCATTTTTTCGATTTATTTGTATCTTGTCATAAAAACTATTTGGTTTCCACTCTTCGGTCCAAAATACAATGGACACAGCTTCTCCAAATCTGTAGAGCTAAATTAAATATTTAGACTATAAAATAATAATTTAATACAAATATTAGATTTATATTCATGAATAACATCTACAAACATAAAATGAACTGAGCACTATTTTCTTTGATCTGAATCTACAAACAATCTAAAAACTACTTAATAAACCTTAGCAATAAATATGCATGTAGCATCTCTGTTACATAAACTATAAACTTTTAAATATATATTTTCAAATTCCATGCTTATGAACAATTCAATCATAGTATTTCATGCTTAAAAGATACATAAAAAATATTTTATTTACAATAAAATTCCAGTTTAATTTGAGTATAGATCTTTTTTAAATCCAGTATGGTATTTATGAAATTTGAAGAAAATACTGTCCAGTTAGATGATACAAGTCTTAAAACCATAGTTAAACATGAAACATTATTTTTAAATACAATTTCTTAGTTTATTAAATCCAATATGAATAGACTTGACTATAAAATAAAAACAATACTGCTGTTGGCCTGGTTTACATAGAAACTTAAAACAGCACTCATTTATACATATACAAAAGGATGCATGTGTGTGTGTGTGTGCATTCTCTATACAAATTCTACACCATTTGACCAATCCACACCAAATTTGGTACACTTATACTTTAGAACACTGCAGAAAACATAGGCTATTTATTTCCAGTCTCCAGACCAATCTGTAGCCATGAAAATTGGCACACAGGTAGTCATAAAAGTGCCCCTCAAATTTTATAATCTAAAGTTTGTTTTCCTGCATTAGTTGGACATGGACAAGGAAACGCGTTCTACTGGAATTGTGTAAATGAGTTAACCACAGGGAAATCTAGCGGTCATATTTTAGCTGCCGCGTTAGGAAACACGTTCTACAGGGTTTGTGCATTTATGTCATATATATACACAAGACTTGTTTAAATGCATTTTTGTTAGAAAGCAGTCTAAAAGTATGCTAGCTATTAAGTCGAGTGAGAAAGAATTTCCCTTTGAGTTCTTGATCATTCACTCAGTTATTAACTACTTATGTGAATGTAACATGTAAAACAAAGTAGAAACACTCACCTGTAGGCCACAACAACCAACTGCATTCATAATGGAAGCATTGTGTACCACTTTATATGGTATGCCTTTTTGTACAGCCCTCAATACCAAGTCAGAATGTGTTGTAGCACTGTAAAAAAAATTATAAATCTAAATTCAGATTGAATATTAATGTTCAATCAAGATTACATTTAAATTTCTATATTGGAAGGCTCATTGAATGATTATATGAAGTCAAATGCCTGGCCATTTGTCTAGTAGTATTATACTTAAATTCATAAGTGCATTTTGAATATGACTATTGGGGTTTATGAGCAGTATCTGAAAACACTTACTTCAAATCAAACATTTAAACAAACTATGAAATATCTGAATAATAATTGATGTCTTAGATAAATGGAACATCAGGCATACCCAATCACGAAGACTCTTGCATTACCCAAGTGAAGCAATGATTGTACTCAGAGTGCAATGATTGCACCCTCCCTCGCAATATAATAAGGAAAGCCTTGTCAGCAGGCCAGCCATTGGAGCAAACAAACCACTGATGATTGAGTGAGTGCCAGAGGAGACACCATACGTCTTGCAGAGTCCGAAAGATGTCCATGTGGTTAAGATGTATTGCAGAAATTGAGCTTTTTTCATTCCATCATGTAAAGAGATCATTGTTAAATATCCATTAAATTGTTGAAATTAAGAGAACTGCCTTCTCAAATCCACTAACAAAGAATGGGGCAATTCATCCATCATACATAAATTGTCCAGAGACAAAACATTTATAACATCAAATGTTTTTCAGCAAATATAAGATTAGCTGAAATTATGGCCAAATAAGCAAAAACTTCAACTGATAAATAATAAACTTCAGGAGGTTAAAATGAGATCTTTGGCTATTTTAGTAGCACTAAGTGTCTACCAATATTTATGATCAAATAAAACATGAGTGGAAAATCCAAACAATAAACTTACTTCACCCATGTTGCCAACACTTATTTTTCAAGCTGATTTAGGCCAAGTATAAAGGCAGAAAAGAATCAGTGAGAGAGCCAAATAAGGTAAAAATGGAAAAGGATTACCTAATACTCAATTCAAGGATATAGTTTAGAGTTTGGATTATACAAGCATGTTCAAAATCAAAATGATGGGAGTGCTCCCAACACAGTCCAGCAATGGTAGATTAGCTTGTTTCTTTCAATTTTATGTTTCTATTTATTTTACTTAAAATTAATTTGCTTTTTAAAATACTAAAGAAACATAAAGAATGATTGAAGTACACAAATACTGAAAACATGCTGATCAATGAGGTTTGGTTTGATGCTCTTGTTGCTTTTTGCTACACTAGATCTTACCGGTGAACAAGATTAAAGTAGTAAAAGCTACCGACAGAGTTATTCTGCATTCTTATAGTACATAACACATTGCACAATAACCTAACCACACAGTAACAAAAAAAATCATTCACTCTAAACAAGACAAACAAAATACTTTTAAAACAATTAATTGAATAAATTAATAATTAAAAATAACTGAAGCATACATAACGAATAGAAAAATTGCAAGTTTGAAAACACAGTATAATGAGCTAAAGATATGATAATCTACCATTTCTTCAATTTCAGAAACTTAAGTTATAAGCAAAATCAGAATAAATGGGAAGAGCACGATAGAAAGTAACTCACCCAAAAGGATCACCTACAACAAGGAAAGCTACATCACTGGTAAGAGCTTTTTCAAGTATTCCATCTACATTTGAGAAATTAATAAAAAAATGTAATTGTTTTCACAAATTTTTTCATTTTTGCATAATTTTACTAAATTAAACACATGCCAATAAATTATAAAAATAAATTTCTAACAAATTTCAAGTATCAGATGTAATTAAATATGACTCTGCAAGGGAGAAATACTATTTAATGAAAACCTATTTTATCTTAATATCAAAAATCTGTATCTTGCACGTTTGAGGTCTGTCACTCCATCTGTCTGTCTGTGCCCATGCTACGTCCCAACGGTTGAAAATATTTTCATGAAAATTTGCATACTGTGAGTATTTGCATTCATTTAGTGACTGAACTTGGTTGTATAATTCTGTGTGTCTGTCTTCTTGTTCAATGTTTGATCTTGTGTCTGTGCATTTGTACAAGTATCACATAAAATAAATTCATCATATGGTAATGGAATGTTCTACATATGATGCACCTTATTTTAGTTTAAGGAATAGTTTAAAAAATTTCTTTGCTTACATATTTAGGCAAGTTTTATGTTAAAACGTTTAAGTAATAGTACTTAAATCAACCGTAATTTAGTAGTTTTGGAGAAGCTGGTAGGTAGATTGGGCATTACAATTATTCGGATTGTTTTACTAGTACTGCTGAAAAATCAATTATTTTTCAAAAACTATTTTTACTTAATTTAAATTTCAATACATTTGTATTCATTATTTATTTTATTTTCAAAATAAACTATTTCCGAAAATATTTGGGACAAACGATAATTTGCAACGTGGCGGAAACTTGTGTTCATTTTCCATCTGCTGTGATATTTTCTGTTTTTTTCCCTTGGGAATTAGTTTTGTGGGATGGTATGTAGTATCCGATACGTTACAACTTTCGAGCGATGTATTGCCAATTGTGGTAACCTTCCCGTTTTTCTTAGTTTTAAGGCAACCCTAGATATTTTCTCCTGACGATAATAAACGGGTCTCATGATTGGTTAAGGAAGAAAATACGCTTTTCCACTTTTATTTTTAATGTAGAATGGAATTAAAATTTAGACAGTCTTTGAAATTGTTGGGTGCATATGAATTTTGCTCTTGATTTATAAAATCGACTTGTTTTATTAATTTTCAAAATTTTTAGGATAAGTTTGGAAAGCAGATTGTAAGTTACAATTTTTTAAATTTGTCACTTTATTTAAATTTCAATTAAAGTTTCGAAAAAAAATTTGGATTAAATTTGATTTTTGAAATTGCAGATTGGAATTTAGAATTTTTTTCCCCTTTTGGTTGCTCATTTCCCCTTAGTTGATTTGATATAGCAGTGGATAGTGTTATTGAATGTTAGAAAATGTTTTTTTTTTTTTGCAAACATGTAGTAGCTTGATTGGGAAGAAGGTGAAATGTCTTTCATGTGAGAATGATATGATTTTAACATTGAGAAAGGATGCTGGTGATAGGTAGGAGTGGAAATGTAGAAAGATAGGACAAAAATTTGGCAAAAGAAAGTATAACAGGAGTAAGAAATTGGAGGGTAAATGGGTGTTTGGAGGACTTGAACGAGGGACGGATAAATGTTTTATGGTTGAGGTGAAAAATAGGAACCAGAAAGTTTTGGCTGAGGTAATTCAGAGCTGAATTTTGCAAGGAACTACAAAAATTTCTGACTATTGGAAGTCATATGCTGGTATCAATACCCGAAGGACAAAGAGTTCAAGGGTTATCGATTCGAGCATATGACTGTTAACCATTGTCAGAATTTCAAGGACCCGGCTACGAGGGTAAGTTTGATTTTTGTTTAGCTTTTGGTTATATTACAAACACTGGACTATGCTTGGGTGGGCAACCAATACGGTGACTTATACGCATGGAAGCCAACGGTGAAAGGTCCTCGCCGGCAGGCGGGGATCGCGCGTTATACGATGTGACTTATCTACAAACAAATTTCTCCCGGTATACTGGTTTAAACGCATTGAAACCTTAAGCGCAATACGCTTTGAGCATATATTCGAGCATATGACTGTTAACCATTGTCAGAATTTCAAGGACCCGGCTATGAGGGTAAGTTTGATTTTTGTTTAGCTTTTGGTTATATTACAAACACTGGACTATGCTTGGGTGGGCAATCAATACGGTGACTTATACGCATGGAAGCCAACGGTGAAAGGTCCTCGCCGGCCCCGGAGGGGCGGCGAGGTAGCCGGCAGGCGGGGATCGCGCGTTATACGATGTGACTTATCTACAAACAAATTTCTCCCGGTATACTGGTTTAAACGCATTGAAACCTTAAGCGCAATACGCTTTGACTTCTCTAAAAAACAATTTCCTCTTGTAAAGTCGTTACAATAAAAATATTTGTCTTGCTTTTCCATATATGGCTCTATAACCTGGAATATCCCCATTGAGTTGCTCACATAATGCTTATTGCTAGAAAAATTGTAAAAAAATATTTTTTCACACTTTAGGATAGCAGAAGAATTTTTAGATTTTTGGTTTCTCATCAAAAACCTTTGTGTGGATTATGATCACAGAAAAGAACTACCTTATTAAAAAAAGATTTCTTGTTTTGAATTTTCTATGCATTGCAAAGTTTCTAATTCAAAATTGATGAAAATCCCGACGTTTAAAAAAAAATCACGGTTTTTATTATTATTATTTTTTTTTTAAATTATAATATATATATTATTTTTTTTATTTAATATTTTTTTTTTAAGTGACAAAACTAGGATGAAATTGACGCAAAATTGCGTACATGTTCGGAGAAAACCAGACTGAAATATTAGAAAATTTTCAAGTGAAATTTATATTGCTTTTTTCTTAATTTTTAAACAAATTATTATTATTATTTATGCACTGTATGCAAAGGTTCACGTTGTATATGGCGGCCATCTTGGAATTGCTTACATCGGCCGCCATCTTGATTTGGCGTAAACAATCGGTTTGGCGGCCTAACGTTGCGGATGCTACCACTCCACCGTTTTGTGTTTTTAAATTTTCTCCAATTTTTAGTTGTAAGTTCTGGTGACTGTGAAAGATTAAAAGATAAAAAAGAATACAAATTTAAATCTTTAGAGCAACATTTTCCCAGTCAACATTTATTTTGTTTTTATTGTTTTGTTTAAAATATTTATTATTTTGAAAATTGTTTCTCCTTTTCATCACGCCAGAGTATTTGATTCAAAGTGGCATATAAGTCAGAAAAAAGCAATTTTCATGTGGAATTTTGTCATTATTGAAAGAATGTTAGAGTTAAAAGTATTCGAACTAGGACTTTTGAAATATCACAAATTCTTTGTCATAGTTAGGCCAACAGAAGGCCAATTTGGCGTATTTTATGATTTAATTTACCATTAAAATATGATAATAGGTTATCTTTGCTTCGTCTGTACTGAAGACATTAAATTTTAAATAAGTTCTTTTATTATTGCACATGCCACAAAACGAAATTTTCAAGAAAAAGGTATTTGCCTTTAAACAGTGTTCCTAACCTTCCAGTCCCCTTTAATACAGCAATTCTCCCTCAAAATCTTTTTTGTTGTAGTTACCCCCTTAGTGTGTCTTTCATTTTTCATCAGTTTATATCTTTAGCACAGGTGCAATATATGTAAATGTATTACATGGATGGATATGCATGTACAGGATCTACAAAAGAGGAGAGTTATTATTTTCCTGGTCACTTTCAATCTATGAGTACCCAATTCAACCCAAGTGAGGTTGGGTAGTTAGAGAATAAATAAAATTGAAATGTCTGGATGTTTTGCTCAATTGCAAACTAATTGAAACATCAGCAACCATTAACCCTCTGGATATTCCACCAGCTAAATTTGGATTCTGAGCAAGCTGCACAAGGTACAAAAATATTGCTAAATTATTAATTATTTCCAAAATACATGTACTTACTCCCTAATACTTTCCTTTCATTTTGTATAGTGGGTGATAAATTAGAAACAGAACCTTTTATGTTTTTCAACATGTTCCTTTAAAGTATTAAAATGGCTAGCAAATTCAATCAAATTTTAAAAAATGCTGCAATTTGGATCTTTAATAACTTTTTTTCAACCTCTAAGAGCAATATTATTTTTGACACAGAATAGCATACAATATTATTTTTAATATTTCATGCCATGTAATTTTTTCCTTGTTAATTGATTAACTACATAATCCTCCATTGCTATTCCTATTTTTAGAATCTTTTCCATCACTTTCCATTTCACAAACGAATTTCAGCGCTCCTGAGAATTTCCATGATGGAAATTCTCATTCATAAGCGGATGAAGGTGCCTGCAATCATGAAATCCTTTTTGTGGGTCTAAAAGATTATGCCATTTGTGTTAAAAAAGCATGCAAGGAAAGCAAAATACTGAATTTTGATTATGGACTATAAAATCCATTTTCTTTTAACAGTTTATCCATTAATTTGTTTAACATAAAACCAGTTCTTTGTAAATCTTTGCCCTAAATTGTCTGCTTTCAACATGTTAAAGTTAATGTTGTCCCCTTGATCTGGACCGTGTGTGACAAGAGAATATACTAATTTATTTGTAATAGCATGTCAGGAATGGGGGATTGTTGTAATTTAGTAGTATTTCTTCTGGAACAGAAGAGCACATATTTTGTAGGGCATAACGATTTGTTAGACAGCACTTTGTGCAGGCTCATTGTCTTTCGAATTATTATGGGGTAACTCTAGTAAAATATCTAGTGAAGCAGTAGATTTTTCTTCTTGCAGTGGCTCCTTGTTTTTGCTTCTCTGGAAGGGGTAGATGTCAAATGTAGTGTTGTATCACCAGCTTGTGAAGCAGTAGTAGATTTGACCTCTTTCGCACTTCCTCCATTCTCTGATGTTTCTGTTCTTAGTCATTTAACAAATTGTAATGACATTGACTTGCATTCTTTTTATTTTCGTTTCCTTATATTTCTTTTTTGTGCACAGGACAGTTGCTTAGGCATTTTAAAATTAGAACTAAACAAAATTATTTTTAACATGTTGCTAACATTAAAAAAGTATAAAACTGGAATAAGATAATGTAAACTGTATACTAACTATTATTTATAGAGCAAATGCAAGCATGTGATGAAATATCATGCTTGGATGACCTCGTATGCCATATTCTCATGTTTTTTTTTACCACCAAACATTTCATAGAAACTAATAAAAACCTAAATATTTGTTGCATATGAAATTAATTATTACTGTAATTAATTTACTATAAAACTCAAATTGTACACTAAAAAGTACTAAAACAAATAGTCTACAAGTTACTCTACTAAAAACTTAACATTGCAAATAATTTCCCTATACAAATACAAAATTACCTACAGAAATAACAAAAACCCAACATAACAAAATTGACAGTGTTATCCAAGCACGTTCGTCATGTGTCTGTTAGTGAAATCCTTGAAATATTGCAGTCATATAATTTTAATATTATTACTTGCATTCTTATCTGTTTTCACAAATACATAGACACAAGTATAGTGACTATGTTACTGTATTCACACTGTAACCTAACCTAAGTTAGGCAAGTTAATATATGAGATGTTATTTTTGAAAGTGGTATAAGTCCACTTTGAACAAAATGAGTTTATTTTCTTCAACAATTTTAATAATTATTATTGTATAATAAAATTTAACAGGTTTATAGTGTTAAAAACATCATCTGAATTGAATAACGTTTTCCAATACTTTAAAACTAATTTAAACGCAAACCCTTAAATACCTTAATGTATGAGAAAATGAGCTTATACCACTTTAAAAAATAACAGCTCATACGCACGTTGAAAATGTCAGTCAGTTCTGCCATTCATTGGAATGTTCATTATGGTGAGCAGACATCTAGGGTCTAAGTAAGGCAAAATCAAACCACCAAACCGTGCAGTAGAAAGGCAGAAAAATTTTAAAACAATTTCTTGTGAACAGCATTTTGGCCCCCTTTTCAAGTGCGCCCTGTGCAGGTGTACCTGCCTAGTTACGGCACTGCACTGAGCCATAATGACAATAGCTTATGTGAATAATGAAATATCTAGTTTTTAGATACTCTGAAACACTAAAATATTTTCTCTAACCATATACAAATTATCTAAATGTATATAAACAAGCTACGACATACTTGAATCTTGTTCAACCATCTCTCGATCAGCTACTGTAATACTTTTGCCATAAAACTCCTCCTATAATGTGAGAGAAAGAACAAAAATTTAAATAAAATTCTTGAAATTAATGCTTTCAGATTGTTATATTTTCTAAAGTTAAATATGTGTATAATTAAAATTTTTTTTTTTTAGTGAAAACATTTAGTTTATTAATAAAGCTTGTATGAAGAAGGTCTAACACTTAAAGCATTGGGGTATTACACTCTTAAAACACGTCATTTTTCTATTCGTTATCTTATAATTCACTCATATAGAAGGTAGAGTAAAAATACAATTTTCTCAACCGTCATGGGGATACATAGGGGAACATAACATTAAACTCGAACCCTTCACCAGATGGTATATATTTACAAATCAGAAATAAAAAAAGAAAAAGTCAAATTCAATTGCAACAAAAAAATGACAAGAAATTAAAGGTTTTATGGATGACAAAATCGGAGGAAGATTTTTCTGTCACCTACTATCATTTTTAATTTACTTGTTTGTTTTTGGTAAACTTACTAATTTGTCTTTCCCAACAGTCAGAATTGATGTATACGATTCCAAATAGATTTCGGATACTTTACGAATGATTTCCAAACCCTTCACAGTGATATCTGTTGGATCTCCTAAACCCAATCCAATTAAATACAACATTGTTCAGCAACTAGTTTTCCTGAGATGGCGAAAAAAAATTGTTTGTTTGTCTTTGTCCTTAAGTGTGTTTACTACTGAACAAAAATATCGGTTATGCTTTATTTACGTTAAAACGCGCGCAGCTTTATAAGTGATAAGAGAGAGAACAAACTCCTTTAAGGACATTGGTTGAGATATTTTAACCATCTGTATCATCAACCAATCATTATTGAATAAAGTGGAACTATATTTTCTGTTGT
This sequence comes from Metellina segmentata, assembly GCA_947359465.1. NCBI lineage: Eukaryota > Metazoa > Arthropoda > Arachnida > Araneae > Tetragnathidae > Metellina > Metellina segmentata. The sequence goes on from OX375873.1 coordinate 115,996,224, forward strand.
GACGATGGGGTATCCGTTAGCATTATTTTTATTTTATTTTAACGGGTCCTAGTTCGTGAGGAAACTTATCGAAACCGAAAGACATAAATTTTGATAAACAGCAGCAGAAATATCCTCGAAGTAAATTAAAAATTTAAGAAGCGTCAAGAAATCAACCAAACTACTTTGAAGGTTTCAGCTTGTGCAGTTTTGATTTTAACAAATTTCACCTCATAATTACGTAAGGCAAAAGTTATAAATTTTCTTCACAGTGAGTCAGTTTAGTTGCTTGCTATTTTACTGAATGGTGTTGTAATACTTGAATGTATATGATTCTCTTCTCCTTGTAGGAAAAGATGGTTTGTATTCCTTGCATAATAGCTCCTGTATTGCTATTCATCTGGTACAGATTTATTCAGCCAATTGTTCTAAAATTTTGGAATCCTTGGGCTCCAAAGACTACAATTCAAGATACTTCAGATTCGACGATAAGCAAAACAATTGATGCGAATGTAGCAGCTTGTCCATTTTTTAAGAAAAGCGAGGTAATTATTTTTTAAAGTTTTATTTTTGACCGAAAATAGTTCCTTTCAGTGTGAAATTTGAAACAGATTCTTATTCGACGAAAAGCAAAACAATCGATGCGAATGTAGCAGCTTGTCCATTTTTTAAGAAAAGCGTGGTAATTATTTTTTAAAGTTTTATTTTTGACCGAAAATAGTTTCTTTTAGTGTTGCTTGCCTTGTGATTATTTATGTCTGCCAAGTTAAAAAGAATAGAGTCACATTAAAGCGTTGGGCTAAACATATTCATATTATAGCAGCATATTGATTTTTTTTTCGAATTTAAATTCCGCCTCACAGATTTTTTTTCTATTGATAAAATGTTGTTTAATCCATGGCATTTTCTGCATTGGCAAAAATTAATCAATGCTGGTTTGGAGTTCGTATATTATAACTTATGCTACCTCATACTTAAATATATTGCTTCACCCACTAATTTTACATCAAGGCTGGACACCTTAATAGGAGGGGTATATATTACCTACACCAAATTAGTGGGCTCAACAAAACACCAGAAGGGCTAAGTCCTGGGAGACTGAAGTCACGGAAGCCCAGTTAGAAGAGCAACAGATTAGCAACCGAAAGGTTGCAAGTTCAAAGCTCAACCATTGTGTTCACTAGGCCTGGGTGCATGTTAAATCTGTTGTGGTCTGATGTTAGTGTGGTGTGTAAGTTTGGAGAGTAGGGCGCAAGCTCGGATGTTGGTTCAAAATGACGAGATGTTGTCCTTGGATCTTTCCCTTAGGGATTGATCTATCCAGGACCGGCGCCAACAACGCTTTCTGTTGCTCCAGTGAGTTGTTAATTATCTATCTACCTGGAAAGCTGATCCTCTTGGCCTCTCCTAAATATTAGGTTGATGTCCAGTCTCTTCAAAATGAGGATATAGACATGAGTCATTAAATATGCAGTGACTCAACCTCACTCTTGAAAGTTATATCTTAAGAGAGTTGAGCCTTTGTGGCTTGATTTCCTTGGGCCTCCACGAACATGAGGAATAAATATTAAAAGAATGGATGTATATATTGGTAATGATTCATATGAAAGAAATATAGCTTAAAAAATACTTGCATATGAAGTAACTTTTGTTTTATTTGGTCTCCTAATAATTAACAGAAATGGGTGTTTTTCTATGTCTGCTGATTGTGTCAAATTCAGTACAGAATTGCCATCCGTAGAGTTTGTGAAACTAATAAGTATTTTGAAAATGAAGCTGTGTGTTTCTAATTGAGGAATTGTTAATGGTTTTACCCCACTCAAGTGAAATATATATATTGCTAATTCCCAGCTAATTGTAAATCGATATTACATTACAATTGTGGATTTTAGAACAAAAGGTTACTCTAATGCATTACAGGTCCTGGGTACACTTTATACTTTGCATTTTAGTCTCAACCTGTTTTATAGAGGCCCTTTTCCATTCTAGTCTGACAAGCATCCATGTCTTATTCCTGGAATAAGAACCAGGAACTTTTTGATCCAGAGCTGGCACCCTGACCAGTAGACCTATTGGATAGTAGACCTAAACTATACAAGACATATTGTACAGGGTATCTTTCTACATCGTGTAATTATATTTGCATTTGACCAGTAGACCTATTGGTCAGCCAAATGCAAATATAATTGAACGATGTAGAAGGATACCCTGTCAAAGAAGATTCATAGGAATGACAGTGGTGGAATATATTCCAGAGGATATTTTCTATTTGTCAAGAAGGCTAAAACTGTCACTTGGGGAAAACAGGTTGCAGAATGGAATTTTTCTGACCTTAATAGAGGATTAAAATAAGATTATCTGCAGAGAAAATGTTTTCTTTAGAGTAGATTTAATGTATTTACAAAAATTTATCTTAACCTAGGAATGAAGGGTTCAACTTCTATACAAATTTGCCTTTTCATTTTCAAAATGTGTTCATTCATCCACCTAGTTGGACTTTCATTATCATAGCAAGAAATTTTCCATGCGAGGAGTTGGTAAAATCCCTACACCTATTTCCAATGTTTGAAGTTTTCTGTTTATGTCTTAAAATAACACAAAATTGGAGCTATGAATGAAAGGTATAACATAACTCTATGTAGCTTTAATTATTCATTAAAAAATAACGATTAATAAATACTACGAAATGTCCTGTCAATGGACATCTAATTAGATTGTTAGGACCTTCTGTTTCCGTGGCTATTAAAGTTTTGATTGGTTGTGTGGCACCACAAGTAGGCTATTTCTGATTGTTTTCTTTGTTTGTGTGACGCCACAAGTAGGCTGTTTCTGATTGTTTTGTTTGGTTGTGTGATGTCAGGAGCAAAACAAGATATACGAAATAACAAAAATCGTTTTTTATTCATTATTTCAAATTGGATATCACGGCCAGCGATCACGCGAATCCGCTTGTGATGCAATCCACTGCATTTTAGTTTGGAAAAGTAATGAACAAAAATAGTAACCTATGTTTAGTCTGAAAATATATAGTAGAATGCACTACAATATCTTAAATCAATCAAGTCTTTGTTTTTCATTTTCATTGGTTAAAGGCTGTTACTGTATTGATAAGCAAGTCTTATCTTGAGGTTTTCTGTTTAATTGTAATGGTTCCATTTTCAAAGCCCAAATGTAACTTGAGAATTCTGAAATATTTAAATGTAATTGCAGGAATGAGAAAATTTTAAGTTTCAGGTTGAAGGAATATATTGCTAGTTTTTGAAATAGTTGAATTAAATCATGATCCAGATATTTTAATTCACTTCCAAAAGTATCCAATGATAGAAATAAATTTAAATAGGCTGTGATTGAATTGGTTTACTAGAAATTTAACTGTCTTTCAAGATATTTATTTGCTTAAAAGAATGATCAATTTGTAACAGGATTTATTGTTTTAAGATTTTCTCAACCCCATAGTTATACTAATAGTAATAATGTTGCTTTTACAGGTAAAGGCATCTTCTAATGAAACAGAACAAGGTGATAAAAAAACTGATTAACAGCAAATTTTCTATTACCATAATTATTGTTAGTTTTAATTTGATGTTTACTTTAAAAGAGATATATTTTATATTTACACAATGCAGCAAAAGTAATCAATTTATTAGCTTGTTTGTGAAACATCTGTATTGTAAATGAATGTGTACAATTGAACATTCCTGTCTTTTATTAAAATAATTTTTTCTTCTCAAAATGTGTATTGCTGTGTACATTTGGAACCGAGTTTAAAGCAGTATGCAACTAAATAAGCAAGATATTGATCACAATCCACTGGTTGTTTGAAACTTTTTTTAATTCTAGCAGTTTAGTTATTTTGTCAACACATTTTCAGTAAACACATTCTTTGCTAAATATTACATTAAATGCACAAATTTCTGCCTCTACTTTGCAAAAAAATTGAATTTTATATCCGTTTAAATTTAAAAAAATTTAATTATTTGTAATTTACATTGTGTTGTGTAGCAAACTCTAAGTTTTTTTTTTAGTAATTTAACTTTGGAGTTCTTCTCTTATAAAGGGTTTCATTACATCCCCTTTTGTATATTTATGTTGTAAATGTATATACTTTTAAATATTTGGAAGTACCAAAGAGATGCTTGGCCTGCAAAACCTTTAAAATTTATTAAGCTATCATTTGAGTGTTATTATACTGTGTTTTTTCTATCCACTGTCTACTTTACTTTCCTGTGGGATATGTTTTTAACCAGAGGCTTCCTCTGGTTCTTTTTTCGGCTCCATCATTCCAAGTGCATTGCGTATGAAGGTGTCCTGTCTTAGGTCAGCCATTGTCCCTTTCATGAAACGAAGCTTTTTCGAGTGGTTCCTCCCAACACCCCTTTGCAGCAAACTCATAAAACAATTCCCCCTCTCTGAAGGAATGCAGTAGAGGTAGGGTCAACGCTCAAGTTCATCGTCCGACAGCTGTCTTCGCCCCACCCCAATCCCCAAGTTGCGGGTGGACACCTGCCGGATGCTGAAACGGAAAATCTATCATCGTCCCGGAGCCAATCACAAAATTTGCTTGCCAAAATGGAATCCATCCCAAAACTTCTGGAAGGATGGTGGCAACAGGAGAGTTATGGTCTATAAACAGGGGACACAACAAGAAAGCGGGGTTTTTTTTTTTTGGACTTTCTCTTTTGCGGTCTGCAAAAGGGGTCTTTTGCTGGATGTGGGAACGCAGACGAGATGATTTCAAACCCTTGGTAATTCAGCTCCCGGAGCCATTTTTTTTTATCCCTTCTACCTCTTTCGTTCCTGTTTCCTCTTATAGGAACATCAAAATATAAAATTATGATTTAAAGGTAGATCCAATTATGTGTCGCGCTGTTGATTTTTGTCAGATGGTTATTTTCGTGATCATATAATTATTGTGAAGATCATTATAATCTTAAAATTTTTATGCATAAATAAATATTCCATTATTTTAGATTTTTAAATCTTTTGATTTTGGGCATTCCTTTTTAATCGTCAACACAGACAACAGCATGTATCAGGTTTACCTGATTATTGTTTTAGTTCCACAACGCAATATGTGACCTATATAGTGGTTGCATCTTGCTACACAGCAAATGCTTTAAACGATCCTAGAAATATAATGAATATCAAGTCCTGATTCTGCAGTGGCTATGATGGCTCAGTGGGTTTGTCCACTAAGCTAGCAACCTGCAAGTTGTATACAATGCAATTTCAGTTCATTTCTGGGTGTATTTCCATTGGCAGTAAAAACTTTCAAGTTTTTCCATTACTTGACATTGTCTTGTGTGTCGCAGCTTGGCTCTTGTGCCATAAAACTGATTGCAACAACTAACCTAATTCTGTATAATTGTAAATGACCTTTGCTCAAGATTCATTCTTCATATTAAGGGTAAAGTTATTGTAAATATAATGTTGAAAAAATTATACTCAAAAAATTCTCAAGGGGAACATCTTAACTATACAAGTGAGCATAAATGTGTTGAAGACAAGAAATGGAATTTTAAGTAAAACAATTCATTGTTTAAAAAAACATTTGATTGTAACACTAATACAATTGACAGATCACGTTTTTATCTATTTGAGGTTTAATTTTATGTCAATTTGGTAGTGAATGCCTAACTCTGAATAAACAAAGAACAATAATAAATTAAAAATTTTTGGCCTTTATGTTTAGGTACTTAATATTCATTAGTATACAGCATTTACACTCCTAAAATGCTTATCAGGATTAGTCTTAAGTATTTCTGCTATTTCTTGTTCCACCTGTAGTTTAAGACTTTCTAGACAATTAAAAAAAAAAAAGATTACTCACAATTAAATTTTTTATACAATTTTATTATGCAACAAATGTACAGGTTATAAGGGATTATGTAATTACCAATCCATAAAAGCAGCATGCTGTTTTACTTCATTATGATTTTCTCTGCGTTGGCGGTTTGTAGCATTTGCTTCTCCCTTAACTATATTTCTCTTTTTATCATGCCTTCTTTGCTTATTCTGTAATTCCTTTCGGACTCTAGCTTTTACCTCCTCTGGAGGTATTGTTGAAACTGATCGAATGCTGTAGGTCTTACTTTTTTTAACAGAGGCAATTTCCTCTACACTTTCAATTTCTTCTCCACTTTTGCTGCTTTCTTCAGCGTCTTTGTTATTTTCATCTTTTTCAGAAACCATTGGTTCTAAAAGTAATTCACTGTTCTCCATGTTACCTATTGAATCATCTAAATATCTTTGTAAAAGTTCATTCACAATTTTTGTTTCTTTTGCTGCAGCTTTCTTCACATTTTCTTCCGTTTCCAATTTTTCTCCATCACTTTCATTCTCTGGCTTTTCTTCCAGTGTCATCATTTCTAATGCCTTTAAAATGAAAGTATGGAACACATTAAGTGATGCAATTACAGCACTTTTAAAACAAACTTTATAACTAGACTTAATAATGTTGAACCATTTACAATGAAAATTAAAAACATTTTTGAGAAAGGCACTGAATGTCTCAAATCCAGGTGTCTGATGGAATACTGAGCAACAATGAATCAGCAATCAGTGTGGCACATAATGTACTTTAACATTTAAAAGTTATTTGTTTCCAAACATTTAGTACTGGAATTTGATCAATGAAGTTTAGAAAATTTGTTATGTAGAAATCATTAGTAAATGCTAAGTATAATTTTACATTTCTTTTCTAAAATGTAAGTAATCTAACTACTAAATCATATTCCTTACTTATCTTACCAGCAGGGTTGCTATAATTAATTTATTTTAAGTTAATACATTAAGGAATATTTACCTCATCTAAATCTTGCAAGACATCTTTGGAGTAACCACTAGCACAGGTCATCAGATCTAAAGTATCTTCTCTCCTACAAGAACAATGCATACATATTTAAATTTTAGTTTTAATAAATTTTATTGTATTGAAATAGCTGGATTAATCTATTTTATTAAAAATGTCAAAGAAAAAAATCTTTAAAAATGTGCATGTTTCTTGGCCTTAATATGAAAAAATATGGTTAATTCAATTTTAAAAGTTTATGAAATTGTTATTTTTAAAAGTTATAAATATTAAAAAAAAAAAAAAAAACTGGCACATCAATTTATATTGTATTTAAAGAACTAATGTTTTCCTTTTTAAGGAAATGTAATACAACCCAAGATGTCAAAAGTAGAATACATAAATTATATATCTATATATATATTTCTCTTACGTGGCACGCAAAAAAGACGTTATTTGTTACCGCGTTTTGGCAACATTGTGCGATTGTTTGTTTACTAGGAGCCTCGCGAGTCATTTGAATCTATAGCGTTATCGGATGAAATTTTATTGAAAAAAAAATGCATTTTAGACGAGCTGTTGCGGTTTGTAATAGAAATCTAAGAAAGCGGAGGATCTTTTCAGGGCTATTTAAAAAACGGTCCTTTTCAAGGCTAACAATTATAGTACAACAAGACGCGTGCACTACAAATTTCGACAACAAACTCAGTCAAAAAGTGTATGGGTGGCTCGAGTACTGGAGAAATGTACACACAAACAAAATGCTGGGTATTCAATATCCAAAGCAGCGCTCACATTGCGAGTAAAAATTTGCTCAAAGTTTTCATTTAAATTCTGATTCCAGAGGTACTGTATATATCTTTTATGTAATACAACAAATTTAGATTTGAAAAATATTTTTTTGGAATATATTTTGTAATCAATCCCTTCTGCTAGGACACGTGTCTTCATTGATGCGAGCGAAGCGAGCATACGTTCGCACAGCGAACCAATGAGAATTGCGAAGCAATCCTCCGGGGGTTGGCAAGCGTTAGCGAGCAGGCCCCCTAGTGTGTAATAATTTTTAATAACTTTGAGAGCTTTTTTATTCCCAAGCAACAGATTTAGAATTATTGTGTTACTTTACAAGTGTGCAGGTAAATTTAAATTCTTATGAACTCTTACACATCAAACAAACTACATCAAAACTTACACATCAAAATAACTTTGAGAGCTTGTAATAATTTTTAATAACTTTGAGAGCTTTTTTATTCCCAAGCAACAGATTTAGAATTATTGTGTTACTTTACAAGTGTGCAGGTAAATTTAAATTCTTATGAACTCTTACACATCAAACAAACTACATCAAAACTTACACATCAAAATAACTTTGAGAGCTTGTAATAATTTTTAATAACTTTGAGAGCTTTTTTATTCCCAAGCAACAGATTTAGAATTATTGTGTTACTTTACAAGTGTGCAGGTAAATTTAAATTCTTATGAACTCTTACACATCAAACAAACTACATCAAAACTTACACATCAAAATAACTTTGAGAGCTTGTAATAATTTTTAATAACTTTGAGAGCTTTTTTATTCCCAAGCAACAGATTTAGAATTATTGTGTTACTTTACAAGTGTGCAGGTAAATTTAAATTCTTATGAACTCTTACACATCAAACAAAATTAGTAATATGTTAAAATAATTGACAAAGAGATAGCAGTAACTGTATTTAGCACAGTCTATTCTCAGATTAAAAAACTATTAGACCTAGCTAACATATATTACAGCAATGAATTCTCAAGATCGACTTACAAAATCTCCTGAAAGGTGGGATACAATTCACTTTCATAAGCAAATCGTCTCTTGAAAAACTCTCTAATGCAAGCTACATCTCTATCAAAATACCTAAATAAAGAATTAAATATGCTTGGTAAATATACACTTTGAACATTATTTTACAATACAAGAGTATATTACTTCAAAGTAATTGTAATTACTAAATAAACATACTACTAAAACATCCTGAAATGGGCAAATAATTTTCCGAAATCAAAGGATTAATCAAGAAACATAAAATCTCTACTATTATAAAAGGTAATGGTAATTTTAGTTAACGTCGTACTAGAGCAACACAACGGGCTATTGACGACGGTCCGGGATCAGTCCCTTAAGGGAAAGGTCCGAGGACAACACCTCGTAATTTTGAACCACGGTCAGATGACGAAGCAACACCTGAACTGGCACCCCACTCTCCAAACTTCCACGCCAACCCAACGTGAGGACTTTCGGCCACGACAGATTTAAGGTGCACCAGCCGCCTCTACACCATACGTTTACAAACATCCATGCCCGGACCCGGATTCGAACCAGGAACCTTCCGATCCAGAGGCTAACACCTTAACCACTATACCGGTTGGTCGGCACTATTATAAAAGGAAGTGTACCTTTGTACACAGTTGTCCTTATGAATCTGGCACTCACAATAAGGAAATTTGGTGAGTAGTGGTTTCTGTGTAGTGCCTGAATTTTAAAATTTAATCTAGAACATTTTTTAATGAATTTATTGGCATTTAATTATTGTTTTCCTTAGAATGGCAACAGTGTATAAAGAGATCACAGATTCTAAATTTAATTTTTGTTTTTACCCAGCAATGATTTCAGCAGATCAACAAAACAAATAAAAGTTTTAATTGGAGTTATGTAGTTCTTTTTCCATCTCCTAAATCGTTAACGACAGTAAAAATTTCAACGAATTTGAAATTTTACTAGATTGATACCTAACAATATGATTTTCTTTAAATAAATAATTTTTAAATTGTGCTTTTATATTTTTTCCAATACGAATTTAGCCGCAGTGAAGAATTTGATCTTCATGGTTAAAGAGATCAGATCAATTCATTTTGATTTCCTGTGCAATGGATTCGAGTGTAATAAAACAAATAAAAAGTTATGACTGGCATTCTTCAGTGCTTTTATCTATCTTCCTTAAAGATAGAATTTCAACAGATTTGAAACCTGCAGAAAATATTTTACATTATATGAATACCTTAACCTTATACACTTGATTTTCGTTTAAAAAATAACTTTTCAACTGAATATCTTTTATATTTTCGCAATAGATTGTGGCATCACGCCTATTGGATCTCTTCGCAATTCGAATTCGGCCGCATTTGACAATGACGAGGCCATCACAGCGTTGCCCGTGCTGTTGGTTTGGGAAGCAAACCAAATAGGGTTAGCTAGCAATGGTAACACCTGACACCACGAAAAGAACTGTCATGGGCAACATTGTGCTGGCCATGCAGTGGCTAGTTAATTTATAAACAAAATAATTAATACCTAGTTGCTAACTTTTGTCATATTTTACTATCAAATATTGTGAGAAAGATGACAAAAGAAATTATCAACATTAGAAATTCATCAGCATAGATGAAAAATAAATTTATTTAAATATCAGTAATGAAGTGCTTTTAAAAAACAAACAACCATATTCAATGTTGTGAATTGAGTCACCACAGTATCATTTACATAATAGTATGTCTTCAGTTCATGTGATAAAACTAATGACTTCAAAATCAATAATGCACTGAAAGGAATTCCTGATATTTTCAACAGTAGATTTAAATACTTGCGTTTTAGTTAAATCTGGCCTTCTTTTGAATACGTTATTTAATTTTCAATATTATAAAACAAATATTTTATTAACAGTTTAGGAAAAAGAATTTTACATTTAACAGTGATAGAGCCACAGTTATTTAAAGAAAACAGCTCTATGGATCTAATTTGGTTTAAATATAATTTGTATTTCAGAACACATCAAAATGAGTTTTATACTTAACCTCCTCAGTTCAGAAGTATCACATGTGATACTCTTACTCATGTTTCTGATTTTTTTTCTCATTCATGTATAAAGATTTGTGTAACTTGTAAAAATAAAATGTAATTTGAATATAATCCTTCAATTCTTAGTTTTGTAGTAGATTAACCCTGAAGTATCACCCCCTCAACCCAACCCCCTAACAAAAAAAATTAAAAATGATTTTTTTTTTAAAACTTACAATGATGGGAATAGTAACTTATAAACATTTCTGAGGAAAATCAGTTATTTTCCTGTCGGGTCTGAGGAGGATAAATTCTACTGTTCTTAAATATGAATTTATAATGCAGCCTGTATTCAAGACATGCAATGAATACATTCACATTTTGCATATTAAAAAGTACACTGAAAACAAATGATTTTGTTATTCAAGCCTTAAATAAGTCTATGTTTACCATTCAGCATTTGGATGTGAAGTTGAGACCATTTGGGGAAAATCTATAAGTGTTGCACGATCATTTTCGCCAAGCATAATGTTGAATTCATTGAAATCACCATGAATAAGACCATGGTTTGCAAGATTCACGAGGAGGTTCATCAAGTCTTCATATAGTACAGGTGCATTTGTAATGTCATGAACTTGGCATCTGAAATATAAAATAAGTTAATAGTGTTAGAATTGATTTCATGGTTCCCACACCTTTATTAAAAATAAATTCAAGGACTTGTCAAAAACCAAAAAAAAAATATTTTTCAAGGACCTAAAATTTTTTATAACGACCTAAAACAAGAGTATATGCAAAAGCTGTCAAATAAAAATAAAAATGTGAAAAATATATGTATATGTATAAAAATTTTTTTTTACTCTAAATTACGCCATGCTGTTTGTAAGGAAAAGTTTTTCATAAACAAAGGACCAGCCTTGTTAGGCTTGAGCCTGTAGCTGCTCGTCAATATTTGTATTTGTATAATTTGAAAATTGTAGCAAATTGACAAAATTTCTATTTTTGTCAATCTTTCAGCTTCAGTAATGATGGGTATTAAATTAATTAATTGAATTTTAAAATTCGCTGTGACCCCAAAATTGCAAAAAATTTGGACTACCTGTGTGCCAAATCCCATTACTGTAAGTGCCATAGATTCATCAGGACTTTGCATGCAAGAAACAAACACTTCCTTTTATAATATTAGAGAGTATCAGCTGCGATAAAAAAAAAAGTAAAATTTGCATGAATTTTAAAATGTTCCAAGAGAAAAAAAATAATCAAATTACATTTATGAAAATTTCAGGACATATAATAGACATTTTTGCTCTTTCATGTTGAGAAGTTTTGATGCTTTCAAAACTTTCCCTCGCAGAGAAATATGCATAAAAAATAATTAAGAAATCGTATTTTTTAATTTTCCTTATAAAAGAGTAAAAATACAATCACCAAATTACGCCATGCTGTTTGTAAAAAAAAAAGCTCTTCATTAAGAATAATTTTTAATATTGTCTTTCCATTTCTAGAAATACCAGAGCAATTTGAAAATTGTAGCAAATTGGCAAAATTTCTATTTTTGTTGATCTCTACGCTTCAGTAATGACGGCTATTAAATTATATTGCTCATTTTTCATGGAATTAACCTTCTAATAAATATTATACTCTGGTATTCTGTCAGTCCTTTCAGGGTTCCCACTCTTTTTTTCTAACCAAAAATAAGGACTTCGTAAGCACTTTCTAGGACAAAATAAGGACTTACATAAAACATTATAGAAACCGTATTATACAATGTAATACCTGACTTTCGACCAAATGGGGACGCTCTTACAGATTAGTTAATCTTATAAGAACAGTAATAAGTAAAAAATTCAATATTCAAGTCTATTTTCTAAAAATTATACACAAATAATACCACACAAAAATGAGATTTTTCAAAATAAGCAGTCTGATTTTTACAAAATTCAGCAGTTAATATGTGGGCATTTACGTGTACATGTACCTCTACTGTTATAAAAGGAAGTGTTTGTCTGTCTGTTTGTTTGTTTCTTGCCCGTGAAGTTCTGACGAATCTATGGCACTTACAGTAATAAGATTTGGCACACAGGTAGTCCAAATTTTTTACAGTTTTAGGGTCGAGGCGAAATTTAAAATTCAATCTAGAACATTTTAAAATGAATTTAATAGTTTTTTTTCACCATTCTTCATTCTACTGTGGTAAATCAAAGGAATAAAGAAACATCAAAATTTAGACTTTTCGCTCTCACATGTCCCTTTGACGTCAGTCTTTGGAACCATGCCAAGTTTTTCTTCATCTCTGAGGAGAAAACAAATTCGAATGACCTTCGTTTCTTTCGAGATTCATTCATTTGGATTTCCTGCGAAATGGATTCCAGTAAAGCAAAAGATTACTAAAGTTATCACTGGCGTTCTTCAGTGCTTTTTTCTATCTCAGCGATCGTTAAAGGTTGAATAAAAATGTTGACGGATTTGAAATTTGCGGAAAATTTAACACCAGATAACAACCAAACATCATGCCGTTGCCCGTGGTGGGGCACGGGCAATGACAATGACGGGCTAGCCACGCAGTGGCTAGTAGTTAGTATATGTGTAAGTACATATACAAATTATAGAAAGGAGATCACAAGAAAAAAACTTTGGATGTTTTTCTTTTATGACTTTGCAGTGCATTTGCTTTTATAAAAAGGGAAAGAAAGAGTTAAGTTTTATGAGGACCGGACTTGGTGTTGTCAATCTCAAAGCTGCTGTTGCAAGTTTGATTTAGTTTTCTTATTATTTTCATATTGTTTTGTTTTTATTTTTTAATGGTCTTTAGGGGCCGCCACCCTGATCCACCAACACTTTCATTAAAAAAAATTTCCTAACTTTTTAAATTTTAAATTTCTTTTGGTTTTTGAAATTACAGTGCTTGCCTTGCTGTATCTGCAGCTTCAGCCTGCTTATGAAATGGAAATTACCCACCCCAGTAATTATTTTATAATACACTTTCATTAATTCATAATGAAAATAAGAAGTAAATTCATTTATTGGCACATCGGAGGTTACGATAAAATATAATTAGTGGCAAACTATTAATTTACTAAAAGTATGTAAAAGGATTGCAAGTTGCATACGTCAGAGTCAAATTTGACTGGATCGGATACCGAACGCGTTTCTAAGAAAATATTTTCCGTGAACCAAAACAGATCATAAGAGTTATGCAAAAACTTTGATAAATTTAAATAAAGGTTAAAAAAAATAAAAAGCAACTTTATTGAATAGATATTCAACTAGTTACTTCAGTCCCAGCCTAAGCCATTCGGTGTATTGCCACATAATTTGAACCACGGTCAGATGACGAGACATCTGAGCTGGTGCTCTACTCTCCAAACTTAAACATGAACCCAACGTGAGGACTTTTAGCCATGACAGATTTACTGTGCACCAGCCGCTTCTACACGATATGCTTACAAACATCATTTTAATGAAACAAAATTAATTTGAAAATAATCATCTTAGCTGACAATGGAAACAGATTGTGCATGGCATAACAAAAGAAAGTGAAATTCAAGCACAGTCGGCAATTGAGTATTTGTCACCCGGATACAAAGAGAAAAAAATTATAAAGCATAGAAAAATTACTTTCGTTTTCAATCAGCAGCCAAACACGATAAGAGACCGAAATTTCCAGTTTTCAAATGACTTTTCCCGATTTCTGTGGTTTACTATTTTGCGATCTTTTTCTCCAATGTTTTTTTAAAAACGAGATGGGTTGTTTTTCTTTTGGAACTGATAACCGATTGCTTCCAATTTTCAAAGCAGAATCGCTCCTGAAAATCTTCAAAATTTTTCTTTTTTTTTTCTGGGATAGTAGTTACAAAGAATAAGAAGCATAAAAAAAAGCTAGATTTAAAAAAAAAATGCAACACATCGGGTTACCACTCAGATAGCAGTATTAATTAAAAAAAATTATTTTTATATTGTTTTCGATTCATCTACAAACTTTAAAATACACTTCCCCATAATTATAATAAATTTTTAAAACATTGCACTCGCGGGTAACTGAATAAAACAAAATTAATTAACATTTGATGATTGTATTCTAGTTTACTCTATTTTGTGCATTGCAAGAGCTAGGGATGTGACATTGATGTCGATGTTTTCAAAACATTGATGTATTTAACATCGATGTATTTGGGTCGATGTTTTTGTAACATCGACGTTTATACTTGTCGATGTTTTTACGTTGTCGATGTTTTATTTTTAAATGAAAAAGTATTGTTATAAAAATTTAAAAAATAACCAAGTAGCATAATTTTCATAATTAGCAGATTGAATATACTTTTAGACCAAAGTGACCAAAGGTGAAGGGTCTGAAAAGTAGGGATACGACATCGATGTCTATGTTTTCAAAACATTGATGTTTTATAAAAAAACATCGATGTATTGGAGCTGATGTCACATCACTAGTTGCTAAACCAGTTATAAGAAATGGGGTAAAACGTCTAAATGCACTGAATTTTAAAAACATCGAAAGTTTGGGGGCGATGCATTATCAACATTGATGTTCCAATTTTGAACATTGATGTTTTGCTGTCGATGTAGCATCACTAAGTGCTAAACCAGTTTTAAGAAATGGGGAAAAAAGTTTAAATACACAGAATTTAAAAAACATGGATGTATATGCGGTCGATGTTGCATCCCTAGCAAGAGCCACTCAAAAGTCGAAAACAGACCGATTTTCATGGGTTTTCAAGTTTTTACAGTGTATTATGAGCTTATCAAGAGTTGATCGAGGATTTGTATATCGCGTATCAAGGGTTGCCATTCAAGCAAGTCAGTTCCCAAATCATCACCAAAACCGTACATGCAAGCAGTTTTATGGCCGATCAGCCGCTAAAAAGAGGTCAGAAATATCGTCATTTGAAAACTTAATTTGTTTTTAAAGGAAAATAAGCACTTTCTGAGGACTATTGATGCAAAATAAGCACTTCTAAAGGCCCTTAGAAATGGAAGGTCAAAATAAGCACTTACTAAGCACCCGTGGGAACCCTGCCTTTATCTGAAAATTCTCAACTTCAAGAACTGGCACTCTAATTGTCTCCAACTTGAATTGTGTCATGGACATACACATGCATGGAAGCTTTTACTAACACAGAAAAGAAATACACTCAGGAAAAGGAATCAAATATGCACCATCAACAACTTGCTAACACAGTGGGAACCCACTCAGTCATGGTACATTTAAGACCACACATGCAGTTGCTGCTTTCTTTTGTCTGACAGGTCTACTGTTTTTATAAAGAGAAACACAGGAATTCTCAACTTACAAGGGATATCCATCAACCACTTCCATAACCACACAGTGCCGATTGAAGTCAATTGGCTTAGGAACAGGAAACCCACGATCGTGAAGAGCCTGGAACAAGAATTAATAAGCTATCAGATAGAGAATTGAACAATTAAACTATCATCTGAATTTAACAATGTACATATAATCTAAAAAAGTTTCATTTTTGGTTAGAAATTAGTAAAATTTGAAATAAATTCAATTGTCGAACAACAATACTGTAGGACAAATGCAATTTTTAGAGCAAAATTTGAGAATTCAAAACGGATCAAAAAGTATTTTTAGTACATTAAAAGCAAAACAAACATAACTCTTGAAAGTTATGATACTCTAGAGGTTATTTTTATTGGATGATTAAATTTAATTTAGCAGGCTAAGATTAAATTTATTGGATGGTTACTTAATAAAACTCTTGGTAAAAATGTATAACAGGAGCTCTTGATTTGGTTGGTTGGTTGGTTGGTTGGTTGGTTTTTTATGGCACAAGGGCCAGATTTGGCCATGCTGCGCCAAACAATAACTAGTTCGTTATTAGTTGTTAATCAGAACGAGTTAAAAATCCATGTAATAGAATTCAGTACAATTGTGAATGAGTTATAGTCGATATGAAAACTAAATATAGTTTAAGAAACCAATGTCAGTAAGAAATAAAAATAAATTCTTATGATATGGGTCCATCAACAAGTCTGTTAAGCTAATACGGGAGCTACTAAATCTGTTTAGTCTGTGATATTTAAAATTTGGGCATTCTATCAAGATGTGCTTTATGGAAAAAAGACTATTGCATGATGAGCATGAAGGAGCAGGTTCTCCCAGCAGTAAATGTCTATGGGTAAAAAAGGAATGTCCAATTCGGAGCCTTGTTAGTTTTACGTGATGATTTCTATTTAAGTTTGTTTTGCTGAATCCCTTTATAGATGGTTGAATATCATGAAGTTTATTATGATTTTCTAAATCCCATGTGGTTTGCCAAGATGAATTTAA
Organism: Metellina segmentata; assembly: GCA_947359465.1. Lineage (NCBI taxonomy): Eukaryota > Metazoa > Arthropoda > Arachnida > Araneae > Tetragnathidae > Metellina > Metellina segmentata. The sequence goes on from OX375873.1 coordinate 116,013,109, forward strand.
GGCATGGACTAAAACTCTATCAATGTCGTCAATCGGGACATTAGCATTTATAATTGATGTTGCGTTTTTGGCTGCCAAATCAGCTTTCTCATTGCCCCGGATTCCTACATGCCCAGGGATCCAACAAAAGAATATCTGAAAGTCGTTTTCTGTTAATGTTAAGAACAAATTCATTGCTTTTAAAACTAAGGGATGACTTTTATTTGTATAGTTTAATAAGGATTCGATGCTGCTTTTAGAATCGGTATACAATATCCAGTTTTTATTAGTGTGTGTAGAAATTGTTTTTAAAGCTAAAATTATTGCGTAGATTTCTGAAGTAAAGACGCTGCAGCAACCATGCAATTTTCTGGCAATGGTTGTATGCTCAAAAACAGCCGCGGCTCCAACATTTGTCCCGTTCTTAGATCCATCAGTAAAAACTGTTTTAAAAGATGAATATTTGTTTCTATGGGAATGAAATAATTGTAAATATATGGTATCAGGGGTTGATGATTTGTTAAAATGTGAAAAATCATTCATGGTAAGTAAATTTTTATCATTCCAAGGTGGAGGTTCGTTTTCTCTAGGAAAAATTCCCAGATCGTCAACGTTTAAAGAATTCATTATAGTTCGAACTCTAAAACCAAATGATGGTATGAATGAAGGTTTTAATGAGTAATGACTTCCAAATTTAGGGTTAGTTACTCTATTATGCAATGGATGGAAAGGGTTGGCTTTAATCTTAAAATAGTATTTTAAAGTAAGTTTATCACGTCGAAATCTTAAACCCGGCTCGCCTGTCATTATACATAAACTCTGGACTGGAGAAGTGCGGAAAGCACCGAGAGACAATCGAAGGCCTTGGTGGTGAATAGTATCCAGAGCTTGAAGAACAGATTTAGCAGCAGATCCATATATTACACTCCCATAATCAAGTTTCGATCGAACAACTGCCTTGTAAATTTTTAAAATAGAAGTAAAATCAGCTCCCCAAGTAGAGTTACATAAAACCTTTAAAATGTTCAATGATTGGTTACATTTTCGTTTCAATACTTTGATGTGAGATCGAAAAGATAACTTCGAGTCAAAAATAATACCCAAAAATTTGGTTTCTGGAACTACTGGAATAACAGTTTCGTCAAGTAAAAGTTCTGGATCAGGAAAAAGTCCGCGTCTTCTAGTAAAATGAACACATACAGTCTTTTGCGAAGAAAAAACAAAACCATTTTCATTAGCCCACTTACTTACAGTTCTAATAGCCGTTTGGAGTTGTCTTTCAATAAAAGGTATGTTGATTCCAGAACAGAATATTTGAAAATCGTCTACAAAAAGCGTTCCATGCACATATGGAGGAAGTTGTTTAATAATACCGTTGATTTTAATAATAAAAAGTATCACGCTTAGAACGCTTCCTTGGGGAACACCCTCTTCCTGTGGAAAGTCATCCGATAAAATATTATTAATGCGAACGCTAAAGGTCCTTGTCAATAAAAAGTTTTGAATAAATAGTGGGAGATTTCCCCGAAGGCCCATTTCGTATAAGTCCCGCATTATGCCATATCGCCAAGTCCTATCATAAGCTTTCTCCATATCGAAGAATACAGATACTAGGTGCTTTTTTGTGACGAAAGCCTCTCTGATAGAGGATTCCAGCATTAAGGCATTATCGTTGGTGCTTCGTCCAAAACGGAATCCGCTTTGAAATTCCGATAAATGTTTTCCAGATTCAAGAACATGTATCAAACGAGCATTCACCATTCTTTCCATTACCTTGCAAATGCAACTTGTCAAGGCAATGGGTCGATAATTATTAGGGCTTTGAGGGTCCTTCCCAGGTTTTGGTATTGGAATAATTATAGCTTTATGCCAGGTTTTCGGAAAAACCTGCTCCGTCCAAATTCTATTATAAAGAAGTAAAATATTTCGTAATGAATCTTCATTGAGATGGGTCAACATGTCAAGATGTATATGATCAGGGCCCGGTGAAGTTGGGTGTGATTTTCTTAATGCGGTTTTTAGTTCAAGTATGGTAAAATCATGATTATAAGTTTTTTGAGCCGATGGTTGAAAGTTTAAAGTCTTGCGTTCTTCACGTCGTTTATAATTAATAAAATCTTGGGGATAAGAGCTCTCATGCGATACCTTAGAAAAGGATTCTCCCAAGGTATCTGCAATTGATTTCACGTCTGAAACGACTTGTCCATTATGAAGTAAAAATGATACATTCGGTTTATGATATTTGCCGGTAATTTTTCGAACTTTGCCCCACAGCTGTTTTGATGATATGCGACTTTCAATTGAATTGATGAATTCTTGCCAGGATTCTCTTTGCCTTCGTCTCCTTAATTTTCGAGCTTCTGCTTTGGCACGTTTAAAGGCTATCAAATTCGAAGTAGTGGGATAACGTCTGAAAGTGTTCCATGCTTTTTTTTGCAATTTATAGGCTTGTGAGCATGCCTCATTCCACCAAGGCTTCCATAATTTTGGAATTTTCCCCGATGTTTTGGGGATAGTCACATCTGCTGCTTTAATCAAGGTGTTTGTAATTATTTCGACGGCATTATGTATGCTAGGTATCTTAACCATGTTGTCAGTAATGTTTGATTCAATCTGATATCGAGTCCAATCTGCCTTTTCAAATATATAACGCACAGGTAGTCTGGGAAATAAAATGTCATTGCAATTATATGATAAAACGATGGGAAAGTGATCGCTATTGTGCAGATCATTGTCAATCTTAAAGTCCCAAAATGGGAGCAATGTAGGTGAACATATTGCAAGGTCCAGGGTGTGAAAGGTTTGGGTCGGAGTATGGAAGTACGTATGACTGGAATCATTTAAAAGACAAAGACAATGGTCATCCATCAGTTTCTCGATTTGATGTCCTTTTGTGTTAAAATCATTACTTCCCCAAAGAGGGTTGTGTCCATTAAAGTCCCCTATGATGAAGTATGGAGACGGAAGTTGAGTTATTAAGTTATTTAGTTCCTGTTGGCTAACGCTTTCATTTGGGGGTAGATATATGCAGCAGATTGTTAGTAGAAATTTAATATGAAGTTGTATGGCTATTGCTTGAATTCTCGTATTTAATGAAATTCTTCTGGATGGAAAATTCTGCAAGGTCATCAGTGCCACGCCGCCAGAAGCACGTGCACCGTGAATGTAATCATTTCTTATTAAATTATAGTTTTTAACATTTATTTTGTTACTAGGCGCTAAATATGTTTCTTGAAGGGCTAGACAAACGGGGTTAAAATTATTTATTAGAGATTTAATATCGTCGATATGTGTACGAAAACCATGACAGTTCCAAGTTAAAAAATTAATGGTCATTTTATTCTTTAAAAATTTAAGAGCCCTTTTAAAGATTGTCTGAAATAAAGATTGGGAGTTTTTACTTAGAAAATTTTTTAAAAGATCTAGAACCCTTTCTAAAGAAGGCAGCGCTTTGATCAATGCTGTCCTCACCATCAAACTCCATGTCAGAGTCCGTGGAAGGGTGTAGATCTAACTCGGGATCCGGTATTTTTGTGGGATCTTTAGAGTTCTGGGGATGGGTAATTTTGTCTTTCTTATTTTGCTTTTTTTTAGTTTGGTCTATTGAGGTTGTAGGGTTTGGTTTGAAAATTTTTGTTGTTGGTCTGGTTCTTGGTTGCTGCAGGTTTGAGGGTTTATTTATAAGTTTGTCGGTTGATTTTGGGCTTACGCTTTGGGATTTATGATTTGATTTGATTGGTTGAGATTTATCAGAAATTGAAATTATTTGCGTTTCGGCGTTTACTTTATTTGTTGTAAAGTCTGAATTATATGTTTGGGTACTTATTGTATTACTAGTTTTAATAACGGATGCATAAGAGATATTAGGACGAGGTGTACGAGATTATACCAATTTTCTAGCTTCGGGAAAAGAGAGATTTTTGGTGACTCGAATTGTCTGTATTTCCTTTTCTTGTATCCAACGAGGGCAAATTTTAGAATATGCAGCATGATCTCCCTGGCAATTTGCACAGTGTTCGGATTCAGAGCATGTGGGACTGTCATGGCCGGGCTTTGAGCAACGTGCACAGGTGGGTATTGATGCTCGACAAGCTGTTTTTGCATGTCCAAATCTTTGACATAGAAAGCATCGAAGGGGACTAGGAACGAAGGGTCTTACGTCGCAGCACAAGTAACCAGCTTTTATTTTATTTGGCATTACGGGGGAATCAAAGGTTAAAATAACATTTCTTGATGGAATATAATTTGCATCGCGTCTCATCATTATTCGTTTAGCTGCAATGACTTTCTGATCTTTCAATTCTGTCACAAATTCCTCGTCAGACACCATTAAGAGTTCTTGGGATGAAATTACTCCTCGGGTATAATTAAGTGTTTTGTGAGGAAATACTTTAATTTCGATTTCACCGAAGTTTTTAATATTTAATAATTTTGCTGATTGAATTTCCGATTTCGATTCAACTAACAGATCTCCAGATTTCAATTTTTTAACATTTTTTACTTCTCCGGCTGCATTTTTTATATATTTTTCTATAAGGAAAGGTGACATTTTTGTTAATTTACCGTATTCGTTGTGTATAATTAGAAATTTTGGAACTGATTTTTTTGGTTCAGAAATTACAGAACAATTAGACGTACAAGTTTCGATAACATCATTTGAGTGTTCGTTGCAAAGTTGTTTTGACGGATCTAAGCCTCCGTCGGGGCAAGAAGTTAATGAATCCATAATGTATGAGAAAAGTTGTTCATTCTGGTGTGCCCCCGCCCACCATGGAGCCCAACCAGGGGAAACAGTATCCGGCAGTTGTCCAGCAACAGATCTCGGAACTGCTTCAGGGGTCACAGCCAGAATATAGTGCCGCAGTGTCGGGGTGTGGATCCGCCAGTTCGCCCAGGGCACCCCTAGCTACAGCACTAACCCCAAAAAGCCTAATATCATTCGAGTCCACAACGACAGAGGGACCAAACGCTCTGACGTGGTGAACCCCAGAGAAATTAGGTGAGCCGATTGACCAGAGCGGGCTCACTCCAGCCACCCGTCTACGCAGAAGCATGGACCAAAGGGCACGCATCAGGTGCCCCAGGACTCCACTTTCCCCCGATACGGGACGCCGCACACGGCAAACATGCGGGTCAGAAAAAACGTACTGACGTCTTTTTAAAAGCAACAAAATAAGAAAACAAATAAATGAAGATTTTAAAACAAACAAAAATAGGCTAAACTAATATTAACTCATATAAAGAACTTAAAAAAGGAGTAAAAAAAAACTTTTTTAAATACCTACAAGTACGAATGTGAGGTATTTCTCCATAAATTATTTCAATACAGTTTCCACAGTATTTTTTCGATTCGCAAGTCGTGAAATATGAAAATAAGAGGGGGTGGGGAGTAAAGTAGTGGGACGAAGATAGAGAAAGATCGCTTGGGTATCCCGGGAGCGCGACCCCCATGTTTACCAAAGAAAGTAAACCCCTGGGAAAGGAAAAGATCACTCAGGTACCCCGGGGTTGTGAAGCCCGTACAAACCTAAAGAAGGAATGCCCCTGGGGGCGCTCTTGATTTGGAGCTAATTTTGGTAACCCATATGAAATTAAATTATTTTTCATGCTTTTATTTCATTCGATTTTTATTAAGAATAATTTTGTTTACCATAATCAAGAAACATGGTTAACTCTGCAAACAAGTGACCTAGGCATTATTTCGGCTACTATTGAAATAACACAACTTGGGCATCATTGGAATTGATGACAAAATGCCTTTGGTAATCTTTACCAAACATTTTGAAGGCATTTTCTTATATTTATCACTGTGCTATATTAGCACAAGCTCATTATTTACCAATTTTACTTTATAAATAAGAAACATATTAATAAATTATACTTAAAGAATCTAGATTTTGCACTTAGTGTAATTTTAATTTTTAAGCAGATTCCATTACCTGCATGAAAGCAAACTCTTTTACAGCAGCCAGCCTTGATAAATATAACCAAGATACACTGCCTCTATGTTTATGGTAATCCCTTTTCTCTTTAATTTTTCTGAATGATGTTCTACCAAGCCTAAAATATAGATAGCAAAATAAAAATACATGTTTTACCATAGAGGAAACAGCAAATTATTTTAACATACACACATTTGTTTCCCAGTTAAACTACTGTGATTATGAATAAAAAACAGTGTTCTATATTTGCAAAGTGACACCTTAAGAGAAGGAACTACACTGAAACATTTTTGCATAGTATGAAAGTTCTAAACACATCAGATTACTAAATAGTCAACATTAAAAAAAATTGTCCTTGCCTATTCCAGTGAGACTATTTGTTCCACATTAGTTTGACTTTATTTGACAATATTTCAAATTTGAATTCATATGTGCATTTTCATTGTTCTACTATACTGCAAAGCCCGATACTTGTCTTTAAAAATGGCAAATTAGCAAATAAATAAATGAAGGTAAGTAGTAATATTATCTCATAAAACTTGATCAAAAATATTCCCAACCTGTGTATTTTCAAAACCATTTCTTTTTCATCTTCATCAGCAACTAAAAATATATCTAGAAAATACGAGAAAGAAAAATATTACATACACCTGAACAAGACTACAAACAATATAATAAGTTTACACTAACAGTTTGTAAGGAGGCAAGAGGACATTTGTATTATTTTTTTAAAAGCTATCAGCAGTTATATATTGAACCTAAACTTTAAAGTAAAATAAACTAAAATATAATACAACAATTTCATATATATATAATTTATCTGAGTATTTGGTATTTTAGCATGTCCATCACCTAAACCAAGATAGATTGGATAATCTCATCCAATTATTAAATTTTAAATGTTTTCAATTTCAACTTGCTAATTCAATTTCAACTTGCTAATTCAATTTCATCTTGCCAAGAGCAAGAATTTTCAACAGCAACTATAAGATGTAATATAAAGTCATGAATTCAGTAGAATATCTCAGCAAAGTTGCAGTTTAAATACTTTACATAAAGCATACTATTTCACACATAAGCTTGTAAATAGTATTTATATTATGATCAATTCTCATTTAACAATGCAATATAACATTACATTTCAGGGTCCGTTGTGAGATGCACAAAATTATTTTCTGTTCCCTAAAAACTGCACTTATACCTTTTTTTTAATCAGCAGCAAGCTGAATATTTTTCTTTGGAATGTTTTTGCTGTGCAAGCTTGATTTTCATTCAAAACTTGCTATGCTGCTCGATTTGTAATCTTTTGCAGTTTGCATTTTTCTAAATTTTTTGTTCTGTATACTGATCATTTGTATTTTTGACTTCAACTTTTTTGGAATTTAATGTATCAGAATTCTGATTGTCATTATCATATTTTTCTTTCACTGGATACAGCCTGAAACATTGAAAGTACTTGTAAAGAGGTAAATAAATTTGTTAGCAGATTGACCACAGTATTTTTGAATTGGTTAAAACTTTTGAAGACATGAACCACTGCCGATGCCATAAGTCGTTCTTCTCCACCCCCGAGATGTCTGTAAATTCCTTTGAATTTATTGCCAGGATAACATAATTGTTATCGCCTGTTTAGAGAAAAATTTAAATTAACTTATTAAAAGGGCAGACCTTTAAGCAAAGAAAGTACTGCAGTCCTACAAAAGCAGACTATTAATGATCTTATTTTGATAAACTTCTAATTACATAAGAGCTAGGAAAATATACAAATTTGACATGTTAAAGCTAGGGGTAAAGCCTGGGAGAATTCAGTATTTATGTAATTCTGGATGACCAATGGCAAACATACACTGCACAAAATGGTTTGAAATGTATTATTCAGACAGAGATGCAAGAAAGTAAATGGATAAATTATCAAACACCTGGCATTTATAAAAAAATGTTATGGTTCTACTCAGAAATTTCAATGGGTAATTAGAGTTAAAAAATATTCAAGCTTATGAAATTACTTGTATTTTTCAGTAACTGCACAATAATTACAACCTTTATGCCAAAATTCAGTTCCTTATGCAAAGCTTTATTTGATTTAAAGTGTTTGTTCTCTAGATGCAAATGTCACATGAATCCACGAAATCAAGCAATATAGTTTTGTCAAGTCCTTGTAAAATATTTGAGTCAGATTTACCTAGAGTTACACCATTCAGAGTGCTTTTCTTCACAACCAATTAAGCATAATAGAACATTTCACTTTTTCATGTACATTTTGTCAGCCAAATAAACCTCTAGTACTATGATCACTACATACATGATTTTGGTAAGCAACTTTGATGGATGGTTTAAAAATGGGTCTTTTGGATTTTAACAAACAAATTCCAAACCATTTTTTATCAGTCAAATAAGTTTTATTCCAACAACAAAATATCAGTCATGATAAAAATAACACTCAATCCTAACGAAACAATTAAAAAATATTAGAGGGGAATTAAACAATCTTCTCTGAAACTAGACAACCAAATATTTAGCAAAACAGCATGGATTACCTTAAAGTTGTAAACCTACAGTCCTGAAGCAAGATAGTTTTCAGAAAGATGCAAAAAGAAGTTTGATAGACGATGCACAAAGTTGGTTGTTTTGCCACTTTAAGGCTCAAAGACCATATTTGGTCAAGCTCCAACTAACAATACAATGTCAAGCCAAACATATCATGAAAGGGGAAAAAAGGATTGGGGAAGTGTGCAAGAACCATATAAGTCGGACCAGACAATAGTGTACATGGAGGAAGGGTGGATGGTTTGGAGCATTGCAAACACTTTTTACAAATGAAATATACAAATTACTGAAAGCCAGGTTGGTTGTTTTTGAACTTCATGTCGCAAGGGCCATATTTGGTCAAGGTGCACACGAAAAGCCAGGATGCATAAGCACGATTTGGTAATTAATGGGGGTGAAAATACAAAAACTAAACTCGGCTAACATTTGAGGTAAAAAATAAACCTAATTTTTTAACATAGGGTTTTATTTGGTTCCCATGTGTGTGATAATTGATTATCAACAATTATTTTAACCAGAGGATGTCGGGCATCTGGGCTGACAAGGACAAAAAGGCAATGAAGATATCTTTATCCTAAGATCAGTCTAATAAAAGCATAATTGTTTTCTCATAGATGCAATTTCACACTCACCAGACTCTTTCCCTGTTCCAACTTGATTTCCAAAGGATTTTATTATGCCTTTAGAAGCTAAAGCTTTCAGGGCAAGATAGTCATAACCCATATTTGTAAGTCTGTATCCATCATCTAAAAATGTAAAAAAAAAAAAAAACATGAGCAAAATATGTCCAAAAATTGTGGTTCAAGGCAAATGAAGCAAAAAGGATAACTACCTAAAATGACAAAGATGAAATGGTGATCCTGTTATACAAAGACAGTTCAAAACACAATTTCAATCTCATTAGCATGTCTTATTGGTCAAGCATTAAAAACATGAAATATTCACTTACATCTTTTCCCTCTTTCATAAGCAGCTAGCTTATGTTTTGTAAGATCCATCAATCGCTTGTGGCAACCACCATGTTTTAAATTTGCAATTGATGAAATTAAAGGTCCAGGAACAAGTTCATGGTTTTTCATTCCCATTTCAATCTGAAAAATATAGCACAAATATTAACCTGTATTCCCAAATACACACAACAAACTATAAAGAGCAGGGTTGCCAACCTTTTCTAAGCAGCTTCAGGAGTATTCTCATAAAATTCAGGAGTTTTGCGGTTGCTTCAGGAGCAACGCAAAAATAAGGACAAAAGTGAAGAGTGGCATATTGTTCTTTAGAAACAGTTATAAAATACCCTATTAGCACAAATAATTTCTTTTAGCATTTGCAGTGCATAGTCCCAAATCTGGAATTGTCCAAAATCTGGACGTTTTGCTAAACAGCGTTTTTCCCCCTCACTTTTTTCTATCTCTTTCCTCCTCTTTTAAGAAGTTTTTAAGGAACAAGGCATTCAACTAGAAGATTTGTAAAAAAAATTTGTTGCATTGTATTAAATTTTTTTTTTTCCTTTTTAAAAATTATTCCTATTTATATATCTGCTATTTTAGAATTGAAAATGTTTTCCGGACTTAAATAAAGAGCGGAAATATTACATACGGGTAAGGGGTGGGTAGATTTTGGACTAAGGGATTTTTTGACAAAAAAAACTGCAAATAACCCAAAACCCGGATTGGCTGAGGTCCGGAGGATTCCGGCTTTTGGACTTTGTACTATATATATATATGTATAACAGTAAAAAATTAAATGTATACATAAAAAGTTTTATCCTTAAATTATAGAAACAAATATCTAATACACAATTTCACAGTAAGTGAAAATTTTTCCCCTTTACATAAAAAAATTATCACAATCCTGATTGAAGAATCCGTTGAAAATTTCCTAGGTAAGTGGAAAACTTTTCCCTCTTTATAGGGGTAAATTCCCTTTATACTGCATTGACGCAATTTTCGGAGTGAACCATACATTAAACAGAGTTGCGGATTTTCGATGCTTAAGTAGAGAAACTCTGTAAGTACCGGAGCAGTTGGCAACTCTGAAACAGCAATTCAAAATACTGACCCCATAAGCTTTCAAACAATAATGATTACGCTAATAGCATGCAAATGATATTACAAAAAATTCAGATTTTTTTTGTACGGTCATTGGGAAAAAGTCCTACCAATAACTAATATACATTCTGTGCACTGCGTTAAACCCTTAGGGAGTATTCACAATTACATCTTGAAATTTGTATTTACTTGAGAATTAAGTATTTACTTGAATACCTCACTGTCCATTTACTAGGCTGAGTTAAGAAACATTATACTATTTTTGATTTATTTAAGGTAAGTAGGTATTTTAATGAATATACTGGAGCAACACAACTGGTTATTGAGGATATTCCTGGCTCAATCCCAAAGGGAAAGATCAAGGACAACACCATATAATTTTGAACCACAGTCAGATGACCAACACCTGAGCTGACACCCCACTCTCCAAACAGTACCGTAGCAGGGTCGGGTGGCACCCAATGCAGAAAAATTCTTGTCCCATATTGTCACCCTCCTCTGTGATGACACTTGGGGCAGCCCGCAACCCCCCTTCCTATGCCACTTGTCCAAACCATGTCAACATGAGGACATTTGAGGCCACAAGAGATGTAACGTGCACCAGCCCCCTTTGTACTCAAGTCTTTGGTTGGATTTGAACTCTCTAATCTGTTACTCTTCCAAACTTCTTACCCAGAGATATTTTCAGAGGACATAGATGAAGAGGTATTCGAAGACAATATCTTTCAGGATAGACTCTTGCTCTTATTTACAATGCAAGAATATTCCTTTCCTGAGTATGAGTGGAAAATAATAAATATTTTCGATTGGAGCTAATTTTAAGACAAAAAGGGAAAAAAAGATAAGGTTTTCTTTTTTAAAGCTTATGAAAAATCCAACTTCGAAGAACAGTGATTTTAAGCATTCCAAACGAGGACTTTGAATTTCACAAAAAACAGAATGTTACTTTAGGGTTCAAAAGATACATACAGCTGCGAGAGCTCGGAAGTCTTCTTGGGAGAGGTAACGCATTATGGCAACATTTAATTTCCCCATGATTGAATTTCAAATATGAACACCGCTTAAAAATCTTCAGTATAATTATCATTCAATCAAGCGTATATCATAATAAACACATGCGTGGTTGCCAAAATGCCAAGTTCCAAAATTTGCAGCTCACAACAGAAAGTACACACACAGTTTTCTTAAGGCGCATGCGTTACGATTCGATCCAATAAAAAGCGTAGAATGTTATGTTTCCAAACAAAAGTACAATATAATTGACTGCCGATTTACTGTTTTAATGAGTAAATTGCATACTATTTATCATTATTAAAATTCAATATTTCCCTTGAAGTAAATCACGTATATAAATTATGTTTCACAAACAATAGTTTTTTCACACAATCATTTGGGATAGAAAACGTTGAAAATAATGTCAAATTTCATTTCCTTGATCTCGGACTGTCACCAATAACCATGCCTCAGTGTGATGTTAATTAACTTTCTACTATTAGGCACTCTACCACTCTACTTTCCATAATCATCTTCCGGCTATGTGCTGTCTGTAGTAGCAGCTAACGTGTTTTGCTTTACAGTTTGTACCGGTTTTGGTATTGAAGGAATGAGAAAATTTCTCACTCAAATTTTATTGAATATAAAATTGTATCAAAAATTATCCCCTAAACCTAAGCGAAATTACTCGCATTTTAAAAGTTTCCCCATAATTTCTGTTTTGAAAGAATCGTTGGTTTTCAGAAAGAGTTCTTCCCTTAATCGAGAAGTTATGGAGCTCTCATCAATAGTTAAAATTATAGAAGAAATTGTTCCTCCCAAACTGGCTGAAACGTGGGATAATACAGGACTATTAATTGAACCGGAAATTCCTTTTCCGGTGAGTTGTAACTATACATTACTTAGATTGAAGGTTATTGAGAACAATAATATTTGCATTTAATACTAGTTTTTAGTATTAAATGTCTAGATAAATGTTAAATAACTACTAGCACTGTCTTTTTATCGTTATTGACTGAATATATTATTTAGTATGTTATATAATTCGTGGTATAAACAGTTAACAGTAGTTTAAAGGGAATTTGATTTATACATAGAAAGACAGAAAGTCCCAGTGTGGCCCCTTGTTCAAAAAAAAAAGAGCTGGATGAAGTTTGACCGTTTATTTCAGATAAATGATGCGATTTTTATTTAAATTTGGTTTACACTTCTATGGTTTAAAAAAAATTTTAGTCAAAGTATTTTGAAGCAATCAGTACAACTCACTTCTTTCGAGGACCATTTTCAGTCTTTAACAATATTGACACCATACTTTGTTTTGTTACATACTTTGTTAGAGATCTTCATATCTCTGACTACCTCCACTGCACCTCAGGGCAACATCTTTATATGGGCATCACAACCCCAAGTGAACTGTTCTTTCTTTTGTACTCACTTCTACATTTCTGCTTTTTGTATATCTTCTGTCATTGATACTACAGCTACATCTTCTTTAGGTGTGTATGGGCTTCATAGATCTGAGGTACTGTAGTGATATTTTCTTTTGGTATGGGGTTTACTGTATTTCGTAAACACTGGAGTTGTGCTCTGAGATATCCTAGCAATTTTTCTGCTTTCATTCCACTACTCTGTTCTCAATCCCTCTTTTCGTTGACAACATTTTTTACTTGACATTGTCTTGCGTTTGGCACAACTTGGCCAAATATAGCCCAGTTGAAAGAGCAGCGTTGTGAATTCGAAACTTGATCCAACCAAAGATTGCTGTGTACATAAGGGCTGGTGCACCTTAAATATGACGTGGCCTCCATTTTCCTCAAGTTGGCAAGATATGAAAGTTTGAAAAGTGGGGTGCCAGCTCAGATGTTGCCTTGTCATCTGACCATGGTTCAAAATGATGAGGTGTTATCGTCGGATATTTTCCTTGGAGATTGATCCCTGACCATCTCCAATTGCCTGTAGTGTTGCTCAGTGCAATGTTAATTAATTACCATTACCAAATATGGCCCTAGCACCTTAAAACCCCAATACAAGCAACAAGTATTTCTAGTGTACCCATGTCCATTGCTTTGTGGATTATTCATACATGATAGAGGATGAAATATAGTTTTAGCTTTATTCATCATTAGAACTGCTACTTTTACTGTCTTTGATAGATACTAGAGATGGGCGATCCGCTCAGGAGCTGACTCAAAGAGTTAGCTCTCTTGACGGAGTGAGCGAGCACTGATTCGTCAAAAAAGAGCTATAGCTCTTTTTTAACCAATCAGGGCTGAAGAGCAGTGACTCTTTTTTAACCAATCAGCGCTTCCACTCTCGAAGAGTCATTTCCGCATGCGATCACCAGCTCAGTGATTCTTTTTGGGAGTCGATTCTTTGGGAGTTGATTCTTTTCAAGATTTGGCTCTTTCGAAGAATCATTTCCGCATTCGATCGTTTGCGCTCACTGATTCTTTTGGGAGTTGATTCTTTTAAGGAGTTAACTCTTTGGCTCTTTTCGATAACTATCACTCTCGAAGAGTCAATTCCGCATTCGTTCTTTTGCGCTCCCTAGCTTTTTGTTACTTTTTTGAAGTTTCAAATTTTTAAATATCTATGTATTATCATAAATGTTATTTTTTTAAATTTAATTCAATTTTAGATTGAAAGGGTGTTTTTACGGCTTAAGTCACATCATGCCTTTTAGCACTAATTAAAACTAGTCTTAAGGTTGTTATTAAAACATATTCTAACAGTTATTATGTTATTCACTTAACATTAATATAATAATTATAATAAAACCTTGATTTCTCGGGAGTGATATCATTTTAATAAAGCTACACAAAATTAAATTAAACGTAACTCGTTTTTATTGCATTGCCTTCACAAAACAAGGCATTTTGAAAATATTTTATTAAAAGACAGGGAGGGGACTTGGATTTTGAAAATCTTTGGGACAACGAGTATTCGAGGGTATTATATACCTATATCTTAAAATAAATACTTAAAAATCTTAAGTACTTAAATAAATTATTAACATTTTTATTATATGATTTTAAAATATCATTTAAATTATTAGGAAGTCTCATTTGGTAACTAAGTGGTTTTAGAAAGAAATCTTAATGTATCGAAACACGTCCAAGACACTTTTTTTAAATGTGGTATAGAAACATTTTAATGATATTTTTATGTTTTGTGTTTTAAACAATAGCAATGGGCTATAAATATTAAAAGTATATATTAATAATTTTGTAAAAATATGATAATTATGTAGGAAATTTTAAAGAAATGTGTCAAAAACTTCAAATGTGCTACATGAAAATCTATTCAACCAATTTGAAAAATGATGCTACCAAAATAAACTACATGCATATTTATAGGGAATGAACTAGAATAAATGGATATTTAAATAAACAACAATTTTATAAGTGATTGAAAAATGAATAGAAGATTTTTTATAGTTTTACAGTCCTACTTCTTAAATAAATAGTAATAATTTAGAAACTTTTGAACTCAGCATAATTATTCTAGTTCATTCACTTGACAACATTATAAATAACAAACTCTCAAAAGTTTACTAGAATCCAGTTATAAGTTTTTGTATTATAACATTTGAAGTGAGGAAATAATGAAAAAATATTAATTTAGAGTTAAAGGTAGTTTCAAGTGCATCACTTGCTCCCTTGCGTTTGCTCTTTGTGTAAACAATTTTGTTCTTCCTTCTCTTTAAAAAAGTTCACTCCATTTCCAAAAGAGAAACCATTTAAATATTTGAAAAAACTTTCTAAAATTATATTTGCAAAAAAAAGTAGGGTTTAAATTTAGATTTTGCCATGTTTTTGGCCTTTTAATGGCCATTTCCAGTGTTTTCCATTCTTACTTCTTGTTTTCCCGCCTTGATTAAAATCTTAATACTTCTTCAAGTAATTAACAGAGAAAAAATTAAATATGTTTTGGAAAGTCAAATAAATACTCTATCCAATAAAATCGAAAACTTTTTTAGAATTCTTGGTCAAAAATGAGATTTTTAACGTGTTCGGATATTTTAATTGCTACTTCTGTATTCTCAACGGGTTCATGACGGGAATTACAAAAGTAGAAGTGTCCTCAAAGTAATTTATTCTTTATGGACAATTTCAAAGTTATATGAATTGACATGGTTTTGGGCCATCTTATGCCTTAGCAATTAAATTTTACAGCTTAGCAGCCCTATGCTGCAATGCCTATCGTCCTCGGGCCCCGTCTCCCTCCTTTTGTTGATTTTAGATTTAAACTGCGCAGTTGCTGGATGAGTGAGTGTTTCAAGTGTTGTGTGCGTGGGTGTTTCAAGCACGCTTGGTGCCTCTTCGTCTGGACACATGCGCTCACGTGACAACGAGGGATGTTCGATGGCCCAAACATATTGTATACATTTTGATATGTTATATACATTATTATATATCTCAAAGGAGCGGTGAGTCATCAAAAAGAGTTAGCTCTTTTTAGTGAGTGAGCGGTTCCGATCCGATCCCTGAAAAGAGTCATTTTCCCCATCACTAATAGATACTAGTTAGATTTGTTGGGAAATTCTCTCCCTTTTTAGAATAGCTATTTTCATTATTTCATCTAATCTTTGCAATCCTTTCAAAATCTCTTCATGAGTGAGACCTTGTTTTCTAGTTATCTTCTCTATTCTTCATCAGGAAAAACAAATCATATGTCCCTATTCCCTCACAAGTGTAAAGTATAAGACATTCCAAGCATTTAGAGAAAAATCACTAGTCAGGCGACAGTCTATTATCAAAACAGTGTTCACAGCTAAAGAGAGGAGCAAAACATTTGTAAATGTAATGTTAAGAGGTTAGAACAAGGTCTAGCTAATTTGAATGTCATTGTAAAGTTGGAATAGCCACCAAATGGGAAGAATTTAATTCTACCATTGTGAAATAGCATAGGTGCCCCTCCTGTCTTTCTAGGTATATAGTATACCTTGTTCTATTGCAACCAGGTTGAAATAAAGTGTGGACGACATAAGTAAGTCTTAAAATACCAGCCTATTCCATTCTAACTAACACCATAGAATACGTTAACAGAATAACTCCTGTCGCTAGTGTTATGAGACACCATACCTGTTTCAATGTAGCTGTGATGAATAGAGCGTACCACTGAGATGATTCATATCCAGAATGTTTGAGCATATTACATCTATCTATTATTACATATGTACATTGCTACATCAAAACAGTCATTACATCTATAACATCATACTATGTTACATTATATATAGAACTTATAAAAAAAGTTTGTCTCTTGGTCCTGATGGTTCTATGAATCTAATGCTAATAGTTTTGACCTTCAAGCCCTTGTTACTTACAGTGCCAGGGTGTCTACAGGTCTCGAAAGTGTTAAAAATATGACGAAAACAAAAAAACGGTCCCCAAAAATCCCTAAATCATAAATTTAGGCGATAAAATTTATCACATTTTTTAAAGATAAAATAAAAGGTTGCTGTGCAGTTGAACTTTAACAAATAAAAATTGCAAATGAATAAATTGAACAATTAGACAAAGAAATTATGCAAACTGAAAAGAAAATGAAAAAGGTGCTGCTCTCCCAATCCATCCACATTTGGAGACAGTTATTTTAAAAACACAAATTGATAAATAATTTTTTTTTTACCAACTTCATTTGAAACATAAAACCTAAAAAAAAAAAATTACATCACAAAATGTTTTTAAAGTAATTGTTATTTTTTTTCTTCAATTTTTATTAACATTTCAAGTATTCAGAATACAAAATTAATGAATATAAAATAGAGTATTTATTTAATGTTCATCTACTTTGACATGATTTATGGTTTGTCTTTATTTTTAACATTTTATTTAGAAAACAGCTTATTAAAGCTGACATTTGATACTAGAGTTCTCTTTTCTTGAGATTAGACTGTAAGCAATTAAAACGAAGTGTGATTTTAAAGCATAATTGCATCTAACTGACCCACATAATCATGGAAAATCAGATCATGCATTTGTTTTAGGAAGTCCCTAAAAGCTCCCGAAAAAGTCCCTAAACGGACCTACAGAAATTTAGTAGACATTCTGAATGCTCATGTTCTGCCTATTCAATTCATAAGATAAGGAGCTTGGCCAAATATAGCCCTTGCTCTATAAAACCTCAAAACAACATACGATAAGGAATTTACAGGCTGATAAAACATTTGAAGGCGACATGCACCCTGCCCGTCTGTTTAGTAGTAACTAACTCCAGAAAAATATCAATTTCAGACAATAATAATATACTCAATGCCATTGTGTAGATATCCTATTCAACAAGAATTGCTCCCTATTACTATCGATAAATTTCCTTCATACTGTACTTCGCACAAAGGAACTATTATAATGGCAACTTAAATATTTTCTTTAAATTTTTCATTGCATATATTAGTATACAAATACTTTAGGAACTTCCGTTAACTTGCTAGGGTTAGTAATTTAAAAATTTGTAAGGAGCAAATTGGTAGGTACTAAATTCAACGTTTAAAAGATGATTTGAATTTTTTATTATTATTTGATTACCTTAGCAAAACAAAATTTTCAAGATTAAATTAAGTTGCCTTTAAGGGGGGAAAGTAATTTTGAATAAATTAATTTTGTGGGTGCAGGGTTTATTTCTACTATTATAAAAGGAAGTGTGTTTGTCTGTTTCTTGCTGCGAAATCCTGATGATTCTATGGCACTTACAGCAATTACATTTGGCACACAGGTAGTCCGAATTTTTGGGTCGCAGAGAATTTTAAAATTCAATCTAGAAGATTTTAAAATGAATTTAATAGTTTTATTCTCCATCAGTTTTTTAACGTGTTTCTTCCGAAAAAGAACCACCCCAATCTTGACTTTTTCTACCCACTTGACCTTGCCGTCAGCCTTTGGAACCATGCCAAAATTCAATCTTTGGGTCACAGAGAATTTTAAAATTCAATCTAGAAGATTTTAAAATGAATTTAATAGTTTTATTCTCCATCAGTTTTTTAACGTGTTTCTTCCGAAGAAGAACCACCCCAATCTTGACTTTTTCTACCCACTTGACCTTGCCGTCAGCCTTTGGAACCATGCCAAGTTTTTTTATCACGGAGAATGCTGACAAGATTCGAAATTTATTTTTTCCGTTTCTGCTTTCATTTTGCATTAGTAAGGAATGATTTTCCAGCGGATTATTAAAAAAAAATTATAACTTTAGTTATGTAGTTTTTTCTATCTCCTAGACCGTTAAAGATAGAGTAAAAATTTCAACGGATTTGAAATCTGCGACAAATCTGACACCATATTAATACCTTGCATCACGGGGAATGCCGGGCTAGCCGTACAGTAGTGCAATACATAATGCAAAGTCACTGTCTTATTTCAGAGCAGAGTATATGAAAGAAATGTCTTTTTATTAGAATTTTGCAATGAACTCCATTATCAATGTGTTTTAAAGTTGTGATAGAAACAAATTATGAGAATCTTAATTTTTCTTCTAGATATCAAAAATATTTATAACAAATGACTTGACCGAGGAAGTGTTAGCTGAAGCTATAGAAGCCAAGGCAAATCTGATAATTTCCTATCATCCTCCAATATTCACTGGCATGAAAGTGTTTGTGTGCCAGAATTGGAAGGATCGCATTGTTATGAAATGCATAGCAAATAACATAGCTGTATATTCTCCACATACCGCTTGTGATGCTGTTGAAGGAGGAGTGAATGATTGGCTCATAAAGTGTTTTGGTAAGGTGAAATCCATGAAGTCATTGGATAATTTTTTTATTTTATTTTGCAACAGCAATTAAGTGGTTGTGACAAAATATTTTAAAACATTCTAAGTAAGTTCAAACAACTTTATTTTTTTCACTTTTTAAATAGTAAGATTTTTGTATCACGTTTTATTCAAATTAATTTTTTTAAACAAATGTTGACGTGGAGCAATTATTTCTATATTGAATGTTTCATTCAATTGTGTGAAATATTGGCTTGCAATACTTTGTTAGAGAACTGAATATCTCTGCAATTAATTTTAATTTCTATTTCAATGTGTTTGACTTTCAATCAATTTACTCATGCATAAACATGTTTATAAATTGCACTTCGATTGTGTTTTGAAATAGCAGCATAATGCTAAAGTTAAAATTGAGATATCACAAGTTCAGTTTCCATGTATAAAAATTTGAAATTCAAAGAATTAAATTTTAAAAAATTTGAAAAATTAGATTTATGAATCACTTTGGATTTGGAAAAAAATTAGTTGAGATTACGAAAAAAACAATTGAGCATAAAAATGTGAAGGTTTGGATGAGGATATTCCCCAACTAAATTTCACAGCTTCAAAATTGTACTTTAAAAATATATGACTGTTTTGGGTCATTCTGAAATTGAGTGGAAATTTGAGTCACCTGCATTTTTTTTTATGAATTTCATATGTCAATTGATTTTTATACAATTGTAATAAATCTTAATTGAAGTATATTTTCATCAGATAGTGTTGAGTGAATAAATATTTGCATATTTATAATTAAAAAAGTAAATTAACCATGGAAAATGTCACCTCCATGGCTGTCCCTAACCCTGTTTCTAGGTATAGTTGAAACTTAAAAAGTGTAAGAAATTCCTTTATTTAGTAGCTCTATTTAATATTAAGAGTTTTATTGTTACACAATGCACTTGAAATTATTATATTTTAAATTAAATTTAATGTTGAAAAATCAGTAAATTTCTTTGTCCCTACTATTTTTGTCAGCTCTGCATAAAATGTAAATAACATTTAAAAAAGTCTACTAAAAGGCAGTACATGTCTGAAAGTGCAATTAAAAGAATCTCTAATGAGCCATCTTTACTGTAAGATAGCTTAGACTCAACAGTAAGTATTATTTTGTCTGTTTCTTATCTTTATACTTAGAAAACTCATGAGCTCTTTTAACAATGTCACCTAAATGGCATTTTTTAACTTTATATAGTTTCACTTATTGCTGAACTTTTTTTAACAGATAGTTAGAAACTGTACAAAATAACCTGGAAATCAAAGCACATGGCTGGGATTGTTTTAGGTTTGGCATAAATGTGGTCCAACCATTGAAATGTCATCTCTGTGGATGTCACCTCCATGCCTAAGGTCCAACATGGAGGTGACAGTCATCCATGGAGGTGAGCAAATATAGAGTAGTAAGCAGCAGAGAAAGAGGCAGAAAAAGACTAGCTAAAAGAAACAAATCAAAGGCCTACCAAGAGATTAAGTGACTTGAAAAAGAAAAGAAAGAAAAATGAAGCTCGATACAAATAAGGTGAAATATAAGAGGAACTATTGTTTGAAAGAGAAGTTTAAAAATCTAAACAGTCCACAGCAGAAGGTCAAAAATCTTTTATGAGGAGAAAAGGTTTTTCCTGTAATAAAAGTCTTGAATTTGGTGCTGCGTTAACTACACAGATAGAGGAAAAATACAATTAAAAAATAAAGGAAGTGCCAAAAAGCATTTGGTTTGGTACTGTCTGGGAAAGTAATTTAAAAGTATCAAAGTTTGCACAAGATCCCACTTTAGATATACTTGGAAAAAATTGAATAAAATAGATGGTGAGAAAAACATTGTTGATGTATTAAAGAGACAAGCACATAAGATGATGGCAGCCATATGGAACCAGGCATTAAGAATTAATACTAAAAACAAAAGAGAACCGTAATGGGAAATCTTAAAATTTCTAAATTACTTAGAATCTAAAAAAAGTTTGAAGTAGAATCTGGCTATAATATTCCATACACAACGTTCTGTTTTTGTTTACCATTTTGGGTATTGCAACCTAATGTAAGAAACATGTGCATGTGAAAAACATGAAAATGTTTCTTTAATTTTTGAAAAATTAAAAAGCCTCAAAGTTCTTAATTACAATGATTTAGATAAGATGGTTAAATCTTTGCTGTCAGGATGTAGTAAAAAGTAAAGAAGAATATCTGGAAAAGAGATGTAAGAAGTGCAGTAACAAACATGTTGAGACAAATTATCTTGAAAATGTAATTACAAGTGTTGAGTAATGGAAGAGGCAAGAAGTAAAGTTTACAGTTAAAAGAATAAAAAAGTTGGCAAGAAAGTGGTTAAATCAAAAGTAGAAATAGAAATCAAGGAGCCAGTTATAATAAATTTAATGATACACTTCCTCATGTCATGAAGCATGTTAGCATCCTAGTCCATCAATACAGGTCAATTTTCAACCTAAAATATGACCTTGGAACAGATGAGATACTGTTACATGTTGATTTTTGCCAGAATTTTTAATGTAAGTAAAGTACACCAAGGAGATACAAAGTGTGCATTTCAGAGGTTCACATGACCAAATCACATTACATACTTAGGGAAATTGAAAATAGTGAAAAACTTAATGTTCTGCCATTCTGCTCATTGTCTTAATATTTGTGACCCGATTCAAGTACATTTAATAAATCGATAATTGTTGAAGTATTTGGTAGGAAGAGTGTTTGTAATTATGTGGTAAATGTCACAGAATGTTTTGAAGCTTCTTACCAGATCCGCTTCAGGATTCCCACAGTCCTTGAAAAGTCCTTGAATTTTTTTTTTCCGAACTAGGGGCCCTTGAAAGTCCTTGAAAATTACAGAACTTGGTGAAAAGTCCTTGAAAGTACTTGATTTTTTTAACTAGTATGTAATTGTGTAATTTCATCTTGTGTTTGAATTTGTCCAGAATAGTTTCCTCCTTTGTCCAGACTAGTACTAGCTCAAATGGCGCAGGCGCCCCATTTTAGCATCATTCAGAATGAAACCGGTTTTTGCGCTTTCACACCATGTGCCATTCTCCACCGCATTCTGTCCGTCTAAGTTGACACCTCTAGTCTCCGTTAAGACGACCGACTTGTTATACCTGCCACATCATGATGTAACACTGCTGCTAGATAACAGCACTGCTTACTTAGGAAACCGTAGCTTTAGCAGTCAGGACGTCATGGGAAACCTAGCACACATCCATAGAAATAAAAGCCAAATTCTTATTACAAAAATATAAAAGTTACAATTTAAAAAAAAAAAAAAAAATTTTTTTTTAGAAAACCACATTTAAGATTGCTTTTAGGTGTAAAATTTTCTGCGGAATTCACATGTGTTTAAATTGTCACTATCTGTAATGATCGCAAAGATAGAAACTTAGGCTAGAGAATAAAAAAAACCAATGCTCAGTCAAAACTTTTGATTGGTTTTGTTTCTCAAACAAAATAAACCACGACAGCTGTCTGTTATAGTGGCAGTGAATGACAGCAAAATGGAGATTGTGCAAGGACACGAGATGTAAGCTCCCATACTCTTCTTCGTGCCATCAAATGAATTTATCATACAATATTTTATCACACAACCAAAATCGATAGGTGTGCAAGTAGCCTGATAGTTAGCATTGAGACGAGAACCCCACTTTGAAACAAAAAAATCACAGGTTCTGTGAGAAAGAAAATCAAAATTTTCGCCAAAATTGATGGTAACCTATCTTTTTTTGACTATCAGTAGTTTAAAAATAGAGTAAAAAATTGTATTTTTTTATATTTTTCAAATTTTTGTTAATTGACAACTTTTGCGTATACCTTGTTTTAGGTCGTTATAAAAAAATTTAGGTCTTTGAAAAATATTTTTTGGGTTTTGAAAAGTCCTTGAATTTTTTTTGAATAAAGGTGTGGGAACCATGCTCTTAATGTCAAGATGACACAACACTAAAAAAAAATTTGTTCTGAAGAAATTGAAGCAACAGTGCAAGATGAGGTTGTAGCCATTTTATAAGAATTGACAATGAATACTCATGAACAATACATTTTTGATGAAATACCTGAATACATTACATTGTGATAGATGAAACTGAAACATTTTGTCACCTCCATACAAACACTTGTCACCTCCATTCCCATGAATGACACCTCCATGGGACTAATGTCACCTCCATGTTTTAAGGAAATAAAAAATTGGCTTTAATTTGCTTAAAATGCTTCTGTGTTCCACTGGAGAGTATGAATTTTAGCCACTTGACAGTTTGTGCTACTTGGTCCAAGTCAAATTTTATAGTTCTACCTCTTGACAACTATATTTCAATGGCTAGTTTATATTGGGCTGCACGAAGGGAAATAGTCAATACGACCCATTCCTCAACGTAATTTAAAAAAATTGTGTTTGAAAATACAGCTAGAGAAGCAATTTTTTTTACAGAATTTAAATTCTTATACTTTATTTGGAACCAGAAGGGGGTGTTCGTAACTCTCTCCCAAAATTCAAAATCAACTTCTGTAGTAGTCAAGTTAGTATCAGATTGAGTAAAAAGTTTTCCACCAATTGAAGATACAGCCGCGCCAACTGTTGTCATTTCTGTGGTTGTTAGCCTTTCCACTAACGGGTTTTTGCATTCAAAAGCTGAAAATTGCATCTACATTACTGTGTAATTTGTTAGTTAAAATTTATTACCTTGTGCGTCAAAAAAGTGTTTAAAATGGATCTATCACGTCAATGGATCAGAATGATTATGTACTATGAGTTCCGTTATAAACTCAGTGCGACTGAATGCCACCAAAAAATGTGTGAAAGTTGAGGCAGCAATACTGTTTCTGATGATACAGTCAAAGTTTGGTTTCAGAAGTTTAAAGCTGGAAATTTCGACATTGATGATTAACCACGTTCTGGCTGCTCTATTGTAGTTGATTTGTGAGCAGTTAAATCAAATCCTTAGTCAAGACAGAAATATTTCAACATGAACTCTTGCATTAGAACTTGACGTTTTCCAAAAAAACTATAGTTAACACTCTGAAACACATAAATCTAACATTTAAGATCAACCACTGGGTGCCTCACGAATTGACTGCTGAAGATAAGCACAAGATAAAAGCAGCCTTGTTTTGCTCAGCACAGAGATCAAAGGAAACAGAAAATTCTGGACAGAACTGTAACCTGTGATGAAAAATGGGTGTGCTACAACAGTACAAGCCGCAAAGGAGGGTGGTCAGCACCTTTGGGAATCAGCAAGCTTGGTTGCAAGCTGAGCCCTAACTAACAAGAAGGTGCTTCTCTGTATCTGGTGTGGTTGTCACGGAATTATCTACAAAGAGTACCTGAAAGGAGACAGACTATCAGCAGTGCAATAAACAGCATAATGTTAATTAAAGTTCTTGATGCCCTTCGCGAAAAATGAAGAAACAAGTTCAGAAGGAAGGTGGTTCTCTTTCATCAGGGTAACGCCCGGCCACATGTTGGTACGATGACCGGTTGGATGCTATACAAGCTGGAGTAGGATTTGATGCAACATCCATCATACAGCCCAGACATGGCCCCTTCGGATTTCTATCTGTTTTCACATCTGCAGCTGCATCTTGATGGCACAATCTTCAATTCAAATGAGAAGGTCTTAAATGAGGTCAATCTCTTTCTAGATTCGTACACGCCACAGTTCTTTGCAGAAAGTTGCTGAAAAGTTGCCAAATCGTTGACAGACGATTGTAGATTCGAACGAAGATTACTATCCTCATTAGCTTTGCTGTTTTCGTATGCATTTATCATTTTAAAATAAAAAAAAAATTTGGTAGAAAACTTTTTACTCAATCTGATATTACATTTTGTAGTTTTATACAACTGAGGTGCAATATATGTAAAATGTATTACATAGATGGGCGTCCAAAGTAAGTTGTAAAAATGTTGAAAAGCAGTTAAAAAGTTATTTTCCTTACGTTTGAATGATGTTGACATTTTAAACAAAAGAGAAGTGATTATTCTGGTCACTTTTTCAATCTGCACTTAACTCCAATTCAACCTGAGTAAAGTCATGTTTCTGCTAGTTTGATCCATATTTTTATACTTTGCATGAAAACATTTATTACAAAAAGGAATGTTCTCAAATTAAACCGTTTTTAAAGTAAAGATTTGAAATGGGGATTTTATGTTCTTTTCTTGCTCTTATAGATCTGACTGATGTTAAGCCAATTAAATCTGCTCTTGAAAAAGTTGGTATTGTAATTGAATGCATAAAACCCAAAGCAGTGGATCTGAATCAAGTCTTAGGCGCAGGAATCCAATATGAAACTTTATTATCTTGGTAAGAAATTGTTCATATTATTTTTTCAAACATTCATTTTCTCCCATAAACATTTGAAAAATCATTCATGCTTGTAAATAAACTATTCACTGTCATTGAATTTGAAATTTATGAATTAAATCACTATCTACTGTTTTAGGATTGTTACCAGAAAAACTTACTTTAGGACATCATCATGAACTGAATATCAAATTGAATCAGTCATAAAATATTATAAGCTTTCACTATTTATCCAATGGATGTTTTGCTCTGTAAAAATAGCTATGGACATTTTTATCACCTTGTTTTCATATTTATTGGTCATGTTTTGAAGCATTTAGTATTTGGCAATGTTTTATCTTCATGTTTATTTGATCAGTGTTTTTTATATGTGACTAGCCACTGTGTGGCCAGCACAGCATTGCTCATGACAATTCCAAAAAGGTCAAAAACGCCGGTTCAATGAAGAAAAAACTAATAAATCTCCCTATATTAAAAAACAAATTCCCATTCGGTTTACGGCAAACCAAATGGGAATTTATAGCCTATTGGATAACAACCATCACGCCGTTGTCAAGTGCTTCCAATTTCGAAGAGATCCAATCTGTGTGACGTCACAATCTCTTGCGAAAATGTAAATATTAAAGTGAAAAATTATTTATTAAAAGAAAATTAAATGTATAAGGTATTTATCTGGTGTAAAACTTTCCACAGATTTCAAATCCGTTGAAATTTTTAACCTATCTTTAATGATCCTGAATTTACAAAAAGAATTAATCATTGCCAGTCAAAATTATCTTTTAGTTTTTATTTTCTTCGCTGAAATCATATGAGCGCAGAAAATGTAATCTGTTGGTTTCTCAAACGTTGTGGGATGTCACATCTTTGGCAAAAATATAAAAGATGAATTCAATTTAAAAATTATTTATTTAAAGAAAATCATATTTTTAGGTATTGATCTAATGTTGATTCAAATTAACATTTGATCTAATGTGAAATTTTCCACAGATTTCAAATCCGTTGAAATTTTTACTATGACTTTAACAATCTAGGAGATAGAAAAAGAACTAAAAATTTTTATTTGTTTTTTTAGCCTGCTGACAAATTGTTCCTCCGCAAAATCAAAGGGAAGCCCAGAGAAAATAAATTTAGAATCTGTAATCTTTTATGCTGTTGCCATTCCAAAGAAAACAGTAATAATCAAATTCCATTAAATTAATTTTAAAATGTTCTAGATTGAATTTTAAAATTCAGCGCGACCCAAAAATTGCAACAAAAAAAATGGACTCCTGTGTGCCAAATCCCATTACTGTAAGAGCTATAGATTCGTCAGGACTTTGCGTGCAGAAAACTGACAAACACTTCCTTTTATAATATTGGAGAACAATGCTTATTGACAAACATTACTCATACAGATAAAATTATTTTACTTGGTTTATTAAATTAAACAATCATTATTTTAATCGAAAGTTTTTTTAAATGCCTCTTTTAACAGTTAATTTTCATACAAACACGACCTCTTGTGAAATAAATGATATTGCTAACATTTATACTTGATCTGAATTCTTCACTTATGTTTCTATATGACTTAAGGTTTAAAAAAGATATTCATTTTAAATTACCATGTATACAGATTTTGAAGTAATTTGCACTTTATATTAATATTTTAATAAAAACATAAATATCAATATAAAATGCATTTCAGAATTAAATATTCATATTTAAATTCTGAAGTATTTGCAATTTTATTTTAAATTGTAATATGAAATTGGGCTGAAAAATAAAAACTAACCTAAAGCTTTTGAAATTCAGTCACTCATAATGTGGGAATTCCAAGGCAGTTTCCAAAAGCATAATTAACTTCTGTCATTTATTTTAATTAGGTTGGTTTCTCATATTGTGGCTAGTGACTGATTATAAAAATAAAGATTGAATCACCAATATTTATTGCTGCAGCAAAATCTGTTTAAAAAGGTTTCTTTTGTCAGATATCTTTAAAATTTTTTAATGTCAACTGTAATAAACCACATTGTGAAAATTACAGAATGTTAATTGATTTGAACTATATCAACAAATTTCAGTGAATATGATGAAACATCAATGTGGGTCAAAATTCTCGTAGAGGCAGCTATACTTGATACAGTTCTGAAAAAACTGAAGGAAATACCTGACCTTCGCACTGTCATAACGACGCAGTGCAGTAAGCCAGTAAGTATTATTTTCACAAGTTTTTATAGTTTTGAGATAATTATGCTCATTTCTACCAACTACTAGTTCGAATTTAACTTTTAAGTTTTGTTTATTCAATGACCTGTTGAGAACTCTATTTTTAAACCTGTACAATTTCTTAAGAAATATGTTTCACTTTATTGTGACTATCTTGGCAAAATCTGGCATTTGTTATTTTTAGATAATTGCATCTCCTACTGGCCTGGGTCGAATAGGAAAATTAGTGAAACCCTTGAAGTTGGGTACCTGCATTAAAATGATGAAGGAACATGCTAAAGTTAATAATATCCGTGTCTCCATTGGAGCCCATAATTCATTGGGTAAGCTGGGTGTATTTCTCCTCTTTAAGCTTAAGAATTTTGATGGGTATTTTAACTAATATATTGAAAAGATATGTATATTGAAGAGAACATGAGTGTTCTCTTTTCATAAGTATAATTCAGTTATAATTTGGAACATACTTTAGTTTTAATTCTTAAACTATAAATTGATTTTCAGTTTTTTAAAATTTACTATAAATAAAAATAATTAATATCAACTGCCACAAATAAACCACTTGTGAGATAGTAGCATAAATTTTTTTAATTAGTTTCAAATTTGTTTTCTTCTAAACTCTATAATAGCAATTTATTTGCCCAGATATGAAATGAATTGACTGGATCACATAATATGCAAATTAAATGAAGTATTGGGCCATCCAAAAAGTTCTGCAAGTTTTCAAATCGAAGCACGCTTTGTTATTATTTTGCTACTGCTGGTAAGGAGTGACCTTGATTGAAGCAGATGTGTAACTTCAGTCTTTTCTGCTTTCACTGCATAATTCTAGCATGTTTTGCATCATAATATTTGTTTCACTGCAGTGCTAAGAATGGAGAACCAAAAAGTTCATTTTCGTCATATTATGCTCTTTTATTTTAAGAAAGAAAAAAATGCTTGTCGGACTGCTTGCAAAATGTGTGTTGTGTATGGAAAAAGTGCTCTGTTCAAAGGTGGTTTGATAAATTTAGGCGCGGAAATTTCAGCCTCGAAGATGATGCCCGCTCTGGACGACCATCCTCTGTAAATGAGGACCTATTAAAAGATGCTATTGCTGAAAATCCACAATACACAGTTCAGGAACTGTCACACATACTATATATTCAAAAAAGTACAGTTCAGGATAATCTGAAGAAGATTAGATATGTAAGCCGCTACGACATATGGGTACCCCATACATTAAACACAGTATACGCTTGCTCGAATTTCGGCATGTGATTCATTCTTTGCTGAAACGAAATGAAGAAGCTCCTTTTTTGAAATGGCTCATTACTGGAGATGAGAAATAGATACTATACAATAATGTTACAAGAAAAAGACCATGGGGTAAGCCAAATGAACCTCCCCAGTTGCATCGAGAGGGGGGCACACATCCCAAAAAAGTAAAGATTTGTGTATGGTGGGACTACCAATGAATTGGTCATTATGAATTTTTACCACAAAATGAGACAATACATTCGGGAAAAAAACAGTTCTCAAAAGGCTGTATTGAAAGCAAAAATCAAAGCAAAGCGGACAGAACTGACCAATCATCGAGGTGTTGTCTTTCAGCATGACAATGTGATGCCCCACATATCACTGAATGTCAGACAAAGACTTATTGAGTATGGCTGAAATGTCTTGTGTCACCCTCATATTCACCAGACCTTGCCCCCTCAGATTTTCACCTCTTCAGGTCACTTCAAAATTCTCTGAACGGCGTGGAGTTTCAATTCTTTGGAGACTGCCAAATAGCACCTCAACAACTTCTTTACAAATAAGCCTAATGATTTTAAAAAATAAGAATTTTCTAGCTGCAGGAAAGATGGCAAAGAGTCATAGAACAAAATGGTGCTTATGTGATTCAATAATATTTTTTTTATGTTCTTGTACTGCTTCGTTGAAATTTATCATTAAAAACCTGCAGTACTTTTCGTATGACTCAATAAATGAAGATCTCGCCAAGAAATTTAAGTTTTAAAATAAAAGAATTAAATATTTTTTTAAAGGGTTTTATGACAATCTAGCAAATCTTCCAATCTGAAAGGAAAAAAATCATAAAATTCACTAGTATAGGTGCCAGTTTATAGCATTTGAAATTAAAACTGGGCACTTAGCAAATATGGTATTGATTTATTTCTATTCAAAGGAATGTTGAATTAAATTTTTGCAATTCAACAAGAGTCAGCAAACTTTTTAAACATTTATGCTAGGCGGGCCAGGTAGCAAACCCATTGATATTTACATGAGTATTTCTTACTCAGAGAAACGAAACAAAAAAGTGTCTTTTCACATTGATAAGTACAGGAATTTATTTTCTGTGATTTGGTACACCTAAATACAGATAAATCCCTATACATATAGGATTTTAATTTTCTGTATTTATCTTCTGAAAGATATTTATAGAATTGTGTTAGATCCATTTCTTTAAACATCATTTTTAGCATATCAATCACTTCCAATTGAAGGTCTGACTGAAGCTCCTCAATTGTACAGTCAAATGGATTTTCAAATATGGAAATGTCTTTTGCACACTTGTATCAAGATCCGTAAAACGCTGTTTATTGTAGGTTAAGTTCAGAAAAGAATTCCATAGAAAATTGTTTTGGGAATGAGGATTTTGCTAATATTTAAAAAAAATTTCAACATGGAAATGGTCAAACTTTTTTAATGCAATTTGTGTTTTAAATAATGCTAATTTTCGAGGTTATGACTATGACATATGTTTCACATATAAGTACTGTTTTTCCTTGTAATTATAAGAATATACCACGATGTTTGTAGCAAATGCTAATTTCCTTAGCCATTCATTGTTCAATAATAGTGGTTGTGGACAGTTTTTCTCATTTAGAAAAAAATATATTGCTTCTCCGAGTTCAAAAAATCTCAATAAAACATTCCGTTGTAGAGCTATCAAACTGCTGTATGGTAGGGCAAGTCAGGATATTCAGCTTCAATCTCTAATACAAAAATCACTTAACTAAGTATGGTTAAGTCCATGAGAGCAAATAAAGTTAACTGCTGACACAGCTGGTTCAATAACACTTGACAGATTGAGGTGTTTCCCACAAAGAGCCTCCTGGCGAATAATACAATGAATTACCAGAGGTTTTGAATATTTTGCTTCTTCACAAGACTTAAAATTTGTCTAACCAGTCCTTTCCCTGTTCCACACATATTTTTACCACTATCAGTTGTGACATATTTTAATTCCATTGTAAATTGTACTGTGTTGGCGTTTTCTCGACTTCCTTGAAGATATCATTGAAAGTAGTTGTTCCATGCAGACTATTCATATAAGCTAATTCTTCAGTCACCTGAAACTAAGTATTAACCCCTCGAAGAAACAGCAGCAATTGGGCAGTATCAGTAATGTATGTCAACTCATCAAGAGACAATGAAATCCACTTGAAAATTTTTGCCTTGTCTTTTAATTGACTTGATGTGGCTCCTATGTCCTCAACTCTTCTAACAGTTGTTCTCGCCGAAAGACTGACAGATCGAACCAAATCCATTTTCTTTGAGCATATTTCTTCAGCTGTCACAAGCAAACATAATTGAATTAATTCACCATCGGTAAATGTTTTTCCTTTCGTGGCTAATATGTGAGCTATTCGTTAACTGACTTTAGTTCCTGCTTCATTATCATTTTTTTTTATGAACAAATTGTGTTGTGATGAAGCATTTCGTTTTAAACTTTCCAATTTTAGTGATTGTTGATTTTCTGTAAATTTTGTGTTTTAACTACTTTAATTTTGCCTTGGTAATGACAACATATATTGTACTCTTTTCCCTCAGCTATGATGTCATTACACAATAAACATAATACTTTGACATTTAATTCTATGACAATAATTCACACTCAATTCTGCTTTAAAACCACAACATTCTAAGTCCATTTTCTCTTATCTGGTATTGAGTGACATGGCAACGGTGGGTAATAAATAAAATAAAATAAAAAGAACAAAATATCACTGAGCACTGTGACAGACAATACCATGTGTGCTGCTAAAGCAAAACTGAGAGAACTGGCACTTGTTCTATGGCAATGGCAAATATGAGGTGCCAGTAGCACCATGTGTGGTCATTATTCACAACTTATCAACTCGACTATCGGCAATTGAGTTACAGTACGTGATTTGATTTATTTATAATTTTTTCTTGTAAAAACACTATTATTCCGAGGGTTGGATTAAAAATTTGGCGTGCCGGATTTGACCTGTAGGCCATAGTTTGCCGACCCCTAGGCGAAAACTTCTCAATATTTAATTAACAATTTCCTCTAATATTAGCTGTGTGATTTTTTTTCCTTTCAGACACAGATATCTCCATAATAGCAGCTTGTGCTGGATCTGGTGGAAGTGTGTTGAAAGGTGTCCCTGCAGACCTTTATGTAACCGGAGAGATGTCACATCATGACATCTTAGATTGCCATCACAAAAGAATATGCATCATTCTGTGTGAGCACAGCAATTCCGAGAGAGGTTATCTGAATGTTCTAGCTAGTCAATTGCATTCAAAAATGTATAATGTTCAGCTTATTGTTTCTTCTGTTGACAAAGACCCAATTTCTATTCATTAAAAATCAATATTTAAAATTTGTATTTTAATAGTTGAAATTCACATTTTAAAAGGCTCTGATATGAACCATTAAAATGACTTCACGTACTCGTATAAAGTCCAAAAGTAATGGAATTGTTTTTTGACGAAGGAAAATAGTTCAGAATTTGCTACTAAGGGAACAAAATGGAGTTTTATTAGTGAAAAGTAATGCTATAAATAAAAAATACTTGAGTTTGGCAAAAAATGTTCAACTGTGCAGTCGTCTGTTTTGTGCTATGAGCTGAAATCCCAAAATAGCATGTTAAAAATAGATCTGAGTGTTTCTGTTGGGATGCAGTGGGTTCAACTCCGCTACATTCGTGATATGTCCTCTAAACACAGTGTTCTTTAGGTGTCCCAAAATAAAGTCACAGGGTCCAGTGAATATGCTAGCCATGCTGTTGGAAAATGGCAGCTTATTATTTTGTTTCCAAAATGAGTCAGAAGCAGCTGTTTTATTAGTGTCGCCATCTTGTATCTAGATACTATTGAACTCCCATGGTTCCTCAAAAGAGATTCAATCTGCTGGTCATTGATGGAGCAGGTAACAGGACTAACATAAAGAATGGACAAACAATAAATGCTGTACTACCCAGTGACTTAAGGAAGAATGTGGCTTCTCATTTTGTGCATGGATGTTCAGCATGATTATATTCTACAATTTCGCATATTAACAGCACCTAGGAGGTGTATGGGCTTTGACAGTTCACAAAATGTTCTATAGCCATCTGTTGTCAACTTCCATTCACACAGGCAATTGTAACATGAAGTTTCGTATGCATTCTTGTCGGTAGGAAGTAACTCCTGAACATGTATAATTTGGTATGGATAAATTTTTAATAAGTCTACAGACATTGCTGATAGGCATGTCTAATGAGTGGGTAATTCTATGGGCATTACTGTTTTAACACTGTTGGATGTACTGTAATCTTATAGATACATCCTTCACTGTTCATCAACTGGTTTCCATCCTCTACCATCTTGGACATTTGAAGAACCGGTCTCTTCATATTTAAAAATCATTTAAAGAAATTCAACAAGATTTTGAGTACTCAGTGAACTTTCAATATAAGTTTTGAAGTTACAATCCAATTGTTATAAAATTTGCAGACTGTTTTCTACTAAAAAAGTTTATATATGTAGTTTGGTCTAAAAATATTAAGTTGTGTGAAAGTTATTACATAATATATGGTCAAAAGTTTTGATAAATTAACAAAAATGCATAGACCCCATATCCATTAACTTTTCATTTATTGTATTTTTTTTTTCAATTCACATTAGTTTCTAAACATAAATCAAATTCATTCCTACATTTGAAAACTTGAAAACATGATAAATTTCTCATTTTCACTATATATGTACAACAGATTTCAAGGAGTACAGAAATGTTGAAGAAAATTGAGAACAAAGTAAATGTGCTGGGGCATTTTATAATCAAAATAATGTCAAAACATCTCAATAGGAGAAACACAAAGTCCATCGTCTCCTGAACATTCTGATAAAACAACTTTACCAGAAGAGTGATCTTTTGGTAACAATTATTACAATCCTGATTTCACACATGTAATGAGAAAAGCATCCATCCGTTTGTTTTTATTGCAAATGTTTGAAGTAGAGCTATCAAGGTATATGTAATTAGCATATTTTGAACTGTTCTTCCTTTATTAAAAAAATTATTACTTTAAGAGTATTCGTATAAAATTTCAAATCATTCTGACCTATAGTTCCTACTACAGAGACCTTTTAATTTTAATTATGATCACCCTGAATATTAGAATTGTTCATCTTCTCAGAAGGACAATCATTTGTAATGAGATTGCATTAAAAAAATAACTCAATTTTTCAAAGAACGGACCTAATAATTTAGAGAAGGACACTATAAATTATACATCATTTCAAAGAACACAATTAAATCCTTTTTAATTAAATTACAAGAGCAACTAAAACATGATAAAAAAATAAATTCATTGCTATTTAAGTTGTGAATGAGAAAGATCTAATATTTTGCACACAATATGCATAATGTGATAGAAATTTCATAAAAATTTGTTAAAATGTTTTCTGCAGCATTTTGTTTTGATAAGCTACTGTTTGCACTGCAACACAAAAACACAAGAAATGTATGAACATTGTCCATTAAATTGAGGTCACTGAATTCTATTAGTTTTTTTAATCATAATTATCTATTTAAATTTAGTGCAGGATCTTTTGTGTGTTATCAAAATAAATGTTTGGCATTTTGAATGGGCAATTTTTATATTATCAGTGTAATCAGCTGGTAGTCTAGATTTCAAAGGTACTTGACATGTGTGAAGTTATTCTTATAAAATCTAGAACATTGTGATGGTTTTGGTTACTTCATATCTGAAGTGATTTCAAAATGTGATGCTCTTTCAAATTGAAAGATGTAAAATTACAAGTTTTATTAAACATTTTGTAAAAATGTGTTGTGCCAATAAACAAAACTTTCTCTTATTTTTTAAAAATTATTAAGTATGTGAATGGTAATGAAGATGTTCTTCAGAAAAGTCTACTAAAAAGGGAAGTTACAAAGGAAATTTCTGGCTTTTTACGAAGTCGTTGAAAAACTTCAAATGAGCTTGGAAAAGTACTTGAATTATTTTCCCACCAGAGTGGAAACCATGTAATATGAACCCAAAATGCAATAATGAACCAAGATGGACATCTTGTCTCATGCTAGCTCTCTAGAATAAAATTATGCTAAATTATCGTGCTCACTTTAGAAAACTTAATTTTGTTTATGTGTTCTTTTAACTCTTTTATGTGTTATTTGATTCAACTGGATATATTCTGGGTATTTACTTTTTAAAATTGTTCAAATCTTGTATTAATGTAAATGATTTTTTACAAACAGGCACTGACCACTACTAGCCTAGAATAAAAGTAAACACATTATTGAAGATGAGGGAATGAGCAGGAAGAGTTACTGAATTTGAACACAAGTTTCAGACTTATTGAATAACAAATGTTGGATTGGACTCATTTGACACTAAGGGATTTCTCAGTATTTTATGTTTACTTATACGGTGAAAAAAGTTGGAAAAGACTAGAGTTTAACCCACTGAATGGTTCATATGAATAATTTCAGTGCATCCTGCATGACTTCTAACCAATTTTGACTTGCTCAATAGAATATTTCCAAATGATTCTATTCTAAGAAAATGACCAATAGCAAACTTACCAACTTTGAAAACTGCATCATTAAAACTTTTGCACGAACGCCCCTTTCCATAAAACAACATAAATACATTAGAAATATCAGTGTCACAATAACTAGTATTATTTGTATTTAAAAATGCCTAAATAAAAATTCACATTTTTATCAACTTCAGAAACTTTGCAAAGCAGTAGTGTATTAATACCAAACTGAACACATTCACTGTAAAAAAACATTCGCTTTATGAGTACCTACACATTGCATCCGAAACTATGTTATATACACTTTAAACTTGTGTCGGGATTAGAAATATCAGTGTCACAATAACTAGTATTATTTGTATTTAAAAATGCCTAAGTAAAAATTCACATTTTTATCAACTTCAGAAACTTTGCAAAGCAGTAGTGTATTAATACCAAACTGAACACATTCACTGTAAAAAAACATTCGCTTTATGAGTACCTACACATTGCATCCGAAACTATGTTATATACACTTTAAACTTGTGTCGGGATTACCGATCATTGGTGTTCATAAAGCTTATTTACACGTAGATGAAAGAAAAAAAAAATCAATGTTCTATTTACAAAGTTTAATTTAGTATTTTATCCAGAAGAGGGGGGTTGCAGAAAAATTCAATAAAGCTGTAGTAGCTTTTTTGGTCTTAAATAATTCTGCACTGAATTTCTGCTCAACACAAGGTTAAGGGCTTTGTGTCTTCAACACTAACCAACTTTCCAACGTTATATATGAGAACGGTATTCAGTTCGGTTCTTTCTGACGAGGCTGAAGATTCTCTCACATCTGCATTGGAATGGGGGATGAGCAGAATAGAAAGCATAATTTTGGCCTATCTAGCGAATTTTAGAAGTCTATCAGCCTCTCTTATTTCACCTACTTCAACCCACAGCACAGCAATACGGTCATGTCCTACTATCACAGATAAATCTTCCAGCTCATCAAGTCCGATCGAAAATTTTAGTGGATGGTTGTAGAGAATGAAATATTTCGATTGCTCCATCAAAGTATTAAAAATCTGATCGGCTCAGATACAAAGTGTGCTGATTAAGTATGAAACACGTTGAAGATGTCTAGAAATTTAAATTTTGAAACATTAAAATTTCTTCATAAGGTTTTCATGACAATCACATTTTTCTTTCATGTTTCCACACACTTCTTGGCTCCCTCCAAAACTTCGAAATTGGCGTTCTTTGAAAAATGATCAAGGTAAAGAAAAATTCAAAAAATATTTTTCATTCCGCTATTGCTTAAAAAAGGGCTAAATTTTCAAAAACAAGTCAGAATTTTGGAAATAGAGCTTTTGAGACGAGATTTGGCTTAAAAAGATATCACTTATCGCCAAGGTTGAATAGCAAAATGTCAACTGTTGTTGCCCTGCAAATAATTCCAGTCTACCCTGTTCACGTGGAGTTTTCTAATGTCCGTTTGACAAGAGATAATCGAGCACGTCAGTTTACTTTATTCCCCTAATCCAAATTTCTATCTTTGCAACGGTTAAAAACTGAAAATTCCAACAAAATTTTTTGAATTCTATGTAAAAGTTTACTTAAAACAAAACCAAAAATTCGATTTTCTTAAAAAAAATTATTTTAGTTTCAGCCGTAAACTATCTGCAAAGTATTGGCCGAAAATATTCCAAAACATTGAACATGAACTTGTGTGTTAACTCGTTTTAAAAGGGAATGTCACTTTGATCAGAGTATTTTATTACTCATTCCAGTGTCGATGATTAACCCCCAATTTTTTTTTTAAGGATTTGTTTTGTATCAAAGGGTGATAATGGTATTTTTGGGCTCAAGCTGGCAGATTTATCATTTGTTAGGTGTTTTCGTAAAAGTGAAACTGCATATGAAAATTGCGACTAGAAATTTTTTCAATAAAACTAAAGGCCCAATTTTTTAACAATCTCAAAATTGAAAAAAATATGCACATTTCTAGAAGCAGGAAAATGTAAACGGAATTTCTGTTTATACGGACATTGTCTACGAAGTACTAGCAAAGATAAGCCAAATCGAACACTGGTGATAACCTTTTTTTGCAATGTTATGACTTATGACTTGTAAAGGGGTGACTCCGAAGAGTGCCAGCACTGCGACTAATAGTCTATTGTACTGAGACCCCTACTGATCCACTAAAGACCGATGGCCGAAATAAATTTCAGCATGTACCTGATTGGAATGTTTGACAGTTCCCAGGGTTCGATACAATGGTATCCCAGATATTCAAATCGTTGTGCAGAGTAATGGTCACATTTACATAGAACGTGTACAGAACTCTCCTCTACCATCCGACAACCTCTACATAGTGGGTCATCTAAAACACCCATAATGTTGAGGTGTCTATTCAGGGTACAGTGGCCAGTTAGGAGGCCAATAGCTATCCTGATTTCTTTCCTACTGAAATTCAGCAGCTCTCTTGATCTATCCCATGGAGACTGCTGATTGAGCTCTTTGGCTTGTCTTTGATTATTAGACTGAAGCCATGTTTGGTAGGACTCGGCAAGGAGCAAATCCCTTATAGTCCCTCTAACCACATTGTGAGGCAGACCCAAAACAGGCTCTGGTCCAATAAATGGTGTTTCAGACCCATGTTTTGCTAATAGGTCTGCCGTTTCATTGCCTTCAATGCCACAGTGACCAGGGACCCAAACCAGAGAGACCTTGTTTCTCTCAGCCAGGTCCTCAAGCACATTGTGACATTCCCACACTGCTTTTGAGGAAAAGCAGTGACTTTGCAAAGCCTTTAGGGCTGCCTGGCTGTCAGAGAAGATTTTAATAACCCTCTTAACTACACCTCTATTGAGGCAGTTGTAAGTACAAGCAGAGATTGCCAGAACCTCAGCCTGATATACAGTGGCCAGCTTACCCAAAGAAAAAGATAGCCTTATTTTTCGATTAGGACAGAAGGCACCTGACCCAGTGCCATGAGATGTTTTTGAACCATCTGTGTACCAAATTTCATCCCCCCTTCCTATCAGCCTGGAGACGAATCTCCATTCTTCTCTGGTGGGAAAGATGATATTATATTTGGCTTTAAAGCAAAATTGCTTTAACATCCAGTCAGATCTCATTAATAGATAGGGATGTTCCTTCACCTGCGGATCGACATTTTTGAAGGCAGGCATTTCATAAGATGACTTCCATAGTCCCATGAGTTTGAGGCGTTGTGAGCATGAAATTGCCTCTAGTTCCACTTGTTTATGCAGTGGTAGAAGCCCCAGAAGCAGTTCTAGACTCTGTGAGGGAGTGGTTCGCATTGCACTAGTAATTGCAATGGTAGCCATTCTTTGTAGACTAGTGAGTTCTTTTTTCCCTGTCTCATTACGGGTTCTATTCCACCAAGCGATGGCGCCATAGGATATCATCGGAACAATAATCCCGGTATATATCCAATGCACCATTTTCGGTGTTAGACCCCAATTATTACCAATGGCACGTCTACAAGCCCAAAACACTCTCTTGGCCTTGCTCGTGCAGTACTGGAGATGTGAGCTCCATGTCAAGGTCTTATCAAAGATTACTCCTAGATATTTAACCTCATCCGAGTATGCAAGTGGTGTTCCAAAGAATTTTATCAAATGCATATCTCGTAACCTTTTCCGGGTGAAGAGGACTAGACTAGTTTTGTTGGGGTTAACCGACAAGTTCACCTTTTTGCACCAAAGTTCAATCTTTTTTAGGGCAGTGTTCATGAGGTCTGTTACCGTGTTTTGGAACTTCCCTCTTATGACCAGCGTTATGTCATCAGCATAACCCAGACAATACAGGCCCAAGAAGTGAGTCCTGTTAAGGAGCTCGTCAACCACAAGGCTCCATAGTAAGGGGGATAACACACCACCCTGGGGGCAGCCTTTACAGTTTCCCACAGTTAGTGTGTCTCCCAGTAAGGAGGCCTGAGCCATCCTTGTCTCGAGCATGTTTTTAATCCAGGCGCAAACCAATGGATTAACATTTCGACTGATGAGGGCATCAATAATTACGTTTACTGGAACCTTATCAAAGGCTCCCTCAATATCTAAAAAGGCTGCCAAGGCAATTTCCTTTCCATTGACTGCTCTATCAAGGACCGTAACAAGATCATATAGAGCAGTCTCTGTAGATTTCCCAGGCTGGTAGGCGTGTTGAAATCTCGATAGGGGTTCGGCTTTTAGAACCTCGTCCCTAATGTATCTATCGATCAATTTCTCTAATGTCTTAAGAAGAAATGATGTCAGACTAATAGGTCTGAAGGCTTTTGCTTCACTGTAGCATGTTTTACCTGGTTTAGGTATAAAAATTACCTTGCAGGTTCTCCATGCATGCGGCATATAACCATATACCACGCAAGATCTATAAATCCTACATATGTGTGGTATAATGATGTCTTTGCCATGTTGGAGTAGAGCAGGTATAATGCCATCTACACCAGGTGTTTTGAAGGGCATGAATGAGTTAATCGCCCATGCTATTCTTTTTGGAGTAATTATACTTCTAGCCAGTTCCCAGTCCTCCTTTCCACTACGTAGCAGGGGAATAAGTGGAACTGTCAGTTCATCATTAATATTTGTAATTCTGGAATCAGGGAAGTGCACTCTAAGCATTTCTACCAGGGTGCTCCTACCGTTTTCCGTGAATGTGCCATCGTCCTTTTTAATGGAGCCTAATTGGCACTGGTTGTTTTTGGTCAGTACTTTAGTCAGCTTAGCCGCACTAGACATACTGTCCACTTGGCCACAGAAGTTTTTCCATGACTCCTGTTTAGATTTCCTTATGGCCTTGTTATAGTTGGTGAGTGCTTCTTTGTATCTTGACCACTCACCTGTTTTTTTAGCTCTGTTAAAGAGTCTTCTGCAGTTCTTTTTAAGACCACAGAGACTTTTATTCCACCAAGGAACTCGCCTTGGTAAGCTTGTGGTGACTGCCTTACAATTTAACTGGTAGGACTGGAGGATGGACTGCTGCACAGAGTCAACAGCCAATTCCAAGTCTACCAGTGAGGGAAAGTTGTGACTCCTACCCTCTAAAAGGAGGCGAAGGTCCTCCCTATAGGAATCCCATTTTGTATGCCTGGGATTTCTTTGATCCTGCTGAATATTCATAGCAGGACCTGTTAAAGACATTTGGATCTGTCTATGGTCTGACAGTGTGGTACAGTCAGACACATGCCAGTCCTTTATACAGTTAACTGCTTTAGCATTACAGAAAGTGATGTCAATGACTTCACTTCTGTTGCTGTTGACAAATGTCGGTTTGTTACCTGTATTGAGAATAAAAAGGTCATTAGATAAGAAAAATTCTATTAGTTCCTCACCTCTTTTGTTGCAGTTGGAACTGCCCCAAATGGTGTGGTGTGCATTTGCGTCACATCCCACGATAAACTTCATCCTAGAGCGTAAGCAGTGCTTGACAAATCTTCTGGCTGAAGTCGCTAGAGGAATTTCTTCTTCATATGGAAGGTACGCTGACATGATACATGTGGTATCTCCGTTTTCACTGATCACCTTGATAGCAACATTGTCCCCATCAAGGAAATCAGCCAAAAGGAGGGCATTAAGATTTTTATTTACAATGATACATGCTCTCGGTTTGCTGCATGAGCGATCAAAGAAGATTCCCACAGTTGCCCAGGCCTAGGATCCTTCCATGATTGACCCAGGGTTCCTGTATTAGGGCAATATCTATCTTTCCTTCTACCAGTCTCTTGCTAAGTAAAGCTGAAGGAGACTGGCTATGGTGTAGATTAATTTGTGCAATCCTTATGGGATTGCCTATTTTCTTAAGGGGTTCAGACATAACCATGTTGTTTGGTTATGAATAGCAACAAGGCTAACCCTTAGAGAGGAGTTTATTAATCGATTAAGGCTGAGTCATCTCTTGTTGGAGAGAAAGACACAGCTGTTTTCTCTGATCCTGAGTCAGATAGCACAAGATCATCAATTTGTTTGAATAGTGACCCAGTGGAGTCACTAACTGAACTGGAAGGAGACTGTGGCTTTTGAGGCCCTGTTCCTATACCTATTGTTGGAGTCATTTCCCCAGAAACTGGTTCCATGACCTCCATGGCTACTGAGCTCACAAAAAATGCCTCAGGTTCACCACCCACCTTCTGCGCCAGCGGTTCCATCACAGCTTCGTCCGATGCAGGCTTTGAAGCCACCTCATCAGATTCTGCAGATAGTCCCGCTACAGCTTCATCCAGTGCAGGCTGAGCCACATCACTAGAGTCTGCAAGTGGTTTATCCACGGCGACAGGAGGGGGGAGTTTACGAGTAGCATTTGGATCGGACAAGATCTTGCAGAGTCCTTTCCCGAACGCTCCTGTGAATATCTCGAAATTCCACTCTCGTAAGAGCTGGGCTGATCTTTCGTCCATTTCGATTATCCACCTAGTGTAGGCACGATCCCCTACAATGACCCTCTCACGGATTTTCCACTCATCAGTGTTGAGGCCTGGGTTCGATCGGGCAAGCCGTCGAAGCAGAACCTCACCCTCTGTGGTGAAGACATCACGAGTTTTGAGGGCTATTTTCACTGGTTTGGGAAGGTCAGCCGCTTTCAGCACCCTGATTTTAAAGCCACCGACCCTCCCTCCATCATAGTTATCCTGTAGCCATTTCACTGAATACTCATTGGTACAGTGAAGCATGAGGGCACCGTTCAGTACACCAGCAGTTACAAACTGAGGGGCCATTAGATCGAGATCCATTGAGTCGATGGTTCTATCAATGTCTCTCTGAATATCCATTCCATCTGCAGGAGACAACCTTGCTTCTGGGAAGGCCTCCTGAACGATGGCCATTCTCATACCTGCGGCTACTTGACAGTACGACCATGGAGCAGATGTCCTTGGTCGCTTCGTCTGTACCGAGGTACTAGGGGAAGGGGTACCATCATCCGGCCTACCTCTTTTACCGGCTGGGGTCTCCTTCTGCTGCTGTTGAGGCTTTCCAGATTCAGTATGACGAATCTTATTAAGTCGTCTCCTGTGCTTGTATTTTTGTGCACGAGACATTGTTTCCCATCCAGGTACGAGGTCAAGCATAGAGGACTCGACCACTTCTTGTCTTCCGGATGGGGGATTAGTCGACGCGGGTCTTGAGGTACCACATACGTCAAATAGTTTTCTACTGGTCGCAGGCCCTGAAGGGCCACAATCGACCAGTGGTTGAGTGCCAGTCACAGTCTTGCTACGCACCTTAGTGGTAGATCCCAGAGGGATGTAGTCACTTTGGTCAAGTTTTGACTGTTTATGACGGTTTTGGGGGCGGTTTGACCCGCCATGTTTTTTTTCTTTATTATCCATAAAGCATGTAATTACTGAGGGTAAGTAAAGGTCACCGCCTGTATGGACCCTCTATGCAGGCGTAAGGCTTATTACAACGTGGGTCGCCACTTCACGAGGTGAACCGTTTGCGACAACCTTTAACCCTGGTTGCCATGTGACTTTCACATTCTCATCGGCACGGTATCCACACCTTGGACTTAGGTTGCCTTTATCTGCCTTCTCCATCATATCCGTGGGGTCTTGAAAAGACAAGACTGCACACAGATTATCTGGATCTCGGCAGATTATGCCAAGGACAATTTAGGCACCCTCCTTCTTTTTCAACCGGGCTTGGGACCGGCTTAGGCGAAGTTTTTTTTTTTTTTTTGCAATGTTATTTTTGTTGGTTTTACCGTTTCCGATCTGAAGCTAATTTTTAGTTAATTTTCTTTTAAATAAATTTGTAGTTTATAAAAATCCATCTCAACATTTTAATGTATCAGCATAAGGAATATACTATAATTTTATTTATTTTTAAACAATTTTTCCGGCTGACTATCCGAAACGTAAATCAATCTTCTAGCTTGGCCTCTTTCAGGGGTTTATTTTGAGCATCAAATGAAATGGCGAATGGTATCACGATTGGGGTAATTGGTAATTTTTAGTTAACGTCGTACTAGAGCAACACAACGAGCTATTGACGACGGTCTGGGATCAGTCCCTTAAGGGAAAGATTCAAGGACAACACCTCGTAATTATGAACCACGGTCAGATGACGAAGCAACACCTGAGCTGGCACCCCACTCTCCAAACTTCCACGCCAACCCAACATGAGGACTTTCGGCCACGACAGATTTAAGGTGCACCAGCCGCCTCTACACCATACGTTTACAAACATCCATGCCCGGACCCGGATTCGAACCAGGAACCTTCAGATCTAGAGGCTAACACCTTAACCACTATACCGGTTGGTCGGCTATCACGATTGGGGAATGTTTCAACTAAAATTTGTTTTAAAACTCTGGACAAAACGAGAAAATAAAAAACTCTAAGAATGACCAAAAACAGTTCAGTTCGAAAATCAAGAGATTGCAAGTAGAATTTCCGTCTGATTGTAAACATAATACAAACAATTTAATAAAAGTAGCTACAATAATAGTAATAAATTGCACCATTTCACGTTGAGATAATTAAAAAAATAACTTTTAAGTTTTTGCTTTCAAATGGAATGTTTAATTTATAAACGTTTCACATGTGAAAACTACAAAGTAGTTGTCAGTATAAGTTATCTCAGAAGTAAAATGTGACCACCTCTTTTGTTGTAAATTATTATATTTTTGCAAGTGTTGCATCTAATTGGTATTACATTTCAAAATATCGATTCCGATCAAATTTTCGTTCTATTTTTCATGACTAAAAATAAAACACATTAAGGCAACAAGATACTCCATTAAAGAGCGATATCTTTTCTATTAAAACGAAACACTTCTTTGTGTTCGTATAGTGAATATCTTCGACTTCCCACTGTGTGTTGATCCAGTACGACGTTAATTAAAAATATTTTATTGACAAATCCAGTGAAAATATTAGTTACAATTTTAAAAAATTAAAGAAAATCACATTTTAAGTATCGATATGGTGTACAATTTTCCCCCGATTTGAAATTGTCAATATCTTTAACGATCGCGATAGAAACGTGGAATGAAAAAGAGTGTCCCGAACAAACAAGCAAAGTATGTTGAATCGTGTTAGCTTGCTTCCACGATTGTTCTTGCGATACTTTACACTTTTGCCACCCCAAATTTTTGTTGACATTAAACACAGGTTTGATAACGCTTCAATTGAACAGGACCTAAGGAAAAAGAGCAATAGAATCTTTTCAAAGGATTCTATTCAACAAAATGAGTCAATAGAATCTTTCCAAAAAATTCCATTCAAAGGAAAGGACCAATTGGATTAATGATTTTATTCCATTATATTTATTCTAGTTTATTGACAAGAAACAAGATACAAAATGTTTTTTAAAAGCATTGTCATACAACATTTGAAAAGTTTATTTTATACAAAAATATGTACATGTTTGAGAATAGTAATGCATCATTGTTC
The DNA here is from genome assembly GCA_947359465.1 of Metellina segmentata. Taxonomy (NCBI): domain Eukaryota; kingdom Metazoa; phylum Arthropoda; class Arachnida; order Araneae; family Tetragnathidae; genus Metellina; species Metellina segmentata. The sequence goes on from OX375873.1 coordinate 116,058,032, forward strand.
ACTTTTCCCTCCATTTGGAGTCATTGATACAGAAGGTGCTATGTTTAGAATATCCTTAATTTTCTCTGGAACCATAGCTTCAGTCTGATGTCTTAAAGTTTGCAGCTCAAACTCACAATTACCTAATGCAAGTTTCAATTCATATAAAAGAACCATGTCACTACGCAGTTCATTGAAATGCCCACATAATTCTTCTGTAGGAATTGGGTTAGGTTCTAAATAAAAATGAGAGAATCAGCTGATATTCATAACAAATCCATGCTTTAAATTATTTTCTAACATTCAAACACCTCATCAAGACGAGCTCACTTAATATGGAATAAATTCCAATCCCCATCAAAATGTATATTCAAATATTGTTAACTCATTTGTAATTGTTTAAGAATTCAGGTTACACACTAATCTCCTGTAGAGATGAACAAATTAAACAAGGGCAAACAGATTCTTTTTAACAACCATTCTGTTGTTCAGCCAGGGGAAAATTGTAAATGACTTGTCTTCCAGCTTTTTTAGACTAATGAATGGTGCCTGACAGTAACAAGGACTGCATACACCTTGCATAAGTCTACTTTGGCCAATTTCAATAGCAACTGTGCAGGAGCCATTTAGTCTTGGCACAGTAAGTACTTTAACTGTGCGAATGCCATCTCTTTGCCATTTCGATTTCCAGCTCTTAACGAAAGGTAACATTTTCTACTTTTGTTCCCATTTCAATAAAATTAAATTACGAAGCTGTTTAGAATGGTAACAAATCTAGATAAAATGGTTTTCAATTCAGATCATATTTCTGTTCATACTCTTCTGAACTACAAAAAATTACTATAAAACAATTTAGTTACTTTTCATAGATACTATTTTTTATTAATAAAATATTTTAAAGTGCAATAGAACAATTAAAATTTAAAAACTATTTCTGACAAAGCTAAGCTTAAAGAAAATGCTGCCATGGCTAGTGAAAAGTTTAGTCTTTTCAACTTGATAATGCTACATACTGTGTATGAACACTTAACAACATATGACGCTGATCATTTAATCGTCTGTTGATTAAATGTACTGTTTTCTTGTATTATAAGACAGTATTTTAACTATAGTTATTACCTTGACTAGCATGGCAGAATAATTACTGGACTGGATGTATTACTTATAAAGCAGCTTATCTCATCAAAAAATGAAAAAAATCATAAAAAGAAATTTTAATAAATATACCGGTGGAAGGGCCAAAATGATCCCTCAATCCTTGATTTGAACCCTCGAGTCGGTCTTTGTCTCAAGTTAATTTTGGTGGTCGAAACAAAGCCCCCACTGAAGCTTTTGTGGAAAGTAAGTTAAAATTGAAACATTAAGGATGGGACAGCAAAAAGGTTAAATAGAAGTTCATAATTTAAATTTGACAGATTTTCTGTGATAAAATTAGTGGTCCAGTCAAGTTCTATTAATTTGACTTGCAAATGCTAAGATGAAAGGGAATTGAAGTCGTAGAGATCAGGATAAAATAATCATTGCCAAAGCATTTTATTAAAAGGATCTTTATGAAAAGGAAATTTGTAGCCAATATACCCTAAAAAACTTACCTATATCAAGCTCTTTGAGCAACTGTTCTATAGCTTTGGCCTTTTTCTGACCAACAGAAGCTGGCAATTTCATCTGTTTAAAAAGATAAGTAATACTATAAAGATTTTCTTTAAAAAATAACACCAGTAGTAAATATCAAATATAACACTAAAGTTATATAATTTTTCAGTTTTTAACAATATTTACTCAAAACAACTTGCCTAAGGCAAGTTTCCACAAGGATAGTTTACTAGCCAAAAAGTCAAGTTGGCTACTAGATTATTGGGTAAATTGGTATAGCCGCTGTGATAGTAACCTACTGGCAGCTAGCAGGAAGTAGGCCTTGCTATGTTTTCGGACAAGGTGGAAAAATGCTGTTGGTACAGTAGAACCTCATTATAACAGACAGTGAGTGAAGTGAAAAACCATTTAAATTTTGTTATTCAATATGTTGAATAATCGGCAAATGAAAATGTGTTTGCATATTATGAACACTTAAGGCTGCTACACACTAGGCCAGTAATTTAGTCGAGTAGCGAGTGATTTAGTAGCTCTACTGAACGAGAAAACGGCCAGTGGTTGAGTAGTTGTTCACACTTGGTTTAGTTGGTGTTCAAGTGTCGACTGCTAAAGATGATGCGGAGAGCGAAGCTGAATCGAGCAATAAATGTTACTGCAGGGCTCATCCAGGAAGAGGTGGAAGAGATTATGAATGAGAAGAGAAAATGGGTACGAGAATGGATTCCTTTACATGAAACTCTGGTATTCCCATCTCTTTTTCTAATTCCTCGATTACAACTGCTTTGGCGGCTTTGTTCTTATACAGGGGAGATTTACCATTCCATAAGCATTCTTGTTCCACATAAGTAGAAACGAATTTCACAGTAGTATCGTCACTCCAACGAAACATGTTCCGATAAAAATGTTATTTCAAGAGAATAAAAAACGTTAAACATTTAAACAGAATAGATTTATTGACTAAAGAAAATAATAAATTTTAATGACAGCGATGAAAACGATCCGCGAAACAGCCGATCAACAAATCGTTGCTAAAATTTAAAACTTACATGTGTGTATGACGCATATTTTAACAAAAAACACCTTGTGCAATGAAAGCGAATAACTTATGAACTCTACTAAACAGATGTGTTCACACTTGTCTAGTGGCGATTGGAGTAAGGTGGGGGCACTACTCGACCGCCTACTATCCATTTCACTGGATCGAGTCCACTAAATCGTTTTACTAAACCACTTGACTAAATAGTTTTGTCCCAACTCGTTTAGTTACTAAATCACTCGCTACTCGACTAAATTACTGGCCTAGTGTGTAGCAGCCTTTACGGCACATATGTTAGTTATTAACTAAAGAAACAAGCAGCAAACGAACCTCAGAAGAAAATAAATTATTTTTCAAACCAATGAATGTAGGCAATCAACATGATCAACAACCAACATAAGCAATCAACTACCTTCTTGTTCTAAAGATTAATAGTGTATACGTTCACATATTTTTTCAATTCAACCTATGTTGAAGACTTTTATTTATTTGATACATAATAAACACTTTTTATAGCTAACTACTGTACACCTTGTTGCATTACACATCTATAAGAATTATTTGTTATAAAAACTGGACTTTCATTAAAACGGACAAACTTCAGCCCTATTAGTCTGTTATAATGAGGTTCTACTGTACTTTTATTTTAGTTTTAAGTGAAGAACTTTGAGCAATAGTGAGGGTTATTGGTGAAGTAAACGTGAATATAACGAATGGAGAAAATGATTTTGTAACTTTATTTATGTTTTGAATTCAAACATGAAATCTGTTTCAAAAATTATTAAAGCATGATAAAAAACCTAACAGAAAAACCTGTATTTATGATAAATAGCATAAACTAAAATTAATACTTTTTATTTATATTTTGATATGACTTTTAAATAGACAAAATAAAGCTAAAGATGCTTTTGACAATTTACAGAAGCAAATTTATTTTGACGTAGGATATGTCTTACCTTTCGAAAATAGGGTACCATGCTTAATTTTTGAGTGTCACAAAAATAGGGAATCACAAAACAGTTAATAACTTGAAAATTTTTTATGATACTTTAATTAACGATATCATGTTCAATAGAGCATTAAACAAAATATGTTTTATCAATACTCATTGATCTTGCGCTGACCTCATCGGCTGATGCAAAGTTAAATCTGAAAATGGGCACTGCCGCTCACATGAATTTAGTCTTGCTCTAGCCTCCTTTGTGCAAGCAAGACGTTTGAGGTGTCATTTCTTTCCTATCTTAGTGCTTTATAAATAATATAAATAAAACCTAAGCATTTAATACTTGTTTAGATATCAAACTTCAAAGTGTGAAAAATCTCAAAATTTTTTGAATGTCCAAATATACAGAAGAATTCATGAAAACGTCAACAGGAAGAAAGATGGGGAATCAAAGAAGATCCGGACATCTGTGTGTCAAGGACTTGGGAGGAAGTTCTTGAAAGTATAGCTGTCGCACCTTCAAGAACAAATGCACGATATGAGTGCTCCAAGTACCTCTACTGCTCAGTTTGATGCAAATAGTATATCTGATGACATCAACGTTTTATTATAGAATGATGTAGTTCAACCTATGGAGGTTGTATGAGCCCCAAACTTCAACATCAACAGCGAGTGCACCATTTGTGATATATGTGCAGAGAGAAACATCTAATGTGTGAAATTAAAACAGTGTAGTACTAATTTCTTTCACTATATGGCCTCACTGATATATTCTACGCCTTGAACCTAGCGACCGTGTCCTAACACAGCCCCATCCATTTTTTAAGTAAGAAATATTCTGAATCTTTTGTATAAATTTAAAAAACACTTAAATCACAAAATTTAATGCAATAGTAAGATGTTGTAGATAAATTAGCTTTTTAAAACGAATTTTTTAATTCCATTTATGTATAAAAAATATTTTTTTAATGAAATCAAGGGAATTTTCTCAACTTTAATTTCATGTTTTTTGGGAGATGACTTTAAAACAAGTGAATCCCTAAAATAAGTTTGATTTTTATATCTAGTTCAAAACAATGCATGATTCTAAAAGCCAATTTCTTTAAAATATATATTTTGATTTCAATATTACTTACTCTTTGACTCCGTAGGGTAACACCACTTCCTTTGAAATCAGCAAATTTTATTCCAGCGGAATCAACACTCTACAAAAAAAAGTACAAGTTAAAAAATTAATCACATTACAAATTACGAAACTCATGACAGAATAATTTGTAATACGGAACTCACACAGTATAATTTGAAGTAAACCATGATTTACAAAACTTTGTATCAATATAATTTACTTCTGTAAATAATTCAATTTCAACTTGATAAATAACATAACAGCCAATCATATACAAGAGATGCAACAATTTAATTTCTGGAATGACCAGGTAGACAACTGATTTTATCTGAATCAGAACAAGAACTTGATAACGTATGCTATGATCTGGTTCACTAGTATCCTTAATGAAAGGGAATGGTGGAATATGAAAACATAAAAAGCAGAACAAGAATAAACATTCAGATGCTATGCATGCCTGTGTAGTCTGGATACTTAGTTCTAGTTAGCACAATATTCTGGTTCATCAGAGTATCCCCCAATGAAAGAGTAAACAGTGGTGTATAAAAATACAAAAAGCAGAAAAGAATAAACATTTGTATGCTTGACATTGAGAAGAGGAGAAAGAGAATGACCACGTTTTTGTACTTGTTTGCATCACTGTTTTCCATCAAAAGGTTTTTACATACAAGTTGGTTCTCTTTTATTCTTCATAAACTGACTGCAATTATAACTTGGAAGGAACATGCATATTCAGTGGATGCTGGAGTTCTTTAAGGTAGGCCACATTATTTAGTCGTTTCTCTTTTTGTGATTGGGCTTCTGAGGCAGTTTGACTTTGGTTGAGATTTGTCATACAGAGCAGGAGACCTTAGCACCAGAGCGTAGTCGGGTGTCTGAAAAGTATCTAATGTTTGGGTAAATAATGTAAAACTGTATGTCCCTAAATTTGAATCAAGCCTTAAGAGTTTCCAGAATCAAACAATATTTGATACATATTTGACTTCTCTGGATCCAAACAATTTCCCATGCCACAGATCTAATTTATGAACCTGATAGGACTATTGCTTTAACAATATTAAAAAATTGACTCATTGATGAATTTGACCTACCTCTGGCCTAAGTAAAATGTTAGTTAAAGATCTTGATTGGATTCCTTCCTTACTGCTATGCCAAATGCATGAAAAAAATGAGTCACATTCATTTATGAATTAGCAGATTGCCTGCTAATGTGCAAGTCATGCTGTCTAAGTTTTGAAGGACTACTCAAGTTGTCTGCAATGGCCGATCATAATTGCGAAAATAAAAGGAATACTGTTTGTTTCATGCAAGGCAATTAAAAATACTGCACATGCAAACAAGTGGATGATTACTTTCTTTTAGAGTTGCCATTAAAGTACAAGAATGTGAAATATTTATTGACTTTTGACAGAATTATCAAATATGCAAGCTTTTTAAAGGCGATTTTGAGGTATTTCAGGCTAGCATAAAAATGTAACTAGAGGAATTAGAGAAATTTGGTTTTGCTTCTATCATTATAAATTTTGGGAAAGGGCTGAAAACTGTCCCCTCCAACCATGTTTGAAAACCAAAAAAACAAGAAAGACTGTCAGCAACTGCAAATATCAAGCAATCCTGTTTCAAAATGAGTTTGTAGAGGACGGTCAGGTTTTTACAGTATCCATGCAATAAAAAGTGTATCATATAAAACATATTGTAGTTAAACACAATAATCTGCCCCTCATAATCACCTGGTATGGCAAGAGCACAAAGATTGGACCCTGCATGGCTCAAGATTCCCAAACGGGAGTTTGGCTACATAATAGAAAACAGGATACACAGGCCTTCCAGAAGTAATTGGGGAAGCCCCTTGCATATGATCCCCAAAGGCTACTCAGTTTGGAGTGACTATACAGGTTTATGTTAAAGGCACAGACTTTTGTACTATACGTCAACCACAAACAGCTTATTTATATCTTAGCAAAAATCTGACTAAAGCTCACCGAAATGTTTACAACAGCTCAATTTTATCTCCATGTTTACAACGGACATCTGCGACTTTCCTGGTAAGAAGAATGCAGATAATGTTACGTCTATGTGAAATGCATTCTTCCTCGCTTTCTGATTTAATGATTCAGGGAAGCAGAACAATATAACAATGAGGAGTTGGTATTTATAGGCCTGGATGGGAAAGGTTGTTAAACAAATTTTCCCATCCAGGTATAAGAACCACTAGGCGATTAATAAGGTCAAGGTACTTTTGGCCAATTCAGAATAAAGACATTACTATGTGGGGTAAGAGATAGATCCTTTGCCAGCCTAAAGACCTAAATGCATCTGCATACAAAATCCATGCTCACAATTTCAAATTCCAGATGCTTGGTTTGCAAACATGCACATTGGTCTGGTATATCCTTTACCTACACCTTCTTGTCAGGGCTTAAAAATTGCTTGGAAGCTATTGATTGTTTTACACAATGGCCGGAGGCAATACCGCTCACTAATATAGCTGCCGAAATTCGCCAGAGCTTTTGTACAAAACTGCATTCATACCTGAGGCTCAATTGTTATCAGTGGAGATAATTTGAATTTGGTCTTTTTCAGTCTCTTTCCAATATGCTTGGAATCACCATTTCTAGAACCACAGCCTACTCACCCCAAACAAATGGATGGCAAAAAATCAGCACAGACTGTTATAACAAGCCTTGATGTGTGCAAGAGGTAACTGATATAAAAAACTAAATCTCAAATAACTTTTATGAATCTCTACTATTATAAAAGGAAGTGTATGTTTGTTTGGTGTAAGTTCCTGACGAATATATGGCACTTACAGCAATAGGATTCAGCACACAGATAGTTTGAATTTTTTGCAATTTTTGTACAAAGCCTGAATTTTAAAATTCAATATAGAACATTTTAAAATTAATTTAATGACATTTTAATAATTTTATTGTTTTCTTTAGAATGGCAACAGTTTAAAGATATGACAGATTCTAAATTTATTTTTTCCCTGTTTCCGTTTGAACGCTTTCAGCCAAAGAACAAAACAAATAAAAAGTTAAAAATGGGAGTTATGTAGTTCCTTTTTCTACCTCCTAGATCGTTAAAGAGTAAAAACTTCAACGGATTTGAAATCTGCAGAAAATTTTACATTAGATTGATACCTAAAAATATAATTTTCTTTAAATAAATAATTTTTAAATTTCAACTTTTATATTTTTTACAGTACGAACGCTGCGACCCTGCGAAGAATGAACATCGCTTGATTCAAGAAATCACAGATTGCATTTACTGCACTCAAACGATTCCACAGCTTAAGAAAGCAAAATAAATAAAAAACATTTTGACTGGCATTGTTTAGTTCTTTTTTGTAAAATCAGGATCGTTAAGGATAGATTGAAAATTTCAATGGATTTTAAATCTACGGACATCACGCTGATTAGATCTCTTCTTAATTTGATTTATCCAATAGGCTACGAATTCCCACCACCTACAATACCACGGGCAATGCCGTTATGGCTGTTATCCAATAGGCTACGAATTCCTGGGGGTTAGCGAGCAGTGGTCACACCTGACCCCATGAAAAGAACTGTCACGGGCAACGCCGAACTGGCCACGCAGTGGCTAGTTATATATATAAGCCAGTCTTCATGATGCCAATGACACATAACAATAGAAGTGAAAGCGCCACATCTTCAATGGATATTATAAATCATTGATAGATCATGACATTAAGAAAATGTAATCAGACATAACTGAGAAGTACCAACAAAAATGTGAACTCTGAAGGATTTGGTCAACTAACAATACTATTTTGAAAATGATTACAAGATCCTGTTTGGAGGAAAAAAGACTTGAATTGTGGCCTGACTAGTGGATCTTCCATCATAACAACGTGCAAAGCCATGGTGTATTAATGAGTTTCTGATCAAAAGTCGATTACTGACAGGTCAGTACCTGCTTATTCGCACGACTTGGTATTCTGCGATTTCAGGTTTACATATATCTTTGATGTAAGATGAAAGCAAGTTACATAACACTAACAATGTGTGGAACTAATTCGGTGCTGGACTGAATCCTTCCCCAAAATAACAAAAAACAAGCCAGAATAGAAATGTACAAATGGTTAAAAATGACAGTGTGGTTTGGTAGCTCTGTAATAAGTTATGTGTTATTATTAATAGTTAAATCATGTATGTATAGTAAATGTTAATATATGATCAAAATAACCTCAAACCTTACCAATGCGTTTTATTTATATTATTAATTAATAATATTATTAATGAATAAAGAAATTTATAATTTTATTTTTATAAGAACTCAGAGAGTATTCCATAAAAACAGTTCCTGGCCTGTTTTCAGAAATGGGAATACTGTCTAAACCAGCATAGATAGTACCAGCATAGAAAGTACAGTTCAAAACATGTTTTTTGCAGGGATTTAAATTGTCAAACTTCGTATTTGCACCACTGAAGAAAATTAAAAAATAATATTCCTTGAATGCTACTCACTACATTTTCAGCCTTGATATTTTTCTGCTGTACAACCTTCTTTTTGGGACCCTTCTTTTCAAGTCTTTTGCTTTCTCCCTGGCTACTATCTGCGGCAGTGATCAACTTCTGAAGGTCTTGTGTCTTCTTTTCTCTTTCTTTCTTTCGAAGCTCAATTTTTCTTAGCTCATTTAGCAATGTTTGTTCTTCTTCAACCTGAATACAGAGAAATAAACCTCAAACAAACTAGCAAAAATTTGAAAATAAATATGAGCAAAAAATAAAATAATGTAGCTATTCAAAATTGTAAACAGCAAAGCACTGGATTGGCAAAGTAAAAATATTAAAAAAGCCATCCAGCAGTAAGTTTTTAGTAGTTTTAACTGTACTAATGAAAGACAAATGCTTCTTGAACAAGAAAGGGTGATGAATTCAAAAAGGAAAGTTGCGATCAGTATGAATTTTTTGTGTGCCATTACTAATCAATTTGATAGTGAAAAAATGGCCATTTTGAAAGGAAGTCGCTTCTGCTTGTTGCTCCCCGAGTGTGAATTGGAATGAGAAGAATTATTTGTAACAATAATACAGGAAAAATATTTAGGCAATTCAGCACCCACCCATCACTGAGTTCAGCAAGAGGATGCAGTAGCTGCACAAGTGCTAACAGGGCCTTTAAATACTCAGTCTACCTTTGAAGTCTCCACCCTTAAAAGAGATTCCCAACAAATGAACCGATTGCTTAATCCCAAGCGGGTAATGAAGCCAATAAGAGCTGCCGATTGATGCACATGGGACTTATGTACATCTCCCATTTACCTGAAGCAGAGGACAAAGCAGTGTGTCATGTCAGCATGTTGTCCCACAATTTCCAGGATCCCCTTTAACTAGGGACACTGCATGGCAAACACATGGACGATAAAATCCACAAGAGTAGCTGATAACAGTGGTAAAAAGCTTCTCAAGGGGTCTTGATGTCCAAAGAGATCATTATAATGAGAGGGAAAAGGACAAAATCTAGAAGGGAGGGCAGATCACTCCAGTAACCAATTATGATGCACTAAATAAGATGTACTTTTCTGAGAGCAGAAAATGCATAAACAAAATTATATTGAAAGTAAAACACACAAATACAAGATTCATATCTAAATTGAAGGAAAAACAGAATTGCATGTTTGGAGATTTTGTTCAACATTAATAAAAGTGTAAGGCTATTTAAGTAAAATATATTTCAGTTTTATCCCTTGTGGTAAGAAAAATCAGAGCAAAAGAAATATTTTCTTATTTTTGGGACAGAAATATTTATTTCTAAATATCTGATGACAGATAGTTCACCTGTTTTGGAGTTCTTTCATAGAGTTTTAAAAGTTGTTCCTTCCTTCTTCTTTCATGGTCACCATCATAAGCAATAAGTTTAGGCTCAACATTTCCAACTGCTCGTACCTGAAATTCATAAAAATCTTTTTGTTTACTAGTTTTTAAGTCTACATTGACCATTTTCCAATGAAAAAACCTCAATGACTAAAATTTAATCCTTAAAATACTACATTATTACTGAATTTCACAAATATATGAAAGAAATTAAAAATTTTGAGGATTATACGAATTATGAGAATAACCATCTCATTAAAAAAAGCAAACTAATTTATTCCAGTATAAACAAATTTAAATTCTTAAGGCCAATGGATTAATAGCACATATGGTAACCAATTTGAAGTTCACTAAATTTGTCTTTTCACTGTCAATAACACAAAAGTCAAATAATTGCAATTGCAGTATAGTGGACTTATTCAAAGGATTGACGTCTCAATCATAATTCATATTACTTTGCATTTATTGGATTTTAGGGCAAATTTTGATCTTAAATTTGAAGTTAGATATTTCATAATGCCTAAGTGTTTGACAATTGTTTAGGATAAATTAAATATGGAAAATGAGCATGTATCCAGTATTTGATCAGGTGTTAATTACTAGAAGAGGTGATCATTATCCTCAAGAAATTCTCAAGAAATGAATTTTTAGTAAGGAAAGACTGTATAGTACCCCAGGTTCAAAATGGAAGAGATTATTCCATGCATTTGCAAGATTATATCACGAAAAAAAGTATAAAATATGATGGATGGTTGTTTGTGGTTTTATGGTGCAAAGTCCAATAGCGGATAAGCTGTGCCAAAGGCAAGATAAAGTTCAACCCATTCCCAGTAGTATGAAATACTTCAATAAATAGACTACCTAAAAGTAGATTCAAAATAAGTATGTTCATTACTTTTTACAACATAAAATAATATTTAAACACAGCATGAATAAATCAAAAGTATAAGATTATCCTCGTCATAAAAAATAACGAATGATTGTTAAAAAGTTTTGATGAAGTCAAAATTATATGGAAGATGGACATTAGATATAATTTTAAAATATTATGCTTTGTAAAAATTTGAATAAATATGGATGTGGATTTTCCCCTAACAAATATTGTAAGTTTGAAATTGTGCTTTTTAAAACACTGTTCTTGATTAAAACCAAGACAATCAATTAAAATATGGTGAATGGCAAAAGGAATCACATATGCTTTACACACAGGGGCACCTTCTACAAAAAGGCCTGCAAGTGATAAAATCTGCAAAACTTAAAAGAGGAAAAAGAAACAAGGCAGGTTACCTCAAATCATATGAGAAAATAATTTCAAACAGATAATAGAAAAAGGAGAAATACTTAATAGGTGAAAGTGATGAATTTATGAAAAATGTTAAGGTAGCTGGCAAAATATAGCATAAAAACATGTACTGTACATGTGATAGCTGCTGCAAAACATACAAAAAGACATGCTTTGCAGTTTGGATTGGATGAATTTAGTCTGATTTAAATGAAGTGTCATTTTGTCTGAGTTGTGTTTTGGAGAAACTGAGGGAATTTGTGGCAATTGACTTTAGTTTCTATTATAATTAATGACAAAGAAATTCTTTAACTTTTTGCAGAATTTATTTACTTGTTTAAATTAGTTTGTTATATTGGGTCATCCAGAAAGTTCTGCGGGTGTTCAAATCAAAGTGTGCTTTGTTGTTATTAATTTGCTACTGCTGGTAAGGAGTGACCTTGATTGAAGCAGATGTGTAACTTCAGAAATTTTAGCTTCAAAGATGATGCCCGTTCTAAAAGAACATCCTTTGTAAATGAGGACCTATTAAAAGATGTGCTATTGCTGAAAATCTACGTTACACAGTTCAGAAACTATCACAGACTAAATATATATAGCTTGTTTGAGTGTACTCAAACTTTTGCAAAGGAAACGCTGAGGTAGACATGCCGTTACACCGCCATCGAAGACAATAGCAGCTGTCTGAGTTGGAGAGGGGAAGAATCATCGGGATGATGGAAGCTGAAGTAGCTCGTCAAGTAGGCCGTTCTGATTTTACTGTGAGGAGGTGTTGGGACCAGTGGACAGAAGAGACGTCATTTACACGGCGACCAGGCTCAGGACGCCCTCGACAGACCAGTCGTCGAGAAGACCATCACATCATACGAAACGCACACGTAGAGCCAACTGCCTCATTGACCGCTATCCAGACACAGGCAGTACCTTCACTACGGGCCCCTGTGTCTTCCTGAACCATCGCAAGGCACCTGGCTGAATGACATCTGGTATTGCGGCGCCAATTACGTGTACTGCCAATGACACCCATCCACCGACGCCACCATTTGGAGTGGTGTAGGGCACGACGGGATCGGACTGCAACGGAATGGAACCAGGTCGTCTTCAGCGACGAATCTAGATTCAATTTGAACAGTGATGACAATCGTGTTCTTGTGTGGAGGCCTCGTGGTGAACGCCTCAATTTTGCCTATGCTTTACAGCGACACACCGCTCCCATAGCTGGTGCCATTGCTTACGATACATGGTCACCCCTAATATTGAACCATGACACAATGACAGCCCAGTGGTACGTCCATGACATCCTTCAGCCACATGTAATGCCACTCATGGCAGGGCTCCCAGGAGCCATTTTTCAACAAGACAATGCTCGACCACACACAGCAAGGATGTCACAAGACTCCCTCCGCCACATTACCACCCTTCCCTGGCCTGCTCGATCCCCAGATTTGTCACCAATCCAGCATATCTGGGATCATTGGGACGGCAAGTTGGACACCCTACGAGTTTGGTTGAACTAGAGGCGCGTTTACAGCAACCGTGGAACGAGATGTCTCAGGACATCATACAGAGATTGTATGCCTCAATGCCCGCTCGTATTGCATCGTGCATTCGCGCTAGAGAGGGTACAACAGAGTACTAAACCTTCCGCTCATTTTTACTTTTTTTTGCAATAAATGATCCTTTTTCTTGTAAATTGTGTAAAATTTCGTTTTATTTTGACGACTTTTTCTTGGTGCGCAAATTTTTAAGGCAATGAGTGTATATAAAGAAACAAAGTTTTGTTTTTAAAATAAATTCTAGTGAAAATGTGCTGATTCCATAGAACAGTTCTCTATAAAAGTAAAGTCATGGAAAAAACTGTTTAATACCGTTTTATTTTTATCATTTTGGTTTTAATTTACGTTTGTCGGAATCAGTGAGGTTTACTTTTGATTTGTTATAATTTCTGCAATTTTGTTGTTTCTTGCTTTTTTTCGTAAGCTTTAAGACTTGAATTCCTTTTATCATTTATATCAACAAGTCACAAGGTCAAACTTTTGAACATGTAGGTATTTACATTGAACATCTCATATTTGCACATGTTCAACTATATGTTGCTCTGTCGAGATGTGTGTATCAGAAAATATTGCATTGAATTTATGTGTTTCACAACTTAGAACTTCAAGATCAGTTCCTGTTTCCTCATGGTCATCCCATCATCAGTTCCTATTAATTTCTTTTTTCTCTTTCAGGGGAGGAATGAGGCGACATACCTGTGTTATATTGGGTGGTGGGACTGATTCCTTAGAATTTGAACTTGCGCAGCAAGCAAGCCTTTATTTTGGTATGCGTTGCAATCACAACCCCCTGTGTTGGCAAGTAGGGGCAAAGCCCCTTAGTACATTAAAAGAATTCATGAGAAATGCAAAACAGATACAAGTAATAAATACCTTTGCTAATGCATTAGAAATATTGTAATAACGTTCTTTTAGATCTTCAATACTTCTATTAGGAAAGCGAGTTCTATCCCAACGGTCTTGAATAACAATAAAACGAAGATCAAATAGTTGACATAAATCAAAGAGATGATCTGTTTCCTGACGTGTCCACCCATCAGATTGGAGATGCTGTATGTATTCGTCGTCAGTGTATTGAAGTAATGGAACAGTCTAAAACAAGGATACAAGTTATCACACCAAACAAATCCTTATACATGAAGGAATTGCTTTTTAAGAACCTTGCCAAAACCAACCAAGTAGCAAAGAATAAAAATTTGATACTTAAATTTTTAGTTTTAAAATGTATTAAAATCCAAAAATATTTTAAAATTAGAAAACATCAGTTTTATTAAAACAGTCTGAAATAATTAAAAGTTATTAAATTGTTCAAAAAAATAATAATCCAGAGAAAATAATTAATATCAGACTTTGAAACTTGGACTATAAAAAGTTCAGATTAGGTATACAATTTTAGAACAAATAAGATCTGCTAATATATTCCATTTACTAAATGTGATTTCTAGTGGCAGAAAAATAAGTTGGCAAGGGAACATAAGTCACTATCCAACTACAGAAATTTAATATGGCAATATAAACAGGTTTTAAGGTGTAAAAAAGTGGCTGATCAAACAAAAAAAGTGACAGAAAGTGACTAATTGAACAAAAAAAGTGACAGAAAGTGACTAATCGAACAAAAAAATTGACAAATAACAATAATGCCAAATATATTCATGTATAAAAATAGGAAAAAAAAAAGATACTCCCCAATCACCCCAATTTTTTTTTCTTTCCTTTCTTTGGAAGGATATTTATTTTCTTCATTTAAAAAGCATATTATTTCAAAACAATATTTAAAAAATAATAATAATTTGTAATCATTATTTTTAAATATGTTGTTCATTTTTGATATAGCTTGAAGAATTTCTTCCATTTCTTTGAAAGATTGTGGGAATTTTTTTTGTAGAAGACTCCGAAATTAATTTTGTCCTTATCTTCTCAAAAGAAAGTGCATTTTTTTAAAGTATGCCTTTGCTGACCAGCATCATCAGAGACGTTTGCCACTCCTTCAATCATTGCCTAAGCAAGTACTGCTTCCTTAAAATCTTTATTTTTTAACACCTTCTAGAGCCTATCATTGTATTCCTTTAACAATTTTGAAGCACTGTCCAACGCCTCATCCTCTTCCTTACACATAATTTTAAGTTTTCATTCTTCTTCTTTCTTTCCTTTCTTTGACTGCTGCTTTAAATTTTTTTATTATCCGCTTCCAGTCTTTCTTTTTCTTTCCTGTGCCTTCCGTTTTATATCTTCTAGTCATTGTAGGCTTTATATGCAACCCTTCCCATATCCATTAGCTTTGATGTGATTGGCACCAAATAAGGTTGATTGTCAAAATTTGCCAAGCTTCTTTTGACAGTCATCAATGCATTGAGTGTGCGTTCTGACATTGATGCTCTGTCTCCTGTCAAAGCTCTTCCTGAGGCTGAGAAGCCTCGTTCAATGTCAGTAGTACCATGAGAAGGTGACAGAGCAGCCTTCACAAGCTTTGACACAACTGGGTATTTAGAATCCACACCACTAATGTCTCTGAGGAACTGGTCCCAGTAAACATCAATATGCTTTATTCTAGATCCTTCTTCCTCAAATTCTCTTTGGAGTAATTTCCACTCATCCAGCAGTATGTCTGTTGGGACCTCCCATGGCATTGCTCTAGCAATTTCTAATACTTGTCGTACACTCTCACCACTGAGTCTCTCAAGAGGACCAAGACATGATAAACTTTTAAGGAGAGATGAACAGCAGGACTTCTTCAAAATATATTTAACACAAGCAATGTAATCCTTCTGAACCCTTAGAAAAAAGAAATTCCTTTCCTTCTCTTTCACATACTGAAGCACTTTAGAAATTTGATCTCCAATCACAATATTTGCCAGAGGCAAGTTTCTAAGACATATCTTTTCCATTTCATCCATCTTCAAATCTCATAAATTTCTCTTTGTAGATCCTACCTAAAATTGTTCTTATCAACAATTCAAATTGAGAATGAAGGTTATGCATTAGGGGTACCTTTTTCTGAAGAAATTCGGTCACACGACTAAATATACTTGTACTTGATACGACAAATATCACCTCAGCCTTTATAATTTTTCTTCTAAGTAAATGAACAATTTTCGTGTAGCCTGGTCTTTGTATCATGTTTGGCTTCCTTTTTAGGAATGTAGTGAAGGAAATACTTTCGCACTGCAAACCACTGTTCAAGCAACCTTTTAGCAGATGGCTTTATAGCTTAACCACCTGCTTGAACAATGCTCGATAAATAGTGAGTGGGAAGTTTCAAGTCTCCTTGAATTTATATGTATATTATCTCAGACACATCTTCTCGAAGCTTCAAAGCTGACTATCTTCTTCCTATATCGAATTCCTTAGCATCAGGCTATGTGACCATGGGTGTTGTGGGGGAATTTGATGGAATAGTGCTCCACTGCCTTCATCGAAATTACAAAGGAAGAAAACTATATTCTGCTGCTTCATATTTAGAAGGTTGCTATTGGTTATTTGATGGCAAGATTATCTTATTTGGTGAAACTTGAGGCTCCAATTTTTTTCGTGAACCAAAATCAATATTATAGCAGCCAGCGCCAACTGTAGCATCACATTACGATCCCCTCAAAATAATAATTTTTTTTTTAAGTGTTGATTTTGGCAGAAACCCAGGCGTTATTCAGGAGAGGGGAATTGCCACCCCCTGTTGACTGATGTTCCAATGGCATACCTGCCGTGGAGGAAACTAGCCTGGACAAGTTCCAACGCAAGACGAAATTACACAATATGCACTAGGTTGGCATTTGACTGTTTTCAGAGGAAAATATGAATTTTTTAAATTGTGCAATAAAAATTGTTTTCTCCAAGTAGAATTTAAAAACTTAAGCTTCTGAAAAAGTGACAAAATGTCAAAAAAGTGACGCGTTATAAGTAGAGCAACTTTTTTTCACGCGTTCTACGCTGCATGTAAAGTACTAAAACGAAAATTCCTCCTACATGGGGTGTATAGTAAGTGAGTTATAACCGCAAAATAAATGCAACTAACTTTTTGCATAAATGAAACCACCTGCAACTTTTTAAAATATAGCTTAAAATTAATTAATATAAAATTACTATTTCATTTTTTTGCTTTCTGAATCAACCCTTCAATCACGTGTGTCTGATCTTGCGAATGCCAAAGTATTGCGGATCAAACAAGTTCATGGTAAGAAGGTGTTTGTCCTAAGACGAAAGTGAAAAAAATGGCAAAAAGTACTTTAACACATTGGTTGGCACTCTTGATAATCCCAAGGAAACTTGAGTAATCGACTGCAGAGTTTGCGAGGTGAGTTTCGATCATCCATATGTTGTTCGCCTTGCAGATGACATTTTAAAATCTCTGAATGTTGAGCGAAAGGATTTTGCACTTCTACTATCCGATACAGCACATTATATGACTGCGGCTGGCGCAGGTTTTCAATTAGGCGCAGGTTTCAGAAATTACTGGCCAAGGATCGGTAATTCAATGTTCTTCTGTATTTCAGTATGTATTATAATACTGTTGTACACGACTAAAATTGTCAATATGTTTAGAATTTTTTTCATTTTTTACCAATAATTTATTTTAGAATTTAGTGCATCAAAAATAAATGCAACTTAATTTCCATAAATGCAACTTTAGGGAATGATAAATGCAACTTTTCCCATTTTTACTGCAGCAAAAAAGTTGCCCTAGTTATAAGCCCCGTTTTACAACAAAAATACATATACACAATCTCAAACACCAACAAATAAGAACATATTTTGAGGGAAATCAATGTTTTGTCTAGCTTCAGACAGTCAAAACTGACCTTCTTTATTTAGAAAATTCCAGATAAAGGAAATGTATTGCTCCCATAGTTGGGATCATACCAGTCACTCATCTGCTACTTATGAAAATTTTTGCAGTTTATTTGTAACAAGCTACGAATATTATGAAGTCACTACTACAAATAATCAAACCTTATTGAACTTGGCAAAAGGATATTCTTCCCCTTCATCTTCAATGCGTTTCCAGTGGTGAAATACAGCTCCATCCTGTAATAACATTCATAACAATCAAAAACATTCCTGTGACATTTTTTTTCATTCATATGGAGAGGACAAAGATTGTATTAAGAACCATATTTAAGTTCTTGAAAAAAATATTACAAAAGATATGATCAACTGAAGAATAAGTTTTATAAGGTCTCTTCATAGAAACTTTACATGCTTCAAAATTTTCCCTACATAATTTATGCTTATTTATTTATTATTATTTCATCAAATCTAATATTTTTCCCATTACATGTGAAATATTATATGATCATAGCAGTAAATTAAAATAGTTTTAACCTTCAGACTATGGCTGGTACAGCAGTGGTACCTTGAATACACCAAAAAAGAATTTAGACTACAGCCAGTACAGCAGTTGTATCTTGAAAGTTACAAGAATCGTGCCAGTTATATATCTACAGCCTTAGTCAAAAAGTTGAATATATATATAACAAAAATATCACTTCTAAAGATGAAAGCACTTAGGGTTAAAAACTCTTTGAAGATAGCTTTTAATTAAAATAACAAATATTTCACACTTTTCTTGCTGGATTGGTAAAGGGCATCCATTTCCATGGTCGAGCATGCTTCAAACCTAATTTTGCTTTGGTTTGTTTATAACCCTGGTCATTATCTGTGATAAACATGGGAGGATTATCTCTGAAATAAAAGAAATGGCTTAGTAATAAGTAAAATTTTTTAATGATAAGAAATCTAATATCATATTTACAAATAGCTTTGATATTCTACTTTATATAGTTGACAGTGAAAATAATAGCAAAATAGTAACTTTTCTTTTATTATAAAGTCAAATCCACCTTTTATTCCTATATTTGAAATTTATAAAATAATACATTAGCTACAGATCTACAGGCTGATTCATAAGTACGTATACAGTTTACAGATGCTGTAATATAGGAGCAGTTAAAGACATGGTCCCAAACTCTCCAACTGTTACGGAATTTCCGTAGTTGCTATGGAAATTAGGTAAAAACTACGGAGCTATGGATGTTTAGTGAAAAACTACAGATCTCGTAAAAGTATACTTGGTATAAACTTCCAATACAAGCATAGCAATGGCAACTCAAATATGTGGCATTGCCTAAAATAATGTCAGTTTCGTCAGTTCCTCACAGCAATTCCAAGCAGTGAGAGAATTTTCAGCATGGTTCGTAAAAACCAAACTGAATCTTGTTCCAGAATGAACACTAAAATACTGGAGTCATTCCTCATAACAAAAATGAATATGGAAGGTTGTTACGATATCAAACTAAGCAATGAATACTTATAAAAAGCAAAAAGTGCTTGCTATTCAATGCAAAAAAATTGTAGATGAGATGTTAATAAATAGGTAATTAGTTTGATCAACAAAATCATATTGTATGACTTTTAAAATAAGATTTATTCACTTTATATATTTAGCCTATAATTTTCTCAAAAATTTTTGAATATTGTTTAAATTAATTATTTTATTAATTAGTAACCTTTTATTAATTGTTATAATTCATCAATTATTTATTGATACTATGTCGATAAGAAGTGCTACTGATGACTGGGTTACCAATGTTGGAGAGTATGCGGTCCCCAAATGCGAACTGTTGGCTAGGTATACTCATAAAGTTTGTGTCCCCCTCTCGAGCGAAGTGAAGTAGGCAATAGCGAGCATGTCACGTGATTAGTCAGTGGAAATGGCTGCGTCTGCAGTGGAGAAGGCGTTTTGAGTTCTTGAAGTGAGAAAAACGTAATCTGTCACTGTTGGGCAACAACATTTTCTATCACAATTTGTAAAAGAACCTCTAACCAGAAAATTCATTTACAATTGGTTTAAAAAATGTGAAACTATGGGCTGTTTGTGCACAGTTCCAAAGTCAGGATGACAGAGTGTATCACAGATGTTGTCAAAAACTTTATTCATCCAATTGGATAATAAAGTCGAAAAACTTTATTCTCCAACTGGATGGTGCACCACCCCACTAGTCAGGTGACACGCGAAATTACTTCTATTAACATCTTCACTGATGGATTAGACGAAGCCCCGTCTACAGCATGCCACTAACCCAATGGTCACCCAGATTTAACACAATGTGACTTTCTTTGGTGCTACATAATGGATAAGGTATTTAACCCTCCTCTTCCTGTTGATCTAGTGGAGTTAAAACAGCATATCGCAACCACTGTCACTGAACTTGCTTCTGATGCCCTAACACGTGTCTGGGCAGAAACAGGTTACCGGTTTGATGTGCGTAGTGTGACTAAGTGTGCACACATAGAACATCTGTGACTGTCTCTAAAAAAACTTGAAACATTCACCCACACTTCTGTTACACGTAACATAAAACATCTTACATTGTCGCTGTTATATAGTGCCTTGAAATTGTATACTTACTTATGAATCCTCCTGTATTTTGGGAGAAAAAGTGGCTACATAGGAGAAAATATGAACTTTTCCAGAAGTGCAACTTAATTATCAGTGTAAAAATTAAAATGATACAAATCTGATTTTAGTTTTTAAGGGAAATTTAATGTTGAAACATAGTTTAAAAAGAGTAAACTTAATTAGGATTTCTTTAACAAATCAAAAAGTAAACAAAGCAAAATTTTGTAATGTTCCTTAAAGTTTAAATGTTATGAATGTTAAAGAGAAAATAGGTCTTTTCTAGATTGTTTAAAAGAGGAAATGAAGTGAAATAAATTCGCTGTAAAATATATGTAACTAATCACAATTGAATAAAAAATTAAATTTTTACTTTTTGTCTGAATATAATAAAGCATATAGTTCTCGATGCATTCCTTCTGGTCTTTTGAAAGTGGCTTCACTGAGTTTCTTCTTTTTCTGAAAGGAGCAAAAATTAATTTCAATATTCCATTTTAACACAAAATGGAAATTATAAAATGCATTGAATTTTATATTTAATACTAGTTAGTCACAACTAATACAGGCCTCCCAGTGGTTCTAACCTTTGAAAATAGTCGCTTTAGTTGCCTCATATGTGAAAAATAGTAGCCAAAATAGTCTCTTCAATTATACAAAATTAGCACTATATTAGATGCAGAAAGCTGCTGCAGGGCAACAACAAATGAAACTTTTACAAACGATTAAAATAAAATGCTAATATTTCATAAAAAATACTTAATGAACTAAAATAAACAAAAACAATTAAGTTAATTATAAATAAAGAATCGTTAAGAAACATACCATAAATTACATGACTGGATAGAATATATTTAATGACAGTGCAAACTTCACAGAAGTTTCTTTCTTTTCCACTTTTTGCGATCTATTGTACAAATAATAAACGTAATTACAGGTGGTTAGGTACATTTTTCACTGTGAATTTTTTAAAAAGATTTATGATTTTTTGAAAGATGATCAATAAGGGTAGCTTTTCTTTCTTGCTCCCTCTCTTTTTGACGAATTTGTTCAGCTGTATAAAGCATTCCTTGAGCAATGTGCATTTGAACTGGGTCTCGCTTTTCTATAGCTTTTTTTAAGCGGTCATTCCCTTCCTTTAATAACGAATCGGCTGAAGACTGCATCTCCTTTTTGCTCTTGCGAGAGAGCTTTTACTCTAGATTCCATATTTTAAATTGTTTCTTTTCTCTCATGTAATTCTTTTTCTAACAATTCTAGTTTTCTTCTTTCTCTCTATCTTCTTTTGTTTTATGTTACTTTAATTTCTTCTGCTCCTCCAAAAACTTGAAGTAGGATTTAGAAGTGCATGCCATACTCAAAAGCTTTTTGGTTATCGACACTTTCGAAACATTCTCAAATTCCTTCATTCCATCTCGGATATTCAATCTAGCATTTAACATTTTTTCTGCTGCCAAGTTTTATCAGTAATACCCTCAATTCGGCGTATAAAATGTGGATAAGTGGTGCTGATGTTTTTAAAAAACTTCAGAAAAGGTTCAAATAGCTTAGCACTTTCAGTTACAAATTGTAACTCAATTTTAATGTCTGCATATTTTAAATATCTTGAAATTCTTTTGTATTTCTCAGACTGCATCAGTTTTGGCTGTTTAGATGGAATGAAGTCCAAAAAGTAATCAAAAATAGCGGGCCATTGAGCTAATAGCCGGCAGCTGGTCAGTGGTCACATTGTCAACCAACATGTTGATGTATGTTTGACGAAGCTTTTATTTTCGCATTTTTTTTTCTTATACCACTATAAAATTTTCAAATCTTGATGAAAATTTTTTGAAGAAAGTATAAATATCTACAGTTAATTCTTTGGCCACTTCACCACAACACAATTATCGATATTTCGGTTATTTTCCGAAAAAAAAAAGTCGCCTTGCATTGATAATAGTTCCTGTTTTTTGCCAAAATAGTTGCTTTTGACGATTTTCAATGTTAATTTTCTGAAAAAAGTCGCCTTGCCTTGAAAATAGCCACTTTAGTCGCATTTTTAGTTGCCTCTGGGAGGTCTGCTAATACTAATATTTTATCATTATTACATAACATTTGTAATAAAAGGTAATTCCAAATTCCCTTTGAACATAGGAAGTATGCTTGCTACTAACTGTAGCATATAGGTGCTAGAGGATACTGTGTTTTCCACATCATTCTTTTTTTAAAACCTTATCATTCATAACACAATTTCACATGTGATGGAGCATTACACTAATTTTGAGATGGTTGACATGCATCTACAGATTGGGTTGCCAATGGTAATGGAAGAGCTGTTTAAATATTATTCCATAAATATTTGCCAATAGCTGACTGCCAACTTGTCAAGCAATTGAGCATTTTCATTGCTAGTTGAGTGGAATTGGAGCATTTCATAGTAGAAACCAGAAGTTGCATATCGACAAATCTGGAATATAGTGGGTTTGAGTCATCAGAATTGGCTGTTTTGCCAAAAAACACAGCTCAAGCTGTAATGAAAAAATGGGCATGCTGTCATGATGGATCTGCCAATTACCAGTTGCCTACAACTATGGTTGTTTACTTTTTACTACTTCTTAGCCATATAAGAACATTGAGGTAGTACCCCTTATTAATTTTTTGACCTGGAGAAGCATACTCTTGTTGGACAACATCTTCAATATGGTCTTGACATAGATACAATTTTGTTGTACAATATTAGCCCGGAAGAACTATATGTCTTCCATTGGAAATATTTCTTATTGATCTGAATTGTTTCTGTGGGTAAATTTTCAAGTTCAATGCAAAATTTGATGTAGATGTCATTGCTCTACTGCTATAGACATTGGGAATATGAAGATCTTACAAAAGTCACTAACTCAAGGACATCCAGGTATCTAATGGATTAGTTCAATGGGATCATGACTTTTCATGCATGTATATTAATATCTCCTTTCTTTTGCTGCTAAGTTTACAACAATACCACACAAACTGTTCTTGTTATATTAGCAATGGCTGGATACTTTCAAAACAGACCTTGTATATATCTGTTAGTATGAGTCTGTTTAACAGGTCACAAAAGAAAGATTCACAAATGATTTTTCCCATGCATCCCATCAACAGGAGCTTCCTTTTCTATAATAAACTTTTTTATGTGAGTGTATCCTTAATAAACCTTTTACTGTACTATAGATCCCTCTAAGTGTCAAAACTGTGGCCTCAAAACCTAGAACCTAAAAATATTGGGGAAAAAAAATCATTCAAGCTTTTATCTTCTTGGAAAACCTGCTTTCATTACAGAATGAATTATGTATGAAGATACAGTTGAGTATATATTATGCTTAGTTATATTTTAGTTTATGAGACAGACAATATTCAAAAATAGATTTTACCCAAGCAAGACGATATTGAACATAGTCTACGTAAGCTGAAACTAAGAGCAAAATTTTAATAATTGGAAGAGTGTTACCTTTCTATCACCCAAAATACTTTCTTTGCTGATCTCTGGAGTTTGGGGTCGCTCCACATCGAGAATATCAAGAACATCACTCATCTAGAAAGCAAAAAATATTCTTCTGTCAACTTTTTTTTTTTTTAAATATTTAGAATGACTTTCACCGATCTAAACTTTTAAAAATAATTATTCTTCCAAATGCATTCATGAAAAGTTTTTGATCCTCACATAATTGTTAATGATTTTGGATAGCTTACCTTTCATTCAATCTGTATATATATTTCATCAATGTACAGTCACAGAAAAACAAACAGATTACCTCCTTTATTTTGAGCACTAAATACTAGAGCAAATTCAAAGGTATTATTCAATAGTGAATAGCATCCTCTACAAATTCAAATAAAAAATTGCATAAAAGGATGTCTTTATATCAAACTTTGCAAAAAAATTTTGTGTTGAAATAGAGGCATTCGATTGAAAATTATGAAGTTGGTGCTAAATTTAATATAAAGACGGCTTTTTGTTCAAATGTTATGAATTTGAATTTATAGAAGATGTTAGTTCCAGTCAAACAACATCTTTGAATTTTCTCTGCTGTTAAAATTGCTTGAATGAAAATGTGTGGTTCGGTTTTTTTCTGTTACTGTAGTACATTGCACAGAAAAAGGTTATTTGTTGTTAAATGGCAATAATGGATAGAAATAATATAAAATAAAAAAATTCTGCTGCTTAGTTTAATTACACTTGATTTGAGCCCATGGAGCAAATATTGCAAAAAGTACTACACTGTAGAGCTTGCCATTCTAATGAAATTCTTCAGCAGTCTCTGATTACTGAAAGCAATGAGAAATCTGGAAGATAGAAATTGGCACAGAAAAGAGAATGTGTGCAATAATGAGGTTAGCATCAGAAAGTGTCAACTTCGACTTTGAGCAAGCAAATGGGATGAAATTGAAAGTAGTCTTTCAAATTCTACATGTCATGTTTTTTTTTAAATTACGGCGGGCACTCGATTGCTAATCATAGGCCACTGCAAGGCAGGGGAGCGATGGTCTTTTGTGAAGGGGCACCCAATGGGCGATCATCACTACCCCTAACTAAGGACAGCACAATTACATCCATGCCCTGATCCCGGATTCGAACCAGGGAACATGTCATGTGACTGAGGTATGTTTTATGACATACATTTTATTGAAAATAAGAATTAACAGTAAAAGTAATTGGGAGTGAGTGGAAGAAGGAGTTATATGACATTTGCTTACATTTTGGGAGTATTGCAGTTTTGAAGTTGTCTGAGGGTGTGGTATGTGAAAGAACCCCTATGTAGATACTTACAACACCAATCCCAAACTCCTTCCAACTAATCTAGTAAAACATTACTAATGACTTTGAGGCCAAATATCTCGGAAACTACAAAACTGCTTCCACTCAACCCTTCAATAATTTGTTTAACATTGATTTGATCAATTGTGATTAATTCTAAAATAAATAATTGCAAGCAATTCTTAAAATTCATTCTTTCATTTTGTCTACTTCGTAGCAAAACATGATACATTTCCCAATATTTGGTGTACTGCTTTGTAAAGAAGATTGTTACTGTTGCTATAAAAAAAAGCAGAACCTTTTTTGATAGACATTCAGCATTAATATAAAAATTTTGAATTTAAGGTTTTCTAAAACAGTATTTTCATTCTCGGGATACAAAATTAAAGATTGTTAATGACATTTTAATTCTATAAATATTATTTAGTACTGTTGACCTCTATGCCTTGTTTGGTTGCAATGCTCTTGGTGCACTTTTAGTAACGAGTTAAGGCATGTGTGAAGGCAACCCATCTTTATTAGTTTTTAAGGCAACTTCAACAAGAGAGTTTTCAATTTTTTACATTAATTTTTTTCTGTTAATGCTTGTTATTTCTGCAGTAAAAAAAAAAAAAAAATTGTAAGAATTCTTTCCTTGGCAATATAAAAAGTGCGCCAAGAGCATTCCCACCAAACAAGGCATAGAATGCAGCTGTACTTTTCATTTTGACAAGTGAGTCTTTCTGTTTTGAAGCAAATACCAACGGATCAACCTTTTATTCTTATTTTCAACATGTACTCAAACTTTTAAATAGGTGCAGTCTCAAGTCACTTTATTGTATGTTTAATTACATCCATGAAAAAAGTGTTTTGAACAGAATATTTAGAGAACTTAGAAAATATTGAGGTACTACTGACACATGACATGGTTCCCACGCCTTTGTCGAAAAAAATTCAAGGACTTTTAAGGACTTTTCAAAACCTGAAATATTTTTTTCAAGGACCTAAAATTTTTTATAGCGACTTAAAACAAAGCATGTGCAAAAGTTGTCAATTAGAAAGAAAAAAAATGTTTACTCTTTTTTTTTTGAAACTACTGACAGTCAAAGAAAAGAGGAAAGGTTGTCATCAATTTTTGTTATAATTTGGATTTTCTTTTATCACAGAACCTGTGAATTTTTTTGCAAAGTCGGTTTCTCGTCTCAATGTTAACTATCAGGCTATTTGCATACATATCAATTTCGGTCGTGCGGTAAAATATCGTATGATAAATTCTTTGGTGGCACAAGAAGAGTACGGGAGCTTGCACATGGTTCGATCGACACACGACACAATCTCCGTTTTGCTCTCGTACACGGCCACTACAGCAGACGGCTGTCGTGATTTATTTTGTTTGAGAAACAAAACAAATCCAAAGTTTTGTCTGCGGTGTTACGGCTTTTTTGTTCTCTGGTCCATGTTTCTATCTTCACGATCGTTAAAGATAGTAAAAATTTCAACGGATTTGAAATCTGTAGAAAATTTTACAAGGATACCTTAACTGTGCTTTTCTGTAAATAAATAAATTTTCAACTGTAACTTTTATATTTTCGCAATACGAATTCGCCCACATTTGACGAAGATATTCATTACGAACACAAAAAATGTCTATTGGAGGTTTTCTATCTTCGCGATCGTTAAAAATAGAGCAAACATTTTAACGGGTTTGAAATCTGCGAAAAATTTTAGACCAGATTGGTACCTCAGGCAGTCCGAATTTTATGCAAAGCCCGAATTGTGAGCGTGCTTGAAGAAACTTCTTCGTTTTATGAAAACGGATAATTCAGTATCCTAAACTGTTAAGTTTTCATTCTTGAACGTACGACGTCAATTGTATAATTTCTTTAAAAATATTAAAAATACAAAAAAAAAAACAGTGACCCCCTTCAAAAACCTTAATATATTTTCTTCATCAATCCCCGAGACAATTTTAAGAAATGTTCAAAGAGGCGGAACTCTTTCATGTTTGTATAGTTAATGCAAAAAAGCGATGGGACGACGCGTCAATGAAACATGGTGTGTGACCTTGTGTGTTCATATATACATATCACGTGGTTCATGTATACATCACCCATTATGGTTGTTTATATATATAAAACGTGGTGTCAAAACACGTAACACTTCAGAATGACGCTCAAATTGCGCACCTGCCGTGAAGGAAACTAGTTTGAACACAAGTTCCAACGCAATTATGTACTAGTCAAAAAAATCAAGTACTTTCAAGGACTTTTTACCAAGTTTCGTAATTTTCAAGGACTTTCAAGGGCCCCTAGTTAGGAAAACAAAATTCAAGGACTTTCAAGGACTTTTCAAGGACCGTGGGAACCCTGCATGACTTTTGGCTTCTAATTTCTTCTCCAGTCTGTCAGGAAATCCCAGCCATGATTTTAATATTTTACAAGCCAGAATGGCAAATTTTCATAGCATGTGTAAGCAAGAATTGCTACATGTATACATGCATGTTGGTAAGCTGTATACATTAGTACTACTTGACAAGTAAGACAAGGTTTTTTTAGTCATAACTAAAATATTTAAATAAAGTGCATGATTCACTATGCCATCAATAAATATCAAATTACATAGTCCTGATGTTGAGATGCATCCCCCTCCCTCCACACACATATAACAACACCTCCATGCCATGCTTTAATGTTCCAACTAGGTTCTTGGAATTATGTTCTTCATTTTTTCTTTTCCATACAAAAATGTTAAATTTGCTTCCTTCTGCAATTAAGAAATCATTCCAATCCAATATGTTTCCTAAAAGCCTAAGCTTTCTGTTCTTCGCACTTATAAAAAAATTTGTTTGGACAGAACGCCCATTTCATCCTGCTGATCTGAGCACTTGTCAAAAAGTTTCAGATGAAATTGAAAATTTTTCATCAAGTTCTGTAAATTTTTACAGCACTCAAACATGTATTTTTCCCAAATTTTCAAACAAAAATCTCTGATTACCTTGAGTTAACTTTGTCAGACAACCTTTTGTTAACTTGTTTTCGGTCTGATTTTTTTTCTTCAACATTTTATCACATACTGCACCATAGAATGGGATAAATTTACAAATTTAGCAATATTCCAAACTGATTTACCACTACTATGACGAAAAATAATCAATTTTCGAATACTGTTCACTCTCTTACGACTATGAGCCATTTTTAAATAAACAGAATATTACGAAGCAAGCAAAGATTAAAAACAAACTATTTTTAAATGTCCCCAGACAGCAAAAATAAAAAAAAGGAATAGACAATAATTTTATTTATGAATGTATCTAAACTAGAGTGCCTTAATGGGGAGAGTGGCGTCAATTAGGTGACAAAATCTGATTGGTGGAAACCTAGATTTTACCGCCTCGGACGTTTGGTAAAAAGTTCCCATAGACGTAACACGCGAGTCGAAAGAAGTGCTTTGAAAACAGCAGGATTTAGACAATTAAAGGTATGTACCACTTTGAAACCTTGATTTTATCTTTCTTTTTATTTCATACTATTGATAAATGCAAGATTTTGGAAAGTTGTAAATAGTGTGCGAGTAACGGCTGCGTAATTACGTTTGGCGTTGTATATTAATCGCCAATGTTTACTTTTGTCGGTAACGTATAGTTTGGTGAATGAAGGAAACATTTTTAAATGTTATTCTGGATATATAATATATATCTTTAGCAATCTAATTTTTCTGGTAAAGATTGTTATTTGCTTATAATCTTCAAATTCTTTAATCTAATGCAGTCTGAATTAAGATTTTGCTTTTGACTAAGCAAAAAATAATAGAAATAAATAAGTTCAATTTGTGTTGTATTACAAAAGAATTTCCTCAAAAATTAAGTAAATTCATCAGTGCAAATCAAATGCAAATGCATTACTAGATAGGGATACTTTTAAATTTAAACAGTTTTTAAAAATTAAAAAATCTAGGTAACTTTTCACACCGAAGAATTCAACAAATAGTTGGCCGATGATTTATAAGAAATACATTTCTTAAAAAAAAATGCTCTGAAAGATCTACATACGTATTTTGTTCTGGAGTTTCGATTTTTTTTAAATTTACGTTTATTTTGAAGTTTACTTATACCCATTAAATTTTCTACACAATTCGACTTAAATTTGTACATTTCTTTTAGAGTTATGATCTCAAACAAACTTTGATTTTTTTAACCTTCTTAAATTCAATTTTAAAATACGAAATGAAAGCTTAGAAAGGTTATACTAAAATCAGTAGAATATATATAATTGACTATTAATCTTTGATCTAAAATTATTGATTGTAAAATATTTATTATATTTGTACTAGATGCCTGGTTGTTCAGTATTCAACTGCAATAATAGATCAATGCAAGGTTTTGCCTTAAAAGTGTACAATCCTGTAACTGTATTTTCAAGTTAGTATAATCCTGCTCTATGTATTTTTGAAAGTAGCAATCCTGCTCTTGGATAAGATTAAAGTGTAAATTCGTATGTATTTGTGATTATTATTTTAAATCAAATACTGAATTATTAAATTGGATGACTTCTGATTCTCTTTGTCTACCGTTTAAATGAATGAAAATATAGTTATTATGAAAATGTTG
This sequence comes from Metellina segmentata, assembly GCA_947359465.1. NCBI lineage: Eukaryota > Metazoa > Arthropoda > Arachnida > Araneae > Tetragnathidae > Metellina > Metellina segmentata. Next base: position 116,088,130 of record OX375873.1, read on the forward strand.
CTCGTGATTCTAAATATAAATAATCTAAATTTTGTTTCAAGAAAAATTATTTGCTTCTTAACTGAAATATTTCGTAAAATTCCAGATTTAACACTTTACCTAATTTAATTAGCTACAGTAAATTTGCTGAACTATTAAAACATATTAAAGTATTTTAAATTGCTATGTTCACTAGGCAAAAAAGGAGTGTTGAGTTTCTAAAAGTATTTATTAGAAGCAGCTAATAAAAATCGCACCATGAGATAACGTCATTCCGTCAAACTCCTTAAAATGATTATTGTTTTTAAATACCTTTAAAACTTCTTATTTTTACACCTTACTCCTTAAAAACTTAATCTTTGTTTCAATTTTTCACTTTCGAACATACTGCCGCAAGATCGCACTAAAACATGAAAAGTACCATTCAAACTCATTGAAAACAGAAATTCTAGCAAAGACTGTGCGTCTTAAAAATATGTAATTTAAGTTTGAATAAACACAACTTTAAATTATTAATGCATGAAACAGTTACTGTCAAGTTCTTAAATTATAAAAAAGTGATATAAACTTTTTCATTTCGTACCCTTTAAAATGTGAGTAAACCTCTTCGGACTCCTTAAAAATGTCAAACAACCCTCCTTAATTTCAAAACTCTATATCAACCCTGCAATACTAATTACAAATGGTACCGATAAAATAAACGTAAAGGATTCCTAAGGGGTGATAAAGATGCCAAGCAGGGTGAAATCTTACAAAAAATTTTCTTTCCCTGGCAACCGATTGAGTTTTAGCGCTTGCGCAGTCGAGTTTTCCTCTGAATTGTCGCCACTCTTCCAAATTCAGGCACTCTAATCTAAACATGTTAGGGTGTATGATTACTATTGTGACGTGTTCTCTCTGCCTCCTTGCATTTACATTTTTATAAAAAGAAAATAAGTCAATGGTTTTTCTTAATGTTAGGTTTTATTCAGAATCACATGGAGAGGTGGAAAAATACTGGACTTTATATTCAAATTCAATTCCAGGCTAAAGCGCTATTTCTACCAAGTTTTAAAGTGTAGTTACAAGCCCTTTTGCAAGCCACTGTAAATGTTTGAAGCTCATTTGTTTTGTTTCTCTTTTCTTTTCCCTAGAACTTCTCTTAAGAAACACATTTGTATGAATCAAAGCTCGTTTTCACTAGATTTTTCTGTACAGAAACTTAATATCATTTCTCTTTCGAATTGTATGGAATTCTTAATAAATTTTTCTTTCATACGATTAAGAAAAACAAGATTTATTTTTCCGATAAGTCTGCTGAAATTTAAAAACAGATAACACAATGTTGTTTACGAATTTTCCCAAAAGAACCTCAAAATTTTTTTAGCGTCTGATAAAAAATTTATTCTCATTTTGTTGGTTCTTCACATCTGGTCAAAATTGACAGATTTCAAGACATAATAAATCGCCTTTACATGTTTTATATCTATCACATCAAATGAAAAACAAACATTGTTTACGAATTTTTCCAAAAGCAAATCCTTAAATTTTTTTGTCATTGTCTGACATAGTAACTGACACTCACTTTGTTTTGTTTCGTAAAATTTGTTCAGAATTGTTTACGAATTTTCCCAAGATTTCGAATCGCCTTTGCATCTATTTCGTTTAAACTATCACATTAAATGAAAACATCACTGATACTCATAATATGCATTCGAATTTGTTTGTTTGGATTTTTATGGATGTCATTACTTCATTTCATTTTCTGGAGATTCATTTTCTTAATTAAATTTATTAAAAAATACCTGAATTAAATGTGTTTTGAAAATTTTCCTTTCATTGTTTTTTGTTGAATAAATTTTATTTACCGATGAAAGCAAAGACATATTTTATTTTTATATTTTTCCGCTATTTTCAACGCAGAGAAGTAGGAGTCCTATTTCTTAGAGTGCTATTTCTCTGTGATTTTCAATTTTTTTTTTCAATAGTCCGAAACTACTATCACTTTTATTTAGAAGGTGAGCAGAAAGCAAAACAAATATAAACATGGCTCCCTTACCAATGTCAACTTGTTTAAAGATAAATTCTTTAATTACGAAACCTTTGTTTATTTCTAACTTGTAAGTATAAAATTAGAATTAAAAGTAAAAGTTCTATTGACTAACATTACTGGAATATGTTATCCCTTCCAGGCATATAGTATTTTCTTGGCATTGGAACCTATATTTTGTTTTCGCATATATTTTTGCCTTGTGTAATAGTGATTATTCATAATTAGAACAATCAAAACAAGGAAAGTTCATAGCTCTAAGATGTATTTGATTGTGGAAATCTACACAAAAAGAATTGGAATTGCCATTCATTAAATATTAAAAACTTGTTAATAATAAATGAATCATTCAATTGGTAATAAATAGATTTGTCAAAAATCATCAACCTTTTAACGTTTTGAAACTTCCAAAATCTTATGTAAATTAGATTCCCTCTGGTTTTTCTGTTCTTGGACATGTCCAATCAATCATCAAACCCTGAACTGATGTGCTGTGGAGGTATTTGAGTGTATAGCACATTCTGTTTTCATCAACTCTCTATTCTGTTTTCTTCTAGATAGAAGGTTAAAAAGTTGTAACATTACCATCATTATTTCGTCCGAGTTAGTCTAATTAGCCCATTTGTAGTGATTGATGTTTGTTGAGCAAGAAACTAACAACCTAAACGAAAAGTTTAAGTCTACATTTCTTTCTAGATAACATGCTAACTGTTTAAGATCTTCCCTACCTGGAATTCTTTGCCATTCTCTCCTAATGCAGCTCTGAAGAAAAGGCAGCCGGTTTTTAGATTGCTGTGAAAGCACATTAAGAGAAGGTTGACATATGCATTTGTATAAATAGCAATTCCAGTGGATGTTTTCCACAGCCAACTGAACTCACCAATGCTATTGCTTTGGGTATCAAAAGTTAAACAAAGATAGAGGACCAGAATCTATTTTAAAGACATCAATTGTGGAAAGAATTTTTTTATGGTACCTCCAATCCCCTAATTTAACTTATAAACCATTTCAAAACCACGTGACTCAACTATCTTCTCCTGGGAGTCAGACTTTCCAGTTTGAGAATGGCTGATTTACAACAGGATCATTACCTCTGTGATCTTAGTTTTGGGTATTTCAATCTAATAATATATTTCATGTTTGGTTGGAATACATTTTCTTCCATTTCAATAAGGAAAGCTTTGCATTTTGCTCAAGTTTTTCTTCGTGATTTATTTATTATAATTATAAGCATCTGGTGTTTACCAGGACATATATTGTTATTTTTATCATCCACTAAATTTTATAGCAATACGAGTACCTATAGTAGGTATAGCTTCTGTGGGAGAAAGCAGTTTGATGATTTTGGATGAGTATTAGTTAAATTAAGAAAATTGTAGCAATGTAAACAAATCCCTTCCACAATTGGTGCCTTTAGCACAAATTCTGGTCCTATGTTTATCAACAATGATTTACAACAGGTTCATTACCTTTGTGATCTTAGTTTTGGGGTACTTCAATATATGTTCCCTGAAAATATATATTTAATGGTTGGTTGGAATGTCATTTTCTTTGATTTCAGTAATGAAAGCTGTGTTTTACGCTCAAGTATTTATACACCTTATTCTGTTTTTACATGATAGATACGTTCCTGAACAATACATGTAAAAAAGACAGTGTATCTATGGCTTAAAAAAAATTAGTACTGGATCTAAAAAATCAATAAAAATAATTTTTAAACACCAGATAAAAATATTTGTTTTGAGCTTATTATTTTATTTTAGCAAAATTCTTCATTAACAAAAACTCTGTTTTACACGTAACAAGACTTTATTCGTTTATACTTTCTAAAAATAAACAGTGCATACGTTTGTGTATGACTGTTGCTGCTATCACTAGAACTGTTGAGGACATCGTCTTCCTCTATAAATGAATTTCTTTTTGTGATCTTGTGACGGTCCTGGTATGATGTCAAAGCGTGATATCATGTGCTTGTGGCGTGAGCACCCCCAGAGCGTAAAATTTATAAAATCCGGTCATTGGAATCAATGGAAGGAAGTCAATCACCGTATGTGTTAAATTAGTTACCACCGTCCCATCCTAAGCCATTCTGTGTAATGTGACATAATTTTGAACCATGGTTAAATGACGAGACAACATCTGACCTTGTACCCCACTCTCCAAACTTTCACCCCCACCCAACGTGAGGACTTTCATCCACGACAGATTTAAGGTGTACCAGCCGCATCTACTCCATACACTTATAAATATCCATGCCCTAACCCGGATTTGAACCAGGAACCTTCCGATCTAGAGGCTAACACCTTAACCACTATACCGGTTGGTCAGCTGACCACTGTATGTATGCGAAATCAACTATATTGGGGCCAAATAAATTATTGAAGTAACTCTCTCGTTTCGCTATTAACTTGGGGCTACTATCTCTTGAGCAAAATCAGCATGAGTATCCTCTAGTGATGACATTTCACCAGTTTTGGAAACTAATTCAGTTATTTATCATTGTGTTTTGGTTAGGCCGTTATATAACTCTGTAAAAGGGCATCAATAACTTAAGTTCACGATGAAACTTCCTAGCACATTCCTCATTATGGTCATGTTTGACAAAAGGATTACCTAATTTTCTGGCCAGTTCCAAACCTTCTTTTATTAAATCTGCATTTAAAACATGATCATTTTCGTCATTATTACTTTGTTCTGTGGGATTAGAAATCTCAAGGACAACAACCTCTAATATTTCACCTTTGCTTAGGGCTTTGTCAACCAGCAATTTTAGGGCTTTGTCAACCAGCAGTTTTAGGGCTTTGTCAACCAGCAATTTTAGGGCTTTGTCGACTAACAATTCTAGAGCTTTGTCGACTAACAATTCATCAATATCATCAAAGGATATATCGTCGAATCCTTCTCTACCAATTAAGTGTGCCATTGTAATGATGTTGGGAAATTTAGTCATATCAGGGATAATGGGATCTTTTGCTTTTTGCACATTGTGGCCAAACCGCTTTTCAACTCGCATTCAAAGTGCTGGTTTTAATTCAGTTAACACTAATCCAACTTGATTGATACAATCCATAATTGAGAATTTTTTCCACCCATCAATGACTGTTAGGGCGCCTTCACACGAAGGAGATCGATCTCTTAGACCGGTCGCTTGATATTGACACCAGGAAATGTTTACAGATTCATTTCCTGCGCATAAACTATTTGAGCGAAGAGAAGCAAAAGAAAATTTGTGACTGAAATTGTTTAGTTTTTTTTTGTAAAATCAGCATTGTTAAGGACAGATTTAAAATTTCAACGGATTTTAAATCTGCGGAAAATTTTACATCAGATCAATACCTTAAATGTGATTTTCTTTAAATAAATAAATTTCAATTCAAACTTTTATATTTTTGAAATACGAATTTAGCCGCATTTGACGTAAATATAAAAGTTACAATAGAAATATTATTTATTTAATGAAAATCACATTTAAGGTATCGATCTTGAGTAAAATTTTCCGCAGATTTCAAATCTGTTGAAATTTTTACTCTATCTTTAACGATCGCGAATATTTAAACATGCACTAGATAATATAAAAGGTCTTTTGTTTTGTTTCTCGAATAAAATAAACCACGACATAAAAAAAGTCGCTGGCGACTGAACTTCCTCGGTGACGATTTTTTAGGCTCTCATAATGGTTTCCTGGTAGTCGTCTTGTGTGAAGTGCTCTTATGATTTCTATGTAAGTTCTGTCGCCTTCAGACCCGTCTGAGCGATCGATCTCTTTCGTGTGAAGGCGCCCTTAGTGTTTCATCATTCAGTTTATCCAAAACATGTTGGAATGTCCGTTTTATGTAGTATGTTTTAAATGTCACAATTATACTTTGGTCTAGCAGTTGTATCAAAGATGTAGAATGATATTTGTACATTTAGATGTTCCAAGACAGGATGGCTGGGTGCATTGTCAAGAATCAGAAGAACTTTAAATTTAAGACCTTTCACGTTCATATGTTTGGTTTTGGAATGAAAAATTTGTTGAACCATTCTTTAAATATAACAGTGGTCACCCAGGCCTTCATGTTTGCCATCCAGTGCACAGGCAGTTTATAGATATCTACACCTTTCATTGAACATGGGTTTAGGGCTGAATTTACCAGCAGTGGTTTCAACACACGATTTCCTGAAGCATTGGTGCAAAATATTAAGGTCATACAATAGTTAGTCGACTGGACCCTAATTGAATCACTAAAACATAACAGTTTTATTTCTCTTTTTTCGACTATGTTTTTCTTTTATTAAATTAATATTAAATCTTTTTTCTACTTTTGTAATGGATCATCGAAGTTTGCCACCTCTGAATGCGGTCACAACTTAAAAGGGAAACCGACTGATTTGCTGATCTCGCTTAAGGAGGTGGCGCCATCTCTCGTAACTTCGTACAGCTGAAAACTCATTTTAATTTCTCCAGCCAATTTAACTCATTTTTTCTTTTTAAATTTTCTCACTTAAATTATGCAAATCAGTTTTATGTTACACACACCTGATGACGGGGAGTTAAGCTGCTTTGCAGTAGGCACTCCGGAAGTGATTGTCCAGTCCACCAGCAGTTTTTTTACGATTTGACTATGTACATTCTGTTTGGCATTCATTTCTAGAAGAGATCACTTCCATCTGCATTCCACACTTTATCAGAAATGTATCCTCAGGGCCATCCTAGATAAAAGTCAATATAGTCAGTCAATGAAACGCTGGTCTCCAGACGTCAAACTAATTTGAAGCAAAATTGGTGCCCCAGGACTATAGCCCATTTAGCCTTGTGGTTAGGGTGGCCCTGTGTATCCTCCATCTTCAATAATTTTAGCAAGTTTTTGTTAAAATACTTTAGTCTTTATACAAGTATGATGTAGCTTCTGTGTGAGTAAGTAGTAGTTGAGTCTCATGATTTTAGATGGGCATTAGTTAAATTAGGAAATTGGTAGCAGTATAAACAAAACCCTTCCACAATTGGTTCCTTTAGCACAAATTCTGGTTCTATGTTTATTATTCAGTACAGAAAACAATAGCATACAAAAGAGTTGGCAGGGGGAAACATCCATGCTGATTGCTATTCATGCTTTTGCTTATGTCAGCCTTCTAACTGCATTTTCACATCTATTCAGGAATCAATTGACTCAATTTTAACTGTTTTTTCCCAGGATTAATCATTGCAAGGATCCTAGGAAATATTTGTTAGATAATAAAAGTTTAAATTCGTTGGATTCCACACAGAAAAACTGCAGATTTTTGTACAAAATGTTTAAATATCTATTTTATTTTCAGAGCTTTACATTAAAACAGTATATTTTTATACTTGGAAATGATGATCTTACAGTAACCACTACAAATCTTATACTGCTAGAAATGAATAAGTGACTACGCTTTCGACATGTTACACACATTACCAATACTTAAGGATAATAAATTCATATCCAACTAGGTCACCTGATCTCAATCCAATAGAGCATGCTTGGGATGCTCTTGGACACTAACTTCTTTTAACTAAAATAGTGAAGAAAAAAATTTTTCACTATTTTTAAAGCTGTTGTGAACATTTTTTTTCATTTCTATAGTTCATAGTAACACTACAAGGCATACGAATCTTCTTATTTTACTCTTCACTTGTGTAATGGACTTTTCTCATTTGAGATATATCCGTGCAGCTACTTGACACAGGATTCATCTTGGATTGCATAATCCTAAATTTGTGACCATGCGTGAAGTTCCAAAACTTAGAATAACCCAGTATGTATCATTAGGAATGCTACACCCAAAATCAAGTAATGGACATACATACACACACATAAAGAAACATTTACTGATGCAAATACACCCAGAGAAATTGAATTGCTTAAACTCATAGGTTGCTAGTGCAGTGAGCAAACTCACTGGCCACGACAGCCCTCGGAATATTTAGGATGGATTAAGTATTCAAATTTAGTCAATTCTATCCCTAAATGTGGATGTTCAGTGACTTAAAAAGTTATTTTCTTGTATATGCATATCATAAGTGTAGGAATGTTTTTCCTTTCATTGTATTAATATTTTTTTGTGTGAAGTTCAAATTTTATTAATTTAAATTTTTAATGCAGGAAATGGATCTCTTCATCTGCTGCATTGAGGAATGCTGAAATTAAGGATGTAAAATCAACATTAATGGATCCTGAAAAACAGAAACACTTGAAAGAACTTCAGAAACAAATTACTGTACCAAGCTTGGTTAGTTTTATCGTAATATTGTTGATATTTTTTATTTTGCAGAAAATTGTGTTAAATTTCAAACATGAAATAAATTGAGATTTTTAAGAATTGTTAAATTCGTCTACCTCACTGTTCATATCTTCGTGGCAGATGTTGGCACAACTTTCGTGAACTTGGCAAGCCCAAGTACATAGCCAACTTCTGTTTGATCTCTTGACGCAATAGAATATCATCATTGTTCCTGCGAAAAACCCTATGCAATCAGGAACATTTAATACTCTGTACTATCCTTAGTATAATAATTAAAATCTATATAAGGATAGTGTTATAATTAGAATCTGTATCTGGGATAGTGCAACACTTTTGAATCAATGTCAATATATTCTCTTAAATTTTGTATTTTTACAATAGCAATGACACTTATTAGTCGTCCCGACTAATTTAGAAACATGATAAATCTTAGTAGCACTTAAAATAGGTTGTTAATTCATGAATTTATTTAAATTTTTATTTATAAGTGTAAAATGCCATTCTTATGTACTTGTGTTTCCCATATTCAGACAATAAGATTTCTGAGAAAATTTTGGTTCAACCAGTAGTTGCTGATTTGAAATTGTCAAAAAATAATCACTTTTTTAATTCCCTCAAATTCAACAATTTTATTGTATTGTTAGAAGAAAGATATTGCCTTATGTCTTTTTTTATTCAAATTCAGCCAGATCTTACTTCAGTAACTGGTGTACCGGAAGAACATATCAAGTCCAGACTTGTAAGAATCTTTCGACCTGCAAAAAACCCTATGCAATCAGGCACATTTAATACTCACAAATGGAAGATGGAGTTTGAAACAAGACAGCGATGGGAAAATCAGCTTATGGGTTGGTCATCAAGGTGAGAAAAGAAATATTTTAAATTATTTAACTCAGAAATATTTCTTCCAATATATTTATAAGGATATTACTGTATGCAGCTGAATAAAACTTGGAGTTTCTATTTAAATAAACAATTGGAAACAATCATAAGATCAATTAATTTATATTTCAAACTACAGTAATATTTTTTACTTTTAGTGGTGATCCTTTGTCTAATATGAATGTGCAGTTCAAGAGTAAAGAAGAAGCCATAATCTTTTGTGAAAAAAATGGTATTTACTTTTCTCTTCACTTTGAAATGTAGTTATTTATGTACCGCATACCTGATTCAATAAGGACAAAGTCAAAATTTGTCATTTTTCTAAATTATGTAAGTGAAATCAAACTCCTAAATTTATCCTGTCAATTTGATTGGACAAATGAATGTAAATTACCAAGTTACACAATGGTAAATTTTGAAATGCTTTTTTCCAATGATGGGCACATATTAATTTAATCATTGGTCACTACAAGGCCGGAAGTGATGGCCACTTGTGAAGGAGCACCCAGTGGGAGGACTGTCATTGTCTTTAGAATGGCAACAGCATAAAGAGATGACAGATACTAAATTTATTTTTTCCCTTTGATTTTGCGTAGGAACGATTTCAGCTGACGAAAAAATAAAGTTTAACTGAAGTTATGTAGTTCATTTTTCTATCTCCTAGATCATTAAAGAAAGAGAAAATTTGTAACAGATTTTAAATCTGTTTTACATTAGATCGATACCTAAAAATAAGATTTCTTTATATAAATAATTTATAAATTGCGACTTTTATATTTTCCCATACAAATTTGATCTTTGCTGTCGAGAAATCAACAAATTCCAGCAAAAATAAAATAAAATTTGAGTGGCATTATTTAACGTTCCCGTTTTACAGAAAAGAACTAAAGATAAATTGAAAATTTCCAACGGACTTGAAATGTGCGTAAAATTTTACACCAGATAAGATACCTTATACATTTGAATTTCTTGTAATAAATAATTTTTCAATTAAATATTTATATTTTCGCAAGAGATTGTGATGTCATGCCAATTGGATCTCTTCACAATTCGAATTTGGCGGCATTTGACAATGACAAGGCCACCATGGGCAACGCCATTATGGCAATTATCCAATAGTCTTCGAATTCCCATTTGGTTTGCGAATTTGTAGCAAGCAGTGGTCACACTCGACCCCACAAAAAGTACTGTGCTTGCCATGCAGTGGCTAGTATTTGATATTCATGATTATTACCAGTAATATTTTTAGTGTTATCTTGATAATATTGCCTTCAACTATATTTTATATTTACATAATTTTTACAGGTTGGCCATATTATGTTGATGAGCCGAACATTCCTACTCCTAAAGTTAAAAGCTATGGTGCTAACTTTTCTTGGAACAAGAGAACTAGGATATCCACAAAATGATGAATAAAAATTCAACTATGAAATTCAGATCAGTGGAATAAAATATTTAAATCTAGTGCATTGTACTACTGTTTATTTGGATGTTTAAAAAAGTGATAAATAAAATGTTTAAGGAAAGATTACTTTTCCATGAACTTTATTTGAATTACAGTATAAAAATTGCACATTTTGGAATTTGTGTACCACTCATAGGCAAAAACTAACAGCTAGAATGAGCTGAAAAAAAGCAATTTCTCTAAGACAGCATCTAAAGGAACCACTCATGAAGGTTTGCAATATCCATTGCTATTGTTTGCCATTTTATCAAATTATTTACAATTGCAAATTCATTGCTAGCTACTTTTGTCAGTACATGTATTCATTATTCAATTTATAAAACAAATTGAGCACTAATTCATGTTCTAAAGTGTGAATATTCAAGTTTATTAGAATTCCAAAATCATCTTTTAATATATATGAATGTTATTTTCATTTAGTGTTGAACTACTGAATTTTCAGGCATGTTGTCTTGTTTAGAAGGATGTTTAAAATCATGTGGAATGAACATTTAAAAAAACATTTAACTAATTGACAGTTTAAATATTCAATATGCAAGTTAAAAAAGTTAATTTTTTGTCTTTAATTTTAGCAAATACTATAGATGATTTTACTAACTTAGAATAATGTTTATATATGAACTATTTTACAGGAAGTTGTGTTACATTTCATGTTGATCAATTCTACAAAAAATATTTTTTTAAGTGTGATATTGTTGATTAGAATTCAACTTTCTAGTTTTAAACAAATTAATAATCTGATAGACTTGCACACAAGAATGGTTTTAATTTATGTCTCTTTTAAAAAATGGCAAGGGTGATTATAAACTTTTTAATTTTATACATAAAACACAAGGACAACAGAAAACACTAATACATTTAAAATAAAAAACAATATTTTTATAACACAGAGCCCATTGAAAAAATAGTCATTTTATCACAAATACATTGAAATGAAATTGTCCACAGGGCAATAAAATTGACTTGCATGGTTATATTCAAGATTAAAACCTCTTATGTCAATCGATTCCTAGTTATATACATTTACACAGCACTAGACATAAAAAACTACAAACATGTATGTACAATAAAATTAAGCCCAAAATTCGTAATAATTTCTTTAAAAGGGAACTTCAAAGCTCTTTTAAAAGTTGATGCAGAAATCAATAGCATTTAAAAGAAATAACACTTGTAGACCATAAAATACTTTAATCGTCTTCATATTGCATGTTTCTCTCATCTTCTACCTTACGCTCTGCATGCTTTTTAAATGCTTCAGGAACATGCTTCTCCATTATGGTATAAGACGATGGTTTCTCTTTTTCAAGTATCTCAGGAATTGCAATGTTCAAAATTTCTGGTACCATGTAGCCCTTAAGCCAACCGACTAAGGGGGTGGTTCCACAAGTGTAATGAGTTCGTTTATGATAAAATAAGAGTCCATCCAGCTGAAAGAAAATGCAGATACCTTGAACATACAATTTGAAACTAACTCAGATTTCACTAAGGAACATCCAAAATATTTGTTGAAAGAGCTGATATTTTTATTGTTTGCTGTTTATTTAATTAACTTGGTGTCAGTTAAAAAAAAATAGAGTAATAAGAGTTTTAAAACTTGATGTTCCAAAAATATTTTTTATATCTAAATTAATAAAAATACAATTTAAAATTTTCGTATATTATATAGTTCAATGTAATTCAGACACTGAACTCTGTCCACCTTATAACTAACACTTAAAAAAGAAATTAAGCAAATTGCAGTTCTTTGCATAGTGAAACAGTTTTAATTTCTTAAAAAAAGAAACTTCATAAATTTTTAAAGCATTTTTATAAAAATTAATGTTTAAAATACAACTGCAAATAATTTTTTAACGCCTTCCATTAATGTAATGATTTATTCATTAAATTATCTTTTAGTTGAAATTATTACTTTTTATATTTTTCCAGGAGGAAACAATTTTTTTGGATTATTATCAAGTCAAAATGTATAAATGTTTACTCACAAATAATTATGTGGTGCAACTTGTCCATTATTGAATCATGCCATAAAACCCCAAGATAGCCAACCACAGGTAATTGTGGTTTTTGAAACAGCCAATGTTCCTAAATTATAGAATGGAGATGGCAGTGTTCAAGACAATTACTGGACCCCATCATGAAATATGATCAGTTCCAGATATCTTTAGTGAATTGGTAAGTAGCTTTTAGGCTTAGCCACCTGCTTGAACAATGCTTGATGAAATAGTGAGTGGAAAGTTTCAAGACTCCTTGAGTTTGTATGTATATTGGCCAACGCTTAGGCCACTGATTAAAAAATCTGTGTTAGTTTCATTTCATGTTAGTTAGTTTCATTTTTGGGTAGAAAGTAACGAGTTATTAATTTTTTTAAAAACTGACTAGTTGACATTGAGCTCATCTGAGCCAATCATGAGCAGTTGAGATTGTGGAAGGGATAAGTCACTCAGAACTTGCAAAATCGTGTCACATAAAATAACTGCCGTCCCAGTTCCTACAAGTTCCAACACAAGACGAAATTACACAATAAGTACTAGGCAACCAATAATTTCAGCACTGGGGAAGTTAAAAAAAAATCGAGGACTTTTCACTAAATTCCGTAATTTTCAAGGGCCTAGAGTTCAGGGTTAAAAATTCAAGGACTTTTCAAAGACCGTGGGAACCTGCCTCAGGTTATCATCATTAGGGAAAATAAAAAATTGCTGGCAATTTGGTTTTTTTTTTGCCTTTTTTTTGTATGAAGAAAAATACATGAGCACAAAAAAAAAATCCAATTTCTCAAATTTAATTGACATTTGACTTTTTTTTAGAGGAAAAAATGAATTTTTTAAAATTGCACACTAAAAATTGTTTTTGTTCAAATAGTTACTTAAAAACTTAAACACCTGAAAATTTTCAAAAAAGTGACGTGCTATTAGCCCTGTAATTAGCATTTTAAGTGAAACAAGTCTTATCAAACTATTATGGTCAAATTACATAGATGTGAAATAATATAGAAAATTGATGTAAAATTCCAAGTATCAACCAAAAACCTCAGACTGGATGACAAAAGATCACAACAAAATTATGTGATCTAAATCTCATACAAAGCACTTTGATGCAAATTTACAATAAAATACAAATAATAAGCAGAAATTAATTACCTTTGATGAAAACGGTAGGGAAGCAAACAGTGCATCCCTTATAGATCTTGAATCACAGTTAAAATATGGCAAAGGTATAAATTTATACTGAAAAGAGAACATAATAAAGTGAAAATTTAGTAGACAAATCAATACAAATAAAAAATAGACAATATGCCTACAGGGTTCCCACTCTTTTTTCTAACTAAAAAATAAGGACCTAAATAAAACATAAAAGCTGTATTATACAATTTAATACTCGACTTTAGACCAAAAGGGGTGCTCTTACAGATTAGTTAATCTAATAAGAACAGCAGTGTATAAAAAATTTAATATTCAAGTATATTTTCTAAAAATTATACACAAAATAATGCAACACAAAAATGAGATTTTTCAAAAGAAGCCCAGTCCAAATGAAATTCTACAAAATTGCCAAGATCTTTAATGAGGTGCTCGTCTTTATTGGCACTTAAGACAAGGTATCAGAAAATCACATAGAGAAAAACTGTTACGGTAATTTTATTAAAATTTAGCATTTTAAATAAATGGTTTTGTACACAAAGAGCTAAATTGATACTCACAGGATTTCTCTTACTTATTTCTTTCACTTTAGCGCATTCGTCAAATTTAGAATGCAACCAATAAAATCGAAATTCAGTCTGAAAAAAAAAATCTTCAATCAGTATTAATCTTTCACAATTTACAAATTCATTTATAAATTGAAGTACAGTTTGTAAAATATAATTGAGTGTAATTCACAAATAAAACTAAAATAATGAAAGACGACCTGGTGTCAGTCATATCACACTTTGGAAAATAATTATAGATTTGTTATTGGTAGGTGTCATTAGAATAACTGCCAAAATTCCTTTTTTCAATTATGAAGTGCCAACAAGTCTTAAATTTTTAAAGCACTCGTGATGTTTTTATGTAAATTTAAAGGGAAAATATTGATTTAACAGCACAAATCTTATTTTTCTAGAAAAATACCCTTACCTCAGTGTCGAAACATGGATGCGAATTCCAACACATAACATCTAAAATGTAAAATGTCTTTGACAATTCATCATATATACCGTCAAGGAGTGTATAGACATGAAGAGGACCATCTGACAAATTTGAAACACATTTATATTAAAACAACAGAAAAGGAAATTAACTTAAGAGTAATTTTCAACAGATAATACAGAAACACAATTTAGTAAGCTTAATTAATACAAGTTTAATGAAAGATAAATGCAAATAATCATGATTTATGGCCTAGCTCAATGGTCAGCAAACCACGGATCGTAAGCCGCATGCGGCTCTTTAGCCACTTGATTGCGGCTCAGCCACGAATCGATTGCAACTAAAATCTGGTAATAAATATCCAGCAGGCGATGCGAGGAAGAAAGCAGTTGAGGAACTTCAGAAGAGTCAAGAAAACTCAAGCTCTGTATTTAATTATTGGGTGCAATCTTCCAACAATGTTAATATTGCAAGCTTTATTGTTAGTCAAGGGATTGCTAAGAGAGGCAAACCATTCACGGACGGTGAATACACTAAAAGTAGTTTCATAAATGCATCTGAAGAGCTATTCCGGAATTTTAAGAACAAGGCAGAAATTCTTTAAAAAATTAGAGTTACTACTGTTTGCTATATATATAAAGCAGTTAAAGACCAAAAAGTCTTCGAATATAACCAATCGGAAAATCGAAGATCTTAAATTGGTTTCAGCTTTATCAATAGCTGTTGACGAATCTTGTGACATAAATGACACAGAGCAAGTTTTACTTTTTGTTCAATTTATTTCATCTTCGGATCCTAAAGAACTTTTAGGATTATTGCAACTGAAAAGTCAATAAATAAGATTATTATTAGGATACCTGGTTTTATTTAATGTTAGTAGCTAGTTTAAACTGACTCCTAAACACATGGTTCTTGAAAAGAAATTTGGCTTTCAAAAGAAAATTTAATCGTTGTACTGCTGATCTTTGGCTCTTTTGACTAATGAGTAAGCTGACCACTGGCCTAGATTAAACTATATTCATATAAAAAATCATACAGCACAAGCCAGAAGTAAAAGTTTTAGACAAAAGACCAAGCATTCCTACATTTTTATTAAAAAAATTGCCCTAACAGCAATTTTTAAAATTAGTAATCATTCAAAAATCAACCAAGTTATTGACGCATCTGTTAAATATCTGAAATTACCATTCATCTAATATTCTATCAGCTATTAGTTACAAAGAGTTACATAAAATTTAAGCATAACTAATAGTTAGATAAATTTTCTCAACTTCGAGTAAAGTTGAATAAGTAATCATTTAAAAATCCACAAATTCATCGAATGCAAACCAAAGCATAACTAATAGTTATGCTTAATTTTTTTACTTATAGTTTGATAATTTACTCAAAGTTGAATTAGTAATTATTCAAAATTCAACCAAGTTATTGATGCATCTGCTAAATCTCAATAAATCACCATTCCCCTAATTTTCTCAGCTATTAGTTATAAAAATGAAATTAATAGTTAGAAAAATTTACTTAGCTTAGATACAGGGTAAAATAATTTTTTTCTGTCAATATTAAACAATTTTAAAATTTATAATTTGGGAAAAGTTCTAACATTCATGAATCAGAATTTAATAGAAACCTGTCGACAGCTACTGAAGGTTCATGTAGAAATTTAGCAGCAGATCACAAGTACTAGGTCAATATAGAGAAGACTAGGGTACTGTAGTTCAGAAATTTTATCCTAAGCAGTACTAGTTTCATGATAACCACATGATTCATTTTTTATGGTCTGAATAAATCTAATATATTGTGTATTTTCTTGTGTAAAATAAATATTAATGGAGACTACAGGGAGGATTAGTCCCTCCATATGGAACATGTGAACCTTAGTACTGCTTTTTAAACCTTTACACTGTGGCACTTAAATTTTTTCATTCACCTGTCTTCTCAGAGCAGCAGCTTTCGCCCTGCGCGAATTTTGTGTTTACAAGAGTAAAATAGCAAATATACACTCATTGCCAAAAGTTAAGCACTGAGAGGAAGATGTTAATTTCCAGAAGCCAATCTGAATATGAGAGACTACAATTTGATGCAGAAATGCGTTACGTAACAGCCAATCATGGTTTCGTGTCAAGAAATATGCAAAAAAGGCAGTCATATAAGAAGCCAGCATTGTGAAGGTTAAGAGGAGATGCATGTAATTGCTGATAAAAAGTGTTTAAAACTTTTGTACAATTAGTTTTCAAGACAGACGTGTTTCTATGGCTTCCAGAAGACGAATGGCAGATAGTGAGAGTTGGCATTCTGTGGGACGCCGCCTTGAAGCTGGACAATCAATCACTGATATATAATCACTTTTCTTTGGCGTTCATCATTCCGTCATTTCACGATTATGGAAACAAGGGTTACAACCCCGTCAAGTATCGGGATGAAGTCCTAAAACCCACTGTGAGATTTTAAGCTGCAGCAGTTGATCCTTTTGTTTTAATGGATGATAATGCGCGTCCCCATAGAGCTGGGCATTGTCAGTGACTATCTGGAGAATAAGGGGATTGCGTGTATGGTTTGGCTGGTGTACTCGAGCAAATTTAATCCTATTGAAAATCTTTAGGATGCCCTCGGCCGTGCTGTATCTGCACGTTTCCCACCCCTAGCTACTCTCAGAGTTGCAAACTGCTCTAAAGGAGGAATGGCGATTACTTGACTCTGGGGTGGCTGATCACCTCATGGAAAGCGGCTACATGCTGTAAACTTTGTATGAGGATGATAGGTGGTCACATACCTTATTAATGTCGGTTTTGTTTATTTGTTTTGGATTTAAATATCAATTTGTCAATGACTTAATCTTATAATTTATGAAAATTCAATAGTGTTTTCATCTTTGTCTATATTTAATTATTTGTTTAGTTTCAAGCATAAACCTATTTGCTACTTTCCTCCCCCATTCAGGTCAATCAAAGCTGTACATGTCGTGTTTGTTTTTCACATTTTACCTTTTGTGTTTAACTTTTGGCAGTGAGTGTATAAAATGGAATAATTTTTAAAAAAGGAAAAAACTTTTTAATGCAATGCAACAATTTTTATTTGCAAATCTTCTAATTTTTCTGTGTGGTATTTATCTACTCTGAACATGTCCGTTATTTTGAGTTGTTTCATCAATGAGGTCCAGGTTTAATTCCTTGTTCTTTAAAAATGGTAGAAAAATGTAAAAAAAAAAAAAACAACGGTTAGCGAAACATCCAGATTTTGGACAATTCCGGTTTTCGTACTTCCGGATTTCGTATGTCCGGATTTGGGACTTTGTACTGTATATCAATTCTTTTGTTTTACGTAATCATACTTTTTAAGACTAAAATGCTGTTTCTTTACTCCTTGTTGTTTTGTTTGGCATGAGATATCATCAGTGTGTCTTTCTGCCTTTCCCAGAGTCCACACAATGTTCAACAGGGAAGGGAACTAAACTAAAGGAGAGATCCCCTTGAAAGACGACAGCTCGTAAATCGTGATCGATGTCAACGGTCACTTAAAAGGGGGATACAAACCACCCTACAGATCTGATCTGTAACATGCTGCTCATGTAAAGGAAATTCTTATAGTAAAAATACTCCGTCTGCTGTAGTGTAAAGGTAAAAGATCAAGTACATTTTCCAGTTAAGATGGAAGAGGCAATTTGATAGGTAATAAATACACGTTGAAGTTTATACTGTAATAATTGAAAACATATTTTGCTAATAACACCTGCAATAAATGAAAACACCCAAAGCAGAGCACTGTATAATATGTGAACAGTAAAAATTATTTAGTTTCTAATCAGTAGTATGATCTACTAGTGAGCAAAATTTAATTCCTTGAATATTACCTTCCACGCTTTTATGGCCCCCAGGAAGGTGAGATGGAAATGAATTTATGCAATATCCACTCTTGGTATAAACTTTGGTATATCCCTGAAAATAAAATGAAAATAATAACTTTGAACATTTTGAAACTTTAATTAAATCACTGCAGAAACAATCAGGAGATGAATATTTTAGTTAGTTTAAATCAAATCAAAATCATGTGATTAATAAAGCAAGATATAATGTCACTTGGTCGCACATTTTTAGCATTTAGAAATCGGATCACAGATAGCACTTCACATTTGGCAGTGCTGTCGATTTTCTTGGACAGTTTGTTTGCTTACCAAAACAACTACAGTTATAATGCGATTTAATTCAGTAAACAGCTGGAAGACAAGTCCCTAAAACTGGTTGACTTTGAATGGTACACCTGCCACTGTCAGTGGTATGCATGCTCCCAAAGGGTATTACTTTCAGAACGACCTTCATATATAAGGTATGAAACATTAAAAGTGTATTTGAGAATTTCACTTTAATCTCTATTATAAAAGGAAGTATTTGTCTGTGTGGAGGTTTCCAGACGAATCATAGCACTTACAGCCATAAAATTTGGCACACAGGTTTCAAAAAGTGGCTGAATGTACCTTGAAGCCCGAAATTTAAAATTTAATCTAGATTATTTTTTATTTAATTTAAAGTCAAACTTTTGTTTAATTTTGGGTACTTAAGAATGGCAACAGTGTGAGAGAGATCAAAGCTTCTAACTGCAGACCATTCAATTTATTCAAAGTGTAATTTTTTGTACTGCATTCATTAATTGTTTTAAGTTTTTTTTTCTCCATTTCTTACGGATTTTATGAAAAGTTCTGGAAATGGATTTCTTTCGAAAGTTTAAATTTTCCTTTGATTTTATTGGTTTATTTCTTTCCTTTTATTTCATTGGCTGTTGCAATCCCCCCCCCCAGTTCTTAACAGATTTTCTTTCCACTTTATGTAAATTGGAAGAATTAACGGTCACTTTGATTTAAGTGTGCAGTGAAGTTGCATCGTTTCTTGCTTTTCTTTAGTTCAACATGCCTTCTGTATTAAGGCTTGTTAACAAGTTTCAGGGTATTATTAATTACTCGGTTTTTCTGCTGGTAAGCAAACTTTTGGAAGTGAGGGAGTGCTTAATCGTTTATTTTGTGTTCATTTATGTTTGAAAAAGCAACTTCTGTTGGATTTCCTAAGGGAATCAGGGTTACTTAAATCGGAATTATTGTGCAAAAAGTGCACCTCTCCGAGGCATTTCTGTGTAGTAGTTCCAGGCTCAACCCATTCCATTAAAACTAATTACTTTCCGTTAAAGCTTATTACTTAGTTAAAACTAGTTACTCTTTGATAAAACTAGTTACTCTTTGATAAAACTAGTTACTTTCTCTTTTAAAAAAATTTTCTCCTAAAGATTACTTTCCTTGTAAAACAAGATTTTTTTTAAACAGTCATAAATGTGTTTGAGGCTTATTAATTTTCGTTGTAAGAAAAAAGATTTTGAAATAATTCTTTCCTTGGAGACATTAGAAGTGCACCAAAAAAATGTGTCAGGGTTGCTGACACCAGACAAGACAGACTGTAGCATGGTAATTTCATATATTACTTTTGAATTTGTATTATTTCTGCAATTGCGTTTATTACTGTTTAATTTGGTTTAGATTTCGCTGACATTGTCATTCATTTACAGTGAAACTTCGATTAACCGTCAGGATCGGGACCTTGACGGTTAATCGAATAGATGGATACCTGAAAAACACCCATCCACTGCATATAAACGAATAATAAAAAAAGGCATGTTTACGAACTGGAAATACACTGTACATACATGTAGTTTATTTCACAGGAACAAACAATTTCCAATTTAAATTAAGTACAGTTCATATTGTTACAGTTGTAGATACATATTTAAATTTTAAAATAGTCTGTCATTTTCAGTGTGTACGTGCTAATAACTTTTGATATTTAATGAACTTTTAATAACGGACTGAGGGTTAAAAGAGTGACAGTTAATCGAAGTTTCATTGTACTTTGCTAGAATCAGTGAGGTTTAGCGTTAACACCTTTTAAAAGTATTACTTACTTTTGAATTTGTATGATTTCTGAAATTTTGTTTACTACTGTTTAATTTGGTTTTGATTTCGCGGAGTCATTCATTTAGGTTGTTTGTTGGAATCAGTGAGGTTTAGCTTTAAGACTTTTTGAAAATATAACTATATTTAAAGATGTCGCAGCCTCCCAGAAAACAGAAATGTCTTTGAACACAATGAGATAACAGAGAAAGAAATCAAAGAGACGGTGAATCCACCCCAGAAAGAGAAACTAGACAGCGAGCAGAGAAAAAAAACAAAGAAAAATAGAAGTAGAATCCATCTCAGAAAGAGAAACAGTGAGGCGCAAGGAATGAGATGACATGCTTGTGTCATGTTGGGTAGAGGTGGGAATCACTCTTAAAATTGCTTTTTTTTTCTTGATGTTTGCAGAATCAGCAAGTACATGACAAGAATGCTGTCACGGGCAACACTGTAATAACTCGATCAACTGAACATGCAACTATGCTCAAAACATAAAATTAAAATCTTAAAGAGAAAATTCCCATTCAGCATGTCAAAACACTTAGCACTTCGGCATACCCCAAAGTTGAGAACTGCATTTGTAAATGGTGTCAGGCTGTGGCTACACCATTAAATTCAAAGTTCGCATGTGTGGCTGTTTAAAAAAGGCAAAATATCACCCTTAGGAAGATTTTCGATAAAAGTTTGGTTTGTCTCTATGGTCAGTTTGTTAACCCAAGGGTCTCCTGGTTTAATTAGGGACAGAGGCCTATGACCTTACAGCTTCGTAAAAAGTTGATTTCAGTTGAAAATTGAGGAGTGTTTCAAAGAACTTTCTTGAAAAATGCAGATATGTTTACTGCCAAAAATTTTTTTAGTGTTTGTTTGCAGCTACATTTAAGGAACAGGAGTACTGAGAGTGTACAAGTAAAGTACAAAACATGACTAATATAAGAGCCACTGTTCTAAATTAACAATTTTACATTTTATTAATTATTAAAAAGAAAACCTGGTTACACTGAATTATTTTTACTCAATAGCTTTCAACAGTTGGTTCCACAAATTGTCATATAGCTGTAATTCAATTTTGTCCCACTCAGAAAATACTTTTACACAATATGGCTCTAATAACTCGATCATCACCTGAACATGCAACTATGCTCATACCATCAAATCAGTCTTAGAGAAAATTCTCATTTCAGCATGTCAAAACACTTACTGATTCCCAAATGTTAAATGTAAGGAAACTTGGATGAGCAGAGAAAACTTTAAGATGAGTTATACCATATGAGTCATGTTGCTATACTGAGGTCATTTTCACGGTAAAAACAATCGGTTAAAAAAATTTTACATTTAAGAAAGCAGATAAAAATACATACTCTGGCTGCAACAATTAAGCATCGTTTTCCAACTGGACATAAAACAAGATTCCATTGGTCTTCAAAATCATTTGGCACTTCAACCAACCACTCTGATAACATTAACTGAAAATAAATAAAATTATAAGCACTAAAATAAGTGAGAAATAAGTAATCATAAACATGACTGAAACCTTAAAAATATCTAAGATGCAAGTAAGACTTGGAGGGCATTCCAAGTGCTTTTCAATAATTCTTACTATTGAATAGGAAATCAATCTTAAACCATCAACACCTGAATTATTTCTGCTCAAAATATTTTCATGATTATCTCAAATCTATGTTATGGACCCCTGAATGCAAAAAAATCTAAAATTCAAACAATTTGTGATTTACTTTTAAAATTACAGCCCATCCTCATCTGAGGACACTGAGCGTTTCGGTGGGAAAAAAAAATAAAGAAATTCAGTGAAGTCAGCAAATTTGAAAACAACATGAAATAGATGTAAAAACGGACTAGTTACGGTATTTTATTAAATTTTAAGATAAAATTAATTTTAAACTGTTATTTATTTAACATTTAATGACAATTTATCTCAAACTGAGTAATGTTCAACGCTACAATTTCAGTTTTGCGCGAATTATGACAGTTGATAAAAAGGACAATTTTTTATTCAGAATGGCGGAGAACGAAATGCACATATATGATACATAAACAAAATACATCAAATTTACATAATTTGCATCAATTCTTTGGTTTGGTATGATATATGGGAAAACAAGTAATGCACACTGTTACATTACACTTTTCACAGAATGTGCATGGTTTTGACGCACAATTTTTCGGCTGACAACGTCTTTGTTTATCTCGTTTCAAAATAGTATACACCGTTTCAAAATAGTATATAGCGAACACCATTTATATTTACAGGCAAAGAGGATAGTGTTAACATTGGGCGACCTCTTGCTGAAAACAAGTTGTTACACCTTCTTTCAAGTAGGTTACTGTTATTTCTTGTCAA
Organism: Metellina segmentata; assembly: GCA_947359465.1. NCBI lineage: Eukaryota > Metazoa > Arthropoda > Arachnida > Araneae > Tetragnathidae > Metellina > Metellina segmentata. The sequence continues at coordinate 116,111,143 of OX375873.1, forward strand.
AAATCTTTTATTGATATATACTTATTTTTCACATCTTGATGGGCAGATGTATACAATATATAGGCGATTACGAAAGCCATGTCGACCATTCTTGTAAATAAACACCAATTACCTTTTTTTGCCTCTTGTGGATATTGAATGTTTTTCCAAATATCAATCATGCTGGTCAACACCACCCATAAATGTGTTGTATGAGTGGATTATGTTTGGTTGTGAAAAGGAAATTCTTTCTTTCTGACCTTTACACCAACGTAGTGCTTGTCTAACAGGATTAATCAGTCCAGAATTTGTTGCAAATGTAACAGACAATGTTGTTCCATCTGACTATTAAAATTTTATTTTTCTTATAAAATTTATGATCATAAAACCCTTGTTTCTTTTTCTATTTCATTCCGAGATTTCAGAGGACATCTTGCCATTCTGTTGTCTCTTATAGTGCAATAATTTCAGTTTTTGAACACAATTCTAGTCAGAGTTCAGTTTTAGAGGAATTTGTGTCTTCAGGAACTTCGATTTCAGCTGTTCCTGCAGTATCACGTACTTCAGCTAAAGCTGTATTTTCATCATTAAGATCTTCTTCATCAGTGAGCTCAATTGCGTTAGGTGGAATTGCGATGTCAGTTTCTATTTGTTCGGAAAATAAATATTCGTGAGCTTCAGCAATCGCTAAGAATGTGAAGCCGTTATAATTTTTTATACTTTGTTTTGTTTTAGGAAAGTAATGACTATTTACCATATAAAAGTCAAAAGACCTTTTAATTCAATTATTAGACGAAAAAATACAAAAATTTTAATGACGCTTGAATTTGTATAAAAGTTGGCTGTAACGTCCAGCGTCCTCAATTAAGGACAGCAAAATTGGATGCCATTTTTTAAAAAGAAATTTGTTTCAAAAGAAATTAATTGTCTATAATAAGTTTATGTAGTACTCTAATTTGAAATGCTAGTGAAAATAAAATGTCTTACCAAGAATTTAACCAATGTACATAGACAGAAAGCAAATGCAAGCGTGAAACATGAAATGGCGATCCATATCACGGATTTCTAAACAACCACATTTACTTGGTAATTTTTGGGATTCTTTCTGGTAGTACCATCTACCGTTGTGCAGAACAAACAATCGTTTACGGAAAATATAAAGATTCTACACGCTCTTTTATACACTGTCCTCAAATGAGGACACTGGGCGTTAATGGGTTAATGTAGCAAAATCTACATTTAACAAATACTTTTCCATAGAAGGTATACAGAATAAATGCCAAGAACTTTTAATTAAAAAAAACCCCACAGGATTGTTACAGAAAGCCTTCAAAATACTGAGTGAGAAATATGGGGGAAAAAATGCAATATATTGTGATCATCATTCATGTCTTTGCATTTGGCAGTCTTCTCCCAACATGTCATACCTATTCAGAAATCTTCTGATCCAATGTTAAATGACTTCCCATGGGAGCTGCACTATACTCTACATCTATTTGTTTTGCATTAGTGGTTTTATGGTATTGTAATTAAATTATGACAGGACAGTGTTTGGTTCATCACTATCACAAGGGCTAATTACATTGGGAATCCTCAGTTACAATTTCAATTGTTTCTGTATTGTTCATTAAAGAACAACTGTCAATAGGCCACTAGACTAAATTGGAAACAAACTTCTAATAAGTTGATAACAGTTGGCACTCAATTTGAGGATGGCTCAAGAAAAAAATTCCTTTACAGAAAACTATGTCTGTGAACCATACAAGAAACAAACACTTAAAATTGGGATGAAAGTATAATCAAAAGAACTGAATGAAAGCTATTACAAATACCTAGATAAGAGGTAGTCTGACAAAGATAAAGCAGCACAAAATAGACTATACAAACTACAATTTTTGAGAAAGCAGAGCATATACAGTATGAAGCTTAGTATTTAAATTCTAGGGAAAATCTTGTGCAGATTTACACATTACAAAAAGCTATTCTCAAAACAAACACAACAAAAATTAAAATGTAACAAGTTGTTCATATTTTATCATCTCTACTATTATAAAAGGAGGTGTTTGTGTTGTCAGACCGAGCGATGTCTAATTTGCTAGACAATGTGTGTAGTAGTGGCCAAGGACAGAGGGACACTGCATACCTAATTTGGACACGCACATTTATTTTTACAATATTATATGAAGTTTCCAATATACACACCGCCGGTTCAACTGTCTCCATGCGAACTACCCCTCTCGTCTTCACTCCCTTCTTTTCGTGCCCTGGGGTCAGGGCCAACCACCGAACACTCAGTGGGGGAGGAATAGAACGGTAGCCACCAGAACACAAGAAGGACCGTTCTTATCCGTGTCCATAACACCTGTCGGAAGATCGTAACATGTGTCGTGTCTGTATTTAAGCAGTGTCCAGACGAATCTATGGCACTTGCAATAATGAAATTTAGCACACAGGTAATCCTAATTTTTTGTGATTTTTGTGTTCAGCCTGAATTATAAAATTTTATCTAGAACATATTTCAATTAATTTATTAGTTTCTTCCTTTTTTCTTTTGGGGAATGTGACGTCATACCTTCCTCGATTGAAGGAAGGAAAGGATTTTGGATTTTCCAACATTGGAACAGTGCCAAATTTTGACATCATTTGGGGAGCTGACTTAATATTGAAGAAAGGCCAAATTCTGTGTTTTTCATCCTACTGCCTTGGAACCATGCCAATAGGATTTCTGATTCTAGTGTGTTTTGATTTACGTTGTTGATTAGTATTATTTTCTTGCTAGTGATTACAACTTTGTCAAGGGCAAAGACCATTTGAGGTTTTCTATCTTCGTAATCATTAAAGATGGAGTAAAATTTTAACAGATTTGAAATCTGCTGAAAATTTTACACCAGATTGATACCTTAAATATGATTTTCTTCAAATAAAATTTTTTCAATTGTAACCTGTATCATGTAGGGTGGAGGTGGGACTCATTCTTAAAGCTTTTGTTTTTTCTTTTTAATGTTTTCAGTATCAGCAAAATTTAATGTAACTAACCAATTTTTAAATAAAATTATAAAATATTTAAAATTAATTTATTGGCATTTATTTATTACTTGCCACTTTGAGGTTACCACAGCATTGCTAGTGGTGTTGGTACAGGAAGCAAACCAAATGGAATGTGTAGCAATCACAGTGGGTTGGCGAGCGTTAGCGAGCAGTGGTCACCCCTGACCCCACGAAAAGAACTGTCACTGGCAAAGCCTTGTTTGTCAGAGTGGCTAGTTTGAAATAATATTGAAAGAAATTGCAATAATGCACAGTAGTTGGCAAGTATGTTAAAGGCGAGTTAAAAAAAAATTTTAATTTCAGAAAAGTCTTCAATATGACTGCCTGTTGACTTCTTCAATTTTCCTTCAAGACAATGAAAGCTTATTACAGATATATTTAAGGGTACAAACTTAAATTATTTGAAAAAATATTAATTTATTTTTAATTCCCATAAAACATTTAAATAAGTAAACATTAGTCATGAAGGACAAAATGAAACATGCCTGGTTTTTATAAGATCTTGGAGGCCTGATATATTCAATTTCCATTTCATCGTCTCCATCCTCTTCCTCTTCTTCTTCATCCCACGTATTGGTGGCAAGTCCACGTGCATGACTAGCAAAATCAAATCTTTTTCTGAAGAGGAATAAACAATCAAACAATATAATATCAGATACCAAACGCGCTCTGTGGCAAGTTATGTAAAACACATCTACTTCACTAAAATAATAAATCAAACTAGGTCATGGTCCACTTGCATAGCTGTGGTTTAATAATACCTACTGCGTAAGGAAATATTTACCCTTAGTATTTGATGATTCCTCAGTATTTCCATGTCTTGAATATTGCATTACATAACAATTCTTCTTTGCAAGAACAAAAATTAGTCACAGAATTAACTTTTTTCAAGAAATTGAGGTAGTAAACCTATACTTTAGAATGGACTGTAGCAACATTTCCCAAACTGTGCTCCGTGATTCTCAGGGGCTCCATCAGCATCAGTTATGAATGAAGAAAGTTTCTCGTCTGTACACCATACGTTTACAAACATGCATGCCCGGACCCGGATTCGATCCAGGAACCTTCCGATCTAGAGGCTAACACTTTAACCACTATACCGGTAGAGGAATTCGAGACATTGGACTTGAATCTCTTCGTGCGGCGCTTCTACCCTGACTCTTGATAAACTGGGATTTACTCTCGGCTTGTCAGGTAATTAACGCGCATTGTTTTATATTTCGAAGATGTCAATGTTACTGAGAAGCAGGAAAAAAAAACATTTTCTTGGTTGGTGAGGTGAGTCATTGAGAAAGGTTAGAGCGTAATCCATAAAATCAGATTTTCAGAATAACGTGCCCGCAGTAGTAACCGTTCATTACGATGGAAAATTGTTACCAGGTCTGGGTGTGAGAAGTTCTTAAGAAGAATGTTTGCCGATCCTTATAGAAGGAGCAACTTCTTGCAGTACCAGAACTGGACAGCTTTTCTGGCAAAGATGAAACTAAAGCAGTTTCAAACGTACTTAAAGAATGGAACCTCAATAATAAAGTAAAAATAATGTGCTGTGATATGACAGCATCTAATACAGATAGCTTGAATGGAGCTTGTGAGCTTTTAGAACAAAATCTAGAAAGAGAATTCTTACTCTTTGCTTGCCGTCATCCTGTTTATGAACTGGTTCTGAAAAGTGTATTTGAAACAAAGATCCACCAAGGCGCAAACAGTCCTGATATTTCACTAATCAAAAAGTTCAGAGACAACTGGAAAAACATTAATCCTAATGCTATCGAAACATGCACAGATTTTGCCAAACAGCATCTTTTTGACGCGACCATTAACGGATTTGTGACGTTTTTTAACCATGAACTGCAAAATTCCATTATATGTAATGATTATCGAGAACTGATCAAACTATCTGTTATTTTCTTGAGAGGAGATAAGGAGAGTAAAATTAAAATCAGACCTCCTGGCGCAATGCATTCAGCACGATGGAGGGCAAAAGCTATTTACTCTTTGAAAATATATTTGCTGCAGTCTCAGTTCAAAATGAACGTTGAGGTCAAACGAGCGTAGCAAGATGTTTGTTTAGCCATTGTGGCAGTTTATGTGATGCCCTGGCTTGGATGCAGTTTGGCAGTGAAGGTGCAAAAACAAGATTTGCGTTTTTTAAAGACGTTAAAAGAGTATGAAACAGTTGACAAATTGATATCCAAAGCGGCCCTGAGCAAGTTCAGTCAACACCAGTGATATTTATCAGAGGAAATAGCCGTATTATTACTCTTTGATGCTATTGTTTATAAACAAACCAAGGCGAATATTGTAGCGAACTTATTAAGAGAAAGTTAATATGATTTTGGGAAGATATATGTTCAATCGAAGGAAGAGATGTCTGTATTTTTATATGATGAGAGTTTTGTTTGATCTGCTATTTTAAATTCTGTTTAATTTTCTTGTGATACTAATTTTTCTTATTGTTTTAGGGAAATCATTGAGTGATTTCCTATCCATCAAGAACAAAAATTTGTTTTTGCAATTAAAAGTTGACAGCAGCTTCCCACGAGAAAACGTATCTTCGTGGGAAGAAAAGGCAGCCTTTGTGGAAGTTAAAATAAGAATTTTAGCTTAAATGCAGTAAATGACACAGCTGAAAGAGCTGTTGAGCTAATGCAAGACTTCCATGGTTCAATTACTGCAGAAGAAGAACCGAAACAGTTCTTATTACGCTGTGTGAAAGAACATATTAAGATGTATCTAGACTGTAAAAAAGAGACCTTAAAATGAAAGTATCCTGAATAATTATGTGTAACTTTATTTTTAAGAATTAAAGGCAAAACTTAAATTGGTCTTTTAATCAATATTTACCTAAGATATGCATAGTTGTGGTGACCTAGCTACATATTAAGATCTGTTCAAAAACGTCTATTTCCATAAACTTTGGGGCCCTGTCGGCACGGGTTAACATTAACGTAAGAAGTTAAAATTTTATATTTAAGTAAGGCTTAGTATATTAAAAAGAATTAGAGGGTATGGGTCATTCTGAAATGAAGTGGAAATTTGAGTCACCTGCATTTTTTTAATGAATTTTATGCATTAATTTATTTTTATACAGTAGTAATATATCTTATTTAAGGTATATTTTCATCAAATAGTGTTAAAAGAATAAATATTTTCATATTTATAATTGAAAAAGTAAATTAACCACGGAAAATGTCACCTCTATGGCCGTCCCTAGCCCTGTTTCTAGGTTTAGATATAGTTGAAACTTAAACAGTGTAAGAAATTCCTTTATTTAGTAGCTCTATTTAGTGTTAAGAGTCTTATTGTTATACAATGCACTTGAAATTATTATATTTTTAATTAAATTTAATATTGAAAAATCAGTAAATTCCTTTGTCCCTGCTATTTTTGTCAGCTCTGCATAAAATGTAAATAAATATTTGATTTACAATGTTTGAACACTTGTAACTTTGAGTCTGATTATGTATGTTAGTAGAATCTTTAATTTTTCTTTAAAAATATGGCATTGAGAGTCGGGAGATAATTTAAGTATCCTCATGACTGAAATTCTCTTTGAAGTTTCTGACATGGTACGAGGTCAATCTGCCTATTTGGTACCATGTATAAGAAATCTGATATAATCAAATTTAGTAAAATCAGGAAAGAGTCTGAGCAATAAATAAATAGAATTTAAAATGATCCAGAACTGTATGTAGAATTTAAAAGGAAGGAGTTGGAGAGATATTATAGAAGAAAAGAAGAAGGAAAAATAAAAGATATTTCAGTACTTTCCAACAGAAAAGAAAGCTCAGTAAAAAAAAAATGGGTTCAAAAAACAAGAAAATCTCGATTTGAAGAAAAAAAGGAAATTTATATTCCACCAAACAGTGAACTAGTTGACCTAGTAGAAGCTGTTGGTGTAGGCCTTCAAAGTGTAGCTGTTATTGGGAGAGTAGTAAGCAACAGGGAAAGAGGCAGAAAAAGGCTTGCTAAAAGAAACAAATCAAAGTCCTACTGAACGATTAAGATTAAGCAACTTGAAAAAGAAAATAAAGAAAAAATGAAGCTTAATACAAATAAGGAGAAATATAAGAGGAACTATTGTTTGAAAGAGAAGTTTAAAAATATGAACAGTCCACAGCAGAAGGTCAAAAATCTTTTACGTTGAGTAAAAGTTTCTCCTAGAGAAAAAATTTTGAATTTGGAGCTGCGTTAACTACCCAGATAGAGAAAAATTACAATACAAAATAAAGGAAAGGTCAAAAAGCATTTAGTTTGGTACTGTCTGGAAAATAATTATAAAGTATCAAAGTTTGCACAAGATCCCACTTTAGTCCATAATGGGAAAATTTTAATAAAATATAGTGAGAAAAACATTGTTGAAGTAATTAAAGAGACAAGAACATACCAAACAAAAAATAAAATGAGAATAAGATCTGACATCGTGAAGTTTTTTTGAGTAAGATGTCAGCTGTATGGAACCAGGCATTAAGACTAATACTAAAAACAAAAGAAAACCTTAATGAGAAATCTTAAATTCACCATAAAAAGTTGAAGTAGAATCTGGCTATAATATTCCATACTCAACGTTCTGTTTTTTTTACCATTTTAGGTATTGCAACCTGATGTAAAAAACATGTGCATTAGGGTGGTCCAAAAAAGGCCTTTTTTTAAAAAACCATTTTTTTTATTGGTCCTACCCTCCTAATTTGTTCCATTTATGAAAAAAATAATTGTTGTGAAGTTTAAGCTCATAATTTTAATATTTAAAGGTAGCTCAACACCCTCATAGTTCTGTGTTTTTCCATTTTATGCTATAGATATAGAAATAAACAAAACTCTTGCTAGGAAAAACATACAATTTTAATTTGTTAAAATTTATAGCATTTTATGAGTTAAAAATAATACAAGTTACATTTAAACAACAATGGGCGTGCTATGTACTTGTGCCAGCGCCCACTAAACTCTGCTTTTTGCAGTCAGGATAAACTCGTCGGTGTTCTTCGATAACCTGCAACAAGAATTGTAGTTGGTCTTCACTGTGTGTTATCTTCCCATTAAACTCTTTTATGAGGGCTATACCCCTTTCAGCATGATCATTAACAACTGGAATTCCTTTAATCATTTTTAGTGCATTGTAATAATCCTCCTGATGCTCCCAGATTTGTGGATCTACGTGAAGGAACGTATCAGGTAAACTCATTCTTTTAAATAACAAAGCTGACCGCTTTGTAACAAAGTCCTCAAATTTCATGTCCATAAAAGTTTTAAACTTAATGTTAGGACGTTTTGCAACATTATTTTTTCCATTTACTTCTTTCATAGCCTTTATCATCTGTCTTTTAATGCAATGAGGCACTTGATTGTCAAAAAGAGATAAGGCCACGAGATCCTCTGATAAATACCAAAGGTGATTAGCTAGTTTTTCTGATGCAACTTTGCTTATTTCTTCATCAATATTTTTATACTGCAATAAAGATTTCATTAAATTAAAATCATTGTATGGTGCATTTTGAGGTGAAGAAGCTGTCATCCAAGCTTTTAAATACATGTGTATAGCAAATATACATATCTTTTGCAATCCCTTTTCTTCTGTTGGAGTGATGGTAAACTGGCAACTAAACATCCATATTTTAAAACAGTACAATATTTTTGACATCCATCGAGCGTGGTGTACAGCCCCAGGTGCCATAAATCTGATTCCACGAGAAGGGGTTTTACCAAGAAATATTAAAATAAGTTCAAGAAATTCTCGATAATCATCTCTTGAGTGGGAATTATGCATTAATGTTTCAACAAATTTTATTCTATCGCCCTTTATATCAGCGACTTGGGCCCAAATGTCCTTATTATTGATTCCTGTCTTATACTTATTCTTATCAATTAACTCCCAGTTGGCCTGGAATCTTTTAAAGAGAAGTACATTTGGTGCGGAAGAGAATCTCCATGCATTTATTATTAAAACTGCACCAATAATCAATTCCATGATGTGGTGTCGACATGCCAAATATAGTAGCGTCTTGTTCATTTTTTGTTCCAACAAGACACAGGTGCCATTGCTTTGACCTGTATTTACACTTGTTGTGTCAAAGCACATAGCAGACACTTTGTCAGCTAAGCCCCAGTCCTGCAAAGCTGCATAAACTGCAACAGCTTGATTTTCTCCGGTTCCTGATGCAAGTTTGGCCACTGTAAGTAATTGATGGACACTTTTCCCAGATACTATGACAAGAAGTCTATCAACTTTTTCTTTCCCAGTTAAGCAGTTAAGTTTTGTAACAGTTTAACATCCCAGTGAACTGTTAATTTAGCATTATGTTCCTGGAATTCGGTTTTCAGCTGTTGAAACATATTAGAGCGGTGTTTCATTCTATCTCGACGAATAGAACTTCTGCTTAGTGTAATGCCATCCACTTCACAGCCCAAACTCCTTGCTGTTTCAGCAACAACAAACACAGTCTTGCGATCTGAAACTGTTATCCTGTCTAAAGCTGCTGCCAAACATGGTGTCACAACTTTCATTCGCTTTTTGTTTTATTTTTGCATATCAATTTCTTTTACTGTAAATGATGCTTGTTCTTCCTGATCGAACTCATCTGATTCATCAGAAGAAACCAATTGCACAGTTTCTTCCATTTCTTCACATTTTTTTTCATCTGTTGATACCTTTTAAGATTAGCCTTTTTTATGAAATCTGCCATTTTTTCAGTTTTCTCAAGATGCTTGTCTACACCTAGCATTGATCCTCGTCTCCCTTTCTCACGCTGAGCTAACAAGAACTTTTTATCTTGAGAATTTTTTATCATATTCAATGCGTTAGCATGTGCTATGTCGAAAAGATTATTTAACTTGGAAACAAAATCACCTTCTTTACTCTTTTGTGTCACTGTGTTTCTATTTTTGTTTTTCTTCAATAACCTCCATTGTTCAAATAGCCTTTCTAGCTTTGGTTGACAATTTCTGAGTTCTTGCACAGGTATTCTGGCTTTTCCCCAAAATTTTGTTATCTCTTCTATTGTAGTTGTTGCAGACTCCCTTATAGTCTTATTCAGTTCAACATGGTGATGAAGAAACAGACCCAATGCCATGCCAAGTGATGGTAATTTGCTACAAGTTAGCTCAGTTATGGTAGAACCAAGAAGATATATATCTGTTTTTGATCTTGTAGATACAGCTGCCATAGTCACAGATTTATTCTGAAACAAAGATTATAATGACTTTTTAATTTTAAAAGTATTTTCTACACTCATGCAAACTTCCATACCAACTGTGGTGAAATTTAAAAAAAATAGCAATTTTATTTGTGTTTAGTTTGATTTTTGGACAACATACTCACTATTAAACAATGATACAAACTTGATATGCATTGAGCTACCTCATAATATTATTGGAATGTTTTCAAATTTTGTCTGATATATTTTTTAATGCATTGGAACAAAATAGGAGGGTAGGACCTAAACAATTTTCATCTTCGAAATTTTGGACCACCCTAATGTGCATGTGAAAAGCATGAAAATGTATGTAATGTAAATCTCTGCTGTCAGGATGTAGTAAAAAGTAAAGAATGTCTGGAAAGGAGATGTAAGAAGTGCATTAACAAACACGTTGAGACAAATGATTTTGAAAATGTAATTACATGCGTTGAGCAATGGAAGAGGAAAGAAGTAAAGTTTAGTTAAAGGAATAAAAAAGTCAGCTAAGAAAGTGGTTAAATCAAAAGTAGAAATAAAAGTCAAAGAACTAGTTAATAAATTCAATCATATGTTTCCTCATTTCATGAAGCATGTTTGCAAATAGTCCAATACAGGTCAATTTCAACCTAAAAAATAGCCTCGGAACAGATAAGATACTGATACATGTTGATTTCAACAAAAATTATTAATGTAAGTACACCAAGGAGATACAAAGTGTGCATTTCAGAGGTTCAGACGACCAAATCACATTACATAGGTAGGGAAATTGAAAACAGTGAAAAACTTAATGTTCTGCTCATTGTTTGAATCTTTACGACCTGACTCAAGTGCATTTAATGAATATATAATTGTCAAAGCATTTGGTAGGAAGAGTGTTTGCTATTATGTGGCAAATGTCTCGGAATGTTTTGAAGCTTCTTACCAGATCCGCTTCATGTCAAGATGGCATGACACCAAAAACCAATTGTGAAGCAACATGACACCAAAAGAATGTGAAGCAACAGTGCAAGATGAGGTTGTGGCCATTTTAAAACAACTGACAATGAACACTCATGAACAGTTCATTTTTTATGAAATACCTGAAGACATTACACTGTGTTAAATGAAACTGAAACATTTTGTCACCTCCATGCAAACACTTGTAGCTCAATTCCCATGAATGTCACCTCCATGGGACTATATGTCACCTCCATGTTTTAAGGAAATAAAAAATTGGCTTTAATTTGCTTAAAATGCTTTCTTGACCTCTGTTTGATGGTTGTACAGCTTTATTTGCCCTAACAGAACACTAAATACATAAAATAAATAATAAAACTTTAATTTTATTTTTTAAAAGTTTTGACTGTCAAATTTCTACTTAATTTCAGAATGACCTGTATGCGTTTTGATGACTGCAAAAAAATTTTCTTTGCCCATATAAGGGACACCCTAATGCCCCCTCTCTAAAATTTTGGGACAGCTGTCCCTCTAATTTGAGCATCTGCTCTTAGCATCCCAGTACGCAGTTGCAAAGCGAAATGATCGGACATGATCAACACGAGTGAACGATATCACTGTAAAGAGTGATTTACAGCATTACAGCCTAAATATCAAACCTCCTCTGCTGCTTCTTCTGCGTAAAAAAATCGTTATACATATATTAAACTAGAGAAAATGAAATATATTTTTTTTCTGTTCATTAAAATTGATTTACTTTTGTTTGTGCGATGAGTTGCTTTCCATGAATATGCACATTACTTAGCCTACCTTACTTTTTCGAACTTTGTATACTATGTGTTTTATGTAGTTTTTGAACTAAATGGTTTAATACTTTACAATTGTTTTAACCAAAAATAAAGAAGACAATTTATAGCATAAACTTTTAGAAGTTAATTAATGCAAAAATGAAGCGATTTGTTATAAAACATTTAAAAATACATCAATTTTGACCAAATTTAAAATTTTAATAAAAAGTTTTAAGTTTCGAAAACATAAAATAGTTATTATAATTACAAAATACAGTTTATACCAACAGAAAATAATTTCAGAACAAAAACTTTAAAATTGAAGATTTTAGAATTTTGCGAGTCCCGGACCTATTTAACTAAAACATTCTTCATTTTATCAGATGGACCTGATGCAGACATATCACAGGAAATTGATATTTATGAATATTCTGAAGAAAGTACACTAGAAGACGATGATTCCGATAATTCCAATTATGAAAATATTTAAGTTTTCTTCCAAATTATTAATATTTATGTCACCATATTTTACGCTTTTGAGATAAACGAAATAAAAGAAAAAAAATGATTACATTTTGAATGTTTTCCCAACTTAATAAATTTTACACCACACAAAACTCAAGTATGTTATAGTATGAAAGGTAAGGTTTAAAAAAAATCCCATTTAGCTTGCTCTGTAGTGGTGGAAAAAAAACCCTTCAGGCTCAAATATAATTTAGCGCGCAACCACTCATAGCCTTAGCTGAAGGTCTTTCCATTACTACCGAGCCAACTGAATATTATTTTCTTTATTAATACCTTAATGACTATCTCGTGTCACATTTTTCAGCCGGTGTAAAATATTTTGAAAAAAAAAAACCAACTTCTTTTACATGTTCCAAACGCCTCCCCGCTTACACCCACCCGAACTGTACCAGCTGAATTACGTTTCCTAAGTGATCTATCAAAGATCAATTACTGGCAAGAAAATCAGCTGGTGCAAAATAATCACCCTCCAAATATCACTGCATCCCGGACTAATAGTGCAATCCTAGTAACAGGAACTTTAAGATTAAATTCAAGTACATGATGCATTTGTCGGCTTAGCATCAACCATTCCAACTCCCCAAGTATCAACAGAACACGATTCTTTTATAACAAAGGAAAGCCTTGAGTAGTCACTGTTTCGAACAAAATAGAAGTTTGATAGTGCTGATGACAATGAACATTCATCTACTAGATTAACTGATTATCTTGAAAGGAAATAAAATTTACAATATGCTTAGATATTTGAAGAGTTCAATTTCTTAAAATGGAGCATGTTACATTCTGCTTCCACGAGAAAAGTACTTTTTTATAGCAACTTCTATATAGTATAGTTCGAGGGCCGTCCTACGATATTTGACGTCCATGGGCTATTAACAATAGTCCTCTTCATAAGTAAATACATGGGAGAGGGGTGACTGGTGAAGTTTAAAAGTTTCAGAACTAGAAAATCAATATATTCAGTCATGCGCTGGTCTTCAGCCGTCAAATTAATTTGAGTGCAAGCAAAATTGTCGACCCGTTAGGCTATAGCCCATTTAGCCCTGTGGCTAGGGTGGCCCTAATATAGCCAACAAAGTGTTTTAAAAAGCAAATAGAAAATGAAAATAAAGATTTAACAAGAAATGGTACTTTCTCATAATAATTGTCACAATCCTTGAAGGTGCAAGCATTTCCTATTGTTGCACCACACCAACTTGGTTCAAATACAATCTAACGTAATTTTTAATACCTGGGAAGAGCACTGCATATTAAAAATGTATATGAGTACCTGTCAAAAGAAAATCATTCATAGATTTAAGATAACTAAAAAGTAGTTATTTAGAAAAGTGGAAACTCACAATTTCTGGGCTTCTAAGAATTTTTTTCGCCTTGCTTCTTGGTCGGTTGAACTTGACTTAGCTTTATATAAAGCGAAATGTGGGTGCACAGCAGATGTAGAATTTTGTTGAAGTGTAACTTGTGAGCCGGCGAATGCTTCAACTAAATCATCCATCAAAAAACTAAAACTTAAGACAAAATTCGGCATGATTATTAATTTCTACTACAAATACAAGGATGTGTTAACTAAATTCATTTATTAAACTCGACGTGAAAAACACTGGCATGTATATAAAATTCACTAAGCTTACTTGTGTTTACTTTTTCTGAAATCTGCCGTCTATTTGATGAAGACTTTCCTAATGATTCGACAAAACGAAATAAAATTTTATACCACCATCGTGAAAGAGTTACGGAAAACGACACAATTTTGAAAGTATTAAACTCGTACGGGAATCCATGAAGAGGAAAGAGTAAGTGCGCCTTTGTTCTAATTGGTCAATTTGCTGTTAATCCGAAAAATATGAAATAGCGAACGGGTTTCATGGGAGAACATGGGAGGAATTGTGTGTCGCATGACTCGTTGGAAACTTTGTTTACTAAAAAGTCTGAACTAGTTTTTAAGGTCTACTGTATTTCCAACCCGTTGGTAATGGTAATGGTAATTGGTAATTTTTAGTTAACGTCTTCTTGAGCAACACAACGGGCTATTGACGACGGTCCGGGATCAGTCCCTTAAGGGAAAGATTCGAGGACAACACCTCGTAATTTTGAACCACGGTCAGATGACGAAGCAACACCTGAGCTGGCACCCCACTCTCCAAACTTCCACGCCAACCCAACGTAAGGACTTTCGGCCACGACAGATGTAAGGTGCACTAGCCGCCTCTACACCTTCCTTCGAATGGAAGCAGTCCTCTCCGTACCGAGTTACTGAAAACCCACAGCGGATTAGCCGAAGCTAGGGAAAGCCTCTAAGGAGAAATATTAGAAGTGGGCCTAGTGACACACCGTCCGAAAAACCCTTATCTGCCCAGGATGAACACGATAGGGAGTGGACGTGGTCGACCCTGGAATGTGTGCGCTGAAGATATGTGGTCCGGCTCAATGATATCAGTCAACCTTAGGTCCGTTTTGAGCCGGAAAAATTTTCTTCACCGCCTCTACACCATACGCTTATAAACATCCATGCCCGGACCCGGATTCGAACCAGGAACCTTCCTATCTTGAGGCTAACACCTTAACCACTATACCGGTTAATCGGCTCCAACCCGTTGGAAAAAAAATCATATTTATTTCTTGCCGCTTTCGTACTTTTCAATTAACGTCGTGCTAGAGCAACACAACGGGCTATTGACGATGGTCCGGGATCAATCCCTTAAGAGAAAGAGCCGAGGACAACATAATTTTGAGCCAACTTCCACACCAACCCAACGTGAGGACTTTCGGCCACGACAGATTTAAGGTGTACCAGCCGCCTCTACACCATGCGCTTATAAACATCCATGCCCGGACCCGGATTCGAACCAGGAACCTTCCGATCTAGAGGCTAACACCTTAACCACTATACCCGTTGGTCGGCGCTACTAGAGTGCCTATATTATTATATAGGCGCTACTGATTCGGATCTTTCCCTTAAGGGATTGATCTCGAGCAATAGCCCGCTGTGTTGCTCTAGTAAGACGTTAGCTAAAATTACCATTACCGCTACTGATTCAAAGTGAGACGATCTTTCCAAAGTTGATCAGTTCTCAATGATGAGTCATAGGGACGTAGACCCAATAAGCGTTTTAGTGTATGGGTTCTACACATTACAGCTGAGAGTTTCATATTTCTGTAAGTCCCTAAAAGAACAATGTTATGGAAAATTAACAGTCATTGAAATATCAAGCTGTAGACAACTATTCAAACTTTCGAAGAAACTTTATTTTGAAAACTAAGAGTTGCAACTACAATTTTTCTATTGCCTCAGAGTAAATAATAGCCCTTAGTATTGCTCCTGTGCAGCGTTAATTGAATTACCTACCAAGCATAGAGAAGCCTACCACAAAGTAAATCTGCTGTGGTTTCGCGCTAGATGGCGCTGGAAATTTCATCACGAAACTAAAACTTTATCAGGCTTGAAGGTTTTTGATATTGTATATCTTGTGTGTGTGTGTGTGTGTGTGTGTGTGTGTGCAAAAGTTATGTTTCTGCTGCAGTACTGTAAATGAATAATAAACTCACAAAAACCGAACAAATTTCAAAACAATTTGGCTCTTCCAATTTTATTAGTAAAACGCCAGATGAGTTACAAACCAAATTTATTTCATTCAATTCATATTTTTTAAACATAACAAAATTTATGTTAATAAATCGGATTTAAATAAAATAAATGCAATTTTTTTCACAACACAATTTCCTGCTCCGCGTAATGATTGTGATAATGCGTGTAAGCCCGTTTGCGTATCGATATTTCTTAGTCTTGAAAATATTTGTTCTAAGTAATTGGTAATTATAAGAATTTTCGATTTCCTATAAAAAAAAATATGAATATAAATTTATATAAACCTGTCTAATATATATCTCGTAGATTCATAAATTTGCATAAAACAAGTAGCTGAAAAAAAAATTCCTTAAAAAGAAAATACAAATAACTTAAATCCATGTGTTTAAAAAAAATATTTCTCTCAAAAATACTGTCGCATTTATCGAAACTCATTAACTAAAATCTTTAGGAATTGTTTCTTTTGACACTAAACTGTTTTCATGTTGAGAAATATGTTGACTTATTGGGAATGTGTTTGAAAAAAAAATGTAATACAATCAAAATGTTAATAATTTTTATTTTTGACCTAAAATCTAAGTTCTTGAAGAGTTGTTACATAAAATTTATTCTTTTTGTCGGTTAATGAGTTTCTGCTCTAAGGTGACAATATAAATTTTTTTAAGAAATTGTAAAAACAAATATTAGTATTGAATTTTTTTTTAGAA
The DNA here is from genome assembly GCA_947359465.1 of Metellina segmentata. Lineage (NCBI taxonomy): Eukaryota > Metazoa > Arthropoda > Arachnida > Araneae > Tetragnathidae > Metellina > Metellina segmentata. The sequence continues at coordinate 116,127,884 of OX375873.1, forward strand.
CTCAATTTATTATAAAGAGAAAATACATAAATTTGACACAAGTGGGAAGAATTAAAAATATAGACAGGACACACATGCAATGCATGGAGTTTTAGAGGTGGAGAGATTTGGGAGGACAGAAAGTCTGATGATGGGATATTGACTTTGAACATTTTGCATTGCTGAACAAATGTCTTTCCCTTGCAATTAGACAAAACATGATAGAATAATATATTTTCAAAGACTGAGAATATGAAATGTTAATATTTAATGCAAGTACATACCTATCCTAGGCATATTTGTGAAATGTAATTTCAGGAAATCTTTTATGATAGTCTAAAGTATGAAATGTAATTATGCAATTTGAGGCCATAATTGTTTTGAGAAGCAACATTTTAGTCAATAAAAAGTAAAAATTGTTAAAATAAACAGAAAAATAAAATCTGACAATAACTAAAGATCGAGTAAGCATAACTGCAAACCAGTTATCCCCAGACTAAAAAGATTGAAAAACAAGTTACCACTGTTGTGGTGAAACTGCTCTTTATCTGCCTCTTCACATAAACAAAATAAAGCATATGGAAATTGGTAGAATAAACATACTAGTTAAAAAACATCAAATACAGTGGTGTATCCAGACATAGTTGCTGAGCTTCAGACCTCCTGTCCTTAAAATTCATTAAAAACTCAAATGATCAACTATCTAGTCAATTTTTGAAGAAAATCTGTTCCTATGAAAGCTAGATTTCAGTGTAAAGGCGAATTTATAGATACACTAAGTTCACAACATTGATGCTTGATACCGACTTTTTCTATGCGATTTGAGAAACTGGAAACATTAATGATGTAAGAACAATCTAGTGTCTCTTGCAATAAAATTTCTTCCATAACACCAACACTGCCAAACTTAAGACTTTATGATACGCTGCAAAACATTACACAAATTAAAAATTCGTCATTCTGTGCAATCATAGGCAGGAATGCAATTCTTTTATCTATACATATTTCCTATTAATCCAGAAACTAATTACAATGAGCTTTGCTAGATTATGTCGTGTGTTGTATTGAATTTATCTGTTACCTCCATAAATTATGTGAACAAACTTGTTTCAACTGTATTGAAAGCTGAAATAAAATATAATTATGTCCGTATTCTCTTTACAATGGAGTCGTACTCTTTTGACAATGACTTAATATTGGCTCATCCGGAAAGTTCTGCATGTTTTTTAAGATAAATACCAACAAAGCAGTACAAAAACATAAGAAAATTTTATTAATCACATAAGCTACATTTTGTTCTATGACTTTTTGCCATCTTTCTAGCAGCTGGAAAATTCCCTTTAAAAAAAAAATCATTAGGCTTATTTGTATAAAGAAGTTATCGAGGTACTGCTCGACAGTCTCCAAAGAATTGAACTTCATGCCGTTCAAAGAATTTTGAAGTGACCTGAAGTGGTGAAAATCTGAGGGGGCAAATTCTAGTGAATATGGAGGTGTGACACAAAACAACTCACAACACCTCGACTATTGGTCAGTTATGGCCTCTGCTTTTAATACTGCCATTTAAGTACAGTATTTTTCTGGATATACTGTCTGATTTTGTGGCAACAATTGATAATAAACTATTCCTTTGTAGTCATACTATACAGAGAGCATTATTTTTTTTTGTCCAGAGCGGGCATCATCTTCATGACTGAAATTTCCATGCTTCAATTTAACAAACCACCTTCGAACTGTGGCCTCAGAAACAGCACACATTTTACAAGCAGTATGACTAGCATTTTCCCCTTTCTTAAAATAAAAGAGCATAATATGACGAAAATGAACTTTCTGGTTCTCCATTCACTGCACTGCAGTGAAACAAAAATTTTGCCACAACACATGCTATAATTATGCAGTGTACGCAGAAAGACTGAAATTAAACATCTGCTTCAATCAAGGTCACGCATTATCAGCAGTAGCAAAATAATAATAACAAAGCTGACTTAGAGTTGAAAACGCGCAGAACTTTCCAGATAACCCAATACATTTGATATGATCTATTTTGTAACAGGAGACAAAAGTTAGTTTTTCTCAATGAACTAACCTTAGTTTGCCATGATAAATTTCACTTGATTAAACATTCATACAAGAAAAGTATAATAAACAAGAAAATAAAATATATAACAAAGTAATTAATTTCTTTTATTAAATTCTTATTCTTAGATAAAACCCTTACTGACAACATTTCGACTGCAGAAATAAATTTATCTACAAAAATAGTATCATACAAATTAAAATTTTTATCTATTGCTTCCTTATAAATATTGACAATTGTAGAATGTTGTTACTTTTACATTATGGGATATTATTTTGAGTTGAAATTGATACAACATTAATTCTATAATTGACAGGAAACGTAAAAAAATCAGATAGGTTATTTTATTCAGGACTATCAAAGAATGTCAAATATAAGGCATTAAACCATCCAGTAAGTTAAAAACATTTTTATTTTAAACATTCACATACAGGTTTATTGATACAGTATTTAACTATGTGTGTCCAACAATTGACAGTGAATGTATTTGAGAAAATCTTTGATTTTGGATTTGCTTCAATGATGTCTCAGATGATGTGAATGTATTCAAACTTGGAATGGTATCAGTAAATAAATTAGCAGAGTTACCACTATGTTCAACCTACAAAAATAAACAAACTATTAAACACAATAGAATAAATCAAGAACATATTAGTATTCAAATGAAAGAGATTAAGAAAACAAAATTTCTTACTCCAGGTCACAAAATTCTAATTTTAACAAAAATGAGGACCAATAGTAAGAACAATCGAAATCAATATTAAGAAATGTGAACTTTTGAATTTAAAATATATCGCTCTTTAACATTCAATGTATTTCTAGTTCTAAATTTTCCGGTAGCCTTGTCTTTAACACTTTTAAGATTATGTTAGAATTTATGAAAGTTTTTAAAAATTTTGCTTTTAGCATATGGTGGGGATATTCTTAACTACTTACTAAGTGCAAAGTTTTGCTATTTGCAAAAGACAGTCAAAATTCACTTTTAACAAGAAATAATAAATTAAATACCTTGTAATGTGCAGATGATATAAACAATGAATATTATTTGGAATATTACAATGCACAGAAGGATTTTTAAAAAGTTCTTAGGGGAAAGAGAATTTTATCGATTTATTATAGAAAAGGTTTTTTAATATAATTAAACTTATGATTAGTGAGATTACAGAAAGCTGACCGTTTTGAAAAATACATTTCTAAGGCAAAAGTTGAATACGTTTTTCATTTTTCAAAATAAGCAAATCATCTTTAAACTAAGACTAGAAACCAAGGTACACTTATTTTCATCAAAAGCACACTGCCACCACCACAAGAAACATTGAAGTCGCTTTCTTAACTAAAAATTGTTTTATGTTTATGGCGGTAATGAACAATACAGTAGTACCCCAACTTACGTGAACCTGGATATACTCAGTTCTAGAATTTTCGCTTCGCAACACTGCCACTTTCAATCTTTAGTTTTTCTCTTGCTGTGATACGCATTGAAAGTTGTACTCCGACTTACGCGAATTCGACTTAAGTGTTTTCCGTCTGTCCCACCTATCGTGAAACTTCAGAGTATTACTGTATATGTTATTCAGAACACTAAAAGTTGATTGCTTCTACAGCACACTGTACTCACTCCGAAGCATGTAAACGTTTCTGTGCTTGTGTAGGGTTGTATAATGGAGGGGGAGGTAGAAAATTTAGTCATTTTTAAATCAAAACTGCAGTTATATGCAGTTACAAGCATTACAATTTTACTTAGATCGATGCTTTGTAAAAGTAACAGTTTTATACAAATAATGCGATACAAAAGTATAGAAGAAATAATAGAGTATAACAACTTTCTTACTTGAGCTTTCATAAGAGCTTCCAAACATGGTTGAAAATATTCAATTCTTCCTTCATACAATAAAGGCAATTCGGATTTTAATAACTTATCTTGGCTTTTGGAATCCTCTTCTAAGTTTGCTAAATTTTGACGAGCCTGAAATAGTCATTAGAAATTAATTTTTCAAAATAAAATATAGTAGTTCTATCTAGAAAGTACATCTCATAATAAAAAAAAATATAGTAATTAAGAAACATTATTTCATTTACATATCATTAAAACCATACCCAAAAAACAAATCGCTCATACTTCAATTAAAAAAAAAAAATCCCAAGTTAAGTGTAATTTTGAAAAAAGTTTTAGTTTTATCAAATTTTATTTTACAGTCAATCCACATTTGTCTTCAGTCAGGCATACAAAATATTCCTTTTCTACTGTTTTTATCTCAGCACATTTGTAATAAAAGTACCTACTACCATAGCATTAATTCATAATTACCCAATATTATCAACTGTCATATTGTATGCAAAAGTATAGATCCCATTTCAGACAGGAGGCAATGAGTGGATCATAAGGGGACCCAACTTTAAAAAACTACAAGCCATCCCATAATTGTACTGTTAATCATTGATTCTTGAGAAAGTTTACAATAAAACTAGAATTCAAGTGAAGAGAAATGAACCTGCTGGCTTAGCTACAGCTTGGAAGATTTGAAAAGAGAAAACTTCAATCAAGTCAGTGAGATATCAATGCATCATGGAAAACGAAATGGTTTCTATACACTACATAAAATTCCCGATACTCTTCCCGATAAGCGGTTAATTTTTAGCTCTTTTAACAACAATGTTTACAAATGCTGGACATCAGCTCTCATTCCATTAGCAGCAATAATGAAATATGTTTAACATAAAAGTTTCCTCATAGCAGGGGTGTAAGTGGAAACGGAGTGCCGTTAAAACACTGCTAATTTTTGACGAGAAATAAATAAGAAATATTGTAAAATACCGCTTCATTCTGTCCCAACAATATCATATGGCCACCATACAAGAAAAAATATCTGAAAGATTTTTACAATGTAAAAAGCAACACACAACTGTTAAGAAAAATGCCTACAAAAAATTTTAATTTGATAAATTAACAACAATTGTGCCAAGTTGAGCTTTATGACAGGATTCAAAACTGAAAAGTAACCTTGCTCTCTTCTGTTTTATACTTGAAACTGATTGGGAAATATTTTAGACAAATTATGCAAAATATATACAAGAATGAAAATTTAAACGCAGATTTATGGGGTTATCTTGAAAATTAGTGTCAAAGGTTTTTAGTAAAATCCAGCAATCACCGATTTTCTTTCATTGGTTGCTTGATATCTCGATACATCTTCATTATTTATTGGTGCCAAAGCTTTGAAATGAGCGTCCCTTACAAATGTATTTCCTATAGAAAAATCTGGATTTGTTTTTTTGTCCGGAAGCTCTATAATAATGCAGCTCTAAACTGACACTGGAGAATCCCGTTTTGTATATGGGTCATTCTTGCAAAATAGGCAAAATTCATATGTCCCTTCAAAATTTATAGAATTCTATCACTCTGAAGATTTTGTCAACTTTCAAGAATAGTTTAGGATCACTTTTATAATCTACAGAATTAGAAAATTAATGACATATTTTTTTATTTTATACATTTTTAAAACTTTAAAATTTCAAATATCATTGTCCTGGCATGTCCCTGAGTGAAATTTTACAATTTCTTCATTCATTAGGGTTTTAATATTTATTTATATATTCTTGTAAATAATTTATTCTGCTTCTTTATACATTTGAAAGGTTATTAGTTACAATAATGGAAATAATATTGCAAAAATTTCCAAAAGTAACTTCAATAACTATTGTCCCAAGTAATATCATCATTTTCCTGGCATCTCAGATATCATTATGTGGGCAATTAATAGATGACAGCACTGAGTTAGAAGAATACTTTTCAAGTAATCTGGGGTTGAGATTATTTAAATAAAGAACTGCCATCTTGAAAAGTTATCAACTTTTTTTTTTGGTCAGCACATACAAGTTCAGAGTTCAAAGTTTATGTATATTGAAGATCATTTTCCTGGCTTTGATAAAAATTAAATGTTTGTAGTAAATTTTTAATTTTTTTATTATCAAGTGTATAAAAGATATTTCTTAAATATGTGTGAAATTCAAACTGAAATTTTTAAGGGTTCATCCATTAAGCCCTGAACAAGCCAATTTCATCATTATCCTGGCCATCATTGTCCTGCCTTTAACATACCAAGTCAATGATGTCAAGACAGGAAAATGATGTTTTGTGTTCAGTATTTTATAAATATTTAAATTATTAACTGAAGACAAATATATTCTTTACTTTTAACTATTAACTTTTGATTATTTATTATCCATTGAAATTTTTTTAATTGTAAAATACCTTATAATGGGCTTGAAATTTTGAAACTTATTTGTTTCTTTCATTTAAAACATAATGTTTTTGTCATTGCACCTAAAAATGTCTAGATATTACTAAATATCCTTTATAGCATGCTCTTTTTTATAAGTTGTAAGCAATATATGGACAGATATGAGTGGTAAAAAGAAACAAACATATGAGGAAAGGTTGTTAAAGAAAAGGTTAGCTGAGAACCGTCGTCAGGAGCATATTAAAAAAAATTCCATAACGTTTGATACAAGATAAATTGAAGAGGCATGTGAAATATATGTTAACCAAAAGAAGAAAGGAGTGGTAAAGCCTATAGCTAAAATGAGTTCGGGGCAGAAAAGGGGAATTATAAAAATAGGAAAGAAAATTCAAAACACCATCGAACAAGAAATTGTCATCCGATAGAATTAGCTACCCAAACCAAGTGAAAGTGGTATAGATATTCAACTTTCAGGTTCTTCAAACCCAGACACAACAAGAGATGATAATGTTAAGAAAAAAAGTTAATGAAAAAAGTTAGAACAGATAGAGCAGAGACCTACATTCGTATAAAGAAACTAGAAGAAAAATTTAAAAAACTAGGGGACTCCGCCCCCTGCTCGCTTACGCTCGCCAACCCCCGGGGATTGCTATGCAATCCCATTTGGTTTGCTTCGCAAACCAACACTCCTTTTACTTATACCATTTGGTTTGCTTCGCAAACCAACATTCCTTTCGCACAGTGAAACTATCTGAATAATTTGTATTATCCTAATTTCACTTTCCGGTCCATGACGTCACAGTGAAGGCTTCGCAACCTGCTCGCCGACCCCCGGGGATTGCTACGCAATCCTGTTTGGTTTGCTTTGCAAACCAATACCTCTTTCGCAAGTGATTTCACTTATTTTTACTTTAACACTTGATGCACCCTAAACTAATAGCCGCATCAGTAAAAAATCTTCTGCATCTTGTTCCCTGTACAATTTTAAGTAAACCGTGTTAATCTCCAAACTTTACGATCTGTACTTTGTACTTTCTCGGTAAACCGTCTGAAAAGAGAGGGAAAAAAGCGAGCCTTTTTCCTCGCCAAATAAAAAGAAATCATTTTCATGGCAATTGGTGCTACGATAAATTTGATATCTGGCTAACCCGATAGTCAGAAATACAACCCTCCGCGAATGCAATGCTCCGCGAAATAAAAATTACGAAATTTGTGGCACCAACTTTTGATTGCATCCAATTTATTTATGAACCAATTTTAAAAATAATTGTACTGTAAGAAAGAGAACATTCTGAGGTATACTGAGATATTTTAAAAATTAAAAACTAATAGTAATACGATATAGATATGACAGTTTTAGTTTTGTATCGGAAATTACGATCTGAAAGTTTCGAAAATTGTATGACCCACTTTTAATTGCATCGATTTTATTTATTAACCAATTTAAAAAATAATTATACCGTAAGAAAGAGTGTAATGTAATGCATTCATTGATGTTCTCAAATTTAAAAAATAATGGTTTTTTCTGTAGATATAACTGTTGTGACAAAAAGTAGCGAAAATATCCAAAGATTCCGAATTTTGTATCACCAACTTTTGATCGCATCCAATTTAATTATAAACCGATTTCAAAAATAATAGTACCGTAAGAAAGAGTATATTCTGAGGTATACTGCGATATTTTAAAAATTAAAAACTAATAGTAATAAGATATAGATACGGCAGTTTAAAAAAAAATAACAAAAATGTCCCGATTTTTCCCGAATTTCAAAAAAATATTATCAAGAACCAAATTGAAATTTAAAAAAAACTCAACGAGCTGCAAAAATTTACGTTGAGAGGTACTCTTAAAAAAAAACTCACGACTGAAGACTGAAAATTTGAATGTGTTTTGCTCACTCGCGGAAGAAATTTCACTTCTTCAACTTTAACACTTAATAAAACCTAAACTAATAGCCGCATCGGAAAAAAATCTCAATAATTATCCAGGGAATACGATGAAGAACAAAGCATGTTAATTTCATTTTTTTCCGATCAGTACTTTCTCGGGAAACCGTCTAAGAATCGAGCTTAACAACACATTTTTCAATCCTGCGGCGGCAACTTTTTTTTAATATAGAGAGATATACAAGGCAAATGGAAAAATACAAAAAGAAATACTACAGATCAAAAATAGCTGAGAATTGATTGCAGTAATTTAACACCACACAGCAAAACACGTAATCTGTTAAAAAAGCATAAAAGTTGCAGTAATAGCTATCCACAATGTTCCTACTTTCTAATAATACTTAAATATTCGGGAATCCATAATTTCCTGAAGTGTCATGTTCCTAGTAATTTTATTTATGTGCTTAATCAGCTGAATTAAAAATACATGGTCATATGAAATGTTCAACAAGAAATTTATATATTTTTTTCTATTTTCATCATTGTCCTGGCAGGTTCGTCATTGTCCTGCCTTCCAATATTTTGAAATATTTTTTTCCTTAACAAAATGTTAATAATTTAGATTGCTAATATTTTTAATTTACTTAATGAACATGGTAGAAAATTATTAGGCCAAAAAAATAAAGTTTGAAAAACCTTCGATTGAAAAAATTTTAAGAAGCCAATTTTTCCTATTTCACAAGAATGACCCATATCTGAGGGCAATTTATAAAAAATTAGCGTCACTTGAAAATGTTTTCCCTAAGACAAGTCTGGAATATATATATATTTTTTTCGTCTGGAAGCTCTATAAAAATGCTGTTTTATATTAACACTGGAGAATGCAAAGTTTCGACATCTGAGGGAAATTTTCAAGAATATCATTTCTAGTGTTATCCCAATATAAACCCCAGTTAATTTCTTTCATTTTGTATACCTGTGTAAAAGAAAAAGAAATACAAAATTTGTAAAAGAAAAAGAAATACAAAACTTACGAGAGTGTCATGTTATGCAAAATAAAATATTCAAATAAATTAGATTAAAATGTAAAGATTACTTACAGATTGCAATTTCACTAAATTAGGACCTGTTTTTTCTTTCTCTTCTAATTTCTGCACTTTTTGAGTAGCTTTCATGCATTCCTTAAAAAGAAAATAGTAGAGCACATCTAAGTTGTATGAATATTTATTTGTATTTCAAATACATAGTCCCACCAAAAACAACAATTCCACTTTAAGGAACACTTTAGCATTTATAGTAAAAAATAAATAAACACCGTCTCTCGATTAATAATTACAAAATTTAGCAACATATATAAATTTCTTTGTGCACTATCCACATAACCACCAGGATTTATTTGAATAAAATGTGACTTAAATAATTTCTTTAAAAATTAGTCATTTTATAATTTTTAGTGATATTTGTTAGGTAATTTGACTTCACTGGACACCTCTTCTGTAAAGTAACAAGCAAACCTCATCAAACAGCTGACACTCATTCTAATTATAATGAATGACTGAACATTATTTGAACACAGACAGATAATTTAGTTAACTGATTTATAAAAATAATGCAAATCCAAGTTAGAAGTCAGTATTTCCAAACATCACACAAAAATATGATACAGATTAAAACAGTGGTGGGTTCATAAAATTATCATGTTGTATACACATTAAAAATGGAAACAATCAACATTAAATTTAAACCTAGAAAAATAGTCATTTGCAAATTTTGCAAATGACTATGACGAAATAATAAGATATGTTTATTTCAACATTCCTCCTAAGCTTAGCATTTTTCTGGGTTAGATCAAACTATATCTACAAATAGCAAGGGGCAGAAATGTGATAAAAAACTGATCTATAGAAATGTTACGAAAGAGAAAAAAAAGAAGCATTCTATAAAACCTAATCGTTCAATAAATGCTAACACAAACAGGTGGCGCTTCTTTAACTGAATCTAACACCACTGATAAAAAATGTGGTTTAAAAGTGTGTATATATATATATAAATTCATATACTCATCACCATGCTTTGAAAGGGGGAAATAATATAACAGTAAATGCTACACTAAAACCTTTAAAATTATTAGAAAGAGGGTTTATAACAATTGAAATTTTTAATACAATGAAAACATTCATGTTTGTAGAAATGCAGTTATCTCAGAATAAAAACTAAAGAAAAATATTTTAAACATTGAATAATACATTTTAAGACCTTTTATGATATTTTTTTAAATTAGAAAATAAATATTCATTTGATTTATAATTAGATATCTTATATTACTTTATAAGACTTCTAATAGGGATCGATATACCCTATCAGATTGAAAAGCAAATCATGATTTATGCAATAGATTGTTCTTACTTGTATAGATTGGTCTCGCTTTTTCAAAGCGCTTTTTGTTTCAGAAAACACACTTTGAAATCTAAAATAAGCACATAGGTAACAAAATTTAGTTAAAAGGATTACATTTTTATGCACAATTCATTAGCTTTTAGAATGTAAAAGATCTGCCAAACAAAATTTATTGCTAGTAAATAATAGTGTACAGTTTGCAGAATTTCCATAAATTTTTAATTCTTGGAAAGATACTTAAAATTAGATTAAACAATTTTTATTTAAAAATTCCAGTTTTCATGCATAAGGATTTTTGAAGGAAATTAATAAAATCTGTTGAAGAAAAAACATGGCTTACTTTTTTAAGGGTTCTACAACTGTTCGACGAGTCACTAATACCTGTCGAGGATAAACATCAATAGTAAAAGGAATAAAATAATCGCAGGGGACATTTCACTACTGGCATTTAGTTAAGATTTTAAAATAATTTAATCGCAAAATTCAAACAGAAAATCCAAATGGAACTCATGAAAACTAAAAGCTGAATATAAATTAATAGGCATATTTATCAGACACTGTATAAAATGATATTGATTAAAAACGCATTTTTGAAACATGTTATGTAGTCTTTACAAATTGCTTATGAATTAGAAAACAGTATATATTGTTCTTTGAAGTAATAATCAAAATCGAAATACATATGTATTTTACTTAATTATTTATATAACCTTTTCTAAGAAAGTATTAAATTCTTCCCAAGATCTCCACTTTGTTGGGTTGGTGAATTTGTGTGCTCCAACAACCCTAAGAGGTAGGCTTGCAGTACTTTATTACTAATAGGGTCTCCTAAGTTAAACTAAGTGGTATATATAGGCAGATTTTTCCCCCAGGGTTTTAGGATGAAAGAGCCATATTTGGCTAAGCAACACCAAACAAAAGACAGACAACACAGTGGCAGAGGAAGAAAAACAAAGAAGCAGAAAGTTAGGCAAGGATAAAAATAAAAGGGAGGAAAGATCAATCAGGCGCCTAAAGATACAAGAAGGTAGATTGTTGGATTAATGTCATTCTGGAGAAACACAACAGGCTATTGTCCATTGTCAATCCCAAAGGGATAGAGCCAAGGACAACGCATAGTAATTTTGAACCATGGTCCAGTACAGTAGACTACTGGTTGCGGTGCTGGCACTCTTTAGTCACCCCACAAATAAAACAAAATTATAAGAATGGAGTGTTTGTACACTGAATATTTTCAACCCATTTCAAGTTTTCTATCTGTTTAGGACCCTTCTGATGCCAAATTCACCTCTTGCGCGTTTGGTGTCTATCTCCCTATACACATCCTGTATATGAGTCTCCTATACACTAGAGATGCGACAACAATGTCAATGATTTCAAAACATTGATGTTTCATAAAAAACATTGATGTATTGGAGTTGATGTTTTTATGTTGTCGATGTTTTATTTTTAAATGAAAAAAGCACCATTACAAAAAAATAACCATGTAGCATAATATTTTCATAATCAGTAAATTGAACATACTTTAAGACCAAAATGGCCAAGGGTGAAGGGTATGAAAAGTAGGGATGCGACATCGATGTCGATGTTTTATAAAAACATTGATGTATTTATTGGAGCCAATGTTTGTTTAACATCAATGTTTTATTTTCGAATGCAAATAGCATCATAGTAAAAATTAAGAAAAATAACTGCTCAACTAAATATTTCTCAGTGAGGGCGATATCTGTCTCAAGAGTATTTTCCTTAACTGATGGGATAGATATTTCGAAAAAAGAAGTCGGCATCAGGTGGTGTTCGTCCAGTTTATCACACATTTATCGTTGGGTTATTTTTAGACTGAAGAAAATCATGTTGAGGCGACGGTCAGAGAGAGAGAGAGAGAGACAGAAGCAGTGGGGAAGGCTGTTCCCCAGCACTGAACTGTGAGATACATACTTTTATGTATGGTTGCAACGATGTTAACGTGATTATGTAAATAGTGTACATATTCTTAAGGATCTTGGTATAGTAAGAACATAAATATCCTAGCTGTTGGTTGTCTGCTCCTTGTGTATGATTCACACAGTTTTCTTGCTACCATTCTGGGGCGACGACACCACAATATATTAATCATATGAACTGGGACAAATACGAATACAGAATAAATCATGCAATTTGAATGGGGCTGGTTTAGAAGAGGGCAGCAGTAATTAAACATACATTTTAGATTCACTCAAAATGAATCAAGATTGCAATAATGTCAGGTCTTACCAGATCTTCATCAAAAGAATTAGATTGAGAAACATATGAATGCCATTCTTCAACTAATTCCCGAAGCTTCTCTTCTTCGTGACACAGTAAACTATTGGAAAGATCAGACGTCATCTTTTTCTCACAGCGGTTGACTTCTACACAAAAATAAAATATTTAGCACTTATCAGTACACTTTTCTTGCGTAATTTTAGAGAAATATTAGCACAAACTTACCGAGAATGCAGTCTTCATACTTCTTAGCATCCTTATACAATTTCTTGGTAGTATTCTCTAACCTATACACACACACAAACCAAATCACAACAATTCATGGACATAAAAAATGAAAGTGCTTCTATGATATGAAATTCCTACAGCAGTTAAAATAGCAACACTGGGTTGAAGAAGGAAGGTTTGTACATTAGGCATCTATAGATCTACTCAAGATGTTTTAGAATCGAGGAAACAAATACAAATTAATTGTCAGTGCAGTGAGTTAGGCAATGTTAAAGGCATAAAGCAGTTTCAGTTATAAGGTGCAAGCATAGTACAGGTTGCCAAAGTTACAGGAACTAGTTAAAATATTAATGGGAACTTACTGTTCAAGCTTAGAAACATGCTTCTCAAGCACTACCTCATCCTGAATAAAGCATCAAACAATATTAGTGTATCATAACAGTAGAAAGGAAGGAATAGCACATAATATATACTATAATACAGGGGGATTCATACATATGTATACAGTTTCCAGATGCTATAAAACAGGAACAGTTTAAGACACGGTTTCCAAATACAAAATGTTAGCTAGGTATAAAGTTTGTATTCCCCTCCAGAGCGAAGTGACGTAGGCGATAGTGAGCGTGTCACATTAGTCAGTGGAAATGGCTGCTTCAGTAGTGGAGAAGGCGTTTTGTGTTCTTGAATTGAGCAAAACGGAATCTGTCACTGTTGTGCAACGGCATTTTCAATCATGATTTGAAAAAGAATCTCCAACCAGACAATTATTTTACGATTGGTTTAAGAAAATTTGAAACTATGGGCTGTTTGTGCAAAGTTCCAAAGCCAAAGTTCCAAAAACTGAGTGTATCGGCAGATGTCGTCAAAAACTTTATTCTTCCAATTGGATAATAAAGTCAAAAAACTTTATTCTCCAATTGGAGGGTGCACCACTACACTGGTCATGCGACACATGAAATTACCTCTGTTTATATCTTCTTCACCAATGAATTGGACGAACCGCCGACTACAGCATGCCACTATAAATGCCCTGATTTAACACCATGTGACTTTTTTCTTTGGGCTACATAAAGGATAACGTATTTAACCCTCCTCTTCCTGTTGATGAAGTGGAGTTGAAACAGTGTGAACGTGAACGTGTTACGTTCAGAACGTTTACGAACAGAAAACGTGTTATCGCAACCACTATCACTGCACTTGCTTCAGGTACCTTAACACGCGTATGGGCAGAAATGGGTTATCGGTTCGATGTGTAGTGTGACTAAGGGTGCACACATAGAACATCTGTGACTGTGTCTAAAAAAACTTGAAACATTCACCTACACTTCTGCTACAGGTAACATAAAATATATTATATTGTTACTGTTATATAGTGCATTAAAATTGTATACTTACTTATGAATCACCCTGTATATCATACCTGCCAATCCCCCCCAAAAAATCAGGAAGATTTTTACGACAGAAAAACCAAATAGAACTCAACTTTTGATCACACACACATTCACCATTTTAATAGTGTCATTTTGTACTATAGTTCGGATGGCAAACTATTTGACACGAGAGCTTGTCTATAAATAAAGCAGTGTATTATTTGAATATTAGGGTTTTAAGACTGAACTTCTAACGACAAGCCTCTTACTCCTACTGTCATTGCAGCTATGAGTACATAAAGTTACGCAATTTTAGCATTCTTTCCCACATTTTTAGTTTATATCAAAGTATTGATTGATCACTTAAAAATTTTTTTCCCAGTTGTTTGTTTCTGAAGTTTTTTGCAGAATAAACAATGCTCTTTCTACCCTTTCTCATCAGGAATTCGAACAAAGTGCAATTAGCTGACGAGGGTTGCTAACATCTGTTGATTTGTCAACCTACAGGCAAATTTATTAACTTCACAAATTTCATGGATTAGCGTTCCTTCCATGCTGACATAACTTTAATGTGCCTGCTGATTGTATTATTTAAAAACGGTACTTTTCAATTTATTTTATTTTATCAATTACAAGCAGTTTTAACAATTTCCACACATTTTGGTACAATGAGGGATTCGGTAATTGTGCAAGGCTTTAGCTATCAATCTTGCGACTTTGTAACTTTCTTATAGAGATCAATTAGATACCGTTGTGGCTGATCTCAAGAAAGAACTTTGCATTTTAATTTGCAGATGTTTAAAATCTTTATCTATGTACGAAGGATACTTGATAGAAAGGTGTCAATGTAGTTTACACCATAACCCCATAATCAGGACTTTATGGTTAAATTTTCCACGGCACATTAGTTGGGAAGAACAGCTATAGATGATTGAAACTGTTTTCTCGAAGGATTGCTGAGAAAATTGGTATGCAATATTATGCATGGATTGCCATGGTGTAATGTCATATTCAGTGTCATTAAAAAAAATTTAAAATTGAAAAAATAACTCTAGCAGATATTTTTCTTCCTGGAAAACTGGAAAATACCAGAAGATGACAGGTATTATATACTCATAGAAGTAATATAAAGCAACAGTAGAGTTTGAAAAATGCATCACATTATGTTTCAATTTGGTTATCGAGTTTTCATGACAGAATTTTTACACAATATTGCAAGCAATATTTCCATTATTTTTAAGAACAAATGAGGAGAAATGAGAACCTATTTTAAAACAGCTGAGTTCATAACATATGAAGTAAACTGCCACACGTGAAAAGAATCATGAAGGAATTCAATAAAGTGAAAATCTAACACCAGTACCATATCCACTGCAATTAATATAAAAAGCAACTAAATCGTTTTGATTTTTCAAATTCTAAAGAGTATTAAGATAAGTAAATCAAAATTAGACAGAACATATAATCAGCCAATAAGTCGTCTTATCATTAAATTTGATCAAGTAGATTTTTACCTTTTGAATGAGATAAGGTTTAGATCCATGTCTTTGAAGTTTCTTTAAAGGGTTCCTATAGTATTAAAATCATTACCAGCAATAAGATTAAGAAAATAAACTTTAGATAAAGAACAATTTTCTGTGATATTTTTAGACAAATGTTATACAGAGAAAGATTTTGTATTTATAATAGAAACATTAACAAGTAAAATATAATAGAAACAAAGACCATACAATGTTAGTTAGTTGGTTCTGATAATGTATGCCATTTCACTCATAATTAAAATAAAAAAATTTACCACATACTTATGAGTATTAAGCAACTATGTTTTTAACAATGCTTTCATTCTTTAATTATCTTTTCTACTCTTTGCAGGAAATTGATTTTAACAATTAGATTGGTTCTAAGGGAATTTTCGATAATTTTTTAGGTAGCTTTGTATTTTATCAGGGATAAAAACTAATTAAAAACTCAATCATTTAAGAAACAATTTTATTTTTCTGTAACTCTTTCAATACATGTTTTTCCAAAAAACTAATAAATGATTGTAACTTATAGTGATCATTTCTCCTAAAAATCACAGATAACACAGGTCAGCTTGTTTGAAAAATTTAAAAATACTTTCACAAACATACCAAAAAAATGTTTTTCAAATACTTTTATCACACCACATTTTTGGGAAAAACCTGTTCCAAGTTACATGTTCAATATATTTGTGAAAAAATTTAATATTATTCAAATTTGTCGTTGATATCTTTTCTTCAATATTACTGTTGCTTTCCTCTTACCTACAAGGAGTGGGTAGGGGTAGTTGAATGAACTTTACACTGGAGTAACACAACATTTGTTTTAAGGTACTTAGATAAAAATATTTTTATAGTACAGTATAAAGTCCAAAATCCTCCGGACATAGGCCATTCCAGATTATTTGCCTGCTTTGTCAAAAAACCCGAGAAAATTTTGAGTTTTCAATAGTAAAATAACAGACATAAATAGGAATAATTTTTATAAAAGGAAAAAAAACTTTTTAATACAATGCAACAAATTTTACTCTTGCATATATTCTAATTTTTCTGTGTGATATTTACTCTGAACATGTCTTTTATTTTGCGTTGTTTCATCAATTAGGTCATGGTTTAACTCATTGTTCTTTAAAAATTGTTGGAAAGATGTAAAGTGAGGGGGGGAAAAAAACACTGGTTGGCAAAACGTTTGGAATTTGGACAATTCCGGATTTTGGACTCTGTGCTGTACTTATGAATTTATCACTTGGATTGATAACTTAATGTCATAATTGCAAACTCATTCAAAAAATATAAAAATAATTTTATAGAAGATGAACAATTAAGCAAAATATTTAAAAGTGACATGTTACAAATGAGATTTAATTATTTTTAGTTTCTTACCAACTCATTTAAAAAACTTTTATGAATGGTATCGAAGCCAAGATTTCAGGCAGAAGCTGAAAACAAACAAACAATTATCTCAAAAGTGTGAAGTATTAATAGTTGTTTTTCATTCACCTGGATAAATTAAAATGGTTTAAAATTCACACTCTTTCTAATTCAACAGTAACATTATCTTCAAATTTATCCACCATGCCATCTGTAAAAGTGCATATCTGAACACATTAATTACTCAGGTCAAAGGATCATCTGATCGAAAATAACATTCTCACCAAGAACCTTAGCTTAAATATTGAACTGGAAAATCAAAATCCTGGAATAGTTCATTTTTAGAAAACTGAGTATTGTGTAGCAGTGGTGGTAAATAAGTGGGTGAGCTCACTGCATTAGTTAATTTTTTCATACAAAAATAACACTAACCATCACTTTTTCTCATCCAAGCATATTTCTTAAAATTTAAATTTCCAATGAAAATAATTCATAATTAAAAACATTTAATAAGCAATTCTTCAGAAATATAATTTGATAGCATAGCTTTTGCTTTATGAGTTGCTTCTTCTCCTGAACTGAAGAATAAAAAATTCATTCAGAACTAAAAGGAAGCAGTGCTGATTTGGGTTATCACAACACTGATTCCATATCTTGCTGCATCATTCCATATGTAATTGTTGGTTGTTTTAGTCAGGGGTGCAGAATATGTCCGAACGCGCGAATGAGGTTCGGAGGAAATTCAGGCAGCTATGGGGAGATTTTTGCCCAAGTTTATACTAAAAAAACCTCTACAAATTCAATGGTCATTAGTGAAGAAAAAATATTTTGGCTTGCGACTATATTTATGCACTCTTTTAATTACCTTTTTCTTAAATTTGTAAGTAATAGTCTTGAGGAGAGTTCTTAATCATCAACATTGTTCTCTAACAGTCGCTTAATCTGGAATGAAAATATGGGGACGTTTATGGGGAAATTTGGGACAAAAGAATTGTGTTCTGAGGAAATATTGGGGCCTGAAACATTTTCTGCACCCTTGGTTTTAGTATGCAGCTTGCATGTTATTACAGCAGAGTCAGACCCATCAGAAATTATTGCCCTTTGGTGTCAAATTGTTTAAAATTGCAATTTACTTTTAATAATTCAACAGGTTGCAGTGGCTTGGTGCGTTTGCCCACCTCTGAATTGTAGACAGTGCAAGTTCAATGTGAGGTCGATCAAAATGTTACAGGTGGCATTTCTGTTTTGTGTCAGCAAAGCTTACCTCTTGTGTATATTTATTAACTTCATATTGTTTGACAGTTTGAGCAAATTTAAAATGATTAATCATGCACTATTGTCTCACAAAGGATGTTGAAATCAGATGAATTGCAGAAATGTGTACGAAACATCACATAAAAATGCAAGGAATCTATGGAAGAGGTTGGGTTTTATGGTGCAAGGGCCCTGCTGCTTCAGACAATACCTACCAAGTAATGGACATACACAAAAAAAGTTTTACTGATACAGAACAATTGAAATATACCCAGGGAGGAACAAGGAGTGCATGGAAAGTGTTCATGAAGCATGATGTGAACATTAACCTAGTGTACAAAGCTTTCAAAATTATTTTCATTCCTTACTCTGAGAAATTAATTATTGCCATGACTCTTAAAGAAAGTTTTTTGTTCAATGGCTTTATGATCTAAGCTTCTGAAACCCACAAATCTCAAGGATGAAAGTCAACCAAAGCAATTTAAAAACTCTAGCACAGCTTCGAGAATTTGATTGATGAAATACCTCGAATGAGTACCAAGTAATGAGGTCGTTACACTTTGTTTTTCAAGAATTCCCGATTGAAATCTAAACTATAACCCCAAAATTGCTTATTGTCCCAATAGTTTGAATTGTTGAGTCCCAAAAGAGGTGGGAAGACACAATTCCTCAATATTTTTTAAATGTCCAAAAATAATCCGATATTCAAAACTAAACAGATATGTACAAAAAATAATAGGCTGACGTTAAAACGAGATATAAATGCAAAGCGAGGGAGAGGTAGGAAGTAAATATATTTAAAAAAACGCAACAATTTTCGATAAGGCTTTTCATGTTTATTACCTTTTCAATACTTACGATTGCTTTTCTACAATCATTCTTTTAATAATTCACATCACTGTTTCGATTTACTTCCCCTCCAGTAAATTTATTTACTTTTGGTTGGATCATTTGATCATCACAATTACCGTACTTGACTTGATCCCTTTATATTTAGACAAATGACAACAAATCTTTTGATTGGTTAAAATGTTATGTCAAATGAATCTTTTTCGTCTGCTAAACAAAGGTTATGAATTCGACGAATGAAACAGAATGTAAAATTTTAGAAACAAACATATTTTTGAAAATTTAAATCAATCAAAGGAAATTAAAGGTATAAAAAACTCTAAATTCTGTTAAAAAGAAAATTCACTCCAATTTCCATTATTCAAATAGATTAGCTTGACTTGAAAACAATATCCATACATTTTTTTGGAATATGCAGAAATTCTAGCAATAAATATAGCATGAGATTCATTTTTTTTTTTAAATTTCAAGCATCAATAGGATTTTTTTTAAGTATTTTATCATTGCCACCAAATTATTACCAACTTTTTCATGAATGTCTTCTTATGGCTGCGTTTGTGTACAATTTTTTAATAACTTTCACGTGTGTACATAGCCGTAATTTCTACAAAACTTTTCGAAGAATAACATGCTTACATTAGTTTCTATCTCTTCCTCTAGACTTCGATAAATGTCTTAAATTAGGACCTCGTCAATACATTGTAAGGCATGCATGCCCCAACACCGAAACGCAGTGACTTGATTTAAATAGTACCGAGTAATATTGAATAAACATTCATAAATTTTTATTAATTAAACTAATTCATAAACGAAACACTACGCTAATTTCAGGTTTCTGAATCATTTAAATTTTTGGTGGATAGTTATTGTAGAGAATGAGCCACTTATGCTTTAACTTTTGAATAAAGCAGAGCAACAGAAGATTTTGAAATGTAAGTTAACATTTTTGTTCAAATTTTATTTGTTAACATGTCATTGACTGAAAGAGTTGAAACGCTGTTTAAGAAAGCAAAGTAATTGGGAACAAATTCAAACAAGAGCAATTATCTTATGACTTAAGGCAATGTATTTATGCAAGACAATAATATTTTTACACAGGTGGTCTTTTATTCGTTTTAAAAAGGAGCAAAGTAATAGTTCTAGTGTTTACTAATTCATTACATTTCTATAAATATGATTTGTGTTGTATAAGATTAGAAGTTTAAAATAAGTTTCAAATCTAAACATAGTCCTCCTAATTGTTTGTTAAAACTCCCTTATGGTTAAACTTAAATTTTGTTTAGGTTTAGAGGAGTAATTCTGGAAACAAGTTGTATTAACCAAAAAGTAGTTTCAACAGAATGGAGGATATTTTTTGGTTTCTTTTTTAACTTTATTTTCTGTATAAACTATTCCATGCATTTTCATAAAATTTTGCAAAGGATCCTTTTCTTTCTTTTCTAGAAATGGACATAAGATTTTGAGATTGTTTGAGGCATAATCAATTTTTAGTTTCGTTGGATGGATACTTTTTCTGTTAAGAAAATGAGACTTGATTTACATTGTCTTGTTTTTTAACAGGTATGGTTTAACAATTTACGAAGCTGTAGTATGGTCTCTGTTTTTACGGTCTGAATTCAAAGCAGGACTTTTAAGTATTGATATTTTCATAAAGGATTCTCAATATTTTGTTTAGATTTTGATAATTAAATTTTTCAAACACTTGTTAGAACATTAAGTTAGAACTAATACACGACTCTTGGTAAATTATACGTTAATGTGTTTGACTTAAATCTTCCTTTGATTGCTATAATCAAATGCAATCTTTCTGCATTACTTTTTGTCAAAGGTTAAAAGTAAAAATTCAAATCAAAAGTAAAATTTGTTTTTATGAAGTTAAATTAAATTCCCAGTGTTGCCAAGTATCTGGCAATTATTGTTGCTAATTAATAAAATAATTATATTTGTAAAATTTATGCTTTTATTCTGGATGAAATTGTTCCCATTATTGAAGATACATTAATTAGAACAGGAAAAGGTAGTCTAATATGTTATTATTTGAAAGATCGGTTAAACAGGTTGACTTCTAGGTTTGTCACTAATTATTGCAGTTTGTGTGACAATTAAAAAAAAAAGGTATGGAAAATCTAACCACTAAAAATAGCTTGTCTCTATTATAAAAGGAAGTGTTTGTTTGTCTGTTTCTTGCCCCAAAATCCTGACGATTCTATGGCACTTACAGCAATGAGATTTGGCACACTGGTAGTCCAAATGTTTTGCAATTTTTGGGTACCTGACAAATTTTAAAATTTAATATGGAACATTTTTAAATGAATTTAATAGTTTTATTCTCTAGCGTTTTTTTTTATTGCATTTCTTCTGGAAGAAGAAACACCCAAATCTATACTTTTTTTCCATCCACGTGACCTTGCAGTCAGCCTTTGGATACATGTCAAATTTTTTTCATGGCGGGGTACTTGGAGAAAATCATTTTTTCCGCCTCCGCTTTGATTTTGCTCTTAGGAATGATTTTCCAGCCAGACGATGAATAGTTATTTTTCTTCTATCTCCTAGACCGTTAAAGATGGAGTAAAATTTTCAACGAATTTGAAATCTGCGGAAAATTTCAATTTAGTTTGATACCTAAAAATATGATTTTCTTTTAATAAATAATTTTTAAATTGAATATATCTTCAATGGATTTGAAATCTGTGGAAAATTTTACACCAGATTAATACCTTACATCACGTGCAACGCCATGCTAACCACGCAGTGGCTAGTGCAATATAAATTTGAAAGAAGTAAAGAATTAGTATTCATTGCATGTGAACATTTAATGACCTTCCCACTCTGACAAAGAGTAAAGCACCTAGAAGGAATTTTCCATTTGAAATACAATTTGGCATGTTAATTGTACATAAAGAAAAGTTATAATTTTAGAATATTGAACAGTATATCCGTACAGTGTGATTAACACAAAGGGAGCTAATCGCTTTAGTTGGGCCACCTCTGACTACAATACAAGCTGTTATGTTGTGGCTTGGTTTCTTAAAGTTTATGGATGCCAACTTGCAGGATTTCTTGTTATGTGGTGTTCAATTGGTGAGCTAGTTCATAGTGGATATGGCAACGTACCATCTCATCCTCATTGTGCTTGATAGGGGACAAATCTGTCTTTTGAAAGATGTAATTCGCAAGCACGAATGGCTTACACTAGATATGCCTGGCTTATGTGACCAGGGATTATCGTGCTAGAAATACGACTGACGGGGAAGGAAACGACAATAAGGCGAATGTCCTTGACAGCTGTGATATAGAGATGTCATGGAGGACCCTACCAATAGGATCTTTCTCTCATTCGAGATGGTACTTCTGATCATAACTCTGTTGTCACAGTGTGTGGTGTTGTGCAGTAAAAGCTAATTCGAAATTATGTTTTCCACTTTGTTTTACTCGCCTGCACTTCTACGTTTTGCTGTTTTTTCCATTTCTTGTTGATTACTTGACTGTCTTGTGTTTGGCACAGCTTTTTCAAACATGACCCTTACACCATAAAATCCAAAACAACCTACCAACTTCAATGAAAGTGGGATCCATGTTCTGCTGTCAGAACCGTCTGCAGACATGCCTCCACCTAGGCAAAATATCCCCACACTGACATGCTGTGGAGGATTGAAGAATGGGGTACCGGCTTAGGTGTTGAACCTCATCATCCAATCTTGGTTAAAAAATTATAAGATGTTGTCCTCAGGTTTTTTCATTGTGTTTCTCCAGTATGACATTAATTAAAATACCTACCTCCCTCAGATTTTCCCCTTGGATGGATCTAGTTCCCAGTTGTCAATAGCCCATTGTGCTGCTCCAATGTGACATAAATTCAATTACCAACCATATTTTAAGGTTATTTCAAAACTTAATTTAAATTCAATCTAACCTGTGTTTAGAGCTGCTTTATCAGATGTTAATTTTTTTACAACTTTACCTATTCAATTATTTTTTAAAAATTTCTTAACACAAATTATCTTATTTAACACAAATTAAATCTCTTATTTAACACAAATAAAAAATTAAGCTGGTTTGTGAGTATTCATCATTAATAATTTTTACTGCTTTGTTGAATAATTTTAGTTATAAAGCTATTTGATTGTGAAAATATTTTTGTTACCAGGAATGCGTCTAAAACAAATACAGAAACAGATGATTTTTACAATATGAATCAGGATAGGATGTCTCAAAGGGTACGTTGACAAAACCTCTATATTTTTCTGTGCAAATAATGAGTTTTGATTAATATCCTGCTTGTTGATATTAAAATGTGCTTGATATGTCTGCATTATTTTAGTTGATTACTTTTTATCATTACTTAATTAAATTGTAAACCACAAAAGAAACAAATATTTGTTGGTTTGAATGGAGAACATGAATATTTTAATCTATCCATAAAGGTATATATTTTAAATAACAAAGATAATATCTACCTAAATAATAGTTCAGGCTTATTATTTGCTGCAGTCTTAAAAATAAGTTTTTGATGTATTTAACTAAAATTTGGGAAAGGGGCTATTAATTCTAGAATAGTTCTGAAATCCCAAACATAATTTCCATTATTAACTTCAAAAGAAAAATTTTCAATTGAACTTAGAATCAATTATATACAAACAAGATTAATTTTAACTAAGAAAGATTTTCCCAAACAGGAAATATCTCACTGCTTTTTATTTAAAATGTTCAAACATTACTCTCTTGATCGTTTCCCAAAAAATTCTGCAGATGGCAGCAATGGTTGTGGTTGAACTTTTAAGTGTCTTACAGGAACAGTGATAACCATTCACTTCTAAGGTAATTTAGCAATTTCATAAGCAATATGCAACCTATCAAGCCTGCATTGTTTACAGTAGTAAATATTTCATCTTGAACTGCACAACCTCATTCAATGTGCATTATAATATAAATTCTTAGTATATTGCATGTTTTCTCTAATTGATGTATGAAAAGTGTTTCTACGAGAAATATTTTTGGTTGATTTGAAACTGAATTTAATTTGTTTGCTCAGGATATATTCTGATCTCTTAGTTTTTGTTTTATCATGATTTCTCCTTATAGTAACAATTGTATTTCACTGTATATTAATTTTATTTTAGGGTTGGCAGCCTGGTACAGAAGTTGTAGCTCGATACAGCTTCAAAGGCAGTTCTGAAGAAGATTTAGTTTTTCAGAAAGGAGACATTATGACAATTGTTACACCTACAAAAGTAATTGAATCAGTAATTTTTTTAATATTGTGAATTTTTATTTTACTATTAATTCTGTTTAGGGCAATTGATCTGTTCGAACAAGCTTGTAAGATCAGACAAAACTTATTAACAAGAAGCTTGTAAATGGTGTAGATGTTTTCAGATTTACAAGTAGATATGACAGTACCAAGTTGATAACATGGTTTAACTCTTGAAATTCGACAACCATTACTGACAAATTAAAAGGCAAAACATTGTAATACTAATGCAAATAAAAAAAAATATTGATAGTTGAAAGGTTTGTTGCAAATTTTACTTTGAAAATGCTTTATTGTAGTAAATTTGGTTAGAAAGACTAAGCCATTCTCTTCTGTGCTTTGTTCTATGTACTAAGAACTTTAGTTGCATAGAATTTCTGATTTTTTTACCACTGAGCTTTAAATCAGTCTGAGAGCTTTTGTTTAATTAAATAATGTTTAGCTTGAGAAATTATTTACTTGAAGATGATGTGTATATAAACATGGTGAAACCATGATTTAAAAAAAAATTGAAAACTAAATGAGGTCAGATAGTATACAAAAATGTGAAAGCACTGTTACTCAGGAAAACACTTACAGGGTTAGAACTTGAAAGTGTTTAGTAAGTGGGAAAAACATAATGTGGAATTGTAAAATTTAAGTTTTGGTGTAATGATTAATTTGTTATTATTTTGTGTCAACTTGAATTTAGTTTTTTCTGGCTTTATTTGTATTTGATCCATTTTGAATAATTTTAGACATTTGTATGTGTCAAGCTACTTTATTTCAAGAAATCAATTTCTTGTATTTTGAACATAAACAAAATTTTAAATGCATACTTCCCAATACTTTTAACCTATTCAATTTTTAATTATGTACATGTATTGAATTTTAAGTGAAATTTTTCGAAATTCCAATGAAACCTGCATGTGTTCATTTATTTACTATTACACATAAATCATTTTTTAAGACTTCCTAGTATTATTTAAATTTTATTCAAGAAATAAATTTTAAAGAACTTTTTAACAAGAAATTTATTTTAAGAAACAAATTTCTTGTAACTTGAACATAGACAAAATTTCAAATACATACTTTCCAGTGCTTTTACCTATTCAATTTTTAGTTATGTACATGTATTGAATTTTTGGTGAAATTTTTCGAAATTCCAATTAAACCTACCTGTTTTCATATACAGTAAAACCCCGATTATCCGAGCTTCCGCTTTAACCAAGCTATTAAACATTTCTAGGATTTTTATTTTGGTTCTACATTTTTCATTTTTAAAACTACTGAAAAAAATTCTTAACTTATCTCACAAACACTCACGGAAACGAAATCAGTGGCTGCATAAATGCTGATGAACAAGAGATTACAGATAAAATGATCATCAATAAGGAAAATGAATCTAGGGATGATGATGATGAGAGAAAAGACAGTGATGATGAAAATCTCCCCATACAGATGGACTAAAAGCTATTGAAAGTACTATTGAATATATAGAATAACAAGAAGCAACACCAGCAATCCTGTTATCCTTTAAAAAAATGGCAAAACATTGCTGCAGACAAACGGCAAAGTAACGTAAAACAAAAAACATTTCAGGACTTTTTAAAATAAGAACTCTTTAACTATCATAACAATATGAATTGCATGTGGTGTATCTCTATAACTTTTGTATTTGTTAAAATATACATTTAAACCTACACAATTTCTTTTATTTACAATTTTCGCTTTAACCGAGTTTTTCGGTTACCTGAGTTAGTATTGGTCCACGTTAACTCGGATAATCGGGACTCTACTGTATTTACTATTACTCGTAAATCCTTTTTGTTCCTAGTTCTACAATTCTAAATGCATCCTGCACTTTTACACAACTTTTTATACTTCAATTGCTCATTAAATTCTCTTTTAATGTTAGGTGTATCAACAAAATCAAATCTTAGTTTAATTTATACATTAATTGTTTAAGTGTAAATTAAAAATTATTTCACAGGATCCAAATTGGTATAAAGCCAAGCATGTGGATTGTAGGGAAGGATTAATACCTGCCAACTACATTCAAAAGAGATCAGAGGTTAAGCTACATGCTATGCCGTAAGTTATTTGTTTATTAGTCTAATATGTGTCATTCTAACTCTTCAGTGTGACTATATGACTAACATGGTTAACATTCCAAAATAGGTAAAAGATGACGATTCAAAGAAATTGGGAACAAAATTAATAAACTTTTAGAAATTTAATTTCTTTTATAATAGCTTAACATCTGTAGCCTTCATATATAATGTACACTGCTTGACTGCTAAGGAACAACCGATTTATGCAAAACTGTGATTCGGAAAGCCGCTCAATCGTACAAAATGTAAGTGCAGAGTGTGCTGTAGAGCAAGGTCTCTTAACTGCATAGAAGACAGCATACACGAGCTGTTTATTAATTGAAATTTCAAACAGTAAAGTATCTACAGAAAATCACGATTTAAGGTTTTGAAAGCCGTTCAGATAAATTCCATCTTATGATGCAAGTATCAAGTGGAGAATGTCCGTAAGGCATCATTTGGGTGAATTTGACCGTGGGAGAGCAGTTGCGGCGGCTCGAAGCTGCGCAAAGTGTCACCCAAGTTGCCACAGCAATGCGTGTCAAAAAGCGATATTTCGTGGTAATAAAGAGCCGCAGAAGGTGGAAATGTTTTGAGAAACCATGTTGGTGGTCGTGATAGGAGCACCACACCCAGAGATGATGCACATATATCCCTAACAGCAATAAGGAATAAACATCTCACTCCAGGACAGATTAGTTCAGAGCTTGCAACCTCTACCAGCACTCGTGTATCCGCCAAAACAATTTCTCGGCGATTAAATCAAGCTCGCTTGTATGCACGGAAGCCTGTTAAGTGCGTTCCGTTACAACCACGCCATCGTCGGGAAAAGTTACGCTGGTGTAAAGAACATATTCGTTGAAATCATCAACAATGGTCCATAGTCATGTTCTTCGACGAATCCCGATTCATCGCGAATAGGTTTTCTGGACACCAACTACTGTGGAGTGAGAGGGGCTACCCGTTACGCACCACAGAATGCTCTTGAGGTTGATCGTTAAGGTCGAGGGGTCATGGTGTGGGCAAGCATTATTCATAATGGCAAAACACAGCTACACAGCTTTGACGCTGGTGCCTTTGCATCACAGCGGTATTGCGCGGAAATTCTCCTGGGTCATGTTCGTTTATTTCGGTGTGCAATGGGTCCAGACTTTCTGTTCATGGGTGACAATGCATGCCCACACAGGACAGTTGATGTCTCTGAGACACTAAAGAGCGAAGATTTTGAACGTATGGAATGGCTTGCGTATTCACCGTACTTAAATCCTATTGAACATGCTTGGGATGATCTTTGTAGACGTGTTTCAGAAAGTAAATCACCCACCCCAAACTGTGTAGGCGGTCAAAATTGCTTTGAGAGAGGAATGGGAAAACACTCCTTGACTGTTTAGTGGAGAGCATGCATAGCAGATGCTAAATGTGCATTAGTGTGCCAGGAGGCCTCCCTTCTTAAAGAGTGATTATATCTGTCATGACTCCAGACAGAAAGAACATTTTTCAACACTTTTTTTGGAAATTGCTCCAAGGAACCGATTTTTTTCTTCTTTTTGTTATCTTGCTTTTCCATGTGCCAACATCTGTAACATTTTGCATTCTACTTAATGCATAGTATCTTAATTATACATATATTATGTTTCGTTTCTTTAATTAATGAATATTATTAATTATTTTAAAAATTGTGTTTGTTCCTTAGCAATCGTCAAGCAGTGTAAAATCAAGCTGCAATCTTCATTTTTTGTGGAAGTGTGGTTGAAATCAATATAAATACAAAATTTTAATTTAAGCTTATAAACAAAAAATACTAAAGATATGAAATTGGATTACACTTCTTAAAGCAGGAATTAATTCATACTTTCCCTTAATATTTTATTATTTTATGGTAAATGTTTTGTGTGCAAACTGTAGAAGATCCTTAATTAATTTCTAATGTTTGGGTTGTCATTAAACAGCATTTCATTTTGTAGTAAGCACAACAAATTGCATAATAAGCACTTATTTAAATTTTGTTTTCCGACAGGTGGTTTCATGGAAAAATTACTCGAGACGAAGCTGAAATTCTATTACAGCCCAGAGAGGATGGTCTTTTCCTGGTTAGAGAAAGTACCAACTTCCCTGGTGATTATACATTATGTGTCTGTTACAAGAATAAAGTGGAACATTACCGTGTTATATACAAGGAAAATAAATTGACAATTGACGAGGAAGAGTATTTTGAGAATTTGTCGAGATTAGTTGAGGTAAGATATCCATCTTTTTTAATTGAAACCATACCTGTGTACATAGGAGCTGTGTTAGCTCAATGGGAAGAGCAACTTATTAGCAATAGTGCTGTTACGAGTTTGAAACTGGTCCAACCAAAGACTTGAGTATGTGGGGGCTGGTGCATGTGAAATCTGTTGTGACCTCAAATGTCCTGACATTGCCGTGGTGTGGAAATTTAGAGTGGGGTACCAGCTCATGTGTTCACCTCGTAATCAGACTGGTACAAAATTATGTGGCATTGTCCTTTGATCTTTCCTTTCGGGATTGATCCTGTACCTTCGCCAATAGCCAGTTTTGTTGCTTCAGTGCAATGTAATTAATTACCATTACCTGTGCACATATTTTTGTTCTTTTACTAATATTGCTTTGTATATAAACATTTAATTAATTATTTTTACGTAACAAATACAAGTACAGTTTGTATACAAATTAAACTAAATACAGTAAATTAAAGCTTAGTTTCTTAGTAAGTTTTTTTTAATAAGATTATGATTATACCTAACTCTGTTGGAGAAAATTAAACAGGGTGGTAACAGAAACGGGAAATCAGGAAACTTTTTAATTCTGGAAATCTCGGTGAAAATTTTCATATTTCACAAAAAAAAAATTTAATTTTGATACCTTAAGCGACAGCTATTATTCTTTGTTCTGTTTAGAGATGCGCGATTACAAGTACTTTTGAGAATCATATTCGCTGAAATTGTAATTAGAATAAAGAACACTTGCGTCATAATTTTTTAATGCCTCGAAAACCGCCGCCTTGGTTTTCGTGGCTTGAGCAAATCGTCGCCATAAGGTCAACAATGTTCAAAGGATTCAACAGATTCTCAACAGTTCTTCGCAAACCAACACTCCTTTCACAGATGCCATTGGGTTTGCTTCGCAAACCAACATTCATTTCGCAGAGTGAAACTATCTGAATAATTCATATTATCCTGATTTCACTTTCCTGTCCATGATGCCACAGTGAGAGCTTCGCCCCCTGCTCGCTTGCACTCGCCGACCTGATACAACAAATGATGAACAATACAATAAAGAACAAACCATGTTAATTTCGTTTTTTTCCGATCAGTACTTTCTTGGGAAATTGTCTAAGAATCGAGCTAAATACCACAGTTTTCAATCCTGTGGCAGCGGTAACTTTTTTTTAATATAGAGAGATTTGCATTTGATTTTTATGTATAATATGACTGTGTGCTTAGAAATTCCTCCTTGAAGCGGACAAACAAGCGACAAACTCTCATTACACTAATAAAAATCTATATTAATCTACTTTACATTATATGGACACAATCTATATCTATAATTCTCTTACGTGGCACGCAAAAAAGACTTTATTTGTTATCGCGTTTTGGCAACATTGTACGATTGTTTGTTTATCTTGAAGCCTCGCGCTTCAATTGAATTTATAGCATTATCAAATGAAATTTTATTGAAAAAAAATGAATTTCAGTCGAGATGTTGCAGTTAATAATAGAAATCAAAGAAAGCGTAGGATCTTTTCAGGGCTATTTAAGAAAAAGGTCCTTTTCAGGGCCAACAATTATAGTTCAACAAGACGCTTGCACTACAACTTTCGACAACAAACTCAATGAAAAAGCGTTTGTGTCTCAAGTGCAGGGGTACACAAATGTACACACAAACAACATGCTGGGTATTCAATTTCTAACTCAGCGCTCACATTTCGAGTCAAAATTTGCTCAAAGTTTTCATTTGAATTCTGATTCCAGAGGTACTGTATATATCTTTTCTGAAAAACAACAAAAAATTTAGATTTGAAAAATATTTTTTTGGAATATCATATTTTGTAAACAATCCCTTCTGCTAGGACACATGTCTTCATTGATGCGAGCGAAGCGAGCTTAGGTTCGTGCAGCGAACCAATGAGGATTCCGGAGCAATCCTCCGGGGGTTAGCGAGCAGGGGGCGGGCCCCCTAGTATATACTATTTACATAACCTTTCATAACTACCCGACATAACGGACGCAACGACGTGTCTTCATTCTATGCCGCCGATAACTCCCTGGCCTCCTTAGGGTGTCCTTAATCGGAGCAGGGGTTACATTTAGTTTTGGTTCTCACTTTTAATTCAGAGGTTTATAGCTCTGCAGCTGATGCTGTGCTTATAGTTCACTTGTTACAATAGTAGGATAATGTAAGGTCAGATATAAAAAGTTCATAATAAAAATATTTTGACTTTTTTTTCTCCAGTTTTTTCAATTGTTATTGTGAGAGTTCCATTAAGGGTTCCAACACTTACAATAACAATTAAAATATATAAAGAGAAAAAAAAATATTTGTGTAAAAAATTATCTTTTTACCCCATCTGACCCTAAATATTTAAACATTGTCATGTGGATACTGTATATCGATACCAATTATGGATCACAACATTTCTTGAAGGAATTGTAAAATCAAGGAACTTTTTTTTGAGGATTTTGTCGCCATCCTGTTAAATTGTGAAAATAACATATTTTAATTTATTACTTTACCTAACTGTTTCCTTTGAGTTTTAAGAAATATTTTATCAATCAACTAAATACATTTAAAATATTTTTGTGTGTTCAAGAACTTAGATTAAGTAAACAAAACTTATTTGGAATATTAGAATATTGATGCTTTATACACTTCCAGCATTACCAAAATGATGCTGATGGACTGTGTACAAGACTCAAACTTTCTGTGCCTAAGAAAGGTGGACCTGAGTTCTCAGTCGACTCTCAAGAATTTGAAAAAGCTGGATGGACAATAAAACTAGATGATTTGAAACTGGGTGAAATTTTAGGGAAAGGAGAATTTGGTGGTAAGAGCCAAGAACCTTTTACTTAAAACCTTTTAAAAAACAGAAGCAATTTTTAGCTTTGTTATTTTCATTGTATATTTAGCTATTTTTGTTATTCTAATGTAAAAAATAAATATACTCTTATATGATTTGTAAAATTTTTGACTTCAGACAATTATATTTTCACAAGTGTCAGTTTAGTCTTGTTCTTAAAACTGATCCTCTTTTTTTATTAAAGTTACTTTGAAACTATATTTTAGATGTTGTTTTGGGTTGCTTTCGAGGCCAAAAGGTTGCAGTAAAAGTTCTGAAGGACAACAGCAAGGCAGCTCAAACATTCTTAGCAGAAGCTTCTGTTATGACGTAAGCTTCCATATTTTAGAAGTTATTTTTCTCTTTATTTTTTTTAAATTCAGCATGTCTTGATAAAAAGTATCTAAACCAAACAAAAAACTTGAGTGTGACTTGAGTCTCTAGCCCTGCTGCAGTTTACTAATACTACTCTTCAGTTTGATGCCCTTTTAGAGCTTCACAAAGAAACAAATGACTCAGTTGCAGCATCAGAGGCCTTATCTCTAATGCAACACATGGGACAATTTGAATTCATACTTACTATGGTAGCTTGGTATGTGGGCAGAGTGTTTTAAGTTAACATCAGTAAGGCTATGCAGTCTGAAACTGGATTTACCGAAAGCATCTCAATTGCTAAAGAAATGCTCAGAATTTGTAAAAGAGTACAAGTACAGGTCTTATTCATCTCCTGTAATAACAACTATAGAAATAGCTTCTCAGGTTGCTATGGAACCTGTTTTTAAATCAGAATCAGAAGACATTGAAGTACGAGACCAACAGATCCTGAAAAACAGTTTTAAATTAATGTCTCTTATGCTAGGATCAATACAATTGGCAATGCACTGGTCATTCGATTTGAACAACTGGCAAAATTCAATGACACTTGGTCATTCTTATCTAACATTAAAACAATTTCTGAAGAGCCCCAAATGATAAAATCTTGTACAGATTTACAAATCAGTTTAACTGATGGTGAAAAATGTGACCTATCTGGTTGTGAATTGACTGAAGAACTTGAAAGTTTTGAATTCCTTATTAAAAGATTCTGAATCAGCAGAGCTATTACAAGTACTTTAACTTATTAAATAAACAAAATAACTGGCAGGATATTTTCCCGAAAGTGTGAACAGCACTTCGAGTTTTGCTAACTATACCTGTCACTGATTAAAGGTGAACAAAGTTTTAGAAATTAAAACTTATTTACATTCGACTGTGTATCAGGAAACCCTTTCATATCTTGCAATTATATCCATTGAAAATTATACTGCCCAAAGTATAAATTATTCCAATCTAATACAAAAAAACCAAGAAATCTGTCCATATAGTATGTTGAATTGTTTGTGCAATTGAGATCTGCTGTTTAATAAAAATCTACTTATCAAAGAAAGGTTTTTTAACCAAAACACTTATCATAATTCCTACTAATAAACAAAATGTAACCTATATGCACTTAATTGATCGATTAACCAACTACATAGTAAGTGCTCTGAAATTTATAGTGTGGAGGTACGACTAAAAGATCTCGCACCACCTAGAAAATGGTCTAGGGCCATCACTGAACTTGACTATAAATCTAAACTGCTTAAATAAAACTCAATGTTTTATTGGACTATTTTTAGGTCCAGTTATTTGAGATCCTGGACAGTTCCCCTTTGAATAAGTTGAAACCCAAGTGATTGTTCAATTATAAATGTTCTATGCAACAAAATAATGGAAAACAAATACTTTTTTTAAGATATAAAACATTCATGTACTTAAATTAACGTAATAGTCATGCATTCAGAAAATCATTCAGATGTGACACTAATTTTACAATAATAAAATCTAGGAATGAAGTAAAAATTGAGTTACTGTAATTGCTTTCTGACCACATTTCAAAATAATCTTTTTATGATTTAATATTGTGTTTTGAATTAGAGACTAACTAAAATCATAAATATATTGGGCAACAAGGTTATTTATTTCATTATTATAATGCAGACCTGCCAACTCTCAGGCTTTTAGCCTGTCTCAGGCTTTTTGGTCAAATCTCAGGTCTCAGGCTTTCAGAGTCTTTTCTCAGGCTTTTTCGTCAAATCTCCGTCTTTCTGAGGTTTTTTTTCGGATTTTTCGCAAAATGTTTGCATTTTGAAGAAAATCCTCTCATAATTAATGCTGAAGTTAGTAACTTAGATAATATTGCCCATGCTTCTTTTTCTAGCATTAAGTTTTTTGCTGAAAGGTACCCTGTTTTGGTCAAAGTTTTGGGTGATAATGATAAGGACTTGTATCTTGATACTCTACAGTCTCAGTTCTGTGGTCTACAGTGTGAGAATATTTCTGAATTACTTGTATCAAAAGAAAGAATTGATTCCAAATGGTTTGAAATTGGAAAAATTAATAATTCTGCTTACAAAAAATTAGCAGATTTTATGCTAGCAATTTTGACTTTACCTCATAGCAATGCAAGTTGTGAAAGGGTATTTAGTTTTTGTACAAAAACCCAAACCCAATTCAGAGCATGTCTTAACATACATAATTTGGAGAATTTAGTTATTGTTAAGGCCAATCAAAAACATGTTGTTATGAAAGAAATTTTGATTCCACTTTTTTGAAAAATGATAAGTCAGCAACTGTTACAACTCTTAATAAATAAAATATTTAATACAAAATTTGAGTATTTCTTTTTAGTATGTGTATTTCTTAGTAAATTGTAAATCCCTTACCCTTTTTATAGTGTGATCATACATAAGTTATCATAGGTAAAATAGGCCGTGATGTCGATAAAAGTCTCAGGCTTTTTGAAATTGCCAGGTTGGCAGGTCTGATAATGGATTAAGTGATTAATGTTAAAGTAAAGATAAACAATTTAAAGTGGAATTTTCTTCTTTCAGATCTTTAGCTCATAGAAATCTTGTACAACTACTGGGAGTAGTATTTGATTGGCCTTCCATTTACATTGTGACAGAATACATGTCTAAAGGATCACTAGTAGATTATTTGCGTTCCAGAGGCAGACTGCATGTTACAAAAAAGGATCAGATACATTTTGCAACGTATGTCAAGCTTTTTAATCTGCTTAAAAGTCATGCTCTTAAATACCAGTGAAAAAAGTTACTTTGTTAATCAAGATATCTTGCACTAAATTTCACTAAGACAATAGATAAAAGAACTATGTATAATATTAATTTTGTGAATGTCTTGGGAAAAGATTTTTTTTGTAAATATTTTAACAGATTTGAACATTGTTCATTTTCCCTACATTGACATACTTGCTTTGGAAGCATTTATTTTTAGATTTTTTTTCTCTTAATGTATCATAATTAGTTTGAAAAGGTTATTGTCTGTTTAATTTATTGGAAATGAACTCAATTTATTTCCATCTCCAATAATACTTTACGGACTCTTCAGTTTGAAAATTTTTAATAAGTATGTATGCTAATTGCCATTAAATGCTGTTACCAACTGTCCAATTCAAAAATGCTGCTTTTTGAAACCCCCACCTCTTATTTACAAATTGCATGAGCTAAATTATTTCATGTGCAAAATACTCATATTTTCTATTTTCAGGGATACATGTGCAGGCATGGAATACTTAGAATCTCGGCAAGTGGTACACAGAGATTTGGCAGCTCGTAATGTTCTAATTTCAGATGAAAATGTAGCAAAAGTAATTTTCTTTTCTAGTAGAAATACCCAATTTGCTTGTATTGAATTGGTTAAAGGATGATTGAAAGTGTTTTGATTTATTAATATGAAACGGAATCCTACAAATAATTTTGTATTAAATCAATGACTTATAGAAAATACTCAAGGAAAGTCTTATAGGAAGTTGACCAAGTTGAAAAATAACACTTTTATTATCAGTGAGTGTTCTACTTGCACTTTTTGAATTAAATAGACTTGCAGCGAGCGTAGCTACCACTCCGAAACTTAACTTACGATTGGGTAGTATAAATACCAGTGCAACCCAACTCTACCATGAAGTACTTTTTGGTAGACATTTAGTTACGCTGATTCTTTCCGGCTTGCTAGTAGGGCTGGACGATATAGAAATTTCTTAAATCGATTTATCATCCATCTAATATCGCGATTTAGTGATAAATCGATTTAACCTTCAGAATATGGAACCTATTTTTTAATAGAGTGACAAAAATGGTCGTTATGCAGCCCCCTGTATTATATTGTATATACTTAGTTTTTCTCAAAAATATTTTGAAAGGTATGTTATCTATAAAAAAAATGCCCCTCCACCTACACGCATTTTCTTATATCAATATTAATCATATTTTATGTCAATAAATCCATTTTTATTCTGATTTAAGTCTTGGAGTACATAATTTCAATTTTAAACAATAGATTGAAATAATAATTATCCTGCCTCAAATGAAAAATTCATTGAAGTAATTTTAGTACATTTATTTGTTGTACAATACTCTATGCAACTAAATGTTCTAATTGCACTTCTTATTTATTTCAGTTTTGATTTTTTTTTTTAATTTCTCCTTTTGCATTCTAAAAATTATTTAACCGTTTTAATAAATTTGATGAACTTGTTCTTTATGAAATAATATAAAAACAGCTTATTGCTATTCTAAGCAACAATAGATGTCCATCTGCATGAAATTATTATCAGATTTTTAACTTTTTGTTTCAATTAAAAACATTTCTCATGAATAAAATTCAACAAATAAAAAATATAGCTTATATTGTATACAAAACTGCATGTGAAAAAGAAAGGCAACACATAATAGGTTCTAGATCTAAAGAATATAAAGTTGTAAAAAAAAAATTAAAACTGAGACTAAATAGATCTTTTATTTTGGGCCAGAAAAACCTGCATTTTTAGGCAATAAAGAAATTTGATTTTTGCAAATCCCAAATCACATCTCCACCAAGTCAATGAATCTTCATTTAAATCAACTTTTGGCATTGATAAATAGTTTTGAAGTTCACTTTCAACTTTTCTAGCTGGAATATCAATCGCATTCACTGCTTCCTTGTCATTGTCATAATCAGTTTTTTCACTTGCTGTATTGTTGGACGTATTTACATTACATTGTGATAGCATGTGTGATTTTTTTTTACCCCTTTTTTATCTTCCATGTAATTCAAACGAAATCTTGGATCACATACGTCTACAAATTTTAAAATGTGCATCAAGTCAATGCATTCATAACTTTCCTCTAATGCAGAATTTTTTTTTATATCTTATACGAATTGTTTGTCTGTATCCTTAGCTTGCAGATCTTTTAAAATTTTCCTTAATGCAGGCAAAACAGCATGCTGTTGCATATTTGTCCCCTGACAGATTTTTTGTTACATCTTCCATTAACCTTGTTGACTACAAAATCTTCTAATGCAGATACTTCATTTTTATTCATTTCAAGATGTTTTTTGTGGGATAATCCTGCATCACCTTGCAGAAGGGCAATTGATTTTGTAGAAATCTTTTGCACAATTTTAATGTGCTGCCCCAACGGGTGGGACAATATGAGCATATTTAGGACATTCTAGACCTCGATACATTGGATGAGTCATGTTGGGAGAAAATGTGCTGAAGTATAAAAAAAATTAAACTTGAGTTATTTTTGTTAACCTGTACTTTCATTAGACAATAATCATACAAATAAAATATTTAATGAACTTAAAGTATTTTAGTGAATTTTTAAGTATTTCAATTAATTCCAAAACAATAGTAATTAAAACTAAGTTACTGAAACATTGCACAAATATATGCAAAGCTTATTTTTTTTAGAAAGATTCGATGAATTTGGATTTTAAAAATTGAACTTTGTGATTTAAAATAATTAAGTACCACGAGAAAAAGGAATTAATCATTTTTTGTTGGAGGGACAGAGCCCAATGGAAGACCCCTTTTAGTCCAAGTTACACATTCATGCATTTAAAAACTATCTTAAACAGGGGGTTGACCCCTCTGGTGGAAAAAAAAAAGTTTCAATCTGAAAAACGCCATAACTTTATTTTTCGATTTTTAACTTTTCTTATTTGTTACATATCTATATTGTTTTAGCGTTATTATAAAAATTTCTTAGTAATTAATTAAGTAAAATAAAAAATGAAAACTTCATTAAAAAAGCAAAATCAACAAAACCCAAAATGCACTAAAAATAGTGCATTATTTTTAGTGTAAATAAAATGCACTTTTTCGTCATGCTGATTAGCTAAGTTCGAAACTCCAGTGTTAAAGTTTTATCAAAAGTATTTAAAGTAACTCCACTGTTAAAGTAAGCAGTTACGAGTTTTGCTAATTAGCATGACGATATATCACCTCGTCCCGCGGCAAAATCGGGTTCCCGATGTATGACTCTAATTTGAAGTATTTTTAATTAATTACAAAATAATAATAAACTAAAACTAATATATTCAAATATTACTCAAACATATGAAAATTAATTTTTCATCAAAAGGCTGCATAAAAATATTCACTGAAATTCAATGAATTTGGATTTTAAATATAAAAGTTTTTTTTTTTTTTTCCAACCAGAAATACTGTATTAATTTTAGGAAAATATTCCATATGGCTCAAAGGACAAAATAATAAAAGCACGTGTCCCGCGGCAAAATCGGAGAACCAGACCCAATGCATGACTACTTTAAAGTTTTTAAAAAAAATTAATTAAAGAATAAAAAAAAATATTTAAATATTACCTAAACATGTGATTAATTAATATTTCATCAAAGGAATACATTAGCAAAAAAATGAAATTCGATTTTAAACTTTACTCTTTCTTTTCAACCATAATTGCTAGGAAATTTCCGAAAAATATTCTTATTTACAAAGAACAAAATAAAAAATTGACTAACCAAACTAATTATATTCTTAGTTTGCAGAATTAGCTGAAACGAAACTGTTAATATTTTAAATTCCAAATATGAAAACTGACAAAGGATAACAGATGCGTCGAGTTGAAAGCAATATGTCTTGGAAGATCCTAGAGCCAAAGTTCGGAGCACGAAATTTAAATAATGAATGAATTACATGGGGCTGTCTGGTTTGTTTGGCGCGAAAAATCGGATTCGCCGGTCGACTCTTAAATCGAGTTTGGCTGGAAAGCATTCGAAGGGTCTTCGGTACTAAACCGGTTTCTGCGTGTAAATCGCTGCACGCTAAAATCGGATCGTAGCGTTGGCGCTAAATCGGATCGCGACATTGGCGCTAAATCGGCTGCTATATCGGAACACTACGTTGGCGCTAAATCGGCTGCTATATCGGAACACTACGTTGGCGCTAAATCGGCTGCTATATCGGAACACTACGTTGGCGCTAAATCGGCTGCTAAATCGGAACGCGATGTTAGCGCTAAATCGGATCGCGGCGTTTGCGCTAAATCGGAATTCCGGAATTTCACGGAAGATTAAATAGATAAATCGGATCGCCGATGTTAGCTTTAAATCGATATTTCGTCTAACATCGATTTAAGGCCCAGTCCTACTTGCTAGACTCATTTCCTTACAAAATGTAGGTTATGCAAAACGAAATGTTAATCATTTCATATCATTTGTCAAATATTTATAAATTATTAATAATTGGGAAAGAAATAAAAAATAAGTTCAAATTTAAGTATTATAATTTAATTTTCATTCTTTAAACCTGCTGATGGTGGTATCAATAAGGTGTCTTGTCATTAGCATCTCATTCATTATATTAGGTCAAAAGTGACCAAATATTTATGACGGTATCTTGTTTAAAAAAAAAACCTGACCGAATCCGGATCTAGTGAAAACAATTGGTAGTATCTTGACAACAAGATGTTGTATAATTAGCAAAATTGGCCAGATCTTGATGGACAAAGTATCTTGCTCAAACCATTTAGTAGGTTAAGTGTAATTTTTTTCCCAGTAATAATGGTAAAACGGGTTTGTTGATAGTGTTGTTTTTTCAGTAGTACTGATAGAACAATCTGAGTTATATAACACAATTGTAATAATACTCAGTGTTATTCTTATTGGGATTTCAAATTGTTTTTAGTCCTCTCTATACACTTAGGACAAATAGAACGAAGGTTATGTAGTCTTAGTTACCCGCAGGGTTCTAAAGAAAAAGTACCAAATTTGTGATGTGGAATGAATTCACCGGTTTGGAGAGTTGATCGTATGTCTGAGAAGCCGTTAAGTGAGGAGTACCTGTGCTTAGTGATTATTTATGAAGTAGATTCTATTCTGGTTTTTTATTGGTTGTATGCAATTTGCTTTTTATTCAAGATTTTAATCCTTGACTGTAATGTCATGACTTGGAATGATTCTGATCCCTCAAAAAAGTTGCAGTACGAATTGTAATGACATTGTTAGTAAAAGTAAGGTTTGTTATTTCTGTTATGCACAGATACTTGTATGTCCATTTTGTTTCCTTAGGTTTGTGATTTCGGCTTAGCTAGGGAAAAGTCATTCAACTTAGAAGGTGGAAAGTTTCCAATCAAGTGGACAGCTCCAGAAGCACTCCGGCATAGTGTTAGTAAATGTTTGTGTTTATCTCAACCTGTGAGTTAGTTATATGCAAAGTTATTGTGTAATTGAGTATCCTGATGGCAGAGCTTAAAGTAATTGAAAAAAATATTTACTTTTGTGCATGATACCTATTTAAATTATTATTAGACTTTAATTATAAATTAATAATGTGATTCTAGTAATATCTGTCTTTCTAAAATGTCCACAAATTGGAGTTCTCTAAATAAAAGCATTCTATGAAATCGAATTTCAAGATTTTACCCCCCAAATCCTTGCATTAGAAACATCAAGATAAGATTTTCTTCTAAAGATGTTCTTTCTGAAATTCAACGGTTGGAATTAAGTACTTGCTGTTAAAGGATTATTGTTCATTTTTGGATTTGATGTAGGGATTTCAAGTAAGCTGAAATGTGTTCTTAATGGTTAAAATGGCTGTAAAACCTAGTATTCTCATTTAATAATATTAGATCTTACAATAACTTCAACTATTGCTATTGACCTACTGTCTCAATATAGTGAGTATAAATTCATTATGTTTATAAATTTAAATATTTTGTAAATATTTTAAAGCAAAAGATGTTTTAACTATCGACATTCTAAACTAAGCAATAGGTATTTAAAGGGGAAATTTATGTTTGAAATTTTTGTTTGTATGATATGTAATGAATCTTCTTGTGTATTGGTATTTTGGATCTAAAATTTAGAATGTGTTCAACATTGTATTTGAAAATATTTTAGATTAACAGCTGACAGTTTTTACTCAATTCTTTCAGAAATTCTCTAACAAATCAGACATGTGGAGTTTTGGAATTTTACTGTGGGAAATTTACTCTTTTGGAAGAGTACCTTATCCAAGGATTGTAAGTATAAATGTTTATTGGCTAAATCTCTCTATATTAAAAAAAAGTTACCGCCGCCGCCGCCGCCGAAGAATTGAAATTTTTGTTGTTTAGCTCCATTCTTAGACGGTTTCCCGAGAAAGTACTGATCGGAAAAATATGAAATTAACATGCTTTGTTCTTCATCGTATTCCCTGGATAATTATTAAGATTTTTTTCCGATGCGGCTATTAGTTTAGGTTTTATTAAGTGTTAAAGTTGAAGAAGTGAAATTTCTTCCGCGAGTGAGCAAAACACATTCAAAATTTCAGTCTTTAGTCGTGAGTTTTTTTTTAAGAGTACCTCTCAACGTAAATTTTTGCAGCTCGTCGAGTTTTTTTTGAAATTTAAATGTGGTTCTTGATAATATTTTTTTGAAATTCGGGAAAAATCGGGACATTTTTGTTACTTTTTTTTAAAACTGCCGTATCTATATCTAATTACTATTAGTTTTTAATTTTTAAAATATCGCAGTATACCTCAGAATATACTCTTTCTTACGGTACTATTATTTTTGAAATCGGTTAATAATTAAATTGGATGCGATCAAAAGTTCGTGATACAAAATTCGGAATCTTCGGATATTTTCGCTACGTTTTGTTAAAACCGTTGTGTCTACGGCAAAAACCATTATTTTTTAAATTTGAGAACATCACTGAATACACTACATTACACTCTTTCTTATGGTACAATTATTTTTCAAATTGGTTAATAAACAAAATCGATGCAATTAAAAGTAGGTCATACAATTTTCGGAACTTTCAGATCGTAACTTCCGATACAAAACTAAAATGGTCATATCTATATAGTATTACTGTTAGTTTTTAATTTTAAAAATATTGCAGTATACCTCACAATGTACTCTTTCTTACGGTACAATTATTTTTAAAATTGGTTCATAAATAAATTCGATGCAATCAAAAGTTGGTGACACAAATTTCGTATTTTTCAGTTCGCATAGCTGGTTCGGCAAACAGCAGTGGGTTGCATTTCCTACTATCGGGTTTGCCAGATATCAAATTTATCGTAGCAACAATTGCCATAAAAACGATTTCTTTTTATTTGGCGAGGAAAAAGGCTCGCTTTTTTCCCTCTGTTCTCAAGACAGTTTACCGACAAAGTACAATCGTAAAGTTTTGATATTAACACTGTTTACTTAAAATTGTACAGGGAACAAGATACAGAAGATTTTTTACTGATGCGGCTATTATTTTAGGGTGCATTAAGTGTTAAAGCAAAAAAAAGTGAAATCAATTGCGAAAGAAGTATTGGTTTGAGAAAGCAAACCAAACGGGATTGCGTAGCAATCCCCGGGGTCGGCGAGCGTAAGCGAGCAGGGCGCGAAGCCCTCGCTGTGACGTCATGTACCGGAAAGTGAAATCAGCATAATACGAATTATTCAGATAGTTTCACTCTGTTAAAGGAATGTTGGTTTGCGAAGCAAACCAAATGACATCTGTGAAAGGAGTGTTGGTTTGCGAAGCAAACCAAATGGGATTGCGCAGCAATCCCCGGGGGTTGGTGAGCGTAAGCGAGCAGGGGGCGGAGCCCCCTAGTTTTTATAAAAAGTTCACTCAACTGTTATTCAATTGACTGTATTTTGGAAGAATTGCTTTCCTATGTATTCTTAACATGAACCTTGTTTTTAAGAAATAAACTTAAAATTACACATGTCTTTCCAGCCTATTAATGCTCAAATTTCAATGACTATGGGAACCAGAATTCTAAATTGCTTATGTATTCAATAATCCCTCTGCTATCATGGTGTAATTTTTCTCCATTTATTGCAATTCATTACTGATTTGTATGTTTTTTTTTAAAATTTTTATTACGTCAAGAAATGTGTCGTATTGACTATTTGCTTGCAGCCCAATATAAACTAGCCTTTGAAATCTAGTTGCCAAGAGGTAGAACATTAAAATTTGAGTTGGCCAAAGTAGCACAAATTGTCAAGTGGCTAAAATTCATAGTCTCCAGTGGAACACAGGG
The DNA here is from genome assembly GCA_947359465.1 of Metellina segmentata. NCBI lineage: Eukaryota > Metazoa > Arthropoda > Arachnida > Araneae > Tetragnathidae > Metellina > Metellina segmentata. The sequence goes on from OX375873.1 coordinate 116,171,055, forward strand.
CAGTCAGGAATGTATTTCACACCAATCTGGTAGAAATGTCCTTGGAGATAGTCATGTCTGTTTAAAATTCTGAAGTTGGCTGCAAAGATCCTTCTGGGGAGATCCATTGGGACCGGATTACATAGTAGGCTTTCCCAGATTTTACCCTTAGCATCAGTCTCTTGAGTTTTGCGTATATATCTCCCCACTGATCTTATAATGGTGGAATATGCCTAGTTGTATGGCAAGTTAATAAGAGGCTACAGGAGGTTGCATCCATGTTTATCCAGCGAGTCCGCCTTCTCATTACAGGGAATGTCACAATGGAGTATACATTGGAAGCACAGTTGAGTTTGAAAAGTTTTGCCTCTTCCACACTTTGTGAAAAGAGCAGAGGGAGAGAATCGCTGACTGTGAATCAACAAAAGTTCGTAGCATTCCAGCACAGGGCACACTAACCCTCAAAAAGCCTCTTACTATAATAACCGGCTCCTGCTGTACGATCCTCCTGGGCAGAACCATCGGTATATATATTGAGCCAGGTATCCTTTGGATATCTAGTTGCAATTGTTTCCAGGGCATGAGCAGGAAGAGCATCTCTTTTTTTCTTGCAAATGAATTGAAAGGTTTGAAGGTGGAAAACTGAGGGTGGGAGGGAAACTCCCTTTAGAACAGAAAGGCTGTTGGGTATTTTTTTATTATTATTGTATTTATTCAATAGGTCCTCAGATTTAGAAAAGAATGATTGATGAGTTTTAAGTATCTTTCTAGCGGGTATTAATTCCCGCCAGTGTTGAAGGGTAGTATTACATTTTTCAAATTGCTTAATAAGTTGTTTCTCTCTTCTAACTTTCATAGTTACCAAACCAGTCTGAATTTCTAGCGCAGCAATAGGCGGGAAGAAGGCAGCGGAACACAAAAGTGTTTGACATGAACCAAAAATCATAATGAGTTCGTAAGTCAGGAAAGAACTCGTGTCATGTGAAGGAGATTCAATGAATTAGTATCTATATAAAACCTCGCTGCTCAAAAAAAAAAAAAAGACTTTGGTGCCTGATTTCTATTTCAAACGAAAATTCTGTTTAGAGGTTTAAGTGCACCAAAACATTGCTAAGGTTATATGATATTTATATGCTTGAGTGTAACAATGTACTTTTTTTTATTTAAGGGGATATTCAACTGATGTGTAACTATTGTTTGATTAAAGCTTAATTTAATTTTATCTTTCCCCTTTAAATCGTCATTGTAGACAGGCATAGGTGTGATTTAAAAGTGTCAGTGTAATTGTTGAATAGAATGAAATGTTTAATCGTGAAGGTATTGGAAAGCGATTTCCCCTTTGCATTCTGCTAGAAAACATTTTGTTTTTTATGTATAAGCAGATTTAATGTTCCATAGCATTTAAAGAAGTACTCTTTAGGAATTGATATTATTGCATCATGAATTTTTCAGCCTCTGGCAGATGTTGTTAAACACGTTGAGAAAGGCTACAGGATGGAAGCTCCTGAAAGTTGTCCTTCCGAAATATATGACATCATGAAGCAAGCTTGGGATCTGGAGGCAGATAGCAGACCTTCTTTTTCAGATGTTTTGAAGAGGCTGGAACAGTTGAGAGTTATAACTGATTGAATGTGTAAAGAAATGAATCGTGAGTAAAGCTTAATGCATACTCATTCAGCTATATTTGATAAGAGTTGCTCAGAAATTTTCTTTTGAATTTTGACATTTTTTAAACAGTGCTTAAAGATTTAGCATATCAGGGTGTATCAAACCTATTTTTAAATTTTAAACATATTTTAATACCTTAACCCTCATGGTGGTTGTCTCAATGAGGTGTCTCGAGAGTTTTATGAGATATCTCGTTCATCAAACTGCAGCATTTAAATAGGTAACCAACATTTTTTTATGAAATCGCTATCCAGTTTTGTTTAGACTCCATCTTCAAAGAAGACTTAAGGGAAAACTTCCAGTGACGAATTGAATCATAAATTGCAGAGGCGAAAATACATTATATATTATTAAATCCTAACTCAAAATCTAGTTTCTGGTCAACATCTGAACGAGCTAATTGAACAATTTTATGTAATCGGGATCTTAAATTGTAAAAATACGGAGATCTCCATTTTGTTCACTTCTGATCTAGAACAGTTGTACTTATTTTCTGTACTAGAATGATTTAAAATGAATTATTTTTTAAGTATCGAAATTAAAATTGGTAATTATTTGTCTCTTATAGCAAATACCTAGTCTACTGAATTTCATCACAGCTAAAAAAACAATTGAAAAGTACATTTAATTCAATTAAATTCACTGCCCTCAGGCACATCTCCTTTAGGTGGGCACAGGCTTCACGGGCACTGGGGTTACTCTTCCAGGATACCCAAACAATCTTTTTCTGCTTTCATCCCACTACTCTTGTTTCCCAATCGCTTTATTTCCCCTTTCACAATCCTTTTTACTTTACGCTGTCTTGTGTTTGGCACAGTTTGACCAAATTTGATCCTTGTACCATAAAACAACAAAACAATAAAATAAATTCCCCTATCAAACCTGTTGGAATACTTCACTACTTTGTTTTGGATTGTGAATCGCTGTTCTCGACTTAAATTGGGAAAATCCTCCGCATTATCCCAAAGTAGCAAGTAACCCACAAATGACTGGAAAAGCATCTATTTTCAATAGATTGTATCACCAACATATTGAGGGGAAGCAAAGTGCTCAGTGATATGTGTAGTAAAAATAAATTTCAAAAAGTTAGAACATTTATTAATTTTAAAAGCTGTAAAACTATTTACAGAAAAGAAACAAAGTGGAAAAACAGGAGTTGTATCTTACAAAAGAAAAAAAATTGTAATCTGAATGAAAGGAACTTTCATTTTTATACTTGTACATAAATACCTCAATAGAATGATTGCCATAAACAAAATAATAATACTGTATTAAATAGATGATTGGCCATAAAATATTGTGACAACACCCATTTATAGTTGTGATGTCATACTGTAGCCAATCACAAAAGCATGACAACTCAATTTGTTTGTTTACATAATCATAAACCATGCATGAAGAAGGTGCAAACATGAATATGGATTCTAATTTTTAGGTTATATTTAAGGGTACCAGCAGACCAAAAATCTTTCAAAATTTCGATTATTTATTTATAAATTTAAATGAATGTTTATACAATTCTGTTTGAAATATATTATTTAGAGATACATTAAATAAAAGTATTTTAAATATTTTTTTGAAAAATATCTATGATCTGAAGTTAAGTCAATTTTATGTTTTAGACGTCAACATCTCAAAATGTGTACTTTTTCCATAAAAGGAACATTTTTCTCAGTCTATTTAAGATAATATAAAAAAAAATTGGTTTATAAGTGTAACACACCCTATAACATATTTTAACGCAACCATTTTTTTCTATCTGCTCAGTAAAGTTCATTTTAATTGTTAAAAATGATAAAAATTGGTCATTTAAAAAAAATGAGTTAAAGGGGGGAAAACTTCAAATTTTAAGTTTTTTTTAGAAGTTTCTGTGTCAAAGTGTTTAAAACTGTCTTCATAACCTGTATAAAAAATTCAAATCAATACACATAAAAGTGTGAGAAAATGTACCTTAACATTTGACCATTTTAACATTACCGAGATAGGACTGCACTGGTCCCCTTAACAGATTGACTAGTTGAATAGTGCCTTGGTGGTAGCTGCATCACACATTTTGTGACATGTATGGGAGTTACGCAAATGTACTTAATTCTAGATTAAAAGGAGGGCCTTCCTTATATGGGCCCTCCTCAAGGCACATCTCCATCAGGTGTGTACAGGCTTCATAGACCTGAGGTACTATAGTAATATTTTCTTTTCACATGGGGCTTACTGTCTTTAGTAAACAAAAGGGCTGTGCTCCTGGGATATCCTTCTGCTTTCATCCCATTACCACCATCCAATAGCCCCCCCCCCTTCAAGACATTTTTAACGTGATGTTGTCTTGTGTTTGACTCAACTTGACCAAAAAAATACGTCCAAACACCAAAACAACCAACCTTCCTCACAAGGCTTTTTAAATCAACCTATGCTTACACTGCAGTGGAGGAAAATTCCTGGTGGTTTGTGCTGCTCTAGAATTTGGAAGTTAACTAAATTTAGTTATTTATATTTGATGATTAATGAAAGTTGTGGCGGTGGGGAAACAGTATTCCTTTAGTCATTCCTTGCAAATTTATTCACATTTTTGTTTCAGATTTTGAATTCATGCAAGGTGTGTGTATAGAAAAGTGTAATGTAGATTTGCAGTGCCTTCTGATTATGACGGTTTTAGTTTCTGTGAGGAGAGATTTCAAAAGTTTTCAAGTTCACTTCCTGCTGATAAACGGTGCTTCCAATTAATAACTATGAGCAAGAGGCCTGATATCTGCAGACACTCATCATTATGTACATTTTCAAAAGAAAGTATGATATATTTAACTTATATGAAAGTATGTCCAATTTCATCTGTTGTGGAAGTTGCATCATTACCGAGCCATATCATGTTTGGTCAGAATATTTTTCATATTGTTTTTCAACGTTACGGAATTTGATATGCACGTCTGTGTTTTATACAACTTGTTACATAATCTGCGACTGAAACTTTTCAAAACCTTCTGTGTAACTTGGAAATTGCTATTTGATTTTAGTACTTTTTATTAAATGTAAAATTCTGTTTAATTTATGGAAACAGTCCAATTTTACTTAGCAAGTTTATATCTTGTTTCAACTTCAGTGTACATCTGATTTTTAAAATACAGTACAAGGTCCAAAATCCGGAATCCTCGGCCATTTCGGATTATTTGCAGTTTTTTTGTCAAAAAACCCTAATCTAACGCCCCTGCGCGAATTTCTTTGCGTTATTTATGTCCAATACATGTTTGCGATACTAAAATAGCAGATACATAAATAGGTATAATTTTTTTTAAAGGAAAAAAAACTTTAATACAGTGCAACAAATTTTACTTACAAATCTTCTAATTTTTCTGTGTGGCATTTACTCTGAACTTGTCCGTTTTTTTGCGTTGTTTCATCAATTTGGTCCAGGTCGAACGCCTTGTTTTTTTTTAATTGAAGAGGTGGAACGATAAAAAAGTGAGAAGAAAAAAAACTATGGTTAGCAGAACGTCCGGATTTTGAACAATTCTGGATTTGGGTCTTTGTACTGTATATTCAAAATTTTATAACTTTCTACTGTATTTGGCAGTGTACTGTTTTTTTTAAATTCAATATAATTATTTAACAAGTTATCATGTAGTACTTATCAAAGTGAACAAAATTAAGTGTTTAAATGCATTAGCCAAACATTTGAAATTGTAAAATGGAATAAAATAAACTATTTCCTACTAAAATAAAGTAAATCTTAAAGTATTATTTTATACAAATAAAGATTTTAATGGAATCAGTAGATTTTTAATAGATTTTATTTAGATTTATGATAGAAATTCTTATTTATGCTTTGCAGTTAATTGTATAAACAAGAGTTAGAATTGTAATCCAAATTCATATAAAATGGTTTTATAAGATAAACTGATTTCACCAGTTCCATAAATGCCCAATAATGTGTTTTTATAAATAAACAATGTCTTGCCTAACTTTATGATCTGAAAAGTATTTTACTTATAATTTATTTGTAAACTTGTAATTAGATTTATATTGTACTCCATGTTTTATGAATACTTTTTAAGATGTTGCATACTAAACATGTATTTATAATTTTTGTACTTAAATGTGGGTACTTTAAATTGTCGTATAGTGTTAATTTGAAAGTTCTTAAGCAGTGTGCCTTATGTATTGCTTTTTACAGTTTAGTAAAATCCTAAGGTCTCTACTGTTTTATATTAGAGCTATAATTTTTCAACAATTGTGTCATGATCATGCCTAAAAGTTAGATTATTTTATAAGGATGTATTAAAAGATTTAAAACTCGTGAACCTTTTATTATAATAAATATTTGGCACATTGACATAAGAAGTTTTGCTGTTTTTATTTCTTTTAAGGGATCGATAAGGTCAACTTCATATCAGTAAGAAACATGAGCAGTACTAACATCCATCGGTGCATGCCTTAATTGAACTTGGTTAGTTGAAATGTCTTCATGCCATGCCATGTGCTTGGCAAATTTTCTAAAAGTGCACGTTTAATGCATCCTGTATAATTCATTAAGATGAGTGCAAATTAATTTTTTAGTAATAAATATTACAAATATAATAACATTTTTAAAAAATATGCTCCGAAAAATACATATGAAATAAAATTAAGCGGATAAAGTAAAGTTGCAGAACTCCTGATATATTCTCTGATCTTTTCAAAACTTGCAGTCAATTTAAACTTGTACCTTGTAATAATAATGCTGATCTCATTTAACTAAGTTTGTTTCAAAATACTCATTCCGTAGTTGGCAAGTGTCTTTTTCTTTCTCGATTATCTCCTGTTAATTGAAAATGTGCATATAATGTTTGTACTTTCTTATTAAGTGGAAACTCGTGTAAAACTAAAGGGTTAGAATTTTTCTATCAAGACTGATTTTTCGCTGAAGACATCACAATTTTATCTTCGATGAAATAAGATAGCTTAAGAAAATTCTGCTTTTGAAGTTTATATGAAAAATCTAATTACAAGTGTAATATGGTATAAATTTGGGAACATAATAATTTACTAACAACAAAAGTTACTAATAAATATGAATACATTATTGAAATACAAATCTATTGGAAAAGTCTAGGGGCCCTACATTTATTGACTTTAAAGCAGGCCTCGAAATATATTTTCTAATACAGGTGCACCTTGTGCACTTAAGTTTTTTAATTAGGTGCGCCTAACGGGAAAAAATTAGGTGCACAATTTTATTTTCATGTGCACCCGGGTATTTCGAGCCCTGCTTTAAAGGATGAATAAAATTAAGTATAAAGCAGGAAAAGGTTAGGAGAACCAATATGCCATATTAGTGGTTTTATCTAGTTTTAAACTATTTTTTGTTGAGTGAAATTAAAATTTCTCTTTTTAATATCAATTGCTAGTGTTTCATATGCCTGATTAGCAGCAAAGTACAAGTAGCTGAATTAATGTTGCACTAGAGCAACACATGGGCTAGTGACAATGGTTCTGGATCAATCCAGAAGGAAAAGATTGAGGAGAGCTTGTAATTTTGGACTACGGTCAGATGATAAGGTGAACATCGGAGCTGGCACTCAGTTCTCTAAACATTCACACCATGCCAATGTGAGGACTTTTGAGGCTATGACAGATTTAACATGCATCAGCTCCCACATGGTTTGTATATATATATATAATAGCTGAATAAACCAGCTTTGCTCAGGTTGAAATGGTTAAATGTTGATTGAAAAGTGAATTAGAATAATCACTTTTCTTACATAGAAAAATGCAATCATTTAAGTTGTACAAAAAATACTTTTTAACTTTTTCATCGCTTCTACAATTTACTTCAGATGCAAATATATACATTTAATTTCTGAATAATATATTGCATTATGCTTAAGACTAAGACATACAAACAGAAACGCAATTCCCATGAAGAAATGCTAAATTCTGAACAACCAAAGATGTGCTAAGTGTCGAATTTCGACTTTCTGAGCTAAATTAGAGCAATTTGAAAAAAAGACAGAAAAATATTGATAAAAATGACAATGATTTATGAAATTTATTGATGCTCAAATATGACCACGACATTTCCCTGTGTTAACTCAAATTCTCAAACACAGGATTGTAAATCAAATTTATTAAATAAATCAATTCTGGTTGGTTAAATATCAAATAGCAAAATTATGCTTTTGTGATCAATGAGTTTTTTTGTTTGGGCTTTTTGTGTTCCCCTACAAAATAAAAGTTATGAAAAATTAAATATTTTAATTGTTACTCGCACTGCAACAACCCTGTGACAAAGTTACGCTTGTACAGAAAACGCGCGTCCAAAAGTAGAAATATTGTATCCTTTCAGTTTTCTGTAGAACGTGTTTTCTTGTCAATATTCATTTATTGCAGGCAAACAAACTTTAGATTTTAAAATTGGGGCTTCGAGAGCACTTTTAGGATTACCTGTGTGCCAATTTTTATGATTGTAAGTGCTTAAGATTGATCTGAAGACAGGAAAGTAATAGCCTATGTTTTCCAGTGTTCTAAAGTATAAGTATACCAAATTTGGTGTGGATTGGTCGAACGGTGTATATTTGTATAGAGAATGCACAACACACACACATATATATACTATATAGTGTGTGTGTGTTGGTAATATAATGAACGGTACAAATTGGAAATCCATGTTTTTACAGGAATATGGAGTGTATACAAAATAGAAATATCGAATCAGATCTAAAACATTTTGCCTCCCTAAGAAAAAACTGAAATGATGACTATGATCACTTATTAACTTCTACTAAGATAGCTTTTCCACTTCAATTTTTATCATACCTTATATTCTATGTAATATCCATATTATGTGTTCTTGACTGGATTTTACAGCTACTGTTTAAGTTAGTTTTTTATGAGAGGAAAAGATCGTTTTACAAGCTTCTACAAATAATAAAATAACTTGTTTCATCAATGATTTCTTTGATCTAAGGAATGATTAAATTGGGATATGCCAGGTAATCACAAGAGCCCAGAATAATTTAATTATAGAACACAAGATTTAAAAAATACATAGAATCTGAATAATGGTAATGAATCTTACAATTATTGGTTCCACAGATGCATGCTCCTAACCAACGTTGTGTTGCTCTAGTACGACGTTAATTAAAAATTACCTAACCAAATCGCGTACTACTTATATCTTATGAATTGCTAGAGCCCTTGATTTTATTGATCGTTCGTTTGAGAATTGGTACATATCGTCGCTCAAACTGCAAAAGATAGTATTCTAAACTTTTTCAGGAGAGGGGGAAAAAAATATATAGTTTTCCTTATTATTTTAATCTTATATATATTTGTTGTAACTTTTATTGGATCAGCTGATGACAAGAGATTTTGCCACCAGGTGGAAATCACAAAATGCTACAAACAGCAATAAAAGAAAAAAAAAATGAAAATTTTTACATACGACCTTTTGCACCAAGAGCGACGGTATAATCCATTGTATTTTAATATGCATAGTGCCCATGCCATATTCTAACTGATCATGCAATAATTTTTTTTTATCAATTTAAATATACTTTGTCCATCTTTATTCCCGTTTTAAAATTTTGTAAAACTTAAGCTAATGAATTCCGGTATACAATTTCTTTCACTGCCGACCAATCAATTTTTGTCTGAGTTCTAACTTCTGAATCGAAAGTTCCCTGTTTTTAATCCGGATCAAGACACGGTTGCTTGTCTTAGAATGTGTTTTCTTTTAAATGGGTTGTGTCTAGAATATTTGGTCATGTATACGAAGTGTAACGAGAACCCTTGATATATACTTGTGTAATTCAAAATGGTTCTTAATCTGCCTCCTCTTTATGAATAGTGTTCGAATCGGCCCGGTAACCAAAGAAAAAAGTTTTCTATACTTAATGCTGAACTTTCCTTAGATTTATTCTGCGAATTGCAGGTGATAGGCTTGATTCCTCCCTGAGTGTATTTCTCTCTTCTGAGTCAGTAGCTTCCTTGTGTGCTTGTCCATTCACTTGACATATTTGCAGCTTGGTTAAATGTAGCCTTTGAGCCATTAAACTCTCAACCTTAGATTTGTTGTCTTGTAACGTCTGGATTGTAAGATGCTGCCCAATTAGTTCTCTCGTGTAGCAAAAAAACTTCCATAGAAAGACAAAACAAACCGGAATGTAAATTTCTATACGATGAGGTATTAGGTGTAAATATTTGTTAGATTGAAAATTTTACTTAACCAGAGTATCATTGAAAAAAATAACCAATAACTAGGACCATTCCCAAAGATCCTACAAATTTGGAAAAGGTCTTTCTAACATCGATCACAAAGCTAAATCAGATCCCTACTAGAAGTGAATAGTTGTGGTAAGTCTTCCTCTTAAATGTATTGTTGGTGATTTAGTTCGTGGTGCGTGGACCTCCCTAGCCTTAAGTGGCTAATCCGTTATTCGGGTGGTGCAGAGGCGAGTGCTACCTTCAACTAAAGAAGGATCATATTTGACCTGTTGTACCAAACGTTAAATTAATAGTATAGACATGCAACTCAAACAAAACTTTACTGATGAAAAATTCAACCCAAAGATTAATCCAACCTGTACCTTCCACAACTTGCTGGTTGTTAGTACAGCAAATCCACTGAACAAAGGCAACCCATATTGGTGATTTGATCTTGAACAAAATTTGTGAACTTCATCCAGCACACCTGGACTCAAAAGAAAAGCTTTCATTCTCTTGTTTATATATATATAGAGCTTGTTATTTGGGTGACAAGAATGTTCCTTTGTTGTTCAGCATCTGATAGAAGTGCCAGATTTTAGCATTTTGTTTATCGAATTCTCGACATTTTTCAGGTGTGTCAAAGTATTTGTAAGTTCTTCAACTTATGAAACTTTTTTTATAGATTAAATTTTCTTTATTTTTATTGATCTTGAAATACATTAAAGGATGCACTGCAAAATATACACTTGCAAGACAAGTGAGAAATGCACAAATAAAAAATGTGTAGGTAACAATGTTAAATTTCTTTGAAGATTTTTGGTTGTGAGCGGCAGTCATTTTTAAGGGACGTTTTATTTCCCGTATTTGTGAAGCGAATAAAATATTTTCGAGGTATTCTGAAAGGATTGATTACCCTGATCATTTGGTAAAAATATTCCACTATATTAAAAATTGGAATGGACAAAATGGGAAAAAATGGACATTTCATACAATCTGGGAAAGAGAATTTATGTCGAAATCTCCACGTAAACGAAAAAAACAATACAGGAATTTGAAATTTTTTGTATGACCAGACAATTATTACGACTTGGACTTTCAATTTCGGCTCACAGACCACAGAGTATCAACCAGCAATTTTCGTCTTAAACATCTGTTCCGCTCTGGATCGTGCACCGTCGCCAACAGCAATGTGTTGGCCCAGTTAGTGTGCCTATATAAGGCACTTTAAGTTCAGTGCGACAGTAATTCAAAACTACCCCCTCCCCCTAAAAAAAAAAAAGAATAATAACAGCTGACTCATTCAGGACATTTTCACTTTTGCAATCAACATTTCAGTGCGCCATTTGGCGAGAAAGAGCCTGGCTTCTCAAATTTCGAGACAGGCGAAAAGTGATTGAAACAGGGGTACCAAACACTCGACTTTAGAGTTCGCCAAATAACCGACACGTGCTTGTGCATGCATGAGCGGCATTTCGCAACATTTTCCAGAACATTATAAACATTTCAGTGCGCCATTTGGCAAGAAATTAATTTCGAAAAAGGCGACGAATAATTAAAATAGGGGTTCCACACTATTCAACTTTTCAGTGTGCCTTCTAATCCTTATAACCCTAAATGTTTTTACATCGATTAACTTTTCTAATCGTCTTAATATCGATATTTTAGTATATCGATCTTATTGCATCGTTACATAAATTATAAATTATAATATCATTAAATCTTGCCTGGAGAAAGCAGATACTGCATTTCTGCTACTTTCCTCTTTGATACGTTCAAGTAGTAACAATGCTTTAATTGTTTTCTGACATTAAGATTTCCTACAAATACAGAATTAACTTTTTTGTTGTCTGCTGAAATATGTTCAACGCTAGTCGTACAAATTTCCGCAAGGTAAAATGAAATTTTTTCGTATTCAACGAGTCTTATCTAAAGTAGTCGGGATGAATAATCGTAAACAACATTTTCAAAATTTTTGATTGATCATCTTAAAGATCTGGAATAGTGTGGGAAAAAAAAAATTCTGTGCGTGTTTTTGACTCATAATTGCACTGATTTTATGTAATGCAATTTTTTTTTCTTGCGACTCAGTTCTCTAGTAGGTAGCGAGATAAATTATTTTCTGTAGATGACATTGGATAAACTTGTTTCAATGTTTTTCAAATATACCGAGAAAACCTAAGATCATGTTCATTGTCATGGGGCCTCCAACAAAAAAAATTAATAGTAGTCTCCTATCGCATGCAAAGTAATGCATTGACTTGATTTATGAACTGAATCAAAAATTTTCTGTAACTGCTGTCTTTACTTTAATTACGTTCTCTTGGTAATCAAAAATGTTCTTTTGCTGTTTTTTTTACAAAAATTTGATAATTTGTAACCTTCTGGTGCTGAATAATGAAATTGTTCAAAAGTTTTTCATAATTTATAGGTTTTATTAAATTTAGCTAATCTGTCCTCAATACATACCAATGGGGGTCGTGGTGCTAGCAATCTTCAAGTTCAGTTGGTGCAGCTTCGATTCCTTCCTGGGTGTATTTCTCTCTTCTGTTTCAGTAAAGCTATCATTTTGTTTGTATCTATTACTTGATACTGTATATCTCATCTGGCACAGCATGGCCACATGTGGCTCTTGCGCCAAAACCCCCCAAACCAACAAACCTCAATACCAATGTAATATTTTAAGGACGGATTTGTCGTAAGAGTTCTATTCTATTCCTCAATAAGTTTTAGTTCTTGAAGGTTGTTCTGAGGTTGACTAAATTAAATCAACAAGTTTGCTTAGTTTGACTTTCATGAAGAATCCAGTGGGAAGTTTTCTCAAGAACGAGAAAAGCAATTTTATCAGGTGTTACAGTGTCTACATTACATCCCTTATTTCCAAAATTGAAAAAAATTAACCTATTTGGAAAATTAATTTTTAAAAATTGATTCAGACTTTAGTTACTAAATAATGATTACAGAAGAGTTCTATTACTTACAATTTAAATTTATCAATTACAAATAGAATATTTCAAATGTAAAGCCCACCTCTGAATATGCAATGACCAAGTCTACTTGGTTTCATGTGAAAGAAATTTAAATGCGACATAAATCTTCAGTGTGGTAATTGTATATGTTCCTTATGACCAGTTTTGGCTGTTGGAAGTTTTTTTTTTTTTCAATTTCTGCTGCCACAGATGTTTATTTTCTGATTTTCTAGTTCAAGGTAAAGAAAAAGCTCAAGATGAAGTAAAATGCATGCAATACATGATAAAAGTAGAACAAGACTATTTCTTCCTTGAATTGCAAATAAAGTTATTGGTCAAGTTGTGCGAGTTGAATTTTCCATAATTGAAACCCTTTTTACTTACAGCCTCTTAACATTATTTGAAACGTATTTATTCTCTGATCTTTCAGTAAATATTTGCACATTGAGATCACCACCCCTAACTAAAATCAAGACTACAGTGAGTTGTGGGGATAAAAACTTCCTGTTAGTGCTCAAAGCAGGGTATCTGTGCGGTCCCCTGCTCTGTCATATTATTTTTATATTTTTTGTTTAATTTGTAAATGGTAATTGTGCTTGATTGTAATGACCTCATTTACTGTAAAAAATTAATGTGTGCACTCTCACCCTTAGGGGCACATCTATTTTTAGGTATGTAGTATGGACATAACTTCAAGGTACCCAAGTGATCTTTCCTCCCTTTCATTTTTACCCTTCTGCTTTTTCTTCCTTCCATTGTGTCTGTCATGTTTGACACAGCTTGGTAAGAATGACCCTTGTGTCAGAATACAATCGATCAACCAACTAAAAAGCTCTCTTTTTAATCTGATGCTATATATAATTTCGAGCCAAAAATAATCTTACAACTTTTGGCACACTGAAACTTTTACAGTAGATGATGACATTACCATCAAGCGATTAGTATTTACAACTTAAACAAATACCACGATTGTGTGTGTGGGCTGGGGACTGCACATCCACCCAGTCTTGACCACTAACAGGAAGTCTTTTTTCCTGTGCATCTTTCATCCCTATGACCCACTGCAGCCTATCAGTTGCCAGTTACGGTTGATGATCTCGCATACAGTATTAATCATTTGACTAAAGAAAGAAACAACCTAACAGTTATTTCTGATGAAAAGTACAAGATTGGTGTAAAATATCAGTATTTCAAAAATTTGCTTAAAAGTTAATTTGAAATGGGCATCTAGGATAAAGCAAAGCTGAAATTGGTTAAAATGAAATTCCAAAACAACTTTCCTGACTAAACCTTACTGTATTAAATTTTAATTTATCTAATTTTACATGAATTGTTTAGATTATGATGTTTTGTACTATTTTCTTTCAGTGTAGTTCGTTGCTTCTGAAACGATTCAAAGGCACCCTTGTTATCGCAGAGCATGCTGATGGAAAAGTTGTGCCCATTACATTTAGTGCTATAACTGCTGCGAAGCAGTTAGGTAGTGAAGTTACAGTTCTAGTTGCTGGGACAAAAACTTCTTCTGTAAGTGAATATTTTGCTAAACTTTCATTTAATTTCCTGCGCCAGAAAAATATGATGGTCACAAGCTGTATGCATTTATTTGTCACATAAGATTTTTTTTGTGAAAAGATAAAACAAAAATAACTAACATGGTTTGATTCGATGAGATGCCTTTTGCACAACAAATATGCTTATAAGTAGGGCTCGGATCGATATGCAAAAATATGACCTGAAATATGCATTTCAAAATCACAAAATATGCACTAAACTCCCCAAATATGCGAAATTGTAAAAAAAAAATATATTAGTTCTTACAAAAAGGGGTAGTGAATAGAATAACATGAAATTGAACCGCACTTTCATTCAATTAATTCACAATTTTATTTTTACAGTGCAGTTATAGATTAAAAAAATAGACAAAGCAACAAATTAATAAATCTTTCATCGTTGGGGGAAAATGTAGATTAAAATTAAAGCATTTCAAATTTACTCCGGAATGTAACTAGGTGGGTAGACGGGACATGTGCCCGCGACGGAATGAGTAGGGTTGCTAAACATGCCAATGACTTTTTTTACTAGTATATATATTTACGCATGATAAAAAAGGAAGAGGAAAATTTATTAGTTGACTACAAAAACCAAAAACTATAAAAGGAACTAAATGCAAACTGTGTGAAGGGTTGCACGAGTCTGTTGTGAGTAAAGAAGTTTAGGATAACGGGCTCGTGTCTCAGAAGTTTCCTGTCTTCCAAGTGGCTTTGATGCGCCGACAAACGAAACTGAATTCGGTTAGCTTTAAAAGAGTCTAGTTGAGACGTCAGTTTTACGGTTCGATTATTTGTCAAGGAAATTGCTGCAAATTAATCGATTTACTTTTGAAAATTGAAATTAAGTCCTAACCATCTTTGTAAAATTTTGGATTTGTGGAATTAATGTGTGTTGGCGATTACAGGTGTTGTAGGGGAGGTGTTCCCGGGCGAAAACTAGTCTAGTTACATCCCTGAACATCCTCCAACTAATTGAAATTACATTGAATAATCAAGGTTTTCAACCTTGAAACTTCGTCTATTGTTACTTAAAACATTCTTCAATGAGGAGAATGACCTTTCCACGTCACATGCGACGATGGGGAGAAATCGGTAAGATAGTATTTCTTGAGGGTCTGTCAACTCACATTCTGGTACAACCTCTCCATTCAAAATCTTTGACACAGCCTGAGAAGTCTTCCATTCAAGGATTTCTTTTCAGTATCGCATCCAGCTTCTTCCTCGTGCTTTCCCCGATGGGCATATTCCACTCTCTACTTTTCGTAATCAAGTCATCAGATTTCGTAATCAAGTCATCACACAGATCCATTCCTCTACTTTCCAGAGTGGTAATTAAATCAGGAAAATTGCCAAAATTGGATCTGACATAAGCCACATTTTGGACCACAGAAGAGTTGCACAGTGCAGCTTTTGCTTTCACAATAGCTTGGTTCCCGGTATCATCAAAACTTCCAATAACTTCTTTCAATTTTTGGTGATGTTCAGCAAAATAATTAGCCGCAGAAATCTACGTGCCCCATCTTGTGATTATTAGTTCAGGTGGTAGAGGAATATTAGGATATGCATTTTTGAAAGCCCTTACTTTGCTAGGTACCTTAACAAATACCTTTTTTGTCGAAGATATTAATTTATTCAAATCAGGTACACTATTCCTCAACTCTTCTGCAACGCGATGGACACCATGAGCCATGCACGTTAGGTGAATCATCTTGGGATGAAACATTTTTAGGCTTTCTCCAGCCTTCAGCATGAAGGCTGCACTATCCGTAACAAAAGCCAACAATCGTTCCTCCCCATTCTGCTGCGCGTGAAACCCCCACAAAATATTATTCGCTTCACCCACTGTCATGGCGATCGTGGAGTGATTAGTTTTTTCTAACTCTGCATAAAATAAGGTGACCACGTCCAGCTTCCTCTGAATTGAGTTTCTCAACTATTACATGGTCTACATATCGCCTGCAAGGATCAGTCGTTTCATCAATTGACATCCAGATGATGGAATCACCTATCTCATTTTGTATCCTTTTGATCACCTTCTCGTACACTGGCGTAATGTAATATTTCCTAAGGGTGGATTCATGGGAAATTTCTTTGCCTGCGTATTTCTTCAAGAAGGCTCTAAAATGTTCATTCTCCAACTTATTAAGAGCAATATTTGATTTCAACATTGCTTCGCAGAGATCTTGGAACATCTCGTTCTTCTCCGACGATTGAGACTCTGACTTCAACAGCCTTTCATCGGGTCAAAGTTTAAGATGCTTAACATTTCGAGCCCTTTTCACTCTTTGTTTGAGAGTCGCAGTTGATTTGTGTTGATCAAAGTAGCTTGCAGACTGAGAGTCTCCGTTGCAATTCGATTATTATAGAGCTAAGCAATATGTTTTGCTTCATGTGCTTATGCTTTCATTACTATCTTTCTCTTCCTCTTATATCTATACATTTTTGGCTAAACAAGAAAAGGCCAGGCCAAACAACCCAAATGTGTTTTGCTTCTGAAAATCTTTCCAAACGCACAATGCAAAAGTCTTTAAAAAAAACTTTTTTGAAGTTTTTTTTGTAAAAATGTTTGAAAATGGAAAATTTTATAAATGAGTAATAAAAAATTGTTCATATATGCACAAAACATGCAAAGAACCCCAAATATGCAAAATAATCCCCAAATATGCAAAAACATGCAAAAAAAATTCGTGTTTTTTTTGTTGCAAATTGGTAAAAAAGCACTAAATACATATTTATATCAACATTAGGGGTTAAAAAGAAGATATGCAAAATCCGAGCCCTGGTGATAAGACTTTAAATCTTTGAATTTGGTTACTTTGGTTTCTACAATCACAAAAATGTTTACTTTACTTATAGGAGAGCTTTAGATATATCTGGATAGTAAACTTATTTTTTAAGAATTCTATTTATTGGTTTCATGGTTATTTTTGATCAGTGTTAATATTCAGGATAAAGTAGTAAAATATTTTTAATATAAAATTTTAACATCTAGATTGATTTTTTAATGATCCATTAATGGGGACATGAAGGAAATGCATATTTAACTCTTTTTTAATTTTAGGTTGTTTCTGAAGTAGCTAAAGCAGAAGGTGTCAATAAAATTCTCTTTGCAGAAGATGAGACGTTTAAAGGTTTATTACCTGGTTTGTATTGAAGTTCTTCTAATAATTTCTCTTTGTTTTATAATATTGCTAACCTTTATTATCCCATACTCATTAAATTCAAGTTTGATCGGGTTGGGATCAAAAGGTTTAAGGAAGTTTTTTTTAATCTGTTTTGTGTGTGTAAACTATGCTTTAATTTGTTCTAGAAAGCCTTACCCCTTTGATATTGGCAACTCAGAAACAATTTACCTTCACACACATTGTTGCAGGTGCTTCTGCTTTTGGCAAGGTTTGTAAATATTTTAAAATTAACAAGTTATACATGATGATCATTTGTCATTATAAAAATGGCATTTCACAATCTGATATGCTGTTTTGTAAGTGGGTGACTTGTCAGCTTACAAGTAAAATTCAGTCAATAAGCAATTCTGAGAAAATGAGGGAAAAAATTTATGCACAGTTAAACTCTTCAAATGTTTCTGAAGAAATATACACTTCATGAATAGAAAAAAAGGACTTATTGGACTTCACCAGTCTAATTATCTCCACATTATGCTCTAAAAAGGGCTAAGAATTTCCTCAAAAATCGTTCCACTTCTATGCCGATAACATGTTAGAATACTACAAAACACTGCCAAAGACAAAAATTTTGACTTCACCTTTCAAATGACGACAGAAATTGATTTTTCCACACCTCAGTTTGCATTTTTGTCACTCATTTAATCACTTGTTTTTAAAAATTACATTGAAAATCCTTACCTTATGTAATACATGAATTTTGATTTTTGTTGAGCAGAAATATTGTGTAATGTGCAGATCACATTTCGATCCTTAAAGTCTATGTTTGGATTAGAAAAAATTCCTAGTATTTTGCTTCATCAATCTGTAGAATGTATTATATGCATGATGGTACAGATGGCATATTTGGTAAGTTTTTAGTTAAGTTGATTGACATGAATAGGCCATATCTTCGTGTTAGAGCAAAAACGCATTAATCGACGTTTTTTCAGACATTAGGAGCCTATTTTCATCATGATAAGAAATAAATTTTCACTGTGTAATATTTTTAAAGCTCTGTATTGCTGCTTCAAAATGCTTATAGTTTTTTTTTTAAATCTAAAAACTAATAATATATAAACAGCTGTACAGTGAAAAATTGGTTTTGCTTTAAGCCATGGTTTGTTGTCTAATGAAAGCTCATAATGTTAAGATTTGAAGTTAAAATATTTTGAGTTCTTTTCGTTAATTTTTGACATGATTTTTTTTAATGTTCTAAAAATGTATGTGCCAGAGTATATGCATTTGATATTTTCTTAATTATTATTTTAGAATTTAATACCAAGAGTTGCTGCTAAATTGGATGTTTCTCCTATATCTGATGTCATTGGTATTAAAGATGCAGATACATTCGTTAGAACAATTTATGCAGGTAAATATATTTTAAAAGGATTGTAATTCAATTGTTGCGTAATATTTTATTGTCTGACACGTAATTTGGCTCATAAAAATGTTGAAATTGTTTTCTATGAAAGTTGTGTGTACAGGGTATGCCGATTCAAATCAGCTTGATGTAAATCAAGTGAATTTTATTGAAAATCATCAATTTAAATCAAAATTTAAAATTTAAAATTTTTCTTTTGGAAAAAAGTTATTAATATTGGAAATGAATAACAATGAACAAAATGTATGTTATTTTATTCAAATAAGTTAAGAACTACATCAAATAAAATAAAGCCACTTAGTCACAAATTGGGAATTTCAATATTTTATTCTGTTTTGTGTTATGTATTGATTATTTTGTATTTAAATTTAATTGTGAAATTTATTGCATTGATCCCTTAGAATTTTTTATGATACTAGCATAACTATTTTGTATTTATGGAAATGAAAATAGGGCTGTAAAAGCTAATTTGCCCACCTGATAATTGAATGTGTTAACAAAATAGATTATGGATTGAAGCAGAGAGAGAGCGCTATTTTAATGATTTTTTATGAATATTTTTTTTAATGCAAGCTCAAAATTCCACTCAATTGAAGTGTTCTGGGGAATGCTATTACACCCATTCTATGCTGTTTATAGAGAAAAGCTTCATTTTCTTGTATGTCATGTATAAACCTTTTTTGTTAGCTTGGAATATAACTGAATTAATTATCAGTGCTGAAAAAATTTAAAAATTGACATTTGATTCCAATTTGTGTATATTTTCATGTTTTGTTTCATATTTTACAATTTACTTACTGATAAACTGTTTTTAAAATAAGTTTTTGTAAGCTAAATATTAATGAGAAGTGTGAATTTCTTCATGATTTTTCTAATAATACAAATCTAGCCAATTAATTACTTATTTTAAAAATAACTAAAGAAATTCTATACATTTTGTTCCTATTATAAATATTTTATGCAAACAATTCTGAAAGTTGTCTTATTTTTTATTTATTTTCTACAATAATTTATAATATGTATGTGGTGTGTTAGTAAGATCCTACCAACCTTATATATCTAGATTTAAAAATAAAAATTCATGTCACCGGTTATGGGTTAAAATCAAACTAATCTAAGCTGCTTGAGAACCTTATAGAAAAACATTGCTTATGCATGCATTTGTTATGCTTCTCTTATTTGCACTGTCATTTGATTAGATTTGCTAATTCCTGTATGGCGTTTTAATCTTTAAAAATTCACCCTGTTATACTTCCTAATACATTAATCTTATTTGTCATAAATATTAATGTTCAACAAAAATCGAAATGATCTAGATACTACACTGATTTGTGTGTATCATGTCCAACAAGTTTAAACTCGTACTGGCATAGAAGTAATTGAAATAATAAAAATCTGATTTTTTAGGATTAAAAAAAATCATGATTTTTGCATACCTTGGTTGTATGTAGTATAAGTGAACAAAAAATTTAATCATGATCTATTTTATTAATTTTAGTGTAGGGATAATTTAACTTTCATGGCAGTATATGCATTATTGAGGTATAAATTTAAAAATTAACACTAGTTTCAGTAGTATTTGTCAAATTAATCAAAAAAGAAAAATATTAGAAATTTTAAGTTTCCTAATCAAAAGATTTTCTTAACCCTTTCAACTCATTTTTCAAAGTTTCAACTGTATTTTAATTTATTTGCTTGATATGTATGATTGATTGCTTTTTTTCTAAAATTTTAATGATGCATTTTAATTTTCTTCAATTTTCTCAAAATATAAAATTTAAAAAAATATTTTTTCAATCTTGTCAAGGTCAACATTCAAAAGTGAAATTTCATAATTAAATAACAATTTATTATAACTTAATGGTAAATCTTACATCTCCAATTAGAGGAAAACAACCTTTATATTAAAATTTTGTAACTAACAAGCCCATAAACTTTAGTGTACTATGTAAATACATATCATTCAAAAATTTCATCTTTGAAATTCAGGTAATGCTATTCAAACACTTAAAGCAAAAGATGCAGTGAAATTGCTGACTGTCAGAGGTACAAACTTTGCTGCTTGTGCTTTAGGTGGAAGTGAAGCACCATCTGAGAAAGGTATGAAATTGTTCAGCTATTGAATATATTTATTAAATGTCTAGTATTTTGACATATTAAAAAAAATTACAAGACAAATAATTTACTTTAATGCAAAACAACATTTTTAAAAAATTAAGTATTGTTATGGAAATAAAACTTATGAATAAAATTCATACTTTTCAAAACTCTTTTCTCTAAGCTCCTGCGTGTGAGATTAAAAACAGCATATCCTTTTGGGTCAGCCAAGAATTGTCAAAGAGTGAGAGACCAGAACTGACTAGTGCCAAACGTGTAATCTCTGGTGGTAAGTATTTTGTACCTAGTCTTTTGATCATGCACATTTGGAATGAGGAGTGGGTATGTGCTAAGGATAATGTGATCTAAATTCATAATTTTTTCCTCTGAATCATACCCAATTTAATGGGGAAATAGCATGATTTTCTCTTAGAAATATGTTTTAATTTCAGGTCGGGGTTTAAAGAGTGGAGATAACTTCAAACTGCTATACGACCTTGCTGACAAACTGAAAGCTGCAGTTGGTGCATCTCGTGCTGCAGTAGATGCAGGATTTGTACCAAATGATATGCAAGTAGGCCAGACTGGAAAGATTGTAGCTCCTGTAAGTTTTCCCATTTGCAAGCATTTTTACAATCTATAAATAATCCCTGCATGATAGTGCCCTCCACTCGTATTTCCAGTCACTGAAAATATTTAGGTTATTATTATTATTTGTTACCCATAAATATGGAAAAAACCAACCATTGACATGGGACTATTTTGTATTCTATCTTATACTAATCTTAGACCCATTGTTACCCTAGGGAGTTTTCAAAGTATATACCATGGGGCCAAAAATGGTGAGATTATAAGATGTATACACACTACCCTACGGTAATGGGCCGAACGGCAGTGGATTTGCCTAAAATCTGACTACTTGTTTGGGGGGTGTTTTTCGTGGTATGGCCTGGAACCTTTAAATGTTGTTCTTTATAAATTGAAAGCCGACGCTTACATTAACATTTTGGACAATCGGGTTTATCCTACGCTCTGGCAATTTTAAGGAATGGACGAATGTTACTTCCAGGACGACAACGTTCCATGTCATGTTGCAGCCTCTGTCAAGCAGTGGTATCAAGATATGGATGTAAAACGTCTACCCTGGCCTGCTCAGAGTCCAGACCTAAACCCCATAGAACATTTGTGGGAAGAGTTAGAGCAACACTAACGGACGAGGGAACCACATTCAAAATCAAGAGCTAATCTGGCGACATTCTTCCAGCAGGAATGGACACAAATACCCATAGCTGTGTTTCGAAACCTTCTTGAAAGTATGCCCAGAAGGGTTGCTAGTATTATTGCAGCACGTGGGGGACCATCCCCCTATTAAAGTATGTAGTCTTTCCCTTATACCATCACATCTTGCTGACCGGTCCATTATTGTAGGGTAGTGTATTTCCAGATGCCCACAAATAGTTGTGCTTCATAACATTTGTAATCACTGCAGAACAGGGTACAGTTGCAGTCCATGTTTATAAAGGTAGCAACGACCTTGGTGAGTTTTTTGGCACACTTCTAGTAGTGAGTTATGGTAGTGTAAGTCAACCCATCTGTATTTACAGTTATTGCGGTTTTTATGGCAACCTCGATAAACGGAAAGTTTAAATTTTCATTTTGATTACAGGGCTTATAACAGGTTATAAGGTGTAAAAAAGTGACTAATCGTACCAAAAAAGTGACTAATAACAATAATGCCAAATATATTCAAGTATAAAGAAAATAGAAAAAGATACTCCCCAGTCACCCCTATCATTTTCTTTGGAAGGATATTTATTTTCATGTATAAAGCATATTTTGAAACAATATTTACAAAAAAATATAGTATTTTTTAATTATGATTTTTAAATATGTTGTTCATTTTCAACATAGCTTGAAGAATTTCATCCATTTCTTCAAAAGATTGTCTGATGTTTTTTGTAGAAAAAGTCTAAAATTAATTTAGTCTTTTTCTTAAGAGAAGTGTATTTTTTAAAGTCTCTTTGCTGACCAGCATCATCCAAGGCTTTTGCCGCCCCTTCAATCATTGCCTAAACAAGTACTGCTTCTGTAAAATCTTTATTTTTTATCGCCTTCTTGAGCCTATTATTGGCTTCCTTTAACAATTTTGAAGCACTGCCCAACACCTCATCCTATTCCTTACGCATAATTTTAAGTTTTTCTTCTATTATTATTCTTTTCTTTGCTAGCCACTTAAATTTTTTTTTTCTCTGCTTCCAGTCTTTCTTTTTCTTTCCTGTCTTCTAATTTTTCTCATGCCTTCTGTTTTATATCTTCTAAATAGGCATTGCAGGCTTTATGTGCAACCCTGCCCATATCCATTAGCTTTGATGTGATTGTCACCAAATAAGGTTGATTGCCAAAATTTGCCAAAGTTCTTTTGACTGTCATCAATAAATTGAGTGTGCATTCTGACATTGATGCTCTGTCTCCTGTCAAAGCTCTTCCTGAGGCTGAGAAGCCATGTTCAATGTCAGCACTGCTATGGGAAAGTGAGAGAGCAGCTGGGTATTTGGATCCACACCACTCATGTCTCGCAGTCTGTAGAGCTAGTCCCATTAAATATCAATAGGCTTCATTCTTTGGAGTAATTTCCACTTATTGTCAGTGCTGTAACTAGGCAGGTGCAACGGGTGTACCCGGACAGGACCCATTTGGAAGGGGGCCCAGAAAAGAGAGAGAACCCAAAGAGAAGAGTTAAGATAGTGGGAAAAGATGAAACACCAGATGAAGGAAGTAACTTGACACCTATCTGTGACGATTTTTTACTTTCTCTATGGCTTGTCTTTACAATACACGAGTGTTGCCGATTAAAAAAATTGGCTGCAGATCTTGCTATTAAATGTAGCTAAGATTTAAAAAGTACAAATTCACATGCGAAACTGAAAGTTTTACATTTCAAGTATCGACTCTTATATAAAATATAGAAACTGCATGTCTGCTTAATATTCTGCAGGTTCTTCATGATCTTTTTTGGTTTAATTGAGTCTTACCCAAATATCAATGTCGCTCTTCAAATATTTCTAACTCTTCCTGTTTCTATTGCTTTGTGCAAGAGAAGTTTTAGAAAAATAAAATTGAAAAAGTGAAATTAATAAAAAATTATTTAAGATCAACTATCCAACGAGTATCCAATCGTTCTATTATTTTAATAGAGTACAATATCGTTTAAAATATTAATTAGGGTGATGCAAATAATGAATTTTCTGAAATAATACCCAATTAGTTAAGGGGCCTAAATACAAATTCTTGCACAGGGCACTGGAATGGCTAGTTACGGCACTGCTTGTCCTACACTCTCACCTCAGAGTCTCAAGAGGACCGACACGATAAACAATGTAATGCTTCTGAGCCCTTAGAAAAAAGAAATTCCTTTACTTCTCTTTCACATTTTGAAGCGCTTTAGAAATTTGATCTCCAATCACAATATCAGCCAGAGGCAAGTTTCTGAGGACATATATCTTCCATTTCATCCATCTTTAAATCTCGAATAAATTTATCCTTGTAGATTCTACCTAAAATTGTTCTTATCTGCAATTCAAGTTGAGAATGAAGGCTATGCATTAGGGGTATCTTTTTCTGAAGAAATTCGGTCACACACACACACAATTAAATATACTTGTACTTGATGCGACAAATATCACCTCAGCCTTCATACTTTCTCGTCTAAGTAAAACAGCAATTTTCGTGTAGCCTGGTCTTTGTATCATGTTTGGCTTCTTTATTGGAATGTAGTGAAAGAAATTCTTTTGCACTGCAAACCACTGTTCAAGCAATCTTTTAGCAGGTGGCTTTAAGCTTAGCCACCTGCTTGAACAATGTTTGATGAAATAGTGAGTGGAAAGTTTTAAGTCTCCTTGAATTTGTTTGTATGTTGACCAACGCTTAGGCCACAGATTAAAAAATCTGAATAGAAAAACTAGTTCAGACACATCTTCCCAAAGCGTCAAAGCCGACTCTCTTCCTATATTGAATTCCTTAGCACCAGGCTATGTGACCAAGAGAGTTATGGGGAATTCAATGGAACAAAATGCCACTGCCTTTATGGAAATTACAAAGGATGGAAACTACAGGGTGTCATAAAAGTTTCCTTACTCCAATTAAAAAAAAATGTATTGCCTTGTTTTTTTAATTATTGAATTTTATCGCCTGCTTAGTT
Organism: Metellina segmentata; assembly: GCA_947359465.1. Taxonomy (NCBI): domain Eukaryota; kingdom Metazoa; phylum Arthropoda; class Arachnida; order Araneae; family Tetragnathidae; genus Metellina; species Metellina segmentata. Next base: position 116,196,236 of record OX375873.1, read on the forward strand.
TTATCGACTCTTTAATTTATATCGTTTGATTATCTTTGCACTTAAGTTGTACAATAATAAAGTTCCACGTCATTTTGTTTTTCATTGCAAGATGAGTTTATCACGCATTCAGAGAATTGCACTGTTTGAGGCTTATTTTGAATGTAAATCATATGAAAAATGTAAAGAATTTTGGCGACATAAATATCCAAATGCTGCAATACTGAGTAAAGATACGCTATATCAACTCGGTCAGCGATTTCGTGAGATAGGTTCGGTGGAACACAAACGCAGGAGTAGAACACTGAAAGTAGTGTAACGTATACTTCCGGAATATCTTTTAAATATAATGATATTATTTCTTTTTCCTTATTCCAAGACATTGTGATACTTCCTGTGTTTATTTATACTTCTTATTATTAGGATATCTCTTTTGACATATTTATGTAAGGTTGATTGGATGATTCTTTGAAGGGTGGACACGGTGCGGTGTTCGAGTGGCATGTTTCAGCCGTTATGTTTTCACGTATGATGAGATATAGTTGTAACTGTGATATCGCTACCAATATGTAAATAAATTTTTCTTCAATTCTTTAAAAAAGGTTATTTCTCGTATCACGACGTTACAGTAGTTACACCAGACTTTGTGCAAGGAACTCAACAGAGGATATTGCAATCTCCTCATCAATCCGTGAGGTGTTTGTCACAACAAATGGGCACATGACATGGATTGACACAAGGCTTTAAGAGCGTTGCATTTTTGTGAAAAAATGCTACAGGAGTTCGAAGCCACTGGGCTGTGAGATGCGGCTTTATTATTGCCGATGGTGCTGAAGATTTATTCGCAAGAATATCAACATTTTGGACAAAATATTTTCTCTGATTAGGCATGGATTCATATAAGCGGTTACGTGAACACGTAAAACTCATGCACATTTGGGCGACGATAAATCCCCATTCATTAATGCAAAAACCTTTTCATTCTCATAAAATTGGCTTTTGATATGCCGTATCACGCAAAAGGATTGTTGGGCATTTATTTTCAGGTCAACTGTTGATGGCACTGTATACAGAGAACTTATTCAACAATTTTTTGCATTAGTATAAGTGAATGAACAAGACTCTTGGTTACAAGACCTTGCAACCTGCCATACAAGTTATGAAACCATGGGCTTGCTTCAAGATTTTTTTGGCGACCGACTCATCTTAAAACATTTTCGGCTACCTTGTTCCCTGATCTGAGCATCCCTGACTTTTTTCTGTGGGGATATTTCAAGAACAAGATTTATGAAGATAATCACCGAACAATAGATGATCTGAAAATTGTCATTTCTCAAAGGATACAAGAAGTCACTCCCAGCATCTTGAAACGTGTGTCTCAAATTCTCAAAACGACTTCAGCTTTGCCTCCAAGAAAAGGGCGGAAATTTTGAACATTTATTATAAATGCAAGTCCAATTTTTTCCCCTACGTTATGTTAAAAGTGCTTTTTACCATTAGCATAAAAATAATTGTTTTAAAAGTTTGTTAGTGTATAATAAATTCACGAATCGTCAGTACGGGAGAGTTTAGGACACTATATCTTGCTGCTCTGTATTTAGAGGGTTGCTATTGGTTATTTGATGGCAAGATTATCTTATTTGGTGATACTTGAGGCTCTTATTCTTTTTGTGAACCAAAATCAATATTATAGCAGCCGGCGTCAGCCATAGTATCACATTATGATCGCCTCAAAATAAAAAAAAAGGGTTGATTTTGGCGGAAACACAAGCGTCATTCAGAAGAGGAGGGAAATTTCCACCCTCTTCTGAATGATGCTGAAATGGCATACCTGCCGTTGAGGACACTTGTCTCGACAAGTTCCAACACAAGGCGAAATTACACTATATGTACTAGATTGACATTCGACTTTTTCTAGAGGAAAAAAAAACATTTGTTAAAATTGTGCACTAAAAATTCTTTTCTCCAAGTACACTGCTGGCCACCCAAATTGCAACACCAAGACAAGAGATGTCACAACAAAATGTATTTTGTAGATAACAAGTTGACCAAGTATCAAATGATTAAATTTATAGATTTCTGTGAAGTGTGGTTCCTGCCAAAATCAGTAGCCGCCATTGTTGGAGATCACCGCTGCCACACGCCTCGGTATTGATTCAAAGAGACTTTGGATGTGTTCTTGGGGTACAGCAGACCAAGCAGCTTCCACACGTTGCCAAAGTTCATCTGGTGTGGCAGCTGGGGATGTAATCTGGGTCAATCGTTGAGCAACCATGGACCAAATGTTTTTTATCGTCAAAAGATCCAGAGAGCGAGCTGGCCAGGGAAGCAATTAAATCTGGCGATTGACGAAGAACCCTTGGACAATGCGTGCCACATGTGGTCGCGCATTATCCTGTTGAAATATGGCTGTGGGCAAGCCCTGAAGGTAAGGAAGGACAACTGGCTCCAACACCTCGGAGATGTAGCGCTGGCTGTTTAAAGTACCGGCAATGCGTACTAGAGGAGTGCGAGAGTGATGTCCAATACCGCCCCTTACCATAATACCCGGTGCAGGACCAGTGTGGCGGTGCATAACGCAGCTGTTCAGCATCCTCTCTCTACGGTGTCTCCAGACTTGAATCCGACCATTGTGGTGTTGCAGACAGAAGCGTGACTCGTCAGTAAAGACAATTTCATTCCATCCTGCCGTCCACATCCTTCTTTCATCATACCATTGGCGGCGGAGACATCTGTGGTTCTGCGTCAAGGGTAGACGAAACAATGGACATCTTGCGGACAGACCACTCTGCTATAAACGGTACGTGCAGACACTGCATGATGCGTTACAGACGGAATGTGCTGTGCTATGGTTCGTGATGTGGCTGAACGTTCCGTCACTGCCATACGCCTGTCATCACGTGAAATGGTGCACTGAGGTAGATGCGATCGAACACGTCGGTCTGTCCTAACCTCCTGCATCCAACGATCACATCCACATTACAGTTGTTTTGTTTCGTCCAACACGACTACCGATTTTCCTGAAAGATAATCCACAATCTCGGTAGGCCACTATCCTTCCTCTGTCAAACTCGGATACTTGATCAAAAGATGATCGCTGTTTTTTACAAGGCATACTTGATCGTTTTTTTGAAAAAACCACAAGAAAAACACAATTGGCGTACTTGAAATCTCCAAGCCTTAAATAGCGCTTTGAAGTGGCACCACAGGCACGCGTGATGTGCGTCGGTGCTGAAATTCCAATCATTTGCATACCTCACCTCTGCTAATGCATGTTGTAAATTTCATATTATTTGCATGCTTCCTTCAGGGTGTTGCATTTACGGTGGCCAGCAATGTAGAATTTAAGAATTTTAACACCTGAAAAAAGTGACAAAATGTCAAAAAAGTAACCTGTTATAAGCCCTGTGATTATTCTAAAAAGTTCTTTTAAAATCCGTTAACGTTGTTTGATTTCATTGGTTCGTTTGAAATTTATTCTTCGATTCCATTGGTTATTTTAATTAAAAAATATCCTTTGATTGCATTGGTCCTTTAAAATTTTTTTCTTTGATTTCATTTCACGGTACAGTTTTAACGTATCGGGTATTATTGCTTCCTTTTTTTTTTTCAACATCCCACTGTATTTAGTGAAATTGATAAGTTTCAGGGTATTCTTACCATAATTTGCAGCTTAGTTTAAAAAATATATATTTCAAAACGTCCACAAATGTGTTTTGGAGCTTTCATTTTCCGTTGTAAAAGAAGTTTTGTTAACAAAATATTTCAGTTTAAGCTTATTATTACTTTTTGTGAAAGTTTTTAAAACGTTCTCAAATGTGTTTTAAAGCTTTCATTTTCCATTGAAAAAAAAAAGATTTTTAAATAATTATTTTCTGGGTGACTTTAGAAGTGCAACCAAGGCCGTTGGCACCGTTTTAAACATAGACTTCAGCTGTACCCAGAACAATATGTACAAGTCATGGAAAGAAAAGCCAAATCACCCCTCTTCATTCGAATAAAAAAAAGTAGAAAAAATTCAAAGATGGCGTTTGACAGGAACTGACGTCTTTAAATTGAAATGCATAAAATTTTATAAGATTCGGTCTTCATATTAAATTAAGCACCAATTTCCAATGAAAATCCCTATTTTGGCCCCCAATTTTTCAGATATCAAATTTCACATTGTAAGCTTTACCGATGCGAAACTACGAGTACAGAAAGATTGGAGCTCCTTATGTTAAATCTTTTTCTTGGAGGACATTCCCTATTGGATATCTTTTTAAATTTGCTCTATAAATAGTGCTCAAAATAAAGGGGTGGTTCGTCTTTTACCTGCGATTGTACATATTAGTTTATTGTAGAAAAATTGCTAAAAAAAACTCAAGTTGTGTACTCATTAAAAATAAAATAGGAATCAGCAAAATTACAAAAATTATGCATTATTTGTACCTTTATAAAACACTAATAGCAGACTGATATTTCTTTGAAACGAGAGGGTTAACACCAACAATACCTTTCCTGACAGTAGGGTGTACCACTGCATTGAAGTTTGAATTTGTATAAGACCTAGCATTGTGACTTTGCTTTAACTCTACCATCTTATAAGGGTTTGCCTACTGCACTAGCAACTTGCAGGTTCAATTTCTGCCTTCATTGTCAGAGTGAAACTTGTGTATGCATATCCATTTACTTGATGCAGCTTGGCCAAATATGGCCCTTGGGCCATGAAACCTAACCACCTTTTATAAAATTGTCTTGTAAACATTAAAAAAAATTATTTTAATGTATATGTTCCATTTCTAGGAACTATATATAGCTATTGGAATATCTGGAGCCATACAGCATCTTGCAGGAATGAAAGACTCTAAGACCATAGTTGCCATTAATAAGGATCCAGAAGCTCCCATTTTTCAAGTAGCTGATTTAGGTCTAGTTGCTGATTTATTTAAAGTTGTTCCTGAGATGACTGAAAAAATTGACGGATACATCAGTAAATAAAGTGGTTTAAAGGTACAATAGGACAACTAGTTATGTTGAAATGTGCACGTATAAATTATTTTTTCAAATGGGACTGATGTTAAATAAAAGTATTAATATTTTTTCAGATTTGACTTGTGTATTGTACAGGAATCTTTGCATGGAGAATGAAAATTTCAAATGCTTTTGTACTGAAATTATTAAAATGCTCTTTTTAAGAAACAATAAACATAATTTTATATGAATGGATTGTACTTTTATTCCCCCATAATAAAGTTCAGTTAGTCGGGCATTTCACTCCACCTTATTGTTCCCGTTTTAGTTGTATGTTCATTAGGGTCTTTGCGTGTATAGTGCTGATTCAAAAATGTGCAGGCCTGCAAAAGATCTACAGGGTGACTGAAATTGGGCTTTCGTAGCAAACTAAGAGAATTCTGCAGAAAAAAGTTCCAAAATGTAAACTAGGGCAGGCTTGCAAAGCAATTAGCATATATTCTTAAAAATAGTACCAAATTTCCTCTTAAACGTTATTTTAGATCTAAGCAATTTTGGTTGTTCATATACAAAATGAATCAGCCAAAACAGATGTTGAAGTCTTGCCAAGAAATTTAAATTTCAAGGTTTTCTTGACAATCTAGCAACTATATATTCCAATGTTTTTCTTTAATGGTTACCACAGCTAAAGGCCAAAATTTGCACATCTTAGACAGAAAATATTTTTCTAATTCTTTCCAATAATTAAAAAGGGACTAAATTTTCGTTAAACTTTGAACAGTGTCTCATGACACTAGGCACGAGAGTGTGTTGATGAATTATTGTAAAAATTTTGAAATTAGCTTTTAAGACTATTTTGCTTGAAAAGAACCCTAGTTGTCAAAGTTTGAAAAATTGCAAAAAGTCACCTGTCTTTTTACAGCAAAATACATGACTTGGTAAACAAGTACCAACTAAAATGGACATTTAAAAATTTTATTTTTGCATTTATGAACATAAATAAATCACTTATGCTGCTGCACAAAAAGGAATGCGTAACCACGAGTTAGGTAGTTAATTAATGTTGCACCGGAGCAACACGCTATTTAAATAGGAAAATAATTGCAAACTAAATGTCTACCAATGTTGGTGTACTAGCAACCCAAACGTACCAAGCAGCAGTAATGACTGCACGACTGAGGAATGTCAGATCTCTTAAAAAAATTCCATCACATGTTTAAAGATATCTTAAGCGACTACAAAAAGCAATTGGACAACCCCCGTTCTGCTAATGGACATCACATCAAAGGTCTCTTGGGTGAGATGCTTAATGTCTACCCAAATACCATTGACAAACAGAGCGATAACTAGTTATTGTGACTCTAAAAAGATCAATTATTACTACAGGTCGCAAAAGGGTAACAGACTCATACAAGTTGTCCTTAAATGACTACCAACCTGCACAAAATGTGCGGATATCAAGGATGAGCTCACTAAACTGGGATTTAAAGTTATCCTTGTTAATCAACTCAAACGATTTAAAAACAAGAGCTTGCTGCCGATCTACCAGGTCCAATTTGTTAATGATGAGTCGGCCACCAAAATCTATAAAATAGAATTCCTTAACTTGGTAATTAGGGTCGAAAAATTTACAAATAGACAGGGTACCGCAGTGTTACAATTGTCAAATGTTCAATCACTTGAGAACAAAGTGCCGAATGATGCCTAAATACGCTATCTGCGAAGAAGCACATCGATCTAAAGATTGCAAATTAAAACCCAGCTGCGCAAATTGCGACCAAGAACACGCTGCAAACTATCGCAGTGTACCTAATACCCAAAGCTTTCACTAGCAGACTGGTTCAATCAGTCTTTTAATTTGACGAAGCCGCCAGGCCTAGGCCGTCTCCACTCGTACCATCAAAGGGCAGTTGGCGCTCCTACAAATCCATCCCTCCTACGGGCGATATGCCCTAGCTACTGAAAGAAATCAAAACAGTAAGCTGCTACAAAAATATCCCGGAATTGCTTACTGAGCTGAAAAACAAGCACACCCCAATCAACAAGTTTTTCACACTTGTCACATATTAATTTACAATAAATATTCAATCCACCCATCACAGGTCTGAGACCCTCATTTAACCTAATACCGCCTTTTTATATTTATTTTGTTGGTTTTTTCCTCTTGCATACTTTAACTGTCATTTTTGCATCATCTGTTCAGCTAAAATCTGACTCATCTTGAGACCCCTCCCACCTGAACTAACACTCCACTCTGATGTCGTCAACTGAAGTTGCCATACTTTATAAAATTCTGTCTCATAATTGTCTGCATTCTAGCTACGTTATGGAAGAAGGTAGAGGGCCTATGGTCCACCCTCTCACATCAATCCCCCAGGGAAAGATCGAGAACAGCGCCTTATAATTTTGAACCACAGTCATGACTAGGTGAACACCTGAGCTGGCACCCTGCTCTCCTAACTTTCACACCATGCCAATCTGAGGCCATAACATTTAACATGCACTGCATAACCACAAAGATTCCAGTGCATGTTAAATGGTATGGGTATAAAGATCCTGACAATTAGTGAATGTCATTCTTTCAGCTATGATGGTTATCACTTTACCAGAACTTGTTTTAATTGAGGATAAGATTCCATGTGATTTCTTGTTGTGGGAACATTTAAATATGGTAGCAACTTTGCTAGACATATAAGACTGCATGTGCAATGAATGAGGGAGCAATTGTGGTCAACCATTGAGCAAGGGTCCTTATATTGCTGAACACTACGCAGCAGATATGTCTCATACAGAGCAAATAAATACTTTTAAATTTTGTATTAAAGCTCTCCTAGTGGGTAGCATTTGAACTTTTTTCCCACAAGAATCCTTTTCTGTATCTTTTGATGCCAACCTACTTATTGGTTAGAACTTTAGTGCACTCTGGATAGGCCAATTATGACTAATTACTATCACTATTCTCTGTATTTGCAACATGAAATAAAATATTTTCTTGATTTCAAAATTATATGCACAAAATATTTGGAAGTACTTTTTATTTCAAAGAAAAATATAAATTTTAGTCAATGGTAACATATTAACTAAAATGAAATAAATTCCAAAACTATAACAAATATATAAATAGCATAACAGTAAATAGCTTTCACGTACCCCCCCCATATCAGAAATTAATATATTTACAAAGACATAAATACTTTTTAAATGCAATAAAAAAATTTTTAACTTAAAAAGAATTTCTATAAAAATATTCTAGGATATATATATATATATATATATATAGAATATTTAAATGAAGTTTGATTTTTTTAGTATAATCTTGAATTATTCATTTCTGACTAGCATTCAATTGTAATAAATCTATAATAAATATTCCAACTTAATTGATGGATTTTCAGATTCACAGGTATTTTAATTTTGTATTACTTTACTTGTGCGAATTATTATGTTTTTTAACATTAGATAAATAAAAACAATCAATCGGGATAACTTTCCCTTATCTTACGGGCTGTAAAAAATAAAGAGTATATCTATAATATTAACTTTTTTTGACTTAAATTTTAATTTTTCATGAAAATCTTATTGTTTGCAGGAAAAAATTTTTAAACTTTTTTTTTTGAAAAGCATATACCGAACAGAAATTTTAAAAGTAAAATAAACTAAGCAGAGTACTAGTGAAAAGATCCCTAAGGTCAATAGTTTTCAGTCAAAGGTATTGCCAACTAGATTATGTTTTAGCAGGAACATAAATGCATAAGCTCTATAATGCTGAACACAAGAAAAATTCAGCAGCCTGATATACATCTATAAAGAACTAAAATATACATTTCTGCTTCTGGAGAAAGACTTCACAAAATACATATCTTTATCTTGATTAGAGATGAAAAAATTTCTTCCTGAAAGAAAGATTTTAAATTGAATAGACAAATATAGAAAGAAGAAAAGGTAAAAATGCAAATAAATTTTAATTTTTTTTGTTACTACACACAAGCCAACATATGGTGCCTTGAATTACACTTATTTTGCCGTAAATTTGGACTGAACCAAAAATAGTGTTAGGTTTGGCAATTTATTTAACTAGTTTACGTTATAAAGCATAAGGACCTCATATTTTAGAGTTATACCGACACATTTTACAGGTCAATACACATTTTGATACCTTAAAGTTAGACCTGTTCCAGGCCATATTTGGAGGGTTGATCCTAAAACTGGCACCAGTCTTACCTTATCAGTGACAATTTTTGGAGATATGGTCTAGTCATTGCCATAAAATTTTCAACGATCTATTAAAATTTGGGATTGTTAACTGTATGATTGGTAATTTCCATGGCTCATTTTGAAAACATCAATGCAAATATTTTTCAATGTAGATATTAATGTCAGCTACACTATTAAAATAATTGCACATTAGATAGCACAAAAATAGTTTATTGTAACCCAAAAGAACATATAAAATTATCACTTGACATGCAAGGAGCTTTTTTTAATACAGGGGTGAAAACAGTCAAAATGTAAAAAAGGGGAAAATATATGTAGCATTATTTTGAATTATAAAAATAGCTGAATAAGAATACTACATATGTGTACAGAACAGTGGTGCAGCCAGAAATTTTTTCTGAGGTAGGCAAATTTTTAGTCTGATAAAACCCTATTAAGTCCACTAAAAACAAAAAAATTTGTCTTTGGAAGTAGGGAGGTTAGCCTATAACCTGCCATGACTGCGCCACTAATACAGAATATGTGTTTATGATAAGCATGTATTTTTGACTTATTTAGCTTAAAAGCTCTACAAAGTCCACTATAAAAAAATGAAATTTGTCTTTGGAAAAGGGGGAGGGGGCACCTTACACGTAAACTCAAATTTTATAAAAGAGAAAAAATATCTTGGCAACTCTGTAAAAAGAATAAATAAGTTGCATGAAGTTGAAAATGTTATTTTTATGAATATTTTTGAACATTTCACCAATGGTGAGATTTTTTTTAAGAGTTGCATTTTTTTTAAAACCTTGATACAAAAATGAAATTAACAGGAAATAAAAATGCTATGTCACAAAAGAATAAATCAAATAAATACTATTTTTATCAAATAGCATACATTTTATATGAAAAAAAAAATAATAAGTAGACATAAAAAATAAATATGGTACAGCTTCAGTCTACGTTTATAGCAGTGACAACGGACTTGGCGCTTTTTTGGCGCACTTCTAGTAGTGAGTCATGACAGGTTAAGGCAACCCATCTGCACAATGGTTATTACAGATTTTAATACAACCTGGGCAAGTGGAAAGTTTAAAAATTTCATTTTGAATATTCCAGAAAGTTCTTTCAAATTCCGAAATAATTATTTCCTTGGCGACTTAAGTGCGACAAGGGCAGGCTGTTGCCACCGCTATAAACGTAGAATGAAGTTGTACCCCTGTGCTAAAAAAATATAACTTAATTCATTTTAAATTTACAATCTATTTTTGAATATAAAAGAACTTTTTTTCAAAATCTCTAAGATCTATATTTTTCCGTAAATATTTTTATTTTCTCATAAAATAAAATAAAACTTAAAATTAATAACTCATATTATTCAAGAAACAATTTAACTTATTAAAAGAATCATAAATATTGTCCTTAAAAGAAACATCATTTTTAAAAATTTCCGTTGCAAAAAATAGCCGCAGTCTATGTTTAAAACGATGGCCACAGCCTTGGCGCACATCTAAAGTTGCCAAAGAAAGAAGTTTTAACGGATTTTGAAAGTACTTCCTAGAATATTCACAATGAAAATTTAAACTTTCCGCTTGCCGAGGTTGCCACAAAAGACGAAATAACCGAGCATTTTATTTTCTAGTTAAAAGAAAAATCCCATTAAAAGCTGACCAACTTAAAATATTTCATTTATACCTTTTCCGGCGCATCATGACGTTTCACGGCCGCTAGATAACAGCCCCGCTGTTTTAGGAAACCGTAAATTTACCTACAAAATATACAACAACGTACACTAACTAGTTCAAAATCCAAGTTCTCCAGGTTTGCCAATGAACTAATAAGCTTCTTACAAAGGACTAGAGGGCTAACGCCCCCTGCTCGCTGACGCTCGCCAACCCCCGGATCTGCAAGCAAGCAGTTCTGTCCGGATCGCTTTGTGATCGGAGCCCGCTTCGCTCGCCCATAGGACACTACAATTCCTTAGTCTAGCTTAAAAGGGGCCCTATTTAGTCTACATAGACCTGAAAATTGATCTGATTATGTATTGCTGAACGATACAGCTACAGTTCTGAGAGAACAGCGAGAAAGAGGATCTCTGGGGACTACTATGTACTAAATTCACTTTGAGGAACAGTATGGGTGAGTATTTACACTGACAAATAGATTTTTGGGACAGTATATAACTGAATGTATTTACAATAATAACAAATTCTGGGGGATATGATATTTGAGTATTTACACGGTGCAAAACAGTTTATCCGAAGACCCTTTTTACCTATTGTTGAACGATACAGCTACGGTTCTGAGAGAGCAACAAGAAACGAGATCTCTGGGGACTACTATGTTCTAAATTCACTTTTAGTAACAGTGTGGGAGAGTATTTACACTGACAAATAGATTTCTGGGATATGATATGACAATGTATTTACAATAATAACAAATTCTGGGGGATATGATATTTGAGTATTTACACGGTGGAAAACAGTTTATCCGAAGACCCTTTTTATGTATTGCTGAACGATACAGCTGAGGTTCTGAGAGAGCAGCGAGAAAGGGATTCTCATGGAACTTTTAGGAACAGTGCGGGTGATTATTTACACTGACAAATAGATTTTTGGGATATATGAATGAATGAATTTACTATAACAAATTCTGAGGTATATTCATTCACATAAAACCTCCCTGTACACACAGTTGTGTATTTGAGAACTCACAGATACAACAGTAACAGATTCGAAAGATCTCTCTATAAAGACCTACATATAGCCATATATCTACATATAGCTCTATAAAGGCCATGAGTAAAAACTGGTTTGCTCAAATCTAAACATATTTTGTCAAAAGTTTGGCACTGAGCTTAATTAATGGTCATTGAAAATGCTAACCTAATAGGAAATTGTTTACGCTTGAATTTAAAAGGCATATTACTATCAGATGGAATAAGAGGTATTTGAGGTATCAGGTAAGATTCATTGTTTTCGTTACTTATTTTTTTTGCTTCAATTATATTTTTCTGCAAATTTATTACGATAAGTCTAGTTCCATTGCACAAACCTTTTGAAGGTGCTAAATTTCTGAGTAACATTATAATTCCACCTGTTTTTAATTTAAATTTATGAGGTAGCATTCCAGTTGGTGTAATGCTATTAAAAAATTCCTCTGAATATGCAAGTTGATCTTGTGGATCTTCACTGACTATTGTAACAATACTCTCATAAATGACTTCATTTCCTGGTATACACTGCAGTATATGATTATTGATTTGCATTGATGAGTCCTTTGTTATAGTAAGAATGGCACGATTTTTTAGCTCTTCAGGCGTCACTGTTTCAAAATCTATATCATTGAACAGTTGTTTGGCAGCATTTTGTAAATGTTTTTGAAGAGTTCAATTCATCAGGCCAATAAAAAGCTCCACAAAATGAGCATATTTCTGTCATGAATCCACAGTAGTGTTCAGAAACACTTATTTCCACTTGGGAATGGGTTCTATTACTTAAATGTTGCTCATCACGCTCTGGCCTTTCTAAGCCTATCCACAGTATTTCTAGCAGTAATTCTCTGAATTCGTTTGTCAAAAGATTCCCTAGTTCGCTGCTCTCTTCTTCGCAAATTATATTGAATTTGACTCAAAGAGCTAATTTTTCTATCAAAAACCTCTCACAATTACCAGGAAGATTGATCAAGCGACAACCTGATGCGCTTCCCGTTGGTGAAGTGAGGGATAGCAATATTTACATTCGTAAAGGACAAACCCGTTGCCACAACCGGGAGAGAAATACAGGCCAATTTTACGCCATGCATAAGCGTATTATATATATAGATTATTATCAAAAAGGAATTTGCAAGACTTATCAGCTTTACAAATTTATGAGTGCAACGTTGGCGATATGTCTCATTTGGTGCATTTTACGTTTATAGAAGACAAAAAAGGGCAAAAATCGGAATTTTTTCGTAAAAAATGATAAAAATCGGACATTTTCTCAACAATTTACGAAAAGTTGCCAATACCTACAAAGTACGTAAGAATCTCATCCCTGAAGTACGGACATATTCACAATTTCCTTATTATTATTGTTTACATTTATTCTTCATCTGTTATTCCATGATATAATTTAATTTTTTAGAGAAAATTGTAAAAAAAAAGCAAAAATTCTCGAAAAAATATATAAATAAAACGGAAATTCTTGAAAGGAAAAAAAAAAAAAAAAAACGGAAATTCTCGTAAGGAAAAAAAAAAGGAGAAGCGGAAATCTGCGTAAACGCGGAAGATTTTCACCCCTGTTGATAGGACCTCTTAGAGTGATATTCACCAAGACAATCTTGCCAAAGTTTCAGTAGGGAACGGACGTATCAATTACGGAGTACCTTGCAGAGAACTGCGAACCTCCACATCAGAATTAATAAGGAATTTAATGATTGTAGACTAAGCAATGGAGGAAGAAAGTTAAAGGTAGTGGCAGTGCACTATGAGAAAGGTAAATAATTAAGATAGATGATAGAGTTTAATAATTGATACAATTAGGAGTTCAATTCACGTTCCAAAGATGAGGGGAGACATAAGATGAGGGGCGACCAATCAGTACCGAAAAGAAATGGCAAAATGCATGAGCTGTGGTGATGATTTGGGGGGTAAGTGGTGATAAGAGGGAAAAGGTTCAGTAGTTATCTGTGCCATGTGGGTTTTTTTCTTCTCTCTACCAAAGTCACCTAAATCACCAGAGTTTAATGAAAGCACAGAGAAAGGGGAAAATGACATAGAATCTATAGAATTGGTATCTTACCAGGAAAGGTAAAATATCAAAACAATCGAGATCAATGCTGAAACCTCTAGTGATACTATCCTGTTTAGTTTTCACTCACATTAGAAAGTCCTAAAAAGAAGCTACTTGTGTGTTGAATGAAATTTTTTTACTCCTGGGTAACTTTGTGTACTTGTCATCAATATGTTTTAAAATTAAATGAAATAGCATGCTAAATAGTGCAATAAAGGTGACCTATGAAACTAGGAATCGTCACCCCACGATATAATCCAATAGATTTAAATTTGAGTCACCAAAATGTGTTGTCTAGTGTTAAGAATGCACAAAATCCTTTGATGATAATTTAGTAATAATCTTCAAAAGTTTTTGATCGAATAACATTAAAAACAAACAAGTATAATATTAGAGTAGCACTTACTACTTTAACTTTTGCTTTATGAAATACTAAAGTACTAACAATTTTAGACAGCTGAGAAATCATGCTTTGCAGATGACCAATGGCACTTGGGAAATCTGACAGAAAATATCCATCGTTTACTGTGAATACCTGAAAAATAATAACCATTACAATTAGGAAATTTTGAAGTCTGGGGTATAGTAAGTTGAGTTTCAATAATCCGCAAAGCTAACTGGGGAAAATTCGATCACTCAAATAACATGACATGATTAAGCCTGAAAACATTAATTAAAATGGCTGCAAATGAAAGGAGAAACCAAGCAGAATTAGGTCTACACATACTTAAAGGAAATAATGATTAATAATTTAACTTAGTGGAAAAAGTGAATTACATATACAGTGTGTATCGAAATGATAGGTCCACCCGTATTTTTCAAAGTTTCTACTCTTAATTGAGAATAATAATCACTTTTTTGTAGAAATAATTATACAATAATCGTTATAACTATTTAGGAAGCAATTTGTTAAAATTAAATAATTCATTTTTATTTTATGTAAACTTTTATTTTGAGACCGTTTCAAAAAGATAGGTCCGCCTTTATAAATCTTTGCACCAAAACGTTTATTTCCAGAAAATATACATAAATATCATAGTTCTGTCTTACTGCGGGATCATGCTGGCTGTTGTGGAGGTATGTAAACAAATTTGATCAGCACGTTGTAATCAAACGAAATGGAATTTAAGAAGTATGGAAAATCAAATAGAGAAACAGCTAAACTTTTAAACAGATCGCATAATGTTGTAAAAAAATTTTTGTGACCTATATGTACTTATGGCAATAAAAAATCATCTGGGTGGCCATCAAAAGTGACACCCCGACAAAGAAGGACTATGGTAAAGGAGTTAAAATCTGGAAATACGAGCTTATCCACTTTGGCGAGACAACAAAACCCTCCGATATCAAAATCTACGGTCCATAGAGTGGTAAAGAAGTTTACTACAATTTAGTTTACTGGAAGAGGAAAGCGGTTCCGAAATTAAGAAAACTCCACACGAAGAAAAGCGATGGAAATTCGCACAGGAAGTGACGAAGAAAAGAAGACTGGCGTCGAGTGTTATTCAGTAAACACAAAAAATCAACCTGTATGGTCCAGATGGTTGGCAGTATTACTGGCACGATCTGCGTAACTATAGAGAGATATTCTCGAAGAGGCAAGCTGGTGGTGGTTCCGTTATGGTATGGACCGGATTCGGTCGTGCAGGAAAAACAGATATAGCATTTGTAGGGAATCGTTTGAATGCTGCAGGCTATCAACAGCTGCTTGAACAATATTTTCTTCCACAATCAGAGCACATTGGAGGCACGTTCTTCATATTACAATAGGACAATGCTCCTTTGCATACTGCAAAGTCCACTTTTGAATGGTTTCTGGATAATGGTGCACATATCATTGATTGGCCACCTTGCAGCCCAGATCTGAATCCGGTAGAAAACATGTGGGGCATACTCGCAAGAGCAGTGTATGCAGGCGGAAGGTAGTACAACTGTACTACAGACTTGAAAAAAGATATTTCCTCCGAATGAGCAAAAATCGAGACAAACTGTTTTTAAAAACTGGTAGAAACCATGCCAAATAGGATTTATGAGCTCATTCCGAAAAACGGTGTAAAAATGTCTTATTAATTCAACACTAATTTGAGGTTTGGTTCAGTGGACCTATCTTTTTGAAACAGCTGTTTCACATATTTTTCGTTTTTCTTGCAACTATATTTTTTACATTATTTATGAATTATTTTTTCATTGTATGAACTAATGTAGTTTATAAAATAGTACTTTGTACACAATAAAAAATGTTTTCCCAACTTAACTTTCGTTTTTACTGGTGGACCTATGATTTCGGTACGCACTGTATTTCTGGTCAATTGATGCAGTTGTTTATTCAGCTAATATATTTCAGAACAGAAACCTCTGCAAATTCCTAATAAAACTTCACATAAAAAATATAGGATAATATTTAGTTTAAATTAATCCAGTTACCAGTTATTTGAATTTAAGACCTCGTTTAATCTAAACATATCAATCAAATATTTCCAAAAATTTTAAAGAATATTTTGTTAGCAGTGCATGATTATTTTAACATAATCATTATGGTACTACAAGGATGGATTTTTGAACCACTTAGTGCACCATGATTGAGGGTTCTCATTACCACATCACATACATCCACACATTCTAGGCACAACCTCTCTTTACAGAAGCTGTACACATTCCAGATGGATCAGATGTTCCCTTTCATACCTTGCCCTCAGTTTCGAACCAGGAACCTTTCGATCCAGAAGTCAGCATCCTGACTACTAGACCAATTGGTCGGCTAAATTAAGATATCTCAGTTCAATATATAACTCTCAAAATTTTTTAATCATTGTTACAAATAGATTTTCAACAATATAATTGCACAAATAAAACGAAATATCAAGATATTTGTCACACTTACTACTTTTGCCATCCTTCAGATTGTTTTCTTCACCATTCAAATATTTAACCTAAAAATATACAAGCCACCTGTATACTGAGGCACAAAAATCTTTTTAACCAATAAAAACCATAATTTAAATGATACAATCGTTGAAAAATAATCAGCTAAAACATAGCATGTAGAATATCTATAAACATGATAAATGTGAACTGGCATTTTTCAATGTGGGTATACTAAATTCTATTTAAATATTAATCCAGTTATTTTAATAAATTTAAAATTATAAATATATGTGCTTTAAAAAAATGATTTTGAAAAAAGCACAAAATGGTTTCTTACAATTCTGTTCTATTTCCATTTTATCCCATGAAATGCCCAATCGATGTAATACATTTTTGCAGGAAATGTGTGAAAGACAAGACTAACTAGAATTATCAAATAAAAAATTTTCCAATATGTAAATCAAGGCGTCACGTCATCCGACAGTGAAACAAGCACTATGCGCAAAGTGAATATTTGAGTGAATTTCTGCAATAGTGTTTGACTTCAGGGTCCAGGACTCGAAATGGTTTCTTTTGGCTCCGAAGTATTATTTAGAAGAACCTGTGAAGTGGTGAATTATCAGCCGTTTAGAAGCAGAGCAGACAATCATGGAAGCAGCGGGATGTGTGAATATTTCAAGTCATTCTCTGCACTATGGAACCAATTTCGGAACTCTGGAACTGTTGTAAGAACTGGACAAGGTCATAAACGTATAACTGCTTCTCAAAATTGATATATATGGAAATAACTGCCCACCATAACAGGAAGTCTACTTCTCTGCAGTTAAGTTCAGAGCCTGCAGCTGCCACGGAAGCTGTTGTATCACGGCAAACTGTATACAGAAGGCTTAATGAAAAAGACTTTTATGCCAGAAAGCCAAGGGTATGTGTTTCACTGTCTTCACAACACAAGAGGGATCGCTTTAATTGGTGTAAAGAATATCAGAACTGGAGTCAACACCAATGGACCCTTATTCTCTTTACTGATGAGTCGAGGTTTAGTTTAACATCTGAATCAGAGCGTTTTTACATCCGGAGGGAGTCAGAATTCTCCTTCAGACATTATGGAATGTGACCATTTTGGTAGTGCAAGTGTGATGGTGTGGGGTGGAATAAAGATCGATGGACATACACCCCTACATGTTTCAACAGAGGATCTGTGAGCAGCCAGAGATATCGGGATGAGGTCTTAGAATGTTATGCAAGACTTTTCAGACGTGCATATGCATCTGATTTTTTATTTATGGACGATAATGCTCGTCCACATCAAGCAAACCTTGTTGATGCAATTCTTTGAAAATAAAGGCATTGAGAGAATACCGTGGCCAGCGAAATCTCCTGATCTGAACCTAATAGAGAACTTAAGGGACTACCTTGGAAAATCAGTTGCACAGAGACATCCTCCTCCTAGAGATATAAATGCCCTAAAGACCGCATTGTTGGAGTAGTGGAACTTAATTTCCTAAACTGTGGTTAACAACATTATTGCCAGTACGAAATCAAGTTGTGATTTGTGTGTACAAACAAATCAGGGGTGATCACATTCCATATTAAATTCATAAGCCTTAATTTCTTTTATGAGTTTTAATTTCTTTCTGAACTCTTCTTGTCACATATTATTGCCATTTTTATGATTTCATGATACAGTTTTATATCATATGCAGTGTTCTTAAATTTTTTCCTTTGTATTCATGTGTTTGATGTTATGTCTCATTCCAGACAAATTCATAAAATTATAGTTCACAGTTTCTGAGAAATACGTGATTATATGTATGTAAAGATAATTTTGAACACCAATGTATTATGGTTCAGAATGCTTGAAAAAGTTTTGTTGAACAATAAGCTTAGGTCTGCTTTCTGTGAGCAAAATATGAAACATTTACATATTTCCAATTGAATCCTATGTAAAATTCTTCAGTCAAAAATAAAATAACTAATATCCTAAATGCTTTTAGTGTTTCAACTTGAAATTTTTAGGGTATATTAAGCTGTGTAATAGGTCACAAAATTAATTTCTTCAGAATTTTCGAAGGCAGTTTTTTTGTTGAGAAAAACAAGTTGCAAAAAAGGCTAAATAAATTAAAAGCATAGTTCTAGCAAATGATTAAAAATATACATAAATTTCTTTCTCAATTTGTGTAACTTTTTAAACAAATTAAATGATTCTTTCAAAAATTATTTTTGTTTTTCTTCCTTAAGAACACCTTCTCACCAATATTTGTTGAAACTGGAGACATGAAGGTTGAGTACTGTGTTGAATTGACGGTGAATGACTGATAATTAAATTCAATCAATAGTATACAGTAAAACCTTTAACCAAATTTTAAAAGGAAACCAGCTATTTAATACTAAGCAAGTCACTCACTTCTATGTAATTAGACAGCAGTTCAGATGTCATTTCTTGTTGAAGAATAGTCTTATTAGCAGGATTATTATAGCAACAAGAAATTAATGTAGGAAACAGTATATCTGTTAATTCAGTGTCACTGAAGTAAAGAAAAGGCAAGCAGCACAGCTGTTGAAGAACTGTGGGTCTTTGACCAGCCTGAATTATAGACTGAAAATATAAATAAAAAAATATAAATGAAAATTTTCCTTCCATTAGTTTCACAAAAATTATCAAACTTAAATCTACAGGAGAGACTTGTTATGCTTTTACATAGTACGATATTGGAAAGTTACATACCTGATTTTCTGGATTAAGAACAGTAAAGTAGCCAATCAGAAGAATAATTTCATGAAGAAGAGCTTCTGATGTCAAATGGCTGCAGTACCATAAGAGATGGCTGGTTATGTGACGGAGTTGAAGAGAAAGGCCTTCACTGCCTAAGATACTCTAAAAGGAAGAAAAAAAAATCACAAACATCTGAAATAAGGTTAGTTAGTTATTTGGTATTTGTGGCAATAGGGCTGTATTTGGCCAAGCAGCACCAAACATCAAGAAAATGGACATACACACATAGAAAACAGCACTGACACTTTTGTGTCAGTGTCTGAGCGTACTTCTCTCTTATTACACTCAGGGAGGACTCAAACCTGTGACACCTACAGCTCACATGTCTTGCAATAGCACTATAGTCAAACCCATTGAGATCAATGCATTCATTTAGAAAATATATCCCTATATTCAATGATAATTTTTTTTAGCTTATTAATTGATACAGTGAGATTAAATCCCGAAATAACTTCCAGACGGGTGTTTTAATATTGGACTGAATTATAGCTGCAATTCATACCTTACATCTATTCTCTTCCTTCACATATGACACACACATTAACTTAATATTAATGCTTTAACTTTATTCACATGACTTATTAATTAACTTCATTTTTCATGGCACAAAGGTCATATTTGGCAGAGATGTGCAAGACATAAGACATACAATTGCAAGTACTGGACTTACACATACAAGGAAAGTTTTACTGACACAGAAGACAGAAATAGAGATAAACTGAACCTGCACTGACTACAACTCAGTTTGCTAGTGCAATGGGCCAATCCATTGAGCCACGACAGCCCTAGTTTTTATTGGAAATATTATAAAAGATACATGAATTGTAGAATTGACTTGCTCAATGGTCTATTTATCTCAAGACAATATGCAATTGTGATTCATGATTCTGTTCAGTGGTAAGATTCCAGATGCTGTTTACATTTTTAAAATGAAATCAAAAGGTACTTCTATTTTAACTGTCTCAAAATGGAGAATTTAGTGTGATTACCTGCAAAACACAGAAAAATTTTCTAGATAGGTTTTGACCCTAGTTGAGATACCGAAAGTCAAAATAGTAGAAATTTAAAGCTTTTAAGTATCTAAAAAAACATGGTAAAAGCAACTTGGAAGTGAAAATGACATTCGAGCAAGACATACAAGGTTCACAGGTATGTTTTAGTCATTGGGTTGTAAATTGAGATCTAAATAGATTCATGTTGGTTCACTTGGCTTTATTTGGTCTAATTTTAAAAGTAGATTCTTCCCTATGATTTTATTGAATTAACTAATTGTGTAGAAGTTATTTCAATAATAGATACAGGGTTCTTAATCTGTTTTAGAAATAAAATTCCCCGACTTTTCCAGGGCTACCATTCTCCAAAGTGTCTGAGAAGCAGTGATCAATACTTTTCCAGGCCATTGAAGCAATATTCCAGGTTTTAGACAGAATTTCGTAATTTCCACTGATTTTTTTGGATATAACTAAATTTCCTCACAAGTTTCATCAAGTTCTCACAGTTTCCCCCGAATTGTGGGAACCATGTGTATATCATGGTTGAGATGGAAGGAATATTTGTGCTGCATTGATTACAAGTTTGGGATGTGGCTGAAAATTAACAAGTTTAATATGAGGAATTTGATTGATTCCACCTTTCTTGGTTATCACTAAAGAAAAAAATTATTTCATAACAAATTAAGGGCTGCCACACTGGTGAAATAGTAGCAAGTCTTCTCTCAAACCATATTTTAGTCGCTTAAATACAAAATGAATCGGCTAAAACACAAAATTTGCCAAGTATGAAAACAGGAGGTTGAAGATCTCACCAATAAATTAAAATTTTAAATTAAAAACTAAATATCTTAAATAATGTTTTCTAAACAATCTTGAAACGAGATTCCGATGTTTTTCTTTTATGGTTCCCATTGGCTTTGTACCAAAATTTTGAAATTGGCATAGGAAAATCCGTTATGGAAAACATTTCCCCTGAACAAAAACACGGAACAGATTTTTCAAAGGGATTAAATTTTTAATGACCGTAGCTGAATTAAAAAAAAAGTCGCTACAATTTTAAAAATAGTTTTTGAGACGATATTGTTTAAAAGATTCGCGATACTGTACAAATTGTTGATCTCGGATATGAAATGGTGAAACGAAAGGTTAAATTTCTAACTAATGGGTTTGCCAGATATAAAATTTATCGTAGCAACAATTACCATAGCAACAATTTTTTTAATTTGACCGTTGAAACTCGCTGTGACGTCATGGCCCGGAGTCCAAAAAGCTGAACTCGCTTTTCCCGTTCGATTTTCAGACAGTTTCCCGAGAAAGTACTGATAAGAAAATTGCGAGATTAACAAGGTTTATTCAAAATTGTACAGGGAACAAGATGGAGAAGGATTTTACAGATGCTGCTATAAGTTTAGAGTGCATTAAGTGCTAAAGTAAAAAAAAAGAAGCAAAATCACTTGCAAAAGGAGCGTGATATTGCGAAGCTAACCAAATGGGACTGCGTAGCAATCACCAGGGGCTTGTGAGCATTAGCGATCAGTGCTGTGACATCATGGTCCGAAGAATCAAATCAGAATTATACGAATTATTAAGATAGTTTCGCCATTGCAGGTGATTGACTTTGCAAAAGGAGTGTTGGTTTGTAAGCAGGGGGCTGAGCCCCTAGTTGTTTAAAAGATACTCCAAGGTTGAAAAACAGCCAAAAAGTGATATTTTAATTGCTTGTGGCAGCCCTGCAAATTAAAGATATTTATTTGTGTGTTTCGCACATTAAAGACATTTTTCAAGGAAACATGCTACAATGTTCAACATCAAGCAAAAAACGATTGCATGGAGAGTACAGCTAGTGTTACAAAAAATTAAACATCCACTTAAATTGTAGAAATGTTGATATTGGACTAAAAGTATGACAGGACTGTGATTCAAGTTAAGACAAGCAGTTTGATTTACCTGAAAAGCTGGGAGACTCATGACAGCCATGTGATTCAACATGCAGAGAGTAGAGAAGGCTAAAATTTCAATCTGCTTGGGCAGAGGAGGAGGAGGTTCTTCCCCACGTGAAGATGCACCACTGTGCAAAAGCAGACCATACAGCAATGACACTGCACCAACCGCGTTAGTCACTCGGAAAGTGGCAATCAGTTGAGTGGAGTCCTCCATTTTGCGATTGGTTGTGGAGCTGAAACTGTACACAGTATTAATCATTTAGTTAAGAGCTTGGATAAGATAAAAAGCAATAAAAAACCTTCTTTTTAATTACAGTATACTTTTGTTTAAACAAATTTCTCCTTCGGCAAGATGGCCCGTTGGACGACTTGTCAGCACCGATTCTCAGTACAAAAAGGTCATGCGTTTGAATCCTGGATGTTTTTTGAGGTGGTTTATATAAAATCTACTCTAAAAAGTAGATAAATGCACATCATCATGCACTGGTACCAAACTGGTATTCATTTAATTGGTAGTCAGACTATGCCTGACAAGTTTGATAACAATGGTGATGAGGTATTAAAAGTCAATAAAAATATTCAAGACTTATGCACCAATTTAAAATTTGATTTCAGGTGAGAGGTTCTTAGCAACGCAAGCTGATGGAGTGGTTTTTGCAACCAATAAAAATTCAATGTGTGACTCTTGATTGGCCAGTCCAAAGATGAGTTCGATATCAAAGGCTGGTTATAAGAGTGAGGTATTGGCTATAAGAGTGGGGTGGACGGATGAATGAATGTGTTGTTGCTCTGCCTACTCCAGTACACAAAGAATGTGCAAATATACATTTGAAACTCACCATTCATATACAAAAGTCAAACCAGGATAAAGCATTCTTACCAATTTGAGTTCAGCTTTATGAGAGCAGTTACGAAAGCGATTCCATCCAAGAGAAAAGCCGCAACTTCTACTTCATTATTTATAGGTCCTTGAATGCAGTGGAAGAACTGGGATAGCTTATCAACAATGCCAATGCTTACAATATAACTGAAAAAGAAAAAAGTACAACAATGAGGATTGATTGAAACTGCGATAATGGATCTTTAGATACAAGTCTCGGATGTCTGAAAAGATAAAAATAAAAATTTGAACCTTATCAGATCTTGCACACGGTAATGGAAGTCCGTTGATTTATTTTCCTTCTCGTTCCCTTTATCTAAGTTTGACATTTTATTCTTGTCTGTCAGTGAAATAAAAATATTAGTTAAAAATCGAAGAAGCCTTCCAGAGGTAAGATCCAGCGGGATATTGCTTTCGCCAGATTTGCCTTGATTAATCATTAACTGGCTGATATTGTCAGGAATCAAGTTCTAAAAAAAAGTAAACAACATATGAAGCAGGAATACTAATTTAACATTAAACTTGGATATCTGAAAAGTTATACAAGGGGTTTTAAACGAAAATCTAATTTTAATTGATCAGAAGACAAAATCAGGTTTTTACAAATATTTAATAAAATTCTTGTAATTGTTTCATTTTATTATAAAAACAGCAAATATTTTGGTTACCTGTAAAAGAGTTATAATGGGGCAAGCAAAACAAAGGAACTTTTTTTTACCACCAATTACTCATTCTTACTAATTTTACAAATATACTTGCTGAGTAAAATGATGTAGGTATGACTATTATGATGCATGTATCTGTCATTCACATAACCCATTAATAAAGTTTTGGAGCTAAAAAGTGAAATTTGGGAAAAGGTCCAGTGAAACTTCTTATCAGATATTTTAAATATTAATTGGGTGTAAATATATTACCATCAAATTAAAGTTTTACTGTTGTGAAAGTTCATGTTAGTGTTCTTTGATTTCAATACATAAAATATGGCCAGAATGACAACTCAAAAGTTAGTTATTTCCCATTATTGCTGTACTTGAATAATTTTTCTTAAAAATTAAGTGGAAATATTGCCAAAAATAATCCCCTATGTTGAAATAATCACTAAAATATTGTAATATAAAAACATGAAGTGACAATATCAATTAGAACTGCGGTTAAAGTATTAAGCAAAATAACCCATGTGCCTCATATGCACCATAACTTAAATGAATCTAAAGAAAATCACAAATAGGTTAAAGCAGGGCTCGAAATACCCGGGTGCACATGAAAATATAATTGTGCACCTAATTTCTTCCCACTAGGTACACGCAGTGCACCTAACTTAAAAACTTAGGTGCACAAGGTGCACCTGTATTAAAAAATATATTTCGAGGCCTGGGTTAAAGTAACTCAAAGCTATGGCAAATGCTACCTTTAAATATGATAGATTCTGTAGGGAAGGGTAGTAGGCAAACTCGTATAAGCAATTAAAAAATGTGAATGCTCCTCTATTGCTTACCATTGACTCATTAGAAATCTGATGTTTTAAGAACTTTCATTGAAAGTAGTGACAAGTATATGAATCATACTAGATTTCAAAATATTCTGACCTAAGCTCATTACATCTTTAGTAACAGAAAGCGACAATTTGAAAACTCAAATTATCATTTATGTTGCATAAGGACTGCAAATAAGATGCAAAAGATAAATACAATTGAATTGTATGTAATAAGAGAAAGGGCTTACAGGGTTAGTTGCAACAATTAAATAAAACCACTTATATGTACTTACATTCAGACGTTGGATCAAGAAATCTAAGAGATTTCCAATTTTATTACTGAATAAAATAAAATTGCACAGATCGTAGGAATTATCAACAATAGCTTCAGCTGTTGAGCTCAGATGAATGAGAATTCTGAAACAGAAATGAAATATATAGTCCTTACAAGGAAAAATTATTTAGAGGATTGCATATACGTTCTATTTTGAAAAAGATTACATATAATCACTTTTAGAATGTTTTAACATTCTGAATACTTTTTCAGAAGCCACCAAAATCGAATTGTGTTGTTTTTTAACTGTTCAAATATTAACCACTTGGGTACATTTGACAACTGAGACTCGTCATGCACTTATTTTGCCAAAGTTATGAATGGTGAGTCTAATTTGTCCTTCAAACTAGGACAAATTAAACATGCACATTCTTGTTCATGGCAAGAGTAATTGGTGTTACGAGATTCTCCTTGAATCAAATTATTCAGTCCTTCTCTACAAAAATACACTTTATTTAATCTGACTCCATACATAGATATATTTACACAGCTGCATTATCAGAAGTTCGTTTTTTGAATGAACATGGAGATCAGAAACTGTGCGATCTCTCGCATACTGTTGCCATTCTTATCAAACGAAATGTTTTTCAGTAACTAGTGTGCAAACGATAATATAACAGTAACTAATTGTCAAATGATAATTCAAACTACTTTTTTTCAAATAAATCTGTACCCAAGGAGTTAACAATGATCAATTGATAACCTTCAAGTAAAACTTTTAAGACAATTGCTATAAACAGGATGAAATATCTTTTCTGTGACATTAGATTTCACTAAGAGGTTGAAACATTTATGCAGATCTCAGAATACATAAAAACAATGTGTTCAAATTTCATTGTTATTGATATCGGGCCTCCCAGTGGTTCTTACCTTTGAAAATAGTCTCTTTAGTTGCCTCATATGTGAAAAATAGTCTCCTCAATTTTGTAAAATTTAGCGCTATATTAGACACAGAAAGCTGCTGTAGGGCAACAACAAATGGAACCTTTACAAATTAAAATAAAATGCTAATGTTTCAGAAATTTTTTTTCAAAAATTACGACGCAAGTGTTCTTTAAGGCGCGTTCTCGCGAATCAAGTTCAATTGACTGATTATAGTTGATCTGAAAATGTTGAATTCGTTTTTGTTCACACATTTCAATAGAAACTGATGAACAGTTAAATAAGCGAAAATATAAAAGTTACAATTGAAAAATTATTTATTTATAGAAAATCACATTTAAGGTATCAAACTGTTGTAAAATTTTCTGCAGATTTCAAATCTGTTGCAATTTTCACATAATCTTTAACTATCGCGAACATACAAACTTGGCCTGGAGAATAAAAAAGCACCTTTGTTTTGTTTCTGGAATAAAATAAACCACGACAGATCGTTTGTATGGAAATAACTTGAAAGCAGATGACTCATCACTTGATCTCAATGGAAATTTAATTTTTTTTTTTTGGAATGGCAACAGCAGGAAAGATTACATAATTCTAAATTTATGTTTTCCGCTTCCGTTTGGTTTTGCGGAGGAACGTTTTTAGCAGGCAGACAAAACAAATAAGTTTTAACTTTAGTTATGTAGTTCTTTTTTCTATCTCCTAGACCGTTAAAGATATAGTAAAAATTTCAACGGATTTAAAATCTGCGGAAAATGTCACATTTGATCGATACCTAAAAATATGATTTTCTTTAAATAAATAATTTTTTTATTGTAATTTTATTATTTTTCCAATACGAACGCCGCTGCACAGAATGACATTCATTTAATTCGAGATTACATGAATAAGAATTCATTTCATGCGCTCAACAAAACAAATAAACATTTTGACTGGTATTGCTTTGTTCTTTTTTGTAAAATTGGTATAGTTAAAGACGGGTTAAAAATTTCAACTGATTTAAAATCCACAGAAAATTTTATAACAGATCGATACTTTGCATTTGATTTTCTTTTTATTAATAATTTTTTCAATCAAACACTTATATTTTTGCAAGAGATTGAGAGGACATCACGCCTTTTGGATCTCTTCGCAAAATAGTTGCTTTTGACGTTTTTCAATGTTAATTTTCTGAAAAAAGTCGCCATAGTCACCTTGTCTTGAAAATAGTCGCTTTTTTAGTCGCCTCTGGGAGGCCTGTGATATACATTTTATGTAATACAATATACTTTAAAATAATCTATATTTGAACTGACCCCCCATAGCCAACACTTACATTTTGACACATACATATAAAATACAATTCTTTTGAGACCAAACAATATTCAAACATTTTTTAGATTGAAATTGGGTTTTTAACATTAATATATCTTGGGTAATATTTACATTACATTTTGAATGAAAGTATCTAGAAATGTTTTCATCATATTCAATGACAGTAGTATTTTATTTCATGTGACAAATATTGTTTTAGAATTACATTCAATCTACTCTTCCAAAAACATTCATTAGTCTTTTTCTACAATTAATAGTTTTTAGCCATTAATTACTTTTTGATTAAGACAAAGCAAATATTTTTACTTTTAGTTAAATTGATAGGTATAGGTGGAGTATATAAAAGTTTGGATAAAATTTTCTTGCACCACATTTTTTCCATAACAAAACTCTTAAAATT
Organism: Metellina segmentata; assembly: GCA_947359465.1. Lineage (NCBI taxonomy): Eukaryota > Metazoa > Arthropoda > Arachnida > Araneae > Tetragnathidae > Metellina > Metellina segmentata. Next base: position 116,223,997 of record OX375873.1, read on the forward strand.
AATACAACAGATTGGCAGCACTATTAGAATAACACCCCAGTACCCTTCAAATCAAAATTTTCAACCCAACCCTGATGATACGAATTACCAAAAGACATGTTACCATTTCCTAACTGGTCACGGTCCTCTCTCGTACATCTTCATTTCAAACTCAAAATACCCAATAATGACTCAGTGAAGAGAGCTTGGTGGTGCAGATACCATTTAACAAAACCATCACCGACAAACAAAATCCAATGTCTAACAAAATGCTAGCAGACCATCCTACTTCTTAATAATATTAAGAATAAAAATATTTTCACAGAATTAGTGGACTCCACTGACCACATACTATCATGTAATCTTTCACTTTTCCTGTAAATACCTTCTGTATTTAACTTAACAATGGTGCTTAGTTGATTTAGGGTTTTATGGCGCGAAGGCCATATTTGGCCAAGCTGCGCTAAACACAAGACAGACAATGTTAAGTAATTGTGAAAAGAAAGGATTGAAAACAGAAAGATCGCTTGGGCATCCTGGGATCACAACCCCATGTTTACCATAGGTAGTAAACCCCATGGGAAAAGGATATTTGGCAGAAAGATTACTCATCATCCTGGGGTCACAACCCTGTGTTTACCAGAGGCAGTAAATCCCACAAGAAAAGGACATTTCACTAGGATACCTTGGGTTTGCAAAGTCTGCACACCTAAAGATGTGCCCCTGATGGGACAGTCAAGCTAGGTGATTTCTACATTGGTGTTGTCAAGCGTCAGTGAGCGGGCCCCCTAGTGTTTTCTTATAATTGTAAATATTAATGTTGTACACATATAACTTCAATTAAGCATGTTTCTCAAAACATTATCTGTTGTAATGCTACCAGCTACACTACAATGATGCTTACTTTTTAACTAGAAAAATATCTTACTTTTTATATACATAGGCAGTACTTTCCAGTTGAGGATTCGAAATGATGCCAAATAGGTTTATCAAACCATTAACACCACCAATCATTTTAAATGCAGCTTTGTCTTGATGCAGTTTTTTCTGATACATGGAAATAATTTCATTCAAATTACGTTCAAGGGAAGGGAGGAGATTTGTATCATTCGAGCCTTCTTCAACAGCAACTGAAAGTTTCTTGATGTCGCTTATAACTTTTTCCATCCTATGGAAACTAAGCAAAGGGAAGTTTCAAGTGAAGAACATAAAATGCAAAATTAAGTGACTACAAATTAGCTATCAATGAGTCCCAAATTATTTATTTGTATATTTCTATCACTTACTTTGCTTTCATAGTTGAGCTCAATGATTCAGCCTTCATTGTTTGAGCTTCATATTCCTGACCTCTGCAAGATAAATTTTAACAAATCACTTTTGATAACCTTTAAGAAAATTCATATTTCAGAAATTAGAATCTAGTTACAAAGTACAAGTCTAGTTACAATATTGTTTCTATTCTGATAGCTTATTTCTTAACAGGTCTACTTTTAAAACTAAAAATATGAGAATGAAAACATGAAAAATTATTTGATACCGATTAGACATCCTCTGTCGAAGTTTTTTACACCGCTTCTTCAGAGCCTTTTGCCTTTCCTTATCAAAGGCTATATTAGGATCCAATTGGTCAGTAGAAGCATCAACAATATGCTTCAAATTGTATAGTTCCTAGTTAGAAAACAAAATTTTAAGTAAGCCATAAAATGCACTCTGATTATATTGTAATTTAATTTACAGGATCCATTAAGAAAAATTGAGTGTTCTTCAAGAGCCATACATTCAGAGTAAGTATAATATTCACTGAATTTTAAGTATTGTACTAAGAACAGTAAATACACATCACAAGGAAATAATGAAGTAATATTGATGCTCTTATTAGACAGTGGATTATTTGGTTGATCAAAATAATAATAAAAACTAAAAATAATTGATGTGAGCATTAAATAAAACTTAATAAAGTAAATCAATATTCAGGTACCAAAGGTTCAGATGCACAAATGTCAATTTTAATGGAAGAAACTACACTTTAAAATATGAAATCTATGCAACATACTTTACTGTGTAAAATATTTCGTTCAATTGTATTGGTAAGAACATAAATATTTCTTCTTTAAACTTAAAATTCTTCTACATAACATTAAGGCCTTGAATGATACATTTTATTTAGCTAAAAATGATTGCTAACTATTAGCTTCCAAGTATTAAGAATATGCTAATTTTTAACTAAATTATCATCCATCAACATTTCGATGTTCTTATGGCAGAGCTTAAAGTGTTGGATTAAGATGTTGAGCAGTGCTACCTATTTCGTGTTTACATTTATTTGATGATAATTAAGCCTTTTAAGATTGGCAACAATTTGAAATGTTCTGTTGGTGTTGTTTAGTGGCTCAGATAACATTGCAAGAACTTGATGTACAAATATTTTTGCCAAGTTTATGGAGAGGCAGAATTGGGGTACATTTCATGTCATAACAACATTTTACTGTCAGGTGTTGTCGTTAGCAAATAAATGTCAGGCCTAGTGTGGCTGAATAATAATGAAGAATGAACATGAGATATGAAAAGAAGTATTTTTGTAGTTTCTAGAGTTGTTCGATGTAATTGGCATTGTGCTAGCCATTCTGCTGTTCATTGCCAACCATCCATCCAATGCAATACAGATGGCATGCCAATTGTGACTAATGCCGCCTGGCTTATTTGGAAGCACATATGCATGCAATCATGTCTTACTAGTCATCAATGTAGAGAGTATGCAAAGACAGTGCAATTTCAGTCCACCAAAAAATACTCTGTGGTTGAGAAGATCGGTTGTACTGCTATATACTACTGTATTGTAATTTAATTATAGTAAATTGGTGGCTAAGTTTAGCCAGTGTTAAATAGCTGTTTAAGTGGTTAGTATATTATCTAAAGCTCACTGGAACTGCGGAAAAGTTGATTGAAACAAATTAATGTAATGCTAAATTTTTCATAGCTATGTTTCGAATCTTAAATAAAAGTTACTTTTGTTGTTTACCATGCATTAATACTTACCGAATGCTAATTATTCTACCTAAGTTCATAAACATAGAACGGGACATAAAAACTTATTTCAAGCAAGAGTAAAAGTGAACAGTTAAATCTGAATTTGTAACTGAAATTTGAAAAAAAAAAAAAAAAAGATTGGACAATATGGACAAAATTTCAATATCATGCAACACTTCCAGCAAAGGGTATGGATTATTTATTTAATTAAGTTTGCATACATGTTATATAAATTAAGTTTACATAACATTAGTTTCCCATTTCATCAGCAAAATATGTCATATTTAACAACTTTTGTTTTATTTACAATATATTTGGCATTTTACTCTAGTCATATTTTGCTACATGTTATTTAAAATATAATTCTGGCATTCTATCAATTCAATAATAGTTTTTAGTGTAATATTTCGGGAAAGTAGTAGTAATTTATCCCTTATTTACACACATGCACAAATTCCAATCCCATAAATGCAGAATTTGTATTCTATAATGCTAAATTTCTTACCAATTCTTCAGCAGATGGATCTTGACCTTGATACTGGACCTTCACAGCTTCTTGGTGTTTTTTGCCATGAAGATGACTAAGTAAATAAACTTCTGAACCAATCTAAAAATAGAGTACAAATTGGTTTCAACTATAGTTTTCACTTGAGAACAATCAAATAAAATTTTTAATTTTTATCAGTTCATAGTAATTCCAGATAACATTAAACAGATTTCATACATGAGAAATTATTTAATTTACTTTGAACAAGTACAGTTGAACTCCAATTATTCAAACTCCAGTTATCCAGATTAATTTGAGAAATAAAGAACTAGGCAAAACCTGCGTTGTAAAAGTTTCTTAACGGTGAATGATAAAAACGAAGAGGACAAAGTGTCAGTTGAAGATATAGGAAATATCATAGTGAAAACTTCTGGATGTTCCGAATGCAGTGCAATGACATAGGCGAGAGGCTGGATTCTCCAAATTCTCAGTGACGAACTCATTGATGACTCGGAAGATGATGACGTTCCTACTCAACCAGACGCTGGACCATCAGCTTGTAAGGCATTTGAGTGCCTTGACACAGTGCTAAAATGGATGGAGCTGCAGCCTGAGTGCGAGTATCTACAGCTACTCACTGTCAAACGCATGCAAGACTTTACTGCAATGAAACGAGTAAAGACAACGAAACAAGTGACTTGTAAACAATTATTTTTTAAACTTTTTTGTGAATTATCCAATTTTCTGGATAGTTGATTATTCGGATGACGTATGGTTCTAATTGATCCGGATAATTGAAGTTCTACGGTACACCTAGATTTCTACAATTGTAAGTGTAATTTAACAGGACAAACGAAAAAACATGAGCAGTAATTTTATTCCTTTCTATACTAAGGTTTAAAAATGTAATTTAAAATGATTTTGATCGATATAATGCATGTTACAGTACATACAAATGTATTTAATTTAACCTTCCAAGTGGCACCGGAGCAATGCAACATTAATTAAAATATCTACCATGTGGCATGGTCAAACGCAGCTTGGGTTTGAATACAGCCCAGAAAAATTTCCTTACAGTAAATGACAGGCGTGAAGTATTTGAACGTCTCACCTAGATCCCAGGACCTCCTGCTTCTCGATATATTTTGAATTTGATGCCCACTGTTGGCACACCACTGCCATTTGAAGGGTTAATGCTTTAAAAAAAATTTACAATTTTCAAACCCTAAATGGTTTTTAAAACTATCATCCGAATTTAATAACCAAATATTTTTAAATGCCCATAAAAAAGTACTTTTATTGTACTGAACAAAGTCCCAAATTGTCCAAAATCCAGACATTTTGCTAACCAGTGTTTTTTTGTTTTTCTCACTTTAAAAAAAAATCTTTTCAACAATTTTTAAAGAACAAGGAGTTAAATCTGGACCTACTTGATGAAACAACGCAAAATAAAGGACACGTTAAAAGTAAATACGATACAAAAAAATTAGAAGATTTGCAAGCAAAAAAAAAAAAAAGTTGCATTCTATTAAAAAGGTTTTTTTCTTCCTTTTTTTAAAAATTATTCCTATTTATATATCTGCTATTTTACTATTGCAATAGCAAAATTCGTGAGATGGGGGGGGGGGTTTAGATTAAGGTTTTTTGGACAAAAAATGCAACTAATCCAAAATGGCTGAGTGTGGAAATTTCTGGATTTTGTACTGTAACTTACATTTTAAGGGACTATTAACAAGAAAAGAAATCTGCTATGAAAGCATTGTCTGGGACATAAAGATTAAAAGAGAGCTAGAAAAGCGTAGAATATAAAACTATAACTTTTGTCATATTTTACAATGCAAAAACTTTTTAAATACTTATTCCTGTAAAATTGTTCTTTAATAAGCATAACACTGAAACAGTTTTACTTACGTGCTTAGAAATTGTGTATCCTCAATAGAAGACTCAATATATTGTTACTTACCAACACATTACATATTGTGCATATCTTTTTCCTTTCATAAGGTACAGGTTGAGGTACATCATCATTGTTAGAAGAACACTTTCTAATACTCAGCTCAAAAGCCTTCTGTCGAATCTGTTCCATATTTTCTTCATGCCTACGAGCACTTTCTTCTTGCTGAAAAGAAAAGAGGACTTTAGGATATGTGGCATGCTATGGGCATGACTGACATCAATACAATGCAATCTTCTTTTTACTCTACTTTAAAGTATTGTTTAGAAAGATAAAACACAATAACAAAGATTACATGGAAAGAATAGTCAGATTTACTACGGTAAAAACTACTAATGACAGAGAATGAATTGTTATGTGTTTTTTAATGTCATTATAAATGATAGAACTAAAAACATCTCACATTTTGTAAACTAGTTTTCACAACAAATCATAATTATATTTTATTTTACTATTGATTTCATAACAAAGAAATATCTATCTATCTGAGAAAGTGGTCAAGAACATTTTGCTTCTTAAAAATTTGGAGAAAATAATCACCACTTCTTGTACAGTATCTGCTTGATGTATTTTTGTACAGGGCGAATTTGGTGTTTAGTGGTTAGAACTAATTAATGGTATAATAGGATATTGTACTGTCCCACAATGAAGTTGGAAAAAACACTCATTCACTAATAAATCATTTGAGAAGAAAACATTAAATAAATTACTTTAAGTTGAATTTTCTTCTGTAACTCTTCAATAGTAATTTGCTGTTGGGCATTCAATGCAGAAAGTCTAAGTTCCCTGTCCCTAAAACAAAAAATTATGAAATACAATGGACAAAAACTTGATGCCTCATCAAGATTTTATAGTTAAATGTTCTCCAATTCAATTAAAAACAATTAAGACTGCCCTTGAAACCATTACCTTGCTTTTTGACTAGCCAATTCTTGGCGTTCTTTTTCTTTCACCAGAAACAGTTGTTCAACTTTATGGTCTCGTATCTTCCGTTTTTCCTGCATTTCAGTTAAACGGGCTTGCCTCTCAGCTTCCAAGATTTTCCTTCGACCCTGAACAGTTGAATCAGAATGAAGTGGGAAAGAAAGAATGAACACTTGAAGTGCAAATCCATAAAGGTTGAATTGAATGAATTTAAATAGGAATCCAAATACCACAATTTATACAGGTAAGAAAAATTGTATAATCAGTAACATAAGGCCTAATCACAATCAATTTTCCAATTAAAATGTTAAAAATTTATTTTCAAAGAAAAAATTAAAATCACAAGTATTAAAAACAAGAGTAGGTTAAAATTATGCATCCCTTATATAAAACACAGGTAGTTTCTTTTCTCATAAAGAAAAAAAAATAAGATTGAAGGATTTGTGTGTAGAAGTACTGGAGTTTGTGAGTTAAAGGTACCACAGACGAATGTTTGGCATTTGCCAACATAAACCAAACATTTTAAACCTAATATTTAATACTAGAGTACACAAATTTCTTTGGAAGTCATTCCAATTGAAAGTATCAGAGAAAAATTATATTAACATAGTTGTGAATGTTTCTTATTTGTAAAGGCTTGTTAAAATTGAGAACTGATTGCTAAACTGTTGCATATTTCCTTTCAGTGTTTTTATATTAATGTGTGTGTGTGTGTGAGTGTTACAAATCACTAATATCTATATTGCTCCTTCCTGCATTAAAATTATGGTATCCTGTGTTTACATTGCTGGTTCTGGAGAATGTATTCTGCATTTGGATTAACAGTACATTTGCTGATGCAAGCCTTTTTATGATATGCAGTGCATTAATTGCCTTCGAGTCGACACTGTTTGTATGTGTTGTATGCTTGTCCTTGTGATGTCTCTATAATTATTAAATGTCTTGTTTGTGCTGAAGAGTTACACTTTTATTTCAATATCATAAGACTGAACACAAACGAAGAACATAATACTTAAATTCAAATACAAACCTCTGCTGCTGCTTCTTTGGCAGCCTTTTCTTCTTGTCTTCGCTGCCTTTCTTCCTGCAAAAAACACATAATACATTTTTATTAGTATTCTCTACTTGAGCATGAAGCAAAATACTTAATACCTGCATGTTAAAAATTGTCAAATCTCCCAAAAGCAATATTTTAATATACATAAATATTTGAAATTTACCACTTACATGAATGTCATGAAGTCGGGCTTCATGATCCTTTTCCTTCGATATGAGGTCATGCCTTTTGTTTTGAGCTTCCAAGGAATTAATAAAAGCAATTTCATTTACCTGTTAAAATGCAATGAAGAAACAAATATGTAAAGATTGGGTGCAATAAGGGACACACAAACACGTAATAAAAAAAACCACCTGGGTTTTAAAGTTTTTTAAAGATGAAAAGACAAGTAAACCTTTTCTTCTTCATCATGAGCTTTCCTTATAATCATTTGCAGTTGCTTTTTACGTTTTTCTTCAGCTCGTTGAAGTTTCTGTTCCATTAGAATGCGTTGTTTTTCTTGCCTTTGTTCTAACAAACTCTTCATTTCTTGTCTCTAGATAGAGAAAACATAATTCTTTACAAATTCAAGTATGATACAAACATGTACTGTGTAAATGAAGACAAAAAATAAATTATATTTTTTAAGTTAGTGGAAAAGATATTAAACATGGAACTTTTCTAGGCTAATCTAGGTTTAAAGCTTAGAACTTTTGAAACTAAGATTTTATATAACTTACTAGCCACATCAATGCTAGTCCAGTGTTGCCTGTGCCAGTTGCTTTTGTGGGGTTCCCATTGGTTTGCTTGGCAAATCAAATGGGAATTCGGTGTAACGTCACAATCTCTTGCGAAAATATAAATATTTAATTGAAAAATTATTTATTAAAAGAAAATCAAATGTTATAAGATATCTACCAGGTGTCAAACTTTTCGCAGATTTTAAATCCGTTGAACTTTTAAATCTATCTTTAACGATTCCGATTTTACAAACAAAACCTAAACAATGCCAGCCCAAAATGTTTATTCTTTCCTTTGCTGAAATTGTAAGAGAGCAGGAAATGTAATCTGTTTATTTTTGGAACGCGAATGCTGCAGTGACATCACATTCTCTTGTAAAAATATAATAGATATTCAATTAAATTTTTTTATTTATTTTAAGAAAATCATATTTTTAGGTATCGATCTGATGTGAAATTTTCTGCAGATTTCAAATCCACTGGGGATAGAAAGATCTTCGATTTAGGAGATAGAAAAAATAACTACTTAATTAAAGTTGAAACTTTGTTTTTTATCGTCTGCTGGAAAATAATTTCTCTGCGCAAAATGAAAACGGAAAAAATAAATTTAGAATCTGATCTTTTATGCTGTTGCCATTCCAAAGAAAATAATAATAATTAAATTTCATTAAATTTGTTAAAAAATGTTCTAGATTGAATTTTAAAATTCGCCGCAACCCCAAAATTGCAACTAATTTGGACTACCTGTGTGCCAAATCCCATTACTGTTCGTGCCATAGATTCGTCAGGACTTTGCATGCAGAAAACAAACAGACAAACACTTCCTTTTACAATATTAGATATTGAACTGCAGAATGAATAAAGGTATACAGTGTACTTATTAGGATCAAGTTATAATTTAAGGATGAAGTTTAATTCCCTCTTAGAAGCTGCATATGTTTGGATTATCCATTTTGTGATTTATTGTTGTAATAAACATAATGAAACTATGCGACAATGAATACAAAGTACAAAGGATATGAAAAAAGTTTGCATGGAAACAATTTTTTCATAACCTTCCATAAAATCTTGGAATCCAGGAAATTACCAGTATTGGCTATTCCCATAACCCAAGATTTAATATTGATCCTAAGCTGATGACCTACTCAAAAATCAGTAAACAGAAAGTTGGATGGGCACAAATAATTCTAACTACAATCGATAAGCATAAATCCTCGTTTCAATATGCCAATCTCCTTTATAATTATACACTACATTTTTATTTTGTATTTCATAACAGCAAAATTTGTAAAATTGAAAGTACTTTAAAAAATATTAAAAACAAATTAATAAACATGGTCATGAAGTAAAAAAAAAAAAATAAATAAATAAAAAATACAATATATGAATGGAATTGTTAAGGTAGAGAAGATTGTAAGAACTATAAAAACCTTTTTTTGAATAATCTTAAATTTCTGAGCTTTCTCTACCAGCAATCTTTCCCTCTGCTCTTGGGCTTTTAGCTGTTTTTCATTACAAACCCGTATTGATTCAAATAAGGATCTAATTCAGAAAAGAGAAAACGATAATTAATACTACCTTTTAAGAAAATGCACTATGTTCAGAAACTTTATATGAAAACAATTAAATTATTATTGGCATACTTTTTTCTAAAGGGAGATGATAACTTTTCATGCATTTCCAATGCTCTACCAGGGGTCCTGAGTTCCATATCAAATCGATCCATTTGCTCACCCCAAGACAATTCAAGTTTATGTACTTGCTGCTCCAGAACTACAGTACATTTAAAAAGTTAAGTAACACAGAAAAAGAATAGACACATGACATTCATATTTATTAAGTATATTATATTGATATTTATAAATAACATTGAAAATAAATGCTGTTCAATTTAGATATTTTAATATTATTAAGTGCACACAGAAGTATAACAAAAATCATTTCATTCAAAAGTAGAACAAATTAACTTATCATCAAAAGCTTTTAGGCTATAAATTAGCATGCTGCAATACTAAAATGTAAACCTCCCCCCCCCAAAAAAAAAAAAAAAAATTGCTAGGCATGAAGTAGAACAAATAAATTTGTAGTGTTAAATTTTAATGCAAAACATTATAATTGTGTTTGAAACATTTATGCTTTCATGTAATTTCAGAATGTTTAACCATGAAATTTAATAACTTAAACTAAAGATGCTTCAAAATTTTCAACATAAATGCATTTCTTAAAATGTTTTTAAACTAACATATTTAAGGCAGAGAATAGCCACATAACATACCTGTCAAAATCTGAAACATAAGTTATTAATAGAAATAATAAAGTATAGATAATATAATAAGAGACTAAAAAAATATTTACTGGGGGTATAATTACTTATATCTTTGGGCCTAAAATGAGTTTTGTAATATTGATCTACTATAGAATTGTCTAATTGGTCAAATGAACATACTTTTTCATTACTTAATTTTTTGTTAGTGAATTAAATTTTATTAATTTTCTACAAGTATAATAATTTTTTACATTTATTGGAAAAATATTGCTACAAAAAATTGCTCAGAACAGTTATGAGGCTTTACATAAAATTTGAGATGGACTACTTTCTTTGATACAATCTTTTTCAAAGAACAGACTGTTCACATGTGCTAGTTTGGCTGAATTATCTTTGTGCATGATAGAGAAAAAGTAGTTACAATGTTATTTGTCTTATTCAAACTATAATTATTTTCATAGAAATGATATTGACCAAATAATAAACACTATGTATATCAATAATATTTTTCTAAATAAAATAGTATCCCTTTTCTACAAAATAACCCACTTAAAAGCTAAATTAAATTATAGATAATTGAATAATGGGATTGTATAGCAATATAATTGTTGTCACTGGAATAAACTCATAAAAGAATATTTGTCTCAAAGTTAAGCTTTTTTTTTAAATATAGTTTTCAAACACAAATTAACTTTTTTTTATGTTACCATTCTGACATAGAGCATCTGGAAAATAAGATTTAATATCAGTTTACACATCTATAAGTGATAATAATGAAATTATTCTACAAATACAATAGCATAAATGGGAAGATTGCTAATTTGTATTCTACAAATACAAAAATTTTATCATTAAATATTTTAGTAATGGTTTCCAAAACTCCACAGATGGAAAAATAAACTAATATTCATTACTTTTACTTTTGACATATGTTTGATACTTGATATATCTTCTAAATTTAATAACTGTTAACAATGCTTAAATCAATTGTGAAACAGAAATATAGTCAATTTTTATGTTACAATACTTTGCAAATAAAACCTGCAAACCTCTGAATATTAGAGAGAATATTTTCTAGAAGTGCACTATGGCTTTAACTCTACAACACAGTAAATGACTATATAGTGTTGGGACAGTTTTCGGTTGAATGAATCTGAATTACTTTATAGGTCAAGGCTAAAACTGGTTCAATACCATGCAAAGTATACACAGATCACAGTGCAAAGTAATATGAGCATGACCAACAAGATGGCTAAGAATAGTGGCATCAAATTCAAATGACTTAAACCCTTAGGGCCTAATCAATATTTCAAAGGTTAACCAGAGATCATGAGCAGAGCTTTTACTAGGGTCTCCCATTACAGGGCATGATATGAAAATTACATGCACTGTAAAAAGTTTTCTTGACTGGAAATAAATTTTTTTTTTGCAATAAAGAAAACCATTGAATACTTTTGAAATAGAATTTGTGGATTGCCCATGTGAATTTTAAATACTTTTCTCTCTTATTAAAACAAGTTCAGAAAGTAAATATTTCCTTATATCACTCACTGGTTGGTTTTATGGTGCAAGGGCCATATTTGGCCAAGTAGCAAAAAACAAAAGACGATGTCAAGTAATTGTGAAAAGAAAGGACGGAGAAGGGAGAAAAGATTACTTGGGCAATCTGGGGCCATAACCCTCATTATATCAAGATAGGTTGGGTTTTATATAGCACAAGGGCCAAGTAAATGACACATAAAGAAAGCTTTACTGACAGAAGAGAGAAATACACCCATGTGGAATCGAACCTGCACTGCCTAAGACTCGCAAGTTGCTAGCACAGTGGTAAAATCCATTGAGCCATGGCAGCCACTTACATCAAGGAGAGAAATGTAAAATAAAAGCACAATATGGAATAATTGATATAAAAAGAAATTTATGACTCATAAAGCTCAGACACAGAATTGGCAAGAGGGGTGCTATAATTTGGGCAGGACTAAAAAAAAATGAGGAACTTAAGCTCCCCAAGAGGTTTAATGATAACACTGAATATGAGGAATAAGTATTACAAATATTTTGTTAATACTGATGAATTGGTGAAAATAAAGTTCCGAAAACAACCCATATATGAACAACTCAGCAGTTACTTGGGTTCCTAATAATTGCTTCAAGTTTGGGTACTAGTTAAGACAATTTAAACAAAAATGAAGGTCATATTTTGTAATTCATTACGAAATGTTCTACTTATGATGCAACATACATTTCAAATTTAGGAGGCTTGTTAAGTTTGGAAAACGTGGTATTTTTATAATAGTGTTTACAAAACTTTAAAAATGGCACTGTTTACTTTTGTATTTCCATGCCGTGTCATAGAGTTCTTGACACTGGACATCAAAAGCTTCATCGTGTGACATCTAAAAATAAAAATTTGTGTCACAAACAGAAGATAAACTAAAAGTTTTAAAATCATGCAATAAATGAGGGATGAAGTATCCGCTTTACCTATTGTGTGCCACCGTCAGAAAGAAATGTCTTTATAAATATTACTTAGTTAAAATCTTCAGGCACAAAATAAATTCATTATTTATTTTATCTGCATCTTTGCAATGTAAAGCAAAATATTCTGACTGATGTTTTACACATTTGTAGGTGGAATGTTCACAATTTAAAAACTAAAATACACAAGCAAATGTCACGTTTTGAAAAAACCTTGTTATAGAAAAAAATTGCAAAAAAAAAAAAAAAAACTTGATTGGAATTTTTCTCGTAAAGCTAAAAGGGCACTAGCATCTTTGTAGAAATACTTTCTTTCTTGTATTATTCTGGAAGTGATGTTAACTTGACACACATCATAGAACACAATATCAGTCATAGTGTCTATAGAAATAATAAAAAAATGTAAAAGTTACTTATTTTCTTTACTTAACTGAAAGCAAACTCACTCAACACAAGCTGCAGATGGCTGCTCCAAAATGCCTGGCTAATTGTTCTACAAGAATAATTTAGCATTGGAGGGAATAAGCATCAAATGTTGCAAAATTACGGCATTCGACCATAAGCAGGAATGTATCAGGAATGTTCACAATTTAAAAACTAAAATACACAAGCAAATGTCACGTTTTGAAAAAACCTTGTTATAGAAAAAAATTGCAAAAAAAAAAAAAAAAAAAAACTTGATTGGAATTTTTTGTAAAGCTAAAAGGGCACTAGCATCTTTGTAGAAATACTTTGTTTCTTGTATTATTCTGGAAGTGATGTTAACTTGACACACATCATAGAACACAATATCAGTCATAGTGTCTATAGAAATAATAAAAAAATGTAAAAGTTACGTATTTTCTTTACTTAACTGAAAGCAAACTCACTCAACACAAGCTGCAGATGGCTGCTCCAAAATGCCTGGCTAATTGTTCTACAAGAATAATTTAGCATTGGAGGGAATAAGCATCAAATGTTGCAAAATTACGGCATTCGACCATAAGCGTTTTTTCTCCTTTCAAATACTTTATTTTTACATTGGTACACTCTCTCAAACAGATCTTACAACACTGTAAAAACAAATTCTTTTAAAAGTAGAAACACATAACTCACCGGTCCATCCTGGTCATCAGAAGTTAGACCATTATCACTTTCATCCAGGCTACCATTCAATGCATTTTTCTCCACAGAACTGCTTTCAAGGGCTTTTGCTTTCTTGGCTCTCCTTTTGGTGGAACTAACACATTTATCAAATAGTTTTTTCTTAAAAGTATTGATACTTGCATATTTATGAGTTCCAAGATATAGATCACTAATGCACAAGGTCTTTGAAAGGGTATACAAATTTGTTTCATGTCCTGACTGAACAGGAGCACTAAGAGACCTCCTTACATTCTTTGGATTGAAAATATCAGGAAACTTGTTTGTTTCAAGAGCAGAAATCAATTCTTGTGGTAATCTCAAGAACTCTGTTCTTAATGACCTTTCATTCGCATTTCCGTACTCCAGATAATCAGATGAATTTTCATAAAGCAATTGATTACCATTGCTGCTCTCAGACTTTTTGCTTTCATTAGTACCTAAATGTTCTTCTGAAACAGAATCACTTCCAGAAGAATTCAATGCAGAGCCTTTCATAGATCCTGAAGCATGTAGTTCATTATGTGATCCGATTTCAGCTTTAGATTTAAGATGAGTTGTTTTGTCAGTTTTCCCTCCCAGATTTGAACTCTTTTTAGATGCATCTGCTGCCTTTTGAGTGTTTTTGGTAACTACCTTCCCATTAACCTTTGTAGTATAAGGAAATCCCCCGATTCGAGATTGGTTCAACTTGGCAAATTGAATAGCTTGATTCTCTTGATTTTGTTTGGTGAACGGTATCTTTTTAGCAGGAGAATTTCGACATCTATTTCGTCCTCTGACTGTTTCCCAGCCATCAGAATCATCTAAAAATGGATTTTAATTTTAATTCCTATATTTGCATTTTTTTATACTCAATAAAAATTCACAAACATTTATTTCTAAAGGCAGAAAGTATATAACAAAAATAAAAGACAGAATTCAATTAAGATTTTTGAAACAATGCAGTAATTAAATTTCAAATTAAGCTTATAAATTCTGAACATTAAGAAATAACAATTTTTTTCTTGCACTTTCTAGGTAGTAAAATGAAAAAAATTGGATAAAATGTAGAGTGGAATGAGTCAAGGGGAATTTTTCTATAATTTTAGCTAAAAAAGAACTAGAGATCACCAAGTCTCCTAATTTGTTCAAACAAACATATCTGAAATGTTCAATGAAAAAATGCTAACTTTTGTCAGGATAATTTTATATTAACTATGAAGCCTTTTTTTATCATCTTGTGTATGGGTTAAGACACTAAGTGACTCAAAATGACTGATTTGTAGTTGAATTAATGCCAAACTTGAGCAACATAACCTATTGGCGAGGGCATTTGAAGACAACAAATTTAACATGCACCACCCCTGTGTACATGATGGTCTTTGTTGGGTCTGAGTTTTGAACTTGCAACCCTCCAGTTGATAATCCACTACTGTTCCAACTGGGCATGACTCAGAATGGATGTTCCAGTGATCATTTCTAACTGCAGCAGAAAATTTCTTCACATTAGTAAGTGTTCAAATCACATACAGATGTTGAATAGATTATTTATTTCATATCTATATATAAAAATAATGGAATTTAACTCATACATAAACTCAATAATTCAAAAAACATCTAATAAAAATTTTGTAAACATTGATTATATAGTCAAATAAAAAAAACCCTGTTTATAAAGGATGACCACTTTCAAAGATTTCACTGAGGCATCACACTTTGAAATGTTCAACATTTATTAGTAAAATGGGAGGGACAATCTCAAACGTGAGAAAATGTAAGTGCTTTGAATAAAATTGAAATTCATTCCATGTATTCCCTAAAATAGCATTTGTTTCACCAAAACCAACAGTCACCAACAGCAAACAGATTAAACTTTAAAATTTGGTAACTTTATAAATATTTTGTTTAAAGAAACACATTTTAACTGTTGAAGTTTGTCGTAGAAATTTTTAATCCTCACCAGAATGTTTATGGTAAAGGGCTGACATAAAAATTTAAGTTTTTATTTTATATAAAGATGACTAATTGTGAAATAAACTGTGCATCAACATCTGTACACGACCACTTTTCTTAATTGAAAGAATGTCTCTTTCCATTCATTGCAAAGATAATCACTAACATCTATAATGAATCAAGATGTATATGTCTTATTTAGAGAATAGAACATTATAAGAAATGTAAAAAAATATTTAAAAAAAGTGGAAACATTTACCATCTGTGTTTGACTTCAAAATCTCAGGAATTTTTTCCACGCTGGCAGTTTTACGAGCCAAGCTACGAGCACTG
The DNA here is from genome assembly GCA_947359465.1 of Metellina segmentata. Classification (NCBI taxonomy): domain Eukaryota; kingdom Metazoa; phylum Arthropoda; class Arachnida; order Araneae; family Tetragnathidae; genus Metellina; species Metellina segmentata. Next base: position 116,240,278 of record OX375873.1, read on the forward strand.
GAAGGTTTATTAAGAGATGGCATTGATCCATTCTTTTGTGATAGTTTCATACGTTCCGCAGCAATGCGAGAAGTAGGCTTCTTCATGGAAGTTTCAAGTTTTTCTTGCTGGTTCTTGGAACTAAGTGATGAAACATAAGAGATATTTCTTTTGATAGCTGATTCAGAATAACTCATCTTGGATATTTTCTTCTCTTCAGTTGGAGTTGTGGGTTTGATCATGCTCCTCCTCATAAATTTGAGTTTTGGTACAGTAATAGTTGAACCGGAATCCAAATTCTTTTGGAAACGCAAATTACCTTCAGTTGTAGCTGATTTTACAGAATTTGTAGAAGGTTTAGTTGGGAGAGTTCTACAGTTTAAATCAGTTTGGGATGCAACGGTTGTGTGATTCTCATTAACTTCCTTAGGTGTAGTTTTGTGGATGATAGTAGGAGGTGTTGTTTCAGGTTTTGGCACAACTTTTGCATCAGATGCAATAGGTCGTGAAGGTTTGGAAGCACTAGGTGCAATAGCTGCTTTATTAATACTCTTGTTTAAAGGTTTCATTCTAGGATTCATTTTCTTTTCTACTGTTGGCATGGATGGTTGTTTCGATAAGATGCTTGCACTCAATCTGGAATTCTTTTCATTTTTTTTTGCTTCCTGTTTCTTAGAGTTGAGAGCCTCACTTGAAACATCAGGACACTGCATACATTGAGAGGATAAGTGATTTTTATTGCTAGAGACCAATGGTTCAGAATAAACAGTTTGAGATGAAGAATCAGACAAAGTAATACCCTTGGAAGATTTTCTTTGACCTGAAGGTGAGTCAGAAGAAAGTGCAAGGGATTGTCCAGTAAGTGCCAAAGCTGGATCAGTGGAAGGAGATGAAGTGCTTTCTTGGCTGGAATAATCAGTACAGTCTAAAGCATCTTGAGCACTGGAATCCGAAAGCAGTTCATGATGCTCACAACTGACAAGAGATTTTTTTACAAATGCAATTCCCTCAGTGTCTGAAACAACATCTCCATTTGAAGATGATCCATTGCTTGCAGCTTCATTAGTTTCTGAACTATTCAGGAGGGATTTTACCTCAATAGGGGAATTTCCTTTGGGGACTTGAACTGCATCGTTTGAATCGCCACACACTGGCTTCTGTGCATCTAAAGCAATACTAGTATGTAAGCACTCTTCATGCACTAGAGTTTCTTGTAAACTTTTATCATCCGTTTTCTCGGAGGCTTCAGCAATTATAGATCCGTTGTTTTGGCAACGAACCTGATTCACAACTAGATTGTCATTACAGGGAAATATTTCATCTGCTGAAGCAGAGACAACAGATATTGTAATATCACAGTGGGATTTGAGAGTTTCCTCATTCTGACTACTGGCTTCCAAGACCACATTCATCCTGGGCTTGGTGTCACTCCGTATTGGGATGGATCCATCACGAGTGTCCTGATCTTGAGATGCACTTTTTACTTCAGTAGGAGAAGCAAACTCACTGAAGAGAAAAATATTTTGAAATATAATATCTAACAAAGTGGAAGAACAAAGCTATCTTAGATAAATAACTGCAGTTAATTAATAATTTTTATTCAAGTCCAGAGTGAGAAACACCAAAATAAGTACTGATATAGATAATTTTCATAAGCTGATAGACTGAAATGGCAAAGTGACATTTAGATCAGGAAATGAATATGTACACCGATTAGTAAATTGAAAACCATTAATTTGCAAAGGTTAGGGAGTCGGATATTCATGACATGAAAGACAGCTAAAACCAATGCAAAAACATTCTAAAACTACCGTTAGAGATCAATAACATTGAGTTCATATAGATCAGTGAAGGCAATTAAATCTCAAAGAATTGTTCAGTAAAAAATACAAATTTTATACAAAAATTTATGCGTAAAACTCTAGTTTTTCCATAATTAAATAATTTTTGAGTTGGATGCAAGATTTTTTTTTTATGAATATCTCATAACTAGTCAAACATTGTACTTTTTAACTTTTGCTTTTTATTGTAAGAATATTTATGCTACTTACATAAGAATCAAACTTATAAATATTATATATGGGAGCTTGATTAAGAATAATTAAATTTACACCAATTTGATTATGAGCCTTAAAGTTAATGTTACTGGTTCAGTCTATATGTGTATCATAAAAATATTAGGAAAGAACAGACAGTACCAACAACCAAAGTTATATTTTCAATAAGTATACATTAAGAACATATTAGTTTTAACTTTCCAAAGTCGATCTAATAACAAAAGTGAATGAAGCTCAATCGATAAGAAATACCAATATTTCAAAGATTTTTGTTTGCATCTTTAAAAAAGACACAACTACCATTAAAGACACCAGAGGCAATCTTTTAGCAATCAATTAAAACTGACAGCTCTATTGGTTGTTCCCAAAGAAGGGAAGTGCCATAAAACTTGTCTGATAACCCTAGACCAGATAACTTAATTCAAAAATCCTTTCAACTTTAATAAAAAAGAATACCTTTTAAAAATTTTATATATACACACACAGTGAGTATTGGCTCTTTGGTCACCTCGCTTATATGGTCAGTTTTCTAAAGTCCCGTCTAACTTAATAGGGAACATGTGTTAAAGCGCACCGCTTATAGTCATTTTATTTTTTTGGTTATCGGTTATATGGTCGGTTTTTTCATCTTTTCAATGAGGTTATCAGCTTTCTTCTTTGAAAAATAGTAATTATTGTTACATTTCTAGAGGCGAGGAGCAATACAGGGAATGACCAGAAGAAAAAATGTCTTAGCGACCCCAGAGAGGACCTGAATTTACGCCTTTACTTTCCTCCCCTTCCCCCCATTTCTCTTTTGCGTTGTATTCATCGTCAGCATTACCCACCTCTTCAATTATCTTCCCCCAAGCACAACAGGTGGACATATGTCTGTTTATTGGTTGAAGTTAACTCAAACTGTTTGAAAAGTAAGTTGAAATCGAAAGGAAAAATTTGGTTTTATTTGGTTCATACATGGCGAATAAGAATGTTCATTTATGTTAAATGTTATGTTTTTTTAGTCTGAAGACAAATTATTCCTCTGTGCAAAATAAAAACGGAAACAAAAAAAATAAATTTAGAATATGCGATTTTTTATTCTGTTGCCATTTCAAAGAAAACATAAATAATTCAATTCCATTAAATTAATTAAAAAATGTTCTAGATTAAATTTTAAAATTCGCTGTGACCCCCATAATTGCAAAAAATTTTGGACTGCGCGTGTGTCAAATTCCACTATTGTAAGTGCCGTAGATTCGTCAGGACTGTGATAACGAAAAACAAACACTTCCTTTTACAATAGTAGAGATAAGTGCATCGAATATGGATGTACATACGTATGCACACTGTACTTAGATTGGTAAGGTAAGCTAATGAATTTCACTAAAAATATATTGCATATTTCTTACTGTAGTTTTTACTTCGCGAATTAATTTTTAAAATGTTCTTAAATGTTTAATTATTTGTTTATGAGCACTATATTCTGAGAGGTGAATATAATCATGCCATAATTAAATAGTGTAGCATTGTTCCGCATATATGGTCACCCCGCTTATATAGTCTGATTTTTCTCGACTGCTGAGGTGACCATATAACCGATACTGACTGAATATATATATATATAATCAATCTTTTCAAATAACATAACATTACTTGGTGTATTCAGCACATGGCCTGCATTAATCACTAAAACATTTTTAACAGATTAATGCAGGCCTAGTGGTAATCTATCCTTTGCATAATTTTAAAAACATTGCATACATACCTGGGATTGTCAAAACAGAGAATCCGTTTTGCATTACTGTTGCCAGTAGTGAGTTTTTCAATGAACACATTTTTCAATAATGATTTACCAGGAGACGATTTTCTCACTTCCCAAGCTAATGATGTAGGCCTATACACATAATTACAACACAATAAGGACTACAAATATCAAACAATTATTTAATCCCACATCTAGTCACATTTCATACAAACATAATATATGAAAACAAAAGAAACACTTTTGACAAGTAAACGTAGAGTTAAACCTTTTGTTATGAATCATTACTGGGGTAAGACAACATAAGTGCAAAATAAGACAACATTAATATTAAATACAGGTTCCTAGCATAAAAAACACTACATTAAAAAGTATGTAAACAGAAAAATATGAAAGTAATTACTACAAATAGAGGATTACAGTAATCAAAATTAGACTGCCTAAGAAATGTTTTGTAAAATGCAGTAGTAAATACCTGAGGAATTACGATTTAATTTCTTTAAGTTCTAATTTAGAATTTAAAAAAAAAAAAAAAAAACCTGGACAGGCAGTGTAGGAACAGGACCACTAGGTTAAAGGCATACAATACGTCCGCGAGGTCATATGGTGAATGAGAGTGAAAAAAATTAGTACTAGACCTTTTTAATTCCATACATTAAATGTTCATAGCTCCGCACATGTATCACAATTGGTTCACTTGCTGTTGATGTTAAAATTTGTGGCTCATTACTGACCTCAATGGGTTGAACACCATTAGATTATAAAACGTTTATGTCATCAGTAGAGAACGGACTCCTATGCAAGTGCATATTTGGTTTAACATCACATACGAGTCAGGAAATCAATTTTCTATCTGAATCATGCTTCAAGGATACTATAGGTGAAATTTTATATTGCATATTTTTGCATGTTTGTCAGTAGACATTTCTATAATTTTTCTTTTGTTTATTATGCATATATTTAGACATTTTGAAATGTTTGCGAAACTTCCACACTTTAAAGTCCAATATCTAAGCAAGTATTAAATATTTAATTGTTACTTATAAAGCTCAAAGAAATTGAAACAAATGACGCCTCAAATGTCGTGCTCACACAAAGGAGGCCGGAGCTAAATCAAATCTATGTGAGTGGAAGGTCTCATGACTCAACTTTGCACTGTAATTGCACCAGGGGATGACGTCAGCACAAGATCAATGAGCATTTATAATATTCTTTGTTTAATACTCTTTTGAAAGCGATATCGTTCATTTGTGTATCATTTATACTTCTCAAGTTAGTATATATTTTGCACTTAATTTTATTTTTTTGACGTTTACAAATTAAGCATGGTACCCCAATACCAAAAGGTAAAATGATTAATACTTTTTAAAATTTGGTAGATTTTTTAAACTCAAAATTAAATGCTAAAAAGGGTCATAGCACCTAACATTCTAACAGTGGCTTATATTTTGAGTTATTATACTTTTTATACTTTGAATAAGTAATTTTGGATTGGAGACAGTTGATGTTTATTATTTATAGTACACTTGTTCATACAATCGTTAATTTATTTTCAATTTTACAATTTCAATGCTAATATGCCTTTATAGATCGAATTAAAATTTTAAGCTACTTACCTATTAGGAGGAGCAGTTTTCTCATAATCTTTATTGATATTTATGTACTGTATTAAGGCATGGAATTCTTTACTATAGTTTTCAAGCATCATGATTGCTTCCTAAAATAAAAATTGCACCACATATATGAAAAATATTTAGTGGTGAGCAGAAAATCCTAAAATACGGAGAGCACATTCATTAAACACACTCTCATAAGTGCTATTTGACCATTTGCACTTTGGGGTCTTTTTTAAGGATATTTTGTTAGGGTCATGCTATTGTCTTGGGACTTTGACGACTACCTGCAAAAGGAGGCCTTTTATCTCAAAGGTTGGTTGGTTTGGAGATTTTAGATCAAGGGCCATATGTGGCCATGACGCACAACATTAAGTAATAGACACACACACAATGAAAGTTTTACTGACACAGAAGAGAGAAATACACCCTGGGAGGAATGCATCTGACAGGAATCAAACCTGCACCGCCTACAACTTGAAGGTTGCGAGCACAGTGGACATACTCACTGAGCCCCTATCTCTTTTTGAATATAATCCTTTTAATTTGGTTTCTGATCAGTGTTATGTATTTAAAGTACAGATTATTAAAAGAAAGAATAAACTGTTAATTGCCAAATATTTGTATCACAAAAGAAAAATATTCCAACAGCAGGCATCAAAAGTGGCAAATGTGCTTAAAAACAAAACTCAAAGGTACAACATACGATTCACGACTGCTAATTTCAAACCCATAAGTACCCCATTTATCTTTCAAAGAATAAAATAGGAACAATACCTTGCTTTCTACTATACTTTCATCCATTTCACAAGTTTGATAAATCTCATCAACAGCCCGGTGTAGGTTTTCAAATAGGAAAGTCCAGTATCTTGCTCTAAGATCTTTCTCGGGGTTTCTCCCAGCAGAAGCAGATCTCCAACGACTCTTGGGGCGAGAGAGAGCACATCGCCTTTTGCTGCTCCTTACTAATAAACGAGTATCAGTTCCTTTATTTGAATCCATTACAAGTGGTCTGGGAGAAACTGACTGGGGACGAGGAGGCTTTTTCGATGTTCCTATATCTCAGAAGGAATGCTTCAATGAGAATTTTGAAAGGAAATTGGCATCACACAAGATTTAAGAAGTTCCTACAAGATTTATCGACAGTAATTGTTCTCATAGTAAAGTGAATTAAATTAAACATGCAATGGAATCAATAACATGCAGTTCTAACTCAAAAACTTGAGAGATGTAATCAATACATAATAGATATTATTTTAATACATTTTTAAGCAACAAAGTGGGGATATGTTTAATGACAAGAAAATACAAGCATGATGCAGGTAGAGAAAGTATAATTTAAAATAAACAAATATAAAACAATAATTAAATTTACAGAAAACTTTCTTGTTTTAAAGTGATCATAAAGAGATAGAACTTTCAGCCTCGCATTTATCTACAGCAAATAAGCTTAATGCAAAAATTCTAATATATCATAAAAGCAGTTACTGCAAATATATTCTATTAACAACTATTGTCATTAGAATGCCATATATTTAAGAAAAGGAGATCAATTAAGGAATCTATTTGAACAAGCATTACTTTCTCTCATCTAAATGTTCGATTTATTTCGCATATTCCCTTTAAAATAAGTACTTGTTTTTCTTAGTAAAAGGAACTGCAAATCAAATGACCAGAAATAGACATAAATTCTACTAAAATGTTTTTAATTCAAATCATTGCCACATATTCCGTAATTTATTTGACTTTGTTCCAAGCTTCATCGGACACTTCTGACACAACACCTCATCAGAAAATAAAAATCTCTAGAAGACAAAGTAATGATATCCACAAATGTAAAATTTGTAAAAACAAAGTAAAATTTGAGCATAAATATATAAGTTGAAAAAAAATTGCAACAGCACTAAAATATGCAGAATACTTTATGAATTTATACAGTTAGGAATTAAAATTTACCTTCAACTGATCCATCTGAGATGAAATTAAGAAGATTTCGAGCTTCCAGACCTTCTTTAACGACTTTCCTTATTGTATCATGAGAAGTATCCTATTTTAAAAATTAATAAAAAAACATGCATCAAAACAAATTTTTTTTTAAATGGCAAAATACTCAGAAAGAACTTTTTTGCGTAAACAATGTGATTTTTATTCTTTCAATCAAAATAAGCTTATCCAGTTTTTGTAATGTGATATTTCCAAAAATAAAATGTCTATTCTTTTGTACATAATGCTTTCATCATTAAGTAGAGAATATTTTTTTATCAAATTAATCTGGTTAAATAAAACCAGAAACATCAGAAAACTTTGACATAAAAAATGATGAGCTTGATTGCCAGAATAAAATTGAGCGGTGTAAAATGTCTAACAGCTAATTTCCAACCATGAAAGGACCAATTTATTGTGGGTTACTGTCAGTTGTTTCAATCATCTGCTGTTCAAACTACTCATTACAAAAATATAATCGAAAAATAAAATTTTTAATGCTAAGTACTACTTATAATTTAGAAATTTGAAGGTTGGTAATTTTATAAAAATATCCGCCATACAACTTTGAACGAATAAATGAAACAATCAAAAAGTAAAAAATTACTCCATTTAAATGCACAGTTAAAAGTTTTATGCAGTTCTGGGTCAGAGTTTTAAATTTGTACACTTCATAAATCAAGAGTCACATTTGTAGGTTTTGGAGATGTTAAACAAATATTGTGCGCTTTGTTCAAACATTTACGAACAAAATTTATGCGCATATTTTTCAAAATACGCTTTTATTACTTCATTTCCCGATGGTGTTGACATGTTTAAGTTATTATCATCCACAGCTTTCTCGTGTGTTTACAGACAACAAATCTAAGGTAACATGAAAATCAAACTGTTACGCTTGATATAAACATTTCACGAGCGTCTCACGGCAGAAGAACTCCATGGCTCCTATTACTGCGCATGCCTAAGGCTTTGACATAAAAAGAACAGCGTTTTTGGCGACTATGTTAAATTTTGAACCATATTGCGTTTGCCATGAACTATCAAAAAGGATAATCTATTTTTGTCGAGTGAAAAAGCATTTTTTCTCCGTTTTTCGCCTTTTCGATTCTCCGTTTCTGAATCGAGGAAATGAAATGATCGCGTGCGCGGGAAGAAATGCTTGTTTGTTGTTTTGATCGTGGAAATCTATCGGACCAATCAGAATCAGAGGCTTCGAAATTTTTAGTGAATTTGGGTTGGCTTAAATGCTTTTTGGAGGCAGACTGCAAGTTTGCGCATGCGTAATTTGCTAGCTTTTAAGAGCCCGACTGGTTATATTAGCCAAATGAATATTAATTAATAGCCAAATGAATTATAGTTAATTTATGGTTACTGACGCAAGTCAACTTTCAAACTCTAGAGCGTTACTGAATAATCTCATGAGCGTTGCATTGATTTGTTGATCTAATCCAAAAGTGGTTTTCAGGATATCTGTTGATATTCAATTTTCAAAACGTTATTTGTTTCGTAAACGTTGCTAAAGTTGAAAGGTAGAGTTGAGGAAGAACAAAGGCATATTGATCAGACGGTAATTATTTCCAATTCAAATTGTTTACTTTTTCAAAAGTACTATACATGCAACAAAATCTTGGATTCTATTATTCTAATCCGTCAAATGTTTTGTTGATTCTTCACAAAAATAATTGTGAATGTTTGTCAGCCTTGCCTGTCAGAATTCTTTGTGCAATTCATTTTAAGTTTTTCTTTTTAATTTCAAAACCGGACAGTTATAATTAAAACTAATCTCAGTTAATGTTTCTTTTTTAGTTTCTTTTTCGTCTCTTAAAATTGAAAAATTTGAAAAGACTAATAATTTCTTTTGTGTCCAAGCTACTTATTTTGAATATGATCGATCATCGACTTACTATTGGTTATTCTCTTGCTGAATTTGTAAATGTTTAACATTAATATAAGTTAAACACATGAAAAAATATCTGAAAATTACAGAATTATGCGTGAGTAATTCGACTGTTTAAAAGTATTTGAAAACCTGTATAAATGACTGTTTTGGAAAACATAGAATAGTCTGTTTTTCTTATGAAAGTGTTGGGGAAGATTATCTCAGTTCATGAGCTGGTCCTAGTCCACCATGTAGCATGAAATAATCTTAAGAGCAACAAACCAAAACCTCAATTGGGTAAGATAGGTTCCTTAACCCAGAAAAAGGGTAGAGAAATGAACTAGCTGTGAAAAGAAAATTATGTTAAAATGTCATTTTGATATGTAATTTGTTTTTGTTTTAGAAATGCCTGCTAAAGCTAGTGCAAGTCAAAATTTGAGGCGTAGTCCCAGAGCAGCTCCAAGGTATATTAACATTTATTTGCTTAAACCTACATTTGCTTAAAATATTTGATGAATAAGATGCATACTAAAGTTTATGACCTTTTGATGATTAAAGGGACATTCAGAAATACAGGTATTTCTCTCTTAATGAACATACTGTTTTTCAATCACTTGGACTTGCGACAAGTGTTGGGATTCCCTTTTCTCCAAAGTGGTTTTCATACACGCAGGCTAATCTAGACAGTTCCAGTGCTGATCCTAGGTGCAACATAATGAAATAGAGCCTTTCACATGTAATTGGTCTGGCCACTGACAAATGCAGCAAATGTTGAATGCATTAATGTTTTCATTGCATGTTTGTATGGAGATATTTGTGCCTTGCTCTCACAATGCACCTGTCATCTACAAAACTTGCTATGGACAACATCAGTTCCTGTTGTAAAAGTGTTTACTTTGTTTAGATTAAATATAAACAATTCAGCTTCTCTCTTATTGACTTAGTCGTAGGAATGGAGATGATCGTTGAGTGAGTAGTACCTGTAATTCAAATTCTTCAACCTTGACATTAACGCTACATTTCTTGATACAGCCTGTGACAACACTTTTGGGTAATTTTTTGTTTCATAATATATGCAAACTTGCAATTATTTGAATGTTTTATAAAGTTTTGGAAATCATCTTTTTATTTTATCATGTCCAAATGCGTTCCTGAAAAATACGTGTAAAAAGGACATTGTTTCTTTGGAAGATAAGAAAATTGGTTCTGAATCTTAAAAAATCAGAAGAAATAATTAAAAAAATGCCATATGAAAATATTTGTTTTAAGATTATTATTTTATTTCAACAAGATACACATGTGATAATATGTAATGAAAATGTTTCTAAGAAAATTTGGTAAAGAGAGGTAGTAGCTATTCAAGACATGTTTTTGTCACCAAATAAAGATGGCGGCCATCTTGGCGATTAAATTTGTTATATGTGAAAACTAGCCGCTGCATGGCCAACACGGCGTTGCCTGTGACAGTTCTTTTCTTGGGGTCAGATGTAACCACTGCTAGCTAACCCCAGGTGATTGCTATGAATTCCCATTTGGTTTGTTTCACAAATGCAGGGAATTCTTATCCTGTTGGATAACAGCCTTCATGGCATTGCCCATGGTGTTGGTTTGCTTCATAAACCAAATGGGTATTCGTAGCCTATTGGATAACAGCCACCACAGCAATGCTCATTATCAAGTGTGGCCAAATTAAAATTGCCATTAGATCCAATCAGCGTGACGTCACAATCCCTTAAAAAATATAAACATTTTTTGTAAATTATTTATTAAAATAAAATAAAACGTATAAGGTCTATCTTTTGCAAAATGTTCTCAGATTTCGAATCCATTAAAATTTTTATTTTATCTTTAATGATCGCTGAGATAAAAAAAAAAGACAAAAGAACGCCAGTCTAAATTTTAATTATCTATTTTGCTTCACTGGAATCCGTTGCTCAGAAAATCAAAATGAATGAATCTCGAATTAAACAAAGGTTCGAATTAAATTCTTCAAAGCAGCGAAATTCGTATTGGAAAAAATATAAAAGTTACTGTACTGTTTATTGTACCCAATTTTGATCTGGATACCAATATCCAGTTTTGACCACAGGTTCGATTGGAAAGGGTGGAGTTATCAATCGGTATCGGATAGAAATACGGACCTACCTTTATATATGGTGAGCGCCAGGTTGAAGTAAGGCATCGGGATATGCAGGTTCCTTCATTTGGAACCAGGTGGATCTTTCCTTTTGGTATCTAGAGATTTCTATTGTTGGTGAACGACACAGTGAAGGCTGCCGGAGTCTGGTTGGTAACTTCGTTTGTTTTTCATTCAATTCGTCGATGGTACATCTCTTAATTATAGAGTTACCATATTTTTGGAAATAGCTGGCCACAACTGAAAAAGTGTCCGTCTCCTCTTTTTTTTTAGTGTTGGTGTTTATCTATCGTTCTCCCAATATTCTGGGTGCTACTCCCCGACCTTGCCAGGGGATCAAATGCCCAGTTGCAGAAACAGCGCGACACAGCGACTTTGTTGCGGTCAATGAAATCCTCTTGCAGACAGTTTTTGTTAAATTAATTATTAATTTAAAAAAAATAAATTAAATTAAATTCAATTAAAAAAATTTTCAGCAACTTTCGGACAGTTTTTTCACGCGATGTTACCCTTCTTGAGAAATCAATTAGCTCCAAGAGTCTTGATATCAAAACAAAGCTAGTAAAGGTGATGAGCTAAGAGGTAATTTCTTATGCCTATCGAGCTATGTGAAATCTCTAATTGAACAATTCAGTTTGTATACCTGTACGACTGAATCAGATGGTAAACCAACATTTTTTTTCGGCATCGTTGGAAAACATAGACTAAGATCGAGAGATGGTACAGATGAAGAAATGGGCACTAACAATAAGAGTGTTTTTATTCAACTGAATGGGCCTCCTTCTGGTTATAAAACTGCACGAAGGTTTCAAAAGCAGCTCTATTATCTACTAGCCACTGCGTGGCTAGCCCGGCATTGCCCGTGCCCATGATGTAAGGTATTAATCTGGTGTAAAATTTTCCGTCTATTTTTCAATCTATCTTTAGCGATTCCGATTTTACGAAAAAAAAACTTAACAATCCTAGTCGATATATTTTTTATTTCTTGCTCTCATTTGCCGAAATGAGGACAGGAAATGTAATCTGTTTCTTATTTTTAATGCAAAGAGCAGAATATGCAATGTTTTTTTGTTTTTTTTGGAAAGAGAAGTTTACGTGACGTTACAATCTCTTTCAAAATATAAAAGAAAGTCACGTGGGTAGAAAAAGTTCATTTTAGGGGGTTTCTTCTTTCGTCTGGGTGAAAGGCGTTTGAAGAAAAAGGTAGAGAATAAAACTATTAAATCAATTTAAAAATCTTCTAGATTGAATTTTAAAATTTCGCCGTGACCCAAAAATTGCAAAAAATTTGGACTACCTGTGTGCCAATTCCCAACACTGTAAGTGCCAAAGATTTGTCAAGACTTTGCATACAGAAAACAGACAAACACTTCTTTTTATAATATTGTTATCTATGTATGGTTCTTCTTATCCTTCCCATTTTAGAAATCCCACAAGAAGTGAGCTGATAAAACGATTTGTAACATCAAAAGTCATAAACAAAATAAACGAGAACGCATCATGCTTACCATGTTTCAATTAAAATGACAACACATTTTTTTAATTTCTGGTTTAATGTATGATTTATCTACTAAAAATTACACACAAATTTTGTAGACAGATTATAAAATTCTAAACACTTGTCGCAGACAGCTACAAAACTTTCTGCTACTGGAAAAATAAGATTTTCTTTAAATAAACAATTTTTAAATTGAATATATCTTCAACGGATTTGAAATCTGCAGAAAATTTTACACTATAGGGGAGACTGGGGACACTTGATCCCTAGTGTTAAAAACAACAATAATAAAGAGTTAAGTCTTGTAAACTTGTAACACTGGTTGACTAAGAACACAGTTATTCTTAGTCAACAAATCCAGCAACAAAATTTCTTTCAGCCATGTTTGTTTTTATTATAAGAAAAGATTGTTGGATTTCCTCAATTTGAACTTTTTTTTATTGTAAGTGGTTTAAGTTTTTTATTTTTAACTAATTATAATTAAAGTAGTTATATATAATGATATTTCATACTGCCTTTTCTTACCTTATAAATAATGCTATTTATGTGTAATACAGTTTTTTTTTTTTTTTACAACAATATTTTCATGGTGCATGTGCATTGGGGACACTTGATCACCATCATATGGGGAGAGATGATTCCGGGATCAAGTATCCCCAATGTCACACACGCATATTTTTTTTCTTTGTTTACTTTTTGTTGGTGAAGTCATGCCATGATTTTATAAACGTAAAGATGGTGTTAAGTCCAGTAAAATATCAATGTGGAAGCTATGCAGGTAGCAGTAAAGGTTGTATTAGATGGTGGCAGTATAAAGGGGCAAGAACATTTGGCATTAATGTAATGACATTAAAACGTTCTGTTAAAGAAGATGTTTTATGCATATATTTGAAAACATCAAGTAAATTATATCACAGACTTACTCCTATGCATTTAAGAAAGTTAGCATTCCAGTATGCTGTAAAATAAGAAAAAAAAAAGATCCCTGAATCATGGAAAAAAGAATGATGTATGAGGTATGAATGGTACAGAGCGTTATGAATCGTAAGAAGTCATTGTCTCTTTGAACACCAGAGGCAACCAGCCTTAGACCAGAGAATAAAAAAAGCACTATCACCAGTCGAAACTTTTGATTTGTTTTGTTTCTCAAACAAAATATGTTCTGTGAGAAAGAAAATCCAAAAAGAACCAAAATTGATGATAACCTTTATTTTTTTAACTATCAGTAGTTTAAAAAAATAAAGTAAAAAAAGTTATTATTGTTATTTATATTTTAAAAAAAAATATTTTAACATTTTTTTTTAATTGACAACTTTTGCGTTTCTCTTGTTTTTGGTCGCTATAAAAAATTTTAGGTCCTTGAAAAATATTGTTTGGGTTTTGAAAAGTCCTTAAAAGTTCTTGAATTTTTTTTGAATAAAGGTGTGGGAGCCATGCTGTAAGTGCCATAGATTTGTCAAGACTTTGCATGCAGAAAACAAACAAACAAACACTTCCTTTTATAATATTAGAGATTGAAAATGAGGAATGCACAGATCTCTACTATTATAGTAGAAAGTGTGTCTTTGCGTACTGTGCGCATTGTATGGTACTTGCAGACTCTCCAACTGTTATAGAACTTCCGTAGTTGCTACTGAAATTAGGTGAAAACTACGGAGCTACGGACGTATAGTGAAAAACTACGGATCTCGTCATCTGAAATTTTGGAATCTGATAGAGCTGATGTAGCTTGGTATAATATTTCCCAAATCAAGCATAGCAATAGCAACTCAAAATATGTGGCATTGCCTAAAATAATTTTGTCAGTTCCTCACAGCAATGCAAGCAGTGAGAGAATTTTCAGCATGGTTCAAAAAATCCAAAACGAATCTCGTTCTAGAATAAACACTAAAATACTATGGTCGTTCCTCATAAAAAAAATGAATATGGAAGTTTGTTACAATGTCAAACTAAGCAATGAGTACTTAAAAAAAAGCAAAACGTTCTTGCTATTCAATGCAAAAAAATTGTAGATAAGATGTTAATAAATAAGCAATTAGTTTGATCAACAAAATCGTATTGTGTGAATTAAAATAAGATTCATTCACTCGTATATTTAGTCAATAATTTTCTTAAATAATTTTGAATATTGTTTAAAAATATTTGTTTCAATGAATTATTCAATAATTTTATAATTTAATTTATTAATTTTAATTATTTTATTATTTATCAACTTTTTATTAATTTTAATTATTTTACTATTTAGCAACTTTTTACTAATTTTTATAATTAATCAATAATTTATTGGTACTCTGTCGTATATAATATGTCGGTAAGAAGTGCTTCTGGATGACTGGGTTACCAATGTTGGAGAGTATGCACTTATAATAATCCAATTTGACACACAGGTAGTCCAGATTTTTTGCGTCCAGCCCATATTTTAAAATTTAATCTAGAACATTTTAAAGTTAATTAATTTGTTTTTTCACTATTCTTTCTTCTTTCAGGAATGTGACGTCACCCCTACCTCGAATGAAGAAGTGAGCCGATTTTGTGTTTTTCAACCGATGACGTCACAAGTGTTTTTAGTCCGAATACTTTTGGAACCATGTCATATTTTCCAATTCTAGCATGTTTTGATTTATATTGTCGATAATAGCCATTTTGAGACCATCATGTCGTTGCCTGTGTTCGTTTGCAAAGAAAACCAAATGGGAATACATAGCACAGGGTTCCCACGGGTGCTTATAAAGTGCTTATAAGTGCTTATTTTTACCTTTCATTTCTAAGGGCCCTTAGAAGTGCTTATTTTTCATCAATAGTCCTCATTTTCCTTTGAAAACAAAATTCAGTTTTTGAATGACGATATTTTTGTACAATATTTCCGACCTCTTTTTAGCGGCTGATCGGCGCAAGTACGGTTTTGGTGACGATTCGAGAACTGGCTTGCTTGAATGGCAACCCTTGATATGCGATATACATATCGTTGATCTTCTTCTTGATGAGCACATAATACACTTAAAAAACTTGAAAACCCTTGAAAATCGGTCTGCTTTCGACTTGTGAGTGGCTCTTGCAATGCACAAAATAGTTGCCCTGATAGAGGAAACTAGAATACAATCATTAAATGTTAATTAATTTTGTTTTATTCAATTACCCGCGAGCGCAATGTTTTAAAAATTTAATTTAACTATGGGGAAATGTATTTTTAAGTTTGTAGGTAAATTGAAAACAATATAAAAAATAATTTTTTAAAATTAATACCTACTGCTATCTGAGTGGCAACCCGATACGTTAAATTTTTTTTTTAAATCTAGCTTTTTTTTATGCTTTTAATTCTTTGTAAAAACTATACCAGAAAAAAAAAAGAAAGAAACATTTTGAAGATTCTTGGGGGTGATTCACTTTGAAAATTAAAACAATCCCCCATTTATCAGTTCCAAAAAAAAAAACACAACCCGCTGGATTAAAAAAACATTGGAGGAAAAGATCTCAAAAACGTACACCAGAGTGCTGGAGAACCGAGAATAGTCAGGGAATTTCATAAATTGGGAAAAGTCGTTTTCCAGCTCAGATATCTCGTCATCTGATCGTGGTTCAAAATTATGTGGCAATACACCGAAAGGCTTAGGCTTGGATGGTGGCAACTAGTTGAATATCTATTCATTAAAATTGCATTTTTTTAAAAACCTTTTTATAAATTTATCATTGTTTTTGCATAACTCTTATGATCTGTTTTGGTTCACGGAAAATATTTTCTTCGAAACTCGTCCGGTCTCCGATCCAGTCAAATTTGACTTTGACGTATGCAACTTTCAATCCTTATACATCCTTTTAGTAAATGAATAGTTTGCCACTAATTTTATTTTATTCAAACCTCCGATTTGCCAATAAATGAATTTGCTTCTTAGTTTCATTATGAATTTATGAAAGTGTATTATAAAATAACTACTGGGGTGAGTAATTTCCATTTCATAAGCAGGCTGAAGCTGCAGGTATAACAAAGTAAGCACTATAATTTCAAAAACAAAAATAAATTTAAAATAAAAAAAATTAGGAATTTTTCGAAAATGAAAGTGTTGGTGGATTAGGGAGGAGCCTCACACAGACAACACAAAATGGTGTTTCCCACCCATGAGCAGCAATATGGTAAAAAATTGCTTATACACTCTCCTAAAGACCATTAAAAAGCAAAAACAAAACAATATGAAAAGAATAAGAAAACGAAATCAGACTCGCAACAGCAGCTGGGAGACCGACAACACCAAATCCGGTCCTCATCAAACTTAAATCTTTCTTTCCCTTTTTATAAAAGCAAATTCACTGGCGAAGGAACAAACGAAAAACTTCCAAAGTTTTTTTCTTGCTGTCTCCATTCTATAATGTGTTTATGTACTTATACATATTACTAATACATGTACACGTAAATGCCCATGTATTAACTGCTGAATTTTGTAAAAATCAGACTGCTTATATTTTGAAAAATCTCAGCTTTGTGTGGCATTATTTATGTATAAATTTTAGAAAAAGACTTGAATATTAAAATTTTTACGTGCTACTGTTCTTATAACAGGGTTCCCACGGGTGCTTACAAAGTGCTTCTAAGTGCTTATTTTGACCTTCCATTTCTAAGGGCCCTTACAAGTGCTTATTTTTCATCGATAGTCCTTAGAAAGTGCTTATTTTCCTTTGAAAAGAAAATTCAGTTTTCAAATGACGATATTTTTACACAATATTTCCGACCTCTTTTTAGCGGCTGATCGGCGATAAAACTGCTTACAAGTACGGTTTTGGTGATGATTCGGGAACTGGCTTGCTTGAATGGCAACCCTTGATAGCCAATATAGAAATCGTTGATCGACTCTTGATGAGCACATATAATACACTTTAAAAACTTGAAAACCCATAAAAATCGGTCTGTTTTCGACTTATGAGTGGCTCTTGTTGCTATGCTCAAAATAGTTGTCCTGATTGAGGAAACAAGAATACAATCATCAAATCTTAATCAATTTTGTTTTATCAGTTACCTGTGAGTGCAATGTTTTAAAAATTTATTATAAGGATGGGGAAGTGTATTTTTAAGTTTGTAGGTGAATCAAAGACAATTTAAAGATAATTTATTTGAATTAATACTGCTATCTGAGGTGGCAACCCGATGTGTTGCAATTTGTTTTTAACATCTAGTTTTTTTTAATGCTTTTAATTATTCCCCCCCCCCCAAAAAAAAAAAAAAATTTTGAAGATTTTTTTAGGTGATTCTGCTTTGCAAATTTGAATCGGTTATCAGCTCCGAAAAAAACCCCGCTCTATTCAAAAAACATTAGAGGAAAACATCGCAAAAACGTAAACCAGAGTGCTGGAAAACCGAGAATAGTCAGAAAATTTCATCAATCGGGAAAAGTCATTTGAAAACTGGAAATTTGGGACTCCTATTGTGTTTGGCCGCTGACCTAAAATGAAAGTAATTTTTCCATGCTTTATAATTTTTTTCTCTTTGTATTCGGGTGACAAATACCTAATGGCCGACTGTGCTTGAATTTCACTTTGCTTTTGTTATCCCATGCACAATCTGTTTCCATTGTCAGCTTAGATGATAATTTTCAAATTAATTTTGTTTCATAAAAATGATGTTTGTAAGCGTATGGTGTAGAGGCGGCAGGTGCACCTTAAATCTGTCGTGGCCGAAAGTTCTCTCGTTGGGTTGGTGTGGAAGTTTGGAGAGTAGGGCGCCAGCTCAGATGTCTCGTCATCTGACCATGGTTCAAAATTATGTGGCAATACACCGAATGGCTTAGGTTGGGACGGTGGCAACTAATTGAATATCTATTCAAGAAAATTTCATTTTATTATTTTAACCTTTTTATAAATTTATCATAGTTTTTGCATAATTCTTATGATCCATTTTGGTTCACGGGAAAATATTTTCTTCGAAACTCGTTCGGTCTCTGATCAAGTCAAATTTGAATCTGACGTATGCAACTTGCTATCCTTTTAAATCCTTTTAGTAAATGAATAGTTTGCCACTAATTTTATTTTTTGAAGCCTCCGATGTGCCAATAAATGAATTTACTTCTTATTTTCATTATGAATTTATGAAAGTGTATTATGAAATAATTACTGGTGTGAGTAATTTCCATTTCATAAGCAGATTGAAGCTGCATACACAACAAGGTAAGCACTTTAATTTCAAAAACAAAAATAAATTTAAAATGCAAAAATTAGGAAATTTTTGAAAATAAAAGTGTATGTGGATCAGGGACGAGCCTGACAAAATGGTGGTTCCTACCCATGATCAGCAATATGCTAAAAAATTGCTCATACACTCCCCTTAAGACCATTAAAAAGTAAAAACAAATCAATATGAAAAGAATAAGAAATCAAAATCAAACTTGCAACAGCAGCTTTGAGACCGAACACACCAAGTCCGGTCCTCATCAAACTTAACTCTTTCTTTCCCTTTCTATAAAAGCAAATGCACTGCAAAGAGATTGAAGAAAAACATCCAAAGTTTTTCTCTTGTAGTCTCCATTCTATAATTTGTTTATGTAAATGTCCATTTATTAACTGCTGAATTTTGTAAAATTCAGATAACTTATTTTGAAAAGTCTCATTTTTGTGTGGCATTATTTGTGTATAATTTTTAGAAAATAGACTTGAATATTAAATTTTTTACATACTACTATTCTTATAAGATTAACTAATCTGTAAGAGCATCCCCATTTGGTCTAAAGTCAGGTATTACATTGTATAATACGGTTTCTTCAATGTTTTATTTAAATCCTTATAAAGTCCTTATTTTGTCTTAGAAAGTCCTTATTTTTAGTTCGAAAAAAAGAGTGGGAACCCTGTTATGTTTTCTTCTTGCATACTGGTATTAAAATGTATCGTGGCTTAAACATATCGGTCGTAGTCAGTTTTGCTGTCTTTACTCATCTCCTTGCAGCCAAGTCTTGCATTTGAGTAGCTGTAGATGGTCGCACTCAGGCTGCAGCTCCTTCCATTTTAGCACTGTGTCAAGGGCACTCTTAACGCCTTACTACCTGACGGTCCTGCGTCTGGTTGAGTAGCAATGTCGTCAGCTTCCGGGTCATCAATGAGTTCTCTCATACTTTGAAATTAGTTCATCGTCACTGATAATTTGGAATCCAGGGTATGAAGAATCTCACTAGCCATTTGCCTACGTCAACTGCACAGCAATTGGAATATCCAGGAATTTTCACTTTGACGTTTCTTATGTCCTCAACTGACACTTCGTTGTCTTCGTTTTTATCATTCACAATTAAAAAACTTTTAAAATGCTGATTTTGGTGATTTTTTTCTCAAAGCTATCTACATAATTGGAGTTTAACTATATATATTCAAGTTGTATTCTGTTTAAAGTTAAAGAGTAGTTAATTTCCACATTACTATCTCATCCTCTACTATTATTAATGGAAGTGTCTGTTTCTCTGTCTTCCCAGTGGTGTCCTGACGAATCTATGGCACTTACAATAATGAAATTTGGCACATAGGTAGTTTGAAATTTTTGTGTCCAGCCTGAATTTTAAAATTCAATGTAGAACATTTGAAAAACTAATTTAATGGAATTTAACTATTATAGCTAATAGCAACAGCTAGCTATAACTAATAGCAACAGCATGAAGATATGACACATTCTGAATTTATTTTTTCTGTGCTTCCATTTGTTTTTGAGGAGTAATACTTTCAGCCGCAGAACAAAACAAATAAAAAGTTTTAACTAGTTACATAGCTCTTTTTTCTATCTCCTAGACCATTAAAGATAGAGTAAAAATTTCAATGGATTTGCAATCTGGAAAATTTTACATTAGATACATACCTAAAAATTTGATTTTCTTTCAACAAATAATTTTTCAATTAAATATTTATATTTTCTCAAGAGATTGTGACGTCATGCCGATTGGATCTCTTTGCAATTTGAATTTGACAATGACTGGCCATCATCGATCGATTGGTTAGCATCCTCATCATTAACATTTAATGCATCCTCTCCTTTAGACTTTTTGTAAGCCCTGTATGACGAAAACAGTTTCGAATTGTGGATTTGGTGACCAGACACCCAAGACTTCGTCAACAAAACCACCCAGAAGGGATGTGTCACAGTCCATGTTTTATCGTAGCATTCCAAAATACGCAATATTAACTGCTTCATGTAGTGACATTTTAGGCTGCGTGTCACACCTTGTTGTGTCGGCAAGTAAATTTTCCTGTGAAAAACTTGAAAAGTGGGAATTTTGGTTCACTCTATCCGAATTCCTTGCTTTTGAAGATCGTTTACAAGCATTTGAAAATGTACACTAGTGACAGGAAATTCGTTGGGACCATTTGAAAAGTTCGTTATAACCAAGGAATCGTTATATCCTGGGTTTGTTTTAACATGGTTTGACTCTATTTTTGACTGAAAATTGTTTTTATTTTTAATACTTATTATTTAAATTTTTTTTTTAGAAAACGAGGAATTACGCAATCTCTTCCTGTTCCTGCACCTGGTGAGGTTTTATTCCATTTAATTTCATGCAGACACAAACTTTTCTGTTCTGATTTTTGTATAACATGTATACCAACTATAACACATATTTTGTGATGAAACATGATTCAAACTCATCTGCATTAAAAAATAAGTAATTAAAAATAAAATTAAGTAATGTATTTTATTCACTCACATCTTGTATTTACGTAACCTTGAGGAATTAAGTCCTTTATCCCTCTGAGCCAGCAATGTTTTGTGAATTACGGAACAGTATTTAGCTACCCAACATAGCTAGCCATTGGGACATTTATGGAAATAAGCAAGCTGACTTGTTGACTAAGGAGGCTTCGACTTTACATCCACCTTGTCTCCTGAGTCCTCAAATGTCAAGTGACTTCTCAGACGCAATATCCGACGCAAAAGAATTTGTACTCTTAAAAAGTTGGAGGATGGAAAGTCTTGGACTTATCTATTTTATAAACAGAAGCATGCACAGCTTTCCCTTCTCCATAGAGTCAAGGGGGTAGCGTGTTTTAGAGTCATCACAAAACATGATTACTTGCAAGCCCATCTATTTAGGATTGGACTTTCCGATTCTCCACTCTGCAATACTATGAACATGACTGGGGAGCACCTTTTCAGTTGCCCCTCCTTGCTTGACGTTTGCTCTTGTGATGACTTTAGAGCTCTTGGGCCACCTCTTTGCTATATTTTATTACAAGACACCTTATGTCTGAGATGATGATGGTGGGTATAATAATAAAAAAAAAAGGTTTTTTTTTTAATATTGCAGTGAAAAAATTTAATATTGGATTCTCATGCCAAGAAGTAGATTAGGTAAACAAGGTAGCTTTGACTTACCATTTGCCTTAAAATCAGAACAAACATACTTTTTATTATGTACTCATTGAAAGTAGCTCTTTAACGGTTGTATGAACTACAAAACAATGCACGTTAATATCTATTCTTTTTGTGAAAAAAGTTTAAACAGTAACATTTAACACCTATTAAAAAGTCGATAAATATTAGGTTGTTCTAGTGCAGTGTTCTTCAACCTCATTTTACCCGACGAAAATAAAAAAAATATTTCGTGGACTGGCTTTAGCCAGAAATAAAAACCTATGTGGATAGAATTTTTTTTATTCAATCTAATGTTATAGAATTACAATTTTTGGTTTGCTTGACACCTGTTGCTGCTTATTTGTAAGCTAATTTGTTATATGTGGTTGCAGCATTGATTCTGAGACAAAGAGCTACATTAACATCCATTTGATTTCTCTGTTTGGTTTTTATTAGACATAGATGAAAAAGTCTTTACACAAATAGAAAGTCGAAACAATGGCCAACAGTTTGATAGCTTTATAACTGAGGCAATTGGTTTTAAAACTAGCTCAATCCTCGTTTTTTTTTGTAAAATGTTTTATTTTTTACAAGTTCTCACAGCACTACATCACCTAGCAAATCGGTATTGACCTAAAGCAGCTCAATCGAATCTAAATATGCATTCCAACATGAGTTTAGGTCAAAAGTGGCTCAATCCAACGTTCCAGTGTAGGCTCTAGGAGCACTTCTGTCGATGGTCATTCTAAATAACAGGTTGTCAGCAGAGGATACGTCTTAACAGATTAATTAATTTTCCATCCGTAAAACATGAAAACATTAGTTTATTTGCTATTTCCCTCATTTATAATGAAAATTCTCCCAAAATTGAACTGACTGCCCATTCTACTTTTACTTTTTTTATACATAAAATTAGAATTAAGAAGACATCTTTTCTTTTGTTTTTCCAGAGTGGTAACAGAACCTGAAAAATCGGGGAATTCTTGAGAAACTTTTTAATTCTGGATAAATTGGGACTGTTACTCTTATTGTTTGTCTTATTTAGAGATCCGTGATTATGAGTGCTTTTGAGAATTGAATAAATCATATTTGCTGAAATTGTAATTTGATTAAAGAACACCGGCATTGTAATTTTAAACACAAGATAAATACACCACCGCCCGTTTTTTCACGGCTACAGCGTCTCATCATCGTCAGGCCGGCAATACAACTTGTGGTGTACAATTTGAAATTTGTGTAACTAATGTTGTTTGTGTATTAAATTAATATTTTTGTTTGCAATTACATTTTTGTAGAATTTTTATGTATATTTACATTTGATTTTGATGAATACAGTGATCTCTCACTTATACACGCTCTCGTTTATGCGCGTTTTTCAGTTATACGCGTTTTTTTCGCGGTCCCGGCCATGAATATAGGAAAACAATGATAACTCTTATTCATTTATACGCCACAATAAAAAAGCAGCTCTCGCTTATGCGGGTCGCAAAAAAATTTTCATTTAAAAAATTGGGTTCCTCAAGTCAGGTGTTGCTTCTCGCAAGAACTTTTCCTTGTTTGTTCTGCTTCTAGGAATGCATTCCCTCGCCCTTCCCCTATCGTTCGGATTACCGGAACACATTTCTCTACCAAATACACGGGTGTACCGGAGGGGTCTTGTGACTGACGTCAGTGAAAGTCGCATTTATACAGCAGACAATTAGAGTGGTTAGTACGGTACGTATCACGTGGCATTGATCGCTAACGAAAGAACCTTCTTTGGAGTTTGGGTTAGATGGTTGCGTTTTAAAATGCCAAAACGAACAAAATTGTCGCTTTCGTTTAAAATGGATGTTATAAAAAAATTCGAAGAAAATTCTTGCAACTCGAAAAAAGTTTTAGCGGAGCATTTTAATGTTCCAGAATCGACATTGAGAGGGATTTTAAAAAATCGGGAGGCGATTATAGTCGCTCATCGAGAATGTGGAATTCAGTCGAAGAAAAGAAGCAAAATTCAAGGTGAAAAGTTCGAAGAATTTGAGAAAGTTTTGTTGCTATGGTTTAAAGAAGCTTGTGCCTCAAACATTCCTGTTAACGTTGAGCTTCTAAGGGAGAAGGCCGAACAATTGTCAAAGAGTTTTGAAATAGAAAATTTTTCTGCATCATATGGATGGATTGAAAAATTCAAAAATAGGTATGGCTTGGCAACTCGTGTCCTTTCTGGGGAAAGTGCGAGTGTCAATGAAGAAACCGTAGAACAATGGAAAGAAGCCGGAACGGATACGAACCGAAAAGCATCTACAATTGTGACGAAACTGTACTTTTTTATAAACTGATGCCCGACAGAACCTTAACATTCAAGGGAGAACCATGCCATGGTGGAGAAAAAAGTAAAGAAAGACTAACTGCCTTGCTGTGTTGCAACGCTGATGGTTCAGAAAAATTCCCGCCATTGGTCATTGGCAGATAAAAAAAAAACCTCCCTGTTTTAAGAACGTGAAGAAGAAGCTTCCTTGCGACTACACTAGCAACAAAACAGCGTGGATGACATCGCACATTTTCTTGGATTTCCTTCAAAAATTCGACAGGAAAATGCAAAAAGGAAAATGGAAAGTCCTGCTAACCCACAAGATCTTACAACTTTCAATAACACGAAAGTTGTGTTTTTTCCTGCAAATTGCACTAGCAAGATTCAACCTTTGGATCTGAGTGTCATTCGTTGTGTGAAAGTGCACTACAGAAAAACTTTAATCCGTCGACTTCTGGCTGCGTCAGAAACAAAACGTGCATTAAAAGACGAATTGAAGCAAATTACCGTCCTTGATGCATTTCATATGTTGTGTTCATCATGGAGAAACGTTACTGACAAGTGCATTAAAAGCTGCTTTAAGAAAGTAGGATTTCGTTTCTAGCAGAAAATGAATGTGATGAGCCAGATAATGAAAGTGAAAATTGTGAAAATGACATAAACAAAGAAGATTGGCATATTGTATCTGGTGGACTCGCTATGTGCACTACTTTCAACGATTTCGTTGATGTAGATGAAAGCATTTCCATTTCCTTTGTGTTCTTAAAAAATAGTAAACGGAAGTTATACACGGAAACTTGTATTTACATTTTGAAACTACGTAACCTTATTTCCATTTTTCTGTAGTACTATATACATAGTATTAATTAACAATATACTGTGTACGCTGTATTGATTTTTCACTTTTAAGCTTCTTTTTGTGGTTTTTCACTTATGCGCGTTTTTCACTTATACGCGTTTTGTTCGCTGTCCCCAACCCCCGCGCATAAGTGAGAGATCACTGTAGTATGATAATGTACGGTCAGGTGTAAAAAGTTTATAATCAAAATATTTTGTATTTTTTCTTCAGTTTTATCAATTGTTATTGTAAGAGTTCCTTAAAGGTGTTCAACCCATACAATAACAATTAAAATATCAAAAGAAAAAATACAAAATATTTGTGGAGAATTATCCTTTTACCATATCTGACCCTAAATATTTAAAAATATTATGTTGATACTGTATATCGATACCAATCACAGATCACAACATTTCTAAAGGAAATTGTAAACTCAGAATTTTTTTTAAGACTACCAGGGGAATATCAGGGAACTTTTTTTCAAGGAATTTGTTGACATCCTGTTTTCTATTGCTACTAAGTTTGCAAAAAGTGGTAGGGTCTTGTGCCAATAAATTTTGAGTAATTTTCACTTATTCCACCAGCAAAATTGGTTGTCTATCCAGATTGCTTCAAAACCGGCTAAATCCAATATTGAAATCTAAATTTCAATATTGAAAGTATGCCTTAAATGCTTGGAGACCTCCTTCCCAATAAAACTTAATAACAATATCTGAACCATGATACGTGGTTGTAAGATGTTTTTGGTGTCACTTGTAAAAATTTATGGAAATGGATTTAGCTGGTTTTATTATTATCATCTTGGCCAGCCATCATTATTTGAGAGGTCATTACGACTTGAAGTAGAACTTAAATTTAAATAAAAGTTCAAAGTAGAAATCTTCCAAGATACTAGAAATAATCTATTATTATCTATGAGTAAATATTTTCATGTTCTTTTCCATAGCTGAAGTGATTTTCTAACTTCACAGTTATAAGAATACTAAAATTAGTTCAAAATGTTGGAAACATGTGCATATGGTAATCATATGAATTAGAAATTTACAATGTCTTCACTTGTCTGTAATTGAATTCTAAAACTGAATTTGAAAATGAATTGAAACCTTTGCATAACTATTAGAATCAATTTTCAATAGATTTCAAAATAAAGATTTATAGGAATTCTGTGCTTTTCAAATTTTTTTTAAAGCAAAATATTCTGTGGTTTTTCTTGTAAGGTTTAGAGCCTATGGAATATTGCTGGTAAAGCAATTATTAATTTTTATAACTTTCAAGGTACAACTGATGTACTGGCCGATGTCTAAATTCTTTCTTGGCGCGATCATGGTACAACTGTTGTACTTGCCGCAGTCTAAAGGTTAATAAAAAAAAGCATCAACACAACACATCATCTTATTTTTTAACATGACATGCCTGCTGTTTTCACTCTACCTCGAAATGTACCTATTAACAGATCATGACCTACAAAAAGAAATTCAAACTAACCTCACTTAGGGCGCCTTCAGACGAAGGAGATCGATCTCTCAGACCGGTCGCTTGATATTGTTACCAGGAAATGTTTACAGATTCATTTCCTGCACATAAACTATTTGAGCGAAGAGAAGCAAAACAAAATTTTTGACTGGAATTGTTTAGTTTTTTTTTTGTAAAATTAGCATCGTTAAAGACAGATTGAAAATTTCAACGGATTTGAAATCTGCGGAAAATTTTACGACAGATCGATACCTTAAATGTGATTTTCTTTAAATAAATAAATTTCAATTCAAACTTTTATATTTTCTCAATACGAATTTAGCCGCATTTGACGTAAATATAAAAGTTACAATAGAAATATTATTCATTTAAAGAAAATCACATTTAAGGTATCAATCTGGTGTAAAATTTTCCGCAGATTTCAAATCCGTTGAAATTTTTACTCGATCTTCAACGATTGCGAAGATATAAACTTGTACTAGAGAATATAAAAGCTCTTTTGTTTTGTTTCTCGAATAAAATAAACCACTTCATAAAAAAAGTCGCCGGCGACTGAACTTCCTCGGTGACTATTTTTTAGTCTCTCATAATGGTTTCCTGCTAGTCTTCTCGTGTAAAGTGCTCCTATGATTTCTATGTAAGTTCCGTCGCCTTCAGACCAGTCTGAGCGATGAAGGCGCCCTTAGATACACTTTGTGACGCAATATTGGTAAATATTGTTTTCAATTAAATATTGTATTAATGCTGTGGAATAACTGGAAGTGCTAATTTGTTTTGGTATTTAGAGTTGTGCTGATGGCAACATGTATTGCCTGTTTTATGTTTCAGAATGCAAACAGTTTGAATTAATAGTATTCTTATAACTTTTTGCAATTATAACATCATTTAGATTTTGTTCTTTTTATGATTACTAGGGGGCACCACCCCCTAATCGCTATTGCTTACCAACCCCTGGTGATTTGTGCTATCCCATTTTGGTTTGCTCACAAACCAACACTTCTTTTGTGAGGGTCAGGTGTGAATGTGTCTTGGCTTTGCAAACCAACACACGATTTAAAGGCTTACTTGCTGCACAAGTTCTAATTCTAAGGAATCAGTCCCACCCCAACATGACATGAGTATGTTGCCTCATTCTTTCCCTAAAGGAGAAAAAGAAATTATTTAAAGAAATCAGTATCACCACCACTCATCAGGACAATGACATGTTCCCTCATTGCTTCCCTAAAAGATGCTCAGGTGTAACACTCAACAACAGTGAACTGTGGAAGGTACAAAAGCAGTGTGTATGCATATACCCTTGTCTCTGAATTCCATTGTTTGGAAATACCTTTGAACTGAAGAAATTTTTTGAAAACACTGACCATCAAGTTTTGTTTTGATAGATAAAGCATGATATTGCATATCTAATGTAATAGTAGGACTGATTGGGGTCAAATAGATCATGTATAATATTTTTACTGCCAAAGGTTTTGGAAAGCATGGTTGACCATTTGAGTATCTACGAACTGTTTGACAGGTCCATGTCCTTGCTTGACCAGATGGCATAGCACACAATGATTCTTTTTGTTATTGATGTGGCACAGTAAAAGCAGTCGAGTCCATCAAGTCTTTATTCCAGGATAGGGCATGTGACTTGTGTTGCACATGCGTTACACTGAGTTGCCGAATAAATTAGAGCAAATGTTCTATAGGTAAATGCTCTCATTTCCCATAAAAGATATTTACACTCTTCATTTCACAAGGAAGTTTTTAATCACTAGATCCTAAGGGGCATATTTACTACTGTGATACACATTCATGGTGGGGCACTTATAAATGTATATAGAAAGAAATTTCTCCAAACACAAACTACTTAGATACTTGCATAGTGCAAAAGACTACTAAATACAGCTGCTCTTTTTTGTATAAGAGTGGTGCAAAAGACTACTAGCTATTGTTATTCTTCTGCATTTTTTTTACATTTTTAAATTAGTGATTTGGAACAGTGTTTCTTATTGGAAGATTTTTTCATCAGATTTTTTTATTTTCATACTGGTCTCAACTTACTTTATTTTTTATTGTGGTTTTAAATCGGACATGGGATGAGCAATATATAAATAACATACAGCTAGCTCTGTATTACATAAGTTTAACTCGCTCTTCATAGCATCAAAATATCTCCCAAAGTATTCTTAAGAAGGCAAGCTGTATTTTGAATGTTTTATTTGCTTGTATTTGCCCTTAGCAATAAGAAACTAGATTTTGTCACTGAAAAGCTCTTACACCGCTTCAATTTTTCAGAACCAAAGCGAAAATGTGGTGGAAAGAAGAGCCAGGATGGACACGATGGTGAGCAATATATAAATAACATACACAGGGTTTTTGCATGCTCCTTAAGAACTCCTTAAAATGGACTTTCTTAAAACTTCTTATTTTTATGTGCTACTCCTTAAAAACTCCTTATATTTTTTTCGCCTTTTCAATTTTGAAATGGGTGCTACGTTCCACCGCAAAAATGGATTAAAAAACATCGTTTCAATTGTAAAAAGATAGTTCACGTTGCACGTGATGTATTAGCAGCAAGCTCTTGAAATTTTCCAACGAGAAATGGCTGTCATCAGTAAGGCGAAGCAGTGAAGTTGAAGGGAAGCAAGACCACCTGCATGCCCGACCCCTTTTACCTAATTGCCCAACTTTAGTGATGGAGCCTTGAGTGGCATTTATGACTGACGCTTTCCTTTCATAGTATTGTTTGGTTTGAGAAAGATATCACCGGCGCGACCTTCTGCCTTTCCCCCAAAGGTTCATATCTCGCGGTCGAATAAAAGGAGGAACCCTCTAGAAGGAGTCACTGACAGCTTGTAAGTGGTGATCGATGCCAGTGGTCACTTAAAAGAGGGATAACATGCACTGTACACAGATCTATACAATGCCGCTGGTATAAATAAAATTTTAGTGGTAACAAAAGTCTATCGTAGAAAGGTTAACAACCAATGTGCATCCCATATTGGAACCATCCAATGGCAAGAGGGTGATTGTGACAAATCAAGCAAAGAAGATGGTCTCAACAGGCCCGTTTTATTTTCAAATTCTAGAATAAGAAGACAGAGAGAGAGAGCGTTTGCTTGGAGAGAGGTAAGAAAACAGACGGATCAAGCTGATATTAACTCGACTTTAAATATTGAAGGAGCGTTGTGAACGTACTGGAAATTGCAATCTGTTATCATCAAAGTTGATTTTTACATATTTGAATATTTGAAGTTGAAGTATTATTTACCTATTCATTTTTGTAACAGAAATAATTGCATATTTCATTCATTTCTGTCTGTCTGAAATCTGTCACTGGTATTTACTGTAGAATACAGTGAAATCTCAGTATAACTTATATCCTAAAAATATTTAATTGATATTTTATTTTGAAAAATACTTTATATTGAAAACAAATATGCTTGGATTTTTATTATTGTGAGTTTTAGTTGGGATTTGAGAGAAATGAGTACTTTAAACTGAGAAACGTTATGCTGAGATTTCACTGTATAAGAACTGTTTACAGTAGCATCCTAGATAAAACAGCTCCAGCAAGCAGGGGGAATTGAACTTGTGTTGAGTTAAAATATCAGTGTATAACTTTATTGTTTTGAGTTATGAGTAACAGGGTGTCAAGATTCAAATCAGTTGATTAAAATCATGATTTTAATCAGATGATTTAAAAAAAAAATCATTGGTTTAAATCACAACCAATCTTACATTTAATACACCCTAGAAAAAATCACAAAACTCATCAAATGCTTTAAACTTCTGCACTCATGGTGATTTCAGCACTAATGGCTACATTCAGTACTGATAAGCTTTTGAAAAAATGTCTGGCACTGGACACTTACAAATAATGTGAGGCATCTATGAACTAAGTAATTTGTCGATTGGTGAATCGGGATTCTCACAGTAGAAAATTACTTGACACCTATTTGAAAGTTTTTACAATGTTCATGCATGATTTTATAGGTTATTAACAATAAAGCATTCATTCATTCAAGTGTGGGAAGCATGGGAAAATATTGTGCATTAATGTTATACTTAAAAAAGTCTTTAGCTATTTATATTTAATGTGATTAATAATTTATCAAATAAAAAATACAACTGAGCTTTCTATTTGAAAAGGATGAAAGTTTAAACACTGAACAGCTTTCATTTTGCAATATGCACTCTGAAACAGTCACCTGCCACTTTAAGAGTAGTGACCCATAACAAATATTTATCTAAATCTATATTACTTTACTGTAGTTACCAGATGAAACTATATGCACTTGTTTTTGTAGCCAATCAGAACTGATCACTCACAACAATCTAATCAAAAACAGATACAATCTGGCAATGCTAAGTAAAACTGCCACAGGCCACCAGTACTGTTTTTATTTTAATCAATACTATAATTTAGGTCTATCACTTACACTTACTGATAAATTTGTTAACATGATGTAATTTACTCGAGAAAAACTTTGTAGGATGTCAACTTGTGTTTTAAAGTTAAGGAAATGCTTTACCTTTTGCTTTTATTTAAAATATTCATTTTTTAAATGTATTACCATGTAATAAACTACGATTTTTAGTAAAATAAATATTGATTTATCATGTCACAAATTATAATTGTTTATTTAAAATAAATAATAGTTTACATGTTATGTCAATAAACTCAATTTTTCGTTAGCAAATTCATGTATAATTATAAAAACAGTTTATAGGGCCTACAGAAATTTAAATTAAAAAAAATATATGTATATGATTTTTTTTACACCGTGATTAGTAATATAGTATTAAGTGGAACTAAGTTCTTATATACAGCCTGCTCTGTATTACTTAAGTTTAACTCACTCTTCATAGCATCAAAATATCTCCCAAAGTATTCTTGAAAAGGCAAGCTGTATTTTGAATATTTTATTTGTTTGTATTTGCTCTTCACAATAAGAAACTAGATTTTGTCACTGAAATGCTCTTACGCCACTTCAATTTTTCAGAACCAAAGCGAAAATGTGTTGGAAAGAAGAGCCAGGATGGACGTGATGTAAGGTTTTTAAAAATAATTGTTTAACATTACCATCTCTTTTAAAGACTTTTAAGACACATTTTCTTATCCTTAGTATACATTTTCTGTTTAATAGGTTTATTTTGCAATTTATTAAATCCTTTGACAACCATTATTCAATGAACAGCAGATGGTCATTTAAAAAAGGTTTTAAGTTTCTTCCCTATCATTAATATTGAAAATTGTTTTCGATTATCTCTTTAACCTTTAGACTACGTCTGGTACAGCAGTTGTACATTGGAAGCCATGAAATAATCGCTTCAGTTATATCTATAGCCCTATTCAAAAGGTTAAGCAGTTACTTTTCCTCAAAACTATTATAGTCTTTTCTATTCAATTTTTAAAACAATAATTGGGAATTTAGGCATAAAGGATGCTTCAAGTAACTGCATTTTTCGAGTCACCATTTCATGTTTTATGCCGTGATAAAGCCACAAGTTATCTTGATTCTTTGTGGGAATGTTGATTTTCATGAGAAGACAACCTTTGAGCTGTAGCTCAATTTCTCCCAAAGCATCAAAACTTTGAATGTGTTTTTGTAGAAAAGTAAAAAAAGTTAGCAGACTGGTGCCTTTGCGTTATGATATACATAGTAACGATATACATATGAGGATAAGGAAAATTTATCAGTGCAAATTTTTGAATAAATGAAACAATAAAAGCTGTCATTAGGTTGTGTTACTTTTATCTTTCAGTTGAATTCTATTTCACAATGCAAATCCATAATACTCAAAATCCCAAATTAAACTAATCATTTTAAAAGGGGAGGAAATTTTAATTTTCTGGCCCTTTTGTTACCCAACTTGTTTCTTGTGAATACCTCCCTTGTCTGTTAAACACGGAAATATAAATTTAAACTCATTTAAGTTCGTAGGAACATAATTTTCTACATTCGAAAGAAAATAACTGAAATACAACGTTTTTACAAAGAGGAAATAAAAACTTATCGGCTTTTGAATTTTCTAAAGTACAGGCTTGATATTATAAGAATATTGAGAGTTTCTTTCTATTTAAGTTGAGTCTATTTGATTTCATAGGGTTTACTAAATAAGCTAGTATTGAGGGGCACCCATTCTAGTTTTTAACATACTGAAAACAAATTTAAAACAATGCTTGGATTCCCTCTCAAAAGATCTTCAGTTCAAGCCTGTGCAACTTTGCCACTGGGAAGACTGTCAAAAATAGCTGAAAATACTTTTATGCTAGTCATAAACTAAACAAACCTCAGTTGCCCCAGTTTTTTAAAATTAAAAATGCATATTCACAAAGCATGCTCTACGAGCCTGACCAAATATGCAGTGATTTGATCTCGTACCAAAAGAGGAGCAAAATTCTAAAGACCAGAACTCTTTGGGTCCTAATTTTTTTTGTTTTGTTTTGGTCCCTCTCTAACATGAGGTTTAAATATTACATATACCCCGATTGTTATTCATAATTATTTACATTAACAAAATAAATAGTTATGAAACTCTGGTATATGAAGTGATGTTTTGCTTCTCGCAATAATTACTCAATGTTGGCACCACTACATCCTAATTAATATTACCATCTCTAATAGGGAATCCAGTTATTTTCAGTTTAACAGTGTCATTCTTGAGATGTTGCTGAGTAGGAACAAGTTGAATGAAATAACATGCATTCTTGGCCCCAGGTTATTTTATTTTAATATTATTAAACCTTAATTTAAAAACAAAATTTAAATTTTGATTTAAATGGTTAATTTAAAAAAAATAAAAATCACTTGACTTAAATAGGCATACCCTAGTTAGATTTGCTCAAATTTTTACTTGTAACTTCTCTTTTAGGTTGACAAATACTGCTGGATTTGTCACAAGTTTGATGAAAATTCCCAGGACAAAATCTGTTTTACGTGTCCCAGAGTTTATCACACTGCATGTTTGGATAAAGCATCTCATACTTTCAGTGATAAAAATGTTTGTCCTGAATGCCAAATGGATTCCATTGATGGAACAAAGCTTTCGAAAACCTTAACATGTAAAAGGTTGAAGGAGTTGTTGCTTGCTACAACAGAGCAAAAGATTTTAGAAAAGGAATATCTCAAAAACGTACTTGTTGTTTTTTTATCTTACTAAAATTGGTGTCATTTTTGAAATCATTGCAATTGAAAATAATTCTTTACATATTTGTACAACTTTGTTCTTTTATAGTTCTATTAAATTGCTATAGAATTTTATATTGTTTTAAAATGTTAGTTTTAACCATATTATTTTTTAGTTACTAAATGTTAGCTTTAAATTGTTCACTTAAAAAACAAAGTAAACCACACACATCACTTAGTTTAAGTATTGAATAATCTTTCAGCTCTTTGGAAAGTGCAATATTTTACATAAAAGTAATGGTCCTACTATTTTGAGTCTTGAGCCAATGTGTTAGAAATGTATCTAAAACAGGAAATCTGAAATTTTTTTCTTTCCAATGGCGGGCACATCTGAACTTGATCAATGGCCACTACAAGGCCGTAAGTGATGGCCATTTGTGAAGGAGCACCCAGTGGGAGGGCAGAAATATGAAATTAAAAAGTGTAATTTGTATGCAACCAATGCACTATCAAAACATGTTGAGTAAGTAAAAGGTGTTCAGTAACTGCCAATTGAAATGCTTATTACTGTATCAATTGTAGAAAAAGTAAGCATATAATACAAATATGATGAATTATAACTAAAATCTGCTTAAATATTATGTTGTTAAGGGAAAAAAAGAAATTTTCTTTTGTTTTCTATGTTTACACTCTCTAACTGTTACGGAATTTCCGTAGTTGCTAAGGAAATTGGGTGAAAAGTACGGAGCTATGGATGTATAGTGAAAAACTATGGATCTCGTACAAAAAACGCCGAAAATACTCTTCCCCAATCCCGCTTTCCCTTCCCCACCTGCTATGAGAAAGCATTCTTCTTTCATTTCTCCCTGCCGGAATGACGAAGGCGATTGCATTGCGGAAATGACGTCTTTAGAAGATGCTTTCACTAGGACTGTAAAGCTATGGTTTCCTAAGAAGCGGAGCCGTTATCTAGCAGCCATAATGTAGCTGTGCATGACATCACTAAAACGTTGTTTATACAAACATATGGCATTGTTTTCCTAGAGAGCGCTGTTTGTGAGCGTAACGAAAATGAGCGGAGCCGCCACTTGCTTGAGGATCGTCATAGCAATCTTGAACAGTTGGGGAACGTTTTCTCTTGTAGCAGCAACATTTCATTTCCTGCGCCAAACAATTCGAGCTGAGGGTTGCAAAACAAACAAAAGGTTTTGACTGGCATTTTTTAGTTCGTTTTTTTTTTTTTAAATTGGGATTGTTAAAGATAGATTAAATATTTCAACGGATTTGAAATCTGCGGAAAATTTTACTCCAGATCGATACCTTAAATGTGATTCTCTTTAAATAAGTAATTAATTATTTAATAATTAAATAATCTTATCATAAATAATTGAATAATAAATCTGTTCTAGGTATCAATCTGGCGTAGAATTTTACGCTGATTAGAAAACTTGAAATTTTCACTCATCTTCAACGATCCCAAAGTTGAAGAAACTTGGACTAGAGCCACTTTGGAAAAAGCCACTTTGTTTTGTTTCTTGTTTGTGTGACTTTTAAAATACGATTCATTCATTTATATATTTAGCCAATAATTTTGAATATTGTTTAAAAATATTTGTTGCAGTTAATTATTCAATAATTTTGAAATTTTAATTAATTATTTTATTATTTAGTAACGTTTTATTAATTTTAAGAATTAATCAATAATTTATTGACATGATGTCGTTTGTAATATGTCGTTAAGAAGTGCTACTGATGACTGGGTTACCAATGTTGTAGAGTATGTGTATTTCATTGCTTTTTGTGCTTTCCACGATCAATTTACAGTACACTTTTGTGACTTAAAATTAAAATGAATTCTAAGCTTATGGAAATATTGTAAAGTTAACTTAAATGGAAAATCATAACAATGCCATTCATATAACTACTTTACACAATTTATTTACTGGCATGGAAGCAATGCCGGCAAACATTAACAACCGTATTCACAAGTCTGATATCACACCCGCTGATCAGCAATAATCCCTGGTTTATTGAAAAAACCGTATTCACAATGCCTGACCTGAGGATCAACTGTTCCTTGGGTTAACTCGAGACTTGTGATTATGACCGTTAGAGTAACAGGAGTGTAGGATTTTCTAGTGTTGAAATTCCAAAAGGTTACTCACTCAAAATGTACTCATATTTTTAATCTAATATATCTAACAGGAAAACATTTCTTTTAATTTTATCCAACAGTTGCTTTTTGCCTGTCATGTAAATAAAAATATTATTTACTCTACAGTATCAATTAATTTTAAGCAAATATAATTTTTATAAGCATATTACTAAAATTTTTAATGTTACTGGTTGTTAATTTTATGAGTTGCATTGTACTTTATTATTATAATTTTTTTTTTTAGAAAATACTTTTTAGCTGGCCTGGAGGTGATGAACTTGTTAAAGTGATTGATTTTCAAATCCTCATTGATGTGAGTAATTATGCTACATTATTATCAGCAACCATGATTTATCAATTTAATTTCATATTCCTTTTTTATTAATGAATTATTTCTTTTTCTGGATATAATGCTAAGTTTGGTTCATCAATGTTCAAATTTTAAAGTTTCGTTTCTTTGACAAATTAAATTTTTAAATGCTATCATTAAAAGTAACTCAGATTAGCTGCTTATTTTTGAAAGGAAGTGAAAATTGTCTTTGTGTCGTTGCTCATAAAGCTACATTGATTACCAAGTCAAATAGTCATAGTTTCAGCAGATATGATAGGAGTAATGATCAGATCACTCAGCAATATATTTTCCTTGCTCCACCTGAGGCATTTTATCCTAAAAGCTTATGGATTGTTGAATTCTATGTGGTTTCAATAAACCCCAACTACTTAAAAATTACTTGGCTCCGATGGTTTCCTACAGACAGCTGATTGGAATTATGAATAACAGTAAAAGCTCTGAAGATTTTATTGAAACTTCCTGTTTCTAAAAAATCTTATTTAGACCCATGAAAAGTCATTAATCTTTTTCTTTCTATATCTATTTATTTATTCTAATTGAAAAATATGGAAATAGGAAGAATGGTATCTGTTTTAGCCATTTTTGCTCTTACTAATGATGGGACTACACTGTCCCATCATTACTAGTCAAAAGACAAAACAAATGCAGCACATATTATTTCTTGTTTTCATTCTGTTATATTTATTCAGTGAGTAGTCCACCCTGCCTCACATGAATGACATGTCTTGTGACATCGTTACTATATTTTTTCGCGTAGAGAGGAAGGCCAAATGTTGGAAGGTGTTACTAAATAGTGGTACACAGTAAAATCCATATGCACTTATAACTGCACACTGTTATAAGTGCATATGGAATTTGCTGTTAAAAACTGTTTTCAAATCTTTTAAGCTAAATTGTTTTTGTGTTAGTTAAATTTTACCTCAGAAATAATCAAGTCATAATATTTGTTATTTTTTTTGCAGAAAATCAATGATATTGTCCCTTATACTAAAACTTCAGAATTTTTCTCTGATTTGAAATGGATTCAACATAATTGCTTTATATTATATGGTCGTAAGTATTGTTTTGAGTAATATTTTTATCACTAGAAAGACTGAAAGTTGCCATAGACCCAGGGCTCGAGATAAGATTTTGAAACTGACAGCAAATATTGCTTTGAGCTTTTATAAGCTGACAGCAAAAAACTTTAGCTCGTGGCAAAACTTAAAATTTCTGTAAGAACGATAAATTGCAGTTGTTAAGAAAAAAACAGTTGAATGAATAATGCAATGAGAAGAAGAAAAAAATGCTTTACTTTTCTTGTGAGCTTTCTGTAATTTCATACGAAACCCTAAAATACATATGAGATAAAAAAGAAACACTCAAATATAATATACTGTAGATACACATCTATTTCCTTACTAGCAAGTTTACGATGGCATCAGTCAATAATTAGGCCAGAGAAAATTGCAGTTGTTTCATAACAACATGGCTAAACGCAAGGTCTGCTATCACATGCACAATACCATTTCTGAACTGCTCAATCAGCCTTAAAATCTGAAAGCGAAGGAACATCCCCACTTATCCTCATTAAAGCACACGGTTTTTGTCTTTTAAATTTTTTTTTACTAGCTGGTATTTAAAAGAGAAATAATGAAACATTTGTTTTCAAATACGCGCCGCAAGACTTACCGTGAGAACTGTTGAACGTTGCGCCAAGTTAAGCTAAGCTCACAGCATTTGCCATGACTTTTTTCCAGCCCTGTATAGACCTAAAACAAAAGCAACCCTTTGTGACCCTTTTTTCTTATAGTGCTGGATCAAAGTCAATAAGAGTATTTTCAGAAAAAAAATTAAATATTATTTCGATAACGAAATTTCTGGCTAGGAATTTCCTAGGAAATTTGGAGCAATCCCCAGGGGCCGGCAAGCAGTGGTCACACCTGACCGCACAAAAAGAATTGTCACAGGCAATGCCGTGCTGGCCCAGCAGTGGCTGGTATTTAATGAAATTGCCAAAACATCTGCTTGGAACTCAGATTGTCTTCAACAGCAGTTCCCTTGGTTTTCAGTGCAGGTGAGTTTTAATTGATTTCCTGAAAAATCAGGAAACACAGATCTACTTGAGAGTTCAAGCTGTGAAGAGGTGTTAGTTTCGTGGTGCTCGTTTATGGGGCTAGGACTGGGTGACGTATTGGTACATTGTGAGATACCGATATAAAATAGACATCATTACACCGGTTTTCCGATTTTCAGTTTAGTGATGAAATAGTATAAATGTATTGATGTGTATTGAGCGATCTACGCATGTGTGCTTCTTTCTTCCGATGTCTGCCCAAACCGATATGGATTGAACAGCGTTCGCATGTGTGGTATTTGGACCGGTTTCTACCTAAACAGATGGTAAACCAATGTAGATTGCAAATTTGCACATGTGCAGGATTAGAACTGATGTGTGTACCTACAAAGTCTAATATCAGCATTTTCTATTCCGACGTGATTGACCATTTGCACATGTGTGAAAACTGGGCAGTTTCTCTTGCGATAAAGTCGGTTTGCATTTACTGAATACTCTATTGTCAACTATGGTATTTATAGCTTTTTTTTGAAAAATTAATTGTAAATTATTCTGTTTTGTAGTATTTTCCTCCACACCACTTGGCTCACTATGTTACAGTGTATCACAGCAAGTGAAACACTAAAGATAGTGGGTGTCAGTGTTGCCAAAAGAAAAAAAATCAAAAACCGTGTAACTTTGAATTTGCGCAAGTCGGGTATTACTGTATACGGTTCCATATCTTCGTTTGTCTCAATCCTCAGACAGGCCAGAATGATTTTAATTCTCACTTAGTGTTTACCAAATAATTCAAAGTAATCAAATCCCACCATAATCAATTGATTGGCCTGTTGTTTTTCTAGAGCTAAGCAATTTATGTAAATTTTTCTTCAACCAAGTACTAGTTATTTATTTTGTAGACTAGACTAGCAGGTATAACAATTTTATAAATTTACATTGAAATATATTATTTTCTAAACTATCATCATAAGTAAAACTAATATTTTTTTCTGCATTCAATGTTTTATTCAAATCAATTCTAACAAGTATTGTTGAGTGTTTGGTTCATAAAAAATATCAATTTAAAGTTAAAGCAAAATTACTATTTATATCTCAAGTATCTTGAAATATTTAGTGATTTAAGTAAATTCATAGTTTTGTTTCAAAAGTGAATTTTTCAAACAATCCAATTGATGAGATAGTTCAAAAAGGGTCTTCTAGTTTAAAAATATTTGCTAATTTTCTAAATGTTGTTACTGCAAGGTAATATTGCAATTTTGATTGTGAAATAGCAGCTTACATGACTCATTTCTGAGAACAATGTTGGTTTCAAATTAATACCTGGTCTTTTAGTCAGGTTTTGTTTTCACATTTGACCACCAATCTACACCTCATTCAATCACTACCAGTGCATTTAATTAATTGGAGTTGAATGTTAAAATCAGGAAAGGATCATGAAGGAAATTTTAGCTACTTTAATTTTACAATTTATGTTTTGATCTTTTATATTTCAGCTACATCAAAGGTGTCTGATGCAGCTGTAAAGCTTGTAAAAGCTTTTAAGACTGACCTATTGGACCTAGAAGCTTGTCCTGACTGCTATTACCACATGTTGTGCTCCACTTCTTCAGATTTTTTTGTTAGAATTTGTGTAAGTATGTCAAAAATGGACTTATTTCTTCATTGTAGATATTAAAAAAAAAAACATATTTTCAGTCCGTTGTCTTATGTTTTGAAAATTAGTAGATGCTATTAGTGAAGCAAGTAATTTCTTTTAGCATTTGATTCAATAAATGTAATTTATTGTTCACCCATTCAATAAATGCAATATAGAGTTTGCTTTGTACTGTTTTTCCAATGATTTCACTTTTGACATGAAAATAAATAAGTTGATTGTTCACGAGAAACAATGACAATTGTTACTGGTAATTGAATATAATTGAAGGCAGTTGCCAGCTTCAGGCTAGGTAATCCCCATTCAACCATCTTAAAATATTCTATGTTTCTAGTTTTAAAACATAATATGTAGCAAAATCAAATTAAAAAAGTATGAGTTAAATTCAACACTAACTGTGAAAACTTAATTACACATTTGTTCAGTACTTGTTCAAAATAAACTGGTCATAAATGCAAATTTATTAACACATCCACCATATTCTCCTGATTGTGGAATTTTTTCCTAATCTATAGTGGATTCTAGTCCTGCCATTAAAAAAGTACCTAATTTTTTTAAAGTGAGAAATCATACCAGGGTGGTAACAGAACATGGGAAATCGGGGAATTCTCAGAAAACTTTTTAATTCTGTAAAAATCAGGAAATATTTCCAAATTTCAGAAAAAATCAGGGGAATTTTAAAATTTTGATTACTTAAATGGCAACTACATTTTTGTAAAATTTTTATGTATATTTGCATTTGATTTTGATAAATAGTTTGATAATGTACAGGGTTCCCACGGTCCTTGAAAAGTCCTTAAAAGTCCTTGAATTTTTTTTTCCTAACTAGGGGCCCTTGAAAGTCCTTGAAAATTACGGAACTTGGTGAAAAGTCCTTGAAAGTACTTGATTTTTTTAACAAGTACATAATTGTGTAATTTCGTCTTGCATTGGAAATTGTCCAGACTAGTTTTCTCCACAGCATGTGTGCCATTTGAGCCTCATTCTGAATGAAACCGGTGTTTCACGCTTTGACACTATGTGATATAATGCTAGGTCTAGATCTCCACAGTATGGCTATCCATCTAAGTTGACACCTCTGGTCTCCATTAAGACCGCCGCTTCTCATACTCTTCTTCGTGCCACCAAAAGAATTTATCGTACGATATTTTAACGCACGACGGAAATCGATATGTGTGCAAGTAGCCTGAAAGTTAGCATTGAAACAAGAAGCCCACTCTGCAAAAAAAAAATCAGGTTCTGTGAGAAAAGAAAATCTCAATTGTTCCCAAAATTGACAATAACCTTTCTCTTTTGGACTATCAGTTGTATAAAAAAATGATTTTTCTTTTTCTTTTTAGTTGACAACTTTTGTGTATGTCTTGTTTTAGGTCGTTATAAAAAATTTTAGGTCCTTGAAAAATATTTTTTTGGTTTTGAAAAGTCCTTAAAAGTCCTTGAATTTTTTTTGGATAAAGGTGTGGGAACCATGATGTAGGGTCCAGTGTAAAAAGTTCA
Source organism: Metellina segmentata (assembly GCA_947359465.1). Lineage (NCBI taxonomy): Eukaryota > Metazoa > Arthropoda > Arachnida > Araneae > Tetragnathidae > Metellina > Metellina segmentata. The sequence goes on from OX375873.1 coordinate 116,281,902, forward strand.
TAATAAAATTTTTTTTTCCTCCACTTTTTTCAATTGCTATTGTAAGAGTTCCATTAAGGGTTTCAACCTGTACAATAACAATTAAAATATCTGGAGAAAAAATTAAAAATATTTGTGGATAATTATCCTTTTACCCTATCTGATCCCAAAATATTTAAAACTATTATATGGATGCTGTATATTGATACCAATCACTGATCACAATATTTCTTAAGGGAATTGTAAAATCATGGAAATTTTTTTAAGACTCTCAAGGAAATATCAGGGAATTTTTTTCAAGGATTCTGTTGCCATCCTATTTTTAATTGCAACTAGGTTTACAAAAAAAGGTAGTGTCTTAGGCCAATAAAATTTGAGTAATTTCAGAGAAAATATACAAAATATTTGTGGAGAATCATCCTTTCACCCCATCTTACTCTACATATTTAAATATAAGTGTGAATACTGTATATCGATACAGATCACAGCATTCATTAAGGAAATTGTAAAATCAGTGACATTTTTGTGACACTTGTTATGGAAATTTTTCTTAAGAATTTTGTTGCCACCCTGCATACATGAAAAATGCATAATTTTATGTGCAAGATATGGTGGAAAATATTATGTATATTTGGCATTGTTTTGCTATAAAGTATTACCTAATTGGTGGTACTAAAAGCTTTGCAGCCTGCTATCTTGTAAGCTGCTGAAGGCAAAATTACATTCTAAATTCTTTTTGATTATCAATGATTTGACAAGTTTCTGTAAATAAAGTTTGTTTTTCATTCAAAAATCATAATTTACTGGATTTTTTGAAAAGTTTTGTGAGACTTTAAAAAATCTGATTACATTTCTGATTCCCTGTTCTCCTTAAATATTCCCTTTTTAATTGTAAAGAGGCCTTATAGTCAGAATTTTTGTAAAAGGTTTATCTTGAAAAAAAAATCATAATTCCCTCTACCAAATATTCTGATCTTTCCACAAGACAAGAAAAACACTTATTTTGAGTATTTTTTCAAAATTTTCTTACGAATTTCAATTTTTCAATGTAATTGTCTAAAGGTAATCCAAGTTTATTATTCTTTTTTTTACATGTTTTTTACTGTTTAGGATCCTCCTCATGATATTATTTGGGCACAAGTGAGTGGATATCCTTATTGGCCTGCCAAAGTAAGTGCATTAAGTCTTTAAACATGAAATCTATTGATACCTTTTATCACACCTGATTTTTAGTCCAACTGAAATGAATTATTTTTTTAGAACAGCCCTACAAATGTAAATTAATGTCCTTAATCAGGGTTCCCACGAGTGCTTAGAAAGTGCTTATTTTGACCTTCATTTCTAAGAGCCCTTAGAAGTGCTTATTTTGCATCAACAGTCCTTAGAAAGTACTTATTTTCCTTTGAAAACCAAATTCAGTTTTCAAATGACAATATTTTTTCACAATATTTTCGACCTCTTTTTAGCGGCTGATCGGCGATAAAACTGCTTACAAGTACGGTTTTGGTGATGATTCGGGAACTGGCTTGCTTGAATGGCAACCCTTGATATGCGATATACAAATTGTTGATCGACTCTTGATAAGCACATAATACACTTGAAAACCCATGAAAATCGGTCTGTTTTCAACTTGTGAGTTGCTCTTGCAATGCACAAAATAGTTGCCCTGATGGAGCGAACTAGAATACAAGCATTAAATGTTAATTAATTTTGTTTTATTCAGTTACCTGCGAGTTCAATGTTTCAAAAATTTATTATAATTATGGGGAAGTGTATATTTAAGTTTGTAGGTGAATCGAAAACGATATAAAGATAATTTATTTTAATTATTACTGCTATCTGAGTGGCAATCCGATGGGTTGCAATTTTTTTAAAAACTAGCTTTTTTTATGCTTCTAATTCTTTGTAAAAACTATCCCAGTAAAGATATATAAAGAAAAATGTTGAGGATTTTCGGGGGTGATTTTGCTTTGAAAATTTGAAGCAATCGGTTATCAGTTACGACAAAAAGAACCAAACCGTTCGATTGAAAAAACATTGGAGGAAAAGATTGAAAAAACATAAACCAGAGTGCTGGAGAACAGAGAATAGTCGGGGAATTTCATGAATAGGGAAAAGACGTTTGACAACTAGAAATTTCGGACTCTTATCGTATTTGGCCGCTGACCGAACACAAAAGTAATTTTTCTATCTACTATTATAAAAGGAAGTGTTTGCCTGTTCTTTCGTGGCCGCAAAATCCTGACGACTCTATGGCACTTACAGCAATGAGATTTGGCACACAGGTAGTCCAAATATTTTGCAATTTTTGGGCCGCGGCGAATTTTAAAATTTAATCTAGATAATTTTTAAACGAATTTAATGAAATTTAATTATTATTGTTTTCTTTGGAATGGCAACCGCATAACGATATGACAGATTCTAAATTTATCTTTTCCTTTTTCATTTTGCTCAGAGGAATGATTTTCCAGCAGAGGATAAATAAAAATTTTGACTTTGGTTGTGTAATTCTTTTTTCTATCTCCTAAACCGTTAAAGATAGAGTAAAAATTTCAACGGATTTGAAATCTGCGAAAATTTTCACTTTAGATTTATACCTAAAAATATGATTTTCTTCAAAAAATAATTTCAATGTTCATAAATCAATGTTTTATTTAAGTCCTTATAAAGTCCTAGAAAGTGCTTAGAAAGTCCTTATTTTTAGTTAGAAAAAAAGAGTGGAAACCCTGTTAATGAAATGATCTAGTTTAAATTTCGTCATGTGTCATATATGATATGTATACATTTAGTATCAAACTTGTCTGTTTTTAATATTTCGGGTATTGGAGACCATAATGCTCACTTGAAATTCAGACAAGGAAAGAGTATCAATTTAAAATATGTCATTTTTGATAATTATAGATCTGCTTATGAATATAGTACAGGGCGTCCATAAAAGAATGTCCCAGTTTCAGTGGTACATTATAACAGTTTAATTTAGACTATTTACAACAAATCATAAATCAAATTGAAGGTAAACTAACCTAGTTTTTCTTACAAATGTTCAATATGTGCACCTTTAGTTATATGGCACACATCCAACCTAAAGTCCAATTCTTACCGTAACAGGGGTGGCTTATCTGTATATGTTGAAATCATGTCTCTTACCCTAATTAGCATATTGTGAACCTGTAAATTTTATTTGGCAACAAGATGGGAACAATTCCCCTCCAACTTCTGAATGCCTGACATGACATGGGCATGTCGCGAATTCGCATAAAATTCAGACTACCTGAGGTATTGATCTAAAGTAAAATTTTCTGCAGATTTTAAGTCTGTTGAAATTTTTGCTCTATCTTTAACGATTGCGAAGATAGAAACCCAAAATTATCCTTTTTGTGTGTTCGTAATGAATATCTTCGTCAAATATGGCCAAATTTGTATTATGAAAATATAAAAATAAAATTTGAAAAAGGATTTATTTAAAGAAAATCACATTTAAAGTATCAACCTGGTGTAAAACTTTCTACAAATTTCAAATCCGTTGAAATTTTCACTCTATCTTTAGCAATCGCAAAGATAAAAACTTGGACTTAAAAAAAAATTTTGACTGCCATTTTTTTTTTTATTCTTTTCTGTTTTGCTTTGTTGGAATTGTGTGGTCAGTAAATAAAAGGGATAAGATCAGTGTTACCATTGTAAGGAAAACACATAATGAATACATTAAAAAATGTTTAGGTTAAATTTTCGGTCTTTGCATAAAATTAGGACTACCTGTGAGCCAGATTTCATTACTGCAAGTCCTATAGATGCATCTGGACACAACACTCGGACACAGGCTTCCTTTTATGCTAGTAGAAATGTATCACATAATTTTCTTTTGATTGTATCCTGAACTATACCTTTGCTTAATCAAAGTTTTAATTTTTTTATATCTTTGAATTTAGTGCCTGAAGATTGTTGGTGGAATTGCTCATGTAAGATTTTTTGGAATGCATGAAATGTAAGTTGAATAAATATCACATTCACTCATGTTTTTTGTTTGAAAATTAGTATCATTAGAATATTTAGTGGAAAATGCATAACATCAGAAGTAAGTTTTAATTTGATGACATCAACTTTTTCGGAACCTTGTTGTGTTTTCATAACTTTTAATATGTTATTATTTATGACTCTAGAAGACATAAATTGGCCCACCAATCTGGCAAGTAGGACTGGGCTATGTATCAGTACATCATGAGATATCAATATAAAGTTGACATCGGGACACCGGTTTCCCTATTTTTAGTTTTGCAATGAATCGTGTTGTGCATTGAGCGATCTACACATGCGCGGTATTAGACTGATATCTTACTAAACTGGTATGAACTGAAGGATATAAGCTTATGTGGTTTTTTTCTTCCGATGTCTGCCCAAACCAATATGAATTGAACGATGTAGACATGCGTGGTATTTCAACCGGTTTCTACCTAAACAGATCATAAACCAATGTGGATTGCAAATTTCCACATGTGTGGGTGATTGATTGGTCGTTTGCTCATACGTGAAAACTGGGCATTTCTCTTGCGATAAAATCGGTTTGCTTTTACTGAATAGAATGTTTTACCGTTTTGCAATCCATTTACGTGCATCCGAGATTTTCTATTTTCTTCATGTTTCATGAGGAATTTTTTCGTATACATGTTTTCTAATGATATCGAAATATATTTTCGTTATAGTATTTTTAAAAAATGCACAAACTTTTAAATTTAGCAACAAGTTATCTATATGAAGCCCCCAAGCAGCCCTAACATGGGACCAATGCAATCATTATTTTTAGATTAAGAATGCAAGTATTCACATTTAAAAAAGCGATTTATTAATGATGTCATCATAACTGATGATGTCAGTGATAGAGATACTTCAACAAACTTTTTTACATTGTGTTTGGGGAATTTATACTACCTTCTACTAAATCTGCTGAAATTAACAAAAGATTAGTAGGAAAGTATAGGGAATTAACTGTTATTTGTGACAAACATAAATATGTACCCATTTATCATATATATATCTGTATACAGTAAAGCCTTGTTAGCAATCTTAACATAAATTGTTCTGAATCCTTGTCAAATTAATAACAGCAACATGATCCCATTCTTTCCAGATAGCTCAAAGTCACTGTAAGTGCTTTTGTTAACAAGGTTTGGCTGAATTTAATTTTGATTTTAAATTTTTTGTACACACGTATTCGTAAAACAAGTTTGGTTTCATAAAATCGTTTTAATATATATTTTCAACTAGTTACCACCGTCCCAGCCTAAGCCATTTGGTGTATTGCCCACGTAATTTTTGAACTACGGTCAAATGATCAGGCAACATCTGAGCTGGCACCCCACTCTCCAAACTTCCACACCAACCCAACATGAGGACTTTCGGAACACGACAGATTTAAGGTGCACCAGCCGACCATGTGCTTACATCCATGCCCTAACCTGGATTCGAACTAGGAACCTTCCGATCTAGAGGCTAACATCTTAACCACCATACTGGTTGGTTGTTTTAATGTATATAAAGGATTTAAAATTTTAACATAACAAATTAACCACATGATAATGATTGCTTAAAGTAATCTAATATCGCGATATATTATTAGAACACAATTTTATCCTGGTTGATACATCACGATGTAGAAATTCCGACATTGCCCAGTCCTACTGGCATGCATTCAATTTGAGATGCATAGAATAAGCCATTACAAAATTTCTAATTACTTTTATAACTTTAAAATACATTATTTGTACGATATTTGAATTAAGGTATTGTGAGACTCACCAAACTCTTTCCTGTTACCATTCAACTGAGCTTTTTTTTAAAAGAATTTATCGTCTGAACAAGCTGAATTATTGTTATAAAAGTCAAGTGCTATTGCTTGGCAAAGGGAAAGAGTTTTGTCTCACAACAACTTGATTCAAATATCCTATATCTGTAAATATTTGTTAAAAGGAGAATGACTCTTATAGAATCAAGTCAATTGTCCGTATCTTCATAAGTTTAATTAATAAAAAAGTATAGTTAAATTTTCTAAATTTATTTGACTTAACAAGAACTATTCAAAAACCAGGCTATATCAGCAACTCATTAACATATGTATAGATACAAACCATAATTCTGATGTTCTAAATCCCCCCCCCCCGAAAAAAGTTGAGATTACAAATACAAACTACTGGAACTAAACAAGAAAAAGTTCGAAGTATTTATCTAACGGCACAACAAGTTCTGAAAGGTAAACAAGCGCTTGCTTAACAAATTTTCAGCTTCCTGCAGATAAATTCTGAAAAGTAAAAGCCATTGCTATTGCTGAGCAACTTGAGTTTCGTGTGTTTCACAGCACAAGGTTTTTGTTTTTTTACAGTAATTTAATTCTGCTAATTTTGTGTATTGTCTGCCTTGTGTTTCTTGCATCAATCGCAGTGTATATTAACTTGATGCTGATTGACTAAGTGCATTGTATATTGTTTTTTAATTGTACCTTCTGTTTTTATAGGGGCAATATTCCCATCAGTCAGTGTTATTTTATATCTAAAGAACACCCAAATTATCCCCAAAAGAGTGTTCCCAAAACCCCCAAATATAAAGCAGCATTGGTTGAACTAGGACAGTATATTGCTTTATATGAGGGGACATTTGGAGTTGATACATTTCATTATTATAAAGAAAAAACTGCTTTCAAACCTGAGAATGCTGTACCTAAACCTGTGACAAATGTTCCAGAAGAGGTAATTATTCAAATATTTTTATAGGTAAAATTCTTTTATATTGTTGATAATACAACTGATTCAATTCAATAAATTCCTAAAATTTCTTTGTCTTTCTAAACAATTGTTAGAGGTTGCACTGAATATATATTTCTCAATAAATTAGTGTCTAACGTGAATATGAAGTTCAAGATTTATTTGTAAATAAGTTTTAACCTGGAAAATAAATTTTTGTATAGAAATACTTTTAAAGGCACATTTTTTGAGTTTGTGACATGCACTATAGTCTTCAATCATAAAGTATTAGAACAATAATTTTAAATTCTGACAAATTAAGGCTAATAAATATAAACTTAGTGTTTTTGTGAATTTCAAGAGCAGATTATTGCATAATGTGCCAAGAGAATTTTGTTTTTTTTTAATCAAACATTCTCTTGTGTACCATTGTGTCACTAGTTAGCAGATATAGCATTTATTGCAATAAAAATAAAGACATTAAATAGCAGTATTTTTTTACATATCCCTATCTATTTATTCCATCGTTGCACTAACTATGCCTAAAGGAAAAGTGGGACCTGAACCACTTTAATACATTCTTGATTGGAGGTGAATGATCAATTTATAGATGATTTGCTATTTCAAGACACTTGTGTTTGCTTAATGCCGTTTTCCCACACACCGGCAAAGCCTGGCATTTTCTTATTAATATTCCATGTATTGTTGTATGTTTGCAATTTTTTAAAAATCTAATGCCAGAGCTTGTTTTTACCCCATTTGTCGGGCAGCTCAATATCACTTTGAAGTAATAACAACAGGGCTTGTAACTTGTCACTTTTTTGTTCTTTTGTCACTTTTTCAAGTGTTTAATTCCTTAAATTGTATTTAGACAACAACAGTTTTTAGCGCACAATTTAAAAAATTCATTTTTTCCTCTAAAAAAAGTCAAATGTCAATTGAATTTGAAAAATTGGAATATTTTTGTCGTATATTTTTTCTTGGTGAAAAAAAAAAAGGGGGGGGGGAAGAAGAGACTTTTTAAATTTGCCAGCCATATTTTTCATTATTTTCATTTGCCCCCAATGATGGTGACCTGAGGCAGGGTTCCCATGTTCTTTGAAAAGTCCTTTACCCCGCCCCCTGAAGTCTGGGCCCTTGAAAATTACGGAACTTTGTGAAAAGTCCTTGATATTTTGAAAACTTCCCTAGTGCTGAAATTATCTGTTGCCTAGTACATATTGTGTAATTTCGGCTTGGCTTGGAAGTTGTCCAGACTAGTTTCCTCCACGGCAGGTACGCCATTTGAGCATCATGGGGGGGGGGCAATTCCCCCTTCTGAATGACACCTGTGTTTCTGCCACTATCAAACCTTTTTTATATTTATTTTGAGATGTTCGTAATGTGATGCTACGGATAGCAGCGTCTGCTATAATATTGTTTTCGTTTTGCGAAACAAATTGGATCCTCAAGTATCACCAAATAAGACAATCTTGTCATCAATTAACTGGTGAAAGATATTGTTCAGATCGACAAGGTAAAATTGTTTACGAACACTTGAAGACATTTTATGTAGTGATATATTTTCATCAAAACTATTTGGAGGATTAATATTGTTTTCTAATCGTTCCACAAGAAAATGAAATCTTAAGTGCAATTCCAGCCTTGGCTAGGATGTTCGGAATCCACTTGAAACCGCAGGCTCTGTTCTATTAATCCCTCATGTAGCAGAAAATTAAGAACAAACCAAACTAAATAGAGAGGAGTCTCTTAATGGAAGTATGCGTTGCATTAGACATGTAAAGTGAAATTGCATAAATGATCTGCCTGATGATACAAATATTAATTGCAGGATTTGAAAAATTAAAAGCATTTTACATTAAAGGAATTGGCAGTAGTTTATGTCAACTTATTTTCAATTCTGTTGAGTATTTACTAAGCACAGAAAAATAAAATGCATTACAGTAGCTCTAAAATTCATGAATGTTATTGAAACCTTAAAGGTATATTCCATTGGTTTATTGCTATATTATTGATGAAGATAAATAAATAATGTAAGATGTAATCTGATTTAGTATAATTTTTGTAAAACATTTATTGGTTGAATGTTCTAATTCAGTTACATTTTTTGCAGACTGTTCCAGTTTCAAAATTTTCAAAACCCAACATTACAACCCTACCTCTGTGCATTGACTTGATTGGTAAAATTGTTTTAATTAAATTATGTTTTGGAGTTATTTAACTACCTATATTAGGCAATTACATTGACTGAATCTCTTCTGATGATCAGATACAAAATTATGGAAACCACTTCTAGTGCATAGATTGTGTGTTTTTAAATAGTTCTTTTGGGGGGAATTTAAAGTCTTAATATTTTTTGTTTTGTTTTCCCCCCTTAAAGCTGCCTTAATTTACTTATTACTTAGTAATTTAGTTTTCAAGTGAAAAATATAAATTAGAAACATGATTTGATAACCTTAAGTTCGTTCTCTTAAATAGCCCCAAATTATTCTACTGTATTGGTATTATTTTGCTCCAAATAACGAAATTATTTCTGACTAATAGATGAAATTCAACCTAACTCTAGGGCTTTTGCTTTAAATTTTGGTACAAATATTGCTATGCTATGTTTAAATATTGTTCTTTTTCATTTGAAATAATTTTCACAGTTATAATCAATCGAGTCATTTGTAATAAAATTTGAAGAAATGCAAACTGATCCTGCTTATCTTTATTCATAGCTCGATTTTAGCATTTCTTATATCCATGCATTTTTCCTATGTAGTACAAAATTGAGTTATGGAAGTGTATCAATATCATGTTTCTGTTCTTTGAAATTAACACAATTATTTTTATATTTTAACTTAATTTTGTTATTGATTCTTTTTAACCTAATTTGTTGGAATATACATTTAACTTCACTGTATTTAAAATATACATAAGTGCTTTTAATTTCTGTGGAAGTTTGTATCAAAGTGATGACTTCTTTCACTTAATTATACATGGTTAAGGATAATTAAAAACCTGTCTTAGTGAATGGATATATGGTGTTTGGGTATATGAAATGCATCTAATTACATTCATCTTAGAAACTTGGTGCAATACTTCAAATGTTAACTTGCATGAATGCTTTTTCTCTTTAATTTGTTTGAAAATATATTGAACATCACTATATATTTTGTAGTAACTAGTATGCATTACAATTATTATTTTTGTTGCGAAGTTTGCATCCAAGTTATGGTTTTATCTAACTTAATTATGCGTGTTTAAGGATCATTAAAACCTATCTCATTAAGTGGACATATGTTTGGGTTATGTAAGTGACATAACATCAACATTCATAGTGGAAACATGGTGAAATACTTACATTAACTTAAGTCCTTTTATTCTTGCATGGATGAGATTTAAAAGAGTAAGTTGTTTTTGTAAATACATGTATACTTAGATTGGATAGGCGTAAAAACAGAACACATTTTCATTTTTATTAATTTCATTATTTGAGCAAGACTTCATTTAATTTTGATTTTATTTTTTACATCAAGAAGATTTAACAATTTTAACAAAGTCTACTGTTATAAAAGTAAGTGTTTGTATGTGTGTCAGTGTGCCTGTCTGAGTGTTTTCAGACGAATCTATACCTCTTACAGTCCTGAAATTTGGCACACAGGTAGTCATAAAGGTGACTGAATGGACCTTGAAGCCCAAATTTTAAAATTTAATCTAGAACATTTTAAAATTATTTTATTGGCCTTTTTTTATTTATTTGGTTTCCTAAGAATGACTACAATGTAAAATCTAGCGTTTCTTCTTTTGTAAAGGTTTTTTTTCCTTTTGTGTCTTTATTTTTTGGATCAAGTTTGCTGAAATCGGAACATTCTGCCAATTCTCCTTTGATTTCATTGGCTCTTTTATATTATTTTCACTTTCATAACAGATTGTTTTTTGTCCACAGTGTTCTTTTTTGAAGCAGTGCTAAGTCGCTGAATTCATTTGTTTCTTGCTTTTTTTTTCTCTTTAGCTTTGACCTCAATGACGTCACTGGTCGAATATTATTTTTTTCCTTTCATAGCGTTCTGTTTGATTTAAGTCACAGAATCTGTTTCTTGGTTTTTTTTTTAACATTGTTGCATCGGAATTCCGATTCTCCTTTGATTTCATTGGTTTAGAACATTTTAAAATTAATTTATTAGCTTTATTTCTTGACTGCTCTAAGATGGTTGCTGAAATCAGAATTTGATTTCATTTGAAGACGTATTCATTCTTCAAGGATCAGTGAGGTGGGTGGAAGGTATGAGGCGACATGCCAGTGTCATGTCGGGAAAGGTGGGACTCATTCTTAAAATTATTGTTTTATCTTTTTAATTTTTACAATATGAGTAAGGTCATGGCAAGAATGCTGTTGTGGGCAACGCCGTGCGGGTACTGCTATACTCAGCTGCACCTTTTCTTGACAATGGAGAAATAAGCAGAGAGCAAACGAATCAAATAGTTCACATAGCTGTTTTCGATATTTGAGTGTAATGAGGCAATGCAATTTAGAAATATGATTAATTTGTCAACCCCACACATATATAACGATATTTTTGTTGTAATTAGCGTGAAATGTTGAATATTTTGACCTTTACGTACAGAGTAGCAATTTCCTTCAAATCGAGCACCCAACCAATAAGCAGTTACAGCTCTCCCAATTCTTGTCGTTAGGTGCTATTGGCGGGTTGTTTACTTATCTCTCGACTAACGTATGTTGCATTTATTTTCGTTAATATTTTAATCTCTATAGTTAAGTATTTTGTTATTAAATTAATAATGGAATTAACTCTGAAATCTATTGGGTTGCATTTTTCAACTGCACAAGAAAGGCAGTGCTCTGCAAAGACAATAGTTATGAAGGTGTTCCATAAATTGAAAGAATAGCATCCTGACGATTCTCAGAATGATATTCTGGATAAAACTTCGGGCTTGACTGGCATTTCCATTCACAGTATTTTACGAATGCAACAGGAATTTCTAATGAAAAGTTCCTTTTCAACCCCTATAAAAATAAACTTCACAGAAAGGAAAAACAATGAAAATTCTCGTCTTGCAAAATACGATTAATTTACTTTGTCTGCCATTCGAAGGAAGGTGCATTTGTTTTTCAAAAGAAATGAAATTCCAACTGTGTGAATCATGTCTTCATAAAAAATTTCCGCACAAGCATGTGGGTGCCTCCAAATTTATAGTAGGGTAAAATAAACTCTTGGACACCAAACCAACATTTTATGCAGAAAACAACACAAAATGTTATGAAGTTTATTGTTGTTATCCTGACAGACTTCATAGGTTACATGTTACATTAATAACGATATTTTTTAGAAGACTTTTGCTAATTTTTCTTATGTAAGAAAATTATTACTTTATTTTGCTTATCACATAACATTTATTTTAAAATTTGATTTTTAATATTATTTTCCAAAAAAAATATTTAAGATAAATTTTTTGTTTCATAAATATGCTTTCTTTACATAATAAAATTTAAAAATATTTAAAAAAATTTTATATTTATTTGTTATTTTATCATATTTTTACCAATATCGTTTTTACATACTTCTTTTGTAAAATTTTTAAGAGGCAATAATTTAAACAAATACCATTACAAATTTAAAAAATATCTATATTATTATAATTATGTAGAAATGTCTTTTTTAAAACGATAATAATTGTGCTTTTCTTATAAACTGACAGGCAAGCTATCAAAAATTTTTGTCCCATATACAAGGCCAAATTAGATTAATGCACCAAATTGGAAGCTTGTAAGTGTGATGTCTTCTCGAAGCCTCTGCCTGCAACCCAACAGATCTATTTACTCATTTTACCTTCTGCGCACGGTGACGTCATTGTCAAGAAACATTGCTGTCTAGTATAGTAGCTGATAAAAATTGTTGATTCAGAATTTGGTTAATTTTTTTTAGCTCATGCCAGCACTTTTTAACATGTAATTAAAGCAAGGACAGAATGGAAGTGAATGGAAGTTTCCAAATATTGCATTTACTTGTGACCATTATCACCCACTATGCTTAAGGAGCTTAAGGCAAAGAAACCAAAATATATAATAATTATTGGGTCATCCAGAAAGTTCTGCGTTTTTTTTTTTTTTTTTGTTTTTTCAAATTGAAGCACGCTTTGTTATTTTGCTATCGCTGATAACGAGTGACCTTGATGGAAGCAGGTGTTTAAATTTGATCTTTTCTGCTTTCACTGCATGATTCTAGCTTGTGTTGTGGCATAATATTTGTTTCACTGCAGTGCTAAAAATGGAGAACCAGAAAGTTCATTTCCGTCAAAAATGCTCTTTTATTTTAAGAAAGAAAAATATGCTCGTCAGAAGGCTCGTAAAATGTGTGCTGTATATGAGCAAAGTGCTGTTTCTGATGACACAGTTCAAAGGTGGTTTGATAAATTTAGGCACGGAAATTTCAGCCTCGAAGATGATGCCCGCTCTGGACGACCATTCTCTGTAAACGAGGACCTATTAAAAGATGCTATCGCTGAAAATCCACATTACACAGTTCAGGAACTGTCACACAGACTAAATATTCTAAAAAGTACAGTTCATGATCATCTGAAGAAGATTGGATGTGTAAGCTGTTACGATGTATGGGTACCCCATACTTTAAACACAGTATACGCTTGCACGAATTTCGGCATGTGATTCTTTGCTGAAACGAAATTACGAAGCTTCTTTTTTGAAACAGCTTATTACTGGAGATGACAAGTGGATATTGTACAATAATGTATAAGAAAAAGATTAAGAGGTAAGCCAAATGAACCTCCCCAAGTAACATTGAGAGGGGGGGCTGCAATCCCAAAAGTAATGATTTGTGTATGGTGGGCCCACAAAGGAATTGTTCATTATGAATTGTTGCCACAAAATCAGACAATATATTCAGAAAAATACTGTTCTCATATGGCAGAAATCGTAGCAAAGCGGCCAGAACTGACCAATCGTCGAGGTGTCTTCCAGCATGACAATGCACTGCCCCACATTTCGCTGAATGTCAAACAAAGACTTATTGAGTATAGCTGAGATGTTTTGTGTCACCTACCATATTCACCATACCTTTCCCCTCAGATTTTACCTCTTCAGGTCACTTCAAAATTCTCTGAACGGCCTGGAGTTCAATTCTTTGGAGACTGTCAAAACAGCAACTCCATAACTTTTTAGAAATAAGTCTAGTGATTAAAAAAAAAAAAAAAAACTTCCTGCAGGAAAGATGGCAAAAAGTCATAGAACAAAATGGTGCTTATGTGATTCAATAATATTTTTTTTATGTTTTTATACTGCTTCGTTGGTATTTATCGTAAAAAACTTGCCAAACATTCTGGATGACCAAATATAATAAAATATAAGTAGTACTGATTGTTTTCATATGATTTTCTAAATGATTACTGTAAAGACTAATGATATAATCTACTGATATCCATTTAAATTGTTGGGTGCTTTCTTTTCCATTCTATTCTGTTGAATCAATGGATGTCAAGTCAACACACAGATGTGAATTATAGTCATTGACATCTCAAATTTGGTTAAGAATGAAAATCATGTATATCAGCTTAGAAGAAAACATGCTGTCACAAACATAAGGATTCTACTCGCTATGATTTACTCACTGTGTTCCTCAAGAAGAAATTTAACCTTCATGCAAAAAAAAATGTGGACTAAAGCTGAATTCAAATAGGAATTGCAAGGCACAAAACAATACGCTCAAACCAATCAGCATTTTCACAGCTCACACAGGCACCTCTAATTGGTCTGCACTTATCGCTTTGCACCTTACGCTTCCTATTTAAATTCAGATGTAGTGGATTTCAGTCTATCTCTAAGATCACATTTAAATTTAAAAAGGCTATAAAACTCTTCTTATCTTAAATATTTTAACGTGGTGTATTTCACTTGTAAGCTGACAATATACAGTCAACACGAAAGAAGCAAAATAATAAAAGTAGTAAGAAGTTATTAAGCTTGTATTATTTAAGGTTTTAATAAAAATGTGTTGCATCTTGTAATAGTTAGCTGTTATTTTCTCAGGAACCATATGAGATGCAAACCTAAATAATGTCTTATATTAAAATGTTTCAAAACCAAGCAAAGTTAGAATATTTAAGTGTTTTAAAAATACCAATTTCGAAATTCTGAAAATTTTACATTATTCTCCTATGTATCCCAAAGTTTCATTTATAATCTCAACTGGTGCATTGATTTGACATGGAAAGACTTGTGTGTAATGAATACATTTTGACAAGACCAAAACTTTTTTAAGCATTAAAATGCCTTTAAATGTTTTGTGTGTGAATACTATGTATAGTAATGTTAAAAGTAATGTATTTTATTCCTTCACAGCCCCAGAAGAGACCCCAGCCTATCGAGGTAAGTGTTCCTTTGCTTATCTTTTAACCTTCAGATTCTAAACCTTTCACAATTTTACTAAGGTGTTTCATGAAAGTTGGATTTGAGCCTTTCTTTTGATAATATTAAATGGCTTTATGCATTCTAGATTTGTATTAACATCATATTTTTTGAATTTCACTTCCTCTCTTTGTTCTGCTTACTTGCCACTTATTAGTTGACCCGAAGAGTATTATATGTATCTAGTTGCGAATAGTGAAAGGCAAGTATACCTGCACACAATAAGGAGCTGCTATTAATTGTTGGCCACTTGTAAAATAGAGTTTTCAAAATAAAAAGTAATAAAATTGCACAAAAATTTGTTCTGTGAATGTATTAGTACTTTATTTTGCTTGGATTTTCTTATCACTGAATTGTCAAGTTTAAAAAAAAAAATTCTTTTAATTCCTTTTGAGAAGTAATATAAAAATCTTAGCAAACAGTTTTCTTATCATAAGAATTGCATTGTTGAATTTTGGGAAACTATAATAATACTTTGTAGAACAACTGTTTTCATGTAACCGCTGATTAGTAGTCAAACCCCATTATAACAAACCCTTGCTGATATAATGATCCCTTGGTTATAACAAACTCTTTAAATGGTCCCAACCAAACTCCTATGTTACTGGACTGACATATCCCTTCTTGATGCCGTTGTTTTGTTGGGAAGTCTTTGGAGTCTGGTCACCAAGTCTGCAATTAAAAAAGGTTTTTGTCATTCTGGGGTTACAAAAACTCAAGAAGGGGATGCAGCAAATGTTAATGATGACGATGAGGATGCTAACCTACCAATTGCTAAGTGGCTAGAAAAGCAGAGTTAATACTTTTTCTTAAAACGATATTGAACATTGTGAATGTTGCGATGACTATGAGATTATATCTGTTGCGCAAGTGATGAAGATATAGTTTTGCTCAAAAATTAAGGAACAACTTGATCAATGATTCATCTTCAGATATTTAATACGAAGGTGATGCAAGTTCAGGTTCTTCAATTTCTGATGCGAAAGGCAGCTGTGAACATTTTGCACAATTTCTGTGCTACAGAAATTGTGATAAGAATGTAATGGATTTTTTTTTTATTACTGAAAGAAGATAGAAAAAATGTACCTGAAATCTAGATGATTTCAACAAAAAAATCTTTTTTTCATACTTCAGAGAAATAAATGTACATACAATTAATTTCTTTGTTTAATTATTTTTAGGAACAAATATTTGTTTTACTTTATTATATACCATTACTACTTGCAATTCAATGTAATTAATTGGTTCAAACAAATGTTTTTAAAGATTTTAAGAAATTTTGTCTTGCCAATGTTTGAAAAATGAGATGTAGTGATCCCTTATTTATAGCAAACTTCTGGATCATTCCTTTGAGTGTTCATTATAATGGGGGTTGACTGTGTTATTCTTAACTGATAAATATTTTTCTTACACCAAGATAGTTGCATTTTTTTTTCTGTATCATTTAAATTCGAATTATCTTTACCTTGACTTTTTATGCAACAAGGCAGGCCGCAATAATAACGGGCTGGCCAAATGCTTTGAGTTGGATAGTCCTGTACATAGATCACTTCAAAAATAAGAAAACCTGCAAACAATAAAAATGTCTGAAAAAAAAAGTTTGTTTTCCAAATTTTTGTATTTTTTGGAAGAAAATTTTAAAATAATTTCCATTTTCAGGTTTTCTTTATTGGACTTAAAAAGAAGGAAAACCATTTTTTACTCTTAATAAGTGCTTATAATTTGTGGTATTTATTATAAAAATATTAATAACTTGTTTGTTTCATTTTCTAAAATCAGAAAACCGAAAAATTTAAAATCTCGTAATTTTGCTTTAAAGTTTTATACTTAAAATGCCAAGCCACTTTGCACAGTTGAAATTGACAAACTTGGGTCTTATGCAACTACTCTCTTGGTAAGTTGGTTTTGTATTCTTTGTGCAAGTTGTGACTCCAAAATGGTGGAAAATGAGTTTAATAAGAAAGGTACTCATCTTGGTCAAACTGTCTGAACTAATTTGTGTTTAGCAGTAACATACTGGATTGTTAGATAAGTCTGGGAAACAAATCATCTGCCCCCTTGGGTGTTTTGAAAAGGCTAAAAGTAAATTATGCATTGTTAAACACATTTGACGTCCAAACACAATTACTTTTCTTTTCAACAACTTTTGGATTTCATTTTTTACTTAATGCTTCTTTTTCTGTCACTAATTAAAGATTAAAATTCTGTTTACTAAGCACATTGCAAATCCAGTAATACTTTTTCTTTTTTGGGAGACCCACCAGCCTCGGAATATGGGTCATTCCAAAAATAAAACAGAAAAAGTGTTTTTTTACAATTTGTATAGGTAATGAAAGTAACCTATTTTGGAAAGAATGAAATATAGTGCAATATTTCTGATAGAAACTTTAACAATATGGATATTCAAGGTGTATTATTTGGAACTCCACTGACAAACTTGGAAGGGTGATAGTGCTTATCATGATGAACAAGAAATGCAATGGGGGACAAATGATGCTGAGTGGTTGAAAGTCACGTTAATGTGTCTGCAATGTGTGACGCTAGGAGTCGTCAGGCGGCTGGCAGTGGATTGCGTACTGTTAAAAGATAACCTATGTTTCTAAAAATTTATCTTCACATGTTTGCACCTCCTTGCATAGCTATGATTAGGTACACAAACAAGTTGAGTTGTCATGCTTTTGTGATTGGCAAGTATGACATCACAATTATAAACGTATGCAGTTGCAATATTATAGCTAATCATCTACTTAATAGAGTATTATTATTTTGTTCATGGCAATCATTAAAGTTTTTGAAACTAATTTTTGTAAATTAATTCTTTATAGATGAAAATGATGAGCTGAATAATGATCTGAATTCAGATACTCCTGTAATATCCTCTTCCAATGCTGTGACTGTCAGTATGACATTTACCGAAGAACAGAGCAAAACATTAGGAAATGATTTTGTCTCTTCTGTACCCTTTGACAGTACTTCAGTGGATCCCACTTACGACACCCTACCATCCATTGATATCCAGTCGTGCACTGCAACAACTGTTGTGACATCAACTCCTATTGTAGCATCAGCCGATTCTCTTATAAATTTATCATCAGCCGATTCTCTTATAAATTTATCATCAGATGATCCTCTTATAAATTTATCACCAGATGATCCTCTTATAAATTTATCATCAGATGTTCCTCTTGTAAATTTATCATCAGATGATCCTGTTATAAATTTATCATCAGATGATCTGAACTTAGGTGCTGAATTTTCAAATGCTAATCTTGTACATGAATCTCATGATGAAACTATGACAAAAAAAGTGAACAATGAATCACTATCATCTGAAATGCTACAGGAAGCTGTGTCTAATGCAAGCGATCATATATTGAACCTTCAAACTTTTATGCCTCCAGAATTCCCTACACCACAGGAATTAATTACAAAGTTGAATGAAATGTTTGACCAGTGTTCACCAAATAGCCGTTGTAGTACATGCTGCAAAATTTTATATCCAGTAGACGACGATCTTATCATGGTAGATGCATCAGGTATGAAAATTTGTGTTAATTCTCTATAATTTTTTCGTTTGGAACATAATTTCCTTTTTGTCTTTAAATTGGGGTTTCCAAAGTTTCTAGTGAGACCAAAGGTCTACTTTGTTTGGTCATACCTTGTATGACTAAAGTACTAGCATACAAAACAAATCTTGACAGTCTATGCACATATCTTCTAAAGAGCTCAAAGCACCTTTGATTGTATACTTTTGTCCCCTTTCATGTATGTAGATCAGGGTGGTAACAGAACGGGGAAATTAGGGAATTCTCAGGAAAAATTTTAATTCTGGAAAGATCAGTGAAAATTTCCAAGTTTCACAGAAAATGAGGGAAATTTTGTTAACTTATATGGCCATTATTATCGTTTGTCTTATTTAGAGATGCGCGATTAGGAGTGCTTTTGAGAATCATATAAATCATATTCGCCGAAATTGTAATTTGAATAAAGAACTCTGGCGTGGTAATTTTTAAACACTAAAAACCTGCTGCAGCGTCTTGTCGCCGTGAGGCTAGTGATACAATTTGATATTTTTGTAACTAATGATGTTTTTTTTTCTGTGTATTAAATTAATATTTTTTGTTTGCAATTATATTTTTGTAGAATTTGTTATGTATATTTGCATATGGATTGTGATGAATAGTATGGATAATGTAGGGTCAAGTGTAAAAAGTTCATAATCAATTTTTTTTTCTCCACTTTTTTCAATTGCTAGTGTAAGAGTTCCATTAACGGTTCCAACCCTTACAATAACAATTAAAATATCTGTGGAGAAAAAATACAAAATATTTTTGGTGAATTATCCTTTTACCTCATCTGACCATAAATGTTTAAAAATAGTGTTGTGTGGATACTGTATATCGATACCAATCACAGATCATAACATTTCTTAAGGAAATTGTAAAGTTTGGGAAAAAGGATTTTATTGCCACTCTGTAGATTTATATTCAGAAAATATCTTTTGAATTTTTTACACAGGTGCCCCCATACCTACACCTCTTGTTAGTGAAGCATTGATTTTGTCGTATATGTCTTCTCAAGGAAAATTGACGTATTCTACAAAAGATGTAAGTAAATTGTACATTTTTGAATTATTTGAGTGTTCTATAATGTATACTTTTCTATTCTGAGTTTTGGGGAACCAGAACACTAAAAACGGAACACAATAAATAAATGTTGAAAACAATTTTAAGGTTTTTTTTTCCTGTTTAATAAAATATTGTTATTGCAAATTTTACATGAAATGTTATTGTAGTTTTGAACTGTAGCAAATTTCTGCTATTAAATTGCTGATTAATTAAATTTGTTCAAAGTTGTCCCTAATTTTGTGAGACAGTTTACGAAATAAGAAATTAAAGCACATTTTGAACCAGAGTAAAAACACTCACGATTTTTTAAAGAAAATTACAAAAATCGGATATTTATGATTGAAAATTAATCCTTTTCCAATACAAGTTTAAATTTGTTGGATATGAGACATGCGAATCAGTTTAGTTAATTTTCAACAACTTTATTTGAAGTGTGACTTATTTACTTTGACCATTAATTATTTTTGAGTTTTAACTCTTGAGTTTGATTTTAATGTACAGTGAAATTTCAATTAACTGCCAGGGTCAGGATTGTGACGATTAATCGAATAGACGGAAAACAGAAAACCTTGGAACAACCCACCCTCATTCATTACATTTGAAAGAATGATAAAATGTCGGACATTTTTTAAACTTTTAGTTGCTTCCTAAAATTGCAATAATGTGGAAAATTCAATGTAGCTTATCAAAATAAGCAGAAATTGTGCATAGCCATACTAGAAGTCTTTCTGAATCGATTCCCATTAAAATATATTAAGGTTCCAATTCATAATTTTTTTAAACATTAATTAATAATTATTATTGCAAACTAATAACTACTAAAAAAAATAGTATGTTTATTTTGTTTGGCTTGTTTAACAGTAACACGGTACAAAACATCAGCACTGTAGATATATTATTTAGGAAGATATGCATAAAAGTGTAAGAAACTGGTTTAACATTAAGAGCTCTAATCTTTTTGTACTCATAACTTTGAAACGGTAAGACCTAAGGACATGAAATTTTGGTATCTGAAGTTAAATTTTGATGTTGATTCGAAATTGTGTGTCAAAATAGGGGGTTCCTATTACAAATTCTGAAGTTAGTTCTGAATTTAATATAAAGATGACTCCTTATGCAAATTTTACGAATTGGAATTTATAGATGCTATGGTTTCTGTCAAGTGCCATCTTTGAATTTTCTCTACTGTTAAAATTGCTCGAATGAAGAGTGATGGTTCCTTTTTTCTGCGACTTCATATTGTGAAATAAACTTATGAGACGTAGATACATATTCACATTTTAAAATAGTCTCATTTCCTTTTGTTTCTTCGAGGCTTTTGTTTTCGAAGCGGCAATGTTCTATACTTCAAGTAGGATAAGTATCTGTGCTGTGTTTGCCTCTTCTTGCCCCTCATACCACTCAATGCATTTTGATAACCTTATTTCTGCTTCTGTATGACAACATAGTTTTTTCATCCAAAATGTAACACTTGTCTTTGTCAATTTCTTTGGTACAATATCTATGTATGTGCGTTTTTGTGCTATAACTTATATTTAATTAACTTTTGATAATGTACTTATGGTTTTCACAGAAACTGACAGTTAAAAGAGTGGTGGTTAATAGGACGGTTAATAAGAAACTCAAAATAGGAATTTGCAAACTTAATCCCATAATAGAGTAAATAGCACAGCAAATGCCATCAATTACAATGTTTTCCCATCTGGTTCTCGAGCAGTCTAGTGCAATTTATTTTCCTTAGATTTAGTGGTTTTTTTTCTCTTTTTTTTCCTCTTTAATTTTCTTAAAATATTCTTCCCAGTTTCTTTAAATTGGAATAATTAATGTTCTGTTGATTTTACTAATTGTCTAATGCATTCACATTAGGTTGTTTTCTTTCTTGCTTTTATCTCTAGTTGTAAGACTTTCAAAGTATGGCAATATTTAATTTTTGTCATTTATGCAATATTTTGTTTATTCTGTTTAATTTGGTTTTGTCGGAATCAGTAAGGTTGACTTTCTAAAAGCATAACTTAGTCATGGGAAATGCTGTGCTTATGCTGCTAGTAAGAAATAAAGGGAAAATTATTAATTTTTTCCCATGAAAACAGTCCTATTATTGGCATATTATAACATTGATGGTGTCTCTCTATGTTAAAAAAAAGTTTCCTCCGCTGCATGATTGAAAATTTGTTTTATTTTTTGCTCGATTCTTAGATGGTTTCCCGAGAAAGTACGGATAAGAAAATTACAAAATTGACATGGTTTGTTCAAAATTGTATAGGGAACTAGACAAATAAGATTTTTTATTCCGATGCGACTATTAATTTAAGATTTATTAAATGTCAAAGTTGAAAAAGCGAAATTTCTAACGTGAGTGAGCAAAAAACATAAAATTTTCAATTTTCAGCTCTGATTATTTTAGAGTACCACTAAATGTAAATTTTTGCTGGAGGCCAAGATTTTTTAGAAATCTCAATTTGGTTCCTGAAATTTTTTTTTTATTCTGGAAAAATCGGGACATGCTTGTTGTTTATTTTTAAAAACAGTCACATCTATATCTTATTACTGTTAGTTTTTAAATTTGAAAACATTGCGGAAACTCTAGAATGTATCTTTCTTACGGTACAGTTATTTTTGTAATTGGTTAATAAATAAAGTCAATACGATGAAAAGTTTGTTATACAAATTTCGTAATATTGGGAAATTTTCGTTACTTTTTGTTAAAACTATCCTATCTATAGCTTAGTACTATTATTTTTTTAATTTGAAAACATCACTGAAAACCTTAGAATATACTCTTTCTTATGGTATAATTATTTTTTAAATTGGTTAATAAATAAATTTGATGCAATTAAAAGTTGGTCATACATATTTCAGCATTTTTATATCGTAATTTTTGATACAAAACTAAAACTGTCATATCTCTAGCTTAATACTATTTGTTTTAAAATTTGAAAATACCACGTGAAAGCTTAGAATGCACTCTTTCTCATGGTATAATTATTTTTTAAATTGGTTCATAAATAAATTCGATGTGAGGAAAAGTATAATTTTGCAAGTGTACAAATTGTTGATCAGGCAGAGGTTGCATTTTTAACGGGTTTGCTAGATATCAAATTTATTGTAACTACAGTCTTTCATAGCAATAATTTAAAAAAAAATTCTAATTTATTTAATTTTTTTTCCAATAACAATTATTAAAAATTCCAGAGTCCAAAAGGCTGAACTCGCTTTTTACCCTCGATTCTCATACGGTTTCACAAGAAAGTACACATCCAAAAATTTCAAGATTTACATGGTTTATTCAAAATTGTACAGGGAACAACATTGCGAAGATTTTTTACTGATGTAGCTTTTAGGGATGCGACATCGATGTATTGAAACATAAATGTTCAAAATTAAAACATCGATGTTGATAGTACATTGCCCCAAAAACATCGATGTTTTTATAATTCAGTGTATTTAAACTTTTTCCCCCATTTCTTAAAACTGGTTTAGCAACTAGTGATGCTACATCGACAGCAAAACGTCGATGTTTTGAAATTTGATGTTCAAAAAAAAAAAGTTGCTAATAAAACGTTTTACCCCAAAACCATCGATGTTTTTAAAATTCAGTGTATTTAAACTTTTTTGCCCATTTCTTAAAACTGGTTTAGCACCTAGTGATGCAACATCGACAGCAAAACATCGATGTTTGAAACATCAATGTTCAAAATTAAAACATTGATGTTGATAATGCATCGCCCCAAAACCATCGATGTTTTTAAGATTCAGTGTATTTAAACTTTTGCCCCCATTTCTTAAAACTAGTTTAGCAACTAGTGATGCGATATCGGCTCCAATACATCGATGTTTTTTATAAAACATCGACATCGATGTTGCATCCCTACTTTTCAGACCCTTCACTCTTGGCCACTTTGGTCTAAAAGTATGTTCAATTTGCTGATTATAAAAATTATGCTGACTTGGTTATTATTTAAATTTTTATAACGGTACTTTTTTCATTGAAAAATAAAACATCGACAACGTAAAAACATCAACATGTATAAACATTGATGTTTTAAAAAAAAACATCATGTCTTTGATAAAAGAATATACTCCTAAAAACGTATTTGATGCTGATGAGACTACAGTAAAGGGTGAGAACTGTCATTGGTGAAAAACTGTCAAAACAGAGATTGACTGTTTTGCTTTGTACTAACTCAGACAGGACTGAAAAGTTAACACCACTAATTATTAGACAATTTTTGAAAATTATCTTTGAAAATTGGACAGACAAATGCATTTACAGAAATGCAAGATTCTTTAGTTGGTTGATCAATGCACAGCCCATATTGTGCATTTAAAGTTTAAAAACATGCGAGTGAAATTTTTCCTTGCCAATTGTACGAGCAAAGTTCAACCTTCTGATTTGGGGAATATGTCATTTAGTGAACTATCGAAACCATCTGGTGAAAAAATATCCTGAATATCGAAACTGGAGCTGGGAGAAAGTTGATAAAAGTGCTAGAAGCTCTTCATATGATTTCTTCAGCATGGGAGATAGTAGGGAGAAAATGTATCTCAATCTCTTTTGTAAAAGGTGGTTTTCTGGAGGTCAGACCTGATGAATTTAAAAGCAAGGAGGAAGATAATGAAGATTTAAATGATAAGGATGAGTTCTTCACTACCTCAGATATAGAGTCGAGGTTTATCGCTTGGGATATGAACGTTGTGACATCAGAGATTCCGAATCTAAGTGATTTGATGGACTCGGAATTGGATAGTTCAAGTAACGAAGATAACGAAAGAGATAAAATTCTGTCTGCCATTCAGGCTTTGAATATAGTAAAAGAATTTCTCTTGTATTAGAGAAGGACAGGGGAAAAAACTCGTATCTGTAGAGAATGGTGTTAATGATTTTGCGAGTAAAAGCAAAATAACTGATTTCTTTAAACATTAAACTATTGTGAAGGAAGAAATATAAGGTATGTTACCTAAATTAGTCTTTATTTCAACCTCTATAGCGAGTGTAAGCGAGCAGGGGCAGAGCCCCCCTAATATTTAAAGAAAATCATATTTTTAGGTATCAATCTAAACTGAAATTTTCCGCAGATTTCAAATTTTTTGAAATTTTTACTCTATTTTTAACGGTCTAAGAAATAGAAAAAAGAACTAAATAACTGCAGTTAAAAGATTATTTGTTTTTTATTGTCTGTTGGAACAAAATTCCTCCGCGCAAAATCAAAACGGAAACGAAAAAAATTAATTTAGAATATGAGGTCTTCTATTGTCACTTACAACGATAAGTGTTTGGTAGGAAAATTAATCGAAATGTCCTACCTCATTTGAAATCCCGGTTGAGTGGTGAATTGGTCGTCCGGTCTTTGTCCATTACACTTGAAGATACTCCAGATCGTGATATTAGTAAAACGCAAAGAAGACAGGAACAGCGATTAAAAGTTAACTTGGAATATAATTAAAAGTATTAATGTAATTACAAGATTTAGTACAAATAACAGAAAAAGAAGGGAATCCAAAATGCTCGCATCAATCAGTCATCATAATTATATCTTTCGAATCTTTGTCCAACAACGCAACAGCGTTGCCATTCACAGTTTTGTAGCTGTTCTCGGAGACGTTCTTGTAGACTAGTAGTGGAATTACTAGTTCGTTTTCGACATCTATGCTGTTGCATTCAATAATGATTAAATTTCATTAAATTCATTATAAAATGTTCTAGATTGATTTTTAAAATTCGCCGCAACCCTAAAATTGCAAAAAATTTACACAACTTGTGTGTCAAATCCCATTACTGTAAGTGCCATAGATTCGTCAGGATTTTGCGTGCAAGAAACAAACCGACAGACAAACACTTTCTTTTATAATATTAGATATAAAGAAAATCACATTCTTATGTATCGCTCTGATGTAAAATTTTCCGCAGATTTCTATTCTGTTGAAATTATTACTCTATCTTTAACAATCCAGGATATAAACAGTTTTGTTTGTCTGCTGAAATCATTGCTCGGAAAATGACAGGGAAAAATAAGTTTACAATCTGATCGCTTTATACTGTTGCAGGGAATAAGTTATGTTCGCTTTTTTTCGCAAAATGCAAAAGAAAGGTCTCGGAATGCGGAAGAAATGGTAACCACTTTCGCAAAAATGCGAATTAAAAATATTTTTGGCATATGTTCCAAACATCACTTCCTTGATCACTAGTAAGAGAATAAGAAAAAAAACGGAATAGGATCAGAAGATCAGTTCTTAATCATTTAAGCAAGAATAATAAATGCCGAGAAAGCAATTGTTCTTAATTCTGCTATTAAATGCTATAATTCTGATTCGACGTTTTTCTGACAATTCTAATAGGGACATTTTATTGCGTATTCTTACTGTCTATGTATAACTTTGTCGTCTTCGCACTATGGAAAAGTTTGTAGTAGCAAAAATTTTTTTCCTACTACTAAAAACTATAAATTAAACTACCTACCCAATAAGCTGTGATCTTTGCACTTTGTTGAAACTTAATTATTACGTTGTTGTGTATTAACTCAGTTTTCGTATCTAAATCCATAATAATATTGCAGGATGTCTAGTATCTAAAGGTGACACCTTGAAAAAACACGAAATAAGTGTAGATCACAAATTTTCCGTAGAAGCCAGATCACTTGATGAAAGTAATGCGTGGCAAAAGTCTGTAAAATCATCATGTGTGAAAGCTGAAGAGTCTATTGTATCTGCCATGAAGATCACTTATTTTCAAGCAATGGAGGACTTGGCTACCAAAAAGTTCAGTGCCCTAAAAGATTTTTTGACTGATTTTGGCTGCTCATCCTTGGCAGGTCTAAATGTGAGTTCCAACGTCAGCTATGACTCTGTCAGGGATATGGAAGCTGACTTAGCATCATTGATTCAAGAGAAGATAATAAAATAGATAAATGAAGCAAGGTGGTACTCCATCATGATAGATGAATGCACTGATGTGCGTGGAAAAAAGTGTGTTTATTTATGTTAAATTTGTTCATAAAGGCGAGGTATTTACTCTACTTGTGTTTAGTTGAGATCGAAGAGTCATCAGTAGGTCAACTTTTTTGTTGCAGCAAAAATGGGAAAAGTTGCATTTATCATTCCCTAAAGTTACATTTATGGAAATAAAGTTGCATTTATTTTTGATACACTAAATTCTAAAATAAATTATTTGTAAAAAATGAAAAACAAATTAAAATATATTGACAATTTTAGTAGTGTACAACAGTATTATAATATATACTGAAATACAGAAGAACGTTAAATGGCCGATCCTTGGTCAGTAATTTCTAGAACATTGAAAACCTGCGCCAGTCATAGTCATATAATGTGCTGTATTGGATAGTAGAAGCGCAAAATCCTTTCGCTCAACATTCAGAGATTTTAAAACGTCATCTACAAGGCGAACAACATATTGATGATAGACACTCACCTCGCAAACTCTGCAGTCGATTACACAAGTTTCCTCTGGATTATAAAGAGTGCCAACCAATGTGTTAAAGTACTATTTGCCATTTATTTCACTTCCGTCTTAGAATGAACACCTTATTACCATGAACTTGTTTGATCCGCAATACTTCGGCATTCGCAAGATCAGACACACATAATCAAAGGCAGGGTTCCTACGGGTGCTTATAAAGTGCTTATTTTGACCTTCCATTTCTAAGGGCCCTAAGAAGTACTTATTTTGCACCAATAGTCCTTAGAAAGTGCTTATTTTCCTTTGAAAACAAAATTCAGTTTTCAAATGATAATTTGTTCACAATATTTCCGATCTCTTTTTAGCGGCTGATCGTCGATAAAACTGCTTACAAGTACGGTTTTGGTGATGATTCAGAAACTGGCTTGCTTGAATGGCAACCCTTGACACACGGTATACAAATCGTCGATCGGACTCTTGATGAGCACATAAAACACTTTAAAACTTGAAAACCCATGAAAATCAGTCTGTTTTTGACTTGTGAGTGGGTCTTGCAATACACTAAATAGTTGCCCTGATAGAGGAAACTAGAATACAATCATCAAATATTAATTAATTTTGTTTTATTCAGTTACAAATGAGTGCAATGTTTTAAAAATTTATTACAACTATGGGGAAGTGTGTTTTTAAGTTAGTAGGTGAATTGAAACCAATATATAAAGATAATTTATTTTAATTAATTCTGCTATCTGAGTGGCAACCCGATGTGTTGCAATTTTTTGTTTAAATCTATCTTTTTATTATGCTTTTAATTCTTTGTAAAAACTACCCCCCTCCCCCTCAAAAAAAAAAAAAAAATTTTGAAGATTTTCAGGGGGTAGAAATATAAAATAAAATAGTTCAAATTTCTCAGAAAATTTGAAGCAATCAGTTATGAGTTCCGAAAAAAAACCCAACCCATTCGATTAAAAAAAACATTAGAGAAGATTGTAAAAACGTAAACCAGAGTGCTGGAGAACCAAGAATAGTCGGGTAATGAATCAGGACTCTGACGTACGCAACTTGCAATTCTTTTAGTAAATTAATAGTTTGCCACTAATTTTATTTTATTGAAACCTCTGATGTGCCAATAAATGAATTTACTTCTTATTTTCAATATGAATTTATGAAACTGTATTGTAAAATAATTACTGGGGTGAGTAATTTCCATCTCATAAGCAGGCTGAAGCTGCAGACACAACAAGGTAAGCACTGTAATTTCAAAAACAAAAATAAATTAAAGTAAAAAAATTAGGAAATTTTCGAAAATGAAAGTGTTGGTGGATTAGATAGGAGCCTGACCCAGACAACACAAAATGCTGTTTCCAACCCTTGAGCAACAATATGCTAAAAATTTGCTCATACACTCCCCTAAAGACCATTAAAAAGTATAAACGAAACCATATGAAAAGAATACGAAAACGAAATCAAACTCGCAAGAGCAGCTTTGAGACTGACAACACCAAGTCCGGTCCTCTTCAAACTTAACTCTTTCCTTCCCTTTTTATAAAAGCAAATGCACTGCAAAGAGATAAAAGAAAAACATCCAAAGTTTTTTTCTTGTGGTCTCCGTTCTATAATTTGTTTATGTACTTACACATATTACTAATACGTGTACACATAAATGCCCAGATATTAACTGCTGAATTTTGTAAAAATCAGACAGCTTATTTTGAAAAATCTCATTTTTGTGTGGCATTATTTGTGTATAATTGTTAGAAAATAGACTTGAACATAAAATTTTTTAAATACTAACATTCTTATAAGATTAACTAATCTGCAAGAGCATCCCCATTTGGTGGAAAGTCGGGTATTTCATTGTATAATACGGTTTCTTCAATGTTTTATTTAAGTCCTTATTTTGTCCTAGAAAGTCCTTATTTTTAGTTAGAAAAAAAGAGTGGGAACCCTGAAAGGGTTGATTCAGAGAGCAAAAAAATGAAATAGTAATTTGATATTAATTAATTTAAAGCTATATTTAAAAAAGTTGCAGGTGGTAGCATTTATGCAGAAAGCTGCATTTATGTTGCAGTTATAACTCACTTACTATACACCCCATGTAGGAGGAATTTTGGTTTTAATACTTTACATGCAGCGTAGAAAAAAAGTTGCATTTGTTGCAAAAAGTTGCTTTAGTCATCAGCCAAACTTTGTGCCTGCGTTGTGAAGACATTAGAAAAACTAGGCATTGACGTATCAAAATGTTCTTCTCTAGCAACTGATGGTCCATCTGTGATGAGAGGAGTTAGAGGTAGAGTGGCTGCTCTTTTGTAAAAGCACAATCCCCATCTTCTATCAGTGCATTGTGTGGCTCACAGGCTGCTTTTGCATCGACCCAAGCAGCTGCAGAATTTCCTTACTTGATAAAATATCAAGACATTTTGAAACGAGTGCACTCCTATTTTGAAAAGTCCCTACTAATACAAAGCGACTACGTCATATTCAAGATATTCTAAATCAAACAAACAGAAAAGTGCTCAAGTTATCTGCCACTAAATGGTTGTCTCTAGGCAAGTGTTCTGAATATTGACTCAAATTGGTCAGCCCTTGTTTCTAGTTTTGTTGAAGATAAACATCCTGTATCTCAAGGGCTATTGAAACAAATGGCTTTATACATGTTTCTTGCCACTACGGCAATGCTAAACGATGTTTTGCTTTGTATAAACAAGCTAAGCATGGCTTTTCAGAAGAAAAAAAATCTAGATTTTGCCTAAGTATGCGTAAATGCTTGCATAGGCTTCTTTCTTGCTTCAATAATTAGACATATTGAAGATAGATTAGGAGACGTGGACAAAATGGCAATTTTTAATATTGTTTTGCCAAGCAACCTGCCTGATACTCCTTCAGAATTAGAAAAATGAAAACAAAGGAAATTTCAGAAATTTTCCAACTGCTCAGTTCTTTTGTGGATTATGATGAACCTGAGTTCTTATCTGAGTGGGCCTTATTTAAATTGATAATGCTGAAAACATTAAAAGGCATGACCCTACAACAAGTTCTTGAATTCATATTCATTAATGACATGTCTCTAGAATATCCTGTAGTGTGCTCGGTTATTGAATACTAGCCACTGTGTTGCCCGTGGTGTAAGGTATTAAGCTGGTGTAAAATTTATCGCAGTTTTCAAATCCGTTGAAATTTTTAATCTTATTTTTAGCAATTCCGATTTTAAGAAAAAAAACTTAACAATCCCAGTCAACATGTTTTTTATTTCTTGCTTTCAGTGGAAATGGAATGGGACAGAAAATGTAATATGTTTCTTTTTTTTAACGCAAAGTACAGAGTATGCAATTAATTTTTTTTTGGAAAGAGAAAGTTCGCATGGCGTCAATCTCTTGAGAAAATAGATATATTCAATTAAAAGATATATTCAATTAAAAAATTATTTATTAAAAGAAAATCGTATTTTTATATAACTATCTTAAGTGAAATTTTCCGCAGATTTCAAATCCGTTGAAATTTTTACTCTATCTTTAATGGTCTAGGAGATGGAAAAAAGAACTACATAACTATAGTTATAACTTTTTTTTCATCCTCTGCTGAAAATTATTCCTGTGCTCAAAACGAAAACGGGAAAAATAAATTTAGAATATGTCACATCTTTTTGCAGTTGCTGTTCCAAAGAAAACAATAATAATTAAATTTCATTAAATTCCTTTTAAAATGTTCTAGATTGAATTTTAAATTCGCTGCGGCCCAAAAATTGCAAAAAATTTGGACTACCTGTGTGCCAAATCTCATTGCTGCAAATGGCATAGAATCGTCAGGATTTTGCGTCCGCGAAAAAAAAACAGACAAACAAACACTTCCTTTTATAATAGAGATGCTTCAACTATTCCCTTGTAGACTGTGAAAGGGGTTTCAGTGCATTGAATCTTGTAAAAACAGACTTGCGAAATACACTCATGTCCAGAAGGATTAAGGATAATTCAGAATCACACGGAAATCGAACTCTTAAAGAAAAATTTCACCTGTAGAATTATCCCACACATCTTCAAGAATAATATCCTAATTACAGGAAGCATCAGATGATACTGATAGTACGTCACAATGATGAGAGTGTAAGAGAGGTGTATATAAGGAATGGTAGCAAAGAAGTAAAATTGTTCACAAGCGTTCTGTAAGCTTCTCAGTGCTACAACCGAATAGTTATAGCACAGCCACCTGGAATGTGGGTGTACTCAGATGGAAGTTTCAGTGAAACTTGGAATCGCCCAAAGTATCATCTCTAGGCTTTGGTAACAATTCCGATATGATGGAAATGTCAGTAGACGTTACAGTACAGGTCTCCACCGAGTTACAACGCCGAATAACGACCGGTATTTGGCAGTAACTGCAAAAAGAAGCAGACACAGCATCCGACCTTTCTCGTCAGCTATCTTCAGCCACGGGTATGACAGTTTCAAGGCAAATCGTTTACAGACATTTGGGACATGTTGGTCTATATGCTCGCAGGCCTGTCAGATGTGTTACACTCACGGCAACTCACTGTCGTCAGCGGTTAGCCTGGAGTAGAGAACATGCAATGTGGACATTGTCACAGTGAGCTTGTGTAATGTTTTCCAAGAAGTCCAGGTTTAGCTTGCAGTCTGATTCACGACGGACGTTCATATGGAGAGCACCAGGTACCCAATACCACCAAGACGACACTGTTACGGTGGTGCAGGTTTGCACGTTTGGGGCGGAATTATACTGGGATCCAGAACAGATCTACATGTTCAAATCGGAACCATGAGAGGCCAAATTTATCGGGACATCATTCTGGAACAACTTGTACTTTTGTTTATGGGTGCCATGGGCGCAGAATTTGTGTTTATGAATGACAACGCCCATCCTCAACGTGCAAGCATTGTAAACTAATGCCTTGAATCTTAGGATATCACTGTATGGAAAGGCCAGCATTCTCACCTGACTTGAATCCGATAGAGCATGTGTGGGACATGCTTGGCCGATGAGTAGCAGCCCGTCAATCACCTACATTTGTACCGGAACTTAGAAGAGCATTGCTTGCTGAGTGGAGTGATCTTCCCCATGATCAGATCGATAATTTGATCCTCAGCATGCCTAGGCGTTGTACGGACTGTATTTCATTGTCTGGGATACATACAATGTATTAACCATCATACCAACCATGTCATGTTAAGCTTTTGTAAGGTCGATATTTTTTGTAATAGCTCCAGTGAGCGAAAATCGTAGTTTTTATGAATGGTATCATACATACACCATCTTTTTTGTTCTTTATCTTTAGTTTAATAAATGGGCTTTATGAATAAGTCACGTTTGTTTTGTTTCTGAACCTTTATTTGCTGGAGCTGGCATCCTTAATTTATGAACATGAGTGTAGAATCAAGTTGCATCATGTGAATAACAGCCTAATGATTCAAATTGAGGGACTGGAGAGAAAAAAATTTGACTTTAATCAAGCATTTGAAAAATAAGCTGACTTAAAAGAAAGAAAAGTTACAAGTTCAAAACTCAAGTCTTTTGAAGAAAAAAAAAAAGTGGATTCTTTTCACATAAAGAAATATTTAGATAGTTATATATAATTGAAAATGTATCAAAATATATGGCTTATGTGGTAAGAAAATTTACTAAACCTAAAAGTTTAGCTTGTGATCATTTTTTGTTAAAAACAAGAGATGGAAAAACTTTGTACTCATGCAAATACTGTGGAATAGAGTGAGAAAAAGGCATTAAGAATGCAGAACCACATAATATGAAACTTTTGAAAGAAAGGAAACATGAGAAACCTATTCAGAAATTGATTATTAATTAAAAGTACTTATGAAGTAAAAGTACAAAAATATGTGAAATGTTCTTTATTTTTAATATTAGACTTCACAAAATATACTACTAACACACACACGTTTTTAAATTATGTTTTTTTTTTTTTTTCCCCATCTTGTATATTCATTCTTAGATTAAAAAAATAAGTGCCATATTTTGATGCATTTAAAAAAGAACTCGATTATTTTCCCGCTGGGTAATATTCTCCAAAAGATTATTACTGAGAATTTTATGTCTCTAAATATGGGAATAAAAGATTGATTCAATTTTTTCCGCAGCTCTACATATTTTTCTGTTAGAGTAATGCAATACATTATGCTGCTGAATTTTAATCCTTGTTTTTTAAGTGATTTTCCTGAATATATGAATTGTGGAACATACTTGAAATGTTATGTTTTACTCATCCAAATAAATCTATGCTTTGCCTTTGCAGATCAAATCTGCAATATATACAATCTTTATACATCTTTGGGCTCTAGTGAATAATGCTCCGTCAGCTCCAGAACTTTTAACATCTGTTATCCTGGATGTAAGAAAGTATAAGAAATTACTTAATCGAACAGAGGAAGAGAAGCTGAAACGCTGTGTTATTAGTCACCAAAGTGTAATAGATAATCTTTGCAAAGAAATCAAGAATCTGAAGCAATCTCTGGCGGAAGAAAAACAAAAGAATGAAAAGTTGAAAATGGAATTCAATGATGCTACTAAAAATGCCAGTAAGTTCTCACTTCGATTATTTTATTTTGCTCACTGTAAAATAAATTTGTACTTGAATGTTTTTTGCACACATTAAAAAAAATCTCATTGCTTTGAGTGTGCATATAAATTCCTTATTTCATTCATATTGATTTGAGTACAGCATTTTCCAATTCCCTGTAACATTTTTATCCCTCCAAGCAGCACACCAGTGTAATTCAGAAACTATAATTTATTTTTTTAATCTTAAAAATTTTTCTCTTCATTACAAAAATTGATTGCAAAGCTGTGTGTTCCTCCTGTATTGAAAAAGAAGAATACTTTGTGTTAGATTAACTCTTAATGTTGATTGAATACAAAATTTTGAGATTTAACTAAATACAATCAGATTGTGTAGTATTTTCTTTATGTCAGAAATGTTCCAACTTGCTTTGTCTGAATCTTGGTTACCTAGAAAATTTTAGTGTTTTTAAGAGGTAAATATTGAACAGAAAATTCAATTAATCGAACCATAGCTCACTGCAATACCATCTTAATGTAGGGTCATTCCACATCAAATCAACCAATAAAAAATTATTTTCAATCTTGAGGTTTTCAAAATGTATCATATTTAGTGATTGTGTTCTAATCATCAATATGACCAAAAATACCAAGTTTTAATTTTTTTGGACCTTTCGTTTTTGAGTTATACATTTTTGAAAAATTCAAAAACACCAGTTTTTAGGAACGTTTTGATATATTTAAACGCACGTAACTCAAAAACCGTTTGTCCTATAAAGCTCAAATTTGTACCATTCTCTTTAGATTTACAAGGGCTTTAATTTAACATATAGCTTGGGTGTACCACATCAGTTTTTATATATTTTTTTTAACTAAAAAAAATTTATTTTGTAAAAAAAACAAAAATCGGAATTTTTAATTTTGATGAAAGAAATATATTTTATACTAAACCTCAATAGTAAGGCGTGTACAAAGTTTCATGATGGTATTCCGATGGTATCATATTAAAATAATTTTTTATCTGAATCAAGACGTGTGAAAATTCTGTTAATTCGTGACTTGTTACCCTAGATAAAAATTAATCTCTTAACCAACACTATTGTATTTAAATTTCATTTACCCTATTTTATTTAAACAACAAATTCAACTTACTTTACATTCAAGGAACATATTTTTTCTTCTTTTAGCACTTGAAATTAGTAAATGTGAGTTCTCTTCTTTGCCAAAACTTGTGCTGCTTCGGCCATCTCATCTGCTGGAACTCGGTAGGTTCTACCTGTTGCAGTGGTTGGATGTCATGTGCACAAAATATTGCTCATCGGCAGTGCTAAGGTATCTGCTCTCCTAGGATTTGTGTATGATAGCAATGGCCGTTTTGGGTTAAGAAAAGACACAAGAATTTCCTTTTCAACATCGTCTTTTGAGTCAACATGCGCCAACCATCGCTCTTTATCGTAAGCACAAGCGACAAAACCTACAATTTCTTCAAATAGAATATCATCATCACCAGGCCCTATGTGTTTCTGAGTCATCAGAAAATGAGTAGATTTTGGTTTTGACCCTATTTAGATCTAGAGGAATGAAGACATGAAATTTATGGGTCCCTGAGAATGCCACAGCATTTTCAAAGAATGGTTTTAGAATCTTGTCTATATTTATATACTCTTCATCGGTTACATAAAAAAAATTTGATGGATGGCAAATATTCACACTGAAAAAGCTGAAAAGGTGTTAGAATTTGGTTTTGTAATAAATTCTGGAGGCTGGCTTTAGCAGCAAGCCTTTTTACCATATCCCCTACTCCATCACAAATTCGTTTCCCATATGATGTGGCATAAAAGTGCCACAGCCTCAAGTCCATCGAAGTCCTCTTTGTGATAGCAAAGGTTCAGCTGAACCATCTGGAAAATAGTACAGCTTTTTCAAATATCTAACTAATGATTTGGCATATAATTTCTCAGACAGGATTAACTTTCTGGACTATGACTTTTCTGAAAAGCATGAACTACGACAGTATGTGTGTTGACACCAAATTTGAAAATGAGAAGGGAGTTTGTGATGAGTAAGGGGTACAGCAAAAAGGCTTGCCGCCAAAGCCAGCCTCCAAAATCCATTAGATAACCAAATTCTAACACTTTTTCAGCTGGGTGTGAAAAGTTTGTTATCCATCACATTTTTTTATGTAACCGATGAAGAGTATATAAATGAAGAAAAGATTCTAAAACCATGATTTGAAAAAGCTGTGGCAGTCTCAGGGACCCATAAATTTCATGTCTTCATTCCTCTAGATCTAAATAGGGTCAAAACCAAAATCTACTCATTTTCTGATGACTCAGAAACACATAGGGCCTGGTGATGATGATATTCTATTTGAAGAAATTGTAGGTTTTGTCGCTTGTGCTTACGATAAAGAGCGATGGTTGGCGCATGTTGACTCAAAAGACGATGTTGAAAAGGAAATTCTTGTGTCTTTTCTTAACCCAAAACGGCCATTGCTATCATACACAAATCCTAGGAGAGCAGATACCTTAGCACTGCCAATGAGCAATATTTTGTGCACATGACATCCAACCACTGCAACAGGTAGAACCTACCGAGTTCCAGCAGATGAGATGGCCGAAGCAGCACAAGTTTTGGCAAAGAAGAGAACTCACATTTACTAATTTCAAGTGCTAAAAGAAGAAAAAATATGTTCCTTGAATGTAAAGTAAGTTGAATTTGTTGTTTAAATAAAATAGGGTAAATGAAATTTAAATACAATAGTGTTGGTTAAGAGATTAATTTTTATCTAGGGTAACAAGTCACGAATTAACAGAATTTTCACATGTCTTGATTCAGATAAAAAATTATTTTAATATGATACCATCGGAATACCATCATGAAACTTTGTACACACCTTACTATTGAAGTTTAGTATAAAATATATTTCTTTCATCAAAATTAAAAATTCTGATTTTTGTTTTTTACAAAAAAATTTTTTTTTAGTTAAAAAAAATATATAAAAACTGATGTGGTACACCCAAGCTATATGTTAAATTAAAGCCCTTGTAAATCTAAAGAGAATGGTACAAATTTGAGCTTTCTAGGACAAACGGTTTTTGAGTTACGTGCTTTTAAATATATCAAAATGTTCCTAAAAACTGGTGTTTTTGAATTTTTCAAAAATGTATAACTCAAAAACGAAAGGTCCAAAAAAATTAAAACTAGGTATTTTTTTCTCTACTAAGCTAATACTATATCATGTAAAAAAATCATAAAGATCTGAAGACATCATGTTTTGACCATTGGTTGATTTGGTGTGGAACGACCCTGTAGCACTGCAGAGATTGTCAAGCAGTAAAATAATTTTATACGCATCATAGTCTAGATATCTGCTTAACTTTTACAATATGGCAGATTGACTTTTGTTACCACTAAAATATCGCTTACACTAGCGGCATATTAGCAGTGGATGTTATTCCTCTTTTAAGTGACCACTGGCATCAATCGCCATTTACGAGCGACTGACCTTCTAGAGCAGTGGTCCCCAACCCGCAGACCGGTACCGGTCCGTGGATCAAATGGTACCGGGCCGTCCAAGAAATATTAAATTATTTCCATTTTATTTACTTTGGTGTATTTATCTCGGATTTGTGCGGTTCTTATCTATGAAATGTCCACTCAAATTAGGAGGCGGTAAATCAGAACTTGAAATTTGTTCTGTTACTAGAGCTTCAATTATGATTTCTGAATTCTGTATGTCTCTATTTTCTAATTTTGACAAATGTGACAACTGTTTTCAAGTTGGCAGACAAAAAAGCTGCATTTAAATCTAAACTGAAGTTGTGGGGACGGCGCGTGAACAGAGGCATTTTGGACATGTTTCAGACATTAGCAGGGATTTTAGGCGAGACTGAGCCTAAACATTCATTCTCCTAGTTGGTGCACGATCACCTGTCTTTGCTTTTAAAAGAGTTCGAGCGCTTCGTGGTTTTTTTGTGGTTGGGAAACTATTTTATTGATTTAGCGTTCTAGTGAGTTAAAATGTTAAATCACATTACATTCATTTTTTGGTGCAACTGTATTTTATTGTGAAGGCATGTTTAAATCCAATTAAATTAAAATTCTTAAATCAAAACAATCTAAAATATAAACAATCAACGCATCTCCCCTCCCCTCCCCCAGCAGGCCGCGTTAAAATTATCAAACCTTGATGTGGTCCGCGGAGATAAAAGGTTGGGGAGCACTGTTCTAGAGGATCCCTTCTTTTGTTCGTTGACCCCCTATCCTGCTGACCATGATATGTGAACGCTTTGGGGAAAGCAGAAAGTTTTTAGGTGGTATCTCTTCTCACATCAAACGATACTGTGAAAGGAAAGTGTCAGTCGTAACTGCTACTCACGGCCCTATCGCTCAAGTTAGGTAATTAGCTATGGATCGAGAAAAAAGCCGTTCTTGGAGACGATTGAAAAAATCTAAGTGCCGCTGCGTAAAGGTTAAGCTTGTAGAATTAATAAATCCTTTTGAAAATTTGCCTTAATGTGTTATTGGTAAGCTGACAAGTATGTACTGTACATATTTATTTCTTGATTATTAAAATTTTGTCCTTTTCTTTAGAATTGGTTGTTGACAGCGTAAAACGATCATCCGACAATTTCTGGTCTACAAAATTTAAAGAGTTTCAAACCATTTGCAACACAAAATTGTTACATAGCGAAAGTGTAATTTTAAAGAATAATGCGGACCTGGAAAGACTAAAGGCTGACCTTGATGCACTTAAAGAACAGACACAAGCAATTAAAAACGAGCATGAAAAGACATTGAACGAACTTGCAAAGTTTACAAACTGTCATAAATCCTGCCAGGGCACACAAACAGAATTGGAGTTTTCCGATGTTTTCCTTAAAACAGACTTGGACAGCATCTTGGAAGAAAATACAAGAATTGTCAAGCACAAAGTAGAACATGAATTAAATGAGCAGATTATACAGGCCAAGCGAAATGCCTTTGTAAGTACAATGATTTATTTTTAAACCAATTACTTCCAACTCCTGTATTATTTACGCAGGAAACTGAAAATACCAAAAATAATTTTGTAACGCTGATGTACAATTTTTATTCCTGTTACAAATATTCTTAACCCGCATTTACACTGAGTGTTGCATGCACTTGTCTGTAATTTTTGTTTCGAAGACGGTTGTTGATGACTTTTGATTACAGTCAAAATATTATGGGGTTCTTGCAAATTTTGTTGACAACGCAAAGGGGTGAGCAACTCTTCTCACTTCATTTGTCTAGATGTCGAGTGTGGAGGATGTTGTGCTTGCAGCAGCATCCTGCGTAATTTTGCCGAAACAGCAGACACCTCGAAGGTACTGGGCGAGACCATCGTTTAAAGCAAGAGATTAATACAGTGGAAATGAGCAATTAAAATATTTAAATAAAGATGACTTTGACCCAGGGTGTCAAGATTTAAATCACTTGATTTAAATCAACAATTAAAATCAAGATTTTAATCAAATGATTTTTTTTTTTAAATCATTGATTTAAATCACAACCAATCTTACATTTTTATAACTAAGTAAATACACTCTAGAAAAATCCCAGAATTTGTCAAATGCTTTGAACTTTCTGCACACATGGTGATTTCAGCACTAATGGCTACACCTCGTACTGATGAGCTTTTAAAAAAAATGTTTGCCGCTGGACACTTGCAAATAATCTGAGGTGTCTATGGACTAAGTAATCTGTTGAGTCAGGGATTCTGCCAAACAGTAAAGTAAAAAATAAGTTGACATCTATTTGAAAGTTTTTACAATGTTTATGCATAATTTTATGTTACAAACAATAAAGCAGCAGGCCTACATCTACGTAAATGTCAAGACAGCAAAAGAAAATCCCCACAAAGTAGGCCTAAACTACTTGTTACCCCTTTAATTGATTGACCAATGGCTTAGCTATAGTGATTTTTCAACTACTTTTTTTTAATTGAGACATAAATACCAAATAACACAGTTAATGTGATTAATAATTTATTAAATAAAAAATTCAACTGAGCTTTCTATTTGAAAGGATGAAAGTTTAAACACAGTGAACATCTTTTATTTTGCAAAATGCACCCTGAAATAGTCACCTTTCACTTTAAGAGTAGTGACCCATAACAAATATTTATTTAATCAGACTAATTTAGGTCTCATTTACACTTACTGATACATTTGTTAACATGATTATGTTAATTAGTCAAGAAAAACTATGGAGGATGTCAACTTGTGTTTTAAAGTTAAACAAATGTCTTATCTTCTGCTCTTGTTTTGAAAATTCATTTTTTAAATGTATTGTCATGTAACACACAATGATATTTAGTAAAATAAATATTAATTTACCATATCACAAATTCCGATTGTTTACTTAATTAAATATTAGTTTACATGTCATGTCAGAAAACTCAATTTTTTATTTAACAAATTTATAGGCCCCACAGAAATTTAAATTAAAAAATCCGATTTTTGATTTAAATCAAATAAATCCGATTAATTGATTTTTTTGAAAAAATCATGATTTTTTTACACCCTGCTTTGACCCTTTGTCAGGTAAAGTAGAATCGAATGGATGTTTTAAGAATTTTTTGAGAATGTCCCGCTGATATTTTGAATATTTGATTGTGATGATGAAGCATAAGATTGTGAAATAGGACATCACTTATAGAGCAGTTATTCTGTTTAAAGAAGTGCACTTTTTAGCGAGTGGAGATTCATACACTAGTCTCAGTTATTTGTTCAAAATATCTAAAAGTACAATATCATTATTTGCCAGAGGTTTGTGAGGCTTTGATAGCTGCATTAGCAAGGATAGATTTGATAGCAGAGAGGGTAGTGGGAAAATGTCTGCAACACCGAAAAAGCAGTGTAACTTT
Organism: Metellina segmentata; assembly: GCA_947359465.1. Classification (NCBI taxonomy): domain Eukaryota; kingdom Metazoa; phylum Arthropoda; class Arachnida; order Araneae; family Tetragnathidae; genus Metellina; species Metellina segmentata. The sequence continues at coordinate 116,322,490 of OX375873.1, forward strand.
TGTCAACGACAAATGATCCTTTGATCTCGACCTACTCCTGGTTGTAAAACTAATTGTTCGTTGTAAACACACCAAATCTGTCAATGACAAAAGTAGTGCCTTACATCGAAATGATGTCAACATTTGTGTTAAGTTTTAGTAAATGCAAGTCATTATTTTCTGTCTTTTATGTTTGAAAATTTATAGTAAGAACAATTGAGAGGGGAGGGGGGAGATATGTGGCTATTACTTACATAAATATGTAATTATTACTTTTAAATTAGGAATATCTAATTGAAACTAGTCTGTTTTATTTGGCTGAGCAATCATTTCTTCACTCCTACATTTGTTTAAGATGACGAGTATTATGTTCAATACAATTCCTTCATATTCCATGTCATGTTTGTAATTTTTAAAATATTTTACTTGATCGTTAACCATGTATACTCTTGCAGTGTAATGCTTGTTTAAAGCCTGCTAGCATCCACTGCTGCATGAATGCTAATTACTGCACTAAATCTTGCCAACGAAAGCATTCAAAAGGGCATGCAAAAATTTGCCTAAGACAAAATGAAACAAGGTCAAGACTTGAACCTGAAGTTCCAGTTCCACAACATCCACAGTTTGGTCATCCTATGATTAATCCTATGAATCAATCCCAGGTAAATTTAATTTTTTTTCAAAGCTAAGGTAAGAAAAAAACTAGCCTTTTTCCTCGCCAAATAAAAAAAAATGGTTTTTATGGTAATTATTGTTACAATAAATTTTTTTTTTGATAGGATCAAGTGGGGGTAAAATCAAGCTTTTTTTTAGAGAAGCCCCTAAAACCAAACTATTAAATTTATTTTAATGAAACATTTGAAGCATTTTATATACATTGAATTCATATAGATTAAACATGAAGAATAACCATTCAATTTTGTTAGATTGTTTTATCACAATGATACATTAAAAAGAGCATGTTTTGATAGCCCCACTTTACCCCATGGTGGGGGTAGTTCTAAAATTAGTGTATACTAATGGATAACAGCCATAACAAAGTTGCCCGTGGTGTTGGTTTGCTTTGCAAAACAAATGGGAATTCATAGCCAATTAGATAACAGCCATCACAGCATTGCTTGTGTTGTTGGTTTGCTTCGCAACACCATGAGCAACACTTATTGTCAAATTCGACTTGCAAATAGATTTAACCTTTCCATAACCTTTTCATTGGTTAAAACTTCACCACTCTACTTTTTTCACCTTTTCTTTGAATTCTCAATGGCTATAACAGTCTTTACACATGGAGTAGGAGAGAGTTTGCAGTATCACTTTCGTTAAATCTTTTAAAGGTGAGTCGAGAGAAACTGTTTCAGAAAATACAATGCTGTTGGTTGTTTCTTTTTCTGTAATAAGAATACGTTGTTGGATGGCCTTTTTGTTTAGAGGATAAAGTCCAGCTCCTTTAAATCCATTTACTGTATTCGGCTTCATTCTTTCAAACTTTTTAAAGAGAAATGAAAATAATGCTTTCAAAATGTTTTGTAATCTGCTTTCTCTAAACCAATGTTTCAAAATCTCCTTCCAAGCTTTTTTCGTTGGAGAAAACACTCCAACATCTAATGGTTGTAGTACATTAGACATTTACTAAAGTTAACATAGAGGTAAAAAATATCCCTATAATACAACACTTACTAAGCCTAACCATACCCCCAAATTACTCCACCTCAGAAAACAACTCATAAAAAATAGAATTATGAAATTTATTCTTATCTTTCTATGTAGATCTGTTCCTTAGATGTTCCTCTAAAAGTCTGAACTAAAATTAATAGTTTTTGCCAGTTAATAATGATTTTAGAAGAAAGTTTATCAGCAGCTTAAACTGACATACCATGTGAACAAGCATAAACAAGATAGTTTGTAAACATTAAACTTCTTGCCAGTTTCTAAAGCTAAAATAAAAATATTTGCCATAATCTCAATATATGTCTCTAAAAAGGAATTAACTTTATATTTTAATTTAAAAAGAGAAAATAGGCGTTTTTCAAAATACCCTCACTTTACCCCATGGGCCCACTTTACCCCACCTGACCCAATCTGGCAAATCCGTTAGTCAGAAAATGTAACCCTCATTTCCGTGAATAACATTGAACGCTATCGCTCCAAGATCTAAAAAATACGAAATTTGTAAGACCAACTTTTGATTGCATCAAATTTATTTATGAACCAATTTCAAAAATAATAATAATTATTATTATTATTATTTTTTTTTTATAAATAATTTAAGAGTGCATTCTAAGCTTTCAGGTGATATTTTCAAATTTTAAAACTTATAGTATTAAGCTATAGATATAAAAGTTATAATTTTGTATCGGAAATTACAATCTAAAAGTTCCAAAATTTGTGTTACCAACTTTTAATTGCATCAACTTCATTTATTAACTAATTAAAAAAAATTGTATGATAAGAAAGAGTACAATTTAAGGTATTCAGTGATGTTTTCAAATTAAAAAACACAAAAATAAAGTATAGAAATGATGTTTTTTTTTTAAAAAAAAAGGTTATAAAAATGTCTTGATTTTCTTGAATTAAAGAAAATATTATCCAAGAAACAAATTAAAATTTCTAAAAAAAATTCGGCGTCATGCAAAAATTCACATTTAGAGGTACTCTTAAAAAAAGTCACGTCTGAAGACTGAAAATTGTACGTCTTTTGCTCACTCGCGTTAGAAATTTCGCTCTTTCAACTTTGACACTAAATAAACTCGAAACTAATAGCTGCATCCTAAAAAAATCTTCTTCAGCTTGTTGCCTGTACTATTTTGAACAAACCATGTCAATTTTCTGATCCATACTTTCTCAGGAAAACCTTCAAAAAATCGAGCTTTAAAAAAAAAAAAAAAAAAAAAAACAAGTTTTTAATCCCACAGCGGTGGTAACCTTATTAATATAGAGATATTTTTTATGTATATGTGCATTTATTTTGATATATAGTATGATAATGTTGGGTCAGATAATATAAGTTCATAATCAAAATATTTTGTAATTTTTCTCTACAGTTTTTTTCAATTGCTATTGTAAGAGTTCCATCAAGGGTTCCAACCCCTTTCAATAACAATTAAAATATCTGAAGAGAAAAAGTACAAAATATTTGTGGAAAATTATCCTTTCATCCCATCTGACCTTAAATATTTGAAAAATAATGTGTGGATGCTGTATATTGATTCCAATCACGTATCACATTTATTAAGGGAATTGTAAAATCAGGGAACTTTTTTTCAAGGATTTTGTTGCCACCCTGCAGGAAAAGCACTTTCATTTTGTGTATTGATAATTATTTTTCCAGACGTTTGCTAGGAAAACCAGCATTCTTCGACTTCAATTCGAGCAGTCATCTGATGTCATCACTGCAAGTAAAGATCCAAACTTATTTGTATACCCTCCTGCTTCTACATCAGTGAGTACCGATCAAAAATCTTAAATCCTCCAACTTGACAAGATGAAAGATTGTTATGGTGAAGTAATTAAAGAGTTAATTGTGTTGAGAGCTTTACAATGTTCTGATTATTGAAGAGTTTATGCATCACTTGAAATTCTCTGAAAATGAAACAGTTATAAAATTTCGGAAATTAAAAATCGAATTGTTTTTGTTTTGTTCAAAGCACAGAAATGTGCCTTAAATTTTGTTTTCAAATTCCAGTGTGTCAATAAAATATTTTATTTTCTAAAAGATGCTGTTTCTCACAATTTTGTTCTATTGCATTCTTGTAAGATTAGAAATGTGAAAAATTTTAAAACTTTGTTTAATTAACACTAACCCAATTATTGGCTTTCAGCTTAAAGGTGGTAAAATGAAGCACCTAATTCAGACAATCTTGCTTTCTTTATTCAGTACCTTTTTTCCATTCTAAATGGTTAACAGGTACTAATTTTCTTCCTTTATGCCTTATCCTTAGAGATATAATTTATTTTATTGTATCATATATTTTATCAGGTATATGGGGATCTGGCACGACGGGGCCTTCTGGACCTGGTGTAGGCTTTCCTACACCAGGGGGATGTGCAACAACAACAACATATATTTTATCGATAATTTTACTTTCATACACACCACCTAACAAAAACATAAAACCCTCTTTCAAATATGAGCCACATCACAAAACTTTCCAACACTTGTCAAACTTCCATTGCATTTCCAACTGAAATGTTGCTGATTCTGATAAACCTTTTAAAACAATTGCTTGCAATAATGCACAGTGTATCGGAAGACCTGGTTTGAGGTGTATTTTGAAACTGGTAAACAGTGTCCTTAAATGAAATCTGTTGAGAATTTCTTGACACCTCGAACATTTCTGCAACTATTTTACTGGGTTTGCATTCCTGTCAGTTACATCTCTCCATTTATATCGAACATCAGTGATGGCAATATTTTATCACATCTGCAATCAGGGGTTATCCTGACTGGGCATCACAAAATGTCCATGTCACACATTAACTCCAAAGTAGGTGATACTTGTTTGGGTTAAAGGAATTTGGGCATAAGACATTGCTATCTCCAGGGAAAAAAGTGGTGTTGAAGAACAAAAGTGGACAAAACAAATACTAAAAGGGAAGTTACAAAAACAGAAACTCACAGTCCATCCTGTACTTTAGGCTGTGACAAGAAGTTTTTGATTGCATTTCCATCATTCTATGTAGTTAAATGTGGATTTAGTGTGGTAACAAATCTTAACTACAAAGAGGAAATGACTGCAAGTAGAGATTTAAGGATGCTGCTTACAAAAATAGAGCCTGATATAGACAAACTGGTAGCACAACACCCCGGGCTCACTCATCTCATCAGTTATTATTTTGAATTTTATTCATTTTGAAGTCTAATGATAGTAAGCAATCTAGTGTGTTTATGTGCAATTTGTGTTTGTTATTTCAGTTTAATAAATAGCTTTATAATTTTAGTTCCAAGTTTTTATTTACAATTTACCGAGTTCTAAAATTGCACACACAGCTACAAAAAAGTTTTTGTGAAATTCAAAAATTATAAGCACATCTATACTTACAATTTATTAGATTGAGATACAAATTTTCCAAAGAGGGAAGCACCGAAGGAAATTGTGGTTGAAAAGATGGGGCACTGAGCCATAAAGTTTATGAAACTTGTATCATGTAAAACTAGTTGGAGTCATTAACCTCTTGACAGTTTCTTTTTACTGCCATATTGTGTCCAAAAATAAGCCCATTTTTGATAAACAATTTTGTATTCAAATTGATTATATAAATTCAAATCGGCAGTCAAAATTGTTACTAGTATTGAATTATAGCGAAAAACTGACATTTTTACTTAATGTTGGCTTTTTTTATCAAGAACTTTTATGAACACCTGACAGAAATGGATGTGAGAAAAGATCATGCATTTTTTTTAATACTTACATTTTTATTTAATTTCAAATTAGTGCTTCAAATTAGTTTAATTCAATTTCGTGCTTTTGTATGAGAAATTTTAAAACATGGATATAATCTGAGTCCTATGTCACAATTGGGACAAAAATATCTAGTTTCTTTTCTCATCCATTTTCCGCTATCATTCTTTTTTGAGGAACACAAAAAGCACTGCCTCGTTGCTCTTGGTTTATTTCGGTGATTGGAATCGCTTCTAAAATGTGTCTTTGGGTCAATCATACAGAATTCGGCAAAATTCCGGGTCGTCCTTTTTTCTCATTCACTTATCCATGCCTTTCAATCAGGTAATCAACTGAGCGGTGATGCCGGAGGAGGATTTCTAGTATCAATTTCATTAAAGTTCCGCACCCAAGTTCGATCATCTTATTTTCCATTTTCCTCATCACTAGACAAGTCCGATAACAAACTTTCACAACTTCCAGAATCATTTAGAGAAATTTCTGATTCATTATCTGATCGAATAACATAATTAAATTCCGTTATCAGCTGTTCACTGTCGCTCATTCCTCTTTTGTTTCAGCACAAAATTCAAAAGAATAGTATTTGCAACGTGTGAACACTACACAAGTGAAAACAAAGTTCACTTCTTCCACGCGTGAACAAAAAGCAGTAAAACCCGATATTAAAACCAGTGTATGCATGTTTTACATTCCAATCTTTACTGGACTACTATAGCCATTCTATTAGACGCATTGCAAACGAGAAAAAGTTAAAAGGCTGGGCAAATCAGAAAAGTGACCTTTCACAGCACCCGAGCAGTGTTCGGGTAAAACTGTTGTAATTTTGAGTAATTAATTCAGTAATTTTGAGGCCAGATAGATGCATTCTTGATTGCAACTAAAGCTTCATGCTTGAATTCTCACACAAGGCTTTCAAAGTAGTTTCAAAAGAATGATAATTAAAATTTAAACAAAAAATAGTTTAAACTTAAAGAAATTGTGCAGTTTTAATTGTCAGGTATTTTTAAAAAATATGCAATTTAAAAAATATTTTGAAACGATATTTTCTATGTTTAAATATTAAATTAAGATTTGATTGTGTATTCTGATTAACATCAATAATTTTGATCGTGGTGTGCGAGCAAGAAATCGAATAAAAAATTGCATTATCTTCAGTTATACTAGGACCAACTTTCCCCACTGCAGCAATCTAATGGAAACATTTTTTAACCATTCTGATAACCAAAAAAGGAAAGTTAGGGTTAAATATATCAATTGATAGTTTTCATGTACTGTAAATAATATTGTCACATTTAATGGTATCGTATTTGTATTTTACATTCTGTTAAATTACGTTTCATTAACTTCTTATAATTACATAGATGATCAATTTTCTTTCTAAAAAAATTACTAAAACATAACTAGTTTATTTATTTTTTCAATATTTAAAAGGGAGTGTTGAATTTTTTAGATGCTGATTATCAGAAGGTTTGTGCAATATGTTATAGACACAAACATACTATGCAGGTAGATATGTAAAGGATTTAACGGTGCATTTTCAGAGATGGTATTTAAAAGACTAATTTATGAAAACTACAGATTGTGTTCATCTTACTTCTAACTAGACCAAAGCATCTGAATTATTGTTGAATAATATCAGCGATTTCAATAATGGAAAAGCTGGATTCAAAGGTTTTAAATCCAGAGAAAAAAAATTACAAAGGGCTTTTAAAATCATTCCATTTATATGAACTATATTCAGCATAGAAACATTAAAGTTACAAGTACAAATAAAGTAATGTTTAATTTCTTTTTGAAAGTATAAACCTGTGTGCAATTATGCATTTTAACTAAGTATTAATGTGAAAAGGTTATGATAATCGTGTTGAATACAAATACTTTTTAATGAGCAACCATCAAACTAGAACACAAGGCAAATTAACAGTTATTAGAAGATCAATTGCATTTGAAGTATCAGGAAAACATAAAATTATTTAGTCAGTTTCTATTTAATAAATGGCTTTTCTTCTGATTTGAATCATAGGAATATTTTATTGACCAAGTAGGCAAAAAATACTTGAGCCATGCACAGGACTACAGATGTGTGGAATAATTTTATCCCCAACCCTCTTGCATAATTAAAATGTAGCATACACTTTTGAAAAGAGTTGTGTGATTAATTTTTTTAATAATTGTCAGGATTCTTTAATTGGCTATATTTTAAACTCATTAAATAAACAATATCGATACATATCCTTCTTTCTAAACAATTTCACCTTCACTATATATATCTGCCTTTCTATAATGTTCTATACTTACAGAAATTTTGCATCTCGCATTTAAAATTTTAAATTGTATTCTTTTGTAGTGTTTCTAGATTAGAATCCACTATGTTGAAAAATGTCTCAGTACATCTGATTAATGTAAAATGTAATTTCTAGTCACATGATGGGTATTAGCTGACTACAAGAAAAGCATAGGCATGTTGATTTAAAAAATTGGAATGTTCTAAATTAATGAACTTGACAGGAGTCCTCTTCAAGTAACTTTTGTGTACAATAGTGACCAAATTACAACATCCTAAGTCAACTTTGCTGGATGTAAATAATAACTGGGGAGCATAAGCATGTCACAACAGTCCAAAAATGGTCAAACAATCTACAAAAACTTTGAAGAGCTTTGAAATGTGTGGGACAATTTTCTCATTATCTATGTTCTGTTGCCATTAAAAAATTTTAAGGACTCGCAGGTGTTAGTATTTGCAGCAGGGGAGCTTGTATGAATTTGTACTAGCTAAAATACCTAGCTGATGCAGAGGTCATTGGAATCAAGTGCTGGATTAATGGACACATTTTTTATGGATCGACGACTCGCGTTTCCCATTGTTCCAACTTTCTGGTTGCTACTGTGTACAGAAATCATTGATAGCATTACTTTTTTCAATGTATCGTCCAGTTTGAAGTTTGTCAGTTGTAATTTGATGGTTTGAAGCTGTGTATCCAGCATAGACGTAAACAGTTGATTTCTATTACTGGTATACTGAATGCCAAGACGAATTTGGCTATTCTGTCAATTCTGCAATCCCAACATTGCTCTAATACTAAGGGTACCTTGTGTCTTATCAGCATGATAACGTGCCTTTTAAGGTTTTAAGGTGATATCACCACTAGGGTGTTAGAAATAGACTGGGTTTCTCAGAGAGACTTTAATCCAATTGGGGATTGTTTGGATGATTTAAACCATTGGTTCCTACAACAAGTATATATTGCTCTAGTACCAAGGTAGTTGATAGTTTAATCTATATCGCACTTGAGCAACACATTGCCAATGGCTCAAACCAATCACACATAGAAAGTCCTAGGACACCACCTCATAATTTTGAACCATGATCAGATGATGAGGACAGCATATGAATTTTCTCCCCACTCTAGTACTAAGGAGAGGGACCATATATCTATCAGCATGATAACAGACCATGTCTTACTGCTAGAAATGGTTAATCAAAACCAGTGGTTTCGTGACTGAGTGTAGAAAATATGCCCTGGCGTTCTCTGCACCAACCTTAATTTTATTGAGACCTTTTGGGATGAACATAAGTTTGGAGCCTTATCACCACATTCCATTTCCCTTTGAGTAACTATAATGTTAAAGGATGAATATGATTTAAACTTCATGTCGGTCTTTAACAAAAACTGACACAAGGTGTGCCCAAAGTTTCACCGATCCCTGTTGAAATTTCAATAAAAGTTACATATCGTCCAACTTTTAAATGTCCTGAGACTTTTTCCAATGTAGTGTAATTTTCACTCTTTGTGCTTGCAGCTTCTATAACTGCATGTCCTGTTCTCATATAACCTATTCTCTACCTATATCTTTATTGTATGTCTTTATATTAACAATCTATATTTTCAGGCTTTTAATGCAATGTATGCAGCTGCATTAGAAGCCAACAATCCTGTAAGTTTGAATATTGAATTTATAAATATTGTTATCCATAAATGATCTACATCCTCTGGAATGTACAAGAAACCAACTATTTCAATTTTTAAGTAGCAACTTCTTAAAAATCAAAAACATATTATCTGTGTAAAACTTTTTTGGGTTCTGTTGATTTCTCCGTTTACCCTTCTACATTTGATCCACCACCAAGTTAGTAAACTGATTAGTTTCTAGAAAAAGATTGCTAGCTGAATTTGATAGAAACAAAACTTCAATTGCCCTCATTTTTGATCCCAGGTGACATTTTTCTGTTATCTGATGGAGAGATAAGAATTGTATATTTCCTGGTATAAAATTTTTTTTTTTATAGATTTTGATCAAATTAAAATAATTGTGTCGTTTGACTATCTTACATTCAAATATTTACATTAGTTGTGAGATTTTCTTATGATACTAGAAACTTGATGTATTTACTCTCTATTAAATGATCCATCATGCTCTGAATAGGGTCTTACTTAATCTCTACTATATTATAAAAGGAAGTGTTCGTCCCTATGTCTGTGTTTCTCTATGAACTGTCCTGACGAATCTATGGCACTTACAATAATGGGATTTTTCACACAGGTAGTACAAATTTTTTGCGATTTTTCTATCACACCCGAATTTTAAAATTCAGTCTAGAACATTTATAAATAAATTTAATGGAATTTAATTATTACTATTTTCTTTAGAATGGCAACAGCATAAAGATATGACATATTCTAAATTTATTTTTCCTTGTTTCCTTTTGAACGCTTTGAGCTGAAGAAGAAAACAAATAAAAACTTTTAACTGGAATTAATGTAGTTTTTTTTCTCTATCTCGTAGATCGTTAAAGATAGAGTAAAAATTTCAATTTATTTGAAATCTGCAAAAAATTTCACAATAGATCTATCTAAAAAATATGATTTCTTTAAATAAATAATTTTGAAATTGAATATCTTATATATTTTCGGAAAAGATTGTGACGTCACGCCAACCTTCGCTTTCAAGAAATCCATTTTCTGCCCTCATACGATTCCATCCAAGGAAAGCCAAACAAATTAAAAAATTTTTGACCGGCATTGCTTAGTTCTTTGTGTAAAATCTTGATTGTTAAAGATATATAGAAAATTTCAACGTATTTGAAATCTGCGGAAAAATTTTACATCAGATACCTTATACATTTAATTTTTTTTAATATATAATTTTTCAATTAAATATTCATATTTTCGCAAGATATTGTCACATCACGCCAGTTGGATCTCTTCGCAATTCGAATGGTCGCATTTGGCAACGCCGTGATGGCTGTTATCCAATGGGCTATGAATTTCCATTTGGTTTGCAAAGCAAACCAGATGGGAATTCGTATCAATCACTTGGAGTTCGGGATCAATGGTCACACCGGACCCCACGAAAAGAACTATCACTGGCAATAAAGTGTGTCTAGTGTAAGATATTTCTTACGTAGACATTACTTCAATCACATATCAAATCTATTAGGCACTTCTGAAAATTGGTGTAAATGCTTCAAATATAGATGTGTGAAGAGGCTGTGGTGGACTCCATGAGGTGTAACTGTAAGCTTAAAAAAGCTAAAGGGTTTTATATTATTAGTAAGTTTTACTCTGATATGCCACATGAACATGAGCTTTCTTGGTAGACTGACAGGATGATGTTTCGATAGACATAACATTGCACTTAAGGACATTCTAAATATTTTCTTTGTTTAATCAGTAAGGGAAAGTGACCTACTATGATATACTTTTTTAGAATTGCGTGTGTAATGAAAAATCTTTTTATTTTTAACACCGTCACTGAAACTGTTTTGAAATATTGAGGAATTTATAGCAAAATACTTTGCAAATATACTCAACATTTTTTTAAATAAAATTTTTAGAATCGGCTGTTAAATCAGGTTGTTCTATATGAGACATCAAGCTTTCTTAATATGATATTATGCTTTCACAATGACAAATAAATACAAGCATGACAAAAAATCTATTTTACTATTAATGGAAAAACTCTTTAATTAACTTAGCAACTTAACTTATACGTCTAAAAACTAACCAAAAAAGAAGTTTTCCAAACTCTTAAAAGCGATGTGCGACTATAGGTTGTTACTGAATTATGGGACGACTTATATTGGTCACTTTCATCTAACATCTGAATGATTTTTTATAATAGGTTACGTTCACAGTTCCCACTATCCTTGAATTTCATTCCAAGATCTTAAAATGTTCTTGAAAATTCCAAAATTAGTTTTGTGCTTAAAATGCCTTTTTATTCCACCTAAACTTTCTTTTATATCCATAAATTTTCACATTTTAACTAAATTTACCTTTTTCCCTGTTATCTTAAAGATGGACTGCAAGACTATGGATTTCTGCATTTATAGAGAACTTAAGACAACCTAAAACTTTTACATTTCTTACATTTTCATATTCTGTTTTTTCCTTTTTTCTATTTCATACTACTAAGTGATTTAATAATTTCATTCAGTTAAATTAATCTGTTCATGGTGAGTAAATTGCGGCAACACCTGGTATGGTGCCTTGAGGCGACGACCCATAAGCTAGCATTGTGGGTGGGAAATTCATCTAAATAATGATAAAAACTAATTTAAACTCACTTTTTTTACTTTAGTTTTGAATGTATAAAGCGCTGCTGCTTGTGCAAGCTCATTTATTATGTAAAAACCAGTGCATTTTATTATTGCTTATATCTTTTAGGAATTTAATCATTGAAAAACTTAACAGTTCCTGCTCTTGCTCGTCAATTTTATTTAGCCTATTAAAAGAAATACTCATCAGTAACTAAATTGTCTCGAAAAATGTTTAGGAAATTCTTGAAATTTTTTTATGTAAAAGTGAGGGATCCTGCTGATGTCAACGAACATAGCCATAATCCAATCAGCTGAAACAATATTTTTTGAAAGATTTCCTGGTCCTTTCTCACCCACGAAAATCTGCTTTTCGTAGATTTGCCCATTTTATGTCTTATCTTTCAATTCTAATTTTCCCCAAAATTAAGTCAGAACGTTCCATTTTTCGTGACATGTGTTTCAGAGTCCTTGGAATTTTCTGTTTCTATTTAGTTTTCATATCTTCTGATAGTCAAAATTAATATTTTTAAGATTTCCAGAATCTAGAAAATCATTCAAATCGAAAATGTGTTAACTGTCACAAGGAGACTGTTTGCTTGATCACCCAAAATTTCAAAACTAAATGTGGTTTTTATATGCAAAAGAAAAAGAAATTCAGCAAGATTTTGTTATTAATTCTACACTCCTACCAAGTTTGCGAAATGACTGCTTTACATCATAAATAGTTCCATAGTCAAGCAACTTAAATGTTGGGTAGTCCCTCACATTCATTTCCAAAAACTGATAAAAAATTTTAAGATTTAATGTATTGTAATGTTAAATTAAATATAGAATGCAGAATATTATTCGTGTTACAATTTCTTATTTGGAATGAAGACTAAAACTTTAGTTTCGCCATGAAAACACGCACACAAATCGTGATGCCCAACAAATTTAACCTTTAAATTACGACTGGTACAGCATTCGTACCATGATCGCACCAAGATGGAATTTATACAACTGCCAGTACATCAGTTGTACTTTGAAAGTTGTAAGAATCGCGCCAAGAAAGAATATAGACTACGGCCGGTTACAGCAGCTGTACCTTGAAAGTTATAAGAATCGCACTTGTTATATCTATAGCCGTAGTCAAAAGGTTAAAATACTGCAATATGGAAACAATGTGTTAGCTTCGTAATAAGTGTAATATTTTCCAGAGATCTAACAACATTAGAAGAAATGTAATTGCATTGTTCACACTGATAAACAGAATGTTGAGATCTCTATCAACGTCTGTCTGCCATTTGCTACTTCCTTTTTAGAGAAACTAGGCTCCACCTGCTCGCCAACTCTCGACAGTTTTAACAAAAAAGTAACGAAAATGTCCCGTATTTCAAAAAAAATATCAGGAACCTAATTGAAATTTCTAAAAAAACTCGACGAGCTGCAAAAATTTACGTTTAGAGGTACTCTAGAAAAAAGACCTCACGGCTGAAGACTGAAAATGTGTACGTGTTTTGCTCACTCGCAGTAGAAATTTCGACTTTGACACTTAATACACCCTAAACTAACAGCCGCATCGGAAAAAATTGTCTTATCCGTCTTGTTCCCTGTACAATTTTGAACAAACCATGTTAATTTCGTAATTCCTCGGGAAACCGTCTTAATAGAATCGAGCGAAAAAAAGCGAGTTTTTAATCCTGCGTCGGCGGCAAAACTTCTCTTCTGTACTATTATAAAAGGATTTGTTCGCGGCCGCAAAAATCCTGACGATCTATGGCACTTACAGCAATGATATTTGGCACACAAGTAGTCCGATATTTTTTGCAATTTTTGGGTCGCGAAGAATTTTAAAATTCAATCTTGATCATTTAAAAATTAATTTAATAGTTTTATGGGTTCGGGTTCTTTAACGCGTTTCTACTGCAGAGAGAAGAAACGCCGGAAATTAGACTTTTCTACCCACGTAGCCTTGCCATCAAGCTTTGGAAACATGACAAGTTTGTTTCATCGCGGTAGATTCTAAATTTATTTTTTTCGTTTCCGCTTTGATTTTGCGCGGAGGAATGATTTTCCAGCCAGACGATAAAAGAAACAGATTCCATTTCAGGGAATGAGAGCAAAATAAAAAAACCATTTTGACTTGGATTGTTAATTCTTTTTCGTAAAATCGGAATCGCTAAAGAGAGACTAAAAATTTCAACGGATTTGAAATCTGCGGAAAATTTTACACCAGATTACTAACTCACATCACGTTCAACGCCGGGCAAGCCACGCAGTGACTAATTTTAATATAGAGAGAAATGTATTATGTGTCATCTCAGTGAGGAAAAGTAATCCTATTCCATAGTATGTGTCAAGCTTGTCAAATATAAGCAACATTAATTTTATTTCAAGTACTACATAAAATTCTGTAGTACTTGATTAGGTGTCTTGTATTTAGCAAGACTGACCAGATTTGTGTTGGACGAGATAAATCATTCATCAAGCTTTCGTGTTTCTCCAATAGAAGAAAACACTGACCTGATCTTAATCCCATCTTATAGGCTACACAGTACCCTTTTTCAAAAAAATTTTCTAGAGACAGTAACATTAAAAATAATTAATTACTTTTTTTTCAGCTTATATTATTAAATTGAATCTAATAAAAAAAAGTCAGTTAAACAAAGACAATTACTTTAAAAAAAAAAAAAAATGGAAATTTGTGAATTTTTTAAAAAATTTCTAAAATATTCAATTTTTAATATTTTTTAGTTATTTCAAGGGATTTATATTTCTTGGATAATTGTGGGAACTGAAGTTAGTATGAAATTGACCATCAGTCTCATTGTTGAATTTTAATAATTATTTTTGTAGCTAAACCTGAGAAAAACATGAAAATTCTAAAAATATTAACACACACACACACACACACACACACACTTTGACATTAAAAAAAAATTACTAGAACTCTTAGACCGAAATCCATACTAACTTTTATAGTACATATATATGAAAGTATCTATAAAAAATTTCTAGACTGTATCTTGTACAGAAAAAAAGCCTTAGGGAATTGAAAACACTTGCATTCAAAAAAATAAAAGTCTGAAATTTTTTTTAAAGTTTTTCAAGTCATAAAACAAAAACTATGTATGCTTGTAGAGCTCTAATTTTTTAATATGTTATTTACAAACTTATAAAGTGCACTAAAACACGAATTTAACTCAATGTGATTGAATATATTTAAAAAAATTCAAAATATTATGTTTTCATGTGATGAAAAACATTTGTTACGGCAGCGACAAATTATTTATCTTAATCCTAACTTAATATTTTCATACCAAATATTTACCAAATTTTGATTATAATATATTATATATAACAATCGTAAACAAATATTGGTTTTGAAAAAGACCTTTTTATCAATATTGGTTAGCTTGTAATGAGACTCGGAAGAGAACGCAGAACATAAACAGATACGATTTTATTTGTGAAAGTTGAAGATAATAGCCATTTCACCCAAGGAATTGATTTTGTTCAAAAATATTTTTAATTAATTGTAAGAATGTAAAATTACATCCAAACAAAAACGAATTTAAACACGCCCCCTCCTCTACCAGGGTGGTAACAGAACCGGGAAATCAGGAAATTCTCAGGGAACTTTTTAATTCTGGAAATATCAGGAAAAATTTCCAAATTTCACAAAAAATCACGGAATTTCTTTAATTTTTATGAAAACGGTAACTATTGTCGTTTGTGGCTTATTTAGAGATGCGCGATCACAAGTACTTTTGAGAATCGAATAAATCGTTTTCGCCGAAACTGTAATTTGAATAAAGAACACTGGCGTCGTAATTTTCGAACCAAGCGAAAACCGCCGCCGTGGTTTACGTGAGGCCAGCGATACAACTTGTGGTATACAATTTTAAATTTGTGTAACTAAAGATGTTGTTTTTTTTTGTGCATTAAATTAATATTTTTCGCTTGCAATTACATTTTTGTAGAATTTTTTGGCAAATCTTCAGTCTACGTTTATAGCGGTGTAATGGCCTTGGCGCACTTCTAAATTTGCCAAGGAGGGGATTATTTCAAATGAACCAATGAAATCAACCGACAGTTCAACGAATTTTGAAAGAACTTTAAAGAATACTAGCCACTGCGTGACCAGCACGGCGTTGCCCGTGACAGTTCTTTTCGTGGGGTCAGGTGCTAGCTAACTAGGTGTTGCTCGCTAAACCCCGGCGATTGTTACGAAAACGGCTTGATAAACAAACCAAATGAGAATTCGTAGCCTATTGAATAACAGCCATCATGGCGTTGCCCATTGTGTTGGTTTGCTTCTCAAACCAAATGGAAATTCGTAGCCTATTGGAATGAATTCAATGCGAATTTCCATTTGGTTTGCGAATCAAACCAAATTATGAATACTGTGAACTACGATTTGCTTGTCCTAAATCTTTTTCTTTCAGTTTATGAGAAAATAAAAGGTGGGAAAATGTAACATAAGTCATAAACCACATCTTAAATCTTATAACTGCTGTCACGAAAAATTTAAAAAAAAAAAAATGACTTATAACATTTTGCCATCTGAGCACAAGTTATCTCGTCGAAACTACTTGAAGTGTAGAAGAATGTACTCAGCCAATACCACATGACTCAACTGCCTACTCGCTGAAGGAAGCGCAAAGCAATATGTGCAGACCAATCAAGTTGAAAAAATTTCAACTTGAACTTTGAAGAGGAATGGCGCTTGCGCTGGCACTTCTGATTGATTTGCGCATGTCGCTTCTTTCTACTTGAATTCAGCTTGACTATACTTTTATGAGAAAGGTATTTAAAAATTTGATATTAACTAAATGTTCAAAGATATGCTATTTCTTTTTCTAGATGAATATGCCATTGAATCTGATGACAACTGCCCCTCACCCAGACAGGTTTGCAATCAAACCAGCATTGCTACCTACGCCTCTACCTGTTCAAAGTACATCAGGGCACATTCGTTCCAGTTCAAAGAGCAGGAGACACACTTAACTGTCTGACATAATTACATGCTGAGTGATGAACTCATCGAGTAATTATATCTCGAGCATGCATTGATAACTTCCTCACGATATCTAGTATCCATAGAAATAATGGACATGCCTTCCTTAACCCTACAAGATCTGGTCAAGTTGACTAATTACCAGTTACCATGTAAAGACAATCACCAGGAGGGTTGAATTACAGAATCCATTTATGAATAACAGAATCTTGCTCTAGCACTTTAGGCTGGGCCTCCACTTGCGATTTCTAGTCGTGCGATTTTTCAATTGCTAAAATAAAACTCATTGCTTCAAATACAAGTGCACACACTTGCGACTAAACAATCGCAGCGATTAAAAAGTCGCAACTGGTCCTATTTTCGCTGCGACGCGATTGTCGCTCAACCCAATGAATCACACAAACAGCTATGGACGTGCACCCACTTGCGATAGTTTAGTCGTGCGTTTTCCAAGGTCAGCTTTTCTAAAACATTAAATTATGTTTTTTTTCTCCCCTAATTCAAGTTTCTATCTGTGCGATCGTTGAAGATTGAGTGAAAATTTCAACGGATTTTAAATCTGCGTAAAATTTTGCAACAGATCGTTACCTTAAATGTGATTTTCTTTAAATGAATAATTAATTATTTATTAAATAATCAAATGGTAAATAATTAAATAATAAATCTGTTTTTGGTATCGATCTGGCGTAGAAATTTACGTTGATTTGAAATCCGTTAAAATTTTCACTCTATCTTCAAAGATCGCAAAGATACAAACTTGAATTAGGGGAATAAAAAACATAATTTAATTAATTTAGCGATTTATCTATCGCAGTGTGTGCACCTTGTAGATATTCTGCGACAGCTATTTTTTCGTCGCCGCGACAAGAAATCGCAAGTGGAGGCCTAGCCTTACTAACATTAAGCAACAGTTCATCGAATTTTGAACTAACAGATAACAATTTAAAAGTTTAATGAAGGGAAAATATTTCATACCAAACAAGAATATTTGTTTCCAGCTTTTATTTTTGTGGTAAAGGATGATTGTTTTATGCTATTGTGTGAATGTTTGCCTGTATGCATTTTGTGCTGTACGTGCATTGATGTTTTTGATTATGTATTATTTTATAGTATTGTATGGTTCGTTCCTATCTTCTATTTTAGAAAACACGTTTCAGGTCCAGAAACTAGAAAATTTCAATGTCTTGAAATATGCGTTACTGTTATAATAAGGTAAATTTTTTTTTCTGCCATGCTTTTGAGTCATAATATTAATTTTTAATCACTCATCATGAAATTTTAAATACTTTCATTTTCAAAGTAAAGTTATAATTTAAACAGCGAATTTGTTTTCAATTATAACTAAGAATTGGATATGTTTCCATAAGTTCATGAAACTGAATTTATTATGAAAGGAAATTATTTGCTATGGGTGCTACAAATTATTTTAATTCATAAACTACAAATTATATGTCATGTAGTTTTATATATGATCTGTTTAAATTATATACTAAATGTTTTCTGTCGATGTTCATGGGTGCTTAAACGTGATGTAGTTGTTCAGTTTGTAATGGAATTTCCCAATGTAATATTTATGAAATTAGGATTTTTTTTATGTAATTGGTTCTTTAAGTTTAAGTTATAAAAGTACGTACTTATTAAAGCTAACTATCAATGTTCGTTTGAATATTCACAGTGTATTGTTTTGTTTTTGGATATCTATATATGATGTGTTTTATGCAGTGCAGTGTTGTAAGTTACTAAGTGTTTGTGTTGCAGTGGCTAGCAGTCATTCTTAAAAAAAAAGTGTAAAAATGCAATGATGTGTTTTATTAAATATAATTAATGTGTTCGTATATAAAACTGAATATTCATTCAGTTTCATACTTAAAATTAAAAAAAGAAACTGTTTTGTGTATGTGAAAGTATTTGTATTCGTTTTATATATGTTATGGATGTTTAAAATAAAATCTTTTAGAAATGTTTCTAAGTTCTTATTTATTCCCTTTTTGATAGTATAAAATTCTTAGATAATTATTGTTGATAATATAGATCACTCATATTCATAACATTTTTGACAAATGATTTTTTCATCCTATACTGAGAGTAATCTCTATAAAAAGTTACCGCCGCCGGATTAAACTTTCACTCGATTCTTAGACGGTTTCCCGAGAAAGTACGGATCAGAAAATTACGATATTAACATGGTTTATTCAAAATTGTACAGGGAACAAGATGAAAAATAATTTTTTCCCCCGATGCGGCTATTAGTTTAGGGTGCATTAAGTGTTTAAGTCGAAAAAAAGCGAAAATTTTAATGCGAGTGAGTAAAAGACGTACAATTTTTCAGTCTTCAGCCGTGTAAGGTGTTTCATAGACGGAATAAGGTAGTTGGATTAGACCGTCAAGTCTTTATTGGCTTGGACGACACAAACACACAATTCAGGAACATGCACCACTTGTACGGACAAACATGCCATTAAATTAAAAGAGACATTTTAAATTTAGTTGAATAAAACGTCATCAGCTGTCCCAACCGCACTCGTTGTTCTTTTTCTGCTTTCGCAAAGGATTCTGGGCGCTCATGATGATGTAGGTACGTTACAGCCGTGAGTTTTTTTTAGAGTACCTCTAAACGTGAATTTTGGTACCACACGCCTAATTTTATTAGAAACTTCAATTTGGTACTTGATAATTCTTTATTGAAATTCGGGTAAAATCGGGACATTTTCGTTACTTTTTTGTTAAAACTGTATCTATATAGCTTATTACTGTCATATCTATACTGCTGTTTGTAAAAAATGCAACACCATGAAGGAGTCGTCAGAATTAAATAAAATACATAAACGGCTTGTATTAGTACAAATAAATGAATAAATTTTCAAAGCAAAAAAACAATATTAAGTGTCCGAAATCAGTATTTGGTGTAGTCACCACGCGCTGCAATAAGTGCTGCTATACGACGTGGCATGGAGTGAAACAGATGTTGAATGTCTGCTTATGGAAGATAATTCCATATTGTTTGTATGCGCACCCAAAGTTCGTTTTTTGAAGCTGTGGGACGCGGATCACGAGCGAGACGCCGACCAACCAAATCCCACACTTTCTCAATAGGCGACATATCCGGCGAATAAGCAGGCCAAGGAAGAAGTTGCATGTGTTGGGCTGAAAAGAAGTCTCGAACATTCCTTGCAACATGTGGGCGTGCATTATCCTGTTGAAAGATAGCTCCAGGGATCCTTGAAGGAAGGGAACGACTTCGGGCTCTAGCACTTTACGGATGTACCTGTGCTATTCAGATTACGCTCAATTCGTAGCAGCTGAGATCTACCATGATACGAAATCGCACCCCAGACCATAACTCCGGATGTTCGGCCACTATGACGTTCGATAACGCACTCTGGAAGGCAGCGTTCGCCGGCATAGCGCCTAACACGAATGCGGCCATCATGGTTCCACAAATTAAAGCGGGATTCGTTAAAAAAAATAACTTGTTACTAATCAACCCGACAGGCTCTGTGTTCATGAGCCCATTGCAGACGCAGCCGTCAATAATTTGGCGTGAGGTGGATCCTGTATAAAGGAATCCTTGCACGCAGTCCACGGTGCAGCAGACGTCTGCGAATTGACGAAGCCGACATTAGTACACCTGTAGCAGTAGACCAAAGTGCTACCAACTGCCTGGAGGAAGCTGTACGGTCATTTACCGCCATGTGGACCAGGTGTCTATCATCGCGCGCTGACGTCACCTTCCATCGTCCACTCCCAGTTTTTCGAGCTGTCCGGTGCTCGTCGGTCCCCTGCTTCCAAACTCGTGTCACTATGGAACTGTTCCGTAGCACACGAACTGCTATTGCGCGATAGGAAAATCCTCCTTCACGAAGACCGATGATTATCCCTCGTTCAAACTTCGTAAGTTGTTAAAATTTCACCCTATTTCGTCGTGGAGGCATACTTAGGTCTCACTAAACGTTCGCCACTAAAATATAACCATGCACTATTTTCAACGTCCCTTTTCAAATCCCTACAGCCCTTTATTTATACGCTTTTAGCATCAGTTCAGAGGACACTTCTCACACCACGCATGCGAGGTGGATTCATTTCCTGCGCTCAGCAAAACAAATAAAAAACATTTTGACAGGCATTGTTTATTTATTTTTCGTAAAATCGGGATAGTTAAAGTTAGATTGGAAATTTCAACGGATTTGAAATCTGCGTAAAATTTTACACCAGATCGATACCTTGCATTTGATTTTCTTTTAATAAATAATCTTTCAATTAAATATTTATATTTTCGCAAGAGATTATGACGTCACACCGATTGGATCTCTTCGCAATTGGAACTTGGCCGCATTTGACAATGACGAGGCCATCATGCCGTTATAAGTGGTGTTGGTTTGCGAAGCAAACCATAATTCATCATATTCATAATTAGGTTTGCAAAACAAACCAAATTGGAATTCGAAGGGAATACGCTTTTAGCATCAGTTCAGAGGGCGCTGCTCACACCACGCCTGCGTGGTGGCTCTGAAACTTTACTACTTTGCATAACATCCTATAATTGACATTTGCTGCAAATTTCATTTCATTCGGACAATTTTTTCACGTTGTTTGATTTTTTACAAACAGCAGTGTACATAAAGAATTTTAATTATTTTTCGAATCCCTCTTTAAAAAAATATGAAATAAAAGTACAAGTGTTAATGAAAAAGCATTAAGGATTTTTTGTAAAATGTTTTAGATTTGATGATTATACATAATGCTGTTTTAAGATCTATATGAAGGCCGATTGAGTAGAATATGAAAATTTATAAAATACCTATTGAGAATGAACAGATGTGGTAAATACTTGTAATAAAGCATTGTTCCCACGGGTGCTTAGAAAGTGCTTATTTTGACCTTCCATTTCTAATAGCCCTTAGAAGTGCCTATTTTTCATCAATAGTCCTTAGAAAGTGCTTATTTTTCATCAATAGTCCTTAGAAAGTGCTTATTTTTCATCAATAGTCCTTAGAAAGTGCTTATTTTCCTTTGAAAACAAAATTCAGTTTTCAAATGACGATATTTTTTTTCACAATATTTCCGACCTCCTTTTAACGAGGTGTCGTCCTCGGATCTTTCCTTTAAGGGACTGATCCCGGACCGTCGTCAATAGCCCGTTGTGTTGCTCTAGTACGACGTTAACTAAAAAATTACCAAATTACCGACCTCCTTTTAGCGGCTGATCGGCGATAAAACTGCTTAGAAGTACGGTTTTAATGATGATTCGGGAATTGGCTTGCTTGAATGGCCACCCTTGATACGCGATATACAAATCGTCGATCGACTCTCTTGATGAGTACATAATACACTTTAAAACTTGTAAACTCATGAAAATCAGTCTGTTTTCGACTTGTAAGTGGCTCTCGCAATGCACAAAATAGTTGCCCTGACAGAGGAAAATAGAATACAATCATCAAATGTTAATTAATTTTGTTTACTCAGTTACCCCTGAGTGCAATGTTTTAAAAATTTATTATAATTACGGGGAAGTGTATTTTTAAGTTTGTAGGAATTTTGAAAACAATATAATAACCAGGACAACTTTTTTGTTGCAGTAAAAATGGAAAAAGTTGCATTTATCATTTTTAAAGTTGCATTTGTGGTAATAAAGTTGCATTTATTTTTATACACTAAAATCTAAACTAAAATATTTGTAATAAATGAAAAAAAAATCAGAATTTATGGACAATTTTAGTGATATACAAAAGTATTATTATGCATTATTAAATACAGAAGAACATTAACGTCGTTGAATGGCCGATCCTTGGCCAATTATTTCTTTAACATTGAAAAACTTTGCTCAACAGAGACTAATGTTGCATGACATTGTTGCAGTAGCAAATAATCACTTGGTGAAAATCATCTTGGGAAAATATAGCAATAACCATCAGGTCGTTATTTTTTCTAATCGTCTTTTAAGATACGTTTGGAGGTTGCAAGGAACTTCTTTAAAATCCCTTGATCTGATATTTTCATTTGCTGTCTCAATGTTGTACTCTTTCGATTCCAATTTTTCTACAATACGAATCAAACATTCGTAGCTGCTTTTGATTTTCAGCAAACGTTTTGGCAGCTCTGAGAAACGAAATTTTGCGTTCTAATCATCTGCATTGTTTTATATATATATACTAGGGGGCCTGCCCCCTGCTCGCTAACGCTCGCCAACCCCCGGAGGATTGCTTCGCAATCCTCATTGGTTCGCTGCGCGAACCTATGCTCGCTTCGCTCGCCTCAATGAAGACATGTGTCCTAGCAGAAGGGATTGTTTACAAAATATATTACCAAAAAAATGTTTTTCAAATCTAAATTTGCTGTATTACAGAAAAAAAAATACAATATCTCTAAAATCAGAATTCAAATGAAAACTTTGTGCAAATTTTGACTCGAAATGTGAGCGTTGCTTTGGAAATTAAATACCCAGCATGTTGTTTGTGTGTACATTTTCCCAGCACTCAAACGACCCACACTTTTTCATTGAGTTTGTTGCCGAAAGTTGTAGTGCAAGCGTCTTGTTGAGCTATAATTGTTGGCCCTGAAAAGGACCGTTTTTTAAATGGCCCTGAAAAGATCCTCCGCTTTCTTTGATTTCTATCATAAACTAACTGCAACAGCTCATTAAAATTTCAACCGATAACGCTATAAATTCAATCGATGCGCGAGATTTCGCGATAAACAAACAATCGTACAGTGTTGCCAAAACGCGATTACAAATAACGTCTTTTTCGTGAGCCACGTAAGAGAATTATATATATAGATATAAACTCGGAAATATTACCCTAGAAAAATAGTTGCCTATTATAAATTGAGGTAAATTTTAAAAAGTTGAGGTGGTTGCATTTATGGAAAAAGTTGCATTCATGTTGGTTATAACTTACAATACACCCCAAGTAGAAGGAATTTTTTTTAGCACTTTATAAGGAAGCTTAGATCGTGTTGCAAAAAGTTGCCCTAATAATAATATAAAGATAATTTATTTGAACTAATACACACACACACACACACACACTGCTATCTGAGTGGCAACCCGATGTGTGTTGCATTTTTTTATGCTTCAAATTCTTTGTGAAAGCTATCCCAGTAAAGATATATAAAGAAAAATTCAATCGGTTATCCAGTTCCGGAAAACAACTCAATCAGCTCTATTGAAAAAAACTCTGGAGGAAAAGATTGCAAAAGCGTAAACCAGAGTGCTGGAGAACCGAGAATAGTCAGAGAATTTAATGAATCGAAAAAAGTCGTTTGAAAACTGGAAATTTCGGCAGCAATTTGAGCAGCAATATGCTAAAAAATTGCTCATACACTCCCCTAAAGACCATTTAAAGGTAAAAACATAACAATATGAAAAGAAAAACATTCACTTTTTTTTTTCTTACGGTCTCCATTTTATAATTTTTTTATGTGCTTACACATATTACTAATACGTGTACACGTAAATGCCCATATCTTAATTGCTGAATTTTGTAAAATTCAGACGACTTATATTTTGAAAATTTCATTTTTGTGTGGCATTATTTGTGTATAATTTTTAGAAAATAGACTTTAATATTAAATTTTTACATACTACTATTCTTATAAGATTAACTAATCAGTAAGAGCATTTACATTAGGTCGAAACTTCGGTATTGCATTGTAGTACGGATGATATGTGAAGTAATTGTGCCTTTAATGATAGAAGCAAACAACTTGGTTCACATATACTACATATTTGAAGATTTAATTTTGGATATGAGGCCATCTCAGATTACGACTATAGCAGTAATGACGGACATTCAAAATGGTGGCTTCGGAATATTTTTTGTGCTCTTTTTAAATGTTATTTGATGATGTTAAATGACAGCTATTACAGTAATGGCGAGGAATTGTTGTTTTGACATGTACTTTGCTATTTTTAATAATATACACAGTCCATTCACATTAATGTGACCACCACCTACTTTCGACGTCAACGTGAAACGACCAATCACAAAAGGCAGGTAGCAGCACATTGCAGTGGAGTGTATACAAAGGATGTCCTAGGGCATCGGAGAGCATTTAACTCGTTGGCGTAATGCAGAAACGTAGCAAAACGAAGGGCATGATTATTGATTTTCGGGCCAAGGGTGGAAGTATTTCAGAAGAGGCTAATTTTGTGAACTGTTCGCGTGCCGCCGTGGTAAAAGTATACCGTGCATGGCAAAATGCCATTATCCAAAATCAGCGGCGTGGCACATGTGGTGCACCACGGGCTATAAATGACAGAGACGAACGAAGGCTACGGAGATGGGTTCGGGCGAATAGACGTGCAACTTTTGAGCAACTGACCGCCCAGATGAACCAATGGGCTACCAAGAGTGTATTCTCAACAACGGTTCAGCGAACGTTGCTGTGCATGGGCCTCCGCAGCAGACGCCTGGTTAATGCACCTATGCTGACTGCTGTTCATCGGCGACGAAGGCTGGAATTTGCACGCCAGTACCGCAACTGGACGTCCACGGAGTGGCGACAGATGGCTTTTTCCGTTGAATCACGTTTTATGCTCCATCGTAGATGGACGTTGGCGTATACGGCGTGAAACGTCTGAAAGCAAACACCCTGCAACAATTGCCGGAAGGATCCAGGCTGGAGGAGGAGCATTATGGTTTGGGGAATGTTTTCCTGGCATTCACTGGGTGCACTAATCATTGTGGAAGGCACGATGGATCAGCACAAGCACATCTGTCCTTGCGGACCATGTCCACCCCTACATCTGAATTATTTTTCCTCAGAATTATAGCATCTACCAGCAGGAAATTGCGAGGTGTCATACAGCTGGCAGTGTATGTGCGTGGTTTGAAGAGCACTAGGATGAGTTTACCGTACTCCCCTGGCCAGCAAACTCACCGGATTTAAACCCAATCGAGAATCTGTGGGACCACCTCGGTCGGGTTTTTCGCGCCATGGATCCTCAACCGCGTAATCTAGCGCAGCTGGCCACGGCACTGGAGTCGGCATGGATCAACATCCCAGTGAACACCTTCAGAAACCTAATTGACTGTCTTCCTGCAATGTCTCGCAGCGGTCCGCTCTGCCAAAGGTGGTTATTCTGGCTTTTGACAGGTGGTCACATTAATGTGACTGGACTATGTATATCATATTTTATATATACAATATATACAAGATATAATATATTTATGTATACAAGAGACAATTTTATATATATCACAATGACCATACTTCAACAAATAATGCTTTGAACATAAAAAGAATTTAATAGAGCTAAGTATTAACTATTTACAAATGGTTAAATTAAGAAGGGTTTGGGCCGTCTTGTGCCCTAACAGTAAATATTAACCGCTTAGCAGCCGTCTGCTGTAATCGTCTTCCGTCGTTAGTTCTTTCTAAGCTTCGTTCTTCTGCCAAGGAAAGCCCAATGCAATCTCTTCTCTAAGAGTCCTGCGTGGGCTTTTTAAAGCACACTTGGCGCCTATTAGTCTCGGCACAGGCGTTCATTTGGCGACGAAGGATTCTCGATAACCCACAGACACACATATTGAATATATATATTCAATTTGTAGCAAAATGGCGGCCTCTGAGTCAGGGCCGGATGTAAGAGTATGCCGCCTATAGGCCAAAGTCCATTTGCCACCCCCTCTATATTTCATATATGCTTAATACATACAGGCAACAAAGGGATAAAGTTCATTGGTATTTTCATCTTTGTTAAACATTAAGTTAATTTAGTTTACATAAAACTACAATTTTAATGGTTTACATAATAAATTATGTAATCAAATTAGTTATCTAATTTTTTTTTTTACTTACTTCTTTTCGTTAAAAATGTTCTAAAATTTATACATATATTTCTTAGATTCGTTAAAAATGAAATGGGTTTCGAAATTAATTAATTAATTTGTTCTTGGAGATCAGTGATCACTATTTTAAACATATTTTTTGATATTTTAATACTACTATCTATTTGCCTCAATACGAAGTTATGAAAGTGAGTTTAACCGTATTTCAGAAATACTAGTTCGCAGATAGTTCTTAACTCTTCTAAGGCAGGAAAAACTGCGTTCTCCCGCGCAATTTGTAGCAGGTATGCACTAACTTATCCTTACAGCAATGTCCAGATTAAGGTAAACATCTTGTAAGGAATTACACCTCAGAAATTTCGAAATTCCTTCCAACGATTTATCAGATGGGTGATCATTACCCACAGCACAGTGATTTTTAAAGTGGATGCATTCTCCAGTGAAATTCGAATCCAAATCATTTGTGTAGACGTGGTAAAGGTTGGTGGCCTTTTTCCTCAGTTCCTCTTCCATATGTGTATTGTTATCACACAACTGAGTTAAGAAGTAGAATCGGTATTGAAACTCGTCATAGGCCATTTTTCTTTTCTTGAATTCACAAACAAAAGAGTCGATAATTGGTAAAAACGTGTTTATTTTAATGTCACCCCTGCCAGTAAAGTTAACTTCTCCACTTCGGTCTTCGTCAGGCCAAACTTTTTCTTTTTGTCTGTCTTTTTTTGTCTCTTTCATAAGATGTAGTTTTGGTTATACCCATGGCCAATTCCTCAAAGTAATCAAAGTTGTTTCTCTGTTCCGTAAAATATTCTTCAAGAGAGCCATACAAATCTCTGACCAACAAAGCATCCAAAGTTCTCCTTTGCATGTCTCTGCTAACTTTATGGATTCTGTGAAGTACGATGCTCCAGAAACACACCATAAACGCAGTCTCAAAACGTTCTAATCTTCAAATCCTCGGGATTCACATCTAGCGCGGCTTTTTCTGTTGTGTCATTTGAAATTCTTGTCAGAGCAATGTACACTTCTTCCCAAGACTCTCGTAAACTGTGGCACGCGTCATCTCTTGCTGACCATCGAGCAGGACACACTTTTTTTACTGTCTTCTTATTCTGATAAGATGTAACACTTGTTGGGCATTCCCATCGCTTTGTAGAGCACGTAAAAATACATATATTTCTTGGAGCAACATCAAAAGTGTGCACGCTTCTTCAAAAGATTCTGCAGCAGATGACCCAACAAGATTTAGGGATGAATTAAGCTAAAGGAGTTTGTTTCTTTAATTTTTGCTTGCAGACCATTGTAAACGTCGGACATATTAGAAGCGTTATCGTAAGATTGGCCTCTGTAGTCATCAATGTTTATTTGCAGATTTTCTAACTCATTCATAACGCACTCAAACGTTCATTCTGAATTATGACCAGCTGATGGAATGGAGGTAAGAAATCTTTCACAGGGCACACCGTCACTTGAAACATATCTAACAGCAAGGACTAACTGGTCTACATGTGACATGTCTGGGGTCAAGTCTATGATGAGAGAAAAGTATTTAGATTGTTTCAACTCTTCACAAATTACCTGCCTAAAATTTCGAGCCATTAACTCAATTACCTCATCGGATGTCTTGGAAGAGAGATAATTTGGATTACCACTACCACATTTACCGTATTTTTCAATGAGTGTTGCTAAGAACGGATCAAATTCGAATATCAGCTCTAAAGCCATAAGAAAATTTCCATTCCTGTTAGAACCAAATATCTCGTTTTCGCCTCTTAAAGCGAGGCCTCTTGATGTTAGGGGGCCTTGACAGCCGCTACAACTCTAGTTAAAACGTTTCTCCAATAGTGTGTTTCTTTGTCTATTAGTAAAGTTAGCATACTGTCAACACGGTCAAAAGAAATTTCTCTAGCTTTTAAAGTAATAATAGCAGATTTGTGTATTGGGGAATTTTCATGGTGACATGCACGACTTTCTCCATTTTTACAGTCATTGAAACCATCTTTGTCGTCAAATTGTGATCGTTCTTTAGTGTTAAACACCAAACAAGGGCCACAAAAAACTGATCCCTTATTTTTAGAGAAAATCATCCATTTCATTTCATGAACTTCTTCATTTTTTAATCTACGTTCAAAGAGAGATTTAGTCAAATATCTCTTTTGATCATTGTACGCTCTTAAGCTGTTAGTGAAATCTAATCCTATGTTTTGGTCAAAGCCATTTTTTTGCTATTAGATCTCTAGTAGCATCATTTAAGATTCACAAAGCTGGATCCTTATTTAAAGAGTTTGCTAATGTTGGTTCTTTATTTTCTGTTAAAGATTGACTTTTAACATAAAACCTATCAGGTACAATCTCACTGTGAGAACTTACTTGTATTTTAGTAGGTTTTGATAACAACATGGCTGTTTTGGAACAACTCGTTCCAGAGAAAGCATTGTCGTCCCCAACAGAACCATCACAAACAGCACGAGTACTTTCAGGTTCTCTTTATCATCTTTATCGTTCTTTTCTACCACTGGCAAACTATTAGTTTTGAAAAGCAAATCTAGTTTTTTTTGTTTGTTTCATATCACGTTCTTGTTCTTGAAGTTTCAGTTTTGTTCATTTTTTGTATTCAGCGACAGTGAGTCTCTTCCTACCGTCACTCATATTAGCTAGTAGGGAGTAGCCTACTTGTTAAAAATTGAACGATATGTATTGGAATACTCTAAACTATAAGGCAAAATCATAACTAACAACACGAACACGCCTCGCTCAACACAATCATCAACGATCCCGTTGTGCACACCGATAGACATAAATGACAGCGTCAGACTCATACAGACTAGACTGACACTACACTACTGACAGTTATGGACTTTTTGAGGGTGTATGATCTTCTGGACTTGATCTAGGTGATCTAGACCAAGGAGAATTAGTAACAACAACAACAACACTACTGACAGCGGAGCCACTGGGCCTTTCACCAACAGTGTTGCCAGATCGGCTACAGTGTTGTCAGATCGAATCACTGCGCTTGTGCCAGTATTGTCCAAACAAGTTATATTACACTACAAGAAAGTTATAATACAAGATTACGTGCTGTGAATTTGTTTTATGTTATAGTTTTAAAAAGTAGGGTATGTAGAAGGACTAAAACATATTTTTAAGTAACATGTATTCTTAAATTCGTAAGAAAATATTATTAACGTCTGAAATACTTCATTTTAACTTTTGAATAAATTGCCAAACTGCCGCCCCTAAAAAATTTGCCGCTCTAGGCTGCAGCCTACTTAGCCTATTTAGAAATACGGCCCTGCTCTGAGTATATTTTATGTGCTCCTTTTTTACTGTCATTTGGCGATGGTAATAGTTTATTATATGTGATTTTGCATGAATTGATGCTATAAACATGTGTGTATGTCATAATTATATTTTTATATTAACTTTTTCCACAGGTGACATTATAAGAAGAGAAATAAGATAAAAATGGGAATGTGGTGCATAAGCTGATTAATCCATTCAATACCGATACTTCTGGACAATTCAAAGAAACAGAGTGGAACACGTGTTTTATCTGTCAAGAAGACAAGTCTGAAGTTCTTCGGTGTCTAGCAGACAGTAAGTAATAGCAGTAAGCGTGAAGAGAAGGGAACTGGTTATAAGACAATTTCTGATTTACTAGTGGGGTTTAGCATTGCAGGCTGTTTACCAAGGACAATAAATCTGTAACATGTCGATGATGCAGGTGGTGTCGAGGCAACATTGGTTCAACATAAAGCTCAGTTTCACGAATCATGTACATTGCAGTTCTATAAGACAAAACTTCAAAGAGCTCAGAAATGGAAGATAGATCCCGCGGATAATGCAAATAGTTCTACGAAATTCACCCGCCAGAATGTCGTAGTAAATAGTTCAGTGAATTCAAAAGCAATTTTTTTTAACTGCCTGCCAAACTGGAAGTTTATTATGTACTGCATCTATTGTACATTCTGCCTGGATGTGTTCCTCACTGTGCCCTTAAACTGAAGGACATGCCTTTGCTTGCGAAACTGAGTGCCGGTGATCTGATTGCACTAAATGCCTTGTATTATGTTCAATGCCTCGTATCATTATATAACAGAGCAAGAGACAAAAAAGAACATACAAGAAACTGAAATAGAACAAACTAACCTTGGTATTGCATTTGCCGAACTTATACATCGAAGATGCTCATAGTGACAATGACATTGCACTCATATTTAAACTTGTTGATCTATGCAAACTGTACAGCATGAGGATGTAACAAAAAGGTAGTGATCTTTCAGGGTGCATACTTTACACAAAACTAATAAACAGAGTACTTGCATATTTTCCTGACATGGAAGCACATAAGCAAGATCGAGATGTGATGTTAATATTTAGTAATGAAGTTGGATTAACTCCGAAGAAAGCTTGTGAATACGATGCAGATAGTGACGCTATTCATCTTGTCAAAGCAGCAAATATAGTTAGAAGAGACATTTTAAAAATTAAAAACCTCTTCAATGGATCATTTGGAAAAGCCTGTTAGGAAGATTCCGTACCAGCATCTCTGTTAGATCTAGTTGCTATGGTTATGATTGGTCCAAATATTAAAGCAAAGCCAAATTTTTCAACCTAAATGTATTCTTACTGTTGCACGGTTAATAATGTATAACAATCCCGACGTTACTAATGTATAACAGTTTGAGACGTCGGGATTGTCATTCTGCAACAGTCTACAGGCACAATCGAGAACGAGAAACACATTTGCCTATATACTTAGGTGTTTTAATTTATAAAAAAAAACTTGCAAGCGTAAACTAGTAGAAGATCTTCACGAGCTCGGATTAGCATATCACAAGACCGAGTGCTAGACCTTTCATCAGAACTTGGAAATGAAATATGTCATGTCTATCACATGGAAAATGCTGTCGTTTCTCTTCAGTTAAAAAGAGGGCTTTTCACAACTAGTTTGGTTGATAATATTCACCACAATCCAAGTTCTACTACAGACTACAGCTCATGATTCTTTCCATGGTACAGGAATATCCCTATTTCAACATCCAGATGGTAATTTTAGAGGAACCTATCAAAGTAAGTCTTCAAGTACTTTTGAAGAGAGAGCATCTAAACATCTTCCTGAAAGCTATACAAATGTTACCCCTGTTCCTGCTATTAGAACTGACTGTCCTTTGCCAACAGTACAAGAAAACTTTGTTGACTATCAAGTTTAATGCAATAAGATCACCAGCATTCAGTTTCACAAGCAGAGGCATGTGCTCCAGTATAAGGGCACAGTGAGGAGCACTACCAGGCCGAATTTACAGTAGATGCAGTACATAATAAACTTCCAGCTTGAGCAGGCAGGTAAAACAAATTGCTTTTGAATTCACTGAACTATTTACTACAACATTCTAGGGGGTGAATTTCGTAGAACTACTTGCATTATCCTCAGGTTATATCTTCCATTTCTGAGATCTTTGAAGTTTTGTCTTATTGAAATGCAATCTACATGATTCGTGAAACTGAGCTTTATTTGGTACCAATGTTGCCTCAACACCTGCTGCATCATCAAGACGTTCCAGATTTATTGTCCTTGGTGAACACCTTGCGATACTAAATCCCACAAGTAAATCAGAAATTGTCTTAAAATCAGTTCCCCTTCCTTCACGCTTGAAGCAATTACTTACTGTATGCTGGACACCGAAGAACTTCAGACTTGTCTTCTTGACAGATAAAACACGTGTTCCACTCTGAATTGTCCAGATGTATCAGTATTGAATGGATTAATAAGCTTATGTACTACATCCACATTTTTATCTTATTTCTCTTCTTATCGTGTCACTTGTGAAAAAGTTAATATGAAAATATAATTTTGACATGCACGCATGTTTATAGCATCAATTCATGCAAAATCTCATTTAATACGCTATTGATATCACCAAATGACAATAAAAAAGGAGCACACGAAATATACTCAGGGCGCAATTTTGTTATAAATAGAATATATATGTATAAAAAATGGTATATATTATTAAAAATAGCAAAGTACAAAAATTATTCGCCATTACTTTAATAGCTGTCA
The DNA here is from genome assembly GCA_947359465.1 of Metellina segmentata. Lineage (NCBI taxonomy): Eukaryota > Metazoa > Arthropoda > Arachnida > Araneae > Tetragnathidae > Metellina > Metellina segmentata. The sequence goes on from OX375873.1 coordinate 116,355,260, forward strand.
TTTAACATCATCAAATAACATTTAAAAGAAGCACAAAAAATATTCCGAAGCCATTACTGACATAGGCGAAATCTGAGATGGCCTCATATATAAAATTGAATCTTCATATTTGTAGTATATGTACCCCAAGGTTTGTATGCTTCTAACATTAAAGGCACAATTCCTTACAATTATTTTACATATCAGCATTACAATTGTATAACACGGTTTCTTCAATGTTTTATTTAAGTCCTTATAAAGTCCTTATTTTGTCCTAGAAAGTGCTTAGAAAGTCCTTATTTTCAGTTAGAAAAAAAGAGTGGGAACCCTGTAAAGACATATTTATTATCCTTGAGATACACGGTAACGTTTTTTTTTGTTGACTGTAAGTTCATCCGTAGGGAGGGAGTCTGCTTCCCCCACCTATCTTTCATAGCAGGAGGAGTGCCATGTGTTAGTTTAGTTTTCGTTCTTATTCTAATTATTCAGGTTTTAGATAATGTAGCTACCACTAGTTTTTCTTTTTTGCTAAAAATAATGTTATTTTGAACAATACCGCGCCATGTATCTCAAGTTACAAAAACAGTATTTTTGTAGTTATTTTTTCATTTTTATTCTTCCATTTTTTTTTGTTTCCAAATTTTTGTTAATAAAAGGCTAAACAATGCATACCTCTAGTTATTTTTTTGAGGACAGTAATCGAGTGTTAAACTACACATCCCATTCTCGGAATGGGTAGTTTTACTAGTTTTATATAATGAAATAGTTCTGTAAGAGAGTATATAATCTGCCAAATTTATAAATTTTTGCAAGTTGACATTAGCCAGCACATTTTCTATCGCATCACTGAACCTGTGTATGGCGTTACATGGTGGTAAAACGTCGGGTTTGTTCTTTTGTCGCGAAGCGTGTATGACTCATGGTAATTAGTTATTAATAGGGCAACTTTTTGCAACAAATGCAACTTTTTTCCACACGTTCTATGCTTTGTGTAAAGTACTAAAAACAAAATTCCTCCTACATGGGGTGTATTGTAATTGAGTTATAACCGCAAGATAAATGCAACTTTTTACAATTTAGCTTACAATTAATTAATCTGAAATTACTATTTCATTTTTTGCTCTCTGAATCAACCCTTCGATCACGTGTGTCTGATCTTGCGAACGCCAAAGTATTGCGGATCAAAAAAGAAGTTCATGGAAAAAAGGTATTGGAAGATATTGGAAGGTATGGAAAGAAGGAAGGTCCTAACAGACGAAAGTGAAATAAATAGCAAGAAGTACTTTAACACATTGGTTGGTGCTCATGATAATCCAGAGCAAACTTGCGTAATCGACTGCAGAGTTTGCGAGGTGAGTTTCGATCATCAATATGTTGTTTCCTTGTAGATGACGTTTTAAAATCTCTGAATATTGAGCGAAAGGATTTTGCGCTTCTGCTATCCGATACAGTATATTACACGACTGCGGCTGGAATCACACTCAAGGTGCTTTATCCGCGATTGCTCCAAGTTACTTGAGTGGTACACTTGTTTCACAACTGAAGAAAAAGTCCAATGCAACAATGTCAGGCAACATCAGTCTCTGTCGAGCGCAGTTTTTCAATGTCAATGAAATTACTGACCAAGAATAAGCCATTCAACGACATCAACGTTCTTCTGTATTTAATAATGTACAAATAAATTTGAATTTTTTCATTTTTTACTAATAATTTATTTTAGATTTTAGTGTATCAAAAATAAATGTAACTTTATTTCCATAAATGCAACTTTAGGGAATGATAAATGCAACTTTTCCCATTTTTACTGCAACAAAAAAGTTACCCTAATTATCTATTAAAATATAATTTTCATATATCCTACTATATGTTGTATTTTTCCCCTTGTTCATTAAAAACTCAGTGCAGCGGCGCTGGGCATGATTTCTCCCCTTTTATATCGATTTTCGCTCTTCACTTGCAAAAGTAAAAGTTGTAAAACAAAAAGGAATTGTTAACATTTTAAAGGATTAAAAGATTGAGAACCAAAAAAAGTAGTTTATTACCATGCTCCCTTCCCTCTTTCTGAGTGACCCACGAGCTAGTACTAAAAAAATAATGAAAAACATTTCTTAAAAAGGTTCGCCGTCCCTGCTCTTTACCAAGCAGCGATTCCGGACTACTTCTTTTCCAATAATGAAGAAATGAACAAGACGGATGAAAAGTCCCTAAATTGTTCGCAATCATCGGGTCTTTGTGCTCAACAGGCAACAACCTCGACCAAATTATTGCATCAGATTTCGCCTGTACCCAGACTAGAAAAAAGACCCAGAAAGAGTAAGAGAGGTATCCAAGAAAAACAGTTAAAATCCGCCAACAAACGTAACAAGGTATCAAAAAAGCTGATGGACAACAACAGTGATCTTACATGCAACTGCTTCGAATGTGTGGAAAACTGTAATTCTACAAAATAATTGGTAGATTGGATTAAATGTGTTATGTGTACTAAATGGTTACATGAATCATGTACAATGTACCGGGATCTGTGCAATATTTGCGGGAGAGCAAAAATTAGACAGGACAAAAAGAAAACTCTTAGTTAAATTTTTTCGATACATTTTGCAATACTTAATAGCGTAACAATATTTTAAACTAGGAATTTTGTAGCAAACTGATTTTTTTAATAATTTAATGTGTTTTACTACATTTTGTTTGTTTTATTTTTTTAATGTATTTTATTAAAAACTTTTTACATCTTATCTGGGATTGTTAAATATTTCAATACTTTATAAACTAATGCTAAAGTAGTATCTTCTATATATATAATTCTCTTACGTGGCACGCAAAAAAGACGTTATTAGTTATTGCGTTTTGGCAACATTGTACGATTGTTTGCTTTTCACGAAGCCTCGCGCTTCAATTGAATTTATAGCGTTAACGGATGAAATTTTATTGAAAAAAAAATGAATTTTATTCGAGCTGTGCAGTTAATAATAGAAATTAAATAAAGGGGAGGATCTTTTCAGGGACATTTAAAAAAAGGTCCTTTTCAGGGTCAACAATTATAGTTCAACAAGACGCTTGCACTACAACTTTCGATTACAAACTCAATGAAAAAGCGTGGTTGCCTCAAGTGCAGGGGTAAAAGTACATACAAACAACATGCTGGGTATTCAATTTCCAAATCAGCGCTCACATTTCGAGTCAAAATTGGCTCAAAGTTTTCATTTGAATTCTGATTTCAGAGGTACTGTATATATCTTTTCTGGGTGGAGTGGTAGCAAACGGGACAGTCTTTTTTTCTCGCCAAAGTGGTAACCTTTCCTTTGGCTGTTTTTATGGCAAAAGACGTTATCTGATTGGAATTAAACCGTGTTTTGAAGTGAAATTGAACGTGCTCTGATTGGTTTAGCTTTTTTTTTCTCGCCCTCCACCCTTTTCTGAAAAACAGCAAAAAATTTAGATTTGAAAAATATTTTTTTGGAATATATTTTGTAAACAATTCTTTCTGCTAGAACACATGTCTTCATTGATGCGAGCGAAGCGAGCTTAGGTTCGCGCAGCGATCCAATGCGGATTGCGAAGCAATCCTCCGGGGGTTGGCGAGCGTTAGCGAGCAGGGGGCGGGCCCCCTAGTATTATTAAAATCACTTATTTTTAATATGTTATATACATTTAAATCCTTTCAATGTTTTAAAAAATAACTGATTTTTACAAGTAGGGCATTTCTCCCATGTAAGTGAGGCATCTCACCCGGAACTTGAGAGGGCCAAATGTACCAGTTTTATTTTTTTAAAAGAAAATTTTCAATAGAGTACAAAACAACTATTCAGTATTAATAAGCAATAACTATTATGTATTCCTACAAATTTTCGTTTCTATTGTTAATACCTAATTTATTTTATAGTGTCTTTTTCTTAAGTGGGGCATCTGTCCCGGAATTACCTTAGTTTTATTTTTTATCTCTATTGTATAACCAATATCTTAGTAGTTTTATTTTAAAATGTTTCTGAACATACTTTTAAATCAGCTTTAAAATATTAAATCAAAGCTTTTGTGTTAATCATAATCATTAAAATATTTCTTGTAGCATTCATATCTTACGTACCACTGAATAAAGATTTTGTTTCACTGAAATCTGTTATGTGTGTCTTTATTTTCTGTCATGATTTCTTTGCAGGGTTGGTTAATTTATATCACCTTAATTTAAATGATTAAATCAAGAATATACTTTTTTGACTTTAAATTTTCAAGTGATTTTTCCTCACAAGAGGGTGAATTTGGTTTTTTAGAAATTTATTTAATATAGATTTGTAATATATTTTTATCAGTTTACGTAATTTTGTATTTGCAAGTTAAAATTTACCCTAAAACTAACAAAGTCAGTACCACATAAAAGTAATTTATAAGTGTCTTATTACACCAGTAGTGTCTAATAATTAATAAATTAAACAACTTCTGAATCTGCAGTTTAAATTTTCATTGCCATTTTTTTATTCGTCTAAACATTTTAGGGGAAGAGGAGGTAGACAAATTTATTTATACTAGGGGGCCTGCCCCCTGCTCGCTAACGCTCGCCAACCCCCGGAGGATTGCTTCGCTGCGCGAACCTATGCTCGCTTCGCTCGCCTCAATGAAGACATGTGTCCTATCAGAAGGGATTGTTTACAAAATATGTTACCAAAAAAAATGTTTTTCAAATCTAAATTTGCTGTATTACAGAAAAAATATATACAGTATCTCTAAAGTCAGAATTCAAATGAAAACTTTGTGCACATTTTGACTCGAAATGTGAGCGTTGCTTTGGAAATTGAATACCCAGCATGTTGTTTGTGTGTACATTTTCCCAGCACTCAAACGACCCACACTTTTTCATTGAGTTTGTTGCCGAAAGTTGTAGTGCAAGCGTCTTGTTGAACTATAATTGTTGGCCCTGAAAAGGACCGTTTTTTAAATGGCCCTGAAAAGATCCTCCGCTTTCTTTGATTTCTATTATAAACTAACTGCAACAGCTCATTAAAATTTCCTTCTTTTTTTTTTCAATAAAATTTCATCCGATAACGTTATAAATTCAATCGATGCGCGACACTTCGCGATAAACAAACAATCGTACAGTGTTGCCAAAACGCGATTACAAATAACGTCTTTTTTGCGTGCCACGTAAGAGAATTATATATATAGATTTTACACTTATGCCATCAAATCAACAAATGTAATTTAAATTATATTTGTTCTTGCATTTATCCAAACTGTAATTTGATAGTTTTGTATTAGTAAATAAGAAATAAAATATTAAAAGTTTGTAGAGAATTGACTCAAAAAACCAGATAGAATTGATTTTTATCCACCTTGTTTGTGATGATATATATTTAGTTTTTAATATTAACGCCCTTAATAATTATATTTCAGTCATTAATTTCCTTCTTCTCTAACTGCAGTGTTTTTTAGCTTGAATCAGAAGAAACGAGGCAAATTTTAAATTTGGTTATATATTATAAATCAAACACTTATAAATGCTTCAAATATTTACGTTTCGATGATAAATAAGCTAGGTTTTTGCAACAAATATAATCACTTAAAATTTACCGAGTCCATAAAAAACACGTTATTGAATGCACCTGATTGACAACAGAACGGAAAACATAAAGATTAAGTTTATTCAACAACGAACTATAGTTTATCCTTTCTAAAAGCAGCTAGAATCGTAGAACCTAACTGTCGTGACGTCATTCCTTCTGTTGTGAAGCTTTCTTATCTATAGAAAGTGTTGATTTGAGACTCATCAGCCATCTAAGTGGTTGATGGTCTGCCACAGTAATTTATGTTCCTTCGATGTACCCTCGAAATTTATTCAACGACCATATTACATAGAGTGCTTCACGCTCCGTGGTGAAATAATTCTTCTCAGCAAAAGTTAGCAATCGACTTGCATACTTAGTCGGATTTTCTTCAGCTGCACTTTCACCGTGGATAAGTACGACTCCTAGCGTATAATCGCTAGCATCTGTATGAATAACGAAGGGTTTTGAGCCATTTGCTTGTTTCAAGATTAGTAAAAGACACCAAACATGGTTTGAGAGTTTGGAAAACATGTTGTTCACGTTCATTCCAATTCCAGTAAACATTTTTTTTTGTCAGATTGCTCAAGAGCCTCGCAATTTATGAGAAGTTTGGTATAAACGTTTGATACCAAGAACAAGTATGAAGAAAAGATTGTACTTTGTAACGTAGTGGGCCGAGTGGTGTGCCTTTCAACAAAATGAAACAGCCTAGTTTAAAACTAACTTGCATTTATTTTGAAAATAATTATATTTACACTTTGTACACCAGAGATTTGCTTCCCTATGACATGGGTGGTGCGAAACAACCAAAAACTCAACAGCAGCGGCCTCATCAAGGAGCATCGCAAAACAAAAACATCCGCTTCCCTCGAGCTCTGCAACCGATCTCCTGTGTCGGCAGACCCCCCATTCCGCCAGCCACAAATCACTGGCACTCCAAAACAAACGGGACAGCTGTTGCGACATTCATCAGCAGGGCTCGGGCATATGTTTCAGGAATTTAGAATCAAAGGTCAGTGGCGGTGTTTGCGACGTCACAACTTGTTTAACATTCTTCGGAGGACGAATTTCCTGGATTGCAGTAATCTTTTCTACATCAGTTTCTTTTTGATGTGATGTCATCCAAGATGTTTAACACGAGCACAAGAAAGTTGCATTTGCCTCTGTTGGCTCCCAACTTGAACTTTTCTAATATGTTAAAAACAGCTTTTAAATCCTCAATGTGTTGTTCAAAAGTTGGATACAACTCGATGATGTCATCAAAGTAGCTTAGCAAGGTGATTGAAGGGAGTCCATAAGTCTTTGAAGGTTGCTGATGCATTTTTTAGTCCAAATGGAATTATTTAAAATCTATCGGAAAGTTCCAAAAAGGAAAACGAAAGTTGCTTTATCTCTATTATATGGTTTCACTTCAATGTCATGATTGTGATTTATTTTGCCAGATGAAATAAACAGTACAAACGGTACAGCTACACAACAAATAGTAATATTAGACTGAAATATGTAAGTTCGAGTTTCTAGAACAAGGAGGGAACTCATCAAGAAAGCTCACTCCCTGAAGCCGTTCCATTCAGGAAGTGTAAGAAACTATTTTTGATCACATTCCTTTTCGAACAATCACGTGTTCTCGCCGAGAGTGACAGCAAGAATCTCCACCCTCAACACCCACGAGGTACAATCCCATTCTCAACAATGATAACCACATTTAAGATCTATTGTCGACATGAATGCCGTGGACATGGTATCATGAAGCAATTGATCCATTAATGTCAATGGATACTTGTCTCGAACAGTGACTGAGATCAACTTTCTATAGTCAACACATAACATAACAGTTCCGTTTGGTTTCGGGACAAAAACTACAGGAGCAGTATAGGGGTGATTCTCATTCTTCAATAAAATATTTTTCGAATAAATCATCCAGTTCTTTTCTTAAAATTTCCTTTTTACCCCTGGTTATAATCGATATGATAGAACTGATATTGGTGGATAATTATTTGTGTTGATGTGGTGTTTGATGTAAGGCGTAGCCTCCCCCTAGTCGAAGGGTAGTCTCATACTCTTCTAATGAAGAAATGAGCTTGCCTCTCTGGTCTTCAGGCTAGTGTTGACCTCTTTCTTGGCGTAGCAAACAAGAGTTGATGTAGATACCTTTCACATTATTCAAAACTATTGCAACTGCTTCTTTCACAAATCAGAACTTATTAACTGGATCGTCATTGAAACACAAGTAATTTTCTTTTAACTTCAAGACGATTCCAGCATTTTGCAGGAAATCTGCTTCTAGCTGAGTTCTGTTTACTATAGCTATGTGTAATACCATTAACGTAGTGTGAAATTTTCAACCTTCGAGTCTAATGGTCACATAGGTCATTCTCGCTTCCACTTAAGTTTTCTGACCATCACAAAGGATATGTTGGGACGAGTTTCCTAGAAAGTTACTCCCTTGCCTTGTAGTACCCAATACAGAATCTCTCTTGCACTGGAATGGCTCGCTCCACTGTCTGTAATTGCTGTACCTCATATGTCATTAACCGATATCCTGAGTACTGTAACTTGTTTCGCAAACGATGAAAAGAAATGCAGTTGAACACTGTTGAAGTTAGCTGATACTTTAGCTCCAGATGTGCAGGTTGTGCATTTGGACTTGATTTATCCTGGGTTACCACAACCATAACCCACCAAACCGTGTCGGTCTTCCCTGCTACTTTTTGACACATTCATATGAGGGAACACTTGTCTTTGGTAATTAGGTCTTGTTGCCTCTTGTCTTTGAGAATTCTTCATCGATTTCCAATTCTTTTCTGGTTTTCCAACCTTCCACTGCTTTAGTAGGATTCCCAGACTTCTTCAAGAGGATCCTGGCTGTCTCGTAGTCATCAATTTCATCAAGTTTTGTAACCATTCATCAAAAAGTTGGTCTCTTATGTCTAGAGGGACTTTTTGTTTGATTTGGTCAGTTATGTTCAATTCTAAAAGTTCTTCAAAGGGCTTTACTTCCAATCCAGATATCCATTCGTGGAAGTACATAATTCTTTAACTCGTGCACAAAGTTCGTCCAGCTGCTGGTTGGTTCCTTGGTGTGGTTTGCAAGTATTTGGCGAATCAGTCGGGTATCGCCTCAACAATATGGTTTTCGCTTAATCGTAATTATTAGACACGTCGTCAAATTCCCTGGCTATTAACAGTGCCATAACATTGGTTCCAGCAAATGTGATACCCAATATTCCTTTCTTAACTGTATTCGAGTTACTTGTCGTTCAAAGAGGGTAATTTATAGGTTATTGTCATCATATTTCGACTCAAACCTTTTGCATCCGATTTGCTGTCTAATTTAGACCTGTTCATGACGTCATCTCCCAAGGTCTCGAGTCTGGGCAAATTTGCCTGGGAAGCAGTTTGAATTCGTAATCTCTTCAACTCGTATTCTCGTTCATCTTGTTTCCTCTTATCTGCCAATTCTTCTTGTCTCTTCTTCTCATACTCCTTACCTTTCTTATTTTCTATCATGGTCTCTAAAACCTCTTTCGCATACTCTTAACTTACCACAGTAAGGTTCTTTAAGTCGATAATTTTGTGATGAGCTAACACCTCCAAGCCTAACTCCTCAGCAAGAGACCTTAGGTATTTCTTCTTTGTTTTGTCAAAGAATGCCATTGTCCTTATTAACTGTCTCTGCACTTCTAAATTATAGTTCAAAAGTCTCAGTTTAAAAATTCCCTTAAGTTTCGAATAGTACTAAATTTGTTCAAAGAAAACTGCATCAAAGAAAGTAAATTCATTTTTAACAGAAAACCAAATTAGAATCTAAGTTTAGAACTTTCTACATAACTAACGAAGTATTTAAAATTATATCAAATTATTCAATGTGTTTACTACTATCATTCCATGAAAAAACACTTAATACAAAGAACCACCTTTGATCATCTAATTCAAAATTAAAACCATACTGAACTTGGATGTTTTGTTTTTGCAAAAAAAAAACGAAACTAAAAGCAAAAATATATATACAAAGCAATATACGTTATCACTATGATTACCATTTTCTATACATAAAAAGCCATATTGAATTGCTCAAAAATCCACAAATATTTTTCTCTCTCTGTATAATTCAAATAAGCACATACGTTTCTAGACTTCTTACAAATTTCGAATAATGAAAATGAATACTGAACTTGTAACCTCCCCGAAGATATTAACGAAACGAGAGATTCGCATCAACAATTTATTTGGTCAATACAATGAATTTACACACATAGGGTGGTCGACAATCCTAAAGCCTCCAACACCCAGCTTTTATATATTTACACTCAGGCTAAGGTTGCCAGAAGATGAATATCAGAAAAGAGAACATTTGGTAAAATTATTTTGAAAAAAAGAGGACACGAAAAAGCTTGCGGGAAAAATTACTTACAAGATTATGTCTCAAAATACGATTAATAAATAATTAACGATAATAATTAACGATTAATAAATGAACTGCAACCAATGTTATATTCTTTTAACTTTATCACATAAGCCAACACGAAAAATTATAATTTAACAATGTGTGTGTGTGGGCAGAACTAATACAAATACTACTGACAAACAAAACAAGTAAATAATACATCACCACATAATTATAACTCACCGAATTCTGTGTAGCAATCATAGTTGAGTTATCGACTTCGATTTAATGCTGAAAGGTGGACAGGATAGCAACGCGATTTCCTTCCAAACGAAAAAAGACTGCGATTCGTCCGTCTTCCTATTGATTCTGATATAATAGGAACAATATTTCTCTTTCTTATTATTCTAACACGAATCTAAATTCTCATTGGTTATCTATTTGATCTCCTTATGAGACGTTTTAACACGGAGCTCAATATACACTAGAGAGGTTGAACTTTCTATTATACGTTGATGCGTTTTAATACGTACGATTTTCGTACAATGTACCAGATCTAGTGCGTATTTGAATAGCTGTGGTTTACATAAAACGATATAGTAGGCAATGTGAATATATTAGCGCGTTAAGTTTAAAATGAGAAATATATTTTTAACACAGTCCGAAATAATGGACAACCGCAAAAAAGAGAAAAAAAAAGATGACTTAAAAAAAAGATCCGAGCGGGAAAAGAGGACATGTTCTCTTTAAAAGAGATGTTCTGGCAACCTTAACTCAGGCTGCACATGCGCACATCGACAAGCCGCGAGCAGATCCGCAGCGTGCCGTGATATCACACTAGGTCCGTCACAAACTTATTCTATAAAAGACAAATATTTGAAGCAAAATTAAAGAGTTCACTTTTCAAACACTGATAAAAATGTAACAAAAATGGAATTCGCTTTTCCTTTTGTATACACAAATTACTTCTTAACAAAATTGTTACTTTCGCAAACATGAAATACAATCAGGCCCCGTTCACATGAGGCGCGTAAAACGCGCGTGTGGCGAGGTCCCGCTCTTCAAGGTCGCAAAGATAGAAACTTGAATTAGAGGAATAAAAATACATAATTTAATGGCAGGACCTCGCTATCCTCGCCATACGTGCGTTGAAACACCTCATGTGAACGTGGCCTCAGGGCCGGTCCGAGAGAAATTTATTGCAGATGGGAGATGATAATTTGGCGTCCCCTGTTTCAAAGATTCGTCGAATTGTTTGGATAGGGGAGGAGGGGGCTAGGAGCTTGCAATTGATATCGATACCTCTCTTAAAATTTATATTTAAAAGAAAATAGTAATTGGTTATTGAAGATTTTTAGTGTGAAATTTCGTTGTGGATGGTATCGATATCAAATGAGAGGGGGAGTGATGGATTGGAGGGTTGGACCTTGATATCATTTAATATTTTAGGGCGTGGGGAGAGGAGTCTTAAAATCACGAAAAATTTAAATTGATATAAATGAATGACCCTCTAAATGTAATCAACTTTTTTGTGAGTGGCGGGCACCATCAGTGCCGTTTATAAGGTTCTAGCGCCCTGGGCAAAGGCACGACTTGGCACCTCCCTGTCAAAATGTATACAGTCTGAACTAGGACTAAAAATAAAAAAGCGTAACTGGATATACTATTTCATTTATAGTAAACAAATTCATAAAATAAACTACATGGAAAATTGTAAAATCTAAAATTTGATTTTCTTGTTTTTCGCAAGGCAAATTCTGTGATTACGCAGTAAAAACTTCACAATTTCTGCAAAATTTTGTAAAATGAATTAAATAACAAGGTTTGTCAAACGGTTTTTGCCCCATGCTAGACCGGAGGAGTTTTTAATATTTCAACTAAATGAAACTGTGCTCGCAAAACGCCACTGTAACCGGGAAGGTAAAAAAATCCTGGCGGCAATTTCTATATTTGGATATGGATCTTTAAGACAATATTTACATACACTGTACAAGTCAAATTCGGTCGCTGACACTATATCCTCAATGAATTCCACAACTTGAGTTTTGAAACATTGAATTTCACTAAGTTTTCAATATTAATATCTTCCAAATTCTAAAACCCCCTTCCCTTCCGACTAGAGTTTTTAATTCTTTTGTCATTGTCGTTATATTTTAGTTGGAAAAAAAGCAGAAACTCTACCGCCTCTGTGTGGCGAGTATTTTTACGGTGATACGGCGATTTTTAATGAGGTTTTACTGAAGCGCCTTGGCGACCGATACGACCGCATCAGTCGCATGGGACTCTGAGCGGCCCTGAATACAATTTAAGATACCTGTTCCTCTCTAGTTTTGTACAAAACAAAACTATCTGAAAAACAATATTCAAAATAAATATTAATTTTTAGAATTCAAAAAAAAAAAAAAAAAAAGAATTAAAGCTCTGTAAGCCTGTAATCCAAATCAAAACTAACAATGTTTTGAAATTACTTTGCAATATGCAGGATGATTATTATGAAAAGCTTACAAAATTTAATGTCTCAGTGCTAGGGTAGGCACAAGATAAGGGAATTCGATGGTATGGATTTAATATTCACTTATCTGAATTTCGTTTTCTTCAGACTCGGGTTCCGTGTTTTGTGGGCCCCATTTTATAGTCATTCTCAGAGAATCATTCCTTGAAGCTGGCAAACAAGCAACAGACTCTTCTTGACATCTACAAACACTTTATTTAACTATTTACATCGTCGATACAACCAGGGGTTAATCCAAGATTCATAAACTGGGGGGGGGGCTAAATTTTTTTTAGGGGGTGTTGATTAGAGATAATCGCATATTTACCCGGTGTATCGATTAATTCATTTTTATATTGTTATTTTTATTATAATGTTGTTTGTTATTTAATGGCGCAAGGATTTCTATAGGTCATGCTGCCCCAAATTAGGCGAATTTCATTATTTTCTGAGGGGGGGGAATCTTCTGGGGGGCTATTTGGATATTGGTGTTTAACATTTGTGTGGGACATTTTAACCTAAACTTCAAAAAACACCACATTTACTGATCATGAAATTCAACATATTTATTTTAGACATTTCGTCTTCTCTTCTGAAGCCATTGTACATTGGCTTCATCGATGCGTTTAGAAAACTGTTTCATTTCCTCTTGCGTTCCGTTCCTTACATCTGGGATTTTTGGCCATTCAATTGACATTTTTATCAGGGCATTCACATGCGCTGGAATAAGACGACACCTCTCTGATGTTAAAAGTCGATTCGTTAGTTGAAAAGGTCCTTTCGACGCATGCTGTACCAATAGGTAGCAACAGTTGACGTGTAACTACAGACGACAGTGTGGGAAACATTTCCTTTCTCTCTGCTCCACACGCAAGCATCAGGAAACTGCTCTGTGTCTCAATGTTTCCAGGATATCTTCCGTATATTTTATACTCACATTGTGGGTCGTCTTTGCTGTTTCCAGTCAACTTAGCAATTTTTTGAGAAGTCTGGGTTTTCCATTTTGTTCTGGAAAATTTTGTAAAAGTGCGCAAATTGCAAAATTTGGTCCGAAAACTTCTGTTTCATGTTTTTGACAATTTTATTTCGGTAGTCATCGGCTAGTTTTAACAAGACTTTCTCTGTAGAATCGGATTGTTCCATTCTTACATTTTGGTCTAATGCTTGTTGACATACACTCCTTAGATTTCATTTGTAATTTTTCAAAATCCAGTGCCACTATGAGTTCGCGTGTTGCATTGATTAAAAAGGTAGCCTCGGTTAAGATCCCTTTGGATGATTGGAGTGATTTGTTTAACCGATCTAGAGACTTCAGCAGTTCATCAAGAATCACAAGGATGAATACCGTTGACTTCTTTCTCATTAGCAACAAAAGTCCAGCTTACATTTTCATTAATCTTCACGATATTTGTGTTTTCCTCTTCTTTTTTCAACTTCTTCAACCACTTATCCATTTCCTCTGGAACGCAATTAACAATAAACGCTAATGCTATTTATATTCACTACTGGGTCATTCCACGTGAAATGAGCAAAAATCAGGAAAAACCCGTGGCCGTATGGTTATGGATTTTCATGAAATTTGGTACAAGGGTTTAGTTTATACATAAATAACGATATCCAAAAGAATTAGGTTCAAAATTAAATATTTTCGAAATTGGAGGCATTTTTAGGACTTCCAACTTTGAAGAACAGTTGCGAGATCGCTTAATGTTGCATGTTTGAAGTTCTGTTTCTCAAAAACTACTTAACGTAGACAAACATGTTTTACATTTTTGTAATCTGTTCAAAATGTTCTTTTTTTTTTACTGTGGCAACAACCTTTTTAAGCATCATATTTAATCCAAAATTTAGTTGCAAAAAAATGGAAAATTGTCATTTTTGACGGAATTAAAAACATTTCTTTGGGCTAAAGAAATTTTACGACATACTTTAAATTCATGCCAGTTACAATGCTAGATATGATAATATTACTGATAGAGTTTGGAAGTCGCATTTTAATTCTTTCATCTTCAAAATAGCTAACGAAAAGTACAAAATGATAATTTTCTACTCTAAATAGGCATAAGAAATCAAATGAAGGACAGCTTTTACAAAACCGACATTTCACAGGAATACAGTTTCATATGTATATTACTTGTAAAAAAAAATAAGGATTGTAATCTGAGTCCTAAAGCAACAATAATAAAAACAAAATCACAACATTTGCTTCCCACTCTATGCATGTTACGAGAACTTCAATGATAACAGTGAAATAAAATATAGATAATGAAACCCTAATTCAACAAAGAAATACCAAATCATGTTTAACTTTAAGGGTGAATTATAAAAGCAGAAAAAAGGAGTGTCAAAACAAGCTTAAAAATTTCAACGTAGTATCATAGAAATTATGAATTTTAACTAATTACCTTTTCAAATTCACGATGTGGTAAAGCTCACAAGTTAAACTTTGCTTCTTCTACTATTGAAACGTGATTTTTTTTTGTGCTGCTGAATTATTTTTAAACTCTTTACTTCTTTTCCTGGCGATTGCGATAAATATGACACTCGAATTAGTGTCGTACAATTTGGAATAGGAATGCAGCAATGACAGTTACGAGTTCCCGTAATGGTTGCGGTCACTTCATTAAACCTTTGTTGAAGATAAGACTCAATTTGTAACATCAGTTGAAGGCACATAAAAGAATTTGATGTTTGAAATGGTTGAAGTACAGAAGGAAAATAGTTGTTTTGCATTTAAAATCTGATTGTTGTATGGTCTCTGTAAACTTGTTCTTGCGGCTAACCGTTTGATAGTTCCAGCGATTCCATCGCATGGGCTTTTGCCATGACTTGTAGCGAAAAAGTGCCATTCTGCCTTCAATTAAAAATCGGATTCATGATGGCAAATGTTGGAAAAGTTTTTTCGGTTTTTATACTGTGCTGAACACTTATCGCTGAAATAGATAAGTTTCTTCACAGAAAGAAACCTTTCTTTTATAAAAGGGATTACGGCAGTCTGAAATGCAAATACACTCAATGTATCATGTCTAGTATGGTCACTAATAACACACATTGAAAGGATTTGAAACCTGTTTTAGTTATCCTTCCCATAAAGTACAAATGGGTGCAGTGTAGCTTGAGTAGTTTCCCAATAGAATCCTTAAATTGCATCCTGAACAATAAATGAATAATTTTCTGAAAAATCGAGGAGTACAATGCACTCCTCCTGGGAAACAGTCAATTTCTTTTCCTCCAAAAATTTGGACTGCGATTTAGCAATGAAAGGATGTTTTGTCAATCCAGACATACTCTCAACAAGTGAGTCAAGAAATTTTTCTGTTGACTGGACTTGTGTGATTAGAGTAGATCTGTCGGTCGAAATCCAACGCTTGTAAATAATTTCTTCTAAATTTTGGAAAACCTCAAATTTTTCTATTTGAGCACGAAATTGATCTTTTAGACACTTATCACACTCTACGAACATACATTTTTCCTTTTCAATGTTACAAACATATAATTTCATTAGCTCTAGCAAAGAATAATGAGGTTTAATAGCGTGTAACATCAGTTTCATATTTTGATGTATGGTGCACACACACACACACGGAATGTGTACCATTACTTCCAGCTAGTACACAATGTTTCGGTCTTAATTCAGCGAATTTACTGAAACCAATCTTTGCACTCCCATGCTGTTCCTTAAACTACTGGTATCCTTCTTTTAAGTTACAAAGAATCAACCTTTTTTGTTTTGGGACTTTACCTTCATCTGTGTTTACACTAACATAGTCTTTTTTTCCTGGACATAGCCGACTTATGTCATCAGACTCGTAAAAGTTTATAACTATTGCAATAATATTGTCATTAATTTTTTTGCCTTGTCTCTTAGCAGGTTTTCCTTGCTAAATACAATGTGGTAGAAAATTCTGTCCTTATTTTTTCCAGACTCCAGCTCTTTGGAACAAGAGTTAGAATTTGAATTTTTTCTGCAGGGGATGTTGTTTCAGCAAACTTTGCTTTCAGCTGTTCTATTAAACAATAAAAAATCTTCCTTACTTTCAGTCGCATGTGTACTATTAATTTTATTGAGGTTTACGTTAAAACAGTTCCCAAATTTATTTTAGCAGTTGAAACAAATTTCTGTAATTTTCTTCTGCCATAATGTTTTCTTTGAGTCATGCTGAGTTTACGAACCTTTTTAACAGGCGAATTTCCTATGTTCTGTAGGCTGTTATTGAGTTTCTCGTACTGTTTCTCTAAAGCTTCCGTTTCAAAATCAAAATATGTTGCATCCTATTCTGTAATAAAATTTTTAACACCAATTTCACATGTGAGACAGATCTTTTTACCTGGCGAGAGCAATCCAGCTGATTTCTTGGCAATATCTAGTGTTATTATTAGCAGGGACTTTTTCACGGCACGTTTGTGACTTTTAAAAGGATTACAACAAGTTCGTCGGAATAAGTAAGTATACTTCAGTAAATTCACTTTCTCATGGTGAAGACAAATGTTTTCAAACTTCCTACCTAATTTCAAATACAACAATTCTCTGGCTTTATCTGTAAGTTCGGAAAGTTCTTTTAATCCGGTTTCTTTTACATAATGGATTTTATGGCAGTTTTCTTACACCATTTCTCCCACGTCACAGTTCGAAAGTTCAGGAATTTTAAAAGCTCTTTTACTATCAAAATACAACATAGTAATAATATTTCCTAAAAACTACAAGAAAATCCAAAAGACTTCTCTAACCGACTAATGATCATTTCAATGGACGGAACACTTATGGATTGCCACTTGAACATTCGCCGGTGTTCGAAAGCTTTCGGTTCAGCAAAAAATTATCAGTTTATAGCAACCCAAGCACATTTATAACCATAATTCATTTAAAAGTGTTTATTTATTCTATTATCTGTCATTGAAGGTAATAGCATCTCTTTCAATGAGGAAATGGATGGCTTAATGGCGTGTTTTCGCCTGTTTTGTTTCATCATGCGATAAAAAAAACTATAGTTTTCATCTAGTTAAAAATGCTCCTGGGACGAAAATAAGCAAATTACAATGATGAAAATTTCAGGACAGATGATGTACATCTGGACAAATAATACTGAAAATTTGTGAGTTTCTCGGAGCTGTCCTTCACAATAAAATTTGTATTTAAAAATACAGAAAAATTGCCGTTTTCAAATATTTTCCTTTTTTATAATTTTTTTTCTTTAATAAGGAATAGGACTACAATCCCTAAATTATACCTACCTTTTATATAGAAGAAGGGCTTTGTTAAGAATTATTTTTGATATTGTCTTTCCATTTTTAGAGGTACTAGAGCAATTTGAAATTGGTATCATATTGGACAAATCTCTATTTTCGCCGATCCTTCAGAACGAGAAGTGCCGGATATTAAACAAAATTTTGACATTTCCTGAAAGAACTTTTACTAAAGAATGTAACAATATAAAAATTTATAATTTGTGTCAATAACTTTTTGAAATATTGGGTCTCAAACAGGCTACTATTAGTGCTACAAAAATCTACATTTGTGTGACCTTGAATTTTAAAATTCAATAAAAAATAAAATATACATTTCTGACATTTAATATTTGGCAGTTCCTCCTTACTATATGCGATCTATTTAGAAACTAATTTCATTAAAATCGGTGATGTGTCAGCCACAGCCTATTTGCTCATTTTGCGTGGAATGACCCTACTACGAGAGAGTAAGCTGACAGAGATCAGGATCTTCTACTAGGCCAGGGATGGCCAAACTACGGCCCGCGGGCCAACTCCGGCCCGTCGGAACGTTTTACCCGGCCCGCGGATAGAATTTTAATTTGCCGGTCCGACGGAAAAGAAAATATGATTTATATATCATATATCCACCTCCCTTTCTACTTTGTTTAAATATTTTTTTTTCTTCCTTTTTTTTCAAAGGACTGATGATATTTTTACTTTCTCGATTTTTGTTCTACAAAACATAAATCGACGGAAATAGCAAGCACAGACAGCTTTCAATCGGTAAAGTGTTAAAAGCAGAAGTTCTTTGTTAGTTATAGCTGTAGACTGGCGCCAACAAGCGTTATCTCTTTCGCGGGGAGCAGACATATGGGAATCCAATATAGGTGAATTAGACCTCACATGTAGCAGACTGCGCATTTTAAGCTCCAGTCAGCGGTTTTTTCTTCTGGCGCGAGTTTTAATATTATTGATTGCGTATGGAAAGATTGCGGACATATAGCATCATTGTCAATAGTGGTGAAAGTATTAAAAGTATAGCGTCGCTAGTGCTTGTTTGGGTTATTCGTAAAATATTTCAACCCCAAAATGGCTACCAAAAAACGTAAGTTGTTAAAGATAAACCAGTGTGTCTCATCTGCAATGAAGCTGTAACAGTCTTCAAAGAATATAACATTTCCCGTCTCTCTCTCTCTCTCTCACTCATTTCACATCTAAGCATAAGAATTCCAATTACGAAGGAATTTCCGAATATGAAAGAAGACAAAATGTAGAAAGTCTTGGTAAAAAATTATCAGACCGACAAAATTTTTTCAAGAAGGTAAACACTATCCAAGAAGCAGCTACACATGCAAGTTACATTGTAGCATACAATATTGCTAAAAATAATAAAACTCTCAGTGATGGGGAGTTCGTTAAACAATGCATGCTCCAAGTTTGTGATGTTTTATGTCCAGACAAGAAAAATAATTTTGAGACCGTAAGCTTATCTTGAAAAACGGCGACTTCTAGAATCGAAGCCATCGATAAAAATTTGACGTCACAATTAGAGTCAAAGATTGGCCAGTTTAAATTTTGCTCCATAGCTATGGATGAAAGCACTGATATAAATGATAATGCTCAATTAGTATTATTTATAAGAGGTGTTGGTGAGAACTTTGAAATTACTGAGGAACTGGCGTGCATGCGTTCTTTAAAGGGAACTACAACGGGATGTGATATTTTTCGTGAATTTCAGGAAGAGCTTTTAACTTTGAAAGTGCCTATAACAAATATATGTAATATTACGACCGATGGAGCACCAAATATGACAGGAAAAAATCTGGATTTCTTGGACTCTTTAATCAAAACTATCCCGGGAACAATGTTGTTTTTCTACATTGTGTTATACATCAAGATGCTCTGTGTAAATCTGCATTGCATATGAAACTTGTGCTTGATGCAGTCGTGAAGCTTGTAAATACTATTCGATCTCGTGGGCTTACTCACATGCAATTTCGAGATTTTCTTCAGTCTGTGCAATCTGAATACTCTGATGTACTGTATTACACGAAAGTAAGGTGGCTTAGTGCAGGATGTGTTTTCGAGCGAGTTTGGCAGCTGAAAGACGACATAGTGTCGTTCTTCCATGAGAAACAGTGTTCTACGGAGTGCGAAATGTTAGAAGATACAGAATGGCTTTCGGACTTTGCATTTTTCACAGATCTTCTTTGTCATATGTGCAACTTGAATGTCAAGATGCAAGGGAAAAATCAATTTATCGACGATATCTGGGCCCATCTCAAAGCTTTTAAACTAAAACTTAATCTGTTTGCTGGGCAGCTACCTAAGAACGACTTGTCTCATTTCTCGAGGTTAAATTTAATACCCTCAGTAAATGAAGAGAAGCTTAAGAATTATGAAGATGGCTTGAAAAAACTGCATTTTGAGTTCGAACGCAGATTTCAAGATTTCAGTGCCATTCAAACAGAATTGGATATTTTTACCATGCCTTTCAACGTAAATTGTGAAGCAGTGAGGTCAGATTTGCAACTTGAATTAATTGAGTTGCAATCTAACAATCATCTCAAGCAGTTGTTTCTAAATATGCCAAAGTTAGAGTTTTACAATCACTATCGAAAGTAAGTTTCCCAAATTTAATATCTCACGCCCAGAAAATCAGTGCTATGTTTGCTTCATCTTATATATGTGAACAAGTGTTTTCAACTATGAACCTTAGAAAGAATTATTTCAGAAATAGACTGACACATAAGCATTTAGCCTCGTTCCTTAGAATCAGTACATCTCACTTCGAACCTCAATGTAAGGAACTTTTAAAAATGAAATCCCAATTTCATTCATCTCATTAACATATTTAAATTGTAATACTTGTATATTGTTTTTAAAATTTTAGAAAAATTTATCTTGGCCCGCCAAGCTTTTTTTTCTTCGATTTTTGGCCCGCGACCGAAAAAGTTTGCCCATCCCTGTACTAGGCCAACTGCTTATGGGGACAACAGACAACTAACATATCTACCTTGCAAAGGCCCTTCTTTTACAGGGTTGCCAGATGGTAGAGTTGAAAAGCTGAAAACGCACGTATTTCAGAGAAAAAGAGAGCAAAAAGCACCCTGTCGTTTTCCCCAATTCAACTTTTTTATTGCCATATAGCGCTATTTACAACTATATTTAGTGATTTCTAACTCAGGTGATTTTGGATAACATGGCTGATTTTCATTGGAATTTCCCGTTTTGTTCTGAAAAATTAAATGTGCCTTGCAAGACGCCAGTCCTAATGAACTTTTCCTATTTCATTATTTTAAGGGGGGGGGGAGGGGTGTTATTCAGATTTCATTAAGGGGGTGTATCATAAAATCTGGGGGGGGGGGTTGGGTGTGGGTGTGTATAAATCACTGGATACAACACATACTTTTACATGCTTTCAGAAACATCTGAAATATCCGAATTTTTTGGGAATCCCCCTCCACGTCCACACACATTCGCTAGCTAACTCTCAAAATATTATTGTGTTGACTGTGCTGCCCTCTATTGAGCGAGTGAAACATTTAACACATCATTGTTTGCGCGTTTTATATTCTCCGGTTTTTATCCTAAATTGCTTGAAAAATCGTGTCGGAAATTTTTTTTCTCCATGATCTCAAAATTAATGTCAAGAACAAGAAAACGCAATTGATGATAATTTACAACAATTTGGGCCATTTTGGTATTGAATATTGCGAAATTGTTAGTGTCAACTGGATACTGCTCCGGCAAATCATATTTTACAGCAACGGTTATTTTAATATACTTTTTTGGAGCAATTATCACTAATTTGAAAATTTTAATATTTTTTTATCGCTAAATGTGCTGCAAGTCGAATTTTGAATTCTTGAAGAAAACCTCAGCTACTTACTGTGGCGGATTAAGCGGAAGCGGACTAAGCGGCCGCGTAGGGCCCGATAATACCAAAGGGGCTCCCCGAGGTCTTAATGTCGTTTCATTATGGTTCGAGGAAAATTGTGACAGCGTCTTTACAGGAGGTGGTCTTTACAGGTGTTAGGAGGTGTTGAGTGAAAAGAGTTTCTATTACAAGATGGTCAGAGCAAGAGCAGATGCTGTATTAGCTATATAATTTGGTTTCGCCCATATAAAAAAATTCAACTGAAAATTTATTATGGGGAAAAACAGTTACCATATAGTGGAGGCGACTTCACTTCTGAAGAAAATAGACAAATATGAAACCGCCCTAATGACAGTTATTTGGAATATTATTTTACAAGGAATAATTGCAACTAGTAAGAATATGAACAATTCTACTGAAGTCATTAGAAATTTTTATCAATAAGTTCAGAGAAGAATTTGAAAAAATTGAAAAGAAGGCAACTGATTTATCAGGGCCATCATTTAATGTGGAAGAAGGACAAACTCACAGACAACAAAGAGAAAAATTTGTTTTGATGAAAACAAAGAAGTCGGACATGAATTTACAATTAGAGAAAATTTCATAGTCAATTCATTTTTATGTCTTATGCGATAACACCAAGGCAGAATTATTTCAAAGAAGTCAGACGTGTGAAGTTGTTGTGGAGCCTTTTCGAATATTTTTTGATTGGGATTTATCAATAGAAGAAAAGAACAAGATAAAAAAGTTGACGGATATTTTTTTTTAAATGACATCAATGTTTGTACATTTGAAGATGAATTTGACCATTTTTATTTCTAAAAGAAACCGATACTATAAAACCACACCAGACATCTATAGAGCCGCCAAAGAAATTTCTTGCACATTACCGAATGCTGAAATTAGTTTTGCAAACGTTTTTAACAATTCCCTTATCTAATGCGTCAGGAGAAAGTTCGTTTTCTGTCTTAAGCCGTGTAAAAAAATATTTAAGGGGAACAATGGGAGAAGAAAGATTAATTAATAGGACCATTATGTGAAAGAAGGAGTAAGAAATTTAAAGCCAAATTGACACAGTCAAAATAATTGACGAATTTGCAAGAAATAAAACAAGACGGAAATTCATGTAAAAATATAAATATGATTTTTTAATAAATTTATTTATTGTGTTATGGGTATGCAATTTTTGATTGCTTTTCTTTTTTGGTAATAACTTAATGAGTTTTCTTGAAATTTTTTTTTCTAACTTGAGTTTGACAGCCCCGAAAATTTTACCGCTTGGGGTCCCCACTTGTCTTGATCTGTCACTGGCTACTTTGTTTGAAAAATGCTTGGAACAATTTTGCTAGAATTGGAATGGAGTCTTAATAATAGCTTTCAGCAGAAATGCCAATCATGACGTATTTTCATCTTTAATTACGAATAATGAAGTTATCAAAGAAAGTTCACCTTGGCGAGATGAAACAAACGGTGCGAACACCCAAATTCGCCAGGTCTTCGCTTGAACGTTTGTCATCACAAAATTTTGCTAAGTTGGTGCTGTGTAATAATTCGAAAACTCCAATGTATATTTTATCTGCATAATAATGTGGCGTGCTTTTTCGCTCGTTATCATTTGGCTTACGACGAAAATGTAAACCCGAGCCAAGGGCTCAACTAGAATTATTACCAAATACAAAAAAAAAAAAAAAAAAAAAAAAAAAAAAGAAAGATTTTGACAAAATTAAGATATTGTAAAAAAAAATTTAAAAGTGCGCAGATTATAATCACGTTAATAAATTACATATACGTTAATAAATTACATAATCAACATAACTCCAATTTTCAAAAAGGGAATACAAAGTGATCCGGGCAACTATAGACCAGTAAGTCTAACATCAGTAATTTGCAAAATATTTGAATCTCTGTTAAAAAAGCATATAATGTTATACTTGGAGGAGGGTGGACTGTTATCAGAGAATCAGTATGGGTTTAGGAAGGGCAGATCCTGCTCTACAAACCTTTTGAAGTTCTACGAAAAAATTACTGAGGAGCTGGATAATAAGAGCAGTGTGATATCATGTACATAGATTTTCAAAAGGCTTTTGATAAAGTACCTCATGAGGCATTACTGTTTAAATTGGAAAGGCTGGGGATTCAGGGAAAAACATTAATATGGATAAAAAATTGGTTATTGGGTAGAAAGCAGAGAGTGCAGGTAAAAGGAAATTATTCACAGTGGACAGAAGTTATAAGTGGGGTGCCTCAGGGATCAGTTTTGGGACCAATTTTATTTATAATTTTCATAGATGATATAGGTCAGGGGATCAAGAATAGAATCAGTATATTTGCAGATGACTTAAAAATATGGGGGGGGGGGGGGCAGTGGATACCAAGTTACAGATAGGAAATTTACAAGGATATTTTGATAAGATATCCGAATGGGCTGTAAAATGGGGTATGTCATTTAATGTAGGGAAATGTCAAGTTCTGCATATAGGTTACAGGAACAGTGGAGCCGAGTACTGTCTGCAGGGAGTAAAGGTAAAGGAGGGAGAAACAGTCAAGGATCTTGGGGTGATAATTCACAGGGATTTTAAAATGGGTCACCAATGTTCAGCTGCTGGTAAAAAGGCTAATAGGTTATTGGGGTATATTATAAAGACTGTAACTTCAAGGGATAAGAATATAATCTTGCCATTATATAAGGGTTTAGTAAGACCACATCTAGAATATGCTGTACAATTCTGGGCTCCATATATGAGAAAGGACATAGAATCAATTGAAAGGGTTCAGCACAGAGCTACAAAAATAATAAAGGGGCTAGCAAATTTCGACTATAATGAACGTTTAAGTAAGCTAAACATGTATACACTGGAAAGAAGAAGAAGGAGGGGGGATTTGATTCAGCTTTTCAAGTTTGTAAAACAAGGGGACACAGAGGGCTTAAATTTCAATAGGGATAACAGAACAAGGGGCCATGGGTATAAATTGAATAAGACACATTTTAATCGGGATTTAAGGAAAAACTACTACTTTAATGGGGTAATAGACAGTTGGAATGCGTTGCCAGAAAATATAGTTAATTCAAAGGGAGTGTACGAATTTAAGACACAATTGGATAGTCAGTGGGAATTGGAGAATTCATAAACAAAGGACCAGCCTTGTTGGGCTTGAGCCTGTAGCTGGTCGTCAATATTTGTATTTGTATTTGTAATTGTATATTTACTGCATCACTTGAAACGTAAATGAAAGTCGTACACAAATTTCATTTAGATGCTGATTATAAAATGTATTCATACTGTCAAATTTCTACGCAATCATTACTAAAATTCTGTTTATCATAACCGAAAATTAATCACTTTACAGATGTTGATCTGTTTCAGTGGTTGTCTTATGTAAATTGTGTTTTGTTACTATTTCACAAGTGCTTTGGCTGTGGCGAGAAAATTAAAAGAAGGTCTTATTATTAAATTATCAATTAGTCATTAGCTAGACATTTTATGATTTACGAGTATATACTAGGATAAACGGGTGCTTAACAAAATTTATTTATATATATTTTGGGCAGACTTCATTTATATATTTTTTGAAAACCTGACGTTACGTGATCTCACTGGTTATGTACAAACCTATTTTCACCACTATCTGTCAACTTGCCTTGCTTTCGCATGGTATTATTTTTTGAGGAATACTGACAAAACAATATTATTGGAAAACTTAATCTTTGATCAACACTGGAAAAGCAATGAGCTGCGTACTACAATCGTTTTATATTCATTGTTATTTCCATGGCGATTTCGAAAAAAAGATTTTTGATATTTCGTATCTCGTTTCGCTTGTAACATTACACAACCAATTAAAACAACGGGAAACCCCGCCTACTCGTGACGTCACATAACCAATTAAAACTTTAATAGTCACGGAAACACAGCAGAATCTAGCATTTTATATAACTAAGGGGCTCCGCCCCATGCTCGCTATCGCTCGTCAACCCCCGATGAAAAGTATAGTTCGCGAAGCGAACTATACTTTTCAACAATGAGGGGGAGGTTATTGCTTCACAATCCATCCTCATTTGGATCGCTGCTGGATTGATCCCGGACCTCTAGTACACCGTTAATTGAAGGTTCCCTTCCCATTGCGATATTTCTCGCATGCGCCCGAGTAACAAAAAATTGCCTACTTTTATGTGAGATTAGTGGATCCGTATATAAGCCGACACCAGCACTTTAGCTTTAGAAAACGTTCCAAAAATTCTTGGCTTATACACGGAAATATAGTGTAAATAAAAACAGAATGTTTTAAAAAATCTCAAGACCAAAACATCTTATTTCCAAAAAAAAAAAAAAAAAAAAAAAAAAAATAATAATAATAATAATAATAATAATAATAATAATAATAATAATAATAATAATAATAATAATAATAATAATAATAATAATAATAATAATAATAATAATAATAATAATAATAATAATAATAATAATAATAATAATAATAATAATAATATATATATATATATATATATATATATATATATATATATATATATATATATTTAAGCATAACATATTGTTAAAATTCAGAGGGAATTTGATAATTTTAAATGTTTTAGCTGATTTGTGTTGTTTGTTGTTATACTACTTTTTAAGATTTTCATATTTGACTGTTGCTATGGAAACGCGGACCAAATTCGCCGGTTCTTCTGAAAACATTTGAAACTTTCTAGCGCGGGCTCTTAAATTGTTTTAATGAATAAATTAAAAAATATAACTGTGTTTATATCGTATGCGCGTGCTTCAAATTCATTAGCCCGTTGAACCACACGACTCGCTATCTACCAATCACAAAGCGAATAAACCTGAAAAAGACCGACAATTTTTTTTTCATAATAGATAGATAAGATTTGATTTTCATTCCATTAAGATGTATTTTACGTTGTCAGAACTATTAGGGTGTGCACATGGCGTCTTCATGCGGTGTGTTTGCTACTTTTCCATCGAGTGTGGTGCCTTATGTGACTAGTTCCATCAAATCCTTACCACTAGGTAATATCACTGGAGTCGAACCTCTCTTATTGGTTGATTCGAATATTTGGGTCTATGATAAATAACGTTTTCACACGTTTGTCAAAGTCAATAAAAAATGTACTAGGCGAGAGGGAAACTTCATAACAGAACCCAAAAGTGATTTTTCTTTTCTTGCATGAGTACAATGGCTGTGTCCTCTGGGTCCTTTTATTCTCGACGAGAGTGAGAAAATAAGAAAAAAAAAATATTACGGTAATCTCGCCTCCACACTATCGATTCATTAGGGCGCCCCTGAGTGCAAATCAGTCCATGCCGCACCCATATTAATCACCGCCGTTGAGGAATGGCATTTTTCTTCTGAACAGATTTGTCCACGGCATAGTTCCGTATTTGCCAAAAAAATTCCCTTCACATCTCGAGGTACCAGTTAAGCAATTTGCGTCCTACGAAAATACCTTAATTTTATACAGTTTTATTACAAAATGCCAATGGTCGAAAAGAGATTTGACATCGTTGCTATGGCTACTATTCATTCTGTTTGGCATCAATTTTAGGCGCTTCTTTCATTGACTTTGATGTAACCATTAATTTTAAATTAGCAAGAAGAATTTTATGCCAAGCTAAATATAGACAGGCAGTGTATCTACTGCAATACGTGTTGGCTTGTTTTTCGAATACCGATTTCAGCACTGTAATAAAAATTCTAAGGAACTAATTCCAAATTAATGTATATTTGATTGGTTAACACTGATAGATTAAGCGTCAAAACGGTGATATGCTACATTTTAAGGTATCTCCGATGCATATCATGCGAGCATTTGGAGAGCGAAAGCAAAATGTTAACTTTTGTCTGGTTTATCTGTTTGGACTGGAAATCTCCCTTCGAAAAGCATCCGAAGTTCGAATTCTTCAAATAGAGACTTGACATCATAACATTAATTCTGTTTGGCTTCAATTACAATGGTCAAAAATGAAATTGCTTCTTAGATGAAAGTACCTGATCCTGAATGATTTCAACATGCTGAACACAAATGTCACCTTAAAAAAGTTGATTGGCTCTCGTTGCAGAGATATGGACGTTTTGCCCATTATTGGTGCTATCGCGTAACATAGTGTAAAATATACTGTGTATGTAAATGTGCTGAGCGTCAGTAGAGGGCGTTGTAAACGCAGCGTATGTGTCAAGGTCGTGTACACTCCTGTGACTTGACTGACGACTCTGTTAAATGTTTGTCTTTCAATAAATATGTTCCTTTTTTCTTTGAATTGATTGATCCTTTATCCAGTCTGTTAGACGAAGTTCGATTTATTTCATGGTGCCGAAACCCGGGAGGAGCTGGGACTTTAAGATCTTTTTGAATTATTGATTTTGTTTCGCGACAGGCTGTTGTAACTTTGTAAATGAATTCGTCAGGGGTGGTTCGGAAGAAGAAAAGAGCTGTTGTCAGGCAATTAATCACAAAGCTACTGACAAAAATTGAATTGCACTTGAGTGCAGAGGACATTTCTATACCTGAAAAACTGAATCTTGCACAGGAACTGAACAATCAACTTTTGGAGAAAACGGACAATTTGAAAACCTTGGATTCGGAAATAGAGTTGGAAGTGGATCCAGAGGAACTGGAGAAAGAAATCATTTAGAGTCAAGGATATCAAGATGCAGCTATAATTTGGAAAGGAAGACTGCAGCGATTTCTTAAGCAACATGTGGGTGATTCAAGAACTGTTGTGACGCCAAGCCAAACTTCAAACACGAGGATTGTTCCAGAAATTGGGGTGATGAATCTTCCTAGTCTTCAAATCGGAGCCTTTTATGGTGATGCGTTTAAGTGGCTGGACTTTTGGAATCAGTTCGAACATACCATTCATAACAATGATTCGCTGCGAAAGACTGAGAAATTTGCATACCTTAAATCCTTGCTTGGAGGTAACGCACTGGCATAAATTTCCGGTTTTGTTTTTAGTGACCAGAACTATCTGTATAACGCATGTATTAAAATTTTGAAGGAACGCTTTGGGAGACAAGATGTGGTCATCACATGAATAAATTGCTTTCAATTGAACCTTTTCGAAACAGTTCAAATGTTAAAGCATTAAGAAAGCTCTATGCTGAATGCGAAATCCAGATTCGAAGATTGGAATCATTGAACGTCGTATCTGGAAGTTACGGGATTTGCTTTGTCTCGTAATACTGCAAAAACTACCAGAAGAGTTGAATTTGGAATTTAATCGCAAGCGAACAAATGAAATCGATTTCGACATTACGGAACTGATGGAATTTCTGAAAAAAGAAATCAATTGCAGAGAAGCAGCGAGTTTGAATTGTACAAAGAATGTACAGTGGCAAGATTATTCGAAAGACGAACAATGCTGGACGCCCAACACTAACTGCAAAACGAAAGTTCCGAGTGCATCAGCATTATCTGCGATCGAAAACAAGTGCATATTTTGCAGAGGAGATCACGTGAAATTTAAATGTTTGACGATGAAAGTAGAGAAAAAACGAGATTTTCTGAGGCGTACTGGAAGATGTTTCTTGTGTTTCGGCCGTCGACATTTAGCAATCCACAGCAAAAACAAACACTTCTGCAGGTTTTGCTACCGAAGACATCACGAAAGTTTGTGTGTGAAACCCTCCTCATCAACTGCGATTGAGAATATTCCTCGCAAAACAGAACAATCGACCAGAATTCTGCTAAAATCGGATCCGATATTTTGCTTCAAACTGTTTATGCTGTTGCTGGGAGTACAAACAAGAGAATTGCATCGTCAGGTGTCTTTTGGACGGATGTTCCCAAATTAGTGTAATTCGCGAGGATGTATCCAGAAGATTAAATCTTCCTGTGAAAGGCGAAACCAATTTGAATTTATACACTTTCGGGGAAAAAGGAAGTAAGTATTGGCGACGCCGAAAAGTGGAGCTCACGTTGAGCAACAAAACAAGCCTGGAAAATTTATTACTCTTGAAGTCGTCGAATCTCCAGTCATAACAACACAAAAATACGAATTCCAGATACACAATTTCAAGGTCAACTTCGTGATCTCGGCATGACATTTGAAAATCCCATTGGAGCCAGGAGTATGAGTCATGGCATCTTTGATTTAATCGGAGCGGACCACTTGTGGAAAGTAGCAACAAGTGAAGACATGAAAAGAATAAACGAAAGTACTGTAGCGATGAATACATATTTAGGTGATGCATTTCATGGATCTGTTTCTGCATCGAACGTCGAACGAATGAGTCAAAGTGTTTGTTCCAATCTGACAATCGAGGAGAAACTTTCGAAACCCATCGAATCATTTAGGGACATTGAGAGCTTTGGCATTAAAAGCGTTGATGACAGAGTAGCAGATGAAAAGACCTTACAGTTATTTGAGGATTCAATTTCATATAAAAATAAAAGGTATGAGGTACGACATCCTTGGAAAGGTGAAAACTGCATATTGTACACTAATCTCGTAAATGCCTGATGAATGTTTTCGAAGCTGATTGATCGATTTAAATCTCACCCGAACTTTTACGAACAATACAAACAAGTAATTAATGATCAAGAGAAAGGTGTCATCGAGAGTGTGGACTGTGATCTTCCTACAGATGATCGTATTTATTGCATACCTCATAGAGCTGTTATTCGTAAACATGCTACTTCAACAAAATTACGTGTTGTGTATGATGCCTCACCGAAGGAAAAGAATCAAGAATCGCTTAATGATTGCATACTAAAGGAACCAAATTTGATTCCTAAATTGCTAAAAATCTTGATGAACTTTCGCCTACATCGCATTGTTTTTATTGCAGATATACAATAAGGCTTTCCTTCAGATCTCGATCGCTCCTAAAGAGCGTGATGCAATGAGATTCCTGTGGATTGGTGATGATTCGACACTGCAAAATCCGAAAACTCAAGTTTACCGAATGTGCCGTGTGATGTTTGGTGCCAAATCAAGCTCTTTCCTGTTGAATGCCTGCAATTCAATAAACCCCATTTGAAGAAGTTTAAAGAATTGCATTCTATAACAGTGAACCTACTCGAAATTACATGTAAGGTGATGATTTCATCTGTGGTACACACAGTGAAAAGGAAGCTTTGCGTATTCATCACGAAGCTAAGGAGATAATGGTAGAAGCGTCAATGACTTTGACCAAGTGAAATTTTAATTCTGATAAATTAAATATGGAATTTGAATTAGAAAAGGGCTGTGTAAATTTTGGACTGCCGTTTGCAGATTACCCATTAAAAATTCTAGGATTGCAGTGGGATGACTAAAATGATGTGTTTACGTTTAGTGTCCTAGACATTATGGACTTTATCCTCTCCAACAAACCAACGAAACGTTGTGTACTGCAAGGAACGTCCAGAATGTTTTTGATCCTCTTGAATTTCTTGTCCCCTACGTGATTTTGGTAAAAATTATATTTCAAGACTTGTGGCTTACCAGAATCGACTGGGATAAGTTTTTACCTCCTGACGTTCAGATCAAGTGGGATGACTGGGTTGCTCAATTGAGTGATTTGCCTAACATACAGGCACCTCGTTGGTTGTTTTACCATGAGAAAGAAACGCTTACCGATTTGGAATTGCATTGCTTTTGCGATGCTTCTCAAAGTGCTTATGGAGCGGTTGTGTACATAAAGTTTAAGAGCTCAGTGAATGCTGCTACTTCGTTTGTGATCCCTAAGAGGAGAGTAGCTCCTCTGAAAAAGTTATCTTTGCCAAGACTCGAGCTTATGGCTGCAGTTTTAGGTGCTCGACTGAGTAAAACAACTCAAGAATATTTCCCGAATGCGAAGATATACATGTGGACTGATTCCATCATCGTGCTGCACTGAATCAGAAATTTATTACGACGTTGGAAGACGGTTGTGCAGAATCGAGTGACGGAAATTCAGGATAACACATCACAGGTAATCTGGCGTCACTGTTCACGAGTAGACAATCCTGCTGAGATCACTCGTGGTGTCTCCGCTCGTGATCTTGTAACTGACCATGTGTGGTGGCATGGTCAGTCTTGGCTGCCTAAACAAGAAATTAACTGTCCTAAATCGAAAAACTATCATAATGACTCATTGTGCACAACAGATGAAGAACGACCAAATTACCAACTGTGAAATTAATGTGAAACCTGTCTTGATAATTGAAAATTTTGGTAGTTTACGTAAACTTTTACGGGTTACTTCACTGTTATTACGATTTGTAAATAATTTAAAGTCGAAAGAAAATGTGATAGGACCCATTTCAACAAGTGAAATGGGTAAGGCAAATGGATTATTGAATAAAGGTAAGTCAGAGTGAATGTTTTTTTGCGGAATTAAGTAATGTAAAGCATAAAAAATATTCAGATAAGCATTCAAAATTATTTGGACTTAATCCTAAGATTGACGAGAAAGGTATTTTAAGAGTTGGAAGTAGATTGGTAAAATCGCATCTAGATGTAGAGGAAACGCAACCCATTATAATGACAAATAGTTATTTTTCTCGTTTAATTGTTCTTGATAGTCATGAAAGGGTTCTTCATAGTGGGTTAAATGATACTTTGGTGCAAGTACGAAGTAAATTTTGGATTTTAAATGGTAGACGTTTTGTTAAATCTGTTTTATATGCTTGTAGAGTTTTGTATACGATTTATTGCTAGGGCAGGTCAGGAAATTTCTGCTCCTCTTCCAGCAGACAGAGTTGACATGGCTCAGCCCTTTGAGGTTAGTGGAGTGGATTTTGCTGGACCACTTTATTAAAGGAATGGTTCAATGTTTACCTGTGCTATTACTAGAGGTGTTCATTTAGAATTAATGTCTAGTTTAAGTGCAGAATGTTTTATTCAAGCATTGTGGAGATTTTTTGCACGTAGAGGTATTTGTAAAGTTATTTACTCTGACAATGCTATAAGATTTTAATCTACTGATCGTGAATTGAGATATTTGTATAAATTATTGTAATATAATTGTAATTAATTGAAAAAATGAATATTAATGATGAGATTAAGACATGAAAAAATTATTCATCAGTGTTGGTAGAAACTTACATAGAGATATCACTGTTGTAATGTCAACAAGAGGAAAAAAATAACTTATACTTTTTACAGTAACATTTCTATTGAATTCTTTTAGTAAAAAAAAGTAATCTCCCGGAAGTATTATTTAAATTCTAACATATTACATCAAATATGTCTTACCTTTAAGCTGCAATAATGCTTTCGCATGGTTATTTTTTATTATGTCTTGTAATAAAGGAATAAGAGCGTACTTCCAACAAGACTTTTAATAATTAAAAAAGGCAATCACAATAGACAGGGTGACAAAGATAAGTACGAAACAGCAGCGAGAGGCAACTAGGTCAATTACTGCGTATTAAAAAAATAAAATCTGCCAGTTGTAACTGATTTGAATATATATACTAGAAATAGTAATGGTAAACACATGCCATCATAAATCCAAATGCATGCCATCATAAATCAAATAATACGTTGGCTGTTAAGAAACCGCAGTAGAACTTAATGAGCAATATATAACTGTGTGTCGAAAAGGAAATGAACCTCCAAAAATCTATTCATTGACGAGTAAGCATCGAGAATTCCTTTGCGCGGACCCTTGTAGTACTTGAGGCATAAGCGTGACAAGGGTTGGTGACTGAGTGGGGACGAGGTCAGTCCCGAGGAGTATAGACTGCACACCAATAAAAAAGGGAAGCATCTGAAGACCTCTCAGGGAAATTTTTGTATGTTTATGTTAAAAATCACATGATATATTTTTTTACGTTGTACATTGATAAAATTATTACAAATTTTGCGTCTAGCAAATGTTAGTCACTTTCATTTCAAATAAAGTCATTTTAAACAATGTTGTTGTATTGTACTATACATGTGAAAAAAAATTGTTTGGTTTGACAACAAATTTTTTGAGGACAGTCTGGAATTCCACTAAAACCCTGCTAATTCAAATCCCCCGTTCATCCAAAAGGGGTGGTGGTGTTTGAACCCCCCCCCCTCCCTGGTTATGCCTATGCTAGCAAGTGAAGAATGCCAGGTAAGACGTGTGAGAAGACATTTTTCACAATTAAGCGAGTTTGAGAGGGGCCTCATCATCGGCATGAAAACCGCAGGCTGGTCGACGGGCCGTGTTGTTCGCCAGGTCGATCGTTCGGAGTGTGCCGTCAGAACATGTTGGGAGCATTGGACATGAGATGGTACCCATGTGCGGCGTACCGGGTCTGGAGCGACCAGGAAGACGGCGAGGAGAGAGCATCGAAGGATCGTGCGGCAAGCGCTCGTGGATCACAGTGACTCGTTTCACGATACAATCAGATGTAGGGGTGTCAGTTTCCACAAACCATTTCCAGCGCCTTGCGGAGGAGAATCTGAAATCCAAAAGCCCTTTTCGTGTACTGCCTTTAACATCGAAACATCGGCTACTCCGTCTCCAGTGGTACTAAGCGAGAGCGACGTGCAATGCCACAGATTGGCAAAAAGTAGTGTTTAGTGATGAATCCCGGTTCGTTTTGGGGACAGATGATAACCTCGTACGGGTGTGGCGGCGCCCTGGTGAATGGTGCGATTCCACCCACGCTGTCGCGCGACACACTGCCCGCACAGCAGGTGTAATGGTCTGGGGGCCATAGCCTATGATAGCCGGTCCACTCTAATTAATCTATGAAGAAAACTTTTCCGGCTCAAAACGGACCTACGGTTGACTGATATCATTGAGCCGGACCACATATCTTCAGCGCACACATTCCGGGGTCGACCACGTCCACGCCCTATCGTGTTCATCCTGGGCAGATAAGGGTTTTTCGGACGGCGTGTCACTAGGCCCACTTCTAAAATTTCTCATTAGAGGCTTTCCCTAGCTTCGGCTAATCCGCTGTGGGTTTTCAGTAACTCGGTACGGAGGGGTCTGCTTCCATTCGAAGGAAGGAAAGAAGGTCCACTCTAATTGTGGTACGTGGAACCTTAACGGGGCCAGCGTTATGTTAATGACATTCTTCGACCCCACGTGGGACCTTTCCTAAATAGTCTTCCAGGGGTAATTTTCTAGTAAGATAATGCTCGTCCGCATACAGCTCGAGTTGCTCAAGACTTCCTACGTCATGGTCAGACTCTTCCATGGACGGCCCGCTCCCCTGACTTGTCCCGTATGCGTATATAGAAACCCTGGCGCTTCCAGCACAAACGGAAATACGTCAGATACATAGATGCGCAGACGCGCCCGCGCAAGCAAACCCGCGTTCCGGCATACGACGCCACGCCGTTGACGAGTCATTTTACTCATTTACCAATTTACTCATTTCACCGTGGACTGGTCTCGTGTACTTTTTATATATTTAATTCTAACTATTAGAATCTTTTCTTGGTGAAAAATACAATCTACTTAACAATTGCAACATGTCCATGCACACATGTTAAAGGAATAACCATTTTTTAGGGATTTTGTGTTCACTTACACTGCCGTGTCAACATTATTCAGGCAGGTGATTTTGACATGCTTTCAAGTAACTTTCATTTAATTCTTTGTAATAAACTCCTTCCAAGTTATACAAAAGAAAGTTATTAAAACCAAACAATTTTGGAAAAAACAACAAATAAAAGTTTTGGGTCTCATAAGTGTGTTCACCTTCGTCAATGCATTTGCACTGAGTACTTGTTTCGTGTACTTTTTAATTAATTCTAACTTTATAAAATGTTTTCTGGGTGAAAAAGTGAAAGCTTTTATGATTTCCAACTTGTCAATCCAAAGGGAATCAAGAAATTATCACTTTTTAGAGTTTTGTGTTTGATTCTAATATGCTCCGTTACCATTGTCAAGGCGGGTGATTATGACATGTTTCCATGAAACTTTCATTTAATTCTATTAATAATCTCTTTCCAAGACATAGAAAACAAAGGACATAATAAAACCAAGTTATTCATGCAAAAAATTGGGTAAAAAACAATAAATAAAAATTATGGGTGTGAAAGTGTCTGTGCATCATTGTCGAAGCATTTCACCGTGAACTTGTTTCATGCACTTTTTAATAATTCAAAACATTAAATGTTTTTCTTGATCAAAAACACAAACTATTCGATAATTGCAACGCATAAATATTAAAGGAATGAGGAAAGTAGTCGTTTTTAGAGGTTTTGTGTGTATTTTAAATTGGATGTGTTAACATTATGAAGGCACCTGCTTTTGACATGTTTCCTTGAAACTTTATACTAATTCTATGTAATAAACTATTTACAAAATATATAGAAAAGAAAGAACATAATAAAATCAACTTATTGATGCAAAAATATTTTGGAAAAAGCAATTAATAAAAATTCTAGGTCTTAATGTGTGTGTTCAGCTTTGTCGATGCATTTCACCGTGAACTTGTTTCATTTAATTTTTACATAATTCCAACTTTCTAACAGTTTTGTTTGTGAAAAACAGAAAGTATTTATCATTTGCAACCTGTCCAAGCAAAAGAAATCAAGAAATTGGCACTTTTTGAATGTTTTGTGTGTCTTTCTAACATGCTGTGTTAACATCATGAAGACAGCTCATTTTGACATGTTTACATGAACCTTTGTGTTAATTCTAATTAATAAACTATTTCCAAGGTATATAAAACAAAGTACACAATAAAAGAGACTTACTGATGCAAAAATATTATGGATAAAAACATTTATAAAAATTTGGGGTATGAATGTGTCTGTTCAACTTTGTCGAAGCAGTTCACTGTGTAGTTTTTTCATGCAACTTTTGGTTATATTTCCTACAATTAAACTTATTTCTTGGTACATAATTCAATGTAAACACAGACACAAATTTATAAATGCTAAAAAAAACATGAATGAAGCTTTTTTTAAAAATTGGCTCCGAAAGTACTTTGTTGACCCAGCTCACCATGAACATTTTGACACTCATCCTTTAGTGAAATTCAAGTGTTAATGTTTTTTCTTTGTAAAAAGGTGACACTATTAAAAAAACAAACTTTTCCATCCCAAAAGTAAAAAGAAGTAAGCATTTTTAGAGAAGTTGTGTGTGAAAATGTGTATGCAGCTTTGTGAAAGGGTTTCACCGTGAACTTTTCCCACTCCTCTTTTAGTAAATTTGAATTACTAATGGTTTTTCTTGGTGAAAAAGTGAAAGTAATAAATAATTCGAACTTCTTAATATCAAAATTAAAAAGAAGTAAGCATTTTTTAAAAAGATGTGTGAAAATGTGTGTGCAGCTTTTTCGAAGGATTTCACCGTTGACTTTTCATTCATCTTTTAGTAAATTAGAACTATTAATGTTTTTCTTGGTGAAAAAGCGAAAGCAATAAATAATACTAACTTTTTACTGCCAAAAGTAAAAAGAAATAAGTTATTTTAAACATTTTGGCTCTATAAGTACTTTTTCGACAGAACTCACCATGAACTTCTTCACACTCATCATTCCAACTGAAAATGTTTTTTTTTTTTTTTTTTTTTTTTGTGTGAAAAAGAGAAACGAATAATTTATTCATACTTTTTAATGCCCAAGTAAACAAGAAGTAAGATTTATGAAAAAAGTTGTGTGTACTTGTGTAATCCAACTTCTCTCTTCAAATTTCAGATACACGTGTTTGTTTATATGGAGTTATGCTACACACACAGTTGTTCGTTATGGCTTTATTTAATACATTTTTCATTTGCAAAAAGAAATGTAAACCCAACAATTATTAATTTTTAGATAAAACGGCCATTACACATCTCTCAATATCAATACGAGCGAGGGTCGTGTTTTGTTTAGGCTCGCTGTATTTGCGTGCGCGGACGCGTCTGCGCAGCTACGTATATGACGTATTTCCGTTTTGTGCTGGAAGCGCCAGGGTTTCTAAATACGCGTCCCGTATAGAGCAAATGTGGGACCAGCTGTAACGCCTGATACCGCCGTGTCACTCCGTACATGATTTGGAGGTGGTTGTTTAAGAATTTTGGGCCCCATCTGCCTCAGGACAACATCAGACGTCTAATCAACGCAATGCCGGACCATGCTGCGGCATGTATTGCAGCAGGAGGTGATCCGACGCGCTATTGAAGTTGCATTGCATTTGTCTAATTGTATACACTCTTCGTTTAACTGTCTTGATTTTGGGATCAAGTGAATCTCTCATCTGTATCATTATGTGTATTAAATTTCATTTCAATTCGATGCTCTATTCTTGTTGCGCTATTTTAAATGTTCCTCTGAGCGTATTCTGAAAAAGAACAATTAAACCAACGACTTTTGAACAATATTGATAAAGACAATAATGATTTAATTATAAAAAGAACACACTTAAAATACTTGGAAGTCCTCATATATGACAAATACGTTAAACCAGTGTATTTCTGGAAGAAGGTTTCGTTTTAAAATAACACATATGCTTCAACAATTCTTGTTAAAAAAAAATCGAATACCTGTTACTGACGGAGTGCGAAATATGTTCAACTAACTGTTTGGGCAGTATTTGAATACCTTTTAAAGATCGGCAAAAGTTTTGGAAATAAAGCTCTATAATAATACGCTCGTATTTTACAAAATGGTGCCGTCTAGGAATAAGGGAAGCAAGTCGCTTGAAGTGGAATGCGCTTCCTTCCGACAGCTGAGGAAAAAGTAGAATCAACATTCTCACAAAAGAATTCGAATTTCCCGTTTGTTATCATATTTATTCGCCTGCGTCTTTCAAGACGTTATTATTTATCAAGAAAGGACGAAAATGCGCTCTAAGCTGAGTCTAACTTCTCTCAAGGTAAACCTTTCGTGAATCCTAAGGAAAAAATTACCTTAGGCTTATAGGAGAAAAAGTTTTAAATGCTTTTGGGATAAAAAGAATCTTATTCTTCGTTTTCGCTCCGTGGTTTATTTTGTGAAGAGTACGAGATTTAATTCGAAGATAGAGCATTTCCTTTCATTTTGCTTGTGAAGCTCACAAACATCTAAAAAAGGAAAAATGTCTGAGTTTGTTTGCATTTTAAGTTTTTTTTCTTTAAAGTTTCATTCCAATTCTTATTCGCGCCAGTTGAATAGTTTTTATTTTGGATGGTGTGTTGTCGTTTTATTTGTTGTCTCCAGTGCTAAGGTAA
Organism: Metellina segmentata; assembly: GCA_947359465.1. Taxonomy (NCBI): domain Eukaryota; kingdom Metazoa; phylum Arthropoda; class Arachnida; order Araneae; family Tetragnathidae; genus Metellina; species Metellina segmentata. The sequence continues at coordinate 116,393,800 of OX375873.1, forward strand.
GGATAAATTTCACACACAGGGAAAATTATGAAAAAGGAGGAAATGATGCTTTAAATCTGAATCTATTCTTTATCCTATCCACACACTATTTCCTTACACTGGCTTAGAAAACTACCGTAATCAAAAAGCAGTATTTCCAAGTTTTGTCATTTAAGTTTAACTATTGTTTGCGTAGTGTATATAAAAATACTTTTTATCTAACAACGCTTCAAAACGCAAAATAACAATGTAGTTGATTGAATGAACATTATATTTATCCTCACTAGCGATTAAGTATTTATCAGATAAAACGCAGCAAGGTCATACGGTCAATTCAAAACGATCAAACTTGTAGAAACTGCCTTTATGCCTGGAAATGTACGTGTAGTAAATTTAAATTCGACGCTTTTAGAATAAAAGTCCACAATTCAATTAATGTAAAACTAGAAGAAACGGTACATAGAAACATATGATATTTGCAGTAAATTAATTTAATTGCAGTAAAGGGGGTGTCAACTGCGAACTACTTGAGTTTATTTCTACTGTTTAGCTAAGAAACAAGAGTGACATTTACGATTCGATTATCTACGTAACAAACTACAATAGAATGTTTCTTTCTCTCTCAAGAATGGAAACAATTTTTCTTTTTATCTCTTGAAGGTTCCTTTACTTTATCATTTTAGTGAACTGCAATAGTAAATTTTCCTCTAGTATATTTGGATCTGAGACGGAGAGTTTCAATAAATGTCATTTGAGGCCACGTACGTGCCAAAATGTGTCCATTTCTTAATTTACATTCAAACATAACCAGCATTTCTATTACGTACTGGTTAGGGAAATACTGCTCCCTTGTAGCATTCCATACACATATGCATATATACTTTGACACTATTGATTAAGGAATTTTTACTTGTTACTGTGTAAACTTGTAGTGTAGTGACTTTTACTTGTTAATTTTAACTGGTGATAATCATTTTGGTCACGTTAATAAATTCCTCGAAAACAAACTGAATCGTTGATGTAATCTGCGCCTCCGAATTAGTTTGAAATTAAACTATTCTCTTAAACATAATTGCCGATTTTAACTATTTATTAATATGGTTCTTTATGTTTAAAAGACAGCATCATTGTTGTTACCTTGCTTTCCATCTACATACGCTTGGTATTAGTTGTAGCCTTTTATGCCCTCTTTGTACGGATGGTACTAATGAACGCAACATGTTGCTGACTTCTGAAGCTCTAAACGAAACAACTATCAGTGAACGTTAAGGGTAGAGACCTTTTGGCTACCCAAGAGTTTCCCTGGCACTTTTTTTTTGCATTTTTATTAGTAGTATTTTATGTTTTAATTCTTGTTCTTATTCGTCTGAAAGATTTGTGCCTATAATTACCTGTTGGGTTAAAAACAAAAAAGACCTGGATACTTTATCGGATAGTATTATAACGTCTATAACAATTGAATTAATTCTTACGAATACATTTTAGAGGTCCGGGTAAATATATGTGGAGTTCTGTACCTTAACTCTTTCAGGGACGGTGATATTGTCTAGCATACAAACTTTTTGAAATAGTTAAGGCTTGATATATGAATATTATGGCTTTAAGCGTAAAATATTCACTCATTCGATATTCTAATCACTAGGAGTGCTCCAGATAGGAGGTGAGACATAAGGGAGACCTATATTCCTTTAAAGAGTTGTAGGCGCGAAGGTTTGATTCATCATTGGGTGCATTTCTCTCTTATGTGTTAGAAAAAGTTTCCTTGTGTGTACGTCTATTATTGATGTTGTCTGCATTGTGTTTGAAGCAGCTTGGTAAATATGGTCCTCGCGTCTCCAAAACCCAACCATTATGACTTGATCCATTTCACTTTATTATTATATCATATATCTGTTTTTTTTTAAATCTCGAGTTTGGCATAATATGTCCCAAGAGGACTCAATGCCACAAAACCACATCCAATCCAATCCAAAACCCAACCAATCATCCCTTAAAAAAGAAAATCTAAATTCTTACAAGGTGTAAAAACTCATTTTAAGAGATGGTCTACTCACATCTAGTTATTTTTTTTCCCAGAAAGGTTTTTACCACAGTTCCGGTCAAAGGGCTAACTTTCGTCAACACACACGAAACGGTGGACATTAAGCGTCGTCGGAAAGCAACACCATTTGCATTTGTCAACCAAAGTACACACGTCCAGGCACCGGAACCAGATTTAAGACATTAGAGGTTCATCCATCGAGTTTCCCATTCAAGGAATTTCGGAATAAAAAGGAACGAGTCCATTGCACTTTCCAGTGTCGGACTCTGCTGACGCAGCGCTTTGTTTCAGGCCCACTTGACAGAGGGAGGATTCATCGCTTCGTTCTGTGGGGCGACACAAAAGGTAGTCCCCTCTCTTCCATCCCCGCCCTCTCCCAGAGCCCCGGCGCCTCGAAGGGCGCCGCCGGGACGCCGCCCAGTGACAGTCTTTCAGCTTTTCTGCTGATTCGGTGGGCAGCAACAAGTCGCCAGCTTAAAGAACAACCTGTTGTAAGGAGAGATACGCGGTTCCGTGGATCGTTTATGGGGCGACTCATGAATTGGGATGGGGAGACATTACTTTCTCATCAATTTCGTTTCGAGGACCATGTTTCTAAATATAGGTGTATTGATTTTGTTCCACTTCAGGGGTCCTGTTGAGGGACGCTTTAGTCTGGTAAAAAAATAGTTGATTGATAAGCATGGAACTATTTTTTAAGCTCACTTTTTGTTGATAACTAAACTATTGCTATGAGCCATACTTTTTTACGATATGATGCCTCCAAAATAGAAACTATTCTCGGTATATATTATTCGTCAAAAGTCACCTTCTAACGTCCTTCAACGGATTGAGCTTTTAAAGGACATCAGAGAAAGCCTATTTTAAACCTGATTTCATAGGAAACATTGCCATTGAAATGTAGTGCTTTCAAAGCATTGAAATAAAACTAGGATTATCTGCACCAACTTTAAATAAATACAAGGCTCCTAGACAACGAGCTTAGGAGCTAGAGCTAATACTCCGCTGCGTTATCCAAAGCTAATTAACTTATCACTAGGGGGGCTGCCCCCTGCTCGCTAACGCTCGCCAACCCCCGGAGGATTGCTTCGCAATCCTCATAGGTTCGCTGCGCGAACCTATGCTCGCTTCGCTCGCCTCAATGAAGACATGTGTCCTAGCAGAAGGGATTGTTTACAAAATATGTTACCAAAAAATGTTTTTCAAATCTAAATTTGCTGTATTACAGAAAAAATATATACAGTATCTCTAAAATCAGAATTCAAATGAAAACTTTGTGCAAATTTTGACTCGAAATGTGAGCGTTGCTTTGGAAATTGAATACCCAGCATGTTGTTTGTGTGTACATTTTCCCAGCACTCAAACGACCCACACTTTTTCATTGAGTTTGTTGCCGAAAGTTGTAGTGCAAGCGTCTTGTTGAACTATAATTGTTGGCCCTGAAAAGGACCGTTTTTTAAATGGCCCTGAAAAGATCCTCCGCTTTCTTTGATTTCTATTATAAACTAACTGCAACAGCTCATTAAAATTTCCTTTTTTTTTTCAATAAAATTTCATCCAATAACGCTATAAATTCAATCGATGCGCGAGACTTCGCGATAAACAAACAATCGTACAGTGTTGCCAAAACGCGATTACAAATAACGTCTTTTTTACGTGCCACGTAAGAGAATTATATATATAGATTAGCCAAAGAAAATATTGTAATTTATCATCAGGAGTTCCAAATTTTTTTTATGCTCATGATCCAGAAACCGCTGAAATAAATTACTTGAAACTTGATATCCGAAATTTGTCGTCAAAATTGGATGTTGCTCTTGGGAGTTATGAAGTTTATGAACAATTTTATAAGACGATGAGGGCGGCGGTAGCCCGGTTGGAAGAGTAACGGATTAGCAACCGAAGTTTGCGAGTTTGAATCTAACCCAAAACCGTCGTGTACAAGGTAAAGGGGGGGGGGGACGGTGCTCTTTAAATCTATCGTGGCTTCAAATGTCCTCACGTTGGCGTGGCGTGGAAGTTTGGAGAGTGGGTGCCAGCTCAGGTGTGACCTCGACATCTGACCGGGATTAAAAATTGCGTGTTGTTGTTCTCTGATCTCCTATAAGATGGTCCTTTAACCTCCGAGATTTCCGAGTAGTGTTGTATTGCTTTTTCCCACAACGTAGACCCGTCGGAAAAAAAAAACCCGACTCGCCCGATCGCAATTGCACGGTTTACATAGCAGAACAAAACGGATGGTAGCAATCGATAGGGATTAATGTTTACTACAAATGTCAGTATTCAAAATTTGTCTAAGGGGTCGTCTTCATATTAAATTGGGTGCTTGATCCGATAATTTCAATACGAACCCCATATTTTATCATAAATTTGGATACTACACACAATTTCAGCCGGAAATCTATATATCTCTTACGTGGCACGCAAAAAAGACGTTATTTGTAATCGCGTTTTGGCAACACCGTACGATTGTTTGTTTATCGCGAAGTCTCGCGCATCGATTGAATTTATAGCGTTATCGGATGAAATTTTATTGAAATAAAAAAGGAAATTTCAAATAGCTGTTGCAGTTAGTTTATAATAGAAATCAAAGAAAGCGGAGGATCTTTTCAGGGCCATTTAAAAAACGGTCCTTTTCAGGGCCAACAATTATAGTTCAACAAGACGCTTGCACTACAACTTTCGGAAAAAACTCAATGAAAAAGTGTGGGTCGTTTGAGTGCTGGGAAAATGTACACACAAAAACATGCTGGGTATTCAATTTCCAAAGCAACGCTCACATTTCGAGTCAAAATTTGCACAAAGTTTTCATTTGAATTCTGATTTTAGAGATACTGTATATATTTTTTCTGTAATACAACAAATTTAGATTTGAAAAACATTTTTTTGGTAACATATTTTGTAAACAATCCCTTCTGCTAGGACACATGTCTTCATTGAGGCGAGCGAAGCGAGTATAGGTTCACGCAGCGAACCAATGAGGATTGCGAAGCAATCCTCCGGGGGTTGGCGAGCGTTAGTGAGCAGGGGGCAGGCCCCCTAGTAGAAAAAAAAAGTTAATCAATTTTATTGAATTTTTCACCGATTTGTAAGTGTTTGAAAATCAGATTTACGAATGTTCAATTGGTGTGTTTCACGTTTTTATTATAATTGCTAAAAACATTAATTTTTCTTGGAAATTGTTTTTTCATCCTTAGTTTGTTAAAAACCCAAATACAATCTATAAATATTTTAACTATCAAACTAAATTTACTATTTTTTATCAATTATGAAATTAATATTCATAAAAATTATGAATAGAAACATGGGTAAATTTTGACATCATGTGATTCAACTGTTACTGAAACATCCGAATTCCAAATTCCAGCTAATTAAGTACATAATTAGTAGCTCAGTGAGATTGCAAAATGTGATGATTATTATCGTTATTGGGGATTGTTCACAGATTGTTCACAAAGTGAAAACAGAAATTTCTGTCAACAGATCCTGGGATTCAATCAGAATGGATTCTGACTTTGTTACCATCTTAATGGACTACCTACCAAGTGGCCTGCAACAAGTCATTGACTGCGACGGCCACTACACGTCTTTATTAATATTTATAATGTGATTGAATTCCTAACATTTTTACTCTCCCTCAATGGTTTTTATGGATATTCTCGGTCAATTTTACACTATTTTTCATTTTTTCCCCATCAGATCCGCCTGAAATTTTGTGTAAAATCCAAATTTGTGATAAAAGATGGGGGTTTGTATTGTAATAATCGGAGCAAGCACCCAATTTAATATGAAGACGGCCCCTTAGACAAATTTTAAATATTGATATTTGTAGAAAACATTAATCCCTATCGATTGCTACTTTTCATTTTGTTCTGTGATGTAAATTGTGCAAATGCGATCGTGTGAGTCGTTTTTTTTTTTTTTTGACGACTGTACTAATGGATAAACAAGCACCACTATTGGTTGATGAAATCCTAGAAATGGTTCAATTGGTCAATCAATTAAAAACTGGTTTAAAATTATGCAGAGAAGACAGCAGGGTACAGAACGGGTAAATGGGTGTAAAAACCCTTGAGAGGGTAAAGTATATTTTATTACCTAGTGTTTATAGATGTTAATACCTATCGAATACTGTTTTAATTTGTTCTTCTGTGAACGATTAACGAATAATGGATTGCTTTAGTTGCAATTCATAACAAATTTAAAACCAATTATTTAATTTTATTTCATAAACTCTGTTAAAATTGTGATTACACTTTAACTTGTTCCCACTTGCGCCTGGAGAGTAGCAAAGCTGTATGCTTAAATACTCGTTCTTATAATCTACAGATATATGATACTAATCATTTGCAATACTACTGAGAGTTGAAATGTATTAAAATATTTTCAGATTATTTGAAACCTTTTAAACATACTGAATAAATTCTTTTTGAAAGTATTCTCCCAGATAAAGATAATTCGATAAACTAACGGGATATTCTTGGAAAATCAAAACCTTTACTATCGTCCATTATTTCGTTTAAAAAGAATTTTTAAAAATATATCTCTCTTACATATAATGAAATAAAACATTATTTGAATTTTTAAGTAACGATAGGTGTCTCAGATTTATTTTATTTAAGGGTTCCATCTCTCTACATTCTAAATTGTTATTGAAGATACACTGTCAATACTTTTCTTTGCACGGTTAGTTTAACTCAATTCGTAACCATACTCTTGATCGAAGAACATTGTTTGATTCCTTTTGTCGATTTCCAATACAAAATTTTGTTCCCATCAATCGATGTAAAAAAATTCTCGAACAATCAATAAAGGAAAAAAAATTACCATGGTGACATTTCTTATTTCAAAAAATAAAAGTATTTTGATAATAAAAGTAATCAATTCGATTTATGTAATCGATAGATTGATCATACTAATATTGGAAATCACGAGAATAGGTATGATAATGACCATGAGAACTGCAAGAATTCCTCAAGGGCTTATACAATTTATCTTTTTCGGGACCCATAGCAAATTTATACCGGAAAACTATCATACCTACAGATTTAAATATATACAGTGTTGCCTCGAGTTCTACTACAGTAACATTTTGTGACTCCAAAAGTATAGTGTTTGTAAAATATTATTATTGGGAGAAATTTGGATTGAATTATAGTGACAGATTTGGAGAAAATAAAATATAATGAAATAAACAGGAGTTTTACGGAATTTCGTCTGGAAAACCTAACATAAGTTGGTATAATCAAACTTACAAATTCACTAAACTAACCGAAATTAAAATAGAATCTTAAAATAACGCTGATGAACAATGTTGAAATCTTAAAAAAGAAAAAAACGGCTTTTCTTTTTTGTATACCTATACATCACTGGATTGACATTTGATTATGCTGACACATAAACACCTGAGGGTTGACGAATGGGACCTTAGCATTAACATGTGCTTAAACATCATGTACATCCTTGGCAGGGGTCATTAGTGACATGCTAATCTTACAAAACTGTAACGCTTATTGTAAACAAGTTAAACAGGTGGAGCAATACACTTAACGGGAAAACGATCATGTGAATGGAATAGCTAATTCGATCTCCCGACCTTAATCCTTTGGATCATGAGTAGGACTCTCTGAGGTGATATGATGCTGCATGCCATCTGCAACCTGAAACAGTCGATAGGAAGATTTAAATAGCCTGGGACATCATTGTCGAGATAGCAATGATACTAGGGATGATTATATCCTTTATTGGGGTACTTTGTCATTGCCATCTGTGATGTCTCTGTACCTATGTTTTTCCCTGTAAGATTCCGATGTCATTTAACAATACCTGATTCACAGCAACAGGTCAAATAGCATTACTCGTGCAACTTCAAGGGGAACTGGCATCTTGCGAGAACGATTGTCGCTTTCCCGGAGCCCCAAGACGTGCACGGGTGTTCTTATTCTTTTTTTCCTCTTTACCAAGATCGAGGTTTGTTTGAAAATAGTTTGTCCTGCATCTCATTTTGGTTTAATTGGTTGTTATCTAATTTATTATAGTTTGCTGTGTCTAGTTGCTTAATCTTTTTAGGATTAGTTTGTTCCGAACTCTGGTTGGTTCGGTTCCTCCGGGAAAGCGACAATCGTTCTCGCAAGATGCCAGTTCCCCTTGAAGTTGCACTAGTAATGATATTTGACCTGTTGCTGTGAATCAAGTGCATTTTTCCCTGAGTGTATTTCTGACATGTGCCAGCAAAAAAACTTTCATTGCGTGTGTATGTCTATTACTTGATATTGTGTATGTCTTGTGTCTGAGGCAGCATTGCCAAATATGGTCCTTGCACCATAAAACCCACACCGACCAACCAAACTCTGATAACAATCATCAATGTACTCGGTGCATTATTTTTATGCATATATCTTTCATGTCCGTTGTGCTAGCCGACATTTTGAGGCGAATACGTCTTTGAATTATGTACGGTATAGGGATACCTACCACAAAAGCTCTAGCGACGAAAAAATGGCAAGATTGTTTGATCTTATATATCTTAAACTAAAATTAATAATAGAATGGTCTAAATTTTGTTAAATGATTGGTAGCATGTGTATGGAGAGGGGGGGGGGGGGCTGCAGTGAGGGAGTAGCCCAGGTGCAGAATTGTATTCAGTGTTCTGCAGGCATTTCGTCCGAATTTTGAAAACTGCAGTAAAATCAAAAAGAGACGTAAACACATTTATCGGCTAAACATGCATTACATATATAAAGCATTAAAATTAATTTTCTTACTTTATTTAAAACCAAGGCATACTTTCAGAATTTTCAATTCTGTCCATAACTTTTGTTGTTATATATTTTGTCATTGACATAGAAGATGTGTTATTTATAAAATGTTTGTGGTAATTTGGCGGTGTAGTGAGGAAAGAAAAACAAAAAAAGGATTGGCAAGGAGCTCGCTTTGCACTGCAGAAAATCGTAACTTATGATTAAAAAAACAAATCGGCTAAACTTTTTATAAAATTAAGGAATAATTGTTCTGCAAAGGCTTTGTTTGTTCTGCGACGGAAGTCGCAGTTTTAAGCACTTTCTGTTCCCCCATCCCGGGGAGGGGGGAGGAGTAGTAACGTGAATACTGAAAATGATGACTCCAAGCAACGTTTGGGTAGTTTAACTTTGGATTGTGAAGAGATAGAACGTTGAAATTAGAGTCGATTTATTTAGAATACATACGTTGTTAAGAAGTGGTTCTTGGTTAACATGCTTTGATCTACCTAGATTTAATATACCTTTATTATTCTGCGGGATTTACAAGTATATATCAGTTAAGCAACCTGGCAGTTTTCTCTGAATGACTATTAACGAGTTTTGTCCTTAATAAATAGAATCTTTCAAATGATTCTTTGAACCAATAGATGTGGTTATTTAGTCATGTATGTGTGATGGAGTGTAAAAGCAATATAACACTAATTGCAAATATCGTGACACAAAGAGGGTAAATGTTGATTGATGTTTGCTTGTTTGAACTGCTTTTATAAAACTTTATTTAGTCTTACGTTTGTCGCAGATTGTGCCTTTTTGAATCTTGCTTCTAAAAAAAGAAATTAAAAAATAAATCACAGCCCCATAACAGATATATCTCCAATTTTTCAGTGCACCAATATGTCAAATTTGAATGCATTTCTTCAAGAACTTTCTATGGGGAGTGGGATTAACTCCGTTTCTACGTCAACAGAGAGGCACAAACATAGTGGTGGGAACAGTTCACTTGGAAGACAGACAGTAATCACGACACATTTTACAGATGTTGACAATGAGTCATAGAGATCTTTAACCAAACACTCTTAAATGAAATTTACATTTTTCTATAAACGAAAGAAGTTACTAAGTTCTGATCTACTAATTGTGCTCACAGTCGACAAGTTCTTTGACGCGGTCCAGAACCAAGGCCCATTGATCTGCTTCCATTCAATCGGGTGAAGAGTAATTCACTCCAGAGGGAGAATTTGTAACTTCACTTGTCCGCGTTAAAAGCACCTAGGAGGGGTGTAGCCGCTCCACCCAGGCGTGTAATGGGTATTTGCGGTGGGGGCCGGCACAGAATGGGTTTTAATGACCGCGAGGCTTAATAGGCAATAAAAATCGCACCACGCCTCTGAGGCCCCCTCTCTCGCGGGGCATGAAAATTTATTATCCTTTGCCACGTCATACTGGGTGAATGAGGGATTCTCTTCGTCAGGCCCTGCTCAAAGGAAAAAAGAAACAATTACCCGTGGATAAATTTTCTTTAAATGCTCGATTATATTTAGGTTTATTTAATGAATTCTATTATAAGTTGGGTGTTTCTGATTTTTAAGGGAGGTTGGGTGAGTCTCAAACTGCGTGCTTGTTAATTGGATTAAGTCTACCACTGATGCAAAATCGTGGGAGAGAAGAAAAATCTTGTTCGTTTTAACAAAGCCATTTTCATGGCGTTTTGCATTTCTGGTTATCTGCATTTCTATTAAAGTATTACTAGCGTCTAAAAGCACCGATAATGGAATAATACTCCTACACCATGGTACTTGGTCGTGAGTATTATCCCACTGGAATCTCTAAGTTGTAGATCTTGGTCTTCCCTGTCATAGACAAATTTTTTCTCTAGAAGGAAGTTAGATTTTCCATTTTTCTTCTAATATCTATACAATTTTAGCAGTGAGATTTCTATGAATGTGGAACAACTTTCTCAAATATTCTTCCAGGAAGGCATGAAACAATCCTGTCAAATTACTTTATTTAAATGCCTATTCGAACGAATTAATGGGTAATACCATGGTGTAATATGCGCTGAATTTTATTGTAACCAAAAACTGCATCACGCAAAAAGATTTTATGCACAATTTAAACAGCCAAACATCTGACCTCTTGACGAATTTTGATAAACTCCATTTCCATCGATGCCAAAGGATCAACAAATATCCAATAATAGTATAGCATATATGTGTACTGTAGCGTCAACGTAGAGGGTCTCTCTGAACACAGCTTTCATGGTGGTCCTTGAATTTATGACCGGATGGGGGTATCCCCTTCTATTTGGACTATAGCGGTTTCGGAAGAACGTGTGGGGTCTTCTCTCGAGGAAAAGGAGAATCGTGGAACGCAGGAGCGTGAGCGGACGCGGGACGACTCTGCTCCGATTGAAGCCGCGGGACTGAAACTCTATTTGTGTACAATATCTATTAGCCTCGAAATAGTTTTAACTTATATGTATATCTTCTATAGTTACTTAAATGTGCTGTAATGTTAAATGTCGTTTTAATTACCTTCAAGCCACTCGCCACGTAAACTATACCCACGACGTTACATGTACTCTAATTTTCATCTATTATAGATCACGAATAGCTGTATATTTTGACCGACCTATATATTTTGCTTTATGCTTGTACTAGTGGCCAATGTTTTTTATCATGAGAAAGAATTTGATATGTTTAATAGTACTATTGCGACCTATTGCATAACATACGAAAAGCACAAACCAAATAGATGTCTGAAGGCAGAGACCCCTCTGAATTTCCGAACGAGAATAGCATATGTGGCATGTATTTCTCATCCTTAATGTTTTCAGGTCTCTCTCTCTCTCTCTCCACTTAATAATTCACGTAAAAATTTCGAGGTAACCTTTTCCAAAATGTTTATCATGTTGGGTTGGTGTAGAAGTTTGGTGAGTGGGGTACCAGCTCAGGTGTTGCCTCGTCATCTGACCGTGGTTCAAAATTACGTGGTGGTGTTCTCGGATATTTTCCTTTGAGGATTGATACCGCACCGTCGCCAATACCCAGCTGTGTTGCTCTAGTACGACGTAAATTAAATTTACCTTGCCAAAATGTTTGCTTCGTGGCACCTTATGTAAAACGTAAGACTTAACGACTCCCTTGTAAGTAAGTAAGTTCGTTTCCTGTAGTTACTCTGGACGTATTTCTCTCTTATAAATGTGAAATATAAGAAGACTGAACATTATTATTGGGGGGAGCTTCAAAAACTATGACCAACACACCGATTAGTAGTCTGCTCTGTGAAAAATCAACTTGATTAACTGATATCGTATCGTATCGCCTCTTACAACAGGGAAGGTGTGTTAATCCGCCAAAGCCTTCTATTAGATGATCATTCAATGGGCCATTTAGACAATAAATGGATGGGAGTCTTCTCCCGCCCCGTGGACCAATAAGATGATGAATGTTAGGTTCAATTCAGCAGCCTAAGGCATTCAAAGGATCACACTACTACTAGTTTACGTCACATGATCCTAGGAACATCAGAAGGGTACCACATTAGTCTATTCTACTTTTATATTTCCTCCACGATAAAAACTTTCATAGTGTGTGTGTGTTCATTTACTTCATGAAAAAAAAACATTGCTTGGTAACTGGGAGAGTCCTGGTCCTTTCGCCATAAAAAATTCAACCAACCTTTGTAAATGTCTGAATAAATTTTATAGTAATTAAATTAAGATTTAATAAAAATAATTCTTTTCTACGCAATCACATAATTACATTTTAAAATAAACAACTATAGTTAAATGAACTTACACATGGCAATTTAAAACTCAGTGAGAATCACTGGAAAAGGAAGAAAAAATCAAGTTATTACGAAGCACAAGATATTTTTTCTCCAGAGACCTATAAAATTAAGACTTGATAGCTTTACGACGACACAGCCCAGACATAGTACAAACACAAGTACGAAAAAGCGGGATTTCTCTTTTATCTATAAAATGACAAGCAAATTTTTATAATTTGTCTCCAAAATAGAGCAGTATCATTACGTTATCATCTCTTCAGTTTTTCGAGGCGGGTGCCTAGGCTGCTAGTCGTCTTGGGTTATCTCGACAGTGATTTATGCCAACGATATTAATTTAAAAAGCAAGCGCAGTTTTATATGAAATATTTTCAATAGCAAAGAAATTATGATTTATATCCCGGAATACCAACACCACCTCCCGAAACACGAGGATATCAGAATGCAGTTACTCTTCCGGTCCTTCTGTGGTAGGTAGTTAATGAACGTCGGACTGTAGCAACACAAAGGGGTATTGATGATGGTCCGGGGTCGATCTCGAAGGGAAAGATCCTGCGTGACTCCTCTGAATTAAGGCGTCGGTTACTTGGATAGCTGCAACGCAGTTTTAAAATCTATGTTTTAGAGTATATTTCCCAAAAATTTTTTAGATCAATGCCCCCTTTAAAATTTTTTTTTGCTTGCCGTTCCCCTCTGGAAAACTGTTTGACCTAATAATAAATTGCATATTCAGCTGAGCCTAAAAAGTTTTGAATTACACCAAAAACATTTGAATAGCTGCGTGCAAATTTAGAGCAAATTGGGAAAAGAAGCATCTGGGAACTGAAATTACAAATCTCTTTACTAAAACGAAATAGCAAAAACAAATTGCACGTAAAATATTAAATGTCATACTATCATAAGCAATTAATATCAACAAAACCAGTAAAATTAAGGAACGTCAGGACACGGTAGATTCGCCAGGACATAGATTCGAATATCCAATACACGAACTTCATTTTATAATAGTAGAGACTAAAGCAAAATTCTTTTTTTTTTTAAATTAAGAAATAATCTTTTTATTTATGAATTATCCAATTATCCGGATGGGGTCTGGTCCCAATTGATCCGGATACTTGTTCTAATGTAGTTCCACAATGCAACCAATGTATCCATGTAGTCTCTATAATAATCATGTGGATAAGTGGTTGCTTAAAACATATATATTTAAGGCGACACATTATTTAACATCTCATGACCCTCTCTTGCTCCTCAACGATCCCTATTTTCACTTGGCCCCTCAATATTTCCTCAACGCCCACTTTGGGAAACTGTTTTTGAGCATAATTTTACAAAGAGAGCGCTGAATAAATCTTGGGTCAATACCGGTCGCAAGCGAAGTAGGGTGCGTTAACCCTCTACGCAGTTTCGATTATATACATATAATCGTCCATCAAGAAGTGACCAATTTGCTAATGACGAGATGTATCATCATCTAATATAGACGATTGTTTGATGATGACGAGATCAAGATCTGATCAGGAGGGTTTCTTCTATAATGGCGAGATACCTCGTACTTCAAGATTTGGCCAGCTTTGCTAATGTCGAGATATCTCATCGAGACAACAACCACCAGGAGAGTTAAGGAGCAAGGCTGGGCAGTAATAAAATGCTAGAAAAATTGGCCGTCCTGAAATATGTGAAGCAAGCACTTATTCACCTTGACCATCCCACATACCCATTATAGTGACACATTGTCATTGAATCTTTTCTCTCTATATTAAAAAAAAAGTTACCGCCGCAGTCGCAGGATTGAAATCTCGCTTTTTTCGCTCGATTGTTAGACGGTTTCCCGAGAAAGTACGGATCAGAAAATAACGGAATTAACATGGTTTGTTCAAAATTGTACAGGGAACAAGACGGAGAATACGTTTTTTTTTTCGATTTGGCTATTGGTTTAGAGTTTATTAAGTGTCAAAGTCGAAAGAAGCTAAATTTCTAACGCGAATGAGTAAAAGATGCACAAATTTTCAATCTTTCACCCATGAGTTCTTTTCTAGAGTATCTCTAAACGTGAATTTTTGCAGCTCATCGAGTTTTGCTTAGAAATTTTAATATGGTTCCCGATAATATCTTTTTGAAATTTGGGAAAAATCGGTACATTTTGTGATTTTTTTTGTTTAAACTGTCATAAATTCTATGCGATAAAAAGTATAATTTCGCGATAGTGTACAAATTGTTCCTCGCGTAAGCGCGATGGAACGTCAAACGCCTTCGATGAAACGATGGTCAGCTCGCTGTGACGTCATGAAGAAACGGAGGCGAGAGGGGGAGGAGGTTTCGCCGTCGCAGGAGGACTCTACGATAGGAGTGTTGGTGTGGGCTCTCTTTTTCGCTCAACTCTTAGACGATTTTCGAGAAAGTAGAAATCACAAAACTACGATATTAACATGGTTTATTCAAAATTGTAGAGGGAACAAGATGGAGAAGGTTTTTTACTGATGCGGCTATTATTTTAGTGTGCATTAAGTGTTAAAGTAAAAAAGAGAAATCACATGCGAAAGGAGTCTTGGTTTGCGAGACAAACCAAATGGGATTACTTAGCAATCACCGGTAGTTGGCAAGCGTTAGCAAGCAGGGGGCAAAGCATTCGCTGTGACGTCATGGACTGGAAAGTCAAATCAAGATAATACGAATTATTAAGGTAGTTCAGACGTCGCAGGAGATTGCCTCTGTAAAAAGAGTGTTGGTTTCGAGGTATCTCGTCATTCATTAGATTAGGTTAAAACTGACAAGATCTTGATGGACGAGATATCTTATCATTAAGGGGACTCATTACCTTTAAGCATACAAATCAGCAGGTAAAATAGACTAAGTTCAGTAAGCTGTATCACCAAAGGTTTTATGTATGTCATAATGAAATTTTTCGCAAGGTTTATATATACTTTATACAACACAATGCAGAAAAATTGATTTGATTTTTGAAAATTAAATAATATTTTACTAGGATTTACATACGGTCATTTTCTAACATACTTTTTTACAAGTATAACTTATGCGCAACATTCTGAGTCATCCTGTGCATTTTCTATAAAACTAATGGCTGATATGAGTAACACAATGCTTTTATTTTTAATTAGAACCAAAAAATAGTAGTGAAGTAACACATAAATTGAACATAATCAATTAATATTTTACTTCATTAATTTTTTCCAAATTTTAGCTCAGACTATATAAAAAATGTTTTAATACATTTTCAACTTTTGAGTAAAATTTTGGTTTCATTTTAAAGTCTTTTTAATAATTATATTTTCATTCAAAATTTCAGGATTCTACGTTCATTAGTTGCTGAGTTATCGTGCACATAAGCTTGAAAATTATCATTCTGAGATAAATGCAATCAAAGTTGAAATAGTTATTTTTAGCATGGGATTGCTTTGCGATTGAGAAAGATTTGTGAAATGAAAGAGTTGAGTAGCACATATTCTTATATTTGTTACAATAAAAATATTGCTATTAAAACTTTCGAAGCAAATAAATTGAATAATACCAAACCAAAACTAAGAAACGTAAACAAACGAACAAAAATAGGTGTGTTCGAAAAATCCTTATTTCGAGCGAACGAATGCGAATTTTTTCATGCGTTTTTTTTACCAGAATCAGAACATTTCAAACTATCTAAATACATCAAAATAGAAAATCGATTTTTTAAAGGTTTTAAAAGGTTCTGTGCTCCGTAAAAGAAAACTGACCTGACTTTGATGGATGAAATATCTCGTCATTCGAAGAAAACTGACCATATCTTGATGGACGAGACACCTCGTTATTAGAAACATCAGTCAAATCTTGAAGAAACGAAATATATCGTCATTAGAAGAAAACTAGACAGATCTTGATGGACGAAATATCTCGTCATTCGAAGGAAACCGAACAGATCTTGATGGCCGAGACAATTTGTTAGAAACATCATTCAAATCTTGATGGATGAAATATCTCGTCATTCCAAGAAAACTGACCAGATCTTGATGGACGAGACACCTCGTTATTAGAAACATCAGTCAAATCTTGATGTAAGAAATATCTCGTCATTCGAAGAAAACTGACCATATCTTGATGGACGAAATATCTCGTCATTCGAAGGAAACTGAACAGATCTTGATGGACGAGACAATTTGTTAGAAACATCAGTCAAATCTTGATGGATGAAATATCTCGTCATTCGAAGAAAACTGACCATATATTAATGGACGAGACACCTCGTTATTAGAAACATCAGTCAAATCTTGAAGAAACGAAATATATCGTCATTAGAAGAAAACTGGACAGATCTTGATGGACGAAATATCTCGTCATTCGAAGGAAACCGAACAGGTCTTGACGGCCGAGACAATTTGTTAGAAACATCAGTCAAATCTTGTCATTCGAAGAAAACTGACCAGATCTAGATGGACGAGACACCTCGTTATTAGAAACATCAGTCAAATCTTGATGTAAGAAATATTTCGTCATTCGAAGAAAACTGACCATATCTTGATGGACGAAATATCTCGTCATTCGAAGGAAACTGACCATATATTAATGGACGAGACACCTCGTTATTAGAAACATCAGTCAAATCTTGAAGAAACGAAATATATCGTCATTAGAAGAAAACTGGACAGATCTTGATGGACGAAATATCTCGTCATTCGAAGGAAACCGAACAGGTCTTGACGGCCGAGACAATTTGTTAGAAACATCAATCAAATCTTGTCATTCGAAGAAAACTGACCAGATCTAGATGGACGAGACACCTCGTTATTAGAAACATCAGTCAAATCTTGATGTAAGAAATATTTCGTCATTCGAAGAAAACTGACCATATCTTGATGGACGAAATATCTCGTCATTCGAAGGAAACTGAACAGATCTTGATGGACGAGACAATTTGTTAGAAACATCAGTCAAATCTTGATGGATGAAATATCTCGTCATTCGAAGAAAACTGACCATATATTAATGGACGAGACACCTCGTTATTAGAAACATCAGTCAAATCTTGAAGAAACGAAATATATCGTCATTAGAAGAAAACTGGACAGATCTTGATGGACGAAATATCTCGTCATTCGAAGGAAACCGAACAGGTCTTGACGGCCGAGACAATTTGTTAGAAACATCAGTCAAATCTTGTCATTCGAAGAAAACTGACCAGATCTAGATGGACGAGACACCTCGTTATTAGAAACATCAGTCAAATCTTGATGTAAGAAATATTTCGTCATTCGAAGAAAACTGACCATATCTTGATGGACGAAATATCTCGTCATTCGAAGGAAACTGACCATATATTAATGGACGAGACACCTCGTTATTAGAAACATCAGTCAAATCTTGAAGAAACGAAATATATCGTCATTAGAAGAAAACTGGACAGATCTTGATGGACGAAATATCTCGTCATTCGAAGGAAACCGAACAGGTCTTGACGGCCGAGACAATTTGTTAGAAACATCAGTCAAATCTTGTCATTCGAAGAAAACTGACCAGATCTAGATGGACGAGACACCTCGTTATTAGAAACATCAGTCAAATCTTGATGTAAGAAATATTTCGTCATTCGAAGAAAACTGACCATATCTTGATGGACGAAATATCTCGTCATTCGAAGGAAACTGAACAGATCTTGATGGACGAGACAATTTGTTAGAAACATCAGTCAAATCTTGATGGATGAAATATCTCGTCATTCGAAGAAAACTGACCATATCTTGATGGACGAGACACCTCGTTATTAGAAACATCAGTCAAATCTTGATGAATGAAATATCTCGTCATTCGAAGAAAACTGGACAGATCTTGATGGACGAAATATCTCGTCATTCGAAGAAAACTGAACAGATCTTGATGGACGAGACATCTCGTTATTAGAAACATCAGTCAAATCTTGATGAATGAAATATCTCGTCATTCGAAGAAAACTGGACAGATCTTGATGGACGAAATATCTCGTCATTCGAAGAAAACTGAACAGATCTGGATGTACGAGACATCTCGTTATTAGAAACATCAGTCAAATCTTGATGGAAGAAATATCTCGCCATTCGAAGAAAACCTACCAGATCTTGATGGACGAGACACCTCGTTATTAGAAACATCGGTAAAATTTTGATGGACGAGATATCTCGTTGAGACCACTTGCAGGGTTAAATACTTTTGGGAAATTAGATAATTATAGGCACAACTATTTTCAACTTATTATTAGTTCAAATAGTTTTCCAGAAGGGTGAGTTGACAAAAAATTGTGTTTGAAAAGGGGGACATTGGGACAAAAAAGTATGGGAAACTGATTTAAAGGCTCAACCAAGTGTTTTCTCAGTGGGAGACCACAAAGTCCCACCTCAATACAAAACACTAAAAAATTGCCCTGGTCTTGTTTCTTACTGCTCTTAAACATGCATAAATTAATTTTAATTTCAAGGCTGTTCTCTAGAGGGGGTGATTAAAGGAAAAGTGCGGGAGTCATATTGAGGGTATTTATTAGATTGGGGACGACATCGCAGTTACGTGGTCCACGAGATGTCACGTTGAGCGGTGTCGCGTGTCACGTACGTTTCACCGAGCTAAACTACAATATTTATGTCTTCCTTCCGATGAACACCCTAAAAACAAGTTGTTAGGCAATCTAATGAGTTATTCATAGTCCCCAACGTGCGCTAAGTAAAAGGGTAGAGATTTACAACATCACAACTGTACATTTTTCGAAACCATGGGAGATGTTAAGGGAGCTTTTTGCATAATAAGTAATTCCTCCGTTACTTGGAGGTGCGTCGAGTTTGAAAAATATGTGTAGCTATCATTATAAACTTAATGCATTCTGTCCCGGATGTTTATGTCACGTCATATTTTTTTTCTTTCCTTTTTAACTTTAAGTAAACATTATTGACTACAAATAACAGCTTTTTTTAATGGTCATAAAACATATTTTGTCTTTTTTTAAAATACGGGTCATATTTGAAATACTTTAAAAATAAGTCATATTATTGTCGTGTTTTGTTTGTTAAAAGTTATATTTTCTGGGCAGTTCGCTAAAATGAATTTTTTTTTTGCAAGCTACTCTTTTTGCAATGTAGGGACAGAGTGAAAAGTGAGGGTTCTTTAATATGAATGCACAATATAAAAAAAACTTTCATAAGTGGTGAAAGTATAAGTGAGAAATTGTGTAAATTGGTAATTTTTATTTAATTTTTTATTTTATATAATTTTTTTTGTATTGAATAAATAAATTATACACATCGTATGCTGATTAGAAAATTAAACAAAATAAAAAGAAGAGCGCAACTAGCTAATTTTTTTTTGTAATTAGTAAATTAAAATTTTTTTTGAACTTCAGATATACACTGCTGGCCATCCAAAATGCAACACCAAGAAGGACAAGAGATATCAAAGACAAAATTATTTGAGAGATAACACACACTAAAAAGGTTATTATTAAGGTATATTGATGCTAAGACAGAAGAAGGAGTTGGTGCGGCCTTCGTCATATACACAGGAAATCAAGAAACCCTCACATGGAAAACCAGTCTCCATCTCAATAACACAGTGTCACAGGCGGAAAAGATAGCAGTTCTGTTTGCAACCAACTGGGCCTCCAACCAAAATGAACCTACAACCATCCATACTGACAGTCTCTCAACTCTCCACACAATCAAAAGAGTCCAGAACAAGGATAGAATTACGAAAGACATCAGACAAGTTTTAAAACTTAACCAAGACATAAAAATACAGTGGGTCAAAGCTCACGCAGGAATTAAGGGCAATGAGAGAGCAGACCAACTCGCCAAAGAAGGAGCTGCGGGCGATGCCCCATTGTCTATCCAACTCAAACTCAACAAAGGATTCCTCAAAAACCGTCTAAAAACCCTCATCATGATCGAGTGGCAAAATGAATGGGACAGGAGAGACACTGGCCGCAGAACCTACGACTTCTTCAACAAAGTCAATCATAACAGAAACCCACCGGGACCCTACCTAACAGCCTACTTGACGGGACATGGCCCGTTCCCGTCCTATCTACACAGATTCTGCCTCATCACCAACAATAACTGCATTTGCGGGGAGCCGGGAACTCCGGACCACTACTTATTCAACTGCCCTCTAACGACAACCAACCATTTAAAAGAACCAAACATCAACTTAAGCATAGCGTGGAAACATAATACTGCCACCAACAACAAAGCCCAAGTCAAAATAATGAAAGTAATGCACTTCCTTTTCAACAATATAGACATAATTACAGGACCACACTTCCAACTTAACACCACCATTTAACAACGGCTTTCTTCAACAGTATTCTCAGGACAGGACAACTGTTTTAACTCTACCATCTGCCATAGACTCTCGAAAGTTAAACTTTAAAGTTCCTCAATGCATCGCTTCGCATCAATTTTGAATTCTGAGCAAACTTAAACGCCAAGATTAGAAAACTCCAATGCCAAGCTGAGAAAACACCGTTGCAAATAGCACCTCAATGGCCGGGGGGCGGTTTAAGGCGCCCCCTGCCCAGTCCTCGCCCCAATTCTGGGGAATACTCTCCTTCCGTGGTTGGCCACAAAAAACCGCTCATAACCTGCTATCACAGCGGGGACGAGGGGGCCACCTGCGGTGCCCAAACCAAGGTATATTGATGTACAGCCTCCTGCAAGGTAAAGAAGACGATGAAATCGGTATTGAGAATTGCCGCCACGGCTGGCAATAACTGCTGCTACACAACTCGGCATTGTATGAAAGAGGCCTTGGATGTGTTGTTAGGGTATGTCAGTCCATGCTGCCTCCACACGTTGCCAAAGTTGATCTGGTGTAGCAGCGGGTGGTGTATGTAGGGCCAGTCGTTCTCCAATCATCGACCATACGTATTCGATAGGCGGGCCTGATCGGGAGAACAGGCAGGCCACTGCAGCAATGCAATCTAGTGGGCGAAGAAGAAGTCTTGCGCATTGCCTGTCACGTATGGTCGCACATTGTCCTGTTGTAATGTGGCCGCAGTCAAGCCCTGAAGGTTAGGGAGGACAACAGGCTCCAAAACCTCCGAGATATGACGCTGGCTGGTCAGTGTACCGGCAATGCGGCGTGGGAGTGGAATCCAATACCGCTCCAGATCATAATACCAGGCGCAGGACCAGTGGCGGATCAGGTCAACTGGGGGCCCCACGCGGTAAAAATTTGGGGTCCCTCAAGTTAGAAAAAAAAGTTTCAAGAAATTATTAACAAGTTATTAACAAAAAAGAAAAGTAATAAAAAAATGTCATATTAAGCACATTACGTAAATTTATCAGAAAAACATTTTTACATGAATTTTCGTCTTGCTTTATTTTTTGCAAATTCGTCAATTATTTTGGCAATGTCAAATCAGTTTAACATTTCTTACTTTATATACAAAATGGCCATATTATTTAATCTTCTCCCAAAGTACTGAAATAATGTTTTACACGCTTTAAAACAGAATACGATCTTTTTCTCTACACATTATGTAAAGGAATTGTTACAAAAAATTTCAATATTTCAACAATCGGAAATGTACAAGACATATCTTTGGCGGCTCGATAGATGCCTGGTGTGGTTTTTATAGTATCCTCGTTTTCGTATAGAAAGATTAACAAATCGTCAAATTCATCTTCAAAAGTATAAACATCAAAGTCATTTTTTAAAATATCCTTCAACTTTTTTTTATCATGTTCTTTTTTTCTTCAATTGATAAATCCCACTAAAAAAGTATTCGAAGAGGCTCCACAACAACTTCGTACATCTGAGTTCTTTGAGGCAATCTGCTTTGGTGTTAACATAAAATTTTTTTTTTGTTGCCTGCGAGTTTGTCTATCTTCTACATTAACTGATAGCCCTGATAAATCAGTCGCCTCTTTTTCAACTTTTTCAAATAATTTTCTGACATTATTGATGAAATTTTTTAATGACTTCAATAGAATAAATCATTTTAATAGTTCACATTTCACTGATCGCCGTGATTTACTAGTTGCATTTATTCTTTGTCAAATATTATTCTAAATAACTGTTTCATATTTATACATTTTCTTCACATGTGAAGTCGACTTCACTGTGGTAACTTTTTTCTTCCTCTGAATTCTAAATTTCAGTTAAAGCCTCTTTTATATGTGTGAAACCTAGTTTTACAGCTAATACAGCATCTGCTCTTTCTGAACATCTTGCATCAGAAACTCTTTTCACTGAGACGGAATGTTTACACATTTTTAGATTTCTGGTTAAAATTTTATAGCGATTGGTTAACGCATAAAAAAAAATGTGAATAAATTCTGCAAACATAAAATACTGAATTGCAGCTCTACAACTTTATGCAACGAAATTTCCTATTAAATTTAAAGAATGATTAGCACACGGAATAAAAACCGCACTTGGGCAATGTTCTTTAATGCGTTCTTGCAAACCTCAGTACTTCACTGACATATTGGAAGCATTATTAAATGATTGTCCTCAACAGTTTTCAATATACACTCCTAATTTTATTAAAGTTTGCAAAACTTCTTGTTCCAAACATGTTTATCGATGGGAATAAATTCCACAAATCCTTCCTTTATATTACCACATTATAAAGTATATCTTATCACAAAAGTTAGTTGATCGACATGCGAAACATCGGAAATATCAGATTGGATTTTCTTTGATTACTTCCGATCTTACTTTATTACAAGACCTACAAATTCGTTACAAATATGAGATAAATTATTTACATTTCCTCGTTCTTTGTTGGGATTTTTTTGTAGATGTAACTTTATGAAGTTATCGTATTCCCTTAGGTTTTCCAAGCAGGTTAAATAATTTCCTTTCCTATTGGAATATTTGTCTTCATCGTGACCCCTAAATCCTTATCCTAAGCGACTCAATAATTTTATTGTGTTGATACAGTTCCTTTCAACACATCTCTCCAGTAGCATACTTTTTTTTCCCTTTTACTGTAATAGGTGAATATCAATTCTATTGAATTTTGTTGATCTTTTATATATAGTACACATGTCTGACATGTGTTCTTTTGAAACTTCGTGGTCCCATAAAATAACAATAATTGATCTTCAATTTTGCACACCAGCTATTAATTTAGTTTTTGATATTTTTGAAAAGTTTTCAAGGGTGGCAGTAAACACTTTTACTTGTTTCTGAAAATATCAGCCAGTTTCTCTTTTCCATAGTTCCATTTGATTTATTTTTTTCTGTAAAAATGATCACAAGAAACTCCTCTGAAATACACTTCATCTCTGTCTTTATACACTAAATTCAAATTCTCTATATTCCCGATATACTTTGGTTTGTCATTAAGAATATGGTCAATAATAGCATCTGTTATTATTGTTGACCATAAAGCTACATCATTTATTACTTCGATGTCTATAAGGAGGCGTCTTTTTGAACTATCTCGATCTTCTGCGTTTTCTCAATCCCTTTTTTCAGGTCACAACTTTCCTCGAACCCTAATGAAAAGATATTTTAATACTTTGGGGCCCTTTGGTAATCCGGGGCCCTACGCGGCTGCTTAGTCCGCTTACCGCTTAATATGCCACTGCACAGGACTAGTATGGCGATGCGTAAGGCAACAGTTAAGCAACCTGTCTCCACGGTGCCTCCAGACTCTTAAGTCGACCATCTTGATGTTGCAGGCAGAAGCGTGATTCGTCTCTAAAGACAATGTCGAGCCATTCGGTTGTCCATGTCCGCCGTTCATCGCACCATTGCAGACACAAGCGCCTGTGGTTTGAGACAAAGTTAAACGCATTAATGGACGTCTTGCGGACATTCCACTATGCTGCAAGCGACGACAAATGGGACGTGAGGGCACCGATTGTTGTGCAACAGACCGTATTTGTTGTGATATGGTTTCTGATGTGTCAGAGCGATCCATCACGGTCATGCGCACAATATGCCTGTCATCACGTGTAGTGGTGAGATGAGGTGGGTGCAATCGGTTCCATCGGTCAGTCGTTTCGGCCTGCATCCATTGATTACAGATCCGTATTTCTGTTGCTTGGTTACGTCCCACAGGATCACCGATTTCTCGGAAGGACAATACGCAATTTCTATAGACAACAATTCTTCCTCGGTAGAACTCAGAGACGTGCTCGAATGATGCTAGTATTATTCTACGAGACATACTGAAGCTGCTTACGCAAAACACCAGCACGAAACAACAATTCCATCACTTCAAAACGGCAATATGTTCTCCCTTTATATGGCGCTGTTGCAACAACATACGCATGGTGCAAATTTCAAGCGGTTTGGATATTTCCTTTACGGTGCTGCATTTTGGATGACCAGCAGTGTAAATGCACATGTGTATCATTGCATTGTATTAATTTAAAATGACTTAACTACGAGATTTGGAAAAAAAACCTACCGTTTCGTAAAAGTAATCATACGTTTGTCGAGTGTCATTCAGGATTTTGATGATATAATTCTATTACTATTCATATAGAATTTTGAAATAGAATGCAACAAAAAATGCTGAACAATTTTGGTTTATAATTTTGTTGCTTTTTGTGCAGAGATATAATAACTGTCAATCAACTTCCAATAATAAATAATGTTCTGTAGGCCGCCTTACACATGTATAATGGTCATAGCATTTTCCTGCAATCCAGTTGGTAACGGGTTCGAATCTCGGCTTACAAACGCATGGATGTTGGTAATTGGTTCTTGATAGGAGTTATGGCGGATTGCAAATTTCTTGCTACTTCCCAAGTAGCCTTAACCTTTCCCCTTGTAGTCCGAAGAGGACAGTAGTCGGGCGTTATAAACGAAAGAGAAATAAATGTTAATGCTCTATAGTTATATTAAATAAATTGCACCTATTCAGAATTATCTAGGTAAAACAATTTTTAAACTACCTTAACAGATCCGAATATTTCACATTTGAGTGTTTTCGATAAAATTTGGTTTATACCTTTTGACTACTTTATTTCATTTCAAAATTTCCAATTAATTAAATAAAAGAGTATTAGCAAGCAATAAATAGTGACACGTATAAGTGTGACTTTAGGTCTTTACAAAATATGATACGGCTGATTTTCCAATCACCATCAATGTTTACGATGCAATACTCGGTAATCCTGAAATTCACGTGAAACCTCAGTTAAACGAAATTTTGCGCTTCTAAGAAAATCGAGGTTTTAATGTAGTTTTGAAAATTATTAACTCCAGAAAAATTTAGTCTCATATAACTTTTCCATTTTTATCTTTTTATTCTAAAATGATCAAATAGTACAATTGACAACGTTTGGTATTACCTTACTAGCTTGATTAATATTATTATATCCATCTATGTATCAACAACGCTCATAATTCAACAGCGTTATATGCATACAAAAACAAAGTTACATTTTCATTGAATAATTGTTGAGCTATTGAAGACATTAGAAGTCAAGAAGCATTACTATTTTTACATTTTCGCCCCTAGTACTAAAAACTAATAAGCAAAAGATTAAAAACCGCAAAAAAGTTTTACTTTCTTTTTTCACAGTGTAATTTCCCTATACGGCTTACATCCAATTTTATTCGTCTTCGGATAGTGCAGGGTTTAAATTAGTATAACAGCCAAACTTCGTAGTCTAGAAGTTAATTACTGCACGTGGAAAAAAAAAGACGATGAATTTTTTATATGCTTATCTCTTTGTATTCTCCTAAGTCACCAGAATATCAATTTTTTGGAAATATTTTTTTTCTACCTCTTTCTCTCAGACACATGAACAAATTATGACTTCCAAGATTAATCTCATAGTTGCGTAATTAATTTTAACTCAACCGTGATGTGAAAAAACGGAATGATTTGCAAGAGAACTTCTTAATCTCCCATTTTGCGTGGACTTAGTGAAATGAAAAACAGCTCGCATGAAATTCTGTAATTGATACGTGAACTGTTCCGAAGGCAATCAATCTAAGTACAAAATCCTTTTTTGTTTGAAAACTGTGAGCTCAGTACATTATATTTAATTAGAAGAAATACAGTCTCTACGTATCTATAATAATTATATTCACATTTATCTATATCCAAATGTAATTAAAAAATAAACTGAGGAGACAAAACGTTAAAAAAATAGACAAAAAGGAACACGCTAGAAAATTTGTCTCATAAGAATGTTTCAAGCATGCACTTATCCACTTGACCACATTACTACGGTGATGTAGTGTCGCAAAAATTACTGTCTCTTAATATTATAAAAGTAAGTGTTTGTCTGTCTGTGTTTTACCCGGCCGCAAAATCCTGACGATTCTATGGCACTTACAGCAATGAGATTTGGCACACATGTAGTCCGAATTATCTGCAATTTTTCGGTCACGGCGAATTTTAAAATTCAATGTAGAAGATTTTTAAATGAATTTAATAGTTTTATTCTCCAACGGGTTCTTCAACGCTTTTCTACCGGAGAGAGAAAAAACACCGGAATCTGGACTTTTTCTACCCATTTGATCTTGCCGTCAGGCTTTGGAATCATGCCAAGTTTTTTTCATCGAGGTAGATTCTAAATTTATTTTTTCTGTTTCCGCATTTATTTTGCGCAAAGGAATGATTTTCTAGCAGTTTTAACTTTAGTTATGTAGTTCTTTTTTCTATCTCCTAGACCGTTAAAGATAGAGTAAAAATTTCAACGGATTTGAAATCTGCGGTAAATTTCACTGTAGATCGATCGATACCTAAAAATATGATTTTCTTTAATTAAAGGATTTTTAAATTGAATAGATCTTTTATATTTGCACAAGAGATTGTGAAATCACGTGAAACAGATTGAATCTTCTGCCCTCCGCCTTAAAAAAGAAAGAAACATATTACATTTCCTGTCCTATTCCATTTCAGGGAATGAGAGCCAAAAAATAAAAAT
The DNA here is from genome assembly GCA_947359465.1 of Metellina segmentata. Taxonomy (NCBI): domain Eukaryota; kingdom Metazoa; phylum Arthropoda; class Arachnida; order Araneae; family Tetragnathidae; genus Metellina; species Metellina segmentata. Next base: position 116,421,204 of record OX375873.1, read on the forward strand.
AAAAACATTTTGACTGGGATTGTTGATTCTTTTTCGTAAAATCGGAATCGCTAAAGATCGAATAAAAATTTCAACGGATTTGAAATCTACGAAAAATTTTACAGCACATTAATAACATACAACACCATGGGCACGGGCAACGCCGGGCTAACCTCACAGGACAAGGCTAGTATGTTATAGAATGCGTTTCAACTTTTTGGTCTAAAAACAAGATGAGTTTAAAAAATTAGTTTTACTAGCTTGTAGGTATTTGCGCGAACTTCTCTGTTATAAATTTTTTAATTGGATTTCTATTATCCGATTTAGTTTGAACGCGGGTTTAATGTGATTACAAGTCTTTCAAGTAAAAAGACCGCAAATAGTTAACCTCAGATTTCAGGATGCTGATGATGAAAATAGAGCGTAATATAGACAAACTAGATTGTTTTGCTATCCACATGGATTCGAAGATTGATCGCTTTGCTCACATCAATGAAGACATGTGTTCTAGCAGAAGGGATTGTTTACAAAATATGATATTCCGAAAAATATTTTTTAAACATAAATTTCTTGTATTACAGAAAAGTTATACAGTAGCTCTGGAATCGGAACACAGACAACTATGGAATTCAAATGAAAACTTTGAGCAAATTTAGACTCGAAATGTGAGTACTGCTTTGGAAATAGAATACCCAGCATGTTGTTTGTGTGTACATTTCCCCAGGGCTCTACCCACCCATACACTTTTTATTACGTTTGCTGTCGAAAGTTGTAGTGCAGATACATTTTGTAAATCCACCGGAGGTATTTTTCTTTCCCAGAAGTTCGCTCCACAAAAGTTACAAACTTTCGTCATATTCCTCAAACAAAATGAGAACATCTCTACTCACCTCTCTCAAACATGTTTCCTACGCTTGCTTTCAGTCCTGCCATTACGTCTTGCATCACTTTCAATTTAGCTTTCATTGGCGCGTCTTGTCCGCCTTCTTTGATTTCTATTGTAAGCTGCAACATGCTCGACTAATATTCATTTTTTTCCCAATAAAATTTCATCCGATAACGCTGTAAATTCAATTGGGACCCGAAGCTTCGTGGTAAACAAACAATCGTACAATGTTGCCGAAACGCGACAACAAATAATGTCTTTTTTATGTGCCTCGTAAGAGAATTATATAAGGTGTGCACAAATGAAAAGGAGACCTTAGCTGTAGCGGCGTTGTATAAAATCCCAGTGAGTTAATGTGTTAGCCGATAGATGGCGATCCAGTTGCACATGCATAGTTAACGGCTTCGCATCAATATCCTCATTTCTGGAGAGTTGTTTCCGCAGATCGTTGCATCATGGATTCCTCCAGATCAGCACAAAGAGCAGCTATCCAATTTCTTCGCGAAGAAGGAGAGCATGCTCCACAAATTTATAGCAGGATGAAATAAGTGTACGGAGAGCAGAGTCTCGTGCTCCATATCCCGGTGGTGTCAGTGTTACGAGGTGGGGTGCGTATACATCAAAGACTTGCCACGCCATGGCCAGGCGAACGTTGTCACCAACAGTGCCACGATTTAGGCTGTGGAAGAGCTCATTCGGTAGAATCGTCGGATCACCATACGTGAAATTGCTGTTGAACTTTCGATAAACAAAGGAACTATGCATCACATAATCCACAAAAAGCTTGGTTATGGCAAAGTTTGTGCTCAGTGGGTGCCCAAGTATCTGTCAGAGAATCAGATGACGGCGAGAATGCGTGTTTGCCTGACCCATCTGTTGAGATATGTAGAGCAAGGAACGTATTTCGTTGCTAAGATGGTGGCAGTTGATGAAACTTGGTGTCATCACTTCGACCCTGCCTCCAAACGGATGAGCATGGAGTGGTGGCATCCGGGCTCCCGTCGTCCAAAAAAAGTCCACTCTGCCCAGAAGACCGGAAAAATGATGCTCAGTTTCTTTTTAGACGAAGAAGGACCTCTTTTCATCGACTGACTACAACGGGGTGCAACAATTAACGCTGGGCAGTATTGCAACACGTTGCTGAGGCTCAAACAGATCATCAAGAACAAGCGCAGGCAAGTTCTCGAATGGGATAGTGCTTCTCCAGGACAAGGCTAGGCCGCATGTGGCCAAAAAGACCCTCGATCTTCTCGAAAAATTTCGATGTGAGGTCCTGCAACATTCTCCTTACAGCTCCGATACCTCAAAATGTGATTCTAATATCTTCGGTCCCTTAAAAAAATCTCTGAAAGATCGGAGGTTCACCTGTGATAAGGAAGTGCAGGACACCGTGAAAAACTGGATCCGTCAGCAACCCAGGAGTTTCTACACTGAAGTCATCCACTCCCTTCCTACACGCTGGGATCAGTGTATCAATGTCAATGGCGATTATTTATAGTTATACTGTTCAGGGTGTCAAGATTTAAATCAATGATTAAAATTATGATTTTAATCAAACGATTTAAAAAAAATCTTTTGTTTAAATCACAACCAAACTTACATTTTTTATAACTAAGTAAATACACTCGCGAATGCTTTACACTTTCTGCACTCTTGTTGATTTCAGCACTAATGGCTACACCCAGTACTGATCGGCTTTTGAAAAAATGTTTGGCACTGGACACTTGCAAATAATCTGAGGTATCTATGGACAAAGTAATCTGTTGAGTGTTGAGTCAGGGATTCTGCTAAACAGTAAAGTAAAAAACAAGTTGACATCTATTTCAAAAGTTTTAACAATATTCATGCATAATTAAATAATTTGTTACGAACAATAAAACATTCGTTCATTCAAAGCATAGGAAAATAATGTACATTAATGTTATAGTTAAAAAAAGTATTTAGCTATTTATATTATCCATTACCCAATAGGCCTAGTTCTAAATGTCTAAAGACATCCAAAGAAAAACCCCACTTGTAGGCCTAAACTACTTGTTATCAATTTCATGACTTTGGCCAATGGCTTAGCTATGGCGATTTTTCAACAACTTTTTTAAAATTGAGATATAAATTTAAAATAACACAGTTAATGTGATTAACAATTTATTAAATAATTTATACAACTGAACTTACTATTTGAAAGAAAGTTCAAACACTATGAACATCTTTCATTTTGCAAAATGCACCCTGAAACAGTCATCTGTCACCTTTAAGAGTAGTGACCCACAACAAATATTTATGTAATCAGACTATAGTTTAGGTCTGTCACTTAGACTTATTGATAAATTTTTTAACATAATGATGTAATTTACTCAAGAAAAACTGTTTAGAATGTCAACTTGTGTTTTAAAGTTAAACAAATGTTTTACCTTTTGCTTTTTATTGAAAATTCATTTTTTTAAATGTATTTCCATGCAACAAACTATGATTTTTAGTAAAATAAATATTGATTTATCGTATAAAAATATCGTGTCAAAAATACTGATTAAAAAAAAATATTGGTTTACATGTCATGCCAAAAACTCAATTTTTAATTTAACAAAATTATATGTAATTATTATAAAAACAATGCATAGGGCTTACAAAAATTTAAATAAAAAAATTTGATTAAAATTAAAAAAATCAGATTTAAGTAAAAAAAAAATTCAGATTACTTGATTTTTTTTACATCTTGGTACTGTTTCACATGAACTGTAATCATAATAGTTATTAAAATTTATTTACATATAACTGTAGTCTCCTTTTCATTTAGGCACACTTTATATACATGTTGATTCATAAGTAAGTACACAACTTCAACGTACTATATAACAGTGACAATGTAAAATATTTTATTTTATCTATATCAGAAGTGTAGGTAAATGTTACAAGTTTTTTTAGAGGCAGTCACAGATGTTTATGTGTGCACCCTCAGTCACATAAAACACATCGAACCGGTAACCCATTTCCGCCCAGACGCGTGTTGGGGTATCTGAAGTAAGTATCTGAAGAAGTACAGTGATAATGGATGTGATATGCTGTTTCAGCTCCGCTAGATCAACAGGAAGAGGAGGGTTAAATCCGTTATCCTTTGCCACAAAGAAAAAAGTCACATGGTGTTAGATTGGGGCATCTGGGTGGCCATTGAATCAGTGGCATGTTCTAATCGGCGCTTCGTCCAAACAATTGGTGGAGAAGATGTAAACAGAGGTAATTTCGCACCTCACCTGACCAGTGTGGTGGTGCACCATCCAATTGGAGACTAAAGTTTTTGACGACATCTGCCGATATACACTCGGTCGTTCTGGCTTTGGAACTTTGCACAAACATCCCGTAGTTTGAAATTTTTTAAAACCAATCGTAAATTAATTTCCTGGTTGGAGGTTCATTTCCAAATTGCGATCGAAAATGCCGTTGCACAACGGTGACAGATTCCATTTAGCTCAGTTCAATAACACAAAACGACTTCTCCAGCAATTTCCACTGACTAGTCACGTGACACGCTCGCCATCGCCAACGTCACTTCGCTCGGGAGGAGGACACAAACTTTATGAGTATACCTAGCTAAGAGTTCGCATTTGGGGACCGTGTCTGAAACTGTTCCTGTTTTACAACACCTGGAAACTGTATACATGCTGATGAATCACCCTATGTATAGATTGGGAGCACAGCATGCACAAATATGAGGGATTAGGGAATAGGATGAAAGCTGAAAAAGATCGCTTTGGTATTCCGGGAGCGGGCCCCCGGAGTCTTCTAAAGACAGTAAACCCCTTGGGAAAAGAAAAGGTCACAAGAGTGACCACGGGTTCATGAAACCCGTACACACCTAAAGGACATGTGCCCTTGAGAGCACTGATTTCATTTAGATGAATTGCTATTACTAGTGAACAATATAGAGCGTTTAGGGCAATTTAATTTGTGGTTACTTTGATAAATAGCTTTACAATTTTAGTTCTAAGTTTTTTTTCAAACATAGCATTTTGAAATTCCTAAAGTTGCACATGCAGCTACATAAATATTTAGGTGGAATTGAAAAATTATAGGTAAACCCTACAATTTAGGATTAGCTGAGATAGTTTTCCAGAGAGGGTGCCTAAGAAAATTGGGTTTGAAAAGAGGGCCTTGAGACAAAGAAGCTTGGGAAGATGCGCTCTAGACACCTTTTATTCATATTAAGCTCCGATAAAAGAAATTTAATGAAAGTAAGTGTGAATTAACTTAACTAAATAAGTTTGAACTAACTTATTTAGTGTTTGCTCATTAGTCTTTGAAGTTTCTTGAACAGAAAAATTAAAATACAGTGACACCCCGATGTCACGTACTTCAAGGGAAGGAAAGAAATAACGTTATATGCGGGAAAACGTTATAACGGGGTCGGAGAAAAACAAAACATAGATCATGAAATAAAGACTAATTTAAGTAACATACCCCTTTTATTTCTTCCTTTACAATAGTTTATTGCTTAAAGCAATCTGTTATTTTGGTTTGCGTAGTCGTATATCGAGAGAAATTAATTTATTCACAATGCCGGCTTCCGTAGCAGACTTATATCACTTTCATCATCTTCGTCGCTTGAACTATCCGATTACGAGTCTATTAAATCACTTAGATTCGGAATCACTGATGTCACAACGTTCGTATCACAAACTAGATAATCCTCGAACTCTATATCTGAGGTGAGAAGAACTCTTCCCTTTTATTAGAATCTTCATTTTCTCTCTCCTTGTTTTCAAATTCATCATGTCTGACCTCTAGAAAACCATCTTTTACAAAGGAACTTGAGATATATTTACTCCCTATTCTCTCTCTCCCACGCTGAGGAAATCGTACGAAGAGCTTCTAGCACATTTATCGACTTTCTTCTGTCTCCAGATTCTATCTTCAGAACACATGTTTTCACCATCTGGTTCTGATAGTTAACTTTAAATGATTGTTTGATACCCTTATCACAAGGTTGAGTTTTACTTGTTCGATTGGCAGGGGAAAATTCCACTCGCACGTTTTTAAACTTTAAATGCACAAATGGGCTGTGCATTGATCAACCAACAAAATAATCTTGCGTTTTTGTTAACGCATTTCTATGTCCAATTTTCGAAGAAAATTTTTAATAATTGTTCAGGTCATCAAAGATTTTTTGTTTGAAATCGTATTCTGTAGGAAAACTCTAAATATTCTTGAAACGCCTTGGTTTTCTCGATTTTCCAATAATTAATGGTATTAACTTTTCAGTCCATAGTTTACCACATAATAGTTTACCACATAACGGCGGTCTTTGTTTGGATCGTGTTTCGAACACGCAACACAGTTCGTAGTCAATTTGGCCAAACGCGATAAACTCATGAGAAGGATTTTCAAAATAAAAGAAACTAGATGACCCGAGAAGTTTTTATTTCTACAGTTTATGGTTTACCTTATACTATCAGATATCGCTCAAGATGTGATAGTATAAGGGAAAGAATACATCCTTTAATAGGGGATGGTCCTACACGTGCTGCAATTAAACTAGCAACCCTTCTGGGCATACTTTCAACAAGGTTTTGATACACAGCTATGGGTATTTATGTCCATTCCTGCTGTAAGAATGTCGCCAGCTCAGCAGTAGATTTCGGACATGGTTCCCTGGTCCGTAAGCGTCGCTCTAACTCGTCTCACAATTGTTCTATGGGGTTTAGGTCGGGACTCTGAGTAGGCCGGGGAAGACGTTTTACATCCTTATCTTGATACCACTGCTTAACAGAGGATGCTACATGACATGGAGCGTTGTCGTTCTAGACGTAACATTCGTCCATTCCATAAAATTGCCAGAGCGTTGGAAGAACGTGATTATCTAAAATGTTAATGTAGGCATCGGCGTTCAATTGACCAGGAACAACATGCAAAGGTCTAAGACCATACCACCAACAACACCCGCAAACAAGCACTCGGATTGTATGAAAATCTGCTGGCGTCCGGTACATTATTGTAGGGTAGTGTACACATCAGCGTTACCTTAAAGTATAGTTTATAGCAGTTTGGTGACATTCGGCGTTTAATCTAACTGGCATTGACTTTTTACTATTATGTATCAATTTTGAATTTTATTGGCGACATGCTGAAATCGTATTCGAAAAGCAAGTAATCTAACGTGACATTCAGAATACGTACAGGAAACGCTTATCTCCATAGAAACTCTACCTGCATTTATCGTGACAGAAAATGCCTCTCACAAGAAAAGCAAGCACTCTCAAACAGAGGGATGCATTCCGAATTCACTTCAGATCACAGTTAGATCTCGAACCGAGGTGGAGATTGAAACTCGTGTTAATGGAGATAAATAATATTCGTTTCAGTTCGACGATTCACATTGCGCAACTTGGTCCAAAGCCTCACTAATCGTCGCATCAGGGAATTTATTCTGCCAGCTCTGATCCCGTATTTGGGGGAGCATTAAAGACCTATTCGGGAAAAAGAGACAGGAAAAAGGAGCGCTTCCGAAATCCCTCTTCACGGGAAGGAAATTCACGTCTTCCATTCGGAAAATGTATCCCCTATAACTCCTCTCTAAAATCCCTTCGAAAATCTGACAAGAGCCCTTATGGTTTTTGTGATCCACTATGCATTCATGAGGAGATTACGTTTTGACTACCATTTCCCCTTCTCTAATATTGCTTCTTTTCCCCCTACCTATTTGACACCATTTCTTTTTCCACCAACGAGGAAAGTCTGACAGCGAATGACTACGTTCAAGAAATAAATGCGCCATTTTTTTTACCTCTCCAGAGTTACACTTCTTTCTTTCATCTACGGGAGCCGAACTGACTATCTAAATCGCCCGTTCTCAGTACTACAAATGGCAGGATTTCGCATGCTGAGGCAGACTTGAAGGATGTGGAACTCCGGGTTCCTGGCTGTCGTGCACGCGTGGTTTTGATTCCCTATATTACCCCTTCTTCGAGATGCTGTGTTTTTTTAACCATGAAATGGTTCGGGTTTCGAAGCAGAGTCGGCAAAAATGAAACACATGCTATAGTCGGAAAAAAAAAAAACTGGAGTCATGTAAGAATGCTTAGCGTCATTTTGATATTCTGCAAGGAATTTTGAGCAGAATGGACAGAATCATTATTGAAGCTCTGCATCTGATTTCGTCACTGCTCGGTCACCGTAGTTGTCATCCGCGTGCATTATTTGTGAAAGAGGATCAGGAAAGAATCCCAACCGGAAAGAATGTTCTGCTGAAAGCTCTACACCGCCTTGGATGAAATCTGTCGAGAATAGCACCGTATATAAAGCTTGAAAAGCTTTTGAAACTTGGGTGTCGAAATATGCTTACGATTATGTTCGTATCGGAACTGACTTACATTGATCATAACTTATCAAAGCAGCCTACTGATGGTATTACAGAGAAACACAATTTGTTATATTGAGTATTATTAAAATGACACTAAATATTGATCTGTGTCATGGCCTCAAATGTCCTTAGATGTGGAAGTTAGGAGAGTGGAGTGCCAACTCAGGTGTTGACAGCGTCATCTGACCGTGGTTAAAAATTGCGAAGTGTTTGTTGTCCTCGATCTTTCCCTTCGGGATTGAACATGAATCGTCTCCAATAGCTCGTTGTGTTGCACCTGTGCGATGTTAATCCAACTACATACCTGTTTATTCTTGTTACTCCTTATGTGCTACTTTTAAAGAGGGTATACTAGTGTGTACTGGTGGTGGTTTTCCTTCTATATTACTTTTATTGAGTAAGCACTTCTTTTGACGGATTGCGAGTCAATCGAATTTCATCGTGCAAATGTAGGGGAAGGTGGTACAGGGTGGCACAGTGTCACATTATGAATATAAAACGACTGTGAAAAAACCGATAATGAAGCACTTGTAGATCTGTTGAACTTTCCACCAGTACCTTTTGTGATACGAACTGAATAGAATTGTACAGCACATTCGTATTTATACTTGTGAGTGTTCAACAAAATATATATTGTTTTTGTATAAGCTGAGTATTTTCTTTCATCGATTATAATGCGAAATATTCCTTCAGTAAACGGATTAATTGGTAAAGTCGCGGATCAGTAACCGAATGGTTCCGAGTTCGAGCCTAGATCCTCCCATAGATCGTCGTTATCGTAGGACATGTAAATATCTCATGGCCTCAAATGTCCTTACATTGGAGTCGTGTGGAAGTTTGAAGAGTGGAGTGCCATCTCAGGTGTGAATTCGTAATCTGACCGTGGTTCAAAATTACGAGATGGTGCCCTATCATTCCCTTTGAGATTGATCAATAGGGCGTTGTGTTGCGCCAATTCGACCTAAATTCGACCTCACTTCAGTAAACACTATGTTGCAGTTATAACATACACGATGTCTTAAAACTTTTTGTACATACTTTAAGGGGTGGAAAAGAACACAGACCTAAACCGTATTCACAAAAGGGTGAATGTCCGCAAGCGACTGTTGAATTTTATAGAGGGCGATGTTGCGCAGCGAGTAGTTAGCAGGGTTGAAGTACAGTCCTGGTGTTGACACTGGCAGGCGTGTATCAAGTGTTAATGGTTGCAACTTTGGGCATCTACTGTCTGAAACTGAAAATTACGACTATTGTCAAAATGTGAAATTGGCTGATAAGAAAGGTTGCTCACATATTTTCTGCCTTTCATTTGTGCACATTAGTGTATCCTTTAGTACATCCTGGTGTGGACATACATCTCTATATGATTAAAATTTAATTTTAGTTCCTTAAAATGTTTTATAATACCACTTAAGAGTGATTTAAATATTTATTAATAAAATTGTGTTCTCTTTCATTTAATACATTTCATGTAGATCTACTAGAATTTTAATTTAACCATTACTAATTCCTTCAGGATGCAGTGTAAGACTGGAGCACGATTTAAGATTGCTATTCTTCACTCCAGGTGTCACTCTTTCTAACGATGGAATTACTATCTCTAATTCCAGATCAAATTAAAAGATTGAACTATTACCTTCATTTTGGCAAAATATTTTGTAAAAAAATACTTATTAATATAAAAGAAAATTTTAAACTTTCATTAAAATAAAACTATAATTAAATAAAGCAAATGAGTGTGTTGTTATGGAAAAGGCTGTTTACTTAATTCCTATTATAGAATGTTTACTCTGTGAAAATATAAGGTAATAGCGATAAATGTATTTTAATTCTACTTTTTAGTGCATTTTGATGAGTTCAACTTATTTCTGTAGCAAAATAAATGCATTATAAAATAGAATGTAATACATTAGTAATTGAGAATGGATGTCTCTATTTCTAATTAACCCGTGAAAACCTATTAAGGGGGTCCGGGACACATCAGAAAAAATTTTTTATTAATTAATTCAGAATTTAGAATTTTTTTGTACTGATTACCCATCCAACTAATAAGCAAAATCAAAACACAAAATTTTTCCAAAAGTTTTTTAAAAATTTTAAATTAAAATTTTTTGAAAAAAAGAGGGGTCATTTTAAATTGCTAAGGCTCAAAATATTCTTGGTCGATTTTCAAAATTCTTGCAGTAAATTATTCACAAATTTATAAACTTTAATTTTGATTCAGCAATTTAAAAAATACTAATTTAATAAAAAATAAAAAATATTTGAATGAAAATTTTTTTAAATTTTAAGGTACTTGTTTTTAAAAGAGTCATATTTTAAAAAGTAAATATTTGTTTCAAATTTGCTGAATCAGAATTAAAGTATAATGTTTGAAAAAGATGTATTCCAAATTTCAACCCTTAAACTTTATCGGTTTTAGACTTATAGCAATTTGATAGCAGGAAATCTTGAAAAATGTATCATGGAGAAAAACGCATTTAAAGTTTTAAAGACAGATGTTGTTGCCATGACAACAACTGTCAAGAGTGTTAGATTTTCAAAACAATGCACCACAAAAATTATTACATCTCTAGTTCTAATTAAGATAGAAACAGGATTTAGACGTCATTTTAAGCAGAAAAACACAGAGAATTTCTTAAAATAATAAAAAAAATTTCGAAAATTTCACGATTTTTGTGTCCCGGACCCCCTTAAAAAACCAAATTACATTTGCTATGAAAACATACGAGGTAAGCTCAAATTAAATTGTAGCTTTTTAGCTGTACAATGTTCCATCCTCCGCTCACACGACATTCTTGAAAAATTCACTCAACAAGTGTACCAGACTCAATGCAAACCAAGCATTTTTGTAGAACAATAAAATTAGTATACTGTCGCTCAATACTTGTTCCTACACTTCAAATGGAAAATACAACTATACACATTTTATAAATAATATTATTTTATTATTGCTGCATACATCTATAAAACTCTGTCTTGTAAAATTTACATCTAACAGAAGCAAATATGTATATAAACTTCATATACGTTTAGATATAATTGGTGTAAAATTACGTTTTACAAATTAGTGGATTGCTAGAAAGTGATTGCATAGGGTATTTGACTTTTAACTGAGTCAAATAGCGTATCATAATCTGTACACACGTTCTGTTTTATTGAGAACGTTAGTCTTAGAGTGCAAATCTTCTGTTGCAACATATATATACTTAAGCAGTGAATGAGATCTTTGAATTGGCTTTAGAAAGATCGGGGATATTTCTGAAGGACAAATAGTCCCTTCTTGCACTTAGTCTGCACATATTTCATCACCTTTACACAGGGGCTGTCAGTCTAAATAAACTTAGTAAGTTTACAGTTCCAGCACATATTGTATTGACGGAAGATACGTTTTACTTTTTATATATATTTCTGCCATTCGACTAGTTATTCGATGTTTGTTTACCAGTGGTATATCTTTGAGAGTTCAACTATTTGTACCATAAATGTTTGGATTCCTTAAGTTAGACTTAGTGTATTTTACTTTTTAGTGCTAAAAAAAGATTAATTTTAAAATCCAGCTAAAATAGGTAAACGTTTATCACCATATACACTCTATAACAAAAAAATCGACGCACCAAGAAGGAATCATCCGATTGCTTTGAAATTTCGTATGCAAAAATCTTTTGACCAAATATGCAAATGATTAAAATTTGGTGTCCAATGAATGAATAGTGCGATCTCCAGCGCATCGGAACTGCGCATCCAGCAGATGTATATAAGGAGTTTTTCTTGAACTGTTGTTAAAAATTTCTGCTGCATTGCGATTTAGGATACCTTTCAACGACTGAAAAAATGCCTCGCCGCAGGATTCGAGCTCATTACGAGCAACTTTCAGAGTTCGAAAGAGGTCGTATCATTGGATTAAAAGAGGCAGGTTGGGCAAATCGGAGAATCGCTCGCCATGTGAGTCGAAGCGATGCGGGAAGAGTGGGTGGACAATGACAGATTTCAGCGTCCTGATGGTAGCGGTCGACGTAGGGCCACAACAGATCGCGAGGACAGAGTGACTGTCAGATCAGTTGTCACAGCGCCTGATTCCTCGCTGTCAACCATCAGTCGTGCGACCCACACACGAGTGTCCACCATGACCATTCACAGACGGCTGAGAGAGCGAAATCTACGCTCGTACCGACCGTTACGCCACCTGCCACTCACGCCTGCACACTGTGGAGCCAGATTACAGTGGTGCTTGGCTCGATCAGGCTGGAATGATGCTGACTGGGGACGTATAGTCTTTAGCGACGAATCCCGCTTCCAACTGTGTCCTGACGATCATCGAAGACGTGTCTGGAGACGCCCAGGGCAGCGTGCCGATCCTGCTTACTATTGCACGCCACACGGGCCCTCAACAAGGAGTTATGGTCTTGGGTGCCATTTCCCTTGATAGCCGGACCCCTTTGGTCGTCATTAGAGGTACACTTACTGCACAGCGGTACGTTGACGACATTCTGAGACCTGTTTTGCTACCGTTCCTTTCGCAGTACCCTGGTCTTATTTTTTTCAGCAAGACAATGCCAGACCACATACGGCACGTGTTGCTATGAACTGTCTTCAAGCTTTTCAAACACTTCCTGGCCAGCCAGATCACCAGATCTCTCTCCCATCGAGCATGTCTGGGATATGATGGGAAGGCGACTGCATCCGGTAGGGAATGTTGATGATATAGTCCGACAATTGGAGCAAATTTGGCAAGAAATACCGCAGGAGACCATCCGGGAGCTTTATCGGTCTATGCCACGCAGTGTGGCAGCTTGCATCCAGGCTAGAGGCGGGTCAACACCTTATTGAGCTCGTTACTGTAACTTTGAAATAAATAATTCAATTGTTCTAAAATTTTAATCATTTTCTATTCTGTACATAATTTTCCTATCCACCAATTTTTGTCTCCATCGGACAAGTCCTTCTTGGTGAGTCGATTTTTTTGTTATAGAGTGTATATCAAATTACCATAAATTACGGTGTACGTCGAAAGTATTAATGATATGCCTAGGACAAAAGGGTCGAATTTGTTTCGAAAATATTGATTGCATAGTTATGACTTTGTTAACCTTCTCGTAATCCTCAAGAGGTATAATTCCAACCTACGTGTTCTTGCGAAATGCAATTGACGCTATAACAGATTCCACTAATTAAGCACTTCTGGTTATGTTTTTTTGATGGCAAACAAGTTCAATAAGGAATTACATTTATTTAAAAATTTAGAGAACCGCAGCTTGTTCAACAGAACTAGATGTTGTTTTTATAGCAAAAACACTCACTTTTCTCATACATATATTTCTTGAAGTGGAGTGAATTTATAATTGTTGTTTGGAAACGACTAGATGAAGCAAAACGTGATTCCACTGGCTAATCAAATCTATAAATGGAAAATAAGTTAAACTTTTTTACACTGAATTTCAGGCCGAATATTTGATGATTCAAATTAAGGGAGTCCGGGACACAAAAATCGTCAAATTTTCGAAATTTTTTTTATGATTTTAAGAAATTCCCTATGTTTTTTTGCTTAAAATGACGTCTAAATCATGTTTCTATCTTAATTAGAACTAGAGATATAATAATTTTTGTAGTGCGTTGTTTTGAAAATCTAACACTCTTGACAGGTGTTGTCATGGCAACGACATCTGTCTTTAAAACTTTAAATGCGTTTTTCTCCATGATACTTTTTTCAAGATTTCCTGTATTCAAATTGCTATAAGTCGAAAACCAATAAAGTTTAAGGGTTGAAATTTGGAATATATCTTTTTCAAACATTATACTTTAATTTTGATTCAGCAAATTTGAAACAAATATTTACTTTTAAAAATATGACTTTTTAAAAAAAAATACCTTAAAATTTTCAAAAATTTTCATTCAAATATTTTTTATTTTTTGTTAAATTAATATTTTTTAAATTGCTGAATCAAAATTAAAGTTTATAAATTTGTGAATAATTTACTGCAAGAATTTTGAAAATGGACCAAGAATATTTTGAGCCTTAGCAATTTAAAATGACCCCTCTTTTTCTCAAAAAATTTTAATTTAAAATTTTTAAAAAACTTTTGGAAAAATTTTGTGTTGTGATTTTGTTTATTAGTTAGATGGGTAATCAGTACAAAAAAATTCTAAATTCTAAATTAATTAATAAAAAAAAATTTTCTGATGTGTCCCGGACCCCCTTAAGCCTAATCCATAATTCAAACGCGTATATCCTTAGAAAAAAGGAAAAAATATGTTTATTTTCAAGACAAAAACAATGTGATCCCAGTGTTATAATGAAGATAGTAACGTCGAAATATGATTTGACTGAACTTTGCAGACTTCAATTTTCTAATATAACCGAGCGCATGAACAAGATAGACAAGAAAATAACGCTCAGTAAGAAAACAACCAGAAGTGGCTCCAAGTCTGTTCTTTTGAGGGATTATCAGTCTGGTGAGCATGCATCCTGGGAACTTTATTAAAAAGCAAAACCAAAATTACAAAGCGGGGTTTCTTAATTAAATAACCAATGTGGTAATACAACTTCTCTCACCAGGAGGTGGTGCTTATTGATACTTAATTTCCATTCCTATTAACTGATTAAATATGCAAGTATATAATTTAAAGTTGAAAGAAAAATCACAATTTTAACTCGAAGATTAAATAACTGCTGCCATTTCATGGCCACCCTTATGAAAATTTTTTATAGAATTCTATAATTTTTTTATAGTTTGTGGTCTATTAAATCCTATAGAATGATGACCCGTTTTTCAATAAGCTGTATTAAGTAACCTCTATAGAAAGTCTACAGAATATCTGTTGAAAATGTCCATAGAAACCTTTGTAGAAGCCTCATTTCTTTTGTTTCACGTTTTCACTTCTTTATATAACTCTTTAGAATTCTATAGAAATGCATTTCTATAGAATTATATATCAATACCTCAGTTTCAATGCATATCAACTCAAAAACTATTACTTCGGACATAATTTACAAAATATATCGAACAACATGCCTTTGCTCGTGTATGCTTCTATCACATATTTTGGTGTAACAACTACATAATAGCATTAAAATATCGTTTCGTTTCTTTTCGGGACTGGTAAATTGTTTTAGTAATCGCTTCGTACACTTAATGTGATTCATAAAATTTTTGACTTGCTACCCTTTGGAACTGAGGTTATTTTAGATCTATAGACGATAGAGATCGTTTTCTCTAATGAAATCTATAGAATTTTGTATAACGAAATATTATTTCTCTACAGTTCTACGGAACTCGATAAAATGTTTTCGTAAGGACAAGTCTTAGTAGGAATTGGATGAGTTTGCAGATTCGTTGTTTTCCTGTCCCTCGGTGGCCAAGTATAATTTTTATGCAAGCACTGTCCGACCCATTTCTTCTACAAAGAAATTTGTTCTTGTGTGTGTGTGGGGGGGGGGGGGGGAGAGGAGCGCAGCGGATGGAATGGTGGATCCGTTACCATACCACATACATAAATCTGTTTCGTTTAGCTCTAAGCGGAAAAAGGTACTATTGGAAGAAGTCATGGCTCGTAAGAAACACAAATTTTTTTCAGGTCTCCAAAAGTCGCTGCCAACTCGTTTTGCAAGGGAGTATGCTTCCTTATCACCTACCTGTCTTGTGTGAGCTTTAATCCAAAAGATGAAAATGGAAGGAGAGAATCTTTTGGAATTCACGGATGGTATTATTTTTGTGAGCCTTTTTTTGTGAAAGCTATAATGGTTGCTTGACTGTCAGTTAGAACGCGGCTGAATTGAGAGCTTGATGAGATTTCAGATCTTCCTCAATTGCCATGGTCCCGGTCTAGAATATCCTACAGTTATTCTGTAGTAGGAAGCTTCATTTCTTGCTGCCGACCACTCAATAAAAAAAAATTAAAAAAAAAAAAAAAAACAGAGTAAAAATTTGAAAAAATCAAAAAGATTTTAGGGGATCTTCTAAAGTTCTACTGCCTTTCTATGTAGAAAAACCTTAAAATCACCACGGAATGCCTCACAAAGAAGTAGATAGGATTTGTGCCAATAGGCTCATTTTTTTCCCAACAGAGCTATCATTAAGACTCAGAATAAATGCAAATGAATCAAAAACTGGAAATAAGTCTGTCATGCTCTGTCGTTCTGTAAAAATCTCCTCTACTGTTTCTAGTCCTTGTTATCATATATTTGTAATAAGCACTCTCCATTCCCGAGACAAAAGTTCCCTGAAGAGCCAAGTTTATTTGTACTTTCTGACTTCGGTTCTGGATTTAAAGAAATGTTTCTAAAATTATGCAAAGTGATGTTATGGTTTTATTCCGAAACCACAGGAAAGTCATTAACACATTTTATATAGCTGATCAAACATCTGAGAAAGTAGATTGAAAACTAGCAGTAACCTATTAGAGAATATAATGATGTGATAGCTTTTACCATAGGTTCCTCATGGGATCTGATCGCAATTGTTTTGGATGTATTGCCATTTCAAATCTGAACTGAGAACGTGCTCAATTATACGAGATCTGTACAGAAAATATCCAGTCATGCGATGTGAAACAAGATACAATACACTTAGGACTTTTTGTGTCTAGTTTCCTTTAAAGTAGGCACCTTGTGACCACACACAGTTCTCCCAGAGTATCTTCCACTCTGCAAAGTCCGTTGTTAGAATTTCCATTAGTTTAGTTTCTTCGTCGCGTTCTCTTGAAAAGAAACCCAATTTGAATTTCCTTTCAGAGGTGATTTTACCTTAGGGAAAAACCAGAAGTGATAAGGCTGGCTATAGGAGTAATATGGGCTATTGGAGGGGCTAAGCGCCGAGGGTGATATGAGGTTTAACCAAAAACCATGCTCGAGACGTGATGAACTTGCTGATCACCAATTTCCTACAGCTACGGCTGTTTCCTTAGTAATGTATCAGCCAGCATCAAGGTTGTACTCTTTATTAAATGTTTGAGATAGGGCAATCAAAAAACACAGTCAACATCGTCTTCATGTTACTGCTACTTGTCGAATATTCTAATGGGAAACACTAGGAGTCTCACTGAGACTTCTTAATCATCAGAATAATTTCTGAAGACGAAATTTCACGTTCAACTTATGAATTTAGTTGAATGATAGAGTTTTTAGAACGACAACTTAAACTAATTTTCAAGTCAAGTCAAAATGTGATGCAAATTTGTTGCTGTACTCGTTTGATCATTACGAATGCGAGAGTTTCACACAACATACGCTCACTGAAGGGATCCAGCGGATTCGTGACTTATCAGGCATGTGAATTATTGTCCCCTCTCCTTGTCAGCCAAGTCACATCAATGCCACTAAAACCATTCTCGTTCTATCAGCAATAGTCGAATACTTTTCAAACAAATATTGTAGTTTCCCCATAGAAGAAACACAAAAGTAGAGTGAGCTATGGTAGCCTTTTTATGTGCCCAGCATCATGTGACCAAAACTAATAGTAACGTGACCTTTAGACTATTTTCATCTAAGAGTGGAAACAATTATTTATCATCTGTTTTATTCACGGGATGATAAAAAACACACATTCACTGATAATTACCCGATTGGTTCAACCGACATGATATATAATTCGACAATTTCACCATTTTTTTCGCCACATTATAGAAATGCGCATTCGCATATCTACCTTGCCATAAGATGCTGTATCGCCAAATTAGGCGATAGGATGCCAAATCGGCCAACCAATCTACTTTTATGTACATCACTCACGGGACCACTTGTCGACATGTTGGTCGCACTTTTTGACTTTCCCCTCAATAGTCAACTTGTATTTCACGTCTATGAGCTTTCCTCGTATCTATCATCAAGTATGATATTGTTGTTATCTACTAACACTAATTTTTAGTCCTCCTATATCATCAAATGCAGGATAGGATTAAATTCAAGACCTGGAGTAGCGAAGATCTTGCTAATATACCTGATTACCCACGACGTGAGGCAGTGGCATTGTTCCGGTTGGTGACGGGATATGACTGCTTGAGTGAACATCTTCATAGAATTGGCATTTTAGACTCCCCTCTTTGTTCATTATGCGATCTGAAGGAAACCTTGAATAGAGCTCATCTGCGTCGATGTGGGGCACTTGGCGATTCTGCCGACTCCGAGACCACCCTGTACTGGAGAGCTAGAGAACGCCTAAGGCTACAATGACTTCGGTCAACTCTGTTTTTGTGGTATCGTATTGTCTTTGCAATTGTACCCTGCCTTGCCATTAGAAATTTATATCATTTAGTGATTTTATTTTACTTTTCCTCCTACAAAAGGAATGATCGTTTCGTCATATCAATTCAAAGTTCATACACTTAAGAATTAGAAGCAACGATTTTCATAGAGAAAAATGAACAAAAGAATTTATCCGGCGGTAAACTTCACAGACGGACGCCATTGAAACATTCAATTCACACACGAATGCCAACTGCATTTTCACAGTCTGTAAGATATTGTCTGTCATATCTCGAAGAAGGATGAGATGTTTCATTCTCGCATAAATAAGATATCAAATGAAAAAAATCCAGTCTACCTCTCTATTCAGAACATGAAAAATTGTTTGACTTTCAACAGATACGGGTTTCGAAAATGCAAAAGTGAGGAGGATTTAATTAATGATTAATCGCTGGGGCACTTCTGCTGAAATCGAAAAATCGATTTTACATCCGAAGTGTCCGATCACTTTTTTTTTACGTTCTTTCCCCCAGAACAAGATCCCGTGAGCAAGGGACATAATACGAGTCACGAAGATGATGATATCGTCCTGGCACGAGAACAATCGATTAGAGGTATGAGTAAGGCAAGAGTTTCTTTCAGAGTAGAAAGAGACACGCGGAAAAGAATAAAATTGATTTGGGAAAGATATATATCTTCCATTTTATCACTGTTCAAAATGCCGATGTGACAGGTGAGCCTATGACAGGGGCACCCTTTTCGGGAAGAAAAAAAAACCTGAAGAATTGTAATTTTTCCTTTGTTGTACTTTTTTAATCGTTAAGGTCACCCTCTTGATGGTGAAATACGTTTCTTTTAATGAGATCTTAAAATGGTGCAGGGAAAATGACTAACACATATTTTACACTATAGCAAAAAATACTTAACTGAAAATTATTACTTTGGATTCAGTTACTTAACTGAATGTTACTATAAGACAAGCCTATATCCATGTTGCTCAACGGAGTTAACCAGAGGAAAGATCATGTTATGATTTGTCTTTTTTGTTTTGGCGGTTTTATCATAGAGCAGAAAAAGTAGAGTGAGCTATGGAAGCCTTTTTATATCCGAATGATCATGTGACGAAAATCAGTAATCACGTGATCCTCAGACTTTTCTCTCCAACGCGCATATTGTTTGCGCATTCCTTCTTCCCTAGCATCCATCTCAAGCCAGCTTTCGGAGAGACTACAGTCGCAGATTTGATACACGTGAATTTGGCGATCCTATATGGAAGTAATACTAATGTGGTGCACAGACTAAAACTATGGGCTATCACTCCCCACATTTCTGAGGAAACGATCCTTAACCAGCAAATAGTTAATATTCTAGAGGGCAAAAATGACCGTAATGAACCAGCAGTAGTCAAGACTTGCGAAGTAGAAATAGCAGAGTGCAGGGAAATAGTCCTAGAGGATAAAGAGATCGAGGGTGGCGAGAAAACGATAGAAGGGAAAAAAGGCCAGAGACAATCAGCAGCCGAAGAATTTCAACGCACACAAAATACAAGCGGTTTTCACTGAGGAATGAATGAGATTTGACAGCGAGGGTAAAGGGAAACTATTTCATTTTAGACTTCTTGCTTTTTCACAAGGAGAAGGTCGGGGGTGGTGGATGTTTCTCAGCTTGTTTTACTCGCAGAGAAACGGCTAGAAGCTATAGGCAGGGTACATGAAACACCCTATTCAGGTCATATGAGCGCGCGGAAAACGGGGGAAAGAATACGATACTCCTTTTATTGGGAGGGTTGGGCAAGAGATGTTAAACAATATTGTAGTGCCTGTAAGGAATGCCAGTTTATATGACCAGCAAAAATGAGTGAGCGTATACCCATTACACCAGTAGCCAGACAAGAATTACCGCTCCAAGCCGTCAATATTGTCCTGATTGGTCCAATTAGTCCTCCTAGTTCTGCAGGACACAAATATGTATTATGTTTGGTAGACCAGCATACACGATGGGCTGAAGCCATTCCTTTACGATCTCTAACGGCTCGATCGACATGTGAAGCATTGCTTCATATTTTTGCTAGAACGGAAATACCTTTAGACATCAGTTCAGACAGTGGGACTGATTTTACTTCCGAACTAACTAGGGATTTTCAAAGGAAATTAGGAGCTAGTTCAAGTTTTTCAACTCCGTATTACCCACAAGCAAATGGACTAGCAGAAAGATTTAATCAGCCCTTGAAAAATATGCTACATCATGTGATAAGGGCAGATGAAAAAGGGTGGCATAAACAATTTCCATACCTTTTGTAGGCGTATAGAGAGATCCCAAATTAATTTAAATTATCAAACCTTCCCGCCCTAAGGCATACGGTGTAGTTTTGTTTTGCGAGCAACTCCGCACAGCACATGCGTTGCCGCCGATGTTTCTCAATATTACAATACAATTACACTTACTATCATAGGATGGGTTATGATAGATCTTCTAGTCTTATTTCAAGAAGTCGATTTGCTATGATCTTAAGGCCTTGTCTTGACTTTTTTCTTGTCCAAAGTAGTTTTTTGTCTACTTTTTTGTGGTCACGGGTAAATGCGTCTTTTTTTATGTTTTCCCGACGTGTTTCCTGATTATGTTGTCGATGTACTGTTTCTATGTTGCTTCTTTAGCCAGAGCATTCGCCCTCTCGTTGCCCTCATGGCCTGCTTGGGCTTTAATCCATTTTAGGTTTGTAACCCCCGAGTAATTCTTTATTTGATGTTTCATATTGCAAATATATTTATCACTGTTGGTAACATTGCCTAGGGTCATTAACAAGGATCTCGAGTCAGTAATAATGTCGGCCTTTCTGATGTCATTTTTTGTAATAAGATATATAGCTCTGTCTCAATAGCTATTAATTCTGCCATATAAACCGTAGAATGATCGCTAATTTTTATTGCCTCGCTGTAAACTTCTATCCCTTCCAAATAAACGATTAAGCCGCTTCCGACCTTCCCTTCTTTTTTAGAGTCGTCTGTGAAAATTTTCACTCCTTCTAATCTTTCTTCTTTACTATGATATTTCCATGGAGTTTTTAATGTATCCCAAGGTGGGGACTAAGTTGTTTCTTCTATTTGAATGTTTTCAGCCGTAATTTTTTATTCCGTTAATTTTTAGATTTTCTTTCTAAGTATTTTAAATTTATACTGAATTCCTTTTAGTTTGAGGTATAGTGGTATGCATCCAGATAATATCTGTAGGGCGTCTGTAGAGACTGTGCTGTAGCATTTTGTAATGGGTAACAAGCATCTTCTCTCTATCTGAAGAATCTTTTGATTTTTTTGCCTTGTTTTTCTGTATCAGATTTATGCTCCGTAGCCAATTATCTTCTCTAGTATTTTCTGATAAATTATTTTCTTAACTTTGGGGTCTAATTCTCATGTGGCTCTTGAAATTCTATTTAACTTGCCTTGAATTCTTGTCACTTACTCTAGTATCAGATTAAGGTGTGATATGAAGGATATATTTTTGTCGATTAAGATTCCAAGGTAACTGAGTTCTTTTTTAAATTTACAAATACAAATACAGATACAAATATTGACGACCAGCTACAGGCTCAAGCCCAACAAGGCTGGTCCTTTGTTTATGAACTCCCCAATTCCCACTGATTATCCAATTGTATCTTAAATTCGTACACTCTAATTTTGATTCTAGGAATATGTGTACATATTTTATTGGATATGAGTGTGAATACGCATTTTTCAATATTAAGCTTTAGGTTGTTATTTTCAGTCCAAGTTTCAATTTGAACCAATATATAATACATAAGAGAGATCCCGAATAACACCACCGGGGGAGCTCCATTTTTGTTACTCTGCGGTAGACCACCAGAAGTTCCACTCTCCATATTAAAGTCCTCTTGGACTGTCAAAGTGCATAATGTTCTGTTAGATACGACTCCCATACATAAATATTTGGATGAAATGCAAATGAGACTTGAGGAAGTTGCGGAATTAGCAAAAACAACTGCGGAAATTCAGCAATCTCGAATGGCCCATCAATATAATTTAAGATCATCAGTAAAAATTTTCAGGGAGGGAGAAAAGGTAATTGTTTTGATCCCAGACTCCACAAACAAATTGCACGCCAGGTGTCAAGGACCATGAACGATTATTAAATACAATGTACCCTATACATACGTCATTGAACATAAGGACAGGAAAAGATGTCGAGCACCTCAAAACAAGATTAGGAAATTTGTAGCCTCAGTGAATTCTTTAATTATAATATTTGAAGGGGAAGAAGAATTTGGGGAGGTAGTACATATTCCGACACAGAGAAATAAACGAAACTATGAGGTAATTGATAAAATAAACGAGATAGATTTACAGCATCTAAGTGATATGCAGGCAAGGGAAATGAGGAACTTATTGGTGCATCACAACAAACTATTAAAGGGTCCTATAAGGATGGCAAACGTTTGACTTCATAAAATAGAATTTCTAAGTGGGGCAACCAGGACCAAACCCCATAAGTACAAAATCCCTGAAGCTTATAAGGAGGAAGTCGATTGACAAACTGAGGAGTTATGATGGTGGTTAGGTTTAATTGAGGAAACCGATGCTGAAATCGCTTATCCTATTGTATGTATTACTAAGAACGATGCTCTAGTATAAGAGTGTGTACGGATTTTAGAGCCCTTTATAGCGTAAGCAAAGCGTCGAGCTTTCCTATGAAAAATGCTCAAGATCTGATGTTTGTCGCAGGCAAAGCCAACTGGTTGACAGTTATAGACTTGTGCAAGGGTTATCACCAAATTCCTATGGTGTAGAGCAGTAAGAATCTCACGGCATTCGCAACTCATTCGGGAGTATGGGAATGGTGCACTATGCCATACGGATTAAAAACTTCGGGATCGACATTTCAAATTCCATGAATGAGGCTTTAAGGAAATATAGTAAATATGCACAAGCACATATCGACGGCATAGCCATTTTCTCTGACAATTGGGAGGAGCATAAAAATCAATCATATAAATTCCGTTTTTGAAGAGTTGACGTATTTAAATTTTGCTGCGAGGTTAGATGAGTGCGATATTGCAAAACACGAAGTGAAATACTTGGGTATGTGACCCAAGTCCGATGATGTGCATCGGATCCGGGAAACATGCAACGGATCCAGAGAAATTAGAAGCCATTAATGTTAAAAAGACCAATGACAAAAAAGGATGTTAGCTCGGTGTTAGGATTAATGGGTTTCTATTGATCCTATGTTAAAACGCCCTAATTTCGACACCTTTGACTGAGCTAACAAAAAAAAAATCTGTTCCCAAGGAAATACCGTGGGATGAAAAAGCCGATATGTCATTTCGGGAACTTAAGCGCCGACTATGCGACGCCTCCTCACTAGCTACTCCAGATACACCATTCTTTTCAAATGCATACTGATGCATCAAATTTAGCAGTTTCAGCTTGTTTATCCCAATAGGACAACGAAGGCCATTTTAGACCAATTGGGTCCGCAAGTCAAAAGTTATCGGACACTCAGAGGAACTGGTCGACGATTGAGAAAGAAGCCTATGGTGTGTTATTCGGGCTACGGAAATTCGAACATAGGATTTTCGGATCCGAGATACATCCATATACGGACTATAATCCTCTAAAATATCTATCAGTGACCACTCCGAGAAGCCCGAAGTTGACACGTTGGGCACTGGCACTTCAGCAGTATAACCTAACAATACTACATAACCCCGGAAAGGAGAATAGAAGTGCAGATGCCATATCGAGATTAGAGATGGCATAACTAACCCGGAGTTATGAGTGTAAAATTGAACTGTGCTCAAGAACAATTTCGCACACTTAACATGGTCTTTTGTAATTAGATATTAGTGAATTTAAGTGACATTATTGTGTGTTGTGTAAATATGTTTTATATTATATGTCTTGCATTTTATGAAATAGGCCTCTCGGGCAAATTTGACACTTAAGAAGGGAGGGATGTTATGATCTCCCGACAGGTGTCATGAACACAGATAAGAACAGTCGTTCTTGTGTTCTGATTGCTGCTGTTCTAGTTGACGAACATCGATGTATAGCAGAGCCTGTGTTCTGATACGATCAAGAACATGCAATCTTGGGACTATTCGGAATAAGAACGTGAATAAGGTTAGATTTGTTGTAGACTCTCGGGGGAGAGACGTGTTTTTGCACCGGACGGTGAGACAGGTATATCTGAAACTTTGTATAATATTGTAAAAAAAATGTGCGTGTCCAACTTAAGTATGCAGTGTCCCTCTGTTCTTGGTCACTACACACATTGTCTGTCAAATTAGACATCGCTCAGTCGCTATGTCACACACAATAGAAGCATTACTGACACAGGAGACAGAGATACAACCAGGTTGGAATGTACCTGACAGGAACCTAGCCGCCTACAACTCGAAGTTTGCAAGCGCAGAGGATATACCCACTGAGTCACGATGGGATCGGTCTTGTTATGAAGATAAAGAAGCGATGTATTGAGGTTAAGCTCGTCCTCTAAGAGGCTTCGAAGAGATACCTCGTTCATCAAGATATATATCGCTGATTTTTTGATGATGACAAGATCAATATCTGGCCAGTTTTCTTGATGTTATATAGTTACGTTTATTAATGATTCTAAGAGAAACAACGTACGAGATAAAAATAACTATGTTGACACAGAAATTCCAGAAAGAATGAATCGTGTAAATTTGATGACGCTGTTGCTTATAACTGTTAAATAGTTTTGGTTGCTTAATACTGGTAGGTAGGAAGGTTTTATTAACATAACACTAGAGCAAAACACCGGGCTATTGGCGACTGTCCGGGATAAAACCCGAAGAGAAAGATCAGAGGACAACACCTCATCATTCTGAACAACGACCAGATGACGAGGTCGACACAGGAGCTGGCATCCGACTCTCTAAACTTCTACACCACGCTAACATGAGTCTATTTGATGCCACGACAGATTTAACATGCACCAGCTCTCGTGTACACGACCGTCTTTGACTGGACTGAGTTTTGAACTCGCAACTCTCTAGTTGCTAAACCATAACTCTTCCATCCGGGGGTCTACCGCTGCCCTCTGCTTCAGACAGATTCTCTACTTTGTATACACTGACGAGCCAAAACATTATGACCATCCCCACGTTTTTCAATGAACTCGTCTGGATGATGTGGAGGGCACGTGATTAAGTGAGAATGGTCTTTAACTGCTGCTAGAGAAGGTAAGTAATCTTTCTTGCACTTTTGCGAGTGATGGGAAAGGCTGCTGATCTGAGTGAACTTGATAGAGGGCAGATCGTAATGGCCCGAAGACTCGGAACGAGTATCACCGAAACTGTACGACTGGTAGGTTGTTTACGATCTGCCGTTGTTAGTATTCATGCACAGTAGATAAATGACGGTGACACCAGCAGTTGATGCCAAGGTGTTGGTCGTCCACGCGTCATCAAAGAAAAAGGACGTCGGAGATTTGCCTCGCTTGATAAAGCAAAATCGGCGCGAGACAGTTGCTCAGCTGACAGCCCAATACTATGCAGGTTTAAGCGCAAGTTTTTCGGAACACACAGTTCAGCAGACACTGTTGGATATGGGACTGTGCAGCAGACGTCCCACTCGTGAGCCTCTGTTGACCAAGCGTCATCGTCTACTACGACTACATTGTGCCCGGGAACGTCGAGACTGGACTATGGATGAGTGGAAGAGAGTTGTCTGGTAAGATGAATCCCGATTTCTCATTCATCACGTCGATGATCGTACCAGGGTACACTGTCTGAAAGGCGAACAGTTGCTCCCCTCTTGTACAGCAGGTCATACACAGGCTGGTAATTGCGGTACTATGCTTTGCGGGACGTTCTTATGGGCGACTCTGGGACCCGTAGTTGTGGTAGAACAGACCATGAACGCTGCGAACTATCTGAACATTATTGCGGATCAGTTGCGCCCTTACATGGCGTCTGTCTTCCCAACTGGAAAAGGAATCTTCCAGCAGAACAACGCCCCATGTCACAAGGCTCGGATTGTGTTGGAGTGGTTCGAGGAGCATACTGATGAATTCCACTTCATGTCCTGGCCACCTAACTGGCCATAATAGAGCACATTTGGGGTGTCATGGAGGTACAGGTCAGAGCTCAAACACCACCATGTCCGAATATCTCGACTTTGCGTGACCGCTGCTTAGACATTTGGTACAACCTGTCTGCAGACATGTACCAAGAACTTGTGGAATCTATACCCAGGCGAATTTCAGCTGTTTAGCATGCCAAAGGAGGCGCAGGAGTAGGTGTTCATAATGTTTTGGCTCTTCAGTGTATATCATAAGGTACGTAGCGTGGCTCCTTATTGATTTCCCATGGTTTGTTTGACTTCATCTCTCCAAGTGGTTTTGACGAGATATCTCGTCCATCAAGATCTGACCAAATTTCCTAATGACGAGACATCTGGTTATTAAGATATAGATTGCCGATTTTTTTGAGATGAAGATCAGGTCAGTTTTCTTCAAAGGACGAGAAGTCTTGTCCAGTATGAACTGGTCATTTTTGCTACGACGAGACTCGTCGAAACAATCCTCATACATAGATTCAGACGTGGTTAACATACATACAGGTTAACATACATACAGGTTAACATATATACAGGTTAACATACATACAGGTTAACATAAATACAGGTTAACATACTGGTAACTAACTGGTATAGTGGTTATAGCGGTCGTCTATCACCCTGTGGACCTCAAGCTCAAATCTCGGTTTGTATGACTCTGGGTATGTTAGTTCGGATGCGGTCCCTGATAGGAAAGAGACCAACTATCATTTTGTTACCCCCTTACAAATGGCCCTCAGTTAGTCCAGTTTCGCGCAAAGGTTGAGTTTCTTTATGGTACAAAGATTAGATCTATCCAACTGCAAAAAACACTGTTGTTGTTGTTGTTCGCGTGTCCATGGACAAGCAATATTGTAGTGGGGTAGCGTTCTAAATTCCATCAAAAGCATTGGTCACAGCCTCTGCCAATGCTGGTGTATCCCAGCTGTAAAGGATCTCCCGTAATGGGTCCCTGAGTGGAACCATTCCAATCTTCAAAAGATTCACCGCAACAGTTGGGCATTCCCAGATGTGGTTGGGCGTGAGTTGGACTTCGGGGCAGTTTTTACAATGGGCATAGGTTCTTGTTTTGTCCACATGGATCTTCATGCCCTTATAATGCTCAGTTCTAAGCCTGGTAATAGTGGATATGATATTTTTGGGACAGTCGAATTCTGTTAAAAGGGGTTTCTTATATGTGTGAGTCATAATTCTATATCTGGCCACTGCGTTAGAATCAGCAAGTGTGATGGCGGTGCACCTCTGATCAAGTTCTCTAGCTTCTTTGGCCAAAGAATCCGCACATTCATTTCCCTCAATATTGACATGTGCTGGTATCCATTGTAGGACACAGAATTTTCCCTTGCTGTGCAACCTTTCGAGAAGGACTATAATTTCGGATGTGATGTTGGTCTCTCCGTTTTTGATAACTTCTAAAGCTGATTTAGAATCTGAAAATATTGTTATTCCTTCTGTAGAATCTATAGCTTGAAAGTCATTCAGGTATAAGGATAGGGCTTCTCTAATCGCTAAGAGTTCACTAGTGAAGTTAGTGGCTATTGATCCTGTATTGAACACTATTTTGTCCGTCAAGTAAATAGACATACACGCGCACCCAAGGAAACCTTTTACATACACTGAATAGAGAAATTCATCCAGTGTGGTTCCAGGAATACAACCTACGCCTTCTATACTCGATCACAAAGGAAACAACTCAATTTTACATGGCATACCTTAATTTGGTTGTTATGAAAACCGGAATTACCACAATAAAGATGTATTGCCTCCATCTGTTATATTTCGTCGCTAAAAGCGGGCGAAGAGCGTTGCCATCAAACGAGGCATAGAAAATGCAGTTGTACCTCTCTTTCTCGCACTCCTTAAACCCTTTCATTTGAATATTGCTGTCACAGCACTTATTGTAAATATTTTACCAGGATCTCCTCTTTTACATCATCACCTCGAAGACATCGCGAATATACCTTTTAATGGCCGTAACCATCATCATGTAAGAAGTTCAAAGGATGCGGGCTCACAATTAGACCTCACGAAGCAAATTAATCCCTATTGTAAAATAATCTGATTTAAATCTAGTTGTGTCTTGTTTGCAGCATTAGGGAATACCATTTCTTTTACAGTTTGAGTTCAACATGGGTTTGTACTTAGAGTTTAGTTCTTTCGATAAATTGGTTTACTTTAACGCTATATATATTTGTAAGGTAAATCTGATGTGAAATTGATACCTACCCCATATTCATTAATTTAGAATGAGAATTTCATTGATGAAGAACTAACCAAAACCTCTATTAAATCTCTTACTTTATCTCTCTTTACTTTATCTACTTACTTTATCTCTACTTTATTCAATCTCTTATTAAATATCTCGGGTTTCAAATATGACCGCGACATTTACCTCTGTTAACTAAATACACAAACTCTGTAGATCGTCTTTCCTTGTCCATGTCCATTTATTGCAGGAAAACAAACTTTAGATTTTAAAATTGGGGCTTCGAGGGGCACTTTTAGGACTACCTGTGTGCCAATTTTCTTGGCTGCAGATTGGTCTGAAGACAGGAAAGAAATAGACGATGTTTTCCGCAGTGTTCTGAAGTACAAGTGTACCAAATTTGATGTGGATTGGTTAAGCGGTATAGATTTGTATAGAGAAGACATATATATTCTATAGAATTTTTAACGGTTTATCCCGTTGGACGTTTCATGTAATGATATTTTATTAAATTGAAACTTTTAGCAATGCTCAATACTCTCAGTTGAGATTTGAATGCATGATTGATGCACCCTTACCATAAAAATATGCATTGGTCCATTCAATATTTTAAGAAAGCTTGTTTTACAACATTTTTGATGTTGTCATTTTTTATCGCATGGAGGAACTTTATTTACTCAAAATTAATGTACCACATTCCACACATAAAATAAATCGTGGTTTTCCAAAAAATAAAAGACAATTTGGAATCATTTTTGAAATAAAGATATACAACTGTTCAGAAAAAAATGAATGCTATTCTAGTTATCGAGAAAAAGCTAAATGGCCTCTGCAATTATGTCAGTCTGTATGTCAGTTTCATCTAAGAAACACTCTCGAATACGTCTTTGAATAATATCCTCCTATTTATACTGCATGCTTTTAAACAAAAATATTACAGAACTTTTTTGTGAATCATAAACTGTCTAATCAAACTCCATGATCAAGACATTCTTGAAAAGGGACCTTTTGATCCAATGATATAAAGGGCAGGGGTTTGATCTCCCCCCATACCACGTGTTGAATACCTCTGCTTCTATATTATACCCATTTGAGGAACATCAACTCCACTCGACGGGGAGAGGATTCCACTTCAGTCCAAACGAACTTCAAAGCGATTCAAGCGAGCGCGCTCCTTCCAACTTCTCAGCCACCCCTTCCTCCGTCCCCAGGACTTTTCGAACAGCCTCAAACTTTGTTGGAGAAAAGTTGGCGGCGTCTTGCTCCGCGAAGAGGGCGGCCGCCGCGCATGCGCCCCGGCACGGGAATCCGCGCTCGGGCAGGCAGCGTGCGGTTCAGTCCTCGTTGAGGGGCGCAGTGAGAGATGTGCTGGATAGCGGTCTTCCTAACCTTGTGGGCCGGGACGAGCGGCGGATGGTCGACCGGCGTTCAGGCCGCTGAAACCTCGCAGAGTGAGTCTTGTCTCCCTTTACTAATATTGCCGGTTTTAGTTTTGGGTTGACGATCACACTGTTTCTAGGGAGGCATTTCTTTGGGATCGTTCTTTATAAGGGATATTTAACTAAGAAAAGACCTCATTTGAAATTTATCGTTTGATTTTGAAAGTATTTTCAAATTCAATATTCCAAAACTGCAGAAAGAACATTACGATTTCAAAGAATATATTTTCTAAATTAATATATTCTAATATGATGAACTTGTTTCTAAATTAAAGGGAAATGAAAAACTGTTTTCATTTCGAAAGATTTCCAGTGTTAGTTCCTAGATTTTGAAGTTAAGAGTATTCCGATTCCAGTGACGTATTTCTTTGGGATTGTTCTGTGCGATATTTTTCTTGTTATTTCTCACTAAAGAGTAGTCCAAATTAAGTGTTATTGTTTGATTTTGAAAGTATTTTCATATTCAGTATGCCAAAACTGAAGAAAGAACATTCCGATTTGAAAGAATACTTTTTAAATTAATCTATTCTAATATGATGAACTTGTTTCTAAATTAATGGGAAATGAAAAATTATTTTCATTTCGAATGATTTCCAGTTTCAGTTTTTAGGTTTTGAAGTTAAGAGTATTCCTATTCCAGCGAGTACTTCTTTGGGTTTGTTTTTTGCGAGATTCTTCTTGCTATTTGTGAATAAGGAGAAGTACGAATTTACAAATTATTATCGTGCTTGATTTTGAAGGTAATACTTTCAAATTCAGTATTCCGAAACTGAAGAAAGAACATTCCGATTTGAAGGAATATACCTAGAAATTAATGTATTCTAATGAGGAGTTGGTAAGATACTATTTACATTTTTAGTTCTTAGGTTTTTAAAGTTAGGAAGTATTCTAGCGACTTTTTTATTCCTTTGTGATTGATCTTTGCGAGACTGTTTTTACTATTTCTGAATAAAGAGAAGTCCGAATTTAAGTGTTATTGTCTAACTTTGAAAGTACTTTTAAATTAAGTATTCTATACTTGAAGAAAAATCCGATATGAACGAGTCTTACAGTGAAAAAATTATTATAGTTTCTAAAATAATGAATTTGTTTCTAAAGTAAAGGGAAATAAAAAACTATTTTCGTTTCGAAAGATTTCCAGTTTTTGTTTTGAAGTTTTGAATTGAAGATTATCCTGTTCTTACGAGGCATTTCTTTGTTATTGTTATTTACGAGGGAAACTTAATTAAGAGAAGCTCCCAGTTATTTGCTTAACTTTGAAAGTACTTTCAAATTCATTAATCTTAAATTGAAGATAGAAATATCCGATAGGAATTAGTCGGGACATTCTAAAGTGATGAATATGTTTCGAAAGTAAAGGGGAAATGGAAACCTCTTCTTCATAAAGTATTCCAATTCAAACGAGGAATTTCTTGAGCATTGTTTTTTTTTGCGAGATTGTTCTTGCGATTTCTTTGTTAAGAGAAGCGCGAATTTAAGTGATTGCGTGATTTTCAAAATACTTTCAAATTCGTATTCTATAAATGAAGAAATAACATTCCGAAATAAACGATTTGGTACATTAAAAAATAATCTTTTACAAAATAATGAATTAGTTTTTCATTTCCCTCTTTATATAAGAAACAATTTTTATTTCTAAAGATTTTCCGCTTATGTTTTATACGTTTTGAATTGAATATTTTAATGTTTATAGTAAGGCCTTTCTTGGCATTGTTCTTTACGAGTGAACCTTAATTAAGAATAGAATTCGAATTTTTGGTATTTGTTTAATTTTGAAAGTACTTTTGAATTCAGTTTTCTAAAAATGAAGTGAGAAATTCCAATTTGAAGGAAACAGTACTTCTAATATAATTTATTTTAAAATGATTAATTTGTTTCTAAAATAAAGGGAAATTTATAAAGATTTTCATTTAAGAAAACTTCTATTTTTCGTTAGAAAGATTTGAATTGAAAGGCATCATGTAAAAAAGAAAGGCATCTCTAAAGATCTTTATTAGGGAAGAGAAGTCTTTATTTAAGCGTTAAATTTTGGGTTTGAAAGTACTTTCAAATTCAGTACTCTAAAAATGAAGAAAGAATATTCCGATATGAAAGAGTCGGTACCTTAAAAAATAACCGATTCTAAAATTATGAATTTGTTTCTAAGATGAAGGGAAATGAAAGGGAATGATATTTTCATTTTTAGAGTTTTCGTTTTGTTAATTTTGAATTGAAGATTATCCTGATTCTAACAAGGCATTTCTTAGGGATTATTCTTTTCGGGAAACCTTAATTAAGAGATGTCAGAAGTTATGAGCTTTTGTTTGGTTTTGAAAGTACTTTCAAATTCATGGTTCTAAAAATGAAAGAACTTTCCGATTTGAAAGAGCAGGCAGATTCTAAGATAATCGATTCTAAAACGATGAAAATGTTTTGAAATAGAGGAAAAGAAAGAACTATTTCCTTTCTGAAATATTTTCAGTTTCCGTTCCTAGGTTTTGATTTGAAGAGTATTCCGACTCTGGCGAAGCTTTTCTGTGAGATTAATTGTACAAAACTAACTGTGGATAAACTTAGAAGTTATTTTTGGTTTTGAAAATGATATCGCTTCTGGCGAGGCATTTTACTATGGGATTGTTCATTATTTCTTAATATTTCTTTGGATCTATTCTCTATACGCTGTCTTTAAAATGTTATAATTTTAGACTGAAAAGTATTTCGTTTATAGATAGTTATTTCTTTCGGATAAATTATCGCGGTTTTTACCTAAACGTTATTGTTTGGTTTTAAAAGTACTTTCATATTCAGAATAAAAAATCAGGAATATTATAAAAAGGACCTGTATATTCTAGAGTAATTGATGTTAAATAGAAATCTTTCTAAAATTAAGTCAAATGGAAAAAAAAACATAAGAATATTCTTATTCGTTAATTATACTTTGGTAACTTATAAATTGTATTTTGAACTTGAAATCATTCAAAAATTTACTAAGAAAAATAAATTTATTCAAATAAAAAATGAATAGTTCAAAATAAATTAATCGATAAATTCCAAGACAACCGGTTAATGAGGACATATACTGTGATAAAGGAAACGGTAAGATAAATTAATAAGAAATGAAGCAAAAAATTCTTGGATGGAATAGAATAGTTTAATAAATAAATAAATAATGAAAAATAATATTGTAAGGAGTTATAAGGTTGAATTAGTATTTAAGTTTTCTAATAAAATTTATTTTACAGTAATCTTTACAAAAACTGTATGCTATTCTCCACCAACTGAAAATTGGTTTTCGGTTAGTAGAGCAAATATTTCTCATTTTCCTCAGATACCTTTGTAGGAAAAGTGAGAAGTTTTATCTTAAAAATAGTGCCTACTCATTTAAAAATATAATGTCCACTTAAAGATATTTTGTTTCATGCATAAATTTGTCGTTTATAAGATCGTTCTTTCCTTTGTTCTACGCGATTTGTTTCATTTAATTTACTTTTGAAAACATTGTAACTCAGGTTAAAGATACCGTTCGATAAATGAAAATCTTTGCCTTCGAACATTAAAACAATTTATTGCTTAAATGATTATTTGAATTTGAAAAACACAATGTTTTTCAAACACTTTTTCTCAAAAGGTGTATTCTCATCTTATATTTGTACTGGATGTAATAATTGAATTAAAAAAAAATATTCTATTATAACGATAAATATAAAGTACACAAAAAGATTGAATGTTCCCAAACGTTTTTGAATTCTTCATCTAAAAACTATTTTGTTCATGTATTTGAATACATTCTGACTATTGAACAATAGTTGATGTATTTTCCTGTATTTCTGCACACAAATTCTGTGTGTGTGCCATTTCATATGAATTAAAGTTATTCTATTTTAACGGATTCATCTCATAATTTTCTTCAAAATAACTCTGTAACTTGGTAAAAAAAGGGACAATGTTCATTTCGAAAACTTTGATATCGCCGTATTAAGTAATTTTTATTTACACATCTTTTCGTAGAGCGTTAAAAAATACTTTTAAATGTTGTGATTCTTTTATAATGTATTGACCGGAATGCGCGCGCATAGGCACTCTTCTCTTTTCTCTCTGTTATGCCTTTGATTAACTTGAACTGATTTGAGGACGTATCTCAAAACAAATAATCGAATTTGAACATTGACCACAAGGTATAAATTTATTAATTACCCAAAACACACCGATTTGCTTATACTAAAAGCATTCTATTTTGAAGCTATGATCTGCACAGCGCCTATTAAATTATTCCTGCACATATCATAGGTTATCACACGACTTTAATTTAAATCACGAGGCTTTTAGACTGAATAACATTTTTGCGGATTAAGATTCTCCAGTTGAAAAAATTCCATTATTTCGAAAATGATATATTTTTAGCCGCCTCTGATATGACATCTGAAATTGAGGTTTGTTTTCAGGAGATTAAATCACCGTATTTCAAGATACCTCTATAAATTCTGAAACGATTTCCATGGAAACCATTAAGGTTTTTATTTTGATAAAATATCTCCAGAACATTGCTCCCAAACTGAACAATGAAAACCGTTGCTATGAATATATTCAGCTGTACTGAAATTTGCATAACTATCAGTAGTATAATTAAAAACGTAAAATAAACTTGAGATAAATAGAACAATACAATAAGGATAAGACTGAAGATATATTGGACAGCATTACAATGCAGTTATATGATCAGAAGACTATAATTTAATACGCAAAAGGTTGTTATGCAAAAGTTATTTCGAGTGATATAATGGAGATAATTAGACGTTATATAGCGTGAATAATCTTTATCACGACGAATTGCGATATATTTGTTTTGAATTTTGTCACACCTATTGAAACGACATTGAGTTATAATTGGTGCTATTCGTGAAAATATACTGATTTGCTTCATTAATTTCAAATTCACTTTAACGTTAAAAATTGTGTTAAACTCTTGTACATTCATTAAAGTATAATTTATTAATCATATGAAATGTTTAAAAATTTCTCGATACTAAAATATTTCATTTGATTTATGTCAATCTTATGTTGTGAACAAAAAAATTCTGTCCCCCTTTCATGCTATGAAAAAAAGGGTTTCTTACACAGCAATTTCAGACAAATTGGAAAATAAAATTTTCTTGTAACATTGAAGTCGATAAAAACTCGTAATACTATGATGTATCGAAAGCAACGTAATTTTTCAATTTTAGTATAATTAGCAACGTAATTAGTTAACAAAATATACTATGGAACGTTTTAAAATTTAGAGTCAGATTTATTTTGATCAGATTTATAATCGCGTGTTTTTATCATTCTTTCGCTTATTAAATGAACATATTTTTATTCAGAGTTTTCCAAGAATACTGTTTTCGTATAGAAATACATTACCGCCATTCATTTCGCGGAACAATATTCATTATCCAAATGAACAACCATCAAGGTTCAGTGTGCTTTAAATATTCCAAGTATAAGTGGTATGAAGAGATGTAATTTTAGTTGTACCTAAATGTAGTTTGTGGAAATATCTCATCACAATACCTTTTGGAACGCAATGATAACGATGAAACATGATTTGAACTACGAATTATGGGTTTACGTATTCAATTCACGTCGCACTTTAGCAACACAACGGGCTATTGGCGATGGTCTGGGATCAATCGATGCGATGGGAAAAGTCAAAGGAAGACCGTCAGATGACACGGTCGACATCCGAGCTGGCACCCCACTCTCAAATCGTCCGCACCACGCCAATGTGCTGTTAATTAAGAAAATTTATAAAACCTGTGTGGATCGATATGGCATACGATATCACACCGACCTATTCAAATTACGCTAGTTAATTGAGAGCATAGTATGACTTCGTTTCATTTAGCGTCACTAGTTTAGGAGCTTGTGAATCTTGATTGCCATCTCGCATTAAGATAATAGGAAGGCGATAATTTTTCCGGGGGCTCCTCCTAAATCGCATTTTGTCGAGAAAAGTGGCAGAAACTTATCAACTTAAATTTTACAGAACTGAAAGATGTCTGGAAATGTTTGTTCTCGATTCAGAATTTACAGAAGCATTTCAAATTTTGATTAAGAACGGGTATCATATCTCCTGATTGGATTTTGTAGTTTATTTCAGTTTAATAGAGTCGTTTGCTGATTGAATTTAAAACAAATAAAAACTTCCCTTTGAGTAGGAAATTACGAGTGAGTATCAATAAGTAAGGCACATAATGTTAAAAATAATAATAATAAAAGCAATTAATGACAATATGAAACAAAAATGAAAGTATTGCCCCATTTACTACTTTTTCACATAATTTCCATGCATATTGAGGCATTTTTCCCAACGATGGATCAGTTTGAAAATCCCGGTCTCATAGAACTCCGTCGACAGCGAGAAGAGCCACCTTCGCACGGCCCGTTTGAGTGCCGTCGTCAGAGTCAAACTTCTTACCGTCAAGAAACGTCATTATGGGTCCAGACAGATGGAAATCGGAGGGTGCCAGGTCCAGGCTGTATGGACGATGCTCCAAAACGTCCCTACCGAAACCCTGCACTTTTGCACGAACTAGGCGAGACACATGCGGACGAGCGATGTCGTGCAGCAGTCGAATGTGTTGATCTGTCGCACTGAGCTTTGGACCCATAAAGAAGTTCCTTGACGGTAAGAAGTTTGACTCTGACGACGGCACTCAAACGGGCCGTGCGAAGGT
The DNA here is from genome assembly GCA_947359465.1 of Metellina segmentata. Lineage (NCBI taxonomy): Eukaryota > Metazoa > Arthropoda > Arachnida > Araneae > Tetragnathidae > Metellina > Metellina segmentata. Next base: position 116,458,033 of record OX375873.1, read on the forward strand.
GGCTCTTCTCGCAGTCGACAGAGTTCTATGAGACCGGGATTTTCAAACTGATCCATCGTTGGGACAAATGCCTCAACATGCATGGAAATTATGTGGAAAAGTAGTAAATGGGGCAATACTTTCATTTCTGTTTCCTATTGTCATTAATTGCTTTTATTATTATTATTTTTAACATTATGTGCGTTACTTATATACTTTGATACTTCCTCGTACTAAATTTCAACAGCAGAAGAATATACGTATACGCAAGGCCTCAATTCTTTCAGACGTCCCACTTACCCTCACATTTTTTCTCAAGGTTCTAGCTCATTTGGCCTATCTAACAATATGGTACTGGGTTGCATCCCATTTAAAAGCCTTATAATATTTACCACTGCAATATTTTCAAAAACAGAACAAACTCAGAAACCGGACCGCCAAACCGCGAAAAGTCCAGCCACTTTCATTACTAATAAGACTACCTAGCAGGGTGCCCAAATATACCCCAATCCCAGAATGCCATGTTAAGACCCCCGATGTCATTACTGTGATCTCTACTTTCTCGTAACAGTTTGAAAGGGGAGACTTATCCTGCCCGGAGTCATGCCGGTCTGAATTGATGAACCCCTCAAATGGCTCGGAGAGGGTATATCCATCTTACGCTGTCCGATGGCAATAGACCCTAATTGACGCAGCCAACCAGCTGTTTAATCCTCACGGCGAGCCTCCCCCTAACAGCGCACACTGTAATTCCATCGTCTGCTCTTCAATCAGCCGATCGTTTCTTCATTGGAATATTTATTCAAGTGTCGAATTCCTCCAGAGTGCATTTTTGGGGATGGATGAGGAGGCCACTTGATCTCTCCGGCTGGCTAGCTGATTGGAAGAGGGCATTTTCTGATTGGGGTCGGCTTGGTGGTTGGTTAAAAGGCGTGGCTGGAGAGATTTGGTGCCAAACGGCGTTCCAAATCTGGTCAAAGCACGAAAGGCGTCCCAGGGCACATTTAGTAGGTAGGTAAATTAACCCGCACTGGAGCAACACACCGGGTGATGTGTACCAAGTGGGGTGGTGTCACCAATACCGTCACCGCTATTGGTGACGGTACGGGTCCAATCCAGAAGAGAAAGAGCCGAGAACAATGCATCGTCATTTTGAACCACTGTCAGATGACGAGGCAACACCTGAGCCGTCAACTCACTCTCCAAACTTCTATAACAACCCAAGATGAGGACTTTCAACTATATTTAAGGTAAACCAGCCGCCTCTACACCATACGCTTATGAAAATTCATGCACTGACCCTGATTCGAACCAAGAACCTTCTCATCTAGAGGCTATCGCCTTAACCACCAGACCGGTTGGTCGGTATGTTTCTTCGGATCTTTCCCTTGGAGATAGGTCCAGGATCGTCACCAATAGAACGTTGTGTTGCTCCCTTCATCTACCTTCTATATACCTCTTTACAACCTACGATCAATAGATTCCAAACTCTCTCTTAGAGGGTTCACATGTACTACTGTACATGCGCGATTTCCGACCTGTTTAGACCTTTCCAACCAATAGAACCAAGATTTTTTCAACTAATCCGTGTGGTTATTTAGTCATTACTAGTAGAATTACCCGACATAAAAGGAGGACAACACGTCACTTGGCACCCCACTATCCACACTACGGCAACGTGAGGACATTTATGGCCACGACAGATTCAATGTGCTCCACCCCCTCGAGTACACGACAGTCTTTGATTGGATTGAATTTCGAACTCGCAAGCCTCTGTATGATAATCGGCTACTCTTCCTCCCCAACACACTGCTCTAGGGCTTGGCTAAGTCTTATAAAATTGAGTAGAGTCGAGGATCAGTAACCCGATGGTGTCGAGTTCGAAACTCAATCAAAGACCGTGGGGGATAGTGCACATTATATTGCCCGTGACCTTAAATGTCCTCTTTTTGTCATGGTGTGTATTGATTGATTGATTTGTAGTTGCATTTTATGGCGTTAAGTCCAAAAAAGGCGAGCTGCGCCAAGTGCAAGAAATAAATAAGTTATAAAAATATCAAAAAGTAGTGGGAAGTGGTGTGGAAGTGTGGAGAGTGGGATTCCAGCTCAAGTGTTGACCCCCCCTGGGCCATCAAAACGCTCTAGGGTGAACGGTTCCAGGGTGGGTCTAAAAGTGTTGACCTTGTGGTTCAAAATTTCGTGGTAATATCCTCGTATGTTCCCGTCGTGATACTCCAATTATGTATGCGACATCAACAGCAAAATATCGATGTTTTGAAACATCGATGCTGATAAAACATCGCCCCAAAAACATCGATGTTTTTTAAATTCAGTGTATTTTAACTTTTTTCCCCATTTCTTAAAACTGGTTTAGCAACTAGTGATGCGACGTCGGCTCCACTACATCGATGTTTTTTTATAGAACATCAATGTTTTGAAAACATTGACATCGATGTCGCACCCCTATTTTTCAGACCCTTCACCCTTGGCCACTTTGGCCTAAAAGTATGTTAAATTTGCTGATTATAAAAATTATGCTAATTGGTTATTTAAAAATTTTTTAAAACTGTACTTTTTCATTTAAAATAAAACATCGACAAGTATAAACATCGATGTTACAAAAACAACGACTCCAATACATCGATATTTAAAAAAAAAACATCGATGTTTTGAAAACATTGACATTGATGTCGCATCCCTAACTCCAATGCGACGCAAAAGCAACTACTTAAATACCTGGTGCGTTGGTCCACATTCCGCGTTTCCTTATGTGAGTGTCACAATATTTATTTAAGTCGAACATCACGAAATAATATTGGGACAAACTTTAGAATTAACAACAGCTTTAGGATTGAATACCCGAGGATATAAAAGGTAGTAAAGTCACGAAATTTATGTTTAGACTAATTTAACGATGCAGAATCTGATCATGGCATCAAAACATGGTATTTTCATCAGGAATTCCGTTGTTTGTGCAAGATTTTATATGAAGACGTCCCCTTATGCAATTTTTTTAGATTAGAATTTGTAGAGGACGTTATTCCCCGTTGAAAGATATCTTTGAATTTGCCCTAGTATGAATAGTGCTCGAAATGAAGACGTGGTTCTTTTTCTTCCGTGACTGTACTCACGAGGTGATTTTTGTGAGTTGGTTGGTTCTTTTGACGTTTTATGACGCAAGTGCCATATTTGGCCAAGCTTGCGCCAAACCCAAAAAACGTCTTATAAAAAAAGTCGTAAAGTAGAAAAAGAGGGATTGGGAAATAGAGTAGTAGGATGGAATCATAAAAGAGATCGCCTAGTTACCTTGGGAGCCCACCCCTATTTCTACTAAAGACAATAAACCCCATGGGGAAAGAAAAGATCACTAGGGTACCTCGGGAAAGTTAAGCCCGTACACACCTAAGTGAGATGTGCCTTGAGAGCCTTTATTTATGAGAATTAAAATGATAAAAAGTTGACCCTTTGAAGCATACCAATACTAAAATGATATGAATTTTAAAATAAACTTTACTGAGAGTGAAGACTAA